>CM042899.1:28923500-31523500 GCA_023653625.1 Triadica sebifera
TAGCTAATGAGGTGATATCAGTCTTGAAGAAGATGATAACAAATGGTTTCTTCCATTGTTTTGTGTTCAGTCTTCTAAAATTAAAAAAAAATAAAATAAAATTAGGGTTTCTTACCAAGAGTGTGCTTGTTATTGTGCATCCACACCTTGAGTACATGCCGTTTCACTCCATTTTCTGCACAAAACTGCTCCACTGCAGATTCATCATGCTTTTGGATTCTCCATCCCAGCCTTTCTGCGAATTCCAGCATCTTGTCCTTCTGATCCTGCGTAAACTTAGTCCTAAACCTCTTCTTTGACCCACCACTCACACCGCCGCCGCCGCCGCCTCCCCCACTACTACTCGGATTCGATACATCCTCTTCCTCCCTACTGTATCCACCTCCTCCGGATCCTGCCGGTAAGGCTAAAGGCCTGTGTTGCGGTGTTGGTGTCAGGTGTAGATACCCAGCAGGTGGCGGGGCTCGATAGTAAGCAGAGAATTGGGGGTGATGCTGGTGGGGGTGATATATTCCTTCTCCGCCACCATCAGTCTCCTTCCGGTGGAAATTACGGTGACAATTACACGCAGCACATTTGAGTGCATCCAAAGTACCCTCTTCACCCGCCGCCATGAATTCCCCGCACCCATCCACCGTATGGCCGCCGATATTTACAGCATGATTTTTCAAGCACTCTCTATACCGCACAGATTTCCTCGTATTGGTCGTCGCTGTTGCTGCTGCCGTTGTTGACGCCCCTTCTCCACCGGTCGAACCTATTTTTGGCCGAGCTGAGTTGCTAACCGAATCATAAGCGGGTGACACCGCCATGCCAATTTCCTCTTCTGGGTCTTCGTGCTCATCAAAATCCATTCTTTGTCCGCCCTTTCCTCACACTGTCTCTCTCAATCGTCGAATTTTATTGTTCTTGCTTCTTTTTCTTGATAGGGGGGATCTACATGGCCGGTTTCTTTAGCAGATCCACCACTATAACCAAGTGGAAACCGTGATATATCTTGTATTTATTATGTCGAATACAAACTAAAGATAAAAATTTCCAAGAAAATAAATTATAGTTCATAAGAGAAGATAAGAGGTTAATGAAAGTGTGGCCATCAATTCTTGGCCTGCAAAAAAAGAGGTGTCTTACTCCAAAGCCTTTCATATACTTATTCCCATTTTATCTTTCTTTACCCTTGTAATTATTTATACAAATTTTGTCATGTAAAACTAAGGAATTGGGTGATTGTGGGGTGCACTATTTTCTGCTGCTTCTATTTTTTTTTTTACTTTTTATTTTGGTTGACTGTTTTTAAAGCTGTAAAAGTAAAAAGCAAAGCTAGAGATTACCCCAAACATATTCTAAGCTGAGAGAAAAAAAAATGGGGGAGTAGCGTGCAGATAGTGTCAAAGAAATTAAAAAGTGACGTAAGAGTGAAAGCGAAAGGTGGTGTTTGACAACATGGGACAAGATAATCTTAAGCAATTTCCCATCCATAATCAATCCATTTTACAAATTCCACTAACTACTCAAAAATCTCTCGTCTACCTCTGCTCATTTGCTGAAAGAATTTTTATTTTTGTGGGTCTTAACTCACTAATTATGATTTTTTTTAAACATAGGCAAAATATGTTACTAATCACAATTCCTAAAATAGAAATATTTCATAACTCTAAGAAAGATTTTATCATTAAACTAAATCCCGATTGACAACTCTCTTTATAGTTTTTTTTCTCTCAATATATATGGATTAAAAAGTTCATTTTATTGGTATATTAGTGCTTTTTTTTTTCAAGAGGCAATACATGAATCCAATGATAAAATTGTTGCCAAATTTGTGAAAATTTCAAAGATTCGAGATGCCATTCAAAATTTTTCATTTGAGTTAGTTCAACAGCATATAAATGTTGAATTTTGTCCTAATATGCGACTTTGACGAGCCATCATGGCCGCATACATTCTGATTATCAAACATATATAGCTTGTCAATCTCCTCAAGTCTTGCTTTTAATTGCTATTTATAACTTCGAACCAAAATATATAAAGAGGATTACAATTAATATTTTAGATTTTAGCATTTATTTTTATTGCAATATAGCATATTAATTTTTTTGATAATTTAAATTCACAAAATTGATTTCACGCTAATAAACAATCGACAAAACTGTGAACCAACATTTTGTATAAATTAATAGTTTAAAATGTCATTTTCAAAAAAAAAAGTATTGAAATTAAATTATAAAAATTAGAACTATATACATTTTTTTTCGGGGTACACAGTTAGGAGTTACTTTTTTCATTTTCCAATATCATATTTGACATTTTTAGCTAGCTTTCGAATTGCATCTCAATCTCCTGCCTTAATCTTTTCAATTAAAAATTATCATATATATGAAGTAATTATTATTTTAAATACATGATAACTATTGCATTGCATGCATATAATTCATTGTGGGATTGATGTATCAATAAATTAAGGAATTTAATTTAAAAAAAATATCGATCAATTTACATGCTAAAACCCCGACACTACAATATATTGTTGAAAAGGATCTCATATTAAAAATTTAAGAGATATATAATCGACTATCATAATTGTGTCATAATTAACTTTCAAGAGGCTTAAGATATTTTACAATTAAAGTCAATCTTTTTTGTTTAAATTAAGTGCAATTCATTTTTTATATAGCGATTTCAGTTTTAGATAAAAGATAAAATTACTGTAGTAAATTTAACAAATTATTTTTTCGTAAGAAAACATCTAAGTTCTGAATGGTTTATATATTTCGAACTTAATTCCTAATTACATCACTTATTTAAAAAAAAAAAAAAAGGAAACATTATAGACGAGGGTTTTTACCTTTACCAAAACACAAAATGTTATCAAATGTAAAAGGCATAAATCCAAGTAATAAATAATAAGAATCAAGAGAGATAATATGTATACTTGTTAGCTAAAAATATTTAAAAGTATTGAAATAAACGGAGCAAAAACCCCAGAAAGCCAAGAACTGAACAAAACAACCGGCCGTAAAATTAGCAGAAATTAGAAGAGTGAGTGCCTAATTATAAGGTTACCTACTTATCTTGATTACTGAACATGATTGGGATTGTTGAATAAATGTACTTGAACCTAAGTTATCCCAAAACTAGTTCTAGAGGAATGTTAATGTAATATTTATATATTTTAATCAACTGATGTGTAATATTTCAATATATTTCTTCACAGCCAGAATCGAATATATGTGAAAAAATCTAAATTATGAAATTTACAACTCCATAAATTTAACTTTACTATATTGAATAAAAAAATTTTAAATCTAAACTAATTTATAAAACTAGCTCAAAAAATAATGAAAATTACTTAGATTTTTAATTAACCGACGGAAATATCTTAACTTCAGCAATTTCTCAACATAACAATTAAAGGAGACAGGGTGGAGAGAAAGGTCTACAATACCAACATATATAAGAGCGCAAGGAATGGTTACAATATAATTGCGAGCAGCCAAACAAGGCATAAACAACGAAACCGTCATGTGATGCCCATGAAAACTAAAACCTAAAGGCCAACGGCAATGTAGTACTCTTGTCAAATTGTCAATCTCCTGTCAGCCGGCGGGAAACCAACTTCTCCTCTCCCCTCCTTTTTCCTTTTCTTTTCTTTCGTAGAGAGCGAGTGTGTTTGTGTGCAAGAAAATCAAGGCCACATGGTATCTCATGTAACGTCATGATTTCCCGTTCCGTTGATAGAGGTTTCAGAAAAACGGAGATTCTTTTGTATAGGAATAGAGGAGAAGAGGGGGAGGGGGGGACAAGGATGGTGACGAGACGGGGGGGTGGGGTGAAGGAGTGGGAGTGTGGGGAAGACCCACTGCCACTGTGCCTTCTTCTTGATTGCCATTTCCATGCTCTTTGGCAGCCTTTTTCTTTTTAATTTTATTCAACAAAATTATTATTTTCTTTTCCTAAATTAATTTATCACACATGAAAATCCACCAAACTCCTTTAGTGGGCCCTCTTACCAACCAATCCGCACTTTAAGCCTGAGGGGCCCCACCAATGTTTTGGACACTTATGTTCTGTTACCATCAAAATTTTAACCAAGGGTTCAATCTCCCTCTCTTGAGTCATAACATTAGCATATGTCCAAATCAAAAGTACACTCTCTAAATCATCCTTTCTATGTTAATGCAACCTTCTTCTCTAATCAAATCTCACATAATTGACGCTATTAAACATTCTATGTAATTTTTACTTTTTAATTGCTTAATCTAATCATTCTGTACTTTATGTTTCACATTTATATGATATTATTATAGTAGACAATTCTAGATGATAAATTTTATTTAATTTCAGCTTTGATTTTGATTTTTTTCCTTTTCTATTTGATTATACGACAAAATAAAAAGTTTAGTGGGACCCTTGATTGAGGTTTAGATTGATTTTCTGTTTTGGACTGTGGCAGTGCTGTAGGTTACAAAGGGTTATTTGGGAAGATTGGCGGATGAAGTCTCATAGACATTCATTGTCAGAATACTGAGAATCATTTACCGTCTCGTTTATTTAAGAGTTTTGTTTTTAAATAATTTAGATTTGAATTTCATTATTCTTCTCTCTAATTAAAAAAGAAAAAAGAAAATCATGACAACTGAAAAGGAATTTTAAGTTTTTAACTCACAAAATTGATGGGTTTATGATGGGTAACTATGGGTTGCTTTATATATTTTCCTAATTTATTTTCATTCAAATCCTGTATTATCAAATTATCACAGACTTATTAAAATCCACTCTGGATTTCGAAGCATACATGGTAGCTATGATTTCATTTGGTTTAGCTTCTAAATTCAACTTATAATACTAATATTTTAATAAAACTGATTGAGTTGTTGATATTATCAATGAATACACTATATTAGATTTTTCTATCAGTTATCAGTGACTATTATCAAATATATTTAACTCAAATGTTAAAAAGTAAAAAAAAAACTATTAGCTGAACCAAATGCCACTTGGTCCTTTCATATCATAACATGTAATTAAATAATATAAAATTATTAAATCGGCTTTAATAATTTGGTTTAGAAGTGCAGTAGCTATTACCCGTTTGGTTTAGTAGCTAATAGTCGATTGATATCAGTGTTTTAGTAAAATTAATTGAGTTTGTTGTTGTAAGAATATAAATTTTCTAATGGGGTATAACTTGTTTTATTCAAAATATATATTTTTATGATATAAAAATAATAATAATTTAATAAATAACAAATTACAATCAGAAATAAACTTTTAAAAATCTAACAATTTATATTTCTATCATTTGATTAAAATATAGTTTGAGATAACAATTAGAAAAGTTATGATTTAAATGTGTTAATTGTTTTGTAGTTACAGTCATTGACAATAAACAGAAATCTCAAATTATGATAAAATATCATTAGATTTTACATGAAATCTTAAATAATTCACACAAAAATATCTCAAATATAGAAAAATTATATGTTATACTGTATTGCAATATTTAAAATTCATATAAAAATAAATGAATGAGAATTATTTCAAATGGCAGGAGTACATTATCAGTTTTTTTTATTTTTTTCTAACTGTAATTTATTAAAACCTAAAAATTGATTTCTCTAATTTGTTCTTTGACAAAAATTATCTATTTTAATAAAAGATAATCAATTGTAACTTAAAAATTTTACAATTGCATATATAATTTATAAATATAATCAATTAATTTAATATATTTTTAATTTGATTAATTTCTTTTGAACATGTTAATTTTGAAGAGGTATAATTTATTTTTAATAAAAATATTCATAAAATATTATATTTTATTTTGAAATACTAATTTTCTAATTTTATTAAAAAACTCCAATTATAAAAAAATATTCAAAAATAAAACTTTTTCAATAAATAATTGATTAGATTTTTTATCACCTATTATTATCAAATATATTTGAGCTTAGGTGTTAAATAAAAAAAATATCAAGCGCATCTAAGAGTTGAATTATACGGAACTCCACTTAGTCTTGTCATATGATAAGATATAATTAAATAAGATAAAATTATTAAATCACCTTTAAATAGAACCTGTCATAAATCTTGGATTTGGGCCAACTTTTTTAATGTTAAAAATAATTTCTTCTTTTTTTTTTTACATGGACTAAGTGAGAAATTTCGTTCAATCAATTTGACAGGGGTAGGTAAGGTTCATAATGTTCTTTAAATGAATCGGCCTAGTCCAACTGGACATGCGGGCAGCGAAGATCCAGCGTTGGTTTGGTCAAAGGAAAAAAAATCCCGCGGTTAGGGATTGCTTTTTGCAAGAGTAGAGTACGGCGGTGAATTAATTAAATTGCTAGTAAATTATTTGTATCTCCTTTTAAAAAAATCGTTTAAGATTGTTAATTATTGCTGCTGAATCAAGTTTAAAAATATTTTTGAATTTAAATTTAATATTATTTGATTCGTTATTTCATAAATATATTTGTTTATGAATTTATGAGTATATTCATTTAAAAATTTACGAATTTATTTATCTAAAAATTTATCAATATGTTCGTTTAAAAACTCTCAAATATATTCATTTTATGTCTCGTTTATATTATATTTTATTATTAAAATTTAAATTAAATTTAAATTATTATTATTATTAGTTAACAAACCGAATTCGAGTTTTGTCATTATTAGTTAGCAATCCGAATTTGAGTTAAGCTCGTTAAATATAATAAACGAATTTTTTAATGAACCAAATTCAAATTGCTCGTAAACATTTTTAAATGAGCCGAATTCTAATTCAAATATAAAAATTTGAATTGAGCTAAAAATTTGAGCTGGTTTGCAATCCTACACAAGAGTAGTGCCATGGAGGCATCCACATTAATTAAGTAATGTCTAAATCCAATTAACAAATTTTCCAAAACAACTTCATCTTCAAAGCGTACGCACAACATTTTGAAAATAAAATAAAATAAATTAATCAACAATATAATAAATTGTCAATTTGGTCCAACTATTTAGTTTCTATTAATATAAAATTAATTATATTTAAGAAATCTTTTTTTTTTTTTAGAAAAGAAGAGTAAAGCTGAATGATTTGATAAACAATTCGGCTTTGAAAAGATTGTACATTTAAAGCCAGATTCGGCTTTCTTTCAATAAGGCTCTTAGGGCAAAAGCACTCTTCCTTGAAGGATAAAGCCCTACCAGTCCGAAATTGGTCTGGGCATTTGAGAGGAGCCTAACGCCCACTAGTCTAAAATTGCACCCACTATGAACCCAAATAAAAAGAGGCCTTGAGGCTTGAACTACACAAAACTCATGGCCCAATAATATCAAAAATATTTGAAGTAACAAGTAAAAAAGTCGAATGAAAAATCCATGAAACTAGGCCTATGTGATCGTATCCAATGGATCAATGGCATTATACGTATTAGGGTCCAAGCAAGGGATAGATACATCAAAAGAAGATTTTCGAAGGCAAAAATGCCGAAAGCATCATTGACATGGTAAGAGTTAACCCACTGAATCTTACACCATATATTAGAAAACACTCTTTTCCGGCAATTTGTAAAAGAAAGAGCGAAGGGAAGATTCAAGATTGATTAGGATATATCCTAATAATGAAAGAGTAAAAGATCTTCTAATTTCTTGAATTTAGTGCAAGGAATAACTATTTATCCGAATTCATTGATATAAATTTAAATACTCGGATAAAAATATCAGATAATATTAATCAATTTCTGTGAACGTCCATCTTCTGTGGTCGCCATCCCTATGTCAACTTAAAAACCAAATATGCCTGTTTTGAAGCAAGAATGACTTTCAACCAATGGTACCAATGAGCAAACAAAACCAATAAAATCTCTTCGGCGTTAAATATTTTTGTAACTAAGGTACAAATGTATTGAGCTGTTGCTTCCAATTTGAGTCATGTCACGTGTAGTTTTGATAAATGTTCACACTTACCACATACTTAAGCATTAACTTCTTTCCAATATGGCTAATTCTCAATCAAGATTTTTGCATTTTTATATTGATATCCTTTCGTGTAATAATAATAAAAACATAGAAGAATCAAATCAATGCAAAGTTGAAAATTGAAGAAATCCTTCCTTCTAACTTGATTTAAAAAATTTAAAAAATTATTATTTAATATTTAAAGTTTGACATATTGTATTAATATATTTTAGTTTTATATGTTATTCCATTAAACTTTCTATTAAAAATACGATTAACTATATAATTTAATGAAAATATAATAGAAAATTCAATCATATAAATTTTTTATTTCAAAATAATATTGGTACAAAATATCGAATCTCATTAAACAAAGAGTAATTTTTTCTTAAAAAAATTATCAAACTTACAACATTGGATCGGATGCAAATACAATGTGTATAAATCAATTGCGATAAATAATAAAAGCTATGTTTAGATCGACACCAATGGTTTCTCTTGCATTTCTCTCTCAGATTTCTCATCCATACCAATAAACAATTTTGATACAGAGGATTTTATTTCTCTCGAATCAATTTCTTTCTCAATTTCAAATACAAAACCTCTACTGTTATAATGAAGACACAGTGGACGTGAACTTTGCAATACGCCCATTGACCTTGACTTGCTTAGCTTCAGTAGTGGAATTTTCACTGCTACCCCCTGCTTTCTTCTAAAATCAGGCCCGCCCATTTTTATCTCGCCAAACGAACCAATTGATTTTGATCTAATTACCTGCTCACCTGCTGCCCCAATCCTATCATTTCCGTACTCTACATTCGAAACACTAGATACTTTCCTGTTTCTCCTGCTACCCATCCTCACCGTCTTGTTAGCATTAACATTAACATTAACATTAACATTAACAACCTCTTCATTTGAATCAACCACCGCATCGCATGGTAGCAATTCTTCCGCGAGTCGCACGCGCCTCCTCAAATGATTCCATATTGGCTGCGCGTGTACTCTCTTGCTCACAATTTTCAATCCCTCAACCGCCTCTGCCATACTCGGGCGCTTCTCCGCCGTTGATCTCACACACCTGGCTGCTAGAACAGCCAGATTCCTTATCACTCCCGGGTCCACCGGTGAGCCGATTCGACTATCACTAATCGCAGAGAAATCTCTGCGTTTTATTAGCGGAACCGCCCAATCGACTATAGAAGGAGGGCTGTAGTTGACATCTATTGCATTTCGGCCGCTGATAATTTCCAACAGCAAGATCCCGAAACTGAAAACATCGCTCTTGCTACTTAAATCGCCGGGAGAGAGATATCCGGGATCAAGGTACCCTAAAGTCCCCGCTGGCGGCGTACACTTGATCCGCACATCTTCCACGTGTCCTCTGAGAGCAAGGCCGAAATCACCGAGCCGCGCTTTCCAGTTCTCATCGATCAACACATTCGACGATTTTATGTCTCTGTGAATCACAGGCGGATTCGCAGAGTGCAAAGCTAGAACCGATTTCGCCACCTGCAAAGCAAAACGGACCCGTCTGGTCCAACCGGGCGGTCTAGAAGTACAGTGCAAAAGACCGTGTA
This sequence comes from Triadica sebifera, assembly GCA_023653625.1. Classification (NCBI taxonomy): domain Eukaryota; kingdom Viridiplantae; phylum Streptophyta; class Magnoliopsida; order Malpighiales; family Euphorbiaceae; genus Triadica; species Triadica sebifera. The sequence continues at coordinate 28,933,025 of CM042899.1, forward strand.
AAGAACCGTTGGGCATGTACTCAACAACCAGTAATTTCCGGTCGTTAGAGTCTACACAGAAGCCGATGAGGTTAACGAGGCGAGGGTGTTGAACTCTAGAGAGAATCTCAATCTCGTTTTCTGCCGGAGTTGTGCAGGTGGTGCAGTTAGTATGGATGGTTATTGAAGGGTTTGGATATGTTTTCTTGACGGCGGCGGTGAGCTTGCCACCATCGAGGGTGGCTTTATAAACGGTGCCATGGCTGCCCTTACCAAGGAAGCTATCTGCAGAGAAGCCATTGGTGGAATGAACAAGCTCTTCGTAAGTGAAGCTCCTGACTTTAATGGGCTTATTGGGTTTGTTTCTGCTTGATTTGTTTTTTCGTCTTTTGCGATCCAAGTTGTAGGGATCACAGGTTGCTATTGCAGACTCTGCATTGCAAGAAAAATAACCCATGATAATTGATAAGAGAATAAAACAAAAGAATTATGGAAATTATTCAGACAGAGTTTTTTGAGGGAAAAAGATAGTATTTAAGAGAAGAAGGAGAGCCGCAAAAGCCATAACTATTAATTAACTGCAGAGGTAATGGAGATGAGAAAAAGTCTAAAGGAGAATAGGAGATAGAGAGAGATGAGACAGCAATCAAAGCATGAAAATTTTCGAATGGGGAACGTGGTATTCATTGTTTGTAAATGTAGTAGTATTATTTTAATTTTTTTTTTTTTTAACATGCAAACTCGTGTAACTTTGAGAGGAATTTCTTGGGGTTGGCTTAAAGATGGTGGGGTAAAGGCGTAAAGGGCTCCTCCCCACTTCCAGTTTTCCTACTTTTACTTTTCCGGCCACTCACTTCAAATTCGTTTTAATTTACATAATATGATTATTGATTCACTTTGAACGATATTTTCTTTTCATAAATACCAATACTGATATTTTCTAATTTCTTAAATTAGTGAGAGCAGGAGTTGAAAGCACACTATTATAAGTAAATTATTTTCTTAAAATATTGTAAATCAGTACATTAAGCTATTGACTTTTCTTCTTTCTTTCATTTCTGTTTTTTTCCCCTTCTCCCTCTAGGTAGGAACATGTTTTTCTTATGATTTATTCTCTGTATATATATATATATATATATATATATAACTACATGATATCTTATAAATGATTATGTTTATATGTAGAAGTTTAAACTTGAAGCAGAAGCTTGAGAAAGATTAATTAATCCCATTAAATTAGAAGAGGGTATTATTATAGGGCACAAATGATAAATCTCCTCTTTTAATTTAAGTTTTCTCTACATTTCCCCAATAATGACATTTTACTGTGCATGATTGGCGACATTAGAAATACATCACCATGATTGTTCAAATAAATAATTCACTAAATAAAAGTCATTAACATAAAATTATATACAAATTAAATTCTACACAATCACGTCTGCCATGTTAATCTTTTTCATTATAGACTTTAAGCATCAAAATAAAGTACGTAACACGAGACCAACAAAATGAATTGGTCTATCTAAAATAAACTACTTATATAATTTAAATATATATATATATATATATATATATATATATATATATTTAAATTTCATACACGTCTTAATAATGAATGGTAATGGGTATGAATTGGATAAATCTCATAGTTGCATTCATCGATTAAAATAATTATACCATTAATTTAATAAGCATTATTTCCATGTATCCTATATTTTTTAATGTTTCTTTTTCTGGTTAACAAAGGAGAGAAAACCCACTAATAATACCAACAAAAACTAGATAGGCACCATCCGAGACTAAGAAAACTCCAATAATATCATCTTGCAAAAATGGGACAACACCTAAGGTGGGATGAGAAACTCTGTAACTCATCTATTAAATTTTAGAGATTTATTCGCAAGCCAATCAGATACCATGTTACTTTTCTTTTAATATTGATTTAGGTAATTTATTCATTTAATGATATTTTATACTATATTATATAGTAAAGTCGCTTAACTGATTTTAATTAAAAAGTAAGAAACTATTAAAATGTACAAGAATAAAAATACAGCGATTTTTTTTTATATAAATCTGATTAAATAACTCAAGAGCCTCATTTACAAAACTAACTAGACTTTAGTATCAGATTTTTATAACAATATAAAAAAAGAAAAGGGGAATTTTTAATAATTATAAGTGGATAAATTCTTTGTACTGATATGAGAAAGCATCGAAAGGGGTATGGCAATATGTGCACTGTTTTCAGATCCCATTTCCTAAAGAAAGTAAAATACCCAAAAATAAAAAATAAAAGGTGAGAAGGCAACTTGTAATTGGCTTAAACGGCACTCCAAAGTCCAAAATGTGGGGGTTGGTTTACAAGTTAGAAATTCATAAAAAGAAATTAATAATGTCTTCTTTATTGGGGACTGGATGGAGACATGTCACCTTTTTCATCTTTGACTATCATACGTCTATTCATCTAACTCATTCACAGTAAATTGGATTTCTAGTACCCTCTCTTCAGTGTTTCCTAAATCTCTTAGATTAAATTAGTGATAATTGATCCTATAATTGGTTACTTCATAACCCATCTCATCTTTAATCTTCGCTCCTTTCACCTTAAAATTTCATTATAAGTATCTTTTATTAAATTAAACAGAAGCCGATTAATTTCTGAAATACTAAATTAGCTCCCTTTTAAAAAAAATAATCTCACTTTTTTTTATCTATCTTAAAATATAGTCTCATCACTTGCTATTTTTACACTATAATTGATTTATAAATTATTTTTCACACTTTTATTTAATTGTCCTACAGTCAACATATTTTATTTTATTTTTCTCAAGTTTTTAAATGAAAATTGTTTTATTCTATATGATATTAATATTATTGATTTAATTATTACCATTTGTCAAATTTATTGATATCGATTTAATTTGGTTTTTATCTTTTATCGAGAAAAGAAAAGTGATATGATTTTTATTTTGATAGATTTTTTTATGTGATAAAAACTTAGAGTATGCTTGCAAGAACGAGTACGCCCATATGCAATTGTTAATGAGCCACTTTCGAATGTTATATTTGATATTTTCTTAAAATTATCAATTACAATAGGTGTTAATTTGGTGGGACCATCTCCAATCTTTACCATTATGACCTATAATAATCTAATTTTATTTTAATGGTAGATTAGTTACCCTAATTGATTAATGTTTACCGTAGGTTTAGAATTTTGTCAAATTTGTTTGGATCATTATTGACCCATTATGATTTTTTGACTTTTGGGTATAGATTTGGACGTAAAATGATGTCCAAAATTATTTCTGAATCTATTAGTATTTCTGCTGTCTTATTAATATTGGATTATGCGAACCTTGTTGTTGTTACTTCTCCCACTAGCTAAGTAAAAAAGGAGTTAATCAAATGCAAAAAAAAATTTATTAGGAGTTAACCAAAGTATCAAACATTAATTTTACCATCCAATGATGGTCAAGTTTCTACTTCATAGTACCACGTGACAATGGTGTAATCATTATTAATTCTAAAATATCAAGGAAAAAATTCATTTTTTTTTCTTTTTCATTTTTCCTAAAGAGGGCTAGTACCTTTTATTATTTATTCATTTATTATTGATATTATTTTTTGATAGAATATTATTGAGTATTTGTTACTTGAAATTGGAAAAATTACTCCTTAAACTATAGACTATAGAAGAACATAATATTTTGTGAAAGATTATGAACTAATTAATTTTTAAATAAAAGGTTAAAAGGATAATACAACAAACATAAATAGAGTTAACTGATATGAAGATAATCGTGTCCTCCATTATCTGCCCTTTTATCAGTCCCATCATTCCATAGCTGCAGAATATATATTTTGCACATAATGCAGGAGGGCAGGAGATGGGAGAAACTCTAAAATAGCAAAGCACATTACTAATAATTCTGCACGAAAGGAAGGCCATATGCGATCCCACCCATCTTTCAATTATTATTTATTTTTTGTTTTCGAATGTCAATTATTTTGTTAATTCTTTTACTTGCTTCTTCTAGTGGTTTAATTTCATGCAACAAAAAGCAAACACATTAAACTCCAATCTAAACAAGGGAACAAAAACATCACTCATTATAAGTACCGACTGAAACCTGATTGCTAACTGTAAAACATCCCCCACTAAAGCAGAAATACTCCAAGGAAAAACCACAGATCTATGTATAAAACATGAACAAGAGTGGCATTATCAACCTCGAGAATTGCTTTGGGAAGCTGTAACCGACATGCCAAAAGAACAACAGCGAGAAGAGCAACCATTTTAGCCATAAGCATGGAACCAGCAAACCGAGAGACCATAAAAAATAGAACCAGAATAATCGCGGAAAATGACACCCCAGTAGCACATAGAAGATGTAGAAGAGAAACATGCATCAGCATTAAACTTATAAACTCCAGGATCGGGATGTTTACAGTGCTGGACAGCAGGTAAAGAATGAGAAGGAAGCCTCTGACTCTGTGGAACAGCAGCTTTATATGTAGCAAAAGCTCTACTCTGGATCAAGAACAGACCTGTTAAAGCCACCAATCATTGCGCATCTTCCAAATATGCCAACGTAGAAAGCACACATTATCAAAAATATGTAGATGCCGAGGGAAAGCACTCATTAGAATCCAAAACCATTGTTGAATCGAGGGAAATCTTAAGCAATACCACTAGCAAACCAGACCCTGGCAGCTACATCACAAAAGAGAATCAAATATTCCATGGATTCCTCATCTCTTTGACATATAGAACAGATTGGTAAAACTAAGATGCCCCTTTTCCTTAAATTCACTCCACAACTGATATAATTGTGAATCAATCTCCACAAACAAAAAAAAATTGTTCTTGGAGGCCAGGATAGATGCTACATAAACTTCCAAAAAGCCACAGGGACCAAGAAAGAAGAAGAAGAGACAACTGTAGGGATTGTAAATTGAGTGATCAACAAATGAAAAATGATTTAAGATGAATTGCAAATTTTTTATTTTGCTCTATTTTATCCCATTTCCAATAAAAATATATTTAAAATTTTTCCTTTATTTTTGCTCTGATTGTAAAATTCAGTGCCTGATTAACTATTAAATTGTAACAAAAATTAAAATTATAGTAGACAAGGATTTTGGGAAAAAATAAAACAGATATTTTTGAAAATAAAATGAGAAGAAAACTAAACATGATACAGAATAAAAATTGCATACAGAGTTTTAATAACTTAGTTTCAGAAAAAGAAGGAAAGTTAAATTTAATACAATGAGTCTAATCGTTAAAAGAAATACAAAAATTGGGTCAATTAATAAACATCTTTTAAGTGCCATCATATCAATGTTAATTTAATAAACATGAAAATGACAACAAGAAGTTGAAAGACGAGAAAGCATTAAAGGAGTGGGTTAGATAAGTTGGCCCACTCCTTAATTGGATTGGACCATTTTTTCCCTAACTCTTGTGGTAAAACAGCGGAGTTGCCTTATAGTGTTTATGGCATGGGCCCAGCTCAAACAGTTGATTAACGCAAATTATATCATAAATTCATATCTATTACGTATAATTTACTTCAATGATGAAAAATATTACTTTTTAAAATATATATAAAAAATATATATAAAAGCATGTTTTTACTTATAAATAAAATTAAATTTAGGAATTGGAAAAACATTCAACATGTTGAAACCACCTATCAAGAGATTTAGCTTTTTTTTTTTCAGATTATAATATCCTAAGTTAACTAAAATTATAGTTTGAGGCTAATTCTATTTGTATCAGATAGAACTTAAAGGACGGAGAAATACTTTCTTGTCAGTTGTATGCTAGTTATATATAAAAGTCTCGAATTTGACACATCTAGTTAAACTATAAGAGATTCACATTATTTTATTAATACTCTTCATTGGTATCATTTTTTGTTTCATTATTTGTTTAAAATAATATATTGGGTTAATTACTATTTACCTCATGATGTCTGACATAATATGGTAATACCCTCTGAAATTTTAAAATTATGCTATTTGTCTTTTCAATTTTATTTTCATTCAATTAAATTGTCATTTCATCAATTTTAATGGTTTTACCATTAATGAAAAAGCTAGATAATTGAAAAAATTTCAAATTTTATGAGATAAATAATAATTTTTCCTTACTTGAAAAAATTATTATAAAATGACTCAATTTTATTTTCGTCCAACTATATAGTCATTCTATCAATTTTAATTGTTTTACCGGAAGAGCTAGATAACTAAAATACCAAAACTATCTTTAACTTCAAAGGTAAATAGTATAAATTTTTAATTTTAAGAAAAATATTAGTATAATATATCAAATATCATAAAGTAAATAATAATTTTTCTCTTATTTGGAAAAATTTATATAAAGAGCTTCTTGGTTATTTCACAATAATTTAATTTTTTTAATAAAAAATTTAATAAAATGACTTTTTAGTATAATATGATAAAACAAACATGACAAATTGTATAATTTAAAAAACTCATAAAGATACTAGTATAATATATCAAATTTCAGAGATAAATAGTAATTAACTATAATGTATTTTACTTCTATGTTGAATACTTTAGTAGCTGACTTTGTATTTTATAATATAAATTATTCGATATCTGTCTATATCAACTGTCGGATTTAAATAATTTCCAATAACCGCATGCTTCTTTCCAAAATTTGATAATGAGCAATACTGAAAAAAAAAAATGAACAAACAAATTTAATTGATTAAGGGTATAGTTCTTCTATTTGTGGGGTCCTGACCAAGTTTCTGCCCTTAAAAATGGGTTATTTTTAATTCAAACTCTAATATTATTCCCCAATCAATCCAAATATAAACATTTTCCAGTTCTTTAAAGTTTATTTATTCATCAAACGTTCATCAATTTGAAATTTTCTTATTTACGAACAAAACCTCAATTTATGGGAATTTTTCAATTTCAACCATTTTTTCTATCAATTCCACTTTTAATATTTGTTCGAGCTTTCAATTCAAACTGAGAATAGTAATGCCAATATGGAGTTTCTGTTTATAAATTGGATGGAAGATAGATATAAGATTGGAATGAAAAATAGTAAAACAAAAACTTTAGGATTCAAATTTATTAAAAAAAAAGTTATGATTTGAATGGAAAATTTACTTATGCAATGAAAATTTTAACCTATTCCATTTCAATGGGCTTCAAGGTGAAAGTAATTTTCATAATTTTCAATTTACTTATGCAATGAAAATTATGTAAAATAACGTATTCTATTACATAATTTTCCTGCAAAAAAACAAGGGAAGAATCAAATGGGCTTTAAGTTCGATATGTTGAAGCCCAAACAATAGACTAAAAGACCTAATGGTATGAGCTTCAAATACACAAGTTTGCGGATATATATGGGCCTTGGGGGTACTATTTTCACCCGATTTATCATTCATGACTTATTTATGCATCCATTATTTTTAATAGAATATTATATAAATAAATTCATAATTATTTTATTCATCTATATTTTTTTTCATTTGAATTATAAATAAATTATTAAGGATTGATAAGAGAGAGAGAGAGAGAGAGAGAGAGAGAAGAATCTTAGGATTCTTGAAATATAAAGACATATATGGTAATGGTAGACAAAAATCAAAATAAATCTAATAGAAAAAGAAGCGTAGGAAGGGATGTCGGATTCGAATGAGTTTGTATCAAAGGTTGAATTCTGTGCGTCTCAACTACTCACCTTGTCCACTAAAATTGCTTCTGCTTCCATGTTATTGTCTTGTCCCCACCTAAGTACTTGCATCATTCATTACTTCGTTTGCTCATCCTACATCTCTATTATTATTATTTTTCTGATATAATTTTTCTGTCAATTTTAATAGTTTTATGTGAGAGTTATAAAATTAAAAAAATTTCAAAACTATTCTAAATTATAAATTTTAAAATCTAGAAGAGGATATTAGTATAATATATCAAATCTTATGTAATAAATAATAATTTTTCTTTATTAGAAAAAATTACTATAAAAATACTTTTTATTATTTCACAATAATTTAACATTTTTTTCTAACAGAAAATCACCTATTAATATAATATAATAAAATAAATAGAATAAATAATATAATTTTAAAATTCCAGTACAAGTTTATTGTATCAAACTTCAGAGTAAATAATAATTAACTATTATTATTATTATTATTACAAAATAGAAAGTAATGAATAAATGAAAAACCAATTTGATTAATACATATATATAACTCAATTAGGCTGTCTGTTTTAATATATTTATATGTTGCTGATATCAATTTGATGTTCTAATAGAAATGTTCCCTTTTAAGATTTAAAATTATTTGGAAGAAAAGGCTTGCGAGACAGAATCAGAATGTAATCATTTTGAGATTTAATCATTTGAACACCGCACTCACTAACATAAACAGCTAATTAAGCTATGAAGAGCCTATCCGCCTCCTAATTAATTTCAATGTATGTCATGTTATTTTTTATTTTTTTCCTTTTTTTTTTAAAAACAAGGTTTTGAATCGGTAATTGAAAAAAGTTTTCTATACTTAATAGTTTGAGATCATCCCCTTTAACTAGAAAAATAGCTACTTCAAATCTACCAAATATTTCAGTGCTATGTTTGACCTCAATATCAAAAGTCAAAATTAAAAACTTAAGAAAAAAAAAAACAATATTATTCTTAATGCAATGGCGTGAAGAAAGGTTTTAGAATTGTCCAATTCCTTAATTAGTTTTGTCTTATGGACGAAGCAAAGCAATTATAGGATCTGACATCTTCATATATATAGTTTGCTTACTGCATTTAACATTTGATTTTTTATTTTTTATTTCCTATTCCATCCTAATTGATAATAATCAACATTTCAATCACTACGTGGATATGTTATGTACTTATATGCAACAACAATATGGAAATATGCATAATTATTAACTAAGGTAAATGTACTTTCATAATCTATCTTCTCTGTTATTTTTTCTTTTTTTTTTTTAATTCAATAAAAAAAAGAAAAAAATTATAGTACGTGTCGACATTCCACTCGAACAATAAATAAAAATTTATATTCTTACAAATAAGGGATCAACATATGAAAATTATTCTCAAAATTTTATCTTCTTTTTATATTTTGAGATTTGGGTATTAAAATGAAGTGATGATATATATATATATATATATATATATATATATATATATATATATATATATATATATATATATATATATATATATATATATAATGCCATCTCCAATTAATTTCACCAACTAATTTTCCATATTTAGAGCTATCTCAAAATCCGTGATGTTTACTTTAATGTCTTTTGGTTTGGTGAATCTCTAAACATATCTATAATTAGACGAAACAAAATTACTTTATGGCCCTTGAATTTTGTGATTTTTTTTAATTTAGTCCCTGAAATTTTTATTTTTTATGCATTTAGATTTTTACTCTTATTTTCACCCACATATAATCTCTAACAAATGCTGATAAAAAAATAATTAAAAAAAAGACTCGTGAAACAATATTAGCATAAACAAATTGAACAAAAAAAAAAGGTAGAATGTGAAGAAATATTAGCAGGTTTCACATTAATTTCTACTGGGTAGAAAGAAAAGCAGATATAGTGGTTGACTTCAAAGTCATGTTACGGCACATTTTTCTACCTAAAACGCGTACCAGAAATTTCTTAGCTACTAAGTAGCAAGTAGTAACGAACCAATCTTACTTTCTGTGCAAAACAAACTGTATGCATCTCAATAACACTAAGGATTGACATTATGGCTTTGATTTTCATCATGATATATAATCACAATTACTAGTGGATTATATTAATCAATTACTCATCAACTAGCTTAATTTTAACTAACATAAATTGCAATGGGACCCAAATTCTGCTTGGAACATGAAAGCAAAACTGTGGGATGATTAAAAAAAGAATGATTTAGATAAATGGTATTGGTACTGAAGTTGAAGTTGTATTTAGAATTACGAGATTACAAATTCAAAATTTAGATTAAAGATGAATGGAAAAAAAAAAAAAGCCTCTATAAACGTTATTATTTTCCCAATCTCAAATGGGTAATTATCAATTTTTGGCCATCAGCGACCAAAAATTTCCAGCACAAAACAAAGCCATGGGGCATAAGCACCTTTTTATTTATTCTCTCTGTTTTTTTTTTTGGACAAAAATGATATACATAAGTAATTATCAGCTTGAAACCTCATCCAGAAGTTTATATCTTCTTACCTTGTTTCTAAAAACTTGCTTGGTGATCCCACTATTGTGTGATATCTCTTCTGATTTGGTCCTTCTAATAAGTTTTTCCTCTAATTCACCATTTGTGACGAGTCTTCTTCTTCTGGTTGTGAGAGGTGATCTTTCAGGTGATCTAATATGTTTCTTGATGGGGCTATTGATTTGCAACTGTAGATCACCTCTTTGATTCTTTAATCCCACTTTCTTGTTCTTGCTGCCATGATCATCTTCACTGCTGTTTTTATTTGATGAAGAAGAATTTGATGAATTCTGTGATTTTTCTTTTGTGTCATGACTCAAACACCAATTGCATACTTGATAGGATTCTGCTTTGGGATACAAATTGCTACAGTATCTTTACAGAATCAGAACAAAAAAATTCAGTCATTTAAAACCCAGATTATAAAAAAAAGTTGGGAACTTTGATTCAAAAAAAGCAAACCCAGAAAGAATTTCAGTTTTTTGTTTTTCATTTACCTGTGTTGAGATCTGAATTGGCAAATCTTGCATTGAAAAAGCTCATAAGAAAAGCCAAAATCTCCACACATGCAGCATTCAGAGCTTGCTTGTGATGATGCAATGGCCATTTTGGGTGGCGCTGTCATGTTATTTTTGTTTCTTTTAGGGACAGAAAGAGAGATTTAGAGAGATAAAGCGGCGGCGAAGGCAGTGGCGGTGGTTTGGACAGACAGTCCTAAATTCATAAAATACCATAAAACATTGAGGGTCTGGGACGGTCTTCTTATGTTGCACACGTTGTTAATATATATGATATGGATACGATTTTAATTGTGGCGTATTTGAAAAGGTAATTTAATAATTTCATTTTGTTGGTCAATAGAAAATACATGATTTGATGTGTTTTGAATTTTGATAACAATATTCCTTTTTTTTATATTATGTCATAATTAATATATGGAAAGAAACTATTATTGATATGGTAGGTCATGAATCATATCATATATTATAATTTATGAGCAAAAAATTCATAATTATTTTGGAAAGCGAATCTTCTACTGCAAAATATCAAATATTTTTACTTGAAGTCTTTATTTTTTTCTTTGATCATTTCTCACTAAAGTCATTGGAGGAGATTATTACGTGCACAGTTAGCTTCAATGGAATGAGAGGAATACACTGATGTGAGGTAGGTTTTGGATTGCTATGAAATCGCATATCTTTTGAAGTGCATTTGATATTGTATTTAAAAATATATTTTTTTTAAAATATTTTTTATTTTTTTAAATTTTAAAAATTAATTTTTCTGATAAACAATTAAATCTATTTTTTAAATATCAGCAATCTAAAACACTCCATATACTATCATTTATCATATATCAAATGTAAAAAAAAAACTTCTCTGGATTAGAAATGAATAGTTTGTAAAGCGCAAAGTGTGCAGTTATTAGTGGCACTGGTCGGTCCCAGTTCTCACATTTCAGCATTTCTCCCACCGGCCACCACCATTTAAGCCACTATCAGCTCTATCAATTTCTTCTCGGTCTCAGAATAAGAATAAATTAAAAAAAAAATTCTATAGATGAGTTAAAAATGAATTAATATTCATATCATAAACGAAAAAGTGAAGTATTATTGGATGGCAAATGTTTTAAATTCAATTCTTTTTTTTTTAATGTTATTATTCGTCAATTTTTGAATTTATGATAGAAGTTATTTACCGTCTGCATATGATTAGTTAATCCGAACAGTTTGCTCCTCCTAACAAACTTTAAACAATGTGGAAATAGAAAGAAAGAGCTGTTAGTACACATGAAGAAGATGCATTTGACAACATCGGCGGAAGAAAAAAAGGTACATCTTCACTATTATAATGGGTTTCGTCTCATGCAGTCCTCAAATCTGGGACAGTGGGTCACACACACCCCATCATTTTTTCTAAATGATCCCATTTTATTGCTTATTAAAAAGAAAAAAAAAATTAAAGTTTTCTTAGCAATTAGATAGTAAATATTTACCCATCACTTGAAAAAATATTCCTCTGATATAATTTTTGGTAAAAAAAATTCGATTTCATTAGCAGGTAAAATATTATATTTATGCTTCTTCCACTGCCACATGTGAAGCACGTGCTTCTGACATTTTTGTCCTCCCAACTAACCATTAACATTTCTCATTTCTATATCCAAGACTAAGAAAAAAAATAACATTTCTCATTTCTATATCCAAGACTAAGAAAAAAAAAACACTTCTCATAACATCAAAATTATATATTTTCAATAATTTAATTTTGAAAATTTCAATAAATAAATAAATATATATATATATATATAGAGAGAGAGAGAGAGAGCGAGAGTTATAAATTTAAAGAAATTAACTTTATAAATTATATTATATTTAATTATATTTATTTTTTAATTCAAATATCATTTAAATTAACTTTTATGTTATTTTTTTATTTCAAAGTACAGAATATTTGCCTTCTTTAAATTCAAGTTCAAATATATCAAAATTGCATTTGGATTCAAGCCGGATCGAGGTACCAGATGTTTTAAAAAAAACAATTAAATATAAAAATATGGTATTATTATTAAAAATTTATAAAATAAAATAGTCTTAGTGCATAAAAAATTAATTATCTCAGGTCAAAATAGAAATTAACATTCCCAAATTCAATCCCTCCAAAATTGAGCATATCCCCGTATTCGCACAGGATCTATACAATGAGAAGAAAATCTCATATACACAAGAATTAAATTTTAAAACATATATATTAAAAAAAAATGATGTATTCTCTAGAGATAAGATAAAATGGTAAGGATCCATTCTCCATTAATAAGAGATTTTAAGTTCAAGTATTGAGTATAGAGCACTTTTAAAACTTGAGAGGGAATGCTTTCTCTCCTTAATGGAATACTAAGCCAGACCTTAGCTAGGGATTAAGCAAGCAAAATAATAGCCTCATTTAAGCACAAGGTAAAATTTATACTAAACTTGGCAACAAATGTTAGAACTCAGCATAGATGAGTCACAAAGTGTCATCTTCCTGACAATATGAAACAGGGTTCACTAAAGCAACCAAGCAACAAAGAAAATTAGTTTGGTAACCAGATTAGTTTTCCAGAATGTATTGTGAAAATTCTCTAGACAAATAAATCTTTAATTTGAAGGTTTAGTTGGTATCATTTTATAAAGATGCTATAACACCAATAAGACATGGGTATAAATGTTCTCAATCATCTTCCCTTCTCACATATCGAAAATCATGGTCACTGAAACAGTTGAGCATGTGAAACTTAAAATAAAAACATGACAGCATGCTAGCCAAAGTAGTAATATTTAACTAGACAGATGTTACAAAACATGCAGCCTCCTAAACAGGTTGGATACACAACCTATCTATGAAAGAAAACAAAAAGGGAGCTGGAAGCCAATTAATCAAGTCCTCAACTGCGAGGAGTATTATTGACACTATCAGAAAACCCTTATTCTGTTTACTTAATTGCCTTAGCTTCTCCTATTTCATATTTTAAACCACATCCTTCCTAATTGACTTCTTTCCTTTGATTCTTACAATTCCTAAAAAACATAGAAATTATCCCCTCGGAACTGAATTGTATAATTAGTCGGTTAGAACTTTGTTTATTGACTTGTTTGTGTAAGATGGTACGTAAAGAAGATAATCAAGAAAATAAATGAAACATGTCCTGTATACACATTTTCTTCTTCATGTCATACAATATTTAACGAACATCTAGTCCTCATATCAATGTAAGGTCAAAGTCACACCTGGGCTTCCAGATAATTGATCATATGGCATGCAAATTGCACTGGATCATCTCTAATGATAACTTTTACATGGTTCTTATTTTTATTTTTATTTTTTCAAAAGCCAAGAGCCATGAATTGAGACAAAGAGACACTTAATTTCATCACTCAACAAAGACATCACGATTAGCTCTGGGTGCACTCAAGGGGATGCAAAGTGCCTTCAGTAAATTCATGCATCCGAAAATCGCTCCAAAAGTTCAAAGGGGCTGCAACTAACATTATAAATCCTTGTGAAAACAATGAATGATGTAATGTAAAAGAAAGCTAGAAAAGCTATGGATAAGTGCATGTGCTGGAGCAACCATTCAAGAGCTTTAGATAATGGCTCCGAAGGAAAGATAAATAGAATAGCATATTTTGCAGTTTACACTTGACAGCTAAGACACCAGATGGGAGCGCAGAACACCATTGTCCATGGAAAGTTGAAAGCAATTAATCTACGATTCACCAAATAAAACAAAGTGAGCTAAAGAATAGCTTAGAACCTCAGAGAGCTAAAGAAGAAATTGAACCTAAACTTGAATCAAATATTCTTAATGTTTTACTGAAAGAAAATCTTAAACCAGTTTGAGTTTGCACAGAATAATCATCATCAGCTCCACTTGCCAGCTTAAAGGTGGGAAAGTAAGTGGACAGGAGGGCTGAGAGAGAGAGAGAGAGAGAGAGAGAGACATAATAGAAAATTATGTGGACAAGGGGGGAAATTTTGAGGCTTACAGGATGACTTCACGATTCTGACTTAATCTACGCTGATTGCTTTCCATGGCCTCCTATACATTAAAAGTTTCTGGACCAGCTGATCCTCCAGCTACATTGAGGGGGCAGAAGCAGTAGGAGTCCAAATCTAGAACCAGGCCATCAAAATTATAATACTATGCAACAGCTACAGTGAAAAATTAATCATTTTCATCAGACTTACCTTTATTGTGTTATCAATCCCACTTGTTGCCACAACACAATCAAATGGATGGCATTACAGGCAGTTCACAACTCTACAGTAAAATAAATAAATTAAAGGCAATGGAAAGAGAGTATGTGATGACAGAAAGAACATCATATTAGTTCAGGATCCAAGTTGCATTTTTATCCGTCTACCAGTTGCCTTTTCCCAGATAAACCATCTACCATCGTCACTTCCACTTGCCACAAACTCACCTGCAAATCAATAATGAGAAATTCGATCTCATCTAAAGAAGTCACTTGTTAAATCTTATATTCAAAGACAAAATAATATATAAAATTGCCAGGTGCATACACATTAAATGAACACCAGACAATCCATGCATGAAGACTGAAAGAATGCAATTCATTGATGCAGAAATATAACAAAATGTTGTTATAGTTATCAATGCTCTGTAAGAACTAAACAGCTCACGCAGTAAAGCCTTCTTCACATTGTAAATGTCATCAAGAAACATGTCAAACTTTTAACATCCTCTTTCACATCTACTAAGCATTTACACTTTTGAATAACATTATATGACTATTCTGTTCTATGCATGCTTTCTATAAATGTAAACTTAACATACTCCAGCACATGCCTCTACCTAGTACCCTACCCCCAACCAGGTCCCTTTGCTCAACACAGCCAGGAATTTTTCAGTGCAAATGCGCATTTTGGATGGGACTCGATTGCAATGCAACTACATGAAACAGGAGTCACTCAGTACCATGACAAAAACATGAATTGCGGGAAATATGAATTATCATTTTGAATATTTAACAATGAAGTGCCAGCAAACTCGTTTACATCGGGTTCAGAACTTATACAAAACTAATGTCGTTAAGAATAAAAATATCTCTCTGGTCCAGAAACTGGCTTGTTTTATATCAGTTCCTACATTGCAGCGACCAACATATCTCTGCTTCATATCAATGACTGTCTCTGGCTGCAATAGAAACATTATGCATTAATTGGCATAGGAAGAAGATCAAGCACTATTACATGATAATCCAAAATGCAAGTGAACAATATACTTTGTTTCTACATTTGTGATTTTATGGGGGATAGGGGGGTGGGGGTAAAGTTGAATAATGACAAGGGTTTGCAGGAAGAAAAAGAGTTTTGAACAGAACAAGTAGGTAGTAATTCAACTTCACTATTTTGTTTTCCCTAAATTTTTCTCTGGTCGTGTGACATTTAGCTATCTAAGACATTTTGTTAGAAGATTACCAACTAAGCAACTGGTCCATCTCAATAGCCATTCCTGTAACTAATAATAATAAACTAGTTAGGCCAACATGACTTCAGTCGGTAAATTCTAAGATAAAACAACTCCGGTCTTTCCAAGAGCAACAGTAACAAGTGTTCATGTCAAAACTACAAAAGGAGCAATTCTATTTTGGTGAAGAACATACAACAGTTTACACGGTTTAAAAGATCCAAATGCTATCTGGTATGGTACCCGATTATTTTGTGATGATGAAGGTGGCCCACAGGAGCCATTTGTACAACTTGTTTCTCTACTTGAATCCCCTCGTCGGGTTCCCAACTTCAACCTGCAATGCAAGAAGATTTAGAAGGAAGCTATGGGATGAAAAGCAAGCAGCAAACAGATAAATGCAATCTCTTTTCTCAGTCATCTATCCAATGAGATCTTACGGCTATTTTTTTCACCCTGTTACTGTGACACTGATACAATGCAGCAGGATATTTTCGTATGGCCCTCTTCCACTTAAGTGGGACAAATTAAATAAACGAACCTGGGAAGAGAGAGATAAACATAAGAATGAAAGTTAGTTACCAATATATTTAACTTCATGCAGGAAGCATCGACTTCTGTATGTCAGTTTATCAGAATAATACTACTGCATCTCCTGCTCCAGAGACCACAAGCTCATCATTAGTTTCAGGGATAAATTTTGTGCAAAATATGTTTGCAGAATGCCCAGTATCATGCAAAAGCTTCCGACGATTATAGCTCCATATATTCATCTGCAAAAAATTGAAACTTTAACAGTTACTAATACATGATTACTTCTACAAATGAAGGAGGATGCACATGCATGCAATCGTGATTTTGCGTAGCGTGCACGTATGGTCGAGTCTGTTTATGAAAAAGAGAGAGAGTGAGAATAGAGAAACTAGCATGGAAAGCATTAACAGGAAATATATATATATATATATATATATACCTCCTTGTATTTAGTGCATCAATATCAAATAACTCCTCACACACAAGTTTTTCTCTCCTTACGAAGAGAGAAGGAAAAAATGACAAAAGTATAAAAATTATATGCAAGCCATCCCAAAAAAACTGCAGCAACATTTTTACTTTCAATGTGGCCATTAGTTGAAAATCACTGGCCAAGTAATCAATTAGATTGAAACTGTTTAACTGAAACCACTAGCTTGTACAAAATATTGATACAAGCATTTGGTTGATTATTAGTATTGACCAAAATGATCAGTCAACCACTGTTTTACAAAATGGACATCATGCATCCTATGACGCTGGCAGTCTCCCAAGGTAACATGAATCCATAGTCTCTCAACTGCCATAACATCAAGTAGTGCAACAGCCAATGAGATTTCACTTCCACATGCCAATGTCTTTGTGCATATCTTCCAAATCATGACGACTTGGATGACTTAAATTGCAATTCACTGACACACCCACAGACATCTTGTGGATTAATTCAGTTTTTTCCCCCCTTTCATATGCTTAAATCAGAAAATTTAGAAGTATCATACCCAAGTGTCGTCTGATCCAGAAATCAAGAGTGAACCCGTAGAATTCCAAGCTATAGCATTGACACAGGCCACAGCCCTGAGGCACCGGAAGTAAAAACTTTTTTTTTCTAGCTATTTACTACCATTATTTTTCTTGTGCATCCTTTGGCAAGAGCTTCAACTATTATGCATTTTCTTTTTAGATGAATTCCACCTAAACTGGACAAGAAAATCACCCCTTGAAACTACCTCCAAATTCTCTTCCCCTTTAACTTTTTCAGTTGTTTTCATCAGTTTGGCATCATGCTTCTCAAATTAAGTAATTCCAAATTAAAAAAATAATTATACAATATTTTGGGAGATACTGTTGGACGAATGCACTTTAATATGCACTAAAATAAAATTAGGAAATCAACTCATACCAGATCTGTTTCTCATTGTCAAAATAAAAAAAAAAAAAAAAATCATAGCCAGTAAATGAAGAGTAAAATATCAAATTGCAAAAATAACATAAATTTGGTAGGACAGGATTAAATTAAAATTTTGTGAACAGAATAAGATAAATGATAATTATTGCTCAATCTTTGATTTACATATATATATATATATATATATATATATATATATAACAACAACATAGTACCTCCCCCAGCACAAACCCAATTTTAATTCTCATTTAGTCCACAATGTTGTTTGCTTCGAAAAATCTAAAACAAGAAGAGTTATATGCTAAGGACTAAGACTCGCCTTCTTACTCTTCACAGGTTTAAGGATCTTAATGATGCATTTCTCAATATATGTGAAGTGGATACCCTCAAAAACCTCATTGTATTTCCCCCTCCCTCCTCACCGCCTTATAATCATTCTCCTATTTCAAAACAACATTAGTAAACTTAAATTACAAATTAATGAAAAAAATAAAAAATAAATAAAAGAGAAATTAGAGTCACAAAAGTTCTGAAAACAATATACACTTCTATTATACCTGGTGAGTGGTGACAATAGAGAAAAAAAAAAAGGAATGCACCCAACCAAGCATGTATCAGCTATTAGAAGGAACAAAAAAATGTGATTTTCCATTATATGGTAAATATTTTTCAAATTCACTAGCAAAAATTAATCCTCCTATCTAAATTAGGGTAAATTCAATGGGTTTGCTTTTTCATTTCTCTCGATTTTCTAGCCAACTAAACAAAAAGAGAAAAAATCAAGGTGCAAATTAATGCACATATAAAAAACCCAAAATGTCAAATAAGATAAATTACCCCCATTGAACGATGAGAAACTCATAATCCCAATACTCCTTGGGCGGATGACGTTGATGTCGGCATAAATCCTAGCTTTTGATGGCATGCCAGGTCGCTTAACAAATTTTCTGAAATCAACGATTGAGAATCATGCAAGAAGAAAAGAGGGCGGCAAAACGGACAGTAAGAGAAGAGGGATAAGGGCTTGAGGTTCACGGAGTACCAAAAAGGGTTTGAGGTGTGTAAAGATGCAGAGAGGTTGATCGAAGTTCATCAAATGAGAGGACGACGACAAAAAAGTGAGTAAAAGGAGAGGTAGATTGAAAGGATACATTGCTCATTATTGCATCAGGGTTTGATAAAAAAATAAAAAGGGCCTGTGCTCTAGTCTAGAATTGGCAACGGGGTGGAGAATTCTCATTTCCCATCGGAATTTGGCCTAAACTGAGCAGAGATTTCTCGATACATCTCCCATGGGGGCAAGGATGAAAAAAATTCATTCATAAATAATTATTTAAAGTATTAAAATATTTTATGATATTTCAAATATATATATATAAATTTTTATATGGATAAATTTACAATATATTATGCTACTATTAATTATATTATATATGAATAAATATTAATAATTAGTTTTGAAGTTATTATTTATTAACTTTTATTTATAATAATATTACACTAATATATTTACTAACTTATGTTTAGATAAATTAATATATATACACTATAATATACTTATAAATACACATATTATAACACATTATATTGTATTATACCATATCATATTCTAATACATTCTAATAACTACATATAATATATAGAACTATATTATACTATAATATATGATACTCTACTATATTAATTAGCTAATAAGCTAATATATAGTACAAATGTACAATTTTCTAATAACCATACTTTCAATTCAATGAAGCTTACATTTTTTTTTTTCAATGAGACTAACTGACTATTTGGAAGCAGTAATAAGATTATAATTTTATGTCTTTTTCCTTAAAAAAATATATGTTATTTTTGTAATTTTAAAATTCTTAAGGAATTTAGATAGCATAATAAAATATCTAATAATTGTTAAAATGAGTATATGTGGCTCCAATTGTCCATTCAAAAATTAATTTTAAAATAAATTGATTGTTTAAAAAAATTATGAGAATGGCCAAAAAACTACCCATAGTAAAAATAGTGTAAGTCACATAAAATGGTGCATTGAAAAGACAAACAACATATAACAATTGATTTGAAAGTTATCACTTATCTCACATTAATAAAGTTAAAACATCGATTGACTTAGATACGCTATAAAATAATACTTTAATAATGGTTTTTTAGTTGAAACAATCAAAATTGATTAACTTTTAAATGGGTTGAACTGTTTTATACCGATTTATTATATAATTGGTTTGATTTATTTTTATATCAATTTATTATATGATTAGTTTAATTGATTATTAGTTTAATTAATCGTGTTCAATTAATTATTTTTTATTTTTTAAATTAAAAAGAATTAGTGGAGATTGAGATAAATTTATCCCTGTTAGTATGGTGGCGGGAACGTAAATGGAAATTCTCCGTTACAAAAAGGATAGTGTCACAGACTTCAATTCCACATTGGATAGGTAAAGGGGACGAGTCCTGACTATAAGCGGGTGGCACTGCATACCCCACCAGATCGATCTTTTAAGGAGAGAGTAATGATCCTGTGACAAATGGTATCAAACCCGATCCAGATCCGACTCCGATGTCTCGCCAAACACCCCGGATTTAGGGCAGACAGGGGGCCCACTGTGACGAGGGCGTCACAGGATTGGATGGAGGAGAATGTCACAGACTTTAATCCAACATCGGATAGGTGAAGGGGACGAGTTCTGGTTATAAGCGGATGACGCTGCACACCCCACCAAATCGATTTTTTGATAAGAGAATAATGACCCGTGACAATAGAAATAGGGATCATCCCCCGCTCCTACTATGTTGTCAAGTCTAAACCAGCCTTTGAACAATTTTAACATACAATGTGGATAAAGTCATTACGACCACAACAATTTTGCTACACAAACCTCTTTTTTCCCTCACATCTTTAAAACTGAAACATATAAACATAAAAGAAAATAAGAAGAACAAAACTCATTTTCTTCTTACCTTCTCATAACTTGGCTGAATTACATGCATAAGTCTTTTTTTTCCTTTTCTCTTAGTGTGCTTGGGGATGATTTGTAGGTTTTTCCTCACTCTGTGTTAAGAATTTTTCTCCTCCTCAAATCTGGAAGCAAAGTCATAGCACCATAATGTCCATCTTTTTTTTTTTTTTTCTCACTTAATCTTGCTCCTTAGCATCCGATTGAGTTTTCTTTCTCTATTACTTAACCAAACCCATGGAAGAACGGGAGAGTTTTAGAGAAAGCTTCATGCAAAGTAAAAGTGGTTAATGGAGGTGGCGGTGAAGTTGTCATAAGGAAGAAGATGAATATTATAAAATTGTATAGTAGTTTTCCCATTTGGACCCATCTTACCACCATTTATATATATAATAATTAAAAATTAATTAAGGCAAAATAATAGAGAATAAGGCTTTGGATTGACCGTGAGTCGTGACTGGAGGTGTGAATTTTTTTTTTTTTTTTACCACTATTGTTTTCTAACATTTTATTACACCCCTAGCTCGTGCTTTCCCATAATAGGTCTAATCTCCTATTAGTTAATTTCATTTAAACTCTCCAATCGTTTTTTAAATAATGTTAAATTATTTTTTAATATTATGAATTTTTAATCACATTTGAAATATTTCATATACTATTTTTAACATATAAAAATGGACTTATTATATTTTTTTCACATACTACTAAATTACTTTCAAATTATATTTTACTTAGAAAAAAAAGATTATGATGTTTTAAATGGATATTATAAATCTTTTTAATTAATTGAAAGCTATGAGTTTTGGTTTAAATTTTTCTTTTCTTTTCTTTTCTTACTCTAACCGTTCTATTGGTATGAAAATGAGAATTTTACATTTGGGCCAATTAAATTATTCAATTAATTTTTTGCTTTTTTTGTTTTTGCCTTCAAATATAATTATGCTTCATATTATTTTTTTTTAATTTTATATTATTTATTATCTAAATTTTTTCTCACTTATACAATGCAAAGACTACCTGCTACTTAGTAATAATAAAGAGTGATCAATTAATTATGATTATGGGTTAATAAAATATTAATAATATAGTTTCGAAACAAAAAATACTAATTATATATACTCCTTCGTGAAATTATCTATTTCCGTTTTCAATTCTGAAATTTCGCCCGTTCTCTAACCTCGCCCCATTTTCCACCTAAAAAAAATATGATTTTTCATTCCTGCACTACATAGAGATATAGATCCCTTGACCCCAATTTTTATTAAATTTTTTAATTTTATTTTAATATTTAAAATATTTTTTATTTTAATTTATTAGTTAATTATATAATTGTTTAAATAAAAAAATTTAATTTAAAATAAGTGTCATATTTTTATTTTATTATTTTTTAAAAATATTTATTATATTAAATAAATAATATATATATATATATATATTTTTTTTATATTTCGGGATGAAATTGAAACGAAAATTATAATAGAAGATGTAGATACCATATCTGCTCCATTTCAGTTACAAAAATTCTGAGCAAAAATAGAGCAAAGCATCGTGGGCTGATTCAATTGTCAAAAATTTTGAGCAAAAATAGAGCAAAGCATCGTGGGATGATTCAATTCTCATATCTACTTTAGTCAGCAATTTTTACACTATACCACTGAATAAAATATGGGAACGTTCTTTCAAAAAAAATATATGGAATGTTCGGTGAATGAGGAACAATTTGTCAATTGTTTGCAGAATCAATTAGCCGCCGCTGATCTCGTGATGAACTTCACGATGGATCAGGGGTTGTGGGGCCCTTAGTTTTATAACTATGAGTATTCGTGGGGTCCATGAGGACACGTATTTTGCATTTATCGTAGTTTACCGTCCACGTAAGCTTGATGTGTTGGGCTTGGACTCGATATGGGCCTCAACATGTCAGCACATGGTCTTTTTTTGTGACTCTATAAGCCCATAAGAGAAAAACGCTACAAGACGACACTGGTTGTCTTATATTTTAGAATAAGGCGATAAAAATACTCTGATTTATTTGGAGATTTTGAATGTCACTCTTTACAAGTTTTTTATAACTTCAATTTTAATTTTAGTATTATTTAAAAATATTTAAATCATCCCTAATGTTATTTAGAAAATTTTAAAATTGCCTCTAATGATGTTTTAGTCTGGATCTTGCAAGGAGTTGTTATGACTATTGGTATGGTGAGACTGCCAAAAAAAAAAAAGATGGTGGCGCTGGTCATATCACCATAAAGGAGTGATGGGTAAGGGGTTGATAGTCAAGCACTTATCTTATTCTCTTGAAAGAGAGTGGTAAAGTAAAATCACAAACATTTTAACTATGTCCATAACTAAAAGAATTTATTTTTTTTATATTCATTTGCCGGGAATTAATGGGCACATCAATTCCATTTAAAAAAATAATAAGATAATTTTGAAATTTTCTAAACAATGTTAGGGATAAAATAAGACACAATTATTGGAGAAAAATTAGAAATCTCTAAATCCATTAAATTTAGAGAGATAGATTATCCGCAAAAGATGAAAAGAAAGAAAAAAAAAGAGCAAAATTACTCTATAAAGAACCACTGTACCTAATCTTGGTCACGGTTTTGAATCAACTGGTTCCAGTTCCGAACCTCCGGTTATATGATACCAAAAATAGAGACCGAAACCAAAGAGGGGCCGACCGGTTCCAGTTCATAAACCGGCGGTTCAATATATTTTTTTAGTATTTATAGAAAAAATTTAAAAATTTAAATTATAATAATATCCCTAAAATATAGTTATTATTTTTCTATTATAAGAAATATTTTTTTATTTTCATTCAAAAAACGGTAATGTTACCATTAAAACTGAAACTGACATGAAAAAAAGACCCAGACTAGATCATTCTCCAGCCGGACCACGGTCTGAACCGAAATCAGCCTAGTCCAATCCAGTTCGGACTCATTGCCAGACCTATGGGCGCCCATGACTTTCTTTTAAATATGGAATATATTCCTCTTTTACACTTCAATCCAAAAGGGGAAGAAAAAAAAATTGGAGAATAGAAGAATTGCAAAAAACGTATAAAGAAATTATCATGTAAGAATATATGGATCTTAAATTAGTATCAAACACCAATAATATCTCTTGACAAAAATAAAAAAGGATTAATATGGCAATTATTTTGAAAGCGAGCGAAGAGAACACAAAACCAAACCAACTCCTTGAACGCAAATTTCTTTTCCCGGAATTCTCACAGTAGAAAAGTTAGCAGGAAATCCGTGCCCCGCGATCGCATGGATTTATCTTTCTCGCCACAAAAGTAATTCAAGAATCGCGGTCCCCTCACAAGAAAACCATCATATCCACAAGAACTTATGAAAGTTTTTGTACCATTTTATGGAGATAAAAATAAAAAAAAGGAATCACACACCCTACCTAACACGTCACTGTCTGTGTCTGCACATGTCATAAATATGAGCATGCTACGTATGTACATTAGGCATAAAGACAACAATAAAACCTATCAATTTGAATTACAACCAACAAAGCAAATAGACTACAGACTCATTTCAAGGAAAATAAGTGTTCACAAACCATGTCTTGCACGCGGAAACAAGTAAACAACAACTAAAACGTTGGCCTTCCAGGACCGAGCTGCAATCACCACTCAAAAGAGGCGGCCTGAGGCGCTGATTACAGAGTGAAGATCGAGTGGCCACAATGCTGGGAAGATTTAGATATGTGGAAGTGCAAAAAAGAGAGGAAAGGAGGGGACCCAGGAGGTTGCCAAGTCTAAATATGAGGGAAAGCGGCCCCCTCACTCGTGCAATGTTACGCATCAAGAAAGTGATAACCCCACAACGGGGAAATTAAAAACTAAAAATTTACAAGAATACAAAAGTGTGGGAAAGTGAAGGTTGGGTCCCAATATACCCTAAGCGGCGTGCGTTCTTTCCCTTTCTGGGGGTCCCTCCAGAAAACCAAGTTTTCTCATTCACACAGCCATTCTCCCACGCTCAGGTGTGTGCTCTACTTTCTCCAGGCCCTAAACCATTTGGCTTTATCATTCCCCTTCTTCCTTCATTGAGACAATAGTATGCTGCATTTGCCATCCTTTTTACCCAGACTTTTATATATATATATATATGGCCATCCAAGTTTGCTGATTTCCTCATCAATAATTGACTTGACTCTTTAATAAAAGGTTTCTTGATCCGCTGCGACCTAAGTCTTTTATCCCGAACAAATCCTATGTCCATGCCCAGCTCATATTTACCTCACTTATTCTTCACACAATTAACTTCTAATTAAGAAATCATTGATGACTCCTATTACTAATTTTGATATTTACTTGACAATTTTCTGCTCATTTAGCATCTAGTCCTAATGTTTTAGCTTTGAGCTTCAAGGATTTCAAGTAATTAATAGCGTCATCAATAATCACAATTGCATCCTTGCCCTTTGCACATGGAATTATGCTCTGCAGAATGCTCACAGTTTCTCGTATTCCCTCTTTCCTCATCTTCTTGTTGCTGGATTCAGAACCCATCTCATTCGATACCCAGTTTATCCTATTGTCACACCTAGATTCAGCATCATCCTCATAGTCCAAACTCCTTGCAGGCTTCACAGAACTAGCAGTGTCCATTAGAGCTGGCAAATCACCATAACTTTGATCAAACAATTTCCTCTTTTTAATTGAACCATTACAGCTTCCCACCTCTTCTGAGTTTCCCTCGAACCAATCTTGCTTATGGTGAAATGTCATTGTACTAGGTGAGTGACCTGTACTAGTAACTTCATCATCCTCCGTGTAATCACTGTCATCATCCGAGTAAAGCAGCGCATTCAGTTCTTCAGTGTCCTCGTGCATCTCACTTCCCAAATCAGTACCATTATCTTTGGCGTATTGGTCAGTTGCAATTGCCCCCTGATGAATATTCAGATTTTCTTTAGTCCCAGGAGCTTCCCCTTTTAAATTACATTTACCAGTTGGATTTGGACACCGAGCAAAGCAATGCGCAGTAGTCCCAATACCAGAACCAAAGATCAACTTTGTATGATCACCTGACTGATCAAAAACAAGGAATCTCTTCTGACCACACCCAGATTCGAGCTTGGGTGAGATGGCCTCATGATTGTCATAAGGGGCAGTAGGGAAGTTCCCTTTCAAACCAGAGTTTAAAGCAGGCCATAAAGCCTGTCGAAAATGAGGCAAACAGTAAAACCAACCATGAGGTTCATTTGAATGACCAATACAAGTCTGATGCGGCTCATGAGGATGATATAAAGGTGGCATACCCCTGATGGAAACTGTGTCAGTACCAGGGTTCATGAAGGAAGGTGTGGTATACTGCTGCCCCCCGTTAAATGAAGAATCCAAGTTATTCAAATTGGATGATTGCCAATCAAGTTGTTGCTGAGGAAACCAGGATCCCCAGTCTTCACCCATCCAACCAAAACAATCACCTGTGACATAAAGACCAGAATGATGTATAGCTCATACTGAACAAATCTGAAGAATTTACAACTTTTACATAATTAGCAAGGAAACATACCAGAAAGACTTTGCAGTAATAGAAACGTTGTTCACTTGATGATTCTTTCAATAATATTTTAAAAAAAACAGAAGATTCCAGCTTAACTTGAAAACGAATGTGCAAAACTAAACCTACGTAACAGGTTTAAGCAAATGACGGAAATATTCAGCCTGCCAAATGATCAAGGAAGAACGAAAAATCAATGACAGAAAATAGCATAAACATTGCAACAACATTCAAAAGCAACGACAAAACAAAAAAAAATCTAAAAAACAGAAAAATGGGATACGAATTAACCAGTCTTATACATCATACAAGGTATCTAATTCCCAGAGCGAAAGACTAATGCAAAGAATAAAATTATCTTTCACTAACCTGGCAATCTTGAACAGGTTGAAAGCATGCTATTACTCTAACTATAATAGTGGCGCTCCCAGCAATCCCATTTTCGTGTTTCAATGCCCGAAAATTTGTTTGACTAACTGCTTGGCACACCATAACTACTTTCCAACTTTCAGTATAGTAAACAAAAAAAAGAAGAGAAGAATGCGATATTCCAGAGGAGAATGTAGCTGAGTGGTGGCAGTGGAAAGAGTGGCAGTAAGCAATATCAATTGAAGGAAAAAGAGACAGAATATAAGCAACAAAGAGACGTCCGATACAGTAGAAATGTACTTCGGAAGCAAGAATTGTAAAAAAACACCCCCTTGTTCAGCTAATCTGGCGAACATAACAGGGAATGAAGACAAATAAAGTAGATCCCATGGAAACTAGACTGGAAAACAGAACAGCAAGAATGGATGGTAGGATGCGTAATTGGAAACGCAAATTACAGAATTACTCTACAATAGAGGTTCAAGGAGATAACTTTCTTATAAACATCAACAGACAGACTCAAAAACCACCGCATACTGCTTCCCCCAGCCAAAAGATCGACAGAGCTGTTTCCTTCTCCAATAGCACTTTAAGATCCTGCAAGAAGATCTTCAACATCAGAAACGTATCTCTTGCATTATTTCCTGTGAACTAGAATCTAGTATCTTATTTCCATGATTTAAGTACCAGCCAAAACCATATAACTTGACAATCAATATCAACATAGTAGAAATTAGTGAGCAACAAGCTCACTGGCTTTCACTAAAGCGGCAATAATAAGTAATTAGTTTGAAATTCTATGGTTTTCCTAGGATTTCTCAGCTGAACAAATAAAAAAAAATACAAATACAGAATTATCAGCGTGTAAAATAAACCTACAAAGAACAGATTAACCGTTCATACCTATCAAAATATCTCAACTTTAAGGTCATAAGTATGAGAAGGAAAAAAAATTTCCATGAAATTATCAGTGCAGTGGAGAGAGAGAGAGAGAGAGAGAGAGCAAAGCTAAATGGAAATGAAAGAATTGGAGCGAAAAACATCCACATGGAAGAAAGAAAGCTGAAAAATTAGACTGGAAGTAATCAAAAGTATCAAAAACCCAATAGAAAAAAGAAGATGATCCAGTCGAAATAAGATAAAATCAACAAAATAGCTAAGCAGTACTTACAGTGAAGAACAGGACCCGCCGAATTCCAAAGACCCAAATGCTCACAGATCGAACACCGCACAAAACAGATGCTCAAGAAGAAAGAAGCCTTTGCTCCGGCGTCCGCAGAGAGAAAAAGAGAGAGAGAAGTCAAAGTCCAAACATTGGGAGTGCACGACTGCACGGAGGCTAAGACTATATAGCCCGATAGGAATTAAATTGACAGAAATGCCCTCAGTGGTGGTGGTATCAACCATTTTTCAAATTATAAAAAAAAAGTGATGTTTCATACGTGCGTGCGTGAAGAGTGCACGCAAGGTATTACTATACAATGATGATGCACTGTAATAAAACCCTCCCCTTCTCTCTCTCCAACTATCAACCCAACCTCACCCACCCTGGTTTGTTTAGTTTGGTTGAACCGTGACTTGTACTTTTGTATTAGTGGGCCCATGCCAACAATTCCATCATGCCAATTATAATTTTCCATTCTGTTATTTTTAATATATATATATATATATATATATATATATATATATATATATATATAAAGAAAAAACTACAATTTTTAATTTTCATATTGTTTTGCCAGGAAAATACTATTTGCCTTTCTTATTGAGATTATGTGATCATAAATTTATTATTATTAAGCTTTAGAAGGATGATGAGCATCATGGTTTGAATTTTATCATCAATAATTATTTTATTAAAAAATTCATAAAATATTTACTAATTAAATCTTATAATTTTGTTTTTTCAGCCACCTAAAATATTTACTCTTAGTAAATAAAGATTTAATTTCGACAGTATAAAAAACAAAGGGTTTAAATGAATACAAACTTTAGAAGCTTAATTGACAAAAAAATGCATAATTTAAGATCAGCTTAAGTGTTATTTTCTGAAAAAATAACATATATAAGTGTTATTTCACACCAAAGTGTGTTTTAGACTTAATTTTATTCCATTTTCTTAAAGTTTCGTTTTCTGTAAATTAAATTATACTGAATATATAGTAATTCTGTGAAATTAACATGGAGACAATTTATTCATATCATATCTACTCCCATTCTCCCATTTTAAGTTTCTTTTTGAAATAATTGTATAAGTATAAGAAAATGATTAAACAACCTTTATTCTTTTTTGTTTTAAATTAAAATAGAGAAAATTGATAAACAAAAAAAAAGAGAAAAGAAATATGAGAATGGTATAAATACAATGAAAATAACCAAAAAAATGTGAAAAAAATACTATGACAAAATTATCAATATTTATTTTAAAAATAAAAATTAATTTTTACCGTTAAATTATTGAATATTTTATTCATGCTTAAAATTTTAACAATTGACTAAGCCTTGAATTTTCGTTCATATATAAATAAAAAAATTATTTACATTTTGATTTTCTTTTAAATAAATAGATCATTGGCCACACCTTGCTAGTATCTCAAATCTAAGAGATTAAGATAATATAGTTTACTTAAGAAAAAAAATCTAATTAAGGGACTACATGTCTCCCTTTCTAATCTAATATTGTCTTAAAGTAATCAGACCATAAGCTGAAAAAATGAAAAAGGTTATTGGAGAAAGGGAGCCTGGTGTGCCAAGACAGAGTATAGTACCCAAAAAAAATTACAAAATAATGAAAAGGGGATGAGACCCATGATTTAATCACCTGAACAAGATCTTATGAACAGGTAAGAAGATCCAAATCCCTAATAAATTATATCCAATCTAGCAATAAAAAATTTGACAATTATATGCATACTTTTATTTTTATTTTTTACTTTTTAATTCCTAAATAATAAGCATACTTTCATGCCCTCTTGTGTTGGAGTGGAGGGAACAATAACCATGCTTAATCAAATCCCTCTTACTACTCCCCTATCCCATTGGCTCTACTCTTTTTGTAGCACTAAAACATCAACTACTCTACTCCATTAATATTTATATACAAAATGAGATGTAAAGCAAAGGATTCTATCACACGCCTTATATTTATGTATATAATTAATTAATATTAAACACTACTGCTAGTATTTAATCAGCATACATGCTTCTTTGTTATTAATTGCCTCTTTTCATCATCATTTTTATTATTTTAAATCATTAGGGAAAAAAACAAACTTATTTAATTATTGTTTGTCTTTAAGTGTAATGTCAAATGAACCAAGAAAGCCTTGAGAAATGACATGAGAATGGTGGTCGTGGATTGACCACTTAACATGAGAATGGTGGGTTTTTTTTTTTATTTCAACAAAATCATCAAAGATTAGTGTAGGTTCCCCACCAAGAAGATGGTATGGATGATTCTTTGTAGTGCACAAATCCATAACATTCACTATTTGAGCTTCAATTCCATGTACACTTCCAAGCTAGTGGACCTTCCATCTAATAAAGCCTAAGGATATACCATCATGCTTTTATCCCAAATTTAATGTTATGCTTTGCGATATACTTCCTTTGCTTTTAAATTTTATGAAAGTTTTGGGTTTAATGTACCATCATGCATTGCAATAAAAACAAAAATAAAATAAAATAATTATTACATTCTTGGAGTTTAATATGCACTACCCACTTGCTTAGACTTTTATTCCACTATACTTTATATTTATACAACAATTTCCCATATTTTTACCCAAAAAACAAATGTGTCAACCCTTCTTTTATCTTATTTTAAGCAAGGATTTGTGTACAAGTTTTTATTTAAGTGGCTTGGGGTTATATAATTAGTATTAGCTAGAGTGGCATAGGTTTGAATTTTCATCATTAATTAAAAAACAAAAAAAAAATTGTCATCAAACACGTGCAAATGTCACACGCTTATGATATAGATAACAATCTCCATGTATCATAGGGAAGTTAATGAATTTTTACTTATAGATAGTTATTGTCTATGTGAAAACTTTAAGAGTTAAATATTTATACATGCTTCTTTAATTAACTCACTAATTCAATTACTTGTCATTCAAAACCTAATTAGAACAATTGCGTTGCATGCATTATTAGAAATGAAACAGTACTTGCAAATTCCGCCATGAGACATCAATGTCTATATATAAGTTTGCTTTTTGATGAAACACAGCAACATAAAAATGCGATGGAAAGTAATTGGAATTAGGTTGTTGCACATTCTAATTCCCTTGGATGACAAGAAAACATAAACCTTCGCATCATAATCTCGCAGATGTGATGTTGGAAGCTAACTTCCTTCTCTTTTCTTAAAAGTGTCTACTACTTGGAGTGGGTCAAATTTTATGATTTAAAAAATTAAAGGGAAAATATTTTGTAACAGAATAAAACCATTGTTGACATATATTAGAAAAATTGCACAAAATGGCATTAATCACGTCACGTCAACGCAAAAATAGTGGAACAGCAATATTTAGCATCAATTGGGCACTTGCTTACTTAATTAGACAACCCAATATATATATATATATCCACTTACAATTTGCATGCTTGTTTGTTTGTGTATGAGCAACTCAACCTATTTGACATGGATTCCACTATATCTACCAACGGATTTAATATAATTATTGTTGTATCCCAATTCACACACCAATCAAATGTATCTTGTGAAAAAAAAAAAAAAGCCTACCTAAGCAACTAATGGAACTATTACTCACATTTACATTTTAACATGTAATACGAGTTAATTAACTAACTAAGAACTTGATAGATCTGCAGTGAAAATCGAGTAAATTTCCACCAAAGTGAATAATTGTGTCAAAAATTAAAATAAAGAAAAATTATCAGATAATTAGTGAAGTCACAAATGGTCTCTCTTAAAAACCAACTTCCTTAGACTTTTTGAAGTTTTTGTGACATAATTTTTCTCATATAATTTAAAACACAATATATCACAAAGTAAATTACCCGATAATAACTATTAAATAGACAATAAAGAGAACACCATAATTTAATGAGATTCAACCAATTATGCCCACGTCATCGGACACTACTAAAATAATATTCCATTATTTTAAAAAAATATTACAAAGTGAAATATTAAAAGAGAGAAAGAAAATACAATCAATCTTAGAAGTAGGGGATTGATGTTTGAGATGGATTGTTAAAAAATAGATGAAACATTTTTATAGACTAATATTTTTCTTCCTTCCTCCTTCTCCCACTTCCGATATGAGATTGGGAGATTGCCAAAAAAACAACACTACAAATATATATATAGTTTGCATAATTTGAAAATGGGTATATTCAAGAGTAAATGAAGTATTTTTCACCATTTGTGTTTTTCTTTTCCTTATTAAAGTTTCTCAATTGACATTAATTTTGTTAGGCTATAATTCTAAAAGAAAAAGGCAAATTTCGTTGAAATTTTTTTTAACATTTTGGCTACTAGCCCTTTTAATTTGATTTTATCACATTGAATTTTTGAACAAATTGTTATTTTCTGCATTAAACCAATATTGTTTAATAAGAAGGGAATGAATGTATAAAGGTTGGGATGAGTGTTTTAATCCATTTAGTTTTATTCTCTTTGATAGTCTTATTTATTTTAAAATTGTACGTACTAAACTAAATACATAACATATTATATATGAGATAAAAAGTTCCAATATAATATGCATTATATATGCTTAAAAAAATCCTTATTGTCTTATAATCCATCATCTCTCACATTTGCATTGCTGATATTCACTTGTTTATCGTTTTTAAGAACTCGATATATAAAATAACAATTATTCAGAAACTCAACATGACAAAATCAAAATTTATGAGCTGAATGGCCAAAACACACAAATATTTAATTAAAAGTCTCGAGTTACAAATTTTGCCTATGAATAATTAAGTAACCTTTAAAATGATTTCTCCATTTTATTATTTACTTTTGGGATTGCAAAAGAAGAAAAGGGAAACCGAGAGTGTAAAACTCGTTTATTTTTATTGGTGAAAGTAAAAAAAAAAAAAAAAATGGCCCCATGAAGTTACATGGTGCTAAATTGCTAATGACTAGTATAATTGTAGTTTTTCACACGAGAGTGTGAACTTATGATAATAAGAGCAATTATAGCAACATGAGAGAGTTCTAATTGTGGAAAACGAATTACTTTGAGGTGCTAATTACAATTGAATTTTGATGAGTAGCATCGTGCGACCATCGGCAAGTAATTATAAGGATATATTACTATTCAACCAAAATAAACAACTTTATAAAAATATATAAATTCATTAAAAATATGAAAAACCCCTTATTTTTCAAAATACTCTCAAATATTTACTTTCTGATTAGTTAATAAAGAGAGAAAAAATTTTAAATATAATTTTTTTCTAAATTTTCCTATCTTTTCACTAATCAATCCAAAAATTAGTATTAAAGAGTGTGTGGGAAATGATAACTTCCTTGGCATTCTTCAAAATTCGTTGCCTCCTCCCCATTAGTCTTACCATTTCAAAAGATAGAATCCTCCCCATTAATCTTTACCATTTCAAAAGGTAGAATGGAGTGACATAATTAGTCTTAGCCAAATTTTCAACTTTCTTTTGACAAAATCAATGGAGGTTTTCAATTACAAACTTTAATCAGGGATCCTTTTTATTATTAGTGTTAATTCGGTTTAACCTTGCCTTGATAAATAGTCAATATTATCCACCTAGAACAGTGGTGTAATTATCACACTAACTAAAGAACTACCATGTTAATTAATTGACACATTAAATTAATTAGCCCCACTACCACGTAAGAATAATGAGTTTGGTGCTTTAGTGTTTATTTATTTATTTTCTTTCTTTTTTTTTACTCATTAAATCCTAAGTTTGATAGGTAAGTTAGGCCTAGGTGATGTGTGAATTGTAGGGCATGCACTGCGGTTAAAATGCACTTTAGACCAATCAACTCATAAATAGTGAAAATCAATTATGTTATTCGTTTCTCTTTAGTGAAGGAATGTGAGGTCTATTGGTCCTCATCATATATGGTAAAATTATCCTTGAAAGAATTTGGTCTCAAAATTTTATAAATTTATGCAAAATTTTATTTAATCGATTTAATTATGGAGTAATTATGAACTAATTTACATTTAATATCCAATTAATGATAGTTAAAAGAGTTACCTTGTCAAACTTTCTGTTTTTTTAATGAAATATTTAAGATATAATCGGAAATAATTAATTGAATAAATTTTTTAGTTAAAAGACTAAATTAATTAAAATTTATAAATTAAACGAGTTAATTACTCAAAAGATAATTAATTAATTAAAAGATAACTATCAAATTTAAGACCAAAATTTCATATTTATGAATATGCTAATTAGTAGATAATTAATGTGCATTTCCACAATTCTAACATGGGTATACAACTGAAATTAATAGAAAAGGGAGAGGGCAAAAGGTGGATGGAAGAAGAAAAAATATATTAAAAAAATTAAGAGACATCGAATTGTATTTTGATTAATATATTCTTATCACATTTTCATTTGAATATGGATAAAAATTTATGGAATGAAATTAGAGGAAATAATAAACATCATGATTTGAATCCAAAAAATACTTTTTTTAAAAAAAAAAGGAAATTCCCTTTATATTAGAGAAAATTTTCTGCATCAAGCGTTTAGAAATGACAACAGAACTGATTTTTTATTTCATTGCGATGCAGAAACGGAAATTTCAGACTCTATTTTTTATTAAATTTTAATATTTAATATATTTTTTTATATTTTTATTTTATTTTTTTAAAAAAAATTTAATTATGTTAAAATATAGATAATTTATATATATAAAAATATAAATAAATAGTTTTCAGCGGGATCAAAATGGGAATGTATATATTGTGTATGACAAAAACAAATTGGAATTGAAAGGATCAGAACATAATATATAAAATACTTAAAAAAATATTCCATTAGAAACAAAACGGATCAAATTGTCATCTTACAGACTACTATGAGTCCATTATTACTCAAAACCCGGATGAATTTGGACAACTCGGTTAATAAGGCAACTGCATGCGACAAAAGGGTCAAGACTCAAAGGCAGTCATTTTCGAATTTATAATTACTAAATTAATTTAATTAGACTAACTGAAATACTGAAAAAGTTCTTAGGTCTAAATTAATATTAGTAAAAAATTGTCTTTTTTGTATATAAAAAGAAAGAAAGGGAAGAAAAATCTTCAAATTCCGACCACAAAATCTCCGGTACAGTAAGAAACAGCAGACTATATGCTAAAAAATTATCTGCAAACCCTTTTTTTAATTAAAAAGCTAAGGATTTGACGCCGTATTTTTTAATTAATTTGCGTCCTCACCGGAAAAAGCGAACCGCACGATCAACACAAGTAAAAAAAACGTGGCGAAATCTGAGAGCAAAACGCGAAACACACGTGTCGGAATATCAGAGGGTCATGCCTTAGAGATCAAGGAAAGAGAACGAAAAATAATGAGCGTGACAAGAGGGTACACTGTTACGAAATCGCATCACCGTTGGGATGTTACTTAAGAGAGAGAAGGAGAGAGCGCATGCATTAGTGCACGCTTGGGTTCATGTTTCCACGAAAGAGAAAAACAGTGAAGTTTCTGTTTTATTCTAAATTTAATATATATATTTTTAAAAAAATATTGTTTGGTCAAAGGATTGTTAATTGGCCTACCATGCGCTCCAGGTTTAGGGAACTGCGGAGTGTACGGTGATCCAGCGGCGAATTTTTTTATATTAAGAAGCTAGTAGTAGATAGATAGGCCTGGTCTCTTAGATGCACGCCACGTGTTTATTTAAAGTGCCTCAAACTGATGGGCCTCCCCGGGCCCATACCACAGCGGCTATTGCGGACGCGTAGCCGCCATCGACGTACTTATTTTTTCTTTAAACAAAATTGTTTCTGCATTGGGTACTTTGATTTCGTCATATTTGCATAAACACCCATTGTCCTATTTCTTCTTAATTAATTTGATTTTAGCAAGTGCCCACACAGCCTTCAAATTATTTACTGTACACCCAAAAAAATTACAAATGAACCATTTTTTTTATTTATAATAGAAACAAACGAAACAAAATTCTCAAAAAATAGTAATAAATTGGATAAAATATTGCTGCTCATTTCATTTATTAATCATATAACTTTAATAAATTGTATATCGTATCAAATGTTGCTAATTATAATTTCATATGTAGATACAAGGAAAATATATGAATGAATAAATAAATACATATGTTTATTATTTTTATTAAATTTACAATTTAAAGTATTAATTTGTAAATATATATATAATAAAAATATGATGAAGTTAATAATATAAATGATATTAAATCTTATTATTATGTTATAAATTACTATTAAAATTTTTAATTATTTTAAAAATATTGTAATCTCAAATTCAATTTTTGGTACAAATAGGAGAACGTATGCTATATATTTTCTTTTTCAGGTGAGCTTTCGCTTTTATTGATAACCTCACGCTTTAATCATAGCATTACAACCATATTAGGACAGAACATGCATTCAAACGTTTGCAACTTGCCGTCTTGGCTGTACTAATTCATTTAAACTTTGGATTAGTGTTGATTTTCAAAAGACAATGAGCACGGTCCAGCGTTATTTCCTTTGCTTTTTCTTTTTGAAAAAAAAAATCCTCAAAACAAGATTTGACCACTCACTCAATCAATTATAACTAAATAAATATATTGGAAAATTCAGACATCCATGGAATTTTATTTATTTATTTTGTAATTGTGTTCAAGGTGGTCAATGGCACCAATTTACTATGAAGAACCCCCAGAAAAAAATGTTGATTTTTTTTTATTCTGGATTCTCGTTTAATAGATAGATGATAATCAAATATTGAATTCGATACATCTAATTAAGAGAGAATGATCTCTTACCATCTATCTCACACTTTACAGTAGAAATGTTAATTTTTAATTCCATATAATTCTTAGGAACAAAAGTGTCCAAACATTCTTTTGGATTTTGATGCATGTTATCTGTAAATTAATTTTTATTTTATATACATAGTGAATTGTAACTTAATTATTCAAAATAGTTTGAAGTTATTAGAGACTGTAAAATGTTAAACGTAAAAAATGAAAAAAGCAAAAAAATTTCAAATTGAATTGGAACTAAAATAATGTGGCTTAATACAGTTGTTAAATGGTTTTGGGGCAAATGATTTTGTAAATCTTATTTACAAACAGCATTAAAAATATTTTTTCTCAGTTAATACCTCTTCAAATCTACCAAGTTTCAATAACGGCAGCGGTGTGGGCCAAATGATCCAATCTGCGCAAATAAACAGAAGTAAGAACAAAACACAAGAGCAGTGGGCCTAATAGGCAGCAACTAATAAGCCTATTGTTTCCATCTCATTTGGGCCATTTTCTGCGTTCTTAAGGAGAGGGCCCAAGGCAGGAAAATATCCTCCTTTCGTGCTCATGCGCAAATTATATTATAGAACCATATGAATAATGTAAAGTGCGTCATTTATTTAAATAATAAATAAATTTATTTTTATTCATTAAAATTGAAGCGGTCTGTACAGAAATTCTGAGTTTGGGTATGGGTGTGTTTGACGGTTCCAAGAGTTGTGTCTTGTGTTATTATTTACTTTGTCTATTTATCTAATAATAATAAGTTACATTAGCAGGTTGCTTCATTAATTTAATTTTGACAGAAAGATGTTAAAATTAAATGAAAGTAGCCATACGTCACCTACCAGTTAACTAATGCCAGTTTGTGCTCTACCACTCTCACCATTAGTCACCTGTGATTTTAGTTAATCGTTTATTAATCACAATTCTAATAATATTTAAGCACTCATTAATGACAGTGCTAATAATACTTTATCCAAATAAAAAATCACTGTGCTAATATTGGGTTTTTAATTTTGATTCTAATGGGAAAACCATGGTTAGTTTAATTTTTTATTTTTCACTTTTTAATTTGTTAATGTAAATGATGAGGTTTTATTTACTTGACAAAATAAAGGACTACAACCATCAGAAAAAAAAAATTCCAAATAAAAACTTTGGTTAAATTTGTTTTTTTTTTTTTGGTATAAACAGTCCAACTAAAAATTCAAATTTCACAGTACTATCAATCTTTAAATTTTTCTTCCTTTTAGTATTATTATAAATATATTCTCTTTTTTATCAAATTATGATTCGATAACCAATGCATTTTTACTGATAAATTTTATGTTTTTTCTGTTTCTGTTATTACATAATAAATTTCTGCAAACTATCTTTCTTTATTATGATGAATTTTACTCATAAATTTTACATTTAATTCGGTATTATGAAGAAAATGCTATTATGATTAGTTCTTACATATTACTTGTCTTTTATTGATTTGTCAATCAGATTAATTTATACTTTGTTTTTATATATGAAAAAAGTGCACTCTCAATATTGTTATTGTCTATGTAGTTTTGCCACGAAAATATCATTTATATTCTACCATGTTTTAAACTGAGTGTTTATGTATCAATCAAAACAAAAGGTAATGAAATTTTTTTAATAGAATATTTGAATTTAGTGCTTTTTTTTTCATTTTATTGAAATTTACCTCTGTTACATATTTTTTTTTTTACAATTTTAAGAAAGAAAAAGGATATTAAGATAAATTGTAATGAAAACGAGTAATCATTTTTTTAATCTGTATGAAAAAAATTAAGATAGATAGTTGAAGTTAAATAAATAAAAAGGAATAAAGCTTTGAAAGAATAACAGAGATATAAATCTTTGAAAATGCTTTGTTATGTCATGACAAACCTAGAGAGGAAGAATAGATTATTGTAATTATTGTTGCAACAATAAGTAGTGCCATCTCATTACTCAGCTTGAAAATGCAGAACAATAATGTGAATTTTGTTTTGGTATCATCTATCATCATTTGACCAATTATGGGGGGCCAGTTTGAGATCACCTTAATTCTGATATTAAAATCTGCTACATAGCCAGGCTGGGTGTGATGGAATTATTACTGGCAACTTATTTGGATTATTCATAGATAAACATGTTAAAGTTAAGCATCTCTGTTTTCTAATTTCTCATTTAGCAGTTTATTTAAAGCTTGAGGAAATGATTATTTGCCTTCATCAAAAACCAAAAAAAAAAAAAACAAAAAGATAATGATGATTGTATATCTTTATTACCCTTCTCCTATTTATAATTAAACTTACAGTTGTTAATCATAATTATTACTGTATACAGTGCTGTATTCCCAATTTCCAATAGGAAGTTACAAGAATTTCTTGACCAATCCATTCAGACAGTCAAACATAACAGGTCCAAGAGTAGCCTATCTGTTCAGTGACAAATAAACAATTCATAGATAATCTGTTTCTTTCTTTTTTGTATTTGTTATTACTATTATATATTCCCCTTTTCTCTTGATTCCACCCCCATAAAACAAAAATATTCAAACAAACTGAAAAATAATATTAAATTGAAAATTCCCTGCAAGGCTGCAACTTAAGATATCTCATACTATTTTTTTTTCTTTTTACCCTTTGTTTAATATTTTTTGTTCTTTCAAGCAAAAAGTCCAAACCCTACAAGAAACTGTATCTCACAAACCAAAAAATTGAAAAAAAAAATTCACCAATGTTTTTCCTTTTCTCTACCCATTGTCTGTAGCTGTTAAGAAATCTAATATTTAACAGCTGTGACTATTATTTTCATGCCAAGTGCATGCAAAATTTTCCATTTTTTTTTCTTTAAATTCCATTCAGCCTCCATCCACCAGCCATGAACCAACTTATTGAACCCTTTATACTCTCATTGTCCATATCTCTTTTCCCTTTCCTGCCTTCAATTTTTATCTTCTGAATTTTCTTTGGCAGCACCATCATAGACACACCAAAGATCCAGTTCAAAAAAATTTCAAAATATTGCTGTGTATAAATTCCATCTTTCACTGCTATAAAGCTAGACTTCCCATTGTCTATTTAGCTTCCTCCTTTTGGCCTCAGGAGTATTTTGAGAAGAATTTGCACATGACCCAACAGTTGTGTCATCACTTCTATAGCTCAAGCATGCTGCGTCCAACACCCCAATTGGACTTTGAGGCACTGATGGAATTGAAGCAATTGCATCCTTAATTGACCCACCAAGCAATGACAAGTCATGAAGTAGTTGAACACACTTCACCACTCTCTCCTGTAAACACCAATAATATTTTTAAAAAATAAATCAGCAATTATTTTTTTTGTGGGGGGTTTGTTAGAAAAAAGGAACTAGATGACTCTTGCATGCAATTACTCATCAGTGTCTAAATTGTAACAATCACAGTTGGTTGCCCATGTGTATAACATGCCTCAATTGGTCACTTATGTGAGTAATCAGACTGAAAGTATATGACTTCAAGCAAAAATCACCAGTTGTGTTGCTTTTTATTTACCACCAAGGCACCAATTTTACCTTTTGTACATGTTCAGTAAGAAGAGAAATTGGTTGGTCAGTGTCCACAGTTTGGGTTTCCCCCACAACAGCTATGGCCACTGCTGCTGCAATTTCAGAAGGCCTAAATTCCAGGAAGTCAATCCCTGCATTGAATTCCCACCCACCAAAAACATCAGACTCCTTTCAAAGACTCAATCACAACTGTTAAAACTCCAGAGTGAAATTATTATTGTTATTATCGCTATTATTATGAGAGCTAGTACAATAGCAAACATGTGTGTGAGAAGGAGGGGAAAAAGGACCTCTAATTGTGCTTAATATGAGCTGGATTGATTTCAAGATTATAGATCTAGGTGGGGTTTCGTCATTATTGATCTTGTAAAGGAACTTGTCTATGAAGGAGAAGGGCGTAATTGCTTGCATTCTCCAACTCAAGGTGCTGAGTACATGAAGCTCCATTTTTTGGATAGTTCTTGCTTCAAATACAAATTTAGATTCACCTACCTGTTGAATTAATACAGACATAAAAAAATGGAAACTTAAACAGGCAATCAAAACAGATCAAAATTATGAAGGATTTTTACCTGCAAATCTAAGGAAATTGGAACTTCAGTCTCCTCTATTTTAGCTGCAAGAGATAAACATGATACAGCCAATAACTGCATCATCCAAGCTTTGCCCTTCTGCAGATACATCACCAAAAGAAATTTTAGACAATATAAGAATAGGATCAAAGAGAGGAATTAAGCAAATAAAAATGGCGAGAGACCTTAATTTTCAACTTACAGGTAACTCATAGGCAGACAGAAATCTATCCAAGTAGTTTATTGATAAATAAGCACAAAGTGGTCCAAAACCAAAATGAGCATGAACCTGTTGAGCCAACAAAGCCATTAGAATCATTGGGCATTAACCAAAGCTCCATAAAGGAATCGCAGAAAGAATTAAATAGAACATAAAAGCAAGAAAAGCGAAGAACAACTCGTATCACTAAATGATGGTTGGCATGAGATTTATCAAAAATTAAGACAAAAATATGCACGATACTAATGAAAGGAAAGAGAATAAAAGAAAAGATTAAATATGCACAAACTAGAAACTACTTTCTTGATACGTACAAACATAAGAGAAAAAGAGAAAAGAACACAAACAAAATGCAATCAACAAACCAGCATTGCCCCTAAAAAAGGGAACCCACAACGAGAGGGGTGAAGGAAAAAAGGAATATTTTTATCCAAACGAAAAAAGGAAAAGAAGCACACGGCCATTTCATTTGACATCAATATCAAATAGGAACACAATCACAAATCGTTACTTGCCTAAACGGTTGAAATCAATCAGAATGATGAAAAAAAAAGCCCACATATTTCTCCAGAAATCCAATATACAAACAAAATAAATCTTGTTCTTCCGGCCACTAATAAAACAGGATATGAACAAAGAGAAAACCATACGGTGACCAAATTATAAAAACATGTTTTTCTAGTTTTTTACCAAACAGCCACTACAAATGAAAAAAAGGGAAACTAGAAAAGATTCATAATATTTGATAAAACGTATCAAAAAACAAAGAACCCACCTTTTCTATCCAACCAATAGCCTCTTTTCTGGCCCCCAAGTCTAAGTCTCCCCTTCTCAACCTCTTTAAGTAATCCACGTTAGGCAAATGTTGGCACTCTTTCTCAAAAATCAAAGCCAAACACTCCTCACTCTGCATCGGTAGCCCAACATCCCCATCACCACCGTCACCAAAGACCCTATTTTGATGGTGGATTCGATGATTTCTATGATGCCATGTATCCTCAAACTCTTCCATAGCATCACAATAACAATCGTTATCGCCGAAAATGCTATGACTGTCTTCAGAGCAGAGAAGGCTTGAAACCGCAGAGTCAAAACTGGGTGCCATTAGAAAAAAAATAAAGTAAACAGGAAAAAAACCTCTTTCTTTCTGTACTGTATCTAAGCGATGAAGTTCATTAATTAAACAGGAAATGATGAATAAAAGCGTGGATTTTTTAATGTGTATTCATAGAGATTTTAATCAAAGGGAAAGATTTTTCAGTCAAAGAATTGAAGAAAAAATAATGGGTCGTTAAAAGAGTACAAAAGAACAAAAAACCAATATGGAATTATGGATTGAACCCAGTCCCGCTACTCCCTCTCTCTTTCTCTCTGTCTCTCTCTGTTTCTCTTTCAATGTTGGGGGCCGAAAAGACTGCTACAAGCAGGGGCTTATTAAGGGAATGAGTGGCTCCTTTTACGGCAAAAAGCACTCAGAGAGAGAGAAAGATGAGAAACAGAGAAAAGTGTGAGAGAAAAGTGTGAGTGCAAAAATATACAGAGGCGAGAGAGAGAGAGACTATTGTCTGTACAAGTATTGGTGTCTTGAAACACCCGTTTGCTGGGT
The DNA here is from genome assembly GCA_023653625.1 of Triadica sebifera. Taxonomy (NCBI): domain Eukaryota; kingdom Viridiplantae; phylum Streptophyta; class Magnoliopsida; order Malpighiales; family Euphorbiaceae; genus Triadica; species Triadica sebifera. The sequence goes on from CM042899.1 coordinate 28,975,964, forward strand.
TCTACGTGGAAACTATTCTTGGTCTTTATTTTCTTCTTTTTTTTAAAAAAAAAAGAAAATAAATTGTTTTGGATAATGATTTTTTTTGAAGGAAATTACCAGTTGATCTAAATTCTATCCTCTTTGCAAAATTTTAGAAAGTTCATAAATTATAATATACTATGTCCTGAAATGAAAGAAACAATACTGAATTGGATATTCATTATTCATCCAATTGAATGACACTCATACTCTGATTGTGAACATCAATTGTATTATGTGCACTTTCTTTTTACATGTTTTTGGATTTTAAACTTATGGATTTGACTCTTATTTTGGGTAAAAGTCACATAAAGATACTTGGTTTATAAATGGATATAAACCCATTTTTTAATACTTAAATTTCGCTTTTTTATTTAATAAAATTCATTCTTGTGTTTTTTTTAAAAAAAAATCAGACTTTAAAAAGAGAAAAAAAAAAGTTGAAAATTTGACAAAACACACTTGAAAAACGTCTATTCAATATATGGAAAAATTAAAATTGAGATGACTAATAGATGACATTTAAAAAATGAAATATTATGAAAAAAAAAACAAACCCGAAAAAATTAGGAGCCATTTAACCTTTATCTATTAATTTCAAAAAAAAAATCAATTGAATACTATATTTTCTCTTAAAATAGAAATAACCATTTGTGTTAAAAATAATTTACCGCTAAAAAGAAAATCACTTGGAAACTATAAATATGAAAACAGAAGTGCATAAATAAATTCGTGAAAGAAATCACGTGTTGAGTTTAGCAGATATTAAATTAGTCAGAGATCTAAATTGTCACGTGTTTGATTTTCCTTAAATAACCTTGTTTTATAAATATCATCCTTATACACTGAGTGAGGATTATTTTTAGAATTTCTATCTTACCCACAAAAATAACAGAGGAATGGAAGAAAATGAAAATTAACATTTTTGTTATGGTGGAGTAATTAAATGAAAGATGGCAGGATAAAATAGTAATAACTGACCAATGGGCATTAACTTTGTCTTTTTGTTTTCCCATGTTAACACGTGTCCTGTTTTTTGTTTTTTTCACTGTAAACATCCGTTTCTTGCAGAAATTACAATTATAATTCACTGTACTTATTTGATGGTTTTTGGCATTTTCGCACACTTGCTTTTGTACGCTAGTAAAGCAGTAATCATACAAGACAAAGCCAAAAATAAAAAATAAAAATAAAATTTCAGTAATTATATCATTATATATTTTGATTAGTAGATTTCGTTCAAATATTAATTTGTATTTATCCAATTCAAGAGTAAATTAGGAAATATAAATGTTTCTTATAATAACTTAAACATTACTCTTCTTTTGAATTAGTTTTTTTTTTTTTAATAAGTTAGGTTGGAATTACATTCATTCAACATTGATGAGTTATTTCTCCTCAGTTACTGCTACTGCTACTCAAGCTACCGTTACTGAAACGGCTCTGATCTTTAGCAATAGTGTAACCCTTCTCTGCATGTTCCTCTCCATAGGAGATTCCAGAATCTGAGTTTGAACTCTGTTGTGCAGAAAAGTCATGAGCTGCTCAATTATCACCATGTGTATAACTTTCAACCTGATTAGCAGAAGGTATATAACCTTTATTATTGCATGAATTCTTGGATTTAAACCCAGGAGATCAACAACACCAAAAAAAACTACACATTGGACGTTTCCCATTAGAAATATAATGGTTCTTCTGTGCCCAAGAATTGAAACTGAAACCAGTATTAACATTTCCTGCTTGATTCTTTGGCTTCAAATTCTGATTAGAAGCTGAAGTTTTTGTTGTGAAAGAAATTATGGAAGACTGGCTATTCACATTAGACAACTTGCAATTCAATTTTCTTCCATGTTGAATGTCAAGAGAAAAAAACTTTGTTGATCGAAGGAAGTGGCTTCATAAAGAGAATCTGTGATCTAACCGTAGAAAAATTCTCATTAAGACCCTTCAAGAATCTGATAACATAGTCTGAATTTTGATACGACCTAACAACTTCAAGAGCATTGCATTGACAGGCCGGTTGACATGAAATGCATCTGGGTATTGGTCTAAAATTAGCCACAAAATTTTGAGTTGTGTGAAATAGGCAGTAACAGACATCTCACCTTGTCAAAATCCATGAATTTCTTGCTGTAAATAAGAAACTCTCATAGAATCTCCTTGTGAAAAAGGGTCTCTTCTTCATTTATTTTTTTTCTTTTTCTTTTTATTTCAAGAATGATACTTTTTCTTTTTATTTCAAGAAAAAATTAGCGGCAAGGCTCAAGCATAACAGCAATATAGCAAGCCAAAGAGGCAAATAGTGCATTACTAACTTTAATAACAGTTGAGGAAAATAGTAACCAAAGATCATATTTTGAATTTTGAGAGTCGAAAAATGATTTACAAGTTGAGAGAGAGAGAAAAAAAATATACTTTGTTTATTTTCCTGGGTAATTCGTATACTACTTTTAATTTTTCCAAGCCATTGTAATTTATTTCCTCGTGTTTGGGTTTGAGGATGAGAATGGTTTGTGACTTCTGATGCATAGATAAAAATTCCTAATCAATTAATTATACATAAAGATATTTTTCCTTTAAGATTGAATTTCATGCTTGCGAGGATAATACTATCTTCAAAAACTGAAAATTTTAATTAAAAAAATTGAAAATTTCACTAATTTCAAAGGAAGAAAAATTAATAGGTCATCTACTTATCTTATTTCTTCACATTCGTCTCTTGATTTTATCTAAACTTAATAAAGTTTTAACTGGCAAATAATTCATTCGCCAAAAACCGTCTATATATTGTTATTAATTTATTATTAGAATATATATATATTTATATTTCTTAATATTACGCTTAAATAATAAATATGTTTCACAATTCATACCTTCGAGATTTGACCAACACCTGGCATTGCAACGTGTCGTTGTTTCATCTCACCTGTATCTGTTGTCACTTACGGTCTATTTACACTTTTATTCCAATGGCCTTTTTCCCTTATATAATTAATTATTAAAATTCAACAAAATTAATATTTTCCAGGTTGTATCAAATAAAACAATTATTTATTTCCTTAAATTTTTTATTTAGTATTAATTTTATCATCGTATATAAGTTTTTTGATTGGTTCTATACAAATAATTTTATTTTTATATATTGTTTTGTTTTTATAAATTTTTTTAGCAATAGTTGAGTTCTCATAAAAGATTGTATATTGGTATTTTCAAGGATAAATATCATATAAATAAATAATTTTGGGATTTTTATTCTTGCTTTTATGAAGAGGATAGTTGATTTTACATTTTTTTTCATATAGTAAAAATGAAAGATATTAATGAGAATAATATCTACAAATCTTAAATAAAGTTTGATTAAAAAATAAATAATTTTTATTTTTGTACGTGCAACCGAAGCGCATAAAAGACAACTAGGAAATTTATAAAGTTAAGTTATATAATTGTTTTTGGCAATACTGATGTGACACTCTCAGTAACTAGGAAATAATATATTTCTTAATTATTTATCTTTTTTTTAATAGAACTTTAAGATTTTGTAATTTTTTGAATTTCTAATATGTTGTATGAGTGGAAATAATTGATAATTCATACTATCTTTCAATTAATATATTAAAAACTTAGTTCTATTAAAATATTATCTTAATTATAAAAATTTATTTAGTTAGTAATTGGATTTTATAAAATATTAAAACTCTATTTATTTATCAACTTTATCTATTGATAGTTATCAATAGTTTATTATTTTATTGGATTTGAATATTTTTATTTATACCATGAAACTAATTTAATTTTCCTATCATTTTCAAATCCTTAATATCTTAATTACAAATAACAATTTTACTAAAAAAAAATAATTATCTCCTTTTTGAAACTTCAATGGTAACTTTATAAGATGAAAAATATATGTAGGTAGATATTTATTTCACTGCATTAATCCCCCGAAAAATAACGTGTAATATAGTATTAAGAAAATCAAGAAAAGGGTTGAAATTTGATTTTTGGAGTGGATTGGTGAAGAAGAATTGAAAAACCAATTTGGGATAGGCTTGTGGCTGATTAATTAATTACCTGTATTTGAATGTTTTTTTTTTTTTCATTTCTTAATTTAGGGGTAAAATTAAATTTTATTGCCTAAAATGTAGCCGCAATGTTTGCATGTTTTTGTCAACGTTACTCTGATTACCATGTAAATATATCAAAGTAATTAAATTTAAGAGCTGTACATATATATTCCATTGATTGTTCACTATTGTGCTTCTTTAAGGTTCGGTCCAAAAAATAAAAAAGGTAAACAACTATTTATTCTTTCTTAAATTATTCGGAAAAAAATAAATACCCTCCTGGGAGATTTTCGGTCTCTTTATATGGCAATTGTACTTCTTTTAAAAAAAGTGGTTTTATCTTTTATATCAGCTAATAGATGAAGTAAATATCTCATTGAAAATTATAATGTGTATGACATTTTATTGTTCTCTATTTTTTTATTAAAAAAATTATATTCTAATAATTTTATTATTTTATTATATTTCGTGTATTTTAAAATTATTTAATTTTATTGTGTATTATTGATATACTCTATAATCATTAATGAGAATTTAATTTACATTCAAAAGAAAGTGAAATATCTTATGAAATTGTTAAATCATTTAATTCTTAAAATCAATTTCAAAAAATAGCATATTTTTTCTAACATGTCATTTTTACTCTTTTTTGTACTTAAATAAATTAAATCTACAGTACAAATTCGAGATAGATTTCACCATTATCATTTATGCCCTCCAAATATTCCATTATATTCCCCAACTGAAAAAAATTATTAGTTTTCATCCCCATAACATATAGAAATGTAGCATATACATACCAATCCCGCTATATGAAACATTCGGATTCGGAGCATGGCATATAAATAATAAAAAAACTATTTTATTTGGGATAGTTTTGGATTTGAACTCCATTGATGCGGTTTAACTATGATCCCTATATTTATTGTACTAGTAAAAGTTAATTGGATTACTGAATATAAATTACTTTTAAAATTTACAAAAAAACACTTTAACATTTAATTAGGGGTGTAAAAATCCTAAAACCGAACTGAACCAAATAAAATTTGGTTATATATAAATTTTTTAAGCTTATCCAGTTCATTTCAATTGAAATTTATTGTAAAATCAATTAAACTAAGCGAACCGAAGTTTTTTCTCTATATATATATGTGTTTTGTAAATTTTATAGTAATTAATATTAATTTTTAATTGAAATAAAAAATTATAATTTATAATAATTAATTTTGATATTTGATATTTGGTAAAATTATGAACTTTAACAATTTATTCTATTTTTTGTTAACTAATTTTAATTTATAACAATTAATAAAATTATAATATTAATTTTAATTTATGATAATTATGTTTGTTGATTAAATCATAAGTTATAACAATTTACCATAATTTATTTTATTTTATTATAACATATAAAATTATATTAATTAATTATAATTTATATATGGTAATTTATAAAGTTATAGTTTTGATTTTAATTTATGTTAATTGATAAATTTATGATAATTGATTTTAATATTTTATAATTGATAAAATATGACAATAATTATTATATATAGAAATTCAAAAATTAATATATAAAACAAATTAAATTGAATCAAATTAAACAATAATATTTTAATTCAAGTTAGGTTTAATTCAATATATATTCAAGTTTGATTTGATTTTTCTATAAATCATTTGGTTCAATTCGATTTTAAACCGAATCTATTAATTGAACACTTTTTAGTGGATCTGTCCAACACAAAATTCAGATTAATCTGCAATATGGGACCAAAAACATTAAGGTTTATGAAATAAAGATTTTAGAGATAATTTTAAACTTCATGTATTTGCTTAATGGCGATTGTTAGTGGTGTTGAACGATGATTATTGACAGTCAGCTCGAATAATTTACATTCCATTGAGATCTTGACATTCGTTCTCTCAAAAAAAAAAAAATCAATATTAAGAGCCATTCTGACACACAGTACAGCATAGCAGTATTAAAAAAATAAAGTAAAGAATTTTAGGTTGGATCCCATTATTTGACCAGAAACACTTACATAGAAGGAAAAAAAATATTTGATACCTTATGTAATTAATTTACAAATTGCACAAATTCATACATTTCAAAAATCAAAATACATTTTATCTTTAAAAAATGCGTTTTTATGTATAAATGGCTGAAAAAATGGCATAATTAACTAATGGACTTCTTCATTTTTCTATTTTTGCTCACATAAAAAATAAAAAATAGAATAAATATATATTTTTAGAAAATTTTATTAGAACAAAAACATAATTCAGTAAATCACCCTAATTTTGTTTATTTCGTACGAGTGGAATTTTTATTTATTTATTTCATTATAATTAAATGTTATGAAATTATGTTAAATCTATTTTTCTGGCAGACATTATTTTAAGGTGAAAAGAAAAAAAAAATTCCAAGACATGAAGGGAGGGCACCGATTAGTATTACAGAGAAGTGACACGTAAGAATCATGTGGGCCCAAAAATTTTAAACTTAATGATGAAATTAGAAAATCTTCTCAAAATCATCCAAAATCTATGGTTTGGAAATTAAAGGCAGGAAGTCTTTTTACACCCCAACCAAAGAACCACAAAAAGAGTAACCCTTTTGCTTTTATTTTCTTTTGCGCTTTTAGCTTTTAGGAGCGTCTCCCTTTAAGCTTCTCTAAATGCAAACTCTATGAAAGATTGAAAGTACAAAAAAAAAAAAAAAAGAGTCCCAACATTAACTCATAATGGTCAATTAGATTAGATAATTGAGTCGCCTAATTACAGTTTAATTAGGTTGAAAACATGAGTATTAGCATTTCTATTAGTCTTCAACAAATACCACCATCTTTTTTCAACTTGGGAATGGTGCAAAATATATGTTTGAACCATTGTCATAATTTCAAGTCAATATCAACTTTAGAGAACTTGGTCTTACAAACATATTTCTTATCATAATTTTTGGTACATTGGTTTCGTTTCTTCATTAGATGCCCCTCGTCTAGGTGTTTATCAAACTGAATCATTCGTTCAAATTCAATGTTTTTCTTTAATCTCACATACCGCCAAATTGTTTTGGGTCAATATGCTTCTCTCATCCTTCACATTTTAACTTTTGCCTTGACTTGTATTTCTTTTCCAGTGGAAGAAAAACACTAATATTTCTATTTTGTTTTTATTAAATGTATAGTGGGTTTGTAGGAATTCATTTTGTCTCATCAAATTGAATGTTATTGCATTGATTTGAGAATTCTGAGGCAAAACTAACAATTTTAGGCTGCACGAAATTAAGCTAATAAACTGTATCTAATGCATTTCGATTTATCCTATTTATAAGAGGCTAATTTCTCAGTTGATTCTTTCACCATATATAGCTAGCATATAATTTTTCTATTGGCAATCACTATTTTGATGTATATCAATAGTTGGTTAATGCACAATATTTCTAGTGTCTATTATATTCGGTATTATTTTTTTAATATTTTTTGTGGGTTCAACTCACTATTTCTTATTTAATAAAAAAAATTTATTAATTCTTATTATATAATTTTATGCAAAGACTAAGAAATATTGGTAACAATCCCAATTTCCCAACAAATTTGGTAAAATAGCAAAGTATTGGATAAGAAAGACTTGCATTGCCACAATTGGCCAAGACATATCCTTTTCTATGAAGTATGAAGATAGTAATTAATAAGGTACCCTAACGGTTAAAAATTGGACAAAGACATGAAACACACTGTTTCACTTAGGATGCTTTTAGCTGTGAATAAACATTCATGACATGTGCTTAAAAATTGGGTTCCTAAAGAGACTTTTAAGAGACAAATTTCTAACCCTTTTCCCTCCCCGCTGGCCTCTTTCTCTTTGAAAATGCTCCTTTTCTTTCACTTTGAATTTTACCTTTTGTTTTTCAACTTTTGTAGTTTTCACTGTCTTAAAAATTCTCTTCATATATCCATACATATTTCTTTAATAACCGATTTTGGTCTTAAAGAAGAAGTCTTATTGATAATATTGTTTTTGGGCACTTGAGATCCGAGCTTTACAGAGTGTCGTTCATACCCACTACCCCATTTCTTTATTCATTCCATTTTAGTATTTGTCCTCTTTTTTACTGCTACAAACCCAATGTTAGGGGCCATAACCCAATATTCAGCATTTGACTGAATCTCATTCTCACATAAAGCAAGAGATTATTTCTTAATATGCCTACACAAAGCCACAGGAACAGGCTTTGTCATACATCACACGTAATGCTTGATTCCTTCTTCATGTTTGGTTACAATTATGCTTGCATTCTTAGAGGGATTGCCCCAATTTCTTGCCTTTGTTTGGTTTAAGGGTAGCATTGGACAGATTCTGATCATTTAAGATTGGACGAGTTTGGGTCGATCTACATATCTTATTTTCTCTAAAAAAAAAAATGGCCAATTTTTTTTTTTAAAAAGTTAATCCCTTAATCCCTTAAAAAAAATACCAACAACTATCCTTCACTAATTTACTTCAATTTTAATTATAGTGCTAACAATGAAGAAAATACATAATTAGATATCAAGAATGTTAAAATGAATTTGAAACAAGTATATGAAATTAGTTAATTATCATAATTATTCGCAAATAATTTTAAAAATAATAATTAAACCGGGATAATACTAATAATCAATGATCAATAAGATGCTTTAGATGGCTTCAAAGAAAATATTAGGAATGTAAACAGATCCCTTTTTGTGGTGAAAAATGAAGAAATTGAACCCATTGAAACTATAACCTTTAACATTCTTGAAACCATGGGCGTACTAAATTTCGAATTTATCTCATTTTGTGGAATATTTACATAAAATTATATTTTCATTCATGCTATATATAGTAATAGTGATAATCCAAGTTGTAATATTATTATAATTTGAGATGGTATTACATGCCAGAGTTTGGATTACTAGAGAATCAATAAGGAATCAATATCATAAAGTCCATAGGGCCTTGGCTAAATCTAAAGAACCCAAAGAACCCAAATAAACTAAGTCCTTGAGATTCACCACTTAATATTTTAACATCTACCAATCCTTTAACATGAAGAAATGGGTTTGCTAGTAAAACAAAATTTATCAGAGATTAATAATAATAATAATAATAATCTGCATTAAAAATGAGTATGGAGTATGGACTAGTTATCTGATTCATTAGATACTAATCAATCTATAAAAAACCAACATTTGGAAACTCTTAATTATCTATAAACCTAACTGTTAAAATCGATTTGTTGAATTTCAGTTTTCAACCAACTGGTGAAAGGTTCTTAATATAAATTACAAGATTATTAATTTGCTATATATATATATATATATATATATATAAATATATATCCATTGAGTTTTAAACATTTAGTTCTCTAGGCATGTGCAGCAGCTTCCAACACCGTGGTCCGCCATCAAAACAACCCGAACATCCGCCGTATCTCCGGTGTCTCCACGAATAAGGACCACCCTCTACAATATATAATTAAGTAATATATATTAAGTTTCTCAACTAAAATATGTAATTAAGTAAAGGGGCATCCTGGTTTTAGCTTTTGGGATTCTGCAATATAGAGATAGGGATCGTATGCTTAATGAGAAGGAAGTAAGAGAGTAAGAGGAAGCAAATGCATAGTGCAATATTTTTTATTTTCTTTTTTAAATCTTGTCCTTGTTAGGCTTATTCAATTATCAAATTAAAATCATGATTTATATAAAATTAGTTAATTGGCACTCATGTTACTAACAGACATAAAATTTGGGCATATCTTGGCCTAGAATTATGCCTAGATAGTTCATTTTATTGTTTTTCTTTTGGGTTTTTTCTCCTTTGTAATAATAAAAAAAAGTTGTCATGAAAACCAACCTGACATGCAGATTTGGTTTCTAATTTGACCACTTAATAAAAGTATATATTATACTTAATAAATACAAATTAACTTAATTACTAAATTCACTAATAAATCAACAATAATAAATTAATATAAATTGAATTTTAACTTATAATATTTTAATCACATATTAAGCGAATTTTACCAGTGCATCAAAAATTTATATCATCTCCATCAATAAAGTCTGCTTGTACTTGTTACTGTTGCTGTTGCTGCTGTTCATTTTTTATTTTTTTTTTATTTCCTGATGATAAATAATTATTAAATATCTACGGAGATCCATATTATAACAGCCAATAGGAATGTGAATTTGTAACTTTATTTAATCCCCAATATCGTCAATCGACTCAACCTTTATTCAAATCATCACTCTTAAGTTTACCTTTTTTTAGATTTAAAAAAAAAAGAAATTATTTATTATTTATTTCCGAATCATTATTTCGGATTTTAAAACATAGAAGTTGAAGGCCAATGAAAAGTTCATATGGGCTGTTGAGATTCGCCTCGAATGCTACAATTTTTTTTATGAATATTAAATTTTAAATAATTTTGAAAGTGATTGATTTGAGATTTGAGAATTATATTGATTTAAGGTTTGGTTGAATAAAATTAAACATATTTTTAAATAACTTTTTTTTAAGGTTTGTTTTCTAGATGAGTTAGAATCCATAAGGCAAATGAGAGTATACTAATGTTTTTACTCCCTGTTTTTTGGACAAAGAGTTTTAACCCTAATTACGAAATTAGTTTTCTTATATAATAGTCACATTTTTTTTTCTTTTTCATAAGATTATATTTTTATCAAAAAAAAAAAAAGATGATAATATAAGTATTTTCATTAATTTTTAAATGGAAATTATATTTGAGTTAAAACAGGATGCTGAGAGTTGAATGCATAAAATAAAAAATTGAGAGATTAAATAGAGAAAAATCATAAAATATATGGCCAAAAGTTGATTTAAAAAAAAAGAAGAAAATTAAGGCTTAATGGGCCTCTATTAAAAACACCAGAAGTCCACCATCTTTTGATTTATTCATATGGGCCCAAAATATTCAATCCAATCATGCGGCCCACATCAGTATAAGAAACTACGAAAAGGACACGTGGCAGAATGAAGAACTTGTTTCTGGAATAAAGAAGAGTGCTTTGACGGTTGGTATCGAGTATCAAAGTAAAACTCGAACACAAGCAACAAAAAAGAACGAAACCATCTATAAAGTATCAAAGAATGGCTTCAGCTGGCTGTTCAACTAGAGTGGCAATCTCTTTATCTTCTTCTACAATACGACGGCGTTTACCCCTAGTCGGGGCGTTTTGCATGTTACGTTTGGGCCTCTCCAATCTTTGTCCTACACTCTCTTCTTCGCTCAAGCCGGGTTGTGCTCAATCTCTCCCCTTTGTTCCTATGTTAAGGTAATGAAGCCCTTCCAATCCTGTTTCTTCTTATTGGGTATTCATTACATTTCAATTGTTGAGATAAATTTATTTAATTTTTATGGAAATCGTGAATTAGATCAAAGTTTAGTACCCAATCGCAAGCTGATTCTATCAGAATGGAGGCAAGTGGCAACACTGTACCCAGTATCGTTGTTTACGTTACTGTGCCTAATAGAGATGCAGGTTAGTTGTCCTTTTCTTTGATCTCTTTGTTGAGCGGAATCACTATTCACATAACTGAGTAATTTGAATTCAGAACACAATTAGAGCTCTATGCGACTGAATTATGCTCGTGATTGTTATTTATTGATGGGAATTAGCTGTGACTTAAGTTCTATTCAACTCAACTGAGCCTCCATTCTGACGCCATGGTTAATTGTTCAGCTGAAGAATTGTATTAAAATTATATTTAATTTTAATTCAAGGTGTCACATTTTAACGCTGGGAAAGCCATTTTTCAACTTTTTAAGTTTTTTCTAGCTTTATAATGCAGTAAAGGCGGGGTGGTTGGTTTTTTAAATTTCTCTCTGGTTCACGAATCCGTGATGTGAAGTTGCTTGTATCTATTTTAATTCAAACTCTCCACACGCTGATTTTTTATTTTTCATTATTATCTTTGCAAATTATCATTGTGCTTGCAGGAAAGAAGTTGGCTCAAAGCTTAGTTAAAGAAAAACTAGCTGCATGTGTGAACATAGTACCAGGCATGTGCCAATTTTTCTATTTGCTATCCAACTTCGGGCTTGCTCTTATTTCGCCATTGAAAAATTTTGTATCTACTTTAGGATCATTGACAATTTATGTTTCCATTTTGAACAAAATTGGTTTTTCTTTGACAACGTTAGGGATCATCTGTTAGAACAAAGTTTCAGGCGATACTTAGGATTTTGATTCCCACTTTAGTATTTCATTTAGTTGTCGCACATTGTTTCGTGGTTGCCAACCAGATTACCTTGCTGTCCTTTGTGCAATTAGTACCTCATCTAAAATAAAGGGAAAATGCATGTATGCTTTTAGTTCGTTATTATGCTTTGAGGGAAGACCTTCCTATAGATATTTTCCCATAAGCATTATTTATTCTTCCATAGACATTATCCCATATATAGGTGAAATTTCTTAATTCATTTTGCTTCTTATGTTTCAGTTGCAAATATCCATGCTGATGACGGCATTGCATTTTTTAAAAAAATACTCATAGATTATGTTGTTTACCTACACTACCATAGCTATTTGTTCCCACGGTATTGTAAATTCTTGCCTTTGCTCTTGACATCTTCTTTCATGTATATATTTTGCTTCAGATGGTGCTTTGTTGATTAGCTGACATAAAAATGTGTTGATAAGATTAGTTTTTTTGATAAGGTATAATAAATGTGCCATGAATTCAGGTATTGCATCGGTATATCAGTGGCAGGGAGAGGTATGAATTCATTTCCTTGAATTAATCAAGATCCTTTTTGAATGTAAAAGAAGGGTCTATATGAACCTCACATCTAATCTTTTTTGTCCTTTGTCGATTTAGACATGCCACACTATTTTCTAGGTACCTTATCTTTTTCCAAGTGAGCTTAAATTGGCTTCTGTCCATATTGGTTTCCAGATCCAGACTGACTCTGAGGAACTGCTGATAATCAAGACCATACAATCTCTGCTGGAAGCACTAACAGAGCATGTTAAGGCAAATCATGAATACGAGTATGTATATAGAGCTTCTGAACCATATATCTTGGTTTGGTCACAAATTTCCTTAAGAAAATTTACTTGGGCAACTTGTAGAGTAATTGAAACATGCGTAACACATTATAAATTAATGTAATGGGTGGGTAGGGAACGGGATTAACCATCTGGTTCCAACTTATTCTTCCTTGCATTCCCATACAGTAAAAGAAGAATATCACTTATAAATGTTGGAAACATATGAAGCAATCTACAATCACTTCTATCGCTTAATTCTTCTTTGTCGTTTTGTTTTGTTCAGTGTACCAGAAGTAATCTCCTTGCCCATAACTGGGGGCAGCATTCCATACCTAGAATGGCTCAAGAACAGCACGAGAGATTGACTTCTCGGGCGAACTTCAAAGATTTGAGCTCAAAAATTTTAACACTGGTTGAACCGGTAGGCATCATGATTGTGTATGCATAAAGGTTTGTTGTGGCGGTGTGGTTGCTATCATATTATCTTTGTGATTGACCGTTTTATGGGTTGAAACCTTCAAATTATGTGTCAAGGATTGTTGTGAAGGCTATAGTGCGATTAGTATTCTCTTGTTTGACTAGTCGCACACTTTGTTTTCTTGTTGTATAAAATATTTCTTTATAACATTTTCTTCTACTATCTGAATTGTTCTCTCCATAAGGTGGTGGTTTATAATTATAGCGGCCATGTGCGCTCATGCTGTGGTGTTCAACTGGGCCCTTATGAAAAATTATTTGAATGTGCTCGTTCTGTCATGTCTTAACTATTTGGCAATAACTTGATTATGAATAAAAACATTAACAAATAGATTGTGATGATGCCCATGGCGTCATTTCTGTCATTTTGTCTATTAACAACATTCATTTTCTCTCTTGATTTTGTTCAAGGTTATATATTCCATTAGTGATTATCAAACAACAATTATGAGGAATAAAATAAAATTTAACTAAGATGCTTTGGAGGTGGAGATGAGGAGAGTAGGTGTCGAAATTCGAAAGTCATGTGCCTCTGAGCAGTAATTTTTCTTCCTTTTTTTGTTTACTTTGATCAATAATTTTCCTCCAATCAAGTGAATTATTAACTCTTTTAAGTAACTGGCTGTTAAAATTTTTCAATAGGAATGGAAAGTGAGTTTTCAGTAAATAATATTTACTATTAGACTTGTCTGATAGGCATGTATATTTATATAAAGCGTAAACTGTAAAACGATAGAGTTTAGCTAGATAGTTATGTTTTTAGCTTAGTGTTATACGCACCGTTTCATTAAGTAGTGTTAGCCATTTTTTTTCTTTGTAGGCTCTATCTTCTGTTTTTCAATGAAAATGAAGTAAATCTTCATTTCATTTCATTTTGTTCTTGATTACTGTTCATTGCTTTCTTTTTTATTTTATTTTAAATTATAATCTTTACTTTTTATATTTGAAATATTATTTTTTTAATTGCCTCTAATTGATGTTAATGTAGAAGCATGTTAAGAAAAATATTAAACTATTCTAGTCAACCAAATGAATCTATCTCGAACTCCTTTCAACCAATCGGTGCGATTAGACAGCCTCGTTAGCTCCACTTCTGAAGGAGATTTTGGTGATCCACAATAAAATATTCATCAACACCACCAATGGCTGTTTTTCAAGACGTTACCTTTTCCTTTTTTCCTTCCCGCACAACCTTATCAGATAGGATTAGCAATATACTTCCTACATCTTCCTGATTCACAATTATCAAGCTAAAACAACCACTGCATATCATCAACCATAAAAGTAGCTAAAAGTGCACACCTATCTGATTACAATAGAAGCTCTACTCGAATTATCAGGAATTACTTTGTATAAATAGCTCCTTCAAATCGATTCTACAATCTTTATTCTTGCTCAAGCAAATCATACAAAAGCCAAAAAACAAGTCAAAACTAATCCTTGATGAAATAAAATATAGCAAGAACAGTTATAATAAATTGAAGTTAAATGGTTCTGAAAATAAATTTTTCAAAAAATGTAAATTCCGGAACACATTTGCACACATTAATATCCATGCTTGCTAATCTGAGTAGAATACCGGAAAATTTAGGAGCTGAGCTGAATCATGTATGTTACAGAACAACAAGTGTAAAAATCCAGAATTGCATCCTTTTTCTCTCAATATAAAGTGTAAAAATCCAGAATTACATCCGTTCTCGTAAGCGACGGAGAGGAGGTTGCGCTCCTCTACGGTGGGGTCGCTGGAAGGAGTAGAGGCTCTATGAAAATATAGACAGCTTGTTTTATATTGAATTCACCGTTTCAGTCTTTCTTATTTATTTATGTTAGCTTACGGTACCGTTTCATAGGCCGTAGTTTTCTTATTTCTATTTCTCTTCTAATTCTTGCCAAAGAGCTCTAGCTGAAGCCATGCAGATGAATGACTCAGCTATGTCTTTCTCCATTGCATTTAAAATCCAGGATATTACCATAGAGTCTGCCCTGTTCCACTGATAGTAGTTTTCAGATTTCTCATCAGGCCTATCTCCTCCTGATTCAATGAATCTCAATTTGTTTTTGGCCTTGAACGCAATCCTCATGGACTGACTCCACATAAGGTAATTAGCTCTATTCAACAGATTCGTAACCAAAATTATTCCAGGGTTAATCGGTATTTTTCCTCATTTCTTGATACTGTTGATTAATATTTTTACGATTTTCTGTCATATCGTAGGGCAAATCAAAGCAATTGACAAGAATTAATTAAGATTACAAAAAAATCAGTACCTCGCTGAGATGAAGAAGAATGAAAGATCATGTTCTTCAAAGAAATTATAGATTTATACCTTTTCTGCAATTTCTCGAATCAAAAACCAGAGACGCTCTGATACCATGTTCAATACTAGAATCAAGAAAATGAAAAGTTCTGTATATTGCCTCCTGAAAATCTATCGTCAACTACAAGATAAAAGATTTATATACAAGAGAAATAGAAATAAGAAAACTACTAGCTATGAAACGGTACCGTAAACTAACGTAAATAAATAATAAAAGTTCAATATAAGACAAGCTCTATATATTTTCACTTTTGCATGAACTGGACCATCTCTTCGTAGGTACACACACTGGTATCTGGTTAGGTTATCCGGGACAGTGACCGCTGCTACCATATATAGCTGTCTTGCGTTTGATCGCCGAGCGAGAATTAGGAGAAGACGATTGAAAGAGTCGGTAGGGACTTGCGGACTTTGGTCGTATTTGAGAGTTTTATGGGGGGGACGGCAGTTGAAGATAATCATAATAGTTAGTTGAGTTAGTTGGGCCTTTGTATTCGTATCAAACAAATTAAAAAAAAATGCAATTAGGAAAAGAATTCATAAGATTGACGTGATTTATATTTATGAATTTTTAACCTAAAGCAGCACATGCACACTACTTACTTTTAAACGAAATGTTGATTTTATAATTTGATGGATTGCGAGAATTAGTTATTCTAACTGAATTAACGAGAAGACAAAGAATGCCTGATGTTTGAATTCTAACATCTCTGAATATGTTAATTTTTTTTTCTTTCTTAATTATACTGAATATGTTAAATAAGATTCCAACATTAATCCCAAAAGTACAACCTTTGGATCTGAATTCATAAAATTAAGGATTTCTCTTAGGATTTTTTTTTTGAGGGAAGGATTTTTCTTAGTTGATAGATCTATTCCCACGGCAGTAAAGCTGACAGCAACCATAACCAGCTTTAAGGTGTGAGAAAAAATTTCAAACACCAAATTGCAATTATTTTAAGCTGGCATTACAGGCAACCGCCTAGCTGGGTAGGATAAGCTCAAAATTGACAAAGTTTTACTTTTCCTTCTTAATTACTAATAAATATTTATTAGAATGGAAATGTTACAATATTACCTTAAAATTATTATATATAAAGCGGCAAGATGACTCTCTGTTTAGGATCTCAATTAAGGTTTGATTTTTGAGTCAAGAGCCTCCTATTAAAGGTTCAAAAAGCAAAAAAAAAAAAAAATTCAGGGGATCCAAAGTCTCAACCTGAGGAACTCACCGCTAAATGCTTTGATGGATAGATAAATTACCATTATCGTAATTAAATTCCTTTTTTACCCAGAATAATTTGCTATCAGCATTGAGCTGGCTTGAAGATCACACTCATCGCAAGTTATTCACTTGAAGGTGCACAACATAAAACTCGTCAACAACATTTCCATAAGCTAGTAAAAACTAAGGAAGATAGTAAGATCACAACCTTCAAAAGAGATTAATCAGCAGTCTCGAGATGTTACACTAATGTTAGAATATCATTTCCTACTTTATATACAAACACACGTGACACTGCAGTGCATTCGCCATGTGCGTATCCTCATACTCAACGATGATGATGCGAGCAAAAAAAGGTGACCAGGGTAGTGTATGAAGAACTTTTGCAACCATTTTGTGTATGACATGATGTCTTACTTTACCATATTGAATTCCTGATCCCAAGACCATTGCATGTTAATATAAGGCCCTTGTAACGATTTAGATACTCCTGCATTGAATATATATTAAGTGCAATTAAGCCACAATGGGTTAAAGATTGAAAAAGAGCATAAAGCTTGACGAGAATGGAGGAGAATCTTACTATTATGTTATAATCATAGACGATCATCATCCCTTTCTTGTCATATTCTCTCCTACTTAAGGGATCGCTCAGAACTGTTCAAACCAGCAAATTTAATTGTTAAGTAGGAGTACAATATAACTACTGACTTATATTTGATATTCTTTGCTTTTTTTCATCAAAATTTTGTTATTTCCATGCAATGAGTAATAAAGGGATTCTGTATACCAACTATAAATTCAGTATTCCCAATTCAGCCCATCGCATCAACATCATCATGCATATATACTGAGCCAGTGGATCCAAACTGTAAATTCAACAGGTGGAACAATACAAAGAAAGACAAGATTAAGATGCAAACTAAGAGAAACTAGAGTTCTTCTCCGTGGATATGAAAAGGCAATGATTTTCATAATATGTAAAACAAGAAAGAGTTATTAGTCATAGCACATAAATAGAATTAGTTACAGCCACCTGGGTCACAGAAACTAGGATTCACCAGAACACATGTTTAGCGCAATATTCACCGCAAATTGAAGAAGGAATGTCAATGATGTTGCCCTTACAAAAAGGCTATGACAAACACCAAAAGAGATCGATGACCAGAGAGCAGTCCACTTTAAAACCACATTAAGACATCAGTGTACCGGTGAAAAATGATATCCAACATATATATTGAAGTTGAAAGTCATAACCCATAACTAGTATCGATCCAGAACATAAAAGAATGAAACTAGAACCACCAATGGCTCCCTTCCCTTTTTCCATCTTGAATAAGGAAATGGGCATTAGGAACCATCCAATTTACACCTTGCTCTTTTCCCTAGACAGTCCGATTCCTTTTGACTAAATAGTAAGTAAAATGAGACCTCATGGCAGACATGAATGCATGTCTGTTAAAAGTACACAAATTGCTTCATGTTCCTAGAATCCTATCAGAAGCAATCTCCAAACTTCAAGACAAACACATCAACTTAACTATGCAAAATCAGATTATGTGGAAACTGTAAAAAGTGAAAAGACATAATGCAGATCATTAAGAAAATTATTTTTCCAAGGCATTATTTTGACTGAGAGAAATTGTATCAGCTAGGCCTTGGAGATAGGAGAGGTAGGAGGGTGAAGAAGATGAAGAAGAAAATGAAGAAAAAATGACTAGCAAATGCTTCATAGGATTATTGCATAATGCTGATAAAATACAATATGGTGGCGCATGGAGAGGCCAATCATAGGACAAAGTAGCCACACATTTTCAACACTTTTTGCTGAGGTTAAAATGCCTCTGTCAACAGTTTCAAATAAAATTGAAGAGGAGTCAACTGGCAATATCTGGTCCATGGTTGGTCAGCCTGAGTCCAAGTGAAGCATTAAGCTGAGGAGAAAAAAATAGGAAAAAGGCATAAGGAAACAAAAAGAAAAAGAGCCATTTCTCTCAAAACTTGAGATATAGAAGATAATGGGGCTAAGAAACCACCCTTTTCTATTAGTAAGAGAATTCATCCAAATGCCATTGATTCAACCATATCACCAGTTTCAGAAATTGGTATGATACATACATTTTAGTTGGAAACTATGGTGTGAAAAAAAAAAACAAATGGGAAACTGTATAAGAACAGATTAAAATCCGATTAAAAAAATCAAGACACAAACAATTAAAAGATAAGAGTAATAAATACATCTAGAATAGTGAAATTTAGAACTTTCAGCAACACAATTACCATGACTGAAATTTAGAACTTTTGGCAATACAATTACCATGAAACTTGCTGCCAAAACAAGCACCTAAAAAACTTGATTGCCAAAGTGGGCAAGGCAGATTTCCTTGAAATGGGAAAATGTGCAAAACAAATTACAAGAGAGTGCCATAAAACTCAAAGGCGTTTCAATATGTTCAAGATCCACACAATACACAGACCAAATACTTTTTAAATTGTATTGAGCTGCATTATGCCTTGGCTCGCACCTTGCCAGCCTGTTCATTCATAAAATCATCTGAATGCAGCTTACAGTGACAACCGAGAACAATGAATCAAAACATCAATCTAAGAAGTTATGCAAAATTACATTCTCAGTCCATTTTGAAGCTCAATATAGGCATCTAACTGCCACACAATCTAACTCCTGAGGAGAAATAAGTTAATAACTGGATGAAAGACACATTTCGTTGTTCATCCTGAGTCCAACATCAAGATACCAACTTGAAAGTTCAAACACGAATGATACTTGAGGAAGTGAATCATTTCACCAACAAAGCATAATAACTTGTATGCAAAAGAAAGAACTCGAACTTGAAGACCAAAATTAAGTCAGAAACAGACCATTAGATTCATAATTCGTGAAACTGAGCAAGAAATGAAGAATCCACAAACAAAAGAAAAATGGTTCTGACCCTGATAAGCTTCGTTTATCTCTTGAAATATCGCAGTTGCACTATCCTGGTCTTTTAGCTTATCCGGATGCCACTTCTGCACAAAGCAGCTCAAACCACGAAAAACCCTCAATCAAAAAATCCCAAACTTAAAACAAAATAAACCATTATATCTTGATTATCTTCTATACAAAGAAAAAAAAGGGGTTACAAACCAGCGCGAGTCGTATGTAATTGGAGCGAATTGCATCGTCGCTAGCATCATAATCAAGCTCCAGTATTTTATAATAATCCTGTGTTTCCAATCATAAAAATTTGGACATTGCGAGTCCGTAAAGAAGAAGAAGAAAAAGAAGGGAAGAGCGATACCTTGGGTTTGGAGACGAGAGAAAGGAAATCGAAATTCAGGTGAGAGTCTTGGTCATGATTTTGGTCATGCTGGTTATCATCCCAATCTTCCCACATCATCATGTTCCTTACTTGGGCTTAGGCGAAATAGAAAGAGGTAGAAGAAGACCCAGAGGAGAAATAGAAATTAGTAGATTATTTAAGCGTCGGATGCGGTTGGTGATACGTGTCCCGGGTGTAATTGTGTGTATCGGGGTGCCGCGTCTTGCCTCCGAAAATTGAGGCTAACGCTGTTAGTATTTTGCCATTGCTTTCTTGGCGAAATTTCCAGATGAAGCTTATGAGTAATAATAACATTTTTCAGATTTTTACTTATTTACGGCGGTTTTCTTTTCCTACTTTTTGATTACCAAATTTTTTTTAAGAAGAAGAAATAAAAACAACTCGATTACCAAATATTTTTCTCCGTTTAGATTTAATTTATCCTACGCATTGATATGTCTTGTGAATTAAAATAACCATGGAATATATTCAATATTTCTTTCAATACATTTTCATAGAGGCTGAATAATGAATTCAAGATTTTTCACTTTTGTTACAATTAATTTATAGTTCTTGTGCGGTATACCAATTAAACTATTCTCAATATTGCTTATGGTAACCTTCAAGAATGAACACAGCAAAACTGCCAATACCTACAGATTTTTCAAGAAAATAACCATGCAAGTTCTCAAATCTTTAAAGAATTCAGATACATAATTTAAGCATTTTGTAATGGCCCAAATATCAGATTAGTTGTAAACTGTAGTTTCGAGATTAATCAATATATCCGGAGGGTCAAAAATACACCCGTGAGTGACAAATATTTTATTTGATTATTGGAAAATATATTTTATGACCAGTTTAAGGGAAAAATTTGGAGTGAAAATGGAATCAAATAAACTCTCAAAAGTCAAAATTAAGAAAAAAAAATCTGATTTAATTAAAAAGTTGGTTGACTATATTTTGACCGGATTATGAAAAATAGCAAACGATATCTAAAAAATTATTTTAAGAGATTGATAGACTCTAAATAATATTTATAATTATTTGACTGTGAAAAATAAATTTTACGGTAACATCAAAAATTGAATTATCAGTCGGATTTAAGTGAGTTGTACAGAAAATGAACTCCAATTGGGTTGAAAAATTTTGTGTAGATATATAAAAATATTTTATGAATTATGGAATTTAATTTGGATGAAATTAAGCTTGGAAAGTTAAAAAAATAATTTATAATGCATAATTGAGCCTAAATGGGTTAGGATTTGTTTGGCTTAACCCCACCCATTTAAAACCACTATAAATAAGTTGAATATCATAATTCTCTAGAGATAAATCTGTAACTTCTTCTTCCCCAAATCCCCTTGCATGGCCGAAACCCACATTTTCCATTTTCCTTCCAATTTTCTTCACTTTTTACACCTAAAAATAATTTCAGTCTCTCTAATAGTTAATAGAAGTTTTTAGTTTTCATTTGGAATATTAAAGTAGAATGAAATTAAAAGAGAAAGTTTATAATATTAATTTGAGGTAAGCAAAATTTATGGTTTTAAATTAATTTAATGGTTCAAATAGGTAGATTAAGATATGTAGATAATAAATATGAATTTTATTTGAGCTAAGGAAATAAAATAGTGGTTGATTAATGAATGAAAATTTTTGACCATGGTAGCAAAGGAAAATGAAGCTTAGGAATACCAAAATAAGCAATTAAGGTTAGTGATTTCATAATCTAATTATTTTCATTAATTAAATATGATTCAGGGTTATGAAAATTTAGAAAATTGTGTATTTTGTATGTAATTGTTAATTAATACTAAAAATATGATTAATGGATTATGAAAAGTGAATTAGAATGATTAATTTCAATTAAAAAAATTTGATTAGTGGAAATTATAAAATGTAACCTTATTATGTGAAAAATGAATATTAAGGAATAAATACATTTTAGTGTAATATAATGATATATATAGAATAATGAATGTATTAATTAGTGAAATAAATAATTAGAAAGTAAAAGAAAATATGATTTTAAGTGGTTAGAAATTTATTGAAAATTTTTAAATTAAATATTGAATATTTTTCTATTTATTGATGATATTATGTATGAAATGAAAAATAATTAATAAAAAATATTTAGTGAGTTTATAACTTAATTGATATATTAGAATGAAAATGTGAAAAATTTTGGTAGTTATAAAATTGTTATGAAAGAATAAATTATTAAGTGATTAATAATGTAAAAAAATAATAGAACTTATGATTTTAATAGAAATTGAATTGAAAAAATAAAATAATGTTCTTAGTTATTTTTCTGATGGTTAAATCTAATTCAGAATATAATTAGCTAGTCATAGGAACACTATTACTGCGGTGCGGGTCATGACAACTCGCTTATGTAGGCCAATGATAATTTACTTCAGTGATTGTGACTCGGTGATTCGGTGTATAATATAGTACTCGATATAATCTTTTGGAATTACTTTTCAGTGTAGTAAACTTTTGGGTTCATGTCTTATATATCTGGTCTGAAAAATTTCTATTTGATTGAATTTATGGGCAAATAAATAAAAAAAATGAAATGATAAATGTAAATAAAATGATAAAAGTGACATTTGTGAATGAAAAATGATTAAAAATAAAAAATATGATAAAAATGAAATAAGTGAAAAATATGAAAAAAATATGATTAGAAATGAAAAATATGATAAAAATGATATAAGTGATAATTTTGGTAAATATGATAAAAGTGATGATTGTAACAAAAGGAAAAAAAATGTAAAATTGAAAAATGAAAAATAATTGAAGATAAATATTAAATTGTGTAGTAAAAAGAAAAAAATAATAACTAAAAAATAAAAATAGTAGTGGCAAAAGTGAAAATAATATATAATTAGTGGTATAATTGTAAATAAATGAAAATTTAAGAATTAAAGTGAAATTGAAGCTAATTAAATAAATAAATAAGAAAAAATGGATAATTAAAATAAAAATGGACTAAATTGAAAGAAATTGTAGTTCAGGAAAAAAAAGAAATAAATATATTAAATAGTGAATTAAGAGTAATTAAAAATAATGTATTGATAAAAATAATTATATATTAAAGAGAAAAATTGAATAGTATATTAAGAATATTATTGCATATATAGTTGCATGAAAATATAGTTAGTGGAAATTTTTAGATTAGTAATTACCACTGAGCATATTAATGCTCAGCACGTAGTTATTTAACTGCGTGCAGGTAGTAGTAGGAAAGACAGAAGCAGACATACAAATTTTAGAAGCTGACAGAATATTGAAATAATTGTAGGTTACTATATAAAATGACATGTATATATAGGTTTAAATATGATGTTGTATGGATAAAATTATGTATATATTATGATAAAAGAATATTTGTGAATTATTATATGTGTAAAGAATTGTAGTTGAATGAAAATTATATTACATTATATGTGGATCGTTATGCCTAAAAATGAGTTGTGGATTGTTTGTTTTATAGGTGAGTTAGTTTATAACCGTTATGTTGCTAAAATTTTTAGAAAAATAAAAAATGATTAATTAAGTGTTGATAATATTATAGTCATTAAATTAAGATAAAAAATTTGGTATATTTCAGCTATAATCGTATTTATCCACATAACATATGTATAAAATAAGTGTTATAAGAGTGTTACACATTTAATATCATCAGAGAATTTCCTTGTAAATTCTAATGATCTTGAAATTTGTTTAATCATCCTTGATGAATATTATGTCCTAAAAATCTTACATTGAAAAGTTTCATTTTTGGTGAAGAAACAATAAGACCATTTTCATGAATGATTTTGTAAAACTTATTTAGATATCTTTAATTTGTGTTTACCAAAATCTTGATTTCATGCCGAACTTAGAGAATATGTTTGACTATTAAGCTTTTTTAATAAATCACTTTTATTTGGAATAGGGTATTTAATAATTTAAAAATTTATTTAATGTTTTAAATTAAATTGATTGGCAATCTAGGAGCTCCCCAATAATTGTAAGTTTTCTATATATTTTTTAATAAATTAATCTTTTAAAGATTAAAGATTGTACAAAATTTCCTTTCTATATCTTTCCTTCTTTCTCTATTAGCATATCCTTATGGGGGCAGAGAATCAAATGCAGAGCTGGAAAGGCACACAGGGAAGGGAAGTAGAGAAGGTAAATATAAATTTCATATTTCGTTCTAGAAATATAAATTAAAGAATACATATAAATAGGCACACTGCTTATGTATATTAAAGACATATTTCGTTCTAGAAATATAAATTTCATTTTATTTCTCATGTGCCACGAAAAAATCGTTTTTCTTTCTTTTATTAAAAAGATAATTTTATATTATATCTTATAAATAAATATGAATTACTATTTCTTTTTTTAATAATATTTTTAACTAATGTAGGAATATATTAATTAGTTTTTTTTAAATATGTATGAAAATAAAAGGAAATTAATCTCTTCAATACTGATGGAGAATAAAGTTTCTTAAATTTTCATATGCTAATTTTCCAAGTGTCAAAAAAAAAGACTATTATAAAATATCAAATTAATTATTGGAACAAAAAATTGAACATGAAGTTCACTTTCAGGCGTGACAAGGAACTAAATAGCGACCATAACCGAGACATTCAAGGAGCGTTTGGGAATGTTGTAAAAAAAAGTATATTTAGATTTTTTTAATTAATTTAACTATATTTTTAATTTTTTATAAATAATTTTTTTTTTCAATTTTTTTTAAAAAAATATTTATTTATCTATAAAAATAAATTTTAAAAAATAAAAAATAAAAAATATATTTTTTTTTGAAAAAATATTTTTTCTCAATGTAATCTAAAAAGTAATCATAATATAATAAATATAAATTATTATTTTTTTAATGTAGAAATACAAACTATGGGGCCTTCATTGTGTTGTCCAATTAATGATTCTTGACTACTGATCCATACAAGGAAGCGACGCTGGCCAGTTTCTCATTATTACCCGGAGAATTAGTCCATTGAAAATCAAATATCATTTTCACAGAAATATTTAATTTTATACTGTATAAATATTATTGATATTAAAAAATTAGTATTTTTTTGAATTATTTGTTTTATGATTTGTTAGTTAATTGAACCGAAAAAATTAAAACTGATGAATTGATTTAACGATTAACAGTTTTCAAAGGCTAAACTATTAATAATTTTTTTTTTTTTTTTTTTCTGGTGGAGTCTCGAACTTGAGAGATTTGTGAAAGCCCCCCTATGCCCTAGGACACATGCAGCTTCTGAGCTTCCGGCTTATACTCTGGGTTTTCCGTTGTCCCACCCAGAAATGAGAGTCAAAACCTGGGGAATATGCGAGGGCATTATGGTAATTACGATGCAATCAACGTCCATTCTCGTCAACCAAACAACAGAACCAGCCAACTAGCCAATCAACGTATGAACTTTGTAGCATCACAGCCTGAAAACCCACAGAGAAAACAAAAAATCAGATATCATCAGCTCCCCAAACCACTTTTCTCATTCTTTCTTTAAAATTATCGCCAGCTATGGAGCAACCGAAATTCCTCTTCCTCTTATTCGTTCTTCTCTCCTAATCATCGCCGGCGCTGATTCTTCATGGCCTCCCTCTCCGGACTCTGCTCATCTTCTCCCTCTCTCAAGTCTAGAACGCCTATTCTTAAAACCTCTCATAATCCCCTGTCCCTAAAGACCTCACTCACGCCTCCAACGCGCCCTCGATTCGGCTCCATTCAGGTTGTTGCGCGTGAGATCTCCACCGATTTATCGAAGGCTAACGATAAGTTGCCGGTCAAGCCGAAAAAGGGATTGGAGAATGATCCCGGTGCTCTATGGAGGAGATACGTCGATTGGCTGTATCAGCACAAGGAGCTAGGGCTGTATTTGGATGTCAGCCGGATTGGGTTCACTGACGAGTTTGTTTCGGAGATGGAGCCCCGTTTTCGGAAGGCGTTTAAAGATATGGAGGAGCTGGAGAAGGGAGCTATTTCGAATCCTGATGAAGGGAGAATGGTTGGGCATTATTGGTTGAGGAATTCGAGCCTCGCGCCTAACTCTTTTTTGAAAACGCAGATTGAACGGACTCTCGATGCCGTTTGCAAGTTTGCCGATGTAGTCGTCAGTGGTAAGGTCAGTCTTCTGACGCCAATTTTCATTTCTCACTTTGTTTGGTTCGTAATGTGGAATCGCATGTTTTGATTGCTTGATATGGAAGTGCAGTGAGAGAATCATGGGGTGGTGGACGAATCTTGATTGTTGTTTAGCACGCTGAATGTAATTGAAGTTGGTTAATGGAGTTCAATTTTATTGCCAAAGAATGCATGTGCAAACAAATCTAACAAACAACTCTCAGGCTTCCCAAATTGATAAAAAAATAAAAATCAGCCCTAATCCAAATAATGAAAGAAATGAACAAAGCCACCAATCAGCAACTAAGGAACCCGTAATTACTAACAAACAGAACACAGCAAAGGATCTAAACGAAAACCAGAAACAGAATATCTACAGATTGAATCTATACTTCATGCTATTACCAAATCTCCTCATAATTCTGTTGGAATCAGGCCTTTCCTGTTGAAAAATACACACTCGTCGCTCGTTATTTCTTCTACTTTTAAGATATCAACTTCATTTGTGATTTTGATGTCGTGCTAATTATTTTGTTCTTGAAGAACTTTTTTGCACAATGCAGACAGTTGTGCTCAGTTGTTTACTTCATTTTTCTTTACATACTGATGCAGATTAAGCCCCCATCTTCACCTGAAGGCCGTTTTACACAAATACTTTCTGTTGGAATTGGAGGTTCAGCTCTTGGTCCACAATTTGTCGCAGAGGCTCTGGCGCCTGATAATCCTCCTCTCAAGGTATCTTAGTACCCTGAAATTATTTCCTGATGAAAAAATTTCTCTGGGTTGTAATACACGCCACCATGATCCTGTTCAAGCATGTATCGTTTTCCAGTAATACACCCCTGGCTAGCCTCCATCTGTCTTCTCTATTAATACTGTAATGTATGAATGACCTGTGGCTGTGGAAAAAAGTTTCAATCAGGGGGAAAGTGTAAATAATATTTGTCTAATTGTATTCTTTTGACAGCTTTTTTGGAGGTTCCCTCGGGTTCCAAAAGGGTTTGTCTCTTTAGCAATGAGGTTGAAATTTCTTGCCTGAAGGAACTGTTGAAATATGGCATCTAGGTGGAAAAAAATTCAAAAAAAATTAATTTTCAAATAATTTTGAATTTTAGTTTTTATTTGAATTGGTAGAAATCTAAATAAATCTAAAATTAGCTTTCGTATTTTAAATTTAAATTTTAGTTGTAACAATCATTAATTGATGGGATCTTTTGTTATTTTTTCATTCTATGTATAAATTCAACTTGAATTGAATAAAATGAGTAGTTTCAATCTTCTCAATTTCTATATTCTGCTTCTACTTTGAATTTTGTTAATTTTTCAACAGTGGTATAAGAACTTGGTTTACCTCACAAAACTTGTGTTTTCAAAGTTTTTTAAAGGGACCTAAACAAGTCCTTAAACTGCAAAATTTTCTTCAAAAATTAAGAATTTTTTTTCCAAAAGACCTACAATAAAATATCTTCAATAGACCTTCATGTCACTAAACTGCAAAATATTTCCGAAAGACTTGCAAAACATTTTCAAAGGACCGACAAGTCCCTATTCTGTGAACAAAATTTCAAAATGTAGCAAGTCTCTAAATTTTAAACAAAAATTTTTCAAAGATTAGTGAGTCCCCAAATTGAAAACATAGCTTCAAAGGACTAGCAAGCCTGTAAATTCTGAACAAAATTTCAAAACACTAGCAAATCTACCAAAAAGTTCTCAAGGGAATAGTAAGTCATTAAATTGCAAAAATATTTTCAAGGAGTTTTAAGAAGATCAAGAAATGGGGCTACTTTATAAGAAGACGCCTATTTTGAAGGTTGCTTTTTGGAAAGAAGAAAAGCATGGTGTTTATCACCTAGATGACAAGGAGGAGTGTTGAAATTATGGCATCTAGCTAAAAAAAAATACGAAAAAAATTATGGTGATAATTTTCAAATAATTTTGAATTTTAGTTTTTATTTGAATTGGTAGAAATTTAAAATAAACCTAAAATTAGTTTCTCATTTTAAATTTGAATTTTAGTTGTAACAATCCTTAATTAATTGGATTTTTGTTATTTTTTCTTTATATATAGTTCAACTTGAATTGAATAAAATGATTAGTTTCAATCTAATCAATTTCAATATTCTGCTTCTATTTCCAATTTTGTTAATTTTTTTTTTTCAACAGGAACAGTTGAGGCTGTTGCAAAAATTTGAAAGTATTTCAGTTGTTTTTGGTATATTTTTGACCAAAACATGGCAAATCAACTCTAAGAATTTCTTACTGCTTTATATGAATAAACTTAAGATGATTTAGCAACTATAGCAGCTATGCCAAGCATGCCTTTATTTGCATGTAACCTGTGTGTAGTGGGCTGTAACAAAGGGATATATTTTTTACTGGATTTTTTAACAGTTCTATTTTATTTTCTATTGCTCTAGAAAAATGGAAATTCACTTTAATTATGCCTGTGTTGTCGACCTGTGCTGACTAAGAATCTGTTGGTCATGTTTATGCACTAAAGAAATGCCTCAATTATCTGTTCTTTGAATGAAGTGTCTATTAATTTTGACAAATTATGGCTGCTGTTTGTTTTGAGAATGTAGGTTATAGTAGATAATATTTTCTTGTCTTATTGGCAGATAAGATTCATTGATAACACAGATCCAGCTGGTATTGATCATCAGATTGCTCAGCTTGGTCCTGAGCTGGCTTCTACTCTTGTAATTGTTATTTCAAAGGTATTCATGGATATTGAACATCTTATTAGAAAAAAATACACTGATATGCATGCACATCCAGTTTGTTGACACTTTATCACATGGTTGATATGTTGCTAATTTAAGTTTCAATTATTTGCAGAGTGGGGGTACCCCTGAGACTAGGAATGGTTTGTTGGAAGTACAAAAGGCCTTTCGTGAAGCTGGCCTGGAATTTGCAAAACAGGTTTTGATCTCAGGTTCTTGTTTCTGCTTTTGTTAACTTTTTCATGCTTTGCATTGTAAATATATAAAATATCTTTTGATACTAAATTAGAAGTACAGCTACAATAAAGCTTTATGATGTGCAATAAACAAGCGACTAGATGCAGATTGACTTGCACACACCTATGTTGAAACGATCAATTGATTATTTTTTGTATTGTGACTTTTTGTGCTTATATTTTGATATTTGCTTGTATCCAACTGTATGGTATGGTTAAGTATCTGTACAAGAGGAAATCACATTGATTCTCACTGGGCCATGTAATACAAGGCAATCATGGATGCAAATGCTCATGATAGTACATTTTTAGTTGGTCTTTCTTTTTTCTTTTTGGATCAATCTATTTCTTTGTTTCATGATCTACATCATGATGGATTTATTGGTTTTCAGTTCTCACTTTCTATTCATGGAACTACTTGTTTGTAGAAGTTTCTTATTGGGACCTGGTTTTTCGTGAATGAGATTGTAGTACTTATTTAATTTTGTTGCAGATGTGATATATAACCTAATTGATCGTGTTTGAATGCAGTTGTACCTTCTTTTATCTGATATGGAGATATTCTTTTTATTTTTTATGCCATCTGTGCCACGATATATTGATGGGCATGTCATCTATATAGATTCCTTGCAATTTGTGTCTGCAGAATCTCTCCTGATGTTTGGATTTTGAAATTGATATATGCATAATTTGATACAGGGTGTTGCTATAACACAAGAAAATTCACTATTAGACAACACTGCTAGAATTGAGGGTTGGTTAGCTAGGTTCCCTATGTTTGATTGGGTGGGTGGCAGGACATCTGAAATGTCTGCAGTTGGCCTCCTTCCAGCGGCCCTTCAGGTAAATGACACCGTTGAATTTAAGTCTGATATATTCATCTGTTCCAATTTTCATGCATAATTCCTTATAATTTATCTTTACTTCAGGGGATTAACATTAGAGAAATGCTTGCTGGTGCATCGTTAATGGATGAGGCCAATAGGACCACAGTGGTAAGAGTGAATTTGAATCTGTTGGTAACGAAAAATGTTGCTAGCTCTCAAATAACCAATTCATGTTTTTCTGGCTTCATTTTTCCACCTTGTCTAACTACTGAGCTCCATTGTTTATATTTTTTAAAGCTAATTGAATACTTTTTATTGTATCATTCAAAGGCTTTCTATACGAATGCACCTTGGTTGGTTCAGGACTGGTTGGGTGAGAAGTTAAACTGATATGATCTCATTGACCCCTCCAGAATATTACTGTATTTGGTCCCGTGGTGACTCCACCTGTTTTCTAATTTAACTCCTCAGCCTGCTCGGTGCTGACTGTTAGAAGAGTTGCATAATATAGCTGTCTTTTCTACTATTTTGCTTTTTTACTATAGCAATTTTGTTTTCTCTTTGAATTTCCCCTGATGTTTTTTCTGGTTCTCCAGCTTAGGAATAACCCTGCAGCTTTGCTAGCTTTATGCTGGTATTGGGTCTCTGATGGGATAGGATCCAAGGTACTTGTTGCTTTGCATACTCAGAAAGTCAGCACCCTTTGGATCTTGTAATACTTAATTCATATATTCTTTTGTTTCTTTTGACTTTCTTTAGGATATGGTCGTCCTTCCATACAAGGACAGCTTATTACTATTTAGTAGGTATTTGCAACAGCTAGTCATGGAGTCACTAGGCAAGGAGTTTGACTTGGACGGTAATCGGGTATGTTCAATCAAGTAGATGAAATGACCTCTTCACCCTGCTAGCTTCTGTTGTTCTTCTTCTTGTCAAATTTTCTTGAGATACAAATTTTGTCATTTTAAGGATAACCACTTGATAAGTTGCCATTTTTAGTTTTAAGCGCAATTAAAGTCCTTTAACTTTACTTTTACTGTGCCTACTTGTTGAGGATTACTAATGGCACCTCATCAATGAATCGGGTTTACCATAGCATCACAGTTTAAGATGACCCATTGAGTGAATCAGGTTACTGGGTCCATATGTTTCTGTGTCTAAATCAACTGTATTGGACAAGTATATACTTGTAAGATTGTGTGTTAAGAAATTGATTTTTGACTTAACTGGTTGAATCAAATGTTCCTTCATGTGACACATGAATTTATGATTTAATTAGAATTCTTGATGCCATTCATTTGTTTGTGAAGTTAATCGAACTTTTTAAGTCAATGAAGTCTTTCAGGGTCAGTTGGTTCTTGGCTTTTGTGTATAATGGGAACTTCTCTAATTTCACAGGTGAATCAAGGACTTACAGTTTATGGAAATAAAGGGAGCACAGATCAGCATGCGTAAGTGCTATATATAATTTGAATATATTATCTATATGATATTTTACTTTGGTTTTGTTGATATGGAGGATTGAAATTCCATTCTATTCATTCTTCAGCTACATTCAACAACTGAGAGAGGGTGTGCACAATTTCTTTGTGACATTCATTGAAGTTCTACGTGATAGGCCCCCTGGTCATGATTGGGAGCTTGAACCAGGTGTCACATGTGGTGACTACTTATTTGGAATGCTACAGGTAAGATATATTGTGAGGGCCATTTAATAAACACGTAGCAATGGTTTTTTAATCCAGTTTCGGAAATTTAGCTTTATTGATTTGCTACTGATAAATGATGCTTGATATCTTTTTTCAGGGAACTAGGTCAGCTCTTTATGCTAATGACAGGGAGTCCATAACAGTTACGGTGCAAGAAGTGACACCTAGATCGGTTGGGGCTCTTATTGCACTTTATGAGCGAGCAGTTGGCATATATGCATCGCTTGTGAATATAAATGCTTATCACCAACCTGGTATTAACCTATTATCCATATTGCCTTTGAATTATGTTTTGGGTGAAATGGAAGTCTGCTGTGGCTACTGCTTACTCCTTGCTCTTGGTATACTATTCCATATTTTTGATTAGTGTCACTGACTTTTACATCTGTGCTTAATTATATCTCAGGTGTGGAAGCTGGGAAAAAGGCAGCGGGAGAAGTATTGGCTCTTCAGAAACGAGTTTTGGCTGTTCTTAATGAGGCAAGGTAAAATGTTGCATCTGTACAAGCTGCCTTATACTTCATTACAGCGTGTTTTCTATGTGCCATGGCAGTTGAATTTTTATTTATATTGTTTTAGTATTTGTTTGCTTCCCAGATGTTCTTACTACCCTTCTCCTGTTAGTTTCCATAAAATAATGCATTTTTTTTATCTGTGTAATAAATGGTTATTCCCACAAATATAAATTGTTTAAAATATTAACCAATTCCTGCGATTTGATAAAGGCTGAGGAATGGTGACTGTCTCAGAATTGACTCTTGGGGTGTAGGAACCTTTTTTGGTTTCAGAAACTGATTTCCACAAAAATTGTCCCCTTTACTGCGGGAACTTGAGTTCTTATTTTTGAGGTGTTAGTTTCTGGCCACAATGCAATGTAACTTCAAATAGGATGGACAATTAATTTCCTTTTTTAGATTTTCCGCGTATGTCCTGTTGGAAGCCTGCTATTTAACTGACAATGATCTTGTGCTTCTCTCTCTTTTTACAGTTGTAAAGAACCTGTTGAACCATTGACGCTCGAGGAAGTTGCTGGACGTTGCCATGCGGAAGGAGATGTATGTAAAATAGTCTCCGTTATATTATTTGAGAGATGAAATGTTTTGCTAATTTTATATTTGCTTATTTTTCCAGATTGAAATGATATACAAGATTATTGCACACATGGCTGCCAATGATAGAGCACTTGTAGCTGAGGGTAGTTGTGGTTCCCCACGAAGCATCAAAGTTTTTCTTGGGGAATGTAACGTTGATGAGTTATATGCTTGAGTTGAAACAATGAAGATCATCATGACGTGTTTTTTTTTGTTATGCAAAATAACCTCCAATAAGCTGATTTTGAACTTGATGTATTACATTACGTTAACTGGAATCGCATTGTTTCCCCCCTTTGGATATACGTAGGGAATAAATATCCATTTCCCTGTTGGTCGTTTGAATTTTGCGCCTGTAAACAGCTGTCAATAAAAACTGATGTAGTTTGTTTGAGATTAGGAGACTGGAAAGTATCTTTACCCAAAACTTCGAATAAGCCTGTGCAAGATCATGCTTATACTCTTCACCCGAATGATGACTTACCATGCCTGAAATGTGGAAGTGAAGCCAAGCAATCTCTGTACTGCAGATTATGGAATATGGCAGGAATTGAAGGCAATGCCTGTTTTGCTTGCTATTCAAGTATTTGAATGTTTAGTAGATCACTAAATCTCTTTCTGGACATGGCAAACTAGGCTGATGAAAACTTATTCATTATTGCTTCCGACGTCTTCTTTTTGTTCGGTCTAACTTCCTTCTGAAAAACGGTAGGTTGGTGGGTAAGACGCTAGTGACCCAAGTAGGGCTGTCTTCCAATTATTGCCATTTCTTATACTAATGGTGTAGATTGACAAGGCAAAATAAATCCCTAACTTGGGAGTCGCCTATTTTTACATCAATCATTTTCACTTCTTTATGTAACTTGTACCCTCCTACCAAAGCTTAGATGGGCCCAGCTGCTAATGGCAACAAAGATTATAATTTTGAAAATGCTTTTCCATTGGTATGATGTTCAAAAAATTTTCAAATTAAAGCTTATATTTGTATATTCTCTTGTATGATTGCCACCGTCAAATGTGGAATGGTGGGCCTCAACCCCTAGAAATTTTGAAAAATTGAAACCCCTCATTCTACAATCTAAGTTCACGTGTCAATTATTGACCAACTCCTTCAACCATATTATTTTTTTGAATTTATCACAATTTTTAATCTTTTAATCTCTAATGCCATTATGCCGATGTCGAAATTGGAAAATTAGGCAGGCTTCTGATGTTGTACCGAGTCTACTCTCATGTGACTTTGTTCCTGTCTAAATTTGTAAGGGGCATTATGGGAAATTAATCACTAGAAAACACGACACGACACAACACAGCCGAAGAAGAACCGACAGGCGATGAACTGCCGAGGGCACATAGCAATCACCAAAAAGAAAGTGTGGTTCTTGTGGGACCCATCACACCGTGCGATTGCGAGTTATTCCTTGATCCTTAATGTCTACCGGCAATGGCATAGCGGGAATTTAGAGAAAAAAAGTGTCCCCACTTACAACGTTCGACTGCTTAATGTTTTATTTAATATACCAAAAAAAACGGAATTTCTCTGCCACGTCATTGCATCGTTGCTTCTACTCGAACCCCACTTTTCTACGTGCGCTTTATTTTCGGCTTTAGTTTAAACATTTTGTTATTAACATCCATAAAGCGTATGCCATTTCCGTCAAACGGCGTCGTTACAACTTCGAAATTGATCGTACGACAGCGTTCTGTTGGGAAAAAACACGTCGCTGGGTACTGCCAAAATTGTTGAAGGAAGAAATGATCCAACAAAACTGTAGAGGAGAAAACAGAACAATTAAAAAATCTTGAGTTACCCCCAAAAAAAAAGGCCTTTATTTTTTCGGAAAGAGTCGCAGTCTCCTCTCAGTGCCGGAGCTGAAGCAGCAAAAAAGCTTACGAGGTAGCAAACCTTTTCTTTTCTTCGCTTTATCAATCTTATCATCACTTTCAACTTCTCTAAGTTGATTTCCTTTCAAATCTCTCTCACTCTCACTTTGACATCTTGAGCACCCCAACTCCCTGACTCCCTCTTTCGTTTTAGTACTCTCATTCGCCTACTGTAGCGGTAAATTAAACCCCGAGCTTTGATTCTTATGTGAGTTCTCTTTCTTCCCCTGCATTTTACTCTCATTTTCTCTCCTTTTTTTCTTTTTCTCATTTCACATCTGTATGAATGTAAGGTGCGAAGCGGACAATGTTCACTGAAGAACTCGACTCTAATGCCCTTCGCTGGGTTCGAGAGGTAACTTCCACTGTTTTTTTTTTTGAAATATTTACTTCCTGATTTCTGTTGTATCAGATTTAATTACAACTTTATTTGCTAAAATTGCTTTTGTCGGTTGCTATTTTCAGAACCAGAAGGGAGCTTCTCTCTCGCATTCCACGTTAAGGCCTAGAATTGATTCAATAACCAATAGTCGCAACGGCCGAGGATTTGGCTTACCTCCGCCTTCTAAGTTCAGAAGCGGACACCTTCCTTCCACCGCAATCCCGGTGTCCAGAACCATTCCCGGCGATGCTGACGATAGCAGGTCCGCATCTGAGAATGACGTAACCACCGAGTCTGATGGAGATGATGTTTATGGCGGTCGGTATTCTCTCGATTCGTCCCCTCAGGACGATAGAATCCCTAATTCTACTCTTAATGGGCTAAGATATAGAAATGCTGCGCAAAGAGGTACGCGTTATGCCAGTGATGTGTATTCTGATGTTAGTTCTTCAATGGAGACGGTGGCCGGGAGAGGGGAAAGCATAGCGGAGAGGTTAATTAGAGGGAACGGGAGGTATGCGGTTGGGATAAGTTACACGGAGGATGATGAGGAGGAATCAGATTCGCCTGCTAGCTCCGAGTTTTCTACCACCCAAGCTGGGAGTGTTAGCAGCGCTTTACCTAGGAGTAGACTGAGAGTTTCTGAGGGATATGCTTCTAGTGTGCCTTCTCAGGCTAATGTTGAATGCATTGCTCGAAAGGTTTGGTTTATTGAACTTAAATTGTAGTTTTGGAATTTGATGAAATCATGAATTGGTTTCTCAGCTGATGTTGAATTCCTTCTAACTTTAATATTTGTTTTTTTAGTTGTTTAAGCTACTGAAGAAGTTGGCAGAATATCTCTAGCATATCTCGTCTGACTATTTATATTTCCTGTCCATATTCTCTTGATGCTTTTGAAATGCTATT
The DNA here is from genome assembly GCA_023653625.1 of Triadica sebifera. Taxonomy (NCBI): domain Eukaryota; kingdom Viridiplantae; phylum Streptophyta; class Magnoliopsida; order Malpighiales; family Euphorbiaceae; genus Triadica; species Triadica sebifera. The sequence continues at coordinate 29,012,348 of CM042899.1, forward strand.
AGCATATATATATTTTTTTAGTGTTGATTTCTTACTCCATAATGCAAAATGGAAGGATTTGTTATGCTTGAGTTTGATTTTTTTTTCTTTTGTCATTTTACAGGATTTGCATTCTAGAAACCTGCAGAATGAGGAGTATGATGATGATGATGATGATGTTCCTAGTGCACCTCCATTTTGTGGTTCTGCTCAGGAAATAAAGGAAAGTGCTGAACTAGCTTCTGGAGTGCAAAAAACTGCAGGCATCACTTCAATCGATAATGACCCAAATAAAATCAAACATACGTTAGGTGTTCAGCCTCAGGATAATTCCGGAAACAAAAATCTTGATCAGTTTGTAAGGTTTGCAAAACTTTTCTGGTGGCTCTTATTTTGACAGATACTTAGTGCAGGCACTGTTCTTTTAAAGGACAAGACAGACGTCTAACGGCAGTGGATGTTTAAGTGTGTTATGTATTGAAATCGTCATCCCTTTTTTTTCCCACAGAACAACCGCTGGTGCAGAAGCTGCTATGCCTTCTGGTTCAAACCCAGCCCGTGTACCAACATTTCATGCAAGGTAAATCTGACAATCGAAGTCACTGTAGATCGAGTTAAATATAAGAAAGTCATTCTTGCCATTTTCTGTGTTCAATAAAGTGCTGACATCTTTGTTTTTTTTTCTCTATTTCATTTTTTTTCAAAAAAAAAAAGTGCATTAGGACCATGGCATGCTGTGATTGCATATGATGGATGTGTGCGGCTTTGCCTTCATGCCTGGGCCAGGGGATGCATGGAAGCTCCTGCATTCTTGGAAAATGAATGTGCTCTGCTCCGGGAGGCATTTGGGTGTGATTGTCTTTTCTTTTTCCTTGCATAAATTCTGTGGAAAAAATATCAAGAATAGTAAAGTATAGAAAACCTATTGATGTTTGCTAACAATGGTTTCCAATTTTCTTGAACTACAGCGTGCAGAATGTTCTATTGCAATCAGAGGAGGAACTACTAGCAAAGCGCTCTTCCGAGCTTGTTAGTGAGGGAGCTGCTCTGAAACCTAAGAAAATTGTTGGGAAGATGAAGGTGCAAGGTGATGTTTATCTCAGCTTTGACACTAATTATTCAACTGCATGAATGGGTTATTCTAATATCTTATCCACTGTGCAGTGCGTAGGGTCAAAACAGTTCTTGACCCTCCTACTGGCTGTAGTATGTCGTCTCTGACTCTTAGGGCACCAAAACTAAAACTTGAATCAGTTCGATATCGTATCTCCAAGATGCAGTCAACACTTTGTACTGCTTGGCAAGCTTTCCGAAAAATTCGTGTTGCACCTCGTATACCTGCAAATGGTTCTTTTTCTCGTCAAAGCTTGGCATATGTGCATGCCAGCACTCAGTATATAAAACAAGTGTCTGGACTTCTGAAAATTGGTGCAACAAGTTTACGTAACAGTTCAGCATCGTATGAAGCTATGCAAGGTATGGAAATTTGCAACATCATACTTTATGGTGGAAGTTTCACGTCTTTTGTCCTATATCTGCTGAGGTTAGGTCAGCAACTAGAGTTAGTTACTAACTTAACGTTGGCTGGCTATTTATGGCCAGACTAGATGTCATAGAAAGAATGGTATTTATCTTTAATTGCAACAGGCTTGGATTTTCTATGATCATGTATTATGATCTTTAAAAGTACAATAATCTTCGTCTTCTTGCTTAGATGTGATGAGCAAATCTGATGTCTTCATTCATTTATTGGCATAAATATCTGAGCCTATTAATAGCTTATCACTAGACCTCTATTATCCTTTAATCACTTTTTAAATGTCAACAGAAACATACTCTTGTTTGTTAAGATTGAAAAGTTCAGCAGAAGAAGGTGCTATCAGGATGCAGCCTGGATCTGGTGAAAACCACGTGTTGTAAGCACTGTTATTCAATAATCTGAGTTTTAGTTATTTATTTTCAACTGATTCAGAAAGGTATTAATATCTCCTACAGCTTTCCAGATAGTCTGGGAGATGATCTAATTGTTGAAGTCCAGGACTCCAAGGGGAAGAATTATGGCCGTGTCCTTGCTCAAGTTGCAGCAATTACTGAAGATCCAGTAAAATTTGAAGCCTTGACAAAATTCAGTTGGCCATTCTAGTGTTTTGGCATCAACTCACATAAAAAATTGGATGCAGGTTGACAAGCTACGTTGGTGGTCTATATATCGAGAGCCAGAGCATGAGCTTGTGGGCAAACTACAACTTTACATTAATTACTCTACAAGTTTGGATGACAGTAATCTGAAGGTTAGCTGCTCTAAAGTTTATTTTTCAACTGTTACATCATGATTGATCAAAAGTTGGTCTGCTGTGATATTAATCGGCAAATAAAGATGATTATAAATTATTTGCCATTTCTTGAAAATAACGGATTCTCTGTTAAAAATGAGGAAGAAATCTTCAAGTTGCAAGTCGCTCCACTTTTAGAAAATAGAAAGTATTTTACATCCAAAGTAGCCTATGCAAGTTGATTGTTTGTGCATGAAAATAGATTTTTTTAATTATTTCATTGATTCATGGATCGTGAAATTCTTATATTATTGTTTCTTTTATCCCAGTGTGGTTCTGTAGCTGAAACAGTTGCATATGACCTCGTTCTAGAAGTTGCTATGAAGATTCAACATTTTCAGCAAAGGAATCTATTGCTTTATGGGTCATGGAAATGGCTTCTTACTGAATTTGCTGCATATTATGGGGTTTCTGATGTCTATTCTAAGCTGAGGTAGTGGGGCTTATTCTGCTTAGGTCATTCATGTTCAATGTGTTTCATTTCAATGCAAATCAGTATTGGGTAACTTCATTCCATTGAGCGAATAAATAAGAAAAAAATAGGATTGAAAATGAGGACATTTTTAGTTTGTTCTCATCTCTGTTTGCTCATATTCTTGTTAATGGCATTTTTAATTGTGTGATGTTGACAGGTATCTTTCCTATATAATGGATGTAGCTACACCCACAGAGGATTGCCTGACTTTGGTGTATGATTTGTTAATGCCTGTTATTATGAAGGGCCACAGCAAGAGCATGTTGAGTCATCAAGAGGTAAATTATAGAACTTGTGGTTTTATGCTTGTTGCAGGCTAGAATTTTTGGATTTATGCATGTTGCAATCAACATTTTCATTGTCAATCTTTGTCACTTCACTCCTGCTCTTATGATAGTTAAGTTGCAAAATAGACTTTGCTTCCATCACTTTTTGAGCTTTTTGAATGTATTTTTCTGCATGCCTGACTCCTTTTAACACAAATATGCATGATTTCTGGCTATTCCTCCAGAACCGACTCTTGGGAGAAATCAAGGATCAAATTGAGCAGATTCTTGCTCTTGCATTTGAAAACTACAAGTCTCTTGATGAATCATTGTTATCGGGTATTATGGATGTTTTCAAGCCAGCAACTGGTGTTGCAGCGCCTGCACTGGAACCTGCTGTGAAGTTATATACTCTTCTTCATGACATATTGTCTCCTGAGGCACAAACCAATCTAACCCATTATTTCCAGGTAGAAGATGTTTAAACTTTCACTATATGGACTTGTTTTAAGTTAATTTAAAAGAGATTGTCTCCTCCAGGGTGCTGCCAGGAAAAGATCAAGAAGGCACTTGACTGAGACAGATGAGTTTGTTACCAACAGCAATGAAGCTACTTTGATGGATTCTGTTGCAATGCACACAGCTTACCAGAAGATGACTTCTCTCTGTTTGAACATCAAAAATGAAATTCATACTGACATTGAAATCCACAATCAACATATACTTCCTAGGTACGAGTATTTTGATCATATGACAAATAACATATTATGAACATACCTGAAAATTGAATTTCTTAACTTTTGATGCTTGATATTCCCTTGAGGACATTGCTTCCCCTCTTTAACACTTGGTGCTGTATTTAGAAGCAACTGTACTGTCTAGCAAAGTATAACTAAGTTTACTTATTTAACTGATACATGCTAAAATGATAAATTGCATGGTGAGGGTAAATGTGCCAAATGTGATGTACCCCTTTGTATCGACATGCTTGTCACTTAATTGCACATTTGTTTTGTTCTGTCTGTACAACACCTGTTTCACTAGTCTTGATGTCAAATAACAAACAACATTTGTTTTGCACCAGAAGTGTCAAATGAATGATGTTTTGTAAGGAAGGCATATTTATTTGCTTGATGTTTTGCTTGGTGGTTTCTGATCTGATGCCATTCCTGAAGATTCTGATATTTTGTTTTCTTGTCTTGCAGTTTTATAGACCTTCCAAATTTATCTTCATCTATATATAGTACAGAGCTTTGCAATAGATTGCGGGCTTTCCTGCTTGCATGTCCTCCATCTGGTCCATCACCTCCTGTAGCGGAACTTGTTATTGCAACAGCTGATTTTCAGAGAGATCTTGCCAGCTGGAGAATTAGGTAGCACTAGGCAACTGAACTGTTTTAAATTTGTTTCTTTACATTGTTTCACCTGATTATACATACGATTTCTTTTTTTTTTTCCTCAGTCCAGTGAAGGGAGGAGTTGATGCAAAAGAGTTATTCCATTTATATATCATGCTATGGATTCAAGATAAGCGCCTTTCATTGCTTGAATCATGTAAACTAGACAAGGTATATTAACTAAGCGAAGGCATGCATTTTTATTTTTCAGTCCTCAAGCAACTGTTGTCGGCTCTGAAATAAGCTTGCAGTTTAAAAATTCAGCAAATTGGTTTATGTGATGATTCTATTACCTGCTGTTGATTTCCATGTTACTTCACATGTAAAATGATAGAGAATTGGTAGGAGTAGGAATATTCTAGAAATAAAAAGGAGGGACACATGTGTCTAGAGAAATAGGGGGCTGATAGGTAATTAAAGGATAGGAGTTTGTTATAAATAGGTAGTGGGAGCAGAGGGGCAGGAGGATGGGAGTAATTTGTAAGGTTTTGGTCCCTGGGCTGTGTAATCTTACAGAGAGGTTCTTTTCCATTTTTCTCTGTTTTGGATCCATTTTTCCTTTGCTTCCAGCAATAGTTCGTTTCATTCTTGGATCAGTAAATTGCTGCTTTCATATCATTGGTCCGACCTGCCGGATTCGATGGGGAAATCTGACGGCAAGATGGAGACACGAACTCAAGCCCATTTGGATGCTCAAGAAGAGCAAATCAAGAACATTACCGAGCGATTGTTAGCCTTGAACAAGCAGATTACAGCTTCTCAACAGAGCCAAGACCAGTTCCAAGGACTGGTTCTACAATGGATGAAACGAAAGGAGAAGCAACCAGAGATGGAGGAGGATAAAGGGACTCCGGAGCATTCTACAGTTTCCCATGGCGTTACCAAACAATCCGTTCCTGCCTGCACAGGTTATCCACAACCAGATGTTGGGAGAACTGCATCAATAGAGGATGCGACACACATGACCAAGAAGGTGAAGCTGCCAACCTTTTCTGGGACTGATCCGCATGGGTGGTTGACGAGGGCGGAAACCTATTTTCAGATCCATTGCATGCCGGAGCAACAAAAATTACTTCTAGCTCATATTTGCATGGAGGGAGTAGCCATACACTGGTTTACCATTGTCTGAGAGCTTTACTGCAATCTGACTTGGGGCGATTTTAAGAAAGAGATGTTGAATCGTTTTGGTGGGGTTTGAGGCAGAACGATAGTGTAGATGATTACATCGGTAATTTTGAGTTGATTGCATCTATGATTCCACACGAAACGGAAGCACTTTATCTGGGTTATTTTATGAATGGGTTGCAAGGGGAAATCAAAAACTGGGTTCGTTTACTGGGGCCTGAAATGTGCCTTAGCGCCTTCAATATTGCAAGAAATGTGGAGCTTGCATTGGGGAAGAAAGTAGGTTTTGAGAATGGTTCAAGCAGCAGAAACGAAGGAGAAAGAAGAGAATTTAGTCATGTGCACACCACCTCTCAACTTAAACCATTGGGTATGGGTAATAGGCCCACTAATTCCAGCCCACCAACTAGCCCACAAACCAATTATCCACATACAAAGATTTCAAGATTAGACAGCAGCAAGGACCCCAATGCCAGCCTCAAGCTCAATACAACAAGGGAGTTCAGCACTTGTCTCGAGCAGAACTGGAAGAACGTCGACGAAAGGGTCTCTGTTTCAAATGTGGCCAGCAATTTAACCCTCAACATAAGTGCCCAGCTGGTCAGCTCCGGGTACTTTTGGTCAGTGACAATGAAGATATTGACAAGGAAGGAGAGTAAATTTTCCAGTCTTGAGGACAAGACTGTTTCAGATGGAGGGGGTAGTGATAGAGAATTGGTATGAGTAGGAATATTCTAGAAATAAAAAGGAGGGACACGTGTGTCTAGAGAAATAGGGGGCTGATAGGTAATTAAAGGATAGGAGTTTGTTATAAATAGGTAGTGGGAGCAGAGGGGCAGGAGGAGGGGAGTAATTCGTAAGGTTTTGGGTCTCTAAGCTGCTGCTTGGGGAAGGGGACATAGTCCCTGGGCTATGTAATCTTACACAGGTTCTTTTCCATTTTTATCTGTTTTGGATCCATTTTTTGCCTCCAGCAATAGTTCGTTTCATTCTTGGATCAGTAAATTGCTGCTGTTTTCATATAAATTGTTTTTAAATCCCAGCTCCTTTTCTCATAATCGGTGAATTATTTTCTAGGAATTTTGTAGTTGGATAGTTGCTTGGTTCTTTTTGGTCCTCATTGGATGATGGTCAAAACCTAGAGCATTTATTTTCTGGAAGTATCTTTCACTAATTTTAAAAATGCAGCTTTAGAGGATGATTTTCATGGTTTGTTTTGGGAAGATTGCCTTCAAAGTTATTTAATTTGCAGGTGAAATGGTCAGGAGTCAGGACACAACATTCTACAACTCCCTTTGTCGATGAGATGTATGAACGTCTCAGAGAGACTCTGGATAACTATGAAGTTATAATTTGCCGATGGCCAGAATACATTTTTGTGCTGGAAAATGTATGTTCAGATGAATCCTTTTTCCTTGAATTCATATTTCTTTTTGAGCTTTTCTTATGCATTTTGTTTTATCAATTATTAAATCCTGATATATTAGAAATATATAGGTTCAAGCTTTTCTAGATTAAGGAGTCAGATTCTTATGATCTTTTTTCTAAATCAGGTTTTCTTGATGAACCAGTATTCTCCTTAGCAACCTCTTCCTGTTTTTATTTTTGTTTAATATGTAATCATAATTGGCCTTGGATCGTGCAAACACGGCCTCAAGAATATTTGTAAATTGAATGTTCATTTGCAAGGCATGTTATTTGTTGTCTTCAATGAGTTTAATAGTAGGGCTAAATTCTTTGAATTTCTTTCACCCCAAGCGTTTAGTTTCATACTTTTGGTCGTTGTGTTTAAAATTTCTTGGCTTTCTAGAATGGAGTTAGGTGTAAACTTTTAAGGGATCAATTGTTTAGAATTTGTTCGCATAATCAACTGTAGACTGACTTTAACTTTTTCCCTGGGAATAAATGCACGCAAATGGTTCCCTGTTATGGAAAAAGGATTTAAAGACTATCTGTGAGACTTTAACTTTTGTCGCTGGGAATAAATGTACACGAATGGTTCCCTATTATGGGAAAATTTTTAAGGACTGTTACTGAGAAAAGGTAAACAGTGATAGTGTAATGTGAATCAGCCCATGTCATGTGGAGGCTTTGATTTGTGCAGACAATAACTTGATACTGCCTCTCTATTCTTTTCTTTTCTTTTTTCGAAGGAAAATAAAGTCATATTAATTTTACTTGTATATTTTGGGTGCTTCATGAAAAAGGCTATTGCTGATGTTGAGAAGGCCATAGTTGAAGCTTTGGACAAACAATATGCTGATGTCCTAGCACCATTGAAGGAGAATTTGGCACCAAAGAAATTTGGCTTCAAGTATGTTAAGAAACTTACCCAACGATCTGTATGTTCCTATACGGTTCCTGATGAGGTGAGTTGTAATTTCTTGACTGTTAAGTGTTAAGATTCTATTAACAGTACGCTTGTGTCTTAACAATTTGATTCTATGCAGCTTGGGATTCTGTTGAATTCCATGAAGAGAATGCTTGATGTCCTGCGACCAAAGATAGAGACCCGGTTCAAGTCATGGGGGTCCTGCGTGCCTGATGGTGGAAACACATTTCCTGGGGAGCGCCTTAGTGAAGTGACTGTGATGCTGAGAACTAAGTTTAGAAGTTATGTGCAGGCCATTGTTGAAAAGCTAGCAGAGAATGTGAGTATCATTTTGAAGAAGATATAGTGCCTCTTCAAATTTCGTTTCAGTTTAGTTTCTGAATTATATTTCTTTAATTGAAAGATCAAGACAAAATATGCTTAACCAGAAAATTTACACGCTTATAATTACAGTGTAAAACATGTTTGGTTTGCCCTGAAATAGATTGATAACAGTGGTAGAATGAGAAGGTAGATGCCATAGGAAAAAACCAAGTCGTGATAATTTTAAAAAATAATATAATAGGAAAATAACGTACTCATAGATGTGTTCTCCATTTGCTTCTCTTTTTTTGTGTAGACCAAGTTACAAAATTCTACAAAATTGAAAAAGATTCTGCAAGAAGCAAAAGAATCTGTGGTGGAATCAGATATAAGAGGTAGAATGCAGCCACTGAAAGACCAGCTGACCAATACAATCAATCACCTTCAATCCGTCTTTGAGACTTATGTCTTTATTGCAATCTGTCGAGGCTATTGGGATCGAATGGGGCAGGTACAAATTGTGAGATGGTCATTGACAAATTTTAATTGAGATGGAATTAATTGTTCCAGAACTGAAGTTTTGCTTTGTTCTTTATGTCAAAGGATGTCCTTAATTTCTTGGAGAACAGAAAAGAAAACAGGTCCTGGTACAAAGGGTCTCGAATAGCCATATCTGTAAGTATTGCTTGTGCAACTTTATTAGTTCAACTTATCTAGTTTTAGATATTTATCTCACTCAAACAAAAAAAGCAAGCATTGGGAGCCACTATACCCACCTTTTAGGGGATGTGGATGTTCCATCACCAAGTTTCTTGATTGATGAACTGATATAAGTCTTAAATTCATAACCTGAATGCCTATTGTTGACATGCATGGTGGTTAACTCGAAGTTTGCCATTTTGTAAGTCATGAACAATGACCCATAATTTTGGGCCTGACTCCAAGTTATGTAATGAATTTTTATAGGATTAAATATCAAGTGACCCCCTATATTTATAGGATTAAATATAAGTCTTAAATTCATAACCTGAATGCCTATTGTTGACATGCATGGTGGTTAACTCGAAGTTTGCCATTTTGTAAGTCATGAACAATGACCCATAATTTTGGGCCTGACAAGGTTGCTTTGTTACCAATTCCATTAGGAACCGCAGATTTTTTGGTACATCACATTCATGCATTTATGCAAGTTATGTAATGATTTTTTATAGGATTAAATATCAAGTGACCCCTATACTCGTCGGCGAAATCTAAATTTGAGCAAAAATAATTTATGCCTATGTTTGGATCCAACTTTAATTTTATAGCCAATTTAGTCCAATTTTTGACAAATTAATGAAATTAGCCTCATTATAAATCACTAATTTGGCATAAAATTAATTCATATAAAGTGTACAAGTTATTCTGCATAAAATTTTATATGAATTGGATTGAATTGAACATAAAATAACTGTTGGGTTCTAATATGACTAATACTTCTGTCCTGAGTTGTGTTTTGCTAGCAGTTTCATGGGACAAATATTTATTTATTCCATTCTTTATATGGTTTTGGTTTTGGATTTAGACCTTAAAATTTCTCCGTAGCTTACGAGCATTGTATTCGCTCATATTAGTCATGAGAAAGCTATGGCTAACTTTTGGGTGATCTTTTTTTAAAAAAAAAAAAAAATAACCCACTAATTCTGTCATTAACCCTGGAGGAACTAAGTAATGGTTGGAAAGCCCCTTGGAGCATGAATACTATCGCCATTTTCATTATGTTAATCAAAGGAAAAGAGGAGCGAACTGAAATGAATGATCAAAAGGCCTTTTGCTGTAAAAGTGCTGTACATTCATAAATTTTTTATTTTGATAGAAATAATTGTTTCTGTGAAGTACTAACTGGGCTCTTTATTCGCTCTTATCAAATCATTGATGGTTACTTTAGGTTCAGCTGAAGTAATTCTTCTACGAATTGTTTCCTTTTTTGTTTTTTTTTTCCAACTAAATAGCTACCATATACACCCTATATCCGTTTCACAAATTCGAACTGGTTTTTGGTGCTTTATTGCATCAAAAGACTGTAATGATAAAAAAAAAAAGTAGAACTTATGATATCACCTCGTCATCACCATGGAGTGTAGAGAGGATGTAGCTTTGTTTTTTGTACCCTGCAATAGTTTGTTTGCATCGTCTTTTATGTGGTTTGATTTAACTTTTTGTCAAACTTTTGCAGGTCCTGGATGATACCTTTGCCTCACAGCTGCAGCAGCTGCTTGGCAATGCACTTCAAGAGAAAGATCTCGAGCCACCTAGATCAATCATGGAAGTCCGTTCAATGCTCTGTAAAGATGCTCCTAATCACAAGGACAATAGCTACTACTATTGAAAAATGAAAATGGGTCGTATTTGTAGATATGAATATCACGATTTCAAGTGATTACATACATAAAGTAGGCAGGTGGATGTTATTGAATCTGGAAAGCTTAGACCCTGGGATTCCATAAATTGGGAGTTTGGTTAAAAAGCGGGCGTATGCATGCATATTCTCATGCAAACTGCTGCTGCTACCAATTTTGTCGAAGGGAGCAAGCAACTCAGTTGCTCTTCCTTCATCAGTAGTCTACACACCTTGGAAAAGTTTTTTTTTTTTTTAAGATTCTAGTGTAAAATGTTACAGGGATGGAAAGTTATTTTTTGTATTCTTCTCACACAATATATATATATTCACCTTTCACACTTGCATTTAATTGTTGACCTATTGAGGCAAAAACGGTGCGAGTTCATCAAGAAAATTGAATGTAGGGGAGAGGGATGTGGGATTTGGAGATGCGGTTATCATTTGCATCTCTCGTGAGCCTAAACTGTAGCAATTACCAAGAAACAATATCCAATTTGAGAGGGGAGGGAATTTTTTTTTCATTCGTCCTCCATGGCCATAATTCTATAGCTGACTTATTGTTTCAAATGCAGTACTAAGAAACCCTGCGAGTTACTGCTTATGTTAAAACATGATATTAGTATTCCCTCCCAGGGATGGAGGCACGTTATATGTTCGAGGCACCCTGCAAATTTATTAGTTTTTCAAACAAAAAGTTACATATATTAATATTATTTAAAATTATTTTACTGTTTTCCCCTTCTGAAAAAAATTTAATTTCCCTTCTCTTCTCCCATAAAATTTTGAAGAATTAATTTCAAATATTCTATTTCCTATTCTAGACTTCTAGCATTCCACCCATTTGATATTCCAAAAGAAATTTTTGTTTGATGCTTAGATTTAGACTCTCAATCTTTTTATTTAATTTCCAATTTTGTTCATATTCTTGTATGCTTAGCATTAGTCTAACTCTTTAGTTTCAGAAATTCGCTAATAGTGATTTTTATAATTCAGAAAATGACAAATTAATTTTCATCCGTTAATTTATATTTTCTAATTGCTTCTTTTTATTGGTCTATAAGTATTAGCGGGCAAAATGGAAGCAAATTTACTTTTGATGGTTGTTCTACTTAATTGCTTTGCGCATTATTAGATAGAAGTTTTATAGTTTAATTGGGGGCCATTAGATCCAAACTCAGTTGAAACTGATAGAAGGTCTTTGCATCTAACTGAACAAGTGGGTATTCATAGATGGATATTTTAAATGGTTCTTAGTGGAGAGCAAAAAATATATATGAATTATATTTCACAGCAATGTTTTCCCACAATGCAAAACTTGTTTGTCTTTTAGTGAATTGCACTAGCAATATTTGTTGCTTTATAAAGGAAATGTATTCTGTTTTCTTCTATCTGAGCAATATTGTTTTTAGGGAAATTAATTATGGATGTCAAAAAATATTAAAGGATATTTAGAATAACTATACTACAAAATCTTCATAATTAAGATAATTAAGTCTAGGTGATGACCCTCATAAGGCCTAAGTGGTAGTCTATTTATATAAATGTTATCAAATTGGTTGAATTTTTATACTAATAAAAAAAATTCATATTTTCTAGTTTAATTAGTTGAAATTGCATATTATTATTGATTGGATTTATTTTATTTTATTTTATTGAAACTCATACTGCTAATACTAAAATAACTTGCTCAATTTTGACCCCTTCAATATTTGGTCCTGCGAACGCTGCTGTGCCCTCCTACATCTTGGGTAACTCCATTGTTATTCCGGGACTGGCTTAACTAAAGCTCCTTGTCCCTGCAACGCGAATGTGCCATTTGCTGCTGTAATTAGTATCATGCACTTTTTTTAAATGATTATTAGAGTCCAAGTTATGGCTCAAATTTGTAACCATGCAGCCTGAAGACATTCATAGCTCACTGGTATTTCTATCCTACACTGCTACTGATTTGTATAGAAATTAAAGTCTACAATCATCAATTACTTGAAGGAACTAATAATAAGTTTTCCCTTTTCCGTAATGTAAGTGTAAGCCTGCGCACTAATTTTGTCGACAGCTAACGAGCCAAGCTCTCTTGCTTTCTTTTCTTAGAATCAAAGTATCAAACCCTTACAGGATCTTGTCTCTTCCCACTCCTACAGCATCCTTCAATGGCGTCGCAAAGGTTGAACCACTTAAGGAACTTGAACCATGTGCAGCCATTGTTTAAACTTCATGAACTTGTTTTAAACAATGGTATACTCGAGGAATTAGTTTTGCGTGAGACCTAAATAATAGATTAGAAAGGCCGAAGTTTGCAGCATGGAATTAGTTATATGGGCACCATAGGCAATAGCTATAGAGAAGACTAACGATAAATATCCTTCCATGTGATATTAAATGCAATAAATAAAGTCCAAGATATCTTCGAAAGCCCAACATGGTTGTTTCATCAATTGCTTGTCAAGCAGGAATTTCAGAAACAAGCTGCCTGAAGGAATAACCCCTCACCCAACAAATCTATTAATAACATTAAAAGAGGGTTTGGAAATCATTGTAGTAAATACAGTGTGCTTCCAAAAAATACCCTGAAGAAAAACGACACCAAAATATGGCTTAATCATCCCAGAAGGTGACGCCTCTCGCTGATTTGAGCTTCTACGAACTTCTGGAAATACCTGAATCAGAAATCAAGCAACTAGTGAGAAAGTATCACCCTGACGCATCGCGTTGAGGATAACACCAAGAGGTTTATTCTGGTGCAGGAGGCCTATGAGACTCTCTTTGTAATGAGGCAAGTTTCATTGCCAACATGGCTTTCAGCTTAGCATCAAGTGACACTCATTCCACATCAGCTGGAGAAGAAAGTTGTTGATACTTAAAACCTGTGACTAAGAGATGAGCTAAATAAGGCAAGTTTCATTGCCAACATGGCTTTCAGCTTAGCATCAAGTGACACTCATTCCACATCAGCTGGCGAAGAGATGCAAGTTGTTGATACTCAAAACCTGAGACTAAGAGATGAGCTAAATGTACTTAAGAGTTCATTTCATTAGTTGTACATGTGTCCTTTGTAACTGAGTTCTTCTACTGTAGTTTTAGTATTTCCTTTTTTTGACAGTTTGTTTGTTATTTGCTTCTAGTATAAGAGGAGCTGAGGTCTCCTTCTTCGTTCAAGAAATAAGATTTCAGTTTTGTATTTTATCAATTTTCCTTTCTTTATATGGTATCAGAGCGAAAAATTCAAAGATCGTCTTAAAGCTTTTGTTCCTGTTGAGAAATTGTTGTTTCTTTTCTCTTTTGAGTATACAATTCGTGTTAGTCACAATGAGTCGACCAGAAGAAACACCTTCTGATCTTTTCTTTTTGCATCCAAACGAAAATCCATCATTGGTTTTAGTCTCCCCTGTTCTTAATGGTTCAAATTACCATTCCTGGTCTAGAGCCATGAAGATGGCATTGCTTTCAAAGAATAAGTTGCAATTCATGGATGGAACTATTCTGGTTCCACAATTAACAGACCCAGTTTTCTTGGCATGGCAGAGGTGCAATACCATGGTATCATCTTGGATTCTAAACTCTTTGTCTCCATCTTTAGCCCAAAGTGTCATTTGGTTACATAGTGCAATTGATGTATGGGTAGACCTTAAAGAAAGATTTCAGGCTGGAGATTTGTTTCGTGTTGCTGAATTACAACAGGAGGTTTTTAATTTGAGTCAAGGGCAAAGGACTGTGATTGATTATTTCACTCATTTGAAGATCTTGTGGGATAAATTCATGAATTTAAGACCTTCACCAAATTGTTATTGTAATCCCACATATAGTTGTCGAGCCATTGCTACTTTCAATAAATATTATGATACTGATTATGTAATTTGTTTCTTGAAGGGGTTGAATGAAACCTTTGCCACAGTTAGATCCCAGATAATGATTATGGATCCATTGCCTAACATAACAAAAGTTTTCTCACTGGTTATTCAACATGAAAGGCAGATTCGAGTTGTTAATGGTGAATCAGTAGTAACAGATCATATAGCTTGTTATAACAAAGGGGTAGTGAATGGGAAAAAAACAAGGAATCTTGTCAAGAACAGAACTGGCTGAAACAGAAAAAGAAGTTCAATCAAGAAGTAAATAAACCATAATGCACTCATTGTGGTAAATTGGGGCATACAATAGATACATTTTACTATAAACATGGTTTTCCAGTAGGTTACAAGCCAAGGACTAGGAATGCTTTTGCAAATCAAGCAGAGACAGATGCATTAGTTGACACTCGGGAAATGAATTCTTGCATATCCAAAAGAAGTGAAACTTGGATTGACTCAACAGCAGTATCAACAGTTGTTATCAAATTTTCAATCAATGTCCAAAAGCTTGTAGAAGCATATAATGAAGATAGTACATCTGGAGGGCATGGCTCAATTGTTGCAGCATAAGTAGTTCAACATTCTGGGAATTTAATGCCAACTTTCAAACCAGAACACATTTTACAAGATTTTGGTATAGCTCTTTTAATTACTAACTTCACTGTTAAACTTCACAATAACATGCAAGTTCAAGTTTCAAATATTTGAACTGTTTCACTTCATGAAAACATAATTATGCATAATGTTCTACACATTCTTCAATTTTCTTTTAATTTGATTTCAGCCTCCAAACTTGATTTTCATTCTTCTTGTTTACTTACCTTCACAACTCATGACTGTTTAATTCAGGAAATCAAGACTGAGAAGAGGATTGGCTCAGCTAGGCAAATCCAGGGGTTACATCACTTTCAATTTTCCAAACCAAATACATTTGTATCCAAACCTTTTATCATTCAAACAAACTCATGTTCTGTAAATGATAACAATATTGTATTGTGGCATTCCAGATTAGGCCATATCTCTAATAAAAGATTGATTCAGTCAGCAAAAAGTTGTCATTTGCAGTTATCTGTTGTTACTCATATATGTGATATATGTCATTATGCTAAACAAAGAAGATTACCGTTTCCACTCAGTGAACATAGGTCTCTTGAGCCTTTTTATATGTTGCATGTTGACATTTGGGAGCCTTTTAGTAGTTCTATGCATGGTCATAGGTATTTTCTGACTTTTGTAGATGATCACAATAGGTTTACATGGGTTTTTCTCATGAAAAACAAATCTAAGGCTCGAGGACACTTGAAAATTTTCATTCAATTTGTTTTTAATCAGTTTCACAAAGGAGTTAAGATAGTTAGAAGTGATAATGGCAGTGAATTTCTCATGGCAGAATTTTACTTAACTAATGGCATTGTTCATCAAACTAGCTGTGTGGAGACCCCACAACAGAATGCTATTGTAGAACGAAAACATCAAGAGATCTTAAATATAATTAGGGCTCTAAAATTTCAAAGTCACATACCAAATCAGTTATGGAGTGAGTTGACAGCACATGCAGTATGTATTTTGAACATAGTACCTTCTAGTGCTGTACAGAACAAAATACCCTATGAAATGTTGTATAAACGTGCTCCTAACTTATCTTACTTCAAAGTTTTTGGTTGTCGTGCTTTTATAAGTACCTTAGTCAATAATAGATCTAAGCTTGATTCCAAAGCTATGAAGTGTGTTTTTGTGGGGTTCAAAGCAGGAACTAAGGGATATAAGCTATATGATTTAGGTTCTGGGAGGTTTCTTACTTCTAGAAATGTTGTTTTTTATGAAGAGAAATTTCCATTCCAACATTCTTCAAATTCCAAACTACAAGATTCTAACTTTGTCTTTCCTAAACCATTTCTTGATAATCATAATATTTTTGAAACTTAACCAATTCCTTCTGATCCAACATTCTATTCAAATTTTCCATATCAAACATTTGTTCCACAAAGACTTCCAGCAAAAAAATCCACCAGAATCAGACAACAACCTTCATATCTCAGGGAATACCATTGTCAACTCCTAAGCCAACAGTCTCGAACCAATCATCTTTTCCTGTCTACTAGTTCAAACACAGGTATTACTCATCCTCTTTCTTCAGTAATCTCTTATGACAACTTATCCTCTATTCATAGATCATTTTTAGCTTTAATCTCAGTTCCTTTAGACCCTAAAACATATAATCAAGCTGTTAAATACCCCCAGTGGAGAACTGCAATGCAGACAGAGTTAGATGTTTTTGCAAAACAATCATACATGGGAACTCACCTCACTGCCAGTAAGGAAACAAGCCACTGGTTGCAAATGAGTATACAGAACTAAGTTTCATGCTGATGGCACCATTGAAAGACACAAGGCTAGACTTGTTGGCCAAAGGTTTCACACAGAAACCTGGAGTAGACTAATTGGACACCTTTTCTCCAGTTGCAAAAATGGAAACAATCAGAGTTTTATTATCTTTTTTGTTATTAAGGGTTGACATCTTCAACAACTTGACATTAACAACGCCTTCCTCCATGGAGATCTTTCCGAGGAAGTTTATATGCAATCACCCCCTGGATTCACTTGTTTTGAGCCCTCATTGGTGTGCAAGCTCACAAAGTCACTGTATGGCCTTAAGCAAGTCAGTGGCACTATAAGCTCACAGAAGCTTGGTTATCCCAGGGTTTCAAGCAGGCAGCAACTGACTGTGTGTATATGTTGATGATGTTATTTTAGCAGAAACAGGGTTCTTAGAGAGCAAGCCTACTGCCACACCGATGGTTCCTCTTAATCAGCAACAAAATAAATCAATGCCTCTTACTGACATCACTACTTATAGACAATTGATTGGTAAACTTCTTTACTTAACGAATACAAGGCCTGACATAAGATTTGCAGTACAACATTTATCTCAGTTTCTTGATTGTCCAATTGAGCAACATCTCCAAGCAACACACAAGATACTAAGGTATCTCAAATCAAATTCAAGTCAGGGCCTATTTTTTCCAGCGGACAGTGCATTGCAAATAACAACATATAGTGACTCAAACTAGGCCATATGCCTTTTAATAAGAAGGTCAATCACATTTTATTGTGTTTTCATTGGTAAATCATTGGTGTCTTGGAGATTCAAGAAGCAATCAACCATTTCTAGGTCATCCTCAGAGGCTGAATACAGAGCCATGGCTGCTGCAACATGTGAAGTGCAATGGTTGATCTATTTGTTTCATGATCTGCTTCTTTCTTCTCCTCAGCCAATTTTGTTGTTTTGTGACAATAACTCTGTCATGCATATTACCAAAAATTCAGTCTTCTATGAAAAAACCAAGCACATAGAGCTTGATTGTCATGTTGTGAGGGAGAAACTTAAGGATGGAATCATTCACTTAATGCCAATAGAATATGCTCATCATGTGGCAGACTTTTTCATTAAACCTCAACGAGCTCCACAATTTAACTTCCTCAAAT
Organism: Triadica sebifera; assembly: GCA_023653625.1. Taxonomy (NCBI): domain Eukaryota; kingdom Viridiplantae; phylum Streptophyta; class Magnoliopsida; order Malpighiales; family Euphorbiaceae; genus Triadica; species Triadica sebifera. The sequence goes on from CM042899.1 coordinate 29,030,272, forward strand.
CCAAGCTTGGAGTTCAAGATAATTTCACACCTAGCTTGAAGGGGGGTAATGAGGCAAGTTTCATTGCCAACATGGCTTCCAGCTTAGCATCAAGTGACACTCATTCCACATTAGCTGGAGAAGAGATGCAAGTTGTTGATACTCAAAACCCATGACTAAGAGATGAGCTAAATGTACTTAGAGCTCATTTCATTAGTTGTACACGTGTCCTTTGTAACTGAGTTCTTCTACTGTAGTTTTAGCATTTCCTTTTCTTTGACTGCTAGTTTGTTATTTGTTCTGGTATAAGACAAGCTGAGGTCTCCTCCTTTGTTGAAGAAATAAGATTTCAGTTTTGCATTTTATCAATTTTTCTTTCTTTACACTCTAATCCAAAACGGAGAGCTATTTATGATCAAGACATTGCTCGGGGTCTTCACCTCGCGTTTTCTGTTAGGAGACAATACCAAAACGACGAGGTATATCTAGATTTGTGTGTTTATAGATTTTTGAGTGTATTTCTCTTATTGGTTGAAAAGAATTGAGTGAAAATTAGTAATTGTTTAGCTGAGAGTGATCGTTTCTTCTCCGTCGCCATTATCTTCTCCTCCTCCGCCTTCCTCTTCCGTCTCTTCTTCGTCTTATCATTCGAGATTGATCATTCGCCAGATCAAACGGTGTTTAAAGACCGATGATATTGACTCTGCCATCGACCTTCTCTGGGCTCATGCTCCTTTTATCCTTGATGACCATTTTTGGTTGCAGAAACAGATTTGTCGCTGTTGTTTGTTTGCGTTTTTTTTCTATATTTTTTGCTTGGATGCTGGAAAAATGCTGACAAATTAAAACTAACATTTAGGTTTAGTTTTATTTTTCTATTTTGAGCTCATTAAGAAACGAAAACAGTTAAGTAATTGTTGTTTGATTTAATTCTGATTAGATTTTTTTTGTGTTTTACTTTCTTCGTTTTTGGATGAAGGAATTTATTGAGCTAGATGAGACGGACGAAAGAGGCTAGAGATTCTGCAATTGAAGGCACAAAGATGGCTCTTGCTCCCAGTGCTCTTGATGCCTATCCAGTATTTTACTTTCTGCCTTTTTTTTTCATAGAAAATTAGAGAAAGTAAGTTCTCCAATATGCAGAATTCCTACTACGCGTCTAGTGGAGCTAAAATTTAGTATTGTTGGACTTAGCTTTCATTTCTTTGGTTAGATATTGTTCAGCTTTTACTGCTTCGATTTTTAATGAGTTTTTCCGAACTATTATGAATTCTGCATCCGGATATATAACCGGATCGAGTTTCTTTTATCTGATGTTTGGATCACTCTTTTTTTTTTTTGTTTAATTCCAGAAAAAGGGAAAGCTAATATTTATTTGATTATGCATCATATGTTTTTCTTTCAAGTGGTTATTGTAATTGTTAATCGTCTTAGTGACTTGACAGACATAGATTTGATTGCTTCAACAAAAGCAGATTTTACATATGCATCTGAGGTATCCAACACTGGATCATCAAAGCAACACCTCTGATTCATATTAAGTTGATTAGCTAACAATTCATGCATGATAAATAAATAGTAAAAGAGCATTAAATAGCTTCAGTTATTTCATCTTCCATTCCATCACATGCCTCTAGCTTTAACTGTCCAGCAATAGCTAAGGAGTGCATGGTCAACATCCGATAGCCTTTCTAGAACTGTAAGAAAATAAGTAAAGAAATGAAGCTTTCTTATTTGATGTGTCAAACTTAGGGTTACAATACATATGATATATATGTAAGATGTACAGTAATATAGTGCAAAATTACCCCTGTACCTGTCCACTAATTGTGTATATGAGCCATACACAACAGCATCTTTCTTCAAATGTACTAACCCGATGAGGCACATCTCAAACAACAGCACACTGAATATTTATGAACATATAATTCCTTGAATGAACTACAATTGTCATCTGTGTTTAAGTTACAACAATCTGATGCAGATAAAAGGTTTTTGGGTATAAAAAAGCTTATTAACGATTGTGTAAGAAAGACAAGTAACTTTCCATACCTTGGTCTGTTTAAGGGACAGCAAATAAGCAGTCATGAAGCATGCAATGCCCTCTAAAATGTCTTCTTGCCGAACAAGAACATAATCTTCTTGGTCAGAATCATCATTTTTACCAAAGATCATTTTTCACTGACCATGTCCCAAGAACGACCTTCTTCTATAGCATAAAATAATGTTGTCAGTAACCAGGTAATTCTAGATCCAAAAATGGAACTCTTTACAATTACACTTCCACGTGTCAGCAAAAATCCCAAATTACATAACAAGCCAAAAAAGAATCATTGGCACTAGAAATAGAATTACAATGAATAGCATCTTTAGATGCAGACCAACAATATTTTGTGGAACTGAATCTTGAGCACACTCTAGCTTTTCAAGAAGGCGCTTCAACTATAGATTTACGAAGGTTGCACAGTTGCATCAAGAAAAAGACATGCAAACATCTCATTAACAAAGTGGAAAGCTTTTCAGAAGCAATTGCAGCACATCAAGCCATGATAACTATTTTAAGACTCAACCTCACCATTAGAATAAAACCATCCACCAATTTCACCAGAAATGGATAGAAAAATGAATCATAAGTTTCCTATGATAATGAAGTTTGTCCCCATGTTATCATATATGAATAAATGTTACAATGTTAACCCAAGGAGAAAACTCAATTAAAATTTGGGTCCAATTCAACAGGACAGGCACATGTCATACATTCCAAAAACTAGGCTTTCAAACCATGTAAATATTCACAGCAGAGGCTTAAACCCATATATAAAAGAAAGACAGTTTAGTTGAAAGAAAAAAATTAATCACGGAATAAGAATATGAACGATAGTTGCCTAATACATGCCCACTTGAGCACTCTTATTGCTGTTACACATAATTGTTTCTGAATAGATGACTAAAAACAATTATGTTACGTTTACAGCTACTCTTTTTATCATTGCTGATTATTTTTGAAATACACGACCAAGCAACCATGCTAATATAAAGGACAAAATTTCTTAATCTTACAAGAAATAACGTTACTCTTTGTTACATTCTATCACAAGCATTATAGATGGAAAAAATAGTATGAAAACAACATACTGCAGTTCTTCATATTCCATCAAGTGCCTCTAACTTCGAGGACTCCCATTATTTACAAAACGGCATTATTCAACATGATGCCATCTTTTATCCCAACATAACCATAGAACCTCAAGAAATCACAGCTCTGACTAAGTTAATCTCCCAATAAAAAGAGAAAAAATAAATGTAAGGAATTACAAATAAAACTACAAAAAGTACTAACAAATACATGCCCACTTGGACATAAAAAGTCCATCATCGCATAGACATTGTGAGCTGAAATCTAGTAGTAGTCTGACATCCAAAAATTTCAGTAGATTCAGAATTCAAAACCAGCCGGCAACAGCATATCCTCAATTTATCAGACATTCAGTGACACAGAAAAATAGAAATTGAATAAAGCAACAGGAAAAAAATGGATATATAAAAAACATGCCATTATAGGTAGATGCTGATCCTAATTTCAGTTGCTTAATCAAAATATTGATATATCAGCAACTTTACAAATAAACTGAAACTGCAAAAATCACCTAATCCTCTGTTTACACTTGGAACACGTATTAAACTAAACTAAACGCAACATAACATCACTTAAAGCTAAGACCCCTAGTTAGTAAAAACAAAAAAAAAACAAAAATAGGAACATCCAATGATCCAAAACCAGAACATGAAACTATACTCCAATTTTCACAAGGAAAATTTTCCTGCGATTAAAATAACAGCCTCTAATTCCTTACGTGAGCTACTGCTAAACAAAAACAGATCCTAGAAACAGTTAAACCATACCTCATAGGCTTCTCCATCGCCACTGAAGTCTCTCTCGGGTAGATTCCTCATCATCACCCTCTACACTAGGCTTTCCTACAGCGTCATCGTCATTATCATCGCCAGAGTTACTGAGAGATTCGAGAGCTCTGTGGCACTGCTCAAGCGGCTATCAAGGTTTTTCTCTTAACACGAACCCGATCCTTCTCTTCCGCTTTCCTGGCGCTATTATCTAAATCGACAGATTATGAGGACGACACCAGATTCGAAGAGCTTGATACCTCGATTTCCATGACCTGGAATTCGAATCAGCTATAGATAAACTCCAGTTTGCTGTATTTTTTTGGGGGTGGGTTTTCTCCTCAAAAACCCTGGAAAATCCAATGCCTGGTCCATAGCGGGTAATATACCCATTTTTATTGCGGTATTAAAATTTTTAATTATTGCAATTCGGTATTAAATTTTTTGAAAATATTGTAATGAGTCCTGGTAAAAAAAAATATCATCAGTCAGAAAAACTTATTTTTTATATATTACGTGATTGGTTATCATTTCATTTTTTTTTTGACTAAAAATTAGATTTAAATATCACTTTAAAATATTTAATAGCAAAATGCAATAATTAAAATATTTGGTATTAATTTTCATTATACTATTTTCAATCACACCGAACTTATGCTAAACCACTTTAAAATCAAATTTAGACTTCCTTCCCTTGGTTCTAGAATCAACATATGATAAAAAAAAAAAAAAATACTAAGAGATATTGCAATTTCCCTTAATTTTAGAATTACTTTATCATTTTAATTCACTTAATCTTTGAATAAGGTAAATGAAATCAACTTCTTATTCTACTTCCTTCTTTTCCTATTTCTTAATTTTTGTTATTTTGTTTCATTTTTAATTTATTTTTGTATTTTAGGGCATTATGTCCATTTTTTATGATAATTTAATTTTGTGTTTATTTAAAATATCAATTATTGTTTATTTTAGCTTTCTTTTTATAATTTAATCATTTGCAACTTTTTTACCTATTTTATTAATTTGCCTCATATAAGAGATATTAATGCGGATATTCTTATTTCTGCGCGAACAGGATTTTGTGAGTCAACGAGAATAATGAATTATTTTGTCATTTTATTTTTATAATTTATAGACTAAATATATTATTTTTTTATATTGTAAGTGTTTAAAAGTTGTATAATGAATTTAATAATTTTTTATGAATTTTTGTATTTTATTTTACTTATGTCTGGAGATATCCGTGTGAAGGTAAGGGATGTCCGTGCAAATATCAAAGATGTTCGTGCATATATGGTTTTCGGATAGTCAGTTCTGTCTTTCTATCCCTATTCTGTAATTTTCAATTGTCTTACTTATATTTCTGAAATTCCCCATTTTGGATATGTAACTTAATTATTTATTCCTCCTTGGTTGTACACCTCTTTGTCCTTGTCCATCCCTTCTTTTAATTTTCACGTCTTTTATTTAGTTGTTTTATTTTATTTATATTGAATGAATGTAAATTATATGTTTGATGTGAGACATTTGAATTCAATTACATGGTAGAATAATAATAGCCAAATAATAATAGAAGAAGATAATAATTGTGTAAATAATGTGTTAATAAAAAAAATATTTCCAAACTCTTGGGTTTCAGGCTAATGGGTTTATTTTTTGGTCCAACTGGGTGACAACTTTATTCAAACAAATGCATGAATATTTAATGTTCTTTATATTGATGGTTAGCTATTTTTATTTATTGAAATATTTGTTTATTATTAATACATGAAAGTAAATAGATTAGGGATGGTGTAGGGTATATAATTAGGGTAATGAAAAGTTAGAAAAATTAAATGAATTAGATAAATTCATAGAAGTTATGTTTGTTTGTTATTAATACATGAAAGTAAATAGATTAGGACGAATGTAGGGCATATAATACTTAGGGTAATTAAAAGTTAGAAAAATTAAATCAATTGGATAAATTCATAGAAGTTACGAATAAAAGTCATTAAATGCTTAAAACATTTTAAGGGAAAAAGAGAAATTAAAATGCAGAAAGATAAATTTAGAAAAAAAAAATCATTAATCTATGTAAATTTTAAAAAAGTATGAAAATTGTAAAATTTTATAAAAATAGAAAAATGGCTAATGAGAAAAGTCATTAAAGGACTCAAGCATTTCTTTATATATATATATATATTTATATAGACTCCCAACAAAGATGATATTGAAAATAATAAAACAAAAGAAGTATGTAAAAATCCAAAGTTATAATGATAAAGATAATTTAAAAATAATGAAACTTATAGTAAAATATTCAGTTTAAACTTCGAACAAAGCGAATAAGTAAAATTAGTGTTTGTGCAATTACGGGGAGGGAAATTTCCTAATCTATATGTCTTGAACTGCTACAATACAAAGAACAGACACAGATGCTTCAAAGTTGAAACCCATTTTATAATTCTCAAAGAAAACACAACAATTTTAGTACCGAATTGTGTCCCCCGTTGTAATGAAACGCGGGAAATAAATCCAAAGAAAGGACGGCCGATTTGATTTTTAATTTCTGTACAGATTTCATATGCATGTTGGTCAATTATACAAAAGTGTAATAAAAATAGACAGTACATTTTTTATTAAACTAATTATAATTAATTGACAAAATATTTGATAATTAAAACGGTATATGAAAAATGATTTCATCCAAATTCCATCCAAAAATAAGAAAGAATAATAAAAGATTAGAAAAATTTTAGTAAAAAGTTGTGAATTGTTATTATTTATAAACATTTATAAAATTTTTCTTCTTTCAATAAGATTTGCAGCAATCCGAAAATTTAGACATAATTTACTAAACTTGTTATCAATTTATATGTATTTTATTTTATTTATTTATTTTATTTTTTCATAAATAGAAAGCTCACCATAATTTTCCAACACTTTCAAGTTTCAAGGTCTTAACCCGCTGCTTAAGCTCAAAAAGTGGTATAATCCTCAATTAGGGGAAATTGTTGAAAATGATGTTGCTTTTTGGGTATTTAATTAGCTTTTTTTCTTTATATGATTTGGTTTTGAGCATGTGTAGGGCAGAACAGGGACAATCTATCACCGTAACAAGGGCACTTATCAAATGTCAATTCCCACTTTTCAGGCATGACTAAGTAAGATAGCAGCATCATCGCCACCAAAATCAGTACTCCTCTATTGTTTGTGATATTCATCAATTGGTCAAAAGCATTCCCTCCACATCATCTATATCGTCACCTTCTTGTAGTTGGGTCCCAACTAACATATCTTGTCCACTCAGCTTGATAGCCACATCATCTTTTTTATTTTTACCCACCTCAGTTTACACTTTATGATTGCTAGAATTTCCTTCTTTCATTCCACATCGATCTACATCCACCTAGATTCTCTCCATCTCGTAAATCATGTTGTTTAAATTTAAAACCCGTTGATCTAGGATCTGAGTTTATTTTGTCGTTTCCATCATCATCATCGTCCAGCCACTCAATGGCGGTTTGGTTTTTCCGTCTAGGGGTTGCATGCAGCCATGCACCTCATGCTTTCACAATTTTTTTCAGCAGATAACTCAAAGTTTACTTCACATACATTATCAGAATGACCCAATTAACTTCCCACCTACAAAATAAAATGTAGGTGGCCATTCATGCAGAAATTCAACTGTAGCCATTGTTTCTCCTTTTCTTGCTATATTTTTTTTTTATCTCATCAGTGGCTTACCAACATATAGTCGAACTCTGATTCTCATGAAAATATTGGACATACTTCTGATTTTCTGAGTATTATAGGTCACAAAACTCCCTAGCTGCCTAGCCACTTGCTTAGGTTATTTTGAAATAAAATAATATTTCTATTTTATGATGGCCAAAATAATAAAATTGATTATTTGACTCCTATTATTATAGTCTGTTTTTTTTAAACGAACAATCACTATTTATTAGTTGGACAACGATTAAAAATAAAAAGTTCACTTTTTCAACAAGCGAACAATTATCGCTCTCTACTTTAAAATATAAAATAATTTTCAAAACATACTAAAATTGAAAATTTTCAATTTTTGATGGGGGAAGCGTCACTTGCTCAAACATATATCCCATTCTAGATTATAGACTTGCACCCACATTTTGCAGAAATACAACGGGACTTATATATAAACCTCATTGTTCTTCAATTGATGTAAAATCAATAAGTGATTATTGAAAGACCAAAGGCTGCCTTCAATAACCCTTTTGAGATCAAACTCATCATAAAATCTAAATAAATACATTTTTGCTTCCAATTCTTTAATTTTTACCTGTAACCCTAGCTGCAAGATACCGGCTAGCGTGTTTTTCATAGCATTGAAATAGATGATCTTATTGGTAAGGAGACACCCAACCAGACATAAATCATTGCTATTTGTCTGTATCTCTTTTGGGTCGCCCAGTTCCAAACTTGATAATTTCTCTGTCGTCCTCAACACCTCCATGTCGATATTCATTCCTCCAAAGCCAAAGCCAAAAACAAACTGAACTCAAAACAAAGAAACTTTCTTCAAAAAAATGGCAGACACAGCCAATGGAACAGACTCAAAAATGAAAAATATCTAATTTATTATTATTCATAATGAGTTACCATGTTGATTATATTTCCATTAATTGCAAAAATATTTTTAGTATAATCCCACAATCAATTTTATATTCGATTATGATGTAATTATTGTATTTTTATTTTCGAAATAAAAATTATGTAAAAAATATTTTTACACAACAAATATTAAAAAACCATATTTTTCTTTTTCATATATATATATATATAGGGCATAGGAAATTTTAAATGTCATCCCTTGATATATAAATGAAAAGAGGATAAGACTAAACAATATTGTCAAAATTTCCATGTTTTAAAATAAATAAATTTATATAGGCATTCATTATACAATTACGAAATATTTTAAAAAATCATTTTTTTCCTATATATAGTATATAATAAATTTTGAATGTCAAATAGTATAAGAAATTATGGCAGTAAACAGCATTAATTTATTCTTAAAATAAATGAACTTTATATAAATAATAAATATATAAAAATTATGATTATATGCATATATATTTAGAATGGCATCACTAAATGAGGTAAAAATAAATTGCCTCCTTCCATCTTAATTTTAGCTTCTACAACACCACTTTTTTTTTTTTTTCTGCCAAATAAAACAGAATAGGGGTGACGTGTACAAATGCCTCACATTAAGAGGCCCCGCTCTCTTTGGGAGTGGACGTTTTTCGCTTGACCACCGGGTTTCTGTCGCAATTCATTCCTGGCTAACCCAACCAGAGAATAGGAGTTTGAGAGTTGAGACAGAGAGAGAAACTAAAAAAAAAAAAACCAAAAAAGAGAGAGAAAGAGGAAAAGGAAAGAAGCCATCACCATAGCCATCAAAGAGAAGAAGATCGGAGCAAAATAGAACTAAAAAAAAGCCAAAAAGAATTTCTCAAAAATTTTCTGTTCTTTCTTCTGTCTTTATACGCTTCTTTCTCCCTTCTCATCTCTTCTCCTATTCCCCCATTTTCTCCCTTGTCATTTTTTTCTTTGTTGTTTTTTAATTTATTTATTCTTCATCCAAACGAGGTACATTCTTTACTCTGAATTTTTCCAACCTTTCTTACATATTGTTTTGATCTCATTGCGTTCAAACATATCATTTTTGAGCTTGACCAATGTGGAGATAATGGTTTGGTGCAGAGTGTGTTTGGTCGTTCTCTGAGATGCGATTTTGTGATTCTGGATTAAGCAATGACTATTAATAAAACAACAAACACAGAATCGTCTCAGGTCTGTTCATTTTAATTTTCATTTGTTAATAGAAATTTTCACTGTGTGAGATATGGAGAATTTTTGTGGTTGAATTGATGGCTGTGCCGTTTTCGTTTAGGGAGATGGCGGTGCTCCTCGACCTTCTCCTGGTCCGCCGCCGCAGGGACAGTACGAAAATGTTTGTTATCGTACTGGAAACACGGTAGGTCGATTTTTTTTTTCTCTCCGGATTTTATAATGAGATCCTAATGATCATCATCATTGTCTTCGTGACATTGTCACTGATTATTGATCAGTTTTTTTTTTCCTGCCACATCATTTTTACAATATTTCTTTCTGGCTTTTTCTAACCTTAAAATAATGGATTATGCACTGATATATGATACGTCAAAATCATTTGTTATGGAATTTACCTCATAATTAACTAATGTTAAAGTAGTGTCTCCTAAGAACACAATATGTAAGGCTTAAAATATATAATATATATGTGACTTTTTTTTCCTTAACCTATTTTATTCATTCCGCTCTAATTTATGTTGAGTTTTTTTTTTTTAAATTCCATTGATTGGTTTGGTCGATATCTTTTTTAAGCTCCTGGTCATTTTGCTTTCCGATTGATGTACTCTGTATTGCAGGTTTTCAAGAGTGGGCCACTTTTTATATCATCCAGAGGTGTGTTTCAATTCTTTGATTTGTGCATTTTCTTAATTCTTTCCCATGCTGATCATTAGCAAGATATTGAATGCAAGCATGTCAGATTTCTCATATCAAGTCTTCAAATATGGCGTAATTCTTGATGTTTCTGGAACTAAATATCTGATTGCAAGCGTTTGTGTAACTATCATTTGTTGTTCATGCTGCTCTTCAATTCCACTGTCGTAAAGAGAATATGGAAAAAATAAAGAAGGTAGAATAGAACTTACTGTATATTAAGTTGCATTTCCTGTGAATTTTGTTAAGAGTTATGACCCTACAGATATATTAAGAAGATAGTCCTCTTATTGTTCAGGTTGCACTAATCCAATTCAATGAAAATTTAGATATCTGTATGGGGAACATGATACCTGACCGACAATTTGCAAAGATATCAAAAACTCTCAAAGACCTTTTTGATCTTCTAATGCTGTCTGTAGTTATACAACATTTTCTTCATGGTTTATTGACTTACTATGAATATGATCTTTTTGAAGCAACAGAAAAAAAAAAGCATGTGTATTGAACATTTAGGGTGCATCTCTTTTTGCTGTTAAGACGTTGTGGGCCACTATGAAGTTATATTCTCTAATTTTGTCATGTAGGAATTGGATGGACATCATGGAAGAAAAGATGGTTCATTCTAACTCGAACATCACTGGTTTTCTTCAGAAGCGATCCTGTAAGTAATGCTGTGTATGGTAAATTCCTCTCAGTCATTTGAACAAATAAATGTACTGTGTTTACAGTAATTGTGGAAATTTAGTTATTCCACCCTCCACTTTCTGTGTGATATTTGCATTTTATGCTTTTATAAGGTTTACATACTATATTTGACCTTTTCAGACTGTTGTTCCTCAAAGAGGGAGTGAAGTAAACTTGACTCTTGGTGGTATTGACCTCAACAATTCAGGCAGGTCAGCTTGTTTTTTCAAATTAGACATTGTCAATTTCTGTTTTATTTGTTCTAGCTGGTTTCCACAGTAGAATTAGGTCCAGCTTACTAATTTAACTATACTTTCTTTGGGAGATTTCTAGCGTGATTGTGAAGGCAGACAAAAAGCTTTTGACTGTTCTCTTTCCTGATGGTCGGGATGGGCGAGCTTTCACTCTAAAGGTGGTTCTTTATTCCTTTATTTTGTTCTCGTTTTGAATTTGGTTTGCATAGTTTTATTTCATTATATATTCCAGTAGATTCTCCCAATATTTCAAAGAACTAAAATATATTCCAGTAGATTCTCCCAATATTTCAAAGAACTAAAATATATTCCAGTAGATTCTCCCAATATTTCAAAGAACTAAAACATATTCCAGTAGATTCTCCCAATATTTCAAAGAACTAGTCATAAGGATATTGAAGTTGGTTGGAATGATTGATTAAAATTGGCTTGGCTTTCAATTCACAATTTAATCAAGAAATTTTTTTGGAACAAAGGACCTTTTTTTTTGCTTTGTGTGGGAAAAATTTACAGGAAAATAAAGGAATTGTGGTAGTGTTAAATAACATGGGCAGAAGTTACTGGCAGCACCTTTTTCTCTATTTTTTTCTGGCGTTGTTAAAGCTTTCTTATCTTGTGTTTATATATTGCAGTCCTGTTTGTGTTGCAGGCTGAAACATTAGAAGATCTATATGAATGGAAGTCTGCCCTTGAGAATGCTCTAGCGCAAGCACCAAGTTCTGCTCTTGTGATGGGGCAAAATGGTATCTTCAAGAACGATCAGACTGATGGCATTGATACTTCTATGGAACAGTGTACAGTAACATGCAATTTTTGTTTGGCATTCGTTTTTGTGCTTAACATTGCAATAGTTTGTGTTTTAGATTCTTGCCTGGCCAAAATTTCTTTTGCTCCGATGTGCCAATATTTTGGAGTCCGACACTCAAAAACATGATAAGCTATTAAGCTGTCACATTTAGGCAACAAAATGATAAGTATGAGAAAACACCTCAGCTCAGGTTAAATAGATGTCCATGTACTGTCTTACGGAAAAATAGGAATTACCTTATACCATTTTAGCATTTCTGTTGGCATCTCCCATTACTTTAGGATTTTTCTTTCAATTTGCCTTTTTGTTGTATTGATGATATCTGGAGTTAGCCATGGTGAAGTGTTGGGCATTCTAATCTTCAATGTTCTCTTGGAGTAGTTGTTTTGGCACGAATTGTTTAATACAGTTCTGAACTTGGAAACTCACTTTTATTTTTCCCATTTTTCTCTTATTGAGATGTTGACTCATTTCTTTAATCTCCTGTAGTGAAGGATAAAGTGCCCATGAAAGCTTTGGTCATTGGCGGCCCAGTTTTGCTCGCTCTAGAAAATGCTGATGGATCTCCTTCTTTTCTAGAAAAGGCTCTTAGATATATAGAAGAGTATGGTAAGTTTCTTTTGCAATACCATTTACTGATATTAGATATGTTTCTGGGACTGGAATACTTTCTTACATAATTTTTCTTCGGTGAATATGAGACACGGGTTCCTATTCTGTTGAGTGGATACCCTTTTTTTTTTCTTGTACTAGAGAGATAAGCGGTTTCCTGTCGTATTCCTAGAATATAAACTATTGTTTTTCTTAAATAAGTATATTAATTACATGGATGTAAATTTTTTTAAGCAATTTTTATACTGTGGTGTACTTTATAGGCTGTAGAACATGGTCTGTTATACTTCTTCTGGTGTTAATTATTATTAAGCTTGCTGGCTATTGACTTTCAAGTTGCGTCACAAGGAACTTAAATCTGTGTTCTTTTCTTCAACTGTTTAATGCAATTACAGTTTTTCAGTGCCTTAGAAATATAATAACTTTTGTGTCGTTCTTTTAGAGATAGACATGTATAATTATTTCAAAATGTTTTTCAACATATATTACCTTCCAGGTTTCTTAGCATGAAGCTTTCAATTAAACTCAGAAGACCTCTTCAATTATTGAATAACCATGGACAGATTTGCTTTGCTTTTTCATTTTATGTATCTGATATGAAAGCAATAAACAGGAGTGAAGGTAGAAGGAATTTTGCGGCAAGCTGCAGCAGTTGATGATGTTGAGCATCGGATTTGGGAATATGAACAAGGTTGGTTTATCAAATTCAATTGTTCAACCAATTTAAAGTTTAATATTTGGATATTCATTTTTCTTAAATTAACATTTAGTGAATTTAAAATTTGCATAATATTGAAATAGTAATGACTTAGCAGAGCCATCATCAAAATGGGAATTATTTTTTATACTAAGGTTTTCGGACTTGCTTCATGATTCAGGAAAAACAGAGTTTTCTGCATCGGAAGATGCACATGTAATTGCTGATTGTGTCAAGGTATTTCTCTTTCTCGATTCCAACAAATGCAATATTCATCATAGCTTGATAATATTTGATTTAAATTTAATTTTCTTCTTGCAATTCTCCAGTATTTCCTCCGCGAGTTGCCGTCTTCTCCAGTCCCTGCGTCTTGCTGCAATGCACTTCTAGTAGCATTCCGTAAGTCAATTGTAAATTCAATGAAATTTAGAAGAGAATTTCGTGCAGCTTTTTCTTGGGCCAGTACATTTGGGTGTTTCAGTTGTTTACTAATTTTCATTGCACATTTTGACATTTTTGGTATGTTCAGGAAAAGATCGGGGTAATCGAGTAAATGCCATGCGAGTAGCAATAATGGAAACTTTCCCTGAGCCAAACCGTAAATTATTGGAAAGGTAGTTGATATCTCTTTTTTCTGCACTTTGGCTTCACAAATATTCTGACATACCAGGAACTTTTTCTACTCTCTCTCTCTCATTTATTCTGTTTCTTTGATTGCCATTTCTTTTTTGGTTTTTCCAGCCAAATGTGCCGAGGAATGCCTACAAAAATTCAACATGTGTATTTTTTATTTCTCTATTTTTTAGGTTGATTTTGGACCTTAGAACAGGAGAAAACTAAGCGGAGGCCCTGAAATTATAGCCACATTTCATCTCTTACAAAATTTCTCTAGTCAACTTGCACTCTTGCACCCATATTCTTTGCAATGCCTATGATCCAAATGGCTGAGACCTGTCTGTTCTCTCAGGTCCATGCACAAGAAATGGTGTGCGTGTGGGGGGGTGGGGGCTGTGTTTGATAGGGGTATGGGAATGGTTCATATTTCCGCTTATATATGTATCTGAGATTGTTTTCAAAATTTCAATGTAAAATCCAAATTTATAGTCATTTTGATCGAAAAAATGCTTCTTATGAACCATCTCATGCATATTTGAGATTAGTAATGAACATAATAATGTGGTCCATTCACTCAAATTTTTGTTGATGCATGATATCCTTCTTTTGACTATTTATATATTGTCCTCTCTCCTTTGCCCGTAGTGATGATGGAAATGTACGTATATATATATATATATATAATTTTCCTGTGTTTTTAGAATTCTATTGATGATGCAACTTGTGGCTTCTCACAAATCTGAGAATCGAATGAGCACTTCAGCTGTTGCTGCTTGTATGGCACCTCTACTTCTTCGTCCCCTTCTAGCTGGTGAATGTAATATTGAAAATAATTTTGATATGGGCGGTGATGGTTCCGTTCAACTTCTGCAAGCAGCTGCCGCAGCTAATCATGCTCAAGCCATTGTTATAACATTACTGGAGGAGTATGATAAGATATTTGGTGTAAGTTGTAGTTCTCTATTTTACATATTGAATTGGGTCCAATATGACCTCTGTTATATCAAAATCATGCTGATGTTTAAATTTGGAAGGTTCTCCTTCCTACTTAGGATATTGACTAGGGTTTATTAAGACTTGCACATTAAATATTTTTTTGTCTGTTTTGAAAACTTCAAAGTCTAAATGAAAATGGAGGGACAAACAGTCATTTGGATGGGATGGCACGTTAAGCTCAACAGTGTTCATTCTTCCTTTGAAGTATGTGACATAGAGTAAAAAATCCATTCACTGATGGAAAGTGGTGAATCTTGACATTTGGTTTTTAGTACTGCAAGCAGTTTTCCCTGAATTTCATACTCTCCAACTTGAGAAGAAAATACTATTGTAAACCTTTGAAACAATACGCTGACGTTATAGTTAAATAGAGTTAAATAGCATGTAAAGGACAGGCTAATGTTGGTGGTGCTGATGGAGGTAGATATGATTAATTCATAATAAAGATTTCATAATGTCAAATTAAAGAATTTGACCATCTTACTTTATTATTCAACTTCATCCTTGACTAGATATTAGTTCATACTAATTAGCTGGTATAAATTCTCCAGGAAGCTGTTATGGCCCCTGCACTATATTCTGACTCAGACGAATATGAAAGTGAGGGTGAGGAGGTAACAGATGATGATGAGTCCTATGAAGATGATGAAGAGGATGATGTTTCACAGAAGTCTGATGCGTATACAGATGATGATCTTGATGATGCATCAATTGGAACTGAAAGTGGTGACGATTATCTCTCTGAAGATCAGGTCCATTGACTTTTTCTTAGCATGTTCATCTGATATATTTTTTTAAAGTGCACATTAAAATGGTTGTATTGAGTCATATTTGGTCATCAATAGAAAATATAGATGCAAAGCACTCATAATAGCTGCTTCAAAGTGCAGCCTGGCGATAATCTCAGATCTCCTTCCAAGCCCTCTGAAGTAGATAGGGATTCTAAAATTAAGGAGTTATCAAATTCAGTTCAAACTTCATTACCTTCACTCCATGGTGTGGCAAGGAATGAGAATTCGATGGGCCAAAGTAACATTAATTTGACAGTGCGGAGAATCAAGTCTGATCAAATTACATTGGACAATGAGCAAACTGATGATGCATCTGCGCGCATTCAAAACTCTAGAAGCATGTCCAATGGACCTGCGCATGACACTAGGTCTCCAACCACTTGGGGGCGTGCACCTGTGAGTATATGTTTTGTCCATGATGTGGTTTGGCATGTCATTGTAGTCATTTTCTCTCCACTTTAACATTTTCCAAAATTTGTTATTCTCGCTTTTGCAAAGGAGACATTGATTTGCATAGTTAATCATTTTCTCATTAGCAGGATTTATATTCAGAGAGTAAAAGCTATCTATTCTTAGTTTTTCTTTTCTATTTCTCTTTTTGGGCATGCAAACAGGCGAGAAAGAATCTTTCTGTGGAATCTATTGATTTTTCATCTGATGATGAGTAAGTTATTTTTTCTACATAAAGCATATTTTATTTTCATATCGATCTGTTTTATATTTGTAGTAGTCTTATTTGCGTTTTTCTAGAACAATCATTTTGTGTATTCCATTCTTCTCACATTCGCATCTTTCTCCATAAATCAAGTCTTAAGTTTATACTGACCTGTTTTATATTGTTGTAGTCATTTTTTCATCTTTCTAGAACAAACATTTTGTGTATTGCATTCTTGTCACGATTACAATGTAGATAGTGATCTTCAATTTCATTTAAAATTTTAACCAAGATCTAAACATGGAATCTGTTAGACAAAACAATCTAAAAAATATTTCACGCATTTGCCCATGAATGAGAGAGACAGAGACAGTAAGCATCATGGAGCAATTCTGAAGGCTCAATTACCAGGATGAGAAGATGCTTTTTCTTTGGCAGTTATCAATTTTGTCTTGTTTGTACTTGATCGCAAAAATATGAATATATTTTGTGGAGCTTGGAAATCTAAGTACAGTTCAAAATGGTCTAATGCCTAGCTTATCACCCCTCATTCACAGGAATATTGTTTGGAGTTCTTAACAAACCCTGTTTTTTTTTTTTCTCAATTTTTTACCGCTGTTGGGCATGAGACATATTGGATGTCAGTTTAACTCTCCTTCAATCCAACTCGTCCTTTTTCTCCTGAATGTGGTTATTATCTAATCCTAATTCTTGATGATGATAATTGTAATTTTTCTTTTCATTGTTGCTTAATATATTTAGCTGCCTATCATGCTTGTGTCTAGCTTTGAATAATTTGAATATGGATACTGATACTCAGGGAATCAAATGTTTATGCATCTTCTTGAAAATATTAAAAGACACAACTTTCAAGATGTTTTATTTCTTGTTCCATAACTTCTTTTTGTTTAAAAAGGAAGATATTTTATGATCAATATAAGTAGTTCTTTTTAAGTGGCACAGGCAGTTGGCTCCTGATCTGCTTGCATCTGACTTCTTTTTTTTTCTGAAAAAAAAAACTGAATACAGAATTGAAATTGCCAAGCTGGAGGCAACGAAAGCTGATTTACAATCCCGAGTCTCCGAAGAGGTGCATTTTTCAAATGATGTCTATTTCTTGTGATCCAGAAGGTTCTTAAGATTTCACACCAAGTCAGTCTATTTTCCCTTGCAGGTTAAAGGTAATGCAGCTCTGCAGGCCAGCTTGGAACAACGGAAGAAAACTCTGCATGAGCGTCGTCTAGCTCTTGAGCAAGAAGTATGTTTCATATGGGGAAACTCACTGTCCTTGGCATTGTCCTAATGATTTTCTTTTGCCTCTACTTAGCTCATTTTGCAAGGATATCCTTATCATCTATAATTACAGAGGTTCATGCTAAACTTTTAGTTTTTCTTAGCCTCGCTTTGTTGTCCTGTGCAAGACGAGGAAAGGGGAAGGATTGATCAGATCTACCTCTTTTATAATAGCACTAGCATGAACCTTTCATGATAGTGTTAGATGAAGGAACTAATAAGTTACCTCATTTTCACGCATTGATCAAATAACATTCTGCACTATTCTAGTGCATGTTTTTTGTGATTTATTTTTTCCCTTGGAGAAGATGGTGATTCTATGGGAGCTCATGTTTAATATTGCAGAAGAATCTAGCCAGGAGAGAAAATTTTCGTGATTTGGATTTATTGAAGTTGGAGAGATTGAATTTCAGTAAGAATAGAAGCGAGTTATATATGAACCAAGGGAAAGACTGAAAGAGATCGAAAAATAGTCATTTTTACATAATGCCTGAAACAACCATTTACAGATGCATATAATCTGAATTTGTTGCTATTCTTCTCTTACATATTTGTAATACCTTCGGAGTTTTCAAGAAGCAAATTACTTAAATCTAATTGTTTTCAGAATTTCTCAATATTAACACTGGTTAGGAAAGTGTAATTGTGATTGTAGATGTTACTCGTATTTGCAGGTGGCAAGACTACATGAA
The DNA here is from genome assembly GCA_023653625.1 of Triadica sebifera. Lineage (NCBI taxonomy): Eukaryota > Viridiplantae > Streptophyta > Magnoliopsida > Malpighiales > Euphorbiaceae > Triadica > Triadica sebifera. The sequence continues at coordinate 29,048,767 of CM042899.1, forward strand.
GAGCTGCAAAGGGAGAGAGATAAGAGAACACTTATGGAAGCTGCACTTAAAAAATCTGAGGGAGGCCAATCTGTTCCTGTTATCATTGATGAAAAAGTTAGTTCAACTCTGCTAATTATAATTTTGTTCATCATTCATCAAACTGTTAACTTTGCAATTATGCTACAGATAGTGGCAGAGCTTGAGGAAATAAATCGAGCAGAGGCAGATGTCACCAATTTGAAGCTGAAGGTTGATGATCTCAGTCTGCAGCTGAATCAACAGCGTGAGCAAAATTACGGCTTCTCGCATGATTTAAGGTATCAGCCTACAGTTGCTTCGAATCATCAATCAAAGTGGTAACCTCTTTGTGAATATCTATTCCTGGTGTTCTATTGTACAAAGACCCCTGAATGATTCAAACAGATGATGTTTAGTGGGGGAGGTTGGGATTTCGTTTGTCTCCTTATTGGAAGAACAGGAAGAAAAAATATATTATGGTGTATATGTGTATAATTTGGCATTCAAACAGATGATGTTAAAATGTGTTCACCTGCAGGAAAGATAAACACAGAGAAATTGAAGGCAATGAAGCTTCACATGCTGGAATGTCTGCAAGTAAGGTAATTTGTCATTGGCGCTTGCAGTATATTGTTAAATTATTATTCGATTGATTGTTGTCATTCGTTAGTTTGTTCTTTTTTCTTTTTGGATAAGTTTGACTTCAGATTTTTTGGCTCGTCTCTTTAATAAACTACCAAGTTCTGCCCATATAAGAACCTTAAAAACCTATCAAAATTAGTTTTGCCCTAGCATTTATAGTCTATATCTATTCTTTTATTGTCTAAAACAATGTGAGGCTGACGATTAGAGTTAGGGAGAGACCTCAGGTAGCAATTAAAATTTACATTTAAAATATTAAAATAAGCGAAGGGAATGAAGATCACTGAAAGTTCTCTGGTTTCCTATTTATAAGGACCATTGGGACTGGATCATAGATTCCATGTCGAGCATAACTTAGATGGATTGTTTAATCAGCTTCATCAGTAAACAAGTAAAACTTTCATTCCCTTGCTACATTTACCAGTGAAAATTAGCTACGTAACATCCTTCAGAGGCTTACATTTTTTGTTGCCATTCACATCTCAGATTGTTGATAACTGTTTCGTTAAATCTTTCCCTTGAACTGTTTCCGTGGTATTATTTTCTGAAACATAAAACATGATCCTTGCCTACAGCTGCTAGATAATTCTAATTAAGTTGATCCTGACATTAAGCCTTGAAAAATAAGCTTGTGGTGGATTTACGTAAAGTACATTTTAACTAGCACCTCTGGGTAAATTACTCTGATGATGTATATCAGATTAACACCGGGATTTTGGAATACCAGGATAATTCTGCTAGTGAATCGACAAATTCAGCAAACAAACCTCCATCTCAAAACCAGCAGCCAGATTCAGCACGTAAGAAGTCTAGCTCAAGGAGTGAGGTAAGCCTGTAAATTTTTTAATCCTGTTGGAGAAACATGATGCCTTTGTGGAAAGTTTCTGATGTCTGTATGCAAGCAATTGCTTTCCTATTCAAGTTGGTCCGAAACAGCTTTACAATTTACTTTCATGGAAAACATATACCTATAGAGATTCAATGTTACTTGTCTCAACTGCGTGCACTACAGGGAGTGAATTCCACAGCTTCTGCATTATCAAAGTTGACAACCCGACTCAATTTTCTGAAGGAACGACGCAGCCAACTTGAAAGCCGAGGTCCAGGTTCAGCAACCGCAAGTCCTAATAAAGCTAGAGGAGGATCAGAAGCTCGTCAAGCATCCCGAATGGCAGAAGTTCCAGAAAGAGGTAGAGGACCAGAAAGCTCTAGTTCTTTCCAGAACTCAGATGGTCAACGCAGTCCATAATTGTGTCAAAGGATCAGGAGGCCAACCTCAGGTCACTCCAAAAACCAACTCCAGATGACACTGTAAATGATTGATAATTTTTTATGCACATGCTGGCACTGTTTTTGCTCTCTCTCTGTAATATATTTGAGATGGATCGTATCGTGGCACTTGTAAATGGAGGAGCTTGTAGGATAGCAATGCTGCTAGTTTACTTGATGGCCGAGACAAGATTGTCAAAGCCCTGTTACCCCCCACATGCTCAGGATGTACATATCCAATCATTTTGATGTAAGTCGAGTTGTATTAGTTGAATTGTTTGCAAGTTAATGCTGATTTTTGCTGGTTCAGGAACGGGGTTGGAATCCTGTACAACCTTTATATGGGTAAATACAAATTTTTTGTTTATGTAATTAGAGTTGCTTGGGTTGCATGTACCCTACCTGAAATCAAGCCTCCACCTAATCTTGGACCTATTATCTTGAGCCTTGAGAGTCTGATTTAACATCTATTGTATTGTACGCATCATTTTCATAACATTAGTTTCATTTTTGAATTTCTGAAAACTTTAGCAACATTAATAAACTAATCCGTTATTTGGGTGTCTTCCTACTTGAATGTTCCTGCGACCTATGCTTGCTAGCGTAGCTTAACAACTTTGAAATGGCCATATGAATTATGGTTATATGGCTGATATAATAAGAAAGAGAAGGAGACATGGAACTCGATCTTCATTCAACAAGAAAATGGGTTGCGCAATCTTATTTTGCAATGTACTATGCTTTGATAGTTTTAAAAAGAGTAGAGTTTATATTAAGTTTACGAAACGTGCCAAATCTCTCCATTTCGAAAAAGTTCATTTTCTTACCAATAGTTTTTATTATATGCTGTGTGTAGCACGACGTGCCTGCCACAAGCTCATAGTCCAGAACCCACCACTCAACTCGTCTCGTCTTATAGCCGCGTTTTGCAACGAAGTAAAGCTTCTCCAATTTCAAACTCTTAGATGTGTGGTGTCTGATATTATTTTTCTAAATTTGAGTATTAATAATTAAAATATTTGAAAATAAAATTATAATTTCAATTTTTTTTGTAATTTTTTATATTTAAAAAAATTAATAAAATTAATCCGAATATAAAAATAAAAATTTAATTCATATAATATGAATATATAAAAAAATATTGAAATATCAGAATATCAATATAATAATATAATTTTAGTATAGTATGCGAAACATGTGACTACCTTACTAGATTGAGAAATTTAAAAGAGATGCTAAGAACAATTCTCCTCATATTTAGAGAAAAAATAAATTCTGAATTTTAATAATAATTTTTTAATTAAAAACTTCTTAATAAACTCAAATGAAAACTTAACAGTAGTATCATAATAGTAATAAAACCACCCTAATTTATCGTCGTCATCAATAATTCAATTGGATGAATTAAAATTCCTTGAGCAATTTCCTAACTTGCTCAAGTGTCACAAACAAAACCACAGTGAAAGGGCCCTGCCTTGAAATGGTTGGTATAAACCCTTTGTAGAGTGCCGTAACTCCTTCAGCTCTCACCGTTTTCATTGCACAGTCGATGGCCCCACTGTAAGGCGGTGCCTTTCCTGCTTCCACCTTCATGTTCATAACCCTAGTCTTTATCACATCCACCGGATTCGATGCTACCGCCGCCACAAAACCCGCGGCGAAGCTCGCCGTCACGTGTGTCCCCAGGCCATCTCTCACCACGCCCTTGTCCAGAATCGACTCCTTGATCTGGTCGTATGATGCGAGCTGCGACGCGGTTACAATCATTGCACGGTTCACAGTCAGGGAAGAGCCGCGCCACAGGCTGGCGATTCCTTCCTGCCTCGACATTCTTGTGATGGCGTCGATCACGCCATTGTAGTTGCGCCGCTGAGCTAGAGGAAGCCGGCCGTCCGCTTGCATCCTCACCATAGCCACATCGGCGGGGTTACCGACGGCAGCACCGATTCCTCCGGCTATCAATCCTGCAGTGATTTTCCTCACCAGAGGCATGTTTCCGGTGTCTGGATTAGTCCATTTCTGCTTGAGGACATCGTAGAGGCCCATGCGGGTGGTGGAGTAGAGAGTCTGGCGGAGAACAGTGGCGGAGACGCCAGAGAACAATGCAGCAACGCCTTCTGTCTGGAAAATGCGAATGCCAACTGAGATAGGGCCAATACGGGGCGGCTGAGGATGGGTAGGAGCATGAATGGAGTTGGGAGGAAGAACACCAGCAGAAGCGGAGGAATTAAAGGCAAAAGCAGGCCGGAGATTGTGAATTTGCTGCTGCTGAGGATTCGGCAAGTTCTCGCCTTGGAGCTGCATCCGGACCTTGATTAGATCCAAAGGATGAGTGGAGCAGCCAGCAACAATTGAAGCAATTCCACCTTCAACAAATCCCTTAACACCCATGTTTAGGTTAGTACTCTCTTCTTCTCTTCAACTTTTGGGTAAAAAGAAAAAGAATGAAAAAGAATATTGAATGCAAAAAGGCAAAACTTAAAGATCAAACCCAGTTAGGACTCAAATCACTAGAGAGTAGAAGATGAGAGTGAAGGCTAAAGGCAACAGAAGACGAGTGAGGGACGCTAGGTCTTTGAGACATATGCCAGTGAAAATAGGAAATTTAGCAAAAGAATGGTTAAATTGATGATTGAAAAAGAAGAAGAATTGAAGAGAATATATAGGGGGGAGTAGAGAGGAGAAGGAAAGAAGAAGGAAGGTTTTGATACGCTGATACGCGTGAGGTGGGTTCCATATTCGGTGTTGTTGGATGCCCTAAAGACTAATAAAGAGTCTAGACCTAGGACCAACTGCGTAGGAGACGAGTGACCCACCGCCGCCTTCTTGAATTTTCTTCTGTGTTTTAACACAGTTGTTAACCTCCCCTGTTTGACCATGACGCTACTTTAGCCTTTTGCGCTAAATTTCTCTTGACCATTACTTGACGTTCATATTTAGTCCTTTCCTTTCCCCCCAACTATATCGGAGCATATTCAATTTTTTATTTTTTTATTTTTATTTTTTATCATCACAAAAAATAAAAAATAAAAATCCTTTCATTTCATACATATATTAATGAGGAATTTTTTAAAATATATTTAAACTATTTGCCAATACATATTTGAAATCGAAATTTGTGTTTTATTTTGTTTAATTTGACCATTCAATAATGGAAAAAAGGGATATTTTAAAATAAATAAATAAATTGTCCTCATTATTCCCTGTTCCGATTTATGACCCTGAAAATTCATTAATTCTATGAGGAAGATTTTATAATTATATAATATATATTCCCAGTTATTAGCTGATGTGGGTGGAATGTTCTCCCTTCTTTCTAGTTAATACAAAAATTTAAATTCTTTCAACATTTTCTCTTAATAATGAAATATACAAAATTAAATTAAATATTAAAGTTCTTCTAAACAGGTAGTTTTTTGTTAAATTTTATCCAAAATTTGATGTATTGAATGAGAAAATTGAATACTAAAATTCTTTCCATCTCCTTTGCTCACCTCTCTCTACCTAACACAAAAATAAAATTCTTTCAGAGAATACCTTTTTTTTTTTCTTGTTTTTTATACGAAATCTAACAATAAATGAAAAAACAAATATTAAAAATTAATATCCTTTTTCCTATTATGCTCAACTTTTTACGCATATGTATTAATTATTTAATAATTATTTTTAATGCAACCTCATATGTAATAAGAGGTGTTCAAATTTTTTTAGTGGAATGAATGAATTATAGAGCATCATTTTTACCAAAAAGAAGTGTTGAGGATTTTTTAAGAGATTGAAATTATATGGTACCACTTTGATATTAAAAAAAAAAAAGGAAAAAAATATAGCCAGAAACTCCAAAGATCTTTTCTTTTTCCGAGTTATTTAATTCATCGGTTCATAACAATAAGCAATGAAGTCCACAAGCATTGCATAGTCTTTTCGTGGCAAACGATGGTGGGGAGTGTTGTCCACCAACCGGTTCGTAAAAGAATAATATATCACTCCCATTCAATAATTCTCCACTTCGTCCTTCTGCATTTAAATTTTCCATCAGCTTCTCTAATTTGTCGACATGGAAAATGTCTATAATCTCTTGTTAATTTTATGAGGTTTCTATGCTTGTGAGATTATATAATAACTCAATGTATAATGGGTAAAGATTCACCTCAGAAATTTAAAAAAAAAAAAAAAAGAATACTATGTCTTAATTCACAGTATTAAACTTGTTTTGAATTTGAATTTCGAATCAGGTATTTACTTAGAAAAAGAAAGAAATTAATTGCAAAAAAAATATCACATCAACAATAACAACATTTCAAGCCTTGATATGGGGAAGGCTGTATTGAGGAAGTTGCCTGTAATGGGAATCAATTGAGATGGTGAGAAATAGTCATGGTCTTACATTTTTATTTTTTTGATTTATGTGCTTTCCCAAATTTCGGATCTAGTAAATAATTAAATAAGCCTGGCAGGATCGACTTTTTATTTAAAAATGGGAGCCAGTTTTAGTTGACCCGTTAAATGGAGACAAGACAGTTGCAAAGAGTTGAACGAGACTAATTGGCTCGTTAGGAGTTTGTTTCAAATCGTTGATATCTATGATACAAAGAATTTAAGTAGTTATAAAATAAAGTCAAATAGCGTGTTGAATATCTGATTTGAAGTCTATATGATTAACTAATCATCAATTTAATAATAATTTTTATATTATGAATATACATCTATATTATATTAATCTCTTTCATATGCGATTGATATCTTTTTCTTTTTCATACATATTTCAAAAAATAAAATAGCATACAAATCCATAATATAATTTAAAACTAACCTATAAGACTTTGTGTTTTTCTTGTTGTGGCCCATTTTTCAACTTGCTCTAACAATGGCCTACAAACATATGGGCATCCTAGCAATATTCTCAACCCATAAGATTAGCAACTTGAATTTAGCTTGCGAGTGCAATATCTCTCACTTGAATTTTTATATTAATGGCCTAGAATTTTCCATGCATATCAAATACCTTTTATTGGCTTTAATATTTGAATACACCTCTAAACCTGTTCTAAAAGTTGTTTGGCATCCTATACTTTTCAAAGGACCTATTAAACATAGAAATTTATTTTAAATGATTCATTAGACACTCAATTCTTTTTTCAAGTAGTCTATTACACACTTAAATTCGTTTAAAAATGACTTATCAGACGTTTCAACTTATTTAAAATAATTAATTAGACATCTAAATTTTTTTAAATAAAAAGCTCATACTCACTGTCATGTGTTTTTAAGTCTCTAATAGACACATTTTAGATAAGTTCAGATGTATAATGAGGTACTTCAAATGTATAGAGAGTCAAACGACTTTTAAAGATAAGTGTAGGGGTATTAAGCATATATTTTTTTAATAACAATGGATATCGTAAAATATTATGAAATTATTTAACACATTTTATATTTGATGTGTTTATCCTTCATTTATATATATATACATATATCAATGAAATAATTTATCCATTTGTTTCAAATGCAATTTCAATGTATGACTTTCATTGTAAATTTAACAATCCAAGTCGCATGTACATGCTAAGTCATCCACATTAACCCAAAAGATGATTCTAAAGAGCATTTTGGTTTTATAACTCGAAACAGTCTGCATAAGTTTAGCAATTGGCAAATTCTAAGAAACATTATCCAAAGCCAAAAATAGTATTGATAGCTAACTAGCATATCATGTAGCTTCTTCAAGTGTTAATATATTTTGTGAAGCATTGCTAGAGGGCATTTTTAACCTTTTTTTATATTTTTTAGTTTTATTATTTTCTATACAATGGAGGCCGAAAGGCCTTGTTAAGCAATCACCAATCTAGGAGCGAGATCTCAAATATCTACTACATTCCACAGCAGTAGTACTTGTAAGGAGACCGAAGACCTAAATTCACAGACGCCCACTCTTAGGTTCAATACAAATCCTACATCACTTTCTTTTGACTTGGATGAGGGTGTTTTCTAACTAAGTGGCCTCACTTTTATCATTTGGCCAATCAATCAGGGAACATTCTCTCAAGTTTCTACAAATAAAAGTGTTTTTATTCATTCAAACAATTTGTTATGTGCATTTGTTTTTCTAATTTCATGGAAATGATTATAGTATATAATAATCCGCTTTTACATTAAAAGATAAATCATACAAATATAATAAATTAATTGAAAAAGAAAAAAAAAACTAAGAAGCAGAATATATCAAACAAAATATTTTATAAGCACTGACACCCTAAAACTCCTCCAAAATTATAACAAACACTCAATAGAGGCTTCCTCTCCATTCATAGAAAAATGGAAAACAGAAAGAGAGAATCTACCAATGGCTAAACACATTTCTCGCACAACTAACAATTCTTACCAATGACAACTTTGCTTTTTTTAAAACAATCTTTCCCCCTTTCCCCGTATATTTATCGTACGTTCTTATATCTAAGATAACAAGATCAGACAAGAAAAATGGACATAGAAAAATCTTATAGGTCTCTCTCCCTGCATCATCTTGATCTTTGTTGAAGCATTGTTTTCTTTACAATGTTTCGCTAAAATCAACCCCGGGTTAGTGACATAAAGAGAATCATCTATCTGGGGACTGAAAATCAAGAAATGGAGGTGCAGAGGTTAAGGCAGCTTATGTTACTTTGGTCTAGAATAAGAAGTACCCGTGTAGCCCTCGTGGGTGGAAATCACACTGCCGCCAGATTTTGTGCTCGCTAAGTTATACTTTTAATTGTTGTTGTTCCCCATTTTTCCTCTCTCGTCTCTCATTTGCTATTCTCAATTTTCTTTACAATTTCACTCTTTCTGTATCGTCTGCTTTTTATTTTTATTTAGGCTTATACTTTCAATAAACATAACAGTCCATTTGCTAAGAACAAGAAGATTGTGTGATAACTGATAAGCATGGCCCTGCAAATTATACGAGGTTTACAATCCAAACGCCCAAGGAATTTGAAGGCTTTGCCCTTGCACTATTCTAATGCCTACAGTTCTTACAGTTCTCATGGTGATGCGTGCTTTGTTATAAACCTGCCTCATTCGAGGATTTTGAAGCTGGTTGCTCGTTTTGTGGTTTTGGGATTGATTTTTGCTTCTCTCTTCATGTTTGGAAACATACTCGATGTTTCTTCTCCATTCTCTGTGACTGTGCCAGCCGTTACTGAGAATGAACGTGCAGGACCTGGTTCGATTTATGATCTTGGCATCTTGCCTTTACTTTTCTGCGACTTGATCACAAAGGAGGGCCTCCTTCGACCCGGAGGTAGAGCTGTATTTATGACACATGGTAATGGCAATGATAATACCATTCATGATAGGATCATAAATCAGAAATATGATATGGGTTTTATCTCCATTTCTGATTTGGATCAACAAAGGACAGTTCCTGATGGATCTTTGGACCTTGTCATCACCTACAGTTTCCATGCAACCCGAGAATTCATTGATCGGACCCTTAAAGCTGGTGGCATTGTGGTTCTAAAACTCGGTGACAACACGTCCTTCTTATTCAATAAGCCATCCAATTACAAGGTAGTCTACTTCAGGAGATTTCAATCACCTTTTATAGCCCTGAAGAAAGCAGGACATGCTACTGCTAATATTAGCGTGCAAAGGAAGCTCCTCAACCATAGGACTGAGGCAAGAAAGGCAGCACTGAATAAACTTGAAGATGTACTCCTGGAACCCCCTCGAGCTGCTTCCCGCAGGTCAAGCCGGTACTTAAAGAAAACAAGATTCCTACCAGACTTGATGGGTGACACATTGGATAGCTATCCCCGTCGTGTATTTATAGACGTTGGGTTGCCAGAGAAAGAAGGAGGAAGTGGCATTGGATGGTTTGCAAAGAATTATCCGACAAGAAATCTTGATTTTGAGATGTACAAGATTGAGACAGTGACAGAGGAATCATCAGGGAAGGAGGTTCCACAGGTAGAAGAGATTGGGATCTCCAGTTGGCTAAGGAAGAATGTGAAAGAGGAAGAATATGTGGTGATGAAGGCAGAAGCAGAAGTCGTGGAGGAGATGATGGAAAGTAAGGCAATAAGATTGGTGGATGAACTTTTCATGGAATGCAAGCCAAGAGGACATGGAGGAAAGGGGTTTGGAAGCAAGAGGGTTTATTGGGAATGCTTGGCTCTATATGGAAGATTAAGGGATGAAGGTGTTGCAGTGCATCAATGGTGGGGATGAAAACAAAAGAGGTTAACACAAAAACAAAAAGGATTCTCCTTTAATTACGTTATTATCAGCATCTTATACGCTTCATTCATGTCATTTGATGTGCGTTTGGTTTTTATAAATTTAATTATGGAGTGTTGAGATTCATTGTGGAGCTTGAAGATATGACAGCAAACTTGAAAGAGGGAATTTGGTATCTTCTCTTCGTCATTTGAAATGGGTGTTTTCTTGATCTTAATTAATGTTGTAAAGTCTGCAAATATATGTTGTAAAGTTTACGAATATAGTTCAAGCAATATTATAAAGTCTACCAACTACATATAACAACTTGATTTTAGGTAATGATTTTTAATAGATGTACATGTTTTCATAAGCAAAACACAGCATAATCTCCACAAACAACAGGATTTTTTTTCTGTTTACCCTGTTTATTGAGTCCAAACCTATCTTACAGAAAAACATAATTCGACAAACATAAAGATTTTTTTTTTTTTTTGAAAAAGAAAAGAGAAAATCTAGTTGCATAGCTCACGAGCAATTCCCAGTCGAGAATTAGGCACATCAAACAAAATCCTGAGGTTCTGCTGCTGCAAATTGGCTATCACATTCAACACAGAATTCACATTATTAGGTGCAGCAGCCATAGCCAAGCAGGCAAGATATCCAGCGCTGCTATGTACCAAGCTATTCTCCATAGGCAACACCAGATTGAGGCCTGTGAAATGCAATGTTATTGCAGGGGCCACCGCTTCCTTTGTCGCCGAAAAGCATGTGTCAAATGCCCCAAGAGATGAAAACGGGCTGGCTACTTGCTTTCTGAACTCATCCCGGATTGCGTTGTATATGGGCACGATGAATCGGGTTATAACCGTTCCCGAGTCTATTATGGTCCCGGCTCCAGTGTTCGGGTCGAAGGTTAGCGGCTCCGAAGCAATGGGTACCTTAACCCGGCCCACACTTACTCCGGTGAGGTTAACGTAGTATAACGATGGACGGTGCGGGTTTCGTAGAAGCGGAGTGGTTCTAATAGACTTCGGTTGACCCGCAGGTCCGAGTTTGAGCGAGCCCGAGAAGTAATAGGATTTGAAACTGGGTAAGCAATATGAGAATACACCCGAGTAGAGCGATACGGTTTGAGAAAGTAAAGATAAGGATCCACGGCCCAAGCCTAATAACCCCTGGGGAGGTATTGACCCACCAGAGATAGAGTTGATACATCCAAAAGCAAAATTGGGAATAACATCATTGGCTAATCCTAAAGAATCTTGCACAAGGGATGCAGAGAAGGAGGAATCTCCGCCATAGGATTGGTTGAAAAGGCAGGAGGAGATACCGGTGGCTGGGCACGAAAATCCACTTGCTTGGGTACACTGGGCCATGGAGCAATCCAATGACCCATAAGTGGAAGAAGCATTGGTACTGAAAGTGGTGCTGGAGCAGCCATTGCAGCCGGAGCAGGGAACCCAAGCAGCATCATTACTAGTATCCAAAACCATCAACATGATTTGACCCGGAGTACCCAATTTGACCCGAACCAAATAATTGCCAACGTTGAGGATCTGCTGGCCTGGGGCAATTGGGACAGCAGTGATCTTTTGGGCTGCTAGGCTTGATAGATACTTGAGCCTTTGTGGGTCTTTTGAGGCCATGTCAATGACTGTTTTGACCAAAGATTCCTGCTTTGGTGTGATAAAGGGTGAGCATTTGCTATAGATGGGTATAATTGAAAGATCCGAGTGTAAAGCACAAGGGTCTAGAGCTTTTGTGCTTGTGATTACAAGAGCAAATAAAAATAATTTTGTTATGATAGTGGAGTCCATGGCTTGGACTCTAAGAAGATTGTGGAAATGGAGGATAAAGTAAAGATTTTAGTTGTGCATGCATGGGAAGTGAGAAACAAAGGTGTATATATAGATAGGAAAAGTTTGTAATTACTAAAATACCCTTGTAATTATTGATATGTAATTACATGGGTTAGTGCAGATAGGAGAGATTTTTCGGGAAAAAAAATTTGTTATCAAAATGGGTTGTATGATTCTATAATGCAGAGGAGAATATTAGCTGGGTGTCCCAAGTGGGTGATGAAATTGGGAAGCTGAAAAACAAAGCAAGTATGTGTACTTCCGAATTTTGTAGGCCATGGAAATGCAAGAGACAAACAGATTGCTCAGTACAGGACAGCGAAGCTATAAGCCTATAATGCTCCGATAGAAGAATTTGGGGGGGTGTGGGGGGGTTATCTTTTTAATTACCTCCCTTACATAGTAAAATAAATGGTTTTTAAACCAAAAAGTGCATCAATCGTCGATGGTTTTCCATTCAATAATCTCTATCATATCTCTATAAATAAAATAATAATATCTACGTCCTTCTTTAACAAGGGATATAAATAAATAAATAAGTATAAAATTTTAAAAAAAAAATTAACTATTTTTTAGAAAAATCATCTATTTATTTGGTTGTTTCAGTTTTTCAAAATATAAATGCAACGAAACTAAGAAAGGGCACTGATAAATCTCAAGACTAAAAACTAAAAGGGTTGATGAACTAAAGAAAAGGGGTAGTTAAAGGCAGTTTGTGATTTAAATGGAATCCAATAAATTCGACTTTTTAAGACAATAATAATAAAATCTATTTTAACTATTTCGTGCTAGTTATTCATCAGTGTAATTTGACAAAATAATAAAAGATTTTCATTGATAGAGATAAATTGCACAATAAAATCTTCTAAAATATAAACCAACCAAATTATTATTTATTTAGTTGAATTTTCAATTTCAATTTAATTTTGCACACTCGTGAAGGTTAAAAAAAAGGTAGTTTTGTCTGGAAACGGGGCAAAGCACGGGATGTGGTCGGTCACGGGCACTAACAGAGACTTCCCCAACAGGCGTCTGTGGGTCCCATTAATATGATCAGCTTCAGCTGCAACCCAATCGGCAATTACTTCGATTTTGCTGTTTTCACACTTTGTCATCAGATTCAGATCCAACTAAGCCTTCTGTCAGTTCTTCATCTTCATCCCATGTATGTACAAACAATGTTGACGTCATCAAATTGAGCCAGCTGCTTCGTGATTGTTATGTCAAAAGTAGCAAAGAGCTCCTACTGCAGTCTTCAGCCGGTGAATACTGAATAGAGATGTCAATGATAGTAATAATAACACACGTTTTTAACTTTTATAATTTGTATTTTTACTCAAAAACCATTCGAATATTTGAACTAAATATTTTAATTTAGACTAAATTTTCGACTGACATTTTTTCTTGATGATTCAAATAATTCAGTTGTATTATTGACCCACCAAGTGGAAGAGACAATATCTTAAAAGTTAAAGAAGAGGACATAAAAACATAAAGCAACCTTAATCAACCATGCACTAATAAGGATTTTATGCCTAGTCCCCACCAAATTCACGAGATCTCCCAGTCCAATTGCTTCATATCAATTATCAAGCACAAATTGTTTGATTGTGCATGACGGAGTATAATGTTATCAAATCCATCTGTACTCCTGCAATTCAAGGTAAAGAAAGCGACTTATAGGATATTTTCTGAATCAACAGTTAAATGTCTGAATATTTTAAAGTTATAAAAATTTCAAAAAACATGTGATGTTCTCAGCTATTTGTCTCATCTCTATCATTCCACTCCTTCGCCAGCAAGTATCTCTGCCCCACTTTCCCTACTTGCGTGGATTTTATCTTTAAATGACAATAAACCACTATGATTAAAGAAACCAATAATCAAAATAAAATGTGAATTAAAAAAATTAATATTAACGGTATTCTTTCATTCAAAAATAATGCACATCTCTAATATTTTTTTCAAGTCACAACTCCAAAGCTTTTGTTCGTGACTCGTCTCCGCTGCCTGAGAAGAATATCTGTGCCTTAAATAAGAGTCTGCAACAGAGTAATGCCCTATACAGCGTGCCAAAAAATTTAAAAATTTATGGAACAGAGCTATTCAGTAGATGTAACTTGCAAGTCAAATCTTTGCAATATTATACCCACCAACCTTGCATGATAAAGATAATCGCATATGAAACACCATCCAATGGTTAAGGAAAGCAATCAATTTCCAAGACTAAAATCCATAAAGTAATGCGCTGCAAAGAAAATAAGTGAATATGCATATAAATACAATTGTACAACAACAAATCGATAAATATATATACAGCGGCAACAACACAAACAAGTATCACCTCCACACCTAAGTTTTTCCTCCAAAACCACTCTCGAACAACAAACTAAAGAAATCTCACGCCAGTGTTGGTCATAAGCAACCCAAATTGCTTCTGTAATATCTTCATATTCAACAAGTGAAAGCATTGGTCAAGCAACACAAATGTGCTCCATATAACTACAGCACAATATTAACCAGAATTACGTAAAAAACACAAACTGTAGAACATAAGTTAAATCTAACAGTAGATAAAAAATATATGAGAAGAGAAGACTGTCTAGAACAAATCATATTCCATTAAAATTTCACAAAGATGGATGGAGACGACAGTTCAGAAGATATACCACAGTCATATCCCAGAACAAAGCATCACTCACAGAACTACCGGAGGTCGGAGAATACATGTTATAAGCAGAAATACATCCAAGAAAAAATAATAAGTACACAAAACTTTACTGAAGAACTATTCTGAAAATTTAAAGGAAAAAAAATCTCCGGTCAACTGTAATAAACATATAGCAGGTTTAGTCAAAATAGGGCCAAAAGCCCAAAATTCCGGCCTCACCATATTTCTCAATTTTCTCAAGCTTTTTCAACAATCACAAGCCGCACCCCACATTTGACATCGTTAGAAGATAATTTTCTATCAAGGTGGGTGGGCAGTTGGGTGGGGATGGAAAGGAAGAACGTAAGACACACTGAATTTCTAGCATTTTCATTTTTGCATTGACATAGACTAACAAAGCCTTGCTCTTAAATTGTTAGCTAGGAAAACTTACAATTCTAAAGGAGAGCAAAGACAATGCGCAGAATGATACTAAAGATTCAGTCTAAATGGAAATCAAAGCAAAAAATCCAGGAATTTTAACTTCACATCACAACCATACTCACCCAAAAATTTAACTTTCTAGAGACAACAAAATTCTGGTTATACTAACAATATTAATGTAAGAACCAGCTCTATGGAAACCTTCCAATTAAAGTTAGGCTTGGCAAACATGAAAATATAACAAAGTGAAATTTCAAAGCTGACTCGGCAAGGCATCTAAACTTGAGGTTTCCTGTGAAACAAGAAAATAGTAAGTTTAAAGATTTCAATAATGCAAACAGTGCTCCCCAGAGAACATCACTAAAAGAGATTATCAAAGATTGGATAATAACACATATAGAATATATCTAACCAAAGATTGGATAATAACACCATTATGAAATTTTGTACGAGAATAATATATCACAAAAGAATTCAAAAATATGAACCACTGCCAGTCAAGTTGAGTACCCTCAATTATACCTCTTTTAATTTATGATGAAGTGTCCTTGCCCTTGACTATGATGACAGGACATGGAGCATGATTGGTGCAGTAGTTGCTTACACTTCCCAAAAACATTCTGTTAAAATGGTGTATTTCATCATAGTTAGCATAATCAAGGAGCACATTGACATGCCAATCTTGTTGTATGTCCAGTGTCAAATGGGAAAATTTTGACTGACAAATGCCTATCAAAGTTGCAATCCAAATTTAAATTTTGGGAAAATAAAATATAACGTTAAAATTTCTGGATATGAAATAATATGTAAAACTAGAACACTTCAGAAAATTGATTGGACAATGAGACAATGCACTTCCTCCCTTAGTGGCCCTAAAATTTAGTAATAAATTCCTAGCAGAAAAAGATTCCTGATACGAAGGCAAACAAAACCCATCAGCCCAGGCCAATTACCTTTTCGCTGTGCACGTGCAATTATGGAAATTGTTCCTTAAGATAACTAAATGTAATTAAAGAAATTGTCACTTAAAATAACTAAGTGCAGCACATACCATACTATACGCTAAATATAACTAAGTGCAGCACATACCATACGATACACTAAATATCCTACAAATATGAATTCATATATGTGCAAAATTTCATGATCTCCCTTTACAAGGCATCTCCATTCAACCATGCCCTCCTAATAACTGCTTTTCAAGCAGGCCATAGCCCTTTCCCATGAAGGGGTACATTATCCAAATCAACACACTCTTAACCATTCACTACATGCCAGCCACTTGTGAGTTATGGGAGGAACCAGAAGCACAAACTAATTGCAATTTCTACAATTGTAAGGATGAAACTCCATCTATCAAGTGCATTGATGAGCACCGCAGGTTAGAAGATACAAAAGCTCTTTATTATATAATGTCACAAAGTTGAATAAAATATATCACGACTTCAAGAAAGGTGAGGAAAAAACCCACATTTAATATTTCACATTTTATAAACCTCAAGGTTGCTTGGCAACACAGCACCCTCTGAGATGATCTCTGAAGTTTGTCAGCTATTACAGTCTTTTGGCTGAGGTAACACTTCCTCCTCATTGGCTCACAAAAACAGAAACAATTGTGAACTAATAATGCATCTACTTATGATTCTGAAATTTGCACTGTAACTAAATTCAAATGGGAGATATGTGAAATGTGCTTTTAGGTTTTAGTTTCCTCTAGTATTCTAACCAGTAAGTTGATGACTTTTAACAAATCATATGATTATATAATTATTACAAGAGAAAATTGCAAATGTGAGAAAATGTATATTGTGGCAAATGCACAGAAGGAGAATAACTTAAGCTGTGATATGATAGAAATCATACTTTCTGACCAGCAAGGAAAAAAAAATTAAAGTTAATCTAGAACGAAAAAATAAAAATAAAAAAAGAAGAAAGAAAGAAAACTAAACAGAATAAACACATATTGTAAACCTCATAAGCAGAATGAAAACGAGAGAAGTCGTCTCAAAATTTGATGCTATGCCAATATTGGTTCAGTTCCATCTCCAATTGAAATCTTTTGGTGTCTGCATCACCCAGCTATTCCAGCTACTTATGGCAGAAGCATCTTCCTGGATGCATTGCCAATAGCAGCTTAGGGAACTAAGATGAAAATGAACCCTAAAAGCACCTCTTTCCATAAAAAAAAATATCAAAAAGCCAACAATGGCACAAACAAACATATCCAAAAACTAACATCTCCCTTTTCACCTCTTCCATGAGTTGAGAAAATTCCTTTTAACTTCTCTACATATTCTATCATATCAACAAGTTCGTTGACCTCATAAAGATACCAAACAAAGTTATCTTCAAGCTAATATTAGAATAATTCATGCCCCCCACAGTCCCAACGTCAAAATGTATCTTCACCAAGAAACATCAAAATATTTCCTAGATTTTAAGTGGGAATCCAACATGAACATAAGGCTATGTTATTTTACCCGCCAACTGCATGTAATGAACAACATTTTTCAGTATACTACCTTTTATTAGGTCCAAAAGCACGACATCCCATCACAAGCAAATCGGCATGCAGGTTCTCAACGGCTTCATAAATCTTCTCCTTTGGATCTCCAACAACCACTTGCGTTTTAACATTTTCCTATGCAGAAATTCATAACAAAATAGCAGGCTTACTTTTACAAATTAATCAAAATGCACAAAAACAAGTAAAAACTTCAAATATTGGAAAAAACAAAAAACCTTCACGTCTTTTTGGCTGCATATCTGCAAAGGGTGTTCTAAAACGGCTTCAGTAATCCGCTTCTGGTGCGCCTCAATCGCCGCAGTGAAGGCAGGCACCTCCATATCACCTTTTAGTTTCAATAAACAAAAAAATCAAACCAAACCATTCAGAAATAAAACTAAACTCAATCCCAACCAAAAAGCAGGGAAAATTGAAAAAAAAAAACATGAAAATCAATAAATGAATTCAGAATTCAAGTGAATTGGACAACAACAGTGCCAAATGCCACCTATGGATAGTGGATACTTAACTGGGGCCACCGAAAGGGATAGCGCTGGGATTAAGGCCCGTAGCGATAGTTGGAGGAGATTAGACGTGGAGAATGATGAATGAATCGGGGTTTTCGCCGGAGTCAGACGCAGGCGATCGGAGCTTCAGGTTATCAAGCGCCCATCTCAAGGCGTACATGCTCTCCTCGCTGCTGTCAACGGCGACGATCACTTTTCCAAGGTTCTCCGTCATGAATAATCGATCAGCAGATGGTGACTTTCGAATTATTTTTTCGAAAATCAGAAAGTTTTTTAATATCAGACCAGTTCATGACGGTGGAACAAAATAGAAAGTTAGAAACAGAACAGAGGGCGCTGACCCGTCAGTCGCACTAATAATCGCGTGGGCTAAAGCGGGAGTTTTTTTCCATTATTTTTACCAACGGCTAAAAAGCGGGAGGTTTACTCACTAATCTTATGCGCTTTTCCCTGTCTAATACTTTCTTCTCTTCGGGTTTTTATTTTTTATCGAAGAAAACCCAGCTCGATCGACTATCATTGCGCAAAATACATTTTAACTGAATTGTTCAATTAGCTATACAAACACACATACTTTTTAACTAAACTTGGTTAAATAATCCGCCGTAATCAAAAGAAACTCCATCAAAATAGCTAATAGGAATCCAAAATATCATCAGCAATATTTTCAATCTCCCAAATAGTTTGAGAAGCTCCGTTCAGCGCCTACATTACAACTAAGGAATCTATCTCCAGAATAACATCCTTCAGCTATAAAGTTTTATATTGAATAACCGTTTGTCTTACTGTCTCAGTCTCTGCTACAGCAGAATGAGCATCAAAAATTGCATCTTTATATTGATTTTCATTAGCCCTGGGGGAAGAAGATGCTAGCATTCAACATGGAAATTTTATAATCATTCAACTAAGAATGTTTTGGCCTTGGAGATTGAGCTCTGAAACATGGTAAAGTTGGCACCTAAGGATGGTTCCAGATAAGCACCTGATTGCCATTGTTGATATTCCATTTGCACCCTAGTTTAACAGCTTGAAAACCCCAGGTTAATGCTTTCCAAACCTGGGAGCACCATCCTATAACGTGGCAACCTGCATTTAGGAAAGAAGTAAAAGGAAAGTATAAAAAGCTTTCAACGCTTTTGTTGAAATATGACAATCCCACATCGGAAAGAAATGATTTTTCCACCATAGCATTAGGCTATAAAATGACCTCATCCTCTCTTAACAATTCATCCCAAAAACCACCAATCTCTCTACTTCTAAGATTGGTTGTATTTTTCCTCTCTCTCTTGTAATATTTCACTTTGTAATATTTCTTTGAAATAGTGAAATATTATTTTAGTAGTGTCCGAGGACGTAGGCATAATTGGCCGAACCTCGTTAAATTCTGGTGTTCCTTTTATTTCTATTTAATAGCTATTGTCGGGTCTTTTACTTTGTGATATATTGTGCTTTAAATTATCTTAGAAAAATTCTGTCACCAAGACTCAAGAGTCTAAGGAAGTTGGTTTTTAAGGGAGACCATTTGTGACTCCACCAACTACCTGAGAATTTTTCTTTGTCTTAATTTTTGGCACAATTATTCATTTTGGTGGAAACTAACCCGATTTCAACAACAATTGGTATCAGAGCCAAGGTTACTGAGTTATATGCTCTGTGGTTGCGGCGTAAGCTGATCTTCCACATCAGAAAGGTTTCCTTGGATTCTTGGGTATTCCGCATTTGAAAGCTATTAAATAGTCTTAAAAAGGAAATGGCAAGAGACGGACAAAAATCCACAATGGACACAACAGCTTCTACTTCATCAATTTTGGCGAGAACTGCTGTGGCAAATACGAGAATTGCAGTGGAGATTTTTGATGGTACAGGCCATTTCGGCATGTGGCAAGGTGAAGTTCTAGACGCCTTATTTCAGCAAGGCTTAGACATTGCCATTGAGGGAGAAAAGCCAGAAGGTGCAGATGAGAAGGAATGGAAGACAATCAATCGTTTGGCATGTGGTACAATTCGATCGTGCCTGTCCAGAGAGCAGAAGTATGCCTTTTGTAAAGAAACTTCTGCAAGTAAATTGTGGAAGGCACTGGAGGAAAAATTCTTGAAAAAGAGCAGTCAAAATAAGCTTCATATGAAGAAAAGACTGTTCAGATTCACATATGTTCCTGGTACCACGATGAATGATCACATCACCAATTTCAATCAACTTGTAGCAGATCTGATGAACTTGGATGTGACATTTGAAGATGAAGATTTGGCCCTAATGCTGTTGGGATCCCTTCCTGAGGAGTTTGAGTTTCTAGAAACTACTCTACTCCATGGGAAAGCTGAGGTGTCTCTTAGTGAAGTATGTGCTGCACTATACAGCTATGAATTGAGGAGAAAAGACAAGAAGGATAGCACCAGTGGAGCAGCTGAAGCTTTGATAGTAAGAGGCCGTTCGAAAAATAAGAACAGGGGAAAGAAAGACAGATCAAAGTCCAGAGTGGGCAAAGATGAATGTGCCTTTTGTCGAGAAAAGGGGCACTGGAAGAAAGATTGTCCTAAGTTGAGAAGCAAATCTGGCAAAGGCAAGTCTGTTGCAGATTCAAATGTAGCTGAATGTGATGATTCAGATTTTTCATTAGCATTGATGCCATCAATAAGCAGTTCGACTGCTTGGATCCTGGATTCAGGCTGTAGCCACCATATGTGTCCCAATCGGGAATGGTTTTTCGATTTTAAAGAAATTGAAGGTGGATTTGTCTATACAGCAAATGACAGCCCTTGCAAAACAACTGGAATTGGTTCAATCCAATTGAGGAATCGTGATGGATCAATCAGAACTCTGACAGACGTAAGATATGTGCCCAGTCTGACGAAAAACCTCATTTCTATGGGAATCCTTGGGAGAAAGGGTTTCACTATAATCATTAAAAATGAAGTAATGAAGGTTATATCTGGAGCACTTGTGGTGATGAAAGGAGTTCAAAGGAGCAACAACTTGTATTACTATGAAGGCAATACAGTTGTTGGAACAACAGTAGCAATTTCTAGTGATGACCATGAGCTAGAAATAACCAGATTGTGGCATATGCGCTTGGGGCATGCAGGCGAAAAATCCTTGAAACTTCTGGCGAATCAAGGATTATTGCAAGGAGTGCGAACCTGCAAATTAGACTTCTGTGAGCATTGCATCAAAGGGAAGCAGACGAGAGTGAAGTTTGACACTGCAATCCATGATACCAAGGGTATTCTGGATTATGTTCACTCAGATGTATGGGGTCCTTCCAAAACTGCTTCAATGGGAGGTAAACACTACTATGTTACCTTTGTTGATGATTGTTCAAGAAGAGTATGGGTGTATACAATGAAGACAAAGGATGAAGTGTTGGAAGTTTTTCTCATCTGGAAGAAGATGGTAGAAACTCAGACGGGCAGAAAGATCAAGTGTCTTCGAACAGACAATGGCGGAGAGTACACAAGTGATCCCTTCATGAAAGTTTGCAGAAATGAAGGAATTGTTCGACATTTCACTGTCAGAAATACACCACAACAGAATGGGGTGGCTGAACGCATGAACCGAACTCTACTGGAGAAAGTTCGGTGTATGTTGTCTAATGCTGGATTAGGCAGACAATTTTGGGCTGAGGCTGTAACATACGCATGTCATCTCATTAATCGTTTGCCATCAACTGCTATCAATGGCAAAACACCTTTGGAGGTGTGGTATGGAAAACCTGCTACAGATTATAATTCCTTACATGTGTTTGGTTCCACTGCATACTATCATGTTAAGGAATCAAAGTTAGATCCAAGGGCAAAGAAAGCTATCTTTATGGGGATATCCTCTGGTATCAAAGGATATCGACTATGGTGCCCAGAGACGAAGAAAATAATCTTTAGTAGAGATGTTACCTTTGATGAGTCTACCATGTTAAAGGTAACAAAGGAGCAGACGGATGGTTCTCCACAGCAGGTGGAGGAAACTCCCAAACAGGTGGAGTTTGATAGAAGAAGAATTGTTGATCCAGCAATTGTAGAGTCTGATAAAATTACTCCTACGGAAGAAGAGGAGATAATGGTAGAAAATGGATCAGATGAGGAAGCAGAGGTTTCAGCACAAGAACCTCCTCAGCAACTTGAGCCAATTGCACTACGAAAGCCGAAAAGGAAGATTAAGAAACCTGCTCGACTTGAAGATATGACTAATTATACATCTTCAGTAGATGATGAGATTCCTTCCACTTATTGTGAAGCTATTCAAAGCTCAGAAGAAGAAAAGTGGAGAAAGGCTATGGAAGAAGAGATGCAGTCCCTTGAAAAGAATCAGACATGGAAGCTAGCAAGTCTGCCAAAGGGAAAGAAAGCGATTGGCTGTAAATGGGTTTATGCAAAGAAAGACGGATTTCCTGATAAGAATGATATCCGCTACAAGGCAAGATTGGTAGCTAAAGGCTACGCTCAGAAGGAGGGAATTGATTATAATGAAGTGTTTTCTCCAGTTGTAAAACATTCCTCCATAAGAATACTGCTGGCCTTGGTAGCACAATTTGATCTGGAACTAGTTCAGCTGGATGTAAAAACTGCATTTTTACATGGAGACTTAGAAGAAGAAATCTACATGACTCAGCCAGAAGGATTTAAAGTTGCTGGAAAAGAAAATTTGGCGTGCAAGTTGAGCAAATCGTTGTATGGATTGAAGCAATCTCCAAGACAGTGGTACAAACGATTTGACAAGTTTATGATAAGGCAGAAATACACAAGAAGCAAATATGATCATTGTGTATATTTACGCAAGCTACGGGATGGTTCCTTTATCTATCTCCTCCTTTATGTTGATGATATGCTGATAGCTTCAAAAGATGAAGGAGAGATTCAGAAGTTAAAAGCTCAACTAAATCAGGAATTTGAAATGAAGGATTTAGGGGAAGCTAAGAAGATTCTCGGTATGGAGATATGCAGAGACAGAAAATTGGGGAGACTTTGTTTGACTCAGAAACAATATCTGAGAAAAGTACTAAAGCGTTTTGGGATAAATGAGAATACAAAACCAGTTAGTACTCCACTTGCTCCTCATTTTAAGCTCAGTGCATCTTTATCTCCGAAAAGTGATGAAGAACGAGAATATATGTCAAAGGTTCCATATGCAAATGCTGTTGGTAGCTTGATGTATGCAATGGTGTGTACGAGGCCTGACATTTCACAAGCAGTTGGAGTTGTGAGCAGGTACATGCATGATCCTGGCAAAGGACATTGGCAAGCTGTGAAATGGATTCTACGGTATATTCAGAATACTGTAGATGTTGGTATAATGTTTGAGCGGGATGAGAAAAGTGGTCAATATATAGTTGGATATTGTGATTCCGACTATGCAGGTGATTTAGACAAACGTCGATCTACTACCGGTTATGTGTTCACACTTGCAAAGGCACCGGTTAGTTGGAAGTCCACCTTACAGTCAACAGTTGCTTTGTCTACAACAGAGGCAGAGTACATGGCAGTTTCAGAAGCTGTTAAGGAGGCAATTTGGCTTCAGGGGTTGTTGAATGACTTGGGAATTGGTCAGAAGCATGTCAAAGTGCATTGTGACAGTCAAAGTGCTATTTGTTTAGCAAAGAATCAAGTTTATCATACAAGGACGAAGCATATCGATGTTCGATATCATTTTGTACGGGAAATTCTTGAAGATGGTGGGATACTTCTTCAGAAGATTTTGACTGCTGAAAATCCCGCAGATATGACAACGAAAGTTGTGACAAGTGTCAAGTTCCAACATTGTTTGGACTTGATAAATGTTATTAGAATTTGAAATTGGGCGCTTTGAAGCGCATTTGGAGACATTACTGAAATTTGTAATATAAGAGTTTAGAGGATGTTTGTTTGGAATTGTGAGATTGTCAAGGTGGAGATTTGTTGAAATATGACAATCCCACATCGGAAAGAGATGATTTTTCCACCATAGCATTAGGCTATAAAAGGACCTCATCCTCTCTTAACAATTCATCCCAAAAACCACCAATCTCTCTACTTCTAAGATTGGTTGTATTTTTCCTCTCTCTCTTGTAATATTTCACTTTGTAATATTTCTTTGAAATAGTGAAATATTATTTTAGTAGTGTCCGAGGACGTAGGCATAATTGGCCGAACCTCGTTAAATTCTGGTGTTCCTTTTATTTCTATTTAATAGCTATTGTCGGGTCTTTTACTTTGTGATATATTGTGCTTTAAATTATCTTAGAAAAATTCTGTCACCAAGACTCAAGAGTCTAAGGAAGTTGGTTTTTAAGGGAGACCATTTGTGACTCCACCAACTACCTGGGAATTTTTCTTTGTCTTAATTTTTGGCACAATTATTCATTTTGGTGGAAACTAACCCGATTTCAACAACAGCTTTAGCAACCAAAGAATATGGATTCTTCACAACTCTCCAAGCTCAAGCATGATTGAATATTCCTGAATTCGGCACCTCCGTGCAATTTAGATTGCTTCAACACATTCCATCCGTCCCACATAGTTCCTTTTTTATTCATCAATAGAATTGCACCAAAAATATGAAATTAAAGAGTTAAAGTTATCAGAAATAGTTTTAGGCAGAATAAAGCAAGACATGACATAAATACGCTTAACGTCTTATTTTATGACATTCCAAACCCTTTACATGAAAACAATATCGACAATTTTTGACACGTACCCTCCAACTATCCTTCTCTCTCCTTTCTTCTTCCCACCTTCAATTCTTATTCTTCTTCTTCCCATCATTTCCTCGTATAAATTAAGCTGGTATGAAAAAGCCTCACATAAATGATCATATATCCACTCTTTTGCAAATGAGAAATAGACAATAAAGAAGTGATTTAAACTTACCAGTCTGAAAAAATAATTAAAAAAATATTAAAGAAGTTTGGATTGACTTAAGTACATGAGATAAAGATAAGAGTGATATCGTGAGCTAAGTTAAAGCTGGCGGTTCTCACTGTAAATATATGAAAAGGCTGCTGATGAACTAGGTAGGGATTGTGCTTAGGATGTATAGAATTATGCTAGCTAGATCGAGTTGACTAGTTGAATGTGAATACAAACTAGACTACCGAAGAAGATACCCTAGTATCCGGGAAGCAACCACATTGGTAGGGGAACACCGGTTACATTATTGCTTGCAAGGTGTGAGACGGGCGGCAACGCCGAATGGACTAGGAATCAAAGGGCAATGCTGCTGCTTGCTTGGAGTTTATTGTTTTGTCTTATAAAACATAAAAGGCTAAAGGAAATTCGGCATTTAATGTGGTTTGTGACTGTGTTGTGAGTGAAACAATGGTGAATGGCGTCTTAAGTGGATTATGCTTTTGGGTATATATATATAGATTATATATTTTGAGATTTGGGAGATAACAGGGGAACATAGGGTTTTGTGGAATGTACAAGAAAGGAGACTATGAATGCTAAACCTATGTGAAGTTTGGATTTTTAATTTTATCCTTTTGTTGAAAACAATACAATCAAAAGAAAATAGCGGATGTGGTCTATAGATGAGATTGATAAAATTAGGGGCGCAAGGAGAAGATGATGTTGTTGTATTTTTACCTTTTATTTTAGTTTTATTTGTCTCTTTTATTATTTTAAATTTTAAGATGTTCATATCCAATATTTCAAGTCGAAATTTTTTATTAAAGAAAAAAAAAAGTATATTACCTCATCTCATTGTTTATTTTTTAATATTAAAATGTTCATGTGTCAATTGGTTATTTGTGACATTATTTTAAGGTGAAATGACCTTTTTATAAGGATAAAATGTCTCAAAGTTACGTCTCAAAAGTTTAATTAATCCAAATTTTATCATGAGAATCATGAGGACTAATTTGTAACTTCCAACTTATTTTTTAAGTTCAACATTTTATTAATTTTTCAATGAGATACCACATCCTCCCTTAAAACTAAGTTTTCGTTACTAAGGGCACAGGACCACAGGTAATTGGGCAAGTCATCAAATAGCAAAGCCATATCAAGGTGTCTGCCCGGCCTATTTATTATTTAAACTATTTCTAATTTAGGTTTTGATCGACTCAGGTCTGAAAATAATTAGTTGGATTTTATTATTACAAATTTGGATTATCACTTTTAACTTTTATCCGATTCAATACAAAAAAAAAACTCATAATTTTGTTTATAATTTTTTAAATCATTTTTTAATTGAAATAATTTTTCTTTATATATATATATATATATATATATATATATATATATATATATCACTATCAGTTTTCTTTCAAATCAAATATTATATTGAGTTTGTCATGCATTTAATTTGCTTTGATTTTATACTTTTTTTTAAATAACATAAGATACTATCTCTTAAATTACGTATTTTATATATTGAGTTTGAAATGTAACGTGGCATGATTACATTAAATTTTTTTTATATCTCTTATTATAGATAAATTAATGATATTAATTGGAAGTTATGAATTTTATTACACAAAAAAATGACATGTTGATATTCCACAATAGGTCACATATAAAGGCAAAAAGTGCAATTTTGCCATACGAATCCTCAATTTTATCCTTTGTGTTTTTATTTTTAATCTTTGAAATGGGCTCAATTTTACCCTCCCTTTGTAACGGATGCAGTTGGATTGTTAGTTGGTCAAGACTCTTGAGTGAAAATTCAATTTTACCCCTAATTTGTTTTTTCCAAATGCTCATTTTTTCCATTTATGTTTTTTTTTTCTTTTTACAAATTTTATCCTTAAATGTCATGTCATTCAAGAGTCTTGACCAACTAACATTTGTTGCAAAAAAGGTTTAAGGATAAAATTGGTCAAAGAGATGTACAGAGTAAAATTGAATATTTGGATAAAGTTTGGAGACAAAATTGCGCCTTCCTCCCACATAAAAATTATAAAAGAAGAACATAACTTTTTTTTTCTTTTTTTTTCGAAACTAAGAATTTAACATTTCATAATTACCAAACTGACATACGTTGATATTACATAATAAATCACAAATAACTTCAATATTTGTAATTAGATATTTCTTTCAAACTAATTAAACTATTAAAAAATTAACATTGGTTAGATTTTAATATTGATTTTTGTTATCTAAATGTCTGGTTTAACAAAAATAAATAAATTTTAAGATTAATTAGCATGAAATTCAATTTCTAAGTGATATAATATGATAAGAGTTCTCGCCTTTTTTCCGACAGTGGAACATACAAAAAAATATTGGAAGAAAGAACTTGTGCGTGCTTTGGGCACCGGTATTCAAATCTAATAAAAATTCAAACTTAATCTATCACATGTATTTAATTATTTTATTTACAGTAGTTCGATATAAATATTACAACTAATGAATTTGTATATATATTATTATATGATTAGATTAGTTTAATTATAAATAATATGGTAAACTAAATAAACCTAAAAATTTCTCTTCAAATCCAAAATGACTTATGAATAGATTGCGAAATGTCTAATGGCTCTAATTGTTCTTTTAATTAATATATGTGTTTTTATTTTGTTTTTAATAAGGATTCGTAACTCCTAATTCCTAAATGGTTAAATCTAATGAGGTGACTTTATGAACTAGATGAGTATTTATATATATATATATAAAGTCAGTTATTGAAGTATTAATTAAAAAAATGAACGCTCAGCGATTTGGTGTTGCTCATGCTTTTTATTTTTCAACTGCATGGCTACTGCCTAATAGATAACTAATGAAGAATTTTCTTTTTCAGGCATGCATGATTTGATGTCAGCTCATCGGGTCAAATTTCAATTTTTGTTTCTTTTTTAAAATATATTAGCTGCAATTAATTTTTTAAATTACGATCAAAACTAAATATGTACATATTATTCTGTTATATAATTATTTGAAAGTACTGTGTAAACTGGTATATCGTCTGGATGAAAAATTAAATAATATATATATATATATATATATATATATATATATATATATATATATATATATATATATATATATTTGAAGATGGATGTTGGGAGTCGTGAATCAAGCCCTATGTAATTTACACAGTTTTTTATTTCCATTTTCATTAAATTTTGTTTAAACATGGCAACAAAATTGACTTTTTAATGACGAATATTATCAAAATTATGCATAGGTGAAATTAAAAATTTAACAGTTAAATACATCCAATAAAGATTTCAGAAACCAACTTTTTTATAAAAATGGGATCACCAAAACTACAGTCCTTCGACAATCCAATTCAAATTTGTTTGAAAATAATAATTCAAAACGTGTTAGGAAATATGTTTAAAAATAACAATTAAAAATGCGTTAGAAAAATTATATGATGATATTGTTAATCAGTACAGGAAATTGGTAAAAAACATAAGGAAAGAATCTGAAATCTATATTTCATGTCCTTAAAACAAATTCATTTCTACCATAAGTGTTAAAAGATGAATAACGCTTGTCTTTAGGATACAACAGATTACTAGCTGAGGTTTAACACCACAATTTTTGCATACAATGAACCAAAAAATGAGTGTCTCTATCACAGAAAAATAACGGAAGATGAAAAAGATGATATTTGTATTTTTTGTATGTAAGAAGTGTATAAACAAAAACTAAAAGCACTTATTTGTACAATAAAGTAGAGAGAGAAAATTATTGTGTTAATTCTTCATTAAGATTGCACATAAATCCTATAATAGCAGTCTTTTGATTTCAGTAACTCAAGTAACAACAGAAGTTCAACAA
Organism: Triadica sebifera; assembly: GCA_023653625.1. Classification (NCBI taxonomy): domain Eukaryota; kingdom Viridiplantae; phylum Streptophyta; class Magnoliopsida; order Malpighiales; family Euphorbiaceae; genus Triadica; species Triadica sebifera. Next base: position 29,077,564 of record CM042899.1, read on the forward strand.
TCAATTTTTGGAAATACAGGCATTGCAAGTGCGATAAAATGTTACTGGTGCGATAAATCTTCAAAGCTCTTATGCGCTGGTCTTCTTACTATCACGAGCGCACTACAACGTCACGGCCGCGACAATGATATAAAATCTACTATATGTATAATCAAGTCGAGTCGATACAATACTAACCTTCAACTTGACTTGATTAAAATATTCAAACTCAAAATCGATCGAATTTTTTTTAATTGTTTGAAATTCAACTCAAAAAATATTCTAGTTATTTGAGCTCAATTCGATAAAGTTTGAATTAACGAAAAAAATTTAATAAATAGTATATTCGATTTGTCGATTAAACTCTAATATATTTAAGCTTAATAACAATAATATCCATTAGAATATTTTTAACCATCAAAATAATATTTATAATAAAAATGAAACAACCGTAATAATATCCATTAATAAACAATATTTTATTGCGTAGAAAGTTAAATTTTAATTTAATTTTAACAACACAATATCAACATAATCATCCTCCTTCCATCTTCAAAAAGAAAATCAAAATTGTCAAATGGTAATGTCAAAACTACTTTTCCCACACCCACACTTATTGATAGGAAGATCAAATTTAAATAAGCATACTAGTATATAATTATTAAGACTAATAAAACGAAAGATTGCAAAAGATTTTATTCAGAAGACCAAAACAATAGCAATAATAATAATAATAATAACAGCACATACACGGTTTAACAACACAATCAAGTAAAAACTTGGGCCATATTTTATCTTTGATATGTATACGGTTTAATGCATTCAATCCGAAATATATGATGTTCACAACCTATTTAGTCCACATGCAATCTATTTTAATGCATATAAATAACTAACAATTGCCATACTAATTCAAAATTATAAAGCCGACATTAGCAAGTCCAACAAAATGATCGAACCAAAACCAAAGCTAACCAAAATCAAAGCTAAGGAAGATGGGTCTTGGTCCAAAATTGGCAGCAACAATCATAAGAGTTCAATAATTATCAAAATCCCAAACCACACAACAATCAAGAAAAATTGATAGGTTAGAAGTAAAACCAGCAAAAACTTTGAAGTTTTGCAAAGCACAGCTCAAAAATATTTGGAGTTGAATCAGCCTGCTGAGAGGTTTGATGTGTTTCACATGATATTGCACTCTATGTGGCCTACGAGATTAAATTTGAGAATTGTATAAATTAGGTTTAGGCTAGTATTTTCCACAATCTATCTCTCTCACTCACACACACACACATATATATATCCTTTTTATTAGGAAAAATATTTATTTACTCATAAGCAGTATATATGATAATTCAATTTAATTAGATAAAAGAAAATCTTTATTCATTTGAATATGAACAAAATTTCTGAATGTACAACCAGATATTTCTTTCCTTATTTACAATATAAAACAAATTACAAAAAAAAAAAAAAAAAAAAAACTCACTCTGCATAATTTCTTGCAAGATCGTAACCATACAACCTTATTACAAATCCTATACTTCAACATGTTCTAAATTATACATTGCATTTATTTTTGTACAAAACCTATTATTATTATTATTATTATTATTATAACGCTCTTTATCCTTCTGTATACTCATTCATATACTAGATGGATAAAAAGTGTTATAGAAAATTAAAAAATATTCAAAAATATTCTTTTAAAATATATCACATTTAAGAATTTTGAAATATATAAATAAAATATTATGCATACACTCCATAATCATATCCTCATTTTTACTTATATATATACATTCTAAAAGAAAATTTAAAAGCTTATATATCAAAATAACAAATTACAATAAAAAGATTAATCCACTCGGAATGGCTACTCTGCTACTGTTAGACTTCATCATATGGATTTACTAATTAACATCTCTTATCTACAAATTCAAATATATAAATAAAATATTATCCATACATTTCATCATATGGGTCCACTAATTGGTGTCTCTTATCTACAAGTCCAAACAATATCAACTACTCTTATAATTTATACGAAATAAAGTAAATTCTCGTGCTGAGTAAATAACTCAATAGTGCAAAAGTCTTATAATAACAGTTATTTTAATAAAACATAAATTTAAAATGAAAACAATTCAAAATTCAAATCATTTTTTGTAAAGGTTTTATAATATTTTTTATCTATTTAAATTCATAATACATTATATTTCAGATTTCTTTACAATATTTTTTCATCCACTCATATATTATATAATATTTTAGACTTGCTTATAGGGAATCAAAAGGGTATTATAACACAAGATCCACATAAATGTATATAATCCAAATATAATGTTACTAAGACCATAGAAATACACATGACTAAAAAATGTATTAGGTAATCCATAGAAATACACAAAATTACAATATCGCATTAGTTGACAGAAATGCATACAACCGTAATTTTTATCTTATTAATATGCCAACAATACCTTAGTTCACGCCTGGACTAATAAATGGGAAAAAAAATTATATTCATAAATCAATTCATTTTTACATTTCATGCCATAAAAATCATTTTCACATCATAAAATAAATAAATATTATTTTCATGCCAAAATAAATATCATTATAAGAAAATTTTCATTGTATATACAAATAAAATATCCCAAATTCAATAATTTTAAAAACTCAAGTTTTTCACATAAAATATATTTTGTGTAATATCATAAATTATTTAAACCTAAAAATTTTCTTATTACTTCATAATTTACCGAAAACCAATTACAAACAATAATGACCAAAATTATAAGAATAATTGCACTAACTTCTTTATGTATTATTTGTTTCTGTCGGCTATTTTTCTTTATTTTGGATTGATGTATATCTTGACGTTGTATCTAATAATAAATTATTTTTAATTAATTATCGAGACACACAAAATATAAAAATTAAACAAAATTAAAATCTCTCAAGTAACTCCCGTCTCACATATATCAAATCCTATCACGAAATTTTTTTTCATTATGCGCGTTTAATGCGTAATTCGAGATTTCAGTCACTGACACACTTGTCGATGAGACAAAAAAATTTAGATATTATTTTTCTTTATAATATTTTATTTTCTTTATTTTTTCTCCTTCAAAACTATTTTCTCGATTATTTTTATTTTTTCTTAATTTTTATTTTCCACTCGAAAAATTTTCATAAATTCAATAAATATTCTAAAAATTTCAAATAAATTCATATAATCACTTTAACTTATTTTCTTTTATTTTCCATCATCAATTTTACTAAAAATAATATTCAATAATTAACAATAATTTTTTCAATAATTTGGCTACAAATCCAAAAATTCACCAAAATTCCTATTAAATTTTTCTCTCATTCCAAAAATTATTTTCCATCTCCATTTTATTCCATTTTTCATCATTTTAAGGCACAAATCCTCCAAAATAATTTCTCAAAATTTGGCAATAATTATGAAAATTTGCAAAAATTCCCAAAAATTATTTTTATTAAATTTTTATCATAACTAACATCCTTAAGCCTCAGTCTACTCATTTTCGATTTTTATCTAATTTTTTCATAATTTCTCCATAAAATCTTAATTTTTTTCATAATATTAATTCAACATCCAACACACCATCAAACTAAAATCTACTTACCACAATTATTCAAATCAATTTAAATCCATAAAAATAAATAAAAAAAAGTGAAAAAATCTCATTGGAATTTTTTTCCACAAAAAGAATTTTCCTCCTCCAAAATTAATTTTCTTTTTCACCCTAATTAATTCTCCATGCTTCAATGGCTTGAGTAAAAATATTTCAAGGAGTTGAAAATTAAAAAGAAGCTTTAAAAATCACTTATGGTGGTCGGTCTTGTGAAGAGGAAGAAGATGCATATTTTTTTTTGAAATGTTGAATATTTGCCCATTTTTTACTTTTATAGTCAAATTAATAGCTAATTAATTTTAATTAACCTTAATTCTTGTTTCTATTGGTTACTTTAAGTTAATCAATAAGATATTTTGGTAAATATTCAATTAAACAAAGTTTGACTTTTCAATAATTCCATCAATTTATCCTTTTTTAAATTTAATTATTGAATAAATTTAATTTTTCTAATTTCATATTTCAAATGACTTTATTTCCTCAAATTGAACATACCAATATTCTTGTAACAATTTTTTCTGTTCAAAATGGTCTTTTCAATTTTGTAAAATTACCACCGAAGGGAAAGTAGTTTTTTTCTAAACCATACCCGTAAAAATTCATATGACGTCTGATTTCTAAATTATTAGTTTTAAAAATTTTTGAATTCAATTGTGATTACATCGGCACCATTGCAATTGTGAACACATATCGCTAACTTTCGGTCAAAAATCATATCGTAAATTTACACTAAATACAGTATTTCCACAAATCAGAGTCTTTAATCTTAAAATATCGCTTTTTAACTTTACATATGACCTTAAAATAATATTATCTATGCTCCAGCATGCTTAAATTATATTTTCACTATCGATAAAAAAATCTCAAATTTTAATACAGTATATTCCTCAGTTTGCGTGTAAAATATGAAATCGCAATGTTTCATCAAATCAATTAAATATTCATATTAGAATTTATATTATCATATTAAGATAAATTTATCACTTTTATTTGTTCGTATTTAGACTCTGATTGGTATGTCTCTATACTAGATTATAGACTATCGCAATATACGTATACGGTCAGAGTCTAAATCGTGGTCGTATTAAGATAAATTTATCACTTTTAATTATTATTATTATTATTATTATTATTATTATTATTATTATTATTATTATTATTATTATTATTATTATTATTATTATTATTAATTAACTTTCTCTTAAAGTATTTATATAAATCACTTGATTGTAACAAAGTATGAGAAATATGTTTAATCTGAGCTTTAAGCAGCTCTACAATAAAGAAACGAGCCCTTTCTCTAGAACTAGGTCGCATGGAATTATTCTTAACCTCAAAGTTTATTGGACCCATTTATTTTTTCATCGATTCGACAAATTTCATATATACTTCATTGCCTGAAATGTCTCTTAGATAGAAAGCATTCACTGCTAAGTTCATAAAAGACATGATTTCAATGAAATTTCTTCATGTTATTAAATTCAGAGTTAAAATTTGAATTATTTAGGACCATAGCTAACATTTTAAAATCTTTTTATTCTAATATGGGCTTTTATAAACAAGTTCATATCTAATGTTATCTAGCATCTTCTTAAAGAAACCAAAATAGAAAAACAAATATAATTAACATATAAAATGAAATGTGAAATCCACGAGGGAAAATAACAGGAAAAAAAGATAACAAACAACTCAAAGACGAAAACTAAACCCATACACATGCTCAAGATGACTTTTTTGCTTTATTCTAAAAGTTGTTACACCAATTTGCAAGTTGTACAAGTTAGCCCATATATTGATGGAGAGGCTTTTAGGTCTTCGAAAAAACTACAATATTCTCATGCAACAAAGAGATCTAGAGCATATATAAAGATTATAATAGAAAAGAATAGAGGATTTATGTTGGGTTATTACCTTTCAACTCAAACAACTTGACAACAACGAACAACGTTGATGGTCAATCGCTAGAGAAATTAAGAGAACAACTTGGGAAATGGCAAGCAACAACTTGGTTGGAAAAGTTAGGATTTAGGAACTATAGAGAGATGCTAAGGTTTTTAGGGTATTTAATTGTAAGGGTATAAATATAATTTAATAAATAATAATAATAGTCAAACTCAATTAAGTTCACGAGTCTTATGAGTTAGATATTATATTGAACTCAACTCAATTAATTTTAAATCGAATTTGAATATTTTATAAGTCGAGTTCGAGAAGACGAATAGTTTGACTTATTTACACCCCTGCAACTTACTATCACGAGTGTGACAGTTTGCTCTCCCCTAAGGCACACATCACACACTCCATGCACCTTCACACACGTGACAAACTTCAATTTTCTAGAAACAAAAGTGCAAAACTTTGGTTAGGTCTAACCCGTAGTATTTTGATTCGACATTTGTGTGCATAGATTGCACGTCTACGCATCAATCATTTGCTCTGACCATAGATCTGCACCTTTTATACTTGTGCACATGAGAAAGAGTCTTTCAAGCTACTCACTTAACATTAGAATGATAAGCCTTACTATATAAACTATTCTCCCAATTTCTCATTTTTTCTATATGGAATTACCCAATTTTCTTTATTCTCTCTTCAACAAGAAGCTTACTTTAAGTTTTAATTTCTTATTCTCACATTCACCATTTTGAGCATATGAATATCATAATTCATAGTCTTTATATCAAAGAACACATATTTGGATCATCCTCCAAAAATTGAGTTATGGGACCCATCCGAATTTCGCTCTCAAAATGATCCTTAAACCACAATTTTCCATCAATTCCCATATGAATAAAATTGAACGAAAAAGTAAGACGAACAAAATCTTACTATGTGATAGAGTTCAGCGATTGAAATCTGCATAGAATAGATGACATAATGTCATGAAATTATTTAGCTACTTGAGTAAATGATGATATACTCCACATAAAAATCTCTATTGACACAATTTAATTCTCATTATTATGCTTATTTTGGCCCTGAACATTTGTATGGTTTTGTGAGAATTTTAGATAATTAAGCTTCACACAAATCTCATTTGAAAGAGTCCTATTTCTTTCTCACATAGGTGACATCATACTCACAAATATCATTAAAAGCATTGCTTAATATTTTCGCAAGAATATTAGTGGTTTCACCCTCATAGTGATCTCACCATGTCTTTACAATTAGGTTGTCTATTGAACATAAATTTTAGGATCTCCAATCAACTAGGTTGGATTTTTCTTTGTATTGACTTGTTACTATCTTACATGTTTAATTCTCATTCCTCTAGATGAATTATCAACTAACTCTCTATTTAACCCTTTGGTTAATGGATCCCGAATGTTATCTTTTAATTTTATATAATCAACAATGATAACCCTAGTTAAGTGCAGTTGTTTTATAGTATTGTGTCAACGATGAATTTGTCTAGACTTACAATTATACATGTTAATTTGTATCATTTCAATTGCAAATTGACTATCATAATGCATGCAAATTGATAGCACGAAGCTTTTCCATTTCGAAATATTTTCTAAGAAATGTTGTAGTTATTCAAAATTTTTAGTGTATTTATCTAATGAAATAAACTCAAATTTCATTGTGGATCTGGTTATAACTATTTATTTAGAAGATCTTCAAACCACAACTACACTTGCTAGTGTGAATATATAGGCACTAGTAAATTTCAAATCTTTTACATAAAAAATCCATTTTGAGTCACTAAAACCTTTTATAACAGCTAGATATATAGTAAAATGCAGTTCATATTCACGAGTATATATTAAATACGCTAGTATTCTTCCAATTATTTTTCAGCGATCGGTTCTTAAATTAATTGTATATCGACTCAATTTGCTTACTGTATAAGTAATATCTAGTCTTATACAACTCATTAAGTACATGAGACTGCCAATTACATGTGCACATTCTAATTGAGACATAATTTCTCCTATATTTTTAGATAGATGGAGACTCAAGTACAACGAGGTTATAACAATACTTGTATTATTCTTATTTAATTTACCAAGTGTTTTATCCACATAATACGTTTGACTTAATGTAAATCCATTTGATTTTCTTGATATTTTTATTTACAAAATCACATTTATTTGTCCCATATGTTTTCATGTCAAAAATTGAGTTTAACATATCATTAGTAGACTTGACTATCTTGTCATTACTACTAACAATAAGTATGTCATCAATATACAGATATAATATGACATAATTATCACTAGTATTTTTGATATAAATACATTCATCACACTCATTGATTTTTGAAACATTAGATAATATTGCATTATTAAATTTTTTATGTCATTGTTTATGCGCTTATTTCAATTCATATAAAGATTTAACCAATCTACAAATTTTTTTCTTATCCTGGGATAATAAAATCTCCAAGTTTTATCATGTAGATTTCTTCATCTAAATTTCCATTTAGGAAAATAGTCTTTACACTCATTTGATATATTTTAAAATTGTGCAATACAACAATGGCAATAATCATCATAATGGAATTTAAAATTGTGAGTATGAGGTTATAATAATATTTATCAGAGTAATTTATTCTTTTTGTTTGTTTGTAACCTTTAATCACAAACCTAACTTTATATTTATCAATTAAATCATCTGCATTTATCTTCCTTTTAAAGATCCACTTGAATTCTAACAATTTACATCCTGAAGGTAAATCCAATTGTTCCCAAGTATAATTTTGCATAATAGAATCTATCTTACTTTTAATAGCCTCTTTCCATAAAATATATTATGAAGAGTTTATAGCCTTTATGTAAGTTTAAAGTTCCACCTCTAGCATGTAGGTTAGAAAATCTGGTCCAAAATATATGTTTATCCTTGCTCTTTTATTACATCAAAAGCTCTATTTCAGCTAGCTAATTTTCAAAATCGAGTTTTTTCTCTAAATTTGATCTTGATTTTGATTGTCTTTAGTAGTAGTCTCAAAAGGTCGTTTGGATGATTCTTCTTCTTCTGAAGTGTTATAATAAAATATATATTCAAAGAATGACACAATCCTTAATTCTATTATCGTGTTCTTGTATATATAAGGAATTTCTAATTTTTGCACACAAAACTGATAAGTACTGTTGTTATGTGCATAACAAATAAAAATGTCATCAACTAATTTTGGGTTTACTCTTACTTTATTTGGCATTGTAACAATCATTTTAATAAGACACCCTCATACTCGCAAATATTTATAGGATGGTTTTATCCCTTTCTATTATTCATAAAAAGTTTTTATCTTGTTTACTTCAGGACTTCTTATTTAGTTAGCCTATAAAATGACTTCCCTCCATATGTTCTAAGGCATCCCATAACTTATCAGCATTGCGCTCATTATTTATTTCAAGGTACAATTTTTCCTTTTAGCCATACCATTTCATTAAAGAGAATAAGGTGTTGTGTTTCATGTAATTCCATGTTGTGTACAAATTTCTGTAAATGGTGTTTCATATTTACCGCTATGATCATTTCTCAATATCTTAATTTTCTTATTAAATTGATTTTCAGCTTTAATTTTATGGAGTTTAAATTTCTCTATAGTCTCATTATTGCTTTTGAAGAAAATACATGTAACAGTATTTTATATAATCATCAATAAATATGATAAAATATTTGTTATCACCTCTTGTTTGAACAAATTTGAAATCATATATATTTCCGTGTATTATATGAAGTGGTTCAGTTTTTCTTTCAATTGTTTAGAAAAACGACCTAGTTAATTTTGCCTCAACACAAATTTCACATTTATATTATGAATCTATATGAAAATTAGGTACGTGATCTAAATTAATTAGCTTTCTCAAGGCATTATAATTAATATGTCCTAATATATGTACCTTAAATAAGAAGATTCAAGTAAATAAATAGAAGAGGTATTTTCATTTATATGTTTCATAATGACTATATTAAGTTCAAAAAGTCCATAAAGAGTATACTTTCTGCATATATACATTTCACCCTTAGACAAAATAGTTTTGTCTGATTCAAAAACCATATGAATTTGTGCTAGTTTAGTAGCGAACTTAACACTAAATTCTTGCGAATATCAGGCACAAGCAAGACATTATTTAGACTCAGCTCCCTTTCTATAAGTCATCTTCAACACCACTTGTTCTTCACCAAAAATTTTAGAAAGTGGCAGAATTGCCCATATACAGTTTTCTCCGTTCTTCAGGTTAAAGGTATATAACATCTCATATTGTGAAAAAATGTGCCTTGTAGCATTAATATCAATCCACTATTTTTTTGCATTAGACCCAACTCAGTTCACCTCTGATATAACAGTAGCAAGATTTGTATCAAATATCTCTTAAGTAATATTTGTAAGAGATTGACTTCAATGCTCTTCTATTTCTTTGGAAGCCTGCAATAAAAAGTCTTATAACTCATCTTGTCACAATTGAAACACTTGCCTTGGAATTTCTTCTTAGAAACTCCACATTTAGGTTCCATCTTGGACTCCTTATTTTTCTTTTTCTTATAACTCTGTCCATGTTCGACAATGTTTACTTTAGGCTCGGAATGATTTAACCCCTCCTTTTTTTTATGAGTTTTTGTTGTCTTTCTCAATTCAAAGTCTAACAATCAATTCTTCAATATTCATCTTTTTGTGTTTATGCTTAAGGTAATTTTTGAAATCTTTCTAGCCATGTGGTAATTTTTCAATAATGGAAACCACTTAGAAGGTTTCATTCAAGTTCATTCATTCTACATGAATATCATAAAAAATAACTTGAAACTTTTGTACTTGACTCACTACAGTTTTAGAATCCATAATTTTATAGTCAATAAACATCCCATTATAAATTTTTTTGCACCAACATCCTCAATTTTGTATTTTTGGGTTAAAGAATCTCATAACTATTTGACAGTATTTAATTTACTATACACATTGTATAGAAAATCATACAAGTCATTCATGACATAATTTTTGCACAACAAATCAAAATTATATCAATTATCATAAGTCATCATCAATTAGACATCTTACTTATCATCATTTAGAATAGGAGAATCCTTAATAAGAAATCGTGCAAAGTTCAAAAGGGTCAGATAAAGTAGCATCATTTGTTGCCACCTTTTAAAGTTCAAATCATTAATTTTTTTGGCTTCTGCCCATGATTCATAGGCATCGTGACAGGTACAACAGAAAAGACAACTCGAGCAATAAAAAATGATGGTCATTAGGAACCATTATGAATATTGGTAGCAATGGTCGTGTTCTCCATTTCTGAAACAAAACAAAAAATATTAATTTCAGTAAATTCAAATGTCGAGATTATCAAATTCTGATTTTTTTTTAAGATTGTTAGGTCAATAATATGATTGTATTGTTAATTCAATATAGGGAATTGATAAAAAAATACAAGGAAGAAATTTGATGTATGCGTTTCACACAATCTCCTTAAAATAAATTCATGTCTATCACATGTGTTGAATGATAAACGTCATTCATCTCTCAGGATATAACAGATTAAGAGTAGAGGTTTAACATCACAATTTATGCTCACAGTAAACTAAAAATGAATTTATTTATTCCAAAAAAATAACAAAAAATGAAAATGAAGATATCTATATTTTTTATGTGTAAAAAGTGTATAAACAAGAGCTAAAAGCACCTATTTATACAAAAAAAAATTAGAGAGAAAATTATTGTGTGCTAATTTTTTTATTAAGGTTGCACATAAATCCTGTAATAATAGTCTTTTGAGCTATGTAACTCAAGTAATAGTAAAAGTTCAATAGTCAATTTTTGGAAATAAACGTGTTTCACGGGACAAATCTTGTGCGCTGGTTTTCTTACTGTCATAGGTGTGCTACAACGTCACGACTGTAATAGTGGTATACAACCTACTACTACGGGTGTGAAAAAAGTTTGCATATCACGTCTGCTACTTTAGGTCCTAGTCAATACGTGTACTTCACGATTGGATATGCTGGACCGATAGAAAATCGAGCACATTCAAGATCAGAACAAATTTCGGTACGACTGGAGTCTAAATTGGGATAATTGTAAGTGAGAAAATTTATTTCGAATAAATAACGTTAAATTTTTTATGAAAACCAAAAAAAAATGTGTCTGGCCGTAAAATACACGATTTTTGCACTATTAGCAAATCATAAACGGATGACACCTTGAAAAATAACATTTTGAGATGAAATTGCTAGTATAATTTTATGTCAAAATTCTAATTTTTAAGATACGAAATCAAGTAAACAAAATTTAAGGAATGATTCTGCAAAAATATCAAGAAATTCGATTTTTTTCTCCTGTGCTCCAATCACAAAATTGAAAATACCACTACGTAAAATAAATTATTTCGTGAATATTGATATATTTAAGTGTCAAAGATTTAATAGTTTGGAGCTTGTGATTGGTAAAATTAAAACCAATGTGCGTCTATATTATTGAAAAGAGAGTTGATGAAGAATTAAATTAGAAGGTTAAAGAAAATAATTATATTAATCATGATTAATTAGGATGATTAAAGATTAATTAAATTATATATATATTTTGTATACTATCTAGGTGTCCCACATGCATAAAAGCTTGTCATAATCTCAAGTATAAAAATCAAATGAAGATGGGCACAATTTCATTATCTTTCACTTTTGCAAAACTTGTTCTTTCTCTACTTTTACTTTTGTTGTCCGCTTTTCTTTGCTAACCTCAGCCTTTTTCATCTTAAATCCCTTTCATTTCTCTTAAGTTAAAAAAAGGAAGAAATGGAACTTATGGTTTCAGATTATTGAGAATTTTAGGTGAGTTAATTCTTTTTGCCGTGAGTTCAACCTTTCTCTTTTCTGAGTTCCTTGCCTTTATTTTATGACATGAAATATTATATTATAATGGGTCTAATTCTTTTCTTTTCCTTTTCCTTTTTCTTTGTTGATTGAAGTAAAGTTTGGATTGTGATAAAAATAGTTAGGCCGAGAAATGCAAGAAAGGACTTTTAGACTTTGTTATGTAACTAGACCTTTTGTGGTGTTAAAACATGAGGATATGAGTGGCTGAAGTTGAAACCAAGTTTTGCAAAAGCGAAATTATAGGATTGGCCGAAGCACATACGGACTTGTAATTGATGTATCCAATTTATCAAAAGAACTCATTATTAACCGAAGTAGCATGTATGTTAATTGAGACATAATTTTGGTTAAACCGATATTGAACAAAAATGGTATGATAACAATAATTGTTGCCAAAAAGGAGGATCATATAATTGTTGATCATTGAAGTAGAAAACTCTAAGAGTTGTAATGTATATAAAATTGATGGAGGAGTTTAGTCTCAATCAAAAAAAGAACTATAAATATTAATAAACTATGAATTGTATGGCCCAATAGAGAATCATTAAATAACAAAAACATAAGTGTTTTGGTTGTGACCAATAATTTGGTTGCAATTGAAGTGAGTCCTAAAAAGGAAATTTGGAAATAAATATTTGAATTCAAACAAATAGTAGAGTCGTATAAATATTTAATTTGGAATTCTGTTTACCTAGGATATAATGTAATTTTCTTAATAAACGTGTCATTCGACTATAATTCAATTAATATATTGAATTCAATGAATTTTAAATTATATAGAAATATGGAAATATAAATTTATAGGATTGACGAGAGATATGTCAAGCTTTTTTTAAAAAAGTAACAGTGTTTCAATTATTAAAACAATTATCATTCTTTTGAATGTCTGATATTCAATTATACATGTTATGTTAGGCATAACCACGACATAAGTATATGTGTCAGATAAAGAAAAATTGTCGGCGGACGCGAGAAATTATTAAACAGGTTTGTGCAAACTCTTATAGTAGTGACCAAATACATTTAATTTTATTATAACATTAAACATATTTTGTATTCTAATATGAATTGAGTTTGAGAAATTTTTATGAAATAATGTTACATGCACTTATTTTAATTTCAATGTTACATATATTTTGTGTTATAAAATAAATTGTGTTATGAAATGAATTTCTGTTTTGAAAAATGATTATTGAAAATTTAATATTTTATAACTGTTTGAAATGAAATTAAAGAATTCTTGAAATTTCATGATGTTAGCCTATATATTAGTCTAGACATGAACTAGAGTTTTGTTGACATGCTAACAGGGTGATTATTCTTTGGTCATGTGATGGTCTTTAGTCCTATGAAATTATCTTTGGTCCTGTGATGGTCTTGAGTCATGTGAAATAGATTTTGGTCATGTGAATTTTTTTAACCATATGATTGACGTCTTTATTATTTGATACCCCTATGATTCTATAGGGATAGATTTATGGTGTCTTAATATATGATAATGATAAAAGATTTGCTAAATGAATGAATGTGATTTTTTTGACAATTTTTTCTACAAATGGTGATATTATTGATGAACTGATCTTTAAATATAAATGATTATATGTTATATGTACGTGTAAAATCGGTTTATTTGAAATTTTAAAAATAAATAGTTATTTAAAATTGTTTCTTATTGCGAAATCTTGTTGAAATGAATTATAATTTCAAGTTATATTTTGAATAACAGTTACTATAAGACTTGCACCACTGAGCTTAAACTCAGTGCGAGAGTTTATTTTTCTCTTGCGCAGGTATCAGGATAAGGGTCGAAAGCAGCGAGTTAGCTGAGATAGCTACTAAATCAATTGGTCTTACTTATGGAACAAAGCAACAGTGACAGCCACCCGAATAAGGTTGGTTTCTTTTTGTATCATATATATATAATTTGTAAATATTTTATGACCTGTTTTGGTCATTGAAAGTTATATAAATTATAAATTTATCCTATACATATATGAGATATATATATATATATTGTATTATATAGGGGTTTATAAATAGAGATGAATATTTAGATGATATATAATTTTATTTTTTATCATTTTTATGTTATGCCCAGAACTTGGAATCTCATATGATGGAGATAATATATATATACCCCGCTCGAATCAGCCCTAATATATATATAACATAATTAATGATTTTTAAAAATAATAAAATAAAATTAATACTTATTTAAAACTAAGACATTTTTTATTTAAAAATTATATATTTAAGTAATTAATTAAAAAAATAAAAAAATATATATTTTTAATATTAAAATGAATTTTTTTTAATAAAATCGGGAATCAGGTCAGGATTAGGGATCTTGTCCTCGTATGTTACGGACATGGGTGTACACAGTATGATCTAATATGAATATCGCAAAATCTCCAAAATCGTATTGAAATATCGATGATTTTTAAATATAAGTATTATATTGTATTGTCTAAAATAAATCTTCAAATTGTATTATCCCAAAAATTTGAAACAATTTAATATAGTTTTTCGGTTTTTTTATGCTAAAAAATACAGTATAAATAGTTCGGTACTCGAATAATATAACTGATATAAATACAAAATAATTCCTAATAATAAGATAAAATAATCGAATGATAAATTTTTTCAGAAAAAATAAAGTAAATCACACTCCCCATCATTGTTATCTTTCTTATATTACATCATTTAAATGAATGAATTTATAGGAATTTCTCATGATATTAAAAACAGATAAATTGAAATAACTTATATAAGTGTTTCCATAAAAATGATTAGATCATAAAATAATAAAAGATTTTAAATTTAGTATTATATTATGACTCACAAAATTTTATGAAATTACTTTATGAATCTAAAATTTGAAAAATAAATAAATTTTGGCCACAATTTTTTGTGACCAACTTTCTGAAATTTAAGATAAAAAAAAAGTAGTCTAAAATAAAAAGAATAAAACTTTTGTATTTTTCTTAAAACTTGATCCTTATTTTTAAAATTTTTTAAATGCAATGGATAACAAAGTTAAAAATTATAAATTAAATAATAACAATTAAAGTGGAAAAGCTAAATAAAATAAAATAAATTTTAAATTTTATATCAACAAACAATTCAAAAAATTTAAATTAAAAAATATTGATTTCATACTAATTGCTTATTCTGATTATAATATATATGTTATATAATACATTGACAATTAATTTAATTAAATACAATTTTAAATTCTCTAATCATATATTGATCTAGAAAAAAATTAAATCTATTTTACATACAATATAATTATTTAAAAATTTACACATAACTACTTAGACTCATATAAATTTTTAATATAAAATATTAAGATTTTATTCAAAATTTTGTTGAACAAAAATAAAAATAAATTTTTTATTATTATATATTAAAATTAAAATTTATTATGGATTATATTTTGATATTTTATTTTTTTTAATCCATCTCAAAAACTATTTTCTAATATAAGAGAAAACTAAATATAAATTTGTAATATATATTAACTTTTATTATGTTATTTGATTAATTCACTATCATTTATAAAAACTAATTTAGTTAAATTAATCAAATTAAAAGAATAATAATAATTAATACAATTAAAAAATAAATTTTAGCAGTTAATAATAAATAAAAAGGTAAATTATATGCAGTTGAATTTGACACATATAGAGTATATAACTTTATATTTTATAGTAAACTTATAATTAATATTTAGATATTTGATTCAACATTAACGTATTTTCTTTTTTATATATATAATTTTTTTACACATAGTTAGCTATATAGACTTGTATAGTCACATATATTATAATATATATGTTATATAATATATTAACAATTAATTTATTTAAATATAATTTTAAATTCTTTAATCATATGTCGATCTAAAAAATTAAATTAATTTTATATATAAAATTTTAATATAAAATATCAAGTTTTTATTCAAATATTTGTTAAATAAATTTTTTTTATTATATATAAAAATTATAATTTTAAAATTAAAAATAAAAATAAAGTTTATTATAGATTATGTTTTGAACTTGTTTAACATTAGTTTATTTTTTTAAAATTTACACATAGTTGCATAAATTCACACGCACACGCACACATACACATACACACACACACACACACACACACATATATATATATATATATATATAT
Source organism: Triadica sebifera (assembly GCA_023653625.1). NCBI lineage: Eukaryota > Viridiplantae > Streptophyta > Magnoliopsida > Malpighiales > Euphorbiaceae > Triadica > Triadica sebifera. The sequence continues at coordinate 29,094,216 of CM042899.1, forward strand.
ATATATATATATATATATATAATATATATTGATATTTAATTTAATTAAATATAATTTTAAATTATCTAATTATGTGTCAATCTAGAAAAAATTAAATTTATTTTATATACTATATAATTATTTAAAAATTTAACATAACTACATAGACTCATATAAAATTTTAATATAAAATATCAAAATTTTATTCAAATTTTTTTGAATAAAAATAAAAATATTTTATGTTAGAATTTTAACTTTAAAATTAAAAATAAGATTAAAATTTATTATAGATTATGTTTTGATATTTTTTATTTTTTTAGTCCATTCCAAAAACTATTTTATAACACAAGAGGAAAACCAAATATAAGTTTGTAATATATATTAACTTTGAATATGTTATTTAATTAATTTACTACAATCATTTATGTAAACTAATTTTTTATTAATTATCTAATAATATAATTAAGAAAAAAGATATATGTATTTGCTATAAAATTATAGGATGAAATTGGTTATAGTTAAATTAAGCAATTTAATAAAATAAAAATAATTAATGTTGTGAAAAAATAAATTTCAGTAGTTAGTAACAAATTAAAAGATGAATTGTATGCAATTAAATTAGATACATCTATAGAAAGTAATTTTATATTTTATTATAGAATGTATTTGCGATGTAAATTTTTTAGAGTAATTATGAAATATGAAAAATTTAGTCTAGAAAATTCAAAAAAAATTTTGTTAATGATTTTTTCTTCTAATGACACTTAAATATAATAAATTTTTTTATATAATTTTCTTTATAAATTATTTATTAATTATAAAGTTATATATTTTAAGTTTCTAATTAAATTTCAGCGTATCAATCAAAATATAATTTATCATTGATAAACATATATATGTATATATGTATAGAGAAAAATTATATTCAAAATGTATCACGAATCAGTAAATAACTATCAATATTAAATTTAATGCAAATAAAAGAATGAATAAAAAACAAATAAATATGGATTGAAAAAATTAGAATAAATAGTTTGTATGAAATCATTTAAATTTAATATATTTAAATTATTATGATAAAAAATCATATCAATATATTTATAATACACCTATTATTAATTTAGATTTATTGCATAATATAATTAGAAAAATTATAAATGCTAAGAAAATATAATTAGTGGTAAAAAAAATTAGAGTAAAAAATAAAAAATAGCAATATCTTATAATTATTTTTTATTCACTTAATAAAAAATATAGTTAATTTTTTTTATGGTTAGTTTATTTTAATTTTACATTGAGTTAATTAGTTCAATTCTCTACATCACCATCGTAAATTTTTCAATATATAAAATTATTTTTAACATATTAAAATTGTAATTATTTAAATTCATTGTTATTATAAATATGATATTAATTTTATTGACTAATTAATAAATTTTTAAATTTAATTTTATGGATTAATAAAAAGAGATATTTTTTTATTTTCTCACCCATCAATTAAAAAATAAATATCGTAAAAAAAATCTCAATATAATCAAAATCTCAATTTTAATATTTTCCTTCTTATTTGTCACTCGCATCCATCAAAAATAATTATGCCGACAAAAAAATCATAGCAATTATGATTACATAGTACTCAATTACAAATTCATATTCCTATCATTGAACACACGCAATGGATTTGGAATCCGAGGGCCAGGCCATTGAAAGCCAATTAAGACGGGGACACCGTAATAATCTTGATAAAGCATGTTAATCCATATACATGAGCTAAGGTTTTATTTGAAAATTCATTTGCAAATCTCATTTAATTTCAATCTAAAAATTATTATGTTTGCCTTTTTCTTACCTTGATCATATTTTTTTTTTACGTTATAAATATATTCATGTGAGAAAATAATAAATATATTATTTTTTTTATAAATGATATTTATAAATAAAATTTCAAATAATTTCATACCAAACATAGACTAAGCCAAGTGGGATTGAGGAGCAAATTTCCATGCATTTCTCAATTATCATCACGTTTCAACTTTTTTATTTTTTGGTTGGGGGGAGGAATTCAACCTAAGATCTCACCCACTTAGCAAATATTTTCCCACTTTTTACCTCTACAGGCAGTTTTTTGTGAACAAGTCATTGCAGCTTAATGTCACGACCCTAGACTTTAACTAGCAATCGTGCGGCACTTAGCACGGTCCGTTGCACTAAGCCTGCCTTCCAAACCGATAAAACACTCCAAAGAGAATAGAACGGAACTTAGAAATCAAGAAGATTCAATAGCAAGACAAGAACACAAGAGAGTTTGAGAGAAAAGCTTTGTATTACTTGAAATGCTTGAATTGATTGAATTGAGTGAATGATTACAAATGAATTTACATAAGGTATATATAGGCCTCCACCTCCTCAATGGATGGCCGAGATCAATTCCCACCTAACAGATGGATGGTTAGGATTAACTCCCACCTACCAAATGAATGGCTAGGATTGATTCCCACCTACCAAATGAATGGTTAAGATCAACTCCCACCTACCAAAATGGATGGCTAGGATTGATTCTCACCTAACAAATGGAGGGCTAGGATTAATTCCTACCTACCGAAATGGACGGCCACGATCCATTTAATCTAACGGTTTACAATGGCCTTCTAGAATATTACACATTTGCAGAAAAATGTAAATTTGTGGGAAATCCTGTATGAACCTTTCGGTGCGTGACATTCTCCCCCACTCAAGTTCGCGACGCCCTCGTCGCGCCTTCAAGCTTGAACCTTTCTATGTCATCTTTGAATTGCCACAAAGTGTCTTCAGGTTCCCAGCTTGCCTCTATGTCTGGGGTATTCTTCCATTTGACCAAGTATTCCCGATAACTTGGTACACCTCTACGCCGAATTAAGCGGTCTGCCAGAATGGAATCCACTCTTCTATCAAAGGAGGTTACTACTGCAGTGGGTGCCCTTTTTGACTCTCCTCGACTTGCATCTTCTTCGTCTCCATGGTAAGGCTTCAACATACTTACATGAAAGACTGGATAGATTTTAAGCTTCGGAGGGAGTTGTAGCTTGTAAGACACCTTACCAACCTGCTTAAGGACAGGAAATGGCCCTTCGTATTTTCGTACCAACCCCTTGTGAACCTTCCGCAAGGACTTGAACTGTTGTGGTAATAATTTGACAAGGACCAAATCTCCTTCCCGAAATTCAACCATCCTCCTTTTCTTGCACTGTGTAGCGGCGTTCAGTGTCATTGAGCTTGCGGCTCTCATATGCTATCGGGTGCCCATCTTGCATCAATACTCCACCAATGGCAAAGTCTGAGGCATCTGTATGCAACTCGTACATCTTACATGGGTCTGGCAAGTACAGCACTGGTTCTTCGGTAATGGCCTTTTTCAAGTCATCAAACGAGGTTTGGCACTTGTTTGTCCACTCCCAAGTAATGTTCTTCTTGAGTAGGTCAGTTAGTGGAGCTGCTCTTGCTGAATATGACTTGATGAATCTCCGGTAGTAGTTCACAAGTCCAAGGAAAGACCGTAACTCGGGGACCTTAGTAAGAGGTTCCCATTCTTGGATGGCTTTCACCTTGTCTCCATCCATCATAAGCTTCCCATCTTTTATCCCATGACCCAAGAACATTACCTCATTTTGGGCAAAGGAACATTTCTCCCTTTTAACATATAGCTCATTTTCTCTGAGTACCTCGAACACCTTTTTCAAATGCTCAAGATGTTCTTCCATAGTCCGGCTATATATTACAATATCATCAAGATATACTACCACGAACCGATCGAGGTAGGGATGGAAGAGTTTATTCATGAGAGTGCAGAAGGTAGCAGGTGCATTAGTGAGACCAAAGGGCATAACAAGGAACTCATAAGCACCGTACCTTGTTACACATGTAGTCTTCGGCTCATCCCCTTTTGCAATGCGCACCTGGTAGTATCCCGATCGCAAGTCCAACTTGGAGAAGTATCTTGCGTTCCCCAATTGATCAAACAAATCAGCAATGAGTGGGATAGGATATTTGTTCTTTACCGTGATCTTGTTTAGAGCGCGGTAGTCAATGCACATTCTCAATGAACCATCCTTTTTTTTCTGAAAAAGCACCGGGGCGCCAAATGGGGCTTTGGATGGTCTAATGAAACCAGCATCCAATAGCTCATTGAGTTGCTTCCGCAATTCTGTCAACTCTGAGTTTGCCATCCGGTAAGGACTCATGGCTGGTGGTCTTGTGCCAGGCTCCAGCTCAATTTCATGGTCCACCTCCCTCCTTGGGGGTAACTGTTTTGGCAACGCCTCCGGCATCACATCCTGGAACTCATCCAAGACAACTTGCACCTCCGTCGGCAAGTTTAGTTGTGGTGATGCTTCATCATCATCATACTCCTTTAGAATGGCCAAGTAACTCTCTTCTTCCCTCTTCAATCCTTTCTTGAATTGAAGTGCTGAGAGAGCTTGGGTAGTAGGCTTGGTGGTCCTCTCCGTCGGTACTAGACAAGCCTTTGGTCCATCCATAATGCACATAGAGTTTGAACATGGAACAAGGAAAGCTCTTACCTGGTCCAAGAACTCCATGCCGAATACCACCGAGAAATCATCCATGGGTGCCACAGATAAATCCACTTGGCCAGTCCATGCACCGAGACTGACCTTTACTCCGCGGGCAATTCCTTGGAGAGGTCGTGCCGCCGAGTTAACTGCTTTAAGGGAGCCACCTCCATTGGCAACTTTGAGACCAAGTCTCTTAGCTTCCTCTAGCGAAACAAAGTTGTGAGATGCACCTGTGTCGACTAGGGCTTTGGCGACTTTCCCATTGATGGTTGCATCCACAAACATGAGTCCCTTGGGGGACTTTGGGGCACTTTGCAATGCACTAAGCAGCCGCAAAGATCCCATCTTCGCACCTTCATCTGCCTCACTTCTCTCTTTATCATGAGTGGAGGCAACTAAAGCATTCAATGTCTTCCTTTTGGGACATTCTCGTGCCCAATGCGGTCCGTCGCATATGAAGCACGTCACACGGGTCTTTGAGGAACCACGTTCTTCCCTTTCCTTCTCCTTGTCTCGGGGCTTGAATGAGTAGCTTTCTTTGTGATTTTTATGGCTCTGACTCTTGGCATGGCCTCCCCCATTCTTTGCTCCAACAAACTTTCTATCGGCTGGCCTCGAGCCTTCTTTGTTTGAGGAGTAATCAATAAGACTTTCAGCAACGGCAATGGCTGAAGATAAGTCTTGGACACCACGTCGTTTGAGCTCAAGATTAGCCCATGATTGGAGACCATCCATGAACAAGAATAAGGCATCCTTGTCCGATGTGTCAGGGACATCTAGCAGCAAGGTTGTGAACTCCTTCACATACTCCCTTATGCTACCCATCTGCTTTAGTCGTCGAAGCCGGCCTCTCGCCTCTTCCTCAGCATTTACGGGGAAGAATTGGCTTTTGAACTCCCTTTTGAAGTCCTCAAATGTATCAATTGTGCACACCCCACGTTGCACATCTCCATGTCTTCGTCTCCACCACAGCATAGCAGTGTCGGTCAAGTACATGGCAGTAGTTCGGATTTTACTGGCATGGTCCGTTACGCCAGTAGCCTCAAAGTATTGATCCAGCCCCCATAGGAAGTTCTCAACTTCCCTAGCATTCCGAGCACCATTGAAAGTCTTTGGCTTAGGAACTTCCACTTTCTTGGCCTCAATGATAGTGGTTGTATTGGTTCCCGAGGCCATAGCCCGTTTGCATAGAGCTAGATCACCACCCATATCCTCAACTCTAAGTAACACATTAGAAATTTCTTTTTGGAAGAGATCACGTACCTTAGAAAGTTCGGATTTCAGCCCATCAATCTCTTGCTTTAACCCACCGTCTAGCTCGTTGAGGGACATCTTGACCGCTGCATGGATCTCCGCATCCTCGGCCTCCAAGCCGCTGCAACGTTCCTCCAAGTTGTCTACTCGGTCGAACAACTCTCCCAAGTTGTCCTGAGCACTCACAACACGTGCTTCCAAGCTAGAAATCATGTCTTTCGACTTGGCTCGAGATTCTTTAGATGGTTTCCGAACTTCCTCACGACCACGTTCCATTGATGGAACTTCCACGCTAGGTGTAGCTGGGGCAGTAGCCTTCATTATGCCAAAGGTAGTAAAGCTTCGAACCTTGGCTCTGATACCAACTGTCACGACCCTAGACTTTAACTAGCAATCGTGCGGCACTTAGCACGGTCCGTTGCACTAAGCCTGCCTTCCAAACCGATAAAACACTCCAAAGAGAATAGAACGGAACTTAGAAATCAAGAAGATTCAATAGCAAGACAAGAACACAAGAGAGTTTGAGAGAAAAGCTTTGTATTACTTGAAATGCTTGAATTGATTGAATTGAGTGAATGATTACAAATGAATTTACATAAGGTATATATAGGCCTCCACCTCCTCAATGGATGGCCGAGATCAATTCCCACCTAACAGATGGATGGTTAGGATTAACTCCCACCTACCAAATGAATGGCTAGGATTGATTCCCACCTACCAAATGAATGGTTAAGATCAACTCCCACCTACCAAAATGGATGGCTAGGATTGATTCTCACCTAACAAATGGAGGGCTAGGATTAATTCCTACCTACCGAAATGGACGGCCACGATCCATTTAATCTAACGGTTTACAATGGCCTTCTAGAATATTACACATTTGCAGAAAAATGTAAATTTGTGGGAAATCCTGTATGAACCTTTCGGTGCGTGACATTAAGCTACCAAAAATAATGCACTTTGGAAAGATAATTCTGGTCAATCCATGCACAAGTGATTTGGTCATTCTGTGAAAATTACAATTGAAAATAAGCAGTGAGTTGTATTTGAAACTTGTGGGCAAAATGTATTAATTTGAATCCCCAATTTGTTGGGTTTAAATTAAAGTCCAAAACCTTCATTATTAAAATTAATTAAAACTGATTAATGAATATTTATTGTTATCATAACTTATAAGGACGCCCTGTCTGGTTCAGGGATCCCAATGAGGACAGCTAGAGTAATTATTTCCATTAGTCTTTTTTTTAGTAAATAGATTGAAAATACAGGGGCAATATTGTCAAATGGAAAGATTACTGTAAAGAAACTTCCTTGAGATTCCTTTAGAATTATAGGCAAATAATTCTTGTTTGTTTGTTAGAAGTCTGGTGATGCCAGACGTAAGTAATTGATTGCACACAAAATGGGACCTGTAATAAAATTAAATTAAGCGTCCATGTTTTAGAAAATTAAGTTGCCGACTTTGACCTTTTGAATCGTGGACCGTCCTGTCCATTTAATATTTCCATTGGTCCCTCGTTTGATTGAATCATTTCACCGGAGGAAATGAAGTAAGTCTATTATAATTTAATTGAATTCGAGATGTAATTATCTTAAAATATATAAATCTGTAATTTGTAATTTCTGAAGTCCTACTCAGCACGAGTATTATTATTTTTAATATATAATTCTAGTAAAATATATATGATCTAACAAAAAATTATCTACTACTATATAATTAATTATCCACTATAACTAAATTTAATTTAATAACTATCCCAATCATGATTAATATGATGATAATTCAAGTAGTCAGGAAATTAAACTTCATTATCAAAAATCCAAATACGGGCTAAAGACTTCCTTAGTCCTTAGGTTGGAAAGGAAAAAAATTTACTGAAGATTTCCAATTGATAGCAAAATAGTGTAAAAATAAAAAAAATAAAAATTGTGTAAATGAGGGTATCATCAAACTCAACATCAAATTGGGTTTTAAAATGATATTCAACACTAATCACGCTAAATTTGATGTAACACTATAGTCATGTTATTTTATCTTAAAAAAGTATGTTAAATTACAAAAAAATAAAGAAAAATTGGAAAGAAAATGAAAAAAAAGTTAAAAGAAGACTAAAGAAAGTTAGGAAGAAGATGCAGGAAAGTTGATGGGAAGAAAAAGAATGGAAGAAGACGAAAGAAAGTTGGGAAGAAAATGAAAGAAAATTGATGGGAAGAAAAAGAATGGAAGAAGATGTTGAGAAAGCATCCATCGGGTGTAATGATTTTTATAATTAATAAGATTACTAAATAATAAAATTTAACCTATTGGATGAATATATTAATAAAAATATTAAGATTTTTTTTTGTAAAATAATTAAATAAATAGAAAAAAATAGAAAATATTATATTAGTGTAAAAGATAAATTTATTGTAGGAATATATAAGTATAAATAGTTACATTATTTTAGTGAAAAAATGACACAGTTTTGATGTTTTGGTTGGATATGGGCTTAGGATGGGAAATTTCATCAGATGAACCAGAAATGGAGCCCACGGCATAATGTATATATATGGAAAATAGTGAGTCAGACATCATCATCATCACCACATCATCAAGTCTCTTCATCTACCAAATAAAATACTCACAAACAAATCTCTGCCGTGCGATCTCATATCAAGCCAAAACCTCGCTCTCCTTCCAAAGCATCCTACCACTATCACATGCCTCCGCAGAAAACCGTCCAATTCAGTATCTTTCATAGAAACAAAAACCATACCAAGTCATATTATTATTATTATTTCTCTTTAAGTATTCGGCCTAATTTTTTTTTTAAAATATACCTTTTTTCTATTAATGTATGCTGTCGTGAATTTATAAAATTGAAACTATAATAAAATCACTTTTTTGGTATGATAATATTGTTCAAATTGTGTCCGTGGACCGTGAATGCATAGATATAATTTCAATTAAATTAATAAATTTTAAACTAATAATAATAATAATTATCAATTATAAAATTAAATTTAAAAAATTGTTTTGCATATTATTTATTATTGGAATATAATAAATAATATGTTAAAATCTTGTCGTAAGAAATAATGGCACCTTGAAGAAGGGGCAAGATCCGAATATTTGATAAGCAAAGAATTCACTCTTCTCAAAAAAATAAAATTCTTTTCTCTCTAACATAAAATTTATTTATTTTAAATAATATAAAAAAATCTGTTTTTGTTTTAATATTCCAAACTTAACTCCCCCGATTTATTTTTTTCCGCAGCCAAAAATTTCAGACTGAAAAATATCAGGGCCCTAAATTTTCCGTTTGTTTGTCTGCAAATCGACGAGCTGACACTAAAAACAAACACAAAGCTGCGTTTAATATCGCTTTCTATGTTCAAAACCACATTTGGTTGGTCGATTTATCCGCCTGTTGTCGCCTTCCGTGACCGGCAGATGTGAATTATGATGTCTCCGATCTTCATGGCCGTGCATGCGCAGTCGCCGGTATAGAATTCGCCTTCACCGGCACTTATGTGTTGGGATGCGATTAGGAGGTCAGGCATTGTAAATTCTGCTGGATGCTTGTTGGTGCTGGAGGATAAATGCATGTTTTCGGGAATCTAGGGTTTTCGAGCCTGCTTCTTTTTCTATCACTGGTGTTTCCGGCGATCGGTATTTTAATTCGCCGGAAATGGCGGCTTTCCGTCGCCAGGAAGGAGGAGATCAAGCGCTTGTTGATTTTGGCTTCGGAGGAGGCAGCTAGAGCTGAACTCGAGGCCACGGTTTCTTACAGCGCTGTTTCTGCTTCGCACAATAGCTACCAGTGTGCGGTTTGTTATTGTCCTACCACTACACGATGTGCCCGGTGTAAAGCTGTTAGATATTGGTAAGCTAATTTCATATCAAGTTTAATTAGTCTACCTGTTCCTTTTGTTTTTTAATTTTAAGCGCTTGATGTTTACTGGTTATACCTCTGATGGCCTAGAAATTCTGTTGCTTTTTCAAGACTGAGAATTGGAAGAGTAATGTGCGTTTAACTTTTCTGGTGGAAGAGCGCTTAAGTTTTCTTTTCAGAGTTTAATTTTGAGATAATTGTAGATTTGTTGGATACACACCTGGTTTGACAGTAATTTCCATTGGTATCAGATTCGTTGCTTCCCATGTTTAATAGTGGAACCGGGGGAAGAATAAAGTTGTGGAGTTGGAGAGGGGTAGGAAATTAGAAGTTTCCCTTGAGTGGAAGAACTAATTGAAAAGCCATTGATAGAAGATCTTTGGGCATTTGCGGAATCCTGGTTATCAAATAAACAAGAGGCTGCTTGTTAACTTAAAAATGCTTCCCTGTTACTTCTGATCTGTTTTACATGTAGCAGCAAGGTGATTTATATCGTCTAGAAATTTTCTGTGGATGAATCTGATTTTACTGCCAAATTGTGTTCTCAATTCTGTATAGCACTTTGGTTAACTTATTATCTATACTTACCTGTGATCACTAGGATGATTTTCTTTCTCCAATTGGCGACAATAGTTTTGGTTGTCCAGTGTTTCCATGCGTCAGTCTAATATTTGTGCTTTAATTTAATTCTTTCAGTTCTGGCAAGTGTCAAATTATCCACTGGCGACAAGGTCACAAGGAAGAATGCCAACCTCGAAGTGACACTTATCACAATAGTGAAGATGGGAACAGTTCTTCTCATAAGGTGGCAAAACAAGATCAATATGATAATTATAACGACAGATATGGAAATGCATCAGTTGAAAGATCCTCTGAGAGACCTGCATTATCTGATTCCAGTAGCACTCCTGAAGTTACTTGTTTAAAGGGCAATGATTATAAATTTGATTATGTTGCAGATACAGAGGGAACATCTTCTGCTTCTGAATCAACAGGCACCTCATTTTCTGGCTTCTCAACTCCACCTACAAGTGGTGAATCATCTGATGATGTTTCTCCAGATGAGAGTATCAGTTCAAATGAAACCGAGGGATCAGATGGTCAACTTTCTTATGGAACTGCCCCTGTAGTGCTTGAGCCTGGGTTAAAGAAGTTGGATCAAACCAAGCTTCTGTCTCCAAAGTTTGCTAGTTTGGTTGATTCTGTAAATACTTTTGAAAAGCCTAATATGTTGAATCAAAGTGAAACTGTCAGCAACTATGAAGAGAGTCGATGTGCAACTGGTATCTCTTCAGGTCAGAGCATTGGTGCTATGCGTGAGGGTTCAATTAAAGTTTCTTCTGGTTTCTGGGACAGAACACTCGAATCTGTAGTTTCCAGCAATGATGTGCAGAATAACCCAGGTTCATCCAGTTTCAGTGGAGCTGGTAAACACAATTTATCTGATTCCACATCATTTCTGCATTTCAAGTTTGATTTATCCGGAAGTAATGTTCCTTCGTTAAATGCACAAAACTCAGAGGTGAAGGGAACTCAAACTGATGATTCACTACCAGCTACTTTGGGGATTAGTAGACCTGTTGATACTGCAACTTCATTTGGAAACACTGCTGGTACTGCTCTGAAGACCAGGAGTTCCGCATCTGCAAGCTGTGAAAAGCCTAGTTGTGATTTAAATGCATCAAAGCCTAGTGAGCTTAAATATGTGTCATCTTTTTCGCATGTTCATATATCTTCGAGTAATGGAGATGTATTACACAGAGTTTATTCACATAGTTTGAAGTCCGGTGATCATAAATCTCCATCCCCAAGCTCTAACAGATCAGATGGTCCTGTCAGTGACACTGCTATTACTCCACATGTATCCAAGTCTAGAGTATCATCTGGTGCTTCACAAACCCATTTGGCTTCTAGTGCCAATGGGCATCTAGTTTCAAATGTAAAATCTAGAAAAGTTGATGATCTTGAAGGTGATGGTGTGACTTCCTCCCATATGGGCAATTCTTCTCCAAGCTCTATTAGCGGACTGAAATCATCCATGCGGAAAGTTGTTGACCAACTCAGGGGACCTAAATCCGGAAAGTACAGCGATAAGGTTTGATTTTATTGTTTTGATTTGTTTGGGTCTATTAACTTTATTTTTCTATGATGGGTTAGAATTTAACTTCATATTTTTCCCTACAGGGGCTTTTTCCCTATGATCTATTTGTAAAGCTATATACTTCAAACAAGGTAGAAATGCGACCTTGTGGCCTTATCAATTGTGGAAACAGGTATATCAAACACAACTTACCTATGTGAAGATAATCAAAATAGCAAATGGTGCCCTATTGCAGTTAAAATTTGACTCATATCTTCCCATTTTAAAGCAATCTATCCTATATATAGCAGTGAATATTTGATCATACTGGGACTATATCTTCCCTTCTTCTATATATAATCACAATCATGGTTACTGCTTTGAACTATATGATGCCATAGACTTCTAGTCCAGTAGTGCAGATAGATACCTGCCTTTTTCTTCATCTTTTACTGCATTGTTATATAACCATTCTGTATTTGTTCTTTCTTTGTCTTCTTCTTCTTTCACTTTCTCTGTTTCTGTTTCTTTGAATTGCTTGATTGCAAATGTTATTGATATTGGACATGCAACTCAGTCTCAAGTAGCTTGTGCTATTCTCTTCTATTATTATGCCTAAAATTAATCTATTGTGCGCTTTAACTACCTGATGCTTATGTATGCATTTGATCACATTCATGTTCATGGTTATTTTTCAATCTTACTCAGCATAATACCACTAGGTAATATTGGTATGATCCATAAGTTATCTGGATGTGTCATTTCTCCTCATAAACATCAGGTTATCAAAATTGAATTGTTAATGTCCCAAAGAGGTACTCTATCCCTTCACTTTTTGCATAAAATTTGTTCTGTTTTTGCACAATTTTATCTTTTTGTTGAAATTCTCCAAGGGTTTGCTTGAAAAAATACTGCTATCTTGTCTTAATAAACCTTTCTTTTTCTTGAAATATCTTTTCTTTATAATTTACTTAAGCTGTTGATAATACATATGCTTTATATGTCTGCAGTTGTTATGCAAATGTTGTCCTTCAATGCTTGGCATTTACTCCTCCTCTGACTGCTTATTTTGTTCAAGGACTCCATTCTAAAGAGTGTATGTTTCTTATCATAGTCATCATATTAGTTCTACATGCTGAGTTTTTTTGTATTATGTTTGACAGTTATTGCATGTTATCACATAAGGCCATAATTCTTTTCCATATCAGGTGTAAATAAAGAATGGTGCTTCACTTGTGAGTTTGAAAGTTTAATTTTGAAGGCAAAAGAAGGGAAAACTCCACTTTCTCCTATTGGAATACTATCACAGCTACAAAATATTGGAAGTCATTTGGGTAATGGGAATGAAGAAGATGCACATGAATTCCTAAGGTGAGCGGATCATGAGCTCTGGTGCACATGAATTATGAATTTCATGTTATGATTTTAACTTTAGGAGTCTTTTATCTAATATAATCAGCGAATGGGTTTACAGGTATGCTATTGATACAATGCAATCTGTTTGCCTTAAAGAAGCTGGAATAAATAGTGCATCAGGCTCTTTTGAAGAAGAAACTACTCTCGTAGGGCTTACATTTGGAGGCTACCTTCGCTCAAAGGTAAAACATTTTGGGTATTATTGGTGTTCAGAAATTTACTTGCTCTTATATTTATCTATATTGTTATCCTAAAAACTGTTCTTAGCCATTTATTAGGAGACTTCAAAATGAAATTTGGATTATTCACTGAAATGTGATCACAGATAAAATGCATGAAATGCCATTACAAGTCAGAGAGGCATGAGAGAATGATGGATCTTACTGTTGAAATAGAAGGGGATATAGGGAATCTTGAAGATGCACTTAGAAGGTTCACGGGTACTGAGATTCTGGATGGTGACAATAAATACCAATGTAGCAGGTTGGTCACGTTACTTTTACCGGTGAAACTTTTGAGAATGTCTTGTAAGTTGATTTATTTGTCTTATTAGCTGCTGGGGCAGCTTAGAATTTATCCTTCTTTTGATAATATGTACTATTTTGAAAAATGTTTTGAGCAGTGGTCTGTCATATTATTTCTAAGGAACTTCTGTGTTGAATTAAACATTATAAACTTAATTTATCTAGTAAATAGTTTACAGCAGAATTCTTGACACATTGTTCAAACATTATTTTTACACTACCAAGCTATCTTCCTTGGTGTTTTCTTTCTAATAATAAAATTAGTATGTGGATTGTGTATCAAGTGTTTTTGTCTTACGACAAGTTTCATTTGTGTTATATTGCACAAGTATGTGGATTTGTATGTAACTGGAAGAGATGCATGTATTCCATGTGAACTTTTCTTTCCTTTTTTATATATTCTGAAAGTTCATTTTACCATGTGCATCTGATGCAATGAATAAGTTGAAAAGAATTTTTGTCTGTTTTCTTGGAGTCAGTGGTTTCAGTTTGCTAATTCCGTTTACTGTTATCATTCTCAGATGCAAATCTTATGAAAAGGCCAAGAAAAAGTTGACAATACTGGAGGCTCCCAACGTACTTACAATTGCACTAAAGCGCTTTCAGGTAGGTTCTTGCTGTTAACAATGATTTTCTTCTGTATTTTCTACAGATTCTTATTTCTATATTGTGCTTAACTTTGCAGTCTGGTAAATTTGGAAAGCTCAATAAATCCATTCAGTTCCCGGAGATCCTGGATTTAGCACCATATATGAGTGGCACAAGCGATAAATCACCGATATACAGACTCTTTGGACTGGTTGTTCACTTGGATATAATGAATGCTTCATTTTCTGGTCACTATGTGTGCTATGTAAAAAATATCCAGAACAAGTGGTTCAAAATTGATGACAGCATGGTATGTTCTTTGTTATAGTTAAGATAAGTCCTTGAAACAAGTTTTTTTTGTTGTTTTATGTGCTCTTGCCAAATTTGCTAATTTATGTCACTGAATTTTGGTTGGCTGTTTATTTCGGCCATTGGGCTAATTTAATATGTTTGTTTCCCTGAAATCTCCAGTCCCCTTCTTGAAGTAAAAAGTTCCAATGCTTCTTAATTGGTCATCAGTGGCAATGACAGAACTTTTTACCATATGATGTGCTTTAGGGTCTGTAGTGGCAAGATACTTATGTGTTTGGTTTTAAAGTTTTACGGTCGTTTGATTTTTTGAAATTCAAAAATTGAACTAATATGATGACCATGATGGCTCTGAGATGGAGATAATGTACTTCTGGTGCATAAGAGAAGTGGATCTGGGGCCATCTTTGCTTGAGTAAAGGGCTAGAAACCTAGGTCCAGTTCATCAGCTTTGGCAACTGTATTAAGAGGCTCATTTAGTGCATCAATCAAGTTGAAGCATTTATAGCCAATGACTTAACATGATATCTGTCACATCATATGGGAGGAGAATAGATCTATCCTTTTGGGGATAGGAATCACAGTGTCCTTTGAGAGAGAGAGAGAGAGAGTCTGACACTGGAATTTGCTTGTTTCAAGTGTTGGAATCCAAAGGAATTAAATGTTAGTGGGCAAGCCCTGAAAATGGGACCTAGAGGAGGGGGGTTAGAAGTCAAAGTGTCAAACCTGTGATGGCTGTTTGATTTTTTTTGGGGTGGGGGGGAGGTGGTTGGGGCAATGGCAGTGGAATGGCTGTGAAAAAGGTAATGGAATCGTCCATTTGATTAGCAGATTTTCTTGGCTGTTTGATGATAGAGAGTTGGCAGGATATATGATGTTTTTGTGGTTGGTGGTCTATAGTCTTCAAGAATGGTATAATGTAAAGTTAGTTGCGGGGTTTGAATACTGGTGACAGTTCATATTGTGCTTTTGATGGTAGAATGGCGGTAGAAACTAGAAACTCTAATTCTACATCTGAAGGTGCTTGATTTTTAACTTTATTTTTGGGATTTGTTAGGAAAAGTTTATCTTATTTGGCTAATGAACTGTCAGCCTTGGCATGCCTACAGTTCGTGGATCTTTGTAAAGAATTTGATTGCCCTCACTGGGGATAAACTTATTTTCCCCCTTATTATTAAATATATGGGGGGAATTCTTACAGAATTAAAAAATTGCTCATTTATGTGTTTCTGAAGTTTTAGTTGCCTGGTTTGGTTGTCTGGTCCCAACTCTTTTTGGTACAGTTTTAGATTTGTTAATTGAATTCTTCATCTCTACTTTGTTTTATATATTCCACACAGTGCAGCAGCTTTCAGTTAAGCTTTATTTTCTATAACCCTTTGTTTATTGTATTGGTCGATGAGTAGGTAACGCCTGTGGAACTTGAAAGGGTCTTGACAAAAGGGGCGTACATGCTTCTTTATGCTAGGTGACAATTCTCAGGATCTCTCTATATATATTTGATGATATGTAGTCTGTGGTCGTGATCAAATTAATTTTCTTGTAGGTGCTCACCAAGGGCTCCAAGGTTGATAAGGAATAGAATAGTATCTCCTGATCCAAAAATGAAAGGCAGTCCTTCGAGAATCAATGCAAGAAATAGCGCATTGAATTCAAGATCCTCGTGCAATTACTCAAATGTTGTTCATTTGAATCCTCCCGAAGGTGTAGAATCTTTCTATTTAAGGTTCCACCGGCTTCAAAAGATTCTAGAAGACGACTCATCAAGTGACAGTTATTCTTTTACTAGCAGCAACTCAGATGAGGGTTCGTGCAGTACTGAGAGCACACGAGATTCTACAAGCACCGATGACCTTTCAGATTATATTTTTGGTGGTTGGAACAACACTTGGAGGAACACATCGGATTCTGACACTTCATCATCATATTCTTCTTCCCCATTGTATTCGACACATTCACCACAAACACGCAGGTCCCGAACTGACCATGCAGATTCAGTAACTGTAGATGGTGAATGGGAAAGGTTACCTAGTGGGAGTAGCAGGGGGCTGGATTCGGAGTTGAAGGGAAGTGATCCTTTTTTGCATTCTGACACAAGTAAACAACGTAGAAATTTAGCTAGTAGTATTAGTTATAGGGAGACTGATTCGGCGAAATTAGGATGGGTTAACCCTGTAAAATCTGGTGTATACTTTAGAAGATCAATGAGCGAAAGAACAGATTAAGCACTTTTCTGTCAGGTAATTTAGAGGCGTAAATAAAAATATTGGGAAAGAGGGGCCGTACGTAGTTTGTAATCCTGTAATTGGCTCTGTTTAAAGAAATTAGCCATCATCACCATTTTGTCAATTCCCCCCTTCAGTTCTCAGAGTGTATAGTGCAAAGTACCTTACCCCAAAAATGAGTCCCTAAAGGGGTTTTACCCAATCAATTGTTTAAATCAGAATAGTATATTAAATGATAAATTAATATTGCTTTTCTCGTTTTAGTCTATTGTACACTTTTTTATCGCTTTATTTATTTATTTTTATTAGGCGACTTGTTTGGATTTTGAATTTGTACGGGATGTGGTACTTACAAGTCTAGCTGTTGTGCTGATTATAAGCAAGGAGCTTAAAGCTACCTAAGGTCATGGGCAGGAGCCCATCTTCCTTAACACTTTCTTTCAATTGCTTATTATTTAGATCAATGTGTTTCCAAAATTCAAAATGAAATGATAAAAAAAGTTAATCTGTTATGGGTTCAGTATGCTATATATAAATATAAGCTCTAAAAGTGGATCAAAAATACTTTGCCTATATACCATCTGAAACATGGTGATGCCTATCCAAAAAGTTTGAGTCACTAAAATTACAGTTTTATTCTTTTGAGAAATTCATTAAAGAGAGAGTGTAGGAGTTTGATGACTGTCTTAGCTTTATTCTTACTACCTTCATCTCATTCTTTCTCATTCAATTTATTAAAATTTTATACATTGTTATTAAAGTTTCTTTTTGCATGTTCTATGCCCGGGGGTAACTGTCCAATCTCTTTGGAGGTCTGCTTGTTGGAAAATAAAGATCCAGCAAGACTTTACTCTTTAAAGTTTTGTAATTGGAAAAATGAAGAAAATAAAATAATATGGCGCTGGATACCTATAGTGAATAGTGATGCTCTGAAGATGGCCTCTGTCTAAAAGGAAATTGTCTTGTTATTCCCCTCATATTCTAATTCTATTCAGAAACATCTTCACTTTATTTATTTCATGCTTTGTCTAATTTAAATTTTGATGCTTAAAACTTAATATGTTTTGTCTTTTTCTTACATCCACACTTTTATTATTTCTTCGTAAAGATGTAAATGCAACAGATAACAAATATATAAATTTTTATACTCAAATTTAAAAGATATTTGCGAATGAATTTCATCATTTGCTTGCACACGGCATACGTTTAATAATGTTTTATATTTGATTCGATATATATATATATATATATATATATGATCGGTTGATTTTAACATCCTGATATATAAATTATATATGCAAGTAAAAGTCTGGAAATCTCGAGGTGCGTCTGCATAGAAATTAGACAGCAAGTCTAAGGTGAAACAGCGTGAAACATGACAAATGAAAAAGGCAATGGAAAAATTAGAGAAGAAAACCAAACCAAGTGGGGTAGGAGGACTGGTTCAACTGCCACCCACCAAAAGTCTATATTTCCATTTGCAGATAGGGACCCATTTCCCTCTCTTCTTTCAAAAACGTGTTTTAAATATATATATTTCAAACTCTATCTACAATTTAATTCAATTGTCTTTCCACGTTGATTATATGATTTTTGACATTGGCTTATAGTAATTTGGACCTTCCCCTCTCTTCAACGGTTCCTATTCCCATTCCCCTATCATAGTCCTTCATGTATACCCTTTTTATTCAGGTTGGAAAATATCCTAATCAAGTCATATTTAGGTGTGCTGAATTATCAATAAATTATTATTTGAAAAAAAATTAAGTTTTACTATGCAAATTTAAAATTGATTGTCTTCTATATATGTTTCAAACACAATTGATAGAAAGAATTGGAGAGGGATTTTAGTGATTTGATACCCACATTTTAAAGTCAAAGGATTTCAATTTTTAATATTTTCCACGGGCTAAATATACTTGTAACCAAATTATATAGACGAAGTGTGTAGATAAATTAATATAAAAGTATTTTAATTTAATTAGAAGTCTTGAATTCGAGCCGTGTATATGCAGTTATTTAAATTTTTAAAATAATATTTTGCTGTTTTTTGGAGTCCTGTTATATACGAATATGATTAGTTTTTGTTCGTTATATATAAACTGATGCTTGAATTACAGACCAAGCATAACATTATATGAGGCAAATATGTCATTCATTCAATTAAAAATTTAAATATATTTATATTTATAAATTATTATCTATAACATTACAAAACAAATAATTCACTATTTATACAAAATAATTAACAACGACCCAATGCATCAATTCTTGTCCAAATCAAATTCGTATATTTATTAATTATTTACCAAATTGTTAATAAAAAGTAAGTTTTGGGCATGTTAGTAATAGTGAGTTATTGTTGGTTAATCTATATGAGGATTTTTTTTTTTTTTATGTGGAGGGGTGAGATTGAATCTCAAATCCGAAATCCTGGAATAAAGTTGTATATACCGCTGGGACAAATTCGAAATCCTTCATAAGAGGTAGGCATATGGGGATTTTACACCAGCCAAATACTGACTATTGATACCGGAAATGGTGAGCTGTGGAGCGGGATTTTTTGACTTAAATAAAAAGGGAAGAAGAAAGGATTATCGACATGCCGCCCACCATTTTATAACCGATGAGAATCTTCTACTACATGCATTGTATTTGCTTTGCTTGGCATTTGGCATATACCAAGTCTAATATATCACATCAAAACTATAAAATTTCAGAAATTAAATGCCTTAGAGATCTTTATCAGTGTTAATATATCAACAATTAAAATATATATTAAAAGACAAAATAATGCAGCAAATGATAACTTTGAAATACTAACAATTGCATGCATCTCTAAGCTTTTATATATGTAGATTTTCTAAAGCATGAAAGAGGATCATATATATATATAGTCTTCAATAGACAAAATCCCTCGAGTCTCGGAGATGTCCAAGAAAGCATGAGCAGGCAACAACATAAATGCCAATGTCTAGAAATATCTATCCTCAATCTACATCAATCTACCGATTACCGTATTAGATATTTCAATTGATATACTTATTAATAAAATAGCTACCATAAACATAAAAAAAAAAAAATTATGAATTTAATAATATCCAACAAAACCCCAGCTTATTTCTCTTCTTGGAGTTACAATAAAATGCTGTTTTTCTTTTTCTTTTTCTTTTTTTTGGGAAAGTGATGAGCCCTTTTCAAATGAATCTTAATTAGCTAGATTTTAATTATTTATTTCACACTTATTGTAATAATGCATGATATATGTACTTCTCCATTCTCATATGTTAATCTAATTGGTTGTATTTAAGATAAATACATATATATACACACATAAATATCTATTTTGACTAATTATATATCATATTAGCGATAAAATTGAAATGGAGTCACTTAGTGATAAAATTACCATATAGCAGATAAGAAAATTGACTTTAGATAAGTTGATGGGAATGAATTGAAACTTTATCTGATATATTGTTTTATAATTTTTATTGAAATTTTGTTAGTATAGAGTTTAATTTTTATCCTATAAAAATTTTCCCTTTGCGCAAAAGGTTTTTTGACAATTTTTATTTAGCATGTTCTGAATTATAATATGCGAAAAAACCTTTTTTTTTCTTGAACTCAATTATATGCGAGAGATTTGTTCAATATATATATATATATATATATATATATATATATATATATATATATATATATATATATATATATATATTTGAGAGAAGAGATATATTCAATAATTAATGTTACTTTCATACTAATATAGACACCTTCTTATTTTGAAGAAAACAGTTATAATAATTTAAAATTTGTATTATTATAGCATTATAAATGCGAAAATTTTTATATTAAAATACAAAAATTTTTATTTTTTATATATCAATTGTCTTTATATAATTTTTAATTTATTATTTATTAAATTAAATTTGTCATTACTGAAAATAAATTTTATATCAAGGTATATATGACTTTCTTTACACTCTCCTAGCAAGTTGAAGAGGTCTGAAACATTTTTTTTAATGGTAATTTTGACGATTATAGCACTAGTGCAATACTACCTTCAGAATAACCCAAAAAAAAAACAGATAAAAGAAGTTTACCAGCGAATGGAAATTAAAAAATGCCAAAGAATAAGTTTGCTAAAAAAAAAAAAGTACATCACTCAACAAAAGGGTATATAATATGTTACAATTTAAATAAATAAAAAGTGATATATATATATATATATATATGTCCAGTCGATATTCATTAAAGCTTTGAATACTAAATAGAGTTTGGTATGGCCGTCAAGTCGATCTCTTACAAATTCAATATTCCAATTAAGGTATAACACACTAATTTTTCATCACTTTGGATTTCTCTCTATTTTTTTGGTTGGTCCAAATATACGGGGACCCAATTCTCCACTCGCTCCATACCCTCAACTTGCTTTAGAATCTTTTCTCTCTTTTTTTTCAAGATTTTTTACATCATAATCCACCATTATCTCTTGAATTTTTTTGTCATTTTAATTTCCCTTAAATTTTAAAGTTTAATATTTCATTTTTAAAGAGTTTTGAATTTTAAAAGTAACCCAAAAAAAAAGTTGCTCGTAATAAATGAGTTTTACATATAATTCTTTTCAAAAATTAATTCAGAATATACTCAGATATTTTAATTAATCGATGTGGAATATTTTAACATATCATCTCATATCTAAAGTTAAATATATGAAAAAAAATTTAAATGTAAAATTTAAAGAACTTAATATAATATTACAAAACAATCAAACTCTGATATTACGTTTAATAAATGAATTTTGAATCTAACTCATTTTAAAAATTAGCTCAAGAGTTTCTAAATGTCTAATATATTATAAAAAACACTTATATATATTTTAATTAGTGGATGTGAAATATTTCTATGATATCAATTTCTAATTTTAGTAAAAATCATTTTTATTGAAAGGGATGTATGTAGTCTTCGATTTTTCACTTTGAAAAAACAAATTAATATAATTATAAAATGAGATGATAAAATACTCTATAATTCAAAAAAAAATCCCTGTAATATCTCTTACTCAACTTTGGATAGCTATAAGTATGAAACATATGTGATAAAAAAAATTATATTTCCAAATTATT
Organism: Triadica sebifera; assembly: GCA_023653625.1. Taxonomy (NCBI): domain Eukaryota; kingdom Viridiplantae; phylum Streptophyta; class Magnoliopsida; order Malpighiales; family Euphorbiaceae; genus Triadica; species Triadica sebifera. Next base: position 29,116,145 of record CM042899.1, read on the forward strand.
TTTTTTCCATTTTATTCTAAAAGAAATTCCTATAAACTAAAAATTAAGATGTACAACTACATACGTTGAAATTTTACGATATAGGAAAATGATTAGTTAAATTAAATGAATATGTACTGTTACTATTTAAACTATATGATATTCAAGAACATTGCTAATGATATTACCAATATAAATAGTATAACATTGATTTATATATCAACATGCACAGTGATTTTATTTTAAACAGATTTTAAAATATATTAATTATTTTTTTAAATGAAAAATGAAATATAACAGTTAATGGTATATAAAATTAAAAAATATATTCTCATATTTTATTTGTTTAAAAACTATTAAATTATTAGTGGGTCAAATGATGTGTCCATTTTGTTCAATCTGGAGCATACATGGGTATAGGGGTTGCACAGAGCGGAGAGTGCTGACAATAACTATCTTCCAATCAACCTTTCCTTAATTAGGGGACCTATTTCAGCACCTGTTACAATCTTCCAATCAACCTTTCCTTAATTAAAGTAATTTAATACAAAACACACTGGTATTAAATAATTAACCTAATTAAGTTGACCAACAAATTAATACTTGCATATATAGTCAAACAATACGACTTTATTAATACAAAGGAAGGGTGCTACCCCAGCAAAACAAGAACACCATATATAAGGCTGTCGACCATGCCAACACTCCCCATCTAGTCATTTCTAAGAAAATATCCAGCTCCAGTTGGAGCTTCCTCAGGAACATTAATACTCCTTGCACAATATGACTTTATTTTTTTGGTTGCATTATCGAACAGTTTTCAAAAGTTTATAGTTCATAACTAATTTAGTTCAAGCTAACTGTCAATCCATTATAGAATAAAACTCTCTCAATACAAATTTTTTCAATATATACTACTTGAACTCAGAGACTTTATTAATGGAAAGAAGCGTCAAATCATCTCAACCAAACATGCGTTAGTTATAAGATGTTTATAAGTCTCTCAAATCCAATTTTCATTTTTTGAGGTATGAAATGTAATGTTATGAATCTGGGTTCTACTATGAGACAAAATAATGTTTATATAGTAAACATAAGGGGTAATTAAATTTATGAATTTTAGTCTCAGTTTATGCTACTAGCGAATAAAATTTAAAATTTCCACCGAAACCCAAAATTAATTAAATTATAGTGAATATAAAAAGATAATTTCTTTAAAGCACTACCCTTACCTTTTGTTCTTTGAAACTAATAAAGTATATGCATACGAAATTCTGCAGAAAGGCAAATAAAGAATAACTTGGTTGCTGGACAAAATTATTTGCACCTCTCAAAATGCGTTGCAAAATCCCACACAAAATGACAACCGAAGTCAATCGTGAACAACTACACATATTATTATAGCATTTTTTTTCTTACAGGTTGCCTGATGAAAATATTTGTAAATCTAATTAATCAAAACCTATTATATGCATAAAATCATAATTATTTTTATATAATTCAGTAATTTTTTTCATGCAACTAGTCCATATATAATACTTTATTTGGCCCTATAGCTAGCTATTTCACAAGCTGTGGGTATGTGTGTGTATATGGGTACACACACAAGAGGGTCAACAAAGAATTCAATAATATTGGCCCAAAAACGAACCCACACATATTGATTAAGGTCACACCCACAACTAAAAAATTGCTACCAAGCCTCATAATTAATAATAACATGGAACTTTAATTAATGATGTATGTGTATATGTTCACGAAGTAATTATTTTTGTAAAGGAAATGAAAGAAAGGAAATAAAATTTGAAATTTGAAATTGGAAGAAGGAGCAAAGAATGGTCAAGAATAGATGGCGCATATTTCATCAGCATGCAAGTTGACACGTTTGCCTACATTCATACGTAAATTTATTATTAAATTATATTAGTTTACAAATTACATTTATCTAAAAATTTCTACTTCTACAGTAAATTTTTTTCAACCAAAAAAATTAATTAATTAATTAAAAGAATGTTGCCATAAATTAGGTCCAAGTTGGTCTGCTTTCCACGAAGCCATCTGCTGATGTGTATAGCTCAACATTTCTTTATTGGATGCAAAGCTAAAATAACATGAAAAAAACACAAAACTATTTAAAGAAACTAATTAAAACACACTGGCAACCTAATTAATCAAAATCTAATCAATAATTCCACGGGCCAAAAACTTAATGTAATTCAAAATGTGCTTGTAAGTGCATGAACCACTGTAGTATGATAAGACATTTTATTGGCAAACTAAATGATAATGATTCTGAAGAAAAACATATACCTAAATTTTAGGTTTAGTTTACATACAATTATATATTGTTGTTATTTTTTTTATATATTGACGTTGTAGACTTTTTCAAGTGTAACCTTGTTGTAGATTTAATATTTTAAAAAAATTACTGAAAATATGATTTTTCTGGGCTAATATTGCAATGCACTTTATTATCATATAAAAAATTTAAACCGATTTTAGTATATATAATAGTGTTAAAATGATTTAAATCATTTATGCACTATTTTTGGAGAATTTTAATAATGACAGAGCTTTTATAAATATTAATTGAATTTATTTAAAAATTATTTTTATCTTATATTATAAATAAAACATAATATGAACCAACTGACAGTAATCCATAAGATAAATCTCATAAATACTAATAAAATATTTTATTAAAAGAATATCAATTATAAAAGAAAAAAATATTCACAGAAATAAAAATAAATATAGAAAAAAGAGAAGTATAAATCTAGATTTATTAAAACTAAAAAATAAAATAAAAACACAGGATTTGCCCAATAGCAGTCTTAAACCTATGAAGAGAAACAGAAACTTTTGGAGAGAAAAGAGGAGAGGGGGGAGGGGAGAAAAAATGAGAAAAATAGGTATTAGATGTAATCATTATTTTTTAGTCTAAACAACCGGTATTTAAATTTTCATTAGATTTTTTTTATAGTAGTTGATTAGAGATTTGAATTTGAAATTTGCCAAATTAATACAATTAAATTAAATTTTATTTGTAAAAATTTTATTAGATTGGAAATCGAATTGAATCTATTAAGCTATAAAACTTTTTTAACATAATTTTATTATTCATAAAACTCAAATACGAGCTAATTAAAAAGGATAAAAGTATTCCAACCATTTAAATTACCCACGCGTTTCTTGTTGAACGTAGTATTTATGAGTGGACAAATTAATGAATTATGGGCGATTATCTTAACTAATCACACCAATTAAGAGTAATTCGGCTTGAATTAGCCGTCGGATCCGAATAAGTGAGAGATGATGCTATGTCGTGGCTTAGTTTTCGTGAAGTATGGACTGGATAGATACCTTTAGCAGCCAATCCTCTTGATAGTACAGTGCATCTAAATGTGCAAATGTCGTGGCAGAAGCAAGGTCAGTCAAATCGTCCGTAGGTACATAAACGGTTTGAATAGAAGTTATGGACCCTTCTTTGGTAGAAGTAATTCTTTCTTGTAAAGTACCCATTTTGGTACTAAGGATAGGTTGATAACCCACAGCAGAAGTCATTCTACCCAATAAGACCGATACTTTGGATCCTGTTTGGACGAAACGGAAGATATTGTCGATAAATAGAAGTACGTCTTGTTCATTGACATCTCGGAAATATTCCGCCATAGTTAGGGCAGTCAAACCAACTCTCATACGAGCTTACGGCGGTTCGTTCATCTGACACTTGAAATAGCGGAAGCTAACTTGAGGAAAGCGAAAGGCAGGAGACAAATTTCCTTGGGGTGGAACCTGACCAAAATCTTTTTGGCTGTTGCACAAATCCTAATTTTTCCGGCCTTCGTTTTATAACACTATTATGCCCTATTTAGGAACTTTCTCCTAAGAGAGTAGGGAAAATAATTTCCTTTCTTCTCTTTTCTCTTATATTTAGCTATTTTTCTTGAGGGAGAAAAATATGAAAAGAAAATATATTTTATTTTTTATTTTTATTTTTTTATAATGTTTTTGATTGAAATAAAATAATAAGAGAGATGAAAAAAATAAGATTTATTTTTTTATTTGGATAAATTTACATATTTATTATTTTACACATCATTTTATAAAATAATAAATATTTTATTATAATAATCAATTATTACAAAAATAATTTTATTAATAATAGTGACATTTTTTTATCTTATTTCTTATATTTTTTCTTCAAAATGGAGAAAAAGTGAAGAGTAAAAAATAAATATTATTTTATCTCCTCTTTTTATTTTTCTTTTTTTTCAAATATGGTAAAATGAAAATATATCCTTATTTTACCTTTTTCCATTTTTTTTATATTCAATTACTTGATGGTGGAAAATAAAAGTTATTTTTTCTTCCCAACTTATTTTCTTTCCTTTCCAAACAAAGTAAATTTGAAAATATCGTCTTATTTTTCTTCTCCCCATAATTTACTTTCTCCTAAACATAGGCCTAGAGTTCGGCAATTTTGAACAAGATAAGATATAATACAGATTTAAATATATAAATTTGAACTAAATAGATGTGTTATAAATATGTGAATATATTTACAACTTGAAAAAATCTTGTCACAAATAAATTTTATATGTTTAATCTATTAATATACGATTAAACATATTTAAAAATATGTAAAACTAAGTATTATTCAAACTATATAGAGTATTAAAATATATATTAAAATATTTTTACATATATATAATTTAAGCTTAGATATAAATAACTTTGTAATATGTTATGTTAAAATTAACTATATAGTATATATGAATAAATATTAATAAATTAGTTATTAAATTATATTTAGATGAAATAATATATTATATGGGAATTTTTTTGCTAACTTTATTATTTTTTATATATAATTGTGTCTCGTATTGTGTTGAAAAATATGATTATCTTGTACACATATTATACTTATTGTGTCGAATAAGTTAATTGTATTTAATCGTATTAATACAGATAATAATAGTATTTGATATGTATTTAAAATTTTGATACAATTTATTAATTGTATCGTATTCATATTTAATATAATAATATTATATATTATTAATAACGTGACACCACAAAAACGAATTATAAAATTTAGAAACGCAAAAAAATGAATTATGGACTCTAATGTAACGGAGTATTGTGTAAATTGTAGAAATGATAATGATATAGCAAATAAAATTTTATTAATGAATTTGACTATTTTAAATTTTTGTCGTCATGTCTCATATTTTATTTTTTTATATCTTAATCATTTATTTTTTAATTAACAGTTTGAATTTGTATACCGTATTAAATATACCTTAAAATTAGCCCCTTACTAATATATTTATTTTTTCCCTTGAGGAATTTAGAGTAACCAACAAATTATAATTTGTTTTTAGAGAGATTGTGAATAATATAACATAATCTTTTTTTATACTATAAATAAATGCCATTGAAATTTTTTTGTAATTAAGAAACAAAAATTCCTATTAGCTTTCCCATAAACTTGTTCAGATAAATAAATTTTGGCATTTTCTGGAAGAAATCCCACTTCATATCCATATAGTAATAAATTAATAATTGAAGTTTCATTTTTGAAAGTCAAACTGTAATTACCTTCAGGGTAAAAGTGTTCCATATTAATCAAATCAGGTGCGAGGTGAACTCAGATAGCTTAATTATTTGGATCAATCTTTGTAGACGCATAATCTATTTATGTATTTTTGTTTTTTGAAGAAAGGAAAGTATTATGTAATTTAGTAAAGTTAATATTATGTTATTGATTAGTTCAAACAAATGTGGTTGACCATTGTCTGTGCCTTTTACTGTTACAGTCCTTTTCCCTTAAAATATTGATATTTATGCACTAGAAGCAAATTTTATTGTAATTGAACACTTGTTATATGATTAATTAGTTATATATAATTAATAAATGTGATTGATCCTTTGTATATGCCTTTCATATTAGAATATTGAGATCAATCATGTAGAGGGGAAACTTACAGTGTAATCTGATAATGCTTATTAGTGATAATGAATTTGATTGACCATTTGTATGAGCCTCTTACTGTGTTTATTATATTAGAATATTAAGATTTATTTTTTTATAAGGGATTCCATTGGAGAGTTTCGAATTTAATACTTTTTAGCTCTAGTCATGTTTTATTATGAAATTAAGTGACAGAGTCAGAAATTTTACTCAAAAACTTCAATTAGAAAAATATAAAACTAAAATAATATACACCACTCTACTCCCTAATTACATAAAAATGAAACAAATTAAAATAACAGTTGCGTATAAACTGTAATCAAATTATCAATAATTATGAGTTTTTAAATAATAAATAATCAAATAGTTATTGAAATAAAAAAAATCAAAATAAATAATTTTTACTCTTTTTTATTTTAGACAAAATAATAAATTTCTAGTCAGTAATTATTGAAATAACAATTAATAGTTAAATAAATTAAAACAAATCCAAAAAAAATTACAATGAGTAAATAAAAAGAATTTACCTTAAAACTTTTAAATATTTGTTTTCTTTATAAGGATTTGATGAATAAATAGTAGAGGTAGAAAAAATATTGATGGTATAAAAAAAATACGTAATGACCTCAATTATTTTTCCAACTCAATATATATAATTAGTTAATTGACAAGTGATTATTAGAGATCAAGAAATAACTACATATATATTTTTTTTCTTTTTTTTTAATAAAAATTCATTAACCGATTAGATTTGAAAAATGACATTGCTTGCATATAATTAGAATCCCCCTTGAAATCTATTTTCTTGTCCCAGTTGGGCATTTATTTGCAAGATTATCAACTGCGGATTAATATTCTGATAACTCAAAAAGGCAAACTTTTCGCTATTCAATTGTGCAAGACTGCAAGTTTCTGTAGCGATAAAAGAAAAAAAAATTATTCGAAAAGTATATAAATTCATTGAATGCGAGAAGTGGATTTGCATGAAAGCAGAAGCAACTACTGCTTCTAACTGTACGACAGTGTCACATATTTCTGTGTTACAGTAAGAAAAGACAGGATTCTGAGGATGCTCCATATCCTACATTTATTGTTCGTCTTCTCAATTTCAAATAGCCTGAATTTTGATAACCTACCCTTCCCACAAGTATCAAATATGAATTTATTTCTTCCTACAAAATTTTATGATAATAATAATAAAAAAATTAATTCATGGGACTTTCGAATGAAAATCTTAAAAAGCTAGCCAAAGCTTTAAGGTTATCTTCTTTAAAAAAATTAAAATTCAAATTGATAAAGGGAATAACTTTCATTTTACCTTTTAAGTTTTCAGAGAAAAGATGGAATACTTCAAAATTTCTTTGGAAGTCCTGAATTTTTTTTTTTTTTATAAACTAATCAAAATTGAGCTCTAAATTCTATTATAAAAAAGGTTTCAAATGAAATTATGAAAATGAATTGGAGAGAAAATTGTAGCCGATTCAAATTAAATGGGGAAAATTATTGAGGAAACAATTGAGCAAGATAATAATACAAATAAAATAATTAAATAAATTAAATGATAATTTCCGATTTCCTCTACAGTGTAGTTCCTTTCCAGAGTTCCCATTTCCCTTATTAAATTCTTCTTACCAGCAATATCTGCCCCCAAAGCCATCATTATGATTTATGAGTTGTGTTGTAATGTCGAAGACTCAAAGGCAACTTTCCCTTTCCCTATGTTTGGAGGATACTAGGGAAAAAAAAAATAAAAAAGCAAAATATTTTGAATAGAAAAAAAAAAAAGAAAAAAATAATTGTATAAAATAAAAAAAATTCCATTTATTCTGTTTAAAAATAAAAAATAGAAAATAGAAAAAATAAAATTATCTTTATTTTTCACTTTTTATTTTGTCTCTAAAACGGGAAAAAGCAATATCCTGATAATTATAGTAAATTATTTATTATTTTATAAAATAATAAATATATAAATATATAATTTTATTTACTCTTCCCAAAAAAAATTCCAAATTTTCTAATCTACAATATAGGATCAATCATATATATATATATATATATATAATGAAAAACACCTTCAACCACATTCAATGAACACTAGTACATGCATCAAATATTAGTTAAAGAAATGTCAAAGAAAAGACAATACTGTATATTCATCTCAAACTCGACCATTGAAAAAAGAATCAATTGGATCATCTTTCCTATAACAAAATGAAACAACTTGCACCAAGCAAGCATACTTTTTTGTTATGTAGCATCCAACTAGCTTGTAGCAATATTATGATCCTTTTTATAAATGGTTTCTATCTATCTTCCTTCAATAATTATATGGAGCTAAAAGATTGATGCACAAATGTCTTACTAAGTGGAAAACAGCTAAAGAATTTCCAGCAAAATATAGGCATAAACTCGAGAACGGAGAGGAAGAAAAGAGAAGGGGAGAGAGATGAAGCATGGAATGGAACCCCATCTTTTTCTTTAGGTTGCCATTATTAGGCTATTATATATTATTATTATTTTGTTGAGAAAGCAAAGAATTGAAGAGAGAAAGAGACAAAAGAAAGTACAGATAGATCAAATAGTAAGAAAATTAAAGTAGAGAGTTTTAGAAGAGAGCTTTTAAGAACGTATTGGATAAAGCAAGCAAGCATCTTCATCTCTTTTCTCTTTATCAATCTACTGTATAAAATCAGAAAAAAGAAAACTGGCAACCCTAAGCCACGTTCTCTTCTGTTATACGCCTTTATCCAAATCAAGATATCTAATAAAGCTAAGCTACCCACAAAATCAATCCAATCAAATTCACTCTTCCACAAAATGGTGCAACTTCTGCCTTCTGTTTCTGCTGCACCCTGCAGAAAAGAAAGCACCTCACCCATCTGCGGTGGATTGCTCACAGATACTGCTAAAGATTCAAACTTCAAAGCAAAAATCAAATACCCACCACCGTCTCAAGAAAGAGAAAAAAAAAGCTCATCAAGTCAGAGACATTAATGGCTTTTTCAGTAATTCAGCAATTCAATTTTCAATAGATTTTATCTGATCCATTTAGATTTTTCGTACCCAAATATCAAATAATTGTGAAAATTGATAAACAAATACACTGTTTGTTCAAAGCTAAAATTAGTCACTACAGCATTACATTAACTTCAAAAAACTTGAATTTAATAGATGATGGTGATGATAAAATGATGAACAGCAACTCCTAAAAAGTTATATTGAAAAAAGATATAAGAAAAAGATGTCTAACAATATAATTCACAGTAACTTTCAATCTCTTCCTCAAAAAGGCGGTGGAGGCCTGGCAGTAGGTGCCCAAATAACGTCAGAAGGCAAATGACAATTGTACATAACCATCCCACACGACTCTCCGCCACCTGCCGTGTGGCCATTTTCTCCGCCTCCGCCTCCAGCACCAGACACAGACGGTGACTGACCTTCACCTCCACCAGAACCAGAATTTCTCCCCTCCTCGTCAATTGGTAACCGGTGATAACTAGGGTTGCTAAAGGTAGCCGCGACTACATACACTATAGTCGCCGCCACTAAGCTACCAGCAACTAACCCACCAACGATCTGGCCTTGAGGACCAGCGAGAGAAATAGTGAAAGTACTAGGCAATTGATACGACAGCGTTTGAGGCAAGAACGTAGCAGAGATGGATAGAATGTCGAATCTTCCGTGGAAAGTAATAGTAGAGCCCGGAGTGGTGGACGGTTGACGCAGGGTAACATTAGCGACGGTGCCAGATCCCGTGAGAACACAAATTCCAACGTTTTTGCGGCGACAAAAGCGAGAAATAGCTTCAACGACGTCGCTTCCACCAGGAACCTCAAGAATGTAAGGACTCATAACAGGTTCAGGGTCGCGGGTAATGATAACAGGAGGCCTAGGTCTATTCTTGGAACCAGGCGGTCTGCCTCTGGGGCGACGGACAACCTCAATAGTAGCGCCATCGGTGCCGCCGCTGCTGTTGGGTTCCGTAGATTTGTGTTTCTGGGAATGGGTGGCGGTTGATGAAGGAGGGGGGGTGATGGTGGTGATGGCGACGGCAGCAGCGCCGGTGCTTAGAGTGTCGTCATCTTCGGAGTCGCGAGAAAGTTGGAAGTGTTGAGAAAAAGGAAGGTGGTGGTGGGGGTGAGGATGAAGTTTGGAGAACATATTGTTGGTGTTTTCATGCTTGGGTTGATGATGTTGAGGTTCCTACATATTCACCTTTCATATTGTAAGTTTCTGGGTTTTTCTTGGGGTTTTAATGTTTTTTTTGAAAGACAATTGTATATATATAAATTTTTTTGGGTGGGGTGATGTTTGAATAATATAAAAAATGTGAAGGGATAAGAGAACTAGTTGGGTTGGGACACCCACACAAGTGGGCAATGGATAGATATATAAGAAATTGAACAAAAACGTAGGAGAAGAAGATAGGGATAAGAGCAAAAAGAGAGAATGAAGAAGAAGAAGAAGAGGAATGAGGGATTGGGATTTGGTTTATGGTGAAGTAGATAGGGAGAGAGAAGAGAAAAGAAAGGAGAGGAGGTGAGGTGTATGAGCTTGGAAACCAAGTAAAAGACTAATGGCGCCGCTGGTTGGGATGCTTAAACAATGGGCTCCACTTGACATACATACAAGTCTAATCCAATGAGTCAAGACAGAGATGGGGAATGGGAGAATTTGGTTTTGCTATACCCACAACTAGAATTGTTACGCACAGCTATTTTTTTCATTTATTATTATTGTATTTTTTAATTATAAATAGTGGTACTAAATACTAATGAGTTTTAGCTCGAAATTTTATAATTTATAATAATTTTAAATTTTCGACATAAAAATATTATTAAAAATATTCAAAAATCAAAATAGAGACCTTTTTAATTTTTGAAAAAAAAAATTCTATTACAAAAAAATATTTGAAATAAATGGAGCCACCCCGACCTAGTGGATTGACAATGACTAGTTGATGTTCTATCTATTGGGTTATGGGGGCATGCCCTTTATGTATCTTCTCTCTATTTTCTTTCTCTCTCTATAAAATAGTTTATTATTATTATTATTATTCAAATTTCTATGTAATACCTAGTCTTTTTTTCTTTTAAGAGAGAGAGAGAGAGAGAGAGCCCATGTCGTCGTGGAACAGCTATTTGCATTTGGCTACCTTACTTTGACAAGTAGGGTTGATATATTTGAATTTGATATCTGTATACATATATGCTTTCATGTGCTCTAATCTTTTTTTTACATAAAGATAAGCTTAATTAAAAATAAAAATAAAATTACTAACGAAAATAAGTTCGTTCCAGTAAAATTATAATCTAATAATCGCAAGATTTTTTTAGAAATTTAATCAGATGTGAGTGCCATTAGAAAAATGATGAGCTAAGTAAGAGGAAATCGGCAGCAAAGGAAAAGATGAAATCCAATTTTTAATTAGATGTCTCTTTTTCAAACCCTTGATCATAGGGAAAATTTTTGAGCTCTACCAATCATTTTTGCTTGAGAAGCAAATTTTGATTTGTGTTTTTTATATATAAATGGTTTATTAATAAAAGAATTGTTTTTTAAAAAAAAAAGAGACAAAGATTGGTCTACTTTTTCCCAATTTTAGACGTATAAATATATATATATATATATATATATATATGTATGTATGTATGTAAAGTAAATATCAGTGTGGACCCTTTTATGCATGCTATAATTACGATCCATTTCAGCATTTCTTCCACTTGCAAGCTCTATTTCTTTACCTGGAATATTAACACAGTATCTAGGTTCATTCTGTCTTTTATTGTATTAATTTTGGGAATTTTGAATTCTTCTTAATTTTTATGGAGATTGAGCCCAAGAAATTTCAAGTTTGAACTCTCATTGAATTTTTTTGTAATAAAATTAAAAAAATCTTAGAAGGAAAAATTTATACCAATATTTTCTGAAAACCCAAAATTTCTACACTATGTATGCATATAAAAATCTCGGTCTCTAATTCATTTGATCGAGGATTAAAAATTTGAAGTCTTCCTCAAATTAATTTCTAGTTTTCATATAAAATATATGAAATATGATAATTCTTTTACATGTTTTTTAAAGATCTTATAAAGTGGTTGATGAACATGATATGGTTGAAATGATTTAGTTATGAATAACGAACTTAGCCCTTTTTGGAGTAAACTTGAGAAGGGTACCCAATTCAAAGGCCAAAAACATAATATGACCTAATTAGCAACAGAAGCCGAAAGTGAAATAATCCTGCAGTTTCACAGGTTAAAATTCTAACTTATATTCCAAGTTAAGTAAAGGTAAAATATGCCTTATTTTTCAAAAAATAAAAAGGAGTAAAATATGCCCTTCTTTCAAAATAAATAAATAAATAAATAAAATATGCCCTTTATTACTTATTCAACACTTAACATATCATATTAATAAAAAAGACAAAAAATATTAAAATATTAAATATTCTTTTTTTTTTTACCGATCAATAAAATTATGAATCTTTAATAGTAATATTTCTCTAAATATGATTTTGCATCAAATGATTTTTTAATATTATTGACATTAAAAAGGAATGAATGGAGTTTTCTCCACCCTTGTGAATTTTTTTTATGCCTTCGGATCAAATTATGCTTCATTTACTTGAAAGAAAATCGAAAATTGTTAAAGCAAGAAGATTATATATTTATAGGTGGCGGGGAAAGATTAACAACAAATTTGAAAAAAAATATAAGGCTAGAGCAACACACAGAGATGAAATTGATCAATGATAATAAGATGCTAGAGAACTTGGGATTAGAAATTCTTTTCAGGGATGGATCTAGGCTGGGACACTAAAATATTTTCAAGATTTTAGTCCTAAGAAAGTTTCTATATTTTTGTACGGATAATGAAAAAATTATGCAGTTATATAAAAATATAAATATTCGAAAAGAACCATTGTAACAATTTAAAATTAATATTATTATATAATTATGAATATAAAATTTTTTTATATAATTTTTAATTTTTAATTTATTAAATTTACTCTAACTGAAAATAAATTATAGAACCATCCTATTTCTTTTACTCATTTCAGTTGGAAGGGAAAAGTAAAATTAATTTTGTTAGAGTTACGTTTCCTTCGTTTCTGTGAATCCCCTAATTAATTTTCCTAATTTTTCTTAATTTTATTTTATTATCGTCATTTGGAAATTAACCTTTTGGCTTAATTATGAATTACCCATTTGGGCATGTGGGTAGCCTAGGCCTACCATTTGCACTGTCTATAATTAGCATAGAATTAGTGACTATATAACATTATTGAGGTTAACGCGTCAAAAAGTTGATTGCAGAATTTCAACTTTGTCATCAATCCCATGATAGACGATTCTAATTGGGAAAACAGTTTTGGCCAGTGTCTTATATTGTATTTTTCTTTTTTTTTTGGTGTTAATAATGAATTATAAAACTATTTACGTACTTATATGATAAAGAGTTAAAAATTAAAAGAAAAATATCGAAATCCATACTCCAATGTTTAAGATATTCCTAGTGAAAAATATGAAGAGTATTAGAAAAATTAAAATTAGATTATATATTTATAGACATCAGTATTTAAAAAAAATCACAATCATTCCTATTCACTTTGGAAAAATATTTTGATCATGAATTCGTGGATCCCAAGTGGAATCCACCTAATCCAACGACCAATACGACTTATTCAGTTTTTTTAAAATTTTATTTCTATTTAAGGAAAATTTTGTTTCACATGGGAAGATTAGGGTCTAATCCAATTTAGATGAAGATTGAAGAATCTTTTTTTTCTTTTTCTTATTAGAATTAATGCTTTTTAGAAGTAGTTATTGCATGGCATTAATTATTCGATATATAATGGAGTGTGGGTTTTACGTAATTGTCTGAGTGTGAGTGCCCCTGGCCCTTTGTTTGAAACAGACATATACTTAATACTTGCTAGAAATGCCAAAACCATTAAATTACTAGTTAATGTTAGACCAAACACATAATCAATGTCTGAAAATGGTTTTGTCTTGTGCATTTTATTGGCCACCCAATTAAGTTAAAATCTTGGAGTAGTCACTAGTCAAGGACTTATATAAGAAGTTTGGTTATTATTATGAATAAAGCCAATTGATATTGTCAAAACAGATAGATTTCACTGGTGAATCTCATAAAAATTCATCGATTTAGATTTTCTCAGAGCAATTATTGTACTACACAACTATTATGCACTAGTAAAAACATGGGTAAATAGTTTTTTTTTCTATGACTGATTCAATATTTTATTAGTAATAATATATTTTTTTAGGAAATAAACAAACAAAAAGAAATTCCAAACATGGATATATTAATGGTTAAGAAGGTTCCAAGAACAAATATAGGGATAGCATAAGGTGAATGAATGTAAATGAATATATGTGAATGTTCAAGCACTTTATCTACTATAAATAATTTATTCAAAATCTAAACTTGAAGAAAAAGGGGGAAAAAAAGGGTTTATAAATAAGAAAGACAAATAGTAAAAGGCTTGTTTAGATTTGACTATTTATTTTTTGTTAGTACAAATAAATCCAAGAGGCAAGTTGTTCCTTCTAGTTGCTTTCAAAGAGGGAAACTAAATGCCAATGGGACCAATTCCTTTTGACCCTTTTCGGTTTTTGCTTAGTTTATAATATCCTTAGTGAAGAAGATCATTGCCTCATGCTCAAAAACTACACTTTAAATTAAATGTATTCATTTAAGTAAATAATATTTAAAATATTTGGTCTCCCTTAAAAGGATGCAATTGAAGTGCTTTGAATACCTTGCATACAGACAGAATAGTTACTAGCTATTTTTTATTTTTTTTATGCTAAAAATGATTCAATTAAATATTCAAACTCAAAATGTTACAGTTTTGATCAAGATACCAATATTATTGCTTCTTATATATATATTGGAAGACCAAAAAGTATGTCAATTGCCTCTTTAGTTTGTAAGAATTGATAATATGATACAAATTAAAGCAGCGACCTGGAAAGATACAAGTTATATTGAACTGAGTTCATACTAGTTCTAGATATATAGGGCAAATATCTGAAAAGATATTGGTGCGTGTCTATGTCAATGGTCTCAACATATATATATATATATATATATATATATATATATAGACGAGATCACAAACAATAATTTAAAAGTATGATATTGTGCATAAAGCAAGCAGAAAAGCAAACAATATGCTTTTCATTTTGCAATAAGAAGTTGAGCAAATTTGGTGCAATTTCAATCCTCAGTCCTCGCCACTAAGCATTTACATATCTGGGCATTGTGGAATTGGATTCCATCTTTACACTATGCAAGTAATCCCATACTCCTTTGTCCAGTAAAATGTATGCTGTTCAAATATGAAACTCCCTTCTCAACAAGCTCGGGGACTAATGGTTGAGTGAGAATGGATCGGAGAGGGAAAGGAAATGGCGAAGTTATGTGAAATGAATGAATTATAAGCAACAAAAACAGAATAAAGCCATTTCGAAGATACCTTAGACCCTTAATTAGGGCTCTCCAAAAAAAACAACAACAAAAAACAAAACAATCCAAAATCAAACCGAACAAATATGTTATTTTCGAAATTTTGGATTTAAATTTTTTATTTTAAAAGTCCATCCTGCACATAATATATAGCTTTAAATTCTTGTAGAAATATGAATAAATAATATTTTAAGATTTTTCTTTCTAAAAAATACTCACTTTTTTTATTTGTCCTAAAATATAATGCCGCAAAATTAATTTTTACATTATAATTAATTTATAAATTACCTTTCATACTCCTATTTATTTATTTTTTTATAATCAACAACTATTTATTTAATCTTTTAACTTCTTCAAAAAATGAAAATAGTTTTGATCCATGTGAGATTTAATATTATTAATTTAATATTTGTCATTAGTCCAATTTATTGATGTCATTTGAGAATTCTCATTTTCCATCTAATATAAATGAAAAGCACAATAGAAAAAAATTATATAATTTTTTTTTAAACATGTAACTATTAGACAGAGAGAAGTTTATTTATTTTGCATTTTCATGTTACAATTTTATTGTAAATCATAGTTCGTAATTTGTATACATACACTGGAAAGGTTAGCCTACAGTTTCATCTCTCATTTCCTCTTCACAAATATCACAGGTCGGTGAGGCTCCTTCATTATAGCACTGCCAACTGTCACTGGACTTATCAAAAACAATTTTCTTCATGAACATTGTTTCCCAGTAGAATTTGAATCCCTCAAGAATCAAGTATAGCTAGTCAATAAAACGCACCGACTAGTACAATTTAAAAGGGCTAAAAGTCGGTGGATGCAACCACTTTCCATCTCCAGCTCATGATTTATTCATGTGGATGTTCCAAAAAGGGTTCTTCTAACGATTACAAGTGTCAACAAATTGACATTCTACAAATGAACATTAAATATCATTCTCAACGATTTGGCAAAACAGCTGCTATTCCCACTATTAGCTAGCATCAATACCAACATTAAAGAAAACAAAATAACGGTACAAAATCCAGACGAGCATGTGAGTGATCGCCGATTGGACCATTATCTCATATTCGAGCAACATAAGAATTAGCCTGTGTCACGTATCTCACCCACCGATATGGATTATAGGTATTAGATTTCTTTGCTATCAGTAAGAACTTCACCTGCATCAGGGATCCATGAAAGTTAAAATAATAATAATAATAATATGGTGTCTTCAAAGGCACTCAAAGTACCTACAAGAAAAAAGTGCAAGTGTGCAGTAGGCTTAACTCATTTGCTGTACAGAAATGAGTCCCGAAAGCAAGAGATGTAGTAAAGGCGTGTAAAGCATATAAGCATATCCTTACAATGCAAACCATCTAGCTAAGTTTCGACAATAAAAGAAAAGGAAATGACATGCAACCAAATTTAGCCCCACAACTAATTGTATTTATATTTCACAACAATTATTTGTGCTGAAATGCAAACAAAATCAATACTGCACATGTTAGGTAATGCTGTGAAATGACTACTAAAGATCAGGATCATGGCCTGACCCACAGGAAACAGCCCGCAAACAGGACAGGTGAGAGGAGGATGAAATGGATAAGGTATATATATATAATATAGGTTACAAGTGGCCTAGGAAAACAGATGTAAGAAATTCAACCAGTTAAATTATTCTGTGAGTACATGTTGGATCACCGAAAGGAATCTACAGGGTAGCAGGTAAAGCTGTAAAGGGAAAGGCTCACCTGAAGCCTTGATGCATTGTACATTGGTATTGTGAACGTCATACTAACTGGTCCAGCCTCCTTTGTGATATTCCCTGAACCAAGCAACAAATATCTCATCAGGTACCATGATAAGTGAAAACATCATGAATTGAGAGATGGCCTCATTGCTAAAGATTAATAATTTGTACCATGAAACTACTGCAAAAATGTCAGCTTCACACGTAATGTATGTTCAGATCCACCAACAATCTGTTACACAGTGACTGTGCAAGTTAAATATTACTTGGCAAGTGCAAAATAACTGAATTCAAATGGAAAAATTTATAAAAATCCATGGCATTCTTAAGAAATTCTTACCTTCTTTAATCCCCATTCAAGCCTCTTATTTGCTTCCTTGAAATCTGTTGTTTGCCCAATTGCTTCAGGTTCCAACTCAAATGCAGCTCTATAAAGAGGTGGCAAAAAAATTAATCAGAAAACATTTATGGGAGAATATGTAGTACCAGATTCAAAGATTAGCAGAAATAGTACATTTGGTCTCTGCCCACAAAGCTAAAAGACAGATACAAAGGCAGACCTTTCCCCAAATCTTTTAACATGCTAAATGCAAATTGACTGACATCCAAGCCAGTTTTGTATGGTTTGAGGATTCAGTGCAAAAGGCTAATGTGAAGTCCACAAATCTTCCAACAACAACCTTTGTTCTTTCCGTTGATAAAATATGCCAAATGCTCGCTGATACAATGCATTCAAGGCAAAAGAAAAAAAAAGACTGCCTTCCCTTTTACATGTACTTCAAAGTAATTTGTTTGTGTCATCTTTCCTCAATTCATATCTAATTACATGATCTTCCTAATGCGAGTGATGCATATGACTTGCCATATTTTAGACAAACAGCTACCCCTTATAGATTTCTCATTTGAAACATGTCAAACAAACTTGTCCAGAAGTTCTATTGTTTCAGCACCCAGACAGGCATAAAATTTACTTCACTAATAAACTTGAATGCATGTCCTACCAGTGAACACAATTGAAACCATAAAACCATTTTATTCATTCTAGTTTGCAGAAATACATGAACCGCTTGGTAAGTTCCAGAATATGCATAAAGGATATTCTCTGCTCTAACTATATAAGTGACCGCATTGAAGCACACCTGGTGGTATATTTTGGCAATGGCATCTGTACAACAATTGTGTTTGCAGTAATGCTTGGGGGAAACTCTGCTGATATTTTAAGAATCACTTCAGCCTACAAACATAATCAAATACAGGAAATAGTCAGATAAAAAATGATCCATAACAATGGTGATCAGCAATACCACTTAAGCCATGTCTAAGCCCAAAGGCTTCACTTATCTCTATGATAAATTTTCTTCTTAAATATTGACCATCGCACACTAACAAAAGCAATACACACAGCACAAAACGCAAGAGAACAAGTCCCATAGCCAAGGCAGACGTTATTATGTCACAGAAATGGATCCGTTTTAGCTCTGTTATTTTCAGCATTTAGCTTATTTCCCATTAGGAAGACAGTGTTCGCCTTAAGGGCTCCTGCTTCCTCAATCAAAGTATTTATCCGGAAAGGAGGTTTAAATTCCTGGGCCATACGATAGTTCATGACAGGAAACTCACCAACCGAGGGTACCTGACAAGCATATTAACAATCTATTTAAGAAACAAAAGACAAAATTGAACCTTCTCAATTGGCATATGTATTCTAGCCAATAGTGTTTTTTACTCACCAGAGACAGAGTCCTGTCAAGATCAAAACTATCAAGATGTACAGCTTCATGGAAATTACAATCATCAAGTATCACTACTCCTGACCCAGATGTCCTGTAATCTGTGATAGCAAGCAGCACCAATTGAGAGCAGGAGAGAGAGTAGCTTCAAAAATACATATTGATAATCCAGGTTGACTATCATAAAAAGTCACTCCACACACAAAGAAAGCAACAAACTTCAAAGAAGGGAAATGACCCTTTTTGGCTGCCTTTGGAAAAATTACTTCATTGGGGACCATAAGTACAAGAAGTTACATATCAGTCAATTGACTGAAAATTTGTAACTTATTAGTAATATCAGTTCCTAAATCCTAAAAAACCTCGATGTTTACTTGTCATGCTTGACCAAGATAACTATGAAACATGTAGGTATTATATGCGGAAAGAGTTCATGAACTTGGATCATACTGTAGACAGATTTCCCACTACCCCTTCCTATGCTCAGGTCCTCATTAAGAGCTAAACGAATTTCTGGATTTCCAGTAAGATAGCTCTTCATTTGAATCGTGCCATCAATTTCTGATGTCAGTATGTAACCCTGTTTGTCCAAATAACAAATGACAGCATAGAGATGAAACAAGATGATGTCTGATGAGCAAGAAATCAGCTTATGCAGAAAAAGATCATGAATTAGTTCAATGAGATCATAAAAATTTCAATGTACCATAAGCACAGTTAAGTGATGTTGCACATGAGATTCTATCTGCATCTTGTCAACAAACTCATCCATTTAATAACTACAATTGCAATGCTGAAAAAAATGCTCGTGGAATTTGCCAATTGGCACAGGCATGATCGGGGTCAGGGTGGGCGTGGGGAACCAAAATGTAGTACAATTTGCTTGAAGGATGTAGATATGAGAAGTTAACAACAATAATAGAATGTACAGGGATCACTCTGGTGCTTGTAATCATGTCAATTGGAAATTATTTACATTTGACACAACTGAAAAATCACCTTGATATTTCTCAAATTAATAAACAAATACTTACACTAGAGCTGAATGTCACACTGATTTTTTCGATTATATCCACAAATATTTCCTCCCTCTTCCTACCTCCAGGCTCATTTGCCACAATAGATTTTGTTACAGCTTTACCTGGCATCCTTTTCGTCCCTTGCTGCATTCATCCAAATTCTAAGTATCAGTTGGATAAAAGATGCTACGAACAATAAATATAAGGAGCCTTTTGAGCATTACTCAATTTAAGTGTGATATGACCAATCAAATCATACCATAAAAATGGCAGCAGGATTCAGAGGTTGCAAACGGCCAGCATCAATAACAATTGGCTCATTAAATATGTAGGACTTCAAAACATCAGTGGATGTTGTTTGTACATAACCAAAATCCTGAAAAAAGAAATTAGCAATTATAAATCTCATGTAAAACAGCGGTAATGCTTCAGATAAGTAAAATGCCAAAATCTCATGAAAGAACATGCATATTACATAAATAAACAGCAAAAGTTAAACACTGCATTCTGCCACAAATTTCAGTAGCTGATATAAGGCACACCATGATAAAGGAAATGTAAATATACTAAAAATCTTTTGGAAGCCAATAGCAAGGATTAAGAGCTAAATATGAGACAGGAAACACAAGTATGATAATGTATATTTGACTTGGGCATCAATATTCCATAATAAATGGCACAGATTACAAGAAAAGAGAGCAGCAGAGCTCCATGTGTGCTCCAGAAACATGCGACCAGAAAGGATGGACAGCATGATAAGAAAACTTACCATCACTTCATCAAGCAACTCATATACAAGCACAAAGTTTTTCCTCAGAGAATCTTCATTGAGAATGCCAAGATAATCCTTGATAACACGAGCAATCCTTTGTAAGAGCTCCAAGACCAGAGAAGGTGACACATTAACTCTTGTGGTTGCAACAAATAATAATCCGACTACCTTTACATGAAAGTAGTTTACCCCATCCACATTCTATTGATAAACAAAAGTACCAAAAAGAATAATGATATTAGCATATTGCCTAGATTAAAATAATGGCTGTCATAATGCTAAAAGTAAGTATATGCTCCAGAAAAAGTGCACCAGAAAAATTAAGGAAAAAGCATTCATTCTGAATCATAAAAAAACTGAGGAAAAAACATCTATTCCATATACCATCATATAGACAAACATTCATATTCAGATACGGAACTCTACAAGACTATAATGCAGAAATGGAGACCATGCAATAGATCCAAATGCTCTTAATATTCCATGGGACGCCATAGAAACAAAAACAAGGCTGAAATTTTATTTTTTGAAATTGACCAACAAAAAATATGTTCACTGTATGATACAAAGCCTTCAAAAACGTGTGGCTTCCAAGTTTACTAGAGGGGCCCTCGTATTTTATGTAGATGATTGATAAACCAATTCTTTTATAAAGTGGGGAAGATAAAATAAGTCATCGCAATCCTTCGCAGGCAAAATTCTATCTTCTGTTTGGCTTACACCAACAATATAGTAACGATCTCACTTAATATACACTAACATTATACCTTCCTTCCTTTTGAGAATATGTAGGACAAAAAGCAATTTCAATCTCAGAAAAACGAAGACATATAGAGAGAACTCGACAAATTTTCAACATCAGATCCACCATGTACATAAACAAATAAAGGTGGAGATTCTTCCACTTGATGTATTCAAAGTACGTTAAGAGATGAGAAAACGCACTGCCTAACATTATTCGGAAACACAATACCTACAAAGACAGGGGGCGCCTCTTCTTCTCCATCCTCCTTCCAAAACTTAACTTTTCTGAAAAATATTTCAGCACTTCCTTTTGGTACCTCGCCGCGATCTGCAATGCAATTAACAGAATTAAAAATTAATAAAATGAAAAAATCTAACTCCAAAGTTTACAACAACTTCCATCCATTAGCCAATGCCTAAGGTGAAACTCAAAATCCATTTGAAAAGTGAAAGAACGCTATCTGCTTGAACTGCAGCTGTATGATAGTTAAACAATTAAGATCACCAGTAAAATTTAACAGAGTCAAAGGTGGAAAAGAAGAAAATGACCCCTGGATCTGTGGAACCTAAATTCAGAACTCAACCAAGTTTGAATCAAAAGAAGCTAATATACCAAATTTTAAACAGGATTGGATTGAGAAATTAAGTATGATATAGGATAGATCCGCCAATATGTAACGAAGATAGGGAGAACTTACAATCGCGAAGGACAATATTATCGCCTCGCAGAGAGAGAACAAAGAACTGAGAAATCATGATTTTTCAGCTTCTCCGTCTTCGAATCCTTAGTCTCTGTAAATTAAGCTTGGGCGATTTGTTTATTTTTTATTTTTTTGGGGCTTGACTTTTGTAGTTTTCAACCATCTTAAATATTCTTTCAAACATTGGTGGTCAATCTTAACGAAGGGAATTTATATCAAATTTAATATTATTTAATTTGTTTATTTTTTATATATAAATTCTCAAATATAACCATTTAAAAATTTATGATTACCTTCGTTAAAATTTATTTTTTATTATTTTATTAATAAACTCAATTTTAAACCGGCTCATGTAATTATCGAATTCAATTTTAAACTAAACTTAATAAATATGTTAACGATTATTTAACAAATCATATAAATTTAATAATTTTAATATGAATCGAATTCGGATTTAGGTATTAAAACTCAATTTGAATTCGGATTTATTTAAAAATCTAACAAACTGAGTCTAAATTCTTTATTATTCAACTTAGATTGATTTGTTTACATACTTTTAGTTCAAATTCCACTAAGTTTGCAATTTTTATTAACTGCGTTTTGGCCCCTAGAAAACTCAATTTACTAAAATTTAGCCCTAAGAGATTTTTGGGCGGAATTCATTTTAGTTTCTGGTTTTAAAGTTTATTGAAGTTTAATATTACATTCAAAATTGGCAATATAAAGTTTATTGACCAAAAATATTATGCAGCTTTGTAGTGTTTATGTTTAGTGTGTCGATTAAAAATGTTACCTTCTTACTCCTTTCCAATCATATTTATGTATGATCAATATTAAATTTTATTTAACGATTCCAAACTAAAAATATTTCAACTTTTGGATATCATACACATTAGACAAGAAAACGTCATAATTTAAAAAAAAAACAATGTTATTAGTTTAAGAATGGTGAAATAGAATATTATGTAATAAGATAATAAGATTATAAAATTCATTTCATCAATTTATAACAAATAAAACTATAGATAATCTTTATTCTAATTTTATAATAACTCGGCTTAGAGTATATCTAAGAACGCTCTTTGTTTTAAATAACATTTTTAAATATAGAAAGTAAATTTTTTTTATAAGTTACAATTTAATAGATTTTTTATATTTTTATTTTATTCCATATAAATTAATATTTATAAAAAAAAAGTAAATGACTTTTATTATAATAAAAAATATATTTTTAGAAAAATGCATCAATAAAAAAATAGAATATGCATAAAAAGTAAAAATATATTAATTATAATTAGAATAAAGAGTAAAGTTTAGTTTTTTAGATATAAAGAGTCAAATTCATTTTTTACTCTAAATTTTATAGGAAACCTATTGAAAACCATTTTTATAAAATGATTATTTAAAATAAATAACATAAATTAAATAAAGAATTTGTCAGAGATGGTCTTAAATATTTTCAAAAATGAAACTGATTCTATTTTCTATAATTACAATTACAAATGTTACTTAAGTTCTTATTTCGAATTATCAAATTATTAGATTATACACATGTAATGTTTACCTATGTCTGGATACACAGAAAATAGATTTACTTTGGAGTGAAATAATATAGAATATATTTGATTTGATCCCCTCTATTTAAATTACCTTTCACTGTTTGTTTACAATGTAAATGAGTTGAAACTTGAAAGTAAATAATAATTTTTATTATTTGTGTTGAGAAAGAATAATATCAATATCAGAATATTATCCTTCATAGGCTAACTTAGGCAACAAATCAAGTTAGCCTCAAATTGATAGCTGTCAAGCTATAATTAGTACCTAGCTGGATTATTGTAATTAGGTAATAATTAGAATGTAATTAGGCAACATATCCAGCCAATGCAAAATAGGAAGTTGCCAAACGGCTAGTTTTCTCTTTACATGTAATATAGACTTATATATATCCATGTACAGTATATAAAAAATAGAAGAAGAAAAAAAAAAAACAAGAACAACTTTTTCATCATTTTTCCTGCTCTTTAATTTTTCTCATGGTATCAGAGCTTATTTGTTCACATCATTCAGAAACTAGCAACCCAAAATTTGTACCATCACTGCTAAAATCATGTCACAACAGTTTGATACCACCAAACTTACAACTATAATCCTCAATGGCAACAAGAATTACATCCCTTGGTCCAGATCGGTTACAATAGGTCTTGGTGGCAAAGGGAAACTACACTTTGTCACTGGAACCAAAGAAAGACCCAAACCAGACAAACCAAACGAGGCAACAGCTGCAGAAACTGCACAAATTGAAGAATGGGACATCAACGATCAAATGATTATGTCCTGGCTCCTCAGTACAACGGATCTGAAAATCTCAAATGTGTTAATGTATTCCAAATCCGCAAAAGAAATATGGGACAAGGCAAGAAGGAGGTATGGTCAAACCCAAAATTTTGCTCACATTTTTAGTCTTAAACAAAAACTATCCAAAATCAGACAAGGTAATCTCAGCAACAATGAACTAGTAACTGAAGTTATGTCAAAATGGGAGGAACTTAATATATACCTTCCACCAACCACTAACCCGAATGAAACCCAAAAAAGAGCCGAGCAAGACCTGATTTTTATCTATCTCGGAGCCCTTGACCCCAGCTATGAAGCAATTCGATCTCAAGTCTTGGCATCAGCCGAAATGCCAAGCTTTGACGATGTGGTTGCGAGAATCGAGCAAGAGCAGTCCAGGCGGTCTCTCATGAACTCGCATCAATCTGAAACCACCGAAAACCATGCCTTTAAAACATACTACAACCCTAGAGGATCGGCCAAGACAAAGGGAGCTGTAGCAACCGACTGGTGTGACCACTGCAAGCGTGCAGGGCACAACCGAGAAGGGTGTTGGGTGCTACACCCTCATCTCAGGCCGATGCGCAACAAAGGAGGAAGGGGTGGCGAAAAAAGGGAGGTGTTCAGCGGATTGAGCAAGGGGCCGGACCAAATAATTGAAAGGGGTGAACCAACGGGAATTAGATCTGAACCAGCAAAAAATCAAGGGGCAGAACTGGTTGGATCTTCTGTGGTGCCAACTGCACAGTTAGCACACCTCATGACTCAACTGAGCAGCTTATTACAACAACATGCTGCAGGTACATCTAAACTTTCTACTTTTCGTACTAAATCTTTTGAAATTTTAAAACTGTTGGAAAATTGTGCTCAAAAACTTGCCAATCTCTGTCAACATAAAAAAAATTGGATTGTAGACTCCGGTGCCACTAATCATATGACTTGCAACTCAAATAAATTACAAAATTTTACCAAATTAAAGGAACCACAATATGTAACTGTTGCTAATGGCAACAAAACTCAAATCCTTGGAACTGGCACCGCTAACCTCCTTAACGAGAATGTTAAAAATGTTCTATATTTACCAAATTTTAATTCTAATTTATTATCAGTTAGAAAAATAACCCAAGACCTAAACTGTGATGTCATTTTCTCACCAAATAAAGTGACCTTTCAGGACCGAGTCACAGGGAAGAAGATTGGTAAGGGAATTTTTAAAAACGGTCTATATTACCTTGAAGACACTATCAATAAATGCTTTGTGTCAATGAGTCCAGTAGATCGTGACAAGTTACTACATTGGAGATTTGGTCATCCATCTGATCAAGTTTTAAACAAACTTTTTTGTTATAAATTAGACTCAAGTAATTGTGATATTTGTAAGCTTGCTAAACAAACTAGATTGTCTTTTCCTTCTTCTACTAGTGTATCGGAAAAATGTTTCGATTTAATTCACTCTGATGTTTGGGGACCTGCTCCCGTTGATTCATATAATAATTTTAAGTATTTTATAACTTTTATTGATGATTATTCTCGAACTACTTGGATTTATCTTTTAAAATAAAAAAGCGAAGTATTTTCTTGCTTTCAAGAATTTTTCAATTTTATTGTAAATCAGTATAGTGCCAAAGTAAAGATTTTTCGATCAGATAATGGGACAGAATATGTTAACAAAAATTTTGCCGATTTTTTCAAACAAAAAGGGATTCTACATCAAACCACGTGTGTTAATACTCCTCAACAAAACGGAGTCTCAGAAAGAAAAAATCGTCATCTCCTTGAAGTCACTAGGTCATTACTTTTTCAAAATAATGTCCCAAAGATTTATTGGTCAGATGCAGTGTTAACAGCGACTTATCTTATAAACAGGTTGCCAAGTATGAAACTAAAAAACATGAGTCCCTTAGAAATTCTCAAAAGAAGAAAAATAGACCTAGACCATATTCGAGTTTTTGGGTGTACATGTTTTGTACACATAAAAAGAAATGACAAATTGGATAGGAATTCGGTTAAAACTATATTTCTTGGGTATTCTTCAGAAAAGAAAGGTTACAAATGTTATGATCCAAAAAACCACAAACTTTACATCTCAAGAGATGTATCGTTCATTGAAAGTGAACCATATTACCAACCAAACAGACAAGAAAGCAACCAACCAACCATATTGTCTCCAAATAATTTTATGTCTCCTGAAGTGATCAATCAAGAACAGGTTGAGACTATAGAGGAAGAACAGATCGGTGAATCAAACGCAATTTCTTCAGGAGGAGAAGAGGAAAGAGAATCAAATGAAGAGCTTTCTCAAGAAGAGTCTGGTCAGCCAACTCAAGAAGAAACTGCCTTGAGAAGAAGGTCCACACGACAGACTCGGCCTCCTGCCAAATTAAGGGATTATGTATCCCATCAGGTAACGTATCCAATTCAAGAGCAGACTCGGCCTCCTATAAAAACCCATCAGGTAATATATCCAATTCAAGACTTTATTTGTTATGAAAAGGTATCTCCTGAATATCGGGTCTATTTGAGTAACATAACTAGCCAAACTGAACCAACCAGTTTTGATGAAGCCAATTTGGATCCACTCTGGCGGAAGGCCATGAAAGAAGAACTTCATGCCTTGGAAAAAAATGACACATGGGACATTGTCAACTTACCAAAAGGAAAAAACCTGTAGGCTGTAAATGGGTATACAAGATTAAATACAACAGTGATGGTACAGTAGAAAGGTATAAGGCTAGATTAGTGGCCAAATGATTCACTCAAACTTATGGCATTGACTACCAAGAAACTTTTGCACCAGTAGCTAAGATGAGTACAGTTAAAATCTTGTTATCGGTAGCTACCAACTTAGGATGGAACCTATTCCAAATGGATGTAAAAAATGCATTTCTTCAAGGTAACCTGGAAGAAGAAGTCTATATGACTCTTCCTCCAGGTCATAAAATTACATCAGATCCATCATTGGTGTGTAAGCTAAGGAAGGCAATCTATGGGCTAAAACAATCTCCAAGAGCATGGTATGCCAAGCTAAGCTTTTTTCTTCTAAAGAAAAATTTTGTTAAAAGCACAGCTGATTATTCTATGTTTATTAACCATTCTGAAAAATCAACCACCATTATCCTTGTCTATGTAGATGACATTATCATCACTGGAAATGATAATGAAGAAATCAAAAGAGTTAAGCAATCATTGAAAAATGAGTTTGATATCAAGGATCTTGGTACACTCTCATATTTTCTTGGAATAGAAATAGCTCACTCAAGCAAAGGATTATTCCTATCCCAAAGAAAATATGTCATTGACTTGTTAAAAGAGACTGGTAAGTTAGGAGCAAAACCAGCCGGTACCCCAATGGAAACCAATATTAAACTTGGACTAAAAGATGGCGAACCACTACCTGACATAGGACAATATCAGAGGTTGGTAGGAAAATTGATATACCTTACGGTTACCAGACCTGATATTGCATTTGCAGTTAGTGTTGTAAGTCAATTTATGCATGCTCCACGTACCAGTCACTTGAGTACCATTGATAGAATACTGAGATATCTCAAAGGTACTCCAGGTCAAGGAATCTGGATGAAGAAAAATGTTACTAACAATGTGGTTGGTTATTCTGATGCAGATTGGGCCGGAAGCTGTGACAGAAAATCAACCACAGGGTTTTGTACGTTTGTAGGTGGAAACCTAGTGACATGGAAAAGCAAAAAGCAGAATGTTGTAGCACGATCAAGCGCAGAGGCAGAATATCGAGTCATGACATCCACAGCAAGCGAGCTTACTTGGATCAAACACTTACTTCACGACATGAAGATAGAGTGTGAAGGAACTATGCAGATGTATTGTGACAATCAAGCAGCACGACACATTGCATCCAATCCTGTCTTCCATGAAAGAACGAAGCATATTGAAGTTGATTGCCATTTTGTTCGAGACAAGGTGCAATCAGGAGAAATCGAGACACCATTTCTCAGAAGCCAAGAGCAACTAGCAGACATATTCACCAAAGCACTCGACAAACCAACATTTGAAAATATACTTAACAAGTTGGGCTTAATCAATTTATTCGAGTCCAACTTGAGGGGGAGTGTTGAGAAAGAATAATATCAATATCAGAATATTATCCTTCATAGGCTAACTTAGGCAACAAATCAAGTTAGCCTCAAATTGATAGCTGTCAAGCTATAATTAGTACCCAGCTGGATTATTGTAATTAGGTAATAATTAGGATGTAATTAGGCAACATATCCAGCCAATGCAAAATAGGAAGTTGTCAAACGGCTAGTTTTCTCTTTACATGTAATATAGACTTATATATATCCATGTACAGTATATAAAAAATAGAAGAAAAAAAAAAAACAAGAACAGCTTTTTCATCATTTTTCCTACTCTTTAATTTTTCTCAATTTGAATAGAAAGGAAATTATATTTACCTTAATGAAAGAAAGTAAAGTTATTCTAGTTAATTTTTTTTTCAATTCTAAGAAAAAAATACAATCTCTCGTTTTTAAAAAAAAAAAATTAACCAAACCATGAAAAGTAAATTAGATTAAAACAGAGAGAATAATATTTCTTTTATTCTCATTTCCTTCATTAATATAAATCAAATTTCTATGTATCCAAATTATGAAAAAGAGTTGAAATTATATTTACTATGCCCTTCTTTACTCTACTTCACTCGTTTCCCTCCATCCAAACGACTAGCAAATCAAATATATTTACACAGTAAAGATTACAATAAACTCAGCACCAAAATTCTATGGCTTTGGCTGAGAATCTGCAGTCTTGGCCAGCACTGCTGTTCATGAATTCAAGAGTCCATTTTTCAAATGTACAATTCACAAAATCATAATATCCTCCATGAATAGAAAGCCTGTCTTTCCTCACCCTTTCTTCGATCCATGGATAAGTCAGCAAGTTCAGCAATGAACAGTTTATAGATTCCTGTAACATTTTGAATATGAATCAAACTTCAGTTGCAATTATTATAAACTGCAAGTACTGATTTTTCTTCTTTTTTTTCTTTTCTTTTTCTCTGTCTTTTTCTTTTTTGAGAAGTTGGATTCAGTTCCCACACCTTTTCACAATGTTTGCATTGTAGATCGAAGCTAAGGTCACTTGCATCAGCTTCTGTTTTTAATTTGGCAACTTTTGCTATAGCAACCCATTTCTCTACAAAGCTACAAGACCAAAAAAAAAGTGCAGCAATGAAAACTTTGGGCAAAAACCCACCAAGAACAAGGAAGAAAAGAATAACGACCACTTTTCTTTTTCTGTCTTTTTTTTAGGTCTTTTTTTGTGTCTATAGTTTATAGAGCTCGCTTTTCAAACACAGCCAAAAAAGCAACCCAATCCCATTCATGGGTAAAAAATTGTCCAAAATTAGTTTCCAGCTGAGGAGAAAAAAGAAAAAAAAAATTAATATAATTGAACCTGGATTTCTTGTCCTCTTGCATACTCAAAGAGCTTGAATTCCTGCACAGTTACTATGGCCAATTACAAATATATTTTCAACCTGCAAGGATTAAATTGCCAATCATATCAAGCAGATGGAAGTACATGATTCAACAAATTTAACAGAGGGGAATGATCTTTATAAGAACTAACTATGTGTTGGACTAAAATAAATTTACCAGAACAGAAAAAGAGTAACATACTTCAAGAGTATTGACAGCAAACTGAAGGGCAGCATTTGTTTCTGTTGGTCCATTTTGTCAAAAGGAAAAGAAAAAAATTGAAAATAACTTAGCCACATAGGATTGGTAGCAAATCTTGAAGATGAGCAAAATTGTGAGTACCTCAAGAGGGGGGACAAGATTTGCGACATTTCGGACCATAAAAACTTCTCCAGGTTGAAATCCAAGGATGTTAGAAGGGCAAACCCTGGAGTCTACACAAGCAATCACCATAAACTGCTCAAGTTGTCAGTTGAAAACTACTACATAACTGACTTGCATCAAATAAAAAGATAAAGTGATTGAATTTTAGAGCATCAATGAAAAGCCCAAAACAGAACCAAGTTAGTTTTATCACCTTTGGAGATTGCAGCTTAGCTAGAGTTTGAAAATGATCAAATTCTTCTCTGTTGAAAACCATTCATCACTAAGAAGACAAGAAGATTGAACAATTACTCAAAAGTGACGGAGTTTGGCATGCAAACTTACAAATATCTGTGCCTCTTGAAATTTAGAAACCTCGATTTCAACTCATTAAAGAAGTTCAACCCACTATTCTGTGCTTCAACACTTGTATGCTCATGAACAAGTCCTAGGGAAGGACTTGATGCATCAACTCTCAAAACTGGACACTCTCTGCAAACCAATATAGCATAACTAGAGCTAATCCAATGACGAAGCACTAAATTAAGTTGCAATTCCTAGTGAATATTTGGGCCTATTATATGTAATCTTACCTTTGTGAAGAGGGCAATCTAAACCTGAAATCGTTGGCTTTTGCAAATTTCCCCTGAAAGAACAAAAAAAATATCACACTCAAGCTAATATTATACACATCTGCTTATTAATACAACTAATTAAGCAAATGGGAAGCGCCGAAGAACTAACTGAGCCCGAATTAGGAGAATATATGGGGAAATCAAGAAACGAATTGATAATAAAAGAAAAGGGTAGGCCGTGAAAGCCTCCCTTCTTCGCCGAAACATATCTAAAAGCAGCTACTGATGTGGTAAGAATGGAAAGAGTTCTCGATCCTGTGGAAGTAAGAACATTTAACCGAGAAAAGAATCAAGAATCAGAAAACCCATTGAAGGTAAAAGAAAAAGAAATCATTATGATGAAAAAGATTGAGCTTACGAATGAACCAGACCATCTCTGTGATTGTTTTTTACCGATCGGAGATGAACTCAGCTTCCACAATACATAAACATGTCTTACTTTTTTTGTCGTTTATGGTTGCGTAACGTGCTTGCCTTGACAAATGGGAAATGATTTTTTGAGAAGTGGGAAGTATATAAAGAGCAGACAAGGCAAGCTTATCCAGTTGGAAAAGCTGTATGGTTATCCTCCCATCTTTATGGGACAGATAATATAATAATATTATGATTTCCCATTTAATGGGGGCTGGGGAATATTCAACTTAAAAATGCAAAGCAATGTATCTCACCCAATAAATTAATTATGAAATTTTTATCTTTCAAAATACAGTTTATGAAATAAGATGATATAATGAACAAACCATAAAATATAATAATTATCTTGCATGATACTGTACGAATAAAGCATAAAATTCACTTTTGTTGTAGCTTTCTAACAACCATACCTCTAGTATTTGAAGGATTTAACTCGTAATGATTTAATATTGTAAATTTTTTTTATAATATTAAATTTTTTTATTTAAATTCATTAATTTTTTTTAAATGACATGTATCTTTTTTCAGTCTAATTTTCAAATCCTTCACTGAATCATGTATCTTCCATCATGATTGTAAAAATCCATCTTCTAATTTTGATCAAAGCGTTGGATTTTGACTAAAAAAATAGTTCTTCTTTTTCTATTTTTGATCAATTTGAATTTAATCCTCTCTTCATATCTAAATACCCATTTTACTATCAGCCATAAAAAGCAAAATTTCCAGGGAAGCATTACCCAGATATGGAGCCATTCCATCTCCTCCTCTCACTCCCATTGGATGCATCTTCACAACACTGCATCGATTAAAAAAAAGGGCAACATTGCTGATAAATTATAGGCATTGCCACTCATATCGCGAATTCCCAATCATGGTGTCTCTCGATTCCAGTTTGTTACCATAATGATGAATTAGATATCATTCAGACATTATTAACTAGACCTTTAAAATTGTACAATTGGCTCAAAAAAACTTTTTAAAAATCATATAAAATTTTTAATAGCTCTGAAATTTTTGTTTATAGGCATCAACAAGGTTCTTTAAGTTTCCAAGGACTTCTCTAAACCTATTTCAAGAGTAAAGATGAAATTTTGAAGATGAACTATGTGAAATTAGGAGTAATAATTTACAGCAAATTGACGGGTCCAGTTTTGTATTGATTAACAAACTTAGTATTTTTGTAGAATTTTGGTAGCTTTACAACTCCATTACCACTTCCGTACAAAAAAAGTGCCTCTCTTTAGGCACTGAAGGAATTAAATATTTATTTTCAGATCATTCTAAGTTAAATGCAGTTCATATCTTGTAATTGTATAGTCCAAAGAATGAGGTTGAAAGAAAAACAGCCAGAGATTATAGGTATCTTCCAGGAACCAATTGGGCAACATCGACAGACTCTTTTGAATTACCAAATCGCTTCGCTCTATTCTCATGCTCTTTCTCTAAACTCATTTGAAAAGTTTATTATTATTATTATTATTATTATTATTATTATTATTATTATTATTATTATCTTTTTAATTCTGACACGATTGACCTTCCTTTAGTTACTAAAAACATCGGAAGATTCAATTGATTGTATCACTAGACCTTAAAGAAAACAAATAATAAGAGATTTACACCGAAAATCAAATGAAGTACAGAGCTTTACAATCAATTACCAGTATTTTAAGTGCAGAAAATCTTGGATGCAACAAAGAATGAAACGTGAGGCTATAATTTTACAAAAGCTCAATCATAGTAATAATACAATTGGTCCAATTAAATGCTTAAATGCTTTTTAATACTATATAACTTAATACTATAAAACATTTTTATATTATATAACTTACCAATTAAATGCTTAAATAAGTAAAAATATATAATTTTTTTCAAATGCTTTTTAATACTTGTTTTATAATTGGTCCACATTATCAAAATATTAATTTACAAAATTTATTACTTTATTTAACAAATTAAATCTGGTGATATTAACTAATTATAAAGTAAATGTCAAAAAAAATGTAGGTAGCATTTTTCAAATTAAAGACTATATTTCAATTAAAAAAAATATAAAATTTTAAAGTTAAAGAGTATCGTTGATAATGGGTATGGATATATGCTAATGTATTATTACCATGAATATAATTAAGGTAATAATACAATAATATTGAGAATTTGTTTAATATTGCGTTTGCAAAAAAAAAATTTGGAGAAAAAAATTTTATTTTTAAATATTTTAAGTTTTGAAAACCATTTTTGAAAAGAAACAGGTAAATAAATATTTTTTTAAGAAACAGATTTGATAAAAATAATTTATAAAAAATTAAAAAAATCAATCAATTAAATCAAAAAAATTATAAAACTGTTTTCTGGACACAATAATTCTAAACATCCCTGAGTATCGTTAATTATAAGCTTGGTTAATATAATATGTATTCAGACCGGAGTGGACTCAGATCAAGAACTCAAAAGTTTCGAGTCCAATTAAGCCTGGCTAAATAATTTAAGCAGTTTAGTTTCAAAATAACGATTCATGTTCCTGGATAATCTCGATTTGAAAAGTTTTGAGTTATCAAACAGGTAAAACCCATTTTTGAATCTTTATATATTCAATTTAATTCTATTGCTTTCAACTGAATTTTTATACTGTTAAGCCACTTTAATTTTAAATTCAGTTCATATTAAGAATTTTTAAAAATGTATATGAAAATAAGGCAAAATACAATATTTGTGCTAACCCTTCTGTTTTTTTTTTAATTGAGCCTTTATATTTTTATTTTGACGTATTAAATTCTTATATTTTAATTTTTTTTTCAGATTCCTTTTTTTTAATGGTTCCATCCAAATTAAGAGTTATATATACATTAATGCATCATGATACAAGGGAGTTGTGCTACAAGCATTGACAAGAAAAAGAAAGATGGCAAAGATTTCTTGATTTTGAATTTTTAGCTCAAATAACAATTCTCAAAGAGATTTTGCCTTCGCTAAATCAGAGTGTGTGAATATAAAAATTGAAGTATATGAATTAAATAGGTCAATAGAGACTTATTTTGCAAAAATAAAAAAAAAATCAGAAACTTAATTTTGCAATTCTCAAAAAATAACATTTGAAATTTTAAGACAATATTTTTATTTTAATTATTCAGCCTAGTTTTGGATAATTCGGATACTTGACGGAATAATTGCGATTCCAAAAAATATACTTTTTCTTTTAAAATAATCAAAAGTTTAATCACCCACACTTCCGATGTCAACTTCATAGACATCCTGCGAGCAAAAGATTGCAAAACTTCAGGTATGATTTGCAATTTTATGCTGTAAAAACTCATATAAACGACGGTTTTGTTTTCATTTTGAGAGGAAAGGGAGAAAAAAAAAAACAATGATGAGTAGGATAAAACTTTAAAGTAAATTTAAGCGATAACGAATTCCCAATCAACAATAACAGGGTTGGTTTCAAGATATTCACATTCAAACATTGCTAACAATTTGCTATAGCCTATTATACCATCACATCATCACCGCCCTTGACCAAACCGTAGCCCCGAACCCGTTTATTCCCATGGACCACCTGACCCAATATCCCCGAACTCGACACCCGATTTTCCACAACCGCCTTCAACGCCCTTCTCAATAACCCCACTTCTTCTTCTCCCCCACCTCCACTCCCCCATTCTACCACCACCACGCTCTTCGTCCGTCCACCCACCGTCATCATCTCAGCCCTCACTGCCCTCGCCTTCACCAACCGGATCGCCTGTGATAAGTCCCGGTTTAACCCTGGCCTATCGTCGCAACTCACGCTCACTCTCATCGTCTTCCCTTTACCATCACAATAACTCAAAGTTGCCTCGTCGGATTCCTCTGGAAACGGCCAGTACTCTTCAAGCTGTGCTCCGCTGCCGCTGCAGCAACCGTCTCTGCCTTGAAGCGCCACGTGAGAGACTTGCTTTCTTAGCTCTCTCACGTGATGGACTACCTCCGCAAGCAACGAGGCCTTGTCCGTCTGTTTATTGTGCGTATAAAATCCCCGAAAGTTACGATAATGCCATTGAGGTTTATCAAAGTTGACAAATTCGAAATCGAAAACGAACCTTACCTTGGTGGCGCTAGGGAGGAGAGTACGGAGGGTGGAGAGATGAGCGTTGATACGCTGCCGTCGTCTCCTCTCTGCTTCCTTATGGCTCTTGCATGCATCCGTCGAATTCTTTCCCGATCTCGACGACGAGCTAGGAATGGATTCTCTTCCGGCGCCGCTGTCCATGACGTTGACTAAGCATGGCTCTCTAAGAAATCCGTTCTGGTTGGAATAGCTCTCGAAGCCATGGTAGCTCTGATTCTGAAAAGGAAGCATCTCTTCCCCTTTTAATTTGTAATTGAAAGAATCTGAAGAAGAATAATATTAATAGAGATCATGCACTGTACACTTCCAATATAGAAAAAAATACGTAACTTTTTGCTTATAAAATATTATTATTTTTAAGATAAAAATTAGTATTTTATAAAGAGAAAAAAAATATTTTTTTTATTAAAAATATATGATGGAAATTTCCTGGTAATATGTGATAGAGAATAAAAGAGAGAAAAGAAAAAAAGAAGAAAGCTGAAAGATGAAAGATGAAAAGCAAACTTCAGTTGGACACTGAAGTCTCCCAAGTAAAAAAGAAAGACGATTTGATTTTTTTTTTTTTACCGCTGAGGATATGTAAAAAGTGTGGGTAATTAAATTATATAACAATGTATATTTAATTATTTTATTTATATTAATTTATAATTAATACATCTAAAAATTTAGATATGTGCACGTACACAGCAGAATTAATGTGAGACAAAACAAATAATTAAGATAATTACCAATTTATATGTTTTCATGATGAATGGCACATAGAAGAGACAAATTTCATTTTTTTTTTATTTATCATTGTTAACATTTAATGTTTAGCTTCATTAATGTACAGTTTAGATGGACTCAATTAAAGGCGACATTCTTTGATATGCGAGAGCTGTTTTTCAGTTCTTTAATTTTCTGATTCTAGTCAAAATTTTATAAATATAATTTAACCTCTTGTATTTTATTTTATTTTATTTTTCTGCTGATGTCTATTCTCATTTCATTTCAGTGGAGTTATGGGATATGCAAATTGAAAAAGAAAAAGAAAAAAAAAAGTTGGAGGATTCTGGGTTACAGACCAATGGGTAGAGGATGAAGTCATGGGGATTCTGTTTTTGTCGTCATAACATTCAGAAGGATATAATATTTGATATGGGTGTAAGTTCCAATGTTATCATGGCTCCATAGCCTCATAGCCCGTGAGCTTCCCTAAATACTTCAGTCAATTCTCTTTTATGACTTTGTAATTAGCACTCTTTTTTTTTTTTGGCTGAAGTAATTAACACTCATTTTAGTTGTCCATAATTTTAATTTTAAAATTTTACCACATATTGTTTTTATTGTGAATTCTGATATATATATAAAAAAAACTCTTGAATCTTTTATTTTTTTAGGAAAAACACTTGAATTTTAATTAAAAATTAAGTCATGAGGTTATTAAAGTGCATTGAGATGTCATGAATAAAAAAGAATTCACAAAACATTGCTATTTGATAATGTGTAAGAATGTGTAGCCCTCAACACATCATCTTCCATTAAACCCCACTAAGACAATTAAACTATACCATATTATCTCTTATCTTTAGGAAGAACCACCATTGAAGTATCTCAATTCCAAGTCAACTTTCACAACCAAGTCCAAAACTTTTCGACCCAGAAAAAAAAAATTATATGAATATAATAAAGCACCCAACCCAAATTTGATTTGCCCAAAATGAGTCCAAATTCTAAATTGTTCCCTAAAAATGTGAGAATATATGGTTTCTTACTCACTGGCACTAAAGCACCACTTAATGCACCGAATCCTAACTCCATGAGTGAAAACACAGTATGAATTAATAGTTGGGTATGAGTGAGAAAGCAAAATAAGGGAAAAGTCACTTTCATTAAGCAGCAGATGAATACTACATATATGTGAGAAGGCGCATACGGCGGCGCCATCAGTAGCTGAGAAAAATGTAAGAAACAGGGAATCAAAAGGGACAATAGTGGTCATGGGCCGACAACCCCTTTTGCCTGCTCTCTTGTTTCACTTTCACACTCTCTGCCTGCTCAACCTCATACCTCTGTCTCTTCTGTTTTTGCTGTTTACACCATCCTTACCTTGTCCAGATAAAATTCCCTTGCATTATTGACTGTTGTTTTCTTTGTTTTACCTTGACCACACTACTGGGTCATTTGAATTTCTTTTTTTTTTTAAACACAAATTGCATTATAAATGAGAGAATATTGTTTGTGAGACTCGAAATAGAGACCGCCATCGATTTTTAAAAGATACTATAATAATTATTTTTCTAGAATTTTCATGTAATGAGAAACTTTATAACTAGCTCGTTTTATAAGTTTAATAAGTGATTGGTTGATATTTATGCTATTATTATAATAAATTCAAACAAGAAATGAATCCAGTGGCATTGTATGATTGTATTTAATAAGACAATTCGACTGACTATTGATGCTACTATTAGTCTATTATCTCTTTTCAATTTTTCAAGGAAATGAGAATCCAGTTCAAATTTTGAAAAGAAAGAAAAAAGGGAGCAAAGACAATATGCAAAAAGCACGTGAGGATGTCGGGGGAAGCCCACAAGAGAGAAGAGCTGTGAGAAAGTGAAATGAACATGAGATGATTGAGAGGTACAAGTCCAGCTGCGGGAAGGGAAACAGAATTCCTATTGTTATTTTTCCTTTTGGCTACGAAGATTGAAGTTGACACTTCCCTCCCCTCACTGGCAAGGGACGACATGTTTCTTTCTAGGCTCACTGTAGACTGTAGAGTAAGTAACCTAGTTAATATTTCTATGTCAATGGTTATAATTTGGACATCATACTTGTGCTCCGATGATCCCTTCTCATTTCCCCTCAAGTAGAATTGAATCCCCCAATTGCCAATGTTTTAACTAACCTCCTATTTGGATCACAGTATCAGCTTATAACTGACCAGATTCATAACTCTATTCATGACAATTTTCAAATATTCAGCAATTCCATCAAAGACCATTCTACTTCACATGAAACGCAGTGGATTAACCCTTCGCTCTCTAAAAGGTAAAAGCCTGACCTAAACCAACCATTCTAATCATCAATGTTATTATATAACATGGAACCATGATTGCTACCTCTTTTCTCTCTAATATCTCAATAAAAATTAATTTTCTCTTTGACCATATTCCCCTCCGTTTTCTTAATCTTGGCTTTCTTTTCCCCTGATTTTGCTCCTACCAATAAAGTTACCTAACAATCGAGATTCAGGAGTTAGCATAGCACCAAAACTATCAGCTGAAAACTCATAAAGTTAAGATATGCACTCTTCTGGTCTAAAAGATGTATTTCTCCCTCAACTAATATCCGTGGAAAACCAACTCTAATTAATTTCTGATATGTCTTTTCATTCCAATCCAAGTGGGACCAATCTCAAGAATTGACCTGCAATATCCCTCCCTAAATTCTCTGCAACGATAAGTAGAAGGGCAAAGCAAGGAAACAAGAATCATGAAACAAAAGGAGACATAACAATTTGACTAGTGGAGCAAATGCAGTTTGTATTATAACAACAACAAAACTTACGGATAGTCATCCTTCTTTTGTCCTAAAAGCTGCACCTTCTTCTACCAAAACAAAAAGCTGCAACTTCTACTGTCAAGTATTTACAAGCCACGCAGCACTCCATCCCATTCCATCTCACCAATAAATACATAAATAAATAAAAACACACCAGTCATTGCAAGTGCTGGAAAAAGAAGAGTAAGAAAAAAATAACCCAAGCTTATTGAATCAAACTTGCTCAATTTTGAGTATAAACAAGGTAAATTAGGCAAAACTCCCCACCAATCGCAACATTAAGTTTTTAACCCTATGAGTCGTCTAACTGTCATCCAACGTGAATCTATGTCAACTGCAAGAAAGAAGGCAAAAGAAAAATATTCTAATATCATACTGGGAGAAGAAAAATAAATAAAATAAACAAGGTAAGGTATGCAAGATAAAATAGAACAATTAGAACTTATAATTCTTTATGGTGACTATCTAATTAATATTGTTGATTTTTCTCGATCTGCATCCAACTCATTTATTATTATGTCATAAACTTGTCACTATATTATATATTAAATTGCATAAAATAATATTATTTTAAACTATTTATCTTTTTTATACTCTTAAATTAGAATATATATTATTTAATTACAAAAAAATTATATCTAATTATTAAACAATCATAAGGTTACATATAATTTACATTTTATATTAAAATCATTGCTCATAAATCAATATTAGAATATTAAATTATTATATTAAATTATAAATATTAATTAAATTATAAATATTAAATTATTATATTAAATTATAAATTATTATATTAAATTATAATTATTATATTATTATATTAATTAAATTATTATATTATTTTCAATTATTATATTATTATATTATTAAAAATTAAAAAATTATTATATTATATTAAATTATTATATTAATTAAATAAATTATTATAGTAAATTAATTTTAATTAAATAAATATTAAGTATTTAATATAATTTTAAATATAATTAATATAATTTTAAATATAATTTAGAATTTTATAATTATAAATATAAATTATATTAAACAATAAAAATAAAAATGAAATAATAAATAGATAAAGATGAATAAATCTATTACTATTAGATTATATAATATAGATAAAAATATAGATAATATAGATAAAATAAAAATATAGATAAAAAAATATATAGATATATATTAAATTGAAGATATAAATATATTAAAATATTAAATTGAAGATATAAATTGATTTAAACAGATTACAATCATATCACCCTTATATTAAAATCATTGCTCATAAATCACTAAAAATATCATTTTAAACATTAAACAGATTGCAATCGTATCACCCTTATATTAAGATTATTAATAATGTCACTTTAATAGATTATGTTTGCGTCGTATTATCACATCGTTTCAAATTTCAACAACTCTATAGTAAATTCATCAATAACCTAGAAATTTGGTAACTCAATTGATAGACTTTTTATCCAAAATGAGACTTGCACTTTAGGCATCCTAAGGAATGGATTAGATTAGTACAAATTTGTGCAATTCCATCAAGCACAGTTTCCTTGTGCCACTAAGAAAAATGGACTAAAAGTGACCTTTTTCCCAAATCAAGCTTTGATATTTCTGCAGCTACGGGGAACTTAGTGTCTGCACAAAAAGATGGATCGATACCTTGCTGGTGGGAATGAGATACTTCTTGCAAGTTAGAACATATATGAATAACTCAGATAAATGCATCGATTTTGTTGAATGGAGACCCAGAAGGAGCAGCTAGACCAAGAGTTTGCATAACTTTAATTCTTCGTGCACTCAGTTCTGGAGATCTTCCAGATAACTCTCCATCCTAAAAGCATAGTTATATTTAATCAGTCAGTCTTCGTGTGTAAAAAAGAAGACAGGACAAAATATAGTTATTTTTCCTTTTGAAAGAAATCATCCAAAATTGGAGAAAGAAGGTGTAGACTCACAGAGCTTGAGGTCTGAAGATTGTGTTTCTTCGGCGTCCCATCTTTCTTAGATGATTTTCTTTTAGAATTATCTTCTGCGTTAAGGCTATCTAATTTGAGTTTCCTTTTTAAACTATTTACTTGTTTCCTTGAAGAACTTCCCACCTATTACAAAGTTCATAGGAGTAAGCATATATGGCTATAATGCAAACTGACTGAATAAACTTACATTATTTGGGGCTGTTCTCTCCTGGCTGACCTTTTCATCTGGTTTTCCTGAAATAAACAGTACATAATGAACTTGAAATGCTACCATTTTTTATTTGAAAATAAGAAATATTTTAAGTTTTTTAAGGAATCCCAAGCATAACGAATTGAATGAGTACACAATTATCATGTTCGAAAGACAAAGAATGTAATCCTACTTGATCAAATACCAATAGAAAAGCACAATTGTCCAAAACTTAGGTTATCTTGTGCCTCACCCTTGTATTATTCAGAGTAGTAAATGTTGGGTGATGAATAAACAAATGTCCTAAATATAAATGAAGTTGAAATTACACTATTGAAATAAACATGTATAGAAGAAAGAATCATATAAGAAATAATTCCATTCGTCAAGGATGAAAAGAGTGGTGAAGAAAGACTCAACTCCTTGGGCCCTTTCTCGAAATGTAATCCTAAACTAAATAGAGCAGATGAAAATGATTCGCATATCCAACTTAAATAAGTATATTCATATTATAAATTCTTTCATTTCAAATCTCCACGTGGCACAACATGGAATCGATCCATAACTTTAAACCTCTTTCACAAGGCTACCAAATTAACTGATGTCTCCAAAACACCATCAGGTTCAAATAAATAACACTAAGTTTTAGTGCCAAACTAGTTGGGACTAGCAGCATAAAACCTTGCTCAATTCAATGCACCCATCAGCATTGTTGCATAAAATCCTGTTCACCAATAATGCTAAAGTTATGCATAAATACAATCAGGATTTATGCCTAGCTAGTTCATGTATACCACACATAGCAGGGAGAAGTATAAAAGACATAAGATCATGAGAAAAAAAAAAAAAGGAAAATGGGAAGAAAAATGGCTGACCTTTAGATTTGGACAGTTTCCCTTTTACTCGACCAGATTTTGACCGTGAAAGATCCTATAGATGATCAAAATGATGGAATGAAACAAATACAAGTATACATTATTGTTTGCTAAAAGAGCAGCTAATATACTATACAATCGCATAACGATCTTAAGGGTATATTAAATGAT
Organism: Triadica sebifera; assembly: GCA_023653625.1. Classification (NCBI taxonomy): domain Eukaryota; kingdom Viridiplantae; phylum Streptophyta; class Magnoliopsida; order Malpighiales; family Euphorbiaceae; genus Triadica; species Triadica sebifera. Next base: position 29,158,389 of record CM042899.1, read on the forward strand.
TACCCGCTCCAGAGCTTTCCTGAATATATCATGGTAAGAACCATTGCTCTCCTCTAGTGTCTAAGCATTCAGAGATTCAGAGAAAAAAGTTGATGATGAAAAACTGTTGAAGGCATAACAAATTCAATCTAGCATAAGTAATAGGCTACATCACAAGAGTTCTATAAAACTACTTACAGTCTGAAATTTGCAACACCGTTTGATAGGATCCACATGCATACTGCAGAGAGAATGAAAAAAATACATAAAAAGAAAAGTTTGTATCTTTAGGTTTAATAATAAGATCACAAAACACTTAAGTATGGGAAAAAGCACCAACTATTCATAGCTTCCATACAGTCTAACACAAACATCTTTTGTTAATCTATCCTTGTGTTTATCACTCCCACTGATATTGCTCTCAACAATCTGCCAAATGAAAAAAAAGTAAACTATTATAAAGGTCTGTCAACATTAAGATTACATAAAACCAGAAAACATTTTGTATGACCCACCACCGCAGGCCACCAAAAGCCACCAGAAAGTTTGACCCAAATTACATCTCCAATCGTGGGCTCTCCTTTCAGGTCTTCAGCTACAACTCTTTCCCCATCTTGTCTTTTGCTATTCCCAGAGCTTTTACCTTCCATAGTTTTTGTTTCTATTCAAATAATCTAGTTTCAAAACGCAAATAAATATATTTTCATGGACAATAAAGTGACGCATTAAACAAAAAATAGCCATAACAATTCTCCAATGGGGATCGTGCAAACATATAATGAGCTGTCAAATGGAAAAGAAAGGTAAGAAACGAATTCTTCACTTTTATTCTAAGCAGCAGACACGTCCAATTAAAATTAGTTCCACATTTCCATGAACAAATCAAACTAGAAAGCAAGGATTGACCTGATAAGAACACACCAATTACGTAAGTGCTGTACACAAATGAGTGATCCATCAAACCATTGGAAACCCTAAAGTACCCAAAACTATAATTTCACAAGAAAGATACATCACAAACTAATCCAAAGAAGCACAAACCCATTGGCTTCCTTTTGGTTACTAAGAAAGTAAAGTTTCCCGTTTCTTGCATTTTTTAAATGCACATTTCAATGACGTAAAAAATGCAGTTTTCAAAAACATAGAGAAGAAAGCTAAGAATTGAATCAAAATTGCAGAAAACAAAGGAAACAACAGCATGGGCACTTACAGATTACAAATCGGAAACTGCGTTTTGGGTTCACTAATTGAATCCCGAGTAGAAAATGTGAGGATTTTCCAGTGAGGTGATGGAAAGTGACCTGAAAAATGAAAGTGGAAAAAGAAGTGCGGTATAAAATGTTTTAATGGTAATAAAATTTTTGCATATCTATCAAATTTAATACCAAAATTTTTTTTATCCAATTGATATTGATCTCTCGAAATTAGTTTACTATTAGGATTGTCAAATTTGCTCATATGAACACCTACTTTACTGACATAGAAATCAAATTTATTGACGGAGCCGCAAAAATTATTAACATGAAAGTCCAAAAAAATTTTGAATACTGGAACCTGAAATTCAATTTTAAAATTTTAGTATCAATTTAAAACAAAATAAAATTCTCATTTGGAATTGCTATTAGATATTCAAAAAAATATTTATATTTTTTTGATTTGATTGACTAATTTTTTTAATTTTTTATAAATTATTTTTCTCAAATCTGTATATACAAAAATTATCTATTTAGTTGTTACTCTTCAAAAACAGTTTTTAAAACTTAAAATTTTTAATTTTTCTCTAAAAAACGAGCCCATATTACTAATAAAACATTTTACCAAAGTGCCAACAGCCGCTTTTATTAGTGGTGAGAATGCAGTGTTTGAGTAAATTTGACGTTCCTCATAGGAAGATAATTAAGCTGAGATTAACAAAGTAAAACCCTTAGTCTCTCTACTATTTGATTTTTATGATTTGACCTATATACTTCGATTTTAATAATTTAAGTCTTTGTTTAATTATTTTATTAATAATTAAGTATTTTTTAAATTTTTTTAAAAAACTAGATTAATGTCTTTAATCGACTAATATAAATTTATCTTTTTTCTTCTACTTTGATTAATGCATAATACTTCACATGACATTAAGACCATCTCCAATACCATTTTGGTATAGAAAATAAAAAAGATAAAAATGATGTAAAAAATGATGATCTCCAACCGGACTCAATTTTAATGCATAAAATAGCATCGAGTACAGTAGTAAAATTTTTCAGATCATAATGTTATTCAAAAGTAGTGGTGAGTATTGAATCGGTTCAGTTTAAAACCAAACCAATATTTATTTATAAAAATGGAACCAAATAACATTTAAAACCGAACCGAAATATTTCGGTTCGGTTTAATCGGTTTTGTAAATTAATTTATTATTTACTATAAATTATAATTATTACCATATTTATTAATCATAAAATTAAAATCAATTATAATAATATTATCAATTAATATAAATTAAAATCAATTATTATAATCTTATAAATTACCATAATTAAAATTAAAACTCATAAATTAGTATAAAAATTATCATAAATTTATTAATTATCATGAATTAATTTTAGTTAATAAAAATTAAAATAAATTATCATAATTCATGATTTTATCCATATATATTAAAATTAATTATCATAAACTATAATTTTTTTATTCTAAAAATTATAATTAATTACTATAAAATTAATATATATATAAATTAAAAAATTTGGTTGTTTCAGTCTACTCGTTTTTTCAACATTTTCAATCGAATTAAACAAACCAAAATTTATATAATAACCAAACTGAATAGACCAAAATGATTTTTCTTCAGTTTGATTTCAATTCAATTTGGTTTTGCACAACCCTATTCAAAGTACCTAAATCATAAGGACAATCTCGACTTGAGTCTTTCTCAGCTTATCCTGTTCAAAGTCATCCTCTGGAAGTACACATGTTTTTGTGTTTGAAATTTTTGCTTCGAAAGAAGAGCGGTATTTTTTTTGGTATAGAAAAAGAGTGACTCGGGTGAGCATTGGTTCCGTTCAAAACCGAACTAAATAATATTTAGAACCGAACCTCAGTTAGATTTAAGTAGTTTTGTAAATTAATTTATAAATTACCATAAATTATAATTATTACCATATTTATTAACTATAAAAATTAAAATCAATCATAATAATATTATCAATTAACATAAATTAAAATTAATTATCTTAATTTTATAAATTACCATAACTAAAATCAAAACTCTGTAAATTAGTATAAAAATTATTATAAATTTATTAATTGCCATGAATTAAATTTAGTTAATAAAAAATAAAATAAATTGTTATAGTTCATAATTTTATCAATATATAGCAAAATTAATTATCATAAACTATAATTTTTTTATCTAAAAATTATAATTAATTGCTATAAAATTAATAATATATATGTATATATAAGAAATTCATTTCGTTCTGTCTAATCGGTTTTTTAATATTTTCAACTAAATTGAGCAAATCGAAATTTCTATAAATAACCAAACCAAATAAACTAAAATCAATTTGATTCGGTTTTTCACACCCTTATTTAAAAGTACCTGAATCATAAGGATAATCTGACTTGAGTTGTCTCTCGGCTTGCCATGTTCGAAGCCATTCTCTGGAAGTACACATGTTTTTGTTTTGAAATTTTTGTTTCGAAAGAAGAGTGGCATTTTTTTTTTGTACAGAAGAAGAGTGGCTCATATAAGGCTTGTTTTTTTTCCATGCATGCAGTCCACGCGTAAAGCATTCATAATGGATTTATTTGTTAATTGATAGTTAATTAGTTTAATCAATATTTGCTTAATATTATTTATGCTTAAAGTTTTAATTTGGACCCCTTTCTTTTCTCTTTTAGAATTAATCTATACTCTAATTTTAATTCTTCTAATTTTGAGCTCATATCTAATTAATTTCCAACAATTAAATACACCCTAATTTTAATTTTTCTACTTAATTGAATATAATTTTAATAAAAAAATTTAAATAAAAAATTTATTGTACGGGATAAATATGTTAAAAAATTACGATTTATTTTCTAAAATAATTAAATAGTATGAAATTAATAAAAATATAAATGAATTATAAATAAGAATATATACAGAATATTTTTTTTTGTATAAAAAATAATATTATGGGTTAGAGATAAATTTATGCTCCTTTTAGTATACAAGTTACACAAAAATTGTATTTTAGGTCAGAGATGGTCTAATTGTTACGATATAATTTTTTTCTTCATAGTATTTATTGTGTTTTTATTCTTTTTCAGCATATTATTGTTGTAGTTCTTTTTCTTCTTATGCTTCTTCTTCTTTATTCACAAATATGAATTTATTTTTTGTATATTTTAAATTTATTCTTAGAAAAATAAAATTTTTTAATTTTCATATTTGATTTTATTTTAGTATTTTTGAATATTGTAATTATTGTTATTATTATTTGTGATAAAAAATATTTAATTTTAATTTTTTGTGAAAGAAAATGGTTGAAAATAAATATATTTAAATTAAAAATAAGTAATATATAGAGAAAAAATCAAGTTGCTAGAGGTTGAAAACGTTGAATTTAATAAAAATAATAAATCTATAAATGATGAACCTATAAATTATAAATAATAAACTTGTAAGTGATTAATCTGTAAATTTAAAATGAACTTGTAACTTAAAAAGGATGAATCTACAAATTAAAAACAATAAATCTTGTAAATTGTAAACGATAAATTTATAATTAATGAAGCAATAAGTTGTAAACTATAAACCTGTAGTTTTCAAAATGATGAATGTGCAAGTTTAAAACGATAAATCTGTAAATTATAAACAATAAATCTGTAAATAATAAAATAGCAAACTGTAAACGATAAACCTGTAAATTATAAATGATGAATCTGTGCAAGTTCAAAATAATGAACTGCAAATGATAAATAATAAATCTACAATTTCTAAACAATAAATTTCAAAACGATAAATATATAAGTTCAAAATAACGAACTTGTAAGTTATAACTGATAAATTTATAAGTTTTAAAAATGATATTATATTTATTAGTTTGTGAAAATCTAATTCCGCAAAAACGCGGATCTATGATATATAACAACCCAAAATTTTCCTGCTGGGCCACAAACGCAAGTAACTGATTTACTATGGGCCTTATTAAATTTACAAGGAAAAATAACTAAAATGACTCTTTTAATTATTAAATTTAAAATTTTTTAATTTTTAATTTAAAATTTATTTAAGTAATTATAGATGATAATTATTTGACGAATAAAAATTACATTGAAATTCCGACTAAGAAGAAAAGTTAGTCACAATCTCTGTTTCGAATAGTTATCTAATATTTACTACCTTATTATTAGGTAATTGGCGGTGATGAAGAAAACTTCAAAAATAATTGAATAATCAATTTTTTTACATATTTTCGAAAGAGTTTCACTTTCACTTAAAAAAGATTTCTTATAAAATCTCTCTTTTACTTTTTCATTACTCTATTTAAAGAAAATTCCTTCCGAGTATGCAAAATGATTTTTGAAAATTTACACTAAGGATGAATTTGCACAATGTCGTATACAGATAACAATATTTGAATATTCGAAAGAGAGGCTTATGCTTATCCCTTCCAAAAAGGATAGTATTGAGCCACTTTTTGATGTAGTTTAGGAAAAAAAATAACATAAAGGGTATACGTACACAATTTCACATACTTTAGGGGAAATCTGCAGCTTTTCACTATTTAGAAAAATGGAAGAATATTTAATAATAATAATAATAATAATAATAAAGACTAGATAGTCTCCCCGAGCTTAATTACTGGCTCTTTCATGGTGGTAGTAGGAGTAACCTACATTAGATGGTTCTTTGTTGTTTGTGGATTTTTTCCCACCTTCCTCTACCAAAAAAACAACGGCTACATAGTGCTTCTCTGCTAAACAAGAGGGCTCGATAATTGAAGTCGTATATCATATATTACCTTATATAGGTCTTTCTAGTATTCTTACAGACATCAAGACAGTACATATAGTGTTGTTGGCGAGTGACAACCCATTATTAAGAGAAAATTATAGCAAATTCCATTAGTTCCCCATTTCCGACCACAAGCTGTAGAAAACGAAGGATTAAATGATAGAGCTTTGTTCCTCGTACGATTCTGTATCTTAATTTAGAATGGCAGCCTGCAAGAGAATTCAATAAAAATCATATAAGATGGCGGCATATAAAATTGTTATAGCCGGACCTATTTACATGGTAAAAAGATTATTAATAGACAATGTGTGAAAACATGGGGAAAGGGTTACCCTAATTTGAGAGAAATATCGGAGCTATCATCCTTGAGAGGAGGTCCACTATTGCAACTGCACACATTGGTCACGGATTCCGAGGACACTCCTTCATCCTGAACTCCGACATCAGAATCATAAAGACCATGTCTTTTCCCCTTACACAATGATAACATCTGCACATATATATATATATATTAATGTCAAACTCATTAATATTTGTTCCTTAACTAATTTGCATACAATTGATTTCAATGTGCGTATAATATCATCCTTACTTTCTGTTTTAGTAGTTTGTTATCTTCCAGCAGTTGTGCTGTCTGCATTATATATGCAACAAACCAAACCGTAAGCACTTGAGTTTTTTCTTTCGATTTCAACTGTTCCATGCATGAAATAAATCTAACTAGGAAAGTTCAGAAGTGTGGGACATGCTTAAGCAACATTCTTGAAATTATATATATATTCTTGAAAGTAATTGGCGATATGCAGATCTTGAATTCGATATATATGAATTAAAAAGAGAAGAAAAGCAACAGAAAAAGATCCTGCTCAATAAGCTGATCGAATTCGCAATCCTTACCCTCGTCTCTAGAGTAGATTTCTCATTCATAAATCGCTCTTCCTGAAGAATGAAAAGCTCTACAAATTAATTAATTTGTGTAAGGATATATGCATACATAATATATTCATTTGTACCGAGATTATATATATATATTTTATATCCCTTTACTCGACTAAAAGCAATACAATGGATACAAACCTTAGTTTTATTCACACGGCTAAGACCTGATTCAAGCATTTTCTCCAATTGCTGCAATTCCTCCATGCTTAATCCTTGCAGATCCTCCCCCCTCATCCGCCTGTAATTTAGTATTAATTTACAATCATAATTAATTAATCAACTGTTAAAAAAGTATAAACTTTTAAATATTCTTAATAAGCTTATGTAATAATATTAAATATACCTTAGTTGATGGGTCTTTTCAGCCACCTCCTTGCTCAACCGGATTTGGTAGCTATTTTCTAGCTATAATATTTTTTTTCGTTATAATATGATAAACACTGTAGTAGAACTTGAGAAATGCACTGATAGAGAGAGAGAAAGAACTTCACTTTCTTCTTCTTTTTTTTTTTTTAGATACACAAGAAGAAGAAGAAGAAGAAGAAGATGATGATGATGATGAACAAGAAGAACAAGAAGAATAAAGAAAAAGGAAATACTGATAAAAGAACTTACCTGCAACTCGAGAGAAGGAGGATTAATTTTGTCCAGATTTTTGGAGTGAAGGTTATACCTTCCAATTATGTCCTTTATACTGCAAGATAGCATATAGTATTGTTTCAGTTGACAGCTGATCCAAACTGATAGTTTTGACAGAGGCAATAGTCCTACTGATAACAACAATCATAAGGCAAGAGTAATGATATATATATATATATATATATGGAAGAAATATTTCAATATATTTGGGTTCAATTTAAAGTATGATTTAAGCTCCAATATTCGAAAAAATATATATATTGGCTTTAAAAAAGGGAAAATTTATATGAAAAAATAAAAATATTTATATAAATGTTTGACGTAAAATTAACAAATAAAAAACAGAGTTTCGATTTTTTTTATAGGTCAAATCAAAATCCGGATCAGCATTTATTACTAATGTTCAGATATATGTTAATTGAATTAGTATTGAAAACTAATTGTTTTAAGTAAAATTTACTTAGTGATTTCATATTATTATGTAAGGCATATAATATTAAAAAAATTATACTAAATTGAATTAGGACTACTAAGCACAACAACCTATTGATTAAAAATCATCTTGATGTGCTAAAAATTAAGACAAGATGCTATCATTGTCTCTATGCGACTCATGTAAATCATATCTAACTTGCATCTGTAACAAGATGCATAGGTAGCACAAAGCTTCTGCTAATCAAGGAGAACCTCTCGGGGGAAAATAGACGATCCACAAGAGTACTAGTTGATTATTGCGTAACCAAATTGTGTACTCGAAGTAAGATCCAATTGAATTCTAACATGCTATCAAATTCCACGTGGTTTATATCCCCATAAGATTCTAGACCCAATATTTTTTGACAAACCAAACTAGCATACCTCAACTAGCTACCATCCAATTGCACTGAAGACGTGAAGGCGAGAGAATACTCGAGCACGTGATGAAAACCTCAAGCCCGAAGAAGGCTTAGGCTAATAATGAAGATATGGAGTGCAAAAAGGAAAACACCTGTATATTAAAGATGAAGACCTGAAAGCTCAACTAAAAAGAAAATTAAGTGAATGAACAAAGTGACAACTGTATCGATTATAATTGCACCTGAGGGAGAATGTCGAAGAAGTTGAAGAATGAAAAACAAAAAAATAAGAAAGAAATGAAGAATGAAGGGGGAAAAAAAGCGACCCTGATAATAGAAATCAATATTGGTGGACTAGAGACACAACAAGCAAATTATTAACTCAAGGGGTATAATCCAAAAGGACCTATGCCATTTTGATAGCAAGTTCACTTGTATCGAAGGCCAATAATTTAAAGTCCATCCTGCCAAGCTGTGAATAAGTTCTCTCTGTTGAAAATAGTAAATTTAATATTTAATAAGTATTAAATATAGTGCAAAACTGAAGAGTTTTATGTCTTTAGTATTCATATAATAAGTTATAATTAAGTTTATTGAGTATGAATTATATGCGAGTATTTATTGTGTAAGATGAAAGGTTTTTAGGAGATGCTATATATATATTGTAGTGAATTTGCAAGAGTGAAATTTTGATATGAATTTTTATAGTATAAGTGTCCTTTTCTCCTACTTACACTCTCTCAACGGGTTCTCTTTTCTTTAGACCTGAAGATCTAACAATACTCTCTCAACGGATTCTCTTTTCTTCATCAAATCCAAAGAAACCAAAGCATGCAAATAGTCTTCTCAAACAGGTTTCACTTCTGGATTAAATTTGAAATTTCTCACTGAAGATTCCCTCTTTTTTTTGCCTCTTCTTTGCAAAAATCAACTTGGAATTAGATTCCAATTGCCCAAGTTCTAATACCGCTTTCTTGGAAGTGCAGTGTACTCACAAGATAGTTTTCACACACACAATGCACAAGAAGATACTAAGAAGATGGAGATAACATAAAAGCACACCTATAAAAATTCTTATCAATATTTCACTCTTACAAACTCACTACAATAACTTCAAAGAAGACGAGAGAAGTCTTCAAAGAAATGGTGGCATTAAAAAGAAAGCATCTAATGTATCAACAATAGCCAAAGTTTGAAGAATAAAGTATGAATAACCTCTTGTTGTGATGGTTCAATTTAAAACAATACTCAAGGAGCTACTAGAAAAGCTGAATTTGCCACCAACAATTTATGCATGTGACAAGTTTGGTTTTTATCATCAGCCAAACTTTCTAGCGAGAATTGTATTTGAAGACAGATTTCGACGACATGAACAATATGGGTTCAAGGCATTCACAAAAAAGGAAGTAGAGAATGAAGTTGCTCTTCGGGTGATAAGGCATTTGAAATATTTTTATAACTTTATCATTAAAGATGTAAGTGAAAGAAAATTATATGATGTCCGCGATGAATTAAAAGATTTGAAGGATTCACATGAAGAATTAAGGAAGAGTTTTGATGAAACTATTGAGGTACTGAATAAATTAAAAGCCATGGTAGAAGGAAGAGAATCTGAAGAATTTGGGAACAATGAATATATATTGCCAACTCTAGTCTTTGCAATCCTGAGATTTTCCTCCAAATTATTGTCAGTAATTGAAAGAAATATATTTAAGGGGGATGTTGGAAATAGTAAACTTAAATATTAAATAAGTATTAAGATGATACTTTTAGTATTCCTATAATAAGTGACAATTAAGTGTCTTAAGTATGAATTATGTGTGAAGATGAATGGTTGTTTAGGAGATATTATATATATAGGTATCTAATGTAGTGAATTTACAAGAGTGGAGTTTTGATAGGAATTTTTATGATATAAGTATGCTTTTATGTTCTCTCCCTCTTCCTAGTACCTTCTTGTATATTGTGAGTGTGTGAAAACTGTCTTATGAGCACATCGTGCTTCCAATAATTTCCCAAGTTCTATAAATCTTATAAATCCAATTGATGATCTTCAAGCAATTCAAATTGTGAACTCTAAAGCTCGAAATTTAATTAGACTCTTTGTAACCAAAAAAATAATTGCCCACTTTTAATAAGTACCCTCAATGAATAAACATAAAAAGGGAAAAAAATCATTTAAAAATGAACTATTTGGATTTTCGTTTATTAGATAAATTATGGATGGAAAACAATAAAACACAGTCAATCATAATTACTCTTGATCTGATATTTTTAAATTTTATGAAATTTTTGGACTGTGTAATTCAATAGAGTAAAAACTAATAATGCTTCATCTCGTTAATATATATCAGTAGATTATTAGTGGACACCCAAAAAAAAAACCAATCACTCATTTGTTTATGACAAACGTTTTTTTCTTAATATACAACCTATATATTTTCTGCTTTTTCTTGTTATGCACATGATGTACTACTTTCTGCACTCGATTTTCTAGGGGAAATTAAAACAGCAAAAAAGGAAAATTGACTTCCAACGATTTATGCTTCTAACAACTTAAGATTTCAAATTTTTTAATGAGCTAACTAAAGATTTTGGGATCAGCAATGATTAGCTGAGAATACCTTGGGGAGAGGGAAGAGATTCATTCAGCAATGCTAGTGAGTCCCAAAATAATACATTTACTAGATATATAATAATTTAATCAAACACTTCAATATTTTATAGGTTCCCAAGTATAATAGATTATCATTTACCGGCTGTAACTAAAGACTGAATCTAATACAACCAAAATCCATGATAAAAGCCTTTCCTTATAATCACAAAATCCCACTTTTCTTTTTCAATTTCATCCTTAAAGCCCCTTTTTGTTTTTACACCCTGACCTTGTTAGTGTTCCCATCTAAAAAACAAATTAATTTTTTTATCTAATGAATAAATTTATAGATTAATTCTATTATAATTAATTATATATGTAAAATAATAATCATTTACTTTGTATACATGATATTAGATTCATTCATCTAGTTATTTGATATAATAGACAAGGAAGGGTGAAAGGCATAAAGATATGAGATATTTATTTACACACTAGTAATGTGATTTATCATAAACTAATTGTTAATTTATTAGAATAGATGTTCCAAATGAATTAGAGCCAGTTGATAAGCACATTAGGAATCTTAAAGCTAGTTTGGTTCATTATGAATGGAATTTAAATTATATAATAATACCAGAAATTTCCTTTCACTAGTAGAAAACTACTAATGAACCAATTCAATTATAATTTTTATTTATGTACATTAAGTAATAACTCTGTTCTATAAATGACAAGAAATTCTGTCTATAAACATTTTGCATATGATTAAAACTATTGTCATATCTTTCCCTATATACATTAAAAAGTAAGAGGAGATACACCTGCAAATTTGCACCACCGACAACTAGCTAGCTAGAAGAAATGTAGTTCTGCCTAATCTATTACGTTTTATTATCAGTCTAGAGATAAGACCATGATTTCATGGTCAATCACAGATATCACCAACCGTTGATTCACTTCTCCAAACTGTTGGATATTTTATGTTAGCAGCGCTTGTTTGATTAAGTTAAAGTATATGCATAAATGAACCATGATTGATGAATATTTAATTAAGTTCATTATTGGGATAGACTGCTGACATGGAGAAAAAAATAAGTGAATAAGAAAATGATTAAGAACACGGATAGAAGATAATATAATGATTTAATGTGGTTCAATAATTTGTCTACGTCCACGATAGCAGAGTAACAATAAAAAAATTTCTATATAAAAGGAGAATATTACAAGAGTCTCTAACAAATATCTCTCACAACCCAAATAATTAACCAAGAACGCTTTCACCTAAACCTCTCTCACTAATGAACTTTTCTCTTACTCTAAGAATACAAGAGAAAAAAGAAAGAAAGAAATAAAGAAGAGAATTTGTATTGCTTTGGGATGATTTGAATGAAAGAAATAATGATTATTTATAGCCAAAACAATGACCAAATTTGTGGTCATTAAACCACCAACTAATTTATGATCATTAATCCACCAACTTTATATTTTTATTAACTTTAATGTAGTCATCTTAATTTCCATACATTTGTCCACAACTTAAGCTAAATAAATAGTGTTCACAAATCTCTACATCGGCTTAAATTATAAATAATGTCTTATGCTGCTCTCTCTTTTAAGAAACTATCTTCTTGATATATCAATCAAGTTTTATTGGAACTGGCTTGATCACCATATCTGCTGGATTGTCCGTTGTAGATATCTTATCTACTTGAACATTTCCTTACTCAACCACATCTCAGATAAAGTGCATCCTAACATCAATGTGTTTAGTTCGTTCATAATGCACTGGATTTTTTGTCAGATGTATAGCACTTTAACAATCACAACAAACTTTTATCTTTTTCAATTTTATACCCAATTCGCTGATTAGTCATTGTAACCAGTTAGCTCTTTTCACTACTTTAGTTACTGCGATGTACTCCGCTTCAGTTGTAGACAAAGCAACAATAGACTGAAAACTTATTTTCCAACTGATGGTACATCCGCAAAGAGTGAAGACATATCTAGTGAGTGATATTCACTTATCTAGGTCTCCAACTAATCTGAATCGACATATCCAATAATTTTTTTCTCTAGCATCTTTGAATTTCCCATAGACCAAGTCCACATCAGTAATATTTTTTAAGTAGCGCAAAATTCACTTTAAAGCTTGCTAGTGAACTTTGTCAGGATTTTCCATGTACCTGTTGACCACACTAATAGCGTGTGCAATGTCTGGCCTAGAGCATACCAAGGCGTATATGAGGCATCCCAATTGCTCTAGCATAAGGAATATGAGACATCTACTTTTTCTCGTCCTCAATTTGCGGTGATAACACAACTGAAAGTTTGATATGAACTGTTAATGGAGAGTAACAAGCTTCGAATTCTCCATTGCAAAACGTTCTAGCACCTTCTCTATATACTTCTCTTGTGATAGAACGAGTGTGTTTGCTTTTCTATCTTTGTAGATCTCCATTCCCATAATTTTCTTTACAGCTCCCAAAATCTTCATTTCAAACTCTCCATTTAACTATGCTTTCAACTTGTTGATATTTGAAATGTTCTTATAGGCAATCAACATGTCATCAATATATAGGAGCAGATAAATAAAAAAACCATCTACGAGCTTCTTGAAATCTACACAACTATCATATTTACTCCCACAGTAGTTATTTCCAAGTATAAAGACATTGAACTGTTTGTACCACTGTATTGGAGATTATTTTAAACCATACAAAGATTTTTTTAACAAACATACATGATCTTTTTTACCTCGAACTTCAAATCCCTCAGATTGTTTCATATAGATTCTTTCTTTAAGATCATCATGTAAGAAAGTTGTTTTAAAATCTAGTTGCTCAAGCTCTAAGTTGAAATGAGAAACAATGGCAAATAGAGTACGGATTGAGTTGTATTTCACCACTAAAGAGAAAACTTCATTGTAGTCGATGCCTTTTCTTTGTGTGTAACCTTTTGCCACTAAACAAGCTTTAAACCTTGCATCTTCAACTTCAAGGATTCCTTCTTTCTTCTTGAAGGTCCATTTGCTTCCAACAATCTTCTGGTCCTTTGGTTTCTTAACAATTTCCCAAGTATAATTTTTACAAAGAGATTCAATCTCTTCCGTCATTGCAGTCATACATTGGGTAGCTTCTTGGCTATTTATTACTTCTTGGTATGATTGAGGTTCATTGTTGTCAACAACATTGAGAGCATACGTAACAATGTCTGTATAGCCATACTTGAGGAGGTTTAATCTCTCTCATTTGTCAATTTCTAGTCAATTGATAGTGTTGTAATTGATCTGTATTTGTTTCCTCAAATGGATGTTTTTTACATCTTCTTGGTCTCTTGAGGTTTGTTCAGATGACTCCAAGCTCCACCTTTTTTTTAGACTTTTCGTGAGACTTTATCGTCTTAACTTCATTAAAAGTCACATCCTTACTAATGATGCATTTCCTTATTTCTAGGCACCATAACTTGTATCCTTTTACTCCTTCAAGACACCCAAAGAAAATGCATTTCTTTGCCCTTAGCTCAAGCTTGCCTTCATTCACATGAGCATAAGCAAGACATCTAAATACTTCTAAATTTTCATAGCTAGCAGGAATACCTGACCATACTTTTCCAGGGTCTTGAAATTGATTGCTGAAGATGGACATCTATTAACCAAGTAACAAGCTATGTTAACAGTTTCAGTTCGAAACTTCTTTGATAGTCCAACATTAAAGAGCATGCATTTTGCTCTCTCTATCAAAATTTTGTTCATTCGTTCTGCTAGTCCGTTCTATTGTAGAGTGTGTTTTAAAGTACGGTGTCTAACAATACTGTGATCCTTTGCAGAACTTGTTGAATTCTCCTTCATAAAACTCTAAAACATTTCCTGTTCTCAAACGCTTGATCTGCTTTTTGGCCTGCTTCTCAATCAAGGTTTTCTATTGTTTGAATTTGACAAACACTTCATCCTTGTATTTCAAGATGAACACCCAAACCTTCCTTGAGTAGTCATCAATAAAAGCTAGCATGCATCTGCTACCACCATAAGAAGGAACTCGAGAAGGTCCCCATAGATCCGATTGAATGAAGTCTAAAGTGTCATTTATTCGATGGATTGTCTTATTAAACTTCACTTTGTATTGTTTTCCAAATACACAATGCTCATAGAAATCTAATTTTCCAGACTTCTAACCGCACACCAAACCTTGTTTACTCAATTCGGCTAGACCTCTTTCACTGATATGCCCAAGATGCATATGTCATAACTTGGTGACATCAGAATCAAACGTTAAAATTACAGCTGTAGTATTTATAACTATACTTCCTTCCAGTATGTAAATGTCATTAACCTTCCTCCCTTTCATCATAATAAAAGCACCTTTTGAGATTCGTATGGCTTCATCTTCATCTTTTTAGCTGTAGCCATTTGAATCGAGATTCAGCTACAAAACATGCCTAACATTTGTTAATGTTTTACAGCTCTATCATACATCTTGATTTTTATTGTGCCGATACCAACGATCTTGCAAGTTTTGTTATTTCCTAACAACTCTCTAAGGGTTGGTATGAAACAAACCAATCCTTATTGGGACTCATGTGATATGAACAACCCGAATCAAGGATCCACTCATTTTCTGAGTCATGTTTTGAGACTGTAAAAATATTTGCACTCTCATAGCCATCTGCCACTGCTGCACCTCTAAATTCAGAAGTTGTCTCCTTTCTTTTTACTTTGCACTTTAGACAATCTCTCTTCATATGCCCTTCATTATTACAATGATAACATTTGAATTTTCTTAGCTTTGATTTTTTCTTGGACTTTGATCTAGCTCGACCATTAGTGGAACCTATTTTTTGTTATCTTCTCCTTGTAACTAGACCTTCTGTAGAGCTTTTAAATCTGTTTTCTGATACTCTCTTCTTCAATTTTTTTGAATTCAATGTTGCCTTAACTTCTTTCATAGTAAGAGAATTACAACCGTACATTATGGTATTGATGAAGTGCTCATAGAAATTTGGCAAGAAACATAATAGAATTATTGATTTATCTTCATAAATTTTGACATTCAATATTTTTAATATCAAGAATAATTCTATTAAATTCATCCAAGTGCTCTCTGATGGGTTTTTCTTCTTTCATTTAAGAGTATAAAGTTGTTTTTTCAAATACAATTTGTTAGTGAGTGACTTAGTCATATACAAGCTTTTCAGCTTCAACCACAACCTTGTTGTCATATCCTCATTAGAGAATTCTCACAGAACTTCATCTCCTAAACACAAAAACAACGTACTATGTGCTTTCTCCATTATCTCATCCTTCTCTTTGTCTAACAAAGACTCTGGTAGAGCGTCCCTACCTTTCAAGGCTTTTGCTAAACCTTGGTGTACTAGCAAAACCTGCATCTTTATACATCATAGGTTGAAATTATTTTCTCCATTAGTGGTAACCCTAAAGCATACGATAAATAAATATTAACACACAAACCAGAATCCGATACCAATTTGTTAGCATAGAATGTCGATTGGAGAAAAAAATAAGTGAACAAGAAAATGATCAAGAACACAAATAAAAGATAACACAAGGATTTAATGTAGTTCGACAATTTGTCTATATCCACAATAGAAGAGTAGCGAGAAAATATTTACTATATAAGAGGAAAATATTACAAAAGTCTCCAACAAATATCTCTAATAGTCCAAATAATTATCCAACAATACTTTCACCCAAACCTCTCTCACTAATGAACATTTCTCTTGCTCTAAGAATACAAGAGAAAAAAAGAAAGAAAATAATTTGTATTGCTTTAGAATGATTTGAATGAGAGAATTCATGATTATTTATGGCCAAATTTGTGGTCATTAAGCCACCAACTAATTTATGGTCATTAATCCACCAACTTGGTATTTTTATTACCTTTAATGTGACTATCTTAATTGTCATACTTTTGTCCATAACTTTAGCTAAACAAATAATGTTCACATTCATAAATATTTAATTAAATATATACATGAACCAATTAATTATGGTTCATAAACTAATAATTAAGGAAATAATTATAGTTTAATAAATGAAGTGCTGAAATCCTTTCGGTGAGTTAGAGAATTCTAAAAGACGTAACTATTTACTATGATGGAACATAAATATAAAAGAACATTTAGGACTTGTCCTCTCTCTGCCTAGTTAAGAAACAGTTTTCCTCCATAAAAAAACTGTAAGGATGAAAGTAGGATAAAGGTAGAGAAATCAAGTCCTTCTACAATTGAATTTAATCATCAAGAAATCATCATGGATCAAGGTATTTTCTCTTTCAATTATTAGTTTGTGAAAATTACAAAGCTCTAAAAACATTGAGCATTAAAGTTTATACAAAATTACAGATCTATTTACATAATTATGATCATCAGTGAAGCTATTTATGGATCAGATAGAAATGTAAATATGCATCATTTAGTAGCATCAATCCAACGGCCATTAAAAGAAAAAAATAATAAATTGCAACATAATAAATAACAATTCAAAATCCATACCAACAACAAAATTAAAGCATATTTATGGATCGATTTTTGCTACTAATGATCTTGGCTTATTATATGAGACCAAGAAATTTCCTTCTAGAATTTTGAAATGAAAGATATAGGTTAGACATCCTATGTGATAGGGTTTGAAATATTTCATGATAGGTCACAAAGGTTATTGGGGTTGTCATAGAAGGCATATATTAATAAAGTCTTACAAAAATTCAAAATGAAAAAATGTTCTGCAAGTATTGTTCCAATTCATAAGAGAGATAAATTCAACCATATCTAATGCCCAAAGAATGAATTGGAATGCATAGAAATGGAAAACATTCCTTATGCATCCATTATTGGAAGTTTGATGTATGCTCAAAATTGTACCAGGCCAGACATTAGTTTTATTGTTGGTATGTTGGGTAGATATTAAAATAATCCAAGATTGGATCATTGAAAAGCTACAAAGAAAGTATCACGATACTTGCAAAAAGCAAAGGATCATATTTATAGAAGGTCTGATTATCTTGAGGTGATTGGATATTCCATAGATTAAGACTATGTCGGATGTGTTGACACAATAAAATCCACATTTGGTTTCTTTTAGATGGAGGAGCAATTTCATGGAATAGTGAAAGACAGTATACATTTGTTTGTGGCATGCTTTGAGGCCATTGTTCATGGTTTATAGTTGTGAAACTTTATTTCAAGACTTGAAAATGTCGACAGTACATTGTCAAGCTGCTGAAAATTTATTGTGATAATGTCGCAAAAAGGGTGTTAAACATATGGAAATTAAATATTTTGCCGTTAAAAAAGAGGTTCAGAAACAAAGAGTGTCAATCGAATATTTTAGCACAAATCTTATGATTGCGGATCCACTAACGAAAGGATCAACGCCAAAGATAATTAATATGAACAAGTCAAAAGAATGGGCATTATTGGGTACCGTTATTGACATTAAGTTACTACTTTATATACTTTACTTATGTGGCACTCTAAGCTCATTGAAATATTGTTTTTGATAATTAAATATCATATTTCTTATTATTGGTACATATACATGAACGAAATATGTGAGTATTAAGATGATTTGTCTCTAACAAAGACATCATTGTTTGTCTATTATGATATATTTCATTATAGATCATATTAAGTTTGGCTAATATTGTGAAATACCGAAGGGACTATGTCGAATTAATGCCTTACAACCGTTATGATCCTTATTAGTTTTTAATTAATGATGATTTATGTAATGATCAATTTAAAGGAATTTGGTTCTATTACGCATATTATGCTTTGAATTTTGAAAATAATCATGTAAATAGATATTTTTCTGAAAAAATAATTTACTAAAAATTTAAAAAATAAGTCAATTAAATAAAAAAAATTCTAAACTTAATTTTTTGACACCTAATAAAAATTAAATAGTGTTAGTAGTAGTACTAGGTAGTATCATATCACTCTTAAGTAGTGGAGAATGATGTCGCCACGATCCACTTTCCATCTCATTCACATGTTGAAATTCCATATCAATTAAACTTTTGACTTAGTGATTTTTATTTTTATTTTTTTTACAAATTTTTAAACCAAATGGGTTTTGAAAATTATAATTTCACATGCTTAAAATTAAATCATATGATGAAATTATTCAGCTTGCAATTTTTTATGATTATTTAGTTTCTTTACATGAGTCATATTTTGACTTAGGAATTGATAAAGATCCTATTTCATTTTCACCATCCATTAAAAGTGTAAATTCTATTAAATAGTTAGATGCAATGAAAGAAGAGTTAAAATTTATGAATTACAATGGAGTCAAGAATCTTATTAAATTGACTGAAAGTTGTAAGAGAGTTGATTATAAATGGGTTTTAAGATCAAACGCAACTCAAATGGAAATATTGAACGATATAAAACTAGACTCATTGTCAAGAGTTATACTCAGAAGGATTGGTTGACTATAATGAGACCTTTTTTTTGGTCTCTAAAACGGATTCATTTAGAACTATTATAGCAATGGTAGCACATTAAAATTTAGTGCTTCATCAAATGGATGTGAAAATCGTTTTTCTGAATGGGTAGTTAGAGGAAGAAATCTATATGGATCAATCTGAGAGGTCTTCAGCTGAAGGAAAGGAATACATAGTGTATAAACTTAAAAAATCAATATATGGACTTAAATAAGCTTTTCTACATTTAATGAACATGTCAAAAGAATGGGCATTATTGGGTATCATTATTGACATTAAGTTACTGCTTTGTATACTTTAGGTATTTGGCATTCTAAGCTCACTAAAATATTATTTTTAATAATTACATATCATGTTTCTTATTGTTGTTGTATATACATGAATGAATTATGTGAGCGTTAACAAGATTTGTCTCTAACAAATATATTATTGTTTGTCTATCATGATATATCTCACTATAGATCATGTTAAGTTTTGGCTAATATTGTGATACATAGAAAGGGCTATGTCAAATTATTGGCATACAACCGTTATGATCCTTATAGTTTTTACTTAATGATGATTTATGTAATGACCAATTCAAAGGAATTTGGCAATTACAATGCATATTATGTTTTATTGTTAAACCATGATAGCATCACATAGGCCTAAGTGGGAGAATGTGGATATTTTATGTTAGTGCAAGAGGATAAAGAGAGAGAAATCAAGTTATTCTTATACATTTGAATTTAATCATCAAGAAATCATTATGTATCAAGGTATGTTCTCTTTCAATTATTAGTTTGTGAAAATTATAAAGTTCTAAGATCATTGGACATTAAGGTTTATGCAAAATTAGGAATTAATTTGCATAATTAAGAATGACATACACAAACTTCTTGATATAATTAAGGTTTATGAAAAATTAGGGATTGATTTGCATAATTAAGAATCACATACGCAAACTTTTTGATATAATTAATAAATTCATGTCAATCAAACATATGACTCCTATCCCATCCATATCAAGAATCCCTTTGCTTGCTTAGGAGTTTTAAATTTATATCCAATATATTAACAGTATTAATTTAATATATATGCTTTGTTTTTCAATCTATAATTAATATTTAAGATACCAAAAGTATATTCCTTATAAATGGAATTATGAATGATACAAGGGTCAAGAAAGATACTGGATTTGATTTTTTTTCCAAGAGGAGTCAATATTTGCATTGATATATAAAGGAAAGTACACTTATTTTGACAGTGGAAATTAAGATCTCAAGCAGAGGAAACAAAGAACATGAACACGTACAAGATTTTAATCTTTTTATTTTCTTGATATGGAAAGAATTCTATGTAATGAACAAAATCCCAGCTGAAAAAAATGGAGTTCATAGTTTCATTCTTTTACTTGAAAAAAGATGAAGACCTAACAAAACTTAAAGACAGCGAAATGGATTTTTAATTTTTTTTAATGGTAAGGTTATTGGTCCATAAAATTAGACATGTCTTGGTTTGAATAGACATAAATATGAGAGATACGAGGTGGCCTGTCGATAAACCTTAGAAATTTCAGAAAAAAATCTCACTTATGTATTATTTTTTTTGTATCCCCCTCGTTTGTTTTCCTATTTTCAAGGAAACCAGCATATATTTCTCTTTCTTTGAGACATAAATAACTATATCAACATATAGAAAGAAGGAAGAAGAGAAGACTTACATTTGTCATATATATAGATGAATAATAAAAATAAAAAGATCTAAACCATTAAAGGAGTGAAAGAGAAGTAAATTAAACCTGGAGCTCGAATACTCGAAGAATTTGCCAGTGGCAGAGAAAATGATGAGAGCAACCTCAGCATCACAAAGAACAGAAAGCTCTTCTGCTTTCTTGAAAAGCCCTCTTCTCCTCTTAGAGAAAGTCACTTGCCTTGCAGTTATGTTGTCTATCTTCTTGATCTTGATTTTCTCTCTTGCCATACTTCTTCAATCCAAACAAAAAAAGAAGGAAGAATCAACCAACAAGAACTTTCATATTGTCCGTACAATCCCCAAGAAGAAAGGAGAACATAGAAAGAAAGAGAACACATAAAATGGCAAGCAAAAGAACTCAAAAAGGTAGGGTAATACAAATTCGATGCAAGAATTTAGCAGAAACCCTCGAAATAAAATACCCACTTCATCAGATCCAAATAAACAAAACCCACAAAATCTTGACACATTAAACATGCAAAAAAAAACTCAAAATGAAAGAAAGAAAGAAAAAGATTGATGGGTCTGTTAGCAACAAACATTTTTTTCTGTTACCAATCTCTAGCTTTCAAGAAGATGGCTCGATCAAAGAAACCAAAAGCATACCAATTGGAGAAAGAAGAAGCTACCCAGTTCACAGAATAGAGAGAAAAGTACTGATATTGTGTTCAAGAAAGGAAAGGTTGCATTCCCCCTTTTATAGCTAAAACAAGTCTCCACAGGTCTTTTCCTTACAAATTTCCCTAAAAGAGTTAAAAATTAAAATACGAGAGAGAGAGAGAGAGAGAGAGAGAGAGAGAGAGAATTGGTAAAAAGGAAACTTATTTGTATAAATTTTTAACTTTTGGATATTTGATATTATAATTTTAATTTTTTATTCAATATTTTAGGGTCCAAATTAGTTTTTTTTATTGTGGATGATCGCTTTCCGTACGAATGAAAGCAATGCCGCCATCACGTCATAGCAGATATTTATTTTCCATCTCCTTGTACCTTCTGCCTGTCTAGCCATTTATATTTAACTACTCTCAAACCAAACCCTTAACCCCTTCCTTTCTAATTTTATTTTCATTTCAATCTCTCATGTTTTCGTTGAAGATAAAATGGCAACTTAAAAATAAAAATTATTTTCTTTTTTTTCTTTCAAAATAATATAAAATAAAAAAATTATTTTATATCATTATTTTTTTCTTTTCATTTTTTTATATTCAAATACTTTACGGTGGTAAATAAAACTTATTTTTCTTGAGCTTTTTTTCATTTTTAAATAAATAAAATAAAGTAAAAATATCTTTTTATTTTATCTATATTTTTTTCTCCCATATCTTTTCTCCTTCCAATCATAGGGTGGGGTGAGTGATTGAATAATCCGAATCCAGATTGTGATGCTAATTTCTCTAAATTTTAATTTGAATATAATCAAAATTTTGATTTAGTTAAAAAATTAATCTTTGAGTCAAATAATCAAGAGAAATGTCCATCTAAAATGACCGAAAATTGAAATATGATATTACCTAGAAATTGAATTCGAATGAAACTCTAATTTCAATTTACTTTAATCAATTTTTTTTTTGGTTCCATTCAATTTTTGTGCACCCTTAGATACACTCATTGAAGACACAGATTAAGTAAACTTAACTTATATGATTGAAATTATATATTTTTTTAATATACTCTTATATTATGAACATAATAAAATGCTAATAAAATATATAATTTATATTTGTTAGCAATTCAAGTATATTAATTACGGACATAATAGAGAATAAACACATTAATTATATTTTCAAAAAAAACTACTCTTATATTATGAACATATTAAAATGCTAATAAAATATATAATTTATATTTGTTAGCAATTCAAGTATATTAATTAAGGACATAATAGAGAATAAACACATTAATTATATTTTCAAAAAAAACTGTACTATAATTTGGAACATTTAATAGAAAAAGGTGAATCCATCTCTTTAAGTTGAAGGCAGTATATTTTTTGGTTCCAGTATTTTACTTTTTCTCAAAATTTACAAATATATTCATTTATTTAAACTAAAATTTTATTAATAGTGTTGAATGTATTATTCTCAATATTTAAATGATTAAATCTAATTTTTTTGCTTATAAGATTGATTAATTGAATAATTCTTTATAATATAATAATCCTTCAATTATTTTTGAGCTTAATTTTTAATAAATAGGATTAACCCAGTTACTTAAAGGTTTTCATTTTTTTGTTCTTTTGCTTGTCTCTAAATGTTTATAATTAAGTTACCTACTTCCCATCGTTAAACTGATCAAATCAAAATACAGTAGATGACTTTGTTAATTAGTTAGAAAAATTATATGCGAATAATGATATCATAATTATAAAATCTATCCAAAAGAACATTGAATATTAGGAATTATCTCATTTTAATATTTCAAATTTAAAAATGATTTAATAAAAATATATTTGTTGCTTGATCGCTAATACTTTATAAATAAATAAAAGTATCGTTTTTGCTCATTAAAAGGATAGGTAATGTACAACCAATAAGTTTTAGTGCAATAATAGTATGGTAACCAATGCTGGGAAATTTTAAAATCAAAATTTTGAATAAAATCTTTTGTAAAAAAAAAAAAATAGGTATGTTTTTGTCAATATATCTTTTCAATTTTATACAGTATTATTGTATTTGTGTTTTTTTGTTCATTTTAATCTGAAAACTATTTAGTAATATTAAAATTAAATCATATTGTAATTTTTTTTATTTTCGTTTTATTTTTATTATATTAATTATTTAATTAGCATAGTTAATTTGGTTTCAAAAGATTTTCAAACTCTCAAATCATATTTTATTTTAAAATTTATTGAATCATCCCCAGCGTTCATTGGGTCTACTTTAATCTTATGTGTTTGCTTTTGGTTCCTTGATGTTCCGAACAGTATTTAGTCACTGAGCTTTCTTCGAAACAAACAATGTATAGTTTATAGATTTTAGAAAAAAAAAATAGGATATAAGTCATAACATAATCAATATATATAATTAAGTATATAAATACTTAATTATTATTAAGGTATGACTTTACTGGCCAATAGAAAATCTGCACCCAAACATAACATATTAAGTTTTTATTTTTTATGTTGAATTATTATTAAATTTTTCACAAAATAGGTCATATTTGGCATTATGTTTGAATAAAATATTTTTTGAAAGAAAAATTATTTTTAAATTTTTAAAATTTTGAAAACTGATTTTAAAAAAATAGATAAATATATATTTTTTTCCACAAATAAATTTGAAAAAAATTATTTTATAAAAAAATTTAAAAATCAATCAATTAAATTAAAAAAAAATCAAAATATCCCTATTAGTAGCTGAGAGGTATATCATAATTGAAAAATAAAATATCCAAATCGGTAAAAACGAATTAACTAATTTAGTGATTTGCCAATTTGATTGGATAGTTAGATCTTAATTTTTAAATATTAAAGATTGAAGAACATAAATCGGTTTGAAGTTATATTTAATTAACCAGTTGATGTAGTCAGTCGACTCCTATGAATTTTTTTGCAATTTCTTTTTGAAAGGAAAAAAAAAAAAGTAGTTTTTCCAGTTTTTCTTTAGTTTCCTCCACGTGCTTAAGAATAGTTTTAAAATTCTTCTGGGGCACAAGTCAGTAAGTCACTGTCTCAGTGTGTCGCACAATTCTTCAACGCAATTTATTTAAGAAAAAAAAAATACATTTTTCGCTTCTTAAAAACTTTTTTTTGCGATGATAATATCAAAATTTAAACTTTTTACTTGCTTTTTGAATTATATTTATAATCTAAAAATTTTAAAAATTGAACATATACCGTTAATTTTCTTTTTTTAATTTAAAAAAATATTAGGTCTCGAGTTCTAACTGTTGATATAAAATATTTTTAAAATTTATAAGAGAATATATATTTTTTTAATAAATTTACTTATAAATTCAGATTATTGAATAGTTGTAGGAAAAATTTGTGTTCAAAATTCCATCCAAACCTAAGAGCATCTATATCCACTTACAATTTAAATTGCAAAAGGGTGATGTGGCAATAAATGAAAATTTGCATAGATAATTAGCAAGCTTGTAACAATTGGAACTAGATTGATAATTTCATTTGAATAAAAAATTATAGTGGATTTTATTTTTATTATTTTATGATAAATTAAAATAAAAATATAAAAATATATTTTTAATAATTAATATATTTAAAATTAAATTAAAGTTGATAGATTAATAGAAACTATAAAATTAAGTTAATGTAAAATTAATGTTAATCAATATAAAAAAAATTATAATTAAATATATTAACTTAATTTCATAATAATACACTACATAATAGCAAACTACAAACATGAGCTTCGAAGTTGAATTTTATTTAAATTTTATTATATTTTTTGTCATAAATGAAATGTTTTGTGCTTTTTTTAATTTTTATTAAATTTTATAATTAATTTTTTATATAATTTATTAATTATAATAATAAAATCAAAATTATTTGATAATTAAAAATTATAATATTTTAATTGTTAAATCGGATACAAAAATTGAAATTGATAATAGTTAAAATTTTATTGTCATCCACTCGATGAGGATGCTCTAATAAAAAGCTGACGCAGCAATATTTGAGGGACTTCCTTCGCTTTCTTGTTGTCACATGTATTCACACCGGGAGATAACTACTGTTTACAATGAATTCTATATGCTCGTGATTTAAAAAAGAATAAAATTTATAAAATTTGAATGAGATTTAATAAATTATAATTAGAAATAAATTTTTAAAAAATTAACAGTTTATTTTTACGTCATTTAATAAAAATATTATTTAAAATAATATTAGAAAAACTATAATCTGAAAGTACTGATTGTTTTTCAGTTATAGTTATTGGTAATTACTAGAATTTCTAATTTTTTATAAAATATTATAAAACTATATATGAAATTCTAAAAAAATAATATAAAAATATTTTAAATATAGAAAAATTATATGGTGTATTACACTGTAATATTTGAAATTCATACAGTATCAAATGAATTGACATTATCTCAAATAATAAATAGATAAATTATAAATTTTTTAAAAATTTATTTCTAACTGTAATTTTGTTAAAATTTTATCAAATTTTTTTTTATAATTTGTTTTTTAAAAAATTAATCTTTTGTTAGATATAACTATACGTTGTGGGTTGTTTTTTTTTTTATGATAAAATTACCATCAGTGCATTTGACTTCGTTCACCAAACTAAGGTTTGCAATTGTAGCGCGCTTAAAAATATTTTCAGCGGAGTAGAATAAAAAATTAAAAATATTTTTTATTATATAGGAAGGAAAAAATCAACGAGCACCTCAAAAATTAAATAAATATCATTTACAGTAGTCGAAAGATTTTTATCACGCAAAAACGAAGTAATTTCTATTGGGGTTCTATAAACTCAGTCACAACTCGATCAAAACTCAACGCTTCATTAGCAAGTCAGTTAGCAACTCCGTAAAAAATTAAAAAGTTAAAAGCTAAATGTAAAAAACATGTTTTTCAATTGTTACTTATGCGTATAATGTAATATTGTGGATAAATATTTAATGTTTTAATGTAAGTAAAATGTTGTAGTTAAGAAGCTTATGTTTGGTATTTGTAGGCCTGGTTTGTCACTGCTGGTGTAAAAAATATTTTTCTTTTTAAAAATTATTTTATTGTAAATTTTTAAAATTATTTTTAGAAATAAATAGATAATAAATATTTTTAAAAAAATATATCTAAAAAAATAATTTATTAAAAATTAAAAATATTAAAAATATATTTTTAGCAATTTCAAACAGTTGTAGTAATATATAGGGGGTGTTTGGAATTGTTATTATGTGTTCAAAAAGTATGTTTATAATTTTTTTTATTTAATTTACTAATTTTTTTAATTTTTTATAAACTATTTTTCTTAAATTTGTTTATAAAAAAATTATTTATTTACCTACTTATTTCTAAAAACAGTTTTTAAAACTTAAAAAATTTAAAAACAATGTTAAACGTATTATACAATGAGCATATTGGTGGTGGTAGTTGTAGTACGTGAAAGTATCAAATTGCTGCGAAGTAGTGGAGTATGATGAGGCCACCATCCACTATATATCCACCTCTTTCACATGTTTAAATTCCATATCAATAAAACTTTTGACTTGTGATTTTTGTTTTTACAAATTATTTAACCAAACAGGTTCTGAAAATTATAATTTCATATGCTTATTAAAATTAAATCATATGATGTAATTATTCAGCTTGCATATATGCTGTTGGCTTGGGTTGGATGAACCCATCTCTAAGATAATTGTTATGAAGAGGAAACACAAAACATGTAAATTATTTTCCCATTATTTTCATTTTTTCCACTTCTAAAGTATCAATTTTTTTTCATACAACTATTAAAAGACAGAGAATTAAATTTATATTTATGAGGACATGGAGACTTAAATTTGAATCATTCCCGATAACTTTATAGGGTCAATAATATTCTTAAATATTTGAATATTAATTTTTTAATTTTAAAATATTTTAAATTAAATATAATATAGAAAAAATTTATTAATAATTTCAATTAATTTACCTCGTGAAAAATATTTAATATAACTTAAAAACGAGTCATTAGCTTTTCAACTATGTGTAGGGGTGGCAACGGGTACGGATTTTGCGGGTACCCGTGTCAATCCGAACCCGTTTAAATCCTAATGGATAATTCTATTAGGGTTTTGGGACGAGTTTAGGTACCAATATTTAAATTCGTCACAGGTTTGGGTAGGGTACGGGTAGAGGTATTCGGATACCCGATAAAATCCGATTATATATATATATATATATATATATATATATATATATATATATATATATATATTTATGCAATTTATTCTATTTTAATTTATTGAATATAATGATATAATTATTTTTTTATATATTTTTATAGATTGATGAATTACAAATGTAATAGAAGTTTAAAATGTGAAATATAATTTTTCTGTCATAATGAACAATATTTAATTTTATTGTTATTTTGAACAATTTGATAAATTATTTTAATTTGAATGTGTTGAATTAAATTTTATATTTTATTTGATTTTATAGTGATTTATGGTAGATTATTTATATATTTATAGATTTTTAATTATTTAATTAGTTTGAATTTTATTTTATTTTAAATTTTTTAATGATAAACGGGAAATTATTTGGATTCGTGTATTAATCGGGTAATGTTAATCGGATTTGGAACGAGTACGGGTATTAATATTATAATTTTAAACGAGTTTGGGATGTGTTTAGGTATGTATATAAATAATCGGGTTTGAGTTCGGATATAACAATTTTCACGGATACCCTACCCGTTGCTATTCCAAACTATGTGTGTTCCTCATCGAAAAGGAGTCTCAAATTATTTCGAACTTCTTATGTTTATAAAATCTCTTCTGAAATTGTATGAGCTTTTTCCAAACCACGCCGCTTTTTGGATATAAATAATGATGTCTATACATATAAATCTTATATATTATAAAATGACATAAAGTAATATATATAAATCCAAATTTATTGAATCACTGATATTATTCTTTTCTACATTCTAAATTTTTCACATGGCAAACTGTTTGAGCTTCTAAAATCACATGGACTCAATCAAAGTCCATCCTCTACTACTAAGTCTACTATACTGATTCAACCATTTTGATAGCAATTCCATACGTAGATTCGGTATTGTTTACTCGGGTCCAACAAAAATGCATGCCCACTTTACTACTCCCTTCTAAAGCTAATATAAATTGCACCGGATCTGTCTAAGATGAAATTTGATGAATAACATTACTCATATAAATATCATATTAGAGAATTATTTCGATCGGTTAGACGAAACCGACCAAATTTTTTATGGATTCCATGTGTTATCCATGTAGCACTATAAATAGGGCAACACTACTGAGAAGATGACATTTTTGGAAATTTTTAGCATAATAGTCTTTTGTCTCAACCCTAATTCACTTCTACATTGTCAATTGTTCTATTGTCTAAAGACCTGTATGGCCGCAACTATCCCACTTTGTTGAAACAATCCGTCCATTGTTTTAGTATTTATTTTTATTGAATCCCACGTTCTTTTCAAAAATCTATAAAAGAATACATAAATGTAAATAGGATATCTATAAATCATTTCCATCTTTCACAAATGATTTTCAAGAACTTATAAATTTTCAATAATATTATTTGATATCGGGATTCACTATGTATATTTATAAAAGTTTACAAGGTTAATATAATAAAAAAAATTACATACACTTGATAGACAAAAAAGGTAAAAAAAAAAAAAAGAAGGGAATTATAAATACTTTTTGCCTGATAATAACATGATATTTCTTGATTTTCCTCTTATTTTGTAAATACTTTTATTATATGATATTACACATCATTCACATTAGATATAATTCATCCATATCCAATACATATATTATATCAAAAAAATTATTCGTATGGCGAACAAAAATGTTGATCTGAGATTGATTTCTAATTAAGGATCAGAATATATTTACATATTTGTCAATAAAACATTGAAATTGACACAGAATTAATATAAATTTGGAATACAGTGAAACTGAAGTTTTGTTTGTCCTTTCCATGGATTTGAATTTATTTTTATAAATGTAAATAATAAACGAACACACAAGACACTAAGAAGCTCGTAACGACTAATGAGCGTTGAAACTTTGAAATACACACTGTTGATCTTACAGCAAATCCTAGGCAATTCTGGCAATTTTCTACCCAAGTGTTAAACACTTTTTTTTTTCTATTAATTTTATTTTTATGGGTATTATTTTAATTATTAAATTTAAGTCAATTTATTCTAGAAATTGTAAAAGATAAAAAAAAAAATGGCTGATCAAAAATCAAGATGGCCATGTCCATTCCTTTGAGACCACTTGTCAGCATTCCATGTGCATGCGCAAGACCTGAAATCCTTCGAAAAATACACTTGTGTGATTTTCTGTTTCCAAGAGAATTTTTTCTTTTTTTTTTCTTGGATTGTTAGTTGTTATATTCATATATATATTGGAGGAAGAGTATAGCTAATTAAAATCATTAGTTTTTCTATTTAATAATTGAAAAAATAATACCAAGCAGAACTGTAACCATTAAAATATCGCCCTTTATAATAATATCCATTACTTTATTGTTTAAATTAGCCCTTTTTTCTTATTGTTTATTTTTGCACTATTTTTTTTCCATCCCATAGATATATAAATTCACTTCTTTTCTTTACTTAGAATAACTTTAAGAAGATTTCACATATATATATATATATATATATATATATATATATATATATATATATATATATATATTCCAAATTGAATTTATAAATCAATTAAATCTCAATTTGTCATAAAATGTTATATATGCAATACGATTATTATTTTATATATATTTCATTTTGTAATTAAATTGATATACAAAAAAAATCACAAATCTATTATAAACGAGAGAAATTCATATTTTCTAAATCACTCCTTTCTTTCCGATCAACTAGGATGGTATATTTATTGGTGTGAGAATATTTTGCATGGGCCAACCTTGGGCCAATGCGAATGCATTTATGGGCCTTAGTATGGTTTGAGGGTTCCTTAATCTATTTAATTCAGCCCATCAGCCCATATAACTCTCTAGATATGCACCCAACCCCTTAAATCTCATTTATGTCTCCACGTTTCTCTCTGTGCACAACTTTAAGTCTTCCCGGTTCTCATTTTATTTGCATTATAGGATTAAAATCTTATTATATTATCTAATCATGATAAATCATATTAATTATCTATTTCTAAATAAATTGATAAGTTTATATTAACATCACCTATCATATTCGGAATAATATAAGGGAAATTAATCATATTCTTTTAACCAAACAATAAATTGATTTTCAATTTTAATGTTATTTACTATATTCATTCCAAAAAGATAGACTTATTTATATTTTTCACAATGGTTAGGAAATTTTAGTTAATATGATTGAAATTATATATTTTACCTAATATATCCTACATTATTTTGGGGTACTATTTAAAAATTAATAAATAATAATTTCTATTTATTGATAATAAGACAATTAAATAGGTCTGCCACTGTTTTTTCTGATGCAGTTTCTATATCATTAAAACCAATGATACATATCATTAAAAGAACCAAAAATGTAATATGGATAAATACTAAGCATTTTAAAGAATTTGTAAAATTTATATTTTTAAAAAGGAAGTTGTATTACTTTTTTGGGTATATCAAAAAAAAAAAAAAGAACCTATCTTTTTGAAATTGAGATAATATTTTCTACCCAATATATTCTCCCAAATTAGAGAATTTATTGACCAATACAAAATTCAGTAGAACACATTTATAAATGTAAATTTAACATTATAAGCCTATCAAGATGGGTTGAATCTATGCATTCAAATGTCATCATTTTTCACTTTTTCAGATTGTATCATTATCAATATCAATATGTCTTTTCTAGATGCTTAATGCAATCAAATTTGAGTTAAAAATACCTCTTAAAAACAAATAAAATGAAGTTCCTATGCTGATTTGAATCATTCGGTCCAAAAAAATAAATTTATTTTACGTTTTTTACTTTTATTAATTTAACTCTTTTTTATCTATGAATTTTTATTAAAATAAATATTTTATATTTTAAATATATAATTTATTATATCTAAATAAATATAAAATTATAATTTATATGAACAAAGCATAACATATTCTGATATACATAAAAAGTTATTATTTTTCTACACATAGAATAATTTATAATTAATTTGGTTCATAAAAACCCAAATCAGGGAGGAAATACCCATCAAACATATCTTTTCGCCCATTTTTGGACATGAAGACATCGTCGAATATAAATTTGAAATTTATTTTTTCAAAATGACGAAAATGCCCTCGTGGCGGTACGCTCTCTTCCTTTTTCTTTACGACATTTCACGAAAAACCAAACCCAATTCGGTCAACCAACAAAAAATGGCGTATAGGCAGTGAGCAGCCAAAACGCAATCCATCGTTTTCTTTTGGCTGACCCTTTTTGTTTTCCTCTCCTTTTTCCATTTCTCAACCAAAACTCACCCAAACAGAAATGAACGAAAATCCCAACAGAGTCGAAGCAGAACGTCTGCTTGGAGTCGCTGAGAAGCTTCTCCAATCCCGTGATTTCAACGGCACCAGAGATTTCGCCGTCTTAGCCCAAGAAACCGAACCTCTCCTCGAAGGCTCCGATCAGATCTTGGCCGTCGCCGACGTCCTCTTGTCCGCCGAGGAGCGCATTAATAACAATCCCGATTGGTACGCGATCTTGCAAATCGAACGCCGTACCAACGATCAAGATCTCCTTAAGAAGCAGTATCGCCGGCTCGCATTGCTTCTCCATCCAGATAAGAATAAGTACCGCTTCGCAGATCAAGCTTTTAAGCTCGTCGCCGACGCCTGGGCTGTGTTGTCGGATTCAGCTAAAAAATCAGCATATGACGATCAATTGAGCCTGTTTTCGAGGGTTGATTTATCTAATTCAGGGAAATTGCCTGTTCGAAGGAGCCAGCGGCCAGCAGCGAAGAAGGATGAGCCTGTTAAAACCAACACTAGTAATAGCTCCGGCGATCGGAGTCAGAGGATGAAGTTATCGTCGTTTTGGACTGCTTGTCCCTATTGTTATGTTATATACGAGTATCCTCGCGTTTACCAGGATTGTTGTTTGAGGTGTCAAAATTGCCATAGGGCGTTTCACGCGGCGTTGATATCGTCCTTGCCTCCTTTAGTACCTGGAAGAGAAGCGTACTACTGTTGTTGGGGATTCTTTCCTTTGGGCTTCGTGTTTGGTGGTGCAGAGGATGGAGAGAAAAACACCCGGCCGGGTCAGGCGGGTGGATTTCCAAATTGGATGCCACCAATATTTGGCCCGGGGCATCAAGCCGGGGAAAAAAATGATGGGCCTTCTATGCCAGTGACACCTCCGGCGGGGCAGCAATCTCGTAATAAAAATGGCAATGTGAATGCCGGTGCAGCGCCTTCATCTGCTCCGGCGAGGACAGGGATGCCAAGAGGCTGCGGCTCGGTGCTGGTTTCCGGTGCAAGTGCCCCGGGTTTTGTCCCGAAGAAGAGGGGGAGGCCGAGAAAATATCCCCTACCTAATGTTTAAGCTGATAGGAAGTACAGTTTGGTAAGAACTGAAGAAGCAGAATGGGACTGTGGAAGAAAATTTAATGGGCGGATGATAAGAGATTGAGAAGGCTTAAGGAGAAAAGAAAGGCCTGTGCGAGGCAAAGTTTGAGCCTCTGTTAGGTATTGATATTGATCACTTCATGTAAGTGTATTTCACTATTTCTTGCTTTTTCTTCTTCTTTTTTTATTTTTTAAAAACTATAGTCTTGTTTGTAGATGATGTTTTCCCCTTGCAATTTGTAACTGACTTGTTAATTTAAGGGCCATCATATTTAGGAATGCTATTTTAGCAATTTCTTACCATCCGTTGCAGTGCTTGTGTTTGATCAAATTACATTCCATAGAAGCTGCACACGTTGTTCTTTGTTCAAGTCTATTTATCAATTTTATCATTTTTATTATCGCGGATTTGTTAAGCTTGAAGTAAAAATTGAAGCAAAAATCGAAGTTAATGAAATTTATTTTTGCACGCACAAAGGAAAGATTTTTGTAGTATGTGATTGAGAACTGCATGATGTGTTCAAGTTTCGTACTTCAGCTCATCTCAAATCCGTTTGTTCCCAACATGATTAAACACCTTCTAACTCTTTTTGTTTTGATGGAAATGAGGAGGAAAGAAAAAGAAGAAATGAACTGCAATTCCCTCCATTTTCTCACGTTGGGACATCAAATTGAGGAGGGAAATTAATAGAAAATAGGGAATTATGATTTCTCTAATTCCCCCCAACCAAACCCCAGAATAATTTTCCACCCTGTGGAAAATGAGAGGAACAGAAAGCAAGAGGCTTACCTGAATAGCCTTGAAGCTTTACCTACAAAAACAGGGAGATATTATTGTCTTCATCATCATCTTTGAGCACGGCTAAGAAAAAAGGGAAAAAGAAGAGATGGCTGGAGAGAAGTATGGATCTATTGGGCATAGAAGTTGGAAGTAAACGATATTGAATTTCTTCTAATTCACGTAATCAAACAACAGACAAAAAAATAATTTTCTTTTTCTTTTCTTTTATCTCATTTCCATCATTTAATTTTCTTTTATTTTTCCTTCTATGAAGAGACTGAAAACGTTGTCAGATCTCTTATATTCCAATTCAAATAGAAGAAAGAGAGAGACTTGTGCCAGACTAAGATTAATGTATATCCTCTGTTGGAAGTTCTTTGCCGATATAGTTTTTGCATAGATCAAATTACAACAAATTTCAATAAAAAATACATTTTTAAAAAACTAATAATTTATATTTAATAAAATGTATACAATCTGAATTTTAATTATTGCAATACAATATATCATATAATTTTTTTATTTAAAATTTTTATGTAATTATTTTAAAATTTTATATATAATCTAATAATATTTTAGAAGAATTTAAAATTTTTATTTATTATAAATAACTATAACTATAAATCTATCAATATATTCAAGTCATAATCTTGCTAATTGTTAATTTTAAAAATTTATTTTTGATTATGATTTACTAAACTAAGAGATATTAGTGGTTTGCACATTATATATAAGCCAAATTATTAAAAAAAATGTCAAATTTTTATATATTAACAATTCTAACTTCCCCATATAATTACAAAAAAATGCACGAATTTCACAATTTCTTTTAAAAATTAGCCGCGGGCAAAGTGGACGCCGGAATTTTTGAAAAATAATAATAAAAAAACATGAGTTAGCACAAAAAAATCATTTTTTTTTATTTCTCTCTCTTCCATCTCGTTTCTCTCTCTTCCCCTTCTCTTCTCTCTCTAAAAAAAAAAGTTGCTGCAACCGATCCACCTTATGTCTCTTTTTCTTCCTTCCTTTGCACCCAATTCAAAGGCAACCCCCACCCCATCTTCTCTTACCCATTAATTATAGGATTTGTCATATAAACTAGAAAGATGGGTTAGCAGCTTAGCATAATTCTGCAGGTTGCTTGAACCATTGATTGTGCACATTGAATAAATTATTTGAAATCATTCTCTATCGATGATTGTATTGCAATTTCTCAAAATTAGAAAAATAAGACCGCTTTTCAGCAGCAATTATGAAAAATTCAATTGTATTTTTATCTTTTTATTTCTCTAGGGTACAAAAGACATAGGCGGCGTTCAATGTTTCTGAAAATCCAAACTGAAGAAAAACCTTCGAATTGTTGTGCGATAGAGTGCCCTCAAGAAATCCATGCCGAACTGAAGCTCAAAAGAGTTGTGAGGAAGTAAATCATCATACATTCATTGAAAATGAAACCCCCCATCTTCTCCTGAGATGGAAAGTAGCAACATCCCCACTTCAAATACATCCCCTGGTAGTATTTGCCGTTTTTCTATTTTTTTTTTCTTTCTTGTGCCCCTCTTTTATCTGCAAAAATCGAAATGGGTATTCTTATATTTCTCAAATTCTTTCTTAGTTCTAGTCAGATTCGGACCCAATTATTCGGTTCCTAAAGTTAGAAAATTAAAATATAAAATTTCTTAATTCCTCCGAGGAGGAGATAGTGGTGCCGCTGCTGGTGCCAATGGGTTCGGTGGTGGTGATGCCGCTGCTGGTGGTTGTGGGGGTTGGTGGAGGGGTTAGTTCTGGAGGAGGAGGAGGAGGAGGAGAAGCAGAGACTGTTTGATGGCAACGACAAAGGATGTATGGTGGAATGATGACGGTGATAGGACATAATCAAGGAGACCTGTATGGCTCTTGTTTTATCCTTTATGCTGATGATGTGTAATGGAATGGTGGTGATGATGATGCACAATTTGTTAATGCTGACTCAGATATTCTTTTTGTGCTGGCTCATGTTTTTTTTTATTGTTTTTTAAAAATTCCAGCTTCACGTAAGCATTTTTTTTCGGAAAGCTAATTGTTTTAGTAATTTGGCCTAATATATATATCATACATTGAACAAAAGTAACTCTCTCTTATGACTCTTATGATCTTATTTAAAAAAAGGTTGAAAAACATATAATTGTATTATCTGGGCATATAGTAGTCGGTGGGAATGTTGGAAATTGGTTGAAATTTTGGTGAATCATGCGCCAAATTAGTGTTATGTGTAGTCTTGCTATGAAGATTCGGAAGCTTCAGCTGCTTATAACATTTGGAAGGGAACAAGTAAGATTTATTATGAATGCACCATCAATTTCCCTCAGAAGAAAAATGTAAATCACGCAAATTAAAAGACATAGATAAAGGTACATTAAGGTCTTAATAAGAAATAGAAGAATTGGATAGCCTAAGGCACTCGCTTTGGCATCTCCGCAGGCATACATCATTCCAGTTGGGCACTTGATGTTGATTCACGCAGACAGTTCTTGCACAAGCATCGGCACAAGCATCAAGCTCAGAAACACCGCAGACAGTGACGCAACTTTCGAGCGTTGGGTCTTTTGATAAAGCTCCCACCTTTTTTAACATTCTCTTTGAAGTGCATACCCTTTCGCATACAAATATTTCATCAGAACTTTTTTCCCGTCCTCTAGTACTCTTTAGCCTCTCCTCTTCTCCTCTCTTCTTCTTCATCCTCAGAGCTTGCCCTGCAATCACCGCTGGTATTGCCGCACCCAGCAGAGAGTACCATGGGTCCACCATACCTGCTCAACCCACGAGCTTGTGATCGCCGAGTAATTTATTAAATAACGCCTCAATAATATCCTTCACTGAACCGCGGCGTTTCTATGGATTGGCGTCCTCACGCTAGCTAACGGACCACGGATTTGCAGAGAAAGGAAAAAAGAAAAGAAGAGAGAAGGAAGAGAGGATGGGACGGCTGGGTTAGTCGAAAGTGAAGAAGCCCGATAAATTAAAATTAGGTTTAGGGATTTTTACGTCAATACTGCGTCGTTTTGGAATAATAGTACTTAAGTAGAGTAGAGAAAAAAACGTGGGGAAATGCCAGATATTAATGTCCTTTTCTCCGCCAGACTGTAGCTTAATAATAATGATGAAAACGGTAATTACATTTATTCTATTTGTGAAATCTCTTTCCTTTTTCCCCCCAAAAGATTTGTGAACTCCTTTACGAGTGTGTAATCAATATGAATAATCTTTTACAAGGCCGTTTGGTTGGAAATCTAAAATTACAATTACAATTACAATTATAGATTGTTTGAATGGAGAGATTTTAAAATTCATAAATTTTATAAAATATATAAATTATGAAAATCATAAATTTTAAAAATTATATCATTTGATTTGATTATAAAATTTATATATTAATGATATAGTTTCTTTTGAATTTATATTTAGTTCAATAATCATAATGTATCTATTACAAATGTTTCACTTGTTTGAGGTAAATAATTTATTTCCATAAAATATTTTCTGAAGAAATTATATTTTTTGATGTTTGGCTGTAATATTAAAAAATAATTGAAAAATATTTTTTGGTATTTAGTTGACAATAATTTTTTTTTAGTAAAATTTTTTTTATACATATTATTACTAACATTTAGGTAGTTCTAAATAGAAAATGACATATAATTACTGTCAATTAGTTAAAATAATATAATAAAAATCTTGGAATGGAATATATCATTATATTTAGAGAATAACCCAAGATTTATATAAAATGAATAATTATTAAAAATGAAAAACGACCTTATTTGATAAAGTAACCGGCATCCGGTTGGAAAACAAAATCTGAATTAATAAAATTAATCCAAAATAAACTCGATCAAAATCGAATAAATTAAACAACCAGAAAAATAACTAATTTGATGAGTTATATTTTGATAAACCAACCAACTAATTAAATCTGAGATTTAATTAAAATAAATTGAAGAACAATAATTAGAACAAAAATTACTCAAATCGAACTCACAGCTCCACTTGCTTTGACAAGGTATGTACATTATTTCAAGTTTCTATACCGCCAAGCTGCTATAATGCTATGCAATAAATGGTTTTAACTGTTTTTTTAGTTAAAAATATATTTTTGAAAAATTATTAATTTATTATAGGTAATTTTGAAATAAAAAACATCTTACAATAATTTTTTATTGACAAAAATTTGTGGACTTTGGACTATCAAATTCTTTAAAAATAAAATATTTTGGTGGGCGAGTGCTTTTTCAAAATTCATAAAATTTAAAATTTTTTTAAATAGTTAAACAATAAATTTCATATAAATTAATAAATTGTTTCAATTCTCTCATTTAAAATTCTTCAATCCAAATATAGCCTATAATCAAAATCCAAATGATTTTTTTTAAAAAAATCAGTCAATGTAATTAATTTGAATAAAAATACTCATAAAAAATTATTCAATGTACTTAAACAAAATCCAAATCTCATTCCTTGGCACATTAAAACTTGAATAAATATAGACATAAATAGCGAAATCTATATATAATGAACTAATAAATTATTTTCGCATTGCATCATAAAGATAAAATTTAGCCAATAAATAAAATAAATAATATATAAAATAGCCAAATTTTAGCTTATATATAAGTGCAATAATTATTAATGTAAATATATATAATAAAAACAAAAGTTTATATAACGTCATAATTAATTATTTCCATAATATATAAATTTTTTAAAAATTTATTAAAAATAAAAGAGATAATTAGATATAGAATGATGAACAATATCCAAATACTCAGTAAACCTGTAATATTGTAGTTAAAAAATTAATGATTGTATTTTAATTTTTATAAAAAAAAAAACAGAAAATATTCTTTCAATATATTTGTTGTTGTTAAAGTTATAAAAGTTAAATTTTTATGTGGGTATCTTATTCTTATTTAAATTTTTTTTAATCATTCCATAAAAATAATAATTTCTTTTATTATTAGTAGTTAATCGTGACCCTTTAAATTATAAATTTTTATAATATAGTTGCTTTTTAAAATTTTATAATGTGTTATTTTTTATTAATTAATATTATTTTTTAATTTTTGATATGACTCTAATTAATAATAAAAATATATAAAAAATTAGTGAAATTTACATTTTTCAATAGTTTTCCATATAAAAATATAATATTAAATTTTTTACAAACAATAATTAAAAATCATATATTTAAAAATATAATAAGTAAATAATACATTTAAAAAAATATATTAGTAATAAGTATCTAGTAAATAAAATTTATTATTTTTTAATAATTGATTAATAAAATATAATAATATTTATTTATAAATAATAGTACTAATAAGTAAATAATAATTAGATTTTTAAAAAAATAGAAGAGACATATTTATTGGTCTTAGTATGCTAGGTGAAATAGTGTCAAATTTGGTTGAGAGAAATATTTCAGAAACACTAAAGTAATTAAAATATAAACAATATTTGTTCATAAATAATAGTGATAAGTAAACAATAATTAAAGTCTCAATGTGCTAGCCAAGTGGAACAATGTTGATTTGGGTGGAATATTCCAAAAAAGTCGACGTCGTTTTTACTTTTGGTATTACATGAGAGGACGATAACGTTTTGGTTATGAATTGCTAAAGGTTGTAAGAGACATTTTAGGGGAGGAAATAAATTACTGAGGAGTGTTTTTGGAAGTTTACTGTCTATACTACAGTAATGAACAGTAAAATTCATATAACTTTAATTTATTTATAGATTATTTATATTCAAAATGATCAAATTTTAGATTTAAGAAATACTAATTACAAAATTTTAGTATTAAATACATCTAATTATTCAAGAACTCGTGAATTTTATCAGTATATTTTGATTGATACTGGATCAATGGAAATTGAACATAATTTTAATAAAATTAATTCAATCAAAATAGATTATTTAAAAGTAAAAATTTTCGATGTAATTCAATCAGCAGATTCATACTAGCAAATATTTTTCAAATACTTGTACTCCGCAAACGTATAATTATTATAATTATCAAATGAAATAGTATAAAATTTTTTATTTAAGAAACTATAATCATTCATAGTTTTTCTATTTTTCCAACAAATTTTCAGCAGAATTGACAAATTGGTTTTATATTTGATTTTCATACTTTGGTAATCTTATTGAACTTTTTTCTCATAATGTTTCAATAGCATATGAAAAGTAATTAACTTATTTTCCATTAGAAAAAAATTTAATCAAACTTTTGGTTAACTTCATAATTATCTTCCGAGTCCTATGGATCACCCCGTAGACATATTATTTGGATGGAGTATCAGAAACCAAATTCCCTACTCTATACAGGGAATTCAGATCCAAATGGTGGGACAATTTTAACACCAGTCAAGCGAACATCGACTCTGTTATTCAACATTTTTCTCCTTCAAAAAAGATTAATACAGAAATTGCAGAATTTAAAAAGGCAAAGGAAGATATATTAAAGTGATTATCTTTAGTATCTAATTCTAAAGAATTACAGAAGTTACTTGATATTTATTCAAGTGAAGTTAATAACTCCAGTAGTTTTGAAGAAAGAATTCCAATTTTCAGTCCAAATTCACAAGAACCGAATTACAAATTTGAATTTATTAAAGGGAAAACAATCCTTTACCTGATTTTCTTTCACGATAATTTTTACAGGAAAAATAAATACTAAAACCAGAACAATTCTAATAAGCAAATCCTTACTCGAGCTACATATAATAAGCAGAATAACTCAACCAATTCAGCTCAAACTTCTTGTCAATTTACCTCAAAATTAACCCCTCTAGTAAGTCAAAACTCATTTTATCCTATAAGACCTAGATCTCTATCTATGCAGCCTAGACTTTCTTTCACCTCAGCTTTAATAAGACCCCCTAGTCCTAAAAGTCCAAGACCATTTCCCTTGTAGATCTGCTAACTTAAAATCTACCAGCGAAATTCTCCTCGATTGAGAATTATTCAACAATTAAATAAAATTAGAATTATACTTCAAACAGTAAATTAAAATGTTGAATGAAAATAGTATTAGAAACAATAATTATATTCAGTATCATCTTTATTTTGTTTGTGGTGTTGTCTCAAGAGCACAACGGTAAATTTAAGTCGCCCTTTTACCCAATAGGCTATCAACTCTTATTTTCAACCTAAAAACTCAATAAAGACTCCTACGTATTGATTTAATGATTAAAGTTTTTAATAAAAACATCAACACGTGCGATTAAAGTATTAATAAAGTTCATTCTTCTAATATGTTCATTACAATCACAAAACATATGCTCGTAATAACTATATGCATGTTCTTGTTCAACTTTATTTTTAAAATAATACAGTGCATGTCTGAGAGTCATGAGTTCTGTTAAATCAGAAAAATTAAGAAGAGATAATGCAGTAATAAAATTTTTCAAAAATGAACTCGTAATGGATTAAAAAATACCTTTATTAAAATATGATAATAATACATAAGTTTCTTGAGTACAATGTTTGCACTGATTTGAAAATACAAGTTGTAGGTCGAGAGTTTTTGAACATAAAGAAATAGAAATTACAAAAGGGCATTTGGGTTTTTTCTCTGGAATGTTACAATTTTTCTGACTCTATAATTGGCTCTCTTTAAAAACTTATCCTTACAATAAACAGAATAAGTATTTATAGAAATGAATACGTAGCTATTGAAGATATTTTCCTTATGGCCGACAATTGTTGATAAGGTTGATGACTGAAAATAATTTTCTCTTGTTTTCTTGTGATAATAGAGGCTGATGAAGATAAGGTTGTTGATAATCTTTGCTAAGTTGTCTTTTATCTTAATGAGTTGTCTTGAAAAGTTTCTTGCCGACATATATGTTTGTCTTATTTTGATAATGAACTGTCTTGATAATATCTGATTACTGTTTTCTTTTTGACTTTTTTTATTTACATCATGCTTGCATATGATTACATCATCTTTTGATTATAATTACATAATTACAATATTTATAATTCAAAATTGTAATCCGGTTCTTGTGAATTTGGACTGAAAATTGAAATTTTTTTTTCAGAACTACTGAAGCTATTAACTTCACTTGAATAAATATTAAGTAACTTTTGTAATTCTAGGATTAGATACTGAAGATATTCGCTTTAATATATCTTCTTTTGCCTTTTTAAACTCTGCAATTTTTGCATTAATCTTTTTTTAAGGAGAAAAATGCTGAATAACATAGTCGATGTCTGTCCAGCTGGTGTTAAAGTTGTCCCACCATTTGGATCTGAATTCCCTGTATAGAGTAGAGAATTTGGTTTATGGTTCTCCATCCAAATAATATGTCCACGTGGTAATCCATGAGACTCGGAAGATAATTGTAAAGTTGACAAAAAGTTTGATTAAATTTTTTTATAATGGAAAATAGTTAAATACTTTTCGTATGCTATTGAAATATCATGAGGAAAAAGTTCAACAAAATTGCCAAAGTATGAAAACTAAATATAAAACTAATTTGACAATTTTGCTGAAAATTTGTTGGAAAAATAGAAAAACCATAAATGATTATAGTTTCTTAAATAGAAAGTTTTATACTATGTCATTTGATAATCATAATAATTATACGTTTGCGGAGTAAAAGTATTTAAAAAACGTTTACTAGTATGAATCTGCTGATTCCATATAATAAAGAAAATTACATCTAAAATTTTTACTTTTGAATAATCTATTTTGGTTGGATCAACTTTATTAAAATTATGCTCAATTACCACTAATCCAGTATCAATCAAAATGTACTGATAAAATTCACGAATTCTTGAAAAATCAAATTCATAAAAATGAAAATTTTTAAGATTTAAAAACGAAATAAGTTTAACAAATCATTCAGAGGCTAGAGATGCCTCTTCATCATTCAGAGTTTAACAAGCAGTTTAGGCTAATGAAGAATATAGCTCGAAGATGTCCTTGATGGATTTTGATTATAACTTGGGATTGATGGGCTCTGATTATATGGGCTTGGACTTTTAGGACTAGAGGGCCTTATTAAAACTGAGGTGAAAGAAGACCTGAGCTGCATAGATGGAGATTTAGGTCTTATAGGATAAAATAAGTTATGAATTACTAGAGAGGTTAATCTTGAGGTAGATGGACTAGAAGTTGGGGTTGGACTGGTTGGATTATTCTGCTTATTATATGTAGCTCGAGTAAGGATCTACTTATTAAAATTTTTCTAATTAATATTCATTTTTTCTATAAAAATTAATGGGAAAGAAAATTAGGTAAATAATTGTTTTCTCCTTTAATAAATTCAATTTCAAAATCAAAATTGCTTAACAATGCTTGCCATCTTACAAAATTTTTGTTTTGAAACTAAATTTTGAACATTTTTTCTAAAACATATTTTGCTGTAAAACAATCAATTTTTAATAAAAATATTTTTAAATATAAATTATTTTCAAATTTTTTAATGCATAAAACAATGCTTAAATTTTCTTTTTTTATTATTGAATAATTCATTTGAGTAGGATTCCAGCATCCTAAATAATATCTAACTAAACTCCCTTTATCATTAAATCTCTACTTTTATCACTAACCAATTAGAAATTAATATTGAAAAGTGTCAAAAATAGATAATATTATTAATATTTTTTTATTTAATAAAGTAATAGTGAAAACATATTAAATGAGAATTTTGTTTTGTCCCAAAAAAACAAAATTACCTAAAGTTGACAATTCGTGTATTACACGAGTTAACATATAATATCACTATTCATATCTATTTAAACATATCATTTCATTTTATGCAATCGTATAATATGTTTATAAATATATATACATACACATATATAATTATAAATAACTAAATTTAATATTTTATAAATATATATTAATTTTTATAATATATTAATAATTTCATAAGATATAAATATACGTATACATATATAAATTTATACATATATTTAAAATTATTAAGATATAATAAAATAATTTAATTGTTAGATAGTTTAATGGTATTAAAACCGTGTTTTACACTTTCTTACCCCAAGAGTAAGCTACCCATGCTCCTTCGAAATATTTTAATTATTATTTTTCATTTGTCAAACAAACTGGTCTCTCTTTCGATCATCATGAATAAAAATATTAAATCCATAAATGTCA
This sequence comes from Triadica sebifera, assembly GCA_023653625.1. Taxonomy (NCBI): domain Eukaryota; kingdom Viridiplantae; phylum Streptophyta; class Magnoliopsida; order Malpighiales; family Euphorbiaceae; genus Triadica; species Triadica sebifera. The sequence continues at coordinate 29,202,750 of CM042899.1, forward strand.
AACCCACCGAGTCGATCTGTGATTTATCTTTTCGTCTGGCCGAGTCTCGATTGTTGACTCGAGTTGTTGATTATCGTCGCAGAACTGTATGCTTGGTATCCTTCAATACACAAGTCATCTTTCCCCTGTATTTTCGTTGATATTGCTCATATTATATAGGTGGTAGGTGGTAGGCATTCTACCGCGATTTCGCCCCAAGTAGCAATTCACTGCTGAAGGGAAAATACTCGCTAATCTCTCGTGTTGATGAAGAACGGAATTGAAGTTTTCGATTTCAAGGAAGAAGACGAGGTCGCCGAATATGCAGCTGGTAAAATCCTCGACACGTACAAAAACCCTAGCCTTGACAGCCCCGCCTTTTTGAAGCGCCAACTCCTTGAATGCGGTATTGTTTCTTGTTTTTTGCTGGAAACTTTTTTCTTCCTCTATTTGGTCTTCTATTGGGTTTTTTTGAGGGTTCCCTTTTATATAGAAAGTTTCAGTGAAAGGACCCGTCTATTATAGGTCAATTAGTTCGCTTCAATCCGGTATGAGAAATTTGGGAATTTAACTGTGATTATGTGCATGGTTTAAGTGAAAGCGGAATTCCGCAGATTTTATGTTTTGGCTCATTGGTGGTTATTGATTGATTAACTTAGTGCCATATGGTTCAGCGGATTAGTTGACCAGTTTGAACTACTTTTTCTGCTTTACTGAAGGGGCATTCGTGAATTTCTTGCATCCGGTAGAATTGGGTTATTTAGTTCCAAAGCAATATATGTTATCAGGTTGGTAAATTTTTTCAGCTCATAGATAGAAGTGGGAAACACAAGTTGTAAGAATCAACTAAGTTCCAAATTTCTGTGATTTTGTTGTCCTTTTTTGTTTGGGTGTTGGGAGTGGGGTGGGGCGAATAGTTTATGTTAGGTGAATGAGATACTTTTAAGATGTGAACATGATGCTTAAGGAGAAGTTTATAGCGTACAATATGGTCAAAAGTTTTTGGGCTTTCTAACTGGAAATAATTTCCCCCTGCTATTTTTGTTATGAGCTGTTGGAACTTGAGCCATTACATCATATTTGTAGTCAAAAGTCAAGCATTTATTTTGTTATAATAAAATTTTATGCAGTTTTTTTTATCTTTGCATAATTTAGATCAGGGATGGGGTTTGTCAAATTTCTGTTACAAGTATTTAGGTGGTCTTTCAAACTTGGAATTATTGATAGGGGCAGATCTAGTATATAATTTCACCAGAGGTAAACTTGCATGATACATGAGTAACTAAGGGTTAGTGGGGGATAGTAGGGGAAATTTCTTTCTGACTGGGGTTAATAACAAATATAATACATTGTTTCATTGAATTTTAGTAAGGCAGTGGGGGCAAGTGCCTCATTGCCTCCAATGTACATCTGCCCCTAATTGTTTTCACATTTGATATCATTGTTTTCATTGTCATATATATACATTTTACAATAATTTCATCAGCTGTGTTTTCAGCTTCCAAGGGTTGTGATGTCGCAAAAAAAGAGATCAGCACTATAGCTTGTATAGATGTTGATGCAAATGAATGCTATAATAGTTCTAACAATGCTACTAAGTCTGTCCCTCTGGAAATGGTTAGAGAGGAGTTTGCCACCCAAGACGTCAATGCTTGCCCATACGATGGATTTCAATCACAATCTCCAAGTCATGAAAATGATACTTGTTCTAAGATGGATACTTTTGAATCTAAAAGTTCTTTTACTGAACACGAGGCAAGAGTGTCTTGTGACAAAGCACCTTCACCAGGAAAAAGCCAATCAAATTTTACCCTTGGAGCCTCTCCATCCAATGTACTTTGCCTTTTAATATGTTTATTGAACTTTGAATCCTGAGATCATTTTTTGTGCCATTCTGTACAAGTTGATGTGTACTTTGCTGAAAACTATGCAGAGTGAACCTGTCAATGTGAAATCAGATGCTGATGGGAGTGTGAAAGAGAGTATTATGTCAAGTCCCACTTCCAATATTGCTGAGAATAGTGGTATTTCCTTGATTTTTTGTTTATTCAGTAATGCAGTTCCCATGGACATTTGAAGGGTGCAATTCTGATATCTGAGTATGTTTTACTACAATTTTCCAGCCATCATAGACGGTTGCTCATCAGATAATTGTTTCAGTGCACTGAAAATGGTATGCTGCTTTTTCTTTCACGAGTGTAATTAAGCTCCTTATAACATTAGAAAGTTCCATTTCAGATGCTCAAGATTTTTATATCCATGGATATGATTATTGCATTGTTGATAATTCACTTGATGATTTGTTGATTTTCTCATTTTAGTTCACTTCTCCATGGGCCTGGAGGTCCCCATTTCTGTAATTCCATGGAATTAAATGAAATGCCTTTTGCCTACATAATAGGGCTGAATTAGCTGTTTGAGCATTAGAAATAATTTTGATGCTAATATTCACGGATATTAAGAGATATGATTGTACTTTTCTTCATGTCTCTTTCTTAATGCTAAACCTATTTAGCTTCTAGTCTATATACTGAGTGTTTTCTTTTCCTCCCTGAATTAGAGCTTAAGGGAAGCTTATTCCATTTTGTTGAAATGACTTTTGCTATTAGCGTAAACAATTATGAATCCCTATCACTCAGTTCTTTTTTTTGCTTGGTTGTGGATAAAGCAATCAACTTCTGCGCAAAATAAAATTTATTGTGCTGTGTGTTGATGGGGCCTTCTGTCTCATTGTGTATGGTGTTAAAAGTAGCTTCAGGAATTAACATTTCTGACCAAACCCTTTTTGTGAAACTCTCAGGACATCGTAAATATTGCAGTTGATTACATTGTATATCAGGATAATTACTGCATTGGATGCACTGTGACCTTTTCTTGTGGTGGAATTAAAATCAGTGGTATGCCTGCATATGGAGAGCAAGAAAGCTTTTACATTGAAAGGGGAATTGATGATATTATTCGTATTGAGTCTAAGCATTTTCAAAGGGTGAGGTGCAGTCAGTTTTGGCTGTTTATTTTCTGATTTGTTTATATAAAGGTTTAGTTTCATATGCATGTTGTTTGCAGTTTGGAACTGTGACCATTAAGTTCCACATGCTACCAAAGGATGCTGCACAAGATGCTAATGCTTATGGTATGGCTTAGCTGCTTTATACAGATTTTGTGCTTGTTTATGATTTAATGCTGCCTGGGTTTCGTTTATTCATTGTATTATGTAACTCATACTAACTGCTTTGATGTGTTGTTCTCATGAGTGTTGATTCTTGCCCCTTTACTATTGGAACTTGCTCTTACATCTTCATTTTTCCTTCTTGTTTTGATACTTTGTATAAATGATCCTTAGCTCATATTTCAATTGGACATATAGGTTGTATTCGTACTGGACTCTTATATGGTGCCATAGAAGAAATTTAATCTCTGCTAATTGGTATTTTTATTTAAGCATAAATAACAATAGACTTGTTTGCTACATTTTAGCATTACACGATGTGTGCCTAAAATTTATAACAGATTTAGAGGCTCTGGCCAAAAGAAATCCTATTTCGGCTATTACCTACCTCATTACTATGATCTCACATGCAGGAATACCTTCATTAGTCTTTCTTGACTGTTTTGGTTGTGGGGGCTTACTCAGCCCAGTGGGAATTGTTGTATGGCATTGGATTGCCACAGCCCATAGGTCATTGAGTTTGGGGGACTGAAGATGGTTCTCTATGCACTAAGTTACATCAAGACATTAAACTCCTTGATTGCGAATATGTAAAATATTCATAGAGTGCAATTGCAATGGTGATGTTTCTTTTATGTTGTTCAATCATGCACAATTGAGGTCTTAATTTTTTTGTGTGTTAACAATAGAGAGCTCACAAAATTTTTTGATAGTGTTGAATGTCAAGAATAAATTTTTAAACCTAAGGATTTCTATTTTTGGTGTGTTGTTGTCTAGAAGGTAGTTTATTTTTAAACATTGATATTTTGCTTTCATTTTTTTTTGCTGATTTTATATTCCTATCAAAACCTCATCAGGGGTTGAGCAGCTGGAGTTTGCAGTTATTGAGCCCAACTGGTCTGGGAAATTGGAAGAGATTGCATCTCTGAATGTTAAATATTTAGCCATATCTTCCATTGTCCATGAGTAAGTGTTTTTGGATTTTCATGATACAATATTATCTGTTGATAGAAGATAGTTTCCATATAAATTGCCATAACTAGATTGATATATTTCTTCTTTTGGTGGAAATTGAATGGTAAATGTTAAATTTCTTGCTAAACTCAAATTGATTATTGATGAGTGATGTGGTTGGCTATTTTTCAGGCTTCAATTATTTTTAGAGGCTTTTTGCAGTATCTGCAATAAATTTTAAATTATTTATGGCATGAATGCATTTGCTTCCCATTTAATGGTAGTTTTTTAAATGCTAGTACCACTACCAAGTATGAGGGTCTGTATTCCTATTTTACTAGTTATTCTAAAAATTGTTTGCTTGAGAAATTTCCCAGTCTTGTTAACTGATATGAGGAGACCACCTTAATTGCAGCAATGGCTTTACTCTGGACTAAGGTAATATGTTTTTTATATCCCAACGTACCAAACGTGTTAACAATCAATAAAAGCTGTGTGATCCCATCTTCTTTTATTAAATTTTTGAACTCTAAGCTTTGCGCACCTTACAGATATCCTAAGAATTTAGGTATTAGTGTTTATAAAAAAAAAAGAATTTAAGTAGTAGTGGGTCAAAAAATTGACAGTTTTCCAATGAAAGGAAGCCAATCTGTTTCAATGTCATTTATCTACTTAGCCAATGTCGTCGTGGTTTTTTCCTCATTTGTTTTTTCTTGACACTTTCATCTGACTGCATGTAGTATGGATCTCCCAGTGGGTGATGGAGCAGATGTACTTCGACAGAGGCCTTATTTTCCTACGTGAGTGATAGCTATTTATTTCCTCTTATCTAGTTTTCAATGGGAAATGTTACTTTTAGGGTGTTGGGCAGGCAACTTTTAATTTTTCTTTTTCACTTGTCATATTTCATTTGCTGTTTCCTTCAAATGTGTTTCTGGTCCTATTTATGGATCAAATTGCACATATACTTCTCTGCTTGACATCACAAAGTTATGGTTTTACATTTTTATCTTTAGTGTTGGGCATGTAAATATAATTGGAGATTGCTTTCTGCTTCTTGGGGTGAAGATTGAGTTTAAATTGAAGCATTTTGGTTTTAATCATACCAATTGAAAATATTAAAAAGTGGGACTTTTCTTTGCTTCAATATTTTCTGTTATAGAGCAGGTCCAAGAAACTCTACCCTGGAGTGGGCCAAAAGAGGCATTCATAAAGTTATCTTGTATTGACAATGCAATAAGAAATATACAGTGGACTTTCCTTGAGAGTCATTCACTTGGATTAAATTTGCCCTGACCTGAAGATTTGTCTTCTGGTTCAAAGTCAATGTTTTGAATGTGAATTTGATGGGTGTTCTTTAATGCACTGGTTTTGTTCCTTCTTGGAGGTGGTCTCTTGAATAAGCTTTGTATGTTACTGCATTGCCTATGGTATCAACACAGTATCTCTTATCTAGAGATAAAGTGTTTGTGGCATTGTGCTTGTATGTGAACAAACTACAACATGTTACTAAATAGTCTTGGGACATAACAGATTTGATGAGGCTGTGGAAGATGTTGTCTATCCGAAAGGAGATTCAGATGCAGTTTCAATTAGTAAGAGAGATTTTGATCTACTACAACCTGAGACATTTATCAATGATACTATTATTGACTTCTATATCAAGTAAGTTAATTTTCATGCACAGAATGATTTCTTTCAACTATGACCTGTCCATTTCCATTTCTTTGACTTGGTTTGGAAAAACTAGCAATATTTTTTTTAAACTATTTCCATTTTTATTATTTTGTATTTGTTTTGAGTATCATTGGTTCAGGGTTCTCTTGGAGGTTGAATGTGTCCTAGGTCATGAATTTCATCTTCATCGATTCACAGATGGTTAGCCTTGAATAGGGCATTTGTTAAGTGATAGAAATAGAGATCAATTCCATCATACTGCCTTTTACATTAGCAATGTTTTGCTTTGCTCTTAAATTCTTATATATTTGTAATTTATTGATTGGATCGGCAGGTATTTGAAGAATCAGATTCCACCCGAGGAAAGGCATAGGTTCCATTTCTTTAATAGCTTTTTCTTTCGGAAGCTTGCAGATCTAGACAAAGATCCATCTAGTGCTTCAGATGGCAGGGCTGCTTTTTTACGTGTTCAAAAATGGACAAGGAAAGTGGATATATTTGGAAAAGATTACGTTTTCATCCCTGTGAATTTTAAGTAAGGAAGTGGAACCTTCTGTTTATATTGAGATTTGGTTTTATGGCAACTTTGCTAATGTGATTTATTTATGCCTTTTGATGATAGTCTTCATTGGAGTTTATTGGTAATATGCCATCCAGGTGAAGTGGCTGGTCTCAAAGGTGAGTTCTTGATGGTTCGTATGAGATCTTTTGAAAATCACCTTCTCATCATATTTTTGCACTGTATTTCAGATGAAGACTTAGGGATGTCTCTAAGAGTACCATGCATATTGCACATGGATTCTATCAAAGGAACTCATGCATGTCTCAAAAACCTTGTTCAAAGGTATCCTACAGTTTTTGGATGATCATATGGTTGTAAGTTGTTCTATATGTTGTTATGTACAGGACAATCCTTAGATTAATCTGCATGAAGTCAGGCTTAGGCACATCAGTAGCTGATTTAGCTCTTTTCAGATTCCTGTATGCTTTAAGTTCACTAAGCTCTCTCTGCATTTATGTTTACACTAAAATCACATTTCGTCTTCTCATTTAAGAGAACATGTGAAAATTCTTCTATTTCTACGGCTTCCTTTTTTGAGGCACCCAATGCAGCATACAAGGGCTGAGGTTTTACTGCATTTTAGTTAATGTTACTGTTTCTATGATGTAAGAGGAAAATATTATTATTCATCAACTCCTGACCACACTATCCCCTGCATGCTTGGTGGGTGCTTCCATATACGTGGAGTTATGGTCAATCTGATCACATCTAAAATGTATTAAGCAGAATTATAGATTTATAAAATGCTTTGGTAGAAAATGGAAGCACTGTATCTGGCTTAGCTTTTCTATCTTTAACAATATTAACATGTTGAAATATCATGCTTGTACAATCAGCTAAAATCTGACTTTGTACCTGGAATTTTTCAGTTACTTGTGGGAAGAATGGAAAGCAAGGCAAAAAGATACATCAGAAGATTTGTCTGCAAAATTTTTGAATTTGCGGTTTGTCCCACTTGAGGTATTTCCTAGTGTGAGTGATATGTTTTGCTCCTTTGTTGATAGCAGAATGTTACAAAAACAATTGGCATAAAAGCTGCTTCTAGCTACTGAGGCACCATAGGGACTAGAAAGGAATGGCTTACTTTTTCATTTGCTATTAGCATCCATCTTTGCATTATATATATTGATTTTATATTTTAGTGTTTTTTTCAAAAAAAAAAAGACTATAGATCTTGATCTCCCTTCAAATTAAGCTTACAAAATAACTTGATACTGATGTTGAAGCCCATGGAAATGTTCTCTCTGTTCTTAGAATGGAAAGGAATATAGATTTTAACAGCAAGTTGTGCTTTAAAGCCTTATGCTGTGAAGGTAGATTAAGCAAGCAAAAATTTAGTAAGAAAATCATAAATTGGCCTTAGATAACAAATTGGATTGCAGTGATTCCATATCATCTAGTAATACGATTGGGTAAGAATAGATTTGATTGCCGCCCATTTTCGCAGGTAAACACCTATTTTAAGTCGTTCACACAATTTAATTATTTATTTTTCTTATGTCTTACATGAATAATTGAGCATAAAATATTTAATTTTGTGATGCTCTGCAAAACATATTGTTCATATTTGTGTTGTGATTCCACATTTTTGCACTATACCTTAGCCTCTGTATGTGCAATAATGCATAGGAGTTGGCTGCATATTATATGGTATGTTCTGACATCTACTTCATGTTCACATCAGTTGCCACAGCAGGAAAATTCATTTGATTGTGGCCTGTTCCTGCTTCACTACCTGGAGCTATTTTTGGTGGAGGCCCCTCTGAATTTCAGCCCTTTCAAAATAAATCAGCTCTCTAAGTTTGTAAGTAAATTTTACTTGGTTGAAAGTTTCTCAAAGATATTATGCTTTAGTAGAGGATTTATTTTTAGATTCTAGAAGATAGAATTAATGTTTGGCAATTGGCTAAAGATAATATGCGGACTTATAATTCTACAAAATGATGGTAAGATGAGATTAGATATATACCATTGTTTCCCAAATGTAGTCAGTAATGAATTATCCTGAACTTTTATAGCAAAAAGGTACATGGCCTGCAATGACCTTACTGTAACTTAATTAGTACTTGTTACTGTTTATTCTTTTCTTTGAACTTCTACATGTTTAACCATTAATGGTTGCCTTCTGTATCCATAACAGCTGAATGTAGACTGGTTTCCCCCTGCTGAGGCTTCTCTGAAGCGTACTCTTATTCAGCGGCTAATTTCTGGGCTCCTTGAAAATCATTCTCGGGAACTCTCATCTGATGATTACAGTGATGAATTGGCATCCTGTTTTCCAGAAAATAATGAGAAAGAAACTGCAGTCCAGCTTGTTTCAGAAAGATGCACTTCAGCTGTAGCTTGTCATGGAAATTTATCAAGTTCTGATGCCAGTCAAGGGATTGAAATCACTTTGCTGGGGGCATCTTCTGTGAGGAATTCTGAATGTATCAATGATCCAGGCTTGGTCCTCAGGGAATTCTTCGAGCCAGGAGTTGCTGCAGGATCATTACTTGCACAATGTTCATCCTTTGACCAATCATCTTATTACCGACTTAATGGCGCTATGTCACAACAGATAGAGGTATGAACATTTTTTCATCATCATGAGAGTAATTTATTCAATTCAATTGAAGGTATGGTTTCCTTTTCCTTATTTATTTATTTTTTATTTTTTTAAAGTTGAAAATAGTATAAGATGCTATGGGTCAGGAGTGTTCATCAATAATTAACCGTCAAAATTCCATTGGAAATAGCAAGCAGTTCCACAGAAAATTGACAAGAATACTCTAGCATTTTAGCCTCGTATTTTTTGCTTTTATGACAGGAGAATGCAGAAACTGGAGAGCCATTTGTGTATCTCCCTTCTGGAGATGCTATTTTTCAACAAATGGCTGGTATAACACCTCAAGCTGGCTCTATTCCATATTCAGTAAGAGGTTTTGGACCTGATCCTTCTTGGAATTCAGGAATTTCTATGCAGGGAGAGGATGGGGTCTCTTCCCCAGAAACATCAGTATGTGCCACAGATGATTCTGATGTGGGGATTATTGAAAATTGCCCTGTTCAGAAAGATGTGGATCTATGTCACAGAGATAATAAACAAGTATCTCAATCAATGGAAAGTATCGAGTGTTTGACAGGGAGACTTGCTTCTGGCTCTAGTGAGATGCTGGAGACCCCTGTGACGAAAGTTACTGAAGGCCTGGACAGGATGCATGATAGGAATGAGCATGGCGACCCTGTCTCTTGTCAAGAAAATCCATCTATATTGCATGAAAATGGATTTCATCAACACGTCAAGGAGTCAGAGATCGCCAATGATGATGTGGTGGCAGTGTCAGATGAAAAGCAAAGATTAGGTGATAATGAAATGGAGAAATCTTATAAAAAGCAAACAATTGGCAATGAGGTGATGGTGGAATTAGATGGGAAGCAGACAGTAGGTGATAAGGAGATTGCAGAATCAGATGAAAACCAAATAATAGGCAGTCACGCGATGGCAGAATTAGATGACAAAAGAATAACTGGTGGTAATGTAATGGCGGATTCAGATGAGAAGCAAACAATAGCCGGGATTGTGATGGCAGAATCAGATGAAAAGAAAATAATAGGAGGTATTGTGGTGACAGAACCAGATGACGAGCAAAAAACTGATGGTAATGTGATGGTGGATTCAGATGAGAAGCAAACCACAGAATTGGATGAACAGCAAGCTGCAAAAAGGAGGCGTATTACAATAAACCATGAAGGGGAAGATCCTGGAAACCGATCTGAGGATCTCCATTTATAATTAGGCTGGAGATGGAGCGCTCGTTGATTTTTGTTAACATAGTTGTGAAGCATGATCACACTCAGTCCCACTAGATCTTATTTGTGAATATTGGCATGGCCATATTTGGAATATAGTTAACTTGTGGATCGTCTTTAGTAAAAGAAAAATTTATATGCAGTTACTGTTTTAGCATGTAGTGATCAGAATATTTTTGGTCCTAATTTAAATTCTTGAAGTTGGGACTGCGAATGGAATGCTATTGCTGCATGTAATCATACCTTCACTTACTGCAGAACAACACGGGCTATCCTCGTATCTTAAGAAAGTGAATATATTTATTTCCTCTTTAGTTCCCATAATGATAGAATTTTTTTTTATAGAGATTAATGAAAATTAATCAATGTAACTAATAAAACTATAAATTTTATTTTTTAATATATTCATACATTAATTAAGAATATATTTTAAAATTAGAAAAAAATAGTATTTCATATTTATGGATAATAAATTATATTAAATATGAATAAATTAAAAATTAATATATGTGAATGAAAAAAAAAAGAAACAGCATATGTGCACTAACAATTTTGGAATGATTTTCAGTTTAATTAGTTAAAAAAACTTTTAAAAGTTAAATAATGCATTACTCCCGAAATAGATTTAAAAATGAAAAAAGAATAATTGAAGGTGAAAATCCAAAGGCATGAGGACGCCCACACGGTAGCATCTTCCTTTCCCTGCAAATAAACTGAACATTTACCGTTGATCCCATCAAGAGCAAAAAAACAGCAGCGCAATCATTATCACTATCATAAACACAATTCCGACATTATTACGAAATTAGCTTCGTATTTCTCATTGTTTAATAAAATTCATAAGAAAATTTAGGGTTAGGGATTTTCTTTTTGCATCAAATCTGGCCACAGTGAAGCAGTTCTTGTACAGTCACCAGTACCAGTCTCATACATGGGCTGTCTCTGTTCTTTTCGTCATTCTGCTTCCGATTTTCTTCCCATACCTCTTCGGTCCTTTGGGCCGAGCCTCACCCTCCCTTTTCTCTGTAAGAACGCCTATCTGATCGACTCTGTGAGTTTGTGTTTCTTTTCTAACGGGGGGTTTCGTGCTTCATTGTAGGAGTGGAATGCTCCTAAAACTAGACATCTGCCTTTTCTAAAAGCTGCTCTTGATCACCATACTGTAAGTAGGTGTGCCCTTTTTCAATTGAAATTTGGGTATTTTTTCATTTTTTCCTTTTTTTTTAGGTATTTACTTTAAATTTTTGTTTACTTTCAGCTGAGTAAACAACAGTCTGAGCTTTGGTCTCCATTTCCCCATCAAGGATGGAAACCTTGCACTGAATCCACAACCATGGATTGTAAGTGCTTAAATGAGAAATATGTGATGTTTGCGTATTGCTTTGTGTTAAAATTACATTAGAAAATGAGTTGGATTGGGAATTTTGTATAATTTAGCTTCTAGTATACATCTAAAGGTACAATTTGTAACAATTTTACTTTACTTGTTGAAGCATTGCCCCAAAATTCTCAAGGGTATATCCAAGTATTTCTCGATGGAGGATTAAACCAGCAAAGAATGGGTGTAAGTAACTAGGTCAACATCATCTCTGTTGTAAATTTGTGTAAATTAGTGTTACATATATTTTCTGGAAGGAGTGATTGTGCTCATTATTTTCTTTTGACACTCTCCTTCATTCGTTCATTTCCAAGATATGCGATGCTGTCACGGTTGCTAAAATACTAAATGCAACTCTTGTGATTCCAGACTTCGAAGTAAATCCTGTTTGGCAATATTCAAGGTAATTCTTGAGTAAGTTGCCTTTGCCATAATTTATGAGTAAGTTGTCTTTGCAACCTATCTCACATTGTAGATTTCTGGCCACAGTTGAGACTTTAATGTGCCTACTTGTCTGCTTCTGCAGTTCATTCATGGATATATTTGATGTGAATCACTTTATTGACGTCCTGTGTCATGAAATTTCTATTGTTAAAGGGCTTCCAAGTGAGTACTCTTGGAGCACATGTGAGTATTATGCTACAGGTATTTGGACTACTAGATTTAAGACAGCACCTGTCCATGCTTCAGCTAACTGGTATCTGGAAAATGTTTTGCCTGTACTTCAGAGGTTGGTAAATTAGTCTAATTGTTATTTTGTTGAGGTTTGAAACTGTTTGAGTTCCATGGCTGGAGTACTTTGTTCCTTTTTATTTGTTCAGGTGATATCTTGGCTATTTCTCTCAAGTTCGTATATGTATAAGTTCACTTCTTTTCTATTCCTTTGGTGGTCTATTGACTACCTATTACTTAACTGACCTGTATCTTATGGCTTTTTCATATAATTTGTTTTTAGCCCCTTCCCTAGTTGATGTATTTACAGGTGTGCAAGTGAACAAGGCTTGCTGGATTGTGGACTACGGAAGGATCAGATATATGCATTCTTCCCTAGTAATTTTATAATAAGGAAAAACAAAAAGAGTGATTTTAGCTAGGATTACTTTCCTTTTGTTGATAAGGAGATATTAATTATGCAATCTGATGAGGAATTAGTGCTTCATGTCCCAGCAAAGTTTTACCGCTTTATTTTCCACCACCTGTGTCATATATATATAGTGTTGAGGCAATATTAATATTTCCATTGTGGGATGAGTTATATCTAATGTGATAATGACATGTCAAGTGAGATTGTAATTCATGCAAATATTACCTTGTTGACATGATTAATAACCACTTTCTAATTTCCCAACTTTTATGGTTTGGCTGTTCATTTGATATGAATTTAAGTTACTATGATTTACCTTTTTCTGATGCTTGTTGCATATTCTTCATAAACTAGCATGAGACATCTATTTGGTAATGCATAATTTGGGTTTCTAATGTTTGGTATGTGTTTATGTAGCACCTGGTTGTTGGTCATGATTGAATTGCAACTCGTTGACTTTTGCATTCAGAAATTACTTTCTTGCTGCAGTTATGGAATTGCTGCTATTGCCCCATTCTCTCACCGCTTGGCTTTTGACAAATTACCTGCAAACAATCAGCGCCTATGGTGCAAAGTAAATTTTGAAGCGTTAGTTTTTGTTCCCTGTATAAAATCATTGGGAAACACACTTGTTAATCGTCTCTACTATCCTTCCAGAACCTCAGGGATTGAGACCCTGAAGGAGAGAAGAGGTGATACTGAAAAGGGGGGATCTGGAAAGTTTGTTTTATTGCATCTTCGCTTTGATAAGGTATGATCCTCAAGTTATGTAAGCAATAGATGAAAGTTGTGTTATAAGAACCCTCTTAGAGATAGATTTAGGTTAATATTAAAGGTCATATTTATATGACTTTTATTTTGAAAAAGCACTCTTTTTACTCCAGTTTTGGAAATATGCAAGTCCTGGAATGTCCTTAATAAAATCTGAAAATCCCTAGTTGAAAACATAGAAGCTAAGCCATTGTTTAGGGGAGGGAGGAAAATGGAATTCAAATAGGATGTGGAGCTGGTTTCCTCCCATTTTCGTGCCTTTTCCAAGCAGAAGGTAACAGTCTATTGTAGAACACAATACCTCCTTGATGATTACCTTCAATATATATATATATATATATATATATATATATATATATTAATTTTCAATTTGAAATCTTTTGATCACTCGGACCTTCCTTTTTAGCATTGATGTTTTTATGGTCCTCCTACTCTAACCTGAATCCTTACAGGATATAGCTGCTCATTCAGCCTGTGAATTTGGCGGGGGAAAAGCTGAAAGACTTGCTTTGGCCAAGTAACTTTGGCTGGGAAGAGTTTTGAACTCACAGTTCACAGATGCGGAGTTGCGAAAGCAGGGCCGTTGCCCATTGACTCCTGAAGAGATTGGATTACTGCTGGCAGCTTTAGGTTTCAGCAATAGTACTCATCTCTATCTTGCTTCACACAAGGTCAATCTTGTACCTTCTCTTCCAAAAATTAGAAAGTTACACATACTTTTCCGTTATCACAAGCCTTGATGAAAAAAAGACAGTTAAAATGAGAATTTAGCATTTGAAAAAAATTTCTTTAGGTTTATGGTGGAGAAGCAAGGATCTCTACTTTGAAACACTTATTTCCCCTAATGGAAGACAAGAAGAGCTTGGCCTCTGCAGAGGAACTGGCTGAAGTTGAAGGAAGGGCTTCTTTGTTGGCTGCAGTTGACTATTATGTGAGCTTGCAGAGTGACATCTTTATATCTGCCTCTCCCGGAAACATGCACAATGCTTTGGTAAAGAAAATTCTGTCGAATTTGTTTTTGAAATTAATGCATTATCTTGAAGATAGGAAGGTCAATTTGTTTGCTGGAAGTTGAATACTGAGGTCACAAATTTCTGACGGGCTATTTGTGATAGAGATTTAGAATTAATTCGGTGGGGGGTCTAAACTGAGATGTTATGGTAATGGCAGGTGGGGCATAGAGCTTACCTGAACCTGAAGACCATAAGACCAGACATGGTGCTGCTGGGCCAGCTTTTCCTCAACAAGAGCATGGAATGGTCACAATTTCAGCTTGCAGTGGTCAATGGGCATAAAAACAGAAAAGGGCAGATTAGAATGAGAAAAGAGAGGCAATCAATATATACATACCCTATTCCTGATTGTATGTATCAATTATAATTTGAGAATCTGAGATTGGATGCAGAGAAGTTCACCAACTGCTGGTGATTTCTGTGAGTTGTGCATAGCGAGTGTCTAATATTTTTGGATTTGCATTTTGTTTGAACATATGATACACGATTAATTTGGTTAAACTCTGTGCTATAAAATACCAAGGTTGCAATTATTTATGAAGCCCTTTAAAAAGTTCGAGAAATTGGATTTGGAAACTAAATCAATTAAGGCTTCACAGAGTCGATTTAGCTCGAATCGCTTCAGCTGTCAGCTCCTAGCCTTCTGGAGTTAGGTGAACTTTCAATTGATTTAGCTCAGGCGAGTTGTAAATGCTAACAATAACTTGTCACTCATTTCTGTGCCATCGTGGTCGATTTGGAAGAAATCCCTGACTGCATAAAGAATAACAATAAACTGTACGATATGTTATGGACCATATTTGCCAGGAATGTGAATTCCCCAATTCAGTCTGGCAGATATGTCCAGCAATCCTTAGTTTGGTAGGTAAAACTACAGTAACTTAGTTTTCTATCCGTTAAACTATCATCTCCATGTGATACAGATTTAATGAACAAGACTGTAATTTAAGTTACATAATAATGCGTGAAAACATAAGAATTGATAACTAAATAAATTTATAACTGAAACAGCAAACAATATCAGCAAGTAATAGGCTCCATTGTTTGCCAATTTCTTCTCTCTTTTAAGATTAGCACTTTCTAATTTAACAATTATTTACAAACAACGGTCATCCATGACAAACTATAAACAGCATAGCAACAGCTTCAAAAACACAGCCGTCGCGTTCCCGCACCATTTCAATGGTCTACAGGCATTAAAAAAAAAAGGCCAAGAACTTACCAACTTAAAAATCCTGCTGTTAATCCATTTGTGAGGCACTTGGAACTGTGGGCATCTGACCATCTTTCTTATCCTTCCCAGCAGAAGAGGACCCACCTCCATTCCAGCTCACCGTCAGTTCCTTTGACTCCAAAGGCAATGGAGCAATTTCATCTTCAATTGGAAGTGTTCGTTTTGAGCCCTCTAGAGCAACGCCAAGAACCATGTTTTCCTCCAGCGGAGGCCTGGCTACTGATGATGATGTGACAGACCTCTCTAAATCTTGTTTAGCCTGTGAATTGACTGATGTAATCTCACTTCTTGTAAAATCATTAACTGAATATTCTTCAGGTATTGTCCTCCCCAGGGCAATGTCTTCAGAGTTTACTCCCATTTTCTCCTTCCACGCGTCTTCCATGCCTCCAATAGGTTTATGGGTTTCAGAATCGTTCTGCACTGAATTATCATGCATCAATTTCCCGAGCTGGGAGTCAGATGCTGAGATTTCTGAAACCTTAGAAGTTATACTGGAGTCAGAGGCGGTTGTTGCTCTGACCTCATCTCTTTTTGACTCGTCAACAGGTGTTAATCCAGCCTTGGCATCCACTTTGGCCTCAAATGCCGAGGCAGCTTCAACCTTTGCATCATTTTCCTCATTATTATGCACTGAACGAGTAGAAGATTTACTTTTCTCATCGCCGTTGATTTTATAAGGGGGTTCAATTAGCAATAATGGGCGGTTAGCAGCTGCTCTGGAACGAGTAAAAATAGTGTCAGCAAATGGCACATTATCTAAATCAGGTTCCCTGTGTATTTTGTGAACAGTACGGATGGGTGTGGCAAGCCGGGCCCGATGATGGCTTATAACTCTAAGAAGATCCAAGAGTATTGCTTCCTGTTACAATGCATTCATCAATAACAAATCAGCTGAATTGCAAGTCTTAGGAATAGATCATCATCCAGAAAAACAAGGTCATGGTTCAAATCCATCAAATATAACAGAAAAAATTATGCACCCATAATAATTATAGTGCCTCAGTGGTCCAGCCACATAAAGATGTGAATAAAAGATAGATGATAACTGATTATAACCAAGGAATATATGACCCTACATTAAATTTTGTTGGTCTCCAAGCATTTCAAACAATTCTTTCAAGAATGTGATTGCTGTCCAGAAGTGGATATCAAAATGAAAATCACAATAGCAGATAGTTAAATTCTCTGCAATGCATAATTGCAATATATAACACTGCAGCAATCAAATTAAGGTTATAATAAATATTAATCTTACCTTCACACAAAGGTATTCTTCACAATGAGAAGTTTTCACAAAGCACGAAACCAAAATCTGCAACATAGACCAGCAGATATCAAGACAATGAAGAACAAGCAAAAATCTGTATAACCAAGATCAACTCAAAAATATGATTTAAAATCTTAACTTATTTCTCTAATATTTTTTCAGATGACTTTAAAATTATTTTCTGTTTGTAATGACTATGGAAATGCCAGACTCTAGATGCCAAGAGACTCAAACATTTCCAAAGCAAACAATATGGTATTTCAGCTGAGTATGATCTGGCAACCTTAACTTCAGTTACAACTTGCATGGACTTATTGTACCTCAATTATTAAATGAAACTAAGAGCCATCCGTGGGCAAGCAAGCCCTTAATTCCAAAAACCCCATGAAGTCCAAAAATTAAGACACAAGAAAACCAAATATTTTACATGCACCTTTTCTTCACAAGAAAAGAAAATTTTATCATAACACAGAGAGAACAAAATGAGTTCCCGGGATAACTTTTTGTGAAGGCATATTAATTTTTGGATAATGCATATTAAATAGTAAACCTTCATAAGAATATATAAAAATATCCTATTTTCAAAGAGTGAAAACGGCAACTTAAGATCACCTTAAGAGCCTGATTCTCTGGGTCAATATCATCAAAGAACACTCTTCTATGCAACTTTTGCTGCTCTACTTGAGGATTTTTGGCCAAAACTTTGCGCATATCAGCAACAATGTTCTGCACACATAAAATGCAGGACCCAAATTCTAGTTGAGGTGAACAGAGAAATTAAAAAATCCTAGATTTTCAAGTGCAAAACTTAACAAGCAGGTGAACTGATAATGGCTCACACATTAGTTTTGTTGACATCCAAGTGACTGATGGCGAGATGGGTCTTAATGCGCCAATGAGTCTTCTGGCTAAGATTTCTCACAACATTCACAGTGAACTTATGGTTTGGAATGTGAACTGCCTCACAATCATCACCTCTAATAATTGTTGGTGACCAACAACCCACATGCTGGAATAAGATAAAATATCAATCAGAGAAATAACCGTAAATCTTTAAAGCAATCCAATTCCATTTCTTAAGTGTTCTGCAGAAGGAAGTGACTCTCTGCTCCCATGTTTCTTTATGTGGAGGCAATTGAATCATATGTATGATGCAATCTTGTTTGCATTGCTACATTGCCTATTTCCTTTTCTATGTGCAAGTGAAGGAATAGAACACAGACCTCAACAGTGCCAGAAACTTCATAATCTTCAATCTTTGTCTGAATCCATTCATTCACAACAAATGGCCGTGTTGCATGGATCATTACACTCGAAAGAAAATTTGTAAATATCTGAATGCACAAAACAACCAAGTAAAGATCCACAGTGCCAATAAAAGGTGGAAGAAAATCCACTTGGGTAATGTATCTTCAACACACGAGAATGGACTACAACCTAGAAACATCAAAATTGCACCACAATCCAAAACAATATGCATAGAAACCACAATGTTTACCTCACGACCAGAAAGGGTGAGCAATACTGTACCAAGGCCCCCAGCTGTGAGCCACTTTTGGGTAGAGAAACCCAGCAACTCCATGAACAATGACACAACAGCAACCCAAACTGCACTATGAATAGCTTTTCCAGCAAAACTATATCTCATCTGCCACGACAAGAAAGAACTAATGTAAACTGAAATTTACACACTTAAATATCACACACCCCTTATCATAGCACAATTGTAATAGCCTTGACTTCCTGAACAAAAAATTTCAAATACACAAATAAAAAGTGAACCCAAACATTGTTCATATGTTTCTAAAAAATATCTGAACATGTTATATTCATAAAATGCCACAGCTGTCAAGAGCATTAATAAGACACTTGTTTGGAGACTACAGCATAACTGTAAAACAATACTTCTAAGCAAAAATCAGAATGTTGAAGTCACTATTTTGAAACTCAACAAAGTCACAATGCATAATGCATGTTTAAACACAAGAAAGTTCAGTGGTAGGGCTGCTATGCAAATAATGCTTGCTAAAGATGAGGGCAGGTAACTCAATATGGTATTACAATAAACACCTGAATGGCAAGTTGGGCACATCAGAGGCATATGAATGCCAAAATCAACATTTACAAAGTACATAACTCGAGATAGTGGGTTAAATGGACATAATGAATCCATTTAAACTGACCAAGGTGAAAATAATTGTTGCCATATGTCATGACTTGGATATTGTTGCCAGTGAGTTAAATGGACCCAATGAATCCATTTAAACTGACCCAGGTGAAAATGATTGTTGCCATATGTCATGACTTGGATATTGTTGCCAGAAAGTAAACCCACATAATCACCTTATATAGTTAAGCGACACAAAAATCTAAGTCCTAATCAAAGGTTCTTTTTAATTTTGCCAGCTAAAGTAAACCATGCTCAGCCAATTCGCTTCAAAGAGCTCTTAAATTGAAAAGTTCATCTCTCCAGTTCAAGAACCATAGAAATAAGGAATGAAAAACGATTCAAGACAGTAACAAACAATAGAAATCTTGGAAA
This sequence comes from Triadica sebifera, assembly GCA_023653625.1. NCBI lineage: Eukaryota > Viridiplantae > Streptophyta > Magnoliopsida > Malpighiales > Euphorbiaceae > Triadica > Triadica sebifera. Next base: position 29,222,175 of record CM042899.1, read on the forward strand.
ATTACACTTCTCGCATCATCTGAGTCATTCATCCCTCCAAAGAACTTTTGTGCCTCTTGAATCAAGCTGTGAAGAGGAATATAGCCACAACAAAATTTATAATTTGAGTTCCCAATGAAATTTAACAAGAAAAGAAAAAAAAATCAAGCTAAAAAGAAAGAAAACCAAAATAGGATATCATCAACATTTAGTGAAAGTTAACGGCACTAAAAAAGAAGAGAGAACCCATCATCAGAAGCAATATAGATTTATGTAAATTAAAAGTGAGGTGTAAAACACATCTTAACTATGAGAGTAAACACCTATAACCTGCAAAAACAAACTATAACTAAGCAAACTTATTAGACTGAAATGGTAGAAGTGAAGATTCACCAAGAGGCTCAACAGATATGCCAATCATAATCAGACAAACCAGACAACAAAATAAATATTAAATTTTAAAACCAACCAAAAACTACCTGATTATTTCTGGAAAAGAAAAAATGACGAAGATAACCCATTAATTAGTAGCCAACTGCTTGACCAAATTAAATCTAAAATATTAATAGAAGTTACTGCAAGGTGATCAAAACATAGCGCAATTGGAAGGGTGGAAAAACACCTTGATAAACTATAGGCAAAGGCCAGCACAGTTGATAATGATCGTACAAAATTGAGGAGTCGTTGCTTCACAGCCTGGCTAGCTTCTGACTGAAGAATTACAGGATCCAGAGCTCTAAATCATGCAGGTCTTAGTTAGCAGTTAGCACTAATTGATAGGCTGGAATTGTATCTATAAGGATTCAACTCAATTTAAAATACCTGCAGATGAGTAGTGCTCCAGTCCATAGCAGCAGAGGTCGAAAATAAAATGTCAAAAGATAATGTGTACGACTTTTCTTCCAGTTACTATCAGATTTCTGCAGAAAATTTCCAAGAAAACAAATGTTACGTCTTGTAGGATGATGAAGATTGATAGAAATCAGGAATTCAACTCCTGTTTAAACAAAAGGCATGAAGAGTAGTTGCCTGGAGAAAAATAATCCTGCTCAGACGCATTAGTGGACCAAGACCCCATGCAGCAAAAGCAATAACACCAACCGCTGGCACCAATTTAAGCACAAGAGGACTTCCACGTAGGGCATCACAAGACCTATACAATTTGTCAAAATCTTATATTTCACGAAGATGTGGCAAGAAAAGAATAAAATTATTGAAGAAAAAGACAAACTTTAATAACAGGACTTTCCCACCTCAATGATAGGGAATAAACTCATACTTAAATGTAAGAAAGCTCTGCCTCATACTGATGGACATTTATATGCATTTTTAAGCATTCAAACTTCAAATAGATGTTGGATGTTAGCATCACTCAAAAGAAAGTCAAGCTAAAAGAAGATGCTCTATCAAGGGAAAAAATGCAAAATAGCTCAAAGGATGACCCATCTGAACAAATTAGCATCATACTACTGAAAGGATCTTAATAATAGAATTGAAGGGGTTATTCTTACAAATTAACAGCAACAGAAGGCAATATAGCATCATCGTTCTCACCTAATGCTGATACCTTGATATGAGCTAAGGCATAAAAGTATTAAGCATATACTTGTATTTGTAATGGATTTCAAACGTGAAAAATTGCTGTCAATATAAGCATGAATGAATTTTTTCCAAAGTGTGAAGAAAGTACTGACAACAACATGAATGTACCTGATCAAGACTATGGCAGCAGATTTCAGAACGGTAATATCATTTCCTCCATCTGGTGCTAGAAGAGATTGGCAGACCAAAACATTGCATCTGGAAGATACAGGGTTTATTGGACCATGTGTGCTACTAAGAAGGTGAAAAGACCAAGAATCCTGTCGCTAAAGATACAACACGAAAAAAATATTATGGTTAAAGAGCCTGCTAATTCAATAATCCATAAAAATCCAAAGAGACGTATACATGCATCACAAGAGTGAGCTGAATCTAAATCCATTAATAATCTTCAGGGGCGCAACAGACAAAAGATATATGAAACCCTAACTATAAATTACAATGATAAAAAGAATACATGCATTATAACAAGCAACTGCATGGCATCAGACCACCAGTATCCAAATTAGCCCACGACAGATATGCAGTTATTAAACAAATAATTTCAAATCCATTAAAATTACATACCAAGCCGTGAGAGGAAAGACTGACATTAACCAAATGTAATCTGCTCTTTCTCTTTCTCACCACATTCTGTGGATAACAAGGAAATGAAAAATAAATGGAACATAACTTTAGATATGAGCCTTTAAAGTTCAAAAGGAACACTTCTCTGGCATGAAATTTCAAAAAAAAAAAAAATACATACGGTGGGTTGGCTAATGCATCCCCGACAATTGTGAATCCTTAATTCTGGGGACAATTGGATTGAATTAGCACGAGTCATGACTGGATCCAAGGTGGAGTTTCCACCAGGAGCTCAATATAGTAATCTTACTTTAGTAGCGTCGACTATGATTCAGAGAAAATCCTACGTAGAGATCAAATAGACAATGACTACACCTGCCAAAATCAAAAAACCATTAAATTTCAGTCCGATAAACTAATAATTAAACAAGAACTGAAATTCAAAAATATAAAAAAGCACAAAATACGAAATCCGCGCATTCACAGATTCGATTCCTAAGAAATTATATATTAAACACAACTTTATCATGTTTAATCTTCGATTATTCCCTTCATTTCTTGCTCCAATTAAAACTAAAACCTAGTTTTACAATTCTTACAATCGGCCGCCATTGATCTGCAAATGTCCAGCAATTACAACTATTTTCGCATCTAAACTACACGACAACAATGACGAACCAATAAACACAAACGATCAACCTACAAACAGAAGCTTCAGTTAAAATCACTGCTTCAACTTACGCGCTAGTCCAATCAACAAAGAGAAAAGAAAGAAAGAGAAATATTTTCCATGAAAATCTTCCGAGAAAATATTTTTTTCAAGGAACACAAAAAGGAAAGACTATGGCTTATCCTAATCCAGCAATACAGTAACTTCGGTGTAGTTTCCCTCTAATGGAGAAGGAGACTTTTCCTATGAATGTTTTTCGAGACGGAGATTACCAAATTGGTTTGGGACTGTGCAAACGTGCACCGAGGGTTGAATTTTCTTACGCCGACGTGGCACAATGGGAATGCACTGTTTTTGATTATTTGAAATTTTTATATTTACAGCAGAGTTTACGTGGCGACCCGCGAGATTTACTATCATAATGGAGTTTACGTGGCGCATTGCTTCCCTCGGTTTTTCTTTTTTTAACTCTTTCATGTCTTTACGCGCAAAGGATTTGTTCACGTGTGGGGCACCCGATTCTAAAGAAAATCTATAATAAATTTTTATTTGTTTAGTTCTAAATAAATTTATTTTTATAAATTCTTAATTATATAAATATTTATAATTTTATTATAAATAACATATTTTGACTCTGGAAATTTATCTTTTAAAAATATTTTGATTGAAAAATATTGATATCAAATTTATATTTAAATTTAATTTTATAAATTGTTATATTTTTAAATATTTTTACTTATAAAAATATTGATATTAAATATAGTCATTTATTTTTTTACAAAATAATAGTATAAATAAAAGATAATATGTCAATTAAGGAGTGAATTCATTAATAATTTCACTTCCGAAAATTGGGAGATATATCGAATTTTTGCCTCTCGTCTCTGTTCACTTTAGAAAGAAATTCACACATTTATGGAGTGTAAAAGATCAAATGTGCGGCAGAATTTCCAAACTTGAACTGTAATTTTGTATTTTTGTGAGGACTGAGGATACATGGAGGTGAAATTCTATGGCGTATATTTGGACACAGCAACATTACTTGTTAGCACTCGTCCATGATTATCTCTCCATTGCTAAACGTGTATGGCATGTTAGTATTCTTCTTGTTCTCTTTTCATGGGATGGGCCGCTTATTTTGAAGAAAAATGGATAAATTTGCGCTGTAAATATATATTTTCGATAATAATTAAATAATTTTTAAAAAAAATATTTAAAAATTAATTTTTCAATTTGGGATATAATTGTTCTATTTTTCTTGCCTATCTTTTTTTTCCTTCTAAATTTCTTACTAAGTTGCAATACATGAAGACTGGATTCGTTATACAAACTGCAAATAAGCATAGATAGTGTGTGGGAGGTCAAGGGGTGGCGAGCTATCTCCAAATCACATAAAATTTTTAAATTTTCCTGTAGATTTTTCATACAAAGCTTATTATAGTGAATTGGACACTAAATTTTGAGAGCTATAGTGTAAAAGTTTTCTACTTTTTTTTAATAAGATACAATATTTTATTATACTATAAAAGTGCCTCGGATGCCCTAGATCTCTCCCTATATACATGTCACATATGACTTTTCTGATCCATCACCAGTTACAATTACTCAAAGACTCGCCAATCTTATTTCCATATGCCTTATATCCACACTTATGATAACATCCAAAATAGATTTCATAATGGACCGGTCATGTATTTGACACAATATTCCTTTCGCCACGTCTCACTAAGATCAAGATTAGTCCTTTTTCACCTTGTAATTTTTTTTTATTAAGAAATTATAAATGGTCCCGCTAAAAAATAAAAAAAATAACGATTCCACTATTTGTTAAAAAAATAATAAATTTGTTACTTTTATTTATTGATCATATTAAATTTTAACTCCATTAACTAAAGATTTTAATAGCAACACTAAAAAAAATAAAAAATAATGATTCCACTATTTGTAAAAAAATATATTTTTATTATTTTTATTTATTGATCATATAAAATTTTAGCTCCATTAACTCAAGATTTTAGACATGCCACTAATTTTTGAAGTACTTATAAATATATATTAAACTAGTCGTGTTTTGTGCTTTGTGCGCGAAGAAAAGAAAATTAATTTTATTTTTTTGAGTAAATTTTTTATGAACAAGGAACAAAAAAAACTCGTGAGATTTTAATAAATTATAACCAGAATTAAATTTAAAAAAATTAATAATTAATCTCATTATTTTTTGATAAAAATATTATTTGAAATAATAATTAAGAAAATTAGAACTTCAATGTACCAGTTGTTCTGCAGTTAGTAGTCGGTAATAAGTAAAAAGTTTAAATCATTATAAAATATCATTTTACTATATATAAAATCCTAAAAATTTATATAAAAACATCTCAAACACATAAAAAATTCATGTGATATATTATATTGCAGTGTTTAAAATTCATATAGTATCAAATGAATAAACATTATTTCAAATGATAATGGGATAAATTGTTAGTTTTTTAAAAATTTATTTCTATCTATAATTTAAAATACTTCAGTAGGATTTTCTGTATTTTATTCAATTTTTATTTCTAGTTAAAATATTAAAGCTTTTAAAAAATAAAAATAGTTTCATGACATAAGCAAAAAATTCAAATTAAATGGAATAACAAACGGTTGATGACTATTAATAAAAAAGAGTTCATAATGTTTTATTAAAACTCTCTATAATTAAAATAATATTTCAATAGAATTGGATTTTTAATAAATTAATAAAAGATAATACCAAATGTGAATTATCACTAAGAGATTATAAATTTTAAAAAATCTCAAAATTTTGTAGAAAAAATAAGTAAAAAAAATGTTATTTTCTATTCATAGAGAGCGTCACATCAAAATTGTAGGAAAATTTCCATGCTTATGCTTTTATTATTAATAAAAAAATATCTATTAATATTAAAATTCTATCTATGTGTAAACTAAGAAAAAAAGGATTAATTATAGATATCCTAAAGATTAATTAATGTATATCTATTTATTACAATTTATAATGCCTAGTATACTTATTATATATTTGCAATATAATTTTATATCTAAACATTTTATTGAATACGTTTGCAAAATTCTTTACATAGAATACAATTTCAATTAAAAATTGTATTTGAATTATAATAATATTAAAATTCTATCCATTAGTCCATATATGAACCTTTGATATTTAATTAATATAAAAGATAATTATGATATTTTATTGTTATTATTGTTTAAGAGAAATTAGAAAATTAAAATTCCGTAAAAAATGATAAATAAAAAAATATTATTTTCTTTTTATAGAAACGTCACATCAATATAATATAAATTTTTGTTGACTCCATTTTATATTATTTATATGATATGATAAAAATAGTGACTAAGTACTTCTTAATATACAATTTTTTTTTTGATAGATACTTCTAATTAACAAATCAGTGATAATATTTATTTATAGCAATTTATCACAACAACGGCATTGTTAGCATATCTTTTTCTAGGGTAGCGTTTGTCGTTTAAGTTGGTAAAATTGATATCAGTCTAAAATAATTAAATGGCACTTACTTTTTGCTTTGGGAAGGTGAGTAGGATAACAACTCGACCGTTATAGTAATTAAGGGATTAAATTTAAAAATTAAAGCCGGGGGTTTTATTTAAATGGGCCATGATCAAAACTATCATCACTTCCAACGGTTTATAACTACCGCATAGCAAAGAAAATAATTGGACAGTGATTAAAGCCCATACAAGTCACCCGTGGATAAAAGCTCTGAGAAATTTCAGTTGTGCCTATTTTTGCTTATCTGTTTTTTTTTTTTAATTTTTTTAAATAATTAGGATAAATTGAATAATTATTAGTTGCTACAAAATAATGTTTTTTAGCTTCATTTTTTTTGCAAATTAATTTGATAAGCAATGCCTTTTAAATAAAACTTACCATCTTCTACTATTAATGTCTCAATATAATGTACATCAATTAGCATAATTTTTATAATATATACATTATTACATTCAACACTCTAAAATTTGAGCCGATCAATGAGTGATTTGATTATTATTCTCACTCATTAAAATTGTGAGAGATTTCAAATTTGAATATATTCGTCATCATCTACCAATATTTATAAGAATTTATCATCTTTACAAGAAAATGATTACCTCTATTGCATAGTTCATGATCTATTGTACATGAGCAAATAAAATTACATTTTGAAATAATTTATTTTATCTCTTTTTTTAAAATAAAAAAAGACACTTCTTTAATCTTAACTCGTCAATCAAATTGATGGGTTGAAAATTTGGCACTATTTTGTATTAAATAATTAATTAATTACGGGACAATAAAAAAAAAAGTAATATTAGCATTAATTTGAGTGGTAAACATTATAATAACTAACCTTTTTTCTCGAATTCCTTTTATAAAAACTAACCTTTTTCTTTTTTTTTGTTTGAAAAAAAAATAAAAAAGGAAAAACTAATCCAATTTACAGTCACCACTAAATTCATTACAGTATACGAGGCTGTCCGGATATATATATATATATATATATATAATAGAAATTCCAAATTTCCAATCATAAATTATATAGTTCGCAGAGAGCCGTTGCCCATCATCTCACATGCATCGCACGTGATCTACCCCACAAAACATTTGAATTCTGACCTGAAGCGCCTTTTTCTCAAATCTAATTGGATCATTTTATCGCCCCTAACCCCAATTCTTTGATCTTTCAAATATCGCACCCAGGTATCTCTCTCTTCCATACCAAAACGAAAACAGCAACGTTTCATTTTCTCTATCTCCGACAGGTATCATCTTTCTTTTGTTAAATCGCAGATCTCCATTTGGTTGATGAATGTGATACAAATGCTTCTGCTTAGCGTTTTTCAATGCGTCAGATTGTTAATTTCGTTGGTTTTGTGTTTTTGGATCTGTTCTAGGGTTTTTAGGTACTTGTTTCCTTTGTGAAACGGATTGTTAGAAGCAGAGATGGATAATGCAGAGTGCGTAAGAGTTGCTGTAAATATTCGGCCTTTAATTACCTCTGAGCTTCTTATCGGCTGTACCGATTGTATCTCCGTTGTGCCAGGAGAGCCTCAGGTATTAAATTAGTAGCTTTAGTAATGCTCTATATGATTGTGTCTTACCTTTTTTTTTTTTAATATTGAATCAACAGCTTTGGATTTCAGAAAGTTAGCTTGCAGTTTGATTTATTTTCCAATTTTTGTTTCAATAATATTAGGTCCAAATTGGGTCACATGCATTTACTTATGACTATGTATATGGAAGCACGGGATCGCCTTCCTCATCGATATACGATGACTGTGTTGCTCCGCTGGTTGATGCACTTTTGCATGGCTACAATGCCACAGTTCTTGCCTATGGCCAGGTTTTACATATGCTTGTTGTGTTTGTAGTTGCTAGTTTTTATTTTGGAAAAAAATTCTGTTATTTTGATTTTATATAGTTGATTCAAATGGGAATCAGCTGAGTATATGTTTTTTTTTTCTATTTCAATCAGACTGGTTCTGGAAAAACTTACACAATGGGAACTAATTATAACTGCGAAGGAAGTAGCAGTGGCATTATCCCTAAAGTGATGGAAACCATATTCCAAAGAGTGGAAGGAAAAAAAGAGTCAACAGAATTCTTGATAAGAGTATCATTTATTGAGGTAATGACCCAAGTAATTTTATTTACTTTTGTAGATTTATTTGGTTGATTAGTTTGTGTTAATGTATGATGTTGAATTTACAGATATTTAAGGAAGAGGTCTTCGACTTGCTGGACCCCAATTCTTCAGCTTTTTCAAGAGGTGAAGGTGCAAATACCAAGCCTACCGTCCCTACAAGAGTTCCAATTCAAATTAGAGAAACTGTGAATGGAGGGATAACACTTGCAGGGGTGACCGAAGCAGATGTAAGAACCAAAGAAGAAATGGCTTCATATCTATTGCGTGGTTCATTGTCTCGGGCCACTGGGAGTACTAATATGAACAGCCAATCAAGGTATGAATGTCATCGAGTAGTTTTTTTATCAATTGAATTTATCAATCATCATAGAGTTTCTGAATTGCTTTCTGACTAGCATACAACTCTATTTTAGAACATTTGAAGTCAAAGGTTCTGAAAATTTATAGACTTGTGCTATTGTTTCCTGTTTCTACGCTGGTTAAAACAAAAATATGTCATGGTTGTTTTCCAGTCGCTCCCACGCTATTTTTACAATTACTATGGAGCAAAAGAAAATTGCCAATTGTTCCATGGACGGCAATAATGATGATATTGGCTATGACATTCTGTGTGCAAAACTACATTTAGTGGACCTTGCTGGTTCTGAACGTGCAAAGCGAACGGGTGCAGATGGCATGCGCTTCAAAGAAGGTAATCTATTATTTTCCTTTATGTGTTTCCAATCATATAAGACTTATGATAGCTGAAATTGGTTCCTTGGCTGCATTATTTAGTAGATATATTTCATGACTTTTCTATCTATTGTGAAAAATGTGAAAATTATAAATAAGTTTTTTGACTGTATTTGGAACTGTATTTGAAGTCATAGTTTAAATCATTATGTTTTTAGTCTTTAATTCCATAATTACATGGATCAGGCATTCATATCAATAAGGGCTTACTAGCTCTTGGCAATGTGATAAGCGCTTTGGGAGATGAGAAAAAGCGTAAAGAAGGGGGGCATGTGCCATATCGTGATAGCAAGTTGACTCGCTTGTTACAGGTACAAGAGTAATTTCTCATTTTCTGTTTTTGTTTTTATTTTCAAGGTGAAAATTGTTTGCAATTTATTTTCCCAAACTCTAATACTTTAGGCTTTTATTCTTTTGGTTCAGCAGTACATCTATCTTTAGACAAATTACGTTCTGGTTCACCATTGTTGTTGATATCAATTTGAAAATAATAAACTATTTAGTTAATAAAATCAGAGAATGTAAAAATCAAAGAAATATGATCCGTTATTGATAATAATAATAGACAGCATATATTTCTTGATCAGATTATACTTTGATGGCATTAGAGAAATGAAAGAACTAGTAGCATAAACTAAGCCGATATATATCCAGGAAGTTATCTAGAAAATGAGGAACTTCTCTTTTTCACTTTGCTGAAGTGCTTTCTTCTCACTACTGTGGAAATTTCAATTATAGGATTCTTTGGGAGGAAACAGCAAAACCGTGATGATTGGTATGCCATTTATCAAATTTATGTGGTCAAGCATATTATAGAGTTTTGCTCGGTAGATATTCTAAAATTCTTCTTTTGTTTTTTTGATTTTTTTTTCATGTTTGTTACAGCATGTGTTAGTCCTGCTGACACAAATGCGGAAGAAACTTTGAACACTCTGAAATATGCAAATCGTGCCCGCAACATTCAGAATAAGGCGGTTGTAAGTTTGCTTGTTTAGCAATTTTTCTGGCTCTCTGCTTGCATTGGTTCTCTTCATGACAATCTCAACCTTCAATTGATTTCAAGGTCAACCGAGATCCAATGGCAGCTCAGATTCAGAGAATGAGGAACCAAATTGAGCAGTTGCAGGCTGAACTAGTGTTCTACCGTGGTGATGCAAGTGCACCATTTGAACTTCAAGTATGTTTTCTAAAGAAGTTGATTAAATTCTCCACTTTTACCGGTTTAACTGGTCAACTGATGCATAAATTTTTTTTATCCAGATTCTCAAACATAAAGTTTCTTTGCTAGAAGCAAGTAATGCAGAATTGCAGCGAGAGCTTCAGGAGTGTCGAGTCACTTGTGAACACTCGACACAAACTGCTCTTAATGCACAGGTTACTCTTTCTGTTTCTGTGCTTCAATATCTAAAATATTAGTCCGGCAGTTCTTTTGTGATGTTTATGTTGCAACGATGAAATTGAGCTATTCGCTAAATATTTCAGGTTGAAAAGGACAAATTACTCATGAAATTTGAATTAGCTCGTAATGGTAAAACGTGGGATGAGATTGAATCTAATTCAAATCAGGTAAGATCGACGTCATTATTTGCTCTTGCATTAATTGCAAATTTCTGATGATTTAAACAATAGAAGTCCTTGCTGACTCAAAATTCTAAAACATATCAGGATTTTGATTTGATGAAAAATTATGTTTCAAAAATTCAAGAATTAGAAGGGGAGTTGCTGCGGCTGAAAAACTTCCCAAATTCAAAGCGAAGTCGGTTTCTTGATTGTGTTGACTCAGGTGATGATGGATTACACTCAAAAGATGCATCATTCCCATCTCTAAATGAATTATCCAATTTTGATTCGAAAGATGAGGACATTTCAGGTAACAAACTTGAATCTTCAATTTACTACAGCGTTTGCAATTTGGTGGTGTCTTGCTTTGTCTTATTAATGCACATTTTTTTTCGTCTTTTCCATTCATGTAGCAAAATGCTTCTTCTCATATTTGGTGCTTTTTGTTTGCTAGCTTTCTCATATTCAATTATTTCAATTTGTTTTTTATAATTTCATGTCCATCAAAGTTGTGCAATTTCATTTTTGGTGCCATAATGGCTATGGGACATAAGTTGTTAGAAATTTATGCAACATGTTAATCAACAAAGAAAAAATTCAGATTAAAATATTTTGACTCATTTGCAGAAGACATTGATGATGAGGAGAAAGAGCTTGAGCATTCTTCTCTTCAAGAAAGATTGGATATGGAGCTGAAAGAATTGGATAGAAAACTTGAACAAAAGGAGGTAAATGCAACACGACTCCTAATTGTTAGTCATGCACATATTTTTGCTTTATGCTTGTACAAAACTCAAACAAAGTGGAAATATTAGGACATATTTATTGCTAGATGATTTAGGTTACTATTATTATGTTAGCAGAAGGCACAGAAATAAATTAGATGGACAAGAAGTTTTGAGTCCGAGGATTCTCATGAATGATTTACAGCTAGTGAAAAATCTGTCATGTGTCACATGTTGATTGTGAAAGGGAACTTGTTCTATAATAAGGCTTTGCTTTGTATTCATTCTCCAATGCTATACATTTTGTTCATTGTCTTCCTTTCTCTGTCCTTTATCTGTTGAAGGCTGAAATGAAGCGATTTTCAAGTGCTGATACTTCAGTTCTTAGACAACATTATGAGAAGAAAGTTCAGGAGTTGGAACAAGAAAAGAGATCCTTGCAGGTTTGCGTCAGTTAAATGTTCATTTTTGGTTTTAATATTCATTATGATATATCAATATTTCTTAATGTTATTAACTGGCAGAAAGAGATTGAGGAACTGAGACACAACCTTGCAAACATCTCTTCTATTTCTGATGATGGTGCTCAAAAGCTGAAGGAAGAGTATCTTCAAAAGTTGACTCTCCTTGAGGCACAGGTGAGTTTTGCACTGGCTTATTCCTCTCTTAAAATAGTGACTTTTATGAGATTCAAGTTCTGCATTGCAGGTTGCAGAGTTAAAAAAGAAACAAGATGCTCAAGCTCAACTTTTGAGACAAAAACAAAAGAGTGATGAAGCTGCAAGGCGACTTCATGAGGAGATTCATAGAATCAAGAGTCATAAGGTGCCACATTATTCTATGAAGAGAGTGTTTGTAATTGATACAAAATATAGTTTCTAATCTTAGTGCCAATGCAATTTTGTGCCAACTAGGTTCAACTGCAGCAAAAGATCAAACAAGAGTCGGAGCAGTTTAGATTATGGAAGGCATCACGTGAAAAGGAAGTTCTTCAGGTATGTGAAAGAAAAGAAAACATTACAGCTTCCATGCATATTTTATGAGCTTTTTGGCACTAAATATGGCGGATAAAATTCTAGCATTGAGCTAACTATATGCTTTTCTGAATTTTCTTTTGTTATTTCCACGTTTCGTTTCTTCTTAATAGAGTTGTGACAACTTCTTTCTTTTTCTTTTCTTTTTAAATATTACCAGCTGAAGAAAGAGGGAAGAAGGAATGAATACGAGATGCATAAGCTAGTAGCTTTGAATCAGAGGCAGAAAATGGTATAGCTTGATGTGCACTTACACTCTTACAGTGTTAAATATTTCTCGTTCTAGAGAAATGTTCAGCTCATTTTCTGCATTTTCATTTTAGGTTTTGCAAAGAAAGACTGAAGAAGCTGCTATGGCCACTAAAAGGTTAAAGGAACTTTTAGAATCTCGAAAGGCTTCCTCACGTGAAACTTCCAGTAAGAAAATTTACTGCTTCACGCACTTTATGTGTTTTCAAAATTATATTCATTGCTAACATTTATTTGCTCTGTGTAGGTGCTGGAAATGGTAATGGTCCTGGAATTCAGGTATTTCTAACAGTAGGAAGATATGGAATTGCATTTTGTTTGCACTAAGATTTAATTCCTTAGTGCTCTTGCATTTTGTTTTTCTTTATCACACATACTTTCTATATGAAGGCTCTAATGCAAGCGGTTGAGCACGAGCATGAAGTTACACTACGAGTACATGAAGTGCGGTCTGAGTATGAACGTCAAATGGAAGAGTGAGTCCCATTATTTAGTGCAATTTTTCAAATGACTAATATAACTTGAGACCTTTGGCTCTATACTTAATCAAAAGTTTAGTGTTTGATTGGATCTGATTCAGAATGTAATCAGGGTATTTCATTTTATAGATATATGTTGAAGGGTTTTCGTTTTGACTAGAGATATGTGAATCTTTTGTCCCTCTCTATCCGTCACACTTGCTGATTTTATGCAATTCAATTAATTTAATGTGTAACTTGTCCAAATTGAAATGCTTCAATCTCTTCATGTTCATGTATGTATATATCAAGACATCGATTCTATTAAATTCTTCTTGCTTCACAAGCTAACTCAAAAAATGCTTCTTGTCATTTTAGGAGGGCTAGAATGGCCAAGGAGTTAGCAAAATTAAAGGAAGAAGCAGAAATTGTTAGGCAAACGAATTTAAGGTGAAGGTTTATTTTTGTGGTGGAGATAAGTTTTTTTTTTTCAATATCATTCAATGCCACCAGTCAATGATTATCCAATTTTGCTTCAATGGCATCACATGCAGTGATTCTTCAATGTCTCCTGGTGCAAGAAATTCAAGAATTTTTGCACTTGAAAATATGCTTGCTACTTCCTCTACAACTCTGGTTTCCATGGCATCACAATTGTCAGAAGCAGAAGAGCGTGAGCGGGGATTTAGTGGAAGGGGTCGCTGGAATCAAGTTCGTTCTCTAGCTGAGGCTAAAAATGTGATGAATTATCTGTTCAACCTAGCATCCTCCTCCAGGTATTGTGCTCTCCGTTTCTTGTTTTTCTTTTCCTCATTTTTTCCTTTTTCACGTGAAATTAATTTTTGTGAAACTTAGATTTGTTGTAATTCTCGTAACTCATTGCATGGCAGCTTCATACTTCTCAGTAAAATTGCATTTTTGTAATGTGTAGCATTAAATAAAAAGTGAGAAAAATTTTCTTTTATTCTTCTAGTTGATCAATTTTATCAATTGCATTGTTCTTGAAGACTAAGAAGGGCAAGTCACAATGGTTCATGCTTTTCAACCTAATGTTCGATATCGAGTTGGGCTAAGAGTATCTTTAACAAGCTCTTTATTTAGATTGTGCTCATTATTTTAAAGGGTCATTCCATAAAAAATGTCTCAAATGAGCTCTTTATTTTTAAAATTTACAGTAAGAGAGCCAAACTTTGCTCTCTATTTTAATTATAATTAATGCATATCTACTTTCTATGTATATTCTATCTTTTTATTAATATGTTTTTCTAAAATATTTTTCTCTGCTTGTAATAAAATTCATTTACTTTTTTCTTTTGATTAAATATTAATTTGTATTAGATAAAATAAAATGAAAAGTAAAATATAAAGAGTTCATTGAACTTGTAAAAAAAAATTACTCTCTATATTAAAGATGCTCTTCACTCTCTATTTTAATTATAATTAGTGCAAATCTACTTTCTACACATATTCTATTTTTTATTGGCGTGTTTCTCTAAAATATTTTTCTCTCATTATAATAAAGTAATTTACTTTTTTTCTTTTGATTAAATATTAATTTGTATGAGATAAAGTAAAATAAAGAATAAAATATAAAGAATTCATTGGACTTGTGAAAAAAAAAACTTTATATTTAAAGACGCTTTTTATTTTACTAAAGATAATCTTTAAAATAAAGAGTATTGTTGGAGATGCTCTAAGTCTCTTCCTGCCCTTTTGTAGGTGCCAATTGCGTGATAAGGAAGTTGATTGCAGGGAAAGGGATAGTGAAATAAGAGATTTAAAGGAAAAAGTAATAAAATTCGGTACTTTGGCAAGGCATCTGGAAATGCAGAAGGCAGAACTCATTCATCAGTTGAAATCACAGGTTAGTTCCATAGTTTTCTTATTCAGAAATAAAGAACTGGAAATAGAAGATAACGATGTGGACAATAAGTTATATTAGTATATTAAATTGATATTCTATTTGCTCTTAACGTGCTTGCATGATATAGATGAACTTGCATTTGTCAGCGAAAAAATCAAACGAGATCATATGATGTTTTAGAATTATAAGTTTGTTTATTTGATCTATAAATATTCAAAAGAATTTAGATGAAGATGGAGAATTAACGATCAGACTATAGATTTTACAAGTTTAGAAATTTATCTTTATTCTTGCAAGGTTCTGCATTGTTTGAAGGTTTTTCAGTTTCTCAAAAACGTTTAATTGTTTGATAACAGAATTTGGAATTGCAGAAGTACTCCATAAGAAGTCAAGTAGATTTGGCGCTTCCTGACAACAGTGGAGGACACAAGTATGAATTGCGCAAGCAGGTAACCTTCCTTGCCAAATATGAAGACTCAAGTTGATTCTGTTGTTGACTCCACGAATGTACTCTTTATCCTGAAAAAATTTATATTCGATTCTGTTGTTGGACGTATTGATCTTTCTTTCCCTTGCTTAACTAGGGATACAGAAACTCTGTCATGTTATTGGAGGATATGGATACATCCGAATCCGAACATTCAGATGATGATGAATGGGTACAGTCAGATGTGGACATGGCTGATGATGAATCAGCACGACCAAGGAAACGAGCATATAAGAAAAGAGCTTCCAATAGCGGAAGCAATTCAAATGAGGGAGAAACCGATGATCCAGAAAGCTCCAAATTGAATTCTTCAGGTGAGGGAGTTGTTAAAACTGCATCTGAAGTATGTTGCACGTGCAGCAAATATTCATTATGCAAGACAGGGAAGTGCCAGTGCCGAGCTGCCAAGGGAAGCTGTGGGCCTTCTTGTGGCTGTATCTCGAGTAAATGCTCAAACAGGGAAGATGCCTCAGCCAAGACAGATGGGCTGGGCTCCGATGAAACAGAGAAAAATCACGATCTTGCTTCTCAAGGTGCGATTTTGCTTCATAATGCGCTCGTTGAGAAGCCTGCTGAGACAGATGATAATGGCGGAGGCAAAAGGAAACCTTTGGCAGACATAGGGAACACAGAGGTATGCTCTTTTTGACATTATCTAATATTTACATAAAAAAAAATTCTTTGAAATCTAGTTGCATGAAAATGGCAACAACTTTTAGAAGAATTCAAAGTTTTACTTATCGTGGATTCATCTTGGCTTATATATTTCCGCTGTGTTGATAATTTTCAATTTAAAAAACTCCTGCAGGCTAAATCAAAAGCAGCAAACCCTAACCAGAGAAAGAAATGGACCAAAAAAGTTATTCAGCTTGTTCCTGTAGCTCCACCCAGCACACAACCAGAAAAGGAAGAATCTCCACAAAAGCGAAACGATAGTGTTGTTGAGGCAGAGATGCCTTTAAAGTTACCTAGGGCTATGCTGCCAGCTGCATCTAACAGTACAAAACCAGACAATAATGGTGCAAGCTCTGAAGAAGTGCCTTTGAAGTTACCAAGAGCTATGATATCAGCTGCATCAAAAAGCAGTGCCCTTTTGAGAGAGAGAAATGCTGACAAATCCAATGAACTAGTTAACAAGGAAACCGCTGTACATAATGCCCGGCCTCCAAGAATATCTGAGGAGAAAGAGAACTATGGTCTCTAACTCTAAAATGATGCATCTCTTCACCATCGACAGTCCACACTTACCCCTAAAAGAATTCTTGTTTATCTTTAACTGTTGGAAGAAAAGGATGTGGAGCACAAAGGTATGATTAAACCTTGAGTGCATGTACTTGATGGATTGTGTAGGAAAACCATTAAATTGATTTCTTTCTAGAAATCCAAGAAGAAAGTAACTGTCAGATCAAGGCTTTTTTTTTTTTTTTCCCTTGGTGGTTTAGACTTCATAATTGTTGTTTTTGGCGTTAATTTTATGTTATCGTAGATTCATTGGTACCATTGAGATGAAGCTGCTTTCCTGAAAAAGTTGAGACATACTTGTTCTCTCTAGAAAGGCAGACACGAGGATAAATTTTGGAGAAATAAAAGAAAATAAATGCTTTCTTAATTGCTTTAATCATTCAAAATCTTGAGGCATATATTTCGACCTGTTATTTTATAATTTTCTAGATATGCAATTAACAGATTTCGTTCTCCAAGTTTGATTGAGATTTAAATTCTTTTATTGAAAAGAAGGCAAAAAATTGTTTTGAGCTAAAAATGAATGGATTGTGCTAAATTGATATGATTATGGAAAATTACTAGCGTGAATGCAATGGACATCTAAAACACACACAAAGAAAGGAAACGGTTAAAAAAAAACCATAGTATTTTATGTTTCATAACAAAGTTACACACACTGGGTCAAAACGTTAAATTTATGAACGTCTTATAAACGGCGGCAAGTCAAATAGCCACTTTTAACCAACCAAAGGTATTTTGTTGAGGAATTCTTTATATTTTTCTTTATTCTATATAAATTAATATTTAATCAAAAAAATAAATAATTTTATTACAAAGAGAGAAACGCACCAATAAAAATAGAGAAATATACATTAATTATAATTAAAATAAAGAGTTAAATTTGACTATTTAGATCTAAATTTTAAATATAGAGAGTGACTCTCATGAGCTTTCTTGTAAATGTTTTTTCGCAAACGACATCCCGTTTTATTTGATAATCGTTTTCTAAGAAGTAGAGCCAGAAGGCCCAAGGACCAAAGCCCAAAACAGTCCAGAAGGAAGAAGGAGTTACTACCGAGAGCGTGTAATAAGGAAGAGGGAAACCAAGCAAAATTCAAAAAGTTGTGCCACTGATTGTCCAAGAACTGAGTTGCTTGCTAGTTGAAAGGATAAACGGTGTAGATCAGATCTTCGATTAACACCATCTTTAGCCGGATAAGAAATGAAAAAACCAAAGCGTCTATCGAAGCGAAGCAGCGTATCCGATTCCTCTCCACCAGCAGGCGTAGGAGATGATACAGGACTAGAGCAACAGTAGCAGCATTATGAAAAGAGAATTGACGATTTGGAGAAAGATAATGAAGCCCTTGAGGTCACTGTTCCGAATCACATTACATTTTCTGTATTTTCCTTTTACTGGTATTATTTTATATTCAATTTGCTTTATTTATAATGTGAGCTTTTCAATCTGATTCTCTCTTGAGATAATTAGGGAAAATCTTATTCAGCTGTAGCTGTTTTGATTGGAGGAATGAGGCTTTTATATATTGTTTTAACCAAGGATCACTTCCAGGGACTGAAGTTTGATCTTTTTCTTTTTCAAAGAGAAAACTATAACAGTTCATTGTTTTATTTCCCTTGACGATGAAAATGTTTAAATGCTCTTTTTCTTTGGAGATAAAATCTGGAACGTACTTTTTTGGATATTACTGGATTTGCAACAATGTGTTCAGCAAGATATCATCAGCCTAATCTCTTCTTGAGTTGGCAGACGGAAATTGAGGAATTAAAGCAGAAATTGGCTAATGTTTCACCCACTTCCGTTGATGGCCTTCCAGAGCTGAAGGAAGATGACGATTCTCAAAAGCTGTGTATCCTCGAAGATCAGGTGAATTTTTTATTCACATTTCAATGATATCTCCTCCAACAACATTGCAAATAATTGTATAACTAATGTTCCATTTAGGTTATGGAGATGAAGAAGAAACTATATGGCCTATCTCAGCTTTCAGCACGAAGGTATAACTCATCACAAAAACAGAAAGGTGGCGAGGAAGGGGTATCACTTCAGAATGAAATTCAGAGATTAAAGGTTCAGAAGGTGCAATTCGTTTTTCCTGTTCTTGAAATATGCCCACGCAAACTAATCATTGTGTGTTTTATTTACTTGCAATGTGATTTTACTCTCTCTTTTTTCCCCTTTCTTACTTAAGGTTCAACTTCTCTGCAAGATCAAGCTAGAGTCAGTGCAGTTCAGGCTATCAAAGGCTTCACTGGAGAAGGAAGTTCTTCAGGCACATGGTTTTTGTTGATTATTTAATTAGTCATTATTGTATTTACTCTTGAAGTTCTTCAGGCTCCTTGCTATTCGGGATGATTAAAGAACTCATGTTTCGATTTCATCTTTACGCTGTCTATTCTTTTTTGAACTTCTATATAGTTAATATATAGTTTTTATTAAGGCAGCACAAATTATTTTGACATTTTCTTTTGCGATATATAATTATGGTTAGTCTCTTGTATAATTTCTTTTTCAGATTGTCCTTCGTTACACTACCTGATTCTGAAAGGATTGTTGTTCTTAAAGTATTGATTTTTAGTTCCACTGTCCAATCATATGATTTGCCGATAAATCCTATTTTACGATTTCTCTTCTAATAAATTTAGCTAGTCTAAATTGAATTGAAATACACGCGGTGATGCTAGGTACTAAGACAGTATCTTGATTTTCCCTTCTGAGAATTTGGCTAATCTAGATTGAATTGAAACTAGGCAGAGTCATGCTAGGATCTGTACAGTTTTTATAACGCCTATTTCTAGTCAAGGGCATTTGACTTTGAAGTTATTCTTCGGATTTGTACGGTTTGTAATTGAGGATCAGTGACATTCAGATATAGCTTTAGCGCCAAGCATAACTCTAACCAGATGCTGGATTGCAGTTTTTCCATTATTCTTTCTTAGTTTTGTCTGTTTTTTCTTTTTTACCTGTTAGACTGTCTATATGTATCCATTGCTTTATATTCTCCTCGTTGAATCCGGATTTTGAGACTGGATTTCTTACATGCCAAGTTAGCTATGAAGTTTGCTTGGAGTCATAAACTGACATCTGGATATTTGTATTATGTTTTCTCATTAACAGCTCAAGAAAGAGTAAGGAAGAAAAGATTATGAAATACGTAAACTGCTGGCTTTAAATGAAAAGCAGAAACTGGTAACTTGTGTACCTTTAACTTTCTATGCTCCTCCTTGATGCCCCTTCTATGAGTCGTACATATACCTGGAAAATTATTCTTCTAACTTCTTAAGTTTTAACATCAAGTATTGCAGCGAAAGACAGAAGAAGCTTCTATGGCTACTAAATGCCTGAAAGAGCTATTAGAGTCTCAAAAAGCTTCATCTCACAGAATTTCTGGTTAGGGGATATGCTACTTTGAGCTGTCCGTGTTTGTTTTTGTAAATATTCTTTATTGACTTTTTCTTTGTTTACAAATCTCATATAGATACTAGAAGTGGCACGAGTCCTGGAGTTCAGGTATATGCATAACCCAAATAGAAATGAGCCAACAATCAGAAAACAAGGAAGTGTTCTGCTGATGCACTTTTGGGGTGCTTGCTATCTTTAAGATGCCCTTCTTTTGCACATAAATTTTCTTTTCTTTCATTATTTTTTAATGGTGGGATGCCTGCAAGCCCAACTAATTATGCTGAAGTTACTATCAGGACCTGCTTCTTACCCATGATATATTTTCTAAAATCCATGAAGTCGAAGCTGATTTTGCCAAATTATATGAACTATAATCCTAAGTGCCAACAATTCATTAACATACACTTTTGTTGAAAATTTATAGGTTCTGGATAGAAGTACGTTTGCTACTGTTTATGTGAGATAAATGATGAACGTGAAGAGAGTTTTTCTCTGAACTGCAAAACTTTTTTTTTTCTCTTTCTAATTTGCTATCCTAATTCTTGTGTAGAAAGCTCTTCATCTACTTGTATATTTTTGCATTTAAATTTAAGGGGGAAAATATTATCATAGAAGCATTAAGTAATTTTTCTCTTTTAAGTATGAAATCATACACTGGACTGATCTCTAAGTTACCTATGGGTGGATTTGTAATGATTTCGTTTTCTCACATAGGAACCTAATGTTTATTTCTGTTGAATGATAAGGTAATTCAAATATTCCAATGACCTTTTTGTTGTCGTTTCTCTTTGGACATGTCACTGGTTCAGGGTATGGAGATTGAACTTAAAATTGCAGCAAGGGTGGAAGAGATATGTGCTGATTATGAACGCCAAATCGAAGAGTATGTCCTTGTGACTTAAACTGTGGTATTTCAAGCGGAATATTTTTGGGTCACTTAACTTCGTTCTTGTCCACCATTTGTCTTTATTGCGTTATTACCTTTCAAACATGTTGCTATTCCATGTCTCTTGGCTACACTGTTTCAGTTCTTTCATTTGGACTTGGGTTTTTCATATCTCACATTTAGTCGAGTTTCAAAGTGAAAGTTGAATCCGCTTAAGTTACTCTAATTGTTTATCTTGAAAATGATTTAAGTAATGTATATGGCTAGGATGCCTGTTACAGGATAAAGAAGTTGACTGCAAAGTGAGAGATTCAGAATTAAAAGATCTGAAAGAAGAAATAGTCAGGCTAAGTAATTTGGTTAATCAACTAGGAAAGCCAAAAGCAGAAGTTCATAGAAAGAAGCTGGACACAAGTAAATACATCCACCTGTCATGCCTAGCTTTTTCTTGATTTTACCAGCTGATATGTCTATGCTATTAGAGCTTCGGTAATACGAGGGAAATTTGAGGTACCCTTGCAGTGCAAAACAGATTTATCAAGCGTTGCTATTTATCACAAAAATATGCTGATGGTGTTTTGACATTTGTTAATCAGGTGGACCTTGTTAAACCTTATGTTTCTGGTGGTAGTAGTATTGAGATCATGGACACATCTGAATCAGAATTTTCTAGGGGAAATAGTGCTGCATTGGGGAAATTTACTCCACAAATGTGCTGCTCTTGTAGTAAAAAATCTCTGTGCAAGACATTAAAATGCACATGTCGGGCTGGTGGTGGCAGCTGCAGGACAGGAAGGTGATCCAGAATTCTCGCGTTTATAGGCGTACAACCTCCAAATGCACCAATAGAGCAGTTCGCTTTGTCAAGGTAGATGACTCCCTACAACAAAAGGCAGCTCGAGACTCATTGCACAGTTCTGGCAACTCAGAATCGGAGAACGTCATTGTTGTTCCCCAACCTCCTGATTTGAATAATGATTGTATGCCGAAAAGGAAGCCTTTGAATCAACTTGGAAATACACTGTATCTCCATTCCCACATCAGTGTCAAATACTGTTCTGTGTTAAAACTTTTTTTGCAAAGTTATTTCTTTAGTTTCTGAGGACATATTTTGAAGGGAACAGTCTCACTTTTTGTCTTTTGTTTTCTCCTGAGCTTATTTGCTTGCTTTTCATTTTTTTTCCTCTTCATAGCTTGCTGACAGAATTAATCTCTTCAGGTGAATGCAAGTACCACTGCTACAATACCTGGGCAGTGAACGAGAGGGCAAAAACCTGTTATTCAGCATGATGTTGTAGAACCGTCTTTCTCACTGCCAGAAAATGCTGAAGGTCTGAAAAAAGCAGAAGCAATTATGAATGCTTGAACAGAAAAGAAACTCATCTGCTATAATGTTTTTTTGTTGTAAAGCATGTTTTCTTGCTGCAGGAAGTTCGTCTGTTCCAAAGGCTCTACATTAAATAAAAACAGTGTCTTTTACGTTGAACGTTGAGATTTATATACTTCACCATGAATTAAAACTAGATAATGAGGACAAAGCGAATATTGAGTGAGGGGGAAGGGGACCACTTCTTGGAAGTATTTTGTTTGAGACAGAGAGGCTGCAAATGTATGCCATTAGAGGAGTTTTGAGTGAGGGGGTGGGGACCTCTTTTTGGAAGTATTTTGTTTGAGATATGGAGACTGCAAATGTATACCATTAGAGGAATTTTTGTTGTAGTACAAGTCGAAAGTTTCTATGGCTGCTGAAATGATTAATTTTATGCCCAATCAGATCTATATTTTTGTGATATTAACTTCAGGTTCAATGGTTTCCAACTTTCCATTACGTAGTTATACTACTTTCCCCCTCTTGCTTAACAGGTTGCATGGAATGCCTTCTTCTGATTAGATAGTATAAGCAATTATTTGATGAGTCAACTAGAATTTGCATCTAATTCTTAATTTTGGCGATAACATTACCCATTATAGTTAAAAGAAGCGCACCAGGCGAGGCGCAATTGTTGACTAACGCTTCATATGCCACAAGAAGCCGCCTCCCTTAAAAAGTGCAGCTGTCTCAACTTTGCATAGGCTGATTATGCATAAAAACAATGAATACATAATCATATATCTAGCATTAAATGGCTTCAAAATAAGGAAAGAAAAAAACTGTGGTCTAAAATGTCTTAGAAATTTAGAATGAGAGAATGAAATGGCGTCATGACATGGCTATAAGCCTGAGGAAATAATGAGTAAAATTTGACTCCCAATTTCAATAATTTTATGAAGTGACTTTTCACAAATTTTAATTATTGATTGTGTTTGTTAATATTTATGATTTATATTTTTTAGTATATTATATTATATTATTAATAAATTATTTTAGAACTTTTATGCTTTGATTCATTCGGACGCACACTTTTTTTTGCCCTTTGAGCTTTAAGACGATAGAAAGCATATTGCCTTGGTGCGCCTATCACTTTTAACTACATTGACGTTGCCCATATTTTACTGATGTCACAGGAAAACAGCTTAATAAACTCATATAAGCAGAATTCAATTGTCTAAAGAGGACTGTCTTCAAAATTTACTAGAAAATTCGCTCAATATAAAATGAACAACACGGCGGTCAAAAATTAATAAACCATATTTGGCAAAAGAGCATACATCTCCTCCATGTCTTTGTTTAATTCTTCTTATGTTTCCGCAAATAATTCCCTCTTGCTGATGTTCATATCGTAATTGTTCATTGGCATGGTGCATCAACCATTAGCCCACTCCCGGCACTGCATCAACCTGATCACTTGATAGTTTTTCTGAGGCCTCAACAAGAACTCCAGAAAGGTCTAGCAAACAAGTCCATCTAAAATCACCAAGACTCCATTAATGAGGTCTACTCCTAATCTCAAGTTTGCTAACCCAGTAGTTAAGTTGCTCAGCAACACAAGCAGATCCTGTGGAACCATATGAGCAAAATTTTGTAATAGCGTTTTCAACTCCAAGATACTCGTACACGTCCTCCTCGAAAACTGGACTTATACTTCTCAATTCATCAAGACTTAGCTCTTGAAGTTGACAATTCTTTGAAACACACAAGACAACAGACCTTCCCACTATATCATGGGAAGTTCTGAAAGGCATTCCCTGCCGTAAAGGAGATATGAATTCAGAAGAAATTTCATAATCACGAAATTTTGAGAGATGTAAGATATTCTAAAACAGCTGAAAAGAATGTCGATTATGACTTGCCTTCTTCACAAGATAATCAGCAAGTGTTGTGGCGTCAAGGTGGCCAGCTGGCAAAGCTTTTTGAATTCTTGTGCGATTAAAGGTAATGTTCTGTGCAAACTCGGCTGAAACTTCAAGCATCCCTATAACTGTTTTAACACTATCAAATACAGGTTCCTTATCTTCCTGTCCCAGAAAGAGAAAGGACCAATAAACCTCAAAAAGTTTAGAATTGCAAGTTAAGGATAAACAACAGCATACATACGCAAAGATTTGCAAAGATGACACAAGGATGACAGGAAATAACAATGCATATATACAAGTATAAATGTACAACCAACATGAGATAGGTCTTCAACATAAAGCAGCAGACTGGCATAGCCAAAGCATCTATGACCATGGACAATGTATGAGATTCACACTCTAAATCTATGACCATGGACAATTATACAAATGCATAAATGTGTCTACCTGCAAATCACGATTGTAAGCAAGTGGAAGTCCTTTGCATAATGTGAGGAGAGTAACCAGATCTCCAATAACTCTTGCAGACTTTCCTCGAACAAGTTCCATAGGATCTGGATTTTTCTTCTGAGGCATTATGCTACTTCCAGTTGAAACCGAATCACTTGGTATGATAAAGCCAAACTCTTCTGAAGCCCACAAAACCCATTCCTCACCCAACCGAGATAGATGAATGGCTGTGATGGAATTAGCAGAAAGAAACTCCAAGACGAAATCTCGGTCTGAAACTGCATCAATACTATGAAAATAATGAAACTTAACCAACTAACCAATTAAACTAGATATCAAGAATTAGAGGAAATAGAAAAGCTGATAAGAGGATGTTATCTCAATGATACAAAAAAAAAACCAACTATCCCCAAAGTGATAATGTATACAAGGCAACGCATAGGAAGTGTTGTCTTCTAAAAGGGATTTTATTTACAGCTTGTAAATATGATTTACAACTCAAAACGTAAATAGAAAATAAAATTAAAAAAAAAGTTCCAGAAAAAAAAGTATTAGCCATTTAGCAAACTCTTGTGATTAGCTCAATGGAATGATATCATAGGGCAACATTAGTGGACCATCAAGAGAGTTTAATCACATGATGTGTAAGAAGAAACAAAAAGTAAAAGACTTCAAAAACTTATAGAAGTGGTTTTGAAATAAAAAGCAGGGCTAATGAATAGACAATTGCCAATATTTTTCTTAGATTTCCTGTGGGTTGAGGAATTGAAAGATATTTACGGTTGTTCCTAGAAGACCAAGAACATCTCATTCAACATCTTAAAGAGTATAATGATAAAAAATTGAATACATACCTGTTCTTCATTGGAGCAGTGAATCCTAAAGCATCAGCAGTCATAAACCTATCAATGGGTAGGCCAGTGCCGGCTAATGCACATGCACCCAAGGGGCAGAAATTCAGCCTGGCTCTACAATCAAGTAAACGACTGGCATCACGATCAAGCTACAAGACAACATCATGGAAATTATTTCTATGAAGGCACCAGAAGTAGATGAAACAGAACTAGTCAATACCAGTCTTGGTTGGTAATAATGCCATGAGTAATTCATTCCAAAGTAAATAGATGTATTCTCTAAATCCAGAATCCAAAGGCGATGTCACATATATTAAGTGATATTTAAGGTTTCTAAAGAAGTTTTTCAACTACAGCTTTTTAATGGATGGCTAGTGTGCATGTTTTTGGTTTCCTTATTAGTTAACAAAGTATGTATTCTATTATGAGAGGATATTATAAATGTGAAGCTTGAAATATGCTCCCAAGTAATCAATGCCATTAATCTCAGATGCAAATCTCAACCAAGTCATCAATTTTTTTTTTTAGCTGAGCAAACACATAAAAGCATTAACGACCAAAATATCATGTCATGATAAAAAAATAAAAAAAATAAAAACTAAAATATCATGCAATAGCCCATTGAGTACCTGCTCAACATAAGCCAACAGAAGATGTGGCAATAAAACAGGCTGTGCCCTTTGCAAATGTGTATAACCAGGAACAATGAGTTCCTCATTGTCCAAAGCTAGAGTGACCAAAGCAACTTGAAGATTCTTGATAGACACAATGATTCTATCAATAGCGTCACGACACCACATGCGAAAATCAGTCAGAACTTGATCATTTCTGCTCCGAGCTGTATGGAGTTTCTTTGCAGGCTCACCAATCATATCAGTAAGTGCAGCTTCAATGTTCATGTGCACATCCTCCCTATCTGTCCTCCACACAAATTTGCCAGCTTCAATGCGTCTCTGAATCTCATCAAGACCTTGTAGAATACTATCCTTATCATTGATACTTATCAATCCCTACAAATACAAAAGAACAATATCATATGCATTTGATTCAAAATAACACTGCACAAAATGGCACAGCATTATCCAATAACTCTAGTTCAGAAAAAAAAGCTAATTAATTTGCATTAACTGCACGGTGGGCTACACCGAAGTTTCAGGGTAAACGAATGACTCAAACAAGAACGCATATCAAACCCAAAGTTTAGTTTTTTCTCTGTTTCCTTCCCACATTATCTGAGCAACCAAACAATTTACAAAGATACTAAAAGGAAAATGAGAAAAAGAAACCTGATTACAGAGCATAGAGGCATGGGCCTTACTACCCTCAATATCTTGCTTATAGAGCAGCTTATCAAACGAAATAGACTCGGTAAATTTCTCCACGGTATGCGTGGTGCTTTCTTCGAATCTTCCTCCCCACAGCTTGGCCTCCCTATTATCCTTTTCCACAGTTTCAATTTGAGGCTGAGAGGATCCATCCATGGCTCTAGTGATGAATAAACCCTCAACATTTCCCTTCGGTATAGTGTCAGGAGTGAGAAAAAAAGAGGGCAGGGATGATTTGAGTTTGGTTTGGGTAGAGAAGCAGGTTGCGGGCGAAGAGTAGTGAAGTGGGTATGGAGAAGAGGAGACTAGAAGAGAGTGTAACTTCATAGCTAAGACGGTAGCTGAGAGACAAAAATGGGGAGCGTTTGGCAGAAGGGTTCTTGCCTTCTGCTATGTATTTTGAAACCTGACTTCACAGTCTGTTGGTGGGTTTAGTCGCTGGGGAAGAAGAAGATGGAGAGTGGGCCAAACAGGCCCTAATTGTAATGGGCCGAACCGGTAACGTGCTATGTAAAAAATAAATAAATAAAATTATTTCTTTTATCAGAAAATAAAATTCATAATTTATTGGTTAATAATTTAAAATTGAAAATCAGACAGGACCATTCAAACCAAAATTAAGGATCTATTTTAACGAATCGGTTCATGATTTAAAATGTTAATTTGAATCAGACAACTGGTGCATGCTCTCACAATATCTGCTATTGACTTCCCTTTAAAAATGTGTATTTTTGAGTTAAGAGCAGATGAATTGTGCTTAGTCCTTTTGATAATATAGAAACCTTTTATCTTAATGTTCACTAAAAGATGGTAACATTATAAGGATTTTAATACAATTTTTCTTTTTTATAGTTTTTCCTTTTCATTTTCCAACTATACCATGTGCATTTGGAGTTTGAAGTGTAGAAGAAATCATTTCTTTTCTTTTATCTCCTTCATTTCACTAATCTTTCATATTTTTATTTCTTTTAGAAAGGCATTTCTTAAATTTACAGAATAAATTTTTTATATGATTAATATAAAAAATCTAGGAAGCAACAATTTCTTGAAAATTAATACCCACCTCCAATTTAATTTAATTTTTTTTTAAAAAAAGCATTGCCCTCTAATAATTAAGTGTGCATAATGGGGTTTGGTGGGTCCATGACATTCTGCTTAACCTTATAATAATGGGAATTAATTTGCAACATTGTCAAAATACATACTATATTAAAATAAAATAAAATAAAAGAGTATAGTCATTAGTCATTGTCATAAAACAATCAACTGCCATATGCTACACCATTGGTTGGTTGATGTACTCCCAAAGCTATCCAACCAATTGGATGATTGAACCAAGGAAATTATTTTAAAAAGAAATATTTAAAAAAAAGTCCTAATCACATAATTAGATAGTTTCCAAGAAAGACAGCTCCTTTACATGTGGAAGAATAAGAGCCTAACAACCCAAGAGATTTTGTCCCTGTCTTTTTAGAATTGTGGAGGAAGGCTGAATATCTTAGCTCCCAACACTCCATAAAGTGGATTAACATTAAACTATACATGCTAGTATGCTACAAAGGATGACATTATTTGTTGCTTTTGTGGTTATCTCTAGGATATGATTGTACATTACTAGTGTAATAATTGAAATTATTTTGCATTATATCACTAATTAATACTCTCTTTATCTCACAAAACAACAAACTTAATGAACATAGGTAATATCATAAAAATCATGCAAAAGCTAGTGTTGGATATTAGGT
Source organism: Triadica sebifera (assembly GCA_023653625.1). Classification (NCBI taxonomy): domain Eukaryota; kingdom Viridiplantae; phylum Streptophyta; class Magnoliopsida; order Malpighiales; family Euphorbiaceae; genus Triadica; species Triadica sebifera. The sequence goes on from CM042899.1 coordinate 29,250,934, forward strand.
GAAGCATTTCGAAGGATATGACATCCTAATCCAAACCTTCGAATTTTTCTAATTACGAAATCAGCTGTAAAATTAGTTTTCTTTATAGCTATGATATAATTGAACATCTTCAAAGTGCAAAGAAAACTTCATTTTTTAAAATGTAAAATAATAAACAATTGATGGAGATTTAAAAGTAATATAATATATTACTTCTGTATTAAACACATTCTTTAATTATTGTACAATAATCTGGAACAATATCTATTTATGATTACATAGCAAATCTCACTGGTGGTTATCATGAGTTTGAATAATGTTAATTATGTTCTTTTTTTTTTCAATTTTACAATTAATAAAATGTGGGATGTGAGATTTATAATATAAAAGTCATATATTACGCATTAACTTATTAATAAGTGTCATTATATACTATATTAGAATTCGAATTCAAAATTTCTAGATATATGAGATAATAATTCAATTCAATTAAATTTTATTATTAATATTTGACGATTTCTCATCATTGGAGATTCTTTATATATATATATATATATATAATGTTAGTAATATTTTTTTTCAACACTCTCTTTTATATTGGTTTACTATTTTCAATAAAAAAATATATAACATATTTTTTAAGTAAAATTAAATATAATAATTTTTTCTTTCTTATAATAATAAATAAAATATTAAAATTTATTTTTTATATTATAAAAAAAAATTAGATTTTAATATTTTAATTATTATTATAAAAAAATATTATATTTAATTTTATTTAAGAAAGATTATATATTTTTTTTATTAAAAATGATAAACTAAAAAAAAGTATTGGAATATAATGATGTATGGCTAATCCCTTGGAATTTACAAAGAATTTACACGCAATAATATCTCTACTCTGATCTCTGGTCATTTCCCACGCCACGTCACCATTCTCTCTCCCTCGCCACTAGCCGCACCCTGCACCACAATTCTGACACCGCATTGTCGCTCCTCAAGCTCCATTTACCTACATCAGTATCTATGATAACTCCATATTTATTGACAATTTTACCCCTATATGTTTTTTTAAATTGCTAAAAGCCCTAAATTTTGTGCACGTGTAGTCCATAGGTCGTTTCACTTACGGAACTCGGTTTCATAAGATAATATAAGAAATTATCGAATAAACGGAGTCCCATTAGAATCAGAGAAGCTCAAAGCTTTCTTTCTAAAATATTTTCCTCTGCAAATCAATTATTTTCGCCCTCGCGTGAGCAGACAAAGGGGAAAACGAATTAGGGTTTCTACATTCCGATTGTGTAATTCAAGGTACATACATTACACTTTCTTCTGTAGAGGCTTGCCTTTTTTTGGTACGTAAAGGTGAGCAAACTCACATAAAAACACTAACGAAAACAAGTCCCCCAAGAAGAACATGAGCAAACCAGTAAGAAACGCCGTTAGGAGGCTTGCCTTTTTGAATCCCCTGTATTATTCCAAATTTGAGCTTAAGTTTGAAGTTTTCGGTTGATTCATTGCTTGCTTGGAAGTGGATTTCTAAGAAAGCCCGAGAAAGCAAAGAAAGAAATGATTGACTTTTTATAATTTCTTGATAGCTTCCGTGAAATTGAAAATCATTTTTTTTCTTTATACAGTTTATGTGATGTTTCAATTATGATTTTAACAATTTTGTTGCTTGATAGATCTATTTTAGGCTTAATTACGTGTTTTTCCATTTATTCCCCTATTTTTTTGGGATTCTTTGGTTGTATTGTTTAGTGTATATAAGCAAAGTTAGTTTGTTGTTCTTCTGAGATTTTTTTGATATCTTGATTAATTGTATTGACAGCTGGTATATGGAAATCATTATGTGTTGTATAGTACTGATATATTATAATGAGGTGATTTCTTGATGGTAGAATCTGGGGAGAGAAAATGTGAAAAAAAAATTACCTTTTTTCTTTCCTCCTTTGTTATTTGTTTTCTTATCATGGTAAATTAATGATGGATTTGTGAATATTAGCCACGTGAATTGTGCAAGGTTTTTCTAAGATGGTTTTGTAGTTCAGTGAAATATTGGAAATTATGAGAAGCTTTCATATTCCTTCTATACCTCTATTTTTCGAATAAGTAAACCTTATTTGCTTTGCTATACTGATTTTTGGTGTGGAAGTATTTATTTGTTCCCTCAGTCTCTTAATAAAATTCGTTTAGCAGGAAGAAAAGATCATTTGATATGGCGGTGGCATTTACCAATCTTTCATGGTGGTTATGGAGTGGAAAGCACCAGGAGCCCAGAATCTCAAATGCATCTTCTTTAAATGCCAGACCTGATGCAGACCTATGGGAACCGGATACTGTAAAATTTCCTTCGGTTCACAGGGCTAATTTAGCTTCGTCCTCTAGGAGGGTTAGGCGAAAATGGCATAGCAGGGAAGAGAGAAAAATTGATAGGGAATACGATGTTGTTCTTGTGCCATCTGATGGTGGTTGTGTTTCAGGCTCTGAGTCTGATGATTCAGATTATTCGATTGGATGGTTAGAACCTCATGGACCTGGGTTCCAAAGTGATGATGGCTCAGATAACAGTTTTGCAGTGCTGGTTCCATGTTATGTACGTGCTCAAGGTAATGTATTTGAGGATTCAAAGCACAAGGTGTTTGGTGCCATTGTTAACATTCAAGATTCAAGATGGTTACTCTAATGGTAAGAGTTATTATTATTATTATTATATTCATTTTATCCTGCTGCTGTCAACATGATTTTCGTTTACATCATTAAATATACTAAGCAGATCATTTATTACCAGTATTGTATTAATTGTACTACAAATCACGGAAACAGTCATCCCTTAGGCTGAACATGTTAAACTCTGACTCTGACAATTTAATAGTTTGAATAGTTCAACTGGTGTTTATTGTGCCTGAATAAAAGCCAGGAACACATGATGGGATTTCTTCCATGCATCGAATTTTAGTCCTATCTTTATTTTAATATTGGGAAATCTCCTATTCTTTTTATCTTATCTCTCCCTTCTGTATATTTTCCTTAATCACTTTCACGCTTGAAATTTCATTTTGAGTGTAAAATGACATGTATTTTCATCCAGTTGTGAATTTCACCAGTTATCACTTGCATTTAAGATACAAGAGTCTTATTTAGCAAATAACAGTTAAAATGTTTTAGCAGCATAAATTATCAGAGGAATTCTGCCCTAAAATTCGATTGCCAAACTTAAGAAGCAGACTTATGCCCTATTAAAATATCTGGAATAGAGCAACTCCTGTGGTCAAGTACTGCTGGTTAAGCTCTCCATACGTATATCTCATATTTGGAGTAAAACTGGTTAGCGAGATGCATTGATTTTATGTTAAAAATGACTGAAATAAGATCAGTGGAGAAGTGTTTTGCTCATTTTCTATCCAAATAAGCACGTTGATCATCCAACTACTGAGATGGATTTTATTTTATTCAATGTGGTATGAGGTTCCATATCCTGTCTTTTCTTGTCAATTTAGCCTACACATTCCACCCTCCAATCAACCATTTGTTTTTGTTTCAGATATCAATCACTTCAACTCTAATTCGGCCTACAAATTGTAGCCAACTGTGTTAATTTCTGGATGATACACATCCAGTTTTATGGAGCTAACTCATAGTAAAAATACCAGGACAAATTCATCCAAAACTGACCAATATGTTTAGTACTCAGAAGGAAACTTCAATTTTTATTCTCCTTCAAAATCAGGAGGAACTAAGATCTTTCATTCTTTGCATTGTTTTAATTGAATCGCAATTGATTGACCTATTTCATTTTTGTTCTGTCCAATTACTTTATCTACCTAAACTTATTGTCATGGTTAAGCTCTCTCTATTTCTGCTTGTTTTTCTGTCATCTTACTCTGAATTTCTAGTTCATTTGAAGATTGCACTTATTTACCTTTCAGACCTGTTTTTCAGTCGTCAAGTATTGTAGTGTCATCTGACTTTGAGAGTATCTTCTGAGGTTTATGAATAAGAAACAAAGACTGCCCCACTTTTTTGGCCCCTAAAATTTCCTACTCTCTAATTTTTGTTTGTTCTCACTCTTTATCTTTATGTATGCTAAATTGCTAATTGAATAGGCATCTTATGGTGGTTATGGAGATCTTATTCACATTATTCGATTTAAGTGGTTAATACTTTTTTTCTAACATGCAGTTCTCATTCACATTATTCTATTTAAGATGTTAATACTTTTTTTCTAACTTCTATTCACAGAGAGTAAGAAGTATATGGAACAGTGGCTCTCATCCCTCCAGAACTGCTGATATTTGCTGCTAATAATCGCACATACTTCTTTCCTTCGTAGTTTCTTTGGGTGCTAGATCTTCATTGAAGAATCCATCTTGTTGGTTTAATATAGAAAGATACTGTATAAAGATTTAGCTGAAGATGTAAAAATGAAAAGTTTAAACGAGGGAGGAAAAAAAAAAAGGAAAAAAAAAACGATAGTAGGTGGCATAGAACACCAGAATGCTGCTGAAGAGGATTGATTACCGTTCCATCTTTGCTAATATTAATATACAATGAGCAGAGAGCAATAAATGAAGGAATGACAATGGTAAAAGCACTAGAAGTGATGAGTATCTTGGCGTAGGCGGAGTTTTCTCCTGCTGTCTTCCCCTCCTCAACGGCTAAGAGTTATTGAGATTATTGTGTGATGTAAGATAATGAACGAAAATAGACAAATGAAAGGGTGTGCATGTGTGCTTGCTATTCTTTGATGTAAATATCCCTTTGTACATACAGGAGCAGGTTCATGCTTCATTTTCTTGCTGTAAATAAAATTTAAATCTGTTTATGCCTAAAAATTTCGTGGGATTAGTGAGGATCACCTAAAGAATCAAGATAAATATCAAACTCATGCAGGTTTTGCTAAATAAGGACAAAGTTATGGTCTTATGGGATTAGTACCTATAAGCGTTGTGACAAACGAATGAGTTCTATGTTGGACCTAATCGTTTTGCAAGTGCAAGATAACAACACATGGATCACAAGATTGAGAAAAAAATATAAAAACTAAAAACTAAATTGAGTTGATTGATATGTTGAGTAGTGATGAAAAGTATAGATATCAAATCTTTAAATAGTTTGTAAATAAAAAAAAAAATCAATGCCCCGCAATTCTTTGATTGATTGCGAATAAAATTGAAGAATTGTTTCTTCAAATTAAACTAGCAAAAATAATTGTCTAAAGATCATAGCGGATTTGTCCTTTTTCCCATTTTACTTCAATAGCTAATAACCAATTCTTGAGTACCATGAATCGGCTGAATGTAAAGCAAAGTGAAGCCTCTTGTTTCCTGTTTCTTCCATTCTCTGCTCACGTTCCATTTTAGATGCTCGGCTCCTGAATTTAATGCAAAAAGGCAGCAATATGCCGATTATCCAGTTTCACCCTTTTTCGTAACTATTTTGGTTCCTTCCATTTGCTCAAAAGCCGCTGGCATCATTTCTTGTTGACTAACATACAAAGCGAAGTCCTTCCTAATCGAAAGGGTGTGCAGGTGTCAATTGATGAACAAGAGACAAAAACAGAAAACACAGATCGATAACGTTACAGAGAAGTCCAAAGCGAGTAGGGTTCTTCGAATGTCCTTAACTCTCCGGTTCTCTCCTTTAATCTGTTTGGATGATTGCTCCTGTTTCTCTTCCAGCTTAATCAATGTATCCTGACAGGATTTTAAAGCTGTGGCTGCCATCAAACTTCAAGCCTCGTTATCATCAATAACATTACTGATATCGAACTCATCTTGTAAGCTGCTAACTCTTGCTTGCAAACCAGTAATCTGGTTTTCAATTCCACTAGGTTTTTCATTACAACGTCGGACTATGCTGTGCATAAACTACTTTTCGGTTTGCAGTTCTTTCTGAATCTTATCAATTTCCTCCAAAGCTTCTTCCTCGCTTCGGCCTGAGCTTGGAGGTTGAGCAGCTTTAGTAGGGCTGAAGGTTCTATTTTGCTGCTCCTCCTTCTGCAACATGGCCTGGCTCTTTGGCATGGCGGGGACTTTTAGGAATGTTGGGCGAAGGTAGATCTGATACATTGTCCAGATCATCAGGAGCAGCTGTGGAGCAGTTTAGAGCAAATTCATCATAATCAGCAGCATCCATTGCATACTGAAATTGTTCAGGGAACACAGCTGCAATGGTAAGACAATTGAAGAATGCTGGGTGATGTGGAGAAGAAAAACCGAGAAGGGTTATTCGAATTAGCTTTACGGATAAGAGAATTGAACTTGCTGAAAAAGATGAAAAAATTGAATCTTCAAGGAAAATGAACTCTCTGAAAAACGATAAAGATGAAAACCATGATACTAATTCTACGAAGTACTTAGATCGTCAAGGAGGGTACCCAGAAAGCATAATGCAAATAACATTCTGGATTCTGATCTATCAACAACACTAAATGCACCTCAGCGGCAAATTTTGGGTCGTGCAGACGAACATAAAGGAAAGGAGGAACCGAATAAGATAATGATGAAAAAAGTTTCAAAGTTTCTCCAATTAAAGAAAAATTCCGTTCAGAAATCGATGCGCTGCTGGAAAACCTGGAATTCTGGTTGAGGTTCAGCACCTCAGTTCATCATATACAAAAGTTCCAAATTTCTGTACAAAACTTAAAAGGCAGAAATATCAAAGCTCAAGGATAGCACAGGGGAAAATGATAGTCATAGAACTCAATCACAGGTATCAGAGGCTCGAGCAATCTACAAACACATGAGGCAGATACAAACTGAATTGACATTATGGTCAGAAAACTACTCAATACAGAAAGAGGAAACGCAGGCTAGATATGCATCTCTGTGCAGTTTCAAGAAGAGTTAACAAAAGTTTCAAATTCGGCTTCGGAGTCAGAAGAAGTTGAACTAAGCAAATATCAGGCTGCTAATTTCAAGGTGAAATTATCAACATGAAATAGGAAAGCAACAAGGTATCAGATGAGCTGGAGGAAGGTCTCAGTCTCGTCAGCTTTCTAAAAGATGATGTGGAGAAAACACTGAGAAAATTGGATGAAGAGCTCGGAAAACCACAGAGGGCTAGGATTCTACTGGGGTCTTTCCTCTTTGGTATTAAGTTGAAGAAGCAAAAATCACAGAAGTCATACATTAATTTACGTACACTAGCTGGATTGCAAGACCAACAAAATGAGAAGGAAAGCAGATGCTCCATAGTTTCATCTCTCTCTCTCTCTCTCTGTCTCTTCTTTTTTATGATTCTCTACTTCCACTTCTTATTACAGTTCTAGATAACATAGCACAGAATTTCATGAAAGCCTTCTGTTTGTTATAATACAATGTTCTATTCATGTACATACACAATATATATATATATATATACTTCTTTTGTGAGTTTGTCCCTTTAATGCAGCTGCAAATGATCAATACTTGATAATGGTTGCATAAAAATATACAAATTCTCGTGTTTTAATTGAATGGTTGCTATTTTAGTTGATTTATCTGTCTGGATCAGCTTGGTATAAATTTGGCAGAATATTAGATCATTGGTTGTGGGTCCAGTTGTAAGGAAAATTCCTTTATGGATCTAATTCAATAATGGGTGAAATTTTTTTTTTAGTTGTGACCTTGATCATAGATGGTAAATGGGATTCTTCTAAATTGCCTAAATTTACAATTGTCATTACTGAGATTATCAACTAAAGATGAAAAGAACTAGTCTTACCAATCAACATGTATCCATAAATGCCAAAAGTTAGAATCAAAATTCTGCATGCACTAATAATGATATTAAAAAACCAACATCCTCCAGCTCCTAGTGACCAGGGCGTGCAGGTTTTTAATTCAACCCTAGTCCTACCCCTTAAAACGGAGAAAAAAAATGATATTAAGGAATTGAAATTGGTTTTCATTATTCCTGATATTCCCTTGGATAAATTAAACGAATTTATAAAGCAGAATCCGAAACCTAGAAACAAAGTGAGATGGATAGTATGGTAAGAAAAATTGATCATGGAAGCCGTATTCTGGAGACATTAATATCAACTTAATCAGCAGTGCAAGACAGAAGCTTAAAGCAAGTTTGAAAAGAAGAACGACAAGTAGTAGTGAGGTTGGTGAGGTTCCCCATCTTCTTCTTCTGCGGCTGATAAAACCAACTCTTGGCTTTCTCTGAAACAGTCTTGGTATTCTCTTGTTTGGTGGTGAGTTTGTAGGCGGTCCTCACATAAATTTGCCTGCAAACAAAAATGTCAGGGCTACAGGAAGAAAAATAAGGAGAAGTAGAATCATCGTCAACTTCGGTTGGGCTTCGTAAGAATCTTCGTAGGGAGTTGTCCCAATCTGGCTTTGCAGATGGCATCCGTATTCCTTATAATTACTGCCTTTTCTGCTTCTTCACAGATCACAAGCAACCTAATCATACAATCCAACGACCAAAAACTATGTATTATAAATTTATCGTTATGCTACTATTTCTTCTCTCAACGTTATATTTATACAAGCATTTGCCTTCCTAATCCTGTTAGGACAACATTGTTTTCATATTCGAGTTCGTATCGTAAGTGTTAATCATGCTAGGAAAAAGAATTCAGTATTACGAGGGTTTTATACATTAAAAAAAATGTAGCGAACAAAAGATTTATGCAACCATTGAGTCAGAAGGGAAACACTGAAGTAAAATATTTTATGCAAGCACCATTACCAGCACCTGAAAGAAAATTTAGCAGATTCAATCATTCAAATACCTATCAAATAAATAATTACCAACAGAAACCTTTCTTTCTTACATGCTGAGCATACCGATCATTCTAAACAAACAGAAAACATTTACACCGTTTAAAATATAAATATTCAATCATTTACCGTCCACAATTCTGTGACTAATGTACACCGACTAATTTGTAAAGTCAGCTAAAACACAAATGGAAGACTACCCTGAAGAAGAAAAGAAAGAAGATTCCCTACTACTTCGCACAGTACAAGATATTCTTCTTAACTTTCTTCCCCCGTCACCTTAGCATTGCCAGGTTCCTCTTTTCTAACATTTTCTAGCTTTTCACAGCAGTTATCAGCTGCCAAGCTTGACAGATTTGCATTATTGTCATGCGCAATTCGATTCTCGCCATTCACCTCAACTGCAGGTTGGTTTTCATCCTTTTTAACTGACAAACAATTGATATCATCCTCATTTAAATTATTACTCCCTTCAGCCCGCTTACCCTTGGCCATGTCACAGCCGGCCACCTCCAATTGTGGTGGAACATTTGAACTTTCACCAATAGACGCTTGAGTTTTAATTTCTGTTTCTTGGTTCGGCAAAGCCACTTTCTCTTGCTTAACTTGCTTACTTGGTTCATTTCCCAAGATACTAGCACTACGTTCTTGGACGTGCATTTTGATCACATTTGATGGAAATTTGATGCCTCTGGAAGTTGCAGTATCTTGCTTCTCTAGAAGTTTAGCATCAGCCAGTACAGATGATACATTTATTTCTGGATCAGAAATCGGATTATGCTGGGTGTTTGGTGAAGAAGCTTTCTCTGAAGCAGCGCGACGGTGACTGGATGAGACAGCTGGATGGGTGGAAACTGATGCAGTTGGCACGCCATTAACATTAACATTAGAATTAGCCTCCGAGTGCCTGGATGCAACACCAGGCAATGACGATTTGATTGAAGAACCACCTGTGGGCATTATATGAACAGAATTCTTAGCCTGAGCCACTCTGAGCAGTGAGGCAGCATCTGACTGAGAAGCAATACGGGCCCCAGCAGCAACAGCAGCAGCTCTTACTGGATCTGAACTCAAATCAGGCTTCACTGGTTTATTTACAGCTACTTGAGATTTTGCTGCAGAACCCAACTGTATCAAAGAAGATGACTTTGTAGCAAAAGGGCGTTGAGATTGATATTGGGTAGATGTACCTTCACCTGTAAAGGTAATCATATGTATAGTAACTACCACTGATTCAAATTCAAGCAAGTTGATTGAAATTTCATCACAGTTATGGCAATTCAAAAGTTGGACTTGCTTTTTAGATTTTTTTTCCCTGATGAGGGATTTAAATTTCATTGTCAATAACATGAGATAAAAAAGAAAATTACCAGAATTATTTATAAATGAATTCTTAACAGGCAATTGAAGGGCCAAATTCATTGCAATGCGTGCTGCTTGCTGTGCCTCAGAGAGTTGCACGCCACTAGTGCTGCCTCCAAGATTCAAGTTGCCAATCCGCTTTCGAATGATGGCCCATCTCTGCTTGGGACAAACTCACACAATCAGGAGAACAAATGCAAAGAACAACCTTGCTAAAAGCATATGTAAAGGAGTAAAACTTAAATGAAGCCAGCCCCAACACAAGACAGAATTCACCTCAAATATAGCAGAACAATAGATGGGGAAAGATAACTTTAAAATATATATATATATATATATATATATATATATATATATATATATATATAACACAAGACATGAAAAACATGTTACAAGATTTACAGAACTTACCACGAAAGTCAACATTGACATGGACAATGAGAAAAATTCCGTTGCCGGGATTTGAACCCGGGAAAACTGGGTTGACCCCAGACATCCTGACCGGACTAGATGACAACGGATTGCTTTACATGGAAGTATTCATTTTTCAATTTTCAAAAGCAAGCAACTTCCAAGCAAAAATCCAATTTTTGAAGAAGTATCATTTATATGTAGTAGAAGCAATCAGTAATTTAATTGAATTTGTTCTAGTCCAGAATTAAACAATCAATTCAATTCCACTCCAAGAGCACATGCAGTTCAATCTGATTGACACTACCAACATTAATTAGAGATTAACACAATATGCAGAAAATATCAACCAACAGCTTATGAAATTGAAAAATGGAAACAGAAGAAAATGCAGATCTATTTAGCCTTTATGCCATAGAATTGGTTGGCAAAATGCGGTTTGTCCATTACATATATCTCCATTACATTCCATCAGTATATACGCCTCAAAAAACAAAAACAAAAACAAAAAGCATTTCATCAAATTTAATATATTGGTAAAAGAAAATCAGTTAATGAAGCTTCAACTTTACCAAGCATGTTTATATTATGGCCTCATATAGGTGACACCAAGCAAATTCCTGCCCGTGAAATATTAACTACAAAGTGCAAATAATGCTCAACCCTCCCTTGTTGTCTATCTCTAATCATTATCAGCCAATGGCCCAATGTAACAGAAGTTACGCTTTTTACAGCTCAAACTTCTATTAAAGGTACTATTTAACAAACATTTTTCCATGTTGAAAATTCAGTTAAACTTTGTTCTGCACCTTCTTAAATCTTCCACCAGAAAATGTGTAATTATACATTATCAAAATTGAGTGTGTAAAGTGGCCCATTTCTCAGCTAAGGTGGAATGATACACTGCAGGTATAGGGATAGAACTCATGTTTCAATCCTATGGACAAAATAAATAGGTGGTAGATAAATAGCAGAGCAAAAAATTCCATAGGTGCACCAAGGCGAGGATCATCCTGTCTAATAGCCTTTTCATACCTTCCTTTTCAACAGAGACAAGGACAGTTGCAACAATTTACAATAACAAAAATTACACATGCAATTGCTTAGACACTGAAAGTTGTGAATTCATAGTTTGATAGGGTGCAATAAGAAAATAAGTAAATAAAAAAGAAAGGAGAATGCAGAATGAGGTGGAAAAATAACATGTAAAGCTAAAGGAACCTAATATGAGGAAAACAACCTGAGATAGCTGTGAAGCAGTTCTGTCCCACTTGCATTCACTTCGTAAGATATTTGCCCAATTCCCTTCACCGTATTTCTGCACAGCAGCAACCAGTTCTAAATCCTCTGCTTCCGTCCATGGTTTTCTTTTCCTTCGTGCAGGAATAGTGCCATTTGCTAAACCATTTATATCAAATGCTTCAGCGGACATCGCTGAGGGCAGAGGCTGTTTCTGAACAGAAACTGGAACAGTAATATTCATCCCTCGCATTGTAGCAAGTTGAGAACTTTCTGATGTAGCTCTAACTGACTGTCCATTAGGTATATTTATTGTTAAGGGAGCCTCAACTGTAGTGCTATTAGGGTGGGAGGAGTCACTTGGTAAACCAGAAGCAATCAGGACCTAACCAAATAACCAGTTTTGTAAAATTAACAGACAGAACCTACAAAATCACAGGCATTAAAATGAAACAATCATCAAAATACCAAATTTTCTAAAATGCATATAATCCACCATCAGTCAAGCACACTGACACTGCTATCCCCAAGTATATCCAACCCAAATAAACCTGGAAGAAACCAACTGGTTATGCCTTCTTGGCATTCTTCATAGTATTCTAGAAACATGTCAGAACCTCAACGATTTTTACCCTGCCAATTTTGCCACAGCAATCCAGGGTGCAGGTGAAGGACGGACTAATATCACCATATTTGTGCATCATTAAAGAGCATGACTCCTCCATGTCCAAGCGGTGCCCAAAGTTCAGTACAATTTTCATGCTACTCATTTTAGCCCTTTTGAGCAGTAAAGCAATTTGATCAGGAACAATTTTTGCCTCATTGTGTGCCAGCCATATAATGGACGCAACGATCTTAATTAACTCATCCTTTTTAATTTCCCTATATTCAACTCTTAATTGAATGCAATTTTAAAACACATATTTATTTATTTATTTCCAAAGGACGACAAGATGTCTCATACAAAGTGTCCAATTCTCTAAGGGGACACTCCAAATTAAAAGCTTAGGCTCTCCATCAGGGCATATTAAGTTCTAATTCTACTGTATTGGAGGAGTGTAAGCCCTACACATATTTTCGAGCCTGACTGATAAAAAAAATCCAAAAAAGGGATGCAACAGCAGCATAATATGCAAAGTAAAAATAGTTATACAGGTAATTGCGGCCAACCCAGTAAGCAAAATACAAATCATAATATCAAGCATTTTGTACTAAAAAGAACGTTCCTCTTTAAAAAAAATTCAATTACTACCGTAAATAAATTATCAGCAAAAAAATTCATTTTGGAAATTACCTTGACACAGGCTGCAGCCTCAACTGAAGCTTCACTACTAACATCTGGAAATGCCTCTAGTTCATACTCTAAATCACTGTCATCATCCTACACGTAATAAATTAACAATAGTTTCAAAAGGGAAAAAAGAAATAGAAGCATTTTGGAAGCTAAGGAATATGAAGAGATAATGGCAAAGCACACCAGAGGTTGAGCCCCATCTTCCAATTTTTCAAGCAAGGCATGTCGATAAGCCAAATGCCTCCATAGCATCTGGTACTCTCTCACATTGGAAATTCCAGTTGTTGTCTTCTTCACAAGTGCATTCCAATCAATTTTTACTCCTTCAAATTGAGCCACCTCCTGAAGCAATGCCAGCACTGTGTTCGCCGTATACCTTTTCCCCAAAAAATAAAAACCCCAAAATTAATAAAATAGATAAACAATAAAAAATAAGATCAACAAACTCCCCAAAAAGGAAAAAAAGAAAAGCAAGGAAAAAGTTACCTTTGCAGGAGGGTTGAGATGTCTTCTTCACTAATTATTCCCTTTTTGTGCGTCTTGGATTTCTCAATCATTGTGTTTTTTTGAGATAGAATTACATAGTATAGCAAGATTATGCAGAGCAATGAAACAATAAGCACTTGTTAATCCCCAATTGCCTAAAACCCTAGCAAGGGCTTTACGAGTAAAAAACAGTGGAAACTCAGAGAAAGAGAGAGCGAGAGAGAGAGGGAGGAGGGGTTGGAGAACGGAGAAGAGGAGGAAGAATTATCAACAATCAAGCACCGACTGTTGAAGAGCGTGGAGAACACGCGCCAATCGGAGATTTCCTCTTTCGGTGCGCAGTACAGAGAAAAATAGGCAGATTTGCGGAGCGGGTTTTGGGGCTCCAAGAGGATACGGTACTGCATACAACGAAGTGACGAGAGTACCCTCGTAAAGATAAACGAAGAAGATTTTGATTTTTGAATATATATATATATATATATATCTGATAATGAGCAAGACTGTGATGTAATATTAAATAAGAGAATCTTAACAAATAACGACCAATAAATTTTGATTTGACAGTATTAATTCAGTGATTAGCACCCTAGTTATAAAAACCAGACCGGATATGTCTTCCAAAACTAGAATTAATTATTTTGTGTTAAAATTTTTATTCAAATTATTTTAAAAATATTTTGATTTCAATCAAAAAATTATTATTTTAATTGACAAATAAATATTATAATGAATTTTTTTTGCTCATTTTGAATTTTAAGAATTAAAAATATATCATTTAATTACTTGTACATTACTAAAATCATAAATAAGTACCTTAGACTGTTTTTAAATATAATTATATATTAATTTGAATTATAAATATTATGAAACAAGTTTAATATAGATATTTTCATATTTTATTATGTATAATCATGTTAAAAATTATATTTTAATAGAATTTCATTTTAATCAATTCAATTTTAGTCGAACCTACAGCCCTTAATTTTCTGTTTCTTTTTTGTTCATTGATAGGATCGGATATGAAAACAATAATTTAGCATAATAAAATTTTAAATTGATCCGAATACTAATGGATATGTTGTAATAAAATACATATGTTGTAATAAAATATGTATTTTATCAAAATATATATATATATATATAAAAATTTTAATAAAATAAATTCGAAAAATTCGCAGCTAAATCATGTGTTTTTCGAAAAAGTTTGTGGCACTATAGCTAAAAATCCAAAGTTAGAATGTAAAACAAGAAAGTCATGCCAAGCAAGAGTTTGATCCACAATTTTCTCTTCTTTTAGGTTGTCAAAACATCAACATTAAGAGCCAATATACTATTTTAACACTGCATGTTAGCATCAAACATAGACAGACGGATGGACAGACAGAGTCTCATATTTTAGACTTTTCTGTTTTGAGCCCCTCACATTTTATTTCTTTCAATCAGGCCCTTCTCATTTTATTTTAATGCACATTGCGCCCTTCCATCATAGAGTTGACTGCAATTTCATAAAATACGTGTCTTCAATAATAAACGGCATTAAAATACTGAAAATGATACCCAATTTCTCAAAAATAAAATATAAAATCATATTTATCATTTTTAACCCTAATAAAACCCAACCTAAATCAATTTACCCCAAACTTTTACCATTCTGTCTCTCCAACCCTAAATTAATTTTATCCCAAGGTGACCAATGATTCGATTGTGTGGCCCACAATGTCAAAGAGACTAGGAAAGATGTGGGACTGGATTCTGGCTCTCGAGGCGTTGATGCTAGTTCATAGGTTGTTAAATGAGGGAGATATGTTGTTTCAAGAAGAAATCATGTATGCTACGAAGAGAGAGAGGTATGAAGGCTTTTGGATGTGGGAAATATTAGCTTCTTTTTCTCCTTTTCTGTTCTCCTTATTACTCTTTAATCAATATCATTCGCCATTTTTCACTTTTAAAATTTGGTCAATTTTATTTTCTAACAAAATTGCTAAAAAATTAGAATCTCGATTGTTGCTCTTGAGTTCTGTGATTTAGTCTGTTTTTAGGATGTTAATCATGCTTGGTTTATTGATTTGCAATTAGATAAAGTTATTATTTTTGTAATTTCTTGAAGCTCAGGCCAGCTAGGGGTTGCGCATATGGCTAGGGAAGAAGAAGAGAGGAAGATGATAGCAGGAGCAAAGGAAGAAGAAGAAAGATGAGGAGGAAAGAAAGAAGATGGACAGCAGGAGCAAGGGAAAAAGAAGAAAGAGAGAGGAGAAGGGGGGCAGTTTTATTATTAAAATAATTATTTTTATTATTTTATTTTTCCCTAAAAAAAAAAGAAGCGAGAGAAATTTGTATTATTAAAATTAACAGCATTAACATATAGCAATAATAATTAATTAATTAATTTGTTAACAAAAGGACTTAATATTATTAAAAATAAAACACAAATGAGTGAATTGGAAAAAATAAAACGCGAGGGGGTCTTGCCTTGACTAAAACTCTCAATAAATGGCTTACACTTGAAAAGAAGCATAATCCAAGCGAGAGGAGCACAAGGAAAACAAGACAAAATGGCAAAACAGATGCGTGCACCACATGATAGCAATAGTTAGACAACACCTCATATTTAACTACTTGTTCAGACGACAATTCGGCATTTTCCATTTTATTGTTAACAAAAGAAATTAACTTCTTCCTTAATAAAGAAGCACCTTCAACCTATTCTACATTACCATTATTTTACTACGACCACTCGTACATGCTGCGTGCAACTGTCTTTTTCACATTTTGTAGCCAGCTACATTCGATTGCCCGTTTGAATTTTTCAATTTAAGACAGGATCCCTGTATATATGAAAAAGGAAAAAAAAAACTACAAATTGATGAAAGGAGTAGGTAGAGAACACAATTTAAGTTTTTCTCAAGGAAATCTAGTCTTGGACATTCCACCATCCTCATCGACCCCGCTGGAACTCAAGGAGCGCAGATGTATATATACTAGTCAAGAAGCTTGAGCAAGCAGATGAATAAATTCAATGCTGTACTTGGAAGGTTACCTCAAACAACCACAGATTCAATATGAAAAATGCAGGTATCACCAGACATCTCTAAGATATCTTCCATCCATCTGGAGTTTCTTAACCATAGATTCTGTCTTTGATGAGTCCAAATTACCCTGAAATATAAAGATTTAACATGCGAGTGAAATTGGGAAGAAACAATTATAAATTCAAACATCAGAAGTTCCCACAGGACAAGTCAAGGACCACCTCATTGACAGAGTACTAGTGAAACATTATGCTCAAACAGAAAAGACGATCCCAGAACCAGAATGCCCCAGCCTCAAAGTTGAGGATGTTATGGTATCGTTTGTCCACGTTTAAATGAGATATCTTTTCTTTGGATCAGGTTCAAAGAGATACCCCAAAAAAGCAAAGAAAAAACAGAAGCCAGTCCAAAGAAAAAAATCAATCCAGATACAACGAAAACCAATTTGCAAGGACAAATTTAAGTAGGGAAAAATTCTACAAGTAAATACAAATCCATTTCTTCATACATTCCTTGACCATCTTATTGGAACTAGACCAAAAATTTTAAACGTAAGCTTCAGAAGGTCAATCTGAAATTTATCACTTAACCAGCCATATTGAATCTTTGAAAAAAGGGCACACAGCAGGAATTCACCATTATCCCTCACTCCCCCAATAGGCAAATACAACCTCTTCCCACTGACAATTTTCCCGCCCCTTTTCTATTAAAAGTTAGGTAAAGGTTTTCAAGGAATGTTGATTGTGGGCTTGAAGCTCATTTTCAACACAAACTGATGATAACTATACTGTTCAGAAACCATATTAAAGCCTTAACAGTTCACACCCAAATCAACATTACATCTGAAATTGAGAAAAAAGTTATCAGAGTTCGACTTCATTCAAATCCATTAATATTTCCAGCAAGAGCACTTGAACAACAATTGACCACAACATCCATAACTTCTGGCAAAGCAAATTAGCGGGTGAAATAAACCAAAAGAAAAAATCAACATCCATGAATGAACGTGCATGATTATCTTTAAACTGAGTTTCATAGGAGAAGATCAGGGCATCCACGCCAAACCCAAAAGTCTTGTGCATATAAAAGTAATACCTGCTCCTGAACAATGGTATGCAAAGTCCGATGAACATCTCTAGCCATCCCCTTGGCATCACCACATACATATAAATATCCCCCCTCAGAAAGTATGCTCCATATTTGTGCCTCCTGCACATTGCAATAGATAAGTCAATACAACATGCCAGTAACTTGCCAATAATACACTAGGTGTGTCTTCTATAGTTACTGACTTTCTCCACCATCTTATGTTGAACATACTCCTTTTGTGGCCCCTCCCTAGAGAAAGCAACAATCAGCTCTGATATCACACCTTGTTCCACAAAATTATTGAGCTCATCCTCATATATGAAATCCTGCAAACAACAAGAGCAAAAAATACACATGCTCACAATATTGTAAATAGTTAATCCAAACAATAATTGTGGATAGCAAATGTCCCAACCATTCTGCGATTTCTACAACCAAAGAAAAGGAGAGCAGGGCCAAGCTGAGCGCCTTCTGCTTTCAAGGCCACTCTTTCCTGATAGGAACAAATACTTAGTTTCTCACTTAGAAAAGAAATAAGGAAAAACATACATCAAACAGCAATTTCAAACCTGTAGAAATCCTCTAAAAGGTGCCAGTCCAGTACCAGGTCCCACCATGATAATTGGAATTGAAGGATCAGATGGTAACTTGAAATTGGATGTCCTAATGAAAATGGGAGCCCAGCTACAGTTACTGCTTTTCTCCAGAGGAACTGTATTCTGTTTTTATTTTATTTTATAAATGTTAGATATTACAAAGACAGGATTTAGTTCCAAGGGAGAGATGCATGTAGTGACAATTTGAAATATCAAGAAGAGTGTAGCAAGAGGACCTAGTCACTACCTTCATCCAGGTTGAACACACCCCTCTGTGAATTCTACCAGTTGGTGTTGGACCATAGACTAAAGCACAAGTCACATGTACTCTATTGGGAGTAAATCTGCACAAGGTATCAACAGGAATTATGTTTTGTGACTCTAACAATTGAATAAACCACATTTCAAATACTCAGTAAGAAGTAAAGCACCTAGGAGATGATGAGATAGAATAGTATCGAGGCTGCAGGCGAGGAGCCACTATTGCAAAAAATACACCAAGGGGAGGCTTTGCAGATGGGAACTCAGCCATTACCTCAAGAAGACTTCTCTGACTTGCAACAACCCATTGAGAGTACTCATCCTAAACGACAAAAAAGAATGAAAAACATAAGCAAGAATAGTCACACAAAAGCTGCACAAATTTCACAAAATAATATATCAGCAAATAGTGGGAATAATCCACTGACCTTCCCCTGTGGTGACGATAAAAACTTGAGTCTCTCTGCCTCACTAGGTTCACTGGCATGAGCAGCCAGAGCAATCAGAGCCGCCTGACAAAAATAAATAACAATTACTTCAAATAAGTAAAACCAGAAAATAGATAAACACACTATCAAAAAAAATAAATAGATAAACATATACTGGAAAATATAACAAAATTCTCACCTTTCGAGGAGGGTTCAAGAGATCTGCATAGCACGCCAAAGCATTACGGAGTGTGCAAGGCCCTGGGAAAGGAGGTGGCAATGAACCTCCTAGGGGTGTTCCATCTTCATTGTCAGTATGAACAGAAAATAGCAAATCTAGAGGTTGACCCAACAACTTCCCCACTTCTTCAACAGTTTCATCAAGATTTTCAGCATAAACCCCCACATGGTCCCCAGTTTCATATCTAAAGAAAGAAGTGTATGGTGGAGAAAACTAATTAAGTGAATATTATCAATATCAATGTAAGAGCAAAAAATGCATTCTCATAACTGATCAGAAAGACAAGAAAACATCATATGTCAATAACATCATAGAAACATCGACATTGAAGAAGTAAAGCATTATTAAACAGGAGTTTTGTGGGCCAACTAATATAAAACCCTCAAAATTATGACATTTTTTTGTGTAAACCCCACATGGGAATATCAAAAAACACATACAAACATGAAAAGAGAAACTCCCACAACAAAGGCTGAAGTCCCCCAAAATGGAAAAAATATCACAAAAAGCAGCAAAATTTCAAGCCAGGCATTATTTACAAGAAAACCATTCAGGCTTTCCATAGGGGTATGAGAAAGGAAGACAAGTCATTGATGGTCAAATCAATGGCCACAAAAAGACAGTGTAAGAGTAGGGATTGGTCAAGACAGGTTCCCCGCATAAGAGAAAAAATTTTACCTGTCAGTGGACCTTGATGCATACAAGTTACATGCAATTTATTTCTAAATATATTGGAGAAGGATAAAAATAAATGATATGCTGGATAAAATAAACTCGTAAGCACTGAACTTACGTAATACCAGTCCCTGATATGTCAAACTCCAAATGTATGCACGAACGGTCGGACTCTGGTTTGTGGAGCTCTTTTTGAACGGCAACATTAACCCTTCAGGAAATGATGAACAACCAAAAACCTGAATTTCAGTAAACAACAAATGTGCTATAATTAGTACATGCAAATTACCACGTACCTGCACGGATGGTGAATATCAAAAATAGCATTCCCATTTTGCAAGTACGACAGTTTATCTTCACAAGATGTCACAGTAGCAACATGTATCACCACTCGGTATTCAGGTATAGCAGCTGTATATGGAGTAGAAGCACCATTCACGTCATCTTCATCTCTGAGTATCTGGTCCAACTCAGGCCACAACAATTCTCTCCTAGAAAAGAAACCGACTGGATAATTAATACAGCATATTTTGCAAAGAAGCTTGCCCTCAAAAATGGAGATAAGACATCAGCTTGAATAAATATTGCAATACTACAGATAAAGAAAAATTCAAGTCAGTACCAAGCAGTAAAATCATCTTCAATGCACTGATCATCATCACCAAGACCAACAGGAATGATGCGCTTTGCACCTATACCAACCACATATATCAATCTAAAACATTAGAAAGAATGCATAACTCATCTGCAAGTCAATCAGAATAAACTTGACAGGACAACAACAAATAACAGGAAGAAACAACAAGCGCAAGAAGCAAAATTGGCGCACATATAATTATTTTAAGGTTGTTTTAATGGTACATGTCAATCATATAACAATGAGATCTATCCATATACCCACATAACAAGACTGGAGCAGAGAAAACCCAGCTTAAAGATGAGAATTCAGTAAGATATTAATGTATGTTCCTATGGATCTGGATTTGTATGGTTCATTCAATATGATATTTCGTGGACATTAAATCAAGATATGTTATTAGCAAAATAGTTATGAAGCTGAAGAATTCAAATGTACTCTGTTCAATGATTTGTATTACAGACTCTTGAAGAGTTTTATTCTTCCTTTTTCTTTCTTGGCCTAATTTTTGCATTTAATTTGGTGGCCAATGAGCATGTTTCAAACTCCACAATAAGTAAAAGTTCAAATGACTAGTGGAAGAAATTCATAAAAATAATACATTTATGCTCTGTTTGGCTAAACCAGGGTAAAGGCAGGTAAAGTAAGATGTATCATCTTATTTGGGACAGTTTTGTAGTGCAAGATAGGCAAATGATGGTAAATGAAGTTTGAAAAAAATATATGCATATTATTGATAATAAAAAATACAATCCACTGAGACTATTCATTAAACCTTCTTAATCCACCATATCAGAAGGGCAAGATTTTTACTATTAGAAGACATAGGAAGATTTTAAAAATTATTCATTTTTATATTTGAGATTGACATGAAATAGAGGGCATAATGGTATTATCCCAATATATTCATATAGGTTGCATCAAGCTCCAAGTTTTTTTTTTTTAACAAGAAATAAATCTCCACCATTGATAAATCAAGAGTAAAAAGCCATTCTAAACAGGTTAAGGGTCACAGCTAAAAAAAGGATAGCATTCTTAGTACTCCTACACATTGATAAACTTGAGATTTAATAGCTAGATAAATGAAATTGACTAGAATTGAAAATCCACCTAGAAGTGAGGTGAAGAAACCAAAAACGTAAATGCCAACAACCCATTTGTGCAGCCAATTACAGTCAAAGTCCAAGTTTAAGAGAGAGAAAAGACCAAAAGGTGGAGGAGAACCAAGCAAAGCCGAATATTGATGAATTCAAGCTTTTCGTTTAAATCTACCATAAACTCGAGCTTGATTCAAGCTTTTATATTTAAGCTCGAGTTCGGCTCGTTTCAAAATTATTAAGTTCGCGACCAGCTCGAGCTCGGTTCGTAAATAGCTCATTTATTATGTTTAACGAGCTTAAGTCGAGTTTGGCTCGTTAACTAATAATGAAAAAAATTCAAATTTAGCTCGTTAACTAATAATGACAAAAGTTCGAGTTCGATAACAAAATATAATATAAATGAACCTTAAACGAACATGTTCGCAAATTTTTAAACGAACACATTTACGATCTTTTAAATGAATATGTGAGCTTTTAAACAAATATGTTCGCAAGCTAACGAACCAAACAGTATTAAGCTCGAACTCGAAAAAGTTTTCGAGCACAGATTTAAGCTCAAGCTCGACTTGTTAAGCTTAACAAACAATCTCGAATGAGTTTTTTTCCAAACCGAGACCCAAATAGCTCGTGAGTGGCTTGGTTCATTTACAAATCTAGTCACATGCATTCATGCATTGAGAGATGGAGAAGGGAAACCAAACCATGAAGGAAGGCTAAGGATGAGAGTCCAACACAGACTCAGATTTTTCTAGGCTTGGAAATTTTCACTATCAAAAATAACTAAAGAATGCACTAAGACTCAGGATGATGCTAGCAACCATTCAAAGTTGAAAAAGGCACACAATTATTAGTTTTCTTAGGTTAAGACAAGATAAGCTTTCAAAAAAATCATGAAATTCTTTTTACAACAAATTGTACCACCTCCGTGCAACTAACATGATTTAATATAACTCAGAAATTTAAATTCCATGAACTATCAAGGTAAAACAAAAACATAAACTTCAACCCAATTACACATACACCAAAAAATAAGAAAAGATAACAAAAAGAAAAGTCCATAAGAGGAAAGATATGATGCAATACGATACCTTGTTTGCTAAGTTGTTCATCAAGCACCTTCGCTATCTGTTTTGCAGAGGTATCCCACCAATTTATAGTATTCATGATATTGACTTGTAAAAACGATAGAAAAAAATGTAAAGAAATAAGTATTGCTCTATATATACCTTGTTAAAATGTTCATATTGACGATTGCCCAAGCCAAAAACACCATAGGTGAGCTGTTGAAGCCAGACCCCCCTTTCATTTTCCTGAAATTAATCACCACCATCATACACAAAAACAAAATGCATCATCAAAAGCATATTCAATTGTAGCAACTTAACAAAGTAACAAACCTCAGTAAACCATTTATAAAATCTTGCAGCATTATCTGTTGGTTCACCATCTCCATAACTACAATGTTGGGCACAGACCCATCAAGCATCCTTCTCCAAAAAATAAGATACAAGTGAACTAAGAGAACAATAAAAAAGTTATCTTACGTCGCAACCATGAAAAAAGCCAAAATCTCCTTCTTCAATTTTTCTTCATATTGATCATCATCCATAGCATAATCATCCTAAGTCAAACAACAAATATGCAAGAAATATTCCATCATTAAAATCCAAAGACAAATTTTCTCATGAAATGTTACAATGTCATGCAACAATCCACCCAGCATACCAAGTCAACAACTTTGACAGCTGCTTTCTCATATCTTGCTTTGATCTCCTCAGCTAAGGCCTGCAATAACAATGAGATATAAGAATTCTAACTGAAAGCGTAATACATGATTGCATGTGCGCATACAAATATCATGGTAAAATAAAAATACAATCTTCATTGCAGAAGAGACATCAGTTTCTCCTCTTCACTCAATAATAAAAAACAAAAAGAGAAGGAAAAAAAAAAAAAAA
This sequence comes from Triadica sebifera, assembly GCA_023653625.1. Taxonomy (NCBI): domain Eukaryota; kingdom Viridiplantae; phylum Streptophyta; class Magnoliopsida; order Malpighiales; family Euphorbiaceae; genus Triadica; species Triadica sebifera. The sequence continues at coordinate 29,274,442 of CM042899.1, forward strand.
AGAAAAATCTGGCACCTTGGCACAAAGGATATGTATGTGCATGCATGCATACAATCATCTATTCTAGCATGTGGCAAAAGCTCATCAACAAACAACAAAAACAAATTCCAATTTTTTGTACACCATGCCACTATCACTTTAAAGAAAATTCCACATCACATTGAGCTAAGCCCACAATTTCCAATAATCACATAAGCATGCTACACGTCTCTTCCCTCTCTCTTGCTCAACTATGCCCTATTATCCGTTGCAAATGTTTAGTGTTAGTAAATTAATTAGCAATGGTCACCCAAACATAATCTTGACATTACGGCCAATAGGATGCCAATACTGAGAAACACGAACCACCTATAAAAAATGCTAATCCGCAACCTAATATGTATCACAAAAATCCCTCATTTCCCTGGCAATTCAATCAATCAGAAATGATGAAAAGAACACTAGTAACGCAATGATACCAAGTACAGAGCTCACAATGAATGGATTATAAACTCTAGAATCAAATACCACCCCTCCTCCATTTTATACTCAACACAGAAATTATCTCACTAAAAGTGAAACAAAACTAGTTCCAAACACCTGAAACAAAGCCTAAATCAATAGGCAAAGTTTAGCTCATTTCAAAATTCAATGTCATATACTATCCACGGCAAACTAAGTTCACTAAGAAGATTGAATCATCCAGTTAATATCACTAAATACTGGTTTTGGATTTCATCCTCAGTCAAAATCACCATTTCTCAGAAACTTCCAAATCAACTGAAAAAGGAAAAATCATTAACAACCACCACCCATCAAGCCAAAATGAAGAAAAAATACGATACCAATCAAGCCAGCTCGAAACAAGGGGAAAAAAGGACATGATGATACCTTGGCGAAACCCTCAGCTGTTCCAGTCTGAGTCCCATAAAAGACAGTGAGCTTAATTTTACCAGCAAGAGCCTCAGTGTCATCCTCCTCGCTCTTCAACGAAAGCGACTTTGGAACAACCACAGGCTTCACCTCTTTACTTCGATCCGCCGATCTCTTCCAGAAAAACACCAACAACCCAACTACAACAGCAAACGACGTCGTTACGATGATAACAACCGAGTCAGAAACAGAACCGCCTAGCTCCATCCCAAGCATAGACTCGACGAACCTAACCAAATCCATATCCGAACTCATCTTCGATCCGAACTCAATCAATTGAAAAAAATTAATATTAACTATTAAAAAACCGGCAGGCCTTTTCCGTCTTTGGATAATCGGCTTTCGATTTTTTGTTGGTATCGTTAGGTTCGATGTTTCCCCGCTCTCTCTCTCTTTCTACAGCGAGACCTAGAAGATTGGGTGGGTAAGCAGAGACACACGCAGAGAGAGGGGGGATGGTGAAGACAAGCAGAAGCGGGTTAAGTATAGGGGACCCGCTCGGATCTTGACCAGCAACTTCTTTTTGAAAAAAAATTACTTTCTGCAAAATGGAAAAAAATCATAAACTCATTTAAGGCATGTGGCATAAGGTGTCCGTAAATTTGTTCCGTTTTCTCATTTAATTTTTAAATTTTTTTCAGTTTGATTTTTTTTTTAATAAAAGAAAGTGTGAGTCTGTAACAAAATTTAAAAGTATTTAGTTATCTAATCAAGTGATATCAAAGTCTAAAAAGCGATCATCTAATTTCGAGTTTGATCCGCGCAATTTTCAAAGAAATATTGCATTCTGCATTAATGAAAAATAAAATATATGGACTGAGTAATGCGTCCGTACAAGTAAAGCAATGTGGATTAAAGTATGACACTATAACAAAATTTAAGGATATTTGATCATCTAATTATAACACATAGATTTTAAGGTTGAATCAAAAGAGAAAAAATTTAAAATAAGAAATTACTACAAGTAACAACCAATTTGTTATCCAAGAAGGAGGCAAGTCCAAGGAATGAAACCCGTGAAATGAATCATAAGCTAAGTGAGACAGATAATCAGCTACAAAGTTGATCTCCCTATGGATATGCCAGATATTAAATAAGGAGAAATAAGATATCAACTCCTGAATATTACACTATTATAGCTCTCCACAATAAGATTAAAGATGCCTTGCGTTTTAGCCAGTTGAATGCCTTGGATGATAGCCCGAAGCTCCGCTCTTAGGATAGGGCACGCATCTATGTTGGAAACAAAGCCAACACACCAAGCCCCTTTACTATTGTGAATAAGCCCTCCACCTTATGCTTCACCTGAAACACTAAAATAGGAGGCGTCTGTATTTAGTTTTCAATAATTTTCTGAAGGACATCTCCAACATACCAATTTAGCTGGTCTAATTGAAAAAAGATCATTAGTCTTCAAATTGGTAAAACCCTTCATACTATTATTTTATCTGATTGAATTCAGTTTTTATTTTATATTATTTTCTTGCATTTTAAAAAAGATATAATATTCCGTCTTCCAATGTTGACATGACATGATTAAAAGCGGAAAATTACATCTTTTTAAAATTCAAAAAAGTAATATAGATAAAAAACTAAATTCATGAATAAAATAAACCAAAAATTTTTTGGAAGGCTAAATGGTGAAACGGAACAATTAGAAAAAGCCGAAATGACTTAACCCCTTCTTTTTGTCAAGGAAAAATCGAAAATATAATTTTTTATATTTTCTGTTTCTGGTATTGCATATATAAAGGATATCCGCACAATTCAAAACAGTGACTATTTTTGCAATTTTTCATTATTTTTGGGATCTACCCACGATGAACAGTATTTGTGCAGGTATGCACACGGATGAATATTCTATGGCAATGAGATTAATCTCTAGTTTTACAATTATTTTATTCCTTTTTTTTCTGTTTTATATGCTTTCAGTTTAGTATTCAACCTTTTGAAGGAATTTATTATATTTATTTATTTTATGTCCAATGAAATAATTTTGGAATTATCATGACTCATTCCTATGCAGATATGAGCATATCCGTGCGGACATGTCTTCTGGGATTAAAGATTTTCTACCTTTTGGTTATATTTTTTTTTTTTCTCTTTTCTTATATTTTTGGTGCCTTTTTGTTAAGGAATTATGCATGGCATATTTTTAATGATTTTTTATGAGTTTTTGTGGTAGATGTAGCACCGTGAACAGTAAAATCTTCTCCCCTTTTTATCCTTATTTATTTATAATTATTACTTATGAATGGTTTTAGAATAGATTCCCCCTAATTTGATGATGCTATTGAATTTTATAGTCCCCTTTTCTACTTATCTATCCCTTCTATTCATTTTTTGTCTTTAATTTTATCATTGCTTTATTTTATATTGAATGAATGAATAATGAGTGTTTGTTGTGATGTAGTTTAAATTAAACTTCTTGGTAGATTAATAATGGGCAAATGATAATAGAAACGAATGAATAATTATGCAAATCGGACATTAAAAAGAAAACGATTCTGAATCATTTTTAGATTTCAAATTAGTTAGATTAACTTTTTGGTTCAACCCAACGACGACTCCCATTCAAACTGCCTAGTCACTACACCTATTATCATACAATATAAATATCCAAAAGTTCAAATACTTACATGCATTCATTTAAGATGCATACTTGAATCTGTTATCATGAATGAGTATGCAAAATCAGTTTCCCTATCCCAAAAAAACTCAAGTAATCAATCAGCTGATACAAAATATGCTATGTTAAAATAAATAATCTAAAAATTTACATCCTTTAATTTAAAAAATAATGAAGTTAATGTTCATCAATTTCTTTTAAGTGATTTCAGTGTTGGACTCTTGGTAGAAGTTTGAGTTGATCCAGATGGCTGACTTAAAGCTGTTGACTTCAGGGTTTGCTTGTTGCACTCTGTTGTGAGGCCAAAGTTGAGTTCATCCATACTTTTTTCTTCGAGACTTCATCATGTTTTTTTCTGAGATGATATTACACCTTGAAGCAATTGCTATGCTTCGCAAGATCATGAGGTGGCAGCTGAAACTTTCCTTTGCATCGTTATCTATGACTTACTCCACCGCCACCGGTAGGTGATCATGTATTTGATGCCTATCAATATATGAACAATAATTATATAAACACCAACGATATTATCCAGTTACCAATATATGAGTTTGTCCCAAAATGTTCAATTACAAAATATAAAATCAAAATCTATTTTAGAAACTCCAGCGAGTCCTATTAGTTGAATTAAATGTCAAATAGTTAGTCTTAATGACTGAAATTGCAACATTATATTCAACAAAAACGCATAGAATAGCCCTATAAAAGTTACAAATCTTGGCAAAAAATAAAAATAAAAAACATTAAGAAAATGTTATTATGCTGCAAAATTGAAACAAAGTATATATCGAGCAAAATTATTACTAGAATGACAAGAAAGAGTTTCTTTGGCAATTATAGACTACTAAAGAAAACTGAAAGTTCTTATGTTTCAAAATGCAAGGAAAAGTTTCGCAATTGATGACATATTGATAAAAATCATGTCAAAGATTTTGGTTTGGAGGAGGAGAATATTTTGCACAAAAATCCTCCATTTCAAAGGGTATATTTAGTGCAAATAAAAGGGGTAGTTTATTTGGCAGATTCTATCACATTGCATATTGTAAATATTTTTCACAACACATTATTGTATAAAATATTTATTTTTTAACATTATTCTAACAACTAACCCTAAATAAAATATAACAAAATGACATCCAAAACCAGCAGCAAATAAGCTTCAAACACCTTGATGCATATTATTTTTAATACTCCAACTCAATCTGCATACGAAGGAGGAAAGGAAATGATTTCCTTGGCCCATTTGACTCTAACTCCTTTAGAGAAACAGAGAATAAAGATAGAAGTAAAGACAAAATTTGACTCTCTTTAGCTTACATAGAGAAGCTCTACATATCTAGAAATTTCACTTTTTAAACAAATATTTACACTATGTTTAGAAACTTTCTTACGGGAGAGAAAATATAGGGAAGGAAAATAATTTTTTTTTCACATGTTTGGATTGAAGTAAAATAAGAATAGAAAAAAAAATATGAATTTTTTTTATCTTTAGTCATTTATCATTTTCCTTTCAATCTCTATATTTTTTCTCTATTTTGAAGAGAAAGGGAATGGTAGAAAATTAGTCTTATTTTCCCTCTCTTTCTTATTTTTCTTCTCTTTCCATACCAAGAAATGTAAAAATCTCTCATTTTTTACACTAATTAATTTTCCCTCCCTTCATGTTTTCCTTCTATCTAAATATAGAGTTATAAATATGACTCACGTAGATATAAAAACCTATCTAACTACATAGAAATTCTGAAAAATAAGAACTACAGGATCGATGAAGAGAACAATAAAACCCCTATAAAACTTATTATGAACAGAAAACTACAACTAAGTGCATAAATTATATACAAGAGAGAAAAAGGAAGGTGGAGAAGAGGGAAGCTGTCTGTTGACTTCTATTAATTATTTGATATTAATAAAGGAATCTGCAATAAATAAAGTGTGGAAATTTAATCTCTTAGTCATGTGTCATGATTTTCCACATTTGGGGCCGGATCATCTCAAGAAATAATAATCTCCATGTTTCAAAAAAAAATCTCACTTCTCTTTTCACATAAATTAAGAAAAGTTAGGTATTGTAATTATATATATGACAAAAAATTTCAAATTATTTTTTTATTATACCATTCATTTATATTAGATGAAAAATGAAGATTAATTATAAATTATCATGAACAAATTTGACAAATATTAAATGTTAAATTAATAATATCATATGAGTTAAAATAATTTTCATCAAAAAAGTAAAAATAAATAAATAAATAATTGTTGATTATTGAATAATTAAATAGGGGTATGAAAGATAATCTACAAATTAATTATAGTATAAAAACAGTAAGTTGGATTATATTTTGGAAAAACCAAAAAGGAAAATGGGACCTTTTTTTTTTTTTACAATAGAGGGTGCATTTGTATTGACATAATACATAAAAAGTCACTTATTGACCAACAAAAAAATACAAAATGCAAATGAAATTTCAAATTTGTATCAGAACATCTGTCATTTGACAGTTTCTTAGTAATTTTTTTGGTGTTATTTCTCCTATTTGAGAGAGTTTTGGGTATAACTATATAAATGTTTACAAGCTTCATAGTTGAACTCTGAGATAAATATGGTTGTTTGGAGTAGGGAGGACAATGGGTAAGGTATTTGAGAAAATTGTTATACCCGAATCGAATTCGATTATATTTATACATATTCGAACCCGTTTAAAATTATAATATTCATATTCATATTCATCCCAAATCTAATTAATATTATCTGATTAATATCCGAAATCCAAATAATTACTCGTTTATTATTAAAAAATTTAAAGTAAAAATAAAATTCAAACTAATTAAATAATTATAAATATATAAATAATCTACCATAAATTACTATAAAATCAAATAAAATAAATATAATATAATATAATTTAACACGTTCAAATTAAAATAATTCATCAAATTGTTTAAAAATAACTATAAAATTAAATATTTTTCATTATGATAAAAAAATTATATTTCAAATTTCAAACTCTCGTAACGTTTGTAATTCATCAATCTATAAAAATATATGAAAAAATAATTAATTATACTATTATATTTCAATAAATTAAAATAGAATAAATTGCATAATATATATATATATATATATATATATATATATATATATATATATATATATATATATATATATATATATATATATATATATATATATATAATTGGATTTATCAGGTAGCAGATAATCGAAAACTTCTACTCGTACCCTATCAAAATTCGTAATAAATTTAAATATTGTTATCCAAAGTCGTTCTAAAACTCTAATAAGATTATCCATTAAAATTTAAATGAATTCAAATAGATTTGAATATCCACAAAATTCATATCCGCTGTAACCCCTATCTGAGAGCTTTCCTCATAAGTTTTTGATTCCCCGTGGTAGATCTCTTGGATTCAAATTAGCAAGGGGTGCAATTAAGCTAGATTTGTCACCTATAGTCATGTGAGATAGTGTACTCCATGGAAGACTTTTATCTCCGGTCTAGATGGTGACTTTAATGAGTGCATCTCCCATCTTTGAAATTGGAGATCAGTCTTTGAACTTCTGTGTACAAGAGATTTTTGGTTGAATTTTCTTTTAATTTTCTAGTGCAAAATTAGGGTTGATATTATTGATTATTTTTTAAAATAAAGAAAATTTATTAACATTAATGAAACAAACTATGATGGTGTCATTTTCAAGTGCCTTCGAGCAAAGATATGAATTATATATAGATATATATTTCTTTTAATTTTCTAGTGTTATATATGATGGTGTCATTTTCAAGTGCCTTCGTCATGATATGAGCAAATTAAGATATGAATTATATAGATCATATATTTCTTTTCATTTGCTAGTGCAAAATTAGGGTACTTGTGTTTACTGTTTTTTAGTGAAGAAGATTTGTTAACGTTGATGAAACAAACTATGTAGATGTCATTTTCAAGTACCTTCGTCAGATGAGTTAAGATAGTTTAGTCAATGAAGCACTCGAGTGTAGTTGCGTTAAGTATTGGGAAAATGTTGTTCATTTGGTCGATGAGTTACACAAACAATCCTTCTAGGGTAAAAAACAAAAAAAACAATCTCCAATTTTGATAATTAATGCTATGAAGTTTTAAATTCGAATCTTCACTCGGGTCTGTCGTAAAATATACATATATATTCTAGCATAATTTTCAATATATGATATTTTCTCACTTCTTGCACTTTCAAAAATCATTAAAAATATAAATTAGACCATATATTGCTGACATATTTACTGTCTATTCGACAATATGATATAAATTATTTGGATTCATACTTTATAAAAAGTCATTTTATTATACACTCTAATTTTTCAAAAGAAACATATGAATTAAATGTATAAATTAATCTATACTTTTTTAAATACTTTGAGTTGATGTGGGACTAATATCGCAAGATGTGTGAATTACATGAAATTTTTTCTTTTTTTTTGAGAGAATGAATTACATGAATTATAGCCATGTCAATTTAAGGTGTTTATGTAAGAGTCACAAAATAAATTTAAGTATTCATATATATAGAATAATTTTTTTTTCATCAAGTACATATGCCATTATATATATATATATTTGAAGAGCAAAAGATGCCATTATATAAATTAAGTATAAAAAAATATTTTTTATAAAATAGATATTGCATAAAACTGTACGCAATATCAAGTTGACTTAAATTAGCTTCTTCGTAAGGAAAATACAAAATAGTTGCTCAAAATTTATTAGTTGATTGCATACTACATTGAACATATATATAAATCAAGAGGAGTAATCTTTGAAACAATCATTTAAATATTTATCAATCTTACTGGTTGACGTAGACAGATATAACTTTTGAAATATTTTTTTTCTATTTTGAAATAAACTTTATTAATTATTTAAAATTCATTTGTACCAAACACACGATTTGCTTTTCCTATTCACTCAGTGTTTGGAATTACTAATAAATTTAAATTTTTTTATTTAATTAAGTGAATTTTTTTAATTTTTTATAAATTATTTTTTAAAATTTATTTTTTTTAAAAATATCTACTTATCTGATATTTTTAAAATTAAAAAAAAAAATTTCAAAACGATTTTACTAAACGCTAGAAATGGACCCTCAAAACATACCCCACTCCTTGAGCTGATCCTTCTGCTGTACAGCTTGATTTTCCTGCAAAATCGCGGTTACTGTCTTCCCCACTTCTCTTTGATCGCCGACATTATCCGGTGGGCTAGGAAAAACTAAAAAATCCCCTTCATCACCAACGCCTTTGATGCTATAATTTGCAAAAATTGGCCTATGTCCTTTCAATTTCAACCCGTAAATTATCTGCTTCTTCCATGTTCACAAATGTTAAATTTGCCCCATAAATTATATAATCCCTATTTTCACTCTCAATCATTTCTTCTATCGATCTATTTTCCTCAACCTTTGTCTCTGCAATCAGTGCGGCTAACTCATCCACGCCGCCTTTCCACACCGAGGGATCTGCTTCAACAGTGCTAAATACCAACATATTATTGCTCGGAAATTCATATTTTTCGCTTGAAATTCTTGAACAAATTGTCACAATTTTTGGCCCTGAATCTTCCCTAATTTTGGATAAAGATTTCCAAATTAATGCGCAAATTATTTCGAAATGCGAGATCTTGACTCGCTTGATAAGACCAGAAATGTCCAATGCCAAGTTGTCTAATTGATCTGAAGTGAAATGGAAACCATGGGTTTCCATTTTACAATGATTGGAAGGGAGCCAGCGGTCCTCGACCGGGTCAACCCGTTTCAGGGACAGTGGTTTCTTGCTATGGGTTGAAGGTGGGTTTTGGGGTTGATTAACGTTTGGCACGTGGAGAGACTTAAGTGGCACGTGACCTTCGATAAATTGGCCCAGCATATTGATGAAGACCGATGCCGAAAACATATCCCCAAGAACATGAGCCCAACTGAGTCCCACAGACAACCCTCCACACTTGAAAAATGTGAACTGCTCATAAATACACAAAATAAACTCAATAATTATTTCCTCATTTTTTTTAAAAAAAATTAAAATTAAAAAGTTAATATGTCAGGAAGGTTATAACAAGTTTTGAAAATAATTCAAGAAAATGAACTCACAAACAACTTTTCAAGGTTATATATTAATCAAGTAGTTATAGTGATTAATTACCTGCACATACACGAGAGGGGAGAATCCCAAATCAGGACCAAGAACTTGATCACAGGCAAGAAAGCTATAATCTTGATGATCAGCTTCCATCAATCAAGGGTTTTATGAGTTTCTTGTTTTGTTCACGAAAACATGTAGCAAAGTGGGTATTGTTTAAATAAGGAACTCCTTTTTTTTTTTTTTGAAGTACTTGAATTTTTATTTAATACAATTAAGTTTTTTTAAATATTTTTTTAATTTTTATTTGACAGGAAATAAATATGCATGAACTTTTACAATAATCATACTATCTCTATTTTAATGTGTTTGTCCATTTTAGGGAGATATTTTGTTTTAAAACAATACAACTTTTTTAATTTTGTCTTTTGCTTTAATATATACTTCACAATTAATTATCATATTCTATTAATTTTAAACAGTATAATAGTAAATTACTTATATTATTAACCATTACCTTAATTCTGGTGTAACACAAAAAAATGGATAAAATCATTTAGACGGTGAGATTATATTTTATCTTTGTTTTTTTTTTTAATTCTATGACTATCAAATTGAAATTTTTATATTAAGTAAAACATATAATTCTAATCATATTAGTCGATTTTTTTTTCAAATGTGAGATGTGAAAATAAAAATTAGTTTATTTTTTAAAAAGAAAGGGAATATTTGTTTAAAAATATATATACTATAACATTTCTTTTTGTAAATTTCAAGATGATTTTATTATAATTATAAAGAAAACCAATCAGAACATAGATGTTGAGTTGTTGGCCGATTAAAAATGCTGAATCTAAAGAGAGTGTCTAATTACTGCATTTTAATTATGGTTGTTAGAAGTTACATTCCCTCCTTCCCAATTAGAAAAAAAAAAAAAAAAAAACCATTTCAGACCACAAAAATAGAAAGAAAAAAAAAAACCAGAAATCGGTAAACAGGTCAAGAACCGGATTTTAAGAAAAACAAAACACTGCAATGGTGTCATTTAATAAACCTTTATTCCTCCTCTTTGATTTTCACAATTAGGATTTCGATTCTCCGTTCAATCTTCTTCTTTTCCATTCTACTCCATTGTAGTCTCTCTTTACTTTTTTTTTTTTCTCGTCCCAATTGCGAAAATTAATAGCTGAAATTTTGGTATCTAAACTTGATTTTCAGTGGGCCTTTTGCTGTTTATAGAGATTTCATTCCGACTGTAAATAGTGGGGGGAGGCAAAATAGTGCAGCTGAATTCCCAACATCTACCTCAACCATCTATGTATTATCAAATTACCTCAAAAAGGTATGTTACTGGTTACTTGGTAATTGAGATGCTATCCTGTTGAACGTGTTAATCAAGAGATTAATCTTTTTTTTTTTTTTTCCAGTTACGAACTTACAATATATATTTGCGTCTACATCGCCAATTTGTGGTTGTCCCCACATGATTCTTAAATTGGCATGTGATCACTACATTTTCACTAGCGCTCTCTCTCTCTCTCTCTCTCTATATATATATATATATATATATGAAATTTTCCATTATAATTTAAATGGATTCCAATAAATAAAGGTATAAACAATTTTTTTACCAATCAAAAAGCAAGCGGTCAAAAATTGAGAGTATTCATATCATTTCTTATACAATATATATATAAACTTTGTTCAACATAGTTGATAATAAATTACGAGCTTGTTTAATTTTCTGTTTTTAATTCTAAGTTGTTTAGATGTTAAATCAAAATCTAATTGGCATTTGCTAATTAAACAATATTGCGATGCTTATGTCATTTCATTGTCTTGATGTCAACTTAATTGTTCATCTCAAAATTGTAGTTTTAAATTCATCTAATTTATATTATGAGAAAGACTAAATATTTTTCTTTTTGTCTTATATATTATTTAAATACATATAATCTAACTTTTAATATTATAAAATTTAAGAGGAAAAAAATTAAAAAAAGGTAACTTGAAAAATAGAGGCGTATCTAGGAGGATTAATTGTCCCCACAGTCTTTGGAAAAGTTATCTTTCCATATCATATAAATTTATTTATTTTACTTTGATATAGTAAAAAATATTATAATTGATCCCACTGAAAATTAAAAATAATTAATAATGATCCTACTTTCAACAAATAATTACCCCATTTCTTAAGAATTTACAAATCTTTTATTGATGATGTAAAATTTTGATCCCTCTAATTCAAGATCTTGTGTATATTATTGATAGAGAAAGTAGCTATCACTCCTATTTATATTAATTAATAAATTAATAATCCAGTAATTGAATGTTGATTTTAATATTATGTAACAAAAAACTCAAACAAATATTGAATTTGAAATGTTTATATGCGAAATGAATTGTAACATAAATACAAGAGGAATCAACTAATTCTTCAAGTGTTTAATTCAAAAACTAACAACCATATATAATTGTCAATATTCCATAGTACATGATAATGATTTTTTTTTTCTAGATGAGTGATTATTTGACTTATTTTGAAAAAAGGGTGGTTCATAATATATTATATTATATTATATCTACATCTTTATATTTTACAATGTACAAATATATAAAATGATAATGATTAACTTCATATAAATAAAAAAATAGTTGCCTAGGCAGTAGTTATTAGAATATAAAAAATACACATGAAAAATTATATATAATTTTTCATATATTTATATATGTATGTATATTTTTAAATATATTATATCAATTTTAATATTATATATTGTATGTTTTTAAATGAAATATAGATAAAAAAAATAAAAATATATTTTAGAAAAATACAAAAAATAAAAGCTAATTTTTATGGTAAAAAGCATAATTTTTTTGTTTTTTTTATAAGGGATTAATTTATTATATAAATTTTAATAGTTTGCAATTTAAATTTATAATAGGAAGTTAAAAAGACAAACTTCTTTCGTATAAGAAATTATTAAAAAAATTGGCCGGCCAATTTCTAGCATTTATTCTACAAGTGGGCCGTATTGTCATTATCGAAAAGCAATAAATGAAAAAGATAATACTTGTTTATATTGAAGTAGTAAATAGCCCCTCGTCGAGTAAAAAATAAACAAATAATATAAAAGTATAAAAAAGAAATAGTATAATTTAACATTATAAAAGATATAGTCCAAAAAGGTAGAAATATTATTTTACTTCATAAAAAAAATGTAAAAATGAAAATTAAGTCCTAAATTAATAATTTTAGTATAAATTGATTTATGTAGCTCATGGCACATAAGGACCTTAACATGTGTAATGACCCCTTTGGAAATTCTCCTTCAAGGGGAAGTTTCAAAACTTCAATAAACAGATAATCTGGATGAAAAATGTCTGGCTCGATGAATGTTTTGCCATATTTTCTTATGGCACCGTAGTGGTATGAGAGTATCTTTTCTTTCTGTTGATCTACATCCTAGAGGAAAGTTTGACTCTTCTGCTGGTTCAACCATAAAGATAAGAGGAACAATTCGCACTTCAGTAATAAGATTGAGAAATTTTTATGATCTTGATAAGAAATATGGAATGAACTTCTTATAACTTTTATATGTTTAATATCAAAACTGTATTTAAAAAATCAATAATTTCATCTGAGTAACTCAGCATGTCACACTTGTTTACTTTTGAACTTTAAAATCTTTGGAAAAAATCAACAATTTAGTAAGACAATGAAATAATGTCTGGAATTTAAATTTTTTAATCTCAAATTTGGTTACCAAGATTTTTTTGAAAGTAGAGTGATAATTACATTCTAATTCTTTAAACATGTTGTTAGTATGCACAAATCTGTTGTTTTCCCTCTTTTCTATCAAGTAATAAATTATCCCTGAATTCATCACTTGTATCAATATGTAATATTTTTTTTCCATTTATAGGAATATGCAAAGGTGGAAGGTCCTTGCAAATTTCCTTAATTTTGTTGGACAACTGTTGTTTATTATGTGGACCATTGTGGTGCATGCTTTTTCAATAATTGTGTCGGTAGAGGCTAGCTTTCAGAAGTGAAAAATAAAATTTCTGACATAGTTAACTATACCTCAAACTATTGCATTTGCTTTATTTTCAAATTCTTATTAGTAAATTTTAATAATTCAATTTCAATGTGCTGACAAAGCTAATAAACACCTTTTTTTTTTTAATTTTTATCCCTATAAATTATATCTCCTCATTTCCAATGTTCTTTTTTTTTTTTCAGAAAATATTATCTCATGCTGGAATGTGAGATCAACAAATTGCTGAAAAAAAAATCTCTTTGTGAGACACCACATCTTTTAAGAACAAGAGGATATCATTCTATAATACAATAAAGAAACTTAATATAATAATATAAATGAGTTATACATAACATATGAATATTAGTGAAGTTTTAAAAAATATAAAGTGAAATTCATGTACTTCTTTATTTTTATTTTTATTTTTTTACTTCTCCTATTTTTATTTGCTATTTATTTATAGAAAATAGGCATCTTTTGTGCCATTGCTAAGTAAACTATAATATGATGTAATATTATGCGTCATCCAACTATTATTGGACTCAATATGTATAAAAAGCAATTTATTCATTTTTTAATGGTATACATGCCTATACATGTTCAATTTATTATTGTCTAACTCATTGTAATGTATTTTATGTTTTGTAATCTATTTCGTTAGCATTTTTTCTATATAACCAAACCATCGGACATCTCAACTTTTTTACTAATAAAATTATTGGGAGCAAAAAAAGGTTTTTTTTGGACAATAACTAGATATATTATAATAATACGAGATAAATAAAAAAAATAGTATATTTTTCAAAGACATTCCAAATATTTCTTTCAATATTTTTTTTACTCGTCCTTTTTTTAGAAATACCCATCTCTCTCATAACTTTCCATTGGCGTGCACTTCACTAATGGTCATTATGTATTGCAGTGCAAGAAAGTCACGTAATATAATTATTTATAGGCATATAATATTATAGTAAGTGGCCAAAGAATGGCCACATTATCGGCATTTTTAACCACATAATTTATAAAAAAAGAATTAAAAATTTGGTTATGAGCCATGTTGAGAGACTTATACCCTTAGGCAGCAAAAATGAAATCAAGGCAGAATAAACAATCACCTAATAAAGTGGCAGATAGTTGTAGGAATAAATTAGTTGCACTCGCCAACTTGTCAAATAAGGATAAACACGTAATTTCAGTATGGCTCAACCTACTAAAGTGGTTAGGGTCTCATTTTGTTCATGTTGTCAGGGGAAAAAAATGAGTAAACGATGTCGTTTTTCTCATAAATTTTGTTAAGAGGGCAGTCTTGTAACAGTGATTTCTAATCCAGCTTTAATATATAGATAGATTCTTGATGCACATGTTTTTTTATATATTTTTTATTCTTTTTGAGTGCTATGCTCAATGATAGAATATTATATAAGTATTTCTTTTTTTTTGCTTAATAGTTATTTTGTCATTAACTCATTTTACCGTGGATGACAGCAAAATTTTCATTTGCTAAAAGAGAAAAAATTTTAAATTTTAAATTTTTTGAGTTTTGAAAACTGTTTTTGAAGAAAAACAAATAAATAGATATTTTTTTCAGAAAAAAAATTAAAAAAAATTAAAAAAATCAGTTAATTAAGTCAAAAAAAATTCAAAACTTACTTTTTAAATATATAACAAAAATTTCAAACATCCAACGTTTAAAAGACAACCTGCTTTTACAATTATTCTTAATGGGCTGAATTTTGTTTTATAATCACACCCTCTTTGGGCTTTGTACTTTGTCCTTCTTTGGCCACTTTACTCAAAAAGCTGGGTCTGATTTCTGGGGTTTTAATTATTATTTTCAATATTGACAAACTAAAATTTGTGCTTTCAATATATATGATAAAAAAATAAAAATAAATCTCATTTGTGAGATCAATATTCAAACTAAGAGATGCAGTAGAGAATAAAAGCTAAAAATTGATGATGAAGCTAATAATTCATGAAATTGTTGTTAAAATTCTCAGTGATGAGTGAGGACATCCTAATTTTATCAAATATTAATAGAGTTACTAAGATAACACATTTTTCTTTCATTACTTTGAAATTATTCAGTTTAATTTTTTGGATCCAGCCATTCATGAACATTTGATAGGCATTCCATCTGAAGCACGCATAACATTGAACAAACATTGGAAATTAATATATATATATATATAAAGTTACAAATAATCATAGATAAATATATTATTTCTCAAAAACTATTGCTAAGTGCAACAGAGCGCTACAACTACAACTATGTTTATTAAAAGTAAGTTCCAAAAAATTAGTGAAAATTATTTATAGATCTATTTTTAATATAAATATATATTTTTTATTTTTACTTCCTCACATTATCAATTAAAATGTATATATTTTTCGGACGAAAATGTATAAATTTAATAAATATATTAATTTTTATATCTAATTTTTTAAAAAATAAATAAATAAATTTTATTTTTAACAAACACATGATTTGCTTCTACTTAATTACATCAAAAGATGCCCCACTCCTTGAGCTGGTCCTTCAGCTGTACAGCTCGATTTCCCGGCAAAATTGCGGTTACTGCCTTCCCCACTTTTCTTTGATCGCCGACATTATCCGGTGGGCTGGGGAAAACTAAAACAGCTCCTTCATCACCAACGCCTTTGATGCTATAATTTGCAAAAATTGGCCTATGTCCTTTCAATTTCAACCCGTAAATATCTGCTTCTTCCATGTTCACAAATGTTAAATTTGCCCCGTAAGTTATATAATCCCCATTTTCACTCTCCATCGTTTCTTCTATCGATCTATTTTCCTCAACCTTTGTCTCTGCGATCAGTGCGGCTAACTCATCCACGCCGCCTTTCCCCACCGAGGGATCTGCTTCAACAGTGCTAAATACCAGCATATTATTGCTCGGAAATTCATGTTTTTCGCTTGAAATTCTTGAACAAATTGTCACAATTCTTGGCCCTGAATCTTCCCTAATTTTAGATAAAGATTTCCAAATTAATGCGCAGATTATTTCGAAATGCGAGATCTTCACTCGCTTGATAAGACCAGAAATGTCTGATGCTAAGTTGTCTAATTGATCTGCAGTGAAATGGAAACCATGGGTTTCCATTTTACAATGATTGGAAGGGAGCCAGCGGTCCTCAACCGGGTCAACCCGTTTCAGGGACAGTGGTTTCTTGCTATGGGTTGAAGGTGGGTTTTGGGGTTGATTAACGTTTGGCACGTGGAGAGACTTAAGTGGCACGTGACCTTCTATAAATTGGCCCAGCATATTGATGAAGGCCGATGCCGAAAACATATCCCCAAGAACATGAGCCCAACTGAGTCCCACAGACAACCCTCCACACTTGCAAAATGTGAACTGCTCATAAATACACAAAATAAACTCAATAATTATTTCCTCATTTTTTAAAAAAAATAAAAAGTAAATATGCCAGGGAGGTTATAACAAATTTTGAAAATAATTAACGAAAATGAACCCACGAATAACTGTTCAAGGCACATTCCTGGCAGATTTTCTGCTGTTTCAGCCATATAATGTAAAATAAAAATAAAAAAATGTATATATATATATATATATAGCAAAATATATTTATTGAAAATTTCTTGTCCACATAATATTTAAATATTCATTTATAGAATAACCAATGACACAGTATCATATAAAAAAGATTGTTTTTATTTTATAAATATGAAGTTAATTGTAAATATTATTTTCTCCTCGTAAGAAAATTAATTTAATTTTGAATTTAAAAGATAGAGACCAAAACTAAAATTTAATAGAAAAGAAACTGACTGCAACTTAAATTATAACTCTTATTTTTTGGACTTTTTTTTTTGTCTGAGATAGATTTTGATGTTAATATATGTAGGCATTAATATTCCAGAAATTTTGAATTTAAGTTCCTCTGTCTAACTATCAAAATTAATTTTATAGCGTAGGCCATAGAGCATCAGAATATAAATATAAATAATGTATTTATTCCAATTAGCTGTATATAAATGATGCATTATTTATTTATTTATTTATAGTGCATGTAGTGTTAGCAGACATGAATGAGAAATATTGGTTTTAATTTAAAAAATCGAGAAAACATTTAGCACTTGTATAACTTAACAAAAATTCTTTGAAATAAGATCAATAAATAATAAGTTGTACAATAATTTATATAGTATGTTTTTATCACGTAACTGTTTTCTAAATGATTGAATAATTTTTCAATAATATTTTTAGCCCATAAGGTGCTATAAATTCGTAAAAGAGTAATGTCAGATACACTGCATAATATTCATTTTCTGATTAGTTACGTTAATGCTTTATTTTTAGATTTTTCTCACTAAAATGGAGAATTATTCATAAAATATAGAGAATTAAGGCTAAATATGCAAGCGCTCTCTCTCTCAATTACATCATGAATCTTTATATTTTGAATAAATAAATAAGAACTTGGCATTTATTTAAAAAAAATTATAAGATAATTTTATTCTCTCATCTAATTTCAATGTCGCCAAAATTCAATTATATATAATATGGAAAAGGGATATAAAAGGAACAAAATAAAATATAAAAAAGCAATAAAGTAAGACTCTTTTCCAAAAATAGACCAACATTGAGATTGAATTTAACCAAAACAAAAGGCCATTTTATACATAATTATATATTAATCAAGTAGTTATAGTAATTAATTACCTGCACATACACGAGAGGGGAGAATTCCAAATCAGGACCAAGAACTTGATCGTAGGCAAGAAAGCTATAATCATGATGATCAGCTTCCATCAATTCGTCTATAGTTTTGTCGCAAAATGCTTCCACAATCCGCACGCCGCTGTCATTACACTTGATGAAAGGTCTTCCTGTTTCAGATCTCCGAATACGGCCTGAGATGGAGTAGTAGAGACCCAGCCATGGAAACATTGGTTTCTTCAACTCTTCCACTGTTAGACCTTGTGTTGCTTCTGCTCTGAATAGATAGACGCCTCTTATGTAGTGGAGTTTCAATGCTAAGTCTATGTTTGTGAGTCTGTGATCCTTGTTTTCGTCCGCTGTCATCTTCGCCGGAACCACCGAGGACAGCCTTATGCCGGAAATTGGGGTGGCGATGATAGGTGCCAACATGGTTGAATAATCAAGGGTTTTATGAGTTTCTGTTCACGAGTACGTAGAGCAAAGTGGGTATTGTTTAAATAAGAAACTCCTCTTTTTTTTTTTTAATTTGTTGAAGTACTACTTGTATTTTTATTTGATACAATTAAGTTTTTAAGTTTCCTATTTTTTTTTAATTCTTAATAAGCTCGTCCATTTTATGAAAACAATGAATTTTTTTTTTAATTCTAGCATTTGCTTTTATAAATACTTCACAATTCTCATATTACGTTAATTTTAAACGGTATAACAATAAAATTAATACTTAGATTATTAATTAATCAGTACCTTAATTCTTATATAAAATGGAGATATTATATTTTATCTTTGTTTTTTGAATTCTATGGCCATAAAATTAAATTTTTTATATTAAGCAAAACATATAATTCTAATGATATTAGTTGAATTTTTTCAAAATGTGGGACGTTGTGAAAAAAAAAAATAGTTTATTTTTAAAAAGGAAGGGAATATTTGTTTAAAGAAATATACTATAACATTTCTTTTAGTAAATTCCAGGATGATTTTATTATAATTATAAAGAAAACCGATCTGAACAGAGATGTTGAGAAGTTGTTTATCGATTAAAAATGCTGAATCGAAAGCTTATGTTTTTGGTGAGGGGAGATTGTCTAATTACTGCAATTTAATTATGGTTGTTAGGAGTTGCATTCCGTGTCCTTCCTAGTTGACATTGCCGATGCGGACTTGACAGCGGGGTTTATTAATTACCATCGAACCTAGCCATTTATGATCCAGTTGTACTTTCTTTTCTTTTTTTTTTTTTAAAAAAAACTTAATGCATTAAATTTATAAATGTTCTCTAAAAAAATAAAATTATAAATGCAAATTATGATTCAAATCTCTATCTTCTGTTGCTAAACTATTAACAACTACATCGCGTAATCTCCTTGAAAGAAATATATACATTTCCTTTGCGTTGTGTGAAACTAAACTTATTTTTATAATATATTAAAAAATAATAATTCATATTTATTTACATTTCGACATAGGAAATACAAACACGTTAATTCATATACAATTACTTGAGGGAAAGGTATACAATATTCTTATCCATCTCATTTTAGGAAATTCAAACTTATCATGTCCTATCTCAACCGTTGAATTTAATGTTTTGAAAATTGGATTGCACCAGCTGGTCGAATCGAAAATTGGTAGCTGATTTGGTATGATTCAATTTAAAAACAATTGAGAGCAAAAAACTGTTCCAGACCCAAAAAAAAATAAAAAAAAGAACCGAAAATTGGCCAAAAATTGGTGAGCCAGTTAGGAACTGGATTTTAACAAAAACGATTGTGTTTTGGCTATTAACACCAAAACGGTGTCATTTAGGTTAATAAACATTTATCCTCCTTTTTGATTTTCACGATTAGGCCTTCGATTCTCCATTCAATCTTCTTTTTCTTCGTTGTTATCTTTCTTTACTGCTTTTTTTAGAAATCAGTAAATAAATTGAACCAAGCTGAATAGTAAGGAGCTTAAATTCGGCTCATCATATTCTTAAACAAGTTCGAATTCAGCTCGAATTTAATTCAAATTTTAATATTTATGATTGAGTTTGATTCATATTAAAATCATTTGATTTACGAGCAACTTGAGGTTAATTCGTTAAATACTTTTTAATATACTTGACAAATTTAGTTCGAAATTGAATTCGATAATCATATAAGTGAGTTTGTTAATTAATATTATTTTTAAAATAATATCATCTATTTAATGTATTTTTTTAAGATATAAATAAATAATAGGATATTAGTAATATTAATATAATAATAAATGAATTTTATGTTTGTAAGAACATATTTATGAATTAACGAATCAAATAGTATTAAAGTCACGCTTTTCAAGTTCATAATTAAGATTAAACTCGATTCATTAATGTTGATGAAAGATCTCGAACAAATTTTTTTTTCGAATTGAAATCCAAATAGTTTATTAACGGTTTGGTTAACCTACAACCCTATTTTCTTGTTCCCATTTTGGTCCCTAAATTTGGTTTTCACTGGGACTTTGTTTACAGAGATTCCATTCCATCCGTAAATCGTGGGGGCAGCCAAAATAGTGCAGCTGAGTTCCCAGCAGCTGCCTCAACCATCTCTGTCTTATCAAATTGCCTCATAGAGGTATGTTACTGGTCTCTTGATAATTGAGATGCAATCGTGCTGAACATATGTACTTGAAACTGGTAAATCAAGTGATTAATCTGCAATTGGTATTATTATTATTATGTTGTCGATATTTGTGGTTTTTGCTGTGCACCTAGTTGAAAAATCTCTTGAAAATGGATTCTTTTGTTGATTGATTCGCTGCCGCTTCTAATTTCTGAACTGGGAGTTCGGATACCTCAGCTTGCAAGCTCTTGATGAGTAGCAGTACAGCATTTGATTGCTTGCCTTTTATTTTGGTCTTTTCTTTTATTTGTAGCATATACGTATTTGTTAGGCGATGGATGTATTAATTTTGATATTTTCTTCTTGGTTTTGAATTTTTTTCTCTTAATCATTTGTTTCACCCTCAAATGGTCCTGCTACTGTCCAATTGATTGATGGGTAATTCTCAATATGGGCATTGTGTTGTTTACTTGGTTGCTTGTGTTGGTTAATTCTGATTGTACATGACAAGTTGTGCCTTCTTGGTGTAGCTTGAAATATTGTGCTAGTTCTCTTTGTCTAAAATAAATTAGATGAAATAATGGTTTATGATGTTGATGCATGATATTATAATTGGTTAATTTCTTTCCTGGATGTATGTAATTACTGATGGATGTGATGAATTGAAGATAGGTTGGCTTACAGGATTCATGTCCTCAGTCTTTTTGCTAGTTATAATTGATACTATTGATAGTTATAGTGGCATTACTATTTAGATAGCAAATACTATCATGTAAATGTAATTCAAATGACCAGCTGTAAGCATGATGACATTACTTTGGCAACTGGAATCATCTTGTGTTTAGCTTTATTCCCATCTGATAATCATTTTGCACTCCTTTTATGGACCGGTTTAGAAGAAAACATAAAAATTTTAAAAGTCATTTTGTATTGTTATGATCCAATGTAGATCCAACTTTCTATTCACTCGTGGGATCCAGGCGGTTCGGGGGGGACCCCCACAGCTCCTCTCTTCTCGAGAATCCATACATCCCTTATCAATGTATGGACAGCTATCTCTCGAGCACAGGTTTAGGTTCGGCCTCAATGGGAAAATAAAATGAAGCACCTAACAATGTATATTCACAGACCAATAACTACGAGATCGCCCCTTTCATTCTGGGGCGACGGAGGGATCGTACCATTCAAGTCTTTTTTAATGTTTCTAGATTTATATTTTATGATGAATAGTTTTTTATTATATTTTTACTTTTTATACAGTATTATTCCTACCATGTTCTCAAATTTTTTATAAATAATTATTTTAAATAAAAAAGTAAAAAATTCAATTGAATCCAGTCGGACCGATCCAACCATGACCCAATTGACAGTTTGGTTCAGTCCCATTTTTAAAACATTGATTCAATTCTATCATTTTCTATCTAAATCACACATTAAATGTTCAACATCTACCCAACTCACTATTCGTTTCTACATTTAGTCATAAATTCTTAATTATATATATCCATATGATTTTATTTAACTTATAACTAAAATATCCAAAAGAGTCCACCCATTTTGATATGATAAACTTATTTTTTGGCCCTAAACTATTAGGGTTTGTTTTATTTACTACCTATTTTTTAATTATTGTTCATGTTTGGACATGAAGTCCAATTAAATACTAATTCTAAGAAGGTGAGCCTTAAGTTTTCCTGTACCATATCTTCGTTCAAATAAGCGACCAGCTAAAGTTGGACCAATAGTCAAAGCAATCGTGATCATACGTTTAACTTTGGAGATAACAGAATAGTTGATAATGTGAGAATGAAGTGTGGTCACGACAAATAACTATCATATGATTAAATGAGAATAAATACTAAAACGAAAAGGCAATAAGTGGCAGAATGTAAATAATAAAAAAATAAATGTTAAAATTATAAGTGACTTTACGAATAAAAAGTTACAAATAAAATTAAATGTTAAGAATATCTCCAATTGACTCTTTATATTAAATAGTCATTTAATAAAAACAATTTTATTAGACTATTTATTTATAAATTATGAATTATAAAGTAAATTTAACTATCTACATTTAAAAAGTCAAATTTTACTTTATATTCTAATTGTAATTAATGCACTTAAAATTTATATACATGTTCTATCTTTTTGTTATAGTATTTATTTAAAAAAATTCTTTTCTTATAATAAAAATCATTTCTTTTTTTATAAATATTAAGTTGTATGAAATAAAATAAAATGAAAAGTAAAAATTATTTTATAAGTTCAATAGACTTTTTATATTTTGCTATATATATGTGTTTTATTATGTTAAATATACTATTTAAAATAAAGAATACTATTAGAAATATTTTAAAGATTTTCAAAAAGAAAGCGGTCACAAAAAAAGTCTCTTTATTAGTAAATGCTGCCTATTTATAGAGCCACATGGACAGATCATGTAATTAATAAGAATTTTGAACAGTTCCTATAATATTTATATGAGCAATGTTATTTATTAAAATGTCACCTTGTTTTGCAAGGCCAGTGTAAATAATTATCTTTTATTGAATTTCTTTATTATTATTTTTCTCCTATTGGATATTTGTTATTCAATTGTATTTTATTAAGTCTGTCAACTTTTATTTATCATTTTATCAATTTCAGACCACTGTTTTGAAAATTGAACTAAGCCGGTCCATTTAAGCATTGATTCCATTTAGCAAACTAAAAAAACCACAAATTATATTATAAACATTTATTTATGATATATCATACGTCATTTATATATATGACATCATTTTAATGCAGCGTATTTTACTCTATGGGCATTCTTTTTCATTGTTTTATTCTTCTTCTTCACTTCACAGGTCTTGACTGTTCTTATTCAAGTGCAAACATGGTATGCCTTTTCCTTTTCCCCTCTCTTTCCGAAACTATATCTTTTGTATCATTATAATCGTGAAATTTAAGTTAAAATAGGTTTTGCAATAGGACACTTTTTTTCTTCTCCAATTTATCTTTTTTTTTTCATAAATTTCTCACTAGTATCTACAATCATTTGATGCTTAGATTCTTGTTATGATGTCTGATCATTAAGAAATAAATAGAAGAAAGAAACTTTAATAAATACCAAATCTTCCATTGAAAAAATAATATTTTTCTTTAATTTTTCACGTAATTTGTATATGATGAACCTTTAAGTTATAATTAATAAATATGTAAGATATATATGATGAATCTATAAGTTGTAAAATGATGAACCTATAAATTTTAAATGATAAATATATAAATTTTAGATAATGAACTTGTAACAGTACTAAATTATGAATCTGTAAATTATAGATGACTATGAACTTTTAAATTATAGAAGATAAATTTGTAAGTTATAGATAATAAATCTAAAATTTTTAAACAATAAATTTATAATTTATAAACAATAAATCTACAAATACTAATGGGTAAAATTTTTTTCATCATACATCCCGCAATTTGCACATGTGAATGATTCGGTTCTATAATTTAATATAAATATAGGTTCATGATATAAAAATCCCTAAAAAAACCCATAATATAGAAGAAAATTACAACTGATTGAATCGCCCAATCACACCATGACTATATCACTCCTGATTAGTGTGATTAGTTCAACGAATTTGATCGGTAGAACTGGTTTTGAAAACCACTTTTGGAACATGCAGATTCCTTTTTTTCTCATTTCTTATTACACTTTAATCCTCTAACTTATTATTTATTACACTTTGGTCCATTTTTAATATTATTATTTTTAGCCCATTAAACGCTATCTTATATTTTATTTATTTATTTTATATTACCAAGTTCATTTAAATCCAATTTGTCTTTAAACTATCTAGGTTACCCTATATATTAATTATGTCATAATAACTAGTATATTTATGATTAGTCTTTAATTTTATATGGTTAGTTATAATAAAATAGATAAATAAATATCAAAATTTCAAACTTTGTATATTAATTATTTTTTTAAAAACGTATATAAATGAAATTTTTAATACGTAATTTAAACTGTCAATTTATAATGTAATGTATCATATTTAAACTTTAAATATATAGTTAAAAATCTTCTTTTTTTTTCCGGTTACAAAACTTACAATAAATATTTGCGCCTACATGGCCAATTTGTGGTTGTCCCCACATGATTCTTAAATTTTATTTCGGTTTTCCCTACCAATAAACTTGGCATGTGATTACTATTACACCTTTCATAAGTACACCTTTTCACCAGCGCCCACACTCTACCTTACTAAATAACTAACTAACTAACTAACTATATATATATATATATATATATATATATATATATATATATATATATATTAAAATTTTTCAATATTGAAAAAATAGTATTCAATAGAACTGTAACCATTAAATATATAGATAGATTTTGTTGAACATAATTTGAGAATAAATTATTAGCTCGTTCAATTTTCTGTTTTTAATTCTAAGTTGTTTAGCTATTAATTGGCATTTGCTAATTAAACAATATTTTATTGATGATATAAAATTTTGATCCCACTAATTCGAAATCCTGTATACGTTATTGATAGAAAAGGGAGCTAGCGCTCATCTTTGTATTAATTAATAAATTGATAATCTAGTAGGTTGATTTTAGCATTATGTAACCAGAAACTCATAAATATTGAATTTGAAATGCTTATATGCAAAATGAATTGTAACAAAAATACAAAAAGGAATCAATAAATTCTCCAACTGCTTAATTCAAAACTAACAACCATATATAATTGCCAATTTTCCAATTATGATAGTGACTTTTTTAAAATTTTTTTTCTTGATGAGCGATTATTTAACTTATTGCGAAAAAGGGTGGCTCATAAAATCGATCATAAATTCACAATGATGTTTGATGTGTTAGGTTCTAAATGGATGGTGGAATTAGACAATTTGATGCAATCCGAGTCCGGTTTGACAAAATAACAAAGGATTTTCATTGACTCGATTCAACCAACTCTACAAAAAATGAACTGAACTATGACTGATTCTGTTTCGGTTTTGCTCACCCATACCATTTATTCCTTTTCCTCAGATATATATGAACCTAATCAAAAAATAAAGTTAGATTTTAGAGCAGGATCTGTCCAATAATAGAGATCAGATGCAGTGATCATTATTTATAATTAGTTGTATAACGATATATGAAAAAATGATTATTTATATTATATTATATATATTTCTTATTTCTTACTATGTACAAATTATATATAATGATAATGATTAATTTCAAATAACTAAAAAATAATTTGTCTAGGCAGTAGTTATTAGAATATAAAAAATACACATGAAAACTTTTATATAATTTTACCATATATTATTATATGTATGTATATTTTTAAATATATTATATCAATTTTAATATTATAAATTGTATGTTTTAATTATTGTAAATTGAAATATAGATTAAAAAAATTAAAATATATTTTAGAAAAATTAAAAAAAATTATTTTATTTTTTGATTGTGAAAATATTAAAATTTTATTTTTTTTATAAGGGATTAACTTATAATATAAATTTTAATAGTTTGCAATTTAATTTTTTAATAGCAAGTTAAAAAGATAAAAATCTGTCATATAATAAATTATTAAAAAAAAAATTAGGTGGCCATTTTCTAGCATTGATTCTACAAGTGGGGTATTGTCATTATGGAGAAGGAATATATGAAAAAAGATAATACTTATTTGTATTATATTTTTGATGTACATATATATAATTTTTTAATCTGGAGATAATACTTTAAGTGGAGTTGAATCTCGAATATGTGGGATTGGGTTTCAAATCCAAAATATTTTATTATAGAAGACTAAAGCAGAAACTCTCAGGCCATTTTTTTTCTTCTTTTAGATTATTTTATATGTAATTTTTTTTGTATAATATTTATTTTATAATTAACTTCCTCGAAAATTATGTCTTCAAAGAGAACCTGCTTTTACAATTATTCTTAATGGGTTGGAGCCCATTTTGCTTTGTAGTCAAACCCTCTTTGGGCTTTGTGCTATGTCCACTTTACTCAAAACGCTGGGTCTCATTTCTGTTGTTTTAATTATTTTTTTCAATAAAATAAATTATAGAAAAATTTCCTCAGATTTAATAAATTAGTAACTATAAATAAATTTTTAAAAAATTAACAGTTTATTTTCCTATATTTTGATAAAAATATTATTTGAAATAACAGTTAAAAATACTGTGATCGTTGCTAACAAATAAAAGTCTTAATTACTTATATTAATATACATGAATAAAAATTTACAAATTAATGATATAATTTATATTAGTAATAATTGTATAAATAATTAAAAGTTTAAATTTCACTATACTAATAAAATTTATTTTGTACACATACACGTATCTTTTTATAATATAAAATTATTAATATATTATAAAAATTAACATACACTTATAAATTATTAACATATATGTATATATATTTATAAATATATTAAACGATTACACGGCACGAAATAACATATTTAAATTGATACAAACACATTTATACGTATAATACATGAATTGTTAGCTCTAACAACAACTATAAATTTTGAAAAAAAATATATATGTTTTTAAGTGTCTTTTGTTGAATGTGCTCTGCAAATAAATAAGTATTTTTAGGGCAAATATATTTAATGATAAATAGAACACATTTAGAATAAAATAAAAGCAACCATGAAAGATGCATCTTTTGCCATCAAAGGCTTATGCTTGGTGACATATGGAGTTTTGCCCCTAATTCAAGATCCAACCCCACTTGCAATAATAGATGGACAAATATTCCACTCCCCAAATCAAAAAAAAAAATGCATATTTTACCCCTAAACTATAGATGCTTATTTTGTTGATAACTTAAACTTTTATCTGTTGAAATTATGACTTCCAACTTTAATTTTATTAAAATTAAGCACTACAATTTTCATATTGTTTATATTAAGCCCTTCAACTTTAATTTTTGTCTAAATTAAACCCTTCAACTATGTTTTTTTTAATTTTATTTGTAATCAATAAGGCCTAATTTTAACAAAATAAAAAGTTGGGTTATATTTTAAACCCTTCAACTTTGATTTTTGTCTAAATTAAACCCTTGAATATATCTCTGCTGGTGCCAAAGTTGTTTCTTGCAAGTGGAAGGTAAATTAGGGTTGGAGCTGCTAGTTGCGGCTCTAAAAGGTAAGGTAGTTGATATAATTATTGATGAGATGAATAGTATGACTGCTGATATGGTGGCAAGTGATATTGTGGTTATGCTTCGGGTGCATATTGAGGTAATGGTGATGTTTATGGAGTTGGTGGGCATGATGAATAATGTAGAGGTGGTTGATTACCTACAGTCGGTTATTGCCTTTCCAAAAATTGGAATTGGTCGTACACCAATTACTAGGGAGGTCGTATGGCAACTCTTGCCCCTATTATTGCTTCCACGGCCTACACCAACTTTCCAATATTTTTAGACGATCTAATTTTGACTTCTTTCCATAACAATCTAAATTGATAATTAGTGATCTCAATCGAAGTTTGTAATCATACACTAGTGTTGTAATTGTCCTCCAACATTGGTCTCATTACGGTCTTAAACTTAGTCATCATATTCTACACCATCTCATGATTAGCTTCATTCACTCGTTATGCAATGGATTGATGATATGTGTCGTTTAAGGCCGACAATCAGGGTGGTAAAAGCTCACAATTGTAAGATTGTTTGACCTACCTTCTTTAAACATTAGACTCAGAAAGCTTATTGGTGTTACTATACTTATTTACTTGGACAACCCCAACCACATGTTATTTTTCTTATCTACGTCATTGTTTTTTTTTTCTTATGTAACCTCGTATGCATAGACATACAATATGTCTTTCATTGTGGTCGCCAAATTTATTCACCATTAGACGATAAAACCCAATTAAAAGCTATTTTTTGAGAAAATGGATCATAAGTATGTCTTAATGAGATCCTTTTAGACAAAGTAATCGACCCAGGTAGATTTCAATGAGTGGACCAAAATTGCACATTCAGGTATGTAGACAATGAGACATATAACTAAGTGAATGAGGATTGCAGTTGCCACAAACAACAATCACATGGTGGAAGGGGAATAGATGCTAAATGAACAAAAATAATAAATAGTAGAATATAAATAATGAACATTAGAAGCTGCTGAAAATAAAAAGCTTAATTTATACAAATAAAAAGCTTACAAACAAAAGGAACAAAAGTAATTCCATAAGTGGTAAGAGTCATTTTAGCAATAAATTTCGTCATATTTATAGTGTCATATGGGTGATATATGTGACCAATCAAAATCTTAGACGATTCAAAATATTTATCTAATTAACTATTTATACAAAAATTAATATTTATGAAAATGCCATTATGCTTTTAGGAATTACGGAGTTGTTTTTTTTTTTTGCACCAATAGGCTCAATTCAAATTTATTCTCCTGCAAGCTATAGTAATCTATTGGGTTGTTGTAAACATAGAGTAATCTTATAAAATTTTTAAATAAAACTATATCGACTGGATGTATTTCATAAATCCAAACTTTTTAATATTGAATGGAAGAATATATATATATATATATATATATATATATATATATATATATATATATATATATATATATATATATATTTTAGACATAAGTCTCCTGAATTTCGGAATATAGGGGTGTTCATAAAACGGCCAACCCATTTTAACCGCACCAATCCGAAACAACCCCCAATCAAATCGTGGTTTAATAATTATAGTGGATTATATTTATTTATATTTTTTTAAACTGTATTTCGTGGATTAGATTGAATTTTTTATATTTTAATCCGCAAACTAACCTATATATATATATATATATATATATATATAACTAATATTTTAAATATGTATTTATTTGTAATAATTTTTTATATTCCGTGATACAAAATTGAAATAATAAATTTTTTAAATATTTTCAAATATTAACAAAAAAGTCATTAATTGAAATTAAAATGAAGTTGGGTATGTATTTAATGGAATAACAATCAGTTAAAAAATATAATATATTATATTAGTAGAAATTTAATACTTCAAAAATTTATATGCATTCAAAAATTACGAGAGATGTCTTAGCAATTTCAATTTCAACGGTTACTTTGAATCCACTTTTAACATGAGTGAAAAAATTATTGATAAATTTTAAAATTTATTGGTTCCTAAAAGGGTAGAGACTCTTGAGTGTGAACAAAATTGGTTGCAGTCTGAGATTATCCCTCTTGACTTTTAAAGAAAATTTGGATGATATAGAAAAATTTTGAAAAAATTGCACAAGGTAATGAATTTTTCATTTTTTTTATAAAATTGTAAAATTATCTCTTTGATGCACATGTTCTAATTAATGAAGTTGAAGATGATGATGAACAGTAAAATAGGTAAACAATATTTTTTTTAAATCAAATTGAATTTGTGTATATTGCAATAGTGAAAGTTATTTTTATTATTTTTTTTATGTTCAATTCAACTTTAAAAATCTACATTTCTTGGGCTTATTTTTAATGTAAACTTTACTACTATAATCTCATATGAGGTGTTGAATTATTGGTGTTGTAGATTTTTGATTTTGAAAGAAATATTTTAATAATTTATTGTTGTATTTTTTTAAAAAAATTTTACTGTAATTTTTATACTATGACTTACTATTATGTAATTTATATAGTGAAATAAATTTTTATGACATATTATGAATGTATGTGATATATTATTATTATTAAATAAAAAGTAAAAAATATATAAAATTAAACTGCAAATCGATCCGATTCAACTCACAATTGAAGTTTAGATTGAATTGGTTTTTTTATATTCGTATATTGAGTTGGATTGATAAATTTTCAATATGCAAATTATAAATTTGATTGAATGTTATATTTAATCTGCACCAAACTGATCCGCCAACAACCCTACTGAAATAGTACAAAAATTAACCAAACCGATCACATCACACAATATCCCTACAATTTACTATTAGAACCAAATCAACCAATTATATACACAGATGTACTCTAGAAAAGTTGAAGTAATTTAGATCTATATTTTATTATATTGAGGGACAGCTCTAAACCCTATAGTCATTAACTTGATTCACCGGTGGCATAAGGTGCAAATGTATGTCAGTGAGTCCTACTTGATTGGACTAAATCATAAATTATAATATATATATATATATATATATAGACACACACACACCTATAATGTCCTAAAGTTTTATTTTATTAAATCAAATCCGGCGACTTTAATCTTGTCTAACTTAATTATTCCGACTCTGAATTTTTATTTATTTTCAATTGTTAAGGATTTAATTTTAGTGAAATCAAAAATTAAACATTTTAATTTATACAAATAAAAATTTAATAGATAATATATATATATATATATATATATATATATATATGTTTGATAGTAACATCTATACTTGTACCTTAATTTCATAAAAATCACACAAATATTTAAATTTATTCATTTTATTAGTCTTAACTTAAGCACCTATAATTTTTGTAATTCATATATATTTCGGTATAACAATATCAAATTATAATATGTTTAAGGATAATGGAATAAATAAATTTATGTATTTTTATGAATTTTTATAAAATAAAGAGTATAAACAATTTTTTGTTTAATCATAGAGAGATTCATATTAATCTAAAATTTAAATGGCGTTTACAAAGAGGTATTGAATTTAGAAAAAAAATATTTTTAAAAATATTTTTTAATTTTTTTAAATTTTAAAAATTATTTTTAGAAAAAAATTAAATAACTATATATTTTTTACTGAAAAAAATATAATTTATAAAAAAAATAAACTCATCCGTTAATAAAATAAAAAAAATTATTTTTAAGAGCAATTCTAAACACCCGAAAAAGGGCGGCAGTAGAATACTCGTCTATTGAATTACAAAATGACTACTGTCACGCACCGCAAGAGGTTCTTCTACAATCCTCCACCAAAATCAAGAAGCATGTGGAATGTTCTAGAATTCTTCTAGAACATTGTAGAAGTGTGTACATAAATCTAGATATTTCTTTATGTATGTAGAATTGAGTAGAATAATCTAGAAGATTAATGTACACCGTAGGATCAAATCGATCTTGGCCGTCCATTGGGGAGGTGGAGGCCTATAAATAGCTTAGTTGAGCTCATTTGTAACCATCCAAGAGTTTTGTGCAATACAAGCATTCTAAGCTTTCCTTAACATTCTCCAAGTTCTTCTCCTTTCTTAAAGTTCTTTTGCATCTTTGCTTACTTGCTAGTTTCATCTAGCATTCGTAGGAGAGGCTGACTAGCATCCATTTGAGGAAAGTTTGCTAGTGCCGCACGGTCGTTGGCATCAAAAGACCAAGCCCGTGACAGTTGGTATCAGAGACAAAGGTTCAAGCAAAGATGGCAGGATCAAGCGAAATCACAAAGGTGGCAACCGATGAGAGCAACCAATCCAAAAGGGGGAGATCAAGGTCGAGAGATGTTTTGGTCGACATGAATGCAAGGCTCGCGAAAGTGGAGCTTGCTATCGTTGAAGGGCAAGAGAAGTTCGAGGAGGCGGACCAACGCATCATGGAGCTTGAAACGGGGAGAGATGAGCTCCAAGGCGAAATGCAAGGTGCCGTGAACATCGCCCTAACGACATGTCAAGACCAAGTTAGGGCCTTGGAAGAAACCCTCCGAGCCGAGATTGTGAATCTCAAAGAGGAGCTTGCAAGGGTAATAGCCGAACTTGTTGAGACAAGGGAGGATTTAACCCTTTGCAAAAAGGCCGTTGCTCAAAGCGGGAGTGTTGCCAACCCTATGGTCGTCACCGCTCCTTCGAAGGTCGATGTTCCTAGACCGAAGGCGTATAATGGTTCAAGGAACGCAAAGGAGATTGATAACTTTTTCTGGAGCTTGGAGCAGTACTTCAAGGCACTTAGCCTTGATGAGGGAAAGAAAGTCGATCATGCCTCACTATACCTTGTGGACACCGCAATGGTATGGTGGAGGAGGCGATGCGGCGATATAGAGAAAGGGACTTGCACAATCGATACGTGGGATGAGTTCAAGAAAGAACTCAAACGGCAATTCTATCCCGAGAATGCCGAACACGAAGCCAGAGCCAAGCTTAGGCGTCTTACACAAAATGGGAGCATACGAGAATATGTAAAGGAATTTTCCGAAGTGCTCTTGGAAATTCCTGATTATCCCGATAAGGAAGCCCTCTTTTCTTTTATGGATGGCCTACAACATTGGGCCAAGCTCGAGATTGAAAGGCGTGGTGCGCAAGATCTCGCCACCGCGATTTCCATTGCCGAATCTTTGATAGAGTTCAAAAAGAGTGAGAAGCCAAAGTCTTTCAAAGACAAGGGTGGCAAAGGAAAGAGTGGGGGAGACTACCACCAACCCAAAGAGAGCTTCCATAAACATGATAAAGGAAAGAGCACCAAGGATGACAAGGGTGGTAGCAAGTTCACAATCAAATGCTTCTTTTGTGATGGGCCGCACAAGGCAAGGGAATGCCCGAAGAAGGCCAAGCTATCCGCCCTAGTTGAAGAAAGGGAGGAACATCATCAACGTGAGGAGACGAGGGTGGGATCCCTACAACTCCTTAATGCCATCAAAGCTAAAGTCGAAGTGCCTAAATCCGAAAAGAAAGGCCGACTATTTGTGGAAGCCAAAGTAGGCATGCATACCGTGAAAGCATTGGTGGACACGGGAGCAAGCCACAACTTCCTTGAAGTAAAGGAAGCCGATCGATTGGGCATCAAGTACTCCAAGGAGAGAGGATGGCTTAAGGCAGTTAATTCGGAAGCCAAGTCTACCTTCGGAGTTGCACGTGGCGTGGAGGTAAGTTTGGGAGAATGGCATGGTTTTGTAGACTTTTCCGTTGTTCCTATGGATGATTACGCCATTGTGTTGGGCATGGAGTTCATGGACCAAGTCAAGGCCGTGCCCATTCCTTGTGCCAACACAATGTGCATATTGGAAGAAGGCAATGCTTGCATGGTGCCTTTAGCGAGGGAAGCAAGTCTACAAGCCAAGCAAATTTCGGCCATGCAACTATCCAAAGGAGTAAAGAAGGCACAACCCACCTTCCTAGCCACATTAAAGGAGGAAGATGACATGCCAAAAGATGATGTACCTAAGGAAGTCTCCCATGTCCTTGAAGAGTTCAAGGATGTCATGCCCCCCGAGTTGCCAAAGAAGCTCCCACCTAAGAGAGAGGTGGATCACAAGATCGAGTTGGTTCCTGGTGCAAGCCCAACAGCCGCAGTTCCCTATCGAATGGCGCCTCCCGAGCTTGAAGAATTGAGGAGGCAATTGAAAGAATTGTTGGATGCTGGATATATCCAACCTTCAAAGGCCCCATATGGCGCACCCGTGCTATTCCAAAAGAAGCACGACGGGTCACTTCGTTTATGCATCGACTATAGGGCACTTAACAAGATAACCATAAAGAACAAGTATCCCATTCCATTGATCGCGGACTTGTTCGATCAACTTGGTGAGGCGAGATGGTTTTCAAAGCTTGATTTGAGATCCGACTATTATCAAGTGCGGATTGCCAAGGGTGATGAGCCAAAGACAACATGTGTTACAAGGTATGGCTCATTTGAATTTCTAGTCATGCCCTTTGGACTCACAAACGCCCCCGCCACATTTTGCACACTTATGAACCGAGTCTTCCAACCCTTCTTGGACAAGTTTGTGGTGGTATACTTGGATGACATAGTCATTTATAGCAAGACATTAAAGCAACACGTGGATCATTTGCGACAAGTCTTCCAAGTACTAAAGGAGAATGAATTGTATGTCAAGAAGGAGAAATGTGCCTTTGCGCAACATGAAGTTATGTTCTTGGGGCACATCGTGGGCGGAGGCAAATTGCGTATGGACAAGTCCAAGGTGCAAGCTATCATCGATTGGGAGCCACCCAAGAAGGTAACCGAACTACGCTCATTCCTTGGCCTTGTCAACTATTATCGAAGATTCATTATTGGCTATTCTTCCATCGCCGCACCCCTCACCGACTTGTTAAAGAAGAACAAAGCATGGAATTGGGATGAGAAGTGCCAAAGAGCATTTGAAATGCTTAAGGCAAAAGTGACCGAGGAACCCGTCTTGGCCCTTCCCGACCACACCAAGCCATATGAAATTCATACGGATGCTTCCGACTTTGCACTTGGTGGGGTTTTGATGCAAGAAAGCCACCCAATTGCCTACGAAAGCCGAAAGCTAAACGATGCCGAGAGACGCTACACAGTCCAAGAGAAAGAGATGACTGCGGTAGTGCATTGCTTACGGACTTTGAGGCATTATCTGTTGGGGTCTAAGTTCGTAGTAAAAACCGACAATGTTGCCACAAGCTATTTCCTCAAGCAGAAGAAGTTGACACCAAAGCAAGTAAGGTGGCAAGCTTTCTTAGCAGAATTCGACTTTGTGATGGAGTACAAGCCAGGCAAGGCAAACTTGGTGGCCGATGCACTTAGTAGAAAGGCCGTCGTAGCTGCCATCACAAGTCCAACATTTCCATTGGTGGACCGAATTAAGGAGGGACTTGAGCAAGACCCACAAGCCAAGAGTTTGGTGAATTTGGCAAGTCAAGGGAAGACACGCCAACTTTGGCTACGAGATGGGGTGCTCACCACAAAAGGAGATCGTGTATATGTGCCAAAGTGGCAAGGCTTGAGGAAGCAAATCATTAAGGAGTGTCATGATTCACAATGGGCGGGTCACCCTGGAGTTAGGCGCACGTTGGCACTTGTGGAGCGTGCCTATTATTGGCCCCAAATGAGGGACGACATCGAGCTATATGTGAAAACTTGTCTTGTATGCCAACAAGACAAGGTGGATCAACATCAACCGGCGGGTCTATTGGAGCCATTGCCCATTCCGGAGAGACCTTGGGAAAGCATCTCCATGGATTTCATCACATGTTTGCCAAAGTCCGATGGTTATAGCAACATTATGGTGGTGGTTGATCGATTTAGCAAGTATGGGGTGTTCATCCCCGTGCCTACAAAGTTCACCGCCGAAGATGCGGCACGTTTGTTTTTCAAGCATGTGGTGAAGTATTGGGGCATACCAAAAACAATTGTGAGTGATCGAGACACCCGCTTCACCGGTAGATTTTGGATGGAGCTATTCAAGCTAATGGGGTCCGAACTTAACTTCTCCACAAGTTTTCATCCCCAAACCGATGGACAAACGGAGAGGGTGAATGCCTTGTTGGAGTTGTATTTGAGGCACTATGTGAGCGCCAACCAAAGAGATTGGGCAAAGTTGCTTGACATAGCCCAATTTTCGTACAACTTACAAAAGAGCGAGTCGACAGGGGCTAGTCCATTTGAGATAGCAACGGGGCAACAACCAATGACTCCTCATACATTGGCCATTGGCTATAAGGGTCCTAGTCCATCCGCATTCAAGTTTGCCAAAGGATGGCATGAGAAGGCCGACATGGCACGTGCCTATCTAACAAAAGCCTCGAAGAGAATGAAGAAGTGGGCCGATGCGAAGAGAAGGCACTTAGAGTTCGAGGAAGGAGACTTAGTGATGGTGAAGCTCCTTCCACATCAAAATCGAAGATTTGCCAAGGTCCATAAAGGCCTAGTGAGGCGCTATGAGGGCCCATTTCCAATCGAGAGGCGTATTGGCAAGCTAGCCTATCGCTTGACCTTGCCCTCACATTTGGAAATGCATCCGGTGTTCCATGTAAGCTTGTTAAGGCCATTTCATTCCGACAAGGAGGAACCAAACCGAAGCGAGTCAAAGAGAGCGCCTACGGCCATCACAACATCTCCCGAACGTGAAGTTGAGGAGATATTAGCCCATCGAGCTATTCCAAGAAGAGGCTCCCATCCAAGCTACATTGAGTACTTTGTCAAATGGAAGGGATTACCCGATAGCGAGGCAAGTTGGGAGCATGAACTTTCACTTTGGGCTTACAAGGATGTGATCGAAGCATACAAGGGGGACGCGACGAGGACGTCGCCAAATTGAGTGGGGGAGAATGTCACGCACCGCAAGAGGTTCTTCTACAATCCTCCACCAAAATCAAGAAGCATGTGGAATGTTCTAGAATTCTTCTAGAACATTGTAGAAGTGTGTACATAAATCTAGATATTTCTTTATGTATGTAGAATTGAGTAGAATAATCTAGAAGATTAATGTACACCGTAGGATCAAATCGATCTTGGCCGTCCATTGGGGAGGTGGAGGCCTATAAATAGCT
This sequence comes from Triadica sebifera, assembly GCA_023653625.1. Taxonomy (NCBI): domain Eukaryota; kingdom Viridiplantae; phylum Streptophyta; class Magnoliopsida; order Malpighiales; family Euphorbiaceae; genus Triadica; species Triadica sebifera. Next base: position 29,311,690 of record CM042899.1, read on the forward strand.
TAGTTGAGCTCATTTGTAACCATCCAAGAGTTTTGTGCAATACAAGCATTCTAAGCTTTCCTTAGCATTCTCCAAGTTCTTCTCCTTTCTTAAAGTTCTTTTGCATCTTTGCTTACTTGCTAGTTTCATCTAGCATTCGTAGGAGAGGCTGACTAGCATCCATTTGAGGAAAGTTTGCTAGTGCCGCACGGTCGTTGGCATCAAAAGACCAAGCCCGTGACACTACGCATGGGTCACGTCACTCACAAACCGAATCACTCTTCGCGCGTGGGCTCTGAATTCTGCACTAAAATTGCCTTCAGAGAGAGAGGGAAGAAAAAGCTAAGAAAGGAAAACCAAAAGGAATTCAACAATCCCTTCAGCCTCCATCTCTGAATCCTATCAGAATCCTATATATTCATTGCCAAATCTTCACATTATGCCCATTATCATTTTTTTTATTACTCTAAAAATGCTTCTCTCTTTGTAAATTTATTTATTTTGTTTGTTTATACAACAAACTCGCCTGTCTCCTATTTGTTAGCTGCTTTTTTTTTTTTTATTTTGCCTTCCTTCTCTCTCTCTCTCTCTCTCTGGGGTCATGAGCAAGGCAGAGAAGAAGCGGCCATTAGGAATGGCTTCAGGAGGGTTCTCAGGTCAGTGATCAAGTTCGCTTCTTCTTATACTTTTTGTTTTTCTTTTTATTTTTGGTTATCTGGGTGTGTACTTTTGCAATTAGTAGAGAGTTTTATCTCCGGTTTAGTGTTATCTTTGACAATGTACCCTATCATGCTTTTTTCCTTTCTGGTTTTTGCTTATTCACTTTCCACATCTTCTCTGTATATCTCTCTCCTTTTCTGTGCTAGACATGTTTCTTGCTGTTTTTCTTTGGACAATGTATGTTGGGTGGAATCTTCTGTGCTTCCTCTTCGACTATCATATAATATAAATCTATGTTTGTAAAAATGGTGGTGGTTTTAGGTTCTGAATCTGTTTGGTTGGCATTGTTTGGTGTATTGGTGCATCGGCTCCATAGGAATAATCAAGATTTTCATGGATCAACTCTGCTTGTTTGGTTCTCCTTCAAAACTCCAGAAATTTGTAATATGTTTGTGTTGCATGGACTCTCTAATCATTACGGTCAATTCTCAATTTTTATGGATTTCCTCAACCTGGGTAATTTAGATTGGCCAAATTAGTGTGATTTTATGAAATGAAGTATTAAGAAAAATAGTTATTACCTTATGTTCAAAGCTACCATTCCTCTCTTACAAGTGCAAGGGTAAAGCCTTGGGCATGTGTCTCACATGACTACTCAATGCTAATTGATTTTTATGACAATGACAAATTTATTATAACTAGCAAAGCAGAGTTTATGTATCAATGAAATTCACAGGGCTGATGTCATTTTGGATGAAGCCACTGCCCTTATTAAGATCATGCCTGAGGCTCCTTGGCATATAGTGATACAATGGTTTGCTGAGTTGAGTAGGAGTCCATGAGATCAATAGTTCTCTTGCAAATACTTTTTGTTTCTTTTAGCCTTTTTCTCTGCACTTGATTGAATGTTCAATTAGGAAAAGAAATGCTGGGCGCTTACACCGTCTTTTAATGTTGATGGATAGGGTAATAGTGACTGCTGATTTTATTTCCATATGCTTTAAGGAATGAAGTTCAACTTCCCTGATTTTATTTTTGTTGTTCAGGATTTGTGCTTGACCCTGCACAATGCAGTCGACTTAGCATGGAAGAGAAGAGAGAACTTGTTCATGAGATTGCCCAATGGTCAAAAGATGCCCCGGAGATTCTCAGTTCATTCACCCGCAGGGAGCTTCTTGAAATTATCTGTGCTGAGATGGGTAAAGAGAGAAAATACTCGGGATATACTAAACTTCGAATGATAGAGCACCTTTTAAAGCTGGTTTCACAGAAACCTAAGAGAAGCAATAATAATGGTATTAGTGCCTCGACTCCTGCCAAATCTCAGACTGGATTTAAGAGGCAAAGGCAGAAGGAATACCAACTTCAACTGTCCACTGGCCTGCATCCTATTTCTCCAGAGAAGGACAAAAAAATGGAAGGAGATAAAATCCATGTCTGTGAGAATGTTGCATGTAGAGCTAGTTTATCTCCTGATGATGCTTTTTGCAAGAGATGTTCTTGCTGCATCTGTTATCATTATGATGATAACAAAGATCCTAGTCTATGGTTAACCTGTGGTTCTGGTTCTCCTGGTGAGAATTCTTGTGGGCTTACATGCCATTTGATCTGTGCTTTGAAGGATGAAAGAGCTGGATTGACAAAAAGTTGTTGCAGTAGAAAATTGGATGGCAATTTCTATTGTGTTTCTTGTGGAAAGGTTAATGAAGTAATGAGGTAACTGCCCCTTTCGTTGTTTCCTGTGCTTTATCCATTGCACATCCTGATCAATTAATTGCTTGTTTAGTTGCATGAAAATTGTGTACAAATTTGGATTTTTAAGAATAGTGCTCATATATGTAGGTTTTGTTTTAAGCCAAAGGAAAGATGAAGTTTGCTTTGTGAATTTTGGCCGAAGAAATTGCAAGTTGAATATGTGTTTAATTGCATTATTGTGCTTAGCATTCTATTCCAATGTTATAAAAAATCGGGTTTTTTAAAATGAAGGCTTATTTAATGAAAATCTTTGTAATGCGACTAACCCTATCTCAAATTCATTCCTACAGGGTTGCTGGTAGATGCACTATTGCCTCAATAAAATTCTTTTTTTGTTATTCCAATATAGAAATAGGCTGATCGAATGGTTGGTTTTTGTAGAATCTGGAGGAAACAGATGTTGATTGCCAAAGAGGCCAGAAGAGTTGATGTATTGTGTCTACGGGTCCTTTTGGGTTATAAGATTGTTGCGGGGACTGAGCAGTACAAGGAAATGCAGAAGAACTTGGAAATAGCCATACAATTGCTGACAAAAGAGTTGGGACCTCTTGATCTGGTGCATGCAAAGATGGCACGAGGAATTGTTAAAAGGCTCTCCTGTGGTGCCGAGGTTCAGGAGCTGTGTGCTTCAGCAGTGAAAGATTTTGATTCAATGTTTTTTGACTTCTACCTTGATAATGTGAAAGAGATAAAACCAGAATGTAAGTTCCTCTCCTCTCAGAATCACAGTTTCAGACATCTAAGGAGCAGAGGGATAAAAATTAACTCCCTGTTGGTCATTGACATGATAAGATAGGCCGAATTTAATTTTGAAATGATAATCCAACTTTCTGTAAAACTGCTTATTGAAGCTTATTTTCTTCAGCTTGTCAGATTCAATTTCAAGAGTCCTCCCCAACTTCAGTGGTCATCATGCTTGAATATGTAGATGATCTGTCTGATGACCTCTTAGGTTGCATGCTGTGGCACCGTGAGTCTAAAGGGAAGGATTATCCGCACAAACCCACTTGCATTATATTGAAGCCTGATAAACATTTCAAGATAACTGATTTAACTCCCTCTACTGAGTATGTCTGCAAGGCTTCTTTCTTTGGAAGCACTGGGATTCTGAATGTTTCGGAAGCCAAGTGGATCACACCTGCTTTAAATGGATATTTTGGGATCGCTTTAGGTGAATTTAGGGAGGAACAAAGTAAAATAATTACTCAAAGTCAGTCTCAGAAGAAATTAACAACCAACTCAAGAACTGACAAATTAATTGGCGATCAGTTGATAAGATCACAGTCAGTGAAGTACTTCAACAAGAGCAAGAGTGAAGGATTACGTTCACTGCCCCCATCCACAGAAGGTGTTTCATCTATAAGCCTTGGATCACTTTCTCCCTCCACCCCTTGTCAATCCAGTGAAATACAAGAAGTTTCAGATGTTGCTAGAAAGCTAAAAGAGCAGATTGCTTATGAATATTCAGTAAAAGTGATCAAGTGGTTAGAGCGTGAAGGGCATATAGATGAATATTTTAGGGTAAAATTTCTTACATGGTTCAGCCTGAAAGCAACAATGCAAGAGAGAAGAGTGGTCAATGTATTTGTGAATGCTTTTGTTGATGACCCACCAAGCTTGGCCGGGCAGCTCATCCATTCTTTCACAGAAGAGATTTGCTGTGAGCGAAAAACAGTGCCTCAGCCCTGCTTCTGCACTAGATTGTGGCATTAAAAACTAAGAACAGGAGTTTTAGTTTAGGTGGAAAGTTTAGGGAGTTGTTATTTCTCTAGAATTTTGTAGTGTTAACAATATAAAATTTTCAGTGTTATGTGCAGCTCTTGAATTTTGAGTTTTATTTCACACTAATATCCGATGCGAGATTTGAATTGATAATGCATATCAATTTGCGTTATTTCCACCATGCATAAATTCTAAAATTGGCCCAACATTCTAGATCAAATGTTCATGATTGATCACAATCTTTTATACTCCTAGAAATTAGTGACAGTTGATAGTAAAAATTGCACAGTTCTAGCAAGACAAATCATACAGTGAAAACCTGTACGAACTCTTAATAGCATCTGAAAATTATTCTGCACCTAGGTAGATAATATAAATGTATAATTGTTAGAGTGCGCTAATGGCAGTGCCTGTGGACCTAGCTGATAAAGATTTGCAGCATTTGCTTCGTAGAGCAGGGACCAGCAACCTTTTGGAGACTTGAAATGTCCTAATCAAAAGCGAGGAACTTGTGGTAGTACTGTGATCGCATGATCAAACTTTTGCCTCAGCTGCTCCTTAAAAAAGTGCACTTTTCCTAAGCGAATGAACAAGAAATAGAGAAAAGTATCCTAGGAAAACGAGATTCCCCACCCTAGCAAATTATTGCATGCCATATCAAATGACTACACACATCTAAAAGGCTGCAAATGTTGGCGAAGATCATTAGGGTTGTGCAATTGTAGCACGGACATGACACTGTATACTGTCTACCAGGAAAAAAAGGATTCAGGGAGAAAACCTGGATCAAAGGGTCATTGGTAAGAATGACTACACATTCCATGTGGCGAATAGTGCCATGAAAATTTTCTACTGCATGGAATCAGTTCTTCAAAAATGCTGTCTGTTGCACATTAAAAATGTATAAGGACTTATATACGGTGAGCTTAATATTACAAGAACTAAATTTATACAACAGTCGAGAAATTCTTATAGCTGCAAGAATAATTTACCAAACACATCAACCATCTACGTTATAAAGGTTAGATATGCCAGAATCCAACTAATAGGCCAAAGTAAATTTTAAAAAGTATCATGTGCAATTTCAGATTTCCTTTTCTGAAGTTATGCATGCAACTTTTGGTGCCTTGAAGCATCAACAGATCAACTCCAAGTGACAACAGGTAAAAGGCAAAGATCTCTTGTTCCTTTTTCTTCTCCTCCTGTAGAACTCTGTAATGATCTTACATCTTAGGGTTGGCATTAATTTCACTCTTGTGAGTTCATGGAATCTGAGCAACAACTATCCACTTGGAGTATCGGTAGCAGCTTCATTGAATGATGCAGCCAGGTACTCTGCAAGGCTTTGTTGAGAAGTGAACTTGTTAGATGGCTCTGAAACTTTTGCCTTTTTCGTGCTAATAGATTTTGGAAGCCAGGAATTTGAAGAGCCAGGTGTTTGCAGATTGTTAACTGGAGCATCCAGTCCCCTCCAGACAACAGGTTCTAAATGTTGCCATGGATCTTCAAACATAGACTTATCGTAAAAAGTCTCTGGCCTCATTACTTCATCTGTTGCAGTGCCATGAGAATAAGAACCCTGTCCTCTTCCACCACTCCGACCAGAAAATTGGCTTCTGCGGCCACCATGCCACTGTCTGTGGTGTCTTCCTGAATAAGTGGCATTCTCTCCATGTGCTAAGCCAATGCTTGGACTGTTACCAAGCAAAGGACCCCTACCTCTTCCACTGTTGAAACTAGGGCTTCCTCTTGGTTGAAAGCCTGGGCTACCTTCATGAACAGGATACGGACTATAGGAAGCAGAACTGTAAGCAAAGTGGCCAGATCCACCCCATGAATCAGGAGTTCCTTGATGGCTCGGAAAAGGACTGGATCCTGGACTCCTATGGGAAGCAGCACTGTTATAAGGACCACGCACTTGATACATTCTTTGATTGGGTGAATAATGGCTCTGCATTTGATGAGCAGGAGAGGGAGTCATAAAAGGGGTCCTTGATCCTGCCAAATAAAAAGAAAGGAAAATATGAATAGTGACTAGAGAAAAGTCATTAATATTATATCACAAACTCAGACAGACAGACACACTTGTACATTCCTTTACTCTTGCAAGATGAAATCCAATAATCCATGACTCCTTTTTGAGGACTTTGCCAAAATATATGAAAGCACCCTACCCACAAGAACTATACATCAGGTACAAGTTTGTACCCAATACCATATGTAGTTATGTCTGCTGAGCCAACTATAAAATAGATCTAATAAGAAATTTTTGAAAAATCTCAAGAAGTGGAAAACTAACATCCTTGAACAGAATCAAATAGTTATTTGATAACACCTTTCTACCCAAAAAAATAGTCCATAACATGATTAACCGCCAAAGACAACAAACAAAAGAAGCAAAAAGAAACGCGCAAGATTTATGAATATTTGTAGAATCAATAAATGGCAATTCAAGCAAAACCCCACCTGGACGGGGAGATGAAAACTGTGCCATGTGAGAACCACTAGTACTAGAAGGTGGAAAATATTCTTGTGCAGCCTGGTTAACAGCTACACTCCTCTTATTAGAAGAAAATGCAGCCATAGGGTCTGTATAAAAATCAAATCTTGGAGTTGCAAAAGACACCTCCTGCACAGGCATAGCTGCAGGACTCTCAAGCAGTGGATTATGAAGGGAACCAGAAACAGCTGAAGTTTCAATATAGCTAGAAGCTTCAGCCTGAGCAGCTTCTATACGCATTGCTTTTAATCTTTCCCTTCTTTTTTCTGAGTCCTCCATTTAACCTGATAATAAAATTATAAACTGATACAACCAATTAATAGCTAATAGCTCTTGAGCTCAATTATGTCAACCAAACAAAACTTCCTAAAAAAAGTCATCAACAAAAAAAATGAAGAAAGGGAAAAAAAAGAATTAGTATTTCTGCAACCCACAATTGGGAGAAAACAGAGAATGTAACAGAGGCAAAGCATAAAGATGGTCGCTGGAGGCAAGCCAGTGGAATTTTTCTTAGCTTCTAAATAGTACAGATGAAAAAGAGACTACGCAAATTAGGTCTTAAGGATTCAGAATAAATCTAAATAGATCCAGTTAGAATTTAGAACATGCACGAAAATCAAGAAGTACTACTAAAGAGAAAACAAAAGATTTTATTACATACCACTCAAAATAATTGTAATTGAAATACAATTTCAGTCCCTTCTGCAATTTCTCCCCACTTTTTGCTTCAGTTAAGCTTCAGGTTTGCATTAAAGGGAAGAAGGACCAATAGAGAAATTGTAAGAGAGAAAAAAAGAACCGTCAATTTTCCTATGTAGGATTCATGGTTTTCAGACCTGGCCCTGCCAAAGACTGGAAACGGCAGAGATGTTCAACTGAGGTTGAACCAATCAAAGAGAAAATCATTCGAAATATAATATCAAACATGTTCTATGTATAATAGATGTTCAAAATGCTAATATCTATAATTACAATGTTTATAAAATCATATCAATACATAACCATGTTCTAAAAATACACCTCAAATAAAATAATGTCCATAAATAATAATATCAAAGTTTGGTCTTTTAATTGTTGATTGTTAATAGCCAATCACAGACTCAAACTCTCAAACATACCATAAATGATTAAATATTAAAAAATATAAAATAATTTCAAAGAATCAGTTGTTTTCATTTTTAATGTTAACTTAAAAGGGAAAAAAAACCGAAACTTTCAAAAGACAACGAAATTTGGAAGAGAACTAGCCAACTGTCTAAAAGGAGTTACATTTATATTATGTTGATTGGGAGACAAATATGAAAACTACGCGTACTCTAAGGGCATTAATCTCATATATGGATGCTGACATGTAAAGTTTAATATTTAAAGTGGCATGTATGGCAAGTTCTTGCTCACACATTAAGGCCTTATCTCATTTATTCACTAAGTGGGATCTTGAGATTGTGGACCTCTAAACTATGTGGCCAAATACAGTGGAACCCTTTTTCAAAAATACAGCAGTGAGAAAGGAGCTCAATTTCTGAAAGCAGGTCCCCCCCAAAAAAATGAACTACTATAGCCACTAGCAACTGGCAACTAACATTAAATAAAGACCTATTAGATGCAAATGTTAACCAAAACATATATAAAGCGACTATAACTTAGTTTAAAAGAGAGATAAATAGCCTTATTATCAAATGATTCTGAAAAGAAAAAAAAACAAAATTACATACCATTAGGAAGCTTTCAAATATTATTACGCAAAAAGGTCACTGATGCATAAACTATCAAATTCTAGAAATTTATTGGCTATGTTTAGTACTAAACAGATTTGACTGCACTCCCCATTCAGTTTCAATTTGGTAAGAAATTTTCTATTATAAGACAGCCAAAGCTTATATTATCGGAAAGTCACTATAATCTGGTTAAAAAAAAAAAGGAATTTCGATCTCCATTGAATAAGAAACTTTCGTTTTATTATCTCTAATACCAAATATGCAAAAAAATTTGTCACAAATTTAATGAATCATCGTCTGCTTTACATCCCAAAGGAGGCATCTTATTGATTGATGCTTTCAAAAACTCATATCAGAGAAGGAAAAATAGAACCATTGAATACCTAAACTGATAAAAAAAAATGAACCTAAAAGGAAAAAAAACTAAGATCGAAGAATACATACCTGAGATAGCGAAACTACTCGAGGGTTCAATCCAACTGATGGTTAGGGATTTGATTTAAGACATGAAGAAAGCGGAGTTGAGATACAGAGAGAGCGCGATCATCAAGAGGAACGAAAAAAGGAAATGATTTGGGATTAAGCTTTCCCCTAAAAAACGACGCAGTTTTGGCTTTGTAATGAGGTGTCGCAGCTTAAACCGCCTAAGCCACCCAAATCGTGACTTGGTCGACCCTCAGTTTTCGTACGTACTACGTAGTAGGCTGAGATGCTGGGCCGACATAACCTAATGTTTTGATATCGAGTTACGTCGGCCTCGTTCGAATTTTCCATAGTGAAATTTGTGTCAGTTAAGCCCAATGTTTTATATGAAAAATCATTTATTTGCAATAAAAAAAATTTATTATACTTTTTTTTAGCTCAGAAGTAATTGTACTTGCTATTAATTATTATGGAATTTTCAACAATGAAGTCCTATAAAAAACTGTTTCTAAGGCTCCGGGTCCCAATTCCGCCGAGATATGTCCCAGATTGGCCTGGATTGACTCCGACGGGCAAGATGATTGCGGTTGCAGCATAGATGCTAAAACAATAGAACAATTGACAGTGAGAGCAGGTCGTGGTTGCAACAAGTGATCGAAAAAAATAAATGCTCAATGATAAAAGTACTAAATAGCATAATGTAAATAATATAAAATAAATACTAGAAGATAATAACACACTTGACTTGTATGAATAATAGAGTTTAGAGCATCATCATTCATAAAATTAATTTGCAATTACAAATAGTAATTCCACTATCTATCAGTAAAATTTTAATTACATTTTTAAATATATTTTATTTTTACATTTAATATAGATTTCAATTTGTATAATTTAATTAATATTTTAATATATTTTATTTATATTTACATATAAAATGTTATATTTTTCTTTTTATTGTCAAATAAATTGAATTTTATTATTAAAATTAATTAATATCAAAATTAATAAATTGCATTAATGAAAATGATTATAAAATTTAATTGTATACTAATTATATTTATAATTTTTTATATTATTTAAATATAATTAATTATGTTAACTTAATTTTATATTTTGTATTATATTTATATTAATATATCAACTTAATTAATTAATTATGTTAACTATTAATTAATAAAAAAAGTATATTATATTTTTGTTTAATCTAAATTTATTATTAAATAATAAAAATGAGACCCACTAAATTTTTTTATTCAAATTCAATTCTCTTCCTTCTTTCATTAGTTGCAAACTTGCAAATTATCCACGAAAATCCAATAGCAATGCTACATGTGATTTTGAAATTGGATTTACAAGTCGATCCTATCCTGATGCTCTTACAAACAAAAAGAACTAATTTTTTTTTGTTTTGTTTTGATTTTTTTATTTTAAATTATAATTATGCAAAAAAATAATTTAATTAGTTATAATGTGTGTGTATATATATATAAATTTTGAAAAAGTTATATTTGTAATTGTTATATATATATTTTTTAATTTATTAAGGAGAAATATAAGATATATGAAATATATACTTAAAAATAAATTATACATTTAATTATTAATGATTTGGTGTATAAAAACTAACAATTAGTGTGGTTAAAAAAAGCAAATTTTTATTAAGCATTTATTTGCTATGTGTAGTTAATAACTAATTTTAATTATTAACTATTCAGAATAGAGGTACCAAATAAATCCTAAATGCTAATGCTAGGTGTGGATAGAAAAATTATAAATACATGCAAAATATTTCAATTTAAAATTTTCCAAATTTATATCGCTTGTTATTGTTAGTAGAATGAATTTGTTTTTTACTTTTTGAAAAAAACTATATATAGATAAAATATTTATTGTGAATATAAAATTCTTGTTGAAACTACAAATATTTTGTACACATTATATTTCAAATAAAAAATTTGATATTAAAATTAAAATTCCAAACTAATAAAATAAATGCAAATTAAAAATCCCAGACATGAATTAAAGTTATTAAATTATCTAACAGATTTTTTTAGTCACATTGAAAATATTAAGTTATAATATTTTTGAATATAAATATTTATTGAAAGCCAAATATTATAATTAAATTTATCCACATAATTACAAGGTATCGATATATTATTTCAAAAAAAAATTAATACACCTCTACGATGGTCCATGGGCCTCTGGCCCATCAGGAAAAAACGAAAAAAAAAAATATCTATTATCCGCCTTACTTATCATCCTCCCGCACTAATCAGCCGTTCGATCATCCTCTGAGTGGCCCACCATATAACCTCATCGAACGGCTGTGATATAATCATAACAGAGTACTGTTCACGTGATTCCTGAGCGTCGTCTGTCACATACACAGAGAATCAGTATTCAAACCCGTTTTAAGACAAAGCACATTAGTTAATCGCCTTCTTCGCTGAGAATCAGCGAGTTGCTGCTTCGCTCTTTTGCACCTCTTTTCTTCAATTTTGGTTTTCCCAGAAACCAAACACAAAGCAATCAATAGATCATTTTTTTTAATCAATCAAAATTTCTGGAGATAAACTCCGTAACTATGCCCACAAACGATGGATTCTCAGGTACATTATCTTTTTAAAAATTCTGTTTTTTTTATTTCAACTTTTCATAGAGCTTCCCTCCCTTATGTCGTATTCAGTATGTGATTCTCTTTCTGTACTTGTTTTGAAGGTGTCTTTGTATGTTTATTGATCACGCACTTGTTATAGAACCCTGTTCTTTTTCTCTCCGTTCTTCATCAGGTGGCGTTGATATAGGTGTTTTTAGATTTTTTATTTTTATTTGGATGAGTAAAATACCTTGTTCATTGATTACCCATTTACGCGGAATGTAAATTATTCATCATACCATTATTTTATTGCAAAATTCCATTATCTTGTTCATTGTAATTTTAGTAATATGTATAGCCCACATGGTTTCTTGAAGCTGAGTGTTAATTGCTTTATTTTTTTTCGTTTTAAGTATTTAATAAATAATTGTTTGTTAATATGTATTCATCTATATGTGCTAAATTTTAGTGAATATTTATATTTCAATTGTTATTTATGACTGTGGTTGTTATTTGTGAACTCGAACGGAAGGAAAGTTTATTATCATGAGAGATAATGGTTTTTGGTTTAAATTAGTTTGTGGCTGTTCAGGGTACTGTTTCACATTGTAAGATTCCTTTAACAAGTTGTGATTTAATTCATCGATTTGCGACAGTTTTTTTCCCCCTCTCTCCAAAAGGGTAGGTGGGGTCGTTCAGGTGAGCAAAGTTAGGAGCTTTTTAAAGATTATTGGTGCTGAAATTTGTTTTCTTCATTTTTTTTATCCTCCTGTACTTTTACTAGTGACTTTCTATGGAGTTATTTTGCAAGTCCTGAACTACATGATGGTTGCATAGTAGCTATAAGTGGTCAGCATGAATATGTGGCTTCACTTATTGGGGCGTAAAAGGTGATTTCTCATTAGTTATTAGATTCTCCTTAGATACAGATTTGTGATTAATCATCAGTGCTAAGTTCTTTCTAAGAAACAGCATTAGCATACTGTTGAACAGCTTAAAAATCCAGAGTTATGACATCAGAAAAGGTGACTAATGTTAGATGTCTCTGCAACTTGCATATATTTGTGTCTCTGTTGTCTTTACAATGAAAGCAAGAAACAATATCCTACTGATGAGCTTTTTTATTATTATAAAACATATCCAGTACCTGGGAGTGATTTTCTTCTATAAGGTATATTTTGTTCTCCCTCATTGTTTACATATTTTGTTATTATAAAATGATTTTTTCAAACTAGATCAAGAAAATTTCTACTCTTTTTATGTAATATGTATGTAAAATTATTCAATCATGTTCTACTAATTTTATTGAACTATTTGTGAAGCAACCAAAGTAATCTTGAGTCCCTTTCCTTCAGACATATCATGACTGTTATTTGGTAATTGAGAAAATGCTAGTGAAGCATAATTGTTTAATGTGAAGTTGGTTGAGTTTGCTGGCTTACCTAATCAAAACCTTAACTTGGCCAAGCACAATGAAAGGTTGTGCATATGGAAACACGTTAGATTATTGCATTCATGCATTTTTAAATTGCTTGCCTTATCATGGATTGGTAGCATAATAAACTCTCTTAAATGATTGAATTAGTTAAGATTATTATCACGTATTGAACTAGTTAAGATTTTTATCACTTGTTTTCTGGCATATATCAGGTGTATTCAATTGCTTTGTTTTTAAGAGTAGATTACAGGAGTATGCACAAAAAAAGGGGCTACCTACACCTGTCTATGAGACAACCAAGGAAGGTCTTTCGCATGAGCCTTCCTTCAGGTCAACAGTGATTGTTAAAGATGTTAGATATGATTCTTTGCTTGGTTTTTTCAATCGGAAGGCTGCAGAGCAGTCAGCTGCTGAGGTTGCTTTAAGAGAATTGGCTAAATCTGACGAAGTTGAATGCATTTATCAACCTGTTGTAAGTTTTCCCAATCTCTTAATAAATCATTTTTCAAACTAGCTTTTGTCATTTATGTGGATTTTTAATCATAATCCTACTTATTGATAATATTATGTAAAAGGTCATTGCCATCATCACTTCCTGCTTGAGCCTTTCTCTCTCTTTGTATTCCTTATGGTTTTAAGAATGTTTCTATAATATAATTGCTTTCTAGAATATTTTGAACATCATGACATCACTAGTTGGTTTTAAGTGGGTTTTGAAATACAAATATGAAATTAACCTTGACTCCCCTTGTTGGTTTGCTTGTTCTGTAAACTGACCTCATTACATAAAACTGGTTAATTGTGGGTTGGAATTGGGTGTTTTCCCAGGATTGAGTATATATCTGTACAAGTGTACAGTCCTATGTGGAAGGCAGTTCATAAAAACAAATTGAACATCAAATTGAACATTAAAAGATAAATCCAGGCATCTCTTAAAAGGATAAAGTCACTTTTTCATGCATTGAGACATTGTAATCTTCAGATTAAAAGAGGGATGGCTCCTTTCTATCTTCCCAAACCGTTTCTTCCAAAATTTGGCTGTTTATGCAAACACCTTCTCTACCAACGTTTGATGTGAGTTGTTGGTAAAACTTGCACTTTCTACACTGATTATAATAATTAACTTGCATGAAGCCTGCCACATTCATCATCAGTTTGGTAGTTTGCCACTTGGTAAATGCAACACTTCGTGATTCATTATGACCATGGTTCTCTTTTATCTTTGTTATCCATTATTAATATCTGACTTCATTTTTATTTTTTCAGAATGAAACAGGACTTTGCAAAAACTTGCTGCAGGAATATGTGCAGAAGATGAATTATGCAATCCCTGTATACCACTGTCAAAAGATTGAAACACCTGGTCTAGCAATGCTTTTCAAATGTACAGTTGAAATTGGGGGGATTCGGTATATTGGAGCATCAGCAAAAACGAAAAAAGAAGCTGAAATCAAAGCTGCTAGAACTGCATTGTTAGCTATACAGTCAAGTGCTTCTGAAAAATCTCGAATATCACTTGGCAACTCTCAGTTAACAGTAATTCCATCCAGAAAGAGGGGAGCAGAGATTGCTACTGTCCTTGAGGAGGCTGTGAATGTTCCCAAGGCAAAGAAGTCTCGATTCAAAAAGAAAACGTCAAAAAAGAAACTCTCTAGGGCCAAAGCAGATCATAATCAAAGTGAGCGTACAGGTAAATTGGATGTTATTGCAGATCGTCAATCAGGAATAGAATCAGATCAAACTGATGCATCTCTGATCCAAGCAACAGTTCATGGACCTGTGTTTGCAGTGGAGAGTTTGCAAGATGGGAGGCCAGTTCCTGAGTCCTGCGGTAAAGAAACAACTGATGTCATAAGTACTGTGAATCAGCATATTTCTAACATTTCTGAAAATGTATCACCAACAACTGTGGATTTTAGTGAAAGCAAAAATGGAATATCCGCTGGAGTAAGTGCAGAGTCTAATGAGGATGCAACTAAGGTGTCTGGAGTTACTTTTTTTCAGATGGATCATTCAGTCATGGCTGGCTTAAATCCATTGGCAGAGAGTATTGAGGCAGGTGTGGGCCAAATATAGAATCACTAGAATCAGATAGGGTTTTAATTGCTTGTAGTTGATTTTGCAGCTGGCAAAGTAGTGGACAGCAGGGGGAGAGAGAATTGAGATCATTAATAGATTTATGGACATTCTTAGAATTTTAGTCTGTTAGTTGATTAGGCTGTCCTAGAATTGAGTTTAGGGGTTAGTGTCTAATACAATATACAATATGAGGTGCCATTTCATTGTTATACTGGTGGTGGGTTGCATTATTGGTTGCTTGGCAACAGAGACTGAAAAATTAATTAATTTTGCATTGAACTAATTAGATTTAGATTTTCTTTCCCATTTCTATTTTGGTACAAGTTGTCTGCATGCTGAATTTATTTCTTGTTGCCCTTGAAGAGCATTTCATTTTCAGTGATGCCTTTGTTTAAAATGTAGTTCAAGCACACAATAAATTACAATGGTTACCATTATTATTGGTGAATCTGTTTTCGTTGCCATTGTCGATTCAGTCTGATTATTAGAGAAAGGAAAGTGGGAAGGAGAAACAGAAGGTCAGTCGAAATAATCAAACAAATTCCTTTCAACAAGAAGAAGAGAAATTTCTGCTTTTTTTTAGTGTGATATTTATAATTTTAATGCTAAAAAAACATGCCTGCACATTAATTAACAATAAATTGACAATTTATTGTCTTGTAATTGGAAATTGATATGTCAAACTTTCAGCTCACTGATAAATTGATACAGCACAGATAATTACAGATAGATGTCATGAATTTAACATCCAACACAATTATTTTTTTAGCAAAAATACCAGAAAACCTAATTTTTGGTCACCAATTAGAACCTTCATAAAGTTGACAGATTTTGATCCCTAAATTAGGAACTTGTACAATTAAGTCCATCAACTTCAAATTTATTTAGTTGATTCCCTTAACTATTAATTATAAATATTTTAATATCTCAACTGAAATTTTGTTTGATTAATTATCATTAATTTGATGTTAAGATTTTTTTTTTATTACAAATGAGGATTACAAAATTTCTGTTCAATTCACTTCCTCAATTGTTATTTTAGATATTAAGTGTGTTATAAATTAGGACTAATTGGAAATTGAATAAAATTTTCATCAATTTCATACATCAAAATATACTTGTTTTCATAAAATATAAACTAACTAAAAATATATAAAGTGACTGTGAGGCAAAAAACTCTTGTTTTACTTCTTCACATTTCACATTTGGCACGGTCGAACGATGTCGTATAACCACACAATAAATTATAATGGTTATTTATATTACTATCATCGTTTACCGAGCAAAACGCAAGTCCAAAAGATTCTGGGAGGAAGGAAAACCAGAATCCTCTTTTAGCCAGCGAGAGATTTTCTCCTTCTGCAAAGCGTTGCCGTATTGGGTAAGAAAATGCACGGCCGGCCTCGTAATCCCTCAAAGCCAGTCGATGAAGCAGCTTCTGCTGCCAAAGTGGAGAAGCTACGAGTTCTCCAATCTCAGCAGCTGTCCAATCACCACCAGAAAATGTATTATCCATTTCTCCTTCATTCATTTTTCTCTCGATCCGAACATTTTTCGCTTTTTTTTGATGATTTTTCCTTTGCAGTTATACTAAAGAAGCTGTTGAGCTAAGCGCGAAGCTTCTTGAGTTGAATCCAGAATGTTACACTGCTTGGAATTATAGAAAGCTCGCCGTTGAACATAATCTGTCTTACTCTGACTCGGATCCTAACTCGGTCAAGTCGATTCTCGATGAAGAACTTCGAGTGGTGCGTTTCAACTCTACATCCTGCTTAAATTAATTGTCTTTTTGAGTGTCAAATTTTAGTTAGTTTAGGTCCTGGAAGCAAAAAACCTATCCTTGTTTAGGAGAATTTTTTTCCTCCTTGATTTCTTTTTTGAAGCTCAATGATCCAACTAAAAGTTGAATCAGTGCTGTTTCACAGAAATAGAGAGGAAGAGAGAGCAGAAAGAGAGAGAATCTAAGAGAGAGAGAGGAGAGAGAAATCTGTTCATTTCATTCCACAAGCATGAACTCTCTGTAAAATAGGGGTGTTATATACCCTTTACATTCTCTGCCACAATTGACAGCTCTTCAATGCAAACAAAATAACAGCCGTACGACATCGTTTAATCACAGCTAATTTTTACACATAACAGTCCCTCCCCTTTAGAAAACCTTGTCACAAGGTTGATATTTTGGGAACCCAATTTCAAGTTCTTTGAGAAAATCTCATGAAACTTGTTGTAGTCTTCCTTATTCTCCGCAATTTCGTTGACCATCTTATTGCATTCTGGGTCATTGACTCCAGTCTCCACCAAGTTCTCATACTTGTCTGTCATAGCATTATAACCAATCTTCCATTCACTAGCCTTCACCTTGTCCACAACCACCTCACCTTCAATTCCAGCATTTTGAGCGATCAATGATGCAGGTGCTACAAGTGCCTTCTGCACAATGTCAACACCTAACTGCTCATCAACATCTTCAATCCTGTCCTTGATTGCAGGAACAATAGTGGGGAGATGAACCAATGCAGCAGCACCACCAGGCACAATGCCTTCTTCTGTTGCAGCAAAGGTTGCATTCTTGGCATCCTCATTTTGAAGTTTATGGTCTTCAAGCTCTGTCTCTGTTGCTACCCCCACTTTGATAACAACAACCTCACCAGACAATTTGTTGATTTTGTCAGCCAGTTTCTCTGAGTCATAAATAGAACCTGTCTCAGCCAACTCCTTTTTCAACCGAGTAATCCTAGCTTGTAACTCATCCTTGGATGCAACATCTTCAATGATGGTGGTGGAGTCCTTGCTGATGGTCAATTTCTTGGCCAAACCAAGCTGCTCAACTGATTTGTTTTCGAGCAAGCCCAAATACCTGGCTTGGAACTCAGCTCCTGTCAAGATAGCAATGTCTTGAAGCATAGGCTTTCTCCTCTCACCAAAACCAAGAGCTTTGATGGCAGCAACATTAAGGATACCTTGCAACTTGTTCTCAACAAGGGTAGCCAAAGCCTCTCCAATGACATCCTGAACAATTATAAGTAAAGGTGCTCTCAATTGAGTGCTCCTCTAGTAAAGGAATTATGTCCTTGATGGCTGAAAATTTTTGATCAGTAACTGACACTCTCGCATTCTCAAATTCACAAATTAGTTTCTCAGGATTTGTAACAAATTGTGGGGTGTCAATCTCCGACCCTTCTTCAACTTCTATTGTTGTCTCAAAGGAAGATGATGACTCAATGGATAGAACACCATCAAGCCCCACCTTGTCAATTGCATCAACAACCATTGTCTCTATATGCTCGGCATTCCCAGCAGAAATGGAAGCAACAACTTTAATGTCATCATGACCTTTAACAAGCCTAGCGTCCTTTTCTAACTCTTCTACCAAACCCTGGATGGTTATATCAATTCCCCTTTTTATCGAGACTAGGTTGGCACTAGAGGTGACACTTAAAAGCCCTAGTTTGAGTATTTCACGTGCAAGGACTGACGCAGTGGTTGTTCCATCATCCTTGTGTTTTTTGGTCACAATAACCTTCTCTGCTACGAGGTAGGCAGAGTAGAAGCCAACACCAAATTGATCAATCATGCTAGCATCAACACTAGCGTACATGCTTCCATGAATTCCTTCGGTCCTGATCTTGCAATTGTTCCCAAATTGTTCACCTAATCTACTTTGGTCACGCCAATTCTGCTGATCTTGTCAAATGCCTTATGGAAGAGGATATCAAATCCCTCTAAGTACTCCTGAATAGACTAATTGGTACCAATCCCTTAAGGTTGGTCATATGATCTTTTGATCTTGACAAATGGATGATGCCATTGTAGGGCTTGTCCCTCAAATTGAATCGCTGCTAGCTTCACTTTGGCACTCGGAGGAGTTAAGTTGATTTGAAAGAATCTCTCATTCTTAAAGAGACACCCCTCTAGTTCCTCCCCATCTAATTGAGAAAACTCGATCTTAGTGAATCTGGCAGTCAGTTGATAGTTGTTATCACTGGTAGCTTGGTTAGGTTGGCTAGTGAGGTCTATGAAGGAAGATACAGGGGAATTTATGGGATTTTCTACGGCTGGGTTATTGTTAGTAGGTGGGTGTGAAGAGGAAGCTGGTGATTGATTCTGGTTTTGAGGGGACATGTTACGGGAGGAGATGAGGGTTTTTAGCTCATGCACCATGTTGGTCATCAACTGCTCATGCGTCTTGGTAAGCAGTTGCTCTAGCTTCCAGTTGTGCTCCTGCAACATTTCTTCCATCATGTTGTGAATAGACTGACCAGGAGTTTTCCAGGACAGCCATGGTGGCTGAATTTGGATTTGTGGGAGTTGACGGTGATGGCAAGGGTGGATAGGCTTTGACACCAAATGATCTAACTAAAAGTTGAATCAGTGCTGTTTCACAAAACTAGAAAGGAAGAGAGAGCAGAAAGAGAGAGAATCTAAGAGAGAGAGGAGAGGAGTTTGTTCATTTCATTCCAAAAGTATGAACTCTCTGTAAAATAGGGGTGTTATATACCCTTTACATTCTCTGCCACAATTGACAGCTTTTCAATGCAAACAAAATAGCAGTCCTACGACATTGTTTAATCACAGCTAATTTTTACACAACACTCAATAGATAAGGTAATATTGCAGGTAGAGAGAGCGCTGCGGCAAAATTTTAAGTCGTATGGGGCGTGGCATCATCGTAAATGGATACTATCCAAAGGGCATTCTTCAATGGAGAAGGAGTTGAGGCTTTTGGAAGAGTTCCAGAGATCTGATCCCCGGAATTTTCATGCCTGGAGTTACCGGAGGTGAAGACTTAACTTATAAGTGTTTTAATCCTTGACTTGAATAGAAATCTGCATTGTGTCATTCAGGGGTCTTAATCTTTAATTGTTGCTGTCTAGATTTGTAGCTGCATTGATGAACAGATCGGAGGAGGATGAACTAGATTACACCACTAATCTAATTGAGGCTACTATCAGTAACTATTCTGCATGGCACAATAGAAGGTGTGGTTCTATTTCGTTATAAACTGAAATTGTTTGTGAATTGCTTCAATTATTGAAACTAGATTTGATTACTATGTAATCTGGATAACTCAATTTTTTAAATACTTGTCTAAATATGCTTTTGATACTAGTTATCACTTGGTTATTTGGGTGGCTTGTTGATGGTGCTCACTCATTTTGAAGGATGATTTGCCCATTGATTTGATTCAATTCTGTCTAGTCTGTGTATCATCACAAACTTGTTTTGCTAACAATGTTGAGCTAATGAGAAATTTAAAAATTCTTGGAACTATCCGAGCACGTTAGCTTAGTTTCAATTTCAAAAAAAAAAAAAAAGAGAGAATGAGAAATCCACGATATTTAAGATTTCATGCTTATTGTTAGGAACATGTGCTAAAAATATGCTGCCTCCTGTTTTGCTTGGAAATTGCATTGATATTGTTTCCTTGATGAGAAACTTTTGCAGTGTTCTTCTATCTAATTTGGTGAAGAAAAATGTTGAACGGTTTTCAAAAAAAGACGAGGTTTTATCCGAGGAGTATGAATTGGTACGCCAAGCTCTTTTTACAGATCCAGATGATCAAAGTGGTTGGTTTTATCATCTTTGGCTTCTTCAGCAAACTGTTAAAAATGAGTCTCCTCTGCTTGTTTCTTCATGGCCTGCTCATGGTTCTGATCTAATTCTCTCAGGAGATAGTTTCCTGGAAAGTTCTGGTTGTTCTCCATTCAATAAATTGCAATTTGATTCTGGATCATTTCCGCTCATTCTTTACTTTAATCAGGCTGTTGAAGGTGTGAACTCATCCACAGTAACAGTTACGTCCCAATTTCTCACAAATGATAATCTTCTTTGGAATCCTCTTTCAACAAATAGTGCTAGGACTTCTCAAGTTTGGGTTACGTGGTTAAGTTTTCCTAATGTAGATCCCCAGTCTTTAGAAGCTCCTGTAGAGGTTACCTTGGGACACTGTCAAGGAATAATTTCTTCTAGTGGTTTTCACTATAGTGATTTTTCTCATTTTGTATTTACAATGCATTTACAACCAGTCAAAACAGAACTTGTGGAAGGGGGAGGGATAGAGAGAATTTCATGGATAGATGAAAACTTTCTTCTTTGTGAGCCTCATTTGATGGAATCAAATTTAGTTGCTTTACTTGACCACCCAAGTATGAAAAGCGAGCATGAGCCTGCAGCTACTACATGGCAAACTAACATTATAGCAGAAGAGATACAAAACTTCCGTGAGTTGTCTGACTGGTAAGCCTGCTTTATCCAATGGGCTACCACTAAATCTGTGAAGCCAGTAATATTAACCTTGCATCTGCTTGTGTGTTTTCTGTTTTGTAGTAAAATTGGAAAGCTTACACTAGCGAGACTGTTGACTGCTCATGATGCATTAATGTCTTCTGGGAAACTGGACCACTCTGAAGAAGTTCTTAGACTATATAAAGACTTAACGAAGTTGGATCCATCACATTCTCAATATTACAAGGATCAATACAGCCTAGTTTTATTGGAACAGGTGTTTTCTTTTTCTTTGAAATAATAAAGTTAGATTTTTTAGCTTCAGAATATGGAATGTCTGTAAATTTTGGAGAGTAGAGACTAGAGTTGTTACATTTTCAGGTAGCCCTGTCAACATCATATTAGTCAACGAATTTCAGTGTCGTGTTATAGGAGACAGATCATTACATTTTTAGTATTGTCCTGTCTCCTTTTTCTCGCCGTTAGACTAGCTGAATGTTACTTAAGAGGGAGGAAACATCAAATTAGTCAACGAAATCTAATTCATTGAAATATGAGAGATTGTCATGCCTTGCAGACTTTTAATTTTTCTGTTTAATGTCTTAGCAAATTGAATATGGCCTGTGCACATTAAGTGCTTGCCATCCCACATTATTTAGTTTTGAATCAAAGAATTCCATTTATGATGAAATGGTGTGAGTTTCTTTGATTTTGATCAGTTACTATAT
Source organism: Triadica sebifera (assembly GCA_023653625.1). Lineage (NCBI taxonomy): Eukaryota > Viridiplantae > Streptophyta > Magnoliopsida > Malpighiales > Euphorbiaceae > Triadica > Triadica sebifera. The sequence continues at coordinate 29,333,519 of CM042899.1, forward strand.
CTTAAATTAGGTGAACAAGTTCTCATTTTCATTATGATTGTGCAGGTGATGTCCAGTAAGGAGTCTGTGCTGAGTCGCTGCTTCTACTATAGGGATTTGACTTCATCAAGCAGGGAATATCCTTTATGCTTACGACTGAATAAATTATCACTATCTCAAGTGGGGTCTATCGAGAAATTATTGTGGGTCCAAATGCTAGACCTGAGTCATAATGAACTTAAATCTATTGAAGGTAAACAGCTTTCACAAGTTAGAGGGGTCTTCAATGGATTCCTCCTATCTGAACTGCTTTTATATGTTCTGAAATTGAATCCATCTTTTTGGTTTTCAGTGTCTTCTTTAAAAATGTTTCCATTTAATCTTATGTATTTCAGTGACATGATTTCCAGTCAGAGAATTCCTTTTCCTGAATAACTTCTATGTCATATACACGGCCTAGTTTTAAGAGACAGCAAGAAAATGAAGTTCTTCAAATTGTGATTCATTCCAGTTCTAAGTTTCCTTGTGTTCTTGATGGGAAAATAATCTCTAATATTTGTGTATACTATGGCAGGATTGGAGGCTATGCAGTTACTGTCTTACCTGAGTTTGAGTAAAAACAAAGTCGCCAGTTTTACTGCTCTGGAACCTTTGAGGCATCTGAAGTCATTGAAAGTGCTGGATATTTCACATAACGATATAGGAGCACATACTATTGACACCACAAGATATCTGTGCTCCTCTCCTTTGTCTCATACAGTACAATGTGAATGGGAGCATGAAAAAATTGGGATTGATGGTGTCAACTTGACAAATTATTGGGAAGCCTTTTTGGTGCTGAAATGCTTGAACTTAACACAATTAGATGTGGTGGGGAATGCAATTGCTGATGAAAAATTTACCTTATTTCTTGCTAAGGTTCTGCCTAAACTTAAGTGGGTGGATGGACTACAATTGAATTGACTTCGATTTTTATAGATATCCTTCTTTTCCATTCTCGTATCAGTTACTTTTAAGATGTACCGTATTTTCTATTGATGTACTTTCTAGTAAGAACTTGTCAAAAGTAATTCTTGGCACTTTGGTTATACTGGTAATGCCGGCTTGCATTTGGACAATTGACTTCGATTGTTTCTACCTATGACCATGACAAGGTCTGCTGATGCCAACTGATTAATCACAATGATAACTTGCTTCTGAAGCATCGATGAAGGCACAAAATAGTTATATGTATCAATGAGCAATATGTCTTCTCAAGCATAGAGATTAAAACAAAGGTTGATTTCTCATTTATCCGAAATTTTACCAATACTACGAACCAAAAATTAGAAATTGTTACAAGCATAGACGGAGTCTTTTTGACTAAGAGGTCAGCCGATCCAATGCCTGTTGAACCGAAGCCAATTCAGGCTGCAGCTTGAGGGCGGCATCGTATGCGTTTCTGGCTTCTTCTTTCATCTTCTTCGCCTCGTAACACTCCCCTAATAATCGAAACGCATTCGCATTCTCCTGATTGAGCTTCACGGCCTGAGTCAGATCCTCAATCGCCGAGTCAACTCGATTCATCCCCATCACCAACTCTGCTCTCTTGAACAGCGCGTCTCCTCTCTCTTTGTCGCTCAAAGACTTGACTGCTAGCGGGGAAAGAGCCACGTTGAGGGAGTCGAGAGCGGAGGTTTTGAAACCTTGGAGATCCAGAGCTAAGGCTTTGAGAATGTGAGCAGCAGCGTCCTTGGGATCGAATTTGATGGCTTTGATGGCTTCGTCTTCGGCTTGTTTGGCCAAGGAGAGGGCGCGGGAGCTAGAGTTGGAAGGCAATCGGGCCTGCGCAAGGATCTGAGCACCGGCGACGAAGTGGCGCTTGGCCTGGACGGTGGCACGGCCACGGTATTCCTGCAGCTTGGCAAGAGCCTTTTGGGGGATATTATGCATAGCTAGATAGAATAATATGGAAAGGAGGATCAAGACCGCTTGTAGAAGGATATCGGTCACCATCTTTTTCTTCTACCTTCGTCTGTGATCGTTTCTGATTCTGAGTTATATATATATATATATATATATATATATATATATATATAGCCGCCCTCTTTGACAAATGATTAGCTCATCAGCGGAATTGAGGTTGGGAAATTTCCATTTAGACCGAGAAAATGATAATATAGAAAAATCTCTTTCTTTGAAGAATGAAAAAGAAAATTTGTGAATTTTCATCTAAATAAACAAATCTCCACATAAGCACTGGAAATGGTTTGGTATTTTTTGATATTGAGAAAAATGTGAAGAAGGAGCAGGAGAAAAAAAAAAGTTGAAAAATAAATGTTGCCTAATAAGAAAGTGAGTTCGAAGTGAACCTCACGTGAAGCCGCGTAAGATTTTTCTGACAAGAAAGACGGCAAAACATCCAATTTGTAAAAGAAGAAAATACAAGAATTCCATTTCCAAGTCAAATTTGTTTAGGGTTTAATTTATATAAAAATAAAATATGCATGGGTTTATTTTATGAATCAAAATTATTTAAGCTAAACCTAATGATCGAGTTAAATTAATGTTATAATTATTTTTTTTTTCAAATTAAAAGTTGAGTTAGACATTGTAATGAAATTAATTGAATTGGTCAGGGTTCAATCATTTCAAGTCATTTAATTTTGAATTATTTTGGATTGAATTTTAGTTTAAAAAAATTAATTTTTACTCATTGTTAATTTCACATGGCATGCTCAGAAAAATAAGTGTATTTTTATATTATATTAATTCTCTAACTTCAACACTTAGGTCTTGATATTAGAATTTTGAATTTCTCTTCTGTTTCTCATATGCTATGACATCGAGAGACTCCTTATAATTATTAACTTCTCCATTTTCAATATAATTGTTTTCGAGTCAAACTCTTAAATTATAAAAAAATTATTTCAATTAAGCGTCAAAATGCACTTAAAAAGAATAGTTGAATAATGAATTAAATGCTGAAATCCAATCAACGCAAACTAATATAATTTTAAGCTTAGTACATTAGAAGAAATTTTTTTTGAAAAATAATCTTTTTATTTTCGGATCACATGGGGGATCCAAGACCTGACTCAATTAGATCATTTTAAATCAATCCGCACAGTAACTTTCATACAATTAAAAAATCTTTAGTTTTTTCAAATTTATTCTAAATGATAATCACAAATTCAAATTGAATTTCCAATCTGGTTAAAAATTAGAGGAAATTACCATTTATACCTTTTTCAATTGTTTTATTAAAAATACTTTCATGATTTTAAAATTTTCATGTCTATACTTTTTCCTTTAAAAAATATATCTATTTAAATTTTATCTTTCAAAAATACATCTTTTTTTTTTTCTCTCTCTTATTCTTCTTCTTATTCATCTTAGGAAGCTCACATTTGCACTTTAAGCAAACGTGGTTTTTAATATTTTTAATGTTATGTTACCTAATTTCGATTTTGTGTCTAGATTTGAAAGAAATCTATATTTATTATGATCCTTATTTGGATTTAAACTCGCAGACATACTTTCTGCAAGTAATACTCAATTGTTGCTTAATTCTCCATCCCTAAAACCAGCACCATTCCTCGTCGGAAGAAAATATAGAGATGAAAATTTCAGATTAGATCCCCAATTTTTATTAAATTATTTTATTTTTAATATTAAAAAATATTTTTTTATTTTAATTAATTAGTTAATTATATATTATTTTAATAAAAAATAATTATGTTAAAATATAAATAAATATATATAAAAAATATTCGGAGCATAAATATATATACCTAGGGCTATAAATAAACCAAATTGCTTGCGAACTATTCAAGTCTTAGTTCAGAAAAAAATTAATTTGAAATCATTTATTATTATTAATGAGTCGAATTCGAATTTAATATTATTTAGTTTATTAACTCATAAACATATTTATTTAAAAGTTCACAAATATATTCGTTTAAATCTTTTTTATATTATATATGTTATTGAACTCAAACTTTTATTATTATTAATTAACAAGTCGAACTCGAGTTAAGCTCGTTAAGCATAAAAAAACGAGTTTTTTACGAATCAAAATCGAGTCATTTACGAGTTTAATAATTTTAAAACGAGTTAAGTTTGATCTCAAATATAAAAACTCAAATCGAATTCAAACTGAACTCAAGTCTATAATAAACTTAATCGAGTTAAGCTTGAATTCACTAATATTCGGCTTAATTCGACTCTTTTACAGGCCTATATATACTGTCTCCATAGGCAAAGCATAAAAATTATAAAAAAAATTATCATCTCTACTTCTTTGGTATGCTTACATTTGCACTTTAGGCAAATGTCATTTTTACTAAAATTCAAGAAATTACACTTGCAGAAAAACTCACAAAATGTACAAATTGAAAGACTCATGATGGACATTCCCATTCTCTCCATTTCATTTTTCTTGTGGGTCGTAGTTCTTTGCAACTCAAAGACGTCTTATTGCTTGCAAAAATCATAAATTTCACAAATACACATGGAAGCCAAAACTGGAGAATTAACCTACTTCCTAGAAAATTAACCCAGATCCAACACCCAAACCAAAATTCACTTTATGCTCATTTTTCTTCTCCTTATCATGCCTCGATGAATTCTTTGGTTCGTTCTCGTTCGATGCCCAATTGGAGTCACCATTCCCGAAAAGCTTGCCATTAGAGTCGATCCCCCACAGCCACAAGGAAATCTAAATAGGTTTCATGAACAGTCAAAGCTCCAATAGAGCAACATTTGTCAGTGGTAAGTGTTCTCTTGAGAGTTGAGAGTAAACGTAAGGTTGAATCTTGAAAGGATGATTGGTGGAGGAAGGAGGAGCTGAGGGTTTAGGAATGGCGGTGGCTGCAGAGGAAGCTGCTGTCACAACAGCCATGCCCTTTGGTTTAGGAGAATGAATTTATTTAATATTAATAAGCTAAAACTTACTTAGTATAGTAAATATACAGTTTAAGCGGTTTTGGATTTTCAAATTAAGGAAATTTGGAAAATATTTATGATATATGTATCAACAATTAAGTATATGAGTTGTTGCTTACTGATTAGAATCATTATTTTTTCGATATAGGTAGGTTATGATTTCAGGGTCACGATAAATTGTGGCTGAGAGTAATGAGCTTACTGAAAGAGAGGCCTCATCGAGAAAAAGTTGTCGTCATCGGGGTGTAGCATCAAAATCCAATGTCAGCTCATCACATGGACAATTAGCTACTAATGTAGCACAAATAGAGTTGATAAAGAATATGGTAGATCTATTATAGAGGGCAATACAACCAGCTTCATCGGTGCTACAGTTTGAAAGGCTGAGGAAGTTAGAGACACTTGATTTTTATGGGGAGAGAGAGGATGATCCTTCTGTGGCAGAGTTCTGATTGGAGCAAGCCGAGAGAGATTTTAATTAGCTGCACTACACATATAAGTAAAAATATAAATATGCAGTAAAAAACTGCAGGAGCATAAAATATATTTTTAATATGATGTATGCCTACTATAAATATATACATAATATTCTATTTATATACTAATATATTTAATATATATTGCAATAAAAAAAATGTATTTTAAAAAATACATATTTTTAAAAAAAGAGCAATTAGGAAATATATTTGTGTATATGTGTTTTTTTAGTATTTATATAAACTCCCTAAAAATCACTTCAAGCTCAATCTACAAAATCTGCTCAATAATGCGAGCGCGGGGTGAAGCTGGACCTCGAATGGTCTTTTTCCTTTCATTTGGTCGATTGGGCAGTCTACCAAAGCTCAATTTAGATATCACAACAAAATTCCGAAATATCTTACAATCTTAAGATTCGCAAAGCCACACCAAGACAAGTGCATTACGAAAGTTTTACGCATAAACAAAAGGAAAAAGCTAGGCGTTCATAAACCTACATTCAACCGTAGGTTCTTTTCCCTATGGCTAAGATTAGCCAATTTCCACATTTTCCGTCTTAATCAAATATTGTTTCAACATTTTATTTGAAGACGATGAATAAATAGTATAAAACAAAGGTAGAACATACTAACACATTCACGCTGTTTGTCATACTTCAAAGGAGTTTGATTGTATCATTACAATCGACGTGCAGCTACATAATGATGATGAGGAACTAAACTTCCTCACTACAGCTGACAATTCCAGTTATATCAATTATAAACAACATACATGCTCCACAGATTCCGAATTCTATAAAATTTCGGACAAGCAATGAGAATTATCTAAAAACAAAGGCTACTCATAACCCTATACAAATACAGGAGGCGCATGCATTTTAAACAGCAGGGGTTTCCACTTTCCCCAATTCTAGCGCCTTCCAAATCGGTTGGGTTAGATAAGCAGCAAATCTACAATTGCCAGCAACCAAAACGGTTTGGTTAGTGGAACATAACTATCAAGGCTTATAATTTACTTGGGGCTAATTACACTTCCAGCAATTAGCTCAGAGTAAAAACCTTCACACCAATTATTAGTGGTTTAGGTGGAACTACTGATTACCGTCCACCCATCTGTATCAACTGGAGTGGAGACTTCAGCAACTTCTTTAGCGACTCTACTATTTTACCAAAAGATGGGCGTTGAGCTGGATCACTGCAATTGAGAACAAGCATTATAAACAGAACAAGAAAAATTATAATTCAGGGACCGATGAGCAGCAGTTGAAGTCATGTCATATATGGTGAGATCCATTGTAATAATGCTCGTGTATTACATGCCAAAAATGAAATCTTGGAGAGAAGACTCGGCTAATACGTAGAAGAAGTAATATTAAGTATTCAGTGGGATTATGAAATTCAGGCATGCTTACTCGGCCCAACAAGATTCCATGAGAGAAGCCAACACAGGGGAGGTATTTTGTGGTATGGCAAGCCTTCGGTTTTGGAATGCTACAGCTCCGACCACCTAAAAAATGTCCCGCCACAAATGCCATCAATCCAAAGTAGTTAATGTAACGACAACAGGAAACGAGTAACAAGGAACAAACAGCATGTAGGAAAAATCTGCAAATGGTCATTGATGTTACCTGTGCAGGACTAAGTCCATTCCAAGGTTGTTGCATTGTAACAAGCTCCCACAGGACAACTCCAAAACTATAGACGTCAGATTTCTCATTCGAGGGCTCCCCACGAAGGAATTCTGGAGCCATCCACTCAGGCTGAAAACAAAAGCAAGAGAGTTAAATGCTGATTGATGGACTGTGAAGTAAATTTTCAACCTGAAAGATATTGTGAAAATCTGACTTTCTAGAGACTAAGAGCACATAGGTACTAGCTGAAAAAATTGGCAACTGGACCTCACCATGGAACAAAATCAGCTAGAATCAGTGATGATGAATGTGAGTGAACAGTACAGTTAACTGACAGTTGAAGAAGTACCTCATTGTAATTAATTTGCAATGTACACAAACACACACTCACACACGAAGGGGGAGAGAGAGAGAGAGAGAGGGGGGGGGGGGAGAGAGAGAGAGAGAGAGACTTACTGTTCCTGCTACTGATTTTGAGGATAAAAATGTGTTTGCTTTAAATCTAGACAATCCAAAATCACACACCTGAGAAATCAATACAAATGTGAAGTTATAGATGCATCACGCTGCATGGAAGAAAAACAAAGTAGTAAACATCCTCCATCCTTTACCTTTACCGTCCAATTTTTATCAACCAACAAATTTGGAGATTTAAGGTCCCAATGAACAATAGGAGGGTTCAGACAATGAAGATAATTGATGCCCTTTGCCTGTTCCAGTAAACACCATCAAATTTTGCCTCAGTATATACCGTTTAGAAATCAAAAGCAAAGCAAATAATCATAATCACTATTACAGACCACATCCAATGCCATGCGTAACCGCCTCCTTTGATCCAGCATTTCCCCAGCAGCTGGCCTGTGAATGAGCCGGTATAAACTGCCCCTGTTTGACATACAAAGGTTAGATATGCAAACTGCTTATTCACCAGTTGCCATGCAGCTAATTACCTTGTCAGGTATTCTGTCACAATTGATAGATGAGGACGCTTTGTTACCGCACCCATGAAGAGAACCACATTCGGGTGGCGGACACGTTTCATTATTGCAACCTGAGGGCAAAGTTTTCATTACAACAATAGCTGTAGCACATACGTTTACCCAAAATGAGTCCAGAATATAACCATACAACAAAGAATGACCGAAATCGTGTAAATATGCAGACCCACCACATAAAAACTTCCCACCTGGCACAATTGCTTAAAAAGAAATGTTGCCAGGATATTACTTTTACAATAAAAGAGATTTCGAGACAACCAAGACAACAGATAGCAAAAGGCTAAGTAGGACATAGATAAAAAAAAATGCTTCTGAAAAGAGAAATCCATGCAAAGGATCATGCCGAAAGGGAGTGGAGAAAGAGAACACGACATTTAAACTGAATAGTGAACCTGTAAAAGATCAGTCATTAAGAAATGAACATCAAAATAATAGAAATAACAGTCGCACATACTGTGGTAAACAATGACCTTCCATAATAAAATGACCCCATTATTTAGTTATAGCATTATCTACCTCTCTTAAAAATTCCCTCAATTGATCATCATGAAAATCTTGAACAGTTAAAACCTTGACAGCAACATCCTGCATTACCACAAGATAAATTATTTGCTGAAGGCAAACAAACACCAAAAAGAAATTGACAACCGTATCAAAAAGTTAGAAAATCAGAAAGGTACATTTAGGATAGGTAGAGATGTAGGCTACCGAGGTATTCTGGGTGGAAAACACCAAATATGACGACATGGTAAATGTCAGAAACATAAAAAGCCCGCTAGCAGGAGGGCATGAGAATGCAGACACTTAACCAACACATTGCATTTGTAGGATTGTGAAATGCGTACTACTATCAAATCTATGAAAGCCAACCATATCTGAGATTTCCCATGATCAAAAGGTGTTTAAGAGAAGTATTGTGATCAACATACTGATATTATTAGCTGGACAGAAGAAAATCCAAAGGCACTGATTACTTGATAATTCTAAGGGAGCTAAGTTCAATCATCCATAATAATACAAGGGAATTAAATGGTCATTAACATAGAGAAATTTTTAAGGGATCTGTCTCCTGATGCAACTCAGTTTGCTCACTTCCTTAAAGCAGAATGACAGGTTCAGTGCAGAAACAGTTTTGAAAGATGCTTATTGTCAAGTAAGATATTAACAGCTAATGATATGTAGGAGATCAAATTAATGACTTCCAAATGTAACGCCATCTCACCCTACCGTATAATGGCAGATTCAGATGATGTTACGTGTCCTATTCTGATTTACCATAATTGAATCAATGGTTATAATGTTATTTTTCTAAGTGATACATGTTTATTTTACCATTTAACTTAGTTTTATTAACTTCTATTGTTAACTTGTAACTGCCAAATTTATTTAAAATCAGGCATGATACCGTCTGTTTTATGGACATTCCCAAAATTCTTGTTCAGAAAACCTGCTGTCAAAACATAATTTCAACATCCAAATCACAAACCAATCTTAGTTGACATCAATTTTCAAAAACATAATTCAAGCCATCAGTGGCTTGTGTCAACTCAGTTGAGTTTTTACCTGTACTTTTTAAAACTTGTGCATATTAAAATGTAAGTAAAATTAAACAGATAATTAAATTAGGCTTCTTATAATTAATGGTCCCTGTCTAATAAAAAAAATGGTACGGTAAAGGCAACCAACAGGTGGAATATAACATCAAAGCTGTTGTCCATGGAAGTAAAGCAACAAATAAATGTTGATATATGTTCTAGGTTCAAGACACTAACCGATCCATGCCATTCAGCACGATGCACAGTCCCAAATGAACCTGCAAAGATAGAAGAGAGTATAATACTCTTGACATAATTGTGTTCAGAAAGGCACATTGTACAGGCACTTCAAAAATAGAACAGTTAACAAGGGAGTATTAGAGGATGTACCAGCACCAATACGCTCCTTGATATGTAATTCATCCCACGAGATCTCAAGCCAGTCCATTGCAAGAGAAGGTTCAAGATTCAAATATCTTGGTATGGTCACAGCAGATAATCTGCCTTGACTGTCAAGCCTACTCTCCACGTCCTTCACATCTGACTGACAGGATAAGTTCAATTTAGTTTGCTTAACAACACTGTTAATAATTGGAGTTCCAGACAAAACAATCTCCTTGTTGTAAATTTGCTGTACAACAACTTGGTTTGCTTCAAGTTCAAGGCTAGAACATTCATGTGCAGGTTGTGCTGCTACATCAATAGCTTCAGTATTCCTCGTTAAATCCAAAGGCATCAGAGATGAATCCTCTCTAAGAGTGGCTTGTTTGAGAGTCTCCTTTGTTTCCGGACCACCTTTTTCCCTGCCTGCAAGAGGTTTGATCTCCATGATCAGAACCAGCTATAAATTAATGTTTATAAGTTGAAGATATAATGGTATTCGACATCTTGAAGGTTAGTGAAATTGTGAACCAAAAGCTAGAAATATAGGGTTATTCATATCATCCATGAACCTGACCATTGTGCACAACCACCACAGTGCAAATTCCATTTTAGTATGTTACAACAAGAACCAGTAGGTTACATGTCTGGGGTCAAACTATTAATGGCATGAAGTTCTGCTAAAGTTGCAGTTATACCTTCTCCCTTGGCCATGCATTGAGCCAATTTTTTGACCCATCCTTCAGCCCTTCCATTCATTATACAATACAAAAACAATTATTTAATGCATGTAAAACATCACATACCGCAACATAGAAGATTTTCTGAAAAATCACATGAATGCTTTAGGCCTAAAATTGAATAAGATGCATTAGAGTACGGATATTGGAACTCTTTGAGATGAGATATTTGAAATGGTGAAGGAATCGAAGACTCTGCATTGATAGAAGAATCTGGACCATGGATATTTCCGGGCTGCCCAACCAGATCAACCACGTATTCCCTGTTAAGAATAATGTACGCATGTATTTGAACAACACAACATAATAAAGGAAGAGAGAGAATTGAAATTGCAGAAATATTTCAAGATTTGCATCCTGTTAGATGGGTTATGGTAAATTTTCAACTTTCAAGTTCCTTAACTAGTTCAGGGTTCTATTTAAATCACATCCAGGATTAAGCAAAAATTGTACTAAGAAGAATAATGAAGCAGGAAAAATGCACACAGATAATAGTAGTACGATGATGTGTCAGAAACTTGACCCATTCGTTTCCAGCAAGAGAAACTACAGAGGGCCGGCCAATTGGAGTCTGTAGATACTCTTCTACTTTATCTTTATTTTCTATGTTTATGTTTATGTTGATAGCTAAGACAATAGTGATTAAACCTTGAAAACTGTTTCTCATCTTCAATTTTGACAAGGCAAGATGACCTGTAGTCCGATACACAATACTTGCAACCTCGAGCAATCCGGCATGGCAAACCTATATAGTCTGCCAATTTCTGCATATGCCAGAAATATTACCATTAGCTATCAATACACTAAAAAACTTAATTTTTAAAAATTGTACCTCCAGTCTATGCAGACTAAACGTAGGATATACCTATACACTTCACAATGCATATCCAAAAGACTAAACTTATGTTAGTTCATTCTTCAACATATCTTCATGACTGCTTTACATGTTGGAATAACAAAGATAACTGCATATGAAGGTTTGTTCACAAACTGACTTATGGAACACTTTTTTACTTTACACAACTATATTCATGCACAAAACAGGAAACAATTACTTCAAGAAATGGTAATAATTTTTTTAGAAGTTAATACTGTTCGTGCTTCAAGGGACTAAATGTGGCGATCAACAGGTACAAATGCACGGAGGAAAAAAGGCTTGGTGCCTCGTTAAAGATTTCACACAATTTTTACCATTTGCCACAAGCAGCTAATAAATCCATCACTAAAATAATCAGAGAAAAGAAATACTAGTCTATATAATTGTGACTGCCTGTCAATGTTCCTAAATTAGTTGCGGTCTCATGTCCCTTTTTCAGGGAGTCACAAATGCTCTCAAACTTGCCGTGCTTTTGAATTCGAGTTACGCCACAATAATCTCATGTACACCCAAAGTAGTAAATATTTTATCTGTTTATAAATTATAATCTTCTGAGAAATAGAAAAACGCCAGATAGGGTATCACCAATTGCCACACTTGTTATTCATATATTTATTATATCACAGAGACACACACATATAGTAATCAAACAATTCAAAGATGCAAATAGAACACAAAGTAGGCCACAAACTTTAACAAGGATGCCTCAGTAATATAAGTTAACAGTTGATACTACTGAGTAAACCAGGAACTATTCAGTAAAATACCCTGATGGAAAGAGCACCAAACATTAACCAATTATTCGCTTGTGTGGGATCCAAAATGTGGCATCTTTTGAGAAAGGACTAGGGGGAATTTCTGAAATAATCAAATACTGACTAGAAGCCGTCAGTCAAAGAGAATCAACTGCATTGGTATTAAACCGTACAATTTATCTCTTTTTTTCAATACGTGCTACCCCATCTTCCCTTAATCGGCAGTCAATCAACCAGGAGGACCAGATTTTTAAGACCTTAGACCTTAACTCACACGGATATTTTGCCACATTATCATGAAGGGTTAAAGTTCCATCCGATTGGTCAATAATGACCTAATTATTTAGAACCAACGCAGAAATATGTTCATTGTCACACCTTGAATAGAATTGCGCGATGCCTGCACAGTCCTATGGATAAGCTCCCGATTGGAAGCACAATACACTTATGGAAGTTCCTCAATCTCCTGCTAACCACTTTCCAGCGTTTATGAAGATCACCTTGCTCCACAGGGAAAGTTCCGCTGAAAATATAGAAAAACAATTAAAGTCAAAGAGGTAAATACAAAATATTCAAGGGGCAAGCAAAGACGAATAAATTACCCCATGCAAATAGCGACGAGCTTTCCTAGTTTCTCAACTAATACCAACGTATTTTCGGAGGCACGGTATAGTTCATGAGCTTTATCCTCGAGCTCCTTAAGACGTGAGTCGCCACGTCCATCAACGAGAACCACCTCCATTGATGTCTCGCTAGGTTCAATCTGTTTAAGCGACATTAAATGCGGTAGCCGATTTCCCTCATCTTCATTGTTGCACATCAGCCACAGATACGGATTCATCCCAATTATGTTGTAGAATCCATCCGATATCCTGTCACTATACGACAAGCAACCACTAACCTGAAAACATATCACAATAATAATTTAAAAAAAACGATGATCATGAATAGTAGAAATGTTAACAATTATAAATTTTTGGAATTAAAGACCATGACCAGATCAACTGGTAATTCTCTGTTGACACTTGAAAATGAAAAACTGTTGAAAATAGAAAAATAATAAAACTGAATGATCGACTAAATGATATGATAATGAGAAAGCATGCAGTGAGTACCCAAAGTCGATAAGACACAGTTTCTAAATCGAAGGACTCAGGCCCGCCCTCATGCAGAAGCACATGCTCACTGGCAAGACCAGAATGAAAACTAAGCCTCTTGGCCAAAGCAAGTTGCAAATGGTAACTCTCTTTTATCCTCTGCGCCACCTTATTATCATCAATCCTCTCTTTTTCGTCCTCCTTTTCCTCCACCACCACCACTTCCTCATCTTCCTGCACCACATCCTGCCTCGCCGTTTTAGTCGTGGCAGTGTTCTTAATGTCACTCAAAAAGTTCGCATCCAATGTAGCGCCAGAGTACAAACTACCAGCGTAACTACTCCCGCTGGATAATCTCGGCAAAGAAACCTGGCGGTCAAAATTCCGGTCAACATCCCTCTCCTTGATAATCTCCGGAATAACCTCCGGCTCCGGAGCAAGCAAGAGCTCACGATCGTCATCTTCAGACGATAATGTTTCCAACTTCAAGTGACGAGCCGACCTCTCCTCCTTTTTCTCGGCCAGCCAATCATAAAAAGCCGGACATTGCTTTTTCTTCTTTTGGAGCATGTCATCTTCACCAAATTGCTTCTCCTTTTTATGATACTTTTCATCGTCGCTGCTCGTGAAGAGATCGGATACTGGAGTAGGTGCGGCTGTTGTTTTTGTCGTAGGTGTCGCTGTTGACGCTGGTGATGTGACCTTGCCAACTGTACCGAAGTCCTTTCGGTGATCGTTTTCGCAGCCAAAAGTATCTTTGATTAACTTCTGCTTCTCGTGATCCCACAGCTGCTTAGACGAAGATGCATCTAATCCGGACCGATCAGGAAATTGCCTAGGGAAGAAGTAAGTCGTTCTGTGAGGCATTTTTTGATTTTTTTCTCGCAGCTCACGGCATCAACCAACGAAAAACTACCCGCACGAGCAAGCACCTTGACCACCAATTCAACTCGTACGCTCGTTTTGAGACTCTCTCTCTCTCTCTCTCTCTCTATTCAGGTGATGCTTAATGGAAATGAGAACAGAGATTGAAGGAAAAAGAACAGCAAACGGAAAGAGATTCAAAAAATGAATCTATAAAACTTGCTGATTTAATTTTTTGACCGAAATTCAAACTAGCTACCAAGCTTTGTTGCGGCAGAAGGATACGCAGATCTTCTTAATTAGTGGAAGTTTGCTATGGGAAAGAGGGATAGGTTGATAAAGGGCGGTGGAGCGGAAACAGAAGAGGGGCTGGAGGTAGTTCGATTACGTAGTATATGCCTAAAAAATGAAAATGCAAAAATAAAAAGACTAGCAACTAGCGATGAGGGAGCTAACAGACGCAGTGTCTGTGAGTGCGCACGCTTTGTATAGAGAGCACACGTAAAACTTAGATTAAAACCGTTGCGACACGTAAGCTCTTCTGGTGACCTGCTAGCACCACGCATCTGGCGCACGATAGCAACGTTTAAAAACCGCGGTTTTTTTTTTTGTGCAAAACTATAGCTTGTATAAAATTTGGGAGGCAAGAGGCAACAAATATTCGTTCATTTAGTCATTGGGAATAGGATAGGAGAAGTTCAATGACGATAACGTCCTTGAAATTTTCATGAAATGACCAGATTGGGGCTTCTTACCTCTTTCGGTATTATTAAATTCTAACAAATTTATCAATCATACAGTTAACGTGATTGAATTAATATAAAAATGACATAGATTGAATTCAGTTAATAATTTATTATTAAATTTCTATATAAACTAAATCAATAATAAAGGTAGTATTATATAATACTCTTATTAATTTGATATACAAACACTCCGTATATGCAAAAATTTCTGATATTGGTGTTTTGTTAGCTTTTTTCTACAACAGCATGTGACGGTGGTTGGGCATTGATAGGGAGTTAGTTTGCGATTGTTGTGGGCTGTAAAGGCTCTTTGCTGCATTCAGGATCAGGAAGTTTTTTATAGTATTTTTCTTTCCTGCATCACTTGAAGTGCGTGAAAGGCCATCGTTTTCTTGATTTGAGTTCTCTTCTTTTACCTATTTTTTTGCAATAATCTAGAATTTACTCTAACCAATTTTTTTTTTATTAATGTAATTAAAAATATTACTATGTGTGGTTCCCCTTTATCCTTATTATTATGCCCTAATTTTTTTTTTCAATTTTTATCTGTTCAGTAGAATTTTATTTTATTATATTGAATTTTTAAGTATTTATAATTATACACATTAAACTCTAAATACACCATAAAAAAATCAATTATAAATTTATAATAATTTAGATATTTTATAAAAATTTGAGAGTTTAATACATGTCTTTTTAAAAAAAATTGAAAGCTTAGTATTAGTTTAATAGATTAAAAAAAACAAAATGTTTAGGGAGTTAAGAAATTAGATGTACTTGAAATTTTTCATTGTTATCTTAATTAATACTTTTTATTTATTTATTTTTCTAAAAAGCCGAGCTAATATGTGAACAGAACAACTGGTCTTGATTCCTCTTTGGCCGCGTCACAGGCTGGGGAAATGGAAAAAGGCCGCCTAAATCAGGCAAGTTGTTATTTTATTAAATCGAATT
The DNA here is from genome assembly GCA_023653625.1 of Triadica sebifera. NCBI lineage: Eukaryota > Viridiplantae > Streptophyta > Magnoliopsida > Malpighiales > Euphorbiaceae > Triadica > Triadica sebifera. The sequence goes on from CM042899.1 coordinate 29,349,478, forward strand.
CAACTGGATATTCAGATATTATATTAATTTTTTCGACAAAAATTTGGATTCAATATGTAGATATTATATTTTAATTTATTTTATCGAAAAACTGTCGTTTGATAATAATGCATTCGATCCCACATGCAATTTAAGCCTAAGTAATTCAAAATTAGAAGCATCTATCAGATTAAAATCGACTCAATAGTGATGATAATTAAATTAAGATCATCATTAAGGAGAATAAAGCAAAACAAGCCACACAAACATCTACTATATTTTTAGGTGGGCATCGAATACAACACCCAACTGAATAATACTATATAAATAAAATTATTTTCAAGCTAACCATTCTCCCAAAGACTTGGTTAACCTTGCAAGCTTGAGATTTGGAAGCAATCGTATAGTTAGGAGGCTAACTACAATATAAGTAATTAAGTATTCAGATAAAATCAAGATTTTGAAGTCTCGAGCTAAAATTTTATGTTGAACCCTTTATATAAAAAAAGTTGTTAGAAGATATATATATATATAGTTGACAATTCGTGTCGTGTCGTGTCTAATCATTTTGTGTATGACACGATTAGACACGACACAATTAACTAATCATGTCAACAATTTGAAATATGAACACGACACGATTAGACACGATTAACTTAATGTGTATAAATTGTACGACATGACACGATCTACTTAATGTGTCTAAACGTATACATTTTATACGACACGACACGTTTATACACGATTTTACTTAATACGACACGATACGATTATACACGAATATTAAATTAAAAATTTAATTTAATTAATTGAATCTCAATTTAATCAATTTACATTTAATTAATAATTTTAATTTAATTAATTAAATTTTAATTTAATTAATTAAACTCAAATTAAATATATATAAGTTCAATTGAATCAATTTAATTCATTCATTCATATATAAATATGTATTATATATATTTATAATATTATAATATATATTTGAATTTCAAGTAAAATTAAAATAATTAGTCATATATTTATAATTAATAAAATAACATATTTTTAATCGTATCTAATCGTGTCTTAACAGGTTAGACAGGTAAAATCCGTTTATGACACGATTATTTTTGTGTCGTAATCTTGTTGACACGGTTATGACCCATATCCGTTTAGCTCATATCCATATACGATTAAGTCTGTGTCGTTTCGTGTCGTTTAATCGTGTCGTGTCCAAAATTGTCAGCTATATATATATATATATATATATATATATTTGAATTTAAGATTATAAATAAGTATTGACAAGTTTAGATATTAAATTTTAAATTGTGATTTATAAAATATATATGAAATTTCGCTTGACTCGAAAATAAATATTGAAGATATTGTGATTGTTTTAGAGTTTGTTAATGTAACCAAATAATCATGTTGCATCCCAATCAAAGATAGTTTCACGCTGAGTAAGTGAGGAGGATTATTATCCTTTTACTAAATTCAAAAAAGTATGAAATTTCAAAATGGCAACAATGAATGCAAAAGGCATGAATTTTAAATATTAATGTATACGATTGCATACATCCTCAGAAATAAAAGTATACATTTACAGATCGTACACATATGGAGAAATGAAGTGTACTTGAAGTATTTAACAACAAATTCTATGCAATATTGTTTTTTACTAAATTTAATTGTTATATATAAAGTAAAATAGTTTCCATAATATATTGCATAATTAAGTCTCTCAAAATTACATTGATCAACCTATTTATACCGAGAAATCCTAATTTTGTTTGATTTATTCTCTCATATCGTATGTGGTATGCATATCATATTAATTAATTACATGAATTCAGTCCTATCATATGTCAGTTGGCCAAGGTAATTATTGTTTTGAAAAACAAAATAGAGAAATGAATCCCAAAACTTGTTATATATATACTTTCTATATTATTGTTCTACATCTTATAAGATGTCTGATTTTGAGCATTTATAATCAATCGCCCATCACTTGCTTGATGACTGACATAGAATCTCCTCAAACCACAGCTCCTTTTGCCTCCAACTCAGCTAATATCTCAAGTGCAACAGTCTTCATATTCAGCTTGGTTGCTCCTGCACTAAAAATATAGCACGAAGCTCGCAAGGTTTTGTGGATTTTAAGGTTAAGTGCATCAAGCAGCAAGTTGAGGAGATTGAGCATGCATTTCATCCGGAGTTTCTCATTTATGGGAGGGAAACTAGTAAGATTTTGTGTATGATTAGTTGGTCTCCTCCACCAAAGAGGTGGGTGTTAGAAAAAATAGTTAGCAATATGATGACTTGTCCCACTAAGAAAAGTGAAGGAATTTTAAATGGGTTTATAAAGTTAACGATAAATAATTTACTTGGATAGTAAGGTTTTGTGTACGCGATGTTTACCAGTATTTTTGTCGTGCACACGGGGAGAGCCGTCAGATCTACTGTCATACAAGTGACAGATATCTAACGGCTAGTTGACAGTTATTAACGTTTAAAAAACTGTTTGTGGCCATTTTTAAAAATTATATCTTTCCGTAACAACCATTTATTCATATTATAAATAGTTGTTTTATATTAGAAACAACTAACTAATCTTCTTTCTCTTTATTTTATTTTTGTAATCAGACTTCAATTCTCTAACAAATTATTTGAGAGAGTATGTAGATTTATTACTTATAAATTTTGTTTTTGTTTTAATTACCCTGTAAAAGAATTACTATAAATTCAAACAACAATATAATTTGGATAATATTTTCTTAAAAAAAGTTTTCTACGTAATCAAAATAATTTCAGATTTAACCTTCATTGTACTTCTTTTTCTAACAGTGGGTTATGTTAAACTCTGATAGTTCCTATAAAAGCTTGAGAGATGTTGCTGGTGGGGGTGGTCTGCTTCGTGATGAGACATGTGCCTGGTTGTTCAGCTACACTGTCAATATTGGCTCTTGTAGTGCTGTTGAGGCTGAAATATGGGCTATCATTGAGGGTCTTAAGCTGGCTTGGGATAAGGGCTATAAAAAACTCATCTTGAAGATTGATCCTATGCTGGTTTCAAATTGGATTAATGGTCACACTATTCCTAGACTGTCTTCGGCTAATCTGATCCATGTTTGTAGGGGGCCTTGTCAATAGATATTGAGAGGTTCGTATTAATTATGTTTTCCGAGAAAGGAATCGGGTGGCTAACTTTATAGCATGTGTAGCAGTAAGGCGTGATAGAGGATTGAGAGTCTTGCAAGAACCTTTTGATGGTTTATTTTTTCTTCTTCGTGATGATTCTAAGAGAATTGCTTGGGCGAAATGGGTTTTCTATATTAATGAGTAGCTTCAGTTGTTAGTAGTGGTTTTCTAGGTGTTCTTCTCCTTAGTAGCAATAATAATAATAATAATAATAATAATAATGCTGCCTCTGCAATCTGCATCTAAGTATACCAATATATGTATAATTTTATGAATGATTTTTTTCCATTTATGGCCATATTTAACAATTAGTACGAGGTTGCATTTAAATAATTTATAAGATGTTTTGAAGGAAATATAAACACAGCAAAATGTATCAAAATGATTTCTGTTATATCGTAATATAAAGTTAACGATAAATAATTTACTTGGCTATATTTTTTTTTTCCAATTTTATATTAATCAAGTCACATGAAAGTTTGAAACTTGCACTAAAAAAGCATTAGCCAAATTGCTCCATTATTATTATTATTATTATTTTTATATCAGCTGTTTTTTTCAACCATAAAGCACTAGATATTTTTTTGGTTGAAATAAAGCACTATAATTTTAATGGACCGTCTAATCACCCAATCGAAAAGTTAAATCTGTCAGTTAGTTTGAACATTTCCGTTCATAAATGTTGTCGTCATTTGGACGGCAAATTCAAAGGTGAGGGACCAATTAGCGACGGATTATTGCCATAGCAAAATTAGCGACAGAAAAATCCATCACTAATTTAAAATAATTTATAAAAATAACAACAGATTCATCAGTCCCGGAGTCAGATACAGCTCAAATTCATCGCTGTTTTCTTCGGGAATACAAAGACAGTAACGGATTTATCTGTTGCTAAATTAACAAGGAATGCATCCACACTGACTATCGGAGAAAATAGCGACAAACTATTCTATCACTATTTAATATATATGTATGAGAGGGTTTTCAATAATTACGATTTCATATGCAAAATTTAGTGTATGTATTAATTGATTATATATATTAAATGAAATATTAAATCACACTTAAGGTGCAAAAACTAATAAGAGAATCCCACCTTAAGAAAAGCTATTGACTCTGTCAAAATTGACTATCATTCTCCAAGTTACATGATCTTCAACAGAGAAAGACAGTTTTCATCAGCTCCAGTGCATTGAATGCACACAATTCTGCCTGGCTGCAAAAAGGGTAAGCAGTATTTTGGAGAGAACATAATATCACGAACATCCTTCTTCAAGCTTTTATATTTTTTAATCAAATCATAATTTTTCAAACTATATTCTTCTTCAATTACCATCGAGTTCCTATATTCTTCAAGGACTTTCATTTGTTTCTAATTACATTAGAATGATCAGTAACTTGTTGGTTCAACATTGGTGTCTAAAAGTACCCCTTAAAACAACCAAGAGAACAGATTATATAAATGGACAAAATATAAGCACGCAAGGGGGTTACTGCTCAAAATTTGCAGACTTATATTAAAATTCACCATCTCCGCTCTTAGAAAATGCACCCCCATGTCTATTAGAGACAAACTCATACCTACTTGCAGCGTCACTTTGTACTTTAACAAAGAGAGAACACATAGTTCCCCCTGTCCCTGTGTACTTTAGGTTTAAGAAATTTTTTCAAAATTTGATTTTGGTCTCTTTAACCTCTAATATCAATAGCAGATTTGCCCTAGCCTACTAGTCCCTTTGAATCCATTGATGAAACAAGTCATGCCGTGAGCCATTCTCATCTTTGTCTAGTCAGATTATCAATATGCACACATACACCAATGTCTATCAAATGATATATTGCTTTTTAAAAGGCACAGCCACACTTGCAGTTCTAGATATTTATTAATGGAATGACATTCAACAGCACATACAGGTTTTGTGACATCTTATTATTAGCCAGCAGGTTATCAACCAAATTCGCAAAAGATAACCACCAAGCTAAATTAATTACAACCAAATTCGCAAAAGATAACCACCAAGCTAAATTAATTACAACCAAATTGATGTGAAAACTAAGAAACTTGAAGTTTCCGCTTTGCAAATAAGCTAAACTCTATCATGAGAACCGCTCAACCTAAAAGATTGTCCAATTTTTTTTTTATAAAAAAAAAAAAATTAAATGTCCAATTTAAAAGAATGAAACATCGAGTATTTTTCTGAAGTTATCCCTTTATTTTATAATAATTTCTCATATAAACAACTTTTAAACTCAATACAAGTGGGTCAAATTTCCTCGCTAAATCCAGGTTAGTTTTGAATCAAAATTTTGGCATGCGTATTGGATGCCCCAACTCTAAATTTACAAGTGCAGCAAGAGAATTAAAACCTGTTTCATCGATCCAGAAAATCAAAACAGGCTATCTTTCAGCCTTCCTCCAGTGAGCAGATTGAAAAATGAATCCTCTTTGCTGCTGCTGTCCTTTTCAGCTTCTTCAGATGGAGCAATAATTATATTTGTGGTTGACGTTGCTGGTCTTTTAACAGAAATGAATGCTGCTGTTGAGGGAGCAGATCTTTTAACCGAGACAAAAGACACTGACTTCGCACTAGACTCTTGTGACAAAGTCATCGAACCTGTAGATAAACTTGAGGTAGCTAGCAGACTGCCTTCTGCTGAGAGTTTTTCGTCTTGAGTACCCAGATTGACTGGATTTTCTCCCAGTTCGATACCAACATAGTCTTCCTTCATATTTGAGCTCTCCCTGGAAGGGCCAGCACACAAATCCTTCTGATCTTCCTGGCCATGAGTAGAACTTTCTTTTGCAGTGTTATCCTCATTCATATTCTCAACGTCAAAATCATCTTATACAAAAAAACAACAGGAAAATCAGTAGATATAGGACCAAAATAATATTATTAAAAGGAAAGAAAATGGAATGAAGAATACTGCAACTTGAGAGCACAATGATCACCATAAAAATGCATGCAAAAACACATCGAGATGGAGTAAACAATATAATGAATTCACCATGCCTCGTATTATTCAAACTATCACCTGGGCAATGATAAACAGCAAGCCCTTGACGAACATAGCAGTCTCCTAAAGGAATGCCGTCCTAATCTTGTATTATTCTTTACCGTAAACTGCTTCCGGGATTGCAGTAAATCTTAAGAAATAAGTCATCATAGGGCTTCTACTGCTTAGATTCAAATTCAGATCCATAAGCATGACCATTAATGCCTATATGCAGCTTCATAATTGTATATGTGCCAAAAAAAAGAAAGCAACTAGACGGAGAATCCAGCTAGCAGTTTAGTTTTGAATGTTTGCCAGAATGGCTGATGTAGAACTGTACGTTTCATCAGCCTAGAAAGCTGCAATAATTTCAGTTTATTAAGACAAAGGCCAAGATGGAAAGAAATAGGATTAAGCGGGCAGATAAGTGGAACTACAGGATAATCATGTTAAAATGCATTTTAAAACTTGCAGGTGAGACCATCTTCATGAAAAGAATAAACAAACGAAGAGAACCGTAAAGCAGGCTATCAAGGTATTTTTCCTAGGTGTACATGTTGTAGGCTTCGGTGGAAAGCCTAAAAGAGGAAACTGCTGTGTGTGTTCTCACCTCCAAGAAAAGATATGCTCTTATACTGTACAGCTGAGGCCTTAACAGAAGTGTCTCCGAGAACCCCATCTTGACTTTTTAGATCATTTTTGTGTGTTCTCTCAAGCAACACAAACTTGTCTGTCTCCCATGTGCACTCCAATGTAATGAATTCCCTATTTGTTGGATAATAATCCCTAAAAACCTGCATGAATTTTAAAGGGAAAGGAGAAGAAAGCGTTTAAGCAAAGGATAATTGGAAAACGTTTTATAACAGAAGGTTTTAAAAACACACATAGTGACCAACCTCAATTCCTTCTTGAGTTATGTTTACTGATTGCTTTTTTTGGGAGAGAGAAGAGACCATGTTGAATGCAGAGACAACATCAAGTAATACCTATAAGAGAAAACCATAAGGATATTTAGATTAGAAGAAGCGGCGTATGTTTTAGGGTAACCACAATACCTTAGGGCGTCCAGTTAGATTACTTTTCCAATTGAAAATTGAAAACAATCATTTTAATATCCAGATGTGGCACTAATTTGACAGATAACAAATTCTGACAAAAATGTCCAACCTATTAGCGGCTCTACTTCATGTCATCAACCACCTGGTGAATTATTTTCTAATGCAGCAGCAACATGTTCTCCTAATTCATATGAGTTTTAAAGTGTTTAAAGTGTTATAATTTTTTGCATACCATCATGTCTTATCTTACAACTTAACTTACACCATAACAGATGGTTAAGAGAATATGTAGGCCTTACTTGCTGAACTAAAATTCGAAGGCGTGCAAGCAGTGCCAGAACTGTCAAAGAGAATCCCATAAAAAAGGACTGTGCAAGCAAAACAGATATCTCACTTTAGAATTGTTTAGGGAATCATACAAATGAAAGAAGGAAATCATGCAGCCGAGGCTGCTTTTTATACAGTTGGTTGATGATAAAAGAGAGCTCATCCAAACAACAGAGATAAACAAAAGCCAGTAAACTAGAAAATGAAATAGCGGTTTCATCTAAAGACAAAACAGAAAACAAAATGGCGATAAGAACCTAGAAATAGAAAGATTAAGCATAAAGCAAAAAATCCGAAGGTCTATCCAATAGCAACCTAAGCCTCTTTGAATCCTCTAATATAGAAAATCTGAAGAAACAAAGAAGTGCTCCACAAGTCTCAAAAACTAATAAAAAATATAGCAGAAAAAAGGAGGATGGAAAGTGGAAACTGAAACAGAAGAATTGGAAATGATAAAATCTACTAATGATATATTAGATCAAGAAATTGTAGGCAAGTGCACATAAAACTCAGAGCATGTCATGTCCAAAAAGAAATAATAATACAGAACTACATAAAAACTATGTCACACAAATAACAAAATTATAAAACCTTAAACACAGGAAGAGATCTGAAGGATATTGACAAAAAAAAATTGTCACAAATTAACCCACAAAATTGATCTCAGTAAGGATACGTAGCTGCCTTCAGCATCGGCTCCACCATCTGCAGCAGTAAAAGAGAATAATTAGTTTCAGTCCCTAAGGTTAGTTGTAGGATTTTTCCACAAACTTCTTAGTCTACTAGGAGGTTGTTGTCATCTCCATATGATCAGACAAATGAAATAAAAGGGCAACAATCTAGCAATATATAACTAAATGTTCTTGTCTTTATAAGACTGATATAAATCACAAAGTACAGTTCCCATACACACGCCACCTGAAAACGACAGCAAACCTGTACCTGTGATAGTAAGCGTGCAGCACCTAGAATTTGCTCCATAAAATTAGGGACACCGCAGTCACATTTGCTCCACTTCAAACTGCAATACCAAAGTATTATCTGATATTCAAGAAATTGAAGGCGAAAACTTGTACCATATCATTTTTGAGATCCAAAACCATCCACCATAATATTTTGAACAGTAAATTTATATACAAAATCAAATAGTTCTCACTCCAGTTATTTGAGGATGTGTCCACATTTATCATTATTGTGAAGCTCGATTAACTAAGATATTTGACAGTGTATATTGGTCCATATGCATGAATTGAAACCATTGCAATGAACTACCATTATAAATCCTGAACAAGAACCATTTGCATCTGTGAATATTAATTCAGTTACTAAAAATAGTTAGAAAGAAAAAAAATTTAATGTCCTAAATTTGTTCCACTAACCAATTGCACCCAGAAAAGTTAAAGACAGTAGCTATCATTGAGAAAAAAGCAATGAACATTTGAATTTTCATAAAATGTAGGTAAAGAAAATTGAGTTTTCTTCTTTGGCAACCTAAAAAACAGTAAAGACCAGGAGGCTTGCCAATTTTTTGTTCTCTAAAAATAATAGCTTAACAATCATATACAGCTTTCATACTATGTTTGGTTTTCTTGATAAAGTTACCCTCTTGATACTGTTGTACTCTTATTCCAACATACTATAAGTTAGTGAAACAGAGTTAATTAATTTATTTGATTCCAAAATACATATTTGAAATGTGAAAGGGAAAAAAAACCTTTCTAAAAGATGCAATTTTTGTTTAGGTTTCTTCCCGGTGATAACAAGAAAGCAGCAACCTAGTATCTCCTCCAACTTAGCTGATTGCAAAAGCCTCAAATCTCTTCTCACCTAAACAACCTCAGATAATAAGGATATGAAAAGTAAAACAGCATAAGCAACTGAAAATGCAGTAAAGGAAAGAAAATTGAATTTGAAGTATTTAAAATTTTATTAGAAATTTTAAAAAAATACAGCACTCAGCCAGTAGTAGTCACTTATCTAACCTACTCCATTAATTCCACATCCAAATTAAACAGCATAAAAAGGAAAATTGTTTTCTATCCTTTCCACTTTTCTTTTCTCACCTTTGTGAGCATGTAAACAACTTTCATTACTTGAAAAGACAAAAAAATAAAAAAATAAATAAAAAATAAAAATAAATTGAAAATAAATTCGAACACCATATTTGCTGAATTGATGGAAAACTCAGAATTTCCTAAGCAACACAAGAATTCAAAATTTCTTTTCTCCGTAATCAAACAAAACCTAGAAATCATAAGCATCAAAAGAATGCTCAATTGCCAAAAGAATAAGTAGAAATAGTTTACCTTTAACAGATACTGAAAATAAGAGCTTCTTCTGTGCTGGTTTTTGTTTTTGTACACAATTCTCTCAAAAACCGCACATTCTACTTTAAGCTGCTCCAGAAGCGACTTCAATCTCTCCTCCAGACTTCCAATTTCAGTGCCCATTTCAGGATTCATCAATATTTTGAAAACATAGTAGCGAACACTGAAGTTTCTGTTAATTGGGTGGGTTATTAGTAGTCTTTTTCAAACCAGACAGGCAATTGAACCAGATTAGTGATTGGGTCACAGTATGACTGGTTCAACAGGTTTTTTTACTTTTTTTTAATAATTGTTTATAAGAAATTAGAAAATATAATCACAAATCAAATTCACATGCAGCAATTTGAAGCTAGTACAGGATGAAAACCTTTTACGATGAGTAATTACTGCCCACAAATCAAATTAACAAATTCCCAAATATTCAAAATTGCTGCCATTATGATTTTCTTCAGAAAATTTTGAGTTGTGCAAACTTAAGCCTGGTCACTATATAAATTCTTCCAGATCAAAACCAGCATACAGTGGCAAAGATTCTGGACCAAAATGGGTAGAATAGCTTATATTCACCAGCATATAAAAATAATCAAGTACCCTTGCAATATGCATATAACAACCCTAAAAACATATATACCAGCATAACAGCAAAGCAAGATTGAAAACTCAAAGGAAGAGAGGAAAATACCATCATAACTTTTTCAACGCAATAAATAAAGAATCAACCAGTCATTGCAGGATACACCGAACCAAACCACAGATAGATTGAAAAACTAGTTGAAATTGAAAACAAAAGCGCAAGCATAAATACAATAAATACCTATAGCTAAAATTGCAATAGTCACGATTTTTACATAGGTTTGAAGCTACTTGTTCATGTGAAGCACATCTGCCTCAACTCCAGTTCCAAACTGTTCTTGCTTCAACTCAAATTTGGCCAAGTGTCAAGAAGATTCAGAGCAGAAAAGATTCTAATTTGCACTAACAACTAAGGTTTCAGTTACTTAACAGACTGAACCAAATTAACCAAAAATAGAAGATCATCTAATTATAAAATCCGAACCGAATATAATCGATTAAACAGACCAATTTCTCTGAATTAAATCAGTTGATTTCACCAATCAACTGAAATTTACACATTCAATCCAAAATATATGATTGAAAGGACCTATTTTAAATATTAAAACACATTCAAATACTGAAAAATAGAAAATTTCAACAAATAAGGGTTTCATCAGAATCAGTTTTTTTTTCCTTGAGCATAGAAACAGTAACTTAAAACAATTAAACAACCATTCCTGAATGAACAATCTTCAAAAGCTTACAAAGATTCCCTCGAATTTAAAGCTAAACATAACTGATGCAGAATGATCTTGGACCTTTCTAGTAACTATAAAGATACACGTCCATGCGCACTAGTACTGTGCGGCAGGTAATCAAGCAGCTGACTATATTGAATCAAATATTAACATGAGAACAACTCCGAACAAACAATGAAGATAATGTGCGCAATTCATCTTCATCCTAATTTCAAATAAATGAGCCTCCAATTTGCACCAACGAATTAAAATGCAATATATGCCAACTAAATCCCCAAGTCACTGCCTAGTAACAAACAGAATCCAACAACAAAGAACATGATTACAAAGTGAAACTGCACCTTACCAATGGTCTCATTTCCTAATACTCTCTCAAGAGTCACAACCAGTGAAATTTTCAAAACCACTTGTGTTGCGAGTAAAATTTAAAAAGTCTGGTAGGCGGTTTTTGAACAATAGAAAAATAGGTTTCTAGAGTCAATTCTTGGACGTTGCAAATTATAACAGCACAAACTCACAAACCTGTGCGTAAATAGATGAGGAAGCATATCTACTGCAGCAATGCAGATGAAATAGAAAGTTACCTACCTTTCGGTTTCCGAAGAACCGGAAGAGGACTGAAGAAGGAGTTATTGATGGTGACTGCGAGCCGGCAACGAAGAGACGTGGGTAGCAGGGGAGTGCGTGCGCCGTTGCTGGGCATGGGGCAGCAGCGGCGCTGCGGAAGTCACAGTCGAAGGAGGTAGAGATGGTTTCAGGGTTTGGTAAAATTAACTAGTGCTTATATGTTAAACGACAGTGTTTTAGTTCTAGGTTAATTCAATTACTTTCGGTTTTTTAGCTTAATTAACCGAATCGAGTTAAAATCGATCTCAACCTAAATGCCCAACCAGTTACCGAACTGAAATAGCATAAATTTTCAAAAAATAATTAGTAATATCATCTAAAATAATAAAATTTAATATGTAATATATTAAATTAATAAATATTTAAATAAAAAATATTTTATTTAAAAAATATAATATTTTCATAATAATAATATAATAAATACTATTAAGTTAAAGTAATGTTTTGATTTTTTTTATAAGCAAATATATATATTATTGAATATAGGAAAAAATAATATTTTTTAAAAAAAATAATGAAATTTTTTTTCTTATAACTAAACGATATAAATTAAGATTAAAAATAATATTTATAAAAATATATATAATATTTAATGTAATTTGAAGTTATCAAAGTCAACAGATTAAATATAAAAATCTATATATATATATATATATATATATATATATATATATATATATATATATATATATATTACGAGTATAAAAATGATTACACATATTATAACTAATATAATTTATCTTTGAAATTTAAAAAATATAAGAAATAATAATATATTTATTCAGATAATCTTAAAAAAATTTACATCCATAATTTTAATTAATTATATTTAAATAAAATTTATTTTTTTGGATCGTTATACAACGTTCATATCGGTTTATGATTTTTTTTTTGTAAAATTAACTGATAATCTAATTTTCAAATTGATAATTTAGTAATTTAAAATCTAATAATTTGGATAATTCAATTAAAAGTGTCTGATAAAATTAGCTGAAATGTAACTGTAAAATAACTTAAAATGTTATGTTTATATTAAAAAAATATTATATAAAAAATATTTAAATATATAATATAAATGAATTAAAAATATATATGCATATTAAATAATATAAAAATTATATTAAATATTTCATCCTAATATAATAAACACATATATCTTTATCATCTAACATTTCATTATAATTATATATATATATATATATTAAATAATTTAATTATTATATTGTATATAATTTAATTATTTAATTATTATAACATATCATTTGATAAAAAAATGGTTTAAGAGAAAATAAAAATTATAATCTAAAGAAAAGCTAGTTTTACTATTTTTCTATATTATAATTTAATTTTTTTTTAAATAAATTATTTTATTAAATATATATTATTAGTCAAATTATATTATTTTTATGATATATATTATAATTTAGTTTGGTATTACTAAACAATATCTATATTATCTGTATTAATTATAACAGATGATACAGAGATATTATAACAAAGATGCATAGATCTCGTATTTAATTGGAATACTAAAAAAAAAAAGTGTTACATAGATATCGGAACTTAATACAAATAGATCGGCTCCTATGGTATCACCTCACCTAATTAAACTCCTAAAGTGAATTTTTGGGACATCATAGCCTATGGGCTCTAGCATTAACCCTCTATTTTCGCCCTTTATACACGGAAAGTTGACCAGATCTCATCAAACTCATTTTGAGTTTATTTTTGTCATGATATCTTCATCACTATTGTCACGGACTTGGTCTTTTGCTACCAACGACCGCGCGGCACTAGCAAATTCCGGATGAACCTTCGCGGTACGTGACACTATGCATGGGGACTTATTGTCGTCAATATAATTAATATTGATAGACTAATGTACAATTGAATTAAAAAAGAAGAATTTTTACTTTTACTTTACCAATAAAAAAATAACTTAAATATGGTAAATTTCAATTTACTATTTAGTCATTTCATTTTATTTTAATGAAAATAAAATTTAAGAATACATATTAAATATTAATGATTATAGTCTAGAAATATACAGTAATCAAATAAAGGAAAGTATATCATTTAGCATTCTCTTATTTAGACTTTAGGGCATAAAATCCACCCAAAAGAAATAAGACTGTTTGTTTCTCATGAAATTTCTACTTAAATTAAATAATCACAATATATAAAATAAATCTCCAGCAGATAACTCATCGATAGTAAATATCTGAAATTTTGTAGGTTTTATGTTAAATTTTCATAAAGCAAATATAGAAAGAAATCATTAAACAAAGAAAATGTTGGAATTATCCGGATGTGAGTTTTAAACAGATCATGATCTTATCCAGCAACAGTCATGGGCGAGAAAATTTCGCTTCACGTCCGACACGTTCGCTTAGCAAACTCAGTGATGGGCAGCCCTCTCACAGTAGTGAGCCTCATGGATGAAAATTTCATTATTAAGGTGCTAGCAAGAGCTTTGTCAGAAGATGCAAATTGCTCATCAATGGCTTTCAGCAGTGGCTTGGCTTTATCATGCTGATCGACATAACCATGAATACCAGCAGAGATTTTGGTCTTTATGAACATCACGGAGAGGCGATTAGATCGCTCCCACTTTTCATAAAGAGAAATCTCATCCGGAGTACTGGTTTCAGTGATCACAGGTGGTTCGCCTTTCCTTATAGCATAGTCAATATCCATCCATCATAAATGGAGAAGAACTCTCTCCTTCCACACCTTATAATTATCACCCCTTAGTTCGGGAATTAATATCACATTTCACATCAGAAATATTCGCAGGTTGAATTACTGCAAGGTTTCAAACATTCATGCTCATTAATTAAAATGTCATGTTTTACCAATGTAAAATCATGCCTTCACATATGAATCTAGTGACACAAAACTTGCCTGCGGGCTAAAGTCCTATTCAATTAGATTCATATCATAATTTCCTTATGACAAAACTATCAAATTATATTCCTTTTCTTAATTCTTGTGGGTAGATTAAGAAATATAATTTGATATTTCATCATCCTAATGAATCGTACAAATACAACAAAAAATCTTGTGGGTAGATTTTTTTATATCATGTATGATTAACTACAATTAATGTTACGATGTGATCCTAAAACTTATTATATATAATTTTAATTAATTAAAGTTGTTGTGGCCACTCCCTAATTAATTAAAAATATATGGATCCCTTAACATTCATCAATTTATTATAAAGGACTAAATATTTTCATCAAATCATTAATAATGCAAATAATTGAAAAATTAGCGCATAATATATTCAACTCAATTTTGCATGTATAATAACCATAATTTATACATACAAATAAACATTAATATATATATATATATATAATATCTAAAACATAGTAGCTCTTTAACTATTAATTTTAATGTGTAGAAATTATTTAACTGAATATTGCATGTATGTTTATCGTAATTATAAACATACAATTAACAAAAAAATAAATAATTTAAACACAATAAATTCAAAAAATAACTTTAACCTTAATGTCCAAAATCAATTGATTTAATTATTTAATATATGTATAATTGACATTAAAATTATACACATAACCCATATTGATTAAATTAATTCATGCACCTTAATAATCAATAAATATAATAAAAATTATTTTAAATTTGTGTCATACAGAAGCAAACATCTTGTTATGGCTTAGCTGTTAACATTCAACTCTCATCCTGGCGAACCAGATTTCAATTCTCGGTAGCGTTTTCTTTTTAAGTACCAAAAACACATGCCATTTAAAACAGCACCCAAATGACACGCTGTTTAAAGGTTCGTTTTAAAAAACTTTTTATATTTTTTATTTTTTATAATTTTGGAAAAAAAAATAAAAAAAATCAGTCAATTAAATTAAAAAAATTTAAATTTATTTTTTGGACATACAATATCAATTTCAAATATCCTCTAAATCTTCTTCAACCTCCAACTAAGTCGCTTTGATTTGAATTGTGACTCGCAGCCCCAACCGAAAAACCGGATGGTTTCCGGCAGTTTTCGACGCCAAATGCGCCGTTTTAAGTGCCAAAATCACAGAAATACATTTTCCTAATGATTTATAACCTTATAATCAATTAACAACGCTTAAACAAAAATTTGAATATCAAAAATCAAAACACTGTTCAAATCATAATGAAGGGCATAAAAATAGTAACATATAATTCCAGAATGCATTTGAAGGCCATATGATCGATCGAATTAATGATTTCTAATCTTATTCGAATCATAATTTGGCCAAAAACAGAGTATGCAATAGATAAGCAAGGCAGAGGCTAAACTAAGGCTCTGATACCAAATGTTAATCATAACACATGGTGGATTGATTCTGCCATGTCTGAATCTTTTCTTATGCATTTCATTTTGAACACTCTTCGTCTCTTCCACATCAGTATGGACTCTTCAAGATATCCTGTAACACACATAATGATAAATGGTCAATCAATGAACTTTTGACCATGTGTGTTCAGGAAGAGGGCAGACTGTCAATGGAATTAGGTGAGAGTTCGCTTATGACAATTGACAAGAAGGATCAGAAGCAAGCCAAAAAGAAGGGAAAGGTAAAATACCACCCCAAAATGGAATCAAGAAAGAACCCAAATGCTTCTTCTGTAAGAAGAAGGGCATATGAAGAAGGGATGCACTAAATTCCAGCAATGGCTTGAGAAGAAAGGTACACCAATCTCATTCGTTTGTTATGAATCTAATATGGTTAATGTTAATCATAATACACGGTGGATTGATTCTGGTTCTACAATCCATATTTCAAATACCTTCCAGGGTATGCAATACCTAAAGAAACCAATGGGAAGTGAACAATACATCAATTCGGGTAGCCAGAATTGTGAGCGAGCGAGCGAGCGAGCGAGGGGTTAGAAGAGCAGGCTTACGGACCATACAGATTTAAGCCCGATCCATATATTTAACTTTGCCAATCACAGAGTTTTGTTAAGCGAATGTGTCGGACGTGAAGCGAAATTTTATCGCCCATGACTACTGCTGGCTAGGATCATGATCTGTTTAAAACTCTACCAGATATGAACCGCATCCGGATAATTCCGACCATTAAAAAAAAAAAAAAAACATAATATGAAGAGAAGAACAAAGTCTGAAGGAAGAACAGTAATAGGGTATTCGTAAATGAATATTCAGGGCATACTTATAGTTGAATTTTCATTCATTGGTTCTCTCATAAATTTAATTACTAATATTCTTACATTGGGTAAAAAGGAAAAGTCAGCAACTTCTAAAATAGTGCAAACTCAAATATTTAAATCTAAATTTGTATCAGTGTAAAGCAAAAAGATAACTTAATGTCTGTCCAAAGTCCAATTAAAAAAAAAACCCAAAACCACAATACAACAGCAATGAAACTTAGACCATATGTTTACCTTAATAAAATTTACAATCAGCAAACAAGACCATAATCTTGACAAAAGAATCATCAACTATCTAGAGAAATAAATGATGAAAGAACATAAAATGAAATGTTTATATGAGTTTGCTTAAGCTATGGATTCAGAATTGAATGCACATGATATATTCTTGCTGCCTGAATTTGATTCCCAGTATAGTTAAAATCTTATGCTACATGTATCAAGTCGATAATCAGGAAATGTTCATAACATTTATTTTTTTTTTAAAAAAAAACAAACATGATTTAAATATTTTATAATTAAATTAGAACTATTTTTAATTATCAAAATTTATTGTGGGAATTATTAGATTCAGTATATAAACCAGTTTAGTAATCAAAGCTAAAAGATACATGCATTTTTCTATGAATTTCTTTTTCCCCATTTTCCATACAAGATTTTTCTAAAATTTGTTTTAGTACTAATAAATATACCATTATTGTTAATTTTGATTAGTAACCTGCATGGAACTCCATTTTATCACAATGCATGCCCTCTAATCAGTTATCCCAAAATTTTGAGTTACTGTTGCTGCACACTATATATATATATATATATGTAGTCTTTTGATCTTTGCATAACTTTTCATCATTTTAATCTCACCCATCTGTATTCCACATTTTACATATCCATATCTTCTGTTTCATTTTAAAAAAATTTCGTTTGCAAACTTTTATATCAACTAATACATCTATTTTTCTTTACCAGTTCCATTGTGATGGTCCCTTATATTTGCAACTTACCTTCCCCTGATGATATCACATATATTTGTCTAAGTTAGCTTGTCAATCCAAAATTTCTGATGTCAAAATCCTCACATACAAGTAATTTTGTAGTCTGAATTGAACAATCGTTTTGTAGTTAATCAAATTTAATGAACAAAATCTCACTAAAAATTAAGGACATATCTTGTCATACGGCTCTCAAATCAGAGTTTATTCTAATTTACAGTGACACCAACTAGTATGAATGTCTTCCTATGATAATATCTGCATTTTATTATATTAGAAAATGAATAGCTGCATTATATTCTACTTTTATTATTAGAAAATGTTACATCCTTTGTTCCATGGCTGTCATTGTTCCTGAGAATTCTGAATTTTATGTTGAGATGGTAGATTAATATCTTTTCCTTTGTTAACCTTCGTTATTTAACTCTTAAAAGTATGAATGTCTTCCTCTAATAATATCAAAAGCATTTGTGGAAAAGTGAACTAACACCAACTTCTAAATTGGAAAAATATTAATACCCATTGGCTTTATTTTTGATAGTCATCCAAAAAGCACTCATAGCAATTGATTGCAGATTAACATAGTTTGTATTATTTCATTACGAGTAGCTTCCAAGTTACCAGTTGTAGGTGGAATACGCTCAAACTAGATATTTTCAATGGCATTTTAAAAAGGTACAACTTTTAAAAAACTAAATTTGTTTGGTGATTTCAGACTCATGCATGACTGGAGCAAAAAACAACGTTGAATTGGGAATGCTTAGCGTCATATTAGACTTCATCGCTAGAGTTAGCAACGACAATCGTCCGTCGCTAAGCTTAGCGATAGACATAAAATTGTCACTGATCAACACTGCAATAAATAACAATAATGAGATAAGAGAACTTATGTGGAGTGATGGACAATGTTCCGTCGCTAAATAATAATAATATAAAAGCACTTAAGCATTAGCGACAGAAAAGTCTGTTGGTAAGCCTTCGTATTAGCGACGTTCCGTCACTAATTGTTAATAATAATAAAACCAATTCAAAATTAGTGATGAAAAATTTCGTCGCAAAATTACTACATGCTTAGTGACGGATAGAATCCGTAGCTAAGCCTTAAGAGTAACGACGGATTTTTTCCATCGCAAATGGCTCTTGCAAAATCATCACAAATCCAGACGCTAAATAATGTTGCTACATTTAGCTATCGTATTTAGCGACAAAATGTATCTGTCAATAGGTCATCGCTAATTTTTTTCAAAATTTTTTTTATTAGTATCCCTCGCATTTTTTGTTATGGATCCGATACTAATTAGTGACAGATCTAGGTCTTTTGTTAATTTCCGTGAATATGGCCTAATTCCATGTACTCAATTGTCGAATACAATTTTAAGCAAAGAAGAAAGTGAGGTACCCATTTTCTCGAATCAACACTAATTAATTTATATTAAGAAGAATAAAATATTGTTTAATTTTCGCAATTGGATTAATTTTGTTATTATTATTTTTTTCCAAATTTTGTTAATTTTCTAATGATACTTTGTACTCTATCTATTGGGCGCTTGGTAGATTTTGATACTTCAATTAGGGTGGAGATAAAAGTGACCCAATCACCCACCAAAGTGAAGCACATTTGTTTTGTTTTTTATTGGTGGATTTCCTAGTTTTAATATTGTTCCACTTGTTCGTGATGTGATTTGCTTTTACAGACAATGTAATCTTGTGGGACATTTTCTATTTAAAGTAATGCATAATTCTACTTCAAAAAATGCATAAGATAGATCGGCTTATTTCTAATTTTGTATTTGCAAGAAAGAGGGAGCTAAACGTTTATTTATTTCTACAATAATTATTTTTTCATATTTCGGTTCACGACTAGTTAGTAGGATTATTATTTACTTCATTGTCGGTTGACAATGACATCATCTAAAAATAATGAAAAATTTTATATTGTAAATTTTTATCACTTTATATACAAATCGATTATATTATAATAAGGTGGCATCCAACTATAATTCTTTCCATTTTCATTAAATTAAAAATTTTGTGTCAGAAAATGCGGCATAGAAAATTAAAATACAAACTTAACAGTGCTAAATTCCTTTTAAAATCTTTAATACGGATTAAAATTAAAGATGAAATTTGAGACAGTTAAAAATAAGGAAAAAAAAAACAACCATTCATAGATAAAATTATAAATGCTCATTCACAATGAACATGAGCAAAAGGCTATATACTGTTCTTGACTAAATATGTGTTAAAAAAGGAAAAGAACATGAAATTAAAGAAAATCAAAAACAAAATTATGAGTGAAATGAAATATTAAAAAAATGATTATAATATAAATAACAAGTTATATTTTTCAAATTATAACCAGAAATAAATTTTTAAAATACTAATAATTTACTATTTTATCGTTTAAGATAATGCTAATTCATTTTATACTATATAAATTTTAAATATTGTACATATTTTTCTATATTTGAGATTTTTTTATGTGAATTGTTTAAAATTTCAGGTATAACTTAATGATATTTTATAAGAGTTTAGAATTTTTACTTATTACCAATGACTGTAACTGTGAAGCAATCAATATATTAAAACTCCAATATTCCTAATTATTATCTCAAATAACAAATGAGTAATCTGTTAGTTTTTTAAAAGTTTATTTTTAGATATAATAGGTTAAAATCTAAAAGGGTTTCATGTAGTTTGTTATAAATATTAAATTCTCTGTAGAAGTCCTTTTTTAAATTATTTGGTTCTTAATCAATTTAGACCAAATAAGATTAATTTATGATTTAACTGATTTGTCCGACAAACCCCATCCCATTTTTACAAATTGCTTAATTAGTCACTATTAATTAATGTAACAGTTGGTAATAACTTTGATTTGGGTAACAGTACATTTAGGGGATAAAGTTATCTTTTTCATATAATAATGAAATTTGATTTACTATATAATAGTCTCTTGAAATAATGCCAATAGACTATTATATAGTAATATAAATTATTATGTATGTTTGATTATATTGATTTCATTGCGGAATTATACTTGTGTTTCAATATAATTCCTAGCATGGTATCTGCATTTTCTGTATATCACTCAAAAATCGAGAATATAATATGAAGAATGTATGTAACATTATCTTTTTAAATTTAGTCTCAAGTGGAAATTAAAAAGACATTTTAGGACTAGAATCACCTATGTAAATAACACTCGAATGAGTGTGTAAAATGATAAATTTCTTTCCGGGTATATTTGACAATTATAATTCTATCAATAATAATTGACAAAATTTTTAATTTTCTATAGAACCCTTCACATCCTCCTTTTTTTTGTTTTTATTTTTAATTTTCTTTTCTTATTCTTCTTCTTTAATAAGAGAAAAAATAAATAATAATTAAAAAAGCCAAATGAATTATATATTTGCCCGTTTTAGAATCTCAACTCGGTAAGTTATCATTTTTTATAGTCTATTTAGCTTTGAGGTTGAGTTTTTCTACTTTTAAATTATTTGAAACTATTAAAATAATAGCAACTAACTCTGAAATTAATTATTAACGACACATATTCGAAATATTCAAGTAAAATATTTATGAGAATAGAAACAGTCCAAATAACGTTATTAAAATAGGCTTGAAAGAAAATTGTATTAGTGTAGTGCAAAAAGAAAACAGATAAGGAATTGGGTATTTTGTGGCTCATATCACAGATTCTCTGCAATTCCATTTGGAAAAAAAATGGCATTTGAACTCTTTAAAAAAATACCGCTAATAAATAATTTAGAGAGGGTAGATAAAATGATGCGAGCATTTTTCAGTTTAATTAGAGATCTCCAATTTAAATTCTAAATATACGGTTATTTTAAAATTTATGAGAAAATATTTTGTCTTTTTTAAATTCCTATCTGATATAAGTATAATTAGTTTCTGTGTATAGTGATACTAATTAACTGACTCAAAATGCATAAAAAGGGTATAAATTATCATTTAATATTCATAAGCTAGCACTTTTAGTTTTGATTTGAGTTAATCAGGTCATATTTCAGTTTTTATTTTTTTTAATTGGGAAAAAATAAGTTATTAATTAGAAATTCAGTCATTAAATAGTGCATTTTTTCGAAAATTATTTTATTTATAAGAAAAAAAAATTGCTGACGTCGAAAATAATTCCAATCATGAATTGAGGGCCATTACATGTATTTGGTTGGAAGACTGCAGATTAATCTAAATGGATTTTAATAATTTCATTTCCTATTAGACAAAAATAGTTTGAATTTTAAGATTTCACCATCATCAGAATTCTGCAGGAGGAGACCTGTAAAACGTTTACACCAAACTCCAAATGGACAGACAGTAATCCAATTTCTTATTAGCCAAAATAATTTGAAATTGCACCACCATCCCAATGATGCCTGTAAAACATTACTGATTCATGACAATGTTATCCTGAATTCCTGGTTGTCAAATGATGTGTTTATTTTTGCCCTCCGACCGGGAAATCCTATTCTCTACGAGGTAACATATAACCCGATCCACGAATCGGTCATTCCTAACTCTATCTCCAAACAGGTCCCTGAGCTCACTCACCAACTCCATTGAGTCATCCACCTTTGCCTTTTTCACCAACTCTGCCACCGAGTCGGATGTAAATGCCCCATCTAACTCGTTTCTCGGTATTTCAAGCCCAAGATTTTTGCCCTGTAACAGCCTCGCATTTAGCCCTTGATCATTTAATACAGGAAACAGAATCAAGAACCTTCTTAACGACAGTCCCTCAATAACCGAATTCCAACCGCAGTGAGTCAAGAACCCCCCAACGGACTCGTGACTCAGTATCTTCACCTGTGGAACCCATCCCGCGTACACAATCCCACGATCCTTAACTCGCTCCCGGAACTCGTCAGGCAGTAACTCCAACACGTTCTGAGTTGACCCAGGTGGATTTTTTAGCACCCAAACGAAAGCCGACCTCGACTTCTCCAACCCAATAGCCAACTCGCTTATTTCTTCTCGAGTCAGAGCAGCCTCAGTCCCTAAAGCAACATATACAACTGATTTGGCTTCTTTCTTATCAAGCCATTCTTCAATATCAGCCCACTGCCGATCACAGTTATCTTCTTCGTATTCTTCCAGTAGTGGAGGCAAGAACCCGATAGGAATAACAGGTTTCTCGCTTAGTTTGCCGAAAAGGTCGAACCACTGCGGTTCAAGTTCCGGTGAGCTTCTAATTATAACAACATCAGCTTTTCCCGTTGCAAAAGCGAACCGAACCGCATCAGTCGGTCCTGTTTTATCCTCTTCCGTTTTCTCCACATACTTTGTAACTTCATGAAAGCGATACACGATATTGGATTCGAAGGGAACCCACCTGGGAACCACCGTGTAGTCGTTGGTGGTAGAGCGGGGATCTCCATCTTTCATCAATAATAACGGCGGGGCACAGAACGACAGTGTAGCGGCGGTAAAAAGACTAAAGAAAGCACTTGAAACACCGAGCTTGGAGGCCAAAGAAGGCAGCCAGTGAGAGGCATAATCAAAAACAACCCAGTCTGGTTTTGCAGATTGAAGAAAAATGGTCAATTGCGGTTCAAGCAAATCAAAGGCCTTCTTCAGTAACTGTTGTTTAGCGTAGGGTATATCTATGGTGGTCTCTGCATCAGGTGGCAATCTGGTAACTGAAGGCAAAGGAAGGGGTACGAGGGAAATGTGAGGTAATAGGTGATTGGGTATTTTGGGAAGCTTATTGAGGTTTTTTGGGGTTGAAATGAAAGAAATTTTGTGACCCTTTTGAGCAAAAACCATGGAGAATCTGAGAAAGGGTATTAGATGTCCCATGGCTAGCCATGGAAACACTGCCAAGTGAAGTTTGCTGCCGTTTTCCATGACAAAAATATAGAACTTTCTTCCTGAAAGAAAGGGAGTTGGATTTATACTATTCAGTATTCAATCTTCAATCTGTGTTATCTTCTTAAATAGAGAAACTGTTGCCGTTTTCCAATGTTTATGGTATGTTTCAGACAGATAATATAATTCTCAATTATAAGATTAATTAGCAAGGTGGTAAATGTAAGATGAGATCACTTGACTTAGATTATCCTATAATAAAATCAATATATTTACCAGGCTGACCAATACACTAATATCTTAATGTCTCAAAGGTTACCAAGTTTGAATTTTGGACTCATATAGCATTGGACGATTTTTAACTCATATAGCATTGGACACATACAGCTGAGCTGGTTAACACAAATCAAAAAAAAGAACAACGACATATCTGTTTGATTATAAAAATATTGAACGTTGTTCAAAAAAGAAAATATAATAAAAAATATTGCTCATATATAGGAGCAATATTTGAGGGCAGCGGCTATGTAAACAGGAAGGCTGATGGCTGCAAACCAATAAGAGGCTATGTAAGAGTCTATATAACAATGCTTAGTAGCACTCAAATCTATGTAAACTTCAATAAGATGCACGCGTGCCTCTAAATCTACAGCAGTGAATCGATAATTGCTATATTTACTTTCTCCTCACCGCTTTCCCTCCAGTCAGACGAAGAGTGCCATCTTACAAAATCTTCCACAACCAGGATTTGCAGCCTAACATATATTTTATCCCATACAGAATTCAGTTATGTTCACAATCATCTTAATGATTATTGATAGGATAAAGTTCCCAACTAGAAAAATCTACCTTGAAGGCCAGCATATCAGAAAGAAGTTGAGAACACCCAGCACCGACACTGATAATAAGAAAGAAGACAATTTATTAGTGATTGCTAAGACTGGATGACTAACCCCTATATCCAGTTTGAAACTTCATAAGATAAAACCAAAGACAGGTCCAAGATAAGCATAAAGTTCTTTTTTTTTTTCATGAACAAGATGTATACAGTAAACTATGAAGGGATGGATGCTTCTTCATTAAAGCAAAATTAGGTTTAATTCATTAATGGATATATGTATGAACCTGATTTTGACAACAAATTTCCAAGACAAGTATCAAAGGGTATGTCATATATGTTTGTTGTTCGTAATTCAAGTTGCATTTCTTTAAACCAATTTAATTTGCTCGTTCAATTAAATTTTAAGACTTATTGCACCCAAATTAGAAGAAATAAAATCAAATTCAAAGCAAAAACATCAAATCAGTGTTAGGGTATGCATCAAATTCAATTTTAAGACATACGGTTATGCATACACCAAAGCGAAAACATCAAATTCAAAAGGATAACACATCAAACAACGAATATTTAGTCAAACAAAGATGAATTAGCTCACAGAGGCAAACTGAACTTCAATCATAACGAGATTGTGAATTATTTCACATAAAATTTACACAAATTAGAAAATGAGATAGTGAGATAACAAATAGAGGGAAGGAGCAGAGATGAAAGGCTAGGGTTCATAAACAAACCTTTTGAGGCATCTGAAACTCCTTCAATCGGTGATGAATGGAGAAATCTTCCTTTTGCTGAGTATGATTGTTTTTCATTTTTCTAGAGGGAGGATTTATGAATTGAAGATCAACATTAAAAGAGAAACGATCCTCCATAATTTTGTGGAAAAATTAGAGAAAGAATCCCTGAAAACTTTTCATATATGCAAAATAACCTTCTTTTATAAAACATATTTTTCATATTTTAAAAATAAATATAAAAATGATAAAATTATCTAATTGTTCCTAATTTTAAAAGTTTAAACTAGCTAAAACGAAGTCGTTTTTCTCTAAAATGTAAGAACTAAGAAACCAAAACGACATCATTTTAATGTCCCCACTCGCTGACTCACATTTCAAAACGTTCCGACCACTTCTTTAACTTTTCACGACCTTTCTACTTTCTGTTCACAGAGTTCACTTCATCTTCCTCTCACAGAGTTTATATAACTTTCATTCCAAATTTTTCTAGTTTTTCCCATTGAAGAAGATGAAAGTTACCGTTGCTCTTTCTGAAAAAGCCTCAAACACTCGAAATGTATCTTCATTTTCCACTCCCATGGATGAATAAGTATATTCGGTTAACTCTTCTTTAACCAAAAAGAATAATGAGATCAAGGTATGTATTGAAAACTTCTCGATGGTAGACTTTAGTATAATAGATTTTAGTATATTAATTAAGGGTTTGATGCATCTTAGTGAAATAGAGGTGAAATATTTTCTTGCATAATTCTAATCTAGACTGTAGAGAGAGTATGGTTTATTTATCTTTTAGTAGTTTAGATTTGATGTATATTAGGGTAATGATATGTTTTATTGGTTTTAGAATATCAGTCACAATTGTAGAGTTTTGAGATATTATTAATCATGACAGTAGAGAAGTAGAGATGGTGAAACCTAGTGATTTTATGAAAACAAACGTTAACAACAAGATGTAAATAGAGTTTTTATTCCCGATTGTAGATGTAGGTAGTTTTTATTCCAGACTATAGATGTAGATAATTTTGAATTCCGAAGATATTACGGCAGAAATGGTCAAGATTAATGATCTTTTTATTGATATTCTTTCTTCTATTGAATAATGATTTTGTTTATCTTTATTCGAGTTTGATGAGATTCCAAAATTGCCAACAAGAGTGCTAGAAGGAAATTTATTTTCCCTTAAGCTTACAATAAGATCTTTTTTTGGATGATTTTCAAGCTTTGATGAAATAAGGGTTGATTGAGGACCCTGATATCTTGGAGGATTTGAAGAATGGTATATTTGGAGCATACTTTGATATAATTGACTGTTATCACTCATCTACCATCATATGGGAGCTGCTTTTCAGGGAGGCTTCTTTTAATAAGGAAGGAGAGATATGGATCAATATTAATGTCCTTCTTATCAGATACTCTCTTAAGAAGTTTGCTTTCATCACCAGGTTGCGGTGCTCACGCTTGTCTGATTATTGGGATGATTAACCCAAGTACAATGAGGATGCGACTAAAGTTTAATGAAGAAAATTTTTCCTAGTGTGGAGGAGACAATTAACATCAATGCGGTGACAAAAAGGTTTAAAGAGTTGTACAAGAAACAACTGCAAAAAAGACAAAAGGCCAGGGAGATAAAGTAAAAAATGAAGCACGATAAGAAGAAAAAAGGTGCAGGATAACTCTAGAAAAGAAGTAATTATTAAGTTGACGCATATATTGTTTATTGAGATGGTCCTATATGTGAAGGCCAAGAAAAAAAAAAGTTATTTCAAAAGGAATTTTCAGAATTGTGCAGGATCCTGAATCTTTTGGAGTCTTTTTTTGGGCAACATAGTTATTCTGATATTTAACGAGGCAGCTCCGGAATGATCTGAATAATAAGATAATAAAGCTGAAGGCGAATCCAAATAAATCCAATACATATACTTATACGAGTTTCATTCTTCCATTGTCGGTGAGTCCATACTCTGTAAACATTAGTTAACATCCTGCATCTCTAAATATTGTAAATTAACCTTTTATTTTTATAATTTTACAGATTTTGGTATATGAATGCATACCATATGTGGCCGAGCAGTATGCATAGAGGAAGATTATTTATGGTGACCAACTAATTTCTCGCTTCTGTAGGTGGATGATAAGGTTTGCGAAGAAATACCTAAAACATAATGAGGTCTTCACAAGGGCCAAAGTAAGTGTATTGCATAATTCAAAATTATAATAATGAATTGTGTTCTCTTTATTTTAAAATAGTCATTTGCTGACATATCTTAAATACATTTACAAAAGGTGAAAAACATTCTGATGCCAAATGAAAATGAAGTGGGCTTTGACTGGATGACAACTTTTTTGGCACCAGAAACAACCCCCGATGAGGAGTTAGACACTTACATTTGTAAGTTGAAAATGAGGTATTCCATTAATTGGGAGGATGTTAGTGGTAAGGAAAGTGTATATGGAGTTAAAGTCCTTCCAGATTTGAAGGATGATGCTGCAAAAAGACACATCCCTCCACATGTAGAAAAAAATTATGAGGAGACATGTGTTGGAGGGTCTCCACAAGTAGATAATGTCAAAACCAATGTAATAGTTGAGGGCTTGAAGAAAAAAATTATAGCAATGGTTGCAAACTGTATGGAACAGATTGTGCTAAAACTAACTACAGAGCTAAGCCGTCAAATTACATTGCTTAACCAACTTATTCGGGAGGTACATTCTTCAGTCATCAGTCAAAAACCAAAGTGTCATTTGCATCACTTGCATGACCTTGCTTCAGATGACAAGGTACACTTTATTAAAATTTATCTATCTTACACTAATTTTTATTATGAGACTGTATGACTTGACTGTATATGATTAAATAATGTTCATCCTTACCATAATGGGTAGAAAAAGGTCGGGAATAGTTACTGAAACTGACTTTAAGAGAATAACTTTTTTATTGATTAATATATATAATTGCTTAAACTTAGCATGCTTTATAATTTTCTATTACTCATTAATAAATAATTTATTTATTAATTTTTTTAACTCAATCGGAATAAAAATATGGAGTTGGATAGTGAAACCGAAAAAGATGCTGAGACTAAGAAGTATGACTCAAAATTTAAGGTACGTACCCTATCTAATTTCTGCTACTGAATTTGGTACTTAAAATATTTAATATTTAAATGTCTACACTCTAATAAAATATTTCATTTTACATCCAACGGCTCGTGGACCACATCCAATGAATCAGATGCGCCAATTTTTGCAACCACATCCATATAGTTTGAAGCAATTCCCTCTTTTCGATAAATACTCTAAATAACCACTCCAAATTTGGATTTCGAGATGAAAGAACATTTTATTTCAAAATGCTTTTGTTTTAATCTATGAAATGGGTCTATTATTTATATTTCTTACTTGTTTTGTTACTGAATTTAATGAATTTACATAAGCATAAATTTTTTTTGCATGAAGTCTGACTAGACCCTTCAAAATCTATATTTTGACCATCATCCCTTTAAGAGTGAGTAGAACTATTGTCATTGATAATATTGCATTTCAAATGACCATCACAAGCTTCAAATTGGTCATTGTTTAAATCTTTAGGTCATTCGTCAACTGCCTCTTTTTCTATGAGCTCTAAATATAACAAACAATCCTTTGACTCTGTATCACTAAAAAAACTTCAAGACCACTAATCCCATCAATTAAAAAAGGTAGCATCCTGCCTATAAAGCGTGGAGCTTGGAATTTCACTTTTAAAACATTCTCGTCACAGTTAACACCAAACATCTTATGTATTCTCTCCATTAATGTCTTGTAGTTCAATTTAGAGTCATCCATTTTGATGCATTAGATATCCTTATTTCATCGAAACTATTTAAAAAAGTCATTCCCTTCATTTAATTCCTTTATCCATTCTTCACCCCAAAACAAAATAAAACATTCCTTGAAGTCATAATTAAAGCAAAAGAAACACCGATAACATAATAAAACACTAGTATGAATAGGTAATATTCGAAATAGTGAGTCAATGAAGAATGAAGTCAATATACAAGTCACGACCATAAAGGCAGAGATAGTCGAGGTCAGTGTTATTTATTTAACAAAACTATTTTGATCCAAACTCGACCACAAGGGTAGAGATGATAAAATGAATGAGTGGATCCACATTTTATGCATCTATACTCTAAAGCATTCTAAATGAATCTTCACAGTTATATACTCAAGTACATTGCATTTAGAATATGGATTAAAATCTATCTATTTCATATTTGTATAGTATACTCATATAAATTATGAAGCTTAATAACGACACCGAAAATCTCATAATGCATATTAGAAAGTCAAAAATTTGGGCTTTGGAAAGTTGAATCTATGTAATGGATTGAAAAGTTTCAAATTTTTAAGATGGATCTTTGGAACACAGAGGTTGTTTTTTGCATAGAAGGGAGAAGGAGATCCTCGGGAGAAGGAGCAGAAGAGAAATGTTTAATAATTTCATTTTTTTCTTATTCAGATAAAGATATTATTGGTATTATGAAAATATCATTAAAATGGATGGTTACCTTTCTAAAAACAAAAATATTGAGGTCAAATTTAAAAACTCCCCTCATATTTTTTCTCCTTACTTGTTTTTTTATATATAATAAATGGGATATTCAAAGCCCTCTATCTCCATCTCCACACTACAACAAAACACATTTTTTTTGGAAAAATTTATATAATGATTTGCCATTTCTTGAATTTTTTTTATCAATTTATTAATTTTCCTTTAAGAGAGAAAATTATCATGACCACTAATTTGGATCTGGACAATAAGTATGTTTTGCTATTGGTTGTGTCGAACCAATTAAAAATTTTGCTTATGCACGCCTGAAAAACAACGTTAATACGATTAAAGTTTAAATATGAATCTAATAAGACTTGGAAATGAAAATATGAACATAAATTACTAATTAATCAGATAAAATTGGAAATCAGGACTAAACCGACCAAATGCAAATTTTATTTTAAAATAAAATTTGTGCAATTAAATTAAATGATCTGTATAATATTTAATGAAAGAATTTATGGAGCAAGGTGGTAACTACTTAATTTGAAGCACAAATTGGAGAAAAAAATTATTACATGAACCAATCAAAGATGAGATAATAATAATAATAATAATAATAATAATAATAATAATAATAATAATAATAAAATTTACTGAAAAAATAAAAATAAATAAAAGGGAAGAGAAACCATTATTGTCGTCCACTCTTACCAATGAAAAATATAACTTTCTACTTTCATTTAGTTAAGGACCAAACTAGTTATCATTTATAAAAAGAAGGGATAATCCAATTTTCACATCCCATTCTATCTTTTTCCTTTTTCCATTTATCACAACTCATCACAAACATATTCTTTAGAGAGAGATTTGGGGCTTAAGCTTTGGGCCAAGCCAAAAATAGCTAGAAAACGGGTGAATTTTGCTAGGGGAGGTAATCTAACATAAAGAATTAGGCACAAAACCAAACTCAAAGAGAGAGAGGAAAAGGGAGAGTAGAGGTTTCGGCCAAGATTAATTTTTTTTTGTAGTGTAAGGGAATTTAAAGGTAATCACTTATTCTCTTCTTCTTTTTGACCTTGATTGGAGGTAGAGTTAAATTGGAACTCAAATTTTAGCTTTTTTTTGTGTGGGAGAGATGGGGAGACGAAGTCAAGAAGAGAGTGGGTTTGTTCTATATCAAGGAAGGGAGATGGTGCACATTGCGCGTGACTGTGCACAAAAACGGTGAAGCTCCAATGTGAAACGGTGTTGGATGGGATCTGCACTTGGGAGAGGAGATGATGTGGTTGAACAAAACAGTGGAATTTAATTATGAGACGACGTCATTTTTTGTATGGGCTTTCTAGAAGGGTATTTTGGAGAGTTTGCTGTGCACACTACAGTAATAAATAGTGAGCTCATACCCGACTTTAATGTATTTATAGATAAATTATATATATTATTATAATTATTTAATAATTATATAATTTTTTTATAATAATTAAATAATATATAAATAGATTAACTCTTGGCATGATAACGAAGGATTGAATGTTGACGGAGGAAAATCGAACCCTAATTAGATCGACACTGTAACGAGGAATTGCCAGCTCTAGACTGTATCTCATACAGGCACACATCTCCTTTTTTTAAAAAAAAAAAAAAAAAAAAATTCACTCCCTCTCTCCCCCTATATCTGTTTCCCTCTATCGTTTTACTCATTCACTCACTCAATTAGGGTTAGGGTTTTGTATAATTTTCTCCATTTTCTTCTCCCTTTCTTCTCTGTAATGCTTCAAAATCCTCAAATTCACCCTCGGATTCATCAATGTACGGTCATTCACAGCCTATGAATGTTCACCATCAGATCGCTGCCGCCACCGGTCACTCCGGTGATGATGAAGACGGTGGCGCCGGAGAATCAATCGACCATCATCACATTCGGTATGAAGATGGCAACGCTACTGGTGTAGTTGTAGAAGATGTCTCTCCCGACTCCGTCTATGTTCCTAGCAGTGGCGCTGCCTCTGAACTCGCTATACAGCGTAGCGATGGGTCTAGTCAACTAACATTGACGTTTCGTGGCCAAGTTTATGTGTTTGATGCTGTAACACCCGATAAGGTACCCTTTTGGACCCTAAACTGTTTGATTTATGGTTTGCTTTGGTTCCCGGAGGGAATGTTGCAGAAGAAATATAGGAAAGGGAAGATAATGGTGTTTAAGAATTTAGAGGCTTTTCATTATTAGAGGGAAAAAATTGCAAAAAAAACATATTCAACTGAGCCTGGTATAGCTTCGAATTTGAGTTCTATTTTATTTTTCCGAAAAAAAAAAAAGAAAAAGAAAAACAATGGCCAGCTACTCATACCTGACTTTAGTTTCATTTCTTTGCCTTCTACTATAATCAGAATTAAGTTTGGCATATTTTCATTTGAATTTTGGATCTATTTGGTAATTCTTACAGGTTCAAGCAGTGTTGTTATTATTGGGAGGATGTGAATTGACTTCGGGTCCACATGGTCTCGAAGTTGCATCTCAAAGCCAAAGGGTATCTTCTCAATGACGAAAGTGGAGTTTGTCAATGCAGATATATACTCTTATGCTTCTCCTATTTATCGTTTAATTTTGTTCATTATAGGGTGCTGTGTTAGACTATCCTGGACGTTGTACTCAACCTCAGAGAGCTGCCTCATTAAATAGGTTCCGGCAGAAGAGGAAAGAACGTTGTTTTGATAAGAAAGTTAGATATAGTGTTCGACAAGAGGTTGCTCTCAGGTGTAGTTTATATGTTGATATACTGCATTAAGTTATACTGCTGCGTGAGTTGCTAAGAAGCTTGTTTGAGATAACTTTGTGAAAATTTAAGAGAAAGGTTCAATTAATCTGTTGTGATTAATTGGAAATCTAGTATTTTTTATTATTGAAATGCTAGGACTGAAGTACAAATGGGTGCCATAGCATGTACTTTTTCAGCTATAAATGAAATAAAGGCGATCAGTGTAATATATTGTGACAAGCCTCATAGAAAATTTGTAGTTGTAATTGAAACTTAGTTTAGGTGCGAAAATATTATTTGGAGCCAGATGAAATCCTGTTGCTATATCTGTATTGAAAAAAAAATTCCTATTGGTTTTTATCTTAGAAAAGTTCAAATTTGAACACAGGGTTTAATGAAGTGAATTTTTTCAGTAAATCTATCAATGCTTGCACAATACTTTGTAATGTTTTTTTAACACTTAAAAAGAGGTGCAAATAATTTGCCAGAGGAACCAATATTGCTGTAATGAAAGGAAATTATTGTTTACAAACATATGAAAAGCCTTCTCAATGGTCTTGTGGAATTTTTTTAAAGTGACAGTGTAAATTGTCAACATAATACATAGGTGTTGGACTGTCCGCTTCTGTGATAAAATTTGTATTTAAGAAGTTCTTCAAATGTTGAGGTATGACGGTGCTTTCTCAAAGGTTTTAATAGTGCAGGGATCAAAATTGTAATATGCAAGTAGAGTTCATGCAGGAAGTAGTATTAATGTCCGTACAAAATCTTTTATGAGGCACACGTTGGAAATTTAGGATGCACTGATGTCAATTAGTGTTATTAGAAAACTTCTCTTGGTAAACATAAGTTGAAATTTGGAAATTTAAATTTGAGATGGAAATACAATCTGCGTATCATACTTAATCTGCACATTAATTTGTCTAGTCTTTGTGGATCACTTTCTCACAATTATTTTTATTATTATTATTTTTTAACTCTGGAACTAAACCTTCTTCATAAAAACTATGATACTAAACTATTATCAAATTGCCCTTTTAAATGGTGCAAGGCCAATAAGCCCCAACTTTAACTTATGCATTTTGTGGCTCTGGTACTCGGTCTTTATGCTGAAAAAAATCTAAAAGGAAAAATAAGGATTTTGACATTCACTACATATGGTATGTATTTTTGAAGTCTAGTACATTAGAATTTTATTTTATTTTTTAATTGGTGACCAATATCTGTACTGCTTTGAAGTTTAAAGAAAAATGTATTCGTAGAGGCACACAGGTGATCGGTGGGTGTAATGCAGTTTTTAACTTCATAAAAGAATATTATTGTGTGGTAGGTTATGTCATATTGCAAATTGCTTTCATTTTTTGATTCATTGATTGTTTATTTTTTAAGAGGGTTTACTGATAGCATCATAACAGACCCTGAAACTGTTTATGTTTTTTTTTTCTTTTTCTGTTGTTACATAGTGTTTTTTAGCCACTTGTATAATTTAATTTTAATGAGAAGTAATCCATGATTCGATATGATGAATTTGCATTAATGATCAATCTTTTCTTACCCACTTCTGCATCTTACACCTTCAGGATGCAGCGTAACAAGGGTCAATTTACTTCTTCCAAGAAGTCAGATGGAACGTATGGCTGGGGTGGTGGTCAGGATTCAGGACAAGATGATGGCCAGCAGGAAACCTCGTGAGTTATGCATAATCAAATGGAGTTCTATTATTTAATATAACTGCTTCTCTAATATTTCTAGTGGAATTGTGAAAGAGGGAAGAAAGAAAAATCAATGGAAAAAGAAATAGCATGGATGTGAATTTCTGTCCCTTCCTTTCATTTTTATAATATATTTTTCTTCTCCATTTGAGAGTCTGATTGGCTCTATTACCATAAAATTTCTTTTTATTTTAAAATCTTGCAGCTTGCTTAGTTGAGCACTATTTTGTTTTGAAAGGAATTTAAAAAGTATATTCCTATTGATTTGCACTCTTTAGGTGTACACATTGTGGCATTAGTTCAAAATCAACTCCGATGATGCGGCGTGGTCCATCTGGTCCAAGGTCACTATGCAATGCCTGTGGGCTTTTTTGGGCAAATAGGGTCAGTATCTGTGATAAATTTTGGCCTCCAGCTGTTCCTTTTGGTTGTGTTACATCTTGTGCATGCACACACAGACAGACATGCATATTTATATGCACGTGTTTATATCCTCCTTACTGTTTGGGAAGAAATGATATCCTGTATATGTTGGTAGGCTTGCCCTGTATTGCCTTGTTTTTCTAATTGCTGTTACTATATTTGATTAAGCGATGAACTTGCAAGTTCCAAATGCTATTCTGAGATAAGCTCAATAGCCATTTAGGGAGCTTGCATATACTTTTGATGCCGTTAATTTTGTCGCCTATGCCGTTAATTTTGTCGAATGAAGGGTTCAGTTGTTTTAATTTTATAAAATGGGTCAAAAAGAAAAAAAAAAAAAAGAAGCAAAAGCTAGCGACATTGCAAATGCTTTTGGTGAATGAAAAAATGATTTAGAAATTGCAGATGAGGTGAGACTGATGAGCTTACAAGTTCCAAATGCTGTCTGAGATAAGCTCAATAGTCACTTAGGGAGCACTCATATTAAGATTATGCTCAGCAACACCCAAATAAGCCTACTGTGAATAGGATTTGAATATAAGCTTGTACTAAAGGATCCATCTAGGTTTAAGCTACCCACTTTTGAAGTCAAGTCAGCAGGTTATCTTAATCATTAGTAGTAGTTTCTTTTTTTTTTTTTTGTAGGGTGTTTGTGAATTGAGGAATTTGGCTCATAGTCTTCTTGCATGCTTGAAATATGGAATTGGAGACTTAGTCCTTTTCTTGAAAAATGTTACAATATATACATTTGTGTTTTAGGACAATCACAATATTCATTCTTCGCGAATGATTGCATAATTGCATTCTAGATATGTGTAGCTCTTCATGAATGCTTGTTTGGAGGAAGGATTGCATATGTTATTGATTTTGCTTCATTACTAAGTATGCTTTTGATTATTCAAGAAGTTTGCTTTGCTTTGCAACTATTCTTGTAAAGCTTGATAAATGGAAAATGAGAATTCCCTCTAATTACTTTGACTAGAATACAATGTATGAATTACAATTTTTTCAAGATAAGAGAAATTAAGATAAGCTGTATTGAACTTAGGTGGAATGGAGGTGCCTAAAGCAATTGATCTTGGTCCTAGTTTCCTCATGTAATAACTTGGCTATAAGATCAAGGCATGTTGGTTGAAATGGGAAGATGCAATCAGAGTTGTCTGATTGTAAAATCATTGCTAAGTTGAAGGATATGGTCTATAAAATTGT
This sequence comes from Triadica sebifera, assembly GCA_023653625.1. Taxonomy (NCBI): domain Eukaryota; kingdom Viridiplantae; phylum Streptophyta; class Magnoliopsida; order Malpighiales; family Euphorbiaceae; genus Triadica; species Triadica sebifera. The sequence continues at coordinate 29,385,512 of CM042899.1, forward strand.
GGTTTAGCTTGCTATACTCTACAAAATTAATTTTGGGTGGTGAAAAGAGTAAGCGGAAACATTCTTACAAAATGAGCTGACAAATATGAGGAATGCATAGATGGATGTCTGGATATAAAAGGTAATATGAGATATAAGTTAATATGAGTTATACTAAGATGGATGTCTAGAAATAAGAGGTAGTTCCGTATAAAAGAATGAATATATTTATAGGTGGAAGTTGCACTCATTGAGGAGTATTGTTTGAGACATTTTGCCTATGTTAGCAAATACACTGATTTGGAAGAATGTGCTCATGCAATTTATGGCAATGAAGAATTGAGAGGTAAAACTATGATGATATAATTTGGGCTGAAGTGGTCAGAAAGGATTTGGCATTATTAGATCTTACTGAAAATTCTAACCCTAGATTGAGTGGAATGGCAGAGAACATTATGTAGCTTACTTAACTTGATTGAGACTGAATCCTAAGCTTGAGTTGAGGTAAAGTTTGGTATTAGGTGGTTGGATCAGTCTGGAAAGGAAGACTCATGCCATGCTAGAGTACAGAAAAATGCAATGATCTCCTGGAAGAATGTTCGAGGGCTCTCTTCCTTTTCCTCTCTGTAGTTGCTTAGAAATGGCTTTGAAATATATGAAGATTTATACATTGAACTCTAGTATATTTTAGCATTCAAAAGGGGCAGGGTGTGAGATTGATGTCTTTGCTATATTATGAAAAGGTTTATTAATTTTGAGTTTCAGTTGCATACATAATTTGTAATTCCATCAATGTGATTGTGAATTCGAATTTGATAGCAAAACTTATATACCTTTTCTCCAGTGCTTGATTTGTAAGTTGCATATCAAGTTTCAACAGTTAGGATTTAATTATATGGTAATATTTACATTTAAATAACGATTTCAGTCCATTTTGACAAAATAAAACTTCTGCAGGGAACTTTAAGAGATCTGTCTAAGAAAACCCAGGAACATAATCTGACTCCAATTGAGCAGGTATCCTCCTCAATTGTGTTATTTTTTTAATTTTCATTGTTCTGTTTCAATATTTGTTGTAAATTCCATCCTCTTTCCTATTTGGTCTCTGGCTTAGGGTGAAGCTGAAGCAAACGACTCAGACTCTGGAAATGGCGTGCATACACATAACAATCTTGTTACCTATTAAAATGATGATGATGATGATGATTTTTCGGCTTTAATAGCAGGGCATTCAGCATTGAGTTTCCAAGGAGACTCGCAAGAATGGATGCAGCAGTGGAGCACCGATTCAAGTTGAAGATATTCTAGTAAACTTATTTCATTTTCAGCTTGTTCTCTGTAATGTACAGATTTTATAGTGTCATCATCAATACATGAGGTTATCTCGTCGTGCCTTCGGTACTTTACATGATATTACCTCTGGAGGATTTTATGCCGCATGTATCGCATAAAGCTTCACTTATTTATGTATTGGTAATTTTATATGCCAAATGCCTTATTATGCTAAACATTCCATCACAATTACAGATATCACTTTTTTCATACTTGATTCAGCATAAGGAGATTGGGAGTCCAAAGTAATTGGTTTCAACTTTCAAGTTTAATTTGAGCATGACTTCACTTTTAAATGCGGATCTTATTTTATATGAAGCGCAGCCGCACGCTTAGTGTAGTGTCGCTTTTTTAGAATATTGCATCTCTTGCCACCAAAGGACAGAGAACCCAATTGGTAAATTAATGAAGCAGAATCCAAATATCTGTGTGTTAAAGATTTGGTCTTCCATATAGTATTATGAATTTGGATTTATGATGAATCGTATATTATTTATTTAAATAATAAAATATTTTATTTATTTTTTAAAATATATAATAAAATAAAGATACATTTATATTTATAAATGAGTAACATGATATAAGAATTTGTTGTCAATCGGCTAAAAACCATGAAATGTCTAGTTAGTTAATGATCTAATTTGGTTGTTTTTGCATAATATAATAGTTTATTTGCTGCATTCTAGTTGGAGCAAAGTGTTACGAAAGACAGTCATTACCTATACATCATAGGCTGTACTGCAGTGCTGACTGTTTCATTGTTCTCAACATTGAATTTCTGATAAAATTTAAGTTCTGACTTCTGACTGTTGAATTTCGAGTTTTATTATAATGCCAGTTGATTTTAATTTCATTTTGGTAATCATACTGTTGCTTTTTGTGGAAATTTAGCTGATTTTTTATGCATTAAATAAAAAAATCGTATGATCTACTTTTATTTTTAAAACTATAATAAAAAAATCTTAGACTATAATATCAAGAAGCTTTTCTAGAAATTCAGTGTAACTAATTTATAATTTTATTACATTATAAATATCAGTTTATAATATGATTTCATTTTATTTTCTTAATTTATATTTTTATATATTGATCTTGCGTGTAGAACATTTTTATCTTGATTTATATCCCTAGAATATACATGATCCATAAAATGTAAGTTCATAAAAAGATTAACGTCTTGGCAAATGTCCTATGATCCTACCCATTATCATTATTATAGCTAATAAAATACATTCCATGACCTATTTGGCCAAATTATCCGATAAATTACGAACTTTAACTATTTTCATAATTATAACACAATCTATGCGTTTTAACACTAAACACAATTTTAATTTTTTTTATAACAAAAATAGCTTCTAGAGAAAAAAGATAATATTTTTATCTATATGGAAGTCATAAATTTTTGAAATAAAAAAATTTGAGTAAGTTAACCAAAGATTAGTCAGCACACTCAGCTTAAAATAAGAAAAAAAATACTCAGATACTTACAATTTATTTAAAGAAAAGTAAAAGATAAAGTCAAATAACTGTTTTATTACATTGAAATATTATATAGGGCTTCACATAGCTTCAGAATTTACAAATATCCCCAAAGGAAAAATATTAATCATTTTTAATACATGAAACTTAAAACTAAATACATCATGGTGTATCACCCATCCAACTATAATTTATTATGTAATTCATCTTGTAGGCTTTCGTCCTTTATCAGTGACCATCTAACCAACTACAATTTGTGAGTGAGAAATACTCACATGCAAAGTAATTTGTGTCTATCGGCATATATATATGTATAGGCAACTGTATACATCCAAACTTTTATATGTGCATGCCTTCGTCATCATGTGAAAACACTATCCAATGTACATAAGCATACATCAACATGTTCAAATCAAGCATAACAACCATTTTCATTTACATCATGCCTTTATAACATGTTAATACATTATCTTAGTTAAACATGCATATTAACTTTATTGACATCTTTAACTGGATTCATATATCACTATCTATATTATTTTTTTTGTGTTCATGCATGGAAATATATATTTTAAATGTTACATACATTTTTACCGTATGAATATACATGCTTGTAACATAGATCACAACCGATGTAACATGCATCCATATAAGGTCATATTCTCATTACACCATTTTTATAACTATTTCATAATAATCATGCATTAGGGACACACACTCACTATGATCCTTACCTTTATAAACTTGCTAGCACACATATACTACACATTAGTTTACATACCGATATAACATATATTCACGATTATTTATACATTTATACCACAATATAATACCAAATTATATTCATTTTTTATAATATTTTCCATATAACTTGTTTTCTTTAACTTTATTATCATGTTTTCGCATGTATATATACCATTATAGACAATAATCCATATATCACAATTATTTCATCATATTTTATATATCACATCATTTTATCATATTCTATATATCACATCATTTCAACCATTTCCGGATATTTCATTTTTCATATACCTTTTTAATTTACTTTTTCCAAAACTTATCAAATTGTTGTTATTTACCTACCTAAGACTTTAAGCCAAACTATCATGATATGAGTTGTAAATTAGGAATGCTCTTACCAGAGTTTAAGTCACTCTGTCACTGTGTGTATGTGCTCAATCGAGCCCTCAGTCAAGAGCATTCTTATTCTAGCTTATGCCACATTGACTAAATAAAAAAAATAATAGAATCAATTATGCTATCACCCGAGCTTAAACTATTTTTTCTTTTATTTGGATGTGCTTAACCAAACTTTTCAAATTAGGAGTATTCTTATCCGAACTTAAGTCATCATGATTGAGTAAGTAATATATACTGCGGTACTGTAACTTGCTCAATGACATGTCATCTATCATATGTCAAGTCCTAGGTTAGAGAATTGAACATTTAAAACATATTCATTTTTTCTTTTTATTTCCGTTATTATATCCATGTTCGTAAGCATTTATCATAACACTAAGTATTCAATATATTTCTAGTTCATATGCCAATTATAACCATAATATTTGTATAATATTATATACATGAAAACCTCACATTATATATCCTAACATTTTTCTCATTTTCAACATGTTATTCACATACTAGATTTTATACAATATCATCATTTATCATTTGTTATTTCAACATAAAATAATCTCATGGAACATGTCATTCCATACCAAATCTTATATATATATATATATACCCTTCATTTTATATTTATTTGTAATCTTATCATATATTCAGATAACTCATAATGTGTGTTTTAATCATACTCATCATATAATATCATAATAAAAAATCGCATATCAAAACTCATTATGCTTCATAGGTGTGAATACTCATTTATGGGTATAAAAGTGTCCTTAATAGGTTACCTACCTATGAATCAAAGCATGATAAGCTACTGGTTGCAAAATACATATCATTCATAAGTATGAAGTATTCTTTAAGGGTGTAAAACTATGCTTTGCGACTTCCTGATCGTGAAAACTTTGGTGTGAACAATGAAAAACTGGGAATTGATGTTAACAGTCGTGACTCTTTATTTCACGGATGTGAACCCATGCATTCATGGCTTTCTTACCTGTGAAGCAAAATATAAAAGCTACTACTTATTATGGACATTTTTCTGGGTAGAGGTTTCACTGGTGTGAAAACTTATTCTGGATTAAGCATTCACAGTCATAAACTCTATATCACGGGCATGAATTTTAGGATTTTAAAAATAGAAACCTGAGCCAAAACAGAGCATCAAACACATAACAAGCAATTACTTTAAAGATTGACTAATGTCAATCACTCTTATCAATATTTCAGTCACATATCATGCTAATAATATACCTTTAACTTCATAAATCACATTTAAGCATAAATCATGCAAAAAATCCAACTAAATCTTATTAACTTCCCTATCCAACATTTATAATATACTATCATTTAATCTCATAATATCAGTGATATTAAATATTCATATCACTCAAAACCAATCACTTAACATACTTAAATAACATATTTCTGGATTTAAATATACATATATACTAAACGTTAACCAAATATCCTTTTTAAACTCTTCAATATCCATATAAGCTTATCCTTCCTTTCATTGTTGTTCCTCTAGATCTCTACCTCTTTCCATACCCATGAAAATCTAAAGATTGATATTCTTTCCATCTTAGCTCTTTCTTTCTCTTCTCTTTAAACTCGTATCACTTAATAACACTTTTACCATTTTTCCTTTTGATTTCTAGATTCTCCAAGCATCATCAATAGAGTTTTTTTGGTGTGTAAAGAGGAAGTGAGTGTGAAAAAGTTTATGTCGTGTTAGGTTGGATATGGGGCAGTAGGGAGTAGTTTATGACAGGATAAGGGGCAAAGGAAAGAGAAAAGTGCAACTGCTTACATGCTCATTGACATGCATTTCACGATTGTGATACTAATATTCACGGATGTGAAATCTATTTGCAGGTGTGAATATACTTTTCACTCATTATTCACTCAAAAAGAATCTGTCTTAATTTAAATTTTGCATGTTTTGGACCTGCAACACGATTTTCACTAGTATGAAAATATCTCATTTTTATTTTTAACCTTTAAAACTATAATTTATCTATTCTATCTTTTTAATCACCAACATATCTTTTAGATCCTAATTACTGGGTATTACACCAACTTCTTTATAGAATCTCTATACTTCATCTTTCTCTATTCTTCGTAATTTCCACCCTAACTTCTCTTTCTACTTCACTGTAAACTTTGTTCTCAACAAAGCTCAAAATGCATCGTTTTGAATCTTCTCATTAGAATAAATCCCTAGAATTTCTAATGGCAAAATGCAAAGTTTGTACCAACATATGGCTAAAGGAAAAGTTAAAACCTCCAACTCCAAGCATTATGTTTAGAATCAAATCAAAGTTCATATTTTCATAGCTAGCTAAGCACCTACCAATATATTTTCTAACAATAAATGCTGAAAAAGATAATACACTCCATATAAATAAACAAACAAATCATCAACCTATATACAATATAGAAATGCAATCCATAAATCTGAGAAAAGGAAGAAGGGAACCTTCTCAATGCTCTTGGTAAGAGGAGTAACCTATTGGTACCTTTGTATTTATGCATCAAATCAGTATTTACAAATTCCAACCTATCTTCATCCTGAACAACATTTTTCTTCTCTAAAATCTCCTTAAATTAGGCTAATCATCAAAAATCAAGATCGCAAAACAACAAATTTATTTGAATTGTTGTAGCCAAAGAGCATACCTTAAGCCTCAAGTTGGCCTCAAAATCAAAATTTCAGTCTCGAAAGTAAGAGAAAGAAGGGGATCCATTACAAAACAAGAGTTAAGCAATCAGATGAATGTTGAGCTTTAGGAGAGAGAATAGAAGGGGAAGTTTCCATGCTAGGGAGAAGATCTCGTGGTTGTGGCAACCTTGTGAAGCCCAACGAGCAGTGGCGGCGATGAAGTTGTTGAAGCCTTGATCACATTTTCCATTAGAGAGAGGAATAAGAGTGAGAAGGAGGATTAACTTATGTTTCATTTTATATCAAAATGGTGCGTTTTGAACTAGGTGTGCTAACTCATTTTTGGTCGGTTGACTCAATTCTTTTTTTATTTCAAAAATTTTCAGCGTATATATAGGCAAAAATACTATATTTTCTCACTAAAAGCTATTTTTGTTATGAAAACATTAAAATTATATATTTTATAGTTGAAACACTTAGATAAAACTATAATTGTGAAAAATATAAAAAAATATGATTTTTTTGGGCAATTTAGCCGATCTATTTTTATTTTTAACTTTCTCTTTTTTGGCAAAATATAAACTATTAGAAAGGATGATAAAAAGAAATATACTCAATCCAAAATTTACATAAATTTCAATTAGAGTAATGTTAAAAGACATTCTCTATTTTTTAATATTCTTTAAAAATCATCTTTAATTGATAAATAAAAAGAGAAAAAATTTTAAAATTATTTTTTAGTGTTGGAGAGAATTTAAAACTAATCGATATCTGTCATTCCTCAATTCCAAAATTGTTTTGATAGCAATTCCTCAGTCCCACTTTGGAATCCCCATCTCCCAAAAAAACACAATGCAATCTAAAACAAATGATAATCACCACCGATACTTTTCAGACGTTACCACCAGCCGTTGGATCATCATCCAAAAGATTATCTGTATTCTCTATACCTATGTGATCCACACACGTCATGTGAACCATCACCAGCATGGACCCCGCTCCACTTCATGATCACAACCATCACAAATCAATCAAGTCACAATAATACCTCCAATTCATATAATCGTGCTCCTGCTAAACACACTATCATTTCCTATATTGTCTTTATCATATAAATAGAAAATCCCTGCTAGGCGACACATTCCCTCTGAATAGGAAATTTATTATTATTATTATTATTATTATTATTATTATTATTTTTGTTTTTTTTTTTAAAGGAAGTTGGAAAAATTATTTCCAGATTGAGACTCTTCAAGGAAACACGAGTGTAGAGGCTGCAAATCTTAGCTATTTTAGGTTGATTTCTCTTTCTTTCTCATTTTTCTTGTCTTCCATTTTCGAAGCTTTTCGACAGCTTAAATTTATTTATTCGAAATTTGAAATTCGGTTTAGGGTTTGCGTAACTTAAAATAAACAATTTTAAGTGAAGCCATATTCAATTTAACAGGTAGCTGCACGCTAAGCTTAGGGTTCTTGGTTATCTGTGAAGGACGGTTGGTGAGGTTGAGCGTTAATCATATGGCGGCGGCCAATCCACGGCCACTGCAGGCTCGTCCGTATGAAGAACACTCGCGAGCTCCTATACAGATCGATGACGATGATGGGGATGAGTACGAGGAGGGTGACACCATGGATGACGTCGAAGAGGAGAACACGAATTCAGGTGTGAATGTTGCGGAGCATCACGGTGGAGTTGGAGGTGGAGCTGATGTGGTTATGGCATCGAGGACTAGCGAACTTACTCTTTCTTTTGAAGGAGAGGTTTATGTTTTCCCTGCCGTTACCCCTGAAAAGGTCTCTCTTTCTCTCTCTTTTTTCTTTTTTTTTTTCCTGCTCTCTAGTTATTGCTGGATAATTTGTTCTTTCAGTTTTCTTTAATTTCATTTTTGTGAATTTGGTATACACGTGTCTATGTATGCTTATTTTAACTTTTTATTTTGGATTCTCGCGAGTAGCGTGTAACGGAGCCTAAATGAGTATGTGAACAGTACCATCTAGTTCATTTTTATTATCTAATGACTCTGCAGTTTATATATTGTGGAATTATTACTGTTGTTATCATTGCTTTCAATATTTTAGGGGTTTTCATGTTATCGAGAGTGAAGAGCTGGTATGGTAATGTGAGGAATTTAGTCAATTAACTGGAATGAAGGAGATATTGCTACTTTTTTAATAAGATTTGTCATTTCTAGTTTTATGTAGAAATCGTTACTTTTAGTATATTCATTTTGTTTTCTTTTTTCAGCAATTTTCCGTATGTTTCTACTTTACATCATGTTGCATTAAAGACTATGTTTTAGTTGTTCTGTTCATTCTCTTATCACTGCGCTAGAAGAATGTTTTATGGCATTAACTAGCCGATCTAAATGGGGTTTGTTCTTAGCCCATGTATATGTAAGTCGCATATGTAATGTTAGCAATGTTTTGACCTTCATTTGGTACTTATAATTGGTAACTATGGGAGCAACAGATGTGTTCCACATTTATATATTTGAATATAGTTCTGTTTACTTTTAGTCATCAGTTTTCCATTGGAATTGCTGTCAATTCATTATTGCTATTTTGGTAAATTTGTGTGGATTATGTTTCTTTAAAGGGATGTTGGTTTTCATTGTTAAAAACAGGTGCAAGCAGTGCTCTTGCTTCTGGAAGGCCGAGACATACCCACTGCTGTACCTACCATTGAAGTGCCCTATGATCAAAATAACAGGGTAATTGAAGAATTTAAATTGTCAACATGATTAATTGGTTCTTCTATGGTTTTGTTTACACGCAACATTATTGTCTAGGGCATAGGTGACACCCCAAAGCGCTCGAATCTTTCACGAAGAATAGCCTCTCTTGTTAGATTCCGTGAGAAAAGGAAGGAGAGATGTTTTGACAAGAAAATAAGATACACAGTGAGAAAAGAGGTTGCTCAGAGGTATGACATAATCAAACCTTAATCTTTTCTGCTTGCTGTCTGATTATGTTTAATCAGATGTTTTTGGTTAATAATAGACTAAGTTGCTAGGATCTGTCAATTCAAATGCTGAGAAGATGATTTCTAATGCCTTTAAAAGGTTAGAGTTAGAAATTATTTCCCCCCTTTTATTGATTCATTACTATTCTTGTTTTTCGTTAGTTATGTTATTAAAGAATTTTCAGGAAGTTATCTTATTCACAGCGTCTGTCTGTCTGTTAATGTTTTGCAGTATTTATAGATTCCACATGTTTTATATGGAAAATTATGGAATTGAATTTGTTATTATATTGGTTCAACTTTAGAGTTAGCATAAAAAGCATTTAGGGAAAACTCATAATAGCTTGATGACTAATTAAGTAGACCATTATTTCCTTTATTGTTCAAATGTTGTGATTGTGGTAGGGTGGTAGCTGTTTGTTGAGCATGATGGATTGGTTCACAATATTTATTTATTTATTTTCCGATCTTTTCAATCAGTCCCTTTGTACTTTGATGTGTTGCTATCATTAATTGCTGAAAAGCATAAACAATTGGAAAATTGAAATTATGCCCACTGTGTTTGCTCAATGGTGATACAAGTGGAGAGTTTTCAGTAGGCAGCAGTTACAGATTGAAATACGCTCTATTTTCCTGAACACAGATATCCTTTAAAGGGGGAGGGGGGGGGGGGGGGGGGCAGAGAGAGAGAGATAGAAGATTGCTGCTAATGAAATTTTACACAGATTTTCAACATGTCAACCAATGCTTCTTTTTTGTTTCTCTTTATTATCTTTTAAGGATGCACTGCAAGAATGGGCAGTTTGTATCTTTAAAAGAAAGTTCAGGGGGTTCAAGTTGGGACCCTGCTCAGAGTTGTCAACAGGATGGCACTCCCCGCCCTGAAACTGTGTGAGTTGCGAGCATACCTTGCTTTAGTAGTTTAGGTCTTCAGAAACAATTATTCTCATGGTTTCTGTCATTGAAGTTTTTTGAGATTCAGTATTTTTCTTAATTATCTTCTCATTTCTGCAATGCTTTATAGTGTCCGGAGATGCCAACATTGTGGTGTTAGTGAAAATAATACTCCTGCAATGCGTCGTGGGCCAGCTGGACCGAGGACTTTATGTAATGCATGTGGTCTAATGTGGGCGAATAAGGTTGGTTTGTTTTTGGGCTGAAAATAGTTTTGTGTGTGTTTAGGTGTTAGCTTTGCACTAATGCTTAAATAAATTATATGTTGGCTTCGACAATCAATTGTTGGGGGGATTGCATCTTTATATGTGTTTTACATGGTGCTTGTGTTTAGTTAACTTCAGTCTTGACAATGTTTTTGGGCAACCATTTGATTAGCAGGTCATTGTGCTATAAAAATAAAAAGCCTACACCAATATTTTTCCAGGAGAATGTACTGTTAATTTCTTTGGATTATGAAAGTATATTTTGGAATGAATGACTTGGAAAAAATGTCTCAAAATTCTGTGTCCTTGATGGTTGCAGAGAGAGGGTACTAAATTTGGTTTGGTATTGCCCTATTAAAGGCGCATTCATCTATGCAAGTTGAAGTTCATATGGGCAGCTCGTTTAACATTTTCCCAGTTTATTTATCTTATTTTTACTAGTGTTGTAACTTCCATAAAAGAATAACATAAACTACTGACATTTGTTTAGTTGTTTGGTGAATCAATTGTGATAGATTCACAAACTTCTTTAGCTTTGATTGTTGGCTAATAATTCTGTTTTGCTGTGTAATTGATCTAATTTTCCCCTTTCAACCAGGTAACAGGAGTCAATAGGCAATGACTGCTCAATTTTGTCTTTTAGTACTAAATTGCAGTGTTAATGTAAAAGATAAGACTGAAATGTCATAACTGATATGGAATTATTTAATTCAGTGATGATTTTGAAGTGGACTCTCCCTCAAATAGAGTGAATCTTTTTATAGTTCCCACTTTTTGTTTCGTTCTATTTGGTTGTGAAGAAGGGAGTGCAATGTTTTTAAATAATACAAGCTCATGAAGAAATATATGTTTTTCGTTTTGATGTCTTTCAATTGTTGATAGCTTGAAATTTGACTAATGTTTGAGGTTCTATCTTTAGTGATTAGCTTTTTTTTTTTTTTTTTTTTTTTTTTTTTTTTTTTTGTGCAGGGAACATTGAGGGATCTCAGTAAAGGAGGAAGAAATGTTCCTATAGACCAAATTGAACCTGTATGTACCATGAGAAAGAGCTGCAACTTTTTGTGAGCTGCAACCTTTTGTTTAAGGATGTATATTTTCTGTACTTCTTGAAGCCAATGCAATATTCTATAGGTCTACTCTTTCAAATGTCTAATCTGTTGCAAGATTTGGATTTGAGCTGAGCAAAACTGAATTCTCTTTTGACTGCAATTACGTTATTGTATCTAGAAATTTCTGCATAGAAGCTCTTGTTGTTTTGATTCTTCTTCAATTTGTTCATTGCCATGCATCATGGTTTTATATTTTGATTGCTCATTTCTATCTCAGTATTCGTCCAAGTGGAGTATATGTTGTTGTGGTACTGTTGAAATAACTTCTGTTAAAATAAATGGTTTTATTGATAATGGTGCAGGAAACGCCAATTGACGTCAAGCCATCTATTATGGAAGGGGAATTCTCAGGCAACCAGGATGAGCATGTATTCTTTCTTCTTATCTGTTACAATTCTCTTATGACCTATTGGAGTTGTCTTGTTCATGAACTGGACAAAGCATATTCGATAATTTTAAGCTGACACATGGGACATGCAGGGTACTCCAGAAGATCCTTCTAAGGCTGTAACTGAAGGATCCAACAATCCTTCTGTCAATCCAGATGAAGAAGAAGTATGATATGAATCCCAGCCTTAATATGCCGAGGCATTGTACTTTAGTTCTATGCTTTCTACATGCTTGCTGTGGCACCATCTTATATTGGCTGCTTTTGTGAAATTGCTTGCCTTTTCCAACTAAAATTATTGTAGAAATTGATGGTAGCTGATTGCTTTCTGTGGGCATGATGCTGCACAATAACGTGTTTTTTCACCTGCAGCAGCACAATTTTGCCTGATGTGCATATTTATCGAGATATCTCTGTTTTTCTCTTTCTTTCTTTTTAAACTTTTTGATGCTTTTGAATTGAAACTGTTGAGTTTGTGCAATTGAGGTCATTGGTTTATGCTCGCCAATTTATTTCCCAATTATATTGTGATGCCATTCTTTTAGCAACTTGCCTTTTCTTCGTGATGCAGGTTTTGCAAGATGCTACAGAAGATCTTACAAGCACTTTGCCAATGAGAGTTGTTGACTCTTCAGCGGATGATGAACAGGTATACCATTTGTATCAACAATCTCTGGTGGCATGCTTTATATTTCTGCAACTTCACTGTTGGTAGTTAGCATTACTGTCGGAAACCGAGGTAATACAAAACTATTGACCTTTTTTTCTTTTGAAGTTGAACAAAGTCAGAATTGGATGCCTTTTCTCCTTTTTATGGGTTGGCCTATTTCACTCTGCCACCCAGTATTATCTCTGATGTAATGTTTCCTGGAGTTTATAACAAGTAAAAGATGTATGGATAATATTAGTTGGTCATAATTAAAGGTGTTGTGTATGACTCATATACATAGTAAGTGGATAGACATTGGAGCGCAACGATGAAGCGTTTAGTGAGGAGTGGAGTGATAGCATTTGTTTTTGTGGGGCGGTTTCTCAATTATTTTAAGGGTTATGGATTAAGTGAGTTATTTTGTAAAATTCTACTGGACATGTTATATATATATATATATATATATATATATATATATATATATATATATATATATAACATTGTATTGTAACCTTAGTTGGTACTATCAATAAGAAAACCTAGCTGCTCTGCTCTTGAGAACGTAGGTATATTGCCGAACCTCGTTAAATCTTGTGTTCTCTGTGTTATTATTGTTTTATTACATTTTCTTGCTATTTTTCGTTATTTCTCAACAAAAGGATACTGATATGGGAAAATATATTTTTTAAAGGTTAAATTACCCAAGTCTGGGGATTTGCACATTCATTTCATCCATTTTCTTTCCCTACCACAAAGAGACATTGGTAAAAATGAATCATACGTTTCCTAAGGGGTGATTCTTTGTTCGAAGCATCCTGAATGGTGCACTCCTTTGTTTCTTGTTCAGCACCTTGATTCTTAGTAATTATCCTTCACCTTAAGAGCCTGTAATATGTTTAACTGATGAAAGAAATGGAAGAGATAACAATTCTATTTCTGTCTTTTTGTAGTCACAAACATATTTTTTTATGCTTTTTTACTTTATTATTGCACGAAGCATAGTAAAATGGAAATAGAATGGCTGCATTATATTGTGCTTTTATTATTAGATAATGTTACTCCTTTTATTTCTTGGCTGTCATTGTTCCTGAGAATTCTCAATTTTATGTCGAGGCAGTAAATTAATGTATTTTCTTTATTGACCTTCATTATTTAACTCTTAAAAGTATAGCTTTTAGAATTGGACATTTTAGAAAAGTACAACTTTGAATATGACTTGCAATATCTTATTTTCAAGTTTCTGGGATTTACAGGAACCACTAGTTGAGCTTGCTAATCCATCAGATACAGAATTGGATATACCTGCTAATTTTGATTAGTGGAAGGTGATGAGTTGCTTCTCTCCCTGGAAGTTGGGAGAGTTCAATAGTAGATGGGCGTCATGATTATGCTGCATCTTGTCATCATTCAGCGTAGGAGTCAATGTTACAGATACTTCATAATGACGAGTAATTAGCAGGATGAGTTGTAAGTAGAAACAGGCATGGTGTCTGATCCCCATGTACAATTGTCTCATCGTGGGAGAAGATGTGATGCTGCTGTCAGCTAACACCAAAATACAGGCGATACTCCTTGTTTATATTAGTGCTGGATCTTGTTTGTGTATGATTTTGTAGCAGATATGCCCCAGTGATTCACCAGTCTATATGTGATTAATTTATTAGGCTGTTACATAATTGCGATTTGTGTCATTTTTAACAAGGTATGACTGGAATAAATGTGCTTTCTGTGTTTCGATTTCTGAATCTGGGTCTTGATCAGCAAGATTAGGTGGCATTGTACCTTTATGATTTTACTGGTGCAAAATATTCAGCTATGCAGTATATAATGTTTTTTGACATTTTTTTTCACCCTATTATTTTATTTTAAACTTTTTTCACCCTCTTATTTGAGTGGTATGTTCTCTTTGTACCTGCCTTAGTCTTCTTGCTCGACAGTCAGTACATGTTAATTTGGGTTGTGTTAAGGATGGATCTTGAACTGAACTAAGGCCATTACAAGAATCTCAATTGTGTACCCGTCCTATCTTGGGAAACTAGAATAGCGTCAACTCTTGAAAAATGACCATGTATACTATTTTACTCAAAAGAACAAAATAGGTGGTTGGGCATGAAGGATGGGAGTGACTTCGTAGGTTGGACAAGATGATTATAATTTCTCTTGATGATCTTTTAGTCATATGAGTTTTTGTCAATTAAATGTTCGGACTTGGTAAGGCAGGCAAATTGAGTTCTCTAATCTCAAACAGGTGCTAATTTATGGAGAGCGAATGTCCTTGGAACCATGAGCAAAGTGTCGAACTTGCCTGTTATGGTTTTGGTTTAGCTGCAGAATTCGTTGTCCACGTGCGTAGAAATGCCAACTCCCAATCCCACCGAACAGCTTACACCTCGCAATCCAAGGTTTCGTTCTTTTTATGGCGTTAGTTACTGTTTCGATGCCACAAATTCTCTTTTTCATTTTTTTTCACGACCTCTAGAGAAAAAGGCTGCAGTCACAAGGAATGGATAGAGTTTGAGATCCCAAACGTCCCATTTGGTTTTCCAATACCTAAATCAGAAGTTTGGAGAGCATGCAAGACGATAGTTTCTGATACGCTATGCTCTTTTTTCCCATTTTTTTTTTCAATTGAGTTGCTGAAGATAATGAGAATTGATGATATTTTTGCAGTCATGTTATTTAAAAATCAGCACACACTAGATTTTTCTACAGAATCTTGTTATTTACTGTGCAAAGCTTCCTTTGGAAGCTAATGGTTGTAGGAGATTGTGGTGAGAAAGAGAGATTTGGAGAGAAAATCTTTTGTAAACATGAAGAAGAAGAAAAAGAAAATCTGTTTTTTTTTTTTAATTAAAACTCTGCTCTTTTATGATGCTGTAAATTTCTGCACTCTTTATTTCTTTCTTTTCATGTTCTATTTTAATTATTAACTATTAAAAAAATAAATTATTATTTTACAATATATCAAAGTTATAATTTTTAATATAAAATAAGGATATGACAAAGCACAAGCCACTAGATAAATATAATATTTTAAATTTAATTGAAAGATTAATATTCTTAACTATCAATATTGATAACAGGATGATTTTCAATCATATAAAATATTTTAGAATTAAAAAAATAAAGATTCTAAGTTAAATCGTGAGTGATGAAAAGACTGTCAGGCAATGTTCAAAAACGTATAAATACATTACAGCACTAAAATGTTCGGGGATAAATACAAGATTACATGTGATTAGAGTCCAGTAATATATTTCCTATACCTATAACAAATCATGAAATGTTAAAGTATATCTATGGCATTGTAACAATTTAAGGTAATATAAGCTAAAATTGAAAATGAATATTTCGGTTTTTATTTATTCATCATCCCACATATAATGCCATTGGAGTTTGACCTATTCAGACTATGTGTTGAAGAGACTTTGATTTTGATAGTCAATTTTATCATATATAACTATAATATTTTTTTTCCGGATTATAATAAGCTGTCAATTAGTCTAAATTTAATTAAGCACATACTGCATTTCCATAAGGCAACAAGAACATAACTTTTTGGTGTCATCCAAAATCGGATCTTCAACCATTCAATTAAAATTACAATTGAACTGTGGAGATAAATCGCCTGAAAAGCACGACCAATAGGCCTTCCGAAGGACCAAGTTGGCTATTTGTCGTAGCACAACAGTAGTGATACCAAAATTTAAAATAAATAAAAATAATTTCTTCCAAGTCCAATATTATACAATAACCGATTTTCAGGCCTCAACAGATGAGATTGTATTGATTTATTTTCCACTCTGTACCCAAAAATATATACAAATCATTTTACAGATTTGTGGGATTCCTGGAATTTGTATAAGATTTTAAGAGCCCGTATATCTACTCAAGCTAAATAGTTACTAGGCTACAAAACTATTCACAACTGTGAACCCAAAAGCAAGCCCTAATAATGTAGGGGTTAACGAAGTAGACAGTATATATAGGTGGTTCAGACTTCTGAGAGTATACTCTCTAACTTGATCCCTTTTTCTGTATGGTTGAGACTGAGGATAACGCTTACGCTGCATGATCCTGTGTTAGTATCAGGTTGTCCCTTAACCTGCTTAACTTTCAAAAGTGAAGGAAAAGCAAATTGCTTCCTCTCCCTTGACACATTTTGATCTTATTGGCATGCTCAACCCAACGAAAAGCCTTCAAATGTCTCCTTTAAGTGATTGGAATTCAAGTTGCTCGTGAAAATCCTCATACGGTGAAGATTCACTAGAAGAATCAGTTTCAAATGGTTCAAATGGAGTGGTTTCACTAGGAGATGGTGGAAGTGAGTCTCTTTGTTGAGAGGATGAACCTGAATACAGCGTATGACGAGAGTGAGTTTCACATTATCAAACAAAGCAAATTAAGAAGTAATATGTGCGACAATACCTAGGATACTCCCATGTGATTAATCAGCAAATAAAAAGAGTATATCCATGTCATTCATTTGAATACACCACACACGTTATAAGAGTATCAAATAATCAAACCATGAGGTCTAAACTCCAAGAGAATGGAAGTAATCAAGGCTACATAAAAGCAAATGCAACGAACCTTTCTGTCCTCGTGAACGGAATTTCTTGGTGTGCCTCCTGATAAGCCTCTTAGCTTTTGTTATCGTTAGCTGCCTGGCAAAGGGAGAGAATTCTACATCACTTTCACTCCACTCACCATGGAAATCATTCTCTGCTTCACCCCTCATAGTCCGCAGGACAAATGCCTTGGCCTTGCGGCGTTGAGTATTGAAGAGTCCTCTTATGGAAGTTACAAATCCATCACCTGCTCCATCACTTGGACGTTTAAGCCAGTTTGGATACTGATCAGATTTCCCAACTTGATTTCCATCATTATCACTAAAATTAAGGTCAATGTCAGGAATGCCAGATCCATTGGATTCTTGTTGACTATGTGCTTTGTCTTTGAATTTCTTACCCTGCAAAATCAAAAAAACATAATTAAGGCAGGCCACCTGGAAAGAAACAAGATGATGATTGTTGAATTGTTGAACCTAGAATTCCCTAAACAATTTTTAATTTATCTCAGTAGGGGAGGATTGTCCGTATTCACAAATTAATTTTTTAGATACAAAAAAAGGTGCATGGATATTTTATCACTTAAAAGATATTAATAGACTCCAAATTTTCTTTTGATTTTAACCACTTGTTGCACCTCAAAGCTGGTAAGCAATCCACTGTCGACAGGAATTCAGTAGCATGTATATACAAACACACTCAAATAAACATCATTTGTGTACAAGGTTTAATTCATGCGAAAAACTCTCTTGGCTAATATTTAGATAGCAAAAGTATGCACTCTGAAAAAGATATTAATAGACTCCAAATTTTCTTTTGATTTTAACCACTTGCTGCACCTCAAAGGTGGTAAACAATAAAAGTCGACAGGAATTCAATGCCAAGGAGATAAATGCTACTATTTCGCAAAAGTTTGCTCACATAGTAGCAGCACATATATACACACATACACACTCAATTAAACGTCATTTGTGTACAAAGCTTAATTCATGAGAAAAACTCCCTTGGCTAAATATTTGGATAGCAAAAGTATGCACTCTGAAAAAAGTGTATAAATACACATATATCTTTCACTCAACATTTAATTGATGACAAATACTTGTATGGCTAAAAAATTGGATAAGTGCCAAGGTTAACACTGGATACTTTCTTGTTTTGTTGACAACACAGAACATTATTAGCAGGTGTGTGGGCAGTGGGGTCTATACACCAAAATTAGTAATTTGAAGGAAAAAATATGATAAGAGCGAGGTTAAGAAACTAGAAAGGCCATGACACAAGACAGCTTATAAGTGAATTACATGGTCTTTCTGGTTTATTTAGATATATAAAATTAAATTTGTAGTTAGTTAAGTATGATTATAATTATCATCATTTCCAATAGTATCATTTTCATCATCAACTAAGGTAAAAAAACTATATGGCAAAACATTGTGTAACCAAGTTAGAGGCAATAAAAGTTAATAGAATCAATTACAATCTTATCATAAGCAATATTTTAGATCAATTGAATTCAGAGGTGTTAAAGCACCTCAAAAACGATTAATTACCTGCATTCCTGTCACAGACTTCAGGGTTCCCCAAACAACATGCTTCTTTACTCGTGAGAACAACCTTCTCCACGTCCCAGTGAACTCAACACGGTGAAACGTATCCATCAGCAACTTAAGCTCATGCAGATTAAATCTTGAGCTTTCATAAGTTATTTGTAGTTCAACCTACCCCAGAATCATAAAAAGTATTACCTACCCATCAATATTATTGCACTACAAGATAACAGATGACAAATTCAAAAACAGAATTCACCTGACTAATCTTAATATTGTCAAATTCCATAACTTTTCGAGGACGAGATCTTTTCTCTTCACTTGACTTTCCAATTTTTTTGTCTTCATGAGATGATCGACCGGACTTTACAGGCTTAGACTCTTTTGATCTATTTCTAGAGAATTCATCTGCTTGTTCACTTGAACCAAATGGGTCAACTTTTGAAGAAGAAATGCTGGAAGAATGAGCCTGTAAGACAAGTTCATTAGCAACAGATTCTGCAAGAGACTCCTCCCATGTTCTGTCAAAAGAAGAGGTCCTTCTCAACTCTGAGCCAGAGCCAGCAATGAGTTTGGATGTGACATCAGACTCTTTGGTAGAATGGCTATAGGATGAAGAAGCTTCATGGATTGAAGAACCTTTCTTTACACGTCTTGCACCAGCAGTTGTCGAAACTTTCCAAACTTCCTGATCTCACAAAGTAAAATGCCATATGAACAATCTTGATCAAAGCATCATTTTCTTACGCCTTGTTAGCACTTTATACAGCTTGTTCATCAATTTAAAAAATAACTCGAGCAAAAGTGACTGCTATATAATATAATTTCACTTTTTATTTATTATACTTCATCATAATTATAAGTTTAAAAATTTTCTTCATGCAACTACATTTCTCTTGTTAAATTCTATTATTAAGTTCAATTTATATTTAATATAGAGATAGTGTATACGGTAATTAACCTGCCGTCTTTGTGAATCTTGTTCTTCTTCTGGGAAGAAATACTCCCACATCATCCGGTACATTGTCTCAGTCAAATGAATCTTAAGGGGATAAATCTCTACCTGGATTAAAAGGAAAGGGTCATATTAAGCAATCAAAAGACGAATATCTGTTTTATTTTCAAACAGAAATCCCGTAATAGATTACATTTACAGGTAACTATCCATAGAAAACAAAGAAAACAAATGGTAATCCTTTATGCACACAAAATATACATGATGTACAAGGAGTTATTAATGTGTCATTATGAAAATTGGCAGTTAGAAACTACAATTTGCAATATCACAAATTGTGAAATCTTTTCAGTTATTCCTGTTGCTGTCATATCTAACATTTCTACATTTGTTTATCCTTACTGTCCTTTTTGTCCACTTCCTTTTTCAATGTCAGTTCTTATTGTATTTTATAATTCAAGCAAAGTGGATATTTACATTTCCTTTTGTTTTTCCTCTTTCTTTGTTCGCATTTTCCCTCTCTTGACTTATTGCATTGAGCTCTAATCGACAATATGTGCATGATGCATTTTTTTAACCTGTTTGATACTGTTTAAATAGGAAGAAAATTTGAAAATGCGGCATAGAGAACAGAAGTAATCAGTCTGATCAGACTCTTGCTAACTTATTCCTCCAAAGCAGTGGCGTTTCTCATGGGTAACATGGAGGAAATTGTTAATCATTTAATCATCCACTGAAATTGTTTTAGATTATGGGCATTACTAGAATCTTCGAAGGACATTAAAAAGTGTTGCTTAAATGCTGGCATTTTAGACTTGTTGCAGATTAGAAGAGGAATTTGGAACTACACTCTCACCTGGTTTCCTTGGAGGGTGCGAGGAGAGGGAGAGTAAAACTATGAAGAGGAGGCATTTTAGTCTCTAAATTAAAGATCTGAGTTCACGTAAGTTATTGGGAATAAGAAAATCTCAGATGCTACTTTTACTTTCTGTGTCCACTACATAAGTTGCACCAAGTAATATTTTACTGTTTTCAACATTCTCCGTATATTCTTGAGGAAGTTAGTCCTGCTGCTTTCTAGGCACTCAAGTCATTTAAAATCTTACCAATAAACAAATATATATATATATATATATATATATATATATATATATATATATATATATATATAGCCTCCTTTTCTTAGAAGAACTGTATGGTTGTGTTCATTAGAAGTAGAAAAATACCCAAGGCTGCTTCACCAACTTTTTAGATAGAATATTGAGGAAAAAAAGATTAAATTCACAACTTCAAAGAAAACATCTCAAATACTTCATATTAACTAATTTTGAACTATATTTATAATTCCAACGAGATTAATTTTGTTTATTTTTCAGAAATTGAGCTAAATTGGCCATATGTTGAAAATTGTGGGTAATTAAGTTGCCCATGAAGTTAATTTTAGGGTAAATTGAACTTGACTGATGAGTTCAAAGGAAAATTGATCTTTAATTCTAAAATAAAACTAAATTACCTGGAAAAGTTCAATACGAGAATTTCCATCCCTTGGAGCTCCTTGCTTGGCATCCACACGAAGCATTACTTTTCTGCAGCCAAAAAAGTAGACATTTACAAGTATATAGAAAAAAAAAAGAAATTGATTAATCTGTTACATCAAGAAATATTAGAAAGGAACACATAAAAAAGTATCAGGACAACAGTCCTTGCTCTTTTCAAGCTCGCTGGATGACAACTAGTATTGTCATGGTACTAACGATATCTTAAAGTCACCCTTCCTGGAAAAACTAGAACTTCTTGTGTTCTAGTCTCTAATCTACTGAAATTACCTAATAGGTTTTCATAAAAATGTTGTTTCATGGCCTACATACCATGTATTCTGCCTAAGTCTTCACTTTTGTTATTTTGTAAAATTTGTCAAAAGAAGCAAGAGAAGCCAATGAACATAAGAACAGAGTGACATACAGCTACTAATATAATAAATCAGATGATAAAACACTAACCTGTAAGAATGAATTACTGAGAACTATGGGTGCAGCAACAAAATCACTAGATAAAGCAACAGAGAAAAGAAGTGCATACTCACTTTCCCCAATCTGGTGGAGGATTCCATGCTGACAGAACCATATCAGACTTGGCATTAGGCAGGCAGTTTCTCACAACAAAATACTTTGTCGTAAACAGAGCAACTCCAACATCCTTGTAATCCCGGTCAAAATCAAAGATCTGAGAATAAAAGATATACATACGAAGAAGACCTTAACATGCATTTCGAAAAAAAGGCCACTAAAAATCTGCATGGAGCATGATATACCCACTAGCATTTTTAGATCATATTAAGTACTCTGGATCCCCCTTACCCTCCCAAAGGAGATACAGCTTCTTACCATTCTTTTTCTAAAATTCATACTCTAAATGGAAACCTAGGTCATGTTTTTGGAGGACCTAATCAAAACCGTGATGTGATTCTAATCATATTACAAGGCTCAAAATTTGTTTGACAACACCCATTTCATTTAAAAAAGAATTAGAGTAACAATTACTTTGCTTCATTACTTAATTTTTCTTCTATCATGATTATTGCTACCCCTATTCCAGCTGCCACCGCCGCCGCCACCAACCCACCTCACTAAGCTAAATATGGAAATATATATATTTCATTACATTAAAACGATTGATTTTTGTAACCAAACATTTGAAATTAAAAAGTCGTTATGTCTATTCCATTTATTTAATTATCTAATTTTTGGTGATACCTATTCCATTTTATTGCATACCAGATAACCTTTTCTTTAGTGTCCAAAATTTGGGAAGAAAGCTGCTCTTAACAACATGAGAATCTTAAGAGCTATAAATCTCACTCATATTTACTTACAATTAAGGAAAATGGAAAATAAAAAAGGAAATGAAGGTTTTATCATCTTTGGATTCTCACCATGTCATTTATCTCAGCCTCAGCAAATGATTTACCATCTACAAGCATGCTCCAGACAACTTTGTTAATCTGCAAAGATATCCGCATGGCATATGATGGACTTTTGTTCTTCTCCTTTTCCATCAGTCGTAGCTGTGCAGCTTTCTGCAGAGCCATCCTTAATGATGCAGATGCAGCCTTCCTAGATTTTTTTGCATTTACAAGCTCTCTCTTGAGTCCATGGACCTGGAGAAATGAAGCTTGGTTAATTAATAGTCACATACACGACAAAAATGAGAAATCATGTCTTATAGCATGAAAAATAATACAAATAAATACATAACATATTAATTCATATTCACATAACAGGAACAAGTAGAAAAATCATAAATTTCTAGAAATTCCTTAAATACAAAAATTATGTGAGATACACATTTCTCTACACTATGATATCTACAGAAATTCAGAACACGTTCAAAAAGATCTATAAACATAAAAAAAAATGAGTATATTAAATCTAATCATCCAAAATACATGGAATGACAGTTAATATAGAACATCAAAATTAACTTGTATATTCAATTTTGCCTCTCACCAAAGAGGATCTTCCACCAATGACCATCCACAATTCACCTTCCTTTTTAGGGAGATCTCCAGGGTTATCACCATGAGGAGACAATCTCCTGATATCATCAAGAAGCAACTTCTGCTCCCGTTCTTTTTGTTCAAGGTTGACTTTAGCAAGTTCAACCTCTTCTACACCATCAGGCACCATCTCATCTGCCTCCTCCTCAATATCGTCATCATCTTCAGCTGGAAATGACAGGCTACTCTTCCTAGGCCTATATCACATGTGTTACCCAAAAGTTAAAAAAAAAAATGCAACTGATACTACAAGATCAATTTGGCACCCAATTAGGTAATTTGTCAACCAAAAAGAACAAAAAGTAATTGCATCAGGTCAATAGATATACACATTCAGGAAATAAAATTATGTAGTAATATCTACATAAATTGAAAGTCTACAGAGTCATATTATAGACAGAAAGCAAGTGCAGGTGCCGCTAAAAGCAACTTGATATAGAATAATAAAATTTCACCTCAAATAACAAGTCCAAGCATACTCATGTCTATTCATTCTTAACTCACAGCATAAAAGCAATAACTGCATTTTTTAATCATTTTCCTACACTACGGAGAATTACTCACCTTCTTTCCTTGTAACAATCTTCTTTTTTCTCTCTAACCAAATTCTTTATAAATAACAACTACAGTGTATAAACTTGCTCTTCTACTGTTTGTTTTCACAGTAGAACAGAATGAAAGGGATAAATAGAGAATCTATGATTCATAAAAATCATATGGGAGTCATATCATATGCCAAAAGAATGGGAAATAAGAAATGGTATGAACTAAGAATGGGAAACAAATCCAACTTGCATCCTGTAGAGAAGGAACAGTGTTATCAACATGATGATAGACTTGATAGCAATTTAAGAAATTGATGAATACGCATTGTAGAAGCAAAATGTTGGAAAAATCTAATGTTTCAGGATGTAGTTCTTAATACCACTCACACCAAAAACAGTACAAGCAAAAGAGGCTGTGGAAGAGAGATTTGAAAAGAACTCACAGAAGCAGTGGAAGAAGTGGAATAATAGGATGAGGACGTCATATTTGAAGAGCTGGAAAACAAAATTCTGTAGCAGAAAAGGACTAGGAGTAATAGGACTCTGATACCATATGAACAGAGGATGTGACAAATGCAAGGGTATCCCCAATATTTATACTAACAAATACAGGTCGTCTGTTACAAGAGATAATAAGTACAAGTAAATACTATATTACATCAGTAAACTAAACAGCTAATAGTTAATAGCTATACTTATCTGCTATCAGATGGTATGATGGGGCACAACTTGAATATAAATTTTGGATAAGAAAATGGAAGAGACATATTCCCAAACAAGAATAAGAGAAAAATAAAATAAAATACAGAAGATTCAAATCTGCCTATCTTAATTTTAAATTCCAGATAGGAAAATGAACAAACATCATTCCCAAACATAAATTGGAGAAAAGAAAATAGATAAAGATTAAAATCCTCACTTGGGAAGCCGTGCAAAGAGAAGATTGGTCAACACATCCAGCATAACCTGAAACTGGCGAGATGTCATTGTTGCTGTTATATTATGGGTATTGAAAGTGAGCTCCTTTAGAGGCTTCACCTGACAGAATAAATCAAAGACAAGAAAATAGTTCAAATTAAATATCCAATTAGATTCAAAAACCTGACAGTGTTATGAACTATAGTGATGAAATCAATTTATAGAGAAAATAATAAGAATGCACACAAAAGAAATGATGATACCCTAAGTCCATAAATAAATTATTCAATGAAAATATTAAACTGCTGTTTGACCTTCAGATCTGGAGTCCCGCCTTTGTGTCTAGTGTACCGAAAGTACATATCACAAGGCATAAACACTCGTTCAAGTAGAGCACCAGTACGCTTTACTTTTGGAGAGCTTCTTCGAATTTTTGGAAGCCACTGCAGTCCAGCCCCAGGATCAACATCAGTTGGTGCAACATGGGCCTGCACATGCTCCAACATTACAGAGAACTCTGTGCGCTTCCATGTCATTTCAGGTACAATTTCAGGAATTTGTACATTTTCACTGCCAAGTGCTTGTTCAATTATCTCATGTCCAACTTGAAGGATTGAATGAAAAGATCGGGCTAAAACACGACCACTAACAGCAGCAAGTAAGAACCTACCCTGGAGTGCATAAAAATTAACCCCAAACATTGAGTACCCTTAGTGAAGATGATTTATTACCTAGACACTAAGATAATATTTGATTCCTAAAGAATACTTTAACAATACATATGGCATAATCTAATGTTTTGGATAATACCATAAGCATGAAGTTAATCATAGCAATAGAAGAAAACTATATAGTCAAAGTTATTTAATTATTTATCATAGACTTTTTAAATTTTTTTTCTTAAAGAAGTAGCAGATATACTACATTCATATAATTTACACTGTAACCATGTGATGCACACATGTCTCACATACCATTGAACATTATAGATACAAGCTTCTAATTCTGATCAGCTTTGAATAAATAAACAACCAAGAAAAATCTTAAGCACAGAAATGCAAGCTTAGCAGGGCAACTAGCTGGCAAGTCCAGGCATGCAATTAAAGTAGCCAACAATTTTACATTTGCAGCAAGATTAAATCCTGTAATGAAAATGAAAATAGCATTATAATTGAAATGCTGTTTATGAACAGCATTATGACAAAATCATAGATGCGACAATAAGTTGATGGTGTTCTGAAAATCAAATTGCATTCCCATGATACCAACAAATGATCTTTTAGTTTCTTTATTTTTTCATATACACCAAAGGTCCTCACCAAGAGGTTCCAGAAATGTATCAGGAGAGCACAGTTCCATAACATTATGTAACCGACACCAATATACCACACAGGACCTTAGTGCAAATGATCAATAACAGTAAGCATAAAACTTCAAGATTGGAAACTTAAAGCACAACCATGGCAAAAAAAGAAAAGAAGAGAAGGTTGGCAAAATAGCAACATCCTTTGATGAAGAAACACATCAGCTTACATTTGCTTCTTCTGAATGGAGATTGAACTGTGGCTCAATAACATTCACCATGAAATGGCGAGTCCCTCCCTTCTCAAAATCATCTAAGCTTGTATTTGTCACTGGAAATGAAGCTAATCAAATGGATTTGTATTAGATAAAAACTATGGTAACTGAACCAGTTTATGAGTTTGCATTGATCAAATATATGTAAAATTTATACTAATGGTGCTGATTTTCATTGCTGTAGAACAGCAGATGGTTGGAGGAATGCAATATTTCCAGTTCCATAAACATATATAAATTCACAAGTTAGCAAATTCAAACAATTCTCAAAACATACCAACTGTAGCAGATGATGAATTCTCTACTTTAACTGAAAGTGATGGAGATGAGAGAGATCCTGAAGTCTCTGCATGCTGAGAAGGGGAATTGGCATCATGGCTGGTAGAGGGGAGCTTAGAGGAATCATCTTGGTTCACTTCAGTTTCAGTAAGTAACTGCTTCTGCTCGAGTAATTTCCTTTGAGTGTACTGCCGAGAAGGAGAAGGCTTGGGAGGTTCAAATGCTTTGGATATTCCACCAACCCAAGACCAGACAGCATCCCGATTCTCAATAGTCCATAAAAGCTTGAGACCATAAACAAAAACTTGCTGACAGTTGTCAGCAATTACTACATTAAAACCATCATCATCACTTGGGTCAGATCTTGTGTGATCATCGCTCTCACTCCCATTCTCAAACTCAGACCTCACATAGGTCATCTCAAAATTTCTTCTCCCAGCCTCTTGCCATGCCAAAAGCCGTGCAGGGTCAGCCTTTGGTGTCTGCCTTCTGATTGTGAAGTAATCACATGACAAAAGAAATCCATCATCTCGGTGCTTCTCAGGGCAATTACTGATAATATTGCGTTTTTCACTTGGGATTCTATCCACAGTAGAAGGCTGACAATTTTTCCTCATCAGTTGAACTACTTTTGCAACACTGGAAGAATCTTCTTTATCTAAGATAACTTTTGGCATGTGAAGGTCAACACCCTGGTAAACAAGATCAAGAGTGTCTCGCTTGCATTCAAAAGTGTACTTTTGCTTACCTCGACTGTAACAGAGTTCATATTTAAGCTTTGTCATATTAAAAGTTAACCCCTTTGCTGGATCATCATCATCTAATGGCATATGTTTTATACAAGTGGGTGTAGCATCTATCCGGAGGAAAAATTCTGTCATTACTCTATCCAGTGATAAATTGCCTGATCTGGGAATTCTTGGAACTCCAAAACGAGGCCACCTAGAGAAATATCGTAATTTATGGGGAGGAAGATAATTCAAGCTCCAAAACTTAAGTATCCAAGCCAAATCATGAGCACCAAGATTTAGCGTTGGAGGAACACTTGAAACATTTTCAGGCTTGTTAGGTGGAGTATATACACCACCATCAATAACATTGCTATCACCCATGGAGGAAGAAGAGGACAAATTCTCACATGAGGGAGTTGAGGGTCTTAGAGAGAAGTTCCACCGGAGAGACAGAGATGTCGATCTGAATGGATCAAAAACTTTTTCACGAGGCTTTCCTTCAATTGGAAGTGCAAATAGATAATGATTCAAAGGAGTCCCAGAATCACAATCCCAATCCATTGTGACTTCAAGAATAAAGACTGGAGCTTCAAGGAAAGCACCATATGCACCGCCAGGAAGTTTTAAGCCAGATCGGTTTGCCAAATTCTCTAAACTGCTCAATAAAAACTTAAAATGCTTTGCAGAGATATAAATACGGCCATCTGACTGCTGGATTTCCATGAAACCAGATGTAATTTGAAGCTTGTCGAGCTTTTCATAAGGATCACTTGTTGCAAGAATATGCCACTTAGTTTCAGAAAACACCAAAGTAATATGTCCATGAATGTAATTTCTCATATCATCCCACCATGGTAAGCTACGCTCCTTTTTAGGTGGTTGAACTAGTGGACCAGGATTTCTGACACTCAAATTAGCCCTACGAAGAGCAACACTAAAAGCATAGCTTATATCAGCAAAAGAAGGCTCATAACCTACTCCAAAGGACACATCAGCCTTCTGAAAATGTATAGGCAAATCAAAGTACGTTTTCATTGGAGGAGTTGTGCCACTAGCTGAACGAAGCATGCACACCTTTCTCCACCTCCCAATGCAGACATCTTGGTAAATTTGGGGCTGAAAGCATGTTGCCTGATTGAAGAGAAGAATAGCCACAATTAGAGAAAGAGAGGCATACAGATGCAAAGACAGTGCAACATATTGCAGTACAATCACAGAATATCGGAAACATAGACACTCACACACATGGGAAGAGAAAAAAAAAATGTTGAATTTCTTGCTACAGTCATTTGTCAGGATGGAAAAACAGTTTGGGCAAAGTCACAATGTAATTTATAATGGCAGATTAGAAACACATTGCCATTATTATAATTATTCTATGACAATTTTGAACTTATAGACCTCAATATGTAGAAAACAAGACAGTTTGTCTATGGCATCACCAAGTCATGGTTTCCTCCTTTTGATCCCTTCCCAAATATGAGAACCCCAATTAAAACCTATATTATATAATTTTCTCAATCTGCCAAAGGCAAAGCAATTTCCACATTTTTTTGCCAAATAAAGTCCAAAGAAGTGGCGCTCCAAGCAAAAAGAACTAATAATATTACTGACCATCACAAAATTCTGAAGGTCTTCTATATTTCCATCATATTATTAGGAAAGATACTTAAACATAAAAAAAATTCTCCTCCATTAAAGAGTGAAAAAATCATTTAGTGACCAATCTGCAACATTCCACATGCAAAGGTTGGGCAATTATGCATCATAATAACCTCTAATGAATTTGGAATTGTATATTCTTACATTAGCTTGACCAGAGCAGAAAAAAAAAAGGGAAAAATATGTTTGTTTAGAGAGAAATGCTGGCCGTAGATAATGTTCTAAGTAATTGCACAAAAAAAGTGGGATATGGTAAAAAAACAAATATTGTGCTAATGATCTCTGATCTACCTCACTATTTACTATTAGATCTACCTTCTGAAGGTTACTAAGCCCAAAAATGAGAAAGAGAATAGCATCTGAGCCATCTTTCCTATGGACATGCATGCAACCTCCAACAGTTTCTGTGAGAACAAATGAAACTTGAAACCCACATTCCACATCCTACTGGATTCTCTATCAATATCTACATCAACAATTCACAGTTCATTTCTACCACCAACTGTAGAATGCATTTTAAATCAAGACAAGGATATATATGCATGTGTATCATTGAACAGTAAAAATTCTGAAGATGCTATTTATATAATGCATTAAAACTATTAGTTACTGTTTACTCTGGCTGCATTTCTATCTATTGCTAGAAGAAAAACACCAGATACGGCAAATACTCATATGACAGAAAAGAAACAAAAAAAATGAATAGTTGGGAAGGAAGGAGAAGAAGAGGATGAGAAGGGCTTTTGAATCTCACCTGCTGTGCTAGCACAATACAACCTTCGCATTTACCAGCAGTAGCAGCAAAAAGAGGAAATGTGTAATTTCTTATCTGAACAACAAGAGTGCCAGTATGCAATACAATATTACTCCCATAGAGTCGAGAAAAAGGTATATTATCTTCACGACAAACAGGATCCAACCTTTTTAGAACTTCAATCATCCCATCATCTCCACCATCAATCTTCATCAAGCTTACATCCAAATCTGAAGCAGAAATGGAAAGAAGGGAAGTTCTTGAAGAGCTAGGCTTAAAACCAGACTGAAAACCTTCCCTACAGGCACCTGAACCTTCAGAAGGTTTTAGCTTCTGGCAGGCCTGGTAATATGATCTAAATGACTGCTTGTATATTTCTTCTTGCATTTTCTGAATAACTGAAGGATCCTCAACATCAATCTGAATCCCATTATGAAAAACCTTTCTTTCCGTGGTAAAATCATTCGCTTCAGCAGCTTTAGGACCCTGGTTAACTTTGCAAATAAATTCATCAAGGAACTTCAACCTGACAGCCAGCTCACACGCTTCATTCTTCATCAATTGATAGTGCTCATCAAGCCATCCTTGTAGTGGTTCTTCCTCAATATCAGCAGTAAGCTTACGAATGCAAAACTTTACACATCCAAATTTTGTTGAACTAGGGCCTTTAGGCTTTAAGCTTTCCTTTTTCACAGGAGATATAAGTTGAGTTTTAGCAGCGGTAACAAGCTTTAGAGCCCGTAACATATCTTCAACTGAATCATCAATGGCACGCAACTCCAACCTGTATGGCATGCAAATATGAACATCAAGCCCTTGAATCACCCAATCCCAGGTGATGGCTGCGGCCAGTTTTGCATCAGAACTGCTAGAAGAACTAGGTATACGAGAAATTTGCATTCTTCCACTTTTGAACACTCTGGCCCCATTAAAACTGAGCATAAGTCCTTCAAGAAGAACTCCTATACGGGCATTTTCAGAAAAAATTGATTGAACCTGCACCATAGCATCGACCCCATCTCCTACCCCAGCAGAAATATTCAGCATCTCCACATCAACAGCATAAATGGTTTCCTTTTTCTTAGGTTTATCAGAATGTCCAGATTCTGAAGAGGCATCATTCTTCTGTTCACTGTATCTCATATCTTCCTTGTATTCATTACCATGCCCCTGAAGCTTTTGAGTGCACACCAGCAACTTCAGCCGTAGAAGAAGTTCAATTATTGATAGATGTACATCAGGCTCCCACCTCACTGTAATATCAGTAGCACTGAGAAGAGAGCAAATGACAATCCCTTTAAGACCACCAAAACGCCGTACAAATTTCGCATTATGCATGTCAAACAATGTTACTTTTGTATCAAGTGTATGTTCCTGCACATGTTCCTGATATACAGAGCTTGCTCTTTGAAGTTCCACCTCAGTAGATTGGTTCTCCTTGTTCACACACAGATTGAAATGGAAGATGTCAAGAGAAAGAGAATACTTCAACCTATTGCAGTAATCAGAAACTAAGGATGTTACACTTGCAGTACGTGGTGAGCCATCATCTGAGATGCTTATTACAACTCGTCCACCCTGTGATCCATAATTGACACGCTTGGGATCAGGAACAACTGCATTGTCCAAACTAGTGTCACCACAAAAATTTACAGAACATCTTTCCAGATTTAATTTCAATATTTGAATCCCCTTCCCTGATGGTTTTGATGACCGCACACTTCGACTCTGTGTTGTTCTTTTACTAGAAGCAGATAAACTTTTCAGAAGAGCTTGAAAGGAAATAGCAGTTACAATAAGTGATTCTAGACGCTTGAAGTCAAAATAAATGCCCATACCGGTCACATCAACAAAGAGAACTAATTTACTCCTAGCACTAACCTCTTCAGATGATTCAATATCCTTCTTACCCCAGTCTAAACTAACCCTTGCTATATGAACTAAAGCACCTGAGTTAGACTCCACAACAAATGGGCTTTCTTTCAAGCATTCTTGATATTCGTCTGCCATGTGCAAGTTTAGTTCACCAAGTTCCAAATGTATCGCAGTACCCATGCTTGATATGTTATTAGCAAACACATGAGACGATTGTGAGCAGCACTACAATAAAATAAAAGAAGAAAAAAAATCAGAAGTTAATTTGCTGCCCTGGCAGGTAAAAGGTAACTAACACTGCACTCAAAAGATAAAAACAATAAATAATAAAAAAGAACTGGCGATACTTATACAGCAAGAGAGTTTGAAAGTTCAAAACTATTAAAAAGGTAAATATGCAACTCCGATTGAAGGACTTGCTTACACTGCATTACAAATAAGCAAATATGAAATTTTCACCACCATGAATTATGCTGTCACAATCTTTGGTGTGGAAATGATGATTGAATAACCAATATGGCATAAATATCTTCAAAATTTGTCCAATCCACTGTTGTTAGAATCAGATGATTCTCGATTCGAATCGTCCAAGTTGATACAATTCCCATATAAAACGATTCGAATCTCCAGTAAGAACCAAAATTAGCACTAAATCGTGGATGAATTGTTTGAATCAAAAGTGAATCACAAGAATCGGTCGAACAACATGATTCTATCGATTCATATAATTCAACATAATTAAAAGAACTAATCAACTAAAAAGACAAAAAAGACCCACAAAAATTCACTTTTATTAACCAGAAAAACAAATAAAAATAGAGAAAAGACCCACAAATAAATAAAAATAAATAGTTATATTGGAAAACAAAAATAGTGATGAAGATGATGATTTCCTTGGAGATAAAGATGATGGCTTTATGGATTAATTTTATTAGGAGTGCAGATTTAGATTTTAAACTTTTACTTTTTTTTTTTTTTCTATTTAACTTAATAGTTTCTAGGATGGTAAATTGAGGATGGATGATATTGATACATATGCTATATGAATTGCTTAGTTTATTATTAGTAGTAATTAAGTAGTATTTTTAGGTTTAGCCCTTGCTACATTTCAAAACTATAAAATACATAATATGAAGTATGTTCTTAAAAATGAATTTATATTATTTCTAATCAATATTATCAATGTGAACTGAATCTTATGATTCGATTCTCAATTCTCGATTTGACAACTATGGTCCAATCGCTATAGCTTTAATTGGCAATCAATAATTCTACTTGTAATAATTTGTCAATTAAGGAAAACACAAAAACCAATAATTTGTCAATTAAGGAAAACACTAAAACCAAAACCATGATTAATGGGCAGCTCTTCAGTCCTCAAATGGAAGCCTTGATTGGCTATGAAAATTCTCAAAAGTTCACTCAGAAGTTGGGGTTTTCTGAAACACCCTTTGGCATTGTTTTGAACAATATTGAAAATAGCACTGCTGAAGCTATTGCTATCACTGAGAGCAGATTGTTTATCTTGTTCTTTTGTATAAAAGCACATGTTCTAGAAAAAAGGAGGGATGGTAAGGTAAACTTGACTGGATATCCATGCCTCCATTTTCTGAGCTTACATACCTAAACAGCTCTCTCTGTTGGGCAGAAGAGATATTTAAGATGGCCAATTTTTACCATCAACCTCCTGAAGTTCTAAACTGTAAGGAGCTGATGAATATTTTAATAGTGAGTGCTGGGTAAAAGAATCATCAATTCATCCCGAAGTATGAAATTATAAAAGTTTGTTTTCAACTCTTTGTTCCTTCTAGGCATCCTTTCCAACTCATAGGAGATGAAAGATGATATCAATTTTTCTTCTCTACCAATTTTTTCATGTGGTTTACCACAAAATACAGCATAAGAAACCAGAGGATTTTAAAGACAAAATGGGAGGAAAAAAATAAAAGCAAAGAAAAGAAACCATGCATATACAGAGCACTAGCACAAAATATATCTTGGATGAAAGGCTCAACCATTGGAATCAAGAACAATATAGCGAATAACAGTAAGCACACTACTTACATGATAAAGCGGCAATTCACTGATACTATAAAGCACAACAGTCATCTCAGGAGCTGAGACAGTACATGTCCACATAATGGCTTTGGACTCTGTTGATTTTGGCTTCACATGGACAGGAGTTTCCTCTCGAAGTACCATTTTTTTCTTTTTTGTGTAGTGGATTTGCAACCATGGCTTTAATCTACTCATAATAATGTTACACTGGGTACCTCCCAGCTTAACATCTATTTCAGCTCTAATTGGTGAAATTTGCTGAAAAGCAGAATATCCAAGAACCAAGTAAATATCATAACCAACCAAACCATTAAGTGGGCAAATAGTAAAATATAAAGCTGCATTCACCATAGAGATTCAAAGAAATAAATTAAAAACTATAGAGTTGTTATCTTTGAGTAAAAAAATAAATAAAAACAAGACTAGAGCAAAATAACCTAAATTATTTGAGTAACCTCTAAAGAGGCGTTATCTTTGAGTGCAAAAATAAATAAATAAAAATTATTTATTCAGCATAGAGGGAAACACAATTCATCAAAGAAAAGAAACATCCATGGAAAACCAATGTTACTGTGCTAAAAACATACAATAGGTTAAATAAACGCAAAAAACTAAACCAGGTTCCTCCCCTCTGCCATTTGGAGAGGAAAAAATAGAAGAGTATCTCAAATTTTCTACTCCAGCCTCAGCATCTTAGCAAGAACCAGGAAACAAACAAAGATATGGAGGAGAGACAGTGAAATCGACTTGGAAAAAGAGGCTACTGTCAAAGAAATCTTCCAGAAACTAACGGGTGAGCAAAAGCTATATTCTAACAAATTATTTCCTGCATCTTTTTTTGTGGATAAAATTAATAGAAAGGGGGAAGTAAATGAAGATGACAAGGTAAATACGAGAAATAATTTAGAGAGAGAGAGAGGGTGAGAGATAAATAGGTAAAATGCCCTCCAAATCATGCTGGATATTAGCAACAGACAGCAGAAACATGCAAAGAAGCTAAAATTATATATATCCACAACTGCAAAGGTATTACTTGGGTCTTCGAAATCCTAGCATGCCAATTAAAAGGGCTCCTTGATTCCCCCATCATCATACTTCAAAGCCTCACAAAAATTGGATTATTGCCATCCACCTCACCACTATCAAGAGCAATGCTAAGGACAGTCACCTTTTCAAGTGGCTGTCCAACACTCACCTTCTGATTGGTTGGTGAGAAGAGAGAAAACTCTAAAAATAAGAAAAAATTATTTTTGCAAATTTCTCTCTCCTCACCAACCAATTAGGAGGTGAGTGTTGGATAGTCACTTGAAAAAGTGACTGTCTCAAGTGACTATCCTTAGCATTCCCCCCAATAACACCAAAAGAAAACAGAAAAGAATCATGCAACTTTAGAAAGCCTAAAAGACATCAAATGCTAAAATCAACTTTAACAGTGTAAAATAAAAATAACCAGATTGCACCCTAGGAACAATATTAAATGAAAAAATTATCTTTTCAGGCCATGCATAACAGAAGCTAGTATAATATAATACCCAAGAAATAGAATAACAAGAAAATATTGTTTTGCGACAGCCAATGTCATGGAACATTATATAGCTGCTCCATTTTTATAGTTTCTGAGATATATACGGAAGTTATCAACAGCATAAAGACACTCAGCTGCAGCAATTGAATTATAGAAGACTCACCTGTATGGGAATGTAAACAAAAGAGATGACAACAACTTTCAATATCTCCATGACAGAAGTACCAGCTTCTCTGAGAAGCTGAAATTTAATGCAAAAACCATCATCAAGAAGAGGCCAAGTTGAATGATGAGTGGTGAAAATTACAAATCAAAATAATTTTGATAGTAGCTATTTACTCTCGTACATGTATCTCACTAAAATCCAACTGAATATCCAGGCGAGTACTCTCCCCTACATCTTCAGTACATCGGGATTTGATGCATTTGAATTGAATACCCATTATGTTATTCTCAATTGCTAGATTATGTTCTTGATGGACAAACCTCACATCCACCTTCGGTAAAGTGAAGCAAACCTATCGGACAGAAATAAAGTTTGTCAACTGACATTAGATCACTAGAAAAGATTGACATGCATATGAAGTTGACAAATATTATAGCTTTTCTAAGAAAATTATCTGACACAGATAATAAGAAGGTCAAAGAAAGCATATTTAAGAATTGAGGAATCATGATTTAAGCTCTAAACTTATATGGGAATTTTTACAACCTTAAAAAGTTTATTGTTGTCATATTTTGATCTAATATCATGCTTCATCAGTATAATGTGCTGCCATCAAAATTTACAAACTCAAGCCATGGATTTTAAGATTGGGAAAATCCTATGAAAATGTCCATAGATCCCAATAGTCTTAGAATCAGATATTTATAGAATCATCCTAGAATCACTGCATGATTGGTAAAATTGCCATGTTGGATTAAGAGAGGAGTGCAAAAGGCTTTCTTGAGACTGCAAATACTACTACTTCTTGTGACTTTTGCGCACACCTCACAAACCAAACCCTCAATTCATTCACATGTCAAATCCTTCTGCTAAAGGGAAAAAAAGGAGAGTATCAAAGCATGTACCAGAAATTATTGGTTAATCATTGCAAATTTCATGGAGACTGCTAAAGTATCATAGAATGTACCAGAAATTATCAGGTAATCATTCATGTACACAAGTATAAAAATAAAAAGAATTGGCATGCTACTTTTAAAATTATTCCATTAGCAGATTGTAGTATCCCCGTATCCACTCAACTACCAAGAATTTAATTTAACATAAAATGAAGTACAATAGTGCTGCTACAAACAGGTTAGGAGAAGATAAAATTACTAGCACTGCCATATTGCATAGAAAATGCTAGTGTACTAAAACATAAAAAAATTAATAACTGCATTGAGGAGAAAACCCACAAAAAAAGAGATTTGGTTAAAATATAAAATAAAAACAAAGAAATGGGGGCATACATCAGAAAACCATTTAAAAAGATTAAGATCACAGACCTTTTCAGGAAACAAAGAAGCATACTTAATAATATTGACAAGGGCTGATTGCTTTCTTTGTGGATCTTTTGCAACAGGAGAATCAACTGCAGCTTTATCTGTATGAGAAGAAGCATCCGAACTCTTCTTTTTAGACAGTAGATTCTCATTCAGGTTCACTGTGACCTCCCCGCTGGTAATATCCACATTCCGAATAATTACACCTGCTTCCCTACATCCAAAAAGAGAAATGCAAAAACTCGAAGTTCATGAACTCAGCATCTTCATGACCAAAATCGAAATAAGAAGCATGCAAGCACTAAGGTCATTTTGCTCAAGAAATGGTTCAGAATATGGATACTACAGGGAGCAAAAGCTATGAGAACAAATATCCATTCTGAAAGCTCAATCTAATATCCAAATTGAGAATCATGTCAAAAATATATGGAACACTCACCATCTAAAATGCAATGTACATAAAGCAAAAATCCCAACCCTCCTAATACAGCTCTACAAGGTCACCAAATGAATTGATTTTTCTTTTACTATAAAAAAATTACAAGCTAGAGAAGTATTTTCCCAGGACAAATATATGTATATATATATATATATATATATATATATATATATATTTGACAGATAATGTTCTTTAAAAATATTCAAAGTGTCAACCAAACCCCTCATATGCACTACAGAGAAATCACACCACCTAAAATTCTTTGCTTACATCCAAATTCCAAAGTGTTTTATCTGAAACAGCAAAATTCCTTCAAAGCAATAGATTTATGACAAACCAATCTCCTAAAAAAAGGAATCTGAACACACCCTTAACAATCTGACAAGCTGCAGCATATTTGGCTGTAATTACTAATCCCCATCCACCCAAAGTTCCATTTCTTAACCATAATTTAATGTACCCGCAGTTCAAACAAGTGATCATTCACTCTCAGTATCAGGTATAAGCATGTTTCTATTTCTACCATTTTAGATTTCATAAATATTGTTGTAGCTATTTTCTTTTCCCAGTGAAGAAAATGAGAATGCATGCTCCTATGGTTCAGTAATAGTTTGCATAAATAGTACCCCTTTCATTTCCCTTTTCTTAAATTCTTTTATTAACTGAATAAAAAAAAACCAATTGGATCACCAATTAACTACTTACAATTAGATTGACAAAAGATATGCAGCTAAAATAAAAGAAAATGAAAAAGGGAAAATTACCTCTCATGACCAAATTCACAAGAAAGAGAAAACTCTTCACAAATGAATGCAGCAGAAGGCCCTTCCACTAAACCCAATGATGCATCACTTGCAAAAATGCCGCCTCCACTATCAAAGTTGGACGATTGGTCACAACTAACACGTGGTTCACCCAAGTGAATAACAATAGGTAATATGTATAGTCTCACAAACAGATTTGCCTTGGATCCACCATCTTTGGTTATATCCAAGTTCAATTCCTTAACTTCAATCACAGCTTTGGGTGTCTGCAATATTTCCAATGACAATAATAGCAACTAGTAAAATCTTTGATATGACATTCAGAACAAGAAAAAACATTCATGACATCTACACACCAAAATATAGCAGCTATAAACCTAGAAAACAGGAAAACTTATAGAATATGTAAAATTTTTTGCCAAAATTATGGGTCCAATTCCTTTTGTTTAGGATTATTATGTTAGTATCTAAACAAAACTAACACATCTATCAATCTAGCTATTTGGTTTGACCACCATTATTGAGTCATCAAAAAAATGTTTCTCATAAGCCATATGTTAATTACTTTCGACTTCTAGAACAATATAAGAAATTCTGCAATTTCAAGTCAGAGCTAGCTAAAGTTACTACTTTATTTATTTTTAATAATTTTGGAAGAACAAAAAAAGAGCTGCATATTTATGCAAATAATCAAGAGTAATTCATTTTGAGTTCATACAATAGATTTTTAGCCCACATATTTCTAAGAAACAACTTTCAAAAATAATAATTCACGAAGAATGAAAGAAAGAAAAAAGTGGATTTTAAAATAATCAGACTACTCTCACTCTATATTTAAAGTATACTCCATTGTCCAAAAGAGAACTAAGTATATTTGTGTATCCTTTTTCTTTTCTGAATTGATGAACAACTGCCGTTAGCCAAAAACATGAATATGCATATTAATCTTTCATAATGAAAAAAAGGATCAGCAAAATAACAAATGAGAAATTAGCATCAATATGCACGTGCATAACTTTACATACAAAAATATAAAACTTTAAATAATAACTTAGTCAGACATCAGTTACCTTGAAAACTAAATCTGTAACAGAAACTGAGAAGAATCTTGCAATGTTAGCTAGGACCATCCACTTTCCTCGGCCTGAAGTGCGGGGCCGAGCTCTTTGAGTTTTAGTTTTTTGTGTGCCTTTGCTTGAAGGCCTCATTACAACTTCCAAGTCAGATATTAACACTTGCAGCTTTGGATCCCGGGAAATGAAACCAACCCCTAGTTTGACCAATGACTGGCGTAAGCTGAGTCTAATCTCGCCAACTGATATAGATTCAACAGCACCCTGTACATTTTAAAGTCATAAAAGAAAAAAATGTAATTACATAATCGCATGGCACAAGTATTTGATGATAAGACAAATGAAATGACACATACTCCAATAAAAGAGTATAGAGGAACAGGGTAGAGAAGCAAAAGTATAAGAATCACTTCATAATTCAAACCAGTGAAACCTTCAATCATATTGCTATCTAAAAGTAAATTTCCAAAATAAAAGTGAGATTACTGTTTGAAAAAGAAAATAAGAAGGTGCTAACAGTTCCTAATCCATCAGTCAGAAAAAGCCCAAAAACAAAATGGAGGAGAAAAATCTGGCAAAAATCTGTACAGCTTACAAAATAATGGTTGTCTGAATATTTACAATGATCATGACCTAGCTATAGAAAGTCTCAACTATTTTTACATTAAAATTTGCTTGAAAACTCTCAACAGAAAAAAGGAAAAAGAAAATCAGAAGCACTAATTGCTATTACATAAAACGCTACTAATTAATCAAAAGTAGTAGCTAGGTCATCGTATCTTCTCAATAAAATCCACTTTAGAGTGAGAATCAGCAGATCAAATCAAGGAAGTTTTCTTAGTAAGAGAATACGTTGAATTTTTAGCCTGAAGAGTCAAGTGATTCATGATTAATGGATATCAAAATTTTGTATTACAAGCCATTATTTACAGCAATTTGTTAGAAGATAGCTCTCCCCATTAATTCAAACTCATGAAAATGAAAAAAGACTTGGTAATAGATTTAGAATATAAACCTTTCTGAACTTCATTACAACATCCCGCAAACATTTCCATCCACCAACCCGAAATCCCACAGATGCCCCCACAATCCAGCTTAAAATCCAAGCCAGTAACCTAGAAATAAATCTGGAAAAAGATGCAGAACCAAAATTAGCAATAAAACTGGATAGAGATTACTTCTATGACCAATGAAAAGTTATCATAGTTTTCATATCATGGTAACTAAGCAATTACTGTTGATATGAACTCACAACATTTAAAAAGCTGTAACTAAAGGCCTGTGAAACTAAAGACAATGTAAAACCATCATCAAAGCAATAACAATAAATATCTTCGAAGATGCCCCTACTTAAACAAGTTGAACCTCTTTCTTTTTGCTTTTCCACCAGACACTCATGTTCACCCACAAGATATGACCCTTTTGAGAATCACTTAAAAAGATGGAAAAAGGTCAGCTGAATATATTACCAAATAAACATGCAATTTCATATCATGCATCATAAAAGCAAAAAGAATTCATGCAATATATAATTAAAGAATAAAGACCATGTCAACAAACTTTTCTCCATCGTTCCAACTTCAAATTCATTAGTTTAAAGATTAAACACAGTCTTACTCTTGTCCTTCTGACTCCATTAACTCAAACAAATCATTCTTCCACTAGAATACACTACTTGATGTTCATGTGCATAGCATTGTTCAATATTATGGCTCACAGCAGAAAATGTGCGATAGAAGCTAGTATGGCTCACAACAAAATAGATGGGATAAAAAGTATCAGAAAATGCTCACTGTAACATTTTACTTAATCCAATAACAAACACTACTTTGCAAGGTGAGATAAAGAGAAAATAGGGACACGGTGAATAAAAAATTATGACTGAAAATATTAAAATAGAAAAGAAATAAGAAAAATGAAAAATGCTTTTTGCAATTAAACCAGCCCTGAAGTTCTATCTAAAGTCAAGCTGCGATATGGTTTGCAAGTACCCCATAGTTTAACACAGGGGATGTCTTGCATCAAAGAGTTAGTAAAGCATTATTGCAAATAAAAGAGTTAATAAGACATTATAGCAAATGAAAGAGTTGACAAGGCATTATCTTTTAACAGTAACATTTTAATAAGGATAATGTATCCTAGGCAAATCTCTTTCGACACTGTAGCTGTGACACCCCATATTTTTAATTTTTGCTCAATTAAGATTTTTCTTAATTATTTTGGTGACTTAATAATTTTATCTGAGTAAATTTTTTTTATAATGTAACACCCCATATTTTTAATAAAATTTTACTCATATAAAATTATTAAGTCACCAAAATAATTAAGAAAAATCTTAATTGAGCAAAAATTAAAAATATGGGGTGTTACATTAATTAAAAATATGGGGTGTTACAGTAGCACATCCTGAATTCCTGATCAATATTGAGTCATTTTTAGATGTTGTCAGGTAAACTATGTAAGTCTGAAGACTTGAAAAAGCTATTCAAAATCTGATTCAGATATTTTAGCAAGGGAGAAACACTAAAAAGGTCTATGTGAGTCTTTAAACAAAAATATTTAGACTACAGTAAAAAGATGAGCAAAATTTTCATCAATTGATAATCCAAGCTAACTGAAAATGGTGGACAGATGCAATGACAAGGAAACAATACCAATTTAGCATAAATAAACATCGAAGATATAAAAGAATGCCACCGAAGGTTCAAGGTTCATTTTGGCCAGATAAAAGGAGTTTACAGGATCAAGAATTGCCAAAGTGATATTTGAAACTAGTTTCATTTACTTTCACTTAAGACACACGCCTGAATAGAAAATGAACTAAGAGATGTAGCCAATCCATTTCAAGCTCAAGCCAAATTCTGGTTCCACATTTGAGCAGATACAAAATTCTGAAAATGGCCAGTTAAAAACTAGACTAAAAATTTTAAATAGCAAACATACAGCATATATGAGGAGAAAAGGTGGAAAAAAACTAGGCTGGGAAATTTGAAGATGGCTGCATCATTATGCATGTGATGTGGTCAAATAGATTTGATTAACTAAACTTGCTGACACAAGAAACGCCTCAGAAGCACAGATGCGATGAGTAAAGAAAACTTTTTACATGGCTCCACTGTTATTAATTTACCTTTCAGTAATTACAACATTAAGAATAAAGCATTCAAATGACGGGTGCACTTACTATTACAAATTGCTTAACATGATTCTTTTTTCCAACATTTCTTTTTTCATAAACAAAATCTTTAACGTCTAGGTATGGCAAACACTTCAATTCTGTGGCCAAAATTTTTACTTCTGCCCCTAACTTTACAACCCATACCAAAATGCAAGCTCCATTTTGGTCACTGCTAAATACATTATATCCAGCTAATTTTCATAAACAACCACATGGTTGTATTGCCTATTAAAATTCAGTTGGCAGCACTGATCAAAACAAATTTTGATTCAAAAATTTCAAAAGATAAGTACATACGGTATAAATAGACAAATGAAGCGAAATTGAGGGCACTTACATGAAAACCATCCACAATGAGATGGAAATCATCAAGAATCCGGAGAGAAAATTCACTGGCGAGGCTGCCATTGTCACTTGATTTGGTACGTTTCACGTAATAAAACTCTATTAATACATCAAAAAGAACCAGAGATTCAAATAAAATGCATTCTCTGCACATAACCTCATTTCGAGAGCCAAAATTGTATGTCAAAATGAGAAATGAAAACCCTAAGGAATTAAGCCGATTGAAGAGGAGAATTTCCCTCAAAATTGATGTGGCCTTTATTTTTCAGTATCAAATGACTAGGAAATAGTCTTCGAGGCATGGCGATCGGGTTTGTTTCATTTAAATGAACGCAGATCCGATCCGCAAGGTGCTCGATGGTCACTGAGAGGGAGGAAGGAAGGAAGGAAAGAAAGAAAGTGCACCGAGACTATTTCCTTCCTTGTTTTACATTCTCTTTTTATTTTTTACCACTGCGGCTTCAATCAGGTGTGGTGAGGTGTAGCGAACGGGATTGTTTTTTTTAATTTATTTTTTCGAGAAACGTACTTGAGATGTTTTGGTAAGGATTTAATGGCGAACGTGTCGATTAGGATTGTGATCTTTTGTCAACGCCTCATCGCCGAGTAAAGAGTCCCAATCATGACCCAAAATTTCGGTGACAGTTAAATTTCATTGGTCCACGTGTAACGGGGCTTAAGAAAGTGAGCTCCATCTACCCATTTAAATGAATTGGGCTTTAGGGTTTAGGGTTTAGAGTAACAAGCCCATTAGCCAATT
Organism: Triadica sebifera; assembly: GCA_023653625.1. Lineage (NCBI taxonomy): Eukaryota > Viridiplantae > Streptophyta > Magnoliopsida > Malpighiales > Euphorbiaceae > Triadica > Triadica sebifera. The sequence goes on from CM042899.1 coordinate 29,428,976, forward strand.
GCCACATTAGCCATTAGCCGGTCTCCGTTCTTTCTTGTTACGAACAGACGCTTCTAAAACCCTAGCTCCTTCCCTTTCATAAACCCCAGTTCTTGTTTTTGTTTTATTTTTCTTTATTAATAATCAAGGTTAGTTGAGTATGGCAAGAAATTCTTTTTTTTTTACCTGCTATTTGTCATGATTTAGTTAATTGTTCCGCTGAAATGTTTTGGTCTATTATGGTTTCGCTGAATTGATTGCTTTATTTGTATGGGTGATTGTTTAGGAAACAATGGAGGAGACGAAAAATTCTGAGCTTGATCAAAGTTTAAAGAAGTAAGTTTGAATATGCACCCGTTTAAAATTGCCTTTTTGTTTACTTTTAGCTTTTTGGGTTTAGCTAGTTCAATTACTTGCGTTCATCATTTGATAGGAAAGCTCCTCAATTAGCTGCGCTGCTGAAAGAGATGAAGGATGGTTTGGATGCAGTGAGGAGTAAAGTGGAGGGTTTAACAGCTAAGGTAAGGAAGCATAGCTTCTCATAATAATGTTGAAACATTGAGTAAAGTTTTTTTTTCTTTTTTTTTTTCCTTTCTTTCGAGATGAATAGACCTTGCTTTTGAATGTTTTTAGTTATTGCAACTCTTTGAAAGGTTCTTGCCCAATGAGAAAAGCGCTATGTATTTTTTGGGTTTTCCGTAGATGTATTTTTTGTAGTTGTAATGTTGTTTTCTGCACGATCATTTTGGGGGCCTTGTTTCTTTGTGGTTTACAATAGGTGAAAGCAAATAATTTTCCAACAGCTGATGGGATAAGCTATCTTGAAGCTAAACATTTGCTGCTCCTAAACTATTGCCAATCACTTGTATACTATTTGCTCCGCAAGGCAAAAGGCTTGTCAATTGAGAAGCATCCTGTAGTTCGAAGCCTTGTAGAAATACGGTTGTTTCTGGAGAAGGTTTGGGCAATGTTTTTATGTGTTCATCCCTGTCTGCGTACCTGATTAGTGACTGCTAGATTAATTGTTTAACTAAATTTTCACCAACAGATAAGGCCAATTGACAAAAAAATGGAATACCAAATTCAAAAGCTAACCAAGGATAGTGGACATGCAATGGAGCAGCCAAGTATCAAGGATAATGAATCAGAGGCTCATGAGAAATCAGAGGATTTGTTGAAATATCGTCCAAACCCAGAAATGCTGATCAGCAAATCTGATTTGATGCACGGGGTGAGTATTAATAATTATGCCAATCAATAATATTATTAAAGACAGAATCTTAAGGTTTTGTTTGCTATTTTATGTTTTTATGCTGTAGGATGATGGTGTATATCGACCACCCAAAATTGCCCCCACAATCATGGAAGAGGATAAGATGTCAAAACAGGAAAGAAATGCCTTGAGAAGGGAGAAAGAAACTCGTCGACGAGCTAATGAGGGCTATATGAAAGACCTGGTAGATGATATGGAGGGAAGACCAGAAGAGGTCAGTCATATTGTACTTTTTCATTCTTATTTAGGCTTTGAGGACTTCATATGCTGGTTTGGTTTATTATTTGTCATTTGTGGGAAACTACAGGTTAGAGAAAACATTGGAAATGAGAGTAGGGAATTCATCAGATATCAGCAGCAATGGGAAGAACGTGCAAAGAAAGAAGAGGAGTTTTTTATACGAGCTCCTATTACTAAGATGGAGAAGAAGCAGCAGAAACACTTAATGAAGTCAAGAAATGGGTATGCATTTTCAAAATTAAGAATATATTATAGTATTTTGGAAATTCATTGTTTCATCTTTTAGTCTGTAAATTCATTGATTCATTTGTTTGTTCCAGGTTGCTTGCTTTGACTGATGATTTCTATGGTGAAATTAAAACTTTGCCCTTGGAAGATAATACTGGTGATCAACCAACAAGCTTCAACAATGGAAGCAGCGCAACAGGGAAACCTAAAAAACGAAAGGTACCTATTTTTTAACATTCAAAAATGTCATGGGGTCAATTCAAACTACCAAACTAACTTCGCTTTGCTAGATTGTAATAGTATGAATTCTCAGCTTGGCTATCAAAATCTTACAAAATTGAATCTATAGCAAGATTTTGACCTATTGCTTTCATCTGGTAAAATGAATCTGGCCATATTCTCTTAGTCTGACATGCTATAGCCATTGCAATAATCAAAGAATTTATCTTAGAATATGAAACTCCAGTTAAGAAAACCATCAAATTTAAAAAGTTTGGATCTCTCAGGTGCATCATGCATGCCTCAATCTATGTTCTTTTTTTTCCCTGCCCTTTTTTGTCATAGATTTTAAATTTTCAAAATTTCTGTGAATGAGGGATTTGACCTTTTTGGTTATATGCAGAGGAGACATTAGAACAACAAGTCTGGTCTTGCAATGGATAACATGGATGGAATTCAGAAGTTCAATTTCAGTATTATGTTCAAGCAGTATGATAGAGCTTCAAATCCAGGTTTAATGTTGAAGCTGTATGATGGAGCTTTATATCCAGGCTTAAAAGGACGCGGCATGAAATGGTCTGAAAGTTTTGCTGACTCAAAAGATGTCATTTTGAATCAAAAGATGTTGGGCAATATTCTCTCAAATCATTTTTGCAATATTATTAAACATTAGCATTAGTTGTCTTTGGTGGAATTTGGTGGGTGCAAGAATAGGCTACTCGCTTCTCTTTGTTATACTCGGATTGAATTTATTTATTCAAATATACTTACATTTATGGCCCTCTTGTGACTTTGTATTTTTTGCTAATAATGCAAATTTGTTGTTTGGAATGGTCGGAAAGTAAAGCTGGAACAAATTTGTCCCATTTGACAGAACTTGAAAATGTGCAATATTGTAGAGTAAATGAACCTATAAGTCCATTTTAAGTTGATGGAGAATAACGAGCTATGTAAAGCTTGAAGAATTATACACAGATGTTGACATGTATTAAACAAACTCTCCAATTCCCACTTAAATTAAAGCTAGCATTTCGGCCTCTCCATATAAAGCGGCCAATTAAACCTAATCTTTCATTGAAGTAAATTACAAATTTACAACCAATAGTCGATTTATGTTGCATGTGACAGCCATACATTATGTAAATTGTAAGTATGTTTACCCTAGGCCCAAAATGTCGATCAAGTGATTTTCCATAGTTCTGATCTCCAGAATATGATAGTATTCATCATCATATTTGGTCATTGGATGAAACCTGCATCAGCTTTTCCATCTCGTTTTGAACAATCTATCGAGTTGTTTTTCTTGAACAATTTTAAACCCACTTGAGCAATTTTAAACCAACATGAATAATCTTAAATTTTTGAAAATCCAAAATGGGGTTTCTTAAAGCGGGAAGATTTATTTTTTTCCTCATAATTTTGTAATCTAACCCGAATTTACAAACACTACCTAGTACAAGGCAAAATAAAGTATTGCCAAAAAAATAGGCCGTTAATCAAAATACACGAAACCTCTAAATGGAATACTGTGGTTAGGCTAATCTGAAGTCTGCTTGGTGGGCCGGGCTGCATTGTACAGAGCAAGACCCAGGACAAGAATCACGCTACCAAGCAGAAAGAAGGGACTCAGACTTGCTCCTTCAGGAAGATATGGAATGGAAGGGACAAAACATAAATTGATAGTGGCACTGCAAAGCAAAAGCAGCATTAGCTTAACGCTTATATAAGACCCATAATTGCATTCCAGCGTGTGCTTGCATGGGCAGACACAGTCAAAGATTTTGTGCATGTTCTGTATGCACAGATAGAGTACCTGACAACATTACAGCAAGAGAGGCAAAAACTGCAGAAGAATTTTTCACCAGATTAAGCAATGATATGTTGAAAGCCATATTTGTTACTATGTAAAGCAGTGGAAGCAATGGAGACCCTTCGCAACCTGCAGCAAGAACCATAAAAACAAAATAAGCATAACTACTTGAGATAGACAAATTTTTGTGTCTTTCATCAAGGCAAGAAACCAAATCACCTTTACAGCGATTTAAAATACATAATCCATAATCATAAGCCAAGACCTAATATTGTGGACCATTGACTGTATACCACGCAAATACCATGAACCAGATTATCAAGGGCAGTGCCATATTTGTAACTAAGTGGAAGATGGCTCAGTCCTATTATGAAATTTTCCAGAAGCATATTTGCATGTTAGAAAGCCAACTCTCCGGTAATTTTGTAAATGATCATGCATATATTATACATAGATATTCTGTAGGATACTGAAAAAGTTAAAAAGAAACAGCAAGATAATTATCAGCATGTCAACCCAGAAGATGAAAGCTTGCCTGGAGAATTTCTTCCCATGTTCACAAAGCAACCAGCACCACTTATCAGGAAGGAAGCTGAGTAAATGGAATGCCTTTCAAGTTTGACAATAAAGGTAGAAAGAGGAGGACAAAAAGAGCCTACAAGTTTAAGAAATTTCTGAAATCAAACTCATGAAAAGATGCATGACATTCAAACTGATATGGTAAAACACCTAAACATCAATATCGAATAAAATTTTCATTACAAGTTTGGGCACAAAATTTGGTGACTTAGTTATGGGTAATTTTGATAACAGGACTTTCCAAACAAAAAAATCACTCCCACCACTTTGACACTTTTCATCTCATGGATGAGTTTTTTTTTAAAAAAAATTCAAAAGAACAACTCAAAGAACCTTCTAAAACATTCTACAAGAATTCCGAAGGACAATGACAATAAAAGTATATAACAATTTGCTTATAAGGGCTTGACCTGTTAAAAACAAAGTCATTGCCAACTGCATCAGTCAATGCTTGCCATCAAACAGAAGAAAAAAATATCGCAGCTTTGCTGAGTTTTACTCAATAAAATTTGAATAAAAGAACAAAAAGTTATTGCCACAACATTATCTAGAGCAACCCGTTATACAACACAAAAAATTTTGCAGTTTTCTGGAGTCTACTTAACCAATGGTATAACCAAGCCCTAAATGGCATTATGGAAGCACATCAAAGAATATTAAAACATGTGTAGTTATTGCAATATTGACAGGGTCCAACTAATTGGTGGTATAACCAAACAATTGGATGATTGCACAGATTGTAGATTATATAACATCATATATAGATTTATAGTAAAACAACTAGAGGATTGCACATAGAGCACATCAAATAATATCACAAATATAAGGAATTGTGCTTGGTAGAAATAGGAGAGGACTGCCATGTTCACATGGAGACTATATCTTGATCCTTGATTCAAACTAACAAGAGAAGGGTAACCATGTTTATGCTTGTTTTTCTCCCAATTCTATAATAAGGACTAGCATCTAACAATCTAAATTTACGGTAAGTTAAGCACAAATTACCTGAAAACCAGAGCCAAAAGAATTCACAACAAATATGTCAAGTGACTTTCCCTGCACATGACAGCCAAGGATGTTCAGAGATCCCGACTATACAAGTACGTTAGAAGTCCAATTCAGAAAAGACATCAGTATATAGGGCATACCTTTAGGTGCTTTGCAGCATCCACAAATACAAACTCCTGTTAATAGACAGATTGGTACTTTTATTTTTCTTATTCAGCATATAAGCAAGAACAATAGCTTCTGATCGTAGACTACAGTTGCACCTTTATAATAGAGGCACCAGCTTGAAAAACACTTGATATTATCATTATTGCTGGCCACATGAACTCAACTCCAGATAGCATTTGATCAGCATTGGATCCACTACAATAATGAAACACACTTACCACAACTGAGTAGAAATAAAAAATTGTAGGTCCCAGTATAGCTCAAGGGAGAAAGGAGGGGGGTGAATTGAACTTTTTAAAATTTCTTGATAACAGTGTATTCTAATGGTATTCCAACTTAACTCAACTATGTTTATAAAACGATTATGATTCTAAGTTTCAATATCAGAGAATGAAATCACCTTGTTCAAATGAAAACATTACAATTTGAAAATACCCAACAAACAAATTACCTCTTTCACTTGTGTCCGGACTTGGATAAACAAATTTAAAAACAGATAGTTTTGCAAAAACTCTTTTGATTTCTTTAGAACACAAAATCAAACTTAAAAACTTTTTAGTAAACCAGAAAATGAACTTTGAGATGAGATAAGGAAGGAAAGTTTAACACTTCAATTTATAGTGTTTCGGCCATATTGCCTACATCTACACCTCAAGATATAATCTAGAAAGTTTCTCTCATCTAATGATCATTTTGAAAGGCAAGAATCAAGACAGTTAAGTTTTAGAATTGCTAGTCTATTCTCTCAATTTCAAACCCAAATTTTTACAAAGTAAAATTTGAAATACTTGAATAGCTTTTATATCTAAAGTGCTAAACAATTCACAACCAAGTTTTCAAGCACAACTCGGAAACTTTTACAAAATATGATCACTCTTAAACTCGAAACAAAATACACAATAAATTCTAGAGCCAAAATGGAAGATGTCTAAGAATGAAGCTCTATTGAAAGGATTTTTTAATCAAGCAATCATGGATTTAAATTGTCTATGATCGCGAATGTTGTTGCATATAACGAAATCGGGTTTATAACGGCATAACGTAACGGTAACAGACTGTCGTTGTGCAAATTTTTTTATAAAAATTGCAAAACTCATGGAATTAATGTATTTTATTGAAAATTCATTACAATTAAGAAATATAATTATCTAAAATTGGCATAAATTCAAAAGCAAAATACATTTAGTTTAAAATTGTAAGTTTTTATTACATAATCAGTATTATAGCTAATACAAAACACTGTTCGAAATATTATATTATCTAATATACTACTACTATTACCAAAATGAGTATTTTATATTAATTTAAATAAAAATTAATTTAAATTTTCATATAAATAATTTGTTGAAATTAACTAAACTAATGTTTGATAAAATTATAAATTTTTGTTTAAATATAACTTACTAACTACGCTTAATTAATTAGACTATATACATTTTTTCATATGAATTTATTTATAATAAATATAATAGTAAATAACTAAATATAACAATTCTTTTCCAAATTTTTTTTTTAATAAAATTCATTTAGAAAGAAAATGCACTAACATTGAATTGACTTAAAAAATTTACAATTGATAATTTTTATCATGATTTAAACTCTCAATATTTCAAAATACAAATAATTTAAAAAGGACAAGACCATTAATTGCAAATACTGAACTCTCGGATTTTTAACAGCAATTTTTTTTTTATGTCCATTTCATTCCCCTTTTTTAATGAAAATCATTCTTGAACAAAGAAAAGCCCAATCCCGATGCATTGAATTTTTTTGACTTTCATTTATGCTTGTAGTAGGATAGCCCAATTCAATAGAAATTAAAAAAAAAAAAAAGTTAATTAAAAATTTAATACCAAATAAGAGCACTGCACTGCACAATTTTTGCTTTCTTTTCAACTTCTCTCTCAAACTCACAAGAAACCAAAATAGAACATAAATCACCAAATCAACTTTTAGCTCAAACTCGCCGAAAGCCAAAACACAAGAAAATCAGTAGACCAAAAAGAAAAAGACCAGAAAAATCACCATACCACTGTCCACAACTGCTCTTCGTGAACCACAACCACTACCCACTCCAAACCCATCAATTTCAAATCCTAGTCAGTAATCCTCAAAGGCTAGATCTCTTACGCGGTGAAAACCATGTCAGTTTCTGTTAGGTTTCCGATTCTCTTTAACAAATCTGACTTTGGTATGGTGTTATTGATCAGAATTGTCAATTGGGCCTAGGGAGCTTGATTTAAGGATAAGATTTGGCAAGAAAGCCACAAGTTATTATGCATTTCAAAATATAGATAATGCATTCACCGGTTATTTCACGCCATTACCCGTTACGGAACACTGTTATAGCCGTTTTTAATGCAAAAAAAAAATTGTTGTTATACCACAGCTGCAATGGCAACGGCAAACTGTTTTTTCTTTAAATAATGGTCGTTATTTCAAACTATGCAAGCAATTTGAAGCACTTTTTTCTTGAGAACATATGTTTTCCCAACTTTTGAAACATAGTTTTAACTTGTATTTATAGTCTTAGAGACAAAAATTAGCCATTAGAGCTAGTTATTAGCTATTATTTTATCTTGTAGTGAAAATCTGTTAGTTAAAAAATTAAAATACTAGGCTAGAAACCTTTTTAAAAAACCACTTTTCTGACTCATGTAAATAGCATTTTCTTTGATAACTTATGTAATTTGAATTTCACTTTAGGCATAAATCAAATTGCCTCTATGCTTCCAAACTTTTTGCATAGTGTATTCTAAAAATAAAATAGATATTGACAAATTTTAACACATTAATCATGGTTTTATTATCATCAAAATTTGGGATACATAGATTGTAGCCTTTGAACCAACATTCTTCCCCCTTTTGATGATGTCAAAACATTGATTAACTTTCTTAGAATTTTGTCCAAAGTTAGCTCCAAAAATCTCCCCCCTAAATCATGCTCAGTGCATGTAAATAAAATTTCAGCACAACATCTCCTAATATATACCTTTTCTAAAACAAATCTAGTAGAGTGATATAATCTTCTATCAAAATACCACTTTAGAAATCAAGTAGCATTTTGCTAAAATTTAGCTCGTTCTTGATCAGCAAACGTTTTCATATCATATATTCCAAAATTAAGCATATTCAATCAAATCAAAATTCTAAAATCAATTCACAAATAAGTTTTTAGCATGACAACCTCATAATTAAAGTGTACACACTTGCAATCACAATCAACAATCCAGAATGTCAGTCTCAACCCAAATATCCAATATCCAAAATATCAGTTTATATTCAACTTCAACTATCCAAATAGCTCAATTTTCAACACAACACAATCCAAAATAAATCCAAACTGACATCATAAATTCAATAGTCAACATTTTAACAGTTCATAAGTTCAAATATCAAACATCACAAAAACATCATAATTCGACAATTCGCATATTTTTCTCTCTTTTTTGTCATCAATCATAATGGGGTGTGCAATCACAAAATACTTTAAGAGTTCTACAAAGTAGACTCAAGCAACCACAAAATATCAGGCATAAAACATCAAATGCATAAAAAGTTTTAAAAGAAGAAAAAAGTTTTTGAAAACATGTATAATTAAGGTAAAATGGCTTGTTCTTCCCACCGGTTGTATTTAGTTCATCATTTTTGCTTCCTTGCAGTTCCCGCAACCTGTTGGACCTCCTACAATTTTGGACAAACTTAGTCTTGGGCTTGCCTTGGGTTTTGGCCTTGTTAGCGGTACTAGATGAGGAAATGGGAGTGGTTGGTGTAGGCTGTGCAGGTGGAGGTAGTAGCATGCCTTGCTGGGAAAGGCTAGAAGCTGCCAACTGCATTGCATATCTTCTTAATTTCAATTCAAGAGCCCTAATTAGACTGCATATATTGAGAAGTTCAGCAATAGGGAGAGTCACCATGTGACTGCAGGGGAATCCTCATCATCTTCAATTGTCAACTCATCTGTGATCTTATCAATATCTTCCTCATCTTGAACTCTCTGCCTCAGTATTGACAGTTGCAATCTTGGCTGCATTTCTCTCATCATGATTATGAATACTTGGTGGATCATTTGCAACATTAATAACTTGTTCTTCAATTTCATCCTCAACCTCTGTCTCATTTTCTTGCCCCTGTTCCAGATCATTTCCCATGTTTGCTCCAGATTCTAGCTTCTTCTTACTAGGATCATCCATAATTGATTTTTCAGTTTCCATGGAAATTTCTTCAGGGTCATCAAGCACTTAATCAACTTCACTCTCTTGACCACTCGATTCTTTCAACTCTGGTTTTTCAAACATTGGTTCCTCAATAAGTAGCTTTCCCTGTTTGACTTGACTCTCATCCATATGTCGTAAAGCCCCTACCATTCTTACATTACATCTTGATCATCACTGTCAAAATCATTCTCAATTTCAGATTCAATCACTAACTTTTTTCCTTTCGTTTTTTCTTTTCTAGCCCTAGCAAATTCCTTTTTTAGTATAGCAATCTCAGCATTTTTCTTTTCTTCCTTCTCTATTTTCTTTTTAATCCTTTCCAATTTAGCAATCAATTTTTCCATCTCAGTCACCTATTTGTCAGTCGCAGTTATTTCTTCTTTTCTTCTTTTTTTTTTTGTTTTGACTCTTCCTAATCAAAGCCACCTGCTTATTCATTTCACCAATTTGATCATCAATATCATTGACAATGCACTTCTTTTTCAGTATAAATATCTTTTCATCAACTTTTTCATTGGTTTTCAATTTCTTAGACATCGAACCAACCTTCTCAACCACAACTTTTCTCTTGCCAATCTTCACCAACCTGGCTTGAGAGAGAATAAAAAAATTCTTCCCAATTGTAGAATTTCAATCACTGAGACATAGTCCAAATTTCCATCAATCAACTTCCAAATTTCAAACCAGGCGTTGAAAGCATACCACATGGATAATTTGTGTTTTTTTGTACATGAATTGAATAAAGAGAAAACACAAATTAACCATTGTAGAGTTTTTAATACACCACATCTATACTAAATCTAACTTATTTACGTAGTCCATATTTCCAAACCAAGACAACAAAAAGTAAGCAATCAGTTTATGTAAGCCTCTATATTCAATAGTGTAAGCCTCTATATTCATTAGCCATCAAAGTGGTAACTAGCCTTTTTCTTTCAAGTACATTCTCCTTATCTGTTAGGATCTTTTTAATAAATACATTTTTATCAAGTTGGCAAGTCCTTTTAGCACAATATTTGTTCCTTTAGTGAAGACTATACCATCATTAGGAATTTTAAAGACTTTTGACAAGATTTCTATAGTCAATTCATAATTTTTTTCTTTCACAGTTTCTTTCATTTATTCTTAGATGTTGCAACCCTACTATTAAAGAATTCCCTAACCAGAGTAGGGTATACAATTTCTTTTACATTCATCAACTCACTCCAGCATTGTGTTTTTAATCCACTTCCAAATTTTTAGAACTTCATTTTCAAAGAATTTACAAACAACAAATTTTGCAATGATAAAATCATCAAGTAAAGTAATTACCCGTTCATCGTCGTTTTCCTTATCCCTGTCTTCTGACTTTTCATTTTTTGATTTAAAGCCGTCTCCATGACTTTCGTTTGCTACGAGTCCTTATCTCCATATCCATTTTCACTCTCCATAGCTTCATTTTTCTCTGGAAAATCATCATTCGACTTCCTTTGGCTGTCAGAGATAATTTCATTTCGAGTTGATGATGGATTGTCGGATGAATGGTCCAGTGAGGGTGGAGTTGCCGATTTGGGTGAGATTAGTGATTTTCAATCCATCGCCTTATTCTAGCCATAGCGTTAGGGTTTGTGTGGTTTTTGTTATGGCAGAGATAAAGGAAGGAGATTTGAGAGAGGATTCAAGAATGAAAAGAGGGAGAAAAACCTGTGTGAGAAACAGTTAATGAAAATAAATGGATTTTTTATTTTTGAAAATATTATTTGAATTTTGAAATTCTATCATAAATGAAAGTACTGGTTTTGAGGCAAAAATTCAAATTTCCAAAGTAATATGATATGAGTTTTCTAATGAAATTATATTTTTTCAGAATGAAGTATTGTGATAGCATGTTTCAGTAGAAAAAATATAAGCTGGGGCAGTTTTGGATATTAAATTAAAAAATTACCCCTATATTTTATATTTTTGTTCTTTAGGCACAAGGGTAAATTTGTAAAATGGTAATTTTGAAAATATTTTCAAATAACCCATCTTTTATGTGCTGAGGTGAAATTTGCAAGATATATGTGATTCATGTTTCATATACTTATTTCAGTACAATTAGCATGCTTTTAGAATTAAGTTAGAAAGATAAAATATTAGAATACCATGGGGTAAGTTGATGAATGTAAAAGAAAATGTATACCTTGCTCTTGTTAGGGAGTTCTTTAATAATAGGGTAGCAACATCTGAGTGCAAAATGAAAGCAATTGTGAAAGGGGAAAAGTATGCACTGATTATGGAAATCTTGTCAAAAGACTTTAAGATTACTAATCATAGTATAGTCTTAACTAAAGGAATAAGTATTGTGTTAATAGGGTTGGATAAAGATGTGTTTATTAAAAAACCCTAACAAATAAGGAAAATGTACCTAAAATTAAAAAAAAAAAATTGGTTTATATTTTGATGACCAATGAATATAGAGGCTTTATATAAACTGATTGATCACTTCTTGTTGCCTCGGTCTGGAAGTATGGATTATGTAAATTAGTTAGATTTAGCCTTAAAGTGGTGTATTAGCAACTCTAAGATGGTTAATTTGAGTTAACTATTTATTAAATTCATGTATGGAAAAAACACAAACTACCTATATGGTATGCTTCCAACAACTATTTTCAAATATTGGAAGTTGATTAATGGAAATTTGGACTATGTGCCCAATGATTGAAATTATGCAATTGGAAAGAATTTTTTTATTATCTCTCAAGTCAGGTTGGAGAAACTAGCAAGAGAAAAGTTGTGGTTGAAAAGATTAGTTCTGAGTCTAAAAAATTGAAAAGCAATGAGAAAGTTGATGAAAGAAATTTATACTGAAAAAGTGCATTGTCAATGATATTGATTATCAACTTTGTGAAATGAACGGGAAGGTAGCTTTGATCAAGAACAACCAAAAGAAAAAAAAATGTAAGAAAAGAAGAAATAACTGAGATTGAAAAAGAGGTGGTTGAGATGGAAAAATTGATTGCTAAATTGGAAATGATTAAAAAGAAAAGTGAGAAGGAAGAAAAGAAAGATGTTGAGATTGTTAGATTGAGAAAGGAAAAAAAAATAAATGATTGAATCTAAGACAGAGAATTATAGTGACAATGATGATCAAGATGTAAGAATGGCAAGGGCTTTACAACATATGGATGAGAATCAACTAAAACGAGGAAAGCTAGAATTAAGGAACTAGTATTCAAAAAACCAAAGTTGAAAAACTCGAGTAGTGAAAAAAGTGAAGTTGATTCAGCGTTTGATGACCCTACAGAAACTGCCATGAAAACTAATAAAGTCAATTGTGGACGATCTTGTTAAGGAGAAGCTAGAATCCGGACCAAACATGGGAATGATCCAGTTCACCCGATTGAAATGAATTTAATGCAAATGTCTCATTTTTGAACATAATCTCGAATAAAATGATACTTATTTTAATATGTTTTGTTCTTGAGCGTTGGATTGGATATCTTATATGGTTTCCTTCTTCCTTTTTGGAATATTCTTATAAACCTTTTTGTCATCATAATTAGCTCCTTATCATTTAAAAGTGAATTATTATTGTCAATGCATGAAGCTTTAAGTACAATTTCTTTGTTCTTCTTTTTCTTTTTTGCATCAACAATTTAACTTTTAATTAGCATTTCATGTGACAATAAAGAACTAATTGTCTCATCATATGTTATGTTGTGAACATTCTTGTCTAGCAAGATCGCCACTTTTGATTCCCACTTGGAGTCAAAGACCTCAAGAACTTCTAGATTTGATAAACTTCACTAATCAGTTCTCCAATAGCTTTGAAAGCATTTATTAAGTTCGCAAATTTGTCACTAGCTTGAAAAATACTTATGGCTTCATTCGAAATGTCTCATAATTGTTCATCACCCCATGATGTCTTGCATCTCTCACTTCTTCAGTTCCTTCATATGTTGTTTGTAGTTTGTCTCATATTTGTTTTTTCGTATTACATCCAGATACTCTGTTGAATTCGTTGGTGTCCAACCCACAAAACAGAAAGCTTTTTGCCTTAGAATTTGCTCTAGCTTCCAACTTTTCTTCTTTTGTAAACTACTTTATCTTTTTCCTTGATGTGAAATATGTAGCCTTCCATAACAACTTCCTAACAATTAAATCATTAGACTAAAGAATGTCATCCTTGCTTTCAAGTATGGATAATTTTATCCAAAAAATATAAGAGAACATGTGATTGATTGACCTTCTCGAAAGGGAGTAAGAATAGGTGGAGTTGCATTGTTTAAGGATGATGTCATAGTTATGGATCTTCCTAAGGATGTAAAGCCTTAGGTAAAGTAAGAGAAGCTATGATAATAAATGCAGGTTCCAATATAACTCAAGAAAGAGGTGAATTGAGCTTTTTACGATTTATAACTCTTTTCAAGATTGCTTGATAACAGGGTATTCCAGTATTCTAACTTAACACAATTGTATTTATAAAATGATTTTAAAACTAAATTTCAATATTAGAGTATGAAATCACTTTATTCAAATGAAAATACTAGAATTTGAAAATACCTAACAAACAAATCACTTCTTTCACTTGTGTCCAAACTTGGATAAACAAATTTAAAAGCAAATCGTTTTTTCAAAAACTTTTTTGATTTCTTTTGAGCACAAAATCAAACTTTACGACTTTTTAGTAAACAAAAAAATGAACATTGAGATGAGATTAGGAAGGAAAGTTTGACACATTTCAATGTATAGTGGTTCTTGCTTTTTGCCTACATCCACTCCTCAAGATACAATATTGAGAGTTTCTCTCCACTAATAATCTTTTTCAAAAGTAAGAAAAATTAGAAACACAACTAAAAACCACAATAATCAAAATATATTAATCCACGTAATTTCATACCTTGGAAACTATGTCAAGCCAATATGTTGTTCTTTTATCTAGAGCCTAGATCTCTTATATTATTAATATTATTATTTATCTATATATATTATTAGTAAGCCTCAAGAAATCCTAACCTATGAAGCCTCAACAAATATTTGCATATGATTACTCTTACTAAAGGTTGCTACAGATGAAACCTCTTAAGTTTGTTCCTAATCAAAGTTGTGCATTATCAGTAAACACAAACAAATTAATGAAATTGGTTGAATAGATTTCGTTATACTTCTGGTTACCTATATGTCAACAGATACATCACATTTATGGACCTATAACAAACTAAAGCCAAGTACCATCTTGGACAAGAAATAACAGTCCAAACTTGCAAATTCTTTTCCAACCAAAGACGATTTATCTAACATCTTTTGAAGGATTTTATCAGCCAACCAAGAGCAAGCCATGCACACAACAATGACACCTGACCACTTTGTTTATTAAACAAAGAGATAACAATGAACTTCATGCATCTAGAACAAAACCTAGAAATGTTTTAGATATGGTCATCATGTTTCAGGTTATACGTCAATTACCGTTCACCTTTTAAGCAAGGTAATTGTGGAATAAAAAAGTCATAATAGTTTAGATTTCCCTGTAAGAAGAAAAATGAAAAATGACATTTGTCAAACTACAGGAAAAGAAACAAAGAAAAGTATTAAGATGAGTGTCAAATACTAAAAAGAGGGATAAAATGAGGAAAATAACATGACATGACAGGACAAAGTACTTAAATTTTTGGGCAAGGATGGAATATTTGAACCAAAATATCTAGAAGTTGCATCATGATCATTATACAGTACAAGCCATAAAGCCAATACTATAATCATCTTCCTTTATTGTGTTAGGAAAAAAAATACTCTCACTCGAAAAGGTTTTGTGCAACACAAAGTTGCATTATATTGAAGGAAAGGATGAGAAACAACCTAAATTAAGCATAATGCTTCAAGAAATGGAGAAACAAAAGCCATCTCCAGAATAGAGCTTTTGCACAAAATGTTTCCCAAGTTATAGAGGAGCACAAAAGAGTGCCATCAGGAAAGGTTGTTCAATATTTCCAAGATTTGCTCAAATATCTGGATTGCTAAGCACTTAGAAGAGCATGATATTTCTTAAAAGCTTCATACTTGTGCTCACAAGTGTTAGTTGTGCCTCTTCTATAAAATCTTATGAGGAACTTGAACTTCACAAAGGGACCATGTACACTAAGCTACTAAAATATGAAATAAGATTTCTCAATAGAATCTAATAATTAATTGGCATACCTTGAAACAACCACCATTACACCAATAGCTACGAGCAAACAACCACTTATTTGCATGAATGAGTACCTCTTTCCCAAGAGAATGGCAGAAAATGTAAGTTGCCACACCAAAAATGTCTGGAAGAAACTATGATGATTAAAGAACCACAAAAAGCAACTTTAACGAAATGACATGTAGCCAAATACAACAACATGAAACTTTTCTTTTACATGCATGAATAGATGTATGCATTACTATGATATAAGCATAGACAAGAATGAATATACTTAGAGTGATGATAATGGTTGGACTTGATCTTTAAGAATTAAAAAGATTAATTAGTCACCTACACCCAAATCATGGACCTTGTGTTTTCGGGAAACTTGATAGTCCATTCCAACAATGCCTCCCCACAACCACAAACTCCCTATTTTGCTTCATGTTTTGCTACGAGTATCCCACAACACACGTTAGCTTCAGAAGAAACAATCACCAATGAACATATAAATACATAATGTGGGCTCAATAATCAGACATACATAAACATATAGTAAATGACTCTATAACGAAACATATACCACAATTTGAGGTGGATGCAACTATAACATTACTTTTTCATTGAAGGGGGAGGGAGAAGTACCTGATTTAGTATCGGTATAGCAGGTCTAGGAAGCTTGGCTGCAACAGACACACAAACATCAAATACAAATACACTAATGAGACCCAACAAAAAAATATTGCAAACTTAGCATTTCCACTTCCAAAATGGTTGCATAAACTTTTGAGACATTTGAGCTTAAACAAACTATAAATAGCCACATTCCCAAACTACTATATGGATAAATCTCAGATAATTGAACCAAACAATTAAAATCATATAAATATGGATACCAGCAGCAGACATTCCAGTTGCAACTCCAATAGCTTCTAAAATACCAATAACCACAAACGGTAATTTTTGAATGACTATCATATCATTAGTCACAATTCATGCACGATACCGTAAGTACAATATGGAAAGGTAAATCACCACATACATGTCATTTCACATTACTATCATTGTTAATATTGCTGAAGTTGAAAATCAAAAAACCCCCAAAATAAAATGAAGAAACAAAAACATACCTGAAAGTAGTGAATTAGGCTAAAAAGAAAGGGTACTGTTTCATAGGAATGAGAGCAAGCTTGTAGAGGACGTGATTTGCCATTGCAAATGTTACGGTAATTGCGGAGAAAATGAGGATTGGTTTATTGCCAGTGTTAGATAAGGTGAGAAGCAGTGGTGGAGTTGGGGTATTATTTGAGGCGCGAACGGTGCAATTGGCAGCTTCTGTGAGTGGCAATGAATGGAAATGTCGCGACCGTTGATTTTAGTATAACTTCTGGAAAGCGATGACTTTGGGAAACAGAGAGTAGGAACTTTGAAGAAGAACATTGGTTCTTCGACATTGTAGCTTTAAAGATGGATGAGAGCATTAAACGATGTCGTTTTGCAGTTACAAAGCGATATCATTGTTTTTAGAAAGGAAGGGAAAAATACAAATATTGTATCCGTGTAGACTCTGGACTGTTGAGGAGAAGAAGTGAGAGATTGTGGTGTGATTTAACCGTTTGAATAGTGTTTCACTACTCAACTGGCCAAATTTAAAAATATTATTTAATTGATATAATTATAGGTCATTTTATTCTCGATTCATAATTACTTAAATAAATACTAGTAATACGTGCAATTTTTTATTGATAACTGAAATATAAAAAATTAGAAAAAAATAATTTATTTTTATTGATAATTTAAAAAATTATATATAATTTATTTTTTTAAATGACACTTAAAATGGGATAGATAGAGTATAATATTTTACTAGAATTAAACTTATAATTTAATAGAAAAAAATGATATCATAAAAATATTTTTTAAGAAATTATTTTTTTGCTCTATAAAAAATTAATATTTTGAAATAGGGAAAATTGCATGAAAAAAACGTGTGGGTGGTTTTTTAATTAAACTTTATTTTTTAATCAATCCAAATCTTGATCTTTAAAATTTATATTGATTATTTTTAGATAGAAATTTGATGTAAACATATTCTTATAAATTTTATTTCTGAAATCTCGATTTTCCTACATTTTCACCGTCTCTCGTGAATATGCTATTAAGACGTGTTTCACAGTATTGCATAAAAAATATATGAAAAAATTGGAGAAAATTGAGGAGGAAAGAGTAAATAGTACAAGGAGATAGAGAAGCTCTAAAATATACACCTTAATGACATATTGTGTTAAAATTTCATCTAAAAATTTGTTGAATGGCTAGAAAATAAGTTAATTGAAAGTTATTATAAATATTACTTTTTGCATTGATATGGATGAGATGATGTATCTCTTTCAGTTTAATAAAAAATTTTAAAATTAAATTTTAAATGTGCAATTACTTAAAAATTTATGAGAGAATGATTAATCATCATTAAGAATTTATTCGACATGAATATAATTAATTTTAATGTGTGATTCTAATTACCTGAATGAAAATACATGAAACTTGACAAAAAATGTTACTCTTTCCATCATTAAAAAAAAAACCTCACTTCATTGTTTACACGAATTAAGAAAAGTTAAGTATTATAATTATATGATAAAATTATTTCTATGACTGCTAATTATTGCAAGAATCAAAATTGTAGCTACCATTAATATAAGATGAAAAATCTGAAATTTCATTAATAATTTGATAACATAGAAAAGATCAAACTAACAATATTAAATATCAAAGAGTTAAAATAAATTTTATTTTAAAATATAAAAATTAAATAAAAATCATTGATTATAAGTAATTAAATATAATATAAAAGTAAATTCAGTGAATTAATTAAAGTATAAAAATAATAAACAAAATTTATTTTAAAGATGACAAAAAATGGGAGTTTTTATTTTTTGAAACAAAGAAAATAGGATTAAAATTAATTAAAATTAAACATTTAAAATTATATAAAAAGAAAAAAAAAACCCGATTGGTTGTTTGTGACAAAAGCCTTTCCCAATCTTGTAGGAAGCAGATTAGCGAGTGATGGTTAATTGGTTAGGACCCTAAGAATAATTGACAGCAAACTTAGTTTTAAATTAATCAGACAGCAGATTGACTGTCTATGTTCCAATTCAATTATTTGGTTTGGATCCAATTAGAATCATCTACTCAATTTGAATCAACTTTTACATATCCAAACTCAAATGAATCTTCTGATTGTTAATTTTTCCTTTTTTTTTTTCTCCTTTCAACTGGAAAAATACTTTCATTAAAGAGCAATTTCTTAAGCACCAGAGATGAATTATCTTGCTAATCAAATAAATTAAATATAACTAGGCGTTTTGCTTGATTGGTTGATTGTCTTTTTTACTTTTTTAGAAACAAGTTAAAATGTTACTAACACTTTTTTTCAATAAAATACTTATTATGTTATTTATATTATTAAATTTAATTTATTAAATAAAATAATTTTATAAATTAAAATTTTGATGATGGTTACTATTATAAAGAATTTTGATGCCATTAGCATAAATAATTTTCTACTTGATGAATAAAAAAATAAAAATAAAAATAAAAAACAGGAAAAAAAAAAAGAACAAAGCAGGAACAAAGAATTCTTAAGAGGAAAGAAAATGAGGACGGTAGCTTCAGTCTGCTTCTATTGGGAACAGAGACATCCCAGATAAAACCGGTTGACTTCTGGTCTACCCCTCTCCGTCTTCCATCTGCTCCCTTAGGAGAGGAAAAACACACATACCCACGCCATTAAAACCTTTTAATTGGATTCAGGAAATTGCAATTTAGGTAGAACAGCAGCAGGAAAACAGGTTTCAGATATGGCTTGGAAAGCCCTCTTCCTGGGTTTGCTCTCAAAGCTCTTCAATTTTCTCTCCTGGTATGCAAATTTTTCCTACACCTGACCCAACCATTTTGTCGTTTTAGTTGATCTTTTGATATTAATTCATGACAGTAGAGGCTTAATTTTCATAATGAGAATGCTACTACCCTTTACAGCTTTTTACTTTGTTCATTTATTATCTCCTCTTTTTCTTGATTTCAGGCCTTCGTTTGCCTTGTTTTGTCCCTTGTAAGCAGCTCGTCCGCCACTTCTTCCTTTCTTATTTTCATGTAAATTTTCTTTTCGAATTTTTAATTATTTTTGGTTGGTTGTAGGTATGCTTCCTTTCGGGCAATAGAGAGTCAATCACACCCCATAAATCAACAATGTTTGGCTTTCTGGGTTCTGTTTGCCCTTTTTGCAATGCTGGAGCAGACATTTGGAAAGCTTCTCGTATGGTACTGAAGGCTTTTTTACTTGTTTTGTTGTACTTGGACCCAGTTAGTATTCTTAAACTTGATGTTCTGGATTCTGCTTTTGAAATGCTAATTTTTGGGCTGGAGGTCAAAATGCGGATTGCTTTGTTATTAGTCTAAATAAAGCAGAAAAAATGTGCTTCTTTATAAGGGATCGAGTGTTCAAGATCCATAGCTTACATTCACTTCCCTTCTCCTTGAATAATAAAAAAGAAAAATTGTCTTTCCAAGGTGTCTATTTGATCTGGGACTCTTTTCTTATGATAAGTTTTTAGAATGCAATCGAGTGTAAACCAAACATAATTTTTGTATTGCATTGTAAATTTTAGTGTTACTGTATTGCACATGTAAGTTCCAAAGAGTTCTCACGTCTTAGTACTTTCTGTTGAAATATTGGGGCTTTGAGTTACAGTAATTTGATTGGATGAAAACAATTCCACTTTAAGGAGCTCGGGCTTTATTAAAATTGATTAATTTAAGTGAAAGTAATCTGCAAAATTTTGGCATAAGAGTGAATCCAATATAAAATGTCTTTGACCTCATTACATGTGCTGGAAAATGTTAGTTCACTCATCTCTATATGTGATTACAAGGAGTTCTTAATAAACGTCCATTTTTTTGTTTTCATGTCAGGCTACCTTTCTGGCCTTGCATGAAGGGCATGGTGACATTATTGCTGGTGATGCCTTATTTTGGCGGTGCTTTTTATGTCTACAAATGTTTTGTGAAGCCTTATCTATTTAAAACCTCACAAATATTTTCGTTGATATGGAACATCATGTTCGTTGTGACAAGGAAATGTCTCTCGTTATTTGGGCTTTTCCTAAAGAGGAATTGTTTCTCATCCAGTGGGCAGAACAACTTTGTCAATGGACAGGAAGAGTTGGAGAAAAGCATTGTTTGTCAGGTATGCCTGTTATCTAATGTTTTACTGATAGAACACTAGGTAGTCTCTAGTTTATGGAGGATATATATATCAGGTGATTCCATGCATGCATCTCAGCATATTAACTATGAAGTCTACAACTCCTTTATTTGTTTTCTGGAGCCTCTGAGTTGCCAAACTGTATTTAAGTTTTGGTTCCTTACCATAATTATGTTTACTAGTGCCTTAATTTAAAATACATCGTCCTATCCACTAGAGATACATACTGCCTTGTTAATGCATATGACCTATTTGGGGAACAATAACACATAAACTTATGTAATCACCGGTACAAAAATAGCTAATGCAGACATACCATGCATCTTTTTTCTTTTTTAATTTTTTCAATGTCTGCTTCTATATTTTGACAGGAAAAATTCAAGCCCAATTATGCCAACATGGAGGGGGACCTTAATCCAATTATTTCAAGTGAAGTCCAAAAGGAATGGAGCTGTGCTCTTTGTCTGATAAGCACTTCAAGTGAAAATTGCTTTAAGGGACATCTACAAGGCAAGAACCATAACGCCAAGGAAGAAGAAGTAAGAGTTGAAGAATTGGCATTGAAGTCAACATTCAACTCTTATATGCCAAATAGAAAAAATGGGGTGGTTTTGTTAGGGAACCTGGTCAATCTTGAAAAGTGGAGTGGCCTCATAAGCCCTGTTGCGGGATCAATTAGACGGTGCAGCTGGAAAAAGCCAGAAGTTGGATGGATTAAATTAAATACGGATGGATCTATAGATCGAGAAAATGCCAGTTTTGGTGGTTTGCTCCGTGATTATAAGGGTGATGCCATATGTGCATTTGTTTGTAAAGCTCCTCTAGATGATATTTTCTTGGTTGAGCTATGTGCTATATGGAGAGGTCTTGTTCTTGCCTTGGGTCATGGAGTCAAAGTAGTATGGGTTGAGTCTGATTCAATGAGTGCTGTGAAAACCATCAACAGGAAGCAGTTTCATAATGGAAAAGCTGCTAAGTGCTTGAAGCACATTTGGGCTCTTTTAAAGAAGTTTGATAAGTATCAAGTAACTCACTCATGGCGAGAAACTAATAAAGCAGCTGACTATCTTTCGAAGATGGTTTCGGAGAAATATGATGAAGTTTTACGGCCTGCTGATTTTCCTCAAATCCTCCAAAATATTATCAGGGATGATGCTCAAGGAAGAATATATCATAGGCGATAATTTCTGGTTTCATCTACCTAGGCATTGCTGACTAACTAAAACTGACATGAAGAATAGGAAGAATAGGATTGAGGGTGTACATACATGACTCTATTCCAAAGAAGCAAATGGGATTGGAAAGTTGAGTTGGTGTAAAATCTGTGAATGTATTTGATTCATGGAAGAGGTTAGAAGCCATTCTGGGTTTAAGAATATTTTTAGATAATCCCTTGACAATCAACTAACTTAGCATGAAATCCGTATTAACAGTGTGCAGGTGCTTTTATTTCATATTTGCTTCAATCTAGTGTGTAATTTTACCAATTTGTGATTGGCTTCAAACACCCAAGTACAACTACCCATCTATTTGGGTTGGCTGTACTTTCAGGTCATGGCTCTGGGCTATCTTGTATTATCAAGTATAAATATTCATGTGTCACCGGACTTGTCATTTCTACATTCATTGTAGCTTAAAATTCCATGTATTATTTTTAAATAGGGAAAAAGCATATTTTGGTTCTTAAATTTTAAAAATTTATGCAATTAAACTGTACAGTTGAAATTTTTTCTAATCGGCTCTCCCTTAATTATTAAACTTATTGATTTCATTATTATCAATTTAAAACTAATTTAGGATTTAGATATAAAAGGTTTAGCATCTAATTAATGACTACTGAGTCAATTGAATACATTTTTAGTTAAAATTTATATATGAAATATATATAGCATCTTATCAATGGTAGTTAATTGAATTAATTTTCGGTTAAAGGATTAAATTAGTTCAAAATTAATAGGTAATAGAGTTAATCGAATAAATTCTGAGTTATTTAACTGTATAAATTTATAAAGTTTAGTGGCTGAAATATGCTTGTAATTGGGCTCGCATCAGTCAGAATTTGCATTATTGGGTTTTTTTTTATATGGAAAAGTCTAAAAAAAAATTCAAAAATTTCAGATAGGTCTGACGACGGGGCCCATAATTTTGACCGAAGGAGCCGATTCATTATTCAAAGACTAAGCATTAATAATTAAACGGTCCCATAATTTTGAAATTTGAAACCTTAAAACACCATTAACGGAAAGGAAAAAGGCAGGAAAATTAAAGCGCTCCAGTTTTTCTAATCTTCTTGCAAACACTTCTCTGCTCAATATTCGGTCTTGATTCTCCTTAAACCCACCAACGCTAAAAATCCAAGTGTTATTCCTGTTCTTCTCTTAGTTTAGTTCCTTTAATTTTTCAAGAAAAATGGACAATGAGGATTCACTTGGCGGCCAAGATTTGTTGGATTCAGCGCTCTGTGTTTCTGATTCCAAGCTGATTCTGTCAGGGTTAAACTCCTCTCATTGCATAGGTTCTTTCTACCTTCCCCTAATCTTTATATGGTTTTTCTTGTTTAGTCTTTTTCTTTTTCTGCATGATGAAGTGAGAATAATAAATTTCATTAGCTGTACAAGAATGGCATTGCATGATATCATTCTTGCTTTTCTTAAAGCAGGGAGTCCCTTGATTTTTGTTAATTCTGGAGGCGGGGCTATAAAGGCAGAAGGGAATTTCAAGATTGATATTGAAGCAGATAGCTATTTCCAAGGAGGGGATGTTCTAAGAACAGAAGAAAGTATAATATGCGGTGGCGATGTTCCTTCCATTTACCAGTCGGCCCGGTATGGGAATTTCTGTTACCAGTTCACCAACCTGCCCGCTGGAGAATGCTTTATTGATCTCCATTTTGCAGAGATAGTAAACACTAATGGTCCTAAAGGAATGAGAGTCTTTGATGTCTTTATCCAGGAAGAGAAGGCAAGTTCACTCATTTATTTTCTTGAAACATTTTAATAGCATTTTTGTTGAGTTTGTTAATATTTCCTTTTTCAGTACAGTTGTCATTATATCACTCATACTAGGAAACCAATTGGCAGGTTCTATCTGAGCTTGATATCTATTCCATTGTTGGAGCCAACAAGCCCTTGCAGGTGATGAATATCAGGGTTCCTGTGGGAGAGGATGGGGCAATTTTGATAAGATTCGAAGGAATTCTTGGGAGCCCTATTGTTAGTGGGATTTATATAAAGCAAGCACCAGAATTACCTGGTAAATTTCTCTTGTCCATGCTTGATTTGCTACATAGGTCACTTTGGTTCCAGGGTTACTTTCATAGAATTGTGTGTTTTATTTTAACGATTTGAATGCAGTGTCCCAGCAGAAACAAGAGCACATAATATGTAACAACTGCGCTGCTGAAATAAAGATTTCATCATCTCAGGTTAGATGCAATTGGGTTGAATGTTAGGGTTGGAAGGCTTTCAATTTCTTTTGCTAATTTGTTTTTTTCCCCCCAAATTGCTGTATAAATAGAATAAAGTTATGAACGTGAAATGTATGTCCAAGTATGAGAAGAAGATAGAAGAGTTGAATGTTCAGTGCCAACTCAAGGCAGATGAATGTTATGAAGCTTGGATGTCACTGACAGCAGCTAATCAGCAGCTTGAGAAGACTAGGATGGAACTGGATAATAGGTTCTTCCAGAATATGTGCTTAGGTAGGTTCGACCATATGGATTTCAGACTTGTAACTTTGAAGACAGAAATATACTGACTATGTATGATATTTTTTAGATCAAACTATGAAAAAGCAAACTGCAGAACTCAGGGATGTTTGTAGGCAATATGGATCTGATAAGAGATTGTGGTCTGCAGCCATTGATGAATTGGAAAAAAAAGTCAAGGTAAAATTACGTCGTGTAAGGTTTTAAAAACCTTTTATCCAAGCATGTTCCAGTATTTATTTGGCTAGACTGTGATATAAGATTTTCCAATCCATTTGTAGATGATGAAAATAGAACATTCTCAGCTCTCTCATGAAGTTCATGATTGTGCCAGTCCAATTTCTGAGATAAATAAGATGATATTTTCAGTCCAATCATTAGGTATGTTTGCATCGAGCAACAAAACCCTGCTTGGAACTTCATTTTCGCTGTTGTAGTTTCTCAGTATCTTCATCATTCACCATAATATTTTCTGAATTTTAGTTGCTCAATATGATGATCTCAAATTGAAGCTCAATGAGGAGCAGGAGAAAGGAAAGAAGCTTTTTAACCAAGTGCAGGATGCCAAAGGTGTTGCCATTGCTCCAAAGTTTGATTTTATTCATCA
Source organism: Triadica sebifera (assembly GCA_023653625.1). Classification (NCBI taxonomy): domain Eukaryota; kingdom Viridiplantae; phylum Streptophyta; class Magnoliopsida; order Malpighiales; family Euphorbiaceae; genus Triadica; species Triadica sebifera. The sequence continues at coordinate 29,454,409 of CM042899.1, forward strand.
CTTTTGTGGTTTGGCCATCATAAGCTTTTTCTTAATTCAGGGAACATCAGGGTGTTCTGTCGGTGCCGTCCACTTAATAAGGAGGAGGCATCAGCTGGATATCAAATGGTTATGGATTTTAATGCAGCCAAGGAAGGGGATCTTGGGATACAAACAAGCAGTTCCTCGAAGAAAATTTTTAAATTTGATCAAGTTTACACACCAAAGGATGATCAAGGCAAGCACTGGTGAAAAACGATATTTTATTTATTAAAGACATCTTGAGACACATTAGCTGTGACTATTCATTATAAGCTATTAAGCTTCACGTTACATAACTCACTAGTTAATTTTTATGATGGCATTTTAAGAACTAGTTGAGTGGTCTCTTCTTAGGCCTCAGCTCCCATATTTTCTTCATAGCTAGTCCTGAATGACTGAACATTGGGAACTTCATAAAATCTTCTCTCTACTCCAATTAATCTGGGGCTTACTTAGTGATAACATTTAGTCAAAGCTTGAAAGAATTCCAAGCCAACGTGATATTTATTCAATCTATTTTTTCTCTGGGTCAAAAGAAAACCCAGGAATTTTGACTCTGGCATTTTCCTCTTCTGAAACAGTTGAAGTTTTTGCGGATGTTTCTGCCATGGTGATCTCAGTATTGGATGGTTACAATGTATGCATATTTGCATATGGACAAACTGGAACAGGAAAAACTTTTACCATGGAGGGCACAGAGGAAAATCGAGGAGTCAATTACCGGACTTTGCAAACTCTATTCAGAATTGCTGAAGAAAGAAAAGAAACTGTCAAGTATGACATTTCTGTAAGTGTTCTTGAAGTTTATAATGAGCAAATCAGAGATCTGCTTGCCATCTCACCAGCAGCAAAGAGGTAAAATCATTACCCTACATTTCCCATCCATTTTTTCGGATATTTCTTCTCATTATAGTCTTATTAATATATTAGGTGATTTCTTAATTTGATCTTAGGTTGGAAATAAAGCAAGTTTCTGAAGGGGTTCATCATGTGCCAGGAATTATTGAAGCAAAAGTCGAGAATGTTAAGGAGGTCTGGGATGTTTTGCAGACTGGAAGGCAAGCGAGGGCTGTAGGATCAAACAATGTGAATGAACATAGTAGCCGATCTCATTGGTTAGTGCTAATTATCATCATTCTTGAGTATGATATTTTCTTTGCTCAATTATACCTCTGCGATGTAAAATTCTCTTCATTTTATTTATGCTAAACTTTCATGCCTTTTTTATTGGTGCTTTGCTTTATCAGGGGGAGGCAAAGATTTGAACCTGCACTTTATATTTTTATTAGATAATGTAATCATACATTCGGAATGTCTGCAGTATGCTTTGCACATTGGTGAGATCAAAGAATTTGATAAATGGCAATTGCACCATGAGCAAGCTGTGGCTTGTAGATTTGGCAGGCAGCGAGAGGCTAGCAAAAACAGAAGTGCAGGGGGAACGGCTTAAGGAAGCTCAGAATATCAATAGATCACTTTCAGCACTTGGTGATGTAATTTTTGCTTTGGCAACTAAAAGCAGCCATATCCCTTACAGGTTTGATACGATTCATGAAATGTAATATGGAGGCCTGACTTGCTAATATATAATTTTAACAGTTGTCATTGACCTTTTACAGGAACTCAAAGCTCACACATTTACTTCAGGATTCGTTAGGTTAGTAACTAGTTGAAAGCATTAACAAATAGCAATGAATGGTGAAATCGACTTGAATTTACAGTAGTGTCAAGTTTAAGACTAGACTAGCTCGTTTTGAATGATCGGTGAAACAAATTCCTTGTTCTTTATTCAAATCCACAACTTCAAACTTTTTATAAGAATTTTCATATTTTAATGAGTTTGGAAATTTTAGTCAATTTGACACTTCAGCTTAAACATTTTTATCCATATGGTGCAGGGGGTGATTCGAAAGTCCTGATGTTTGTGCAGATCAGCCCTTCTGAGCGTGACCTGGGTGAGACTCTAAGTTCTTTAAACTTTGCAACCCGAGTTCGAGGGGTTGAGCTAGGTCCTGCAAAGAAGCAGATTGATATGGCTGAACTTCAAAAGTTGAAAATGGCAGTAAGTCATAGATATATTTTTTTTTTGGTGGAAAGTAAGTCATAGAATTTTATCTAATTTACTATAACTACTTGTTTTTTTTTCCTGTCATTTATACGGTTATTTGTTAACTCTCCGAAGCTTGAAAAAGCAAAACAAGATTTGAGATTTAAAGATGATGCCTTGCGCAAGCTAGAAGAGAACTTCCAAATCCTACAAGGTAAGGCCAAAGGCAAGGATCAGCTTTGTAAAAACCAGCAGGAAAAGATTATTGAACTGGAAAGCCAACTCACAACAAAGACAGAGTTATGTGGACAGCTGGAGACCCGGTTGTTGGAACTTTTAGAAGGAATAAAGGGGAAGGAGGAAATTTGCACAGCATTTCAGCAAAAGGTTGCTTCTCAGTTCAATGATCTTACGTTTCTACGTTCTTTTTAGGTAGCAAAGCTCCTAATAATAAATTTTTTCGTTTTTGTTTCTCCCTAAGGTTAAGGAACTTGAGAAAAGGCTGAAAGAGCGTGAACAAGCGGAGTCGATGAATCTTCAGCGCAAGGTTTCTACATCTCAATTTTTGATAGGAGTTTCCTGGATCCTTTCTTGCTTGAATTTCTGCTATTATATGCATTTAATCTTTAGATTTTACGGAATATTTAAATAATATTGTGGTTCAATTATGCAACTCCATGGTCAGGTAGAGCTGGTTCAGCCTTCAATACTTCTATAGAATGCATTGAATAAGTTCAAAGCTGAGAACTGATAAAATTGCAGCGCTTTTCTCGATATGGCATCTTGTTACAATACAAAATGTGATGTTTTAAATTTTTAGCATTATTGGGATATTACATATCTATCCTCATTAATTTCTTCATATTTTATTATTTTGTTTTTAACAAAGAGTTATTTGACTCTCTGTATCATTTCTTAGATCTTGTCAATCTATGAATTTATTTTTATATCATGACTATTAAGAGGGATTTGTACATAATTCTCTACAAAATATGAAATGATCTTATGATTGATTTAAAAGTTAAAAGGTTCCTAATATTTCATACCTTATGCAGGTTAGCGAGTTGGAGAACAGAATGAAAGAAAGAACACAGGAGCTTGAGCTGAACTCAAGGATGCTCCAACAAAAGGTTGTTCTTATTTGTTATCAAAACACTGATTTGTATTTTTTGATATCATTTCGAATGTGCGCATGAAAAATGCATGGGATTTGGTGATGTAAAGGAAAGGTTGAAGGAGAGTTCTTTATTGGGTTGAACTAAGTGCAATCTAACTCGAAGGAATGAAAGACTTAATTTGAACCTCCCTTATTATTTCTCTGATTATCTCTTGACTCTTGCCCTGCAAATCATCCTAAAGTCTTAACCTTTGGACAATACAACTCTAAAGTTGACACATTTTGCTGTTACAGATTAGGGAACTCGAAAACAAGTTGACATGGGAAAGAGAGAATTCGGATTCTCAGTTGTTTCATCGAAAGGTATTACTTGACAACTTTAGTTGCTCAGAAACAAAATTAAAAGTGAACCTTTAATTATTATAATGTTTTATGACAGGTCAAAACTGTTGAAGCGAACATTAGAGAGTATGAACAGGCAGAGTGTACATCAAAACTATGGTCTGTAGAAAAGTTAGGAACCACACCGAAAACAACAGCCTCAAGAAGGGAAAGTACAGGTAGCAGTCAAAGGAGCTTGAGAGCTAGTAACCGAGCAACGAACCAAGATTCTCATTTGCTCAAGGGAACTGATTCCCTCCGTGAGTTGCGGAGAAAAAGAGACATAATACAGAGCAAAGGAACAGAGAACAACTTACTGTTGTCAACTTCTTTACTGGAGAAGCATACATTGTCAACAGAATCAAATAAGGTGAAGCAACTTGACCCATCAAAAGTACTGGTCAGGATTACAAGAAATACACAAGCAGGCAGTAATGCACAAAAAGCATGCTCCAAAAACAATATGAGATTTAATAGAGAACAGGTCACGAGGGTCAAGGAGAGCGACAACACAATGAAAATTTGGTTAAGGTAGCTTAGATTGTGGATGCAAGTTTTCTCAGTTTTATTGTATCACTGATCACTCTGCATTTTGCGTTCATTTGAAGTTGAGGTCAGTAATTGTAAATTTTGTAAAGGATCATATTAGTCCTTAATTCTCTTGAATACATAAATCAGATTCTGACCTATGTATTCCCCCAAAAGAGTAAGCAATTGTGCCTCCTCACTGCTTTATTATGAAAGACACAATTTTTGTAAGATTTTGAATAGTACAGCAGAGAAGTAAAATTCTCATATATACAAACTACGCGAGTTATCAATTACTTAAATTCATAATTCAATTGGATTACATGAAGCTTACAACCTGTGTGATTGTAAAGAAAGAAAAAGAAAAAAAATGGAGGCATAACAATCTTTTTCCTTTTTTTTTTTTTTTTTCTATCATCCACCAATCTATGATTTCACTTTCAGTTGCGAAAATCTCAATTACAATCACAAATTCAACTGAAAATTGGAAAAAGAAAATATAATTTTACTACCCACATTTCAAACCCAGAGCGATTTGAAGTGAAAAAAAAAGTAAAATCAATTATCTTTCTTAGTGAGAAGATTAATTATAGTTTACCGAGAAACAAACAAGCAGTGATTAAACGGCCTTGATCGGAGCGGAAGAATCAGAGGATTGAACATCAGGATTGGGATTGGGATTGGGATTGAGAGGAGCGCGGAGGTTAGAGGAGACGGCGTCATCGTCGGGATCGTAATCAGGATTCAGAGATCGATCGATAGCTTCACGGCCTTTTTCCAGGCAAGGTTTGCAAGCGATCTCAATGGCTATCCATCCAAGTATTACGCCTGCAACTGCTATCAATGCACTCGTTATCGCCGCCATTTTCTTCTTCTTCTGTTTTCCTTCAGAGAATCTCAAAATATATTTGTGTTGTTCATGCCTGTTTGAGTCTAGTTATAAGCTAGCAATCCAATTTTAAATATAAAAAATTAATTAATTAAATTAAAAATAATCTAATATGTTTTAAAAAATTATAGAAATAGATCGTTAAATCTTAAAATTATAAAGGATAGTTATAAAACAAAAAATAATATATATTATGAGTAGACTATCAAAATTCAAAATAATTTAGACACGATAAACTTGAAAGTGCAAGAATAATTTAACTTTTATATTTAAAAACTCCAATAATAAAAAAAAAATTGAAATAGAGTTTTTCAATTAAAGACTTCAAATAGCTGCAAGTAGTTTAGAGTTTTTCAACTAAACATTTATGGATTAGCAATTGGGAAAAAAAAAACTATTAATTACTCCAAGAACAAAACCTCTTAATCCATCATAAAATCAAAATCTAGTTAATTATAAAAGTAGTTAATTATTTTAAGCCAAAAAATAGCATTTTTGAGACCTGACCCATCAAAATTGAGCTGATTCATGATCCCCATATCCAATACAAAAATCTATATACATACAAACCCCGAGAAAATAAAAAGAAAGAGAGCGAGGGAGCAGAACGGTTCTCTGTTATGACAGCTTTCCTGCACAAAGATTTTTAAATTTTCCAAACACTTGATTTTTGATTAAATCACATAAATGCTTAAAATAAAATATCTGCGACATGTTTGAAAGTATCCGAGCAAAAAATCATCAAATTTACAAATCCAAATATTTAATAGAGTTTTCAAAAGATTCAAGGAGTCTATTTATAAATTAAAATATTCAAAATAAGTGAATTTATATATTAATCATTAAGCATAATATAGGCTAGAGATGTCAAATTGTTACATTTGGAGAGAAATTGCAATACCCCCACAAAAGTTTGACAATTTCCTCCTTAAATAATAATACATGTAATCTTCTAAATTTTAACAATTTGGGGTTAACGTTTCGTGGGTTTTGTGTTATAGCCTTTGATGATTAAAATACACAATCGGATGGGCAACTTTAATTTTATGAAACCAATAGCTATTGAGATTGATATACTGATGAACAAAAAATACATTAGTCACAATTGGAAAGGAGAGATGCTGGAGCATAATTACCAAACAATATGGGGAAACAAAAGTTGGAAAAAGGCTCCCCCCTAAATAACTATAGGAAAATTTCCGAAAGAATGAAAAAGTAAATGGCAAATTTAAAAACTGCCGGAAGTATTTCCCATATCCAATATTGGACTGTACAATATATGAACAACTCATCATACCATAGCATGATAGCATGTGAGGTATTATATTATCTACATCATACTATTCACCCTAAATCAACCAAAACCAAAACCTTCATTGGCTTCATGAATGGCAAGCAGCAATCTCTCTTCTAGATGTTCTTTGGATGGATACTCTGGTAAATCCAGCTGATTAAAACTGCAACGATGATTCACATTCATTTTTACGTAAGCATTCCATACATATTTCAAGCCAATCTCTAGAAGTAAAATCAAAATATACACACTCCAGCATATAAAAAGCAGAATATAAGATTTTACCATGTATGAGCAGAAGGCAAGTGATCAGGGCTTCCATATGCCTTGTGTATTTGGAATTTTTGCGAGCCAGAGATCCCTTGAAGTGCACTGAAGCCTTCCAAAGGAACCTGGGACAATTATAAAGGGTAGGCATTAGACACTAAAGACTCCCTCATTTTGACAAGCATGCATATGATATGAGCAAGCATTAACCCAGGATTAACTATATTTTATCAATTGAAGAAACAGTTTCAAGATGAGAATTGCCTTCAAAAAATTTTAAATCTATTTCCTTAACAAATCAACCATGATGATCAAATTTTCTTACTGAGATAAATAACCTAGAAAATCAGTACTTTTGCTCAAGGACATCATACATCAATCACAAGTAAATAAAACCGCAAGTAGAAAATCCAGCAAAAGTGAAAATACCTTGGAGGTGCCTGTCACAAACTGCAGAAGACGAGCCTTGTCCTCCTTGCTTAAACCTTGAACAACCTCCCAGAACCATTGTATAACAGGGGATGCAGCACTATATCCAGAATATTCAGTGTTCGCCCTCATGTCATCCACTGAAATACATTGGAAGACCAATTGTTAAGAGCCTCAACTTCACATTGGAATATGATTTAGGTGAAATTACGAAATTATTAAAACGCTATAATATATGCAGGGAAAGCCAAAAGAAGCTCACAATCAATATCTGGAAGCCCACTTATCAATAGTTCTAGTTCCTTGTCATTAAAAATGGAAATCAATTCCCGAGGAATTAATTCATTGAATCCCTCCATAAAGGCATTTATTTGAGGACGAATAGCAGTTGTCAACCGATGCTCAGCAACTAAATCGACATATTGATGTTTATTCTCCTCGGTAACTTTAATGTTACTTCCACCAGGAATTAGTTCATGGTCAGTTACCTGCATTATGTGCACAAAACTCTATTAATAAAACATCAGAGGAAAAATCAAGAACACATTAGGGAAGAACATTACTTCTGTCCGTTCATACAATATAAGTTTCTCCTCATCAGCATCAATACTGAAAGTGAGGTCCAGAACATCACTTATATCATTCTACAAAACCAAAATTTAATGCAATAAGCAATTTTAATCATTGAAGAAGTACAAGCAGTACCAGAGTGTGCAAAAGCTGAAGGAATAGACTCATGCAACATACCTCAAGCATCCACTTCAGATTTTTAAAATAATCGGGATCAATAGCTTCAATGTCATGATATGTAACTTTGACTCCTAAAATATGCTTGTAGAAGGATCGGGTAAAATGAACATCCAAGAGTTGTCCATCAAAGAGTGCTTTTCCCACCTGTATAAGATTGATAAGAATAAATGACCAAGCACATGAACAATGCAATAAAAAGCGAATCTAAAAATATGACACTTACAACTCTCCCAACGAATTTGAAGTATGACAAATGTTCTGTCTGGTAAACAGAGTTGGGGTTGGGCTGAAAAGTTGATTCATTGCCCACTGTTGTAAAAAGCAGTGCTCCCTTGTCAAAAATAACCCTGGACAACAACTGATACCATTCCCTTGTGAGTCCACCCGCATCAATACCCTCCTCTCCTTGAAAGTGAACAGTCAACCTCCCTTTCAAATCTTGCGTTGACCTCATTCGAAGTTGGTTATATGAATCCTCGAGAATATAAGCTCTTCTTACAGAAATTCTCAATGGACTTTGATGATGATCATGCTGATGCTTTATTTTTGACCTGAAGTGAGCACGTTTATTGTCAAAATCCACAAAGCGGGGAACCTTCAGCATGAGTGAAAAGGACTTCTCAAGCAACCCAGGATTTTGACGGATGAAAGCATTAAGGAGCTTCCTATGTTTCTCAGAAAATTTCACAAATGCAACGTGTTTCTCATCAAGTTTCAGAAGCGGACCAGAGGTTTTCTGAAGGGCAGCAGATGTGGTCACATCTTCAACTTCAGAAACAGCACTGTAGTCATGACTGGAACCCGGCTGTGCAGGATGTAACTTTTCACACATTACAAAGAAGGACTCAAGATAGGGTAAAATATTCTGAGAGCCAGCAGGGAGTGGAGGTGTTACACCAGATGGTTTTGATGTGGAAGTTCTTGGGACTAGTAAGTCAGGTGCTGAATCTGAGTAGCCCTCAATTTTGCTTATGCAAGTGCTCAGTTCCAGCCATAAAGGCTCCAAGGCTGCATTAATGTCACCTAGCTGAGAAAGAGTGGCACTATGCTCTTTATCCAGAAGAATCTGCTTATCCTTCTCTTTCTCAACTAGAGATGCAACAAGTGAGCTCAATGCCTGCAGAACCCTTAAAATTGCAGCTCCATCAGAAGATGTTGTCCTAAGGAGCGCTTTCACTTCTTCACCAAAAAGGCACAGCTCATTCATAGCAGATTTAGTCAAATTTTGTACAGCATCTGCAAGCTGAGTAACAAATAGATGACAATGTATTGGAGCAATTGCCACCAACTTCTTCATTACCTCTGCCACAAGAGTATATGCATTGTCTGACAGACTGGAGAGATAAGAGCATGTCAGATCAAGTACGTATACATGAATTTTAAGATGTTAAAACCAATATCAATAAAATAAATAAATAAAATAAAAAAACAACACAAAACAGAATTGCAAAAGACTATCAGCTCTATTCCTCTTGGTCCACATTGCATTTTTGCAATATCAATCGGCATGCGCACAATCAACTTATTGTATCAAAAGTTAGATTTTCTAAAATCCCATACTGTCCCTCCCACCCACAAATATATATATATATATATATATATATATATATATTTATTTATTTATTTATTTATATATATATATGAGACAGAGAGATATAGGCAATGATAACTGAAGATTCAGGCAAGAAACATCGTAATGCATGAGAACAAGAATCATAAGCAGCAGGCAAAACTAAAAAGAAAGAAGATGCAGCAACAAACAGATATGGACTATTGCTCTAGATCTCCATCATACCCTTCCCGTGCAAGGAATGAGCACAGAAGCCGAAGTTCAGCTTGCGGCAGGTTCAGTAGCACAATTTGAGTATCATTTTCATTATTAGCACTAGAACTCGCAGATTTGGAGGAGTCACCAGCTATGGATTTTGAAGCAGCAACCTCAGCAGAACTCCCAACTTCCATATTTGTTCCAGCATCTGTTGCAAAAATTTGGGGAGCAGATGTTTGTGCAGTAGCAGCCCCAGGCTTATCTGATGAACTTGGCTTGCATTCAGCACTGTCAATTATCACCTCCAACAAGTTAAGCAGCTGCAGATGAAACAAGAAAACAACGTAAGGCAAATTTACATTTCAGCTATATATACATGCTAAATATGTTTTGATCTTAGAAAACAGAACATCAACTGAGCAAAACAGAACATCAACTGAGCAAAACATCACCTGCTCAAGATGTGCTACACTCCTAGAATAAAGAGGCTGGTTCAAGAGGCTCAAAAGCAATGCAACTGCTATATATCCTTCCTGGTGCAGCTTTAAATCTGTTTCATACTCTTCAATTACTATCACAGCTTTACCACGTGACTGATCAGAATTTTCTGGTTGCCGCAGAGCAGAAAAAGGGAGCCTAAACTGCAGTAAAATTTTTGCCACATAGGGATGATTTCGAGCCAAGTAAGTAAGTGTCTCAAGAATACGCCGAGAAACCAGAGGTGGGACTCCTATAAATCAAACAAAATGACAAAAAAAATCATAAACACACCAGCACTGCTCTGAAACAAAATCATGGAAAAAGAAAAAAAAATTCTTCTAACACGTCAAACTTCTCATGTAAAATACAAATAGAAGAAATAAACTTCTAATAGGACTAAAATTTGGAGATACACATCATCAGACAACTTTGATTTAAAAGATAATAAGCTGCCACAAAGTTTCCACAACTAATGAAACATAAAAAAAGATTAAAGAACAGTGCAGGTTAGAATGATTTGTGTCACAACACTTTGTCTAAGCATATAAAGAAAAAATATTTGGTAAATAATCATCGAAAGGAAACTAAAGACCATGCTAACAACGCCACCTTCCAACAGCAATCAGATATGCTAGTGATGACCAACCATGATCCAAAATAATTTTTTCATAAATACATAAAAATGAAATCAAATATTTGACTTTACCATCAAATGATTGTGGATGAGAATACATCACTTTGTTTTGGCACACATAGAGCTGATATGAAGGTTCAGAAACATTTAAATTAGAGGCAGTCTTTCTAGTATCAAGCATCAGCATGTCCATCAGGATTTTTACAAGAGCAGTTCTAGTCTCTCCATGAGCACATAAGTTCAACAAAAGCCTCTGCAATGGACCTTTATACAGTGGCTGCAAAAACATATTTTTCATCAGTGAATTGACTAGACAGGGATTCGAAAGAGAGTTATAGCAAATGAGTACCTGAACAATGCGGAGCACCCGTATCATTGCTTGAAGAGATTCTGTCTCAACCAAAGGAGCTCCATCAGCTTCAACAAGCTTAGCATTTATAGACCTACGTGAGGCATTGCCAGCTCTCTCCAGGCTGTACCCAATGCCTTCACCCCGTCGAGAAGACTCACCCCGACGACTTCTAGGATACATACCAAAGAGTGTGCGATTATGATAACGGTGTGCAAATCTCTCACGTAACATGTTAGCCTCCGCAACGAGAGCAGGTGTCAGATTAGCAAGAATAGCATCAGAAGATGTTAAAAGAACCTGAGAGAGGAAATGTAAAGTAGATGTCTTGAACTTTTATATTTTTAAATTCATATAACTACATCAAAACAAGGAATATACCTCTTCACGCAAATCTGAAGGAAATGTTGCAATAATAGAGACTGTGTCCATTTCAACTGGTTGACCTTCCAGTTCATGAGACTGATGAAGTCTTTGTGCTTGCTGTTGTGCTAAAACTTCAGCTCGGATGTCTGGAGGAAGTGCTGCAAGGAACTCTGGATCAATATCTCCTGTGTTTTGCGGTTCAGCATTTGAAGGTTGTGCCACTTGACCCTGCTGTGCTGAAAGAACTTCAGCTCGCAACTCCTCAGGGAGGGCATCCAAGAATGCTGGATCAATTGATCCAGAGCCAGCCTCGCCAGAAATTTGTTGCTCTACTGCTGGTCCATCTTGATCAGCTTCTCTGCTAGAATTTTCTGAGACTTCAGTGACACTTTGAAGAGATGTGTCTCTCCCACTTACAGCTGTTGAATTGCCAAAAGAAATATTTGTTCTTCTCATCCGAGTTCCCTGTGGATCCAAATGCATTCTTTCACCTGGGCCTTGCCTTTCTCCACCATCATCATGGCCATCAGCACTTCCAATTTCAACATCTAGGCTCCGAAGGCTTTCCCCTAAAGTTGCACCACTACCACTGCTTTCTTGGCTCACAGCTTCAACATCACGTACAGCAGCATCATTCTGTTCAAATTGCATTTCAACAGACTGTGACAGACAATCACTTGTCACTGGTCCCATCTCAGTATTGGCAGATCCTGCCACTGCAACAGAAGAGGGAGGAGGCACATTACTGCTCCCATTGTTCCCAATGTTCTCAACAGGGATATCAGTCTGTGCTGGATCTGGTCCATGCAACTGGCCAACCACACCATTACTTTTAGGTTCCACTGTTGTCGTGTTATGATCAGAAGACTTTTCTGAAGTTGGCCTCCTCAACTGAGAAACTAGCAACTCCTCCAGGCCTTGTGGTACAGATGCACTAGATCCAGCACTTTGATGGTTATCATCACTCCACATATTCCAACGGTGTCCACGACGCCCATTCCTTAGTGACCGGAAAATAGAATCCAACTGGGATGAGTTATTGTCCAAATTCCTATCTGAAAATACCATATCGCGAGCATTCTCTGAAATGAAAAGGTGAAAATCGGGTGAATGCAAAATTTAAAAATTATCCCAAGATTTGCAATAAACGAAACAAATACAACTAGGAAAGAAAGTTTACCCAATTGTCTACCAGAGGTTGAGCTCGGTGGTGAGGGTCCTATTAAAAGGGGATGACGAGAGGGGGCAGCACTATCACCATTTCTACCAAGAAGACTGTAAATGGATGTAGTTCGCCCCCGACGTCTAGAACCAAAAACTTCAACTGGCATGACATGAAGAGTTTCATTTGGAAAGCTATGGTCTCTACCAAAAACCTCAATATGATCAAAAACATTAATGCCGTTGATACCCTCCTCCAGCCTAAGTATAAATCCATCATCATCTTCCTCCTCATCTTCATCATCTTCCTCCAACAATTCCTCATCAAACTCATCATCATCCATATCATGATCATCTTGATCTGTGTCAGCATGTGGCAAGTGGTGCACTTCATCCTCTTCCAGATCATTATGTTCCTCATCATCTTCATCATCGTCATCATCATCGTCCTCATCTACATCATCCCCGTCATCACCAGACATCTCCTCATCTTCATCGTCATCAAGATTTTCTTGTCCATGAGGCTGGATTTCAAATCGTATTCCAACTGTATCCACGCCATTTTCCAGACCCCTAATATCCTCAGAAGTTTCCTGCATATAGTCATCCTCAGTAGCAGGTGCAAAACCACCATCAAGATCTTGGTCATGTTCCATATCATCTGCAACAGCTTCAGATCGACCCAAGTTTTGAACAGCATTAAACGATTCAACAGGGTCAGCCGGCACAGTAACATGATTGGATTGAGATGCAGCTTCTGTGGACTGGGATATGTCAACAATACTCTCTGCTCTCCCTGATTGACTCTGAGCAGGAGGTTTTGCAGAATTCTCACTCTTCACTATATTAGAATCTGCAGTGTTAACATGTTCTTTGGTCACCAGCTCCAGCGCTTTAATAAGTCCAGTAACAAGTTTAGGTGAGTCAGAGTGATCTAGATCCAACACTTCAAGTGTTCGAGTCAAGGACCTAATCAGACCAACATCTATAAAAGTAGCAGAAGCCTCTGATGAAATGTATGAACCAGTAGGAGTACGAGCAGCAAGTACATCATTGAGAAGATCAACATATGTCTGCATATCATTGGTTGGTGGCCTAGATCCATTGCATGAATCAACAAAGTAATTAAACGTGAAGCTGATTTCTGTGAACACCCTCTTTCTTGCCTCAGTTGAACGAACACAACATGCCACCAGAAGCTGACTTGCCCTGCTTGCCAGTTTATGCCTCCAGTCACTCTCCAATTTCTTTTCCTTTTTTAAATTTTGAGAATATGGAATGAACTTGTGAAGAATATGGTGAAATATTCCACCAGTGCACCAACCAATTGAACCCTTTTGATGAGGAACCCTGCAGCTACCAATTTCAGCATCTCTTCTCAGCAGCACATGAACAGATGAAGAGTACATCAACAATATCTCTGTCAAAAGCTTCAAGATAAAGACAACCTTTGCAAGAAGTGCAGAAGCTTCCTGGCTACTGCTTTCATTTTCTTCAGAAACAGTAGCTATGGCTTTTCCTTTCCCCTTAACTGCAGCAACATCAACATCCATGTCAGTTGACGATGGCATATCATGTGCCACATCTACCACTGCATCAAATTTTGTGGGAGGTACAAAGCTACTGACTACATCCAAAAGAAGCTCAATCACAGTTACAAAGCTTTGGGGAGATTTTCGATATACTTTAGCACTCTTGGAATTGGAATCATGAATTTTTCCATGGATATTCGCAGACACTGGTGAGTTCACACTGCTCAAAGTAGCCTTCCCATCAACTGTGTGAGTTTTATCTTTTTCCACTGCTTTCTCCTTCTCCTTTTCTTTATTTTTATCCTTCTCACGATCCTTCAGCAACACAATATAAGGCCTTTCACCAACCATCTCAACCTGGCAAACAGAATGTGTAGCCTGCATAAAAATCACTGGATCACGGGAAATGACAGAACCTAAATTTAAAAGGAAATTGCGTGGAGTAACCCGTCCATTTGAATGTCTGTTAGCAGCAGCCACAAGGCTGTGCTTTATCTCAGATTCCATTGCTTGCTGAAGAGTTTGGGGATCTTCAAGGACATGACGAATGATAGTAGCAGCAATATTGTCAAATCCAGGAAAAAGGCTACTTGTTGGCAAATTCAGCAGTGAACCTACACCATTAGCTTCAAGAAAACAGATAGCAATAGAATGAGTTCTTGTGAGAGTGGAACATAGCTGCAGAACAGCATGCATTGTCTCAGATGGAAGGCGGTTCTTGATACAATGGCAAGCAATCTGAATTAGTCTCTTCTGCTCTTCGGCTCCTATCTGTTCTATACGTGACCCTAATATAGATTGCAATCTGTTATGCTTATCCTCATTGATACTGATTGAGGATTGCTGGTTATTCGTATCATCTCTTTTCAGTTGCTCAACAATTTCAGAAGTCAATTTTTGATCCACTTGAAGTAGGCGATCAACTGCAAGAAAAGCTGTTGTAACCCACTTGGGAACCTGATGTTTTTCTTTGTCCACCAAACCTGAATCCCATTGTGATAGTAAATCAGATACAACTTTAACCAGACCATTCCTCAAGGCAATTTCTCGAGCTTGTGAATCTTCATTAAGAATCAAGGCAAGAACATGAAAAAGAGCAGAAAACATAATAATATTTCTGTCATCTGAAATCAGGTTCCGATCCTTCACTTGGTCAAGAATAAATGAGATGACATTAGACCTATACTGGCCATCACTTTGTGAGCATATCAACACAAGGAGGTCGCGAACAGGGAAAGCAAGAGGCTCTTTCACTTGCAGAAGCTTTATGCATGTCGATAACAGCTCATCAACAGGAGGAAGTTGGACCATTTCTTCTTCAAGCTGTTGATTATTGACATTTGCATCATCTTCCTTCACATCTGATTCCGAGTTCCCTAAAGACATCGCAAGTGCACGAGCAAGTTCATCATCTTCTTGAGTTTCCTCAGGATGGGAGAATAACCACTCCATTGCCAATTCCACACTATTCGATCCAACTTGCCTTAGAGCCTCTTCTGCCCTAGACCTGGAAAAACCCATCTCCACAATAGTTGAAATAGCTGTTTCATTCAGAGGAGGATCAGTAATACGAGCACTGGTGTTACTATTCACATTTTTCACTTCCACCCCTGAATAAACATGCCTAACGATAGAAATAACTGTACTGATAAAATTATTACTGCAATCAGTCAAATGAGGGTGAGTCCAAACAGGGAGCACTGCCTTTAGCACCATAGACTGGAGCACCTTAACAAATGTCTCAGCATCCCTTGGAAATGGTGAGCCTCCATTTGCCAAAGGTTGGGCAAAAAAGTGCTTTGTAAATGGAGACAAAATAAATGATGATGTCACCAAGTGGTCCATAAGTTTACCATAGCTAGCTAAAGGACCATAAATCCATGAATGATCTACATCTTCCTTTTCATCCTGTTTTACATTAAAATCATCAGTCTCCATAGGAGAAGCAGGGGCTCTATTAACTGCAAACAGCAACTGACTGGTAGCTTCAAATGTTGTCAAAACTGATTGAACAACTCCATGCACATATAAGCAATTTAACAATATGGGATTACAAGAATCAGGCCTGTCCAGTAGAATGCCATCAATAAAATCAATAACCTTGCCAAAGTAGCGACACTTGGTTGACATAGATACCTCAGATCCAGATGGACTTGCATGACCACCAAAATTCATGTCATCTAGTGCAATGGAAGCAAAACTACCAGCCACAACTTTAGAAGAAGGGGAAACATTCACAGTATCGTCTCGACGACGTGAAGGAAGTAACATTACCTTACCCAACTCCTGAAACAAATGTGTAATGTGAAAAGAAAGTGATCTCAACATGTCACAGCATGAAGTGTAATAGGATCTCTGTTTGTCAAACTCCTTTTTACTGATAGCCCCAGCAGCATCTGAAGATTCAGACTGATGCAGTTGATGAACGGACCCAAAGCGGCTCAAAGGACCATCAGTGCTCAATCTTTGCGGAAATCCAGTAGCACGTCCAAGATCATGGTAAAGGTTTAAGAGGTCAAACACCTGGGATTCAATACTCCAGCCAGACGTCCTCCTCCTCAACAATGGATCAAGAAACTGCCTAAAGGAACTAAATCGCTGCTCTTCAGATTCATTTGTATCCACTTCTGACTGCTGCAACTCAGCAGCAGAACCAGTACTATGATCCTCCATCTCAAGCTTCGCATCTTCAAGCAAAGCAATCTGCCAAAGGACCTCACGATGCACACGACCAATATCCTCCAGAACATCTTTGCTACCATTCCCAAATTCTGTAAGCAGTGCAGTTACCCATCTATTGTCTTTTGAGGCGGCAAGAAACAGAAGGAACTCAACAAGGGAAAGTGAAGAAAAGATTACATCATCTGGTGTTGTCCTAGGGTCCAGTAGAAAGGAACCTGAAATCTTGTCAAATCCAGTCAAACCTTTCTTTATATGTTCCCGCAAAGAGTGACAAAATGAACGTGCCAGAGATGCAGAGTGGTGTTGAGTAAAACCCTTGAAAACCATGGTGCTATGTAAAGCAATAGACATCCCTTCAGATGACTGGACAACACTCAACCTTAATAGAAGCTTCAGTAAAGCTTCAATTCCCGACTTCTCCACAAATAACCGACATGTTTCAGAATTTTCCATTGTTCTGTGAAGCAAGACCATCAAATGAAAGATACACAGTTGAATGAACTGCTCATTACTAATGCCTTCAGTTCCCATATCAACTCCACCAACTAAACAACAATGCCCATCATTTTCCTTGACTTCAGAATCCATCTCCATTTCAGTATTCCCACTAACCTTCATTGATGATCCTGCAGAATTATTATCCCCAAAGGATGCAACCTTGTCAACAATTTCAATCATTATATCAACACCAATGCCTCTCAGCAAAGACACATGACGCAAAAGCTCTTCAACAGCATTTGCCAAAGGAACAATGGCTTCATTCATTGCTAAAACATATTTCTTGCTGGTGAAGATGTCCACAAGGAACCGTAAAGCTGAAGTTTCTTTGACTGCTTCTAAGCCTTTGGGATTAAGACAAATGGCACCGAGACCACTAGGAACACAAGTAAGTGCCTTGGAAGAAGAAAGTAGTCCAGCAACCACCGAGGATAAGAAGGCATCAGGAAGACCCATTTCATGCAAAGCAGAAAAGCAAGTTGGGTCCTTGTGGATCATTTCACTCATAACAGTCACAGCTGAGTAATAAATGTCACCCCCAAATTTATCTGCATTACCATATATCAGTGACAAGGTAGAAGGTAAAGAACTGTCATGGGAATTCAGGGATCTAGTATTGTTTGACGGAGCATATGTAGCAGACCCAAGAGCCTTTAAAAGAACCTTGATTAGCCTCTTCTGTGAGTAGATATAATCATCATTGTATCTAGAACATTCTCCAATTATCATTGAATTATCATTTTCGCCATTGAAGCCAGTAATTCTGTATACTTCTATCTGTAACCTTTGAGCTAAAAGCTCTACTCCCCCCAATTCCCTAAGCAGTGACACAGCTGAGCTGCTGTAATCCATGAGCTTCTGTAGGGCTTTGACAGCCAAATAGACAAGGTGCATGTGATTGGGATCTGAATCTTCCAAAAGGGGCAAAAAAGTAGGAACCATTCCAGACCCTCTTACATTACTCCCTGAAGCCGAAGATGAAACAATATGGAGTAAATAGAACTGAAGAAGTGCCTCAACAAATGCAAGAGAAGATGGATCATTGGAGTTCTTCAAAGATAGAACCGCCCTCTGAAGCACATTCAGGAGAATCATACGGTTCCCAACAGCAAAACTGATACTAGATCCACTCAAAATTCGTGCCCGCTCATGAGATGCTGAATAAGCAGCTAACTGAGCTCCTAAGGCAAGCATTGCAAGAGTTCTAATGGTTCCAGGAACAGTGTCCTCTGACTGCACAATCCTAATCAACTCATTTGTATACTCAGGCTCATTAGCAAAAAAGGATGTCAGTTCTTCATTAGCATCACTTGACTGAACAAGCACAATGAATGCGAGGAGGCAAATTCTGCTGTACAGCCTGCATCTTTTGGGGGAACGAAAAGCCTGAGCATATCTAATTCTGGTTACCAATGAGAATCGAAGGTCAGGAGGCACATTGTACTGCTCAATGCACTGTTTCATCACTAACAGATCATCCTCCTTTCCTAAGTGCAAATCTGAGATATGAATAGCTCTCAAGCTAGAAGAATTTGTAGAGACACTATTATCCCTAGCAGACTCACCGCTTTGACCATGCAATTCAAAATATAGGGTTGAACCAATCCAGTATTGAGATTTGCCGGTATCATTTTCCACCTCAGAAGGGAACAAAGATAACCCTTCCTTCTGACTTCTCTCATTTGCCATAACACATGAATACAGGCCTAATCCTTCCTCCTTGCTTCCCCAGCCCTGTGCAAGGGACAGAAGATAGCTGTTTACTGAGCCACAACCAACCAGCTTCCCATTCCCATGCAATTTAGAGGGGTTGATTTTCACAAGTGCCGAGAGTGTCTCTAATGTAGCTATTAGAACCTCAGGATCTGTTGAAGCTAGTAGAAGCTTGAAATGCTGAAACCAATATAAGTGCATTAGATGAAACAATGACTGCACATGCTTAATGAAGCAAACATGTTAAGAAAGACTTAACATGCATTAAATTTGAATACTTTTGAATAGAACAATACCTCTATGCCATCAAATGAACTCTTGTTATGGCAATTCTCCAAAATTATTTGCATCACCCGTAATATTTGTAGAACTGCATGCTTAGGAAATGGACTATCATTTTCTGAAATGTCATCTGACAAGAGAAGGTCATTCCTACTAGACAAGTATGTCCTGATGTAAGTATCAAAATGCAGAAACAAAGGCCTCCAATGATGAAAATTTCCCTGTAAGTTACAGCATCAAATTAGCACAAAAGGAAAACAAATATCATTTTAAATAACAGATGGGTAAGGGAGGTCAAGGGATGTGGAAGAGAGAACATGACATATCAGGAAAAAACCATGCCCTTACCTTACTGTACTCCCAGCGAAAGCCAGAAAGGGGTATTGCTATATCTTGCAATGGACTTTGAATCACCTTGTCAATGAATGCTTTAATTTTAGGAGGCTGCAATCAGCATTACATCTCAGACCAGTAGCACAAGAAAATGATATGAGAGGAGAAAATTTAAGTCAATTTCAATGTTATCTACTCTACCTATGCTAGCAAAAGTTCCAAGACTTCATTGAAAAAGGAAAATAAAAGGTCAATAGCAAGATTTGAACCTTTATTTGACAATCTAGGACTACAAAATCAGCATTTCCAACCTCACCAATCAAACTCCAAACTCTATTTGAGTCTTTGTAACCAAAAGAATACCAAGTAATGGCAACAAAAGATTGGATCGAAGGTAGAGCCCAAAACAAGGATATCCCACAAAATGAAAGCCAGCTCCAATAAATGTGTGGATGAATTATATTTTTTTGCTATTTTTTAGGTGACAAGTTATTCTATAGAACATAAGTGAGAGGCTGAGTTACAATTTAGTTTTCCAAATTTTCTTTTACTCGTTACGGAAACATGAGAAATAGACAACAAAAAATCATTCCCTTGTTAGGGAAGTTAGGGTTATGTTCCCATGCCTTTTAAGAAAGCTCAAATTCCAACTAAGGTGTCATAACAGTATCCCGATTTGATACAGAGTTGACTGAAAATTGAACTGGGGGCTCTCAATATAAGGGAGGAAAAAAAAAGGTGTTAGCAATAATCCCTCTTGCTATTGTCGAGAAAAATAGTTAGTGAAGCTTTTGAAAGAAAGGAATTATATCATATCATTTATAAGTGCAAATCATGATAAAAATATAACTCAAACTAATTATTTCAAAATACAAATTTTTAGTTGGAGGGTTAAGGGGGTTGGGCAGGAGGATTTGAATTTCCAGGCTTCAATAAAAGAAATTAAAGAATACAGATGGCAGTTTGAAAGCAAAAATTTAATTGAAATGGAATTGTAGGCATAGAGAGATGAGAAACAAATTAGCTATAATTCCTATCCATTTTTATTTGTACAGTAAAAATATAATTAAAAAAAGGAACAGAAAAGCTTTTTAGGGAGAAAAATTATCTCACATCACTTAAAAGTATAATATATAGTTTAGTATAACTACAATAAATTATTTCAAATGGACTTTCAAGTCACATTATAAAAGATTGTTGGCAACATGAACTTCCAAACTTAGAATATGAGAGATTTCCAGTTAACTCATTAAAAAACATATGAACTCCCAAATTAAGACATCAACATTATAACAAAGTTTCCTGATTTCACAATGACATAAATAATGTATAATAACAATTACATATAATAAGCCACAAAGAAAACAAAAGGCAGTAAAACAAATGAAAGTAATATGTTAACCATCAATGAAATACTTAAGCAAACAGAAATCATGGCATAGCATCTATGGCATTCAAACTTCACTTATTCTGATGTCAAATCATGCATAAACTCAACAACTTCAAAAGAGAAACAAAACAACCGATTCATATGGTCCATCTGAATTTATTCCATAGTCCATAGTTACAAAAAGGGGAGGCATCCAGGTTAGATGGTTACAGCATTGAGTTTTGCATGTACGACCAAACTAACAAAAAAAAGGCAAAATATATTCCAAGCTAGGAAGAATGACCAACAACTTAAGCAGTTAGTGCAAATGATACAGGTGTTGTTTGAACGTGCAAGGACATTTAGTAAGTATGTATTGCTGATATTTGGAAACTATGCGGGCATGAATAACTCAATTTTTTTACTCAATGACACTCAAGAACTCAAAAATATATCTTTTTTTCCAGAATAAAATGTAGTATACTCTAAGAACAACATAAATCTACATCAGGTAACCAATAACAATTCAAGCCAAGAACTCTTTCCGGGCCATAATTAACTATGATAAATTTAGCAACATTTAAGTCAAATAAAATATTTTAACAATGCTTTGGTTGTCTTTCTTCTACATCATATTTTCGTATTCTGTCAATTTATATTATGTATGTGCTACCACAGTCCGAAAAAAAATGATATATTATAAGCACAGGTAAAGTCCTTGCTGTTAGCACTGATTACAGCCAGGATTTTTCCAATTTGAACGCTCAACCACAAACAGCATCAACAGATATTAGCAAGCTTCCTTGAAAGTAAAACCAAGCTTATCTATATCTATTGCTGCAGAAGCATTATATCACTGCAGCACCAGCTATGCACTCAAAATATTAAGCAAACCACTAATTATAGAAAGATATATAAACGGTCAACACAAAATCCTAATAAGTTCTACAAAGAGAAACATGTATACCAAAACACTTGAATTTAAAATGTTAATAAAAAAAACCAGATAAACCCATTAAAAACAAATAAACAAAAAAGAGCAAGAAGATAAATTAACTCACAGGCTCAGAGTCAAGTTTTATTGAGGGGCTAATGACGCTTTCACCGGACAAAAGCTGTCGAAGCCTCGACGGCAAGCTCGATCTTATCGTTGCCATCCCGCCTCGACTTCTCTACTTTCAAATACTAGAGCAATAAAGCAACAAGAAAAAAACACAAAAACAAAATCAGAATCGGAGAGCAAACAGAAAAGCAATCCCTAAAAAAACCACCCATATAGCAAGTTTCGATTTTGAAAACGTAAAACACAAGAACAAATAGATCAGGTGCAAAATAATTATAAGAAAATAGGCATATACAGAGAGAGATAAAGGGAACCTGAAAGAAAATAGAGAGTGAAACGATGGATGCATACACATCCGAACTGTGAACTGCGAAGAGAGAGAGGGGAAGGAAGAAGTAAAGGCGAATGATTGTTAAAGAGAAAGAGACGGATACAAAGAGGGAGAGAGAGAGAGAGAGAGAGAGAGAGAGAGAGGCGAAACCCCAAAGCTAAGAGAGAAGCAGAAGGGAGAAGAAGGGGGTGGGCTTTGTTTGTATTAATGTGTTTTTTGGGTTTGGGTTTCTTTTAAATATTTCTCAATAGTATAATTACTGTATAATATTTTTGTAATTAGGGAGGAGAGAGGGGAAATTACAGTGTACTGGAAAAATTTTAAATACATTTTTAAGTCCATATTCTTTCACTTTATTTGATTAGATTTTTAATTTATTTATCTTTAAAATTTTAATTAATTAATATTGAGATTTTAGGGTTTAGGAAAAATTAATAATAAAAAAATTAATTTAATAAGGAAAGGCGGTTTTGCTTTCCCTCATTAAAAAAAAAAACACCTTTGCTGCCCTTCTTTGTTTTTTTTTATATTTTCCTTCTAAACCTATATATTTTATTAATGTTTCTTTAAGATTTTTATTATAATTTTAATAAACTAGTTTTAAAATATAAAATATGAATTATGATTATGCCCTATTGTAAAATTGACTATTATTATGATTACAAAGCTTTAAAGTTGAATCGAGTGAAGCTTATATTTAATTGAAGCATGTTTAGAAGAAATTTGAATTGAAGGAGCACAATTATATTTGTATTAATATTAGAAACAATATTTAACCCCACCATATCAGTTCACACAACAATACTTTTTAATTTCTTAAAATAAAATTTTGTCTTAATTTTTTTGTTATATGTTTTAAAGATTAATTTATCCATACTATATATATATATATATATATATATATATATATATATATATATATAATTATGAATGTGGAGAAAACTTTTTTAGACTGCAATGCTCTTGAATATTTATTTTAATACTAAGAGACTATTATTTGTTTTTAATAAGTAAATATGAAAAAAAGAATAAATATCATAAAACCATTCAAATATAATAGGAAAAATAAATCATAAATAATAACGAAAACTATTATTGGTGTTTAAATAAGAAAAAATATATAATATAAGAAATAAGTTCTACCCCTAAATAGGAAAGATAATTCCAATTTACAAATCAATAGGATTTTAAATATTATAAATAATGAATCATCATAATGAATATCACTAAAACAAATTTAATGTAAATTTGTACATTATATAAATGCAAATTTAGAGGCAATGTTATGAATTATGTACAATGTATAAATATGGATTAATAAGGTTGAAAATTAGATAGGAAAAAATTTAATTCATGCACTTAATTGCAAAGAGTGAAAAGGGTAAATAAAATAAGAAAGGGGGGTATTAAAGAAAAAATTGTGCAACTTAGACAATTCTAGTGAGTTAGTAAAAAAAACAAAACAAAACAAAAAAATTTGGAGTATGTCTGTCTAACAAAGAAAAGAAAAGAAAAGAAGAAAAAGAAATAAAAGTCTCCCTATTGTACCTGTGACCTCTTTACTCTTTTTCTCTTTATTTTCCTTCATTTTCTTACCTTTGAAACACTAAAATAAAATGTTCAAAGCCAAAAACTTGAAGTTAGTACCAAGGGAAAAGAATTTAGAACCATTACTTTTTCAATAACCCTGGCTAAATTGAGGGCAAAAGACAAGTAAAAATAGATACATTGAGGAAATTAGAGTTGGAAAAAATGACTTTCCTTCATCAAGTTATTGTTATAATTAGATGCTTTTATGGCTAGTTTGGTGTAGGAATTAAAGT
The DNA here is from genome assembly GCA_023653625.1 of Triadica sebifera. Classification (NCBI taxonomy): domain Eukaryota; kingdom Viridiplantae; phylum Streptophyta; class Magnoliopsida; order Malpighiales; family Euphorbiaceae; genus Triadica; species Triadica sebifera. The sequence goes on from CM042899.1 coordinate 29,478,516, forward strand.
TGTGTGAAAATGTGATTGTTAGAAGGTGATGGAGCTGCAAAAGATATGGGAAGGCCAAACAAGGGGTTTAAGACTTGAAGAAGGTAAAGAAGAGAAGAGAAAAAGAAGCTAAGTGATAAGGTTTTGTGCACACATAAATCTGAATTTTTGCTTGTACTAATTTTGCAATATCTTTTTCTCTATAACTCAGATTTTAGTGGAACAAAATTCTACTGAAAGTTGAAATGTAGAGGGATAACTTTTTTATGGATCATGAAGTAAAAATTCAGCCTAGAAAAAGGTCAAAAATAAATGGTAAAATGAGATACCAAAACTGTCCAAAATGGACAGCTTTAGAAATTGACAATTTAAGTTAATAATTGAGCAACGAAACATAAGTAAGAAGAGGTGCCATGTTTAATTTGTATATAAGCATTGGATTTATGATGAAAAATGCATGATTTTGATGATGACAATTTATTTTATTGATTGGTTATGAAATTTATTTATTGACTTATGAATATAAGATGGTGAACATTGCAATGTTTGTGATGGAAATGATAACTTATTGGAAATTTGCCATTCATATTGAAATGGTTGACCTTGAAAAAGCGATGAGAATAAGAATAGTTGTTCCAAATGAATGAAGTAAAATTCACTCACTTGAATGCAGCCTAATGTAGGAGGATAGGCATATACCCAGGGGCGGGGCGGATATATATGGGGCCAGGTATTTGTCCCTATTGATCCGTACTATATATTATATATATTTATTTTTTTCGTACTCAAATTTATCTTTATTCCCACATATTTAATATATCAAATATTTTATTCAATTAACTAATTAATATATAATTAATAATTAATTAAATTTATAAATTAATATAAAATATAAAATTAATTTTATATAATTAATTATATGATTTTTACAATATTTTTTTATATAATTGTTAACAATTATATGTTATTTGTATATTTTTTATATAATTATTGACAATTATATAATTTTTATTATATTATTTCATATAATTGCTAACAGTTATATATCATATTTTATATATAACTATATAATTGTTAATAATTATATAACTTTTACTGTGTTATTGTTATATATAATTGCTAACAATTTAGTTATATGTTATTTTTATATCTCTTCACATAATTATTGACAATTATATAATTTTTATTATATTTTTCATATAATTACATATTTTATATATAACTATATAATTGCTAGCAATTATAAAATTATATTAAATTTTTCATATAATTGCTGACAATTATATATTATTTTCAATGTATTATTATATAATTATTAATATTTTAATTATTAATAATGAATATGGTATATTAAAATATTAATCAGATCACATAAATTGAAATCAATATCAATTTAAGAAATAAAATATAACCACACTTTACCCATTGAAATTAATTCCTAAATTCACCCCTCAGCATACCAATTAAATTAAAATAGCGAATAGTAATGAAAATGGAAATGAAATTGGTACCATACAAAAGGACGTAGACAACATTTGAAAAATAGTAATGTTGCCTATTTATTGGACGGAGACACCTGAAATATAATATGTTATGAATGATTTTAGTAAGATAAATTTTAATTTTCAAATATTGAGTAAGCGGCCCCATGTGGCACCCTTTCGATTCCACTATTAGTGGATGCAGGAGGGTGTTACATTTAAATTTATTTATAAAAAAGTTTGACATTTTTAAAATAATATCACTAAATATTTTGTTAAAATAATATAAATATTTTGTAATTATAAAAATACATTTAAATGTAAAAGATAAATAATTGTTAAAAACAAATTTCTTTCATGCATTGCACATACTCATCAAATTCATATTTTTACATACATGAATATATACAGGGTGAAATAAATAATATGAAGGATTAAATTTAGAAAATTTTAAACGAATATAATTAGATCATATTATATTTTATAAAAAAATTATTGAATTAATTACATACATTAAAACGAAACTATTAAATAAAAGCATTTGAGGATTTCATATTTTTAATTCGTTTTCATTTTTGAAAAATTATATATATTTTTTTGTAGAAAAGGAAAAATAAAATTGTTGAAAATTAAAAGCGAATCGATTTCGATAAGCCCTAAGTATTCAAATGTTTTTTCTTGTTAACTTTAGATGTGTGGGACGTAGTAAGCTTAAAAATAATACAAGTTCAAAAATAATTTGTGCAAATTGCATCATTTTTGTGAAATAACCCACATATTTGCAAAGAGTTTTTATTTAATAACTATTTAATAACCATATATTAAAAAAATTAAATTGCCAAAAAATTTAAAAATTTCATATGGGTAATTGTGATTCAAAATTTCATTCCCTTTTTCTTATTCAATCGGCCTCTTACTGACATGATTAGGTCGTTCAAATCCACTATCACTAAATGTCAACAAGAAATGAGCCGATCTTAAAAGAATTCAAAGATGAATACCTTAAATTGGTGTGGAAAATAGGAAAATGACTTTGAATTTCCATTGAAAGTATAACTTGAGACCAATTCATCAATCTTTGCCACAAATCTCACAACCTTAATTAGTGTTTCATTTTTATAATCTTAGATTTACAAATTGGATTTATAACAAAATTGCAGGCTCCATAAAAATAACAAAATGATGATTAATTATTTAATTTTTTTAAAGTGTGATATATAAGATAATGATGTTAATGGAGAGAATGGCACCCAAATGCTACCATAGCATTGGATTTGATCAATTTGTATGTTTGACGCCAAGGTAAGAGAAGTTTAGAAAAAGTGAAATTTTGGTATAAATCGAATAAGTGTATCAAATCAATGATAGAATGTTATATAGATAAAATAATTTACATGTCATCAGTTTGAAATTTGGTTTATACAAAAATATTTCTTAGAAAAATGTTATAGTCAACACATATAGACATACTTCATCCTTAAGGGTCAATATGCAAAAGTATTACTCTATTTTTCATATATATAAAGTATATAAAAATTAATAAATTATCACTTTTTCCTTGAAAAAAAAGTCAAATTTAACTTTTTTTTCCTTTTAATTTTGTTAAGAGAGCTACTATTTTCTTTTTATTATATTTAAGTGATAGAGGAAACGAGGTGGGAAGAAAGTACCTAAAATTGCTTATTTACTTTTTCATTAATAATTTTACTTTTAAAAGTTAATTGCAATTTTAAAATTCAAAAATTTATTTGCTCACAGATTGAATTGTATTTTGGTCATAAAACTCCAAAATGGAGTTCAAATAAGTGATTTATAGAACTCTAATTAATGTTTAATTTGTTATTTATACAATTTTGATTGGATTAGAATATTTTGTTTTTTTTTCTCTCTACTTTTTCTATCTTTTTTTAGATATTTCTACATCTTCTATCACTGATAATAATTTAAAAAAAAATTGTACCAACATGCTCATAAAGTGAGAATTCAACATGTTTCCTTAAAAAAAAAAAAAAAAAAAGAGAATTCCTCATGTAAAATTTCATGAGTTTGCCCATGTAATGCTTATTAGAAAATCGACTTTATCTAATATTTTTCAATTTACATCTAATATAGTAAATTTACAATTAAATACTATACTAATTATAATATCCTTTAAAAAAAATTCTCTTTTTCCTCATCATTTTTATTTGTAAAGACATATTTGCCCTGTTTTGGGTATAATAGTAGGCTCCACAACTGTGCAAGTCTACAAGTAAGCAAAATTGGGTTCTTTTTGCCCTGCGTGACAAATTTCATTGACCAGATACTATATCATGCTTAAGGAATCTTGACTCTCAACACATTAGAAAGTTAGCATGAGGTATGTAACACCTATTGAGGTGAGATATGAGTCTCACCAACCAAATTAAAACTACCAGCCAGGTTATGAGGAAAACAATTTCTCAAGCCTGTCAAGCATCATCTCAAGGATCCAATTTCAGACTAACAGAAGGGGGGGGGGGGGGGGGGGGGAGGGGTTCCAGGCATATTATATTAAACAAACATGCGACACTAACAATAAAATATTAACTGATTGCAAGAACTTCTAATGCTTTCTCATATTTAGACTATCACTATTCGAGTCCTACATATGCTTTTCACAAGCAGACAACATAGATGAACATGTGATACAAAGAAAACATTACTACAGATTCATTCACCTATATGAAGTGCATAATTAAAATTAATTGTTTTAGGAGATTAGATGGAAAGGAACAGCAAAAAGTCTCCTTGAAGAAGTAACTAGTACCTTATTAATGTCCTGACAGAACAGCCTCAAAGGTTCCAAATGGTAGGGCAATTGAAAGTGGAATCTTAATCCATGATGGCAACCTTTCTCTTAAGAATTTGATGTTGCAAGATTTTGCACCAACCAATGAAACAAGGATGCCACAATCACAACAATTGAGGTTCTCACTGAGAATGAAGAGCAGTTAATTGCAGTGCGAATAACTTGTCACTTGATAGGTATCAACAAACTGTTCCTCAACATTTCAAGTGCAATGTTAGGAAGCATTAGAAAACACTAACTTGAAGATTATTAAGTAGGTTGTGCTTCCCTACCAAAATTTCAAAAGCAGTTCTAGAACAATAGCATAAAATTATGATGCATCTGCAATAGCCGAATAAATGCCAAGGAGATCCAGAACAAGAGCTGGTTTCTCAGTCAATAATCAATTCAGTGTCCTTGTTTTTGGCATTATTAAGCAGGTCATTCTTCCCTCAAACAAATTTAGGCACATTGGGACAGTGAATAAGCAACAACCAATATCTTCCAGTGCAATAATTGTAAAATTTACTGGCAGCCAGTCAAAGCTGAGATCTTCCAGTGCTCTTTCCATTGTTATTCTAACTGCTGAATCTAAAGCGAGATCAAGGAAGAGTAAATCTTTTGCTCTTCCTGTACATGTGAGCAAAACAGGGTGAAACAAGGCTCTGACACAATTGGACGGTCATAACTAGCAAGTTTGTCTTTTGTCGGAACATTATGAAAGTTTGAAATTGAAGGGTTAGCATAATTATAAGATTAACCCAAACAAGCTTTTTCAGCTAGCCTAAGTCTTAGATTTAATTCTTTCACATCAACTTTTTATTTCATCAAATCAACAAGTGACATAATTTCGCTTATTATTTGGAAAGAAATGGTTCACATCATAAGGGATAACGTGCCAATACACTAGAATTTGTAGAGCACAAGCCGTAAAAGCTTTTCAGTAATAATAACTGCCCCTTATGTTCACAGGTATATGACTTCCAGGAGTGCCTATTATGCATGAAGCACAAGGAAGTTACAAAATAAATTAACTGATACATTCATATTTTGTATATCATGCGTATAAATAAAAAATATATAAACATTCTGCAATTCTACTGGAAACCATTGGATCTCTTGACTGCACCAATGAGACGTTGATACCAAATATTGATAAGTGTACTCGCAGAAAAGAAATTCATAACCTATAATACCTCACAAATAATCATGTCATCCGGGCTACTGCTGTTATTCAACTTTTCGTGCCACTCCTCCATCATGCCAGCTATGAAATTGTTATTTCTCTGGTTATGGAAGAACAAGAATTTAAGTGTTTTTGCAAGGTTGATACAAGACATGAAATTTTTATTCAGTACACTCAATAAATATACCTGAATCAGAAGATTTTCATCACTGATTCCCAGCCCAGCATCACCCTGACCCCCACGTCCAACACATAGCATAATTAACCTTACAATTTCTGTCATTTGGCTGGTTTAAGTATATTTTCTGTAGTAAATTGGTGAACTTATCCTGAGCTTCACTAATTTCACAGGACAAGGTAATTATAACAAACATATCACTACACCAAGGGGTTCTGTATGTATCAATTTTATGCTCATCATGTTCTCAATGCTAAAATCAAGCACTGTCACAGATGCAAAACTTTGATGTGCACAAACAAAAATGTTAAAAAAAAATGACGAGACAGGGACGGGGTTTAATCATATTTCAATGGAGAAAAGAAAAGCAAAAATGTTGGGTCCAAATGTGAGCATTCTGTGCTTCATCTTGTGATGGCAAATATCTCTTTTAAGTAAACATCATTACCTTCAGAGGCAGATTCCTCATTTTCCACCAATTATATAATAAAATAAGTTACTTAAAACACCATGTCATCTGCAGTTGAGATTGTCCAGCTATCGTCATTTCACAAATTTACACCAACCAAGAATAATTTTTTTATAGAAGACATCTTACCCCTTAATGAGGAGGAAGAGCTGATACAGGTTTCATCGTCAAAGTTGATGTTTAATGCCTCTAAATCTGATGTCTCCAAACTTGACAAGGCATGATAAACTTTGTTGATATTCAAAAATTGAATAAGAAGAATAATTTTCAAATATTTCTTTTGCAGGAATTTTACTTGATGCAGGAAATGAGAAGGCAGCCTACATAGAAGCAGAAATATGTCTATGTTCTTGTCCTCTAGTGCTCTTTACTTTAGAAACTTCAATATTTTATGTCCTCTAGTGCCTTTACTTGCGAAACTTTTTTTTTTTGCTGTTTTATGTAGTTATTAATTGTGGTGGTTAATGAAAAAAGGGAAAACAAAATCAAACTCTAGAGATCCCTGCAAAATAGTTGTTGCATATAAAAATTTACCTAGAGTCATTTTCTAGATATTAGCTTAGAAAAAGTTATTACCTGCATATGAGGTTTGCAGCATAGACGCTTAATCTTGGTTGGATTGCCTTTGCATAGCAAGAAGATCACCTACGTTAATGAACTGATGGAAAGATCATGATACAAGAAGCTGAATTTACAAAATAATGAACAAAAAATTTGAAGTCCTACATCATAAACATATCTGAAGTAATCAAGAAAAGATGAAAAGTAAATATAGGTTCTTGAAAATAGATTCGCAACAAAATTCAGATAAGTGTCAAAACAGTGTTCAATAGAACTAAGAGCAAAATTTTACCGAGGCTTCACATTGTAGTTTTTGTTCCATTTGAGATGCCTGCATGCCATGAACCTCAGCCAGACCAATATGCCAATAAGCTCAATTGCCCTTCAAATTTACAACGTTCTGTCAATTCTGTTGCAATGTTGAACCTGTGTGCATTAGTAAATACGAAAAACATGCTTACTGAACAAACCATATCAAGGGTTTAGTAAATTTTGACTACTCGGCTTTAGCAAACAAATCACGGAGAATATGTTAAAATATGACCAGTGCAACTTCAGTTGTGTGAGTGTGGTATGTTTAAGGCAATCACAACATTCTCAGTATGATATCTTAACCTGACCTCTGCATCAAAGACCTTTCAGCCTCCTTTTCTCTGTGATAAATTTCATCAAGTAACCATTTGACAATTTGTTTTCCATTCCCATCAACCTACAGTGAATATAAATTATAAATGAAAAATATGTCCGCATAAAAATGGCTGCAGAGAAAAACTACAAATGATAGGATACTACAACATTATGAAGAAGCTAGAGTGCTCTTTTCACAGAACTAATAGAAATTCGCTTGCCTGCATAACAGAACATAAAGCTTTGATAACATGTTAGGAATGTTGAGGATTCTTGGGAGGATAGAAAGACTTGGGAGGTCAGGACTAAAGGTCAATACTAAGAGGTCGGAAGGTTTGGAAGATCAGTACTGTGAGGTCCGTCCAGGAGGTCTGAGTTGGAGTTATGGAACCCAAGAAATGATTGGTGGAATACCATCAGCAAAGGATTGATGAGTTGGCAAGGTGAGATAGTATTTGCTTGTTGTTCCTTGATTTATCTATTGGATTGGATTTCAAGTTGTAAGTGTTTCACTTATGTAGAAATTATAAAAGTAAATGAGTCTTGAACCTAACTCACTCTCAGAAGCTAGAAGCTAGCTCAAGGGAGGAAAATTATCCAAGCTATTATAAGTAGCATTTTAGTTTTATAATAAATAAATGTGAGATAATCAACACTTTCTCCCCACGCCCAGTCATGTTGTGGAGGTAAAACATACTGGGGCATAACCTGAAGTGTGAATAACACAGCGGGGAGCCCCAACATGGCTTTGATATTGTATAAATTTAAGTAAATGAACTTTGCACCTAACTCACTCCCAAATGCAAGCTCAAGGGAGGAGGATTATTCAAGCCATTATAAGTAGTACTTTAGTTTTATAACCAACTAATGTTAGATAATCAACTTAAAATTTGGCAAATAAAAATTGCTAATTCAAAGACAACAAAGAAGCTGTACCTTTCCATTTGGATTCATAGACTTTAGGAAAACAAAAAAGTGTGCCCCATTATTTTTTATCCAAGATCCACCTGTCTAGATCACGAATTGTATACCCAAGAAATTTCTTTGCTACAAATTGATATCTACAAGCTTTTATTTTGGTAAGGTTATTGCTAGGAGTCAGTTCAAGTACTATGTTTGTAGATGCTACACAAGATGACAAGTATCAAAAGAAAAGAAGCATGATTGAATCATGGAATGCAATTCGTGATGACTACCTGAAAGGATCCTTTCCAAATTGACACTTCTATAAAATACATTTGACATGCATCGACGAGAAGTTTTGATCTTCTAGGCAATATGTCTAATGGAGGGGCCTATGACCAATAAGGAAAATTGACTATGAGAAAGTACATTCATATACCAGCTAAGGATTAGCAAATAATATGTTAAGGTGATCTAGTCTTCATTGGCATAGGTCCAAAATATAAGAAAGCAAGAAACTCACCAACCATTCCCCAAGGGATGACTTTGACACACTCCAGTGAAGAACTACAGAACCTTTTGTGTTCATAGCTACAAATATGTGATGGTCACTCTTAGCGATTTTAGTAAGGACCGGTACACATCATGAATTAGCAAACATTTGAATTGTTCCTTTTCACAATACATTAGACAATGCCTTTTAAAGAAATAAAAAAATGCATCAAAATGTTAATTTCATTCCAGAAGATAGCAACGGCATACTAAGAACCATGCTTCCGTCTACATGACATGAAATCTTTAGACATGACAAATGGACAATAAATCACCATGACGAGAAGCCCCCTCTCTCAAAATAAAGCAAAATCTCTCATTCAAAGAATACTTGCCACTATCTCATAGTTACAAACATTATGACTCTGCTTTGTGACCACTTCGTCACCTCCAATATTTCTCCCAACAAGATCCATTAAAGCTGAAACTGGCACATTCATGCTTTTGGCATGGCCAGAATCCTTATGTAGCCACTGTTCCACATTGTGTCTTCTACAGTAAGAGGATGGTACACACATAGATAGCACTCTACAATCAGTGAGCATTTTGGTACTTGCAGACATGCAACTGCTATCTACTTCATTAAAAGAAATGCCTTTATTGAGCTGATTTTGGAGCTCTCTTACAGCATCATCATAATCTTGCTGCACAAAATAAAAACCAAAAGAATAATGATAATAAATATTGACAATAATAAAATGGAAGAATATACAGAATTCTTCGCTCTTTAGCTCTTTCACAAAATCAAAATTTCCAAGGTAGTTAATCTCCTCGGGCATTTAGTTCATAAACTCCACTAAAAATAGGAAATCAAAACAAATAAGTTTTGAGCTTGGCATGTGTCAAAAAAGAACAATATGACAAATCGATTCCTTAATTATATTCATAGTTGGTAAGTCAAAAACACCAGGACAGACCAATGACTCCACTGTTTTTAAAGACAATACGAAGAAGTTATGGCTCCTGTTATTTGTTAGACAATTAACAAGCTACCGGCCCATATTTTAAAGTTGGCAATGCAGACATAGCAAATAAATAGACGCACCTTCTGCTATTCTGGCGTGCTCATTGGTCTACGCTTCCTTTAGCCAAATTAAATATGCCTTGCATTCTATCAAATCCTTCGATATAGATGGATGAATAGTACCTTCATCATGTTCAGGTAGATTAATTCGAAAATTTCCACTGTTCAATTTCATCCTAGTAAACAAGCGATAAAAAAACCAAAAAGAATTAAAAAATGCTTCAGAAACCATACAGAGCAAGAAAAAATAAAGGAAACAACTAACCATTTACTGGAGCTGCTATCTTTCAGATCAAATTCTATCCGCTACTCAATATTGACAACATACAATTCTTCACTCTGCCATTCAGGGGGGAAAAAGATGTCACAAGCTGGAGGTTAAGTATAGGTTCTTATGTTATGCTGTATCAATAAATCCAAATGAAGTACAAAAAACCAAAAGCAGAACAAAGATAGACCTTTGTAAATGGTGTTTGTAATGCACCTTGCTTATAAGATTTTGTTCCTGAAGATGGATCAGTAGGAATGAACCAATTTCTGCAGGAGAAAAGAAATATCAGCAGCCACATACATAGAAACAAAGTGGAACAGAAATAAAATCAGAAACAGGAAAAAATAAACAACAAAAGGTTGAGAATCTGGCTTTACGGGTGTCCAATAGAAAGACAACCCCATCGAAGAATCCAAACCCTGGCACAGTTCATAAGCTGAAGTTCAATCCTCATTATTGTGTCCATTCAAAGACCTTGACACACTTATCTACAGGAAACAGAAGGAGAAAAGGTTAAAACTATAACGAACTCATTTTTCAATACGAGAGAGCATTCAATCATAAATTTTGGGTCACAGATGGACGGCTACTGCCTGAAGTTGCATCCCAACCACTGTTTGTGCATATGCAATGAATTGAAATATGGATGATATAAAAACCAGCAATAGATGACACAAAAACTGAAAAAAGAAAAATCGTTTCTTATAGGGTTTCAACTTCCAAATCAAAAGGTAAAGAGTGTGTTTAAGCAGTTGATATCCTTGAACATGATATAGTCTTCTCATATAATTGCAGCATTAGTTGACACAAGCTTAATAAGTCCACATCTTCTTACGACATTTGTAATTATAGTCCCTCCATTGATGTTCGTTTTCTTTCCGTTTCCCTTTTAGGTTCCAGATTTTTAAAATGTGTGCTCAACTGAGCACCAATTCAGCTTCTTGCTGTCAAATTCTAGCATATATTGAAACCAAGAAGGAAACTTTGTTAAGGAAGGGAACTGGGGTTTCTTACTCGGTTCAGCACAAACGGTAGTGGGGAAGGGCATTTAGGGAGCATATTAGAATCGGATTCTAATTCAATATTTGAGAGTGGTACAATTCGAGCAGGAGAGGGGCAACATCCATACTTTCTGATTCTCAAAGCTGAGACGGCAACATTTGCGAAATTGGTGAGAACAGCACTCATTATTTCCCCTGAGAAAAAGAGAAAGTAAGGCGTACTCAAAGTCCATCGCCCACCCAAAACACTGAGAATCATAGTAAATTTATTTTCAATTCATAATATTACTTTTTATGCTAAATATATACATATTTATACTTCATTTAACATTTTTTTATTACTTTCATACTCTTTTTTTTCTTTTACTTAAACATATACCTAAACCCCAAATTAGGGCTTTACGTGTATTCTATGGTATAACCCCGAAAAGTTAAAAAAAAGAAAAATGATGTAGTTACGTTGCTACACTAAACCAATGACAGTTTTGATATTAAAATAGTGTGCGGTTGAATATCATCAATCTTATACTTTTTTTGTTTTTTTCACTTTTTTCGGTGAAGTGTTGAAAATGACATTTTATCATTTTGCTTTAAAAGCTAACATAAAGACAAAAGTGGTACAACAAATTGTCTTCGATCCATGTCATTTTTATCCCTGAAAATGGGGTGATCTACGGTCTCATAGTTACTGTAGTAAGACTATTATTTTTTTATTTCATTATATCTCTTTTTTTTTAAGGAATATTATAGAAATTTTTTATTATTTTTTTAATTGTAATATTGGAATGCAAAAGTTACACTAGAATAAAGTTTTGGATTGAAGATAGTCTAAGTCACCATGGACGATGTTGCAGAATTAGAAAAATAAATGGTTTGTTTGATATTTGTTGAATATCTAAAAAATAAATTTATAATTTTTTTATTTAATTGACTGAATTTTTTTAATTTTTTATAAACTATATTTTTAAATTTATTTTTGAAAAAAATTTTTATTTACCTATTTATCTGTAAAAACAGTTTTCAAAATTTTAAAAATAATTTTTTGTATTTAAAAGCATTTTTTCAAACTCAACACCAAACGGATCAAAAATAGAAAATTAGGGAGAAAATGGAAACTCATGAGTCGTACGTCCTCTTGTATCTGCGCACTCAAGCCAAATATACGCATACTTTGCTCTTTAATTATATGCTTCGTAATAATTAAGCATTTTTTTGGTTAAATAATTGATTTTTTTTTAATTAATTACTTATAAAAATAATGAACAAAATAAATTATTATAAGTTTCATAATAATTCTCATTTCACATCAGCAGTTGATCGAATAATCCAAATGGAAGAAATTATAATCCACATAAATTTGATACTACAAAATAAATCTATAACATACATATATATAGAAAATAAATCTAATTTATTTTGTTCATACCTTTTCTCAATGAATTTGTTGGTTGAACATACACAGACACAGACGCACCCAACCTTCAAAAAGTTCCTTAAAATTAAAGTGCATCTGCTTAAATCAAATTCTCAACAAATAGAACATATCCAGGGTGGACGATTTCCAGAAAAGGATTGCTTTCTTGCCAGTGATACATACCCTAACAAAATAGAGCAAGCATAAAATGCGTAGACCCAACTATTACATAATTCGTGGTTTTCATGACTTAGTTACCAAAACAGGTCTCCGTAAGTATATAGAAGAGAAGAAATAAAATGAACATAGAAGATACATGCATCCGCTAAGGCATTAACTATGATAAAACAAATGGTAGTTCCGAAGCTCGATGGCTATAAAACTAACGTTCAATTTTCATTCTACAACAATAGATAAGACACCCGTTTCTTGTTGCCCTCAACTTCTACTACCTGAAAACTAACAGATTTCTAAAACCTCATTGTGTGAGCAGCTTTGAGTCACATGCCACAATTTTAACCCGACCGACATTCTCCTGTGAATCCTCATTCTTAAACAATGCATCTTGCAGTATGAAAGTCCAAACATTGTCGCAGAATCTGTACGTGTGCAAATGTCCCTGTAGTGCACACAATCAGAATATCAGCCTTTCTAGACACCAAGTTCACAAAAATTTAACAATTTATTCAAAAGAAACTGGGTTCTCATTAAAAGTGAGAAAGACAGAAAATTACTACAAAACATCAATTTGAACATATGAAGTAGCCAGTGATTAATCATCTTCACAATAATTTACATATTTTTGTACATTCTGACAACATATAATCCTAAAAAGCAACTAAGCTTAATGAGCAAATAATTTTTTTCACAAACTATCGATCTTTTTCTGTTTCTCTATTTTTTTTTCTTTTCTTAAATGGAATCCATAGAAAGGGTCTCCGCCAAGGACATCTAGCTACAATAAATAAAAGAATTTTCCTCCAATATTAATTGTTATAAAACCTCAAACGCACCATATTCAGTTTCTAAATTTATTAAAGCCAAATTTTACAGTATAAACAGAATATCACCAATCAATCCTGAAACCTCAGGACAACAGCATTGCAAAGATTTTTTTTTCTTTGGAAAACTTTTAATCCTTTTTACTTTAACCAAACATAGAAAACAACACAAAGACTGCAAACCAAGTAAGACCATCAGGAGAAAATCATACATAATCTGCAACATGGTGATGTTGTAGAGATTACAAGCTGATTAATTCAGAAAATAAAACACTAGATAACAAAACCAGTATTAAATTAATACAAGAATCTCACAATTCAAATTTCAATTAATCCTTGCATAAACCAAATAAGCAAGAAATGTTAAAAGAAAACAATTAACAATTAAAGAAACTACCTTAATGGTAACTTTGCTCTTAACTTGCGATTCCAAAGCTTCAGTCATAGACTGAACAAGAGAGAGAGAAAAAAAACCAGAATCACAATCAACAAAACATGAACGGATAAAAAGAGTAAAAGATATATCAGTTTAATAGATTCAGGTCAATACCTTATCAAACTGGACAAGAACCTGTATTGCTACCTCTGGACTGAGAGTACCACTTTGAACCATCTCGTCCAAAGTCTCTGTCAGGCACATGCCGATTGTAGATCTTCTGTACAACTCAAATGTTGCCATTTTCTGAGATATGTAACAAATACACCCAAACAGAACAAATCAAAGCATCAATAAACAAACAGTAGGCAATTAAGAAAATTTTTGAGAGAAGCAAGAGAAAAGGTGTACAATTATGTATTAGTAAACCAAGTACATTAGGTTATTGGATGCGAAACTAGTTATTTTATTTTATTAAATACAGTCATTTTATATGCACGAAGGATCTTAAGTTTATTCGACATGATCAAACCATATAATAGCAGCTATCAAACATTGGGCAAACAACACATCACTGGTAGTGTAAACACATGACCAAAATCCTCTGGGATCTCCAGTAGCAATCTACAAGAGTAAGCAAATTGAATCCACTCCAAATAATAGACAAGACCAGAAATTACAAAATCTAAAGGTGTTCCTACTTTAATTTTTATTTTAAGTTTATGTATTATGATTTTTTCTTTTTTCTTTTTTGAAAAAAAAACCCTCGAAAAAGTAATAAAGCAGAAAATTCAAGAAAAATACAAAATCAAGTTCCTTGCAGGAGATAATTGCATCCAAAGTCCCAGAAAAGGTAAGAGCACATCTCTAATCACTTCCATCGCTGTTAGATAAACCCATAAATCATGTAACCAACTACGCAACAAAAATCTAGAGAAACCCACAAACTAATTCAAGGCCATATTTGAATCAAGAATTGAAAGATTAAATGACAGTAAGAAAGATAATACATCAATTCAAAAGATTCAATTGATTCATTTTATTGTCTAAAGGGAGAAAAGGGGTGATTACCTGCGAATTGAGAATATTGGAAATCGCTTTTGGATAAAATTAGAACAATTAGAAACAAAATTAAGAGGAAAATCGAGGTCACAGACAGATGGAAATGGAGTTCAGTATTATTTGGTCTGGTTTTTGTACGTTCGAAGGAGCCGGAAGAAAGAATTTTGGGCGGAGAAGAATTGGGGCATTTTATATCCTAGATTTTGAGAATGGGGGTATATATAGTAGAGATGGAATTAGCGAGATTCAAATGACTTTTGTACCCCTATATCTTTATGGCTACCTGTGTGATTGTTTTAGGCCCATCTAGTCTTTGTGGGCTACAACCGTAATTTGATGTCCTTGTTCCCTTTGGCAGGCTAGGTATTATTTGTATAAGCAAATTATATCATGATCTACATAATCTTTCGTGTGATATCAATTGATTGCATACTGTTTTTTAACTAAATATTCATCAAGCTATATGTTCATGTTTAGAAAGCTGCAAAATTTACATATTTTTCATTAACAACTTATAGAATTATTATTTATAACTCATAAATTCTTCAGTTTATACTCGTCCGTAATTTATAAATTTATCATTTAAAACTTACAAGTTCACCATGTAAAACTTACAAATTTATTATTTAGAATTTATATATTTATCATTTGGATTTTACAGATTTTTCATCTATAACTTACAGTTTTATTAAATAATATGTTCATCAATTTTCTATCAAATTCAGTATCTTCAACTTTTAGCAACTCGATTTTCTCTCTCTATATGATTCATTTTTAATTCAAATATCTTTATTTTCAATTATTTTCATATACAAATATATCAAAATTAATAATTTTTCATTGCAAATAATAATAAAAATAAATAAAATATTCAAAATTACTAAAAATAAAATCAAATATGTAAATTAAAAAAAAAACTCTAAAACAAATATAGAATAAACAAAAAAAAATTAATTTTCTCTTTTTAAAGAAGAAGAAAAATTTGTAATGAAAAAACTAATTGAATAGTAAAAATACGTTGTACTTAAACGTGTCACATGTGTAAATCATTTAACCATAAAAATAATACGTTGTTGTTTTAAATCATAGTACATAATGCATGATCAACATAACATGGATCCATGACGTGATTTCTAATTTATATTCTCATTTTGTTTATTTCAAACTGATTTTTGACCCTTGAAATAGATCTTCTTGCTTTTCCTATTTAGATGCCTCTTTAAGACTATAAATGATATATCTTGCTATTCATGTAGCTCAATAGGACTTGCTTTCATAGATTTTAGATTTTAGAGTGCATATATTTGAGAGTTCCTCTTCTAATTGCAAATTCAATGGCCATGTAATTATTGGGAATATTTAAATTTAATTTGAAAAATTATGGGACTTGAGGTTGAGGTCTAACTCAATTGTAATAATAAATGGATATAAATAAATATGAATCACACGTTCATTTATTATCATAATTGAGTTGGACATCAATCTTAAATTGACATTAACTTTTAGGGGACTGTAGTTGAAGGGTCCAACAGCAGAAACCTAATAGAACCCTACCATTTTTTGGGCCCATGATCAGTTCAGACGTTTGACCTTCAGCCAACATCAACAGACAAGAAACGTGGGTTGCTCTGAAGCTCACCACGTACACGAAAGGCCGCATGGACGTCTAAACCTTAACTAGCTTCTGCCCTTGGCCTTTTCTTTTTCTTTGATCCAGGCTCCAGCTGCCGTTGGCCTTTTCAAGCTAAAGTGTAAAACACTTTTCTTGTAATCCTTTTACTTTTCTTTTTTTCGTTTGGTTCGTGCTTCTTTTCAGATATAGAGAGGAAAAAATCATGGAAGGGATAAGGTCATCACCCTCACAATCACCGCCGCCAACAACCGCCACAAAAACCCCCGATAGAAAACCAGAAACGGCGGCAATGTCACGGATGGAGAAGGAGTGCTTAGCTTTCTTTGTTTCATTGCAAGAGAGCTTTCGCTATGTCAAAGCCAAGTTTGTGGGTCTGGTGCGTACCAAATCTAAAAAATTAATGCAAATTAAAGGATTGATTGATTGATTGATTATTATTAATTGTTGTTGCTATATACACAATGATTAACAGATTAACTAAATCTCTTTTCTCATGGGAAAAATGGAATTAATAGGCAAAGAAGATGACAGCAAGAAACGAGAAGGAAGCAACGGCAGCTGATTTACAGGCGAGTAAGATGGAGGTTGAAGCTGCTGATGAAGCCGAAAATATCAAGAAGAGGATTGAAAAATCTTTGTAGATAAAAATATATGTTGAGATAGTTCAATTTTAGTATATAATTATTAGCTGCAGATACAAATCTTATGCATTCTTTTCGGTAATTATACATTATGTGATAAAGATTTTAAAATAGAAAATAAATAATTTTAAGAATTAGAAGATGGGGGACCTTCTAAACGAATATAGTCATACATAATTCCCTGAAAAGGGCTTGTGGCTAAAGTGGTGAGGAAAATAGTGTTGTCTCCTTGGAAAAGCAGATCTCCTGCAATTTCTATGCTATAAAGCCTGTAAAGTCCATGAATTCCATGTCTTGCAATTGTGTTGTCATGTCCAGTTAATCCAGTTGAAAATAGGGCTGGATTTGTTCCTTCATCATTAATTCGAACCTTCAAGATAAAAATTAATTCAGTCATAAATTCACTAGCAAATTGATTTTTTTTTTAAAAGAAGAAGAAGAATGATTATTGCCTGCAATTCAACATTATTTGCAGTTGCGAGTGCCAATCGAAGATTATATGTTCCATTGGAATTGGCATTGTCAAGCCTGAACTTGATTTGCCATGTAGTTCCCCTGTACTTCTCATCATCAATTTTCCTGCAATTGCCACAGAAAGAGAAATCTGTATCATGTAACAAAATTTCCCCAAGAAAGTGACGGAAAAACATCAATGTATGCAAACAGATTGAGGTTTGAACCAAACCTGGTAACGTGAGCAAAGAACCAATCTTTGCTATAATCACTGGTTCCTACAGTGTAAACCAAATCCCCATCAGGGTATAAATCTGTATATCTATCCCAAAGCCCGTATTGCCTGAATCTGACAACCGAAAAACAAATTAATCAAATATTTCATATTACATCTGAAATAGCCTCATCAAATCTACCAATCTTCCACTTTTCCTCCCTTTGAGAAATCAGTTCTTCCCTTCCGGGAAGGGGAGAGTCTATGAGATATTGCTTACAAGATTTTAATTTCTTGCCTAAACTGAGATCATAAATCCATGGACCAATCAAAAATATATTCGGACTTGAATAAAAACCCAAGTTCTAGTAACTCCTCCTTTGTGACCGTTAATACTGTAAATTAACCAACCTGTCAGGATGATTGACATAAAGTTTGTTAATGTAGTTGGGATCAGGATCTGGTGCATAGAATTCTGCAGCAGAACGATCAGGAATGCCAATTTCCCATAGTGTAGGGCCATTTCTTGGTGGTTCATAGACAACATCACCAATGTCAATGTCACAACCTGCTTTATGATTTCATGTTCATTTATTTTAAATGTAAACATAACATGAAGTAGATGAAAATAAAATTATATTTGCTTGAAAAAAGGATCAGAAAACAACACCTTCAGTTATGGTGATGACCGTATCATATCTATAATCTCCAATAAATCCAGGGACCCATGCGAAAAGATTATAGTCGCCTGTCCGGATGTTGTTGATGGAAAAATAACCATCAGGGTCTGCTTCTATCCAGAACTGATAACCCTGAAAAATGTTCATCATGGAAGGATATGATCTAACTTAATTTTGGCCATAGGATACGAAATTAGCCCAATACAAAGCAGCCATTGCCTAGCTTAACTACAAGCACCCATTTATGAGCCGAGCTAATAATACATTATTATATTAAAAATGACTTTTATTTTACAATTATAACATAATATTAATGTATAGACACAATTCTTGAATGAAGATATGAATTCATCTAAATACAAAATTTCCGGTCTTTCTTTTTTTACTTAATATTTAATATTAAATGGGCTGTCTTGATTCCATCTATTTAATGAAGATTAATGTTGAGCTTAATTTCACCTTGTTTTCTAGCTGCCATGATCCAACTTCTCCTGGTGGTGCCAATCCCACGTAAGCACCATTTGCTGGAATATCATAATCACTAACATACCTAGAAATGATATACTAGTTATTACAAATTTCAATTATCACACAAAGTTCAAAATCTCTGATCAATATGAAAAATAGAACTTTTACCTGTCTCGAACTAACAATCTACCACTGACACCGCCTCTTTGATCTGATGATGGAAAATCCTCTGAAGCTGGGAAATCGTAAGGCCAGCTCTGAACCTCAATTAACATCTGAGGATTTAATTGTATATTAGTTCTTGTTTATTTTATCCTGCCAAAAATTGCAATAGGCTGTTCATTTTGTATACAGACCTGTTCTTTTGCATCTTCCCATAGCAATTTTGGGTCATTTTCATCTAACAAAGTATTCATATACATAAAAACAGGACCAAAAACTTTCTTCCATGGTTCACCATGTTTGAGTTTCAGCACCATATCTTCTCCTGAATAATGGGCACTAAGAAACATCTGGTTGTACCATTTTAATCAGTTAAAAAATCAGAATTTCTAAAAGGTGAAAATACTTACACTACCAAAAATTATCAGGGCATAAAACTGTTATGATAAATATTAAAATTGTTGACATTGGTCTATACTGAAGATTGAAATCCCCTGTATATGATCTCGCTACCATAGATTATTGCAATAGTTTGAATATTTTGTTGTTAGAAATTGAAACTGCTGCTAACTTGGAGCAGTTTGATGCTACTAATCGGTTGCATAAATTTTATTGTATATAGCAGTTTCGGAGGAATTATATATACTCACAGCGAGATTGGTGGGACCGACATGAGAGGTAAGGTTTTGTTTGAGAGGTCCACCAGAGCGGTATTCATTGCTGGGTGTAATTTGCCAGAATCCGACAGGGGGCTCAAAGCATATCCAACCATGGACCTTAAGATCCCTATTCTCACAGGAGTATTGGTACTTGTCATCAACCTGAAAATCAGTTTCGGTTGGTTCGAATTCCCAATCTTACTGCTCCTCTAGGCTCTAACAGGATAATTAAGCTAAAATTTTATTACTTTACATGAAAGGAGGAGTAGGAAAAATGAATATTAGTACCTCTCCTTTGAATTCTGACTCCATAGGATTGACCAGTAAGACAGCTTCAGGGTAAGCTAAGGGTTTGCCTCTTGGAGGTGTCCTGTCTTCTGGCAGTGGCAGGTATCTTTGCCTGTTATCTGCTACTGCCATGTACTGAAACCTGTAAAGTTACTCAAAATCAATTAGTTTTCAAGTTTATCATAAAAATCTATAATTGTCAGCAATGAATATTGCTTGCTTGTCTTTGCTGAGCTTGAACACAATCCTGGTCTGAGGTAGATTGAAAGCAGGCCATTCCCCAAAGTGTTCATAGATGGCGTACGAGTAGAATCCTGAGGAGTTGCGGAGCATTATAAACCTGAAAATTCATTTTTATTGTCCACATTTATATGTTACTGCTTGCTAGCAGAAAAATGTAGATGAAAAGAGGAAGCATATTGGGTGAACTTGAAAATATTTACCTAGACTCTTCCATGAACAAATATTCATAAGCGAATCTAATAATAACTTTTGAACATATTGATTATGATTGGATTGATCCTTAAATGTATTTAGGAACTCGATTTACAAAATTAATATGTTAATTACCTTTTGTCTATATTCAAAGGAGGAAGACTGCCTTCAAGTGAGGGATCCCACATTCTTATGAATGAGATTTCTACTTGTTCTTCATTTTCCACTACAACTCTAAAATCTGTTCCCTCAATCCTGCATGGTAACAGATAACTAACAACATTTTCTGTACAATAGTACTTTTATATAAATTAAAATCAGTGAGATTTAATTTAGTGATACTCCAGTCGTTTTGGAGCCATATGAAAAAAATAAATGAAGAAAGAAAAAATTGTCAGATATATAATTATCTTAATGAAGAAAATTGAGAGATAAAAAAATGATTGTGGAAAAGCTAATGGAACAAATTTTTATGATTAATGTGAGATTAGCAAGTGATTAAGAAAATATTTAACAAAAGTTAAAATCAGATTATGGAAAATCATTACCAAATTTTTATGAAAATTGAAAAAGTAGAAGGCACATACACATAGGATATTCCGGTTGTTCCAGCACTTCCTTCCTTGCTCCAAACAAGGTCCCAGTACCTTCAAAATTCAAATGTCCCATTGAAAAGTACATCAATTTTCTAGCAATCCAAACAAGAAATAGCCTTTTTTTTTCTAGTTGTTTGTAATTCCATGAATAATTAAAAGATATTTATATAATGTTAAAAAAAGAAACGAAGCATAATTTATTTTATAGAAATATAAGGAGAGAAATGCCTTCGCAGTTTGTACCCTCTATTAGATTCATTATTACGAAGTTCAAGCAAATTGCTGATGCCATTATACCGTATTCCAGTTACAATTCCTGCTGGTTTTGAGATTTTCATTTGGAGTATGCCATTGTCCATCAACACCTGCTTCCATATATTCCAGGAAAAATTATGACGAATTTCATTAATTAATTTATAAACATCATCCAAATTTTTTTTTTGAGTAGCAATAACCCAGTTTAATTTTTTTTTTTTTTAAAAAAAAAAGAAAAATGAAGAAGAAAATGAGCAATTGTTATTACATAATGTTCTTTGATATGCAATTTCACCCCTTGGCTTGACATAGTGATGCTCTTGTGATGATCACAATCCAGACCCTTTTGAAGGAACATAAATATATGTTATAGATTTTAAGACTTGATAATTAATTATAACAATTAGAAGAAAATGTCAATATATAAGTCCTTACCTCATCAGCAACCTGAGGAAAAGGCTTGAAGCGAAAGATTTTTTTGCATTGTTCTCTTAAACTGGAGGCCAAGAAATCCATTATTTTTTTTTATTATATGCAAAATCATTAGATTGTCACAAAACTATATATAAACGTGCAAGGTTTTGCTACGCCTAGCTAGAAATAGAAGCAAAGTCACTCATCATGAAGCTTTTGACAGATTGTGATATAATTGTGCTTCTTCAACAATCGAAATAAATATTAATGCTGATGAAAATTCTTAGCCCACCAGTTTGGTATATTTGAATTTCAGGAAATTAGTGTAATCTATTTATACATTTCTTTTTTAAATTTTAGCATATATAGAATTTAGTATACTTGTTATTTTCTTGCATGTATTTATAAAGGAGAAAAAAAAAAGCATGAATGCAAGAAGGACTTGCATATTAACTTCTATGAAATTTATTTGTATTAAGGCACTGTTTGTTAATACCAAACTAAATTATAATTTAGTTTGACTATAAAAATAATATAATTTAACTAATAATATGTGTTTAGTAAAGTAGTTTATTTTTTAAAAAAAACTACATTATAATCTTCAAAATAAAAAGCTAGTAGAACTAATTTTTTTATAAGCTAGTAGAGTATAATTTTTCTTTCCTTTTTTACCTTTATTTTTTATCATTTTATAATAATAATATAATTATTAAATTATATATAATATAATTATAAAATTATAAAATATATACATATATATTATATAATAATAAAATGTTATATGATAAAAATAGACGAATTTATTATATTAGGATGAGATATTTAATATAATTTTTATATTATTTAATATGCATATATATTATATAATTCATTTGTATTTAAATAGATTTTATATATATGATATTTTTGAATAATATAAACATATCATTTTATATTTTTCAGTTACTTTTTCTGCTAGTTTTACCAAATATTTTTAATTGAATTAATTAGATTGTTAGTTACCAAATTTTCAATTGCTAAATTATCAATTACAACTAAATTATCAGCTAATAGCTAGATTATTATCTAGTTTTACCAAATAGAGCCTAAACCTAGCATTAGTTTGAATGAAAAAAGCCTCAAGTATTAGGAACATAAATACTAAATGGGTAATATTCATATTTGTTTTTGATAAGTTTTCTTGTAACTTAAGGCTGTGTTTGGTACGATGAATTGCATAAAGTTAATAGAATTCATTTGTACAAGTCTTTGAAGCTATGTCTTAAAATTTATATATTTATCTTTTTCTTATATCCACACATCTGTTTCTTCTTTTTAAAAATGTGGATGCAAGAAAATGATAAACGTATTAATTTTTATATCTAAATTTAAAAGAATTTTAGAAATAAATTACACTAAATTTATGAAATTTATTTGTACCAAATATAGGCTGAGTATATATTTCAAGATAAGGACGTTTCAATTGCATGTCGCAATAGATATATAATGAAAGAAATTTGGTACACGTAATATTTTAATGTTTTGCATTGTTAATTAAGTTAAAATAAAACTATTGAGAAATCAATTGGGTTGATCAACCTACAAGGCAACACAGGAGCACGTGGATTACTAATTAGGAATATATTCTCTCTAAAGGATTGTACAGTGTGTGGTACTCAGCAACTATATATACTTTTTTTTGTATATTTACGAAATGTTCTATGTTTACAGCTGCATTCCTAATTTTTTTTTAGGTATTTATATTTTTTTACAAATTAACTAATTTGTATTATTATATGCAGTTTCCTTAAATAGCCTTGCATTGATGCATATAGATGATTCTAGTTAATGTATCTCTTTCAATTCAATATTCAATACAGAACATTGATGCATGTAGAAGATTCTAGTTAACGTATCTCTTTCAATTCAATATTAAATATAGAATTGTTTAGTTCAATTTATTTGGTTCCAACTATCCGGTAATTTGAATTCGCATCGGATAATCCCATTAAAGAGATAAAATGTCATCTCCCAAATTTTAAAGGTGTTTTACGCCCAGAATTCGAACTCGAAATTTTTAGGCCTTGCTATCCCATCCCACCTTTTGGAGAGTTTGAGTGCAATTTCTTACACTGACGAAAGAGTTAAATTAAAAGGAATTGTGAACATTAGCGTTTGCATTGTAAAGGAAAAAAAAAAAAGAAATGAGTTTTAATTGAAAGAGCATCTCAACGGAAGCAGTGAAGTAGCTTAGCATCTGGACTTAACCAGTTTTTGTGCTGTCGCCAAATATATACAGCTACGGATTGGTACTTAGTCGTCAAAGATCTCCATATGGTAATTCTTTTAGGGCTTGGTTAGTGTGAGATTGGTTGTAGAGATAATTAGTTTATTGTATTCAAAGTTAGTTTAGAAGTGAATTGTTAGTTAGGTTGTTAAGCTCAAGGCTTTAATCATGAAGCTGAGTCCACAGAGCAATTACTTTTGTGCATAAAATTTTGCTGTACCTATATACGATGCCCTGATCAATCAATGAGAAATTCTCAAGCTTAGATCATATTCTTGATACAGACAATAACACAGCACAATATGTACTGCTTGTCAAGACCAAAATGCAAAGTTGCAGATGCCCCACCAATGGTAATTGACTAATTAGCTATTTAATCTTTCATTTACATATGATTAATGGTTTGACTCTATAATTAATTAGATAAATATTTTTGTAATGTTCATGAATTCAGAGAACAAGGTTGGGAAAATCATTAATAAAGTTGCAATGCTCATTAGGACAGCTCCAGCTTTCAGCATTCTGTGAGCATTTTAGCTGAATGTATATATATGTTTAAGCATTTTAGCTGAATGTATATATATGTTTAAGCATTTTAGCTGAATGTATATACATGTTCAAGCATTTTGGCTGTGGATGTCCTGTTTGCATGATACATGATTTTGTAATAATAAAAGGTTTGTCCATTAATGTCTAATAATGCATCAAACCAGCTCAAATGGATGGCTTCCTTCAATCGAGTAATCTGCCTTCTCCTTCAATTGGTTTGCTAACCAGTGTAAGTCTCTACTCTTTAAAGAATTAATCATGAAACACGTGATAATTATTATGCCACACTTAAGAGAAAGTTATTACTTAAAATACTGCTTAATCTCCTATTGACTTGGAAATGGATGCGTCCTTTATATTAATTTCATCAAAGTCAATGATTATAATCCAATAGAATATTTAATAATTAACTAGATATGTATAAATTGAGTTGACCAATATGTAGTGATTAAACTCATTAGAAGAAGGTTAAGAGAACCCACCCACAAATTTAAATCTGATGACAAATACGTATATCAATGTGAATAAATGGGGTTTATATATATCACACAACATATCCCAATAAGCAATTTGTGTTAGGAACAGGAGGAGGTTCTTCAAATCGAATGTAGTCATACATGATACCTTGGACAGGGCTGGTGCTAATTGTTTGTGTAAGAAAAATGGTATTATCCCCTTCCACAAGCTGAATGCCTGCCACATCTATGCCGTAAAGCCTGTAGAGGCCATGAATTCCATGTCTTGCAATTGTGTTGTCGTGCCCAATTTCTCCTGTCGAAAACAAGGGAGCCTCTGCTTTTGCATCATTTATTCGAACCTTAAGAACAAACACATGGAAGAATATCAGAAACGGCTGCATAACAGCTATGTTTTTTTTTTAATTACTAATTCAGTCTTTCATACTTGCAATTCTGCAACATTTGCAGTCGCCAATGCCAATTGTAGCTTATATGTTCCATTTTTATTCAAATTGTCAATTTTGAATTTGATTTGCCATGTTGTTCCTTCATAAGTGCCATCATCTTTCTTCCTGCAAAAACCAATTATTAGCCTGGCTGATTTATCAGAAATTGGGTAAATCATTTTGCAAAATTTTCATCCTCAGAATTTTTATGATAGAAATTTCAAAATTGACTCATAAATTAATAGGCAGAGTTGAACAACCTGTTCACTTGAGCAAAAAACCAATCTTTCCTGTAGTCACTGACACCAACAATGTAAACCAAATCTTCCTCAGGGTACAACTCTGCATACCTTTCCCATAACCCATATTGCCTAAACCTGATCCAGAAATAACACAATCATAAATCGAATGATTATGATTGGTAATTAAACTATCTTAAATTTTATAAATTTAACTTCAACAGTGGGAACAGGCTAACCTGTCAGGATGATTAACGTATAGTGTGTTGATGTATTTTGGGTTAGGATCAGGAATGTAAAATTCTGAGGCGGATCGGTCAGGAATGCCTATTTCCCACAATGTTGGACCATTTCTTGGAGGCTCATATAGAAGATCACCCAAGTTGATGTCACAACCTATTGTGTTTCTTAATGTTAATTATTTTAGACATTATGTTAATGAGGATATGAAATTAAGAACAAAATTATGAGAATGCTTTAATTTAATACCTGCTGTTATGTTAATGACAGTATCATTACGGTAATCCCCAATAAAACCAGGAACCCATGCATAAAGACTATAATCGCCAGTGCGTATATTGTTGATGCAGAAATAGCCATCAGCATCCGCTTCAGTCCAGAATTGGTAGCCCTGAAACTAAAATAAAGTTGTTAATCTATTTGAAGGACATTTTTAGTCTTAAATTTTGATTAGTATAATTCATTAATGAAAAATTATAGCTAGAAAATACTGCGCCTTGCATTCTCTTTGCCAGGATCCAACATCTCCTGGTGCTGCTAAGCCAACATAAGCGCCATTTGCTGGTATATACTCATTGCTAACATACCTAGACAAGATAATTAAGCCATATTAATTAACTGACAATTGATCCTGCTTAAATCCAATCCATCATTGATAAAATACCACATAAGTAAATTGATATACCTATCTTGTACTTGTAATCTACCATTAATTTTACCCCGTTGATCAGAATGTGGGAAATCCTCTGAAGCTGGAAAGACGTAAGGCCAACTCTGAACTTCCTTCAACATCTATAAGGTAAATTCGTAATAAAGATTTGTGACAAATTATTTAAGTTTTTAGGTAAATTATGGTTTTTAAATAGAACCTGTTGTTTAGCATCATCCCACAATGAAAGGGCAGCATCATCTTTATCATCCACAGAATTAAGATACATAAAAACTGGTCCAAAAACTTTCTTCCATGCTTCACCTTGATTGAGTTTCAGTACTAGATCCTCTCCAGCATAATGAGCACTCAGAAACATCTGTATATATAGTTAATTATAGATCAGGACATGAAAATTTGTTTTCAAAACATATAAATGCACAATCATGGATGTGACCATGAATATAAAAACTTGTCACAATTAACTTACTGCAAGAGCGTAAGGGCCAACGTGGGAGGTAAGGTTCTGTTTGAGAGGTCCACCGGACCGGAACTCACTGCTAGGTGTGATTTGCCAGAATCCCACTGGCGGATCAAAGCATATCCACCCATGAACATTCAGATCTTTGTTTTCACATGAATATTCATACTTGTCATCCACCTGCTCTCATTTGCACAATCAAAAGTAGATAATTTGTCCACGTATAGGTGATTACGATATTACCACAAAAATGACTTAATTATATTGCTTCCATTGATTTACAGTAGCAGATTAACAGCTGTAACTGTTACACTTTGAAATTATATCTAATCCGTTGCTAATATTTAATATGACAATAATTTTACTTCTGCTGCTAACAATCTGATGCATATTTTCGTAGTGGTGCAGTAGTGGTCATGGATTACCTCTCCTTTGAATTCAGGTTCCTCAGGATCAACAAGCAAGACTGCTTCCGGAAAGTCTAGGACTTGGCATCTTTCCGGTAACCGGTCATCAGGAAGAGGCATGAATCTTTGTCTGTTGTCTGCTATGGCCATGTAATGAAACCTGTTGCACCAATATATCTATTACCATAAATATTAACCTGTTTATGTATAATTATTAGCTAGCATAAGCTTAAGCAATTAAGAAATTCTACTTGTCTTTTCTGAGCTTGAAGACAATTCTTGTTTGTGGAAGGTTGAAAGGAGGCCATTCCCCTAAATGCTCAAAAATAGCATACGAGTAAAATCCTGAAGAGTTGGCAAGCATTATAAACCTGAAAAAGATAACTCCATCAATTAATTACTCCCCAGCAATAAAAATGATCCAAAATGCACTAATTTAAACTATATACATATATAAATATGCAAATTAATAACCTTTTGTCTAAATTCAGAGAAACAATCTTGCCCTCAAGAGATGGATCCCATGTTCTTGTGAATGAGATCTCTACTTGGTCCTCATTTTCCACTATTACCCTAAAATTTGTGCCCTCAAACCTGCACTCGTAATTGATTTAATTAATTTTACTAATGAACTTAGAAGAATTTTTATTATAGTTAATTAATTAAAGAACAGGAGAGAGTAGACATACACATCGAAGGTTCCTGTAGTCCCTGTGCTCCCTGCTTCACTCCAAACCAGATCCCAGTACCTGTTCGTTCCAATTCAATCTAGAGTAAAAAAATTTCTAACTTTTTTTGTTTCTTCCTTAAAATATACAATAATATGTTACCATTTTAATTACCCTCTATTAACTTCTTCATCAACAACTTCAAGCAAATTGTCGATGTTATGGTATTGTATTCCAGTGACGATTCCTCCTGGATTTGATAACGTGACTTGCAATATGCCATTATCAAGCACCACCTGCACAGCAAATTTTGATCCCAGTATATTAATTCTGACCAATTTTTGAAAATTTTTTCAGTTTTTCAAATAATAGCATGCATAATGTATGTGGATGCATGGGAAAACAATAGAAGATTGATTTTTGCATTTAGTAAATTTCTGGGTCGAGAAACTTAATTACATATTTATCTTCAATATGCAACAGCACCCCTGGAGTTGACATGATCTATTGCCTTCTATCTCTTTTTTAATTCTGCACGATGAATAAATATAAGCTAGCCAGAATATTTAAAGTATAAATATAGAGAGAGTTATAGATATCAATTATTTATTGCATTTTCATTGTGTCTATTTATATAAAATTATCTTGATTTGATGTGTCGTGTTTGCAAAGCAAATATATATATATATATATATATAATTTTTCTATGTAGAAAATATAATCAACTTGTTATATAAAGAATTATCTTGAAGAGATATGATATTTTTCCGCATAGCGTTAGCTTAATTAGTAATGTGAACAAATATATTATTCATAAAAAATTCTTAATAGTTTTATTCTACGCGAATTTATACTAGAAAAAAGTAAAAAGGATTAAGGGAATCATTATCTTAATTTGAATCGTAGAAAAAACATCGGTCCTTAATTTCTCTGCTGTCCCTTTTGATGGTACGTGGGTCTCTTCACTTTGTCGTCAATTCACACTCTACGTTTGGTGAAAAGAGAGCATCATTATGAGCCTTGCAAGTAATATTAAAAAGCTAAAACTTTGTGGATGGGAAAAGTGGCACGACAATAATATATATCGAGAAAACGTTTTATGTTGACATTTTGGCCATTGAACCTATGAATTTCTTTTGATTTAGATTAAGCTAATTAAATTTTATTTTGTCAAAATTTAAACTTTTCAACCTTTATTTTATTTAAATTATATTAAATCTTTCAATTTTGATTTCACTTATCAATAAGCAAATAGTTAAAGTGCACTTGATTGATTTATAGATAAATCTTAGACTTTAAAACTATTAGATCACTTATTTTTAATGTCGGTCGTTGAATGAAATTACCATGTACCTACTAAATTTGTAAATGAATTTCAATAATTTAACATGCAACTTATTTAATAAGTTATCTTTCATTTGACTTGATAAATATGATCATTTTATTTTATATCATTAACTGACTATTTACAAATAAAAATATATATAAAAAAATTTTAAAATACGTTATCAATTTAGTATTTATTAGTATAATATTTTATAAAGGTGATCTTAACTAAAGTTATTCATATTATTCAATATATATATATATATATATATAAAGTTGAATTTAATTATTTATATTTTTATTTTAAATTATGATAAATTTTTTAAATAAATATTTTTTAAATTAATTTGATTTCTATCAATTTTTTTAAGAAATAATTATATAGTATAATTTAGTTTTTTAAAAATTATTTTCTAATTTAATTTTAAAAATAAAAAATATATTAAAAATTAAATAATTAATTATATTGTTTATTAAAGTAATAGTTATAAATATAAACATTATATTATATGAAAATTTTTTCTCCATCAATGAAAGAATAAATTGTGGAATCTCAAAAATTGGATTTACTGTGACACTATATATATACTATTATACTAAGGCCAAAATATATCACTTCATGAAAATATATCAGTTGAATATGTAAACTAAAATTATCTTTTATTATAGATTTATTAGGCTTAAAATAAAGATAAAAAGACACCTCATACCTTTTTTATAAAAAAATTCTATTTTTATATATCATATTTTTTTTATAAAAGCAAGTTATTGATCGGTAAATGAACAAATTTATAATTTCTTATATGTCTTATATATTAGAAACTGAAATTCTTGATATTTAAATCATATATCTAGTAAATAAAATTGTATTGATGATGGTAGAAATTTTTTAACTCTTGATGCATGAATGAATGAACATTTAAAGAAAGAAAGAAATATATATATATATATATATATATATATATATATATATATATGTCATTCTATGATAGACAAAGAAATAATTAAAAACAAAAAAGGAATAGAGTAAGGTCTAGATTTTTAATGATTAATTTTTTAAAAATTAAATAAAGACAATAACGTATTCATTACTTTATGAAATCTAAATTTTTTTAGGTTCAAAATAAAATTTACATGATGAATTAATTTATAAGGTCAAATGAAGGAAATAATATTTATTATTATTATCTCTTGAAATCTGATTTTTTTTAGGTTTAAAAATAAAATTTATATAAAAAATTAATTTTTAAGCCAAAAGAAAGGAAATAATATTTATTATGATATGAAATCTAAATTTTTTAGGTTTTAAAATAAAATTTATATACGAATTAATTTGTAAGCCAAAAATAATAAATCACTTATATAAATAAAAATTATACAATTTAAACATTAAATTCAAAATATAAGGTTAAATCATAAATATGATATTCAAGTTCATTTGTTATAACTCCATTTTAATTAGTTAATAATTACATGTTGAAGAAATGTAGCAACACTCTCAGCACTCTCTTCTCTATTGGTCCACTATTTTCAATAAAAAAAAATATACAATCTCTTTTCTAGATAAGATTAAATATAGTGATTTTATTTTCTCTATCACGTTCGTGATCTACACCCTAACCGTATATATATATTGTAATCGTTTATACCGCAACACAAATGTACACCGATCAAAGTCTAAATATAAACAAATGAAAGCGAGAAATTTATCTCAATATGATAATATGAATTCTAATATGAATATTGAGTTGACTTAAGGAAATATTGCGGTTAGTGCATTACACATAAATCTATATAACACACCAGACCGAAAATACTAGATTTTTATCTAGAAGTAAAAATTTGATTTAAGCATACCAAAATATATAGAATAATACTTTAAGGTTATAGATGAAGTTATATACAGAGATTTTAAGGTTAAGGGCTCCGATTTGCAAAAATACGATTTATAATGCAAATTTACGGTTCGATTTTCTAATCGGGAGTTAGAAATTTGTGTTTATGATCGTAATTACGTCAATGCGATCACAATTAAATTCTAAAATTTTTAAAAGTGACAATTTATAAATCAAATTTCAGATGAATTTTTATGGGTATGATTTAGAAAAAAATACTAAATCGCAAAAACATAATTTTCGCAACGGTAGTCGTTTTGTAAAATCGAGAAAACTATTTCAAAGAAAAAATTATTCTGAGAATATTGGTATATTCAATTTGAGAAGATAAGATCATTTGAGATATAAAATTAAGAAAATAAATTTATTCAATGATTAAATTGAAAAATTAAAAAGTTTGATGGAACAAGTATAAAATCAAAGTTTCTTTTGAATTAATTTGGATAAAAGCCAAAATATCTTATTGATTAATTTTAATTGACCAATATAAGCTTGGATGAAGCTCAATTAAAATTAATCAAGTATAAAAGTAAAAAAAAAAAAACATAAGAAAAAGTCAATAATGCCATTAAAAAAAATTTCATCTTCTTCCTCCTCCCTCACATGGCCGAAACCTTCTCCTCACCTTCTCCATGATTTTTTTTCCTTATTTTCACCAATTTTCCATCTCTCCAACATTAAATAAGATAGAAATATCAATTACAGGAGACAAAGCACCATTGGAAACTTGATAAAAAAATTCCAAGAAAATTAGAGGTATTTGAATTATTGTTGTGAATTGATTTAAATTTGATAATGATTTGAAGTTGAATTAGTGTTATGGAAAAATTAGAATTTTGTAGGAAAATTATGAAAAATTAGCTAAAAATAAAAAAAATTAGTAGAATAAGACTTGATGATGATAGATATGGTTAAAATGTGATGAGAATAATTTTTAGAAATTTTTCGTAATTATAGTCAAATATTTAAAAAAATATTTTGAAGGATTTGTGCCTTAAAATGATGAAAATGGAGTTAAATAGAGTATTTGAAAGTGAAAAATAAATTTTGATTGAAAGATATATTTAATATAATTTTTGAATTTTTTGCTTAATTATTGAAAAATTTATTGGAAATTATTGAATGTAATTTTAATGAAATTGATAATGGAAAATAAAAGGAAATGGGTTAAAGTGATTATAAAAAATTATTTGGAAAATTTGAAGTATTTGTTGAATTAATAGGAATTTTTTAGTGAAAAATGGATTTTTAGAGAAAAATAGAAATTAGAGAAAAAAATGGAAATAAATAGAGAAAAAATAGTTTTGGTTCAAAAAAAATAAAATATTAGAAAATAAAATAATATTTGAAATTTTAGTCACATCGAAAAGCGTATCGAACGACCGAGGTATTGGATTATGCGTCGAATCCGCATAACGATGAATAACACCAATGAAAGATTTTGATATATGAGAGAGCGAAAAATTAATGTGGAGTTTTATTTTCAATAAAATTTAAGTTAAATATAGTTCAATAGTTAATTAAAAATTATATGTTGTTCATATGTGGTAACAGAACCAGCGCCAAAAAGGGACTAAGGAAAAGAGTTGACGAACACCGTCAAATAATAATTAAGATTTGTACAATAATTTATAATTTTAGTTATTAAATATTTAAAATATGATTTTAAATAAATTTTTAATTTAAATTGATTTATATGATAAATGTGAACTTTCGATAAC
The DNA here is from genome assembly GCA_023653625.1 of Triadica sebifera. Classification (NCBI taxonomy): domain Eukaryota; kingdom Viridiplantae; phylum Streptophyta; class Magnoliopsida; order Malpighiales; family Euphorbiaceae; genus Triadica; species Triadica sebifera. Next base: position 29,511,653 of record CM042899.1, read on the forward strand.
ATGAAATTATTTTTTTTAATGCTTAAATACTTGTTATGACATATTTTTATAAAAGAAATTTTAGTATAATATTTTTATATGTCTTATTAATGATTTGATCAATATAATATTTTGAAAAAGCATATGAAAAGTCGTATTTGATTAGAAATTGATATTTTAGCTCATATATTAGTATAAATAATGATATAGAGAGCTATTGATATGTCAATAGGATTTACTGGCCCGGTGAATTTTCTGTGGCTATATAATATATTTTACGGCCCAATAGATTTTTTGTAGTCGTATGATACATATATTCGGTCCGGTGGATTTTCTGCGACCGTACGATATAATTTATTCATATTATTTCTCTTTGATCCGGTGGATTTTCCGGAATCATAATATAATATGTACTTCTCGTTTTTTTTGGAGTTAGTTTATGCTAATTTAATATACGGGCATGACAAAAAAAAATTATGAGATTACGATAACATTAACGAAATGAATTTTATATGATATTATGATATGATATTGATAATGAAGTTATATTTTTTATTCTCTATGAATGACTGTTATTATATAGTACTGAACCACTAAGTTATATAATTCAGCGCGATAGTTTATTATATTTGTTCCAGTGAATTTTCTGAAATTATGAGATGATATGTACCTCTCTTTTCCATATGGTTAGTTTATGATGATTTAATATATAGATATGACAATAAATTTTTATGAGGTTACAATAACATTAAAAAAAATTATGTGATATTATGATATTGATAATTAAAGTATATTTTCTATTGTCTATGAATAACTGTTATTATAAATTACTGTACCACTTAGTTGTATAAATCAGTCTGAGAGTTTTTTTTTCTCGTATAGATTTCAAGTGAAAATAGAGTGATGAGCTTTATTGATATAGTGTCGCTAATAGTGGACCCTACAGTATAAAGCTGAGCAGCAGTGGTAACCACCGTGAGTGGGTTGATATTTTATTTGTATTTTACTATTTTATGACTAATTTTATGTAAATAAAATTTTAAATTACATAAGTAGTATAAGAATTTTTATATATTTATTGTTTGTTATTTAATTTTAGTTTATATGTACGTTTCAAAATTTTTATTATTATTATTTATATATATATATATATATATATATTTTTTTTAAAATTACGGAACCATAATACTCCTTCAGTATATATAAATGATTAAGGAGTGTTATATTCTCTCATATAATAATGACTAAAATATTAAATTTTATTTTTTTATTTATCATTTTCTATTATTTGTTTTCTCATATTTCACACTATTTTTAATTTTCTTTTTTACACTCTTTATTAAAATTTAAAAAACTAAAAAAAATAAAAAATATTTTTTAACTGGTTTTTAAAAATGTAAATGATACTTTATGTTGTCTTACACTTACTATCTATTTGATATTACAAATAATAATTTTAATTTTAAAAAAATTAAGTTGAAATTAATTTATAGACTATATATCTAAGTGCAAAAGACTTTTTTTATAGTTTTTATATTGAAATTTATGTAATACAATATTCTGAAAAAAAGAGTATGCATAAAAAAATAATTCGAAAACCAACAAAAAAAGAAAATAAAAGATAACTAAAATCATAAAAAGAAATAAAAAAAATATATAGAAAAAATAAAATAATTTAAATAATGAAAAATCTAAAATAAAGAAAAAATCATGAACAGAAACGAAATAAGATATATATAAAAATAAAATAATGAGCAATGAAAAAGAGAAAATTGATTATATTTTTATATTTATTTCTTAGTGATTTTTTATTTTCTTAAAAATAAAATTAATATTCTCGTAATTATCAAAAAAATTTGCTTTATTATTTATTCTATTTTTATTTTATTAATAATTTTAAAATAATTTTTGTTATTAGTATAAAAATCAATCCAAAATTTTATCATAATTTTTCTATCTATTTTTTAAATTTTAATAAAAAAATTTAAAAAAAGAGTGATGTGAGATATAAAAAAAAAAAAGATATGAGAGAGAATGATAAATAAAAAATTAGATTATAATGTTTTAGTCATTATTATAAGAGAGAAAAAATCATTATATTTAATTTTACCTAAAAAAATATTATATTTTTTTTATATTGAAAATATGACCAATAGAGAAAATTTTGTTAAAAGAGAGTATTGAAAAAGAGTGTTGAGAACATTTTTCTAATATATTTTTAAATAAAAGAATAATTTACGTAATAAGTTAACTATTATCTATTTATTAACTATAACAGCATATCAAAAGACAGATTTATAGATAAACCATGAGTACTCTAAAATTAGCTCTCAAGAAATTTTAATGTCATAATTTAAGAATCAAAATATATGATATCTTTTTGATTGAGCTTCTTTAAGAATGTTTATATGTAGGTACAATAATTTATTCGATGAATAATATGATATAAAAACAACTAAAATTTATTTTAAATTTTTTACGAATATCATTTAAAAATGATTATTATTAAAATTTGTTAATTAGGGAAATAATTAAATTGCAGAACTAAATATTAGAAATAAAGGCTTTTTAAGAAATTAATGCTTCCACTGTATATAAGTTGGTGCTGAGTTCAATGACAGTATTTCTCTAGGATTTTACAAAGCTAAACAGAAATTCCAGACAACAAAACCAAGAATTTCTCCCAATAACACGTTTACGAATTTTAGAGAAGAAAAAAAAAAGAATTAGTTAGGAAAACATATCATTTGATTTTCAGACACATTTCCAAAGTTCTTAAAAAAAATTATTTTAAATTTGACTTTAATGCGTGCAGAAAAATATTACTTATATATTTTTTCGAAAATTTATATAAACACCTAATCTTTTTTTTTATGGATAAATTACACATAAATTTTAATATATTTATTATGTCTAAACTCCTACCCGAATAATTCTAATAACTGCACACGTTCGTCTGACCTTAATCAACATTAATCAACATAGCATTTTTTTGAACATGGAGATCTGTGACGACTAATCATATATAATTCATGATTTTACGACTAATAAAATTGTTATAAATTAAAATAAATTACTATAAACTTAAATCTACTTTCACAAACTTTTGTAAATTAATATAAATTAAAATTAATTATCATATATCAAAATTAATTAACATATATTAGAATAAATTGTCATAGTTTATTATTTTATCAACTATCATAAATCAAAATTAATTACCATAAACTACATATTTCTTTTTTTATCTAAAAATCAATTACTATAAAATTTATAAAAATATTTATGTATACAAAAATTTTATTATGTTTGGTTTAATCAGTTAACCAAACTGAATAATTCGAAGTTTCTATATACAACCAAACTAAAAAATCGAACCAGATAGATTAAATTTAATTTGATTTGATTCGATTTTAATTTTTTTTTGCACACCCTGCTGGAAAGAAGAGGCATGGTTTGATTGAATTAAAAAAAATGGTGTTATATCTAATGATTACAAATATTACTTATATATATATAGTTTACCATTTATTTGATTTGTGAATCAAAATCAAATTCAAGCATTTATATATAACTACTTAACTACCAAAGATTTTTTTTGGCTGAAATGAAATTTGACCCCTTAACCTTTTTTTTTACAATAGTGAATTTGTCAAAAATAAAAATAATAATTTTTTAATTGAATTATCACGTAAATTATGGTTATTTTTCTTCATATCATCTGTAAAAACTCCTTTTCTTTACCTTTTTTCTTTAATTTTGCAAAAAATAAAATTCATGTTGGAAAAGATTTTTGTAGAAAGATGAAAAAATATTCTTAAAAACAAAATGAGACAAAGTAATCGTACTGAAATTTTGTATGAAAAAAAAAACTTATTGAAAGTCCCTTGTTAGTTCAAAAATTTATGTTAAGATAAATTATTTATCTTAAAAATTCAAAGGCCAAATTCATACTTTTTTCTTTTTTTCTTTTGAAATGAACAACCGGTGACTTCACAATGGGGAAAACCCATTTAAAATTTTTTTACAAATAATTAATATTTTGGTAAAACAAAAAAGAAAAAGAAAGGTATTGATGGCTTCGTGTCGTTAAAGTGAAAAATACCAGATTTGTCCAGATGAAAAACCAATTAAGAATTCACATCCCGCGTCTGGAAGCCGCACAGAAATGAGATTTGGCCACTGCGTTAATTCGTTCTCAATCTTCGATTTAATTTAGTTTAAATATAAATATGTTTTATTATTGAAATTTAAGTTTTTGTAAATATAAAAAATGTTAATTTTAATAAAAGTATCAACATTTGTTTTTTAACACGTATAATCACATAAATACATAACTATTTTATGATAATATATAGAAATTAATTGCAATTTTTAAAATAATTATAAAATTATAAAATCAAACCTAAATTTGATTTATATTATCATTCCTGAATCAATAATGTATCATTATATAAAAGATAATCTTAAATTTTATATTTATAAAATAAAAATATATTTTGTCGCATAATTACACTCTTTTTAATTATATGAAAAATATATTATATTATTAACTCGATTCTTAAAATAGTTGAGGATGATAATTATTGGAGCAGTTCGTTTGGTTTGGTACCTTCACCTATTTTTGGTACAAAGATACGAGAATTGGAAAATTACTTTTATGTATGTTTGTTTTACATTATAAAGAGAATGTTTTTTCTATGTTCTCAACAATTGCAGTTAATTTTGCTAACTAACAAAATTTACAAAAATATTTGAAGTTGCTGTTCACTAATTGTAAGAGTGTTTCCAATTACAAATTCCAAAGTTCTAAGGGTGTTTTATTTTAAAATGAGAATAATAATATTATTTTAAATTTAAATTTGATATATTATATTGAGCTGAAATATTTAAAAATATAATTTTGATTCATGCATAAGTATTTCTAAAGTCTCAAATTTAATGATATTTAGAATTTTTTTATATTTTTTTTAAGTAAAATAATTTATATTCCTAAAAATAATTTTAACAAAATTAGACCAAATATAAAAAAATTATGATTTTAATTTATATTACATGAACATACTATAGAAAAATATTGCAATTTCAAAACGTCAGTTTAGGAATATAATTATATTTTTCATTATTTCAGCATAGTGAACATGCCATAAGAGAATTTCGATAAAAGTGTATATATCTCAACAATTACAAATAAATTAATGTCATGGAAAACCCAGCTCCATGAATATAGAACGAAAGAGGTAAATACACTCCTCATAGTGTCCAACTCTGAAATTTTTTGTGGCAGAGACGATACATACATCTTCCGCTCTAAAAATTATTTATATTTTAACATAATTAATATTTTTAAAAAATAATAAAATATAAATAAATATTATTTTAAAGTAAAAAATATATTTTTATTTAAAAAATTATATAATGAACTAATTAATTAAAATAAAAAAATTATTTTAAATATTAAAATAAAAATAATTTAATAAAAGTTGAAGTCGGGTCTGAATTTCCATCATCGTGTGGTGTAGAGACAGTAATCTATACTTTTTTTTTCAAAAAATGGGGCAAGATCTAGGAATAAGGGCAGAGTTTATGATCAAAGACGGAAAACTCAACCCTGTTCCCCTTCCATTGTCATTCTTAAGTTTTGGTAAAAAAAAATGCAAGCAAAGACTTGGAGTTGGGCAAAGATGGTGACGTCTTTGTAGTTGACTCCAGTGGCAGAGCCATCAGATGGTGGGATTGTCCCCTAGTTGGTAGAATTAGGTCTATCGGCATTGGAAGTGGCAGTGACAATGTTGAAGAATATGTAGCAACAATATTGGATAGAAGAAATATAAAGGGGGAAAAGAAAAAGGGGAAAGGTGGAAGTGAAATGTGAGTAGGCAGAATTAATGGGATTGGCAAATTGGGATTGTATGTGGCACCAGTCAAGACCATAATAATAATAATAATAATATGTGTATATAAGAGTAACAGTAGATATGGATTTTGCATCTATCCGGACTCATTTAAACTTTAATATGTAATTTTATTAGTTAAACTTTAATATGTAATTCTATTAGGATTTTAAAACGAGTTTGGATAACAATATTTAAATCCGTCACAGATTTGGATAGGTTACGAGTAGAGACTATTGGGTACTCGCTATACGATGAATCCAATTATATATATATATATATATATATATATATATATATATATATATATATATATTAAACAATTTATTCTATTTTAATTTATTGAATGTAATGATATAATTAATTATTTTTATGTGTTTTTATAAATTGATGAATTACAAATATAATGAAAGTTTGAAATTTGAAATATAATTTTTCTATCGTAATAAACAATATTTAAATTTATTATTTTAATATTATTTTTAAACAATTTGATGAATTATTTTAATTTGAATGTGTTGAATTAGATTTTATATTTTATTTTATTTGTTTTATTTGATTTTATAGTGATTTATGGTAGATTATTTGTATATTTTTAAATTTTTAATTATTTAATTAGTTTAAATTTTATTTTATTTTAAATTTTTTAATGATAAACAAATAATTAAACGGGTTTCAAATATTAATCGAATAATATTAATCGGATTTGGAATGAATACGTGTATTAACATTATAATTTTAAACATATTCAGGACGAGTTCATATATATATATATATATAAAATCAGGTTCAAGTTCGGATTGACCAATTTTTGCAGATACCCTACCCGTTGTTATCTTTATGTGTATATATATATTTTATGTATACACTAATTTATAACTTGTATATTAATATACTTAATATATATTCAATATAAATTGTGATAAAAAAATATGTATTTTTAAAATAGAAAATTTTAAAAAAATTAAATAGAAAATTAAAAAAACATTTTTGAAAGAGATTGAATAAAAAAGTATACTTGTGTATATTTTTTTAGTATTTATTTTTTTTTTCAAAAAAATACAGACTAATAAGGTTGAATGGGTATCTGACCCATAAACAGATTGTTTGAAATCTTAAGAATTAGTGATTTGGAAATATCTACATAAAATTGTGTTGCATTGCATGTGCTCTCATATTTTTCATATGTAATGTTGTCTTATACAATAATTTTTTTTTATTTAAACCCAATTTTCATAATTGAATTTAATTATATTCTATTGTGTATGTAAACTTTTGCATACATAACAAAATGTAATTGAATTGATATATGATAAATTCCATTTAAGAAAATATTTATATATATACTTTGATGGTTTTAAGTTAACAAATCATGAATGTGTAAACTTTATGACAAATGAAATCATTTCAAATTTAGCACAAAGACATTTTTCTTTTTAATTATATGGGTTCTTATTAATTAGTGCAAAAAACATATCCTTCACTTCAACTATTCTCAATAGTGTATGTACAAATATGGCAAATCAGTTAGTTTTTAGTTTCTTTCTTTTACCATGAATAGCTAAAAACTCCAAATTGCCACCATCCCATAGTTGTGCTTTAAACACAATTAAGCACTTTTCACTACTACCATCTCATTAAACCTAACTGAAAATACCTATTATTAATCTTTAGTAATTTACTCTCTCCGTTGCCACTATAAAATTCTCCTTCTACCCAAATCATGAGGCAACCCAAGGCAAATTCCTCCCTTAATTTCTTTCCTTTTTGTCACAGTTTAAATCCTCAAGAACTATACAAAGATGGCCATACAATGGCACTTTGCTTTAACTCTTTGTACAATTATCTTCTTCTTTGCTCCAAATCTCTGCCATGCCCAAAACATGAATGTCATTGATCATTGCTGGAGACAGAATCCTAATTGGCGAAGAAGCCGCCAGCAATTGGCCACTTGCTCTGTTGGGTTTGCAGGGAAGATGACTAACAACATTGGCAAAGGGGTTATCAGCTATAAGGTCACTGATGCTAGTGATGACCCATTAAACCCTAAACCTGGAACCCTAAGATATGGAGCCACCATGATCAAGGGTAAAGTGTGGATTACTTTCCAAAAAGACATGAACATTAGACTTGATAAACCCCTTCTCATTAGCAGTTTCACTGCCCTTGATGGCCGTGGTGTCACTGTTCACATTGCTGGCAATGCTTGTCTTCTAATATATAAGGTAATAAAAAATTTAAACCATAATCTAATTACAAAACCACAATAAATTGTACCAGTCGTGGGTGTAAAAACTGTTGTTATATTAACAATATGCTACCAAATTAGGAGCAATTTTAAATTTTAAGAGCAGAAATATGCTGTGGCAGAGAGAGCATAATTATTAATTTGTTGCCAGCAGACCAATGACAATAATCTTAATAGACATTGTAATTGTTTTATGTCATTATCCTAAATCTCATATTGCGATTTTCTTTTATGTTGTTCAGGCAACTGATGTGATCATCCATGGGCTAAGGATTCACCACTGCAAGGCAGTAGGGCCGAGCTCAGTGAGGGGGCCAAGTGGAGAAATAGTGGGATTAGGTCAGATGGATGGAGATGCAATCAGATTGGTGACCTCATCAAAGGTATGGATTGACCATAATACACTATATTCTTGCCAAGATGGTCTCCTGGATGTTACTCGTGGATCCACAGACATCACCATCTCTAACAACTGGTTCAAATACCAAGATAAGGTTATGCTTCTGGGACATGATGATGGTTATGTTAGAGACAAGAACCTGAAGGTCACCCTTGTGTTCAATCATTTTGGTCCCAATTGCAACCAGAGGATGCCAAGGTAATTACGAATTTCTACTAAATTACAGGATTAATCCTGCAGCGTATGATTTTTTCAATAAAAAAAAAATTTATTGGGCAATTAATGAAATTAAATTGCAGGATTCGCCATGGATATGCACATGTGGCTAACAATCTCTACCAGGGATGGAATCAATATGCAATTGGAGGAAGCATGAATCCTAGCATTAAGAGTGAAGCCAATTATTTCATAGCACCAAATTCAGGAAAAAAAGAGGTAAATTCCCATAAATTTCTACCATTATTGCCATTTTATTTAGGAATCTTTTTAAAAAATTTCAGCGAAGAAAAACGAATAATGCAGATATTTTAAACAGATAACATGGAGAAATGGAGTGTCTAAGAACAGTCCCTGGAAATTCTATTCAGTGAACGATGTATTTGAAAATGGAGCTTCTTTCGTTCAGACAGGTCTAGGTATGGCAAAGCCTAACTATACTGACCAACAAAGGTTTAAGGTTGCAGATGCCAAGTCTGTCAGGTTAATCACAAGCTCTTCAGGTGCTTTAAAATGTGATAGAACACTTAAATGCTGAGCAAACAACCCATCGAAATATTATGAATTAAAATCAAAATTCCAAATAAACTTGTCCTGCATATTGTTCTTTTTCGATTGAGCTCATCCGAAATCAGAAATGTATTGTGCGATAATATCAGATTTTATAAAGCTTAAATCAGTCTGACTACAAATTTTTTATTTTAAATATAATCTGGTCCATAAAACTTGGAGCTGAAGGTACTTCGAAACGAATGTAATCATACACAATCCCCTGATCTGGGTTGTGTCAAAACACAAAGTGTTATCTCCTTTAACAAGTCTAACATCTTCTACCTCAATGTTGAACAGGCAGTACAGCCCCTGAATTCCATGTCTAGCAATTGAGTTATCTTTCCCCATCAATCCGCTTGAAAATATTGGAGTTGCTTTTTCATCTTTAACTCCAACCTTGATCAACCAAAAATAATAAGAATCATAATAAATTTAAATAATTAAATTTTCTTCTAATTGATTGATTTTTAAATAAATGAAAATTCTATACCTGCAATTCAGAAACAGTTGCTGAAGCAATTGCCACACTCAGTTTATATATGCCATTTTGAGCAATATTATCCAGTTTCAATTTGTTTTGCCATGTACTTCTTTGGTATGTGTTGTTATCTTTCTTCCTGCAATATCAATTACCACACTTTCTCATTTTTACTATCTAGAAAGTAATAAGATTTTAATTTGTAGGGGCTTATTACAAATTATTAATGAAAAAAAAGACAGTACTAAAGGGCAACAGAATTAACCTGTTAACTTGAGCAAAGAACCAGTCTTTTCTATAATCACTAACACCAACAGTGTAAACTAAGTCTCCATCAGGATATAATTCAGTACATCTTTCCCACAACCCATATTGCCTAAACCTGCCAATAAAATCCATGAAACCCAATAATTTAATTAATTAATTTATACCCTAAATCACATGATTAATAATGCCCCTGAAATCCTGAAAACTCAATTAGAGTTGTCGCACAATGCTAACCTGTCAGGATGATTAACAAAGAGTTTATTGATATACATAGGATTTGGATCAAGAATATGAAACTCCGCAACAGAACGATCAGGAATTCCTATTTCCCATAATGTAGGCCCATCTCTAGGAGGTTCATAAACAATTTCACCCATATCTATTTCGAAACCTGAGTGTATTTATCAAACATGATGTAAATTATGTTGCAAAAAAACAAAAAGAAATTTAGAAAGTTCAAGGAATATAATTAACAGTAATACCTGGAGCAATGGTAATGATAGCATCATACTTGTAATCACCAATAAAACCAGGAACCCAAGCGTAAAGATTATAGTCACCAGTACGTATATCATTAATTTAAAAATAGCCATTCTCGTCTGCTCTGCTCCAGAATTAGTAGTACTAATAGCGTATCCAATGATTTCAAAATTAATTTGTGAAAATGTTACAAATAGTAATAATAAAAAGAATACACAGATTTAACGTAAGCAGATCACTTTGCATTCCCTTTGCCATGACCTCTCCAGGTGGAGCCAATCCAACATAAGCTCCATTTGCTGATATGGAGTCATTATTAGCGAACCTTTGTATAGATATTGTGATTATATATGAAAAAAGGGTTCCTGAAGTTGTCATTGATGTTCTAATTTTTGAAATAATTTATTATGAGATAAAAGGCATAAAACCCTCTTCAAATCAATGAATATATATATATGAAGCATTCGAGGGAAAAAAATAAAAAGACAAAAGGCCCTCGATTAGATCCTATAGTTATGGGTATTAGTGATTATTAATATATATATATATATATATATATATATATATATATATATATATATAAGCAAGAAAAGGTTATCAAAAATCACTTTGAGAAGAAATTTGGATTTTGGATGGAGATATCATGTATGTTCATTTACACATAGAGGCTTCATAAGAAATCCTTTGGCTGCGGCTTCCTTAAACTGGGGTTAAACCATTGCTTTCTCTACTTTTTTCTTTATAATCTCTTAACTTGGTGGCCACTTGCCACTTCTACAGTTTGGTTGACTAGATAAAAGCGTACAAGACTGGCTAGATATAGGAGCCACTAGTTGGACATAAAAGACATCATTGCCATATTCATTGCTTTGTGCTAATGATTATGTTACGAAATTAATCCATTTCGGAGGGCTTTTGATTGCTAGTTAAAGCTAAACATGCAACCTTGTTAGCGTGATGGGTTAATATCTGTTCCCATGTATGCGTTGTATCTAAATCTAAACGAATTGATCTGAATATTTCACGTTGAATAAGAATCAATTTGCAATCTTTTCAAATCTGATCCAAATAGTAAAAAATCAGATGACCTGACAACCCACATGATAATAATCCGATCTGTTTAATTAATAAGTCTAAATTTATATATTGAAGAATTACTAATTGGTCAGTAATGGTAGCCGTCAAATAAAATATATGCAAACTAAACCGTTTATCATCATCATTATTATGATCTTATCCAGAAAACTTAACCTGCACATTAAGTAATTGAACAAGCAGCCGTATGGATATATTAGACAAGCATGCCTAGTTGAGATGGAATATTGTATCATGTGTTGTTTATGGAGTTTGGTATTGAGAAACCAACTTGAACGGATTCAATGAAAATCAAACTGGTGTTCTCATTTAGGCTAATAACAAGCTCGGAATTAGTAATAGACACCTTGGGTAGTTTTTTAAAATAATTTTATAAAGGAAAGCACCCTGCAATTTACATGTTCTTTCGTACATATAAGGTTTGTCCATGAATTAGTTAGTAATTGTAATAATGAAGGACGAACAAGACCTACAGTGAAGAGGATGCACAGTTATTGAAGTGAAAATTGCATTAATCATACGTTAAATATACTTATTCGTGTAAGTCATCCCCTCATTACATTTTCATTTATAACATATAATCCTATAAACAGTTAAACTATAATAGGAATATACATTCAACCCAATTGCCAATCTAATTAGAACTTTTACTTGCAAGAACATTAACTTTCATTTGTGGATCATAAAGACGGAGGACCTTCGAGACGAATATAGTCATACAGAAGACCCTGGAAAGGACTAGTACACCTTGGTTGTGTCAGAAAGATGGTATTCTCCCTTTCTACTAACCGAGCACCTGGTATATTCACATTGTACAGCCAGTAGAGCCCATGAATCCCATGTCTTGCAATTGAGTTGTCCCTCCCTATGAGTCCAGTTGTAAATAAAGGGCGTGCGGCATTCGGGTCATTAACACGAACCTGTAGGAAAAGATGAGAGAAATTGCTTAGCACAAAAATGTTCAAGTACAACTTATATTTCATTTGCAGTTGCATGACAGCTAAAACCTGCAGTTCTGCCAGAGTCGCAGATGCAAGTGCCACGCGCAACTTGTAGGTATTCCTGTGATCAACGTTTTCAAGTCTGAACTTAATTTGCCATGTGGTACCTACATGTGATCCGTCATCTTTCCTCCTGTTGAAGAAAAAATTTACTCAGAGAGAAAATTGTCATGAAGTTTAAATCAATCGACTTAAAAAATAAATAAATAAAAAAGTTGAGGGCAAGAATATGGATAAGAATGAAAAAGAAAAAGATCCCATCATAATTATTTAAGTTTCCGTTTCTACACATGATTAATAGCATGTAGTTCTGGTAGTGTGGCGTTAGGACAAAAAATTTATTGCCGTTCAGGCAAGTTCAGCAGATATAAGATCAGTGACCAACAATTCTTCAGATTTTACTTAGTGCACTTCTCCAATGATTAGTCATTCTAAATCTAGTCCATGACTACCGAGATTCAAGGAAAAAACATATGATAAAAAATTGCAAAGATTCCGTTCAGAAAAGGTTTTATTCAGAGAACTGCACCTCACAACATGAGCAAAGAACCAATCTCTTCTGTAGTCACTGAGACCAACTGTGTAAATCAAGTCACTATCAGGATATAAATCTGCATATCTTTCCCACAATCCATATTGTCTAAACCTGCCAGTACAAGGGAATAATCGAAGCATCACTCTGGAGGAACTTCAAAGAGACAAACAAATAAACCCTATGCATAATCAAAGTATAAACATGAACAACAACATCTTTCTGGATAATGTGAAGCACTATTTTGCTCTCAAATGATACTTCTCTTCAATCAATCCATAAACATAATCCAGTGAAAATTTATGGAAACCATACTACATTATGTTAAAGTTCAAGGAGTTCCAACCTGTCTGGATGGTTGACAAATAATTTATTGACATGCATTGGATTTGGATCAGGAATGTAAAACTCTGCAGCAGAGCGATCAGGGTAGCCTATTTCCCACAACGTACATCCATCTCTTGGAGGTTTATACGCAAGATCACCCATATCAATATTACAACCTGTATTGAATATGTTTTGAACCCTATTAAATATTCAGCACATAAAACAGTTCCCATCAATAAAAAGAAACAACTATAGCTGAAGAACAAAACCTGAGATTATAGCAATGATAGTTTCACATTTATAATCTCCAATGAATCCAGGGACCCATGCAAAAAGATTATAGTTCCCAGAGCGGACATTTTTAATAGAGAAATAGCCATTCTCATCTGCTGTGGTCCAAAATTGGTAGTCCTAATGAGAAGCAACAAGCAAGATTATGAAGCTATCGTAGAAGATCCACTGCTTTTTACTGATTATTAACATTTTCTACTGGCGTTACAAAGGTGTGATATGCATTATACTCCACAAACTGGACATAAAGAGGGAAATGAAAAATGACAAAATTATCTGCGTAATATTTCTATTCTGTTGGTGGGTATATCGATAATAGATGACTAAACAGGATAGGGAAGATAATGATATCACCTTGCATTCTCTCTGCCATGATCCAACATCACCAGGTGGTGCCAACCCAACATAAGCACCACCAGCTACAATATAGTCCTCACTCATATACCTAGGCATCAAAATAACAAAAATTTTAACATCTATGCCAGAGTAACAGTTGAAGATGAAAAGAAAGATTAATGATTTGTATTTAATCTGCCATTTACTGGTTTTCACAACTTAACTCAGACTCAACTGGTCAGCTATTTATATCTCAAAGATTTGACAAAATTTCATATTAGAAGTAATTTATTGTAACCATCATACCTTTGTCCATCTAGAAAACAGGTTGTCCAAACCAACCAAGTTAAAACCTTTTATAGGTAGGCATATTAAGTAGATTTGTTCATGTAAAAGACCAATTGAAATCCATAAATTCTGTCAGTCTGAAATATAAAGTACTGAAAAATCCCTGATGTGCTTACAAATAGAAATCCAGATAGATTATGGATTCCCAGCCCAATTCCTTAAAGAAATTTAATGGGACTTCAAAAGCTAGACCTTCAAATATTAACAAACCTTAAACCGAGCCCATGACTACATCCATGTTGCAACTGTTGCCAAATACTTATTAAATTGATAAAAATTAATATATATATATATATATATATATATATGATGTCCATATAAATAATAATACCTCAGGAAATATGCAAGAATTTTATCACATACAATTGGCTCATGCCACTTTCAGTCTCATTGATGAGTCAATATTGTTGTAACTGTACCGTAGTTGCCTTGAATGCCTACCTGTCTTGGACCAATAGTCTGCCAAAAACATTCCCTCTCTCTTCTGACTTTTGGAAATCCTCTGATGCAGGGAAACTGTATGGCCAGCTTTGCACTTCAGTTATCATCTGTCAATCAACTAAGATCAGTGATTATCCATTTGTTCTACCTACTTCTAATGAAATTGCAACCCTACAGAGTTAAACCTGTATTTTTGCATCTTCCCACAGAAAACGAGGATCATCTCTGGGCGATGCTGAGTTAAGATAGATAAAAACTGGGCCAAAAACTTTCTTCCAATGCTCGCCAGGGTTAAACCTTGGAACCAGATCTTTTCCAGCATAATGGGAACTATGAAACATCTATTGAAACCATTTGAAGTAAAAATTGATGCAGTCAGACACTTGAAACCAATGATACCAAAGTTGGTTTGAAGACTTACCATGCATGACTCTGGCATGAACAATATTTATGATGGCTACATCCAGGACCAAATACTTACAGCAAGGGTGGTGGGGCCGACATGTGAGGTCAGGTTCTGTTTGAGGGGCCCAGCAGTTCGAAACTCATTGCTTGGTGTAATCTGCCAAAACCCCACAGGTGGGTTAAAGCATATCCACCCGTGGACTTGATTATCTTTGTTCTTGCAAGAATACTGGTACTTGTCATCCACCTGCACAAAATTAGCATATGAAAACTTGTAGGATTCTTGTTTCCAGAATGTTTTGGCAGGTCCCACCAGCACTCAAACTTTACTGTATTAGCTTTGAAAAGTTTGGTGACCATAAAAGTTTCAAGAGAAATGTCATGAGCTGTTGAAGTAAAGTTCAAAGGGAAATTGGGAAAAGGAGAGAAGAGAAGCCGCATAAGATGGTAGTGAGTCCACCTCTCCTTTAAGCTCTGGGTTCTTAGGATTAACAAGCAGAACAGCTTCTGGGTAGCCCAGGTTTTGACATCTTCCTGGCATACGGTCATCTGGTAGGGGCATCAGTCTTTGTCGATTATCTGCTACGGCCATGTACTGAAACCTGTCCAATCAAATAAGAAACCCATAACTCAGAAGTATTATGATATCAGTAGACAATAAAAAAAAATAATAATAACAAGAATTTATAAAATATATTATTAAGATGTCTCAGAAGAAAATATAAGAAGTTAGGAATTTCCTTACTTGTCTTTCCTAAGTTTGAAAGTAATCCTGGTTTCACCAAGTTCAAAACCTGGCCACTCTTGTAAGTGCTCGTAGATGGCATATGAGTAGAAGCCTGAGGATCCACGAAGCAATATAAACCTAAAGGAAAATAGACATCTTCTTTAGTTTTGCAGTAGAAAAAATTATAATCACTAGTGAATCTATGTATATATACACATTTGATTTGTGCAAGTACCTTTTATCTATGTTTAAGGGAATATACTTGCCCTCCAAGGAGGGATCCCACATTCTTGTAAATGAGAGCTCGACCTGTTCCTCATTTTCCACAATTACCCTAAAGCTTGTTCCACTGATCCTGCACAGCAATTGGTTTTTCATTCACACATCAGCAAAAGGATTAACTCCTTTCCAGTCAACACCACAAGCATATTAACTTAGAATACTAAAATCTTTTACAATTGAGGGAAGGTCTAAATCTAAAATTTGGCAGACATCCAACAAAGGTTAATCCTTAATGCAAGAACTTAAAAAATATAAACAAAGTGTACAAATTTAATATTGAAAAATGGACCAAATATCAACGCTATGAAAAGATTCAGTCAGGAGACAAATTGAATATTACTCCAACTTATCTATCAGATTTATAAATTGAGAAGTCCTAAGCCAACAATTCTGAATTTTCTAGGTAATGAAGTAATAAAAATTCTGTTGACAGGTTAATTGCTTAGCATTTGAAGGAAAAGAAAAATTCTTCAGCAAAATTTTGGCGGAACCATATTAAGCATTCAATTTTGCGTGTCATGAGGGAAAGAAACAAGTGGAAAGCGCATACACATCAAATATTCCCTTGCCTCCTGGTGGAGTCCAATGAAGATCCCAATACCTGCATAGTCAAAAACCAGAGTCACTTTCCGGTGCAATGACAGTTGTTATCAATTGCCTGTGTGTAGCATTTCAAAAATTAAAAAGAACAAACAAAAGCAAATGACTGCCAGTTAGATTTAAGCTTAAATTCATTATCCAGAAACATCTAATTGGAAACCCGCATTTGAATGGTAATGTCTTAACATATAATCATTAATTTATCTTCTTGAATCAGTAAGATCTATGACTCCGTCTACTTTCTTTTTACATAATCTAGGTGATATATTTTCATAGATACATGTGAATAGATTATTGGAAAGTGCTGGCTAAAGATGGTATTTTTTTGCCACCAAAGAACTGAACTGAAGTTTCTCTCAACGGGGGCTTGGCAGAGAAGCAGCGCTGCCACCAACTATTTACTCCCAGCTATGACCAAAAATTTAACAAAAAATTATTTAAAATAAATGAAACAACTGTAAAATCACGTACCCCCTGTTTGACTCGCGATTAAGAATTTCAAGCAAATTGTCAATGCCATTATATCGTATACCAGTAACAATTCCCTCAGGTTTTGACAATGTGACTTGAACTACACCATTGTCCATCACCACCTGCAGAAAGTACAGAAGCAAAATGAAACACAGTAAGCAACGTAAGTTTAATAACAGGAGCTTTTCTCCTTTAAGCTATATCCAGAAAAAATATTAAAATTCTAAGTATTGACTAAATATAAACTTCACTAAAATAAAAGTATCAAATCAAATGATTTGCATTAAACTGAATTACATGATGATCTTGAATATGCAATCGAACTGGGTGAGTAGGCATGGTCCGATAGTTGTTATCTGTCAGAGCTTGTTTACCATGAAGAAAATGCCTCTCTGGGTTCTGTATATCTGCAACATACAAGAAGTTGAATCACTCTAAACAAAAATTTAGTTAATCTTCGATAAATTTATTCCCCAAGACGTGAAACAACATACAAGAATCCCTTTGTCCCGTATTTAGGTGCTTTCACATATACATAGAACTAGTAGAGCTAATACACGATTAAACAATCAAAAATAACATATGCACGATTGACAATGCAATGTTGGAATCATAAAATTTGACATTTCAAAAGATTAAAAACAAATCACAAGACAATTAATCAATCAGTCAATCCTAACCAACTCCATTTCCACTTATCATTTCCAGATAAATGTATTTTTTCAAAGTTAATGCAGCAAATTTGGTTGCAATTAATTCTACCGGTTACATTTCATGGTCATCAACTCTGCACGTCACTAGTTATTTCAGAATTTGATAAATCGGCCTCTTTATTTATCTCCTAAAAATAGAATCAAATGAAGGGATAGGATTCGTCCGTTCTATGATACATACTTTAGTATTAAAACGGGGTGAAGAGACTAATTTG
Source organism: Triadica sebifera (assembly GCA_023653625.1). Lineage (NCBI taxonomy): Eukaryota > Viridiplantae > Streptophyta > Magnoliopsida > Malpighiales > Euphorbiaceae > Triadica > Triadica sebifera. The sequence continues at coordinate 29,529,951 of CM042899.1, forward strand.
CCTACCTCTAGACTTCGTTCAAAAAAAAAAAAAAGGGAAGGAGGTGAGAGACTAATTTGCCTACCTCCAGATTGCCGATTGCTATGACGCATCCAACCACCACAATCGCAGAGACAACTCAAGATATTTGGCAGCCTTTTTCCCATTAAAAATAAAGCCCTTCAAGCTTGAAAGAAGAGAAATAAACTGGCAATCGATGGTGGAACTGATTCATTAATTCGGAAAGTGTGGCGGCAAGAGTTGAACTGTTCAAAATAGGAAAATTTTATTTATTTATCGGAAAAAAGATTATTAGGTACTTTTGTTTTGATTTGATTTGATACTATTTGCTCACAGATATTTTTATTTTTTTGATGAAAACTTTTCCAGATTTTCAATTTTTCTATAATTAATCCTCAAAAAGTCAATACCTTGATCTTGTTTCAGGATCCTTTTTTAGACTCATCTTTCTTACCAATTATTCCTCGCCAAAAATAGAGTTTTCTCAACTTATATTTATTTTGCTTAATTGTCTGTTAATTAATTTTATCGCTGTAAAACTACTAATTTAACCCATCCTTTCTCAACTTATATTTATTTTGTCACTAAATATTTACTAAATTCTTCAACTTGTCACACAAAAGTCCCTCTAACATAAAATTGTAGAGATATTTGAATCACTTTTATAAGTGAGTGTGTGAATTGAGAAATTAATTTTTTTTTTTACCAAGGGAATTGAAAAATTAAATCCAATCAAATCCAAATAAAAATTTGTATTGCATTTAATTTTTAACATAATTGAAATATTTAATTTAATTATTGAAAAATCTAAAATCTAAATAGACCAAATTGAACCCAAATATAATTAAGGTATTTTATCAAATAAATAAAATACAGCCATATGTTTTTCCTTTTTTTTTTTTTTAATGTGCTGAGATGCCTTCCTCTCCCTTATGTCTTCTCTTTCTTTGTCTCTCTCGCCGCCGCTGCCTTCAAAGAGGAATTATACTTAACTTACCATTAGGAGCTTGCTAACAGTTCGGTTAAAACTAAATTAATCGAAAATTAATTGAACTGTCTGATCGGTTAATTAATCGAATTTACCATATAGATGGATGATTCGGTAAACAGATAAGTATTTAGACATATTTTAATTTTTGGTTCGGTTCGATCAATTTTGCAAAAAAAATTTGAATTGACTGATTTTAGCCGAAATCTACACGCTGCCATTTTGAGGTCCTGGTGCTTTTCTTTCTAATTTTAACCTAATGCCTAATTTGTTCGCAAACAAAATCGAATAAGCCTGCCGTCCCTTCACCAATTCCCCTTCTGTTCTCTCCTTAGTCCCCCTTCTTGTCACCGCTCATACTTCCTCGCTTAATTTTTTGTATTTATTGAAAGGAAATTGGTCTCAATGTGATTTTCATGTTTACTAATTATTACATCAAGCAAATCAAGACCTATGGTCAGTAGTTCAATGAATTAAATTGTTATTTAAGTTAAGCTTATTATGTGTTATTTTCTTAAATGGATGAATATGAAGAATCGCTACAACAAACACAACAAGAAGACACTCCGGTGGATTATGAGGCTAATTCAAATACGATTGTTTAAACTCTTAAAGAGTAGGAATTGATTACTTGTTGAAATTCAATGAACTTGTTAATTTTTCATGGGTAGCATTGTGTTTTATGTATTTTAATTATTTGGTAATGCTTTATTGTGTTGTAATTTTTGAATTATTTGTGAATTATGACATTATGTCTTGATTGTATTAATTTTTAGGCATTTGTGTTAGAATGATAAATTTTTTGGTATTTGAATTTTTAGATATCACTCTTTGAAAAAATTGGTTAATTTGGAACATTTAACCGAATCAACCGGATTTTTTTATTAAATTGGTTAGTTAATCAATCAGAATTAGGTCAGTGATCAGTTAAGGTATTTTAGTCCGGTTCAGCAATGCACACCTAAAAATGACAACAAGTAGAGTACAAGCAAAAAATATCATACATAGTTCCAAACTGTTTAAAATTATAATATATTTCTCATACTCATCTCAAATTCGATTAATATTATCTAATTAATATCTAAATTCGTTTAATTACTCGTTTATTATTAAAAAAATTTAAAATAAAAATAATTAAAACTAACCAAATAATTAAAGTTTTAAAAATATACAAACAATACCAAAAATTACTATATAATAAAACAAACAAAATAAAACATAAAAATAAAATTCAGGACATTCAAATTGAATTTATTTATTAAAATAATAAAATTAAATATTATTTATTATAATAAAAAAATAATTATATCAATATATTCAATAAATTATAATAAAATAAATTATATATATATATATATATATATATAATCGGATTTGGATATCCGATAGTCTCTATTTATATTTCACTTAAGTTAGAGACGAATTTAAATATTAATATCTAAATTTATTCCAAAATTTTAATAACTATTATAATTTAAAATAAATGTGAATACCGTACAACCAAACCCGTTGCCACCCTACTTAGCATATGAGTAAAATCAATGGAATAATATTTGAACTAAATTAGTTCTTAAGATGCAAGTAATAATTTTTCGAGTCAGTAATCCAAAAAAATTCAGGTCAACCTAATATTTTCCAAATAGATCATCTATACTATTATCACCAAAGATCATAAAATTAATATATTTAAATAACACAGAGTGAGGATCTGAACAATACAAAGAAAAACAACAATCATCAGTATACAAAATGATCAAAATAAATGAAAGAAAAACAGAAAGGGCAGATTTTACTTACCATATCTGATAGGGTAAATAACAGAATAAATTAGGGGAAACAAAGGAAAGGGAGGAAAGAGTTGGAGATCATAGGAATGGGAGGGTTTGAGGAAATTTATTCTTTGCTAATTTTAGAAAAAAAAAAATACAAAATAAAAAAGCAAAGCAATTCTTCCCAATGCTCCCATACCCATAATTCCCAGCAACTCTCTCACTTTCCCTGCTAACCTTTATTTTCTTTCTTTCTTTCTTTCCCTTTTCTCTATGTAAGATTAGAAAGTGAGAGGGTCAAGGAAGTGGATGGAATGTGTGGACTGCGCAATGAGAAGATTTACTCCACAAACCAACAAAAGAAGAAAGCCTAAGCTCTCCTTTGAATCTTCAAAACTCATGCTTCTTGCTCATCCACCCATCTCCATTAACTTCCTCAAACCCTCTCTATCTCATAATCTCTCAGATTCTAGCTAGGGTTGGGAACTGGGGATGGGTTCTATATAAACTGAGAGGAAGACCCCTTTTTCCTTTTTAGAGTTCAATTACATTGAGGTACTAGCATGTTTTGTATATTTGCATTTCAGCCATAACTTTTTTTTTAAAAGAATAGCCATATTTTTTCTTTATTAAAACGCCTTCCTTATTTTTTTTTGTCTAAATCTGAATGAACACGTGTCGGTATAGCCATTAGCCAACTACCAGTCTTCCATCATTGACCCAGATAATGCAGGTCTTGTTTGAAAATGGGAAGTGAGTCCTGGGGTAATAAGAATATAATCTCCCTGAAGCCGGAGAGATGGTAAAATCAGAAACCATCTGATGGCGATGATTGAGTTTTAAAACCTCTAGGGCTAGGGGTATTAAACTCATCATCACATGCAACACTAAGATGCTTTACAGCTTTTTTATTTGTTTGTTTCTACCTTTCCCCTGTTCTAAAGAACGATAAATCATACAGCCCAATATAGAAATGAAATATGTTCCAATATAAAATCCTATTTTGATAGAGAGAGGAGAGCAAGCCACCGCACCTATAATGAAGGAAAACCAGACATCTGAGGTTTAAACCCATTAGAACTTAGCGAACCAAACTCTTCTAGCTGCCTCTGTACCTCATTAAAGAACGACATATGCTCCATAGATTCTTGACAAATTGGAGAGATTTTTTTTTTCTTCACATGTTCAATCTGCAACTAACTATATATCTTTGAAAACTTCCCAGGTGGAAGTATTTAATTTTAGTCATAGTCTTTAATTATTTTTAATTACACTTGTATTTTAGAAATATATTTTTAGATCAAATATGGCAGCATCAGAGCCCACAATCATTTCTCCTAGGTCATCTACAGAACCACAGCTCCATTATCTAAGAGGCTTCTACTGCCAGCCTAGCATGCAGATTTGAAGATCAATACTAGAAACAGCTACGGTTAAAGAACTGCGTGAAGATTTAAAGATCAAGACTTCAAATACAACAGCATATCCACATGGCCTGGAGAATCCTCTGCCAATACCCAAAAAATAAAAAAATCACAGATTCAACCATGAAAGTTCAACGTGGACTGAAAGGAAAGCAAAGGTGACAGAGAATTGACTTGGTAGAATTGCAGATGATTACAAGGAAACTTTACAATAGACCACCATTAACGTAACAAATACTGAGGCTAAAGCTCATACCAACGAGGATACCAATATTTCGCAAGCTTTCAATGCAATATTCGCAATCCCAATGAGTTGAATTCAGTAACAACAGTATGCTCTCTTCTGATTACAGATCCAGATAAATGGAATAAGTAGCCTTAGAGCTATGATCTACAAAAACCCAAATGTGTTCCATCTCTGCCACTACTGCATTTGATTAGTCTCAGTTTTCCTCTGGAAAATAAGTGATCCTAGTATAACGGCAATGCCAGTTATTGCAATGGTGAATAGCAGACGTTTCCGTGGATAATCTTGTGGCTGCCTTCTCGGAGCACCTTGTGCTCTCTCAGCGGCCCTCGTGTCCCTTCAAACATTCCATAAAATTAGCCTTATCACAAGATTATAAATCTCGGATGACAATAAATATCCAATGAATATGAAAGAAAGAAAGAAAGACATAAAGCACAAATCCTCAAATGACAATAAAAATTCAAACAAACAGTAATTATGGAGTTCCATCTGTCTCATTTTGGGCAGTTGCACCTGCATAAGTCCAGTATCAAGACATCTTCAACCCCAAATGGCAGTTCCATTTTTACAAATACCAGATCAAGTACAGAGTTTTATTCTGCTTCTTCGTGTAAAATCATGTAGCAAAAAACAATGAAAATGAACAATATTGAAATTTCATACTTAAATATGCACTAAACAATTATCTAGTATGTACTTTTGCAAGCATACTATGTCTTAAAGAACTCATGCTCAGCAGATGGCAATACCTGGAATGTTCTTGATCGCATATACACCAACTGCCACAGAACTAACCATCAATGTAATTATAGACTAACATATTCACGTATTTTCATGTTTTGACTTTATTGTGACATGAAATATCCAATGAGATTGTTTAAATTGTGTTCCCAACCGCATTCACCCACTATGCTCAACCACAACAAATGGATCATAACACAAGCATTCACATGATATGCACTTTGCAATGACTGCCTTTGACAAACAAAAAAATTTAAATACTTGAAAAACACAAAACAATCACAACTCAACAAGGCCTACAAATCAAAAACAGCAAAATAAAAAGCAAGCCAGTACGATAACATAGTTCCAATTGTGAACAAATAATTGAAAATTATGGAAGTGACTAGAAATAATTTATTTACAAGTGGGAATTAGACAAGTTTGTATATCTACCTGGAGGATCCCACTATATTATCCGAAACACCAGTGCATCTAGTCTCATGGTTGTATCTTTCTCGCAGTCTAATATACCTATTACACAGATGACAAAGTTCTGTCCGATTCCCACATACTTCCTGAAATATAATGTTAAAAGGTCAAAAGAAAAAGATGCAGATATCAGTTGAAACTAAAGTAAGCAACTGAAAGTTGTCTTATAATCTGCAACTCATTGATGATCCTACCTGATGCTCTGCTAGATCAATTGCAGGCAATGGAAACTCACAAAATTCACATGTAACAATCCTCTGAGGGCAATTTTCACCTTTATGGACTGCTAGAACTTCACGCTCCATTGTCTCACTGCAGAGTGAACAGGACACCTGCTCGAATACAGCAAGGTAAATATAGAACCACATGAACATAGTTCATCATATGACTATTCCTTTTGTTGCTGAAACTCTTCACATGCAAAAATTGCAATATTTTTTTCATTTTATAATTTGCTTCTACAAAAGTAAACAGTTCAAACAATAAAATTGGAAATTTTGCAGATACTTCATGGAGTAAATACCCTATGTAATAGAGATCTAATTAAAAAATGAAAAGTTCAGGTTGAGGAGTCCATCAATTACATAAATTATATCATGTAAATGAGGAACTTAAAGCAGCAATTAATTTCTTAACATCAAAAGTTTTATCAAAAAAAAAAATTTCCAACTGTATACCAAACATTTAGTCATGTTATAAAGCAATTCCTATTAACCAGCGGAAAACCATAACATAGCAAGTTTTGCACTTTGTACTATTACTCGTCTTTCAGCCTCATGACCGCTATTTTAAAAAATCCAATCAAGTCAACATAAGCCTAGTCCTAATGTCCCTCGAAATCCTTCTAATTAATATTACAACAGGATATCAATTCAATCCATTAGCTTTCCAGTAGAAGTTACCTTCCACCCAAAAGGAAAGATATAACAAGCAAGTTGTTAAAATACAGTGGATACAAGACAAAAAAAGAATGGCATCACCAACTGTAGACTTCTTTTGCCATTTGCTCTTAAGCAACTCCTATACTGCCTCATCCTTTTATCATTTAAAGATTGTACTACTGAACAAAGTTCAAAAAAATTATCATGCATGCTCACATAGTAGAGGTCCGGTATCTTCCGGTCCCATGTATAATTCTGAGCCCAATTTAATGCAAGAAGCTTTATAGTACATGGAAAAAATAAGAGAATCATCTCATCTGATATAAACATAAATGATTTCCTATCTGAAAAGTACTCTACAAAAGTCCTTCACAAACTAAAGGTCAATAGCTTCCAAAAAACCAACATACCGGAGCATGAGTATTCAAGAAGTGTTCCTCAGCATGCGTTTTTGGGACCATATCACCACAAATTTTACATTTTTCAAGATTTCGAGAACAATGTGCAAAATGCAAATCTATATTCGAGGAAGGGATAGCTCTGTCACTGGAATCCAAAGACAAGAAGCTCATCAGTTATTAGATATGTTTAACTGCAAAAATCTAATCAGGTGGAAGATATTTTAAAATTATAAAGGCTTCAATAGAAGATTTAGGGAAAGATATGATGGTCCCAAAATATACAGGATCCCACAGAAAAAAGGGAAAAAAAAAAAAAACTCGGTAACAATGTGTGTTTGATATATTCAAAAATTTAAGAAAGAAAAATAGACTCTACAAATACATCCTAAGGAAACATCGGAAATATAAAAAAAATGTTTGATATACATAAGGCAAGATTAATAACTTTGATCGAGCAGGTTTGTTTATTTTTTTTAAGAAAAGCCAATTAAAACTCAAATCCCAAAAACTAATAATCCTCATAAAATTGACCGTCAATTAGTGAATTCATCTGAAATAAGTTGTCGGTAGTCACCAAAGCTTAATTGTTAAATGAGTTTCACCAGAACTGTCTGGTTTAAACCGAGGCACAGGAAACAAATTCAGGCAAATCAAGCAAATATTAAACATAATCCAAATAAATAAGATACAAAGATTTCAGCTTCGTGTACAAGTTTGTTGAGCATCATCTAACAATATTTAAACAAAATCCAAAGAAACAACTAAGATCAAGAAGCTGGAGATCATAATTAACGCTTAAAAAACAAAATTGAAAAGAAAATAAGACAATCAAAATATAAGAAGACAAGAAACATGAAATTCGAATTACCAGTGACTGCACGCGATCGTGGTTAACTCGGATACAATCTCCATATCGCAATACAAACGACGACGTTCCACTTCGAGCAAAACCTTGAAAAGAGAAGGAGAATTAGGGAAAAATCGAACAAGATTGCAAGGAAAATTGGCGATAAGCATGAATTCATAAGCCAAGTGATTCACTTACTTTAATTACCTTTTTTGATTTGGGTGATTTCGTGATTCTTGAGAATGTTTTGCTTTCCTCATATTTTTAGGGAGATTTTGAAGACTTCAAGAGGAGCAATTTGATTACTTCGGTTCAACTATGCTGAGATGGACAGACTTTTTCGGGCCTTTGGGTCGGCGGCTAATTTTATAATTTCACCCGTAGCCTCTAGATTTATACATGTATCATCCTTTTCCCCCCAAAACTTTATTGTATAGCATTAATATCCTTAGATTTAATTTAATATAAACATCAACATCAATGTACATGTACCATTCTTTCCCCATTTCGTATCTACTCTCTTTCTTTCCTCTCAACCGGTCTTGGCTTTGCTCTGTTTTCAGTTCAGGAGTTGTTTCTAATTGAAGCATCTTAGCCTTTTATCACCTTTTCTTGTTTTTGCTTTGAACTTTGTGAATTTTGGACCTCCCTGAGATAAAGTGATCAAATCTATAGTGGTACATTTTTTTTTCTTTTTATTTCAATTTATCCATAGAGATTTTAGATGTTCTATTATTTTTGCTATATTGATTCAAATCAGTTATTTATTTGCATGTGAAAAATCATTTTGCCTCGCTAGTTAATCAATTTGTGGATTTTAACATTCATATCCAGCTAATCAATGTATTGATTTTGAAGCCATTTGAACTCTTTTTACTGATTTGCACATAGTTTTTGATTGGATTTTTTGATATTTAATATGTGATTTTTGATATACAATAATTTAGTTTGAAACTAATAAACATTATAAGAGAGAGGTAGCTTCTCTATAACTCAATACTAAGAATAAGCTCCATTGCATGGAAGAGCTATTAGAATTTGTGGAAAGAATTTATCAATATTAGAGGAGAAGTGTTGGTGTGAGGAAAGCTCCAAAAATTGGAAGAAAAAGTTTATTGTGAGTTCGATATTGTTGATGAGTGTTAATAAAATAGGTTTAATTTTTTTATTTAATTAGCTGATTTTTTTATTATAAATTATTTTTAAAAAATTATCTATTTATATATTTTTCTCTAAAAATAATTTTAAAAATTTTTAAAAATTAATTTTTCTAAAAGCGATTTTTCTAAATATAATGTCAAACCTGACTTATAAGAATTTGATTTGCAAGACTTTTAATAGTGGCTGCGACGATAAAACAAAAATCATAAGAGATGCAGAAGAAGAAAATAATTTGAGCTGGATAAAGGAAGAGAAATATACAAACAATGAATAGAGGAGAAGAAAGAAAAAAAATTAAAAATAAATGCAGAGGAACAAAAATATAAAGTTGAGTCACGTAGGCTTCTAGATATTTTTTAACTAGAAATTGGGTAGTATGATTTTAATGTTATATACCTGTATTTATACTAAGTTTACGGATTTCTGTGCTAAAGGATGAAATGTAAGGGCTAAATTGTGATACAGATATAAGTTGAAGGGCCAGTAGAAAAAATTATCTTTGTGTTCCACGTCAATGATATTTACTTGGAGTATTCTTTTGTAACCATGCGAGTTGTTATTTCATTGAAACAAATCTATATTATATTAAATTTTTTTTTTTTAGAATTAGATTTTGTAATAAATATAAAACAAACTCATCAGTTATAATTTATAAGTTTATTATTTTTTAATTTATAAATTCATCATTTTTGAATTTATAAGTTTATCAGTTATTACTTACAGATTTATCGTTTTTAAACTTATAAGTTCATCAGTTATAATTTATAAATTAATTGTTGAATTAATCGTTTTGAACGTACATGTTCATCATTTATAAATTATAAATTCATCATTTATAATTTTTAGGTGCATCGTATTGAATTTACAGATTTATCATTTATAAATTATAGATTCATTGTTTACAATTTACAGATGCTTCGTTTTAAACTTATAGATTCATCGTTTAGAACATAAATGTTAATTGTTTAAAACTTATAGGTTCATCATTTATAACTTTTTGCTTCATCACTTACGGATTCATCTTTATAATTTGTAAATTTATCGTTTTGAATTTGCAGCTTCATTCTTTTAAAGCTACAAGTTCATCGTCTAGATCTTATAAGTTTATCATTTAAATGTTACAAATTCATTATTTACATCTTGTACGTTTATCGTTTTGAACTTACAAATTTATCGTATATAAATTATCTGTTTATCGTTTAAAACTTGCAGATTCATCACTTACAGTTTTATTATTTACAACTTGCAAGTTCATCACTTATAAGTTCATTATTTATACCAAATACATTATGTTCTACCCCCAACAATATAATTTTCTCTTTATATTATTCATTTTTAGTTTAAATGTTTTCATTTTAAACATTTTCTTTCACAAAAAAATAAAAATTAATGTTTTATCCCAAAAAATAATTATAATAATTACAATATTCAAAAATACTAAAAATAAAATTAAATATACATATTAAAAAAATTGTATCTCTCTAAAAACATACTTAAAATATACATTTTTTTCTTTTATTGTTGTGAACAATAAGAAAAATAAGAGAAAAAAAAAAGGAAAAGACATTGAATACCTAGTTAAAAAATGGTATCATACCAATAAATGATATATAAAGTATATATATGAATTCATGATGTAATTTGTGGTAACCACACTATCAAATAAAACATGGTTACACACTTTTTCCTTCATTGGCCTTACTGATTTCATTTTAGGCCGAGTTTAGTATATCACAAGCCCACAAGGAAAACAAAAATATTGGTAGTAATGGTAAGCAATGGCATGGTGAAAACAAGATTGGGCCAAAGTTTTAATTTGATATTGGCGTTTGAAAAAATATTTTAAAAAAATATTGTTAATTTTTAGGCCTTGAAAACTACTTTTAGAAAAAAAAAAAGATAAATAATTTTTTTTTAAAAAGTAAATTGAAAAAATAATTTATAAAAAATTTTAAAAATTAATCAATTAAATAAAAAAAATTAAACATTTTTTTAACAAACTCAAACACTTCCGACTTCCGAAATAGAGAAAGTTTAGCTTTAACGTGTCACTACGCCTAATAAAATCGTCCTTTCTGTGAGCTCATTCAACCATACACTAACATATTTTATCGAAATTTGGTCGATAAATTTTTTATAAATAAACAAATTACTAAATGGGATATAAGTAAATTATTAATTACTTCATTTATATAATATTTTATCGTTAGTTCAATTAAAGAAATTCATCAATGGTCTTGACGAGTGCAATAATAATATTCAATCAAGCCAAAGGGAAAAGATGAAAATATTCCTATTCATATCTAGGGTAGAACCTTCACTGCCAATGACGACAGTAATATATATTGAATTGATTCATAAAAATCTATGATTGATATGTTGAATCGGTACATGAATACTAGAATGAGAATTTGCAAAACTCATATTGCTTTGATTCACTGTCCTTTTTAAATTATAAAGATTTTGATTAGATTAGGCAACTAGAGATGACAATTTTTTTCCATCTCACGGTGTCCGCTCTGAACAGAATGGTTTTTTCAAATAAAATTTTTTTCCGCCCGATCCCTACCCAAAAAATATTTATATATTTTTATTATTTATATATATAATAATTATTTATATTTTAATATAACTAATATTTTAAAAAAATAATAAAATAAAAATATAATACTTATTTTAAGTAAAAATTATTTTTTATTTAAAAAATTATATAATTAATTAAAATTAAAAAAATAAAAAATATTAATATTAATATTAAAATAAAATAAAAATAAAATAAATTTAATAAATTTCAGAGATTTGAGTGGGGTCCGAGATCCCCATCCCCTATGGTGCGGCGACGGGAATCCAAAAATTTTTTCTGTCTGGGTTCGGGCATGGTCAGGATACGGGACGGAGTGTCGATGTCGGGGATGGGAACAAAAAACTCTACCTCGAACCCGCCCTATTGTCATTCCTACAGGCAACATATCCTAGCCTGTTTAATAGCCATTTGTTTTTTTTTTCTTTCATTAAATTTAAATAATTATATGTTATTTATGAGGATTAATCATTATTAGAGTCTAAATTTGCAATCTCTTCAGCACTAACAATTGATTTGGGAAATACTAATTAAGGATGGTTGCCGAATGTCATTGTTTATTATTTTCCAACACTCTGATTTTTATTAATTGATGAGGAGAGGGAAAATAATTTTTTCTTCTGTCTCTTTTTGGGTATTTTCTCTTTCTTTACCCACTAATGAAAAAATAATGTTGCACAACTCTGTTTCAAGAAAACTGTCATTGACATTCATTTTAGGTACTATATTGAGACAATTAACATATCGCTCGAACTATTGGTAATATTAATTAGTAAACGAGTAATGTTACTGACAGTTATCTTTTCAACTAATTATTTAATACTCACTAGTCACTACGTTATCAATTAAAGAGTAGAGAAAATTTTTAACAAAAACTAGTTGATTATTATTGGGATTTTTTGTTGCTGTTAATCGATAAATTGATGAGTGTTGAATAATAATTTAAAAAATTGATTATCGCTAGCTTTTCTTATTGTTTGATTGGGAAGGTACCGATGACAATAGTGTTTGGGAATGTTGGGGCAGAAAACCATCACTTTCATATGAAAAACTTTAATTTAGTTAATATAGTAGGAAGTAGGAAGAAAAGCATCATCATCACTTCAAGAATACCTATGGGAATTTTGTTTTCCACTAAAACAATAATTTTCACTAATGGCTTCTTTTTCCCTTTATCATTTGCTTAGTAGAATTGTTTGTGGGGTAGAAAAAGATTCGAAGATCCACTAAATAAGGATATACTAGTCAGACAGGTGATATTTGAGCTTTTCACACAAATTAACTAATCCGATCAAATCAAATCGATTCAATTTAATACAAAATAGTTTAATAGATAGTTATGGTTTTAAAATTTTTATAAATTAATTTTTTTATTTATTTATGAATTAAAAAAAATATAAATCCAATAAAACCGAACAAAACTAATAATATAAAGTTTATTTAAATATATATATATTGAACTAATACTAATAATTTTATAGTTTTCTAAAATTTTAAACTGTTGAATAAATTGATATTCAGTTTAACTCATTCTAAAAATTAGTTTAAATGATGAAAGATGCTCAATTCATTATAATAAGTGATTGAATATTTTAATTAGCCTATGAGATATTTTAACATAAACTCTTTAATTACTTACAATCTTCTAACTTATTTTGGAACACTATAATTGAATAATAATTTAATTTACTAATCTAAAAATTATATAAAAATATAGTACTGAATTTTTATATTTTGAATGATATTCATGTTGTTATTTTGATAATAATTTTTATGACATTTTAGTTATTTTATTTTATTTATTTATTAAACCAACCAAACCGACTATCCAAATAGCATTGACCAAATATTTTTAGTAATATTTAGTTTAATTAAAAGTTAAATATTTAAAAACTGAATTTATTGATTTAGTTATAACTAAATTTTTAGTTTAAACTGAACTAACCCAACCATAAGCTACAATAAATATAATACTATTTTAGGAAATTGATTCCATTTATTTTCAAAAAAAAAAAAAAAGAAGATATCGTTTCTATTCAGACAGGGGACATCTGCTTTCTACGAACCTACCAATCCCCAGTTGCTTAATTGGTGAATTTGTCCATTATAGAATTCATTGTTTTTATTAATTAATAATATATATATTTTTGCAAAATGTTATATTTAGGGAAAATGTAAATGTACAAACTACATGTTCAAACAAATTCCACTAATAAAAGTTCCAAATCTCTCTCTCTCTTTTTTTTTTTGAATCAGAACATCAAATTCTATTTCTCCTATTAATTAACTTTTCTTCTAACAAGATATCCAATAGTAATAGTAATACCAATACCAGCTGTGTCCTGCATGGCCTATAAACCTACATTACCTTAGCTTCCAATTATTTATTTCTTTATTGCAGAGCTAAATTGATTCGCCAAATTTAAGTAATAATAATAATAATAATAATAATAATAATAATAATAATAATAATAATAATAATAATAATAATAATAATAATAATAATATCTGATTAGATATGAATGATATATATATATATATATATATATATATATAGTATTTCTGAAATTTAATTCTAAGGGACTTGAAATCAAGAAAAAAGAAGAAGGTAAATTCGTTTCATTTGATTCATGTTAATGGTTAAATTGATTACTTCGTTTCAATCTGTCGGGAAAAAGAAAAATAAATTTGAGGGAAAGAAAATTGAGGAATATTTATATAGCTAGTTAGCTACTTACTATTGTAAACCAAATTTAAAAAAAAAAAAAAGAAAATAAAAGTAGTCTCTTTTACACCTTTTTTCCGCATCAATGCAAAATCAATCAAATGCAATGAAAATTCCTTTAGAAAGGAGAGATTGAGAATTTCTTGAAATATATTATATGTTTGGTATATTTTTTTTTCTTAATTATACGACTTAATTTAATCTAAGGACATAATCATAGCTAAAATCATATTTTCTTAATTTCCACTGTATATTTAAATCTCTATTAGAACCCACAATTCTTCCACTCCATTTTTTTTGGATGAATGAGTATTTCTTTGTTTTGGTAAATAGAAGTCCGAAGAATTCAAAATCTCATAACTCACAATTCTGATAATTAGATTATTACCGGCTATTAAGTTAAAACTTATTTGCAATGAGTAATTCTGATAAAAAGAAAATTAAACGAGCTTGTGGGTGCATGCATAGACCATACTGCTAACTTTTATATTATATTTTTAATTATTCAATTAATGTATGTGTTAATCAAATGTCTTTTAATATGATTATATAAACTGAATAAAGCATATATATGCGCATCCCATAGTTGGCCAATACAAACTTAAAGCATCATTAAATTAATTAGTTTATCTTGCTCCAAAATCGTGGATCGGGCACCAACCTAGATTGGCGGTTCAACTGCTACATATGAAGGTCCATTACACAAGCTATTGGTTAAATTAAATCTTATTAATCACTGAGGCAATTTTAAATACAAAAGCAGCTAGATATCATATATATATTAACTTTGATAAAGATTATGGCTGTTCGAATTTGGTTTACAAGGTTATTATTGGAATTTGGCCCAACTCAAATATAATAATGGATGATTATGTACATTCATCTACTATACTATAATTGAGTTGGGTCCAAATCCGACTATAACCCATCAAGTTAGATTTTAATACCTCTAATTAAGATTATATAATAATCTAGGCATATCATCGGAAAACTAACATCACAGTCCAACAATCACTAATAAAAATTCATTCCAGTTTATCGCTAAATTGAATAACATTTTAATAGGAAATTCATGATATTAATTTCTAGCTGTTAAAGAAATTATATATAGTTAAAGGTTGGCACTGGGCAGTGGTTAAATCGGTTCAGATAATACCAAAGTTGTTGGTCTAATTAACCAGTAAAAGGGTTCATGGTGGGTGTGAAGCCATGTTAAAATGCAGTTCGAAGTTAACTTTCTTCTTGAAAGAAAAGTGAAGAAAAAATTAAAGCTTCCGTTCCATAAAAAATCAAAACAACAAAAACGAAAATACTATTTTTTTTTTCTTTCTAAAAATGAATATTCCCATTTTGGTTAAAAAGCATTTTTGTCTTTATATTTAAGAAAATAATACACACTAATTACTTGTAGACAAGAAATGAATGGAAAAGCTTCACTAGAAATTTAGAATCATGTTTTACAATTTGGGATACTTATTGTCAATTTCTTTAATAGCATTCCCATAATATTTTTCTTTAGTTTTTTTTAATCTAAATCATCCGATATCCTATATTGCACATGTGATTCAGTTTAATGATCTGAATTAATCCTCATGATCAGTACATGAAGGCAGTAATATATTCTCTTTAAAGTTTTAAAAATACTTGATGATCAAATTCAAAATCTCTCGTTAAAGTTATCTATTTATTTTATCTTAATTATTGAAAGTTACAAAACTGTTATTTTAATTGAAGTTAAGATAATGCTGAAGCTTTATATGCCCCTTAATATAAACAAATGTTTTCTCTTGTTAAAATAAAAAATATTAATTAAGAAACTCTCTTTTTGTTGGTTTAAGTATTAATCGTTTCCTTGGTGCATGGACTTATATGATTTGGCTGATGATTGACACTTGTCCATGCTTTTTAAGTTGGGAGGTACAAAAGCATGGTATTTTATTCAGTGCCCTTGATTGCAGGAATTGTTCAATCTCTAATTATTTATTATTTAGGGTTCAAGAAATATCCATTCTCATTGGCTGCTTCATTTTTATTCACGTGGGCTTGCCCAATAATCCTCTTACCCTACTCCAAACCCTAGACCAGACCCAATGTCGTTTTCTTTTCTGTTTATAGTAGATCTCTAAACACCAGCACTATATATTTTTCTTTCTTTCTTTCTTTATTTTTTTGCTTTTTTAATTTTTTTTGTTGTCAAATCATATATTTATTCATTACATTTGTCAAGAAAAATGTTTTTACTTTATTCATTCTCTGAATAATATAGGAGTGTGTTATTTTCTTTTTATATAATTTCATACTCCAATATTGAACATTTATTATACTTCATTAGAAAAGTAAAAAAGATAAAGAAATTTAAAAAGTAGCAAAAGCTTCTTTTTTAGAAGGTTTAATTATAACAACTATTTATATTTAATATTTACACTAAAATCAATGTTTGGAGCCACAAATATGTATCCTTTATAACATGAAAATATTTTCATATATAGTATTACAAATATCAAAATTTGTAGTTATGTTTCACTTAAAAATAAATTGTTAAGATTTAATGATTAAAATAATTGATATATATTTATCTTAATTTTTCAATTTTAATCTTAAAGGAGTGAGAGGATTAGGATCAGCTTTTGTTAGAGAATGAGAAATACCAACTTCAGCAGCCAATTAAAGAGTGACATGTGGTGAGTGGACTCCCATGCGTTAGGAGGATAAATGCAGAATGCATAGAAATGATCATTTTGATGGCGATTTTGGGTGGAGTAGAATCCTAGAATTGTGTCTTGTGCTCTTCTTTATCTACCCATAATTAAACCATAAACCATGCTTCTCTTAATTTGAGAATTAGGCACGATACTATCTGATAACTCTAGTTTAAAGGGTAAATCTAGTCACAATAATTGCATTTTTTTAAAAAAAATTATATCAAAGAAATTAATTTATTATTATGGTTTTTTTTTTTCCATTTTAGGTGGGTTTTCCTTTGAGATTTCATTGCTGAGTGGGCGTTGTTCATTAAGGATAAGATCTTGGGCTGATGGCGACACTGCAGAAATTGGAACTTGGATTGGCAGCAGCAATAGAGCCACTGAAAAATAAAATAAAATAATAAAATAAATAAAATGGGAAAGATAGAGAAGGAGAAAAGCAGATGATCTCGTATCTCTCATCTTATACCTAGTCCTTATCAAAAAAAAAAAAAAAAAAAAGAAAGATCAGGTTTCTTGACAACATCAGAAGACTGGAAAGCTGAAAATATTCATATAGGCATGTTTGATTAATTATTTCCTAATTTGGAAACCTTAAAAGCAAGAAAAGAAATCTCTCTCTCTCTCTCTCTCTTTTTTTTTTTTTTTTTTTCCTGATTTGCCTTTGTCTTTGCATTTCTTTCACTTTCTATCCGCCTGGCATCGCACCTAATGGCTCTTCTTCATTGAAATTTCGCACACACGACGTCGTACATTCATGGATTCATAATTTTATTTATGAACCCATTTAATGATAAATGTTACATAAGAACTGTAAAAAGTGTTTTATAATATATGATATTCTCTCGTTAAATCAATTCTGAATAAAGACAAGAGTATAAAAGATTAAAAATAATTTATTTATTAATTGCTAATTATTCAGAAAAACAAAAAAATTATTTCATCTGTTTACAATTCAAAATTTACATACTAATATAAATTTGTGTCGGACAAACTTATTAAAAAAATAAAATATTTATAAATTTAAAATAAATTTCATATTCACGATTCGAACTCGACGAAAATAGATCCCTACCATCTCCTCACTCATTCAGGGTAAAAAATTAAGACCCACAATTGAGGTCTACATTATAGTTCTGGTTTTTTTTTAAATAAAAAACTTTTTAAGAAAAGGAATTTTGTTTAAACTAAACCGCAAAAGAATGAAAATAACTAATATGAAACTTGTTATTTGATTCAAAATTCTACACACTCGCATATATATGGTTTTGTGAGTAAATTAATGGGGCTCAAGCCACCTCAAATTTACATACCCTTCTACCTTATATGATATTTAGTGATTCCTTATTCGGCCGGTTATGAAGCAAAGTTTATTGGATTTTTTATTTTTATTTTTAGTGGCATGATAATTAAGTGCATAAATTATTACTTTGCTAGCTACCAAATGGTGGTTCCATAAGGTCACAATTACTTAATTAAAATCACATCGTTGTATCTTTTTATTTATTTTGCAGAGTTAGCTTTTGAAGTACATGGAAATCATTTTGTTAGAAGTATAAAATTATTGCTGTATATTATAAAGTTGAAGTTGTAAATTGATTGATTTTTTTAAATATAATATTAAGGTCTTAATTTCAAATCAAAAATTCAGAATTGGAATCCCAATCATCTTCACATTATTAATTAAAATTTCAGCACAAAATAAAATTTCCTGAAATAGCCAATTGACTTTATACTCTTAATTAACCAACGTTAATAGATTTTGAAATCTTTAATCTCTACTAAAATGTGAATGTTGGCCAACAGAAAAATTTCTGAGCAAGATTTGTCAACAAAGACTACGCAGTTTATTTAATTAATCCACTTGAATCTCTACCATGTTTAATTAGCATCTCTCTTTTTATATTATGCCTAATATATTCAATTAGCAACTTGATAATGAAAGATATAATTAT
The DNA here is from genome assembly GCA_023653625.1 of Triadica sebifera. Classification (NCBI taxonomy): domain Eukaryota; kingdom Viridiplantae; phylum Streptophyta; class Magnoliopsida; order Malpighiales; family Euphorbiaceae; genus Triadica; species Triadica sebifera. Next base: position 29,548,850 of record CM042899.1, read on the forward strand.
TCCACAAGCTAAAAACACATGGGATTAGTAGGAACGTTTTTATTTAAATCAAGTCATATATTTATTTATGAATATAACTAATAGTAATATACTATTTAAAAAAAACTAATAGTAATATACTATCATATGAGAAAATTATTTTTTACTATGCAAAAATGAGATTGATTGTCAAAATTATTTTTTGGAAAAGGGTTTTCTTCAATTTGAAGCTGTTTTTCTTTTCTTTATCAATTTGAACCCTAACATTTTCTAAAGCTTTCAATTTTGCTTTTTAATGAAATTTCCTTTCATTTGATAGACGAAATTATTTCTAACGTGAATAAATTTGTAATATCATAAACTATATAGGAAATTACAAAAAAGAAACTCCAACACACACACACATATATATATATATATATATATATATATATATATATATATATATATGAGGATTTTTTTATATTTAAACCATAATATTTATTAGAGCTTAATTATAATTTGAACCTCCAATCACAGTACTATAGTAGACTTCCCTCCATCAGATTCATGAAAATTTAACAAAAAGTCTGAATATTGCAAGCTCCTAGAAACTTTAAATAGGGAATTGATAGATTATTATAAAAATGAGATTTAAACTGAAAAAACCCTATATGTAGTTCAAGTTTTTGATAATTTATTCTTTTTTTTTATGTGATCTGTGTAATTAACTTGATTTATAAATAAAAATATGGATGAATATGAGGTAAGCAAAATTCTGGAGCAGTATTAGTATTAACCCAAGAGAAAGGGAAAAATTCTAGAGCAGTAGCTATGAAAGACTGAAAGTAGAAGCAATCAAAATCAGGGAGTCTGTAGTTTGCTTTTGTTGTCTCTTTCCAAAAAAAATAATAATAAATCAGGGAGTGAGTTGGTCATCCAATATTTTTGACAACGACACCGTCGCTTTAGCCTCTCCCTTCAAAACCTTAGCAAATACCCATTTTGGGTCTTTGGGGGACACAATGGACATTCCATAAATGTTAAGTTAAGGGCAAAGTTTCCTCTTCCCCAGGAAGTCTTTCCTCATTCTCTCTCTTTCTTTTTTTTTTTTTTCGTTTTCTTTTTTATGAAACAAAAAAAAAGTAATAATAAAATAGGAAAATACGGTATACGAATCCATATACCCCACGCGTCAATGATCTATACGGTGGACGGCGCTCTGCTCTAATAAAGAGAATTCACTCTCACTTTCTCTCTGCGCTTCTTATTGAACAACGCGCGCGACTTTAAAAACCAACAAAAAACCGCAAAGTGGTTTTCTTACAAAACAAAGAGGAGACATCAGCGGTTTTTCGCTCCCCCAGATACACTTTCCTTATATAGGTTGTATGCTGATGTATCCATCTCTCAATATTACCATTTACCATCCACTATTTTCCATCTCTCAAAACGACGTCTCTGAAACCCCGTTTTGTCTCCATTAACGCCTCTCTCTTTTCTCTCTTTCTCTCTCCCTCTTCTTTTTCTTCTTCTTCTTCTTCTAATTAATTCATGTAAGTTTCAGCTTTTTGCACTTCCCTTTAATATTAGGACTTTTCTATTATCTTCTTCACTATTGGCTAAGATCTATTTTTTCTGATTTTATTTATTGATTTATTTTTGAAAAATTAAAAGAAAAATTGTAGTAGCTAAAGAGACTGTGATTGGAAATGGGGAGAGGGAAGATAGCGATAAGGAGGATTGATAATTCGACGAGCAGGCAAGTGACTTTCTCGAAGAGAAGAAATGGCTTGTTGAAGAAGGCGAAGGAGCTTGCGATCCTATGCGATGCGGAGGTTGGAGTCATTATCTTCTCTAGCACTAGCAAGCTCTATGATTTCTCCAATACCAGGTCATTCTCTGAGATCTCATCATCATCATCAGTAACTTATTAATTTCTTGATGTTCTATGATTTCTCCATTATTTTTCTTGTCCCTTTTATATTTATATCTTTTTGTACTATGTATGTATGTTTTTTTTTTCTATATTATATTCCTGTGATTTTATATCTTCTTTTTCTGTTTGCTGAATTGTGAGTGCTTATTTTTAAATGTTTTGAATTGTGATTTTATGATGGAAAAGTTTAGGATAGCTATTAATTTGATGATTATGATCCAAAAGTTTGTGCTTGGATGCTTATCTTATTTCTGCGATATTTTTAGAATATATACTTATATATGATTATCTACTTTGCATTTTTTTTTTATATTTGAGTTAGAAAAGTTAGCATTTAGATAACAAATTAAGGGTATGTACAAACACTATAATTATGTTTGAAAAACTGAAAATTTTTAAAAATTGGCAGCTGTACAGGGTTGCATTTTGACAATCATGTATGTTTATTAGATATTGAGATCTTAACTAAGTATTCATTTAGTTAGTAGAGTAATCCTCTAAAGCTTTAGCCGAGGAAACCAGCAAGAAATTAAAAAGGCAAGAATATTTAGTTGAGATTTCAGATAGAATTTTGGTTTCATTAGGGATCAAGGACATTGATAACCAGCATTCTATTAAATAACGCATATATCATTATATGGCTCATTCTCTACCTTTCTACATCCTCAAGAAAACTCAAAAGAGTAACAATCAATTAGACTTTGGCTACTTATAATAAAAAAATTCTTGTTTTCAAGAAGTATAAAACACCAATAATAATCATGATAATAACCCAAAATATTTCTCCACCATTATATAACAGTAGCCTGAGGTTCAGTTTTGCCCGTTATTCTGTAATCTAGATGAAGATGGCAATCAATATATATGAGGAATGGCCAATTTTAGTTAGCTTTTTCAGTTTCTTTCTTGTAAATTTTAAGCCTAGCCATTCAGTAATGGGAATTAGCAAGCTACACAGTATATACACGAAACTATACTGTTTCACTAGGATATTGATGATTCAGTAATATCAGTTACCAATTTTATAAGATTTAGAAGCTCGAAGAATTTCTTTAAATAAATATATTGAACGTGTAATAATGATAATTGTTTATTATGAAATTAAAAAGCTAGGATGATATGCATTTTAGTATTATACTCAACTTTAAAATTAGACAATACAGTGTTTGCTAAAGGTAAATTCATCCGCAATAATTTGAGTGATTAGGACTTGTGAAAGTAGTGATGGCAATTTGGAGATTAAGTTGCAATATGGATGTGAAGGATACATAGTGAATGAGGTTATATATCTTAATGGGTATATATAGTTGATGAAGGAATTGGGTTAAATAATTGATTGAAGATTTGAAGGAGAAGAAGGATTGGCGTTTTGGAGTTTAGGTGACTGTAATAAGTAATGCATGGAAGAAGAGAAGGTTTTGTTTGATAGGTTCATGAAGGGAAGCAAGATGCAGTGGCAATTCTCTACGAATTGAAGATGGACAAAAGAGCCTCTCTATAATTGTTGAAATAATCACTCTATGGTGAAAATTTGAGTCCTTTATACCCTCATATATGTTCTTTTTTGGAGAAAAAACACTTGGGCCCTGTTAAATATTCATTTGGTAAAAACGATTTTCTGAAAAATAAAATTATTGTTAACTTTTTTTTTTAGTTTTAAAAATTAAAGCATATAAATAGATTTTTTTTCTTCTAAAAATTGGTTTGAGAAAAATAATTTATAAAAAATTAAAAAAAATCAATTAATTAAATAAAAAAAATATAAATCTGTTTTTTTACATATAACAGTATTTTTAAACACCTTAATAGTTTCTTAAATATACTTGGGAAAATCATCTATTCAAAATTAATATATTTACACTATTTTTTACTAATTTGCTTTATAAATTCTAAATTATATATTTGTTTTATCTTAATATTTTAAAATTATACCAAGGTTGACATATCATTAATTAGTTAAGGATACGGTGTATGGAATGATTAACCAGTCCATTAATTAAAAAACCAAATTGCACATATCAATTCAAGATATTTTCATACAAAATTAAATCTAATTATTAAAATTGATTAATTAATTTTTAATTTTTAAATTTAACTGTTAAAAATTATGTTTGAAATTGTTTTAGATCATTCAATATAAACTAATTCTATAATTAACTTATTTACATAATTTATCCTACATATATAATATATTTTAAAAGTATTACATAAAAATAAAAAAGGTGCCTAATAAAACACAATATTTCCATGTAAATAATTGAAAGATCAACAAAACAAAGGACATGAAAATTTTGCATTAAAGGAACAAAAAAATCTAAATAGAGAACCATAAGAAATTAGCACCACTCAGAATAAGAGAAAACAAAAGTCAATACAAAAACAAATTTATCCACACTATAAATAACCAGTAGCATAAAAAATGAATTATTATTCCTTAACCACACACATATTTTTTAAAATAGAAATTTAAAAATGAAACCAAAAACTTAAAAATTAAAACCGAAACCAAAATTATCAGTTCAGTTTTATCTAGCTATCCTCCATTACATACCTATATGGATGTATTATATTGACATTAAATTATAGGAAAATTTTTAAAAAACAAATTTGGGTGCTTTTTAGTGAAAACTTTATTTTTTTTTTCCTAACAAAAACTAATCAAATCTTGATTTCTACAGGTCATTTCAATTCAACACATTTATTAGATTTTCATATTTTTAGATGTACATATATGAACATATTGTTAGAATCCATACATTTCAGATCGTTTAAATTTATCTCTCCCTGAGCCATATTTTCCACATTTCAAGTGAATTAGTACATATGGAAGTTTTACCTTCTTTTCTATTGTCATGACAAATAGCATCCTTTTTTTTTCTTTTTATCAGGCTTCTATGGAAAAATTCAGGCTTTAATAATATGTTAAATGGTTATATGTCATCAAAATAGAAACAAATATAGAAGAGAAGGTAAATGAAAAATAACTAGCACTCCTCGTACATGTATAATTAGCCTACATGATCTATTGATGTGCCTTCTCATATATACAAAATCGTTTATAGTAATAAACTAGTGAATGGGTATAATTTCCACAAAAAAAATTATCCTAATTGTATTAAAATTCTATTATTATTTAGACAATATATTAATTAATCTAACAATCAAAACTAAACAAATAAAATGCAATTTAGTGTTAAACAAATAAATTTATTTTGAGTAGTAAATTATCAAGAATAAAAATCAACAAACTGAAACTAGGATATCAAGGATAAAAGTCAACATGCTGAAGCTAATTAGATAATTTCTAAATTCACTTGAGTCTTAACTTATTTACTTAATTAATTAGTAATCAATTTAAAGACTAATGCAAAGAGTGCATAATCCTAATTTATTTGACATAGTTAATTTCTATTAACCTTTTATAACAAGAAATAAACAATTCTACTAGTAATTAAAGATAGTCTCCCATAGGTTATGTTCAAAACTTTAACTACTTTCTTATGATGTCTATAACTTAAGTCAATTCTCAATCTTTTCTTTCGGTACTCATCCAAAAAAGTTCAGATAAATCTATTAATGGTCAGTTAACTGAGAATAGTAAGCATGGTTATAAACAATTGCAAAAGTAAAGAACTAAATTAATTAAATAAATAATTCAAAATTCAATATACCTTATAAAAACTATACTAAAAAGAAAATTAATTTATAACTGAAATCTAAAATAATGCAGCTAATAATCAAAGTCAACATGAGTTAGAAAAATCAATCTCTGGACGCTTTGGCTAAAGGCTTGAATAGTGCTTCGGTTATTATCTTCAATCCTTGAATAGTCATGAAACTCAAAATATAGTTTTCAGAAAAACTAAGAACTAAAAGAAGTAAAAAAAAATCCAAAGAACCTAAAATCTTATTCTTGAACATATAGCTCTAGAATCCTTAATGAATCTGGAAATTACAATTACATCAGGATTCTAGGCTAGGATTAATTTCTAATCGACATAATCTATGTAGACACCTCGACTTTGCAGATTGCAGCTCCAACATGCCAATTTCTTATCCCTTAACCTTCTGATTTCCAATTATACCAAAAACCTGCATAAAAACCCAAAATCTGTCAATCAGCCTATTATTTGTCTAATATACATCTGTAGGCCCCCGTAATTAGGAAAAAAATAAGTCATTTAAACATTTTAATTTTGCAAAAAATTATATAGACACCTAAATTTAATTATTTTATTATTTTTGAAAATATTTAAGTGGCATGAAAAAATATGTAGGTTACAAGAATTATAATTTCATCGGATAAAAATATTTAGAATTACAAAATAGACAATTTTAGATTACTATATATTTTTGTTTTAAAAAAATTAAGATGTTGAAGTGATTTTTTTGGTCAAGGAAATAAAATTCATTTAATGGTGAGAAGTAAGTTGGTAGTCATGATGTCATGTGACATACCTCATTTGTATATGGTGAGTGGGGACTGGGGAGGAAGGGTTTGGTTCTTTGGCCACGTGCCTATGTTACTTTGTTAACCTTTTCCAAGAATGCTCCCAAATTCAGAAGCATTTGTCCCCATAGAAAAAGCAACCAAAAAAAAAAAAATCCACTAGAAGTAATATAGCCTGTAGTTTGGTTTGCAAATTCGTAGAATTAGTGTTAATATTGCATTTAATTAAGGTATAAAATTAGTGATTGAAATATTTTAATTCTAGCATTAATTAATCTAAATTTATAATTTCATATTTGATATGACAATTTAAGTAATTGATTAAATTTGTAAAATAAGTAAATTATTTAAATATCTTTTGACTTATATTTAAAAATGTAAAATAGTAAGACTAGTTTAGAGTTTCTAATTTTATAAATATAAGGATTAGTAATCCCATTAGAAAAAAATTAGTAAAGACAAGAAGAGGCGAGTATTAGTTAAAGACTCATTTTATGGGTTTAGTAAGCCAAATAGAATTACTAAGCCATACTTAATTTTTTAAACTAAATATAAAATTAGTGAATAATTTTATGCCTTAACTAAGCAATGTTATATACCAAACTGTCAGTTAATATGTTAAGAATGCCAAGTTGCCAACAAAGATGGAATACACCGTTATATAATCATTTCAGAGAATTGTTTAATGGGTGAAGCACGTTTCTTGTCTCTGCAAACATGCAGGGTCCAGTGGTCATTGGTAATCTATAGAAAGGTAAGGATTTGGTATTCTTGAATATGGTGCGGATCTTCCCAAAAGAGGAAACTATTAAAATACATTAAAACACAATTGATGACGCTAACATAATTTAATTCGAGTGCTAATTCCTGTTCTGCTACTAGTTGTTTTTTAGTGACTGATGACAAGTTGCCTTACTTGGATTTACTTTGTAGATATATCCATCCCTATAAGAAAGTTTTGAATAATTCAAATTATCTTACATTTTGAAAGGTATACAAAAGATTATCTCTATTAACAATTTCTATATATTTAGTAACAACAAAAATTGTTTATGCTAGCGAAAAGTGATTATCTAACACTTGCTGATTCATTGATTGATAAAGAGAGAAAAAATATCTTCATCAACCGATGAAATGATAAAATATCAGATAGTCACTTACAAAAAGATGATGATTGCTCACATTCCTCAAGTTGCCGTAGATTGAAAAAATATGCATTCCATGTTCTCTGCTTATCCAATGATTTTCATTGAATGCAGCAAAATCTTCATAGGTGCCACTCATGAGATTTGAGAAGATTATTTAACCCATATTGACGGTGGGCCACGATGATATCTAGAGTTAGGATTTGGCCTTTGGCCACTGTTCTACTCTACTTTATTGATGATGCAAGTTTTAACTATCAATGCAAAATTAAATTGTGAAAGATTCTTGTGGTCTAGAAACGACAATATATGCAGTAATTACGATTGTTTAAAATAAATTGCCTGCAGCTCTTTTTTTCACCTTTTCAATTTTCCATTTCTGTTTTTATATATAATTTTTTTATAATGTGAAAAAGGGAAACATATATTACCAATTTGATTTTCGAGGGAGTGGAAACCCTCTACCTTAAAACCTCAAATTGAAATACGGTTTTAAATTCAATATGTTGAGGTTCAACTCCTGAAAATGTGAAATTTTTGAATTTCGTAAAAGATTTTAATAAGCTTCACCAAGGAAATAAGCTTGCAATCACAAACACGATAGTGCTACTAGCGACAATGACATTGAACATATATAATTAATTCCTGATGCCCTTAGGTCTGGTATGTAAATTTAATGGTTTAATACTTTCTTGCAAGATAATTTAAATAGTTGACGACAAATTTACGTATAGATAAGGCTTGGTTGATGCTTCGCTTCGTCTTCATAAGTAGAAACCACTCGTATTTACCCTTAAAGCTTTTAGCATGAATCAGGAAACTTGTGCCACCACCACAACAAAATAGAAATTTGAAACTGACAACTTAAGTGATAACATTTCTCAACCTTAATTTTTCTTTGTTCCACTAGGAGATTCACAAGGCTACTATAACTAATTCGCGCCCTTTTAATTCTTAAGCACAAACCATATCAACATATGCTATTATCGTTATATTACAACATTAAGCTGATTACCAGTTTGATAGCAATGCTTGAATATGAAATTAAAAAAAAAGGCTTTAATATAAAATGACAAAAATGTCTTTTTTTTGGGTGCTGTGACAAATATATATATACTTCAAGAACCACTAAATGCAACATTATAATGACAAATTATAATGCCAATGGTCTTGAAACTATAGCAACAAACATAACTGTAGAAAAGTAGGGAGATTTGATCTCATAAAATCTCCCTTTTTAGGGAGATTTTTAGGATATTTCCTTTTCATTTTTTCCTTTTTCTACTCTTTAATCCTAGGAGCAGAACCGTGTATACATTCTATTCAAGATGTTGTGTAGTTCATTACATTTAATAAGAAAAATAAGAGTTCAATATCTCTCTTTTCCATTATGGTATCAGAGCTCTAGATTCTAATCTAGATTTACTAATGGCAAGCCACAATCCATGGATGATGGCTCTAACTAGCGCAACTAGTAAGGACCCAAAAACATCAAGGGAAATGAGTTCAAATATGAACTCCATTTCTATCAATGTCGCTTCAATTGAATATCCACCGACTTAATAGAAAAAATTACACGGAATGGTCTTAAATTGTTCATATGATCTTAGAAGGCAAAGAAAAGCTTGGTTATCTGACGTGAGAAGTGCCAAAATCTGCAGATGATGATCCAATTTTCAAGACTTGGAAATCATAAAACTCCTTGATCATTATGCAATTGGTGAATTCAACGGAATATGCAATTGACAAACCCTTTATGTTCCTATATACAGCCAAATATATGTTTGGGAAGCAGTTAGGGATAAATATTCTGATATGGAGAGTTCCTCACATATTTATGTGTTAAAGTCCAAACTTTGGCATGCAAAATAGGGTGACTGATATGTAACCTCATACTATAACAAGTTGATAAAATTGTAGCAAGAGTTAGATCTTTGTTATGAAGATGTCCGAGAATGCGCGAATGATAGTGTCAAATTTATAAAACAATAAGAGAATTATTGTGTTTTCATGTTCTTGATAGGACTAAATAAGGAGTTAAAAAAATGAGAAAGGAAAAATTTTAGGGAAAACTCCCATGCCAATAATTTGTGAGGCTTTTTCAAATATTCGAAGAGAAGAAGCATGATAAAAGTGTGATGCTTAACAACAAATCTATTCCAATTATCAATAATTCAAAAGTATACAATACTACCTTTGTAACTCATAGCTTTCAAGATGAAAGGAAAAAGGATGGTAAGCAGTCATGGTGTGATCACTGCAAACGTCCATGGCACATACGAGAAATATACTAGAAAATTCATGGCAAACCTACAAATTTGAAAACAAAGTCTGATGGAGAGGGATGTACACTTCAGGCTAATATTCCGGATTAAGAGCAACACTTTTTTTCAAGTTCCTTTTCTTTCACCAAAGAGCAAATAAACCAATTGTACAAGCTTCTTGAGTCTTAAAAATTTCCTTTTTGTTCATTAGCTCAAAAGGTAATTACTTATAAGTTGTTCTCATTTTTACCAACTCTGACATACCTAGATCATTGATTTAGATACAACTGACCATATGACACGAATGTCAAATCTTTTTTCTTCATATAATCCCTGTGCAAATAATCAAAACATTAAGATTGTAGATGACTTTCTTTCAACCATTACAGGAAAATGTTCTATTGTAGTGTCTCAATCACTCTTTAAGATGTTATTTACATTCCAAAACTTTCTTGTAATCTGTTGTCTGTCAATAAGCTAGCTCTTGATCAAAATTGTCAAACTATTTTTTTTCCAATTCATTATATGTTCCAAGATTTGATCTCGATAAGTATGATTAGCAGTATTAAACAAAGTGGAGGACTATTTCTTCGACAATGATCTAAATTTGGCACACTTTCAACAAATAAATTCCTAAAAGTGTATAAAAGACTAAACATTTCAAAGTGGAAGGAAGCAATACTTGAAGAGTTGAGAGTGCTTAAGAAGAAAAATACTTGGTGTGTTGATACATTGCCAACTGGGAAAACCGCTATAGGCTGTAATATCTTCACTGTGAAGTACAACTCTAATGGTTCAATGGAGAAATAAAAGGCTTGATTGGTGGCTAAAAGATTCACCCAAACATATGACATTGATTACACTAAGATGCTCCTGTTGCAAAATTAAACACAGTAAGAGTACATTTATCTATTGTTGCTAATTTGGATTGACACTTGCATCAATTAGATGTGAAAAATATCTTTCTCGGTGATGACTTGAGAGAGGAAGTATACACGGATAGTCCATCAAGCTTCGAAGAGAAATTTGGCTTCAAGAGTGTGCAAGCTAAAAAAGGTCTTTGTATGGTCTCAAATACTTTCTAAAGGCTTAGTTTGAAAATTTCACACAATTTATCAAAAAAACAAAGATATTCTCAGGAACAAACTAATCAAACTTTGTTTTTTAAGTTATCTCCCGAAGCAAATGTTATTTTAATAGTTTATGTTGATGATATTATTCTCATAGGTGATGATGTATTTAAAATGGAGAGATTAAAGAAAGCCTTGCATTGGAATTCAAAATCAAGGATTTATGAGTTCTACAATATTTTCTTGAAATGAAAATTGCTTGATCAAAAAATGAATTGTTATATCTCAGCGTAAATATATTTTTGATCTTTTGAAAGAGACTAGAATGAGTGGTTGCAGATTAGCTGAGACTTTCATGGATCCTAATGTAAAACTTTAGAAAGAGAGAAATGTTTCTATTGATATTGGTAGGTACCAAAAATTGGTCAGAAAACTAATCTATTTATCCCATACTAGACCAAATATTCCCTTCTCAGTCAGTATTATTAATCAATTCATAGACGAACCTTATAAAGAACACCTTGAGGCAGTCTACTGAATTTTGAGATATTTGAAGACAATTCCTGCAAAAAGGTATGTTTTTTAAGGAAAAAAACTAATCAAATGAGTGTTGAAATATTTAATGATGTAAATTGGGCAAGCTCCATGATTAACAGGAGAACTACTTCAAGATATTGTATCTTTGTGTGGAGGAACTTGGTTAGGCAAAAACAAAGTGTTGTTGCTAGAAATAACGCAAAACTCGAGTTTAATGCAATGACTCAAGTGATTTGTGAGACATTGTGAGTATATAGAATTCTTAAAGAATTGAAGAAAAATGTGGAACTTCATTTGAAATTGTACTACAACAACTACTCGCAATCTTGTCCAGTATGATAGAATGAAGCATATTGAAATTGATCAACACATCATTAAGAAAAAACTTGTGAAGTTCAAATTATTTGTTTGTCGTTTGTGCCTTTTAGTCAACAAACAACATATATCTTAATCAAAAGCCTTGCAAAATCTAACTTTAAACATTAGATAAGCAAGTTGAGAATGATTGATATTTATGCACCAACTTGAGGGGGAATGTAGGAAAGTTAGGAGATCTGATCCCATAAAATTAAAAAATTAGAATTTAATTTTTTTAGGATATTTCCTTTTTATCTTTTTTTCCTTTTCTGTTTCATAATTCTAGAAGCAAAACCATGTACTCATATTTAAGACCTTATGTAAATCATTTTATTTAATAAAAAAAAGAGTCCAATATCTTTATTTTCCATCAATAACAGTATAGTGATATTGCTTTCCAACATCTAAATGTGATAATGCAAGCATTTTATCTGGTGATATAGGGATAGCCACATATGTAACATCAGCCAATTACTCATTTTTCAATTCAAATCTTGAATAATTTTGACTTACAAACCAACCTTTGCATTTTTTTTTCCATTGCTCATATAAACTTCTGTCAATTAAAATAGATGAAAAATTGATGTAGTTTCATTTGAGATCCACTATAAACCACTTCTTTTCAAGTCGTTTGACTATAAGTGCTCCTTAAAATAGTTCAAACATTTATGCTCTTTTGAACTAGCTTTTGAGGGTAAATTAAGTTCAAACTCAATCTTCCTCTTTTGAAATAGCTTTTGAAGTTGAATTAGGTTTAAAACCCATTTTCAACATAGTATTAGAGTTATCGGTCTTGCAATATTGTGTCACTTGCAAATGTTAAAACCCAGCTAACAGATTTCAAATCCTACTATACACTTTAGATCTCCAACGTCTTCAAACTTGTATGTGAAGGGAGTGGATTAAAATATTGCATATAGAATAGTTACAAGATATAAATATGCCTCTTATAATGACTTAGGAAAATTTCCTCCTTTTAAGTAAATTTTTGTTGGTAAGTTAAGTTTAAGGATAATTTTCAACACCTAATTTCTTTTTCTCACTTATCCCTCAATCCTAGAAGGTTCTAACTATTTCTACTCATCACTTAAAACCCTTTTCAAGAAATTCATTTCCTCAATATTCACAAGTTCCATGAATTCACACCAGCAAAAACAAAACTCAAAATCTCAAGCAACATCAAGCTTTGCCCAAAAAAGGAATAATGACTTAACAAGCCCAAATCATATGAAATTCGTCCCTAATGTTGCCAACTCTCTAGTTTACATCCTCTAACCCACTTAGAAATTGTTTCTTATAATTTTCCAATTCCTCTAATTTAAGATTTTGGATTTTGTCAAATTTTATTTCTTATTTTCCAAATCTATCTATTTTATTATCACATATTCCAATTTTTTAGTAGTAATACCAATCTCATTGTACAAGTATTCAACTTGAAATTGTTAATTGTAGGTTTATCAAAATTTAAATTGCATATATCTAATGTTGAGAATATGTTTTAAAACCTTTAAATGATGCATTTGATTCAAATTGGATTTGGGGCAAATCTATTAATTGACTTTATCCACTCTAAAGCTTGATTGAAATTAAAGAGAATGGATTAACAATTGATAGAGATGTTGAGGATGAATCCCAATTAAAAACTAAGAGGATCACAAACAAATGCAATTTTAAGTAAAAGAAATTATGCAAAAAATCGTACAATAAAGAGTAATTGGTGCATGAAAGTAGTAAGTCGTACTACTTGAAGACTAATTGCAAATGCCTCAATATCCCTTGGCTTAGATGCCATGAAGAAATTATGTAGAAAATGACATTAAACCTTAAAATCTAATTCAAGATAAGAAAATTGTCCAAACTGTTATAAGTAGTGTTTTAATCTTATAGCTAACCAATGTAGGATAATATCAAATAAAATTTAATTTATATGCTAATGGGGGGTGGGGGTGAAGGGAGCTCACAATGCATAAGGATGAATGAGCATCATGAAGTGTTTGGTAGGTGGTGTGGGGTTAAATAGTAACGAGTTCAATTAAGCTATTCATTATGGCTCACAAAATGAATATGGCAAGCTACTATTTTTGTGAGTGATAGAGATTCTTCTACTTCCCATTATTTGCGATATACAAACATCTCAACTTTCTTTTCTGTTTCAATTTCCTTTGTTTTTTTTACCCTATTTTCTTTGTTCTCTAATGACTCCCTATATTTAGTTTCTTTTTCTTTTTGTTTTCTTTATATTGTCTCTAAATGTTAATGGCAACATCAAATGGGAAAGAACTAAAATGGAAAATAGAGGAAAAAGACACTAAAGGATAATGGGGAAACCACAGGCCTAAAATGGACCCACCATTTGTCCATATTGACTTTTCATCCATTAAAATGGATGAAAATGAATGAGAGCTAAAGGAAGGATTTATATATAATGGAAAAAAGTTAGGATTTGATTTATAAGCCAAAATTTTTAATTACTTATGTCCTCTTACTTCCCTTAATAATTTCGCAAACATACAATTTTTTTTCTTTAATAATAGCTCTGTGGAGAGTAGGTCAAGTAGCCAAAGTGAAATCTTCTAAATGAAATTGGATATTCCTAGTGGCAATAATATCTATAACACATCCATTATTGATTTTATTGCTTTCAAAGAAACAAATTGAGAAAAGTGAGGAAGAAAGAGGCTTATAAAATTTTTATAATTCATTCTTTTTTTAAATTTTGCCATCTTCATATTTCAAACTTCATATCTTTAATGATAGTAACTAGGTTGGACATCCGCTAAAATCGAATCCCATTAATATCAAAAAATTGTGCTTGAGACTCTTCTTATCATCACTTCCAACAACATTATGGTTGCATTTCCATGAACACTTTCAATGCATAAATCTTCCTTCAAGAATGAACTTGTTTTCCTTATACGCAAATTCTAAATCATAGGCTCCCTACCCCTATTTATAGATTTGTAAAAAAGGTTTTTTCTTCATCTAAGATTTCACCAATAAAATATGACACCTCTATTCTAGAAAGGTTTTCATTACAACCATCTTTCCATAACCCTTTAACACTTCACTTATCTTTTTATTTAATTATGTCAAGATTGCTCGTCATATGGTGTAAATGTTTCATATAATGACTTGAGTAATCCTCTCCCAAGCCAACTTTTGGATAATATCTAAAATTCATTTTTAATATAATATCAAAGTCATCAATCTTATGATGTTGATCCACATGAAGTGTTCATGTTTATTCTTGCTACTAGATAGCCAATCTTGCTACATTCATGCCCTAGATTTTAGTTCGTCCTTGGATGTGAAAGGATATATTAAAATGTATATTCCACATTAACTGATTACATGATGTAAATGCTCCTTATAAGAACTAGGGCAAATCCTCTTTCCTTTTGCTAACTTTTGAGGATGAGTTAGGTCTAAATTCATTTCAACAAAACTACATAGGTAGGAAGAATATCTTCATCAAAACTATGAGACTATGCCATTGGAGTTGGTCACAATAGTTCCTTGCCTTTGTTGCTCACTTCCATTGATTCCTAGTTTCTTAAATCATCTAATCCATTATCCACTCCATTCTTGCTTGAATCCAATATGATCCAACTTCAATCAACTTTTTTCATCCATCTATATCTCTAAGTCGTTTTTAAAATTTTTGAAGCCACTTTTGATTTCAAGTAGCCTCAAATTCATGGTTTTTGATTCATCTTCCATGGTTTCCTATTCTTGTTACGGAGTGCTAGTTTAACCAAGGAAGCAAAGCAAGTGTCTCTACCAAATCGAATAGCTTATACACTAAGTTGGTATGACCTAAGCTTATGAATGCTAAGATCTAATTCATGACCATCAATCTTCAAGAATTCAAGAGAAATAAGTAGAGAAAGTAGCAGCAATGTGAGGGATAGAGAGAAGAAGAAGAGCAAGAGAAATTGAATTTGTTTATAAATTCTCTATGTACATATCGCACTAGTTTTGGCCCTAATTTAACTAATTGCTAACAAACAATATATTCCTCAAAAATGTTTATTTACTTAATTCTTTTAATTTAGATTTTCCCATTATTAGGCTTTTACCAGGCTATGATACTTCGCTAGAGGAAAAAAGAAAAAAGCGTACAGGATGCTCCTATCCAATTTGATTAAATAAAACAACATGCTTTTGTGCAGCAAAAGCTAGATACAGTTAATGGGTTCAATTTCTAGGCCCTGATGTGATTTATGAATATTGATCCTCAATCTAAATGATTTCATGCATATTAAGAACATAGACGGAGCTGTAGGAAAGTTGTCTATCTTCCTATGATTAAACATATCACAAGCCAATGAATAAGGTTTGCAGGATTTTAGTTGTTCATTATAACTGAGCTCAAGCCATTCTGAACCATATGTATGAAATAACAAATAAAACTAAGTACACTATGAGTTGATGTTTAAATGTCCAGCGAACTGAAACATGAGGTACTAGTCAACAGCTTTTGTCAAACTCATAATCTTGAAAGGGACTCAACGTAAACTCAGGCTTGATAGTGACTATGATAGGAATTTTCCGCTGGAAACAGTTAAAGCATCTCCGGACAATAGAAAAAAGATGTCACAAACTACAAGAGGATAATAGATGCAAGAGTTCTACGGTACCTTGCAATAAAATTTATGATGCTCAGAATCACATTTTTATGATGCTCTGATTCATCTTGTACATATGTTGACAAATCATTTTGATATTATTTTAACCAAACTGTTAGATGAAAGGTTTTATGACCTAAAAGTTGGGAGTATTTTAAAGTAGAGCCACTGAATTCAAAGGAACTAGGAAATGCTTCACTACCTTGAAACTTTCGGAATAACTTTGTAAAAAAGGAAAAAGAATTCACAACTTTAGCCTACTGGTTAGGATATTGGACAAAGTGAATTAGGATATTCATTCACAAATTCAAAGCAAATGGAAAGAAAGAACACACGCATACTGCTGCATGGAAATATGGATTATTCATTTAGATAAAACCATTTGGCAGAGATTAGGTAAATTCTCGAGTTCATGATCCTGTAAGATAGAATCTGAATGGAGATAGAATAGCATATTATAGGAGATGCATCCTCAAACTTTGTGAATTTACTTCTACCCTTAAGGCCAATAGCTACTGGATCTAAAAACCTGATGTATTCAGGCATGTACAGTAGAGAAGAAATAAACAGTCTGATCAATTTTCTTATTTTTGGACCTGATATTCAATGGTACTTCATCACGGGCAGCATAAAATTAAAATTTCCAATGAAGGGATAATTTAGAAGCTGATGGTGAAAAAAGATGCAATACGGAAATCAACACACCAAATTATTAATAAACATGCTAAAAAAGTTATGAATTCAATGACTTGTGGAACTTAAAAAAATTGCAGAAGTTGGTCACAAGTAGAAAAAAGATTTGTTGATATGGTTGACAGTTCGATTACTAGTATTAAATAGAATCTGTAACTTGACCTCCTTTCTTGTTTAGGATGTCCACTGCAGTCCAGTTTCAGTCCATTCAGTCATGCAGCCCACCTATTTCTGCTCCATATTTGGTTCAGCTATCCATTTATTTCTGAAATGGCATGGACCTTGGAGATATATTATTTGATATCTAAACTATGTTGATGAAATATTAGTGATCATGGATGACCCCAGCCAGCACCCCTTCCTTTTATATATATTATTTGATACCTAAACTAGGTCGTTAAACCAGGTTTTCTCTTTTCTATGAATTAAAAGGCCTCTCTCCCTGGCTGTCATGACTCATGAGCTATCCGAGGATGCTAAGGTAAATCAAACCCCAATTGTCTGCAAAGAATAAGAAGAAGACCATAAAAGACACCCAGTTATTCAATCATTATTTAGTTGTGTTTCAATACTATCTCAAAACATAACAATTGCATATTTCAGATGCCAACCATCTTGTTTCTTCTATCTCTCAAAATTCATCTCATCATCTTGCTCTACATCTTTTGTTAGCCCTCTAAACTCCATCGCAACACTAATGTAGAACCTCAAAAAGACAACCAAAACACAAACAGAAGAGAATCATGCTCTAAATTCAACTTAAAAATCCAATTACAACCTAACAAAAGGGCTAAGCAAAAGACTTAGATAAGTACTGCAAAATAAAGTTTAACCATAATAATAAAGTCAAATACTAAAAATGCCTTATTAAAATACCCAAATAACCTATGACAATTATTCTCTAAATTTCTTCCTCAAATGCATAGTCCTAAAATCTTTGACAAGTAGTTCCACATCAAACATTAACTCAGCTTATTCCTATTCCTACAAATTTTACAGCTTTCTTATAATGCCTTGCCAAAAAGAAGAAGATGAAGAAGAAGAAGAAGAAAAGAAAGCAAAAGATAGATCCAACAAGATTTGATGATTTTTCAAAAGTTGCAGACATAAGATAATCGAAGTATCAAAGCTTAAATGAACTCTTGATGTCCATAAAGAATCAAAAGCCAACAATCATATGTCTTGTAGTACATGTTTCCACATGACAGATAGGATACTTTAGCAGAGCAAGGCCCAAAAATTACTGAATATCAATTAACTAATTTGCATAGATATTTAGTTGAAGAGTAATGATAAATCACACGACTTTGTGTGAACATGAAGCCGTGTTTATCCAATGGTGGCATTCAAGGAGCAAAAGAGGTGATTTTCCAAAAGCAGGGTTGATGGGTAGTTATTGGCTTGAATGCCACCATAAGAGGACAAACACAGCTTCGAGATCCACATGAAGTCATGTGATTTAGCAGTACTCTTAATTGAAATTTGCAAAGCATGATTGCAAAAAATAATGTTGTATCGAACATGGTTCAAAAATAACCACAAGAAGAGGGAAAGAGACACGCAGAAGAAGCAAATTGCAATAATTTAGAGATGCAATCAGTTTAACCCTCATGCTACATTTCAGTTATTTTCAGAACCAAAGTAAGAAACAGAAGAAAAACATAAACTAATTTATCAATGTCAACATCAAAGCCATATGAAGTAGACATAGACAACTTATCTTTGGGTTTGTACCCCAATCAAAGTCAGCTTGAAGATTTAAAGCTCTTAATAGATATACCCGATTACAAATCCAACTGGCAAATGAACATGAACCAGAACCCACAACAGGAAAGTGGGACCCAAATAAGTTTAAAGAACAAATACATTTCTTTCTGTACAAATTACTGTGTGGTGATCAGTGACATTTATTCTTAGAAGTTACAAAGTGTCCATATTAAACATAACATTCATCTCTGATTCCAGAACCCACAACAGGAAAGTGGGACCCAAATAAGTTTAAAGAACAAATACATTTCTTTCTGTACAAATTACTGTGTGGTGATCAGTGACATTTATTCTTAGAAGTTACAAAGTGTCCATATTAAACATAACATTCATCTCTGATAAGAACTTGAATTTGTTCTTACAGCATGAAATCAGTAATTGAAAGATACAACAAATCAAAAGAGGAAAATAATCAGATGGGAAATCAGATCTCTGAAGTGAAGGTATTTATTCTATCCAGTTCTCAATTCTCTCTGACACAGCATTCACATATTTAAGTTATGCATGATAAAATCATCACTGATTTCATTGCAATCTCTATTGATGGCAACTTACAGGTCAGTTTTTTCTTTTTTTTTTTTTTCCTTTTTTTTAAAGTCTGGGTCCTCCATAATGCACGGGTGTAATATGGTTTAAGATATCAACATGCTGGACCTTGTACATAAACAAAGTCATTAACAAACAGTAGCAATATACAATATTTTTTTTAGTTTGAAAACTCCATGGAAGATAGAATTAACTTTGTGATATGTTGAGCTAAAATAAAAAAAAGCCTACTTGCATCTTTATAGCATCCACGTCTGAATGGAGATAATAGGACAATGACAATTGCCCATCAATTGGGGCGTCAATCTTCTGAGAATCAAAATAAATTACAGGAAACGTGTGTTGTATTTATATGGGCAAACAGGATTTTGATTTTACAGACAACATGTGGCACATGCCTTGATATGATTACAAGGGAAGAAAGAGATTTTCTTTTTTTAAAAAAAATCATAATTGCTGAGGAGAAATGTAGCTATGACATTAATATTACATCTACAACAGTGGAAGAAAACAATGACAACCAACATAACTAAGTGCTAATTTCTGAATCATCATCAGAGGTGAAATTATTTTATAAATCAAAAGAATAGAATTAGTTCAACACTAAATTCTTGACATGGGATTCTTGCATGTGGGAATATGGTAAAGAAATAAAGAATTGCTCATAGGAAGAAGAGGAGAAGAAAGGTCATTTCTTTCTACGTTCTGAAAATCAATCTACTGTAGATATCAGGGGCCTGCTTTTGACAAAATTTGTCTATCAAGCACCAGTAATTCAACGCAAGTATTTGTACAGTTGAGTTAAAGTTTCAAACATAAGATGAGTAGTTCTTTAGATTTGAAATATAAAATAGATAATTAGCCTCCATATTTTCTAGCAGGCAGCATCCAAACACTTTGAGCACTGTTACAGCAGAAGGGCCTGTCTCTCATATTCGTAGTACTAATGTAATGTCAATCTAAAAAGTATTGCACCCTATCTACCAAAAGTGGACCTATAAATATATTCAACTAACACGTTTTCTATTCAGAGTTTGGTTATGTGGACCATTCATAAGTTGTGACCACATCCTGTGAATAAAATACCACTAAGCAGCTAAACACACAAAGTAACAATGCCTTGTACCCTTAATGACAAGTTCACAAGATGTAAGTACATATGTTTGGCAATATAAAATACCTAACCATTTCCGGTATCAGGTCGGTCGTTGGTACAAGTCATGCACATATAAATACATCCACAAGGAACAGGCAAAGTTACCATAAACAAAAGGCTGAAACTAGGAAACAATTCCTCCTGCTACTTCATTACTTTGACATGAATGCTTGTTTGTGATACTTATCATTGAATCGTGCAGTATGTGTCATACATTGCAGACATCACATACATTTGCATACCACTTATGGCATCTACTATGTATCACTAGTTGCACTTGAATTCTGAATCTAGAAAAAAATAATGAATTGATGTAATGAGATGCAAGTTGTTTCAAAAGATTAACACTACCAGAAGAAACGGGAGGGGAAAGAAAAAAAAAACCATGATAAAGTTAATGTTCTTACTTATCTCTGTCTATTTTCTATTCACAATCAAAAAGTAAATTTTCTTCTTCCATTTACGTTAGCCAGAAAAACCAGGAAACGCTGATATATAGCTAAATTGTGCATTTTTGCTAGTTCTGGCAGAGAGAGGCAGCAATGTTGAGGCAACAACTGCAGAATTTACAAGAAAATCATCGGTATAATTCTTCCTTTAGAACATTATTTTATCATCTATATGTATGAAGGAGGAGAGAAATAGAAAAGATGAGAAACTGGATACTTTGGATGGGCAAGGCAAGTTACTAAGTTAGCATTTGTAGATATACACATGCAGCCATCACTTGTCTCCATTTGTATACAACTGATTGAACTGTTAACAAGACAATTAATCATGGACTTCTAAATTCAAGCGCAGTTAAGTTATAAACTACAATCCCTAAGGCTTGCATTTAAATGGATAACTAATCGCTGCACATTTTCTGAATTTTATTTTAAACATTAAAAAGTTTAGACATGACACAAAATGCACATGCATAATTATTTGTCATCATCTTTTTATTTTCACTGTTAATTTATTGAAGTCCTTATCTCATCTATCCAGCTGTACCTAGATATTAAATTTTGTTCCTACTATTTCATCTTATATTTTAATCTGTATATATCAACTATAATTTCAAAACAAACACAAGCATTGTCTGATATGGGCAAAAACAATGCTCAATAGCATTCATTTATTAACTCGTTGCTAATGCCATCCTATCAAAGAAAGCACATTTGACATAAATACTACAACATTCCTATGAAATCACTACTGCGGACCATCAAAATTAACCACCAAGTAAAACCGGTAGGTTGTACAAGCATCACTCGTTTGCCAACGTGGACCTTAATGCAAACATGTTCTGTAAACAAAGAAATTAAAGGCTGGAACCATCAAGAAAGTAGGCCTTTTGCAAAATCCTATATCACTGAATTTAATCTAAGAATATCAGAATCAAAATTTATAGAGTAAAGAACCTCATATTTATAGATCTTTTGAAACTAGAAACAAAAGAAATCAAAACCAAAAAAACTGCATGACCAATACCATAACTTAGAAGAAGAGACAAAAATGGACCCGCGAAATTATTTCTTATGCCATCTTCTTTAGTAGTTCGAACAATCTTATAATGTTCCTTTTCCTTTGTTTAGAACTTCAGACTAAAATTGTTCTCCCAAACACATTTGGCAAAGCCAGAGACCACAGAAAACAGCATATGCAAAAGAGAAGCAGCAGAGTAAATATGAATCCTACTGATAATTTTCTCACTTTTTAATTTTAGAGTTAGACTAGTACTTTACGTTATAAAAAGTACAATGGTAGAATAGAAAATGTTCAACAGTAACTAACACAAACAAGCAAAGGTTGGAAACTTGCTGCTGATCATAATGAGTCAACATGCAATTTATTTAATGATTGGAAACCCTACATAGTAAGTTAAAGAGGTTCAACTTCTATATGCTTGCTTTGCTTATATTATTCTGTAGGTATAAAACTTTTAACAAAGGTTGTAGTTGAACTCTTTTTGAACCATTAATGGAATTATCATGATTAAAAAGCTCATTTTGTGAATGATTTGTAACAAAAAAACCCTTAATCATTTATGATTTAAGATAAAATAAAAATAATAATAAGAAGAATAAGAAAAACCTAATGTCCTCTGTAACACATGTCATGTTATTTAGTCTTCTAAAACATTACATATCTACCTTTTAAAACACTTTTTCGCCACTCCCTACACACCACATACATATTGCTGAAGTCTTTTAATACAAGAAATGAAGAGACGCTATTTTATGAAAGACACTTGACATGTTACTATGTGTTGCTGCATGTGAATAATTAAGTAATATATGTTGGACATGCACACATAAACTCCCACAATGACGTATTAATTACAACTTACTGCTTGTTTTTTTCTTTTTTTGCACATGCATCTGCAGTCAAGCAGCCATGACCTTCATGCACTACAATAACTGATGCCCACAGACGCTATAATATAGTCACCTTCCATTTGATTAACTATTTAATATGACTAACTTTTTGCCTTATCACAGTCTAATGTCTGTCAACACCTACAGAAATACCTTTAGTAACTCAAATAACATCCATTCTACGACAACGATTAGACTTTCAAAAATAAAAAATGGAGCATTATTATTATTTTTTTACATGAACACACTAAATTGGGGCATCATAGGTTGCTGTAGAAAGTTATATATAATGGACCCTCCCTGTAGTTTGAAAAATCACGAGGGACCTCCAAACTAGTTCTAGAAAATGATAGCTAGACATTTATATTCAGCGAGAAGTCATTTCTTAAGATAGGTCAGGCCATTAAGTGCACCAAAAACAATCATTTGTGGCTAACTGGGCATTTTCAATTGACTATCTGCAATTTACATAATAACAGAAAAGACAATAAAAATTTCATTGAACTAGTAGGAAGATTCATTAAATTAACCTCAAAATTAACCATAAAACAATTATAATATTGATTCCATATCAACCAATAGACAATTATAGCAACTAAATGCAGAGGCTGCATGAGGCATTGACCAAGTATCTTCTGCTATAAACATTGTCCCTTCATAAAGAAAAGGTATCCCAAAAAAGACAAATATTTGGTTAGAACATAGAAAGATCAGTCAGCTCATTTTGATCATATCAAAAGCCACAAATCCACAAAGAACCATTCATCGCAATTAGAGGAAATAACTGCCTGCATTTCATTATGCATTTCCTAGATCAAAATTTGAAATAGCACACTTCCATGAATTAATAACAGGCAAATGATGGGTGAAGAGCTTTCTGGCTTGAGCACCAAGGATTTACAAAATCTGGAAAGTCAACTGGAAATGAGTCTCCGCTGTGTTCGCATGAAAAAGGTTTGAAAAACCAGTATTCAGCCTTTGAATTTTCAGATGCTCAAATATTAAGCACAACCATATGATATTAATATTTTACTTCTTTAGGACCAAATTTTAATGGATGAAATACAAGAACTAAACAGAAAGGTGAACTCTCGAGACAATGGGCACTGATTTAAATCAAATCTCACAGTTTTCCAGTTCAAGTTGATAACTTCATTGGTATTGTTGCAGGGGAACCTCATTCACCAAGAAAATTTGGAACTCTATAAAAAGGTAAACAGAACCTAATTCGTCTAGAAAACACAGAATTGTATAAGAAGGTAGTCGTTTAGATAGTAAAGCAATCTTGAACTTTTCTTGGAGAGTGTGAACTGAATCATGAATCCTAAGTCCTACACTAAATTGAGAGATGTTTTGACTCCATCCTCCTTAAAATATTTGCACTATTCAGGTTTATGGGACAGGAAACATAAATGGAGCAAACAGGGATCACCTTAGGACAAACAGTCTGGGCATTGGAGAGGAATCAAGTGTACCTGTTAGTCTTCAACTTAGCCAGCCACAGCAACAGAACTATGATACACCAACAAGTGCTACAAAACTAGGGTATAACTTCCAATCCACATGTATTCTGATTATTTAATTTGTCATCTTCTTGATGCTAGAACCCTTTTTCTTTGATAACTGCAGCAGACTACAATTGCCTTAGAGAAGAAGAATCATCTACTGGGAATTGATGTTACATGATACTAATGGCTCATAAATTTTCATAATTATGCTTCTGTTAGGGCCATGTGGCATGCAAGCCACTGACCATTCAAGAAACAGACTTTGGTTTGACATGATCAAATGGAAAAAACTTTAGTATGTATGCAGTGACCAGGAAACTACCAGCTTATGTAAAGAGAAGATTAAGTGTAATAAAGTGAAAAGTGGTATTGCATAACACAAGAAACAAATTTTCATACATGATCATATACTTAAAATGGAGAAAAACCACCTGATTAAAGCTGCTTCACACAATAAAATCAAAGCAACGGTATGGCATAGGGTGATCTGTTGGAATAAAACATACTGATGTCAGTACACATATATCTCAGGAAGATACTGATATGCTGAGAAGTAAAACCTTCAAGGCATAACGAATAAAATACATAGAAATTCTATAGCTTTTTAGCTTTGATTTCGACTTTACTTTTAACTTCAAATAGGGACAAGTGCAAAGTATCTACCTACTTAGATTCAGCACTCGCTACTTTAAAGACTTGACGTGATCAATTTAAAGAAGTCCTCTGGCAAACCCACACAAGATAATCCACTTAAATAAAATATTCTTCTTTACAAAAATGGAGAAAGAAATATTGCACCAACAAGACCTATTAAAATAAAAAAGTACACAAGAATAAAGAAGAAAATTCCTGTCAATAAGCAGGAGCTAGTTCCACAGAAAAAAATGCCAATAGCATACGCTTGCTTTCTTATAGTGACATGCTGATGCATACTCAAAGAATGACTACAATGATGAAAACTGGGATGAGTTTTGTAGGTCAGCACCAGCAAACTAATCATAAGATAATGAAATCAAAAATAATTATTTTGTTTTTCTAGCTGAGTTTATTTTATGTTCATATTGTGTGACTTGTGTCAGCAGAACACCTCATTCAAAGCAAAATTACCAAGTGAAGAATGCACATGCCCCAGTAAAGTAGTTTTCATTGGCTAATAAAAACAAGTACTCTTTTGTTGATAAGAACATCAGGGTTCCAATCCAAATGGCAAGTTCAAACTGCAGATTAGCAGGTTGCAACTAATGGAGCACAAAAGAACATCTAGGCCTTCTGATAAAGTATCCACTGTTTGACTTCAGAATCTGAAGCATGCCATCTCGTATGAAATCATTAAGGTAGACCATCATCCAGAGGATATTTCTTTTCCAAACAAGGGGAGATCATGTACCAGTTCCAAGTTTGGTACTGAGGAATTCTTTGACTTTGAACAATAATACTTCAGAGAAGGATATCAATAAATAAACTAACTATCATGGCTAGCAAATTGGCTCTCTTTTCATCTCAGACTTCAAGCAAGTAACAATAAATCAGTAAAATATTTCTTAATTATTTGATTTTCCCAAATACTAGCAATCATTGCTGAATGAGAATTTCATTGGAAAAACTTTCCAATAGATCGTCTCTGCCATTAATGATCTTGGACATGCATTAATAAGCATAGCTACTTATAAATTGGGTTAAATCAGTTCTTCAAAAGATCTCTAATCACTGAAAACATGGAGTTAAAGCTTTTAAGTAAACTTGACAAGATCACCAGGCCTACTTTTTAAGTGGAAAATTCTAATGAACAGTAATGCCAAATTCACATGCAAAATAAAATTCACTTCTTGAGGAATAGAAAGAAACAACATTATTGATAAATCAAGAAATGATGCTCCAAAAAATTCACAGGAAATGTTAACAATGACAATCAAGGTATGTTCATAGGTTGAAGCATGCACAGATATTAGTAGCAAAGGCCTTCAAATTTTTTGGGAGGAAAGGGCTAGACAGCCCCGTAGTTACATTCTTTGAAGATGCTGGCATCAAAGATGATCTGTTTAGAGCTAAAAAATTATTGGTAATTCAACAAAAAGGAAGAGAAGAATGCAAGGATTACAATAAGCATCTTAATTATGATCGCTACTTCCTACACCAAATTGAGACAAGTTTTTCTATATGCTATGATAGCTCTTAGCTGCAAGTTTTTTCTATCATCATTTAATGCTTCTTTCTTCGTGATTCTCACTATCATATTTCTCTATAATTTTTCACAATCATCATTGCATTTGCATGCAACTATTGGACCAATATTGCCCTATAATCTTGTAGAAAAACAGTATGAAGAAGAAGAAATTACTGGAATACTTTTTTTTTGTTATTGACAGAAAATAGGGTACATATTTATAGGAGAAGGAAAACCCTAGAATCCTTATAATAAAGGAAATAATCAAATAATCAAATCTGGAATCTCTACAATCAAAGAAATAATCAGATTTGGAAATAATCAAATATATCCTTGATTATAGGATTTTATTCTTAAAATCCAACCTTTCCTAATTTACCAACACTCCCCCTTAAATGGGTGCAAAGATATCAATCATGCCCAACTTGCTAACTTGAACTTCAAAAGGTTGTCATAGTAAACTCTTGGTCAAAATATCTGCAACTTGTTGTGTAGTAGGAACAAATGGAGTGCAAATTATCCAATTTCTCTTTTATAAAGTGTCTATCAATTTCAACATGTCATGAAGGACTGAATTGTGAGCAATACTAATAGCTGCCTTATTGTCACAAAACAGTCTCATAGGCAAGTTACCTGATCTATCAAGCTCTTCTAAAACTCTTTTTAGCCACAAAACTTCACATACTCCTTGAGCCATTGACTTGAACTCAGCTTCGGCACTACTTCTTGCAACTACACTCTACTTTTTACTTCTCCAAGTAACTAGATTACCCCATAGGAAAGTACAATATCCTGAAATTGACCTCCTATCAGTTTTGGAACCAGCCCAGTTTGCATCCGTATACACTTCAATTCCTCTCTTCTCATTTTTCTTGAAGATGAGACCTTTTCCTGATGTACCTTTAAGATATCGAAGAATTCTATATATAGCCTCAGGGAGTTCTTCGTATGGTGAGTACATATATTGGCTTACCAAACTTACTGCAAATGCAATATCAGGACGCATGTGAGATAGGTAAATCAGTTTCCCAACCAATCTTTGATATCTTCCTTTATCTACAAGGACTCCATCTTTAAATTCACCAAGATTGACATTGACTTCTAATGGAGTATCTGGAGGCTTACACTCACTCATTCTGGTATCTATTAAAAGATCAAGTATATATTTTCTTTGTGAAACTACAATACCCTTCTTCGATCTCGCCACCTCCATCACAAGAAAATATCCCAGCTAGCCCCAAGTCCTTAATTTCAAACTCCATTGCTAGGCATCTCTTCAATCTTTTTAATTCATCTAAATCATCTTTAGTCAAGATTATGTCATCAACATACACAATCAAAACTGAGATTTATTTTCAGTAGATCTTTTTATGAACAAAGTATGATCAGATTGTCCTTAACTGTACCCTTGCCTTTTAACAAACTTTGTGAATATTTCAAACCAAGCTCTAGGAGAGTGTTTAAGTCCATATAAAGATTTTTTCAGTTGGCACACCTTACCTCCAAATCCTTCAATAAACCAAGTGAAGGTTCCATGTAAACCTTTTCCTTTAAGTCCCTATTCAAAAAAGTATTTTTTACATCAAGTTGATTCAGTGGCCAATCAAGATTCGCTACAACAGATAAAAGGACCCGGACTGTATTCAACTTGGCTACCGGAGAAAAAGTCTCAAATAGTCTACTCCGTAGGTCTGAGTGTAGCTTTTGGCTACCAATCGTGCCTTATATCTTTCCAAGGATCCGTCTGCATTGTACTTCAGGGTAAACACCCACTTACATCCAACCATTGCTTTTCCATTTGGTAAATCCACCTTTTCCCAAGTAGCATTCTTCTTCAGGGCTCTCATCTCCTCAAAAATAGCTTCTCTCCACTCGGGAACCTTTAAAGATTACTGAATATTGTTAGAAATAAAAACACTAGATATCTGGGAAATAAAGGCATGATAAGAAGGAGAAATATTGTTATAAGACACAAAATTGGACAAAAGATGTTTTGTGCAAGATCTTACACCTTTTCTAAGAGCAATGGGGAGATTATTAGTTGGATGGGAAGAATTAGACTCAAATTTACCTGAAGTAATCTTTTCTAGCACTTCAGAAGAATCATTGTGAACTTCAAGATTCAACTTTTGATTAGACTCTTGGTGTACCAACAAAATTGTGGTCTGCGTTTTTTGTGCAAGATATTTATTTGAATAAACAAGACCTTTATATCATTTCTCATCTATTTCTATCACTTTGTTAGTGTTATTTTGAGATGGAATTATCTCATCCAGTGATTGATTATGAGAAACATCATCAAAAAAACCATCATCATGGAAAAAATAAACAGTTAAATCAGAACTATCTAAAAAACCATCTTCACTAATATTACTCTCCCCCTAAAGATGGGAGTTGTTATAATAAGAAGTTCCTTCAAAAAACATGACATTCATGGACATAAATAATTTTCTTTAAACTGAATCAAAATACTTGTAACCTTTTTGATTAGTGGGATAACCAACAAAGATGCATTTATAAGACCTTGGATCAAATTTTGATCTTTGTGGATCGTGATTATGAACAAATGCCACACTACCGAAAATTTTTAAAGGAATATCAGTTATTAGTAGAGTGTGTAGAAAACTTTCAGTGAAAACTTTGATAAGTGTTTTGAAATCTAAAATTCGTGTAGGAAGTTTGTTAATCAAATAAGTGGTTGTTAAAATGGCTTCCCCCCAAAGATATTTAGGCACTTTAGTTGTAAACACCATAGCCCTAACTATTTCAAGAAAATGTTTGTTTTTTCTTTCAACAATTCCATTTTGTTGAGGTGTATTACTACACGAGTTTTGGTGAATAATTCCTTTTTCAGTAAAAAATTTCCCTAATACATTGTTGAAAAATTGCTTGCCATTATCGTTTTGAAAAATCTTAATCTGAAATTGTGTCTGAATCATGCGATAAAAATCTTTAAATACATTTCCAGTATCAAATTTATCTTTTAGCAAAAAAACTCATGTGACTCCACTATGATCATCAATAAAAGTAATAAACTAGCGTTTTCCAGACAAGGTTGACACTCTTGAAGGACCCCAAATATCACTATGAATCATGGTAAATGGTTCTGATTTTTTATAAAGTTGTAAAGAAAAAACTGCACGATGATGTTTTGCTAATTCACAATATTCACATTGACAAAAAAACTGATTTTTATTCATAAATAATAAATATTGAAAACTAGGATGTCCCAAATGATAATGCCATAACAAAATCTCACTATCACTAGAAAAAGATATAGAGTTAAAACAAGTCTTCCGATCTTGCCTTTCAAAGGTCAATCCATCATCAAAAAAGTAGAGACCATCGTTTTGCTTAGCAACCCCAATCGTCTCCCTTAAGGTTAAATCCTGAAATGCACAGTGAAAAGGCACAAAATTAACACAACTGTTGTAAATGGCTCATATACACAGTAAGTGGACACATGCTGGAACGCAGTGGAGCGTAGCGACGAAACGTTAGCGAGGAGTGGATTGTAATCTAGTTAATTGTACCATCAATAAGAAAACCTAGCCGCTTTGCTCCCGATGACATAGGCACATTGCCGAACCTCGTTAAAATCTTGTATTCTCTGTGTTCTTGATCTTCTCTTATATTTTTCTTACTATTTTCGTTATTTCTCAACAACAACAATTATGATCAAATGTTAATTTACTGACTGACAAAAGATTATACGATAAGTTAGGAACATGAAGAACATTTTTAAGGTTTAGTGATGGAGAAATTGACACTATCCCTTTTCCTGCAATTGTGGCAAAGGAACCATATGCAATTTTAACTTTTTAATTTCCTGCACAAGGTGAGTAAGTGGAAAAAAATTGCGAAGTGTCGGTCATATGATCAGTAGCTCATGAATCTAATATATAGGAGCCAGGAAACTTTGAAGAAACAATGGTTGCAATCGAGAAAATACCTGACTGAGCAATAGAACAAGATGAAATAGAAGAATTTCCTAGAGAACTAGATTGAAACATTTTACATAAATGCTCTAACTGTTCCTTTGTGAAGGGAAGAGACTCTGAGGATGATTGTTGCCCTAAATCTGAATTACTCACTTGAAATGCTTGACCATCTCCCCCGGGCTTGTTATCACTACTCGCTTTCTTCTTTCCATTTGCAGGTTTGCCATGTAACTTCCAACAAGTTTCACGGGTATGTCATGGCTTCCAACAGTAGTCACACTAGGGTCTAATCTTTCCTCCACGTCTATATTCAATATCAGCACTTCGGACTAGTGCAGACCCTTCACTCTCTGGTTTTGCACCATAATCATTTTTCAACATCACTTGTCGTCGAGCTTCTTACCTACGTACTTCGGAGAATACTTCCCATATGGAGGGCAATAGTTTCCTCCCCAATATGCGTCATTGAATTTCATCATGTTCTTTATTTAGACCTGTCAGAAAAACAAGCACCCTACTTCTTTCTATTTTCTTCTTGTACCGAGCACTATCACCCGGGCTTTCCCATTCCTTTTCTTCAAATACATTCAGCTCCTGCCAGACAACCATCATATCATTATAATAGACAGTTACTTCACGATCTCCTTACTGCATTTTCCACATTCTGGTGTTCAATTCAAACAATTGTGAATGATTATCCAGATTTGAATATGTTTCCTTAATGGCATCCCACACATCGCGTGCTGTTGGCAGAAACATGAAGGGTTTGCCAATAGTCGGTTCCATAGAGTTGATCAACCAGGCTGTTACCATTGAGTTCTCCGACTGCCACTACTTAGAGCTAGGATCATCCATGGATGGAGGTTTTACTTCACCATTTAAATAACCTAATTTCCCTTTGCCGTCTATTACTAACTTCACATACTAAGACCATTCAAGGTAATTTTTTCCATTCAACTTATTAATGGTGATTTGTAAGGAGTTTTCAGACAGAGAAACAGCCGCTGGGCTTCCTTTTCCTTCTGGCGTCATCATGGCGCTGCTTCCTTCAAAAGATGCAAACCTGGAGCCAACCATAGCAGCTCTGTAATCCATGGCCGAACCTAGAGCTCTGATACCATGTAGAAAAACAGTATGAAGAAGAAGAAATTACTGGAATACTTTTTCTTATTATTGACAAAAAATATGGTACATATTTATAGGAGAAGGAAAATCCTAAAATCCTTATAATAAAGGAAATAATCAAATAATCAAATCTGGAATCTCTACAATCAAGGAAATAATCAGATTTGTAAATAATCAAATCTATCCTTGATTACTTGATTATAGGATTTTATTCTTAAAATCCAATCTTCCCTAATTCATCACCATATTCATCATAGTCTCGCTCTAGTTAGATTAGCTATTTAAAATTTTTAACCTCCATTCTACTCCATCGAGGGCAACATTTTAAGAAAGGTCTTGAGATGTCAAATTATTCTTAAAACCATTTTATCCCATTTCATGTTTAGTCTACCTCTTATTTTCTTCACTCCTATAATTTAAATGTACTAATCTTCCATACTACTGCAAATTTGCATAAACTAATCTACAATAAATATCACCAAACTTTTCTCAACTAATTTTCTCCTAGCTCCAATCATATTACAATTTTCACTTTCTCACAAATGCACTCATTCCTTGCTAATTTTTGT
Organism: Triadica sebifera; assembly: GCA_023653625.1. Lineage (NCBI taxonomy): Eukaryota > Viridiplantae > Streptophyta > Magnoliopsida > Malpighiales > Euphorbiaceae > Triadica > Triadica sebifera. Next base: position 29,581,027 of record CM042899.1, read on the forward strand.
ATTTCTTCACATCCATCTTAAGATCACAATTGGTAAGGCTAGAAAGTTGCATAATCTGTGATAATAGAAATCTATTTTATGTTATTATAATAAAAGTGAATAAGTTTGATAGGTCATTAGTGATCCTTCACCATTTGGAGCCATGTAAAAGGGTTGACTATGGTTAGTTTGCTTGAGTCATATGAATCAACTAATCACTCACATGTTGATATCTCAACTTTATTCAACTTTGATACCAATTTAGTTTTGGAGAGTATATTGATCTTATTCCTCCACTACTTGTTTAGCGTCATTAAATCTTTATCGTTATCAACCTTCATTTTGATACATTTACTATTATATGCTAGACAATCCATATTATCTCAATTGTCTCTCTTAACTTTTTGAATCCTCTTATGTCCACCACATATGAATGCATATAATATGCCTCAATCCTTCTTGCATTTGAAACGTTATTTAGCATCCTCATCTCTGCCATATTAATTTCATGGACATGTTACTTTTTCACTATCTAGCACTAACAATCTCCTCCGCACATTATTATAAAAGTTTTCCTTCAACTTAGCTAGGCTTTAATCACCTAAAACCTTGCCACACATCTACATTTAAATCCACAATGCTTTAATCATGAAATTAACATTCTCACTATTTCCATTGAAAATATGTACTTTGTTGAACACTTATACCGTTTAGATTAATCTCATTCCACTTGTTCCCTTTCCATTTCTATTAATCTCATTCCACTTGCTCCTCCTCCTCTTTCTATTGCTAAAATATTGAGATCCAACGTAACCTTGAGTTTGGGAGGCGAGAAAGAGAAAAGGAAGGGGAGAAGAGATTAAGAGGAAAAGAGATACAAAGAGAGGAAGAGAAAAGAGTGAAGACAGAGAAATTAAAGAGAAAGAGTAAGAAGATCTTTAATATTAAATTGAATCTAATCCCAACTTTCATCAAAGTGTTGCCATTTAATTGCTGATTTTCTCTGTCTTCTCTCAATTCCCAATTGTCTTTCATTACCAAACATCAACCTTAATTGCTAACTTTTTTGCCCTCTCTAGACACCCATCTAGTTGCTTCCTTCTCTCATACCTCTTGCCAAACATCAACCTTAGTTGTTTTATTATCAAAACTAAATTTTCCATGTCAAAAACTTATGAAGCCATTACCATCAACTCCTTAAGACTAGCAATTGGGCTATCTTAAAATAGGCAGAATGTTGAATGTCAAACCATGGACCATGCTTATTGTCTTGATGGAGATCTGCAAGAAAAAATAGTTTTTGAAGGTGTTGGAGCTAAGAACCACAAAGTCAACAAAGAAGAAATAAGAAATTAGAAATGTCTCCTTTAACTCTTTACCTTCTTCAAGTTTAAGTTCATTGGCTCAAACAAGCATCCTTTTTTTGGTATCCTTCAATGCTAATATCCCAATACATCAAGACTTTTGGGTTCTTGACTCGAGGGCTACTAGTCACATGACACATTCCTTTAAAAAAATCCAAGCTCATAAACCTTATCATAGAAGGAAAAAGATAATTATGGTAAAATGGATCCATAATTCTCATTGTTGGTTGTGGCACCATCCCTTTCCCACACAAACATACTTCATAAACCCATATTATCCACTAATCTTAAATTTATCCATCAACTTGCTACTGATTCAAAGTGCCAAATAACTTTTTCATTTCCATGTTAGTGTGTTTTTTAGACTGAATGTTGAGGATAATGAATGGATTTGCCAAAAAATGGTATGCACTATATTATCTCCAAGATTTAGACAGACCTACTACTCAAAGATCTTGCTTCCCTCCCTCGTGCTCTTTTTCACCCAATCCCATTGCTTCTCATCACTCTGAAATCTTGCTTCACCATTAGAGGCTTGGTCATCCGCCATTCACTTCATTCTATGTTTCTTGGCCTTTTTCAAAATGCTTATATTGACATCTTTCATTGAGTTATTTGTAAACTCTCTAAACACCATTGAGCATTTTTCTGTTGACTAACAAAAAAACCAATTCATCCTCTATCCTTGATTCATTTTAATGTGTGCGGCCATCAAAAGTCACAAATTTTGTCGAAGCTAAGCGGTTGATTTCCCTTTTTAATGACTGCACTAAACCACATAGGTGTATCTCATGAAGGATAAATCCAAATTTTTTCAAATTGATTTTCGAGTTTCCATTAAAAGGTTTCAATCCACTAATGCAATGGATCATTTAAATACAATGCTCTCCACAATTTTTTAAAAAGAGGGTATTATAAATGAATCCTCGTGTTGATTCACCTCAACAAAATGGAGGAAGCTGAAAGGAAAAACCAAAGCCTTTCTAGTACCACACAAATCTCTTCTCTTTCAAAACAATGTACCTAAACATTTTGGGAAGAAGCAATGTAAACAACCAATTGAGTTCCGTCTTGCCTTCTTGAAAAAAAAAGCACACATTTCTCTCTAAAAATCATGTATAAAAGATATTTTATATTTGTCTTTCAAAAAGATTACTAATGAGTTCTACATATTAAAAGGGGAAATACCATGTTGAGCCTGCATCATCACAACATAATGATGCCTCGCTCTAGTTAAACAAAATTATTTCCATCATTGTTCAAACTTTAAATCCATCTACCATACAAACACTTCAAAAAATAAAAGAGACAAAGTTGAGGCAATGGCTTAAAAATACAAATATACAATGGGAGTTTGGTTTACTTGTTTGGGTCAACTAATAGCCATTTTAATGCTCAACAACTAACTCAAGGTATTCGGTAGGGTAAAAGAATCGACAACTAATAACTGTTAATTGGAAAAGTTTTAAGTTAGGAGTTTTGTCTTATCAGTTGATAATTGATTTTATTTTATTTTATTTATTAGTTAGATTGTATTATCCTTTTAAAACTTTTAAATTACAAGATAATTGTTCCTCCACATTAATCTTTTCATCAATAAATGATTTATAAGTCTAAAAAATAATAAATAAGTATAAAATATCATAAATAATAATTAAACTAGCTATCATAATTATTTTATATGATAAAAAAATATACAATTATATAAAATAATAATTATATTTTTAAATTTGACAAAATACATATAAAGGCACCTGGACTTGGCAAAAAAGTTACTTAGACACCTCAACTTTTTTTTAAAAACCACATGAACACCTAAACTTGCCTATCTTGTTACTTTTAAACACATTTTGCTAACATGGCACTAATGTTACTGCAATTCTTAACCCATGGCTCACCATGTTAATGCTACATCAGCTAAAAGGTGTTTAAGGTTAGAAAAATAAGTAAGATTAGGTGCCTACGGTTTTCCAAAAATTCAAATAACTAAATGACTTTTTTTTATTTTCCATGTATAGGAGACTACATATATATATTTAAATTTTTATGTATTGTGTTATATTAAGAAATAGTGATAGTTCAGAAGGTTGGAAGAAGGGTAGAGGTAGACCCAGAATCATGTGGAGAGAAATAGTGTCTAATTAGGATCTAAAATCACTCAATATTGAGGTGGATCTAGTATTAATTTGACAAAGGGATTTGGAGAAAAAGAATCCATATAGCTGACCTAGTATGAGATCAAGGCTTGGTTGTTGTTGTTGTGTTATATATTAAGAAAAAACATAACATATGTGAAATATATTTTAAAATAGATTATACCCATAATAGTTATTTAACAAGCGAACAACAAGTACTACCAAAATTTACTAAAAGTTTTCCGCAATCACTTATCAGCTATAAGTTGTCCCAAATTGCTAAAGAAAATATGCTCATAGTTAAAAAAACAACAATCAACAAGACTAACAAGCAATACATGTGTGTATCATTGCCAAGGATTAATGAAGAGTAGTAATTGATATTAATTTACTGTTAAACATGCCTATCAGGCATTAAAGATTCTGGAGAACTGTAGTTTGGGCAATATTTTATGTGTTTTTTATGCGATGGGCTCAATTACCATACGTAACTAAACAACTAAATATATAACAATTCAAAATTAACGAAATTAAAGCTCTATAAATTTTTAGTATGAAATAAAATGTATATACTACCAAACTAGCATCGCATTCAGCGGTGCACTTAATGACTATAAAGATTGAACTCAAATTAAAAGCAATCTGAGCAGAAGACAAAGGTACTATGCTAAAACTGTAGAAAAACGATGAAGAGAGAGAGAGAAAATATAAAAAAGTACCGTCAAAAGTTCCCGAAAGCCATAGCGGAATCTCCTGCCCCGTGTTTCTCTAAATATAAGCTGCAGATTAAAAAAAAAGTTCAAAAAAAGCTCACAAAAGTAAAAGAGAAAAATTATTGCTGATGAATTTTATAGCTAAAGATAATAACAAAAACGCAATGCTCCATTTTGCAGCCAAAAAAACTACGGAAATAAAATCAAAGAAAGGTAGAAGTTAACCGTGCATGTATGAAAAAGTTTTCAATTCAGCTTTAATCCTTCATTTTCTTAGAGTTTCTTGGCAACCAAACGGATCTTAAAAACATGTTATTTATCAGGAACCTAAAAGAAAGACACAAACAGAAATAAAATCATCAGGCACTAAATGATTCAACCGATAACTTACTGGATAAACCAGCATTAAAGCGTCAATATAAAGCTAAAAAAACGCATGCGCAGTGACTCACCGAGAAAAAACTCGAAGAAATTAGCGATCAGAACATACACAGCTTAAGATTGAAATTCGGAGAGAAAATCAAAGATAAGTGAAGGAAAAAAAATGATCGAAATCAGAAAGTGAGAGATCTGTTCGAGTGAGGGAAACATGAATTTCGGAACAGAAGGAAATATTTTGAGAGAGAGACAGAGAGAGAGAGAAAGAGGAGAACGGAAATTTCTGAAACAAAAGAACGTTTTATAGTGTGGGGGAGCGGAAATGGGGATGCCCCCACTTGATCTACACACGTAATCAACGAAACCAATTTGTGCCTTTTCTTGTTTTCCTCTTCTTTTTTTTTTTTTTTTAATTATCTGTTTCCCAACATCTATATTCTGTTTCTCCTATATAAGGTTAAAATAGAGTTTTCTGGTTCGAAGGGAGCTGCTGTTTCACCGCAGCGAGCAATCGGTTTTTTTAATTGAAGCTGCTTCAAAAAGCTCGCAAAGTACGGGCCCATATAAACAAGGGGTAATTTATTTTTATTTTTTCCCTATTGCAAGTGGCAATACCTACAAACAGCTGTTTTGAATTTTTTTTCCAAAAAAGATATATTATTTGGTAGTTTAATTTATTTTATCTCATTTTATTAAATTTATGCATTTTAATTGTATTAATGTTACTTCAGCATATGAGTATTATTTTTCCTGACATTAATTCCTTTTTTAACCCTAGTAATAAGATAAATGTCAAACAATTATACTCTATCCAATTTTCAATTATTAGAAGAAGTTCTTAAATCTTAATTCTTAATAGTAGGAAAATTATTTTAGTTTATAAGTTATAAAACCATAATTTAAAAACAAAACTCGATAGCAAAGGGCGCGTTCGGTATAGTTTCATGTTTTTACTTTTTAGTTTTTAGTTTTTAAAAAATCAAAATCTGTTTTTTTTTGTTTCTTAAAAATGATTTCTAACATTTTATAAATGATTTTGTAGTTTTAAAAAACTGATTCAATAATCATAACAAAAATATTTTTTAATAAAAAAATAAGTGTATAGTTAATATGTCATGTATCAAATCAATATATTTTTTTAGAGATATAGAGGTCATATTAGAGGCCGTTGGGTGATATTATTGGTTGAGAAAGAGAATGATAGTTGGCAATGGCCCGCAGAGATAGTTGAGTGGTAAATTAATAATTTACTAAACAACAAAATTTTAATAAAAATAAAGTAATTTTATATTAATATTTAATGTATTTTTTATTAGAAAATTTTAAAATAATATAAAATATTAACTCTAAATAAAAATAATATTTCACATTTTAAAAAAAGAAATCACACACAAATTTTGAAAACAATAATCAAAATGTGAATAAACCATGTGATGATTTGTTGTTTTTAGTTTTCTAGGAATACAATGTTTCCTTTAAATACAAAATTTTACTTCTGTGAAAATTTAGAAACCTATTATGCCCCAACATGCCCAAAATTAATAGATAGATAGTTATTTCACTTTTTCGTTGATGACTTGAAAAAAAAAATTTACTAGATTAAAAATTAAGTGAATGTACAATAAATGATAGAATATCTCAGAAAAAAATAAAATAAAGGTCTATTTATTTTAGCTGGATGGTCAGCTGTTAGAGATTAACAATAGCCAGTTGCAATCATAACTGGTTGAAAATTATAAAAAATTTGTAATTTAACAGTTTAATATTAATTACAATTTATAAAATAACCAATAATAATTATATTCTATTATTAATGTGATACATATACTTTTTTTATAAAAAATAATCAATTAAACACAAAAATATAATAAAATTATAAAATTTTAACCATTTATTTATTATAAATTAATTTAAGTAAAAATAAAAAAATGATAATTCATTAGGATCATTAATAGCACTCAATACTGTATATATTTCTCTTATAAATTGAATTATTTTTAGTATTTTTTCTATTGTTTTTGTTAATTTTTAGTTATTATTGTATTTTTACTTTGTTTTATTGATGTTTTAAGATTTGAGGACTGATTTAATATTGAGTTCAGAGATAAAAGGATAAAAAAAGAGCAAAATTTTAAGCCTAAGCCCGAGAGAATAGTTTATTGGAATCAATTGGTGAGGTCAATTATTTTCTGCCAAATGCATCGGAATAATTATTAAGATCGAGTTTATTAATTATAATATTGTTTCTAAATATTCGTCTAAATATTTTTGTTTTTATTTCAAAATATTTGACATTTTACAGTCATTTATAAATATTCATTATTTATTTATATATTTTAGTTTTATTTAAAAATTAGAAATAATTTTTATTTTTTTTAGAAATATACAACAATAATAATTGGTAGAGATCTAATACAAATTAAATATATTTCTTAATTACTGTATAATAATCTTAAACGATATTTATTTAAGAATATAGAGAATAATAATAATAATAATAATTGAACTCATAAAATCAGTAAAAACCACAAAATATGTCCCCAACAATATCTCATATACGTTGAAAGCTTATAAATGCGAGAAAATAATGGCTCAGAGTAATAAATGATATTGAAAGTACCTTAGAAAGAAGGATTACAAGTGCTAAAAATGTAAAAGAATGCTTACAATATAAAGTAGAGCAGTAAATGAAATAATACAATCTGAGCTTAAAGATTAAATATAGAAAAGTTATTTAAGGCTACTGTTATTGTGTTTTGGAAAAATTACTTTTCGATTTTTTTTATATTTTTATTTTTAAAATTAATAGATAAATAAATATTTTTAAAAAATAATTTATTAAATTTAAAAAATAAATCAATTAAATCAAAAAAATTTTAATATTTTTTTTTGATATCCAACTAGGAAGAGAAAAATTACAAATATGTCAACTTTTCTAAATAATGCTGTCTATCCCCAATCTTATCTTGCCACATCGTAATTTTAGATGATAAAATGAATGAGAATATTAAATTAAAATAAGTAAAATAATAAATGTGCGATTAAAAAATAAATTTGACTTCTAAATGAAATAAATGAAAATTTGGAATTTTTAACTTTTTAAAAAGTAATTTTTTTCTATAAATAAATTTTGTACAAATTTAAATTAATCTACAATTTATTAATTAGTAAGATATTAAAGTCGAATTTTAAATATAAGGATTGTGAAATTTATAAATTATAAAAATTCAATGATTTGATTTAAATATAAAATTAATTAATTGATGATTACACTTATATTTGGTTCAAAAACCACAATCCATATATATTAACAATTAATTTTCAATTTTATTATTTACTAAATATTGATAATTTATCATTAATTAAATATTTTATAGTCATTTTTATTATATTTATATTGAATTGTGAAATAATATAATTTAGAGTATTTTTTAAAAAATGTCATTGATGAAATTATTATTATTGTCAATTTTGAAACATATTATTAATTTTGTACTCAAATTTTTATATAAACTTATTATATGTACTATGTTTATTAATAAATTAATCTATTAATATTTTTTTCAAAGAAACTCTTTAATATTTTTTTAATTTATATTCAAATCAATACATATAATAAAAAAAATATAAATTTTACTGTACATTTAGATTTAAGGATAGTTTTAAAATAAAATTTTGAAATAAAAAAATCTAACAATATTCACTAATGAATAAAATTTGTGGATTTTGAATTGTTTTATCTAGAAGATGAAAAATTAAATATTTAAAAAATAAAAAATTTTGGGAAATAATCAATTTTTTAAAATTCATAAATTTTGACAAAACAATAAATTAGAGATAAATCGAGCCTGAATAATTTAATAAATCGTTGGATAGTAAATGATTTGGGAAAAAATAAATCTAATTTGCCTTCTTTCGAGAGCAATGTTCTAAATCTCGAGCCGCTTGTTTTTAGGACGTTTATGAAAACTTAGAGCTGAGCTGACGCGATTAGGCATACCAACTAAACAGCACCAAAGACAATCGGCAAACAAATAAGGACACGTCTCCACCTCAAAATCGGCCACGTTGAATAATCTACAACTGACTGAACAATTAAATTAGTTAAGGTCTTACAAGGTGCCGTTTTGAGCAAATCTAAACTCGCAACGTAGCCAGTATAGTATCCTCAAGTCAGTCCCCGTATTATAATCCCACTTTTATATTCTCCTCTCGAAGGTACTCGAAAAATAAAAAATAATTCAACCAATAATATATGCGAATTCAAAAATAAAATAGAAAGATAATAACAAAAAGCTCTGCCAACCTAACATAGACACGTGTCCAGTGGTCTTAAATTATTATCCAAAAGGACAAGATACTTCGAGCAATCTGCTGTTGGTTCTTGTACTCTAGATATTTTGAAAGGTGAGCAATGGGAATTGGTACCCTTGCCTTTTTTATTGATTTATTTATATATCTTTTAATTTGGCATTCAGTTTGATAGAACATTTTTCGAAAAAAAATATTTTTAATTTTTAAAAATATTTAAAACTGTTTTTTAAAATAAATAGACAAATGATTTTTTCAAAATAAATTTTAAAAATAAATTTATAAAAAATTTAAAAATTAATTAATTAAATTAAAAATCTAAGCCTAATAATAATCTCAAGATGGCTAGGTTTTGAGATTTATGGTACTAAAAGAAAAAGGTCACTATCTATTATGATTTGGAAGATTAATAGAATCTACCAATAAGATGGATTCAATTAATAAAGTAGTATAAAGTCGAAGAAATCTACCAATAGAAGTGTGCTACCTGCGATTTGTAAAAGATTATTGGCAAAATATAATATATGATTTTGAAAATATTAACACTGTGGACTATGGAGCATATATAGCTTACCCATGTTTTTTTTTTGGCATGCTTTAAGGTATGATTTTGTGAAAGATTATATATATGAAGGAATATCTTATCGAATAAATACATGGTGAATTATTCAAAATGAAAATTAAATTATAATACTATCAAGAAATACCTGCTATAGTCTGTAAACTTATTAAATTTAACAATGGCATTATTTTTTAATATATGTCAACACTTTTTCTCAGATTCGGGTATAAATATTAAATTATAAATCGTACCATCTTGTTGATTTAATATATGTTTCAAATGCTGTTATTGACAAACTCTTACTCAAAATATCAATTAATTGTTCTTCCATGATTAAACAAATTACTTTTTATCTTATCCTTGATGAAATATTTTGTCTATTTGGATGTGTTTTATACAGTGTCAGAAGCTGTAACTAAAGGGTATGAAAGACAAGGATCAATATTGATGTAAAAATCATCATTTCATTGTATCAAATTGATTGCAGTACAACTGTACTCTCCAAACCATCAAGACTATAGCCACCAAAAGATAAGTGTCTCCTAATAATCATCTCCATCTCCTCTTCAGAATTTACCTCCATCACTAGCATAGCCATGGAATTTACCTCCATTAGCATAGCCAGAGGAGAGGAGTTTGTACAGGGAAAAAATTTAACTTCCCTTTCAACTTCATTTTTGAATGTTTTTCTCCTGAGAGTTGATGCTCATTTGCTTAAATAATGGGCCTTCTTCAGCATGGAAATGAAGGAAAATGGAGTTGTAAGGGTTGGGGATTTTATTTTTTCTTATTTTTCTTTTGGCTCAAATTGTATTTTTCTTAAATTGTTTCCACGTCTGTATAGATGATTCCACATGTTTTAATCTTATTGGGTCTATTTTTCCTAATAATGTACTGTTTACTGTTAGTTAAACAAGACTTCAATTTTCACGAAATAATAATTCAGAAGTTTAATATTAACAAATAGAAAAGTTTAGTTAATGGACAAAAATCAAAAAGATGAAGGATTAAAAAGTTTTTTTTTTTTTTTGGCCAATAACAGAACTCAAAATATTTAAGATATTTTCTAAATGCTAGCCATGTGCTAAAGAAACATGCCTGCTAAATTAGCAACATTAAATCATGCTGACAAAGAGGTTACTTTTATAAAGTTAATCACCAAGAGATCGAGAACATGTATATATGCTATATATTATTAAACTGTGTACCTAATTAAGAAAAATATCTTCAATAGACTGGTAACACACGCTAACACAGAGTCTAAAATCATTTGAGTTAAGGTAACTTAGCTGTTGTTAGATTTATGACATGTGTGTACGAATTCAACCTTTTAAAATTAAGATTGGAAGAAATAATTGACCAAAATATCATTATTTCAATCTGAACTGAAATTCAAAATGATTAAAAAATCTCTAATTAAATTATGCTAAAAACAAGTATATGTGGTTACGTGTAAAAGTGCAATCGCCAATAGAGCAAATCTTCTTTTTTTTTTTTCAAAAAGCAAGAGAATGCGAAATTGTGTCATTTAGTAATTGGCTATAAATTTCGATTTTTACGAACGAGTCGTAAGAATTTGGAACTGAAACCTAATTGTCATCGTTGGCCTGCAGGCAACACTAGATAATTTTGTCCGCAGGGGGGCAACATTGATCTTCTTGTTCCTCTTATTTGGTTGAGAGTTAATTACGACAATTGAACAGTGCATCATGCATGATTAATAGTAGGTTAGGTTGGCCAGCCTAGCTAGTTTAATTTTTTTATTATTTCTTTTTCCAATATATATTTTATTATTTATTTCGTTCGTTTCAAATTTTTATTTTTATTCTAATATAATTAACGTTTTATAGTTATCTATAAATATTAATTATTTTTTAACTATTCTGTCTTTATTTAATAATTGGAAAAAAAAGAGAACTTTCTTTCTTTTTGAAAATGTAAAGTAATAAAAATTGGTGAAAATTTAAGGGTAATATTATATTCTATGCATATCTTAAACACAATCCTTAATTAGTGTGCAAAATAAATTTTTGTCCAATGTATATGCTTTAGAATAAATATGTTCATTTGGACCATTTAATTAAATTAATTAATTCTTCTTTTTTGTATACTGATTATAGTGGAATTTTCATTGAATTATATTGATGTGTTGCCTATATAAATTGGTTTTTCAATATGTAATCTGGATAATATATACCTCACAAATCAATAAAATTATACTCATTTTCAATTCAATTTATCTTTGTCAATTTATTTATTTTTCTTCATTTTCTTTTCTTATTCTGGATCCTTAATTTGTTGAAATTGTTCTATTGACTCCTCATTTAGAAGCCGCTCATGAAAGCACAGCCATCTTATCCACTGAACTACCCGAAGCTAAATTTTGTTCCATTATATAATCCTTTCGACTTTTATTTTTTTTTAATTGTATTGAGCTCTTTTAATTCCCAATATTTGTTTGTATATTGAGATCTTATTTGACGGAAAACATGAGGTCAGAAAGAAATGCATATCTTCAAAAGTTCAAATAGAACAAAATTTTAAAATTATCCTCTTAATTAAGTTGAAATACGTTGCTAGCTGTTTTTTACTAAAAAAATAATAATTTAGTTGAAATATGTTTCATACTTGTGTTTAATAAACGAGGTAAATATTGTTTTACATTGACCAGCATATTTAAATTTGTGGGCACATAAATGTTATCTATAAATTAATTTAATTGCGACATGTATTTAATTGTTTTATTTAAATTAATTGATATGAATATATTATTGTATAATTAAATTAGTGTATATATAATATGATGGACTTAATTTACCTAAAAAAATTTTCAGAAATAAAACTTATATCTCAGGTTTGTGTAAATGATTTATTTTCATTGTAGGTTTTGTAGATCTCACTTATTTTGAGAAGACTCAAAACTTAAGGTATAAACCATACTTTCTCAAATCTAAATGATGATATAAATATAACCTAATTTCAAAAGTTTTATTTGTTACATATATCATGATAGTTAAATTACATACTAAGGTTTTTGTAAGAACATCCGAATGGCAAAAGCTGGGGCTTATAATACTTGGTGGGTGGTCTCAATTCGAGACCTCACTCCTCCCTAAAGAATTTCAATATTCTCCCTCCCCACTTGGTGTATGTCCTTTTTTTTTCCGTTTTGTTTTTTTTAAGCATGAAGTAATTCTCTTTAGTTCAATATATTCGAGAAGGAATGAATGCTGTAGATCAATGAGAAGTGTGAATAAAAGATAGCCCAATTATACAACTATGTATCATCTTCATTTTTATCTATCCTTTTGGCTTTAGCAGCACCTCAAATTCGTCTAATGAACTTGAATTATATTATAATCTAAACTAACGTATTTTTTTTTGGAGAGGAAAAAATGTGAGTAGCATTCTAAAAGCTATATAGCCAATACTATTATATTTAGTTTCTAGATGTAATAATTTTAAAATTGATAAGACTTAGAATATTGTTGCCCCTTCTATGTTCTAAAGATTGATTGTTTTAGCACTAAATTAGAGCACTAATTGTACCATAGCCTAATGTTGCATGCAAGTTATGCTGAGGATTTGAGTTTGGGCTGCGGAACTTGGGCTACCCGGGACCGTTCTATTTATTCCAGTCCAATTACAGAACCGGGCCATCAAAACAAAAATCCCACCGCCAATTTTGCCCTTCACCATCCGCCTATGTAGAACCCAGAAGGAGACACAAATTGGATAAGCAAGCGAAGCCGGCGCACACAACACCCTGCATCCTCTCTTCTCAAATAGATATTCTCACCGGTAAGCTAAGCTTTTTCTAGTAACTATGTGTTAGTTTGAATTTTAGCTTTGGTCTTTTATAAGTAGCAGAGATCATGGATTTGATAGTGCAATCCAATCACACCCATGAAGGGTTCTGCTCATTTCAACACTTCTGTAGCGAAAATTCGAGAACCAGCAATAATTTTGTCGGAATTAGGGTTAGGGCTAAACTTGGTTCAAGCGTGAAATTTTACCTAGGTGTTAGAAAGCTGAGACGGAGTCGGGTTTTTGCCGTTTCTGAGGTTGAAATGCTTCGTTCCAATGGTAAAGTTCGACGTTCTGATAAGCTGCCGAATGGGCACATTGGAAATGGGTATGTTACTTCGAGTCCCATGCAATCTTTGCCCAATTTTGAGGAAATTGAGAGTAATAATCATCTTCGTAAATTGATTAGGAATGGGGAATTAGAGGAGGGTTTTAGGTTTCTTGAGAGCATGGTTTATCGTGGGGATATTCCTGATATCATCCCCTGCACTAGTTTAATTCGAGGGTTTTGCAAGATTGGAAACACTAGGAAGGCAGCTCGGATCATGGAGATTATAGAGGATTCTGGTGCTGTTCCTGATGTAATCACTTATAATGTATTGATTAGTGGTTATTGCAAGGCAGGGGAGATTGATAAAGCCTTGAAGGTCTTGGACCGAATGAGTGTTGCGCCTGATGTGGTAACATATAATACAATTTTGCGAACATTATGTGATAATGGGAAATTGAATCAAGCAATGGAAGTTCTTAATTGGCAATTGGAAAAGGAGTGTTATCCTGATGTAATTACATATACCATATTGATTGAAGCAACTTGTAGGGAAACTGGGGTTGGACAGGGCATGAAGCTCCTCGATGAGATGCGAAGTAGGGGGTGCAAACCAGATGTAGTTACTTATAATGTTCTTGTCAATGGGATATGCAAGGAAGGGAGGTTGGATGAAGCAATAAAGTTCTTAAACGATTTGCCATCATATGGATGCCAACCTAATGTGATTACTCATAACATTATCCTGCGTAGTATGTGCAGCACTGGTAGGTGGATGGATGCAGAGAAGCTGCTGGCTGAAATGCTTTGTAAGGGTTGTTCTCCTAGTGTTGTTACTTTCAATATATTGATTAATTTCTTGTGCCGTAAGGGTTTATTGGGTCGAGCCATTGACATATTGGAGAAGATGCCTAAACATGGATGTACACCTAATTCTTTAAGTTACAATCCGCTGCTTCATGGTTTTTGCAAAGAAAAGAAGATGGAAAGGGCGATTGAGTATTTGGAGAAAATGGTTTCTAGGGGTTGTTATCCTGATATTGTGACGTACAACACTTTACTCACAGCATTATGCAAAGATGGGAAGGTAGATGCTGCGGTTGAGATTCTTAATCAGCTAAGCAGCAAGGGGTGCTCGCCCGTGTTGATTACTTACAATACTGTGATTGATGGGCTCTCCAAGGTGGGGAAAACAGATCAAGCTGTAAAACTTTTGCACGAGATGCGTTCAAAAGGTCTCAAGCCTGATATAATCACCTATTCTTCACTTATTGGTGGGCTTAGCAGAGAAGGAAAGGTTGACGAAGCAATCAAGTTTTTTCATGATTTGCAAGGTTTGGGGGTCAAACCCAATGCTATCACCTACAATTCTGTTATGTTGGGACTTTGCAAGGCTCGACAAACGGACCGTGCCATTGACTTCCTGGCTTATATGGTGTCAAGAGGATGTAAACCCACTGAGGTCTCATACACCATCCTCATTGAAGGCATAGCTTGTGAAGGTTTAGCTAAGGAGGCTTTAGATTTGCTGAATGAACTCTGCTTAAGAGGAGTTGTGAAGAAAAGCTGGGCAGAACAGGTGGCAGTCAGGATGTAGTTTCTCTTCTGCCATAAATTATTTTTACAAGATCCTTGCTTTAGTGTTTGCTAATCTTAGTTTCAAATCAAAATGGGCAGAATCCAAGTCCAGTTTTGGTAGATTGTTGATGTAGTTATTAAATTCTCACTGTTTGGTCTCGGGACTTGGATATACTTCATAGCTCATGAATTTCGAACTAGGCTCTCTTCTGTTTCTTGCTATAAATACTTGTCCTAGTTGCTTGTATCACATAAAATGATAAATTAATTTCTTTTAGTAAGATCTTATCTCCAACTGTATATATATTTCTCATTCCCTTCAAATGGAACCTACAATACTGCATATTATGAAATTTGGGTCATTTCTTGTGCCATTAACACAAATTTATTTCCCAATTTGCAATGGAGTTTATTATAGGAAACAAACGAGTGATAGAACAAGTGTAGGTGTGGGAAAGCGACGGGTAGTTGCCACCGAGGGTTGGCCAAATGTCAAGAGTAGAGTAACAAGCAATGTGATTTACACACAAGAAAAGATCAGCAAGTGAGAATTGAAACGAGCACAGAGCAAGTAATATATCTGCATTTTCCTTTTTTATTTTCTAATTTCAATAATGCCCTCCCTGGATATTCTTTGCAAAAGCTTCCTATATTCCTACTCCATCAAATTTGTCTTCCTTTCTTGTACACAAATATTTCCATAAAAGTCCAAAAGGCGCAAATAGTTATTACACTCAATTTTCCACTCAGCAATCATTTACCTCCTCTTTCTATATATTTTGAAAGTGAGATAATTTTTTTTCATTTGTATATAAAATTATTGGTGTTTTATCTATAATAATTGAAGTTTAATTAAATGAAATCATTTTAATACTCTAATTAGAGCTGAAAATATTTAATAGGACTTAAAAAATAAATCCAAATCCAAATATAATGAGGATAAAAATACAAAAATGACCCTGAAAGGATATCAGCATCCGATCCAAAAAAATTAAACATATTTTTTTCTTTTTCTTTTTCTTTTTAATGTTAATATTAAGCACATTTACTAGTTAGAGAGTAATTCCAACCCCTATAGAAAATTGAGGCAAATCAACATGGTGCTCATTCAGACACTGTCGTACATAGTTGACTAGAAAGCATCAAATCGGGCATGCACTGCTTTCAGAAAAAGCAAACATTAGCTCATGTTAGTTAAAATTTAACAATATCCGGTTCAGTTATGTGAGCTCTTGAGTTTGAACCTCCGATCAGGCAATTTGAACTATAAAAAAATAATAGTACCTAAGGGATTGGGGTTAAAATCTGAAGGATCTGAACTTGATTTTCATGTGTTCATATAGTAGAAATGAAGATATAAAAATGGCTCAAACAAGAGAAAGAAAAAGCTATTATATAATGCAATCAAATTTATAAAGTATAACTAAATTATATAATATTAAGTAATAATTTAAATTTAATATTCAATTTTCTGAATATAATCTTCTCTTATGAATCTTCTTGATAACGAAATTAAAATCCTTTATATTCAGCCGCATGCCAATGCCAGATAGTAATTTTCAACTTTAATGTTAAAAGCACGTCGAAGATGCTGACTGGATTCTTGCTTGTTGTTTTTTCAACAAAATCAACGTTAAGACCTTGTTCAGCTAGATAATGAAATGCTCTATCGCTATTAATCTCTCTTAATAAATTGAAATACAACTTAGATGCAAAGAAGAGAGAATAGAAATATCATGGCACATTCCATACATCTAATATAAATTAATGCACTAATCTTATATTTTCAGTAATTTCCGAATAAGTTTATTTTAAGAAAATTTTAAATTTAGAAATTGAGGAAGTGAAGTGGTAAAAAGAAGTCCATATTGCTCCATTTTTTGTTAATATTTCCTTAACAATAAAAATAAGGTAAAAATTAATAGAAATATCATGTGATTTTGTATTTTAATCTTTAAGGGACATTTTTTTGTGTCAGATAAAGTATGTTTTTTCCGTTTCAAAAAAAAAAACTCAAATCCGTTTAATTTTTATGAGTATCAATCATTTATAAGTTTCAAATATAGTGTATGATTCAAAATAAAAATTTGGAGAGCTGAATTCATAAAATCAAAATATCAAAATTAAATTAAGTGTATTTATTTTCTGCAGAAAAAAGTATGGAATACTTATTTGGTACCAAAAAAAAATATATTCTTTAAATTTCATCATGCGAAATCACTAGACATTTTTAATAAGTTATATCCATAAATATTTTTATTTTATACTAATAAATTTAGTAATATTGGTCTAGTTAGTATGGGAAAAACACTTTTCAGAAAAAGAAAATTTATTTTTAATTTTTTTGAGTTTTGAAAAATGTTGTGGGAGAAAATTAAAATTTATTTTTAATTATTTTTAATTTGAAAATTGATTTTAAAAAAACAGTTAAATAAATATTTTTACCATAAAAGAAAATATTTTATAAAAAATAAAAAAAAATCAATCATTAAATCAAAAATATTCTAAACCTTTTTTTTTTTCAAACAATTTTAAACATACCCTTAGATAGTACTTCATAAAAGACCAACTTTAGACGTATTTTCATGCAAAACAAACAATACCTATATTCAATAAAAGTATTGTTAAATTCCCAGAAACCAATTGCCAGTATATACATGGTAAAAGCTTAAAAAGGAGTTATTAAACTTCAATTGTGATTGGTAAGATCTCTTTAATTTTTTTTCAAATATATTTTATCCTTATTTTGTGGATTGCAATTGTATTTATATGACCATTCATTGGCATTGGCAGGTTCCTTTGGTTAGGATTGCAAGCATTACTATATATATCGTGCAGGGGATTCCTTTTGCCGAAGCCAAAGTTAAAATAAATCACCTTTTTGTCTACCATCCATTCCTCATATTTTCTCCATAAAAGCAAACCGGATTTTTGTATCTTCTGATCTTATTATGAGATATTCTCTACCACACACAAGCCGAAAAACCCTTTATATATATATATATATATATACACAGAAATTTAACAGAGCTTTTCTGTGTGTGAGAGAGAAGAAGAGATCCCACAGGCCACAGCTACTGTTTAAAGAGAACAATCCATAGTCCTTTCTAATCCAGAAAGTCTCTCTCTCTCTTCCCCCTTTTTTGGGGAAAAATTTCATCAAATTGATGGAGAGAACTTCATCATCATCATCTCCTAGAAACAAAGAAGAGAAAGGGCTGCTTTCGTGCTGGGGTCGGCTCAAGTTGAAGCTTCCATGGACAAAGAGAAGAATAAGCAACAGCACCAACACCAGCAGAAGCAACAGTACAACAAAATTGAGGCAGAGAAGAGGAGGTTGGAATATAATGACTGCTTTCAATATGAGATTTAGAAATAGGCAACAAAGGCCAGCTGGTGGTTTTAGATATGACCCATTAAGCTATGCTCAGAATTTTGATGAAGGGTGCTGGGATGATAATAATGAACATGGAATATATCGTGGATTCTCTTCAAGATTTGTTCTTCCTCCATCAAGACCCCTTCCTGATCACAAATAACATTTTCTTTGAATTATTTCTTTTCTGTGCTGAAGGAGAGATTATTGTTTGGTGTCTGATATATATTCTGCTGATTATGATCTAAGTCTATTTCTTGGATATATCTCTGGGTTTACATGGGAATTTCTTTGATGAAATCCTTTTTCCTTGATATATTTGTGAGTCTAATTGTTTAGCAGCGAAGATCATAGCAGTATACACATTAGTTTTAATTTCCATATATTTTAGTGTCATTATGGTCCACCTTCTTATCACTACAACATCGAAGTACTTTTTTTCTGTAGAAAAATGATATTAGTCTTAAAATAAACTTCCATCCAAGTTATGGAAGTTTCTGCTCATGAGTTTTTGGAATGAACTTTGCTAACTTTTAAGTTTTAACCATATAATTATGAAAAAAAAATGCATTTTTTCCTCGAAAATTAACTTGTCGAAATTGTTCTATTAGACGTTTAAGCGGAAAATTTTCTCTATCAAACTTTCTAATTTTCAATTTTTATTTTATTAAGCCTATGTATCTTGTACTTTTTTTTTTTTGAATTAAGCCCAAGCACTTCTATTTTATCATATTGAACCTCTGAATTTTGATTTTGTGAATTATTAAGTCCCTTTTCATGATTTCATTGAGGGTACTGGAGGGACTCAATAACTAGTAAAATCAAAGTATGGACCCAAAAAAAAAAAAGTGAATTATTAAGTCTCTTTTAATTTTTTTCATTTGATGTTTTACCATGTCGGGAATATCGTGAATTGAATCCGCTGAATGGCTGAGCAGATTTTTTTCACTAATCCGCCTTCGTGCTTGGCGGATTCTTTTGAAAAAAATTCAATATTGCAGACTGTAAATATTTTCAAAAATACATTACTTTGCAATTTTTTTTCATATTTATCTAATAAATAACCCAAATAGAAAACTAAACAAAATTTTTTAAAAATACAAAATTCAATTCACGACATTACGTTTGGAAAAAATGTTTTTTTTGAAAAAAAAATTATTTTTTAATTTTTTGATTTTTAAAAATTATTTTTGGAAAAAAATGTATATAAATATTTTCTTTTCATAAATAAGCTTAAAAAGAAAACAATTAAAAAAATTTTAAAAATCAGTCAATTAAATAAAAAAAAATTTAAATTCACCCTTTTAACACACAACAACAATTTTAAATACTCTCTTTAAGTTTATTATATTAAGTCTTTCAGTTTTTAATATTTATTCTATTAAGCTCTTTAATTTTACTCTATTGAGAACCTCAATTTTTAATTTTTATTCGATTAGGTTCTTTAATTTTCAATGTGTTTCTATTGAGCTTCCACATTTTTTCAGCCTTAGCGTGCTAAGTCAAGCAAATGCAATACATGTTAACGGTTCGTCAAACAAGTTCTTAACAAAACTCAAATAAGTTTTCAATAAAATAAAAATTAAAAGCTTAAGGACTCAATATGATAAAAATAAAAACTTTATAGAGTTCAATAAAACAAAAATAATGGACTCAATAATAATTTTGATAACTTTAAGAATAAGAAACATATGAATTTTCCCTTTTTTGCTTTAATTATCTTTAGATCTTTAAAGTTGGGTGCCCTTGTCATTACTCCAAAAGTATTAGCCAAAGCGATTGCCCTAAACCCAAGATCGAGCCTATTAAAATATGAGTTTGAGACTGGGGACATGTGTATATATATATATGTTAAAGAACTTTTAAACCCAACTCAAGCTTTAGATTAGATGGGAATTGTATGAATAATTTTTACATTGATCTATCCATTCAAAGCGAAACTTGAAATGAAAAGAGGAAGGAAGTAAAGATTGATAATTTATTTAAAGTCCCAATGAAATCTACAAGCTAATCGGAACTCTTCACCTTAATCATTTAAATATAATTGGTGAAATATTTCTAAAACTAAAGCAAGTTCTTGTCCCCTACATATATACTAGCTATAAGGCACGTAGCTAGCTTTGATATCTAACAACAAGATAGAAACTATTAAACATGGCATCCATCAACCAAAATACCTTTTGCCGTGGGGCATTTAGCCAAATGAGAGTGTTCATCATCATTACCCCACCAGGATATTGAAATAACATTTATAGTCAAAGCAGAGCATAGAAGAACCCCATAAAAGCCAACCCTGCATTCAGAGCTGCTGATAGGATATAATTGTACTGCTAATAGGATATAAGA
Source organism: Triadica sebifera (assembly GCA_023653625.1). Lineage (NCBI taxonomy): Eukaryota > Viridiplantae > Streptophyta > Magnoliopsida > Malpighiales > Euphorbiaceae > Triadica > Triadica sebifera. The sequence continues at coordinate 29,601,844 of CM042899.1, forward strand.
AATCTCAATTGCCTAGACATTTGTAATTAACTTACTTAGCAGCAATTAACTAAACAAAATAATAGCCCATGTTTTAATTAAGTTCCTTAGCAGTAAGTGTGTTTTTGGCACACTAATATATAACTTATAAAATTTGTGCACGAGAAGAAATGTGGAACTGATCAGAAAAAGAAACGAAAGGATATCATATACTTATATTCAGCAGCCACAGAATTATTATCATACACTTAATGATATTATCTTCAATTATATATATGGATTATAAGAAAACTTCAAAATGTGGGGCACCCATCAACAGATACACCCTTTGCAGTAGGGCAGGACGCAAGGGGACAGTGCTCAGGATCAATATCAGGATCTGCACCCCACCAGTGCAAGTTAACATTTTCAATTCCCAGAATCAAGTAAATAAGAACTGCCATGAATGCAACTCCAGCATCAAGAGCCGCTGATAGAACATAGTTATACCTCCGCCACCAGCTCTTTCGATACCTGAACACGAAGAAGTTGAAGATAGTTCCTACCAAAATCCAGGAATTGTAGTTGACTGCAGTTGCAGGTGGCATAGCAGCAGTTGCACCAAGTAGCACTGGCAGATTAATTAGAGGTATCCAAGATTGGCTTGGAAATGCCTTGTGTAATAGCCATACTCCTACTGGTCCCAATAATCCTCCTAGGAAGAACCAGTTAAGCCCAGAGTATTCTCCTAAAGATCCGAAAATCTTCTTCGGTCCTACCAAGCCCCAGATTACAGATGCATCGAAGAATACTCGATCTCCAGGGCAAGTCCATGGACTATTTGAAGGAAGGAGATTATCCTGACATATATGTTCAATTGAACCCAGAAGCCACTATGCCACACACAGATTGATTGTTCCTGCTATAACGGTTCCGATTAACTGAAAAATATATATTAATGTCATTATTATTTTTTGGGTTCATTGAAACTCCTATATATATATATATATATATATATATATATATATATATAAAGTATTGGCATAACAAAATTCAAACTATTTACCTGAACAAGGAACATGGATCTTGGAGGGATCTTCATGTAATGGCCTAACTTGAAATCACTAAGAAAGGAAACCGCCGGATCCATGCTCATGTAACCATAGGTTTTGAAGCAGACATTGGCTATAGGCCTTCCAGGGTATATAAGGCCCATTATGTATTCTGTGATGGTATTCAGCCCTGGTGTCTGTGTAGTTTTACAGAGCATATTTATCATTATGCAGTAAATCTTATAATTTATTTTTTATGTTTAAAGCAAAGATGGCGTTAATATGGAGTAAGATTAATGTTATGAGTATACCTGATTTGTGGTGGTAGTGATGATGCTAATAGGAAGGGTGAAAATGAAGGCCAAAGCTGCGGCAAAGAGAAGTCCCCACCATGGCATTTGTATATCTTTTTTCAGGAAAATACAAAGTACAAGAGAAACTAACAGTGTCACAGCAAGAAGCACTTAAAACCACCAAGGGATGTCCTTGTACTTCTTCATTAATCTCGAATGAATATCTTCCTTTCCCTGATAAGATGCTCGGTATCGATCATAAATTTCCCTGTAAAATTAAAACGCCAAAAATTCAAATGCCTTGGCCATAATTAAGAAAATTATGAGTAGAATATGTTATAGAGAAAATTAATTTATCACATACATATATACCTTCCATAGAACAAGGCCACATGAGTCAGAGTAGCTGCAATAGTAGCAAATCCAATTCCATAAGTGACAGCAAAGAAAGCGCTCAAATTGACTCTACCATGCTTCTCATATTGATCTAAATCCAACTCGAATTTATCGTTGATGATGGCTGTAAAGTTGTATAATTGACCTTGTGCATCGAACAAGTGAGAAGAAAATATTGGATAGGTTTTAGCATTATAAAGATTGAGCCCCCAGTAAGCTATTGGGGTGACAATATACATCACCAATACATATCCGAAAAAGACATTGACAATGGCAAAAAATGGACTAAGGAGAGGGCTAAACAAGAAGGAAGCAATTGTGGACCAGTCCAGTGTGAATGCTCCAAGTCCAAGTCCACTCATACCAGAACCCAGTTGATGGGCAATGACTGACTTGGGGTAAGCCCAACAGACCCATGCTAAGCTTTGTAATGTTTGAAAAATGTAGCCTGGAACTATGTACCAGAGAAAGCTGCATGTTAGTGCAACCACAAAGAATTTCCCCCTCGATATACGGTGCTCGTTTTCTGTATCTTCCTTTTCATGCAATGTCCTGCAAATTCAACACGAGTGTAATAAATCTTCAATATCCTATTTCTAACTTAGATTATAGTGTACCATCTTACTAGCTAGAATTGTTTCCCATGTTATAATGTTTTTTTATTACTTAAAATGGAAATTAAGATAAGTGCAATTAATTAAAAATTAGTGATGAAATGTCCCAAGAAAACAACAGTGAGTTGGGTTTATTATCAGAAAAATGTCAAAAGAAAAAATTATTTCATAAAATGAGGCGTTAATAAAATTATTAACAAACTGTAACATTGGTTTTATTCGTATGGGATCCGGAAAATTATTTAGCATGTTTGATCCGCAAAATCCGCCCTTTAAAATATCAGTTCCTGGCTCACTGGGGTTTTGCAGTTCTTTGAAATTGATCCTACTTTATTGTAATTTCAAAGAATGCTCATGATGTGCATCAAGACAAATATCACTGTAAGATCGCATGGGAGTAAAAGTAGGTAATTGGATTGGGACGGTAGAGTTGCAGTTCAACCAAAAGTCTAGAAAATTAAAAGTGAAAACTGGCAACCTCCAGCCACGTTTCTTTTTGTTTTGTTTATTTGCCAGACACGGGTTATAAAAAATTCTAGTCGATTGTTTATTGGGTAGCAATTTGGAATCTTATGGATTCGGAGACTGAAAATATTCCAAGAAATTGCACAAGACAAAAAGCTATCTCCTTGGGGGAATGACCCAACAAGCCAGGCCTAGGGATTACTCAAATCCAAAAGCCAATGTTATGTTATAGCCGAGAGGATATAAAGTGTATGGACCGGCATGGCTACTATACAGTGCATCTCAGAAATAGTACTCAAGATCTTTACCCAAAAAAAAATAGAATAGAAGAGAAAAAACAGAAATATATAATACTCAATATTAGAAAGGGCAACCAACAGATTTAGAGCGGAATTCTCCTTTTCTGATCCAGATGCACTGCTCCATTTCCAGTCCACGATCCGTTCTCTGTCTAAGAAAAATTTTGGACTCCCATCCACACACCACATAAAACGGAGATTCCCGACTTTACCCCCTTCTCTAATTTTTGTTAAAATTTTTTATTTTATTTTAATATGAAAAATATTTTTTATTTTAATTAATTAGTTAAATATATAATTTTTTAAATAAAAAATATATTTTTTACTTTAAATATTATTTTTATTTTATTATTTTTTAGAAATATTAATTATATTATATATATATAAATATAATAATCAGGACTTATGATGTATATATCATCTCCCGCAAAAAATTCAGAATGAAAAAAATTACAAAAAAATCTTTCTCATTTAGAACAGAGTCGGGACAGCAGGATAGCTAATGGCGGTCCAAATTACCATCTCTGCTCAAAGATATTGACAGTCACAAATATCCAACACCGCGACAATGAACTTTGGACAATGAAAGCTCAACACACACACAGAGGTTGTAGTAGGAGTCATAGTCATAGTTAGAGACCACCTTCACCTTATTACACTTGAATTGAATTGAAATAAAATAAAATAAAGGGAAGAAAGAAAGAAACGCACGTAAAGAGGGAGACCTGAACAAGAGTCCCCGGCCACCACATGTGCGCGGGCTCTACCACGTATTTCCTCAATAGTCCAGCCCAACCATATCCCAAAACCTGCAAATGCACCATTTCTCCATTAAATCAGCATAATTTTCATACACAAAGTATTTCCATTTGGACCATTTCCACACTAAAAACCCACCAGCTAGAATGATTCAATGTAACTAATTAAGAAAATTAGGGAAAATTTAATGGAAGAAAACAAGAGGGGGCCGCACCTGTGTAGTGATAATAAGAAGCCAAGAAGACAGAAAAGAAATGCTTCTACCATAAAACGCCTTAATAATATCAACAATACTAACGGCATAAGCAGAACCAAACCCAAAAGCACTTCCAGCATTAGCAAATATAGAAATCAAGACATGCTCTTTCACGTTAAACGGCCCCGGATTAAGGCAGAACTCTCTGGCCCCGAACCCAGGAATTCTGAACTTTAGGTCAGGGAGTACAGCAGCCATGAACCGTCCTATGGGAAGAGTCGCCACCTGAACGGTGATCTGGGTAATGATGAGAGGCTCTGTACGATAAGCAAAAAATTGATTCAAGAAGGAGAGTAGGCAGCAGGAGAAAAGACCTAGAAACCACATCCTGAAAGTCCATACTGGAAGGGAAGGATCATCGGTGGTGGGTACGGTTAATCGGACTTGCTCTATCGGAGAGAGCTCCTCCTCTTCCTCCGTCAGCTTTCTGCGTGGTGGAGCTTCTATCTCTACGGTTCCCATTCCAAGTCGGCTTGGGTCAATACAAGGAAATGAGAATATTCACCTCTTTCAAGTTCCATTTTGGAATCTTGGAACACAGAATTTATGTAAGAAATTCCAGGGGCAACTGAGTAAATTCACTTTTTAAACACCTATATTATAAATTGTGTTTTTTAAAGTAGATTATTTGGAAAAAAAACTAAATTATAATATTCTAAAAAAATAATAGAATTAACATTTAAAAAACTAGTAGATTATAATTTTTTTCTTTTTATATCTTTTTTTGTCAAATAACATGTTGGCTATGTTTAATAAAATTAGCTGATAATTTAACTTCAAACTAATAATTTAGTAGCTGAAAATATAGTAGTTAATAATCTAACTGATTCAATTAAAAATATTTGATAAAACTAACTGAAAAATATAAAATAACATAAATGATATGTTTATATTATTCAAAAATATTATATAAAATCTATCTAAATAAATAATATCAAAATTATGTTAAATATTTAATCCCAATATAATAAATACAAAATTCTATTATTATTATATATATATATATATTAAATAATTTTATAATTATATTATATATAATTTAATAATTATATTATTATTATTATTATAAAATGATAAAAAAAACAAGAATAAAAAATTAAAGAAAAATTATAATCTACTAACTTATAAAAAAATTAGTTTTACAATTTTTACATGCAGTATCTATAGAATTATTGTCATACTTGTAGGATGGAGTCTAGATATTTTTTTATGGATGTAAGGTAAAATCTTGATAAATGTTTGGGATAGAGAGGTTCGGGTTTTGGAGAGAGAGAAAAGAAGCAAGGATAATGACATCTACAAATAATTAATGCCTGTAAATATATTATGACTGTGAATCGTATTTTTCACGATTGATCGGTTTTGAGTCGTAGTTTGCTTTATACAGTGAATAATGATTCACGCCCGTAAAAGATCAGTTACAACTATGAATTTGGGGATATAAAAGTTAACTCCATTCTTTTTCTCCATTTTTGACAAAACAAAATTTACTCTCCATTATTCTCACGAGTTTGAGGCATTTATATACAAATTTTTATTCTAACACACCCAAATAAGTGGGAAACCACCAGATCTTGTGAGGAGATTAAAGTGAAATGAGCATTAGCCAGGATTGTAGCTTGGAAAGGAAGAAATTAGGGCTTGGAGTGAAAATTTCATGACTCTACCCTAACAACTCTTGGATTTGAGTAAGTTGATCTATTCTTTCTCTCAATCTTCCTTTGGTAGTATTAATTTCATATATTTTAAAAGAGTAAGAGTTAACCTAGGGTTAGAAAAAAAAATCCTCTTTTGCTATACGTGGGTTAGGATAAGGTGGAACCATTAAGAATTTTGGGTTTATTAATATTTTAGTTGTTATTTTATAATAGGGGCTATAGTTGGAGAGGAAACTCCCCTCAAGAGAAGAAAAAAACTTGAAAAGAAGAACTAAGAGTTATTGAGGCTTTATTTTTGTGAGATGTTTGTATATAACCCTATATCAAATGTAATGACTGCAATTATGTATTTAATTGTTAAAATGCATGATGGTTAAATTAGAGAAATATTTGCATTGGCGGAAGGTGATATTTTGGCTATGTTAATGATGTAATTATGAGACTTTAGATATGTCATAAATGTGTATGAGGTTAATTAATGTCATTTGGTTAATTTTGGATATGATTGAGTAAATTAGGTTGTGCTTGCAATGAAAAATATATTTACATGCTAGTTTCTTTGATGTTTATGGCATAAAGACATTATATTGGGATTTAATTCCCTCTTGTGTAAGTAAATAAAAATTTAGTTTTAAAACAAATGCACATGTGTTGGTATAAATATTGATAAAGAGGGATACATTAGTAAACCATAGGAATTGTATGAAGAAATGAAAATTTTGGTGCTCAAACATGATTTCTGAAAAATTTCTAGGGTTCATGGGTATGAACGATTGTTCATGACCAAGAATTGTATGATGATTTTGGGATGTAAATATTCACGGATTGTGTCAGCACATGGTTCATGGCTAGTTAAGTCATGAAGGAGTTTCACGAGTGTGAATGAATATTCACCGTTGTGAACCACTAGTATGTAAATTTTCAAAATTTTATTAAATGGATTCTAGAATATTTTAATGAGAATAATGTACATTTGAGCTATAATTACAAGATGAGGCAAATTGATATGCTTAATGTGTGTGTGTGTCACATATTTGAAATGTACGTTTGAGCTATAATTACAAGAAAATTTATGGATTTTCTTTTGATGGATAAATTTTTGAAATTGAATATATATTATCATATCTTATATAGCTACCTTACATATCATTCTTGCATGATTTGTCTTTTACCAAGGCAAAAAGTTACTTATTCAAATACCATAAAACCTAACGCTTATCGCTTAACCTAACCCTAATTAAGAGACCAGCTAGCTAATCAGGTTTTGGTTGCTTTTGAGTTTATCCAGCACAATGAAGCGCAAGACCAGGGAATAAAATTTGGGTGAAGTAGCTCTTCATTAATCAGTAAAGTTTATGATCGGTTGATTGGGATTTTTTCTATTTTAAACATACAAAACATTTTTTTTCCTTCCCACATATGATTCTCTGTTGAATTTTGATCTAATTGAGATTGGTGAAATATTATTATGCTATGTGTTTCATTTGTTAGATAGTGAGTTTCTTTTACTTCTCACAAAGAAAAAGAAAAACACACAGAGAGAGACGATCATTGGAAAAGCAAAGGAGGGAAATATGGAACGGAGAGTTTTTTCTTTTATATATATATATATATTGGTAAAATATCCATATAGGAATATAATGCCTAAATACGAACGTAATCTCTATACATTAATAATTTTTTTTAGGAATTTTAATTAGGTGCCTTTAGATGTATTTAACTTTTGTTCAATTTTTTTTAGAAAAAAAAATTAAATCAATAATGTTAATAATAATAATAGTAGTAGTACATAAACTTATAAAACACACAAAAAAATAAAATAAAATTTCTACAAATTTTGGGGGTTGGAATGGATTTTCACATCATTTTTCATGTACTAACTATATATCAACACGAACAAAAAATCATGTATTGAATTATTCACACCATCAACAAGGGAAATTTCGTTCTACAGGAAGGCCTATTCAAAAGAAAAAAAGAGCTATAAGAAGAGCAAGAATTAATAAATCATCATTCCTAAAATGAAGTTGATAAATAATTCCTTGCACGACAATAACGATACCGTTTCATAAACTCTCCGCTAAAACCTAAAAGCCGAGATCTAGTGCATGGTGACGTAGGATGTGGATGTTACACCGCCAATATGAGGTGAGACTGATAGGTCCACCAACCCCCAAAGTTTTAAGATTTGCAGGAAAGGACGCATATTTTTGTCTTAATATTATTATTACACCTTTCCGTCCCAGAAAAGAAAAAAAAAAAGAAAAAACGTTCACTTTTCATTTTTGCCATCCAAAATTATAGGTTATTTTTATTTGTTGAAATGTAATTATTTTATTCAATTATAAATATATTATTATTTATATATTCTATTATTATTATTATATCACTACTATTTATACTAATAAATAAATCATTCATTAATTACTAATTTTAACTTTTAAAATTTTTTAACTCTTACTCCAAATAATTTTGGCTTGAGTATTAATTTGAATTTTACTTTAAATTAAATAATTATTTTCAAGATAATAATAAAATATAATAATAAATAAAGAGTAATAAATTAACTAATTTTTTTTAGATCTATCTTTCCCGGACAGGAGTATTATTTTTCTAATTATATTGTTTCTCCACCAAACCAACCCGCACTCACGGTCACACCAACCGAGAACCATGATCCAATTTTAGACTCGAAACAGCAGAGAGCATAGCTGGGTCGAGTGCGCAGACAGACAGAGGAGCAGCAACGGCCATGGCTCTTCGCAGATTCTCTTCCTCTCTCAGGAGCCCAGCCAAATCTTTTTTCAATGGCGGTTCCCTCTACACCATGGTTTCTTCATTTCTTCATCTCCAACTCCTCCATGTTCTTTCTTTATTTTTGCGCGCCATATCTGATTCATTTCTTTCTTTAATTTCGCAGACTTCTTTACCTAATCCAGCTGTTCCGGATAAGGAGAAAGCTCGTGCTACTGTAAGCCAATTCTTTCTTCACATTTGCGTTCAAACATTGGATTTGAACGTTTTACACTTAACTAATATGAACGCATTCTGTTTCTCTTAATCCATAGCAGATCTCTTTCTATTTTAAATTTTTACTAATCCACGTTATTGCAAATCAATAATATCAATGATAATAATGGTGACAGTGGATAAAACAATTGAATGCTCCACTCGAGGAGATCGATCCCGAAATAGCTGACATCATTGAACTTGAGAAGGCAAGGCAATGGAAGGTTTGTATATTTAGCTCATGTATTATATTTTATTTATTTTATTTTAGATTAGTATTTCTACTAATTTGATGTTCAAGCTGTGGATCTTATCTTAGGCTGAGTTTTGGATGTTATTGACTTAATTACACACGGTTAGGTAATGACCGGGGCTTCATTGTTTGGAATTTTTAGGGACTTGAACTTATTCCATCAGAGAATTTCACATCCGTGTCGGTGATGCAAGCAGTTGGTTCTGTTATGACTAACAAATACAGTGAAGGGTATCCTGGGGCCAGATATTATGGAGGAAATGAGTATGTTAATGCTGAATCAACCTTACCACGTTATCTTTAATTTCATGTTTTAGGTTACCTTCTAATTTATTGACGTAATATAGCATAAAATGATTAGCACGTTGTGTAGCATTTGATTTCTACATCTGCCTTTATTTTCAATTTTACTAGACAAATCATCTGATAAGCAACCTGTAAATTTTATTTATATAGGTACATTGACATGGCTGAGACCTTATGTCAGAAGCGTGCATTAGAAGCTTTTCAGTTGGACCCTGAAAAATGGGGAGGTAAATGAATCTTCTTATGATATATATATATATATATATATATATAGTATATGTGAATATCATGCAATGAAAAAAAATGGAATGATCTTTGATTAGCTCATATGACTTAAATGCGTTTAAATGAAAAAGGAGGTTTAGAGTCTTAAATTGAAGGCAAAATGAAACGTGCCATAACGACATGTTTGTGCTTATTGAAAATATTTGAAGATTTTGATTTGAGCTTGTGAATTTTGATACAGGTTTGAAACAAGTACTATTAGGAAGACTATTAAATAGACAATAACATGCCGAAATTTAATAAAATTTGACAGTTGCGATTCAATAGTACAGTTATAGGTTAACAGTGTAAACTTAGAAAACCTAAATTAAATTCATAAGATAATAGCTAGTAACTAGCTAATAAGCTAAATAAACTAAGTATCGCCTAGTTAAGGTGCGTAGCACCATCTTGCTTCCTTATTATATAGTAGGGTAAGATGGTGTTACATTTATTATTTTATAACTTTGATTTCATGTTTTTAGCTATTTGATGCTTTTTGCAATTTAGAGAAGATGTTTGGGAAAGTAGCAACTGTTAAAGAGAGTTTAATTATTCTCATGGTTTACATTATAATTTTGTGAGTAAAAATGGCTTTTCTTGATGCTATGAAAGTATAACCTCAGTCGTAACTTTAATGCAGAAGCAAAAACAAAAAACCGTATGACATGGGTAAGGTGCACAGAACAGCAATTAGGTTACTCATCCTTGTTATGGATGGAGAAAGGACTAGCATGAACTTTCTTGAATTTATTTCTCATAGAAGTTATATTGCTAGGCTAAGATAATTACATCCCTTGGATATAGATGTTTGTGTGCCATACACTTGTCATGTTCTTTTTTGGGAATATCATACTGCATAAGTAATTAATATTCATGGTGTGTAGGATGGAAATCCGATACTTAATTTTAAATTGTTGCTGAAGGTGAAATATGTGTATATTATACTCTATATCTTTAGAATTTATGTTTTGATTTTCATCATTTTTAGATATGTATTTAATCTTTCTCTTCCATTTTAATCATATAAAGTTACTTGCTCATTAAAATTAAAGTTTTATTGAAGAGAATGCATATCTTATTCATTGCAGTCAACGTGCAGTCACTGTCTGGATCCCCTGCTAACTTTCAGGTTTACACTGCATTATTGAAACCTCATGAGAGAATCATGGCGCTTGATCTTCCCCATGGTGGACATCTTTCGCATGGTTATCAGGTGCTCATTACTTGGTATTATGTGCACACATGTGTTCGCCATATCTAATTCTGTTTTTGGTCGTAAGTGGCCATGACAAATGTAACTACTGAATAGTTTAATTGAAATGATTGCATTTCATAACACTTCTAATATTATTTAATTGTCTTCTTTATTCCAAACACTAATTTTTTTCAACCCCCAATCACAAAGTTCTTTCTTTTTGCTTAACTTTTCCCTGTCCTTTTAATGTATTTCTGTTACTTAAGGATTTTTCTTAAATTCTGTAAGTTATTTATATATCTCAACTGTAATTTGTTGTAGTGGTTTAGGTATTACCTGAGGAACAATGTTATATGTATGTAAGAGTATGATGCAGATGTTTATTTCCATTTCTTTTGCTATTCTGCAGACTGATACAAAGAAGATATCTGCTGTGTCCATATTTTTTGAGACAATGCCATACAGATTGAATGAGAATACTGGTTATATTGACTATGATCAGGTACTCTGTCATTCTATTATGCTATTTCTTATCTAGGTCGAAATTTCCATTTCAAAGGTTAGAAACTCTAAACTCCAAAATCTACTAGTGTTAATTGGGTTTGATGATTTACTTTCCAAATTCTAGTAAAGTGGATTATCAAAAATAGGCTTTGTTGCGCAGAGGTTCCGTGTGGCATAGGATGGTAGACTTAAAGAGAGAAATATAAGTGAGAAGAACTACAAAAAGAAGTGGGAGTCACCATCAGTCATTATGTGGGTATAATGGGATCACCTAAAATTACTTCTATGTGTTATCAGATTTGGGTTCATGAATCAAATAGATAGAAGAGGGGCTAGGAACATAGATTTTTCCTTATGAATATGAAATTGCATTTCAGATAAGTACATAATTGTTTCTATGTTTGGCTGACTTGTGGAAATGAAATTGTTTGCAGTTGGAGAAGAGTGCTGCACTCTTTAGACCAAAACTTATAGTTGCTGGTGCAAGTGCTTATGCACGCCTTTATGACTATGCACACATCCGTAAGGTCAAAAGGCAGCCAACAAATGCAATAAATGCAGTCATATATCATTTATGTTTCTTGTACTACTTATTTGATATCACAAAATTTCTTACTGATGTATTTGACAGGTCTGTGACAAGCAAAAAGCAATTTTGTTGGCTGATATGGCACACATTAGCGGGTTGGTTGCTGGGGGTGTTATTCCATCTCCATTTGAATATGCAGATGTTGTAACAACCACAACCCACAAGTCACTTCGTGGTCCACGAGGAGCTATGATCTTCTTCAGGAAGGGAGTAAAAGAGATCAATAAACAAGGGCAGGAAGTGAGTTCAAGTTTCAAATTAAAGCTAAAAACAAAGCACTATGTTTCTTTCTTTTTTTTTTTCTTTTGGTTAGAAGAGGTGCTTTAATAACTCATTTTCATTATTGATGCTTTCCTATACTCATTTCTGTCATTCTGGGTTCCTGAATATAGAAGCACTGATGTAAAATACCTAGATTAATTGAATTTATGATTGAGTTCTATCCTAATGCAACAGGTGAAATATGATTACGAAGACAAAATTAACCAGGCAGTTTTTCCTGGACTTCAAGGTGGTCCACATAATCACACAATATCTGGTTTAGCAGTTGCTCTAAAGCAGGTAGGCTTCTCCAACGGGTCCCAGGAAATTGCTGTTCCATTAGTTGCAGCAAAGCAAGATTTTGGTGTTCAATACCAAATCTGGAAATTCTTAGAATCATTTTGACAAAGTTTGTGATTTGGATTGTTGAATATTGCCTTTTCAGGTCATGACCCCCGAGTACAAGGCATACCAGCAACAAGTTCTCAGTAACTGTTCCAAGTTTGCCCAGGTATCCTTAATGTGCTGATGCAAGTATGCTGGAAATATATGTATTTATTTTTCAAGCATGTGAATGCTATATTTATTATCTTGCTGGATGATTTAACAGTAATTGGCACACTATTAAGTTTGTTTTACATGCAGATCTTACTAGAGAAGGGCTACGAACTGGTATCTGGTGGAACAGAAAATCATTTAGTCCTGGTCAATTTGAGAAACAAGGTAAAAGGAAATAAGTTTCCTTCTCTGGTCTAAATAATTTAGATTACAAGCCTACTATAAAATAAAACAAATTTGGAGATGTAATCCATATAATGACTCTGCTGAGATGTTTTCTGGTGTTGATGAGTCCCAAGAACAAATTCTAGGCTTTAGTTTGGAGAATTTTCACTGAGATGATTGGCAATTATAATCATTATGAAAATGTCAAGCTAGTAGCTTGTTACTTTTAAACTGAAACATTCTCATGGAAAGCTTTGAGCAAGGACACGTGTAAATCAAGTCTTTTCATCTGTGTTGCACGTATGAATGCTGTACATCTCTTGTAATGAAAATGAGTACTTCAAAGCAAATCTTTCATTTGTCATTCTCATAAAACTTCTCTGTAATATATTGCAATCTGGATCAATAATTTGCTTTCGGAATTCTTTTTTGGCAGGGTATTGATGGATCAAGAGTTGAGAAGGTTTTGGAGTTCGTTCATATTGCCGCTAATAAGAACACTGTTCCTGGTGATGTTTCTGCAATGGTTCCTGGTGGAATTCGCATGGGTAAGAGCTGCATTCCTCAATCATTTCACCTATATATTGTTGGTTATATATTCAGCATTTTCAGAACTAATTGGTTTCTGGTGCTTCAGGAACCCCAGCTCTCACATCTAGGGGTTTTGTCGAGGAAGATTTTGTGAAAGTTGCCGAGTTCTTTGATGCAGCTGTGAAGTTGGCATCAAAGATCAAGGCAGATACTAAAGGTTCTATTCTATCCACTCACAAAATTATTTATGTATTCTACATGTTCTAGGTCTAGCTTGTCGTTTACTTCCAACAAGTACATATGTGTTGATGACAGGCCTGTGTTTACTTTATATTTAGGAACAAAGCTGAAGGATTTTGTAGCAACTTTGAAGTCTAATTCAGGCATTCAATCTGAGATTGCACAGCTACGTCACGATGTTGAGGAATTTGCAAAGCAATTCCCGACAGTTGGTTTTGAAAAAGAAACAATGAAATGCAAGGACTAAGAAGACTTTAAGGTATCTTCTTTCGTTTAACTATTAGACCACTTGCTACTGGATTACGCATGTTTCTTGGGTGAAAGCATTTGATGTCACTTTTTTGGTCTATGATTTGGGAATCTATCGTAATAAATATGTGGGAAGATACTTTTAAGGTGACATTTCGTGAAAGCCAATAAAAGCAAATAAAAGAAAACAGAGAGAGTTTATTTAGCAGTATACTGAATAATGGAGAAAAGGAAACACCAGAGGTGTTTATTGCTTCTTTTTGGAGCACACTAAATACATCAGATGTAGGCCATATAGATAGCCAAAGAACTAAGAACAAATTCCTAAAAATCTGCAACCACTTGCAAAAAAATCCCAACTAAGTTTACAACTGATACTCCATAATTTGACTTCATGTTCCTAAAAAATTGGAACTGATTTATTCAATGTAAGCTTAACAGCGCTTTCATTATCACAATTAGTCTGGACGGCATAATCAAGTTTACCCAACATATCTCCTATTAACCTCTTCAACCACATATTCCTGTGCAGCCATACTTGCTGCCACATATTCAGCTTCAGTGCTAGATAAAGCAACCACTGAGTGCTTCTTGCTGCACCAAGCTGAACCGGTACTGAAGCAGTAGCCTGAAGTTGAATGTTTGTCATTCGCATCTCCAGCCCAATCTGTATCGGTAAAACCGCTTAACAAGAACTTTTCATGCCTCTTGTAAACTAGACCATAATCAAATGAGCCTTTTACATAACGAAGAATTCCTTTTGCTGCTTCTAAGTGAGAACTTGTTCGATCCTGCATGAATTGGGAAACTACACCAACCAAATAAGCAATCTCAGGTCTTGTGATAGTTAAATAGATTAAACTACCAACAAGTTGTTGAAATTTTCTAGCATCCTTTAGTGGCTCTCCTTCATCTTTCATCAATTTTAGATGTGGCTCCATTGGAGTGGCTTTTTCTTTTGACTCCCCCATGCCAAAACACTGCAAAAGCTTCGTTGCATAGCCTTTTTGAGAAATAAAATACCCTAGATATGATTTTTCAATTTCCAGACCAAGAATGCAGCTAGCCTCTCCCAAATTCATCTCAAATCGAATAGAGAGTTCATTTTTCAGCATGGAAATTTCAGCTTCATTATCTCCAGTAATTATCATATCATCCACATACAACAAGACTATCAAGTGCATATTTGATTCTAATTTAACAAACAAACTTGAATCTGTATCAGAGCAACTTTATCATACCAAGCACGTGGTGCTTGCTTAAGGCCATATACCGGCTTCTTAAGTTGACACACGTGGTGATGATACTACTTCGAACCATATCCTTTAGGCTGCTCCATAAACACTTCACAATCCAATTCTCTGTAAAGAAAGGCATTCTTTACGCAAGTTGTCACAACTTCCAATTTTTGAATGCTGCAAGAGAAATAATGGTTCTTATAGTTACCATTTTTGCAACCGGACTAAATGTCCCCTTATAATCTAGCCCATAGCTTTGAGAGAAGCCACATGCAAGAAGTCAATATTTGTATTTTTCAACAGCCTCATCTGAACTTTTCTTCAAACGATACACCTATTTGCAGGTGATACGTTTGCAATTTTCTGGTTTTGGCACCAACTCCCATGTCTGATATTTGTTCAACGCTTCAATCTCTTCTTGCATGGCTGCTTCCCATTTTGGATGACCTTTAGCTTCTTCGTAACTAGTTGGTTCTTCATCCGATGCTCCTAAAAAGAAGCATGAAGTAACGGTGCAATGATTAAGCTGAACCTCATAATCTTTGAGGTAATTCGGCTGTCTTCTCTCACTTGTCGACCTTCTTCCAGCTTGTTGTTCACTGCCATTTGAGTTGTGTTGAGTTGAAGATTCAACAGTGTTTGAATCTTGCAAGTTATTGTCAAGAACCAGCTGTGAACTTTCTTGATCATCATCCAGAATAGCTTCTTGAAGTGCAGATTTCTGGGCTGAATAATAGGAGGATACTTCATCGAACACCACATCTCTTGAAGTGACAAACTTCTTGGTTTTTGGATCCATGCACCTCCATCCTTTTCTACATGAATCGTAACCGACAAAAACACACTTTTTTGCTTCTTAGGTCACGTTTGGTTCAATTATATGTTGGAATATGGACATAACAAATCAAACCAAATACCCGAAAGTAATTTACATTTGGCTTTACATCATATAAAATTTGAAAGAGGGATTTTTCTTTACCTGGCCATGGAGGTAGATGATTTATTACATGGCATGCACATTGAATAGCTTCAGCCCAGAGCTCTCGAGGGAGATTTTTATCATGCAGCCATGAAAGACTTCTAATCTTGTATATACAAGGTGAGCTAATTTCCTTTCAGAAACCCCATTCTGCTGTGGAGTATTTGGACATGTCATTTGCCTCAAAATGCCATTGTCAATACAATATCGAAAGAAATCATCTGACATGTATTCACCTCCGTCGTCACTTCGCATGCTTTAACTTTTTTTCAAAATTCCTTCTCTACAGAACTTTTAAATTCAACAAACTTTGACAATGCTTCAATCTTTTCTTTCAAGAACTTCACCCACGTATATCTTGAAAAATCGTCTACCAACACCATGAGATCGTGATATCCGCTATAACTTGGTGTTTTGTTGGTCCCATTAGGTCTGCGAGCACCAATTCAAACGGGGCTGATATGTGATTTGACAATCTTTTGAAAGGAAGGCGATGTAATATGCCATATTGACAGCCTTGACAATTCACATCTTCATGTACACTCTTCAAAGTTGGCACGCCATCTATCAACTTGTTTGAAGAAATTTGCTGCAACATTTGATAACCCAAATGACCCAACTGAGCATGCCAAATTGCAGCATTATTGGTTTGGCTAGTTTTCTTTACATAAGCTTCACTTGCTGGAACATGATAGACATCATTTAGTTTGATATTTGTATCAGCAACAACAATCTCCAAAACTCCTTCCTTCATTACCGGGTAAGTAGAGTTGTCAGCTGTGCTTATAACTCTTTCTCCATTATGTCGGCAACTCTGAAAGTAGTGAATCATTTCTGGTTACATGATGAGAGCAACCAGAATCAATAATTCATTCTTGCTTGCCATTTTCATGGTTGAAAAGAGCTGGGACTGTTTTAGCAGCAGCATAGTTCCTTCCTTCAACTACTTCGGTGGTGAAGAACTGTTCCCATTTGAGTGGTTCACTGCCTTTATTCTCACTTGCAACATTTGCCTTGGAAAGTTTCAGTCTACAATTTTTCTTCATGTGCCAAATTTTCCACACCTATAGCACTTGATAGGATTAGTATTTTGTGAGCTGCCACCAGTAGCTTCTTTTCCGGCACTTAATCCCTTCTCACTGTTCTTGTTTCCAGCTGTTGTGTTTTTCTTGTTTTGTTTTCCCTTTGAGAAGAGGACATCTGTATTAAAACTCTTTGCCATTTGCTTAGCCAAAGCCCTCTCAGTTGGAAAGCAAATTTTCTAGTTCTTCAACTGAAGGTTGCTTGACTCATCCTTGAATGGAGGTCACAAAAGGGGTATACTCCTTCAATCCTTGAATGCGAAAGCTTCGTAATCTAGCTTCACTTATCTTCTCATCCGGGTCTAATTCTAAAAGTTTAGCACAAATACTTGTAGTCCGTAAGAAATATTCATAAATAGGCATACCTCATTGTGTTAGCATTGCCAATTCGTTTTCCAACAACTGCAACCTGGTTGTATTCTTTTTGGAAAACAGCCTCTCAAGTATCTCCCAAACTTCCTTTGGTGAACTTACATCACGAACATGAATTCTTTGCCAATTGAAGTCCTTAGAGCATAAAGAGCTTTACACATTTGATCTTCCATTGCCTCCGTGGTTCAGCATTTTCCGGCATATCAGAAGGAATTTCTGCATCACCAACAAGTTCCCACAGGTCTTGACCTTGAACTTGAATTTAAGCCTCCATACACGTTCTTCAATACTTGTAGTTTGTCCCTACAAGCTTCTCGACACCGTACTGTGCATTTGAACTACTTCCCTGTTTGCTAACTCCATACTGCATAAAACTTCCCCCTCCACAACTTTCAATCTCTTCCAACAAGACAAACTTGATAGACAAGAAGAAAGAAAGCAACGTCATAGAACCTATAGCAGAGAAAGTTTATATAGCAGTATACTGAATGTTTATTGCTTCTTTTTGGAACACACTAAAAGGGTGTTCAGGATTGCTGTTAGGTGTCAAAAAAACAGGTTTAGAATTTTTTTGATTTAATTGACTGATTTTTTTAATTTTTTATAAACTGTTTTTCTCAAATCTGCTTCTACGAAAAGTATTTATTTACACATTTCTCTCCAAAAGTAGTTTTCAAAACTTAAAATATTTAAAAATAAAATTTTTTTCTCTGGCAAATCCAATGCGAAACGGACCCTAAATACATCAGATGTAGGTCATATATACAGCCAAAGAACTAACAAAAAATTCCCAACTAAGTTTGCAACTGATACTTCATAATCTGACTTCACGTTCCTAAAAAATAGGAACTGATTCATTTTGATCTGGTAAAACAAAATCAAACAAAAGAAAGAAGAAATAAGTAACATGCACTGATTTTTAACAAATACAACTGTTCATATATTGGCATATTTTTAATGACATCATGGATATTCTAACAGTTTTTGCCATTTCTGTAGGAATCATAAAACCTATCAATATTTGTCGTATATCTAAATCGAAACACTATGATTCCGTGAATCATTGTTTCTATGTATTCCTTATGCAGATACATTTGTTGGAGAATCTACAAATAGGAGTGTATTTTTATACGTCAAAAGTGACTGAAAGACGAATGCTCCAGGACCATTGATTTTTCTGTCCGAGGAGCATGATGGATTTATTTTTTCTGCACAAAATTATATTTATACTTCTCATGGCTGAGAGATTAAGATATCACTAAAAATGAGAGGACTGAAAGGTTTAGCGAAGTTTTCAAGCTGTGTATTACAGGTAAGCGTGAACTGTGCACAATAATGAGATAATTTCCGGAACTTCCATTCCATGTATTCTTATGAGATCGTATTGCCATTGTTCAAGTCCTATTTCTCCAATAATCGCAATTGTCCCATACCAATTAATATTTGGAGTTTTACTTCCAACTTAATACGAATGCAAACTAACAACTAATAAAGCTAAAAGGTAGTCTTGAAGAAAGATACAACTGAAGATGGATAATTGCTCAACTAGTTTTCAATGGTTTCAACTCCCAACTTCCGAACTATGGATCTAGCAGTATATTCATAATAATTGACAAGGCTAATAGAAAGAAAGAAGGTAGATATGGCAAAACCCAAAAAGAAAAACAGTTAAGAAGTCGGAACATTACGAACCGCTGCAAGTTTAAATTACTATAATGCAGATTAAATAGCTAAGATATTGACTTTGGTGCTTCTCTTACCTCGAGCAATCTTATTTTGAATTAATAGGATAAATTTTTCAGACCGTTTTTTAATTTATCCTTAATACATAATAATGTCTATCAATTTTAATTTGTGCAATATAGGTTTCACCCATTGTACTTAATGATTAGACACTATATCACCTCCAACACAAAAGAATTGTTTAAATTACTATAATGCAAATATTGTTAAATAGCTAAAATATTGACTTTGGTATTTCTCTTGCCTCCAGCAATCTTATTTTGAATTAATAGGATAATTTTTTCAGACCGTTTTTCAATTTATTATTAATACACATTAATCTCTATCAATTTTAATTTATAGTATAAATATTTTTTAATTTTAATTTGTGCAATAGGTTTCATCTGTTGTACTTAATGATAGGACATTATATCACCTCCAACACAGAAGAATTGTTCTTCTTTTTATTTTTTTGCTTAAGAGTTATTTATCCATGTACAATTTTTCTATTAAAGAAAAAAATTTCAGTTAAGCACATTTTCATTATTCATATAAAAATCAATAAGAATCTATGTGTATTTCATATAAGAGGTGATGTAGTGTCTAATTATTAAGGATAATATGTGAAACATATGCAAACAAGTCAGGATAATATTTATGTTACATAAATTAAAATTAAGGAATATTTATATTACAAATTGAAGTTGAAAGATATTAGAGTAAATTAATGCTAAGCTGAGGGATAGTCGGTAAAATTTACTTCGAATTAATAAGATCAATAATTTTTATTGATGGATTTATTTTTTTTAATTTACAACGAGAAAGGAATAATAAAATTATGATCATAATTTTTAGATTTAGATTTATTACTTATATAAATCTAAGTTACTTTAATTGATCAAATTAAAAGAAGTTTTATTGGTTCAAATAAGAAAATATCCCAAAAAAATATAAATTAGTTTTTCTTATTACATTTAAAAAAAATAAAATCAAGCAATTTTTTTTAAAATTGTCTTTTTTTTTTTCTTATTTTATAAGCACATAATATTTTCTAAAAAAAAATTATATTTCATGAATGATTTTTTAATCATTTAGTTTTTATTAAAATGGTTAATAGATTTTTTAATGAAATCAAATTGTAGTTTTTTAGAAAAACGTAGAAATAATTTATTATCTTTATTGGGATCTATTGGCCCCACTGCTTCCCTTCCCTTCCCTCCATAATTCTATCTCAGTTCTCAATTCTCATCCAAGTGGATAGGAGAGGCCTTTTCCCCTTAGATTTCATGGCTTCTTTGCCTTCAGTTACTCTCAGTGGCTCTCTCAAGCTTGAACCTGAACTCAAAAAACATCCCTCCTCTTCTCTTACTATAGACAAGGTACTCTCTCTCTCGGTGACTCTGAGTTATTTATTCAACTTGATAATCCATGGAATATAGGTGTTGTCGACACCTTATTATTATTTTGGAATTTCTTGTAACAGGATCACTTCTATTTGATGATAACATAATAGGCAGACTAGAGATTTGAAAATATTGCTCTTTTAGCTTTTGGAAACTGTTCTTGCTTGATTTTTAACGGTTCAATGCAGTAATGCATGAGAATCTTTGCTTTCTTACAGCAAGAATAATAATAATAATATAATAATAATAATAATAATAAAGGGAAAAGAATGCTTTTTTAGTTGTCTTGTTTTGTAATTGTTTCTAATATTTTGCTAATTATGGTATCTCAGAGTACGAGCATTTCATATCAGAGAAGTCCTATAAATACTACCCAATTGGATAGAAGTTTAGAACCAATTAGGCCTTTGGATTTCGAAGAAGCTCTTTCTTTAATTAAAGAGAAAAGGAAGATTGAGCCCTCTTATTATCTTCCTCTGTTACAAGAATGCATACGCAAGACTTCCATCTCGGATGCCCAAATTATTCATGCGCACATGATAAAGACAGGAACCCATAAAGAGTTTGCCTTGATTTCATATCTCGTAAATGTTTATGCAAAATGTGGAGCCATAGAAATTGCTCGAGAAGTTTTTGATGATTTGCCCAGAAGAGATGTTATTGTTTGGACAACCCTTATGACTGGTTATGTTCAAAATTCACAACCAGAAGTAGCCATTGAAGTTTTTCGAGACATGTTGGAATCTGGGTGTTTTCCTTCAAATTTCACTCTGGGAATTGCTTTAAATGCTTGTTCTTCTTTGAACTCTACCGAATTGGCAAAACAATTGCATGCCTTCATTATTAAATACGAGATTGACTATGATTCAAGTATTGGAAATGCTCTCTGTAGCTTCTACTCAAAATTTGGCAGCTTGGAATCTGCTATTAATGTCTTCCGGAGCATTGAAGAAAAGAATGTGATTTCATGGACTGCTGTTATCTCTGCTTGTGGTGAAAATAGTGAAGCAGCAATGGGTTTGAGATTCTTTGTTGAGATGCTTCTGGAAGATAATGAGCCTAATGAGTTCACGTTTACAACAGTTTTTAGCTTGTGCTGTGTGATGATGGCTTTAGGTCTGGGGAGACAAGTTCACTCGTTGAGCATTAAACTTGGTTATCAATCAAGCCTACGAATAGTGAATTCTATCATGTATATGTACCTCAAATGTGGGTGCACAGACGAAGCACAGAAGTTGTTTAATAAGATGGACTCTACTAACTTGGTTACATGGAATGCAATGATTGCAGGCTATGCCCAAGCAATGGATCTGGCAAAGGATGATTTTTCTGCACATCAAAGTGGAACTGAGGCACTCGGCATCTTTTTGAAATTGAATCGTGCAGGCAAGAAGCCTGATTTATTCACCTTGTCAAGTCTCTTGACTATATGTAGTAGGCTGTTGGCCTTAGAACAGGGGGAACAACTTCATGCTCACACCATTAAATCTGGGTTTTTATCAGATGTGGTTGTGGGAACTGCACTAGTTAATATGTATAGTAAGTGCGGAAACATTTGGGAAGCAAGTAAAGCTTTTCTGGAGATGCCCACAAGAACTTTGATATCATGGACTACAATGATTACAAGTTTTGCACAACATGGTCAATCTCAGCAAGCCCTGCAACTGTTTGAGGATATGAGGCTAGCAGGACTTAGACCAAACCAGATTACTTTTGTTGGCGTTCTAGCTGCTTGTGGCCATGCTGGAATGGTTGATGAAGCACTTGAATACTTTGAAATTTTGCAGAAAGAATACAGAATTAAGCCTGTGATGGACCATTATGGATGTCTGGTCTCTATGTTTGTGAAATTGGGTCGGTTAGATGAAGCTTTTGATATCATCAAGAAAATGGATATTGAGCCCAGCGACTTTATATGGTCACTTTTGATTGTAGGATGTAAAATTCATGGAAAGCAAGAGCTAGGATTTTATGCTGCTGAGCAGTTACTCAAACTCAAGCCAAATGACCTTGAGACTTATGTCAAGTTGTTGAATATGTATATCTCAGCAGAGAGGTGGAAAGATGTTTCCAGAGTGAGAAAATTGATGAAAGAGGAAGAACTTGGAAAATTGAAGGACTGGAGCTGGATTAACATAAAGGACAAGGTTCATTCATTCAAAACAACTAGGCGGTTGCATCCTTACAATACAGAGATGTATACATTCTTGGAAGAACTTCATGATAAAGCAAAAGGCCTTGGATACCAGCTGCCATATCATATCGAGGCGATTGATGATGATGATGATGATGCCGATGATAATGAAGAGGAGGAGGAAAAGAAAACGCACTCTTCTGCTCTTTACCATAGCGAGAGGTTGGCAATTGCGTTTGGGCTGTTGAATACACAAAGATATGCACCGGTACGAGTTATCAAGTGTGTGACCATGTGTAAGAATTGTCATGATTTTATTAAGGTTATCTCATTACTTTGTAGCAGAGAAGTCATCGTTCGAGATAGCAAGCAGCTTCATAAATTCACTAATGGACACTGTTCATGTGCAGATTTTGGAGACCTACTTTGATATTTTGGTATAGTTGTCTTGGGTTAATCATGCTAATCATTTCTTCACATATTTTACCAACTTATGAATACTTATTGGTTTGTTATACGTTCAAAGGGAAGCAGTCAAGTCGAAATGAGATAAATACCAGCTGCTCCTCTTTTCCTTCTCTGTTTTGTTTTTTATTTATACGAAAATTTTAAACTTGAATGCTTCAGGTTTCAAAACCTCGGTCTCAAGTTTTTAACCAATTAACATTTTTTTTTAAAAAAGTTTATTCTTTATAACAAAAATTAGCCTAATTACAACCTTCATACACAGATCTTACAATAGCCATCCTTTCCTTTTAAGTGACTGCTATTTATAGATAGGTAATTAAGACATTTAAACAAATGTAGATAAATAGCCAACTTCTCCAAAAAGTTAGCTAGTTAGTATAAGTGCACGATCATAAATGTAGAATTTTGGAATAATTAGGCTTGACTAGATCCAATAAACTCAATCCTAGTATAAACCGTGTATGACAATGTTAAATTCTCATTGAAATCTATCACAAGCCGATGACTACAAATTAGCATTTACAATGCTAAATGATCAAACAAGCCTAATGAGTAAAGACTTACAAACACTATGATATCAAATAGATATATAAATTTCTGTCATTTTTCCCTTTAAGCTTTTTTCCCCCTTCCTTCGCACAGAAGGGAATCCAAGTTTGCAGATATGTCAAACATGGATCTGTGTAATCTGCAGTGCACCTTCTTACCAAAAATATATTTTACCTGTGCACAAATGATGCACACATACTGCAACAAAATAAGCGTGCGAGTACATCATGATATAACATGAATCAAAATTCAACGTTTCTTGCTCTTTGACTTGTTGATCCTAGATTTGCTTGATTCAGTAGGTGGCTTCCAGATTATATCCTCAAGATTACTACAAAAGTTCTTGTAGAACTGTTAAAAGAAACGAGCTTCCCTTAATAATTAGAAATTAAATGTGCAGGCACACAGAAAATCAGCTCTAAAAACATACATGCAAATGAAAATGAATCTTAAACAACGGACCTTGAGGTAATCTGCAGCATCTCCAGCCGCTTTCTGAATGTCTACCATAAGAAACGAGGGAGCAACTTCAAAAACCTTCAGCCAAAAGAGGAATTAACAAATTAACATGCTACAGCAGACAAAAAAATAGAGCAACTAATATTCTAGTGCAGGGTTGGGCTGAAAACATACTTCTAGAATAACTGAGAAATGAGCTGTCTTATTAGCAGAAAGGCCTTCCACTCTCATCTGCAAAATGAACATAATATCCACTTAGATGGAATGTAAACATACCACTAGGTAAGTTAACTTCAGTCGACATTAATAAGCAATAGAATTATGGTAAATTCCAAGTTGTCTACCTTATAATTACGAATATGTGTCTTAAAACCCATTGATTGTGCAACAACTTCCATGCTTGACAACACAACATTTGCTGGCTTCTGTGAGACAAATCGTGTTTGATACTTCACAGAGTCCTGTTAGGAGTAAGAAATTCGGGCATCCCACATTTAATGCTTAACAAACAATCATGGGCCTATGATTTTTTAGAAGATCAATGGGAGGTGAAATTCAAAACAGGTTTGTGAAGTTCTAGGCTCCGGCCAATATAAAGAACTGTTAGCAGCTTTTATTATATGCATCTTCACATGATGTTCAAGATGTGAATCAAAAACTCTTTGTGATAGAAACTAAGATAATTATATGAACATAGTTGATGACTTGTACCTTCCCACGGTCAAAGAGTGTCGCAAGGTTCAACCCTTGAGACAGAATTATCAAGTCAAATGCATTAAGAATCAAAGGACCTGTATCCTCATTCCCAAACTGTTCATCATCCTTTTGTTCCTGCAGCAAACCATCTTATCAAGAATGCTAACAGGAAAGTAGAATACTAGTACATAAAGGATACATGCAATAGCATTCAGTTCGGATATTATCAATTTCAATTAAAGGTGGCAACCCCCTCTTAGCTATATAACCCAGATTCATCTTTAATTCGCCAACTATACAGCAAGATGACCTTCTTATCAAGAATCAAAATTCAAAGCGATGTCTCTCATATATCTCTAAGAAAATCACAGCCAAATAAGTAGAACATGAACGAAGAGAGAAGGCAAGACTGACAGACAGCCCAAGTGAAAGCACAAGAAAAGCAGGTACAAAATATCTCCATTCAAAATCACTATACGAATGGTGGAAAAGCACTATATGGTATTTTGATGGAAATGTAAGGACGAAAAGGATCTTTCAGAATAAAGAAAAATATAAAACTCAACCATCATTGTGTTTTTATCCAAGACTTTTCTCATAATACAACTATTCAAGATATACAAAATGGGCAGCACAGTAAAAGGATCAGGGACAATTGACTGTTATCCTGCCAATTTGTGGATGAAGAGCAGGAACAATTCACAGTATATGAGGGTTCAGTTACCGCTAGCAAAAAATGAATTTTGTAAAAATATAATCAACTAATCAAACACTCAGATAAGAATTAAATATCAAAAATATGTCTTTAATTGCTGCAAAATTTTGAAAATGCCAGCACTGAATGAACCTCTGGATCATTAAAAGCTGCATTCACATCGTCCAGGTTTACGTCTTCGTACTCAATAAGTCTGGCAGGAACATAACTTTTCTTAAACCACTCATCATCCCGTATATGCTCAATGGTTACACGCTGCATGGAGAGAGAGACATAGGGAGAAAGAGCATCTCAGAGACAACCAAAAAAAAAACTAGTTTAAAAGTAACTAATTTGCAGCAAAATTTGACAGAACTAAATACAACAGCATGAGGGGGGGAAAACCAAGTAGAATCCCTCATTTAGCAGTTAAAAAGAATACAAGCTCTAAATCACAAAACTGAGTACATAGAATATAAAAATGACATGAGATTTCTGAGACATTTTACCATCTAATCATGCAAAAATTTTCTTCCAATTTCTCAACAGGCCACTTAAAAAATGAGTTCGAATTTTGAAGTGATTAGTGAGAGTGAACAGATCAAGTTCCATTGACATTTTAGAAATTTTCCTAAGCTATCATCTACATAACTATAATTGCTATGGGTATTGAATATCAAGGGAGTTCTAATCATATTCTATTTTTAGTTTCAAATTTTGTCATTTAGAATATAATCAGTTAATAACATCAGTGCCCTGTTGCGCTGCAAGTACTTACAGTTTCAGGATTTGGATCCAAAATTCTATGAATAAGAGATTTTGCTCCCACTGGAAACCATGAAGGGCAAGAAAAGTCTGCCTTCTCAATCTGCAGAAAACAATTTTAAACAAAAGATGAATTAATCAACTGTTAAATAGATATTGATACTTGAAGCAGAATCTTAGAAAAGCTAGAAGCAAAAAGAAAAGTCCTTGAGGCGAGGTCTAAAGTTCAGATAACTAAGATGAGGCATTTGAACTCATGCACTGAGAATAAAGATGATGAATAATATCAGCATCCCAAAGAAAGTGCACCTAATGAAAGATGACAATAATTATACTGGAGCAATGACAAAATCTACTATATTGCTTTCCTAGTGATTCCTTTTGACCCTCAAGGTCAAGTGAGTTGGCTTATAGGATTGGAACCCAAAAAGTCATTTCTGCGAAATATCATACGAGTACTTGTGATAAAAATTCATGCCTTACTGTATAACGTGGTGAGATCCAGTTCATCAAATGGAAGATATCCAGCCATCAATACATAAAGGATGACCCCACAGGACCAGACATCTGCCACAGCACCATCATAACCCTTGTGACCGAGTACCTAGAGCAAGCATTGAAAATTTACTGGAATACACATGAAAAATAGGATTGCATTCAACATATGGACCAAACTACTCTTACACTCACCTCAGGTGCCACATAGTTGGGAGTTCCACATGTTGTTCGCAGCAGGCTCACTCCCTATGCACAAGCATCATCAAGCACCAAAAAGACTGTTATTACCTCAACTACTATAATGCCATATAGATTTAAAAACAGGAGCTCTTACCAGTATCTTACCTCTTCAGGTGATGCACTAAGACCGAAATCTGAAATCTTTAAATTTCCTTGTGAATCAAGCAAAAGATTTTCAGGCTGTAAAGGAAACAAAATTGGCTTTAAGGTTCTAATGCAACAGAAGCTGAGCAATAACTTATCAGGTATTTCCCAAAGAACACCTTTAAGTCTCTATGGTAGACTCCTTTACTGTGGCAATAATCCACTCCATCAATAAGCTGTTGAAAGTATCTCCTAGCTTCAGCCTCGCTAAGACGTCCGTGATGCACCTGCATTTACAAGGTAAACATGAAACCTTTACTAATGCTTCTGAGGACTACTGACAGAAGGTCCATCTTGCATTGTTGATCTGAATTCAGTTACTCACTATTTTATCAAACAGTTCACCCCCTGTGATGTACTCCAAGATTATATAAATCTTAGTGCGACTTGCTAAAACCTAAACAATGCAGTAGAAGTCAGGACAAAGCGCAACTGATGATAAAACAAGACAAAACATCTTGATATCCCAACAAGAATTTTGAGAATAAGTCCCATGCCTCATGCAATCGTACAACATAAGGATGTCTGACAAGCTTCATTATAGATATCTCCCTCTTGATCTGCGAAAAAAAAAAAAAAAACGTTGACACGGTAAGGTAACATACTATCAGAGGAAGTTGCATATCGTATAGAATTTAAGTCATAGCAACAATTTAAAGTATTTAACTCAAACTTTCTGCTGAACCGATCTGATCGTAAACTTTTCTTTTCCTAAAATGTCTGTGAAAGCCATTCCATTCTAGGTAGCAGGCCAAGGGTTCACATTTCTAAAAGATAAAGAGTAAAATATGGTCATTAAGCTCAGGATCAACCCCGCCAACATCTTGCAGCTGAAGCTAATTAGCTTGCTTTAGAAGCCCCAAAATTTATGAGCCCGCTGAAGGAATTATAGAATTGGGAGTACTATAAAGTTTCTGAGGATTGAGCTGAAATGGGTAATACACTGCAATCGTAGAGGCATAGAACTTTACCAACCAAAATATTCAGTAAAGCATAATCCAATTTCGCCCTCTTGTAAAAACATTAACAACAATTTGGAACAAAATATTATCCCCTCAAGTTTTCCACAAAAGGGGGAAAAATAAAGCTCGGTTCTTCACTCCAAGCAAATATTTTTACCTGATCGACCATCTTGTGTTTGATGATGGTGCTGCGATCGAGCACTTTCATGGCAACACTTTCGCCGGTCTCGGTGTTTTGAGCGAACTTCACCTTGGCGAAGGTTCCTTCGCCAATTGTTCTTCCTACCTCGTATTTCCCTACTTTCCTGACCACCATCTCTTCTTCTTCGTCTTCTGTAACAACTGCGATCTTCTGTTTTCCTTCTCAACTATATCTCACAATTGCAGAGTCTGTCTCTTTCTTATGGACAAAAACCCAGCGCTTGAAGAAAAAGCTTATAGCTTTATGGGAATTCAATATAACTGTTTGCTTTGGGTGGATTCGTTGGAATTGGAATTGAAATTCAAATATTGGAATATTTATCAAAAAAGCAGGAAGTACAGCTTGAAAGCAGTCAAGAGGATTTTTTTTTTTTTTGTGTGTGGGTGGGAGATTGTGAAATGTTAGATTACAAATATAGTATGGGAAAATGGGGGACACAATGGGTAAGGATGCATCTGTCTTTGTCATTTTTTTTTTAAAATGATAATATGAAATGAGATTTGTTTAAATTTATATCAAATCAGTAGCTTAGCACCACCACACCACTGTAAATTTTTTACACATCCCGATTTAATAGAATATGCATTTTGGATTAAATTGATATATGTCGTAATTATATTAATGTGTATATGAATACTTTAAAAAAAAACTGTATCATAAAATCTAATATTTTTAGATATATTTAAAAATATAAAATATTTAATAATTTTAGTATTATTATAAAATATATAATTATAATAAATATTTATAATATATATATGTAAATTTAAAATTAATTATCTTAGTATATTGTATATGTAAATTGTATAGCAACAATTTTTATATTATATTAATATTATACTAATATATTTACTAATTTATATTTAAATAAATTAATATATAAGTATTGTATATTTATTAAATTATATTTATATGTTGGATTTTTTTAAATGTTATTGTATTTTTAATTTAATATTTATATCTATTTGTATATAATATTATCGTATCGTGTCTTATTAATATAAATTTTAGCTATATCATATCTATATTTTAAATTTTAAATATCATGAGTGAATTATATCATGTTTATAATTTTTTCATGAAAATTAACTTTTCTATTTGGGATTAATTCAATTAAACCATTAATTATGACCTAATATACTTTACCTTCAGCCACCATTAAAGTCGGGAGAGGGTCTAATAAATTATTTGGGGTAGGCCAGTAGGTGTTGGATGCTGAACATGTAAAATGTGTGATGGTTTTTGTTGACAACCGGAACAGATTTGGCACAATAATCTTCTTTGATGGCTGACATTACATTGGCAATTTTCACCCAATTGTTTATAAACTTAAATAAAAATAATGTCTAATCACTTCAAATTTTTATTTATAACAAAAATTAAAAATATTGAAAAAAAATTAATTTTACAATAATAAAAATTAGTTTTTCCTATATTTATTTATTCAAGTTGGATTTCAATGTGACGTGTTTATGTCCGAATCCAAAGCGATGGCTGATGGGGAAGTTTGAGTGGATAAAAATCTCAGATAAATTCAGACAAGAAGTCCATAGTTACCTTCTTTCCTTCGTATTTTTTTCAATTTTATTTCTTTGTCAAGAACAAATCCCATCTTAGCAAATTAATTATTGATCTACTCAATTTATAGGGAATAAAGACAAAAATGTTATTCCCCTTCTATCTCCAACCGATATTATATTTACCACAAAATATGGCATGTGCTACAATCAAAATATGCATATTTAATATAGTACTG
Source organism: Triadica sebifera (assembly GCA_023653625.1). Lineage (NCBI taxonomy): Eukaryota > Viridiplantae > Streptophyta > Magnoliopsida > Malpighiales > Euphorbiaceae > Triadica > Triadica sebifera. The sequence continues at coordinate 29,632,084 of CM042899.1, forward strand.
TAAATACGTCATTTCATTATTATTTTTTTTCATAAAACCATTGACATAAGAAAAAGGAATAAACGGAGGAAAAGAGAGAAAGAAATGAGGGATTGGGAGGGAGAAGGGAAGAAATAAAGAGAGCACAGGAGAAGAGAGGGGAAAAGAAGATGAGGGATTAGAAGGGAGAAGAGAAGAAAGGAAGGAATAAAGAAGAAAAGGGATTGGGAGGGTGAAGGGAAGAAACAAAGAGAGTTGAGGAGAAAGAGAGAGAAAAATCAATGTCAATCATCAGTGGCAATGGCTGTAGGGTAGGAGTGGAGAAAGAAGAGAGTGAGTAGTTTTTTAAATCAAAATTAGTGTTTTGGATTAGAGATTGTGTCAATATAATTATATTTTGACGTAAAAATCAAATTAAATTGGTATTTCAAATTGAAGATATTCTTAATGAATGTAATTGAACAATATCAATTAATACTACTTATTTAATGTCCCCTTATTTGGCAAGTGGTGGGAGAAATAGTTAAGCAGGTGGGCACAGCTTTAGATTTTAGTCAAAACTTTATTTTGGTTTCTAAACAATTTGAATAAATAGACTTTAAAAATTTTAGAAAAAAATTTTGGTTGATTTGGAATATTACGTCATTCGTAAACTAATCTATGATATGCATATAATTAATTTATTTTATTAATTGATAATTAATAAATTTGTATATATATCGTTATAATTTGACATGATAAACTAAATCTAATTAAGAAATTTTGAAATTTTAAACTCAATTGTTTTGCTTTCCATTCAAAAGTCTATTATAGACAAACCCATAATCAAAATAATAATTTCTACTACCTATGATAATTTAACCGATGACTTTTTCACCAAACAATCATGGTATAGTTTTTTTTTTAAAATCTAAGATTGCAATATCACGAGAATATTTAATTTGTAAAAAAAATAAATATTTTGATTATAGAGAGCAGGAACAAGTGTAAAAACAAAGATTTTCTGGAACTGAGGAAGATAAGATTCTGAGAAGATGTTACTTGTCTGAATTCTTCTAATTGTGAGATTTAATAATTATTATTCCAAAAGAAAGTGGGAGTAAAACCAGTTGCTATACAGGATGCACTCCATAACCACTTGGCATAGGATGTTGATTGTTTTGATTAAAGAAATGATCTTTGCTCAGAATTGTATTAAACAAATTGTACAAATAGATGGTGGGTTGTCAAATGGAGATGCCGGGTATCGATCCCCGTACCTCTCGCATGCTAAGCGAGCGCTCTACCATCTGAGCTACATCCCCCTCATAGATTCGTCTGCATTTTTCTAAAAAATGTAACTGAGCTACTGAGGACATTGGCCATAATTTTGGGTCACTTATTTGGGGTATTTTAACTATAGCATATCTGTTAACCAATTTATGGGGGTGATCCTTTGGTTTATTTTTTACATAGAATTATAGTGCTATAATAAACTAAAAGTTGAATTGACGGTTTGATTATATCAATTTTAAGAGGTTTAACAAATAACATAATATAATTATTAATAGTTATTTTTTAAATTATATTTAATTTTTAATATCTATATTACCCAATACTTTAAAACAAATTATAAAATTATTGACACCACAATTGGCCACTATTGCTTGCCCTAACAACTGACTATTACCCTTGAATCAAACACACATTAAGACTCTTTACTAATTAGTCCATAAGAATTAGTTTTTCGAAAATTTTTAACCATAAATAAAAAAAAATTCATTAATTCATTAAAATTGGCTATAACGATTCAATTTTTTATAAGAAAATCTAACAAAAATAAAAGACATTGGAGGTATAAAATGTAAATTTATATTTACACTGATAATGACTCACTTGGTTTTATTATTGAATATAACTAATAATTGATGATTGGTGGTTAGTTAACTGATAACATGTTAATATTGTTGTTCAGTAAAAATTAAGTGAGCGGTTGTTATTAGAATATAAAATTACCAATATAAATTTTATTTATTTAATTTAAAATATATATTTTATAATAGGTAAATAAATATATAAATAAAAATTATAATATATTACTCATTTTATATAATTATTTATTTTAATAATAATAATAATAATAGCTGAATAGAAAATTTTCAAAAATATAAGAGTAACTAAATAAAAAATAAATTTAAAATTCATTATTTCTTTATATATAAAGATAATTTAATAAATGAATAATTTAGTTTTTGTATTAAAAAAATTTCAATTGTTTGGAAAAAAACTCAAAAGTAGAGTTTAATCAATTACAATTTAATTTCAGACTAACTTTTTGAACAATCGATTTTTTCCTGCCCCTAAAGCATTGTTTGGATGGAGGGTAGAAAGGGTAAGTAATGGAATGTTGAATGATTACCGATATTTGGGAGGAAAAAAACATAAAAAAAAAAAAAAAAATTGGAGGTTAAGGAATAGGAAGGAAGGGGAAGTCTTACCCTTCCCTTCCATCGATTTGCTCATTTTTCGTACCCCAGTTTGAGGTGTAAAGAAGGGGAGGTGAGAAGGCTGCAAGCAAAACAAATTGATTTTCCAATTTTATCTTTATTTAAATTACAAAAATCCAAACTGACCTTGATTTATTGTTTGACGCTCATAACTACATAAAAAAAACTGCAAGCCAAATATATAATCTGCTATTATTTTATATTAGTACTAATTGTCTATTTTACAAGCTTAACTTTTGCTTTTTTTTTTAAAATAATAATATTAATCTGCCATTGTTTTAAATATATGTGTTTTATATTATTTTTAAAAATTATAAAATTAATTTTATCATTTTAAATACTTATCTAATGAAAAAGTAATTATATGCCATTCTCTTCATTCCCCTTCCATTCCTATCTCCACCCGCTTCCTATACTTCCGTTAATTACCTTTCTCTACCCTCCTTCCAAAAGATGCGCAAGTATATACATTGTAAACACACAGAAGAGTGAGAGGGGAGGCACAGGTACCCGCGCAAAAACAAGGAACAGAGGCAAAACGAAGGGATTAGGAGAACGTGAAACGAGAACAGATTCTGAGCTTAATTTATGACTGTGTGGGGATGCGGATTGCAGCCATTAGTTGATTTGATCCGAGCCTTTTGATATTTGTCCATTCACTCAGAGAGTCAACAGCTACTGCAATGTTGAAAGCTGTGGTGGGAGACGAATTCCAGCTAAAATTAGCCGAGAATTGCCTCAGCCAATCCGGTCTCGTTTCTCAGGTCTCCTTTTTTTCTCTCTCAATCTGTGAAGCTGAATGCATGCAAACCAATAATGAATTTGAATTTGATTTTATTGTTGTAATTATTTCTGTTTAGGTGGGTCTGGTGATAGGCAGGCTCAGCTCCACATTAGATCGGGGCTTCGTCTACGATTTGGTCCCTACCCCATTTAACGATGCCGGAGAGCCAGCTTGTTCGATTATCGAGGCCGTAGCCTCCGCATTCAATGATGATAAGAGCAAGGGGTCCAAATCCAAATCACAGACCGCCGTTTTCTCCACTTTGGTCATTGACAAAGATTGGGTAGCTGAGCACGCCCGCCAAGTATACTCTCCGATTCCACTTCTTCTTAATTGCTCTTTTTAGGTGAAATTTTTTCTATTATGTAATTACTCAGATATGAGCTGGGGCTTTTAGGTTTCGAGAATGTTACTCGGTGGCATGAAGGTGGTTGGCATTTATGTGTGGGTTAGTGATTCCTTGTTCAAGAATTCGACCGTCACTCTTAGCCAGGTGATTTTAGTTACTGTATATGTTTATTTCGGTTATTTTATCTAGGAAATTTGTTACAGAGCAATTTTTCTGTGTTAAATTCTGTTCATAGTGCACTGATAATTATTGTTAACTATTAAAGGTGTAGCTTTTGCAGACAGTAAAGGGAGTTGCAGACGCTGCTCCTATCTCGGAGACTGACTGGGAAGAAAGGCTGCTTATTCATATATGTTATAGTCCCAGGAGGTATTTATGTAACCAAATCCATGTACATACTTTGTGATCCCAGTTACATATTCATTATATGTTGTTTTATGCCATGTTAGATTCTTTTTTACTTAACTTATTATGCTTGCTATTATTGAGCTGACCAGCACTTCAAACTTGTTTAGGTGGACTTGTAGAAATTGTATGCTGTCTTCAAGTATTACATCAAGCAGTATAAGGCCATGCGATTTCAAAATGGGAAAGGTCTTAAGTTCTCTACAGGCTTTTAGGTGCACATACAACTTCGAGCTCAGGTAATGGTTTTCAGTAATGGACTTTTGTATAACTAAGCACTGATTTATATCTATATATCTCCACTTAGATCCTTATTGTGATTGCTAAAGATAATAGAAAAAGAATAACTATTTGTGAATCTAAATTCTAGCTTGAAAGTATGACCATCCACTGATTCTATCAATATTTTAATTAATATATGACCATGTTGCAACTTGAGATTTTTTTTTATTTTTTACAAACGTTTCTAACAGGCAGGCAGTTGATTATTGTAGCTCATATCATAGGTCAACTTGATACCAGACTCTTCTAATTCTAAATATTGTGTTATAATGTGCAATATGTTTCCTGTATTTTTTGTTCTTTGGTTAGTCATTTAAATATTTCTTAAACTACTAATTATTGCTCTAAAGTTGAACTTACGTTTGCCCAGTGTGCCCATATGTCATGAGAACACATCAAATGCATCAACGCTGAGTGAAATTCTTCGTCATGGAATCTCAGTTCATGCTAAAGAACTAAGACGTGCAAAGGCATTAATTGATGGAAATTGGGTAAGAAGCAATCTGAGATTGCTTATTTTCGAATGTATTTTCTGTATTGTTATGTAAACTCAATATGCATATTATACAGCATAAATATATAGGCTTGCTGACACATGGTATGTGGATACCTACTGTGAATTGAGACTGCTAAATTTACCTCACAACTTTTCCGAATGAAAGTTAATCACTGCAAACCAACATGTTAAGAAGATTCATCAATGCTGTGTTGCTAGATACAAACTTATTGTAGTAAATGGTGGTTGTTCACATGTTCATGAATTTGGAATGCGATCATAGAAAATAGATAGTAGTAAATTCATGAAGCATATCAAGCGTGTAGAGCGCATTATCTTAATTTTGTCCATGTAAAAGAAAAAACTAGTGTGCCAATTATACTGAGAGGTGTATGGTTATGTCAGAACATATCATCAAGAGGGAAAACCATAAAATATATATGCATTGTACAAATTTAGTGGTATGAGGATGGCAGCAAAGCAGAAATTTACATCCAATAGTCTCTTTTATTGTACTTGATTACAACAGAGCATTGCTAGATGTCCTGGAACAGACATTTTGTGGAACTGTCTTCAAGATTATTATGGTGTTTCATCTTGCAAGTGTAACAGTTTCATTGAAGATTTATTTCTTTAGTCTATATGGTTCTAGGTTGCTGATGATGAACCATGTGTAACTGAGGGTTTGCATGAAGTTGAATTGCTTTTACCATTCATGAACAATACCTTTGCTGAAGGTGTGTTGGAACTTATTTAAACATTTGACAAGATTATTCTTACTTTTGATGTTAGCAGATTTAAATTATATTGTCAAACATTTAACAGTTTGTTTTACTTCTATAAAGCATGCAGCAAAAGGGTTGTTGTTGGTGTCTTTATGTTTAGTGGGTCTGTTTGCTCTTTTGCATACTCAAATTCAAAAGAACCAGTTTCACAGGCTGTTGCTGATATAAAGGTATTCTTTAACTTTTAGTTCTCTATTGTATTTAGAATGCAAGAATTTTTTACATCTTCTACAATTGTTTGGAGAAATGCTTTGCTAACGGCTCTGCTTTTATTCTTTATGAGATTTTCTTGACTTTGACTTTGTCAAGTGCATTATGAAACTGGTACCAATGGAGGGTAGCGTGTTGGTACAATTCAATGTAATATGCATTCTTGACATTTTTATCTTCCTATATTTCCACACACTTTTAGCCTGTGTACAAGGCATCTCATGTACTTGCACCAATTGTATCTCACATTGTTTCAAGTTTTGGTTCCTACTTACTACTCATCACCTCTGGCACAATATTGTCTGTTAGCTTTTAATTTGACTTGATGAAACAAGTTAGTGTTGATTTGATTTACTTAATGAACTATTTCAGGTTTTAGTACATTTCATTTGGAAGTAAATGGCTTATGCTGCTAAATAAATGCTCGAAGCCCAATGGCAACCAAAAACGTGCATAAAAAGTTTATTAAGAGTTATGGACTTGAATATAATGTTCAAGAAACAAGGGATGGTAAATATGTGGAATTTGAACATTTTCTCAACTGCTAGTAAATTATATGCGCTCCCCTGGTTTCCTCTTTTTACGGTTGCTGCTCTTTTCTTGTGCAATTATTGATTACACATTCTATTTTCAGGATGATATCATTAGGAGTCTACAAAGTAGACTGGATATCATATGCGATGAAGCTGATGAAGATCTGTGTCCAATAGATGATGATAATAGGGAGGCAAGCCGAGAAAAACTAATTGAAAAACCTGTATCCAGACATGCCTTGCACTTATTGAGGTGTGTCAGATGTAATTTTAGTAGTGTTTGAGGTAAGGTACCATATTATTGGGATAATTGTTTGACTTGTCTTTCCTTTTTTTTTCCCTCTCCAAAGTGATACTAGGTTTTCTGTATTTAGTAGCCTCTTGGACCTATGTTCTAGATGCCTGTTATTTGTTGGGCAGTGAGCCTTAAGCAAAAGTAAATCCCAAGGCAGCCCATTTCAGAGGCAAGCCTTAATTGAGCCAGGTCTGGGGACATCCCCCAAGCTCAAATTTTTAATAACTGGGACGTGCAGTCCCAGGACCCACAGAATAGGTGTAATTGATGCCCAGTATACGTACACAAACATCCATCAATGACTTCAGCATATTAAGTTATATGCTCGATTGGAAAATGGCTCTTTGGTAAACTTGTCTGATTGGTGCCATTACTTAGTGATTGGCTTTTTAGTTTCTCCTTTTGTGCTCTTTCCTCCTATCTCAAACTCACAACCAGCATCCAATGTGGGGTGCAGCAAATTTTGGCCTATGTTGGATTGCTAAATGGCTCTGCTGGTAAAAGAGTCTAGTTTGTCATGTTGCTCGAATGAGATGTCCTACCACCATTTTAGCTTTGCCATTTTCTTTTGCTCTTACTCTCTCGTATACATGCAGGGATTGGTTTAGTTACATAATACGCTTTAGGCAGTCATTGCAGACAGAAGGAACTTTTTCTGGAGCCCCTTTAGCTTTAATGACTCTGGATTTGATTGTTTCCGCATGTGCTAAATACATAGATTGCCCATTCACTATATTCTGCAAACCCACCAAATTATAACTCTATTCTTGCTGCATCTTTAGCTAGTATGTTTTATCTTCAAATTTGTGAACCGCAAGTATGAAATTTGGTATATTTTTTACCAGAACAACATGATCTCCTGCACTCATCACATTTGCTGTTGTACAATCTATAACAGGAAACCATGCAGTCTTGCACTTCCTCGAAGAGTACTAATTCCGTGGTTGGCTGGAACATTTGTATGTGACTACATACAACCATCTGAGAGACTTGAGGTTTGTTCTTGTGGCTAGCTGAGCAAAATATTAATTATATTTATGCAGATCAGACACTGGATTTTATGTTCAAAATTTTTTAAAAAAAAATTGTTATGGTGGCATTCATTATTTCGATGTTTTGACTATTCTCTGTGCTTATTAGATTGTAAAAGATCATTGTGTTGAGTTGATGTCCATGGGAGCTTCAACTGATGCTTCGACGATCCTCCAACCCGAAGCAGAAGCTGCATCACTGATTGCTAAATCTTTTTGGGATGTTGCAGTCTCAGGCCATTCGGCATCTAGCTTTATTACAGAGAAGAGTCGAAAAATTGACGCAAGTGGTGTGGTTAGCAGCAAGAATTCTATCAAGTCATTCAACTACAGCATTTTGGCTGCTGGTCTCGTCCTCGTCGTTTCTATGTATGTAGGATTTGTGTTTGCCAGGAAGTCATATAGTCTCCGAGTGAATTAATTGCCTAAAGAATTACTTGTTGATTGCATTGATTTTTTTTTTTTTTTTTTTGGAAGAAAGAAAAATTTGCAGTAGTGGGATTTGTCTGCTTGTTGGTGATCCCATTCTGATTGAATTTTGGTCTCTGTTTTTTTGTTTTTTTAAGAAATTAATAATTAATACGAAGTCATTGAGTATATCTTTAACACTATGAGTTCTGTGGGCTTTAAGTGTTTTAAGTTTGTTTTATGATCATATTTTCCGAAAACGACTTACATTTTTTAAAAAACGACGAGCTTGATGAAATGAACGCTGACTAGTTTAAGCGAAGTTCCTTGTGATTCGTGATTCATGAACGCAGAACACGATTGGATTAATTACAATAAATCTCTTAAATTTTCCCCTTAGATTTCTTAACATTCCAATATGTCTCTCATGAAAACACTTGGCTAACTATTATTATTATTATTATTATTTCATAATTAACAAATTTAATCGCTACATCTTCATGATGAAAATATACATTTTTGAGAAATTAGAATATCAAATGTCAATTATAGAATGAGAGAGATTAGAATGTTATGAAAATTTTATGATTTATAAAAATGGACAAAAGCATAAAATATTTAACAAATTCAGGGACTAAATTTAATAATTGTATAATCCTAAAAGTTTATTTAAGAATCGAATTTCAAAGGACTTATCTCAATTAACAACATCACAATATGATACACGAGGTTAAATATCATTCCTGGCTAAGAGAAGAAACACGTTCCTAGTATCAATTAAGCACGTGGGAGCTGATTAGTGCACTTGAATATCTCAAGCATAAATTTTTGATTTGATGAGGATGATTCGAATTCTCCATCCTAAACATTCAAAAATTAATGCAAAAGGGTGAGCATTTCTTCTATTATAATTAGAAGAAGGCCGTATAATTCTTCTATTATACTCACCCTTTATCAACTATTACAAGTGATCGAAGTTCACAATTCTCGAATCTGTGGCCACCCAGTTAATATCAGCATTTCCAATTATGAATAACTAAAAACTCGAAGGGGACTTTTTGCATATTTCAGCTGTGGATGATGGATGAGAATGGTTTGGTTAAGGCAGTCAATGTGTGCACCAAGAATTTACTGCAATTTCCCTCTCCTCCCCATTCCACAACCTGAATGATATGAAGTTGATTTGGGTTTAAATTCTGTTTCTAATTTGAAAAATTATATCAATTGTTTTGGAATTACCAGTAGAGAAACTTGAAGCCCTTAGCTGCAATGCAATCTCTTCTCTTGTCTCCCTCCCATCAGTCTTCTAGAAAATGTGCTCTTCACTTTCTATCTACATATTTAGAACGAACAAAACATACTTATTTTATCGCATACTTATTTTATCCATGTGATAAGTATGTTTTGTTAACTCGGTCTATAAATGATAGGCAAGAAATTTCCAAACTTTTCATTTAAGTGTGAAATTAATTAAGTGAGAAAGCAATCACTAGACATTCTCGACAATTGGTGGGCACTTGAGACCTGTTTTTTCAGTGTGAAAGATATCTACTGCTGTTTGCATGCTACTGCAATAAACCACCAAATCATATAATAATTAGCCAATGCAAATGAAATGAAAATTTCTACTAGTACTTTTATTAATAAGGGAGAAGTAACGACTAATTCAATCTTCTTCAACAGCCCTGATGCAACCACATAGTTTCGCAGGTTATGAAATAAGCAAATTCCGGATATTTATTAATTGATGTATAGTATTACAACCAACAATAACAGCTAATCTGGATCTAGATAACCAAATGAATCATTGGCTTCATTTTCAAGAAAATCAAATCTCTACGAATCCCCCTAAGGCATCATATGTTGTTCCAAAAAAGGGTAAAAAGAAAATATAACGAAGCTATAGTTTAATGACCTAGTTTTTCGGTAGGGTATTGAAGTAACTACTAATACATCATTTTGAGAGGAAAAATTTGATGAGATACCGAGGCTATACTATTTTCAGCTCACTGGGATGAATGGTTACTTAGATACTTCCAGTCTATGCATGCTTCTCCTGTGCAACATCACTCGGAAGATCAAGCCCGCCAGGAATTTTTCCAGGGTAGTTAGTTGTGGAAAAACCTGACCCCTTCATCCTGAACAGGATAAGAAATATGAATTTCTTGCATTAACTCTAATATAGGGTGTAGTCTAGATTTATCAAACATGCTTACCCTCTATCAACGATAACCACTGATCGAAGCTCACAATTTGCAAAGCTGCGTTACAGGTAACAAACATCTGATTAGCAAAGAAACAACAGGCTGATGCTAAGTGTACACCATATCTTCATGCATTGAATCTAACTATAGATTTCACATTAGCAAGCCGTGTTTCATTTCTAACAAAAAACAAATTCCTTGTTCATCAAGGAGCTCGCTGACCTCTTAATTTGAGTTCTTGAAAGGCATAACACAAACATATTATTCAGAGGTTTTGCCATTGTTAATAGTTCAAACGGTGAACACACATTACAATGCAGAAATTCTTGTTCAAATCACATAATTTCATTTTCCCGTCATATCAGTTTATCCACACAATGTTTCAGGACTTCGGATAACACTATCATATAACAGCATAGAACCAACAAATTACATTTAGAAATCCTTTGGCCACTTATTCCAGTCCTTTTTTGGCACATGCTTCATTCCTTGAAGTAATGGTCGTGAGAAAATGGCAACATCATGGCAATTTGGTACTATGGCGGCCTTTACACTGTCCTATAATTTCGAGTTTGCAATTCTGAAGGACAAAATACAGGCATGCAAATATACACAACCATTTAAGATATCAGTAGTGTATCATTATATTCCCTTCATCTTTGCAACACAAACATGTGGGTGTCACTTCCTCTCTAGCTCGTATCATGAATCTAATTTGCATAATACAAACAAAACACCAAAGAAAAAAGGGGAAGGAATTGATCAGAAGTTTCAGTCATAGTCAATGATAAATAAATAAATAAAAATGAGGTTCATCTGTCTAATAGACACTCAGAAAAAACTATATGGTCAGTTAAATGACAATTAGGGTAAAATAAAAAAAATCTGTCTTTCACAAAAATCATCAAAACATAAGAAGAAAAATGTCGCCATAAAGAAAGCCAATACCTCAATAAAGGTGAAGTGATGACCTGTTCAATTATCTTATTAAGCCCAAAATAAAAAACGTGTACTGTTATGTTTTCATAAGAAAAAAAAATCATTATAAATAATTTTCCGCCTAAGGATACATAAGATATTCTAAAGAAACAAGCATAAACAAACCTCTAATGACAAAATTTTTATACAGGGGACCAAACCTTCATTTTGGCAAAAAAAAAATTTTTTGGTAGATAGCATTTTTTATTTCTCTAGTTGACTGTAGATTCCCAGAATTACTCTCTTTTTAGGCCAAAATGGGAACCAAATGCTCCCAATAATTTTGTTTTTTTATTGATGAGGTTTAAAGAGTTCTCACGAGAGTCCATAATTATGCCTTGCTATCCATTGGAAAGGTGGATCGTGAGTAATATATTCCCTCCTGTACTTTTCCTATTTCATTTATTCAAAATATATTTTTCCTTTTCAATTTTTTTTGTGCGAAAACATAAGTATTTTCAGTGTATATGTCAACAGAATAAAACTAATATGAGCAAGATTCTCTACGAAAAAACATTCGCTCAAAAGTTTTAAAATAACTGAATACCTATAACTGGAATTCAAGACTTTTAATTAAGTTGGAAAAGTTTCATGCCAACTCATCTCACCCTTTTGGGTTTTAATTATATTCCTATAAAATGTATTAGATTATCATAAATATGAATTATAATTTTATAATTTTTAATAATGCCTTGATTAATACGAAGTACATTAGACATATTATATGATTCTAATTATATTCATTAATATTTTTTAATTTGTGTGAAAAATACAGTGTAATATTTTTATGTTTGTACTTAGAGGGACATTCAGCATATTCCAGATGCAAAAAATTAATAAAATAAACGTGTAATTGAATTAATTTAATTTAATTTCTAAATACGATTCATTTTAATGTTAGAGATCAAACGGCGCAAAATTTTGGGCTTTCACTTTTATAGATGTGGGCTAGTAAGGCAGTTTATTTTCAACCGCAAACTTCTTAGGCCCATGTCTCGCTGTCGTCGGAGTGAGCAGAATTCCCACTGGAATTTTAACATTTACAATAACTGGTTGGCGGTGGTGCTATTATACCAGTGGACACCGGAGAATGCGACATTTTACCCGGTCCTCCGTCGGCATGAAACGGTTCAGGTGCCGGAACTGGCGGATTCTTGTGGACGATAATTGTAATCTTTTGGCCAAGATAACAGTAGTTAAAATTAGAAATGTTGCAAATGTAGTATTTACTATAATAGCTGGATTTATAGTTAGGATTTGCAAAGAGCAAGACAGACCAACTAGTGCAGCTATCGTAATCTTGTCTTGTCACATTGAAAACCTCTGCCTCCAATTCAAATACTGCTTATTAAACAAAAGCAAAATAAATATATTCTTGTTAGAAAACAAGACCTTTTCTTCAGTAAATAGAGCAATTTTAATTTAACTTCTTCCAGCATCTATTTTATAAATTTACGAAATTAAAAAAAAAAGATTGATTTGATTTTGTTGTGAGTTGTGACTACTGTTGAAAAATTGGCCACCTACCATTTGGTAGGTGGACAAAAACTTTAAAAAAAAATGCTCATATTTGATCACTTATAAATTTTTGTCTTTACATTCATTCTTAGCCTATAAATAGGTAATGCCTAAACATAATTTTGACACACCAAATTTTGAGAGCAAGTGAGAGCTTCCAAGAGAGAAAAAGAAAAATAGAGAGAAAATATTTATTGTTTTATTGTTCTCCTAATTATTACGAGATATTGTATTTGTTCTCTTCTTAAAAAAATAGAAAAAAAGTTGTAATCTCCTATTTTTTTCATTGTGAAATTCTTTTATCCTTTTCTATAGTTTTTACTCTGATTTGTTTAGGGGTTTTCTACATAGAATCTTTACGTTCCATTTTACTTTTAATTTTTTAAAATTATTAACTGTAATTTTGCTCTATCCGGTCCTAATTTTCTTAACAATTGATATCAGAGTTTGACTTAGGTGTTAATATCTACTTATCATATGCTCTGTGGTTACCACTAAATTAGTAGACCTTTCACATCAGAAAATAAGTCAAATTATTATTTACCCTTCAAGGTTGTAGAAGCAATTGCGGCAAAATTTGAGATCGAAAAATTCAATTGGAGTAATTTCTCATTGTGAAAATTAAAGATAAAGACTATCTTGAAAAAAAATAATTGTCTGACGGCTATCAATGAAAAACCGGTTGAATACAAAGATGATGTCAAGTGGAGCGAGATGGATGAAAATGCTATTACAAATCTTCATTTTGGATTAACATATGGGGTGTTGTCAAGCATAGAAGAGAAGAAAACTGCAAAGCAGATTTAGGATCATCTCACAAAACTGTACGAGGTCAAATCACTTCACAACAAAATTTTTCTTAAAAGGAAATTATACACAATGTGGATGTCAAAATATATTTTAGTGACAGAGCACATCAATGTGTTGAATACTCTATTTTCTCAACTCACATCATTGGGTTATAAAATAGAGTTAACTAAATGTGCTAAACTTCTGCTTCAAAATCTACCTGATTCGTATGATTAACTCATCATCAATATAACAAACAATATCCTCACAGATCATCTAAACTTTGATAATGATGCTGTTATTATTCTTGAAGAAGAAAATCGGTGCAAAAACAATGGGCATAGGTTGGCTAGTTCGCAGCAAGCAGAAGCCCTAACGGTGATGAGAGGGAAGTCAACGAAACGTGGCTTAAGTGGGAGCCAAGACCAAGGCAGATCAAAAGTCAAAAAGCAAGAAGATGAATCTTAAGTGCTACCACTGTGGCAAAAAGGGTCACTTGAAGAAGGATAGCTGAAGTTTAAACAAGAAAAACTCCAATCCTTAAGGAAATATTGCAAGCACATCTAATGAAGGTGGCACTTTGTGTTGTGAAGCAATGACAACTAGTGAAGGTAAAAAATATTTGCTAATGTGTTGTTTATTGACTCGAAAGCCAAATTTCACATGATCTCTCAAAGAGAATGGTTCCACCAATATGAACATTTCTCTGAGAGATCTGTGTACAGTTGCAATGATCATGCCTCAAAGATTGTCGCTATTGAAACTATCAAGTTGAAGTTCCATGATGGCACAATACGCACTATTCAACAAGTGCGGCATGTGAAATGTCTGAAAAAGAACTTGTTGTCATTAGGTCAATTGGATAATCTTGTTGTAAAATTGAAGCCGAAAAATGAATCATAAAAGTGATTCGAGACGCACTTAAAGGGAGAAAATGTGACTGTCAACTTGTTCATGTTAAAAGGAGAGACTTTGCTAGAAGAAGAAGCATCAGTTGCTTCAAGTAGTTCAAATGAAAGATCTTCAATGGTGTGCTATCAGAAATTTGGATATATGTATGAGCAAATAATGAAAATTCTTGCTGAGCAAAATCTACTTCCAAGTCTCACTAAGGTGTCCTTACCTTTCTGTGAGCACTGTGTTACAAGTAAGCAGCACATATTGAAGTTTAACACATCAAATTCTAAAAGTAAATAAATTATAGAATTGTTTCACTCTGTTGTATGGCAAGCACCAGTTACATCTCTGGGAGGAGCAAAATATTTTGTATCATTCATAGATGATTATTCCAGAAGATGTTGTGTGTATCCCATCAAGAAGAAGGCAAATGTATTTTCAGTCTTCAAAGTATTCAAAGCATGGGTAGAGCTTGATTCTGGATAGAATATCAAATGTATGAGAACAGATAATGAAGAAGAATATACCAGCCATGAGTTTGTCGAATTTTGCAAACAAGAAGGCATCAAAAGGCAGTTCACTACATCATACACTCCTCAACAAAATAGAGTGGCAAAGTGGATGAACATAACCTTGTTAGAAATAACAAGAGCAATGTTGAGAGCTGCATGCTTGGAAAAATCTTTTTGGACAGAAGCAGTAAATGTCGTATGCTATGTGATAAATTGGGCCCATCAATAGAAATTAAGTTGAAGACCGTGGAGATATGGACTAGGAAGAAGGTTGATTATTCAAACCTCCATATATTTGGAAGTCATGTGTACGTGATGTACAATGCTCAAGAAACTACAAAACTATATCCAAAATCCATAAAATGTCTATTCTTGGGGTATGTTGATAGAGTAAAGGAGTATCATCTATGGGATCCCACTACCCAAAAGGTTGTCATCAACAGGAATGTTATCTTTTTATAAGATAAACAACAAAGAGGAGAAAAGGATGATAGCATGGTGAAAGAAAATTCAGAAACCACAGTAGTACACGTGAAAAATGAAGTTGAGCAAAATAATTTTTCTGAAGCAGAACCAGAGCACGAGGAGTAAGAACTTGTTGTTTCTGAGGCACCAGAACCTCGACGGTCAGATCGCTTCAGAAAACAATCAGGTTGTCACTTAGAGTATGTTATGGAGAGCAATGTTGCATATTGTCTTCTAACATAATATGGAAAGTCATCAACTCTCCAAAAAGCATTAAACAATTCAGATGCATCTCAGTGGATGGTAGCAATGCAGGAAGAAATGGAAAGCTCTTCATAAGAATAAAACTTGGGAACTTGTTCTGTTACCACAAGGAAGAAAACCTATTGAAAACAAATAGGTGTATAAAATCAAGTGCAATGGCAAAGATCAAGTGGAGCGGTATCGTGCAAAATTGGTGGTGAAAGGATATACTAAAAAAAATGCATTGACTTCAATGAGACATTTTCTCCAATAGTACGACTAACAACAATTAGAGTAGTTCTGGCAATGTGTGCTACATTTGACTTATATCTGGAGTAGTTAGATGTCAAACTGTTTTTCTTCATGGAGATTTTGAAGAAAAAATTTATATGCTCCAACCAGAAGGATTTGAAGAAAAAGGAAAAGAGAATTTGGTTTGTAGGTTGAACAAATCTTTGTATGATCTCAAACAGGTGTCATGGTGTTGGTACAAGAGATTTGATTCCTTCATCACGAGTTTTGGATACAGCAGACTTAATACAGACTATTGTGCATATTTTAAGAGGTTTAGTGGAAATGATTTCATTATTTTGTTGTTGTATGTAGACAACATGTTGGTAGCAGGCCCCATCAAAGATCGTATTGTAGAATTGAAGGCACAGTTGGCTATAGAATTTGAAATGAAAGACACGAGACCAACAAATAAGGTTCTAGGGATGCAAATTCACCAAGACAGAAATAATAGAAAATTTTGGTTTTCTCAAAAGAAATTTGAAGAAAATCTAGTGACGTTTCAATATGCAATATTGTAAGCCAATTTCTACCCCACTTCCTATTAATTTCAAGTTATATTCGAGTATGAGTCCTAGCACATAAGCGGAGAGAATGGAGATGTCTCGAGTATTGTATGCATCAACAATGGATAGTTTAATGTTTGTTATAACTTGTATCAGACCAGACATTGCACAAGCAGTGAGAGTGGTTAATCGATACATAGCGAATCCTAGTAAAAAGTATTGGAATGCAGTGAAAAGGTTCGTGAGATACATTAAGAGGACGAAAGATGTTGCATTGTGTTATGGAGGATCAGACTTTGTTGTCAGATGATATGTTGATTTAGATTGTGTAGGTGATCTTGATAAAAGGAAATTCACCACCGGATATGTGTTCATTCTTGCTGGCAGAGTTGTAAGTTAGGTTTCAAAACTGCAGTCAATTATGACTACATCAATAACAGAAACATAATATGTAACAGCTACACAAGCAAGTAAAGAAGCAATGTGGTTGAAACTGACATTAGAGAAACTCGGGCATAAACAAGAGAAAATTTATCTTTTTTGTGACAATCAAAGTGTTTTGCATCTAGCAAAAAATCTGGTTTTTCATTCAAGAACAAAACACATTCGAGTCTAGTACCACTTTGTTCATGAGAAAGTGAAGGAAGGAACAATGGATATGTAGAAAATTCACATAAAAGACAACCTATCAGATTTCTTAACAAAAGCAGTTAGTGCTAACAAAATTATTTGATGTCGATCTTCTAGTGGCCTAGCAGAAACATAAACGACATGGAATAACAAGGAAAAAAGAATGGTGTGAATATATGATTGACTCAATCAAACCTTCAAGTGAAAAATTTGTTGAAAAATTGGTCACCTACCAAATGGTAGGTGGATAAAAACTTTGAAAAAAAAAAATTCACATTTAATGACTTATAAATTTTTGTATTTACATTCATTCTTAGCATATAAATAGGCAATTCCTAAACATAATTTTGATACAACCAAACTTGAGAACAAGTGAGAGCTCCCAAGAGAGAGAAAGAAAAATTGATAGAGAATATTTGTTATTTTGTTGTTTTTCTAATATTTATGAGATAATGTATTTGTTCTTTTCTCAAAAAAAAATTAGAGAGAAAGTTGTAATCTTCTATTTTTTCATAGTGAAATTTTTCTATCCTTATCCGTGTTTTTTACCCTGATTTGTTTAGGAGTTTTCCATTTAAAATATTTGTGTTCCATTTTACCTTTAATTTTTTCAAATTATTAGTTACAACTCTGCTCTATCCAGTCTTAATTTTCTCAACAACTACTTACTATAATAATGAAGGTGAAGGAACCTAGCAAATTATGGAAAATTAACAATGGGTTGATGATTAAATTACTACAAGTTATAGCTGGGGATAAATAATGAAAAGTCTCTTATTAATAATGATTTTAATATTTTCTTTTTAATCCTTAATTTTAATTTTTCAGGTTGAAAACTGAAAAAGAAAAAAAATTAACCTGTCAAATGGCCTTAAGGTTCTTCAATAGAAAATATAACGTTTTTCCAAGCCTAGCTATGTCAATTTGTTGTCAATAATAACATTCTGAGAAATTAATGGTTAAAAAAAACATTTGGAATTTGTGCGACTAAGGTGCACAAAATAATAAAATCGTTCAATTTTGTTTTTGTTTTTTTATAAGATTTTTGTGCTTTATATTATTATTTTTCCCAAATTAATGCTTTTTTTGTGACTAATTAAATCGATCGTTTAATTTATTTCTTTTAGTTAGTCTTTCCTTCGTTAAGAAACAATTATTCAATAAAATTAAAATACCTCAATCACATTAATTACATGGCCACAATTCCTCGGAACACTTGCCCCTGTGCCCCTGCCAGAGATATCCCAAAACTGCAAGACCAGGAATTAGAAACATCATATATATATATATATATATATAATAGTAATTGGTTGGCTTACAATTGCTGTATTTTCTTGTGTTTTTCAGTGGTTTTATAGCATATCAACTTGCACATTGTAGGTAGCAATCAAATTTATAGCCAAATTGACTTTTCCACTACTAGATGGAGTCCAAATCGAGTAAACTAACTAAAGATACGATTTTTCTTGCCTAAATTTAGTTTACTAAAAATTATAAATCAAAGTCAATCACAACTTATCATGTAAATGCATGACATATTATAATTTGTTTAATTCATAAATTTCTCCACAAACCTCCTCAGATAATTTGTTTTCTAGATAGGATAGATGGAGTCCCATTTTCTTGGTAGGCATGAGTTATTACCGGTGTATATGTAGTTGCATGAGTTTTTAAAACAAAACTATCGCATCAACTTTTTTTTTTTTTAAAAACCCTTCTTAAAATCTTTCAAAATAGCAAATGTTTCATTATTCTGCACTTTTTTTTTAATTCATACTATAATTCATCTAAAATTGAAACCCACAATTTCATAGTCCTAATTAAAAACAATAAGTTTCATCATGCAAGTTTTGAAATGAAATTGCCAAGAAATCAAGATTAAACAAAAGGACATTTATTATAATAAATAGAAACATAGGAAACATAATTAAGGAAGAGAAAGCAAAAGGTATATATATATATATATATATTCAAAGATGAAAAGAAAAATGGATGGAAATTGTTGATATAATTTATAGTTTCAAAGATTTGGTTTGCCGGTTCTGTCTAAGATTGATTGGACGTACGGTGCTCGAAAACTTTAGTTTGTATCCACATAAAGATACCATATTTTTGAAATTTAAGTTATAACCATGATTTACACCAGATTTAACAGTCTATCATACTAAACTAAAATCATTTATCAAGTCAAATTGTATTTACTCTATTAATTGTCCAGTCTCATTAATTAGTTTTCTACGTACTTTCTCCAGCTAATTATCCATGGTTAATATCTCGATTTCAATCCCACTATACAGCTAATTAATTAGAATTTTGTATATATAATATGTTAAGTAATCTCCTTAATTAAAACACAAGTTGAACACCCCATAAACACCAAATTAAACATGTAGGCATTCTTTTTCCCCAAAATTCTAGCTAGTCAAATGGAAAAAAGAATAAGTTGGATTAACAATTTGCATACGATCTGTAGATAGCTAGCAAATAAATTGGATTCTTTATGGAAGATTTATCATCTTGATTTTTGATTTTCTGGTTTTATTTTTTCTAACAGGTCCCCACAATAATTTGACTGGAGTTTTAGCAATATCGGAATTATACTCAAAAAGATTTTTTCATTCATGAAAGAAAAAGAAAAATTAAATTAAATTAAATAAATGGCTTCAAAATCACTAGGAAACCCAATGCCAGTTTATCCGGTATTGGTCCTTTTTTCAACCTTAAAAACAGCCAATTGGATCCTTTCCCATATTGATGGAAGTTGGAATTTTAACATTGGCTATCTCGGATCTCATATATTTATTAATTGTGCAAGGAGCCCACTAGTATATTAATTAGCAAAAGTTAGCTTTTTTTTTTCAACCGAATATATAAAAAATATTCTAAATTTAATTCATATATTTATAGAACAAACAGGTACATATATTGCCATATAAAAAAAATAAAAATAAAATTCAATTCTCAGTTTCTCAAACTTAACAATTACAAAAATAAAATTTGACTCTGAAAAAATCAATAATATAATATTTCCATGTAAATAATTCAATAATATATTGTCATTTAAAATATATATATATATATATATATATATATATATATATATATATATATATATATATTCTTACTGTACAATTGCGCGTATAAACCTGATTCTAAAAGTTACTTTTTTGACAAGAAATAAATGGTGGATTCAAGTAAGAATTTGTTTCAAATAGTTTCTGCTATGACTATCAAGAATAACATAAAGTTGGTAAACCTAATAATCATATTGTACAACAGCAAAATATTATACGTACAATGTCTGCTTATAAAACATTATTAGCATTCTAAATCTTTAAAGAGACAAATATTAAATTTCTTTGTCGTGCGACCACCAAACAGAGACAACTGCTTACTTTTGTATAAATTTTCATATAAATCATTAAAACAAGTAGTTATAGAGAAAATAAAAGAAATGAATTAATTTTTTGTTCAATTTTATGAAATTAAAAATATTTCTGGGTAGTTTTTTTTTGTTTTTCAGGTGACCAATTACTGGAGTTTACGTGCACCAATTCTTATTAGCAAGATAATGAAAACGAGATTGCTGGATTAGGAAAATTATTATTATATATGTTTTGAAATAATTTTCTATACTGAAGTTAGTACTTAATTACATGTATATAGTACCACTTGATTCTTATAATTATTAAGATATAATCAATTTTTGGCTTGGCATGAAAGATCACAAACAGTCATTGTTGCTTAAGAAGTTAGATGAGATCATAATGGAGTTCTATTTAATTATATATAGAAGGACGATTAGGGCATAATTAAATAGTTTTTTATATTTAAAAAAAATATTTTATTTTTTTATTGGATCTATTCAGTGAGAATTCAGACTAGAAACAATAGTTTTTTATGAGAAGATTATTGTCCATATATAACCACGCGAACAACATGTAATTGCTGAGGACCCACCTTTATTTAGTTCATTCAGGTTTTTTGAGTTTGAGGTCAATAGTCAAATGTTATATAGAATATTATTATTATTATTATTATTATTATTATTATTATTATTATTATTATTATTATTATTATTATTATTATTATTATTATTATTATTATTATTATTATATAGAAACTGCATCTTGAGCTTCTTTTTTTTGTCATCTCGTTGTTTCAATTTACATAATTTTAATTTATCGGGATATTAATTTTACAGTTGATCATTAAAAGGATTATGAATTTTATACAAAAATATTGATATTACAGAATTTTGATGACATGAGTAGTGTTGTTCATTACCTATAATTTTATTATTCAATTACGAAAAAATTAAACAGACCGGGAGCACAAATTTAAAAACAATAATTGTGAGAGTGAGAATCATAAATCCAAAATCGATCATAGGTGTTCATAATATTCCATCCGTCATATAAAGATATGTTTACTTATATATGTACACAAATTAAAAAAATTAATTAATATAGTTGAGGATATACATTTTCCTAAATAATCATATATAAAACTAGGGGCATTTTCGAAATTTAAGAATGAAAATTTTTATTTGTTGACAACAATATACATTAAATGGAGGCATAGTAGAGAATTAACAAATCAACTATATATTTTCAAAAGAAAAAATTCGAATAATTTTAGATGATGGAAAATGTATTATATATTATGCAGTACAATTAAGGCTTGTTATGGGAAGATATTATAGCGATTAACTGAATGTATATGAAAAGAGTACAATTATCAATTTTTGCAAATAAAGAATAGTTAAACCTTTCTGGCAAAATAAATATGTGATATATTTTTTGTCTTAGCTATTCAGTCTAAATTCGCATCGGGCAAACTCATCAAGAGAGTAAAATACTATATTTTAAGTTTTCAATGTGTTTCATATCTAAAATTTGAAATTGAGATATCTAATTAAAGAAAATTAGACTTTTATCATTTCATTTCATATCTCTTAAACTTGAAATATCTAATTAAGAGAGAATGTAACTTTTGTCGTTTCATCTCACCGCTTGAAGGTTAATAAACATGTGATATTAATAAATAAAAAATAGTTACATAAAAAGTGAATTTGTGTGTATTTTGTATAAATATTTGGTTTGAAGAAAATACTTAAACACGTCCGCAATGATAAACCTGAACCAATTGCTAGAAGTCATACACATTCAACTTTATGAACAAGACATATATGCATCATTTTCATTATGATACGATCTTTCAACTTGCGCAAATACCAATATTCATTACAAGTTGGGCTTAATTTAAAATAAAATTGATGCAAAACCATCAACTTGCAGGCATATTTCTATCTCCTAGTTCAAGCCACTAATATATATATTGGAAATGAGATTTTATATGATCCAACTTGTCAAAAGAAAGCAAAAACTAACTGTTGGAAAATATATATTCAACAGTGAGCTTCTGTATTGTTATAACTAGTTGGATGATAAATAAACCTCGATAATTTCAAATATTATAAAGTGCCATAATAAGATAGGATGGTATTTTTGTTCAGAGTTTAACAATAATATCAGACCCATGCCCCCACTGCTCTACTACTTAATTGGACTTGAAATCATTCTGTATACATTGAATCTGAGTGCCAACATTATATCTTAGCTTGCAGGCCACAAACGCCAATTGACCTTCCTAAACAAAAATTCCTTGACCTCACCAAGCCAATTAACAAATCCTGCACACAATTATAGTTTTGAAATTTGTGGCAACTTATTATTTATTTATTTAGTTTAATTTACCATGCCCACAAGGAACAATTTAGAAATTAAAATTGAATTCTTTTTCTTCTATTAGAAGATTTCATATTTGAATACCAGAAAAATTGAGTTACCCAATTAATGAGAAAAGAAATGGCAAATATATATATATATATATATATCATTATTGTAACTCATTAATTAGTATACAAGATCTCATGCATGATGAATTACTGTATACATAACAATTATTATTTGATAATAATGATTCTTTGAACGTGTAAGATGACCAATTCCATAATATGTTAGGTTAGAGTTACTTGAGGGTTGTTATAAGAACTTGCTAAACCCAACATTTAGGGACCCTAAATAAAATATATAGAGATCTTTTTTGAGATATGATATACATATCTCCCATATTCATAGTCCAAGATTATTTGAGAATTTTTTTTTATTAGATTTCGATTTATATCTTTATTCATAATTTGAGCTAATAATTAAATTATTATCATATTAAAAATATATTTTTTATTTATAAAATAAAAATGAAATTTTTTAAATATAAATATTATTATTAGTTTAGTGCATGAGTATGACCTTATAACCAAGAAATATATATTAATCAACCTCATTTTAATTTATAGCTATAACTAGCTAGCAATAAAGCAAATTAAACTGTTCAAAGCCTAATGCCAGCTTGAATGGATTTTTTTTTTGCGAGAACTTTCTATTGAAGAGATGAAACTGAGCACGTCTTTTAATGGATGTATGTGATATTAGTTGGGATTACTACCTTGGTTCTTTTGTTGCTAGATAAAAAGAAGACTCGTGACATTTTTTTTCTTTTTCTTTTTCCCATGAATTATTATGTATATAAAAAAAATATTCCTGTAAACACCAAATTAGAACAGTTTACCAGAGAAGAAGAAAGTAACTGGCTCTTCCTCACATGGTTATGGTAACCCTAATATATAAACAATTTTGAAAAATGGGCAAAAAAAAAATTCAACTGGGGAAAAGAAAGAAAGAAAGAAAAGCTGATTAGCTTACTGTAGTAATGTACCTCTAATTGGACCCCTACCATTCTCTGTTTCTGCTACCAAACAAGGCACTAGCAGACAAATTTAACTTATAGACAGAGAAAGAGAGTGGTTTTTAGGTTGTACCTAAAAACCCTAAATGAGATATTGTGGGCTGTCTGAGTTGTATTAACTATTAATGAAGAGAAACACAGAGACGGAGAAAACCGCTTTGTGTCGGGGTGGTGGGGAGAAACCGCCCGCTGTTTTCTCTCACCACCGCCTTCCCAGTCTTACTTCTTTTGTGCTTCTCGTGGTTGCCCGTCTTGTCAATATTTCTATATCATTTTTTTTATTTGATTTCTATATCACTAATAATTAAATTAATTAATATTGCAATTTTATTTTTATTTAAATAGAAAACTTTTAATTAATATTTGCTATTTCCCCCGACTTTCTTCTTTGTTCATCTTCAAAATCTTTCTTTCAAGATCTAAGATCAAGTATTAATTCATGTCCTCATTTGTTGTGAGTTATCATCATAATCAATTTATTAACTATGTTAAGAGTAGCATATGAAATAATACATGTAATATTATTAGCTGAATAATTTTCTTTTTAATAATCATTTGTATATCTAAATGAAATAATACGAATGATCAGCGTAATTAATTATTTGATAAATTTATTTTTAACATTTTTTATTAAAATATATTTTTTTGTATGAAATAAAAATAATGAGTTTCAAATTATTTCATTTTAATTCTATTAAGTTTTTAGGATAATCTTTCTAACTCTAATGTATAATATAAAAAGATTAACTAATTAAGATTGAAATTTCACAAATAAATTAACATTTCTACTAATATATATACATAGTTGGATGACGGCGGCTTTGATTTTTTCTTTGTCGTATAGTGACACTTGTTACGGAGGGAAGGAAAAAAAAAAAGGAACTATGTGACATTAAACATATATATTAATAGGTTCCCTTTCTTGCACGACGAAAGAACCGTTGCCCTAAGGCTATAATTATCTGTAGATGTTGTAATTGTCTTAATTTCATGCGGCCAACTGTCCATAGATGGACACAGTCCAAGTTTTAATGATTCTTACAACCTTAAAAAAAACATTAAATTTCGAAAACTCTCTAATAGAAATTTATACATTGGTTATTTATAAAACTATAGTTATTAAAAACTTCTACATATATATATATATATATATATATATATATATATATATATATATATATATATATATATATTTTGTATTATATGATCTTATTAAATATTTTATTTTGTTGGTTTAAAATTAAATTAAATTATCAATAAATTTTTATTTAATAGTTAAAATCTCAAATTCAAATATCAAAGGAGTCCTTCCACCAAAAAATATGATTAAGGCATTTGTCAAGCAGCCGACAGTTCGTGTATATGTTTGACAGTCAATATTGTAAAATTATCTTCGAAATTTGGACTTTATTTTAATTTTCTGCAGTTCTTCCCAAGAGACTAATCCCATTCTGCTTCTGGACACAATTAGCAAGAGAAAAGTAAGATGCCTTTCTATGACTACATTTATATTTTCCAATTTACCATTAGCTACCTATATCCTTTTCTAATTACTTATCATTATTATATTTAGCATGAAGAAGCAATCCAACGTTTGCCTCAATGATTAATTTTGGATCAATCATCATTTTGTTTTCTTGGATGTTCTTAGTAATTAGATTATTTTTGAATTAATTTTTGAATATAATTAACACATATTTTAACTTTTGCTTAACTTATCCAATTTCAATTTTAAAAATACTTATATATATATATATTTCTCTTGGTTTTTGCATGATTATAACACCCAGACTACCCAGCGAATTAATTATAAAATTGCAAAAAAATAAAATAAAATTATGACAAAAAATGTATACATTTTTATGATAAAATTGAGTGAACTAACATTAAAAAAAATAGACAGCAGAAAAAATTAATTAAATTCAAAAAGTAACTTTAAAGTAAATTAATCGACAGCAGAAAAAATTAATTTGAGAATAAACTAACCCCACATCCAACGAAATTCAAAGCCAGTCCAGGGCTGTAATTATCATATTTGGACAATCAATAAAGAGGAATAGTTCGGTGCATAGAATAAGAAGAGGCTGCTATATGACTATGAGGAAAAAAAAAATGATACTCATAATTATCTCTAGCTGACCAAATTGTGCAGACCATATAAATATTATTTCAACTTAATTGAGTGATAATAATTAGTAAAAGTTGTTTCCTTCATGTTTCTTCTTCTTATTTTCATCATATATAGTTACTTAATTTGTCTTATTCTTGGAAGTTCAAATCATTCACCTTTCTTCTTAGGTCGTATTTGGTTCGCAAACTAGGTGAGGAATAAAATAGTTATTTCATAAAGATTCTGTAATCTTTAATTTGGTTCAATTAAATGTATGAAATTCTGATTTTATGAAATACTAATTCCACAATTTTTCTAGAATATAAATTTTTCCAAAAACTAAAGAATATACTTTTTTTTAGTACGTGGAATTGAATATTTTCACTTTTCATCAGATTTTTATTATATAATATGAATTATACTTCATAGATGGCACAATTCCTCGTTTGAGTTATGAAAAATTAGCTAATTACATAACATAACATTTGTTTATTGAAAAAACTATTATTTATTACAACATCCATAATTGGTGAATATTAATTTTCTTAATTTCTTACATTTTTTATCTGATTTGTTTTGTAAAAGGCAATCCAATACCTGATATTATTCTTTTTGAACTAAAGATTAAACTAAACAAATTGAAGCGAATGAAATCGAAGATTGTGATTTTGATTTGAAAAGAAAATAATAAATCGCTTGTGGCTTTAAGTACCTTCCAAAATTATCAAACCTTCCTATATTGTATATACATATCTGATAATTAAAAAAGTAATAATACTAAATTATATAATTAAAAATCATTAGCATTATATGAGTTTTAAATCTTAAAATTTACCATGTTTGTTCTTTTTCTATAAACCAAAAATACGAAAGAAAAATAAATTTTTAATGGATAAAAATGTAGATTGCTCTCCATAAAAAGTAAATTATATGAAATTTAATTCAGATTTTTCAATATTTTTTCTTTCAATTTAATTTAAATCAGGTTTGAAAATCCTAAATTATATGAAATTTATTTATTTTATATGTTTGTATATAAAAAATTAAAAATTATTTATTATGCCATTTAATTTATTTGAGAGAAATAAAATATACTTGCCAATTTTTTATATATTAGATATTTATTTTTTTGAGTAAAACATACTAAAATTGTATGACAATTTCATTTTGATACTAATTATAAAATTTATTATAAAGGTATCAAAGTAATTTACATTTAAATGTATTTATTTCACATAACAATGCTTATAAATTAAACAACGGAATATGATCAATAGAGTAGTAATTATAGGTCATAAACCAAATTATGAAATAAGAATAACTATTATATTTCTTACCTATTATATTTCTTATGAATAACTATTTTATTTTTTTATATATTCTATTCCGGAAACCAAATACAACCTTATATAACCTTTCTAAAATTCAAAATTTCCAACCAAACCAGCTGGCATGGAGATGATGATGGATAAATAATATGAATATATATGAAAATTTCAATAAAAAGGAAAAAACTACTACCAATGTATGTTTTCCTTTTTAGTTAATTATGATCATATTATTGTGCACATTACAGCCATAGCATGTGGCTCAGAATCTATCATATAGGATGAGTTATCGCAGATGTATACCAATAATGCCACTGAGAAAATCAACTGCCTAAACCTATAAAATAATCTGTATACACACTAATTAATTACCTATGTCTATTAAAATTAAAACTCCACACGAGCCTGCAGTTGCATACAAAATTTGTTTATGTTTTTCCTTGTCTAGCATTAAAAACTGCTGGGAAATTATTCCTTTGTGCAGTATAAATAAGTTGATTAATTGTAATTTGTAATGAGATAATGTAGCTAAAACTATAACAATAATATTATGCAATAGCCCCTACTGCTACAAAATAACAATTTGGACGTTGATAGCCATCTATATATAGATACAGTGAATATTGGCATTTGGCAATAGTGATAAGTTCCAACTCTGATTAAGGGACCCCTTAAGATTTAAATTTATTGCAATTATATATGTTATATTTGTTGCCATTCATCAATTGCTACATTTGCTCTCATTATTGTAAATGAATTATCATAATATATAGTTTAAATATCTTACATATTACAACCATCAGATTTTAGAATTACTATTAATTTACTTTAATATGTTAGTATTTTACTTTAATATGCATAAATTTATTTATGTTGTAGCAATAAAAAAGGAAATTCATGAAACCCTAGAAAGAAGGCCCGAGTATTAGACACTGGCAGTGGCTGTCGATCGTATACAGCCAAACTAGCAGTTGAAAAGCTGATTGGGGTATCTTACATATTCTTTTTAAGTAAGCCATATACATACGCCAAAGTAGCTTATTTTTTAAGTAATTATAGCATAAATATTGGTATTTGTATGTTGTGGTATGTATATATTGAAATATTAATTTTTGTTAGGTAATTAATATGCCAATTTTGTTCAGATGGACTGACAATGATTACTAAAAGTAATTAAGTTTAATAAAAAATTTCACTATAGAATAATTAATTAAGAGACTAAATTTTTGACAAAGTCACTCTACGAAGCAATATTAACCTGAAAATAAAATAAATAAATAAAAGAAGCATAGAGAAAGAGAGGCCCTACAACCAGCTCATTTGAATTTGTGAACTTAAAAAAAAAATCTAGTAACCTATAAGAAAATGGGACCCAAACCCAGCAATATTTAGATTAATTTTCAGTGAGAAGTGAGAAAAGGAAAGAGCTTGGTCTTGTTGTGTTCTGGTGTTCATACATTTTTTTTCTTGGGTTGATTGGAAAATTATATTACAAACTCTTTAACAATTAACCATACAAAGAACCTGTCAGGGTCTACCGTGATGCCAACTTCTTCCCTTTCGGTCCAGACAGACTTGGGAGTCAAAGTTTTCTGTGTAATAGAATTTTTTTTATTCCGTCTGTTTGATTATAGAGATTTCGGTGATAAAGACCTTAATTCACTACCTCCTTCAAAAAGAGAGATTTTATTTCCTTGTTAATTAGAATTTAATTTTGATAATCATATTCTTAATTATAGTATTTTTCGAATATAAATAGATATATGTAGGGATATAATTTCTCTAAATTTTAATAATAAGACACTGATTAATATCCTGATCATGAAAATAATCCTTGTAACTTAATAAATTAAAAAGCAAGAAAAAAAATTTTCATTTCAATGTTAGGAGGTAAATTGCTAATTATTAAAATTGTGCAAAAAAAATTGAAGAAAATAATAAAAAATTTAGTATCGTTCTAAAATAATTTAAATAATTCTGAAATTAATTTCATTATACTTTCGGTATCTTTATACTTATAATTTTCTGCCATGAAATTCTTTCCACATTGGTAAAATACAACATTTTATTACAAACATAACGCGAACATACTGATACTGAATGTTATATTGTATAATCAAGTAGAAGACCTGGCACTTGTGTGTGTACCTATATATATATATATATTTCTCCAGTTGGTGCAGCATAATCTCAAGGTATTCTCATCATTTCATTGTCCAAGACAATAAGAAAAAATAAAAAAGTGAGGGCAAAAGAATGGAGCTTAATGAACATGGATTCTTAGAGGAATTGCTAGCTTTAAGAAGAGAAAATTGGGAAACTATGCCTAGTTTTCCATCAGAAATGGGTGAGATTTTCTCTAATGGGTGGAACTTTGGTTGCTTTGATGATTATCTGGTGGCTAACATTCCTCAAGAATTATCTTCCTCACCGCTTGAACAAGAATTCAATAATTACTATTTCAATGAAGTTTCTTGCCCATTTGGTGATGACTTCCCTGCTGCTCCACAGTTCACTGATTCTTCCTACAATACCCTTGATACGCCGCCGTTTCCTTTTCAGGAAGATACTCCTATGTCTTTAATGGAGGATGATCAAGACTTGGGTTTGATTCCTAATCATCATCTTCACAGCTTGGAGAATATGGCTGCTTCTTGTAAAGTTGAGCCTATTCAATCTCCAGATGCACCCGTTTTCAATATTAGTACCTGCCCAGAAAGAAAGACGAGAGGTAAGAAATTGGAAGGGCAGCCATCAAAGAATCTAATGGCTGAAAGAAGAAGAAGAAAGAGATTAAATGATCGGCTTTCTATGCTAAGATCAATTGTTCCTAAGATAAGCAAGGTAATTAGTTAGTCATTATAATTGCAAAATTATGCGGAAAGTTTGAGACTTTATGGAGGATAATTTGCTAATATTGATGGGTTTCTCTTATGCAGATGGACAGAACATCAATTCTTGGAGATACGATAGATTATGTGAAGGAATTACTAGAGAGAATCAACAATTTGCAACAAGAAACTGAAGTGGGTTCAAATCAGTCGAACATGCTGGGCATTTTGAAGGACACAAAAGCAAGTGAATTCATAGTGAGAAATTCACCAAAAGTAAGCTTTTTTCACTTACTACCCTACTTCCATATAAAATATAGAAAAACTGCAACTTTTATCTTACAAAAATCCTTTCTTGGCTTTTCAGTTTGATGCAGAAAGAAGAAACGATGATACCCAGATTCAGATTTGCTGCGCATCAAAACCAGGGCTATTGCTATCAACAGTAACAACTTTAGAAGAGTTAGGCCTTGAGATTCAACAGTGTGTTATTAGCTGCTTCAATGATTTTTCAGTGCAGGCTTCTTGCTCAGAGGTACAAATTCCAGTTCATTACTTTATTTATTTATTTATCAGATTTGATTTAACTTTTTAGCTTGTATGAAAATCTGAGATTTTTGTTCTTTTGTGGTTATAATAGGAATTGGAGCACAGAAAACTGCTAAGTTCTGAAGATATAAAGCAAGCATTATTTCGAAGTGCAGGATATGGAGGAAGATGTCTGTAGAAATAATTTAAACCAAGAAGCGAAAGAGCAACTTTATTATGGGGTTGTAATAGATAGATTTGCAAAATCTGTCTTTTCAAAATGAGGTTCTTTTGTAATCACTTCAATTATTCAAATAAGTTGATTAAACTTGATCTACCCATTAGATCTTATGCGTATGTATTGTATTATCTCCTTTAAATTGCTTTAATGGGATGAGAATATTTTTGGCAGTTATCTTAAAATAATTGTCACATTTCTAAATTAGATAGTTCAAGCTTTTATCCAAGTTTTAGTTGCAGAACTATGAATGAATAGGACAATAGTTGCCGCCCTTGAATTAATTTTAGCATTTAGTATTGAAAATATTGGTACTGGAATATGCCCCCACCATGGAAAGATCTAAAAGATAATTACCACTTTTTTTTCTTTTTGGATGTGTGTTTATGCATTGATTGCTTTCCCTATCTTTGCAGCAAATTATGCAGAAATTTCTAATTTTTTCCTTCTTAGAAAGGTAATGTGGCAGACAAATTACAAAAATTTGGACACAAGCAACGAGAATCCCAGAATTCAAAATCCATGTAAATTTTATCAATATAATTACATTAATGGTTGAGGGAAGATATCAATAACTTCCAGTAAAATCAAATTCATTGCATGCCATAACATTCATAGAATCTTCAGATTTTCAAGAAAGCATAGACTTGAACACAATAATAGATCTTACCAATAATCAAACAGGTTTGTAAAGACAAAAAGGTAATACTATGACTGACTGTTTTTTACAACATTAACTTTATGTCCATTCATTCCATGGCAAAGGCGTAACTCAGCAACAGATTGAACTTGTCATTGCTAATAAATTTATATGAAAAAGCGGTACTCAGATTTGGAGAATATAATGAATTCGCCTTTTTCGCCTAATCTAAAGTCGGATTGTCTAATCTCACAATGCCTTTAATAAGCTCTTCTTTATGTCTTATGCCTTGTAGTGATGTGGGATTAGCACTTCACAACATATTTAGTTCTGAAACTCCAATAGTTAAGCATCTTTTGATATGACTAAAGATATTGCTAAACTTTTTGAGGAAAAGAGGGGGAAAAATAAAAGGGGGGCCATCAATTATGAACTTCTGTGCTGCATATATTATGCCATATCTACAACAGGAAGAAGCAAACTTTGCATACAGGAGCTAGGAAACTTGATTGTGTTCTTGCATTGTTAATGTTAATATTAAACCTTTGTCGAATTAGCGACAAAATCACCCATAGCTAAATCGTAAAACCTGTTGGCAAATTAAGTTAACAACAGATAGATAATGTCTCACATTGTACCTCTTGGTAAATGTTTTGGGATGAGCTTTTCTGTCCATCTCAATTTTTAGATTAGAGTGATTGTGGCTAAATTGACTTATTTGTTTTGTTATTTTGTTCACATTGTTTTAGAAAAGCTTAATAACAATAACAATGTGTTTTTATTGTAAATTCATCGCTAATAATTAGACTGAATTAAAGATAAATATAATAATTTTTATTAATAAATTGCTCAATATTTAATAATATATACATAAACTTTCAACTTGGTTTGAAACTCTGCTAAGATTAAAGTCGGGTTTTGAGTGTTTTTGGTTCAGAATTCATCAAGAATTTTTTTTTTGAAGGTCTGGGTTTGGATTCGGATCGGATGATATATACGAAGCAGAATATAACAATACATTGTTTCAGTTCCACAATCTCTTTCAGTCCCACATATCTCCTGTAGTTTCAATAATTAACCGAGTGTGCTCAATTTTATTTTATTTTGGTCAGTAAAGATTTAAAAGTACAATTTCGTGAAATGAAAGAGGAACAATAACTATTTCTATAAGTTGTTACTTGTTTTCAAAGATTTCCAAATGATCTTCTCGAACTGGTTTTGCTTTAGACCAAGAAATCTTCTTTTGTATAGCTTTCTAGAGATGAATTTAAATATTAAAAAATAATTGTATAGGGTCTCAAATGATAAAAATAAAAATAAAGGAGTCAAATCAAGAAAAAATAAAAATACGGGGACCAAATGATAGGTTTTACCTAAAAATATATAATATAATTTAACTCTTAATTAAATTCTCACCACTTAATTTTCTATTTTACTGAACACCATTTTTTTATAAAGAAATAATATTAATGGTACTGTTCCACCCCTAAAAAAACATTTTTGAAGTTGAGTCGGACAATAATTCTTTTGATGTTTTGTCTACAGGAGAAAGTGAACTACTTTTGTGTATTACACCCTTCTCTTTTTAAGTACATTATCTTTGTTCTCTCTTTACTCTTTGGGGTATGTATGCTAATTTGTGAAAGAAGGATTCACAATTAATTAACTTTTAACAATTAATTAATTTGTGCTAATGGGTCGTCCAATCTCTTTCTAAGACACGTCATACAAGCAATATCCACGTGGACTTGTACATGTATCTAATTAACAGAGGAAACAGACCTAAAAACAATCACACTAATGGCACAAAAGGATAAGGTACCTTTCAATTCTTGGAGTTACATCCCTAATGCTAATAGTCATAGATTCGCTTGAAGATATAATAATGGTGCGCTTAGTGGCTGGCTAGTGCTAAAAAGGACTCATCTTCATAATTTTATCCATACTAGTTTATACATCGAGTATACGTCAAAATTGTAGCCAACTCAACCCCTAGCTTGAATAAATTGGCACCATATATACCCACCAAACATATATCCATCCATTCTCATGTTCTTTCTCAATTTCTTTTGGGTTCATTGGAGGATTTAGATTTATAGAAGAGAAATATAAATCAATGGAGAGTGAAGAAATCAGTCGACCATCTATAGGATTCCCTTTAGGTTTAGCTCTTTTATTGGTTTTGTTGTTGTTGATGTGTGTGTTTTTCAGTTGCTGCCTCCATTGGAACAAGCTAAGATCCTTACTTCTACCGGAACCTAATTCAACTCACCAAAACTCTAATCCCCAACAAGATTTACACCAATTGCCCCACAAATCTGCAACTCCTCAACAGGTACATGTACATAATTTATATGTACCCTCTACTTCTTTCTCTCTCTCACGTGTGTTTTAATTCGCACCGAGAATGATGAATATGTTACTTATAACAGGAGGTAAAGAAAAAACAAGCAGAGAGTTTGCCAGTGTTGATGCCGGGGGATCAAGTACCAAAGTTCATAGCAATGGCATGCCCATGTGAGCCTCCTGTAATTGAAAATACCATTGTCAAAGTACACGAGCTACCCTCTTTTTCAGTGCCTTTGTGTTACAATTAATATTTTCAATACCATCATTCATCATAAATTTGAGTATATACTGGGGTGTTTGGGATTATTTTTTATGTCAAAATGTATATTTAGGATTTTTTTTTTAAAATGTAATTGACCATTTTTTAAAATTTTTTATAAATTATTTTTTGTAAATCCATTTCTAAAAAAAATTATTCATATATTTCTCTAAAAAAATGCAGATTTTAAAATTTGAAAAAATAAAAAATAATATTTTTTTCAAACACAGTTCCAAATGGGTTTATTATTATTTTGGTGCTAATATTCTTACTTCTTAATTTTATCAGTTTTTTATTATATTTTATTCATGTCAAAATAAGGATTTTAACCTTTTAGTCAAAAAAATCACGCATTTTTATTTAATGCTGAATTGATAAACTATGCATTAAAAAAAAATCTTCCGATTTTCAATATAAAAAGAAACCTTACTCTGATCTTGGACCCTTGGTCTTAGTGATTCATTAATCCTAATTTTTTTTATTTAAATTATGAATAGAGATTTATAGTAAACATTTAGTGATAATTGTAACCTATTTCATCAGAGAAAATGAATATGTGAATAAACTCATCTAATTTCATCGATTTACAACTTGGATATCTAGCTATCAAATTAATTAATATTTACAATAACTTTTTTCTAAATATTGGTCAATCAAAAGAATAAATTCATCCAGAAAATTAAAAAATAAAATATATAATATTATTTGTTATTAGTGTTCGAATTTCAAAATACCTAAGAATTTTATTGTTTTGGCTTTACACTTATTTTTAACAATAATTGATAGAATTAATGTTAAAATTTGTTATTAAAAACATATATATATATAATAATTTAGACTAAAATAGATAATATTAAAATAATAAGATATAAATGAAAACATAAGCAATATTCTGCATATTTTTAGTTATTAAGCATTATATATTTTTTTTTATTTTAATTTATGACTTTTCAACTTTATCATGATTATTTTATGATAATTAGTGTATTAATAACATTAATAGTAATATAGAGCACAAAAAGCATATATAGGGATTGAGGAACTCTATTTTTCTAATTTGAAGCCTCCACTTTGAGTCATTCCCCACTTATAATTTGGAAATAAAAATGGATTCACATTTTTTTCCATTTATTTTTTTTTCATTTTTCATATGCAATGGCACTATGCGACTTTACCAACACAAACTTGTGCATGCGCATATTGGAGACAAGTTTTATCGGTGTGCGCCCACAATTTTCTATCGCTCATCATAATCTATTAATTAATTATAATTTTTCTCAAATTCCACACTTTACGAATTGTAAAATTTTATGCTGTTTAAAATTTATTAGTCTAGATTTTAAAATTTTCTTCGAATTTTCTATATGATGTTGTTTACGTTTCTTGAAGTATAAAGAAAAATTCATGCAAGGAGTTAATATTGGATATACACGAAGGATTAAGATTCAAGAAGTACTGCCAAGGCCATATGGCCTAGTGTGTTGGGCTCGAGATTCAATTGAATCAAACAAAAAATTCAAGAAGTCAATTAGTTCTGTGAGAAATTTTACGAAATTGAATACCTTCATTTTTCCCTTTTAACGATATCGATGAGGTATTGCAAAAACTCTCTAACACCCCCTCACCCAAACCGCAAGTGTCTGGATGTCGGGGCGCTATTGTCTGTCTTTTTTATTTTTTTAAATCGCTATTTTCTTTTATATTTGCTACAAAGCCAAACATTTTTTTATATAATAAATAATGTACATTTTATTTACATAAAATAGTATTTATAAATATCAATTTACTATTTAACAACTTTGAAAACTAATTTACAACTTATAAGTATATATAACGCGGAAAACAAAATACAAGAGTTCAAAAGTTTGTGACCCACTATTTC
Organism: Triadica sebifera; assembly: GCA_023653625.1. Lineage (NCBI taxonomy): Eukaryota > Viridiplantae > Streptophyta > Magnoliopsida > Malpighiales > Euphorbiaceae > Triadica > Triadica sebifera. The sequence continues at coordinate 29,668,135 of CM042899.1, forward strand.
GAGATCGGTTGTTTTAATTTGAATAGGATCACCGCTTGTTTTATCTACCACTTTTAGCTACCTTTCTATATCTGCGCAGAAGGAAACTCACACGATAAACTCTAAGCTTAGTGGTGCATATAAATAAGTCAATATACTATATCATACAACAAGCATTAACATGTATCATTTTATGCATTAAAATGTTTGCATGCTATTTTTATCAACATGTTCTTATTTCATACAAGTATAAATATCATGCTCACATATACAATGTTATTTTCATTTATCTTTGATGGTAAGTTACTCTGTTAATTTCTTTATTATTATATCTCAATCTCACATCATCATCATTTTTTTTATCTTCTTATTTTCCGACTTATCTTCATTATCTTGCCCACATCACTCTAAATTTGGACTGATTGAATACGAGTTATGGATCAGAAGCGCTCCCAGAGCTATAGCCATCATATCCACGATCTGGCTCAACAGAGCTTCTCAAATCAATGACGCTCTCCGAGTTTAAGCCACATTGATTAAGTATTATTTCATCATAGATGAATAACCGGACCAAGGGCGTTCTCCGAGCTTAAGTCACCTTGTCCTCAATTTATATGTGCTCATCAAAGCATCTCAAGTCAATGACACTCTCCGAACTTAAGCCACATTGACCGAACATCTCAGATCAATGACGCTCTCCGAGTTTAAGCCACATTGATCGAGAAATATCTCATATAGTACGGTATCGTTCGCCCCCTTAATGACATGTCATTTATCTTGATTCTCGTCTGCAGGTAGAGTAATGAGCATCTTCATATTTTCACATTAATCATATATCTTTATTTAATTTTTATTTTATATCTATTTCATCATTCCTCATATTATACATCACATCATCATAATTCTCAATTTCGACACATCAATATTCTCATGTATCAACATCTCAATTCTTTTGTTTTGCAAACATCTTACCATACTGGATAACATCTTTTCATTTGTATAAATAAATACATCAATAGATAATCATATTCATAATTTATTTGAAAATAGAACATTCACGGCCGTGACTACTGATTTATGCCCGTGAATTAGTTCACGCCTATAATCCAAAGACGTGAACACTACTGGAATGAATCATGTCAAAAGCATTCACGGTCGTGAATACTTATTCGTGCCCATGAATGAGTTCACGCCTGTGATTCCCAACCGTGAACACTTCTGGAATGAATAGTATCTTTTTCACACCAAAGTCGCAACCGTGATACAAATCAGTCACAACCGTCAACCATCAGGTTCACGCCCGTGACCCGATAGTCACGCCCGTGACCCGATAGTCACGCCCGTGACTTTCGACAGAAAATCTGCATATTCACATTCCATTCATTCTAATTATACCAAATCATATCAAAACATAACTCATGCATTTCTAGAGTCATTTATTCAACATATCATGACTAATACATATAAATGTCTTAAATATAATTAAATTCTCTAACATGCATCACTTAATTCAACAAATCACAAGAAAACTCATTATCTATCTCTAACATATGGTTTCATGTCATAATCATCATTAATGCATTTCAATCATCAATTATCATACTAACATGTATTATTTCAAACAAAGATAGGTTATTGCCTTAAATTATGCACAAACCTTAATTTTTCTCTTTCACTTTTCTATGTAAGCTTTCTCTTTTCCTTTGCTCCTTAGTGTTTGTTCCTAATTATCATATATCATTATTGCCTACAATATCATATATCATTATTATCATCTGATTTTCTCAAGACCCTATACTTTCTTATTCTCTCTCAAAATCCTAATTTCTCTCTTTTTCCATATGAGTATTGGATGAACTCAAAATTCAAACTCCTTTAAGAAAATAATAAGAAGAATAAGAATCACTTCTTACCTTATTATTTTCTTCACTAAATCACAATTTTAGATATTTTCTCTCTCTACCAAACTTGATTTTTTTTCCTCTTCCTTACTCTTCTCAGCTTCCTTAGGAGTTATGGACCATAAAGATCATCTTGTCTTGATCTTTTCCCTTTCTTCTCTTCCTTTCCTTCTCTAGAAATCAAGATTGGCTATGGAGGAAAAGAAATGGCTGGCGTGACTGGCAGAGAAGAGAGAAAGAAGATAGTACAAATGAGAAGAAGAAAAAAAGAAGGAAAAATATAAAAGTCCTCATGTGGGACCCATAATTTTTTTGACAAATTCTTGACATTAGGCTTAATCACATCTAATCATTCCGTTATATTTTTTATTAAAAAAATTAAATTATTGTAAAATAACAAAAAAATCATTTTATAATAATTTTTCTAATAAAAAAATTACTATTTATCTCATGAAATTTAACATATTGCACTAGTACCCCCTCATGAGATTTTAAAATTTATACTATTTATTCCCTGAGATTCATGATAGTTTTGAATTATTTAATTATCTAGTTCTCTCATTAATGGTTAATTTTTAAGGGAAAAACTACATAATCTAACGGAAATAAAATTGAGAATAACATAAATTTAAAATCTGAAGATAATACTAATGTATGGAGTCAAATCTGAGGAGATAAATAGTAATTAACTCTAAAATTAACTAGTTACTTTAAAACAGTAGCAAAACACAATAATTATGTGCAGCTAAAAATCTTATAAACATTTCTACCAAAATTTCAAAACAAATATTTTTTTAATGAAAAGAAAACTGTCATTTACCAATTAACAACCTTTAGTTTAGCGGTGCTGGTTTTGTATTAGGATTGTAAAATCTCAAATAAAAACTCCATCAGAGACACTTGTAAAAAATAAAAATAAAAATAAAAATAAAACTTTTACTGTATTATTTAAAACCCGAGGATTGATTTGTCATCTGCAGTATTCAACATTAATTGGGCCGACCTAAGACTAATAAAACTGTAGAATTAGAATTATAGAGCTGAGCCCAAATTAAATGTTCTTTGCGTTCGCATGATGCGGAGGAATTGAAGACAGAGAAATGCTATTTTATTTTTATATATATGCTTATGCTGATTGCCTGATTTGGTTATTCTGTTAGTGGAAATGAATGATGCTTTTCCTTGTGATATGTTCTTCTTGCAATACTATCTGAACTTTCAATTTCAATTAGACGGAATTTAATCTAAACATTAAATTGGGCTAATTGCAGTTCATATTCAAATAACATTTCAGAGCTTATAATTATATGATCATAATATTTGTTTCTCTTTCACATCTTATATCAATGAATTCATGGAATCATTGATTTGTTCTATAATTTATAAGCATGATACATGATCTTAGAGAGTTAATAACAAAAATTATATCGTTAAATTTTTTTATTGTTGTAATTTAGTACTAATTTTTTCAAAAAATATTACAATGTAATGTTAAAGTTCAATTTCTGATATCAATATAATGACATTACAGTCGAAAAATAAGTCACAAAGCATGTTGACTATATTCTCTGACTGTCTAGACTCTTTTTTTATTTGAAATTAAATTTTGGTATCACATTGCAATATTTTTTAAAAAATTAATATCAATTTGTATTAATTAAAAATTTTGATATCAAATTGCAACATAATAATAAAGTTTGGCACTATTTATGTTATCAACCCTTTCTCATAGGATTCCCATTTGAAACTAGAAACGAACAATAGTTTTTTCATTTTTTTAATGATTAGAAGTAGATATTAGTGAAAGAAAAAATTAAAATTAAAAAAATAGAGTATGAAAAAATAAATTTAAAATTGGAGTAGAGAATTTGGAGACAAATATTAATAATTGCGCCTGAGAATTTTATTAGCACTTGAGGAAGAAGGTTATATAATCAAGTAAGAGTAAGCCTGAAATGTATCTAATATATTTTTTTTTTTTCTTTTGCTTCGATTCAAACCGAAATGGCTTAATTAGTTCTAATTTTGATTTGTTATAATAAAAATATTTCAATCTCGATTTGGAATCATATGTAGTTGACAGTGGTTTGATTTTGACCAATTCAATTTGGGTTCAAAATCGAACCGTGATGGTAGAAAAATGGGATAAGAAGAAGAAGAAGAAGAATTGAAAAGCAAGAACGTAGGTAGCTATCAGAAGTAATTGTCAAGAAAATAAAAGTTCACCCGTGTGCAATGGTTTTTGTTGGGGATGGGTTAGAGAAAGGGACTGCATAACTTGCAACTTTTTTATTCATCAAAGTCAGACAGACAGGTCCTATTCAATTATTATTATTATTATTATTATTATTATTCATTACATGTTTTTGAATATTAATATTTCCAAATCACATGCTTGATGCTTCCCCTTCCTTGTTCATTTTTTCTTTTGTCAGAAATTTAGGTAGAAAAAGGAACCAAACAAATTGAAGCACAGCAAATAAACTCTCAACTGTGTTGCTATATTCTACTCACTCTGTTTTTACTCATCAGCAATCATGGTACTTCAAAAACCCCATCAATGCCCGTTTTGACTATCCGACTTCCCTCTTTACATTTTTATTTGTTATGGGGCTGTTGATAAAATAAACGATTACCCACTTTTTTATTTTTTTTCAATTAAGAAGAGTTTATCTTATGAAACAAAATCACAATAAGATCTTATTTGATCATAGTTTTTGAAGTAAACCAACTATAAATTATGAAATCCCACTGTTTGGATCATGGCCCAACGCATGAATTATAAACTATTAACACTCATCAGCCCTATTCGTGGATTGCTTAAACCATAGTGTTAATATTAGATTTAGTTAAATTATAGAATTAATTAAACTAACATTTATTTGATGAAAATATTTTAATTTTAATATTAATTAATTCAAATTTGTAATCTCATATTTTATATGACAGTTTAAGTAATATAATAAATTAATAAAATAAATAAATTACTTAAATATTTTTTTACTTTATATTTAAAATCTTTTAAATTTATATTTTCTTATTTATCATTCTCAACAAGTATTTTCAATCTTCTATACTGATTTTGGATTTGAGTTTCAATCAATACTGTAATTTTTTTTTTTTAATTTTATCACTTTTTTTCTTTTTCAATTTGATAGAAAGCAAAACTGTATTTTCATAATTATCATTGATTTTACTTTTCGAAACTAAAATAAGGCTATTTTAAAAAAAAAGTAAAATGACTAGTTTAGTGTTTTCAACTTTACAAAATATAGGGATTAGTTATTATATTAGAAAGAGGTCTAGTTAAAACTATTTCCGTGGATTAAGTAATTATTTGAGGATTACTAAACCAAACCTTATTTTTGAGCCAAACATTAAATTAATAACTAGTTATATTGATTAAATAAGCAAACCTATTTACCAGATGAATTATAAGTGTACAACCTTTTTTTCTTGTAAAGGTGACTGAAATTTGAATTATGCATTTTATAGTCATTATCATCAGGGTAATAATATTAAATATAAGTACTAATAAATTTTAATTTAATGGTATTGATCTTATTACCATGAATGTAAAGTTTCAAATTGAAATATCTAATTGGACCACTTGTAAAAAAAAAAAAAAAACCTTTTAATATAAATTTTGTTATTACAATTTTTTTAGTACAATTATTGAGAGTAAATTTTTATCCAGGCAGACTAAGAGACTCTAATTCAAGTCAGTGTGTTTAGAGAACTATTATCATTTTGATTTTAAATGGTTGGATTTTTGTATTATGGTTGAAAATTTCTACATGAAATCAAAATGAAGAGCATTAAATTGACTTGATTTCTAATTTAAATACATAAATATGTGACAACACAATACCACTTCAGTAATAAAATTAAAAAGGTAAAAGGGCTATATATATATATATATATATATATATATATAATAGGGTTGGAATAGGTGGGGCAGTTGGGTTGAGTAGGAAGATGGCGTAGGGGTGACGTGGGGAGAGAGAAGAGGAAGAAGAAGAAGAAGAAGATGAAGAAAACAAATCAAGGGGATGATGAAAGTGGGAAAACACAAGCAAATGTATGCATGTTTTATAGGCAAGGCGTGCAGAGGTTGTAGCAGTTAATGATGGTTACTAAATTCTCCCCTCTGTAATTTTTGTTTAATAATAATATCTCTTTAATCCAAAATCAACGAGCGTGTACCACAATTTCCCCTCCCCGCTCTGGCATAATTATTTCCTTTCCCTTACATAGCTGTATTCAATCGCACCCTACCTTCTCTTTGCCCCAGCAGTTTGTTTGTATAGAAACTAGAAATAAGACGGATAGAGGGGAAAAATATTATATTTGTTTTAAATTTTCCATTATATGTGTGCTAAAAGTAAAATGTAATGAGAGTATATATATTAATTTGGAGTTTAGAATTACTCTAATTAATTCAAAATATATTTGATAAAAATGGCAAAATACTATTTCAAGAATATTTAAAATAATTTTACACTTTTTCAAGAACTTTGGTTAACAGGTTAAATTAAAATAATTGTGTGTTAACCCATTTATATTTTATTGAGTATACATGAATAATAATTCATGCATCATTGGGTGTGATTTTTTTTATTTTCTTATATATTATTAAGTTAAAAAGTAATTATTCTATGAAACAATATTAAAACACGTATTATTTTTTAAAAATTATTTTCATTTTTATATTTATTATAAAAGATCATTTATTTTTTAAAAAGTATAATTATTTGTTAATAATTAGTATATTACTATATTTATAATTAAGATTATAAACAAATAAATTCGAGTTCAATTCAATTAAAAATGACACAGGTTTGGGTTTGAATTCAATTCGAAATTTTATATTTGAGTTTGAGCTTAATCTGTTTTAAAATTATTAATTTTGGGAGCGGTTCAAACTCAGTTTGTAAATAGTTGATTTATTATACTTAATGAATTTAGTTCGAATTCAACTTCTTAATTAATAATGATAAAAAATCGAATTCAGTAACAAAATATAATATAAATAAGTCTTAAATGAGTTATAAACGAATACATTCGCAAGTTTTTAAATAAATATATTTACGAAATTTTAAATAAACATGTTCACAGATTTTTAAAGAAATACATTCGCGAGTTATCAAATGAATATATTCGTGAACTAATAAATCAAATATTATTAAGATCGAGCTCGATCTTGAAAAAATTTTCAATATTGAATTTGAGCACGGATTCGACCCATCAATAATAATAAAATAATCTTAAACGAACTTTTTTCCGAATCAAAACTCGAAATAGTTCACGAATAGTCTAGTTTATTTACAGCCCAACTTACAATAGTGATTTGTTATCCATAAATATTAATTATTATTTTTAAAAAATTTCAATAATATTTTAATTTATATAAGAGTAATATAAAGAAAAATAAAAATATAGTAATATTAACTAAATTTAAAAAAATTTAGCGTAGGTAAAAATGAGTTTATATTCGTAAGGCAGATAAGAGTACAATTTAGTTTGGATAATTTTATCAATTAAGACTAGCTCAATTAGTTTATCTACTCATAAAATATTCATGAATAAAGGTGATGTCTTAAACTCAATTATAGAATTTTATTAAAAAATAACAATTTTAAATATTTTTCCATAAATTATAATAGTAATTAAAATTCTACAATATAAATATAGAAAAAACTTACTTTATCTAATAAAATTCATTACTTAATTTAATGAGCATCTAAACTCATGAAAACAAAAAAGATGAGGGGAGGAAGTGGAAATCGAAAGGGCAGTGGGGGCAAGTGGAGGACAATGAGCAAAAAGCGCGTGGAAGAAAAGCTAAAAAAACGAAGGAAGTTATATGTCGCGTTCTGTACCCGGCAATCCAAAATTAAAAGCCGCTTTCTTGTCCCCCAATACATCATTTCGCTTCGGCTCTGTTTTTCCCTGTCCCCTCTCTACCTCACTCTTCCCACTAAATGCACCTTCCTCTTTCTTCTCTATCCCTAACTAATATTTTCTCTTTCCATTTTTACCCTCCTTTACTATCCCCTCCCCCATAATTGCCAAACCCAACCTCATCTTCCGGGGAATCTAATAATTATCATTACATTTACATATCAAGCCTCTTTTAGCTCACCTAATGCACACACCCATTTTTTTTATATGGCCTACAAAGCATGTGATACTTGCTGGTGGGATCCCCTCAGCCCAATAGCGTGCTTTTAAGGGTATTTTTGACATTAAATTAGTAATTTGCATGTAAGGGGAATTGTAGCCTAGGAATCTCCTTTTTTTTGTTACCATATGAATATAGTGAAGGGTTTGTTGAATTTGTAATGTTTGTGCTCAAATATACTTTTGCCCTTTGTAGCCTCCTTTCACATTGTATTTATTAAAAACGTTTATAAAAAATTATTTTTAAATTTTTTGAATTTTAAAAATTATTTTTAGAAAAAATCTGAATAAATTTGACAAAAACTGTTTATAAAAAATTAAAAAAATCAGTAATTTAAATCGAAAAATTTTAGATCTACTTTTTGGACATCTAACATCAATCCAAAACACCTCCTATATTGGTTGTTTATAATTGTTGTTTGGTGTAAAAAATATATATATATATATATTTGAAAATTTTAATTTATTTGATTAAAAATTTTAATTTTTATAAATTATTTTTAAAATATAATTATACAAAAAAATATATATTTATCATTTTTTTCTAAAAAACAGTTTTCAAAATTCATAAAAATTAAAAATACATTTGTTTGCGAACACAATTTCAAATAGGGTCTTTGCCTGTAATTAATAAAATTATAATTTAGGATACCATTTCTTTCATTAAAAAAAATTAGAATTCTTATGATAAGCTTTTTACGAGAACTAAAAAAAATTTATCCATTTCAACTGCGATTATGATATAAATCCCTCTCCAATAATGTTGACAAAAAGAATAAAAAAAATTTAGTTTGATTTTCCAATCAAAATACCATTACATTTACATAGGAGTGATCTATTTTATTTAGTGCAAGTGTAAGCACAATTGATATAGGGGTAAGATGGTCTTTTTGAAGGATGTCTACGAGGGAATCAGCTGCCTAAAAACTTTAGTACACATGTGGGAGTGTAATCGGCTTATCTTTTGAATAAGTTAGGAAAACGCCATTGGAAGGGCAGTGATTTGGACACGTCGTAGCTTTGATTGATGAGATACCTTTGCCGAAAAGACACTTTTGCCACTCTTCAAATTTTCCTGCCTGCTCCACACGGGTCCTTGGCTGCATATTTTCACCATATAAATAGTTTTTATTCGTACCGCTACACATAATTTTCATTTTCCATTGAAATTTTTATTTAATATGGTAATTTTTTTAAAATTTTCTTCCAAAATATTTTATGCAATAAAGCTTATTAAATCTATAAAAAATATAATTTTTTTATTCATAAATCATAAATAATATAAAAAATTTTATAATCTATAACAATCACTGAAATAATTTATGATTAATTTTGTCTTCTATTTTCTTACACAAAAAAAATCTATTATTCTTATTTGTACAAAACTAAAATTTTATTTTAAAAAAGAGTATTAGAAAAAAATACCAAAAAAATTAATCTTTTTCTCGATTGGATTAAAATTATCTTAATACTTAGTAGAAATTAAAAGAGAGATATTTCAAAGTGAAGGGAACTTTATTTGATTAATACACATAGCGTCTTACATTAAAAATAGACATTTGTCTTTGGAATCAGATTATTGTATGAGATTTTATATTTATATTTATATTTTGGAAGCTTAGTTTCAATGAAAATCAATATTTCTTTGCATAATTAATATGATTTTACCATTTTAGAAATAATTTATTTTCCCTTTTAAATGCATTAATATGTGAAAATAATTATTTATTGCATAAATGAAATGATGATGTATATCATATATTAAAAAAAATTCAAATTTTAATTATTGAATTTTTCAAGCTTATTATATAAAATCACAAAACTAAAATTTTTATTCTATTAATTAACTACATAATTTTCAACTTTGATTATATTGAAAACTTATTGAACGAAAAAAAAAAGAACATTTTTAGCTCGAACAATATATATAAACTTAAAAGGATTAGATATTAATCAAAAAATTAAAATTTTAAGTCATTGACTTTTAACTTTGAGTTTGTAATTTTTGGCACCAGATTTTCCTTTTTATTAAAAATATTATTTAAATTTTATCACAATAAATAATTTTATATAAATAGAATGTAATTTTTTAGTTAGCCTAAGTATTATTTAACCATAAATAATAAAAAAAAAACAAATTGATTTATCAATGACATAATAAAAAATTGTTTGTGGAATTTGACATTTGACTATCCTTTTCGTTTATTTATGCTTACCAAATTTTTTTAATTTAAAAAATGAGTTTAAAGATAAAATCCCTAATTTACCCTTAGATAGATCAACGGCTCTCCTTCCATGCCAAATATCCTCAGCCACTGAAACGTGTAATGGCTTCCCCGGAATCGATCGGCGGTTTATTATTAATTAATTAAGATTAAGATGCAAAGAAACAGCATAAATATTTTTTATTAAGAAAAGGAAATGAATTTTCAAGATAAAAAAGTACAGTTATTTTTTTTAAGTGCTTATTTTAATGCATAGAGTTTCACATCAGACAGCAAATAAGCTTTTGTTACTTTGTGCCAAATGGAGGGTCCTTAGTTCTCTCTTCTTCTTCTTCCTCCTCCATCTTCTCTGTGAATTTCTCCTATTCTCTGCTAAATCAAAGAAAAAGCTTCAATTGATCTTCTTCTTCTTCTTCTTCTTCAAATCCACAAATTAAAAGCAGGTATAACTATACGTTTCTTCTACGTTTTGAGCTATTCAATCCGTTACTTTATTTTGTTTCATATCCTCTCCCTTTTTTTTCATTAGTTTTTTTTAGCGCCTTTTTAGTTCTATTTTTATGCTGCTGTGTTAAGTATCTCTGCTTGTTTCTCAAGAAATTCGAGAGAAACGATGACAAAAATAGAAAATGTTACAAATATTTTTTTTTGTTTTTTCGCTGGTGGTTCGTTTTTGTCCTTGTATAGTAAAACTGCGGAATTTTAAGCTCAGTTGATTGATTGATTGGAGGTTCTTGTTCGGCGGAGTAAATAACTTTCCCTTCCTTTCTCACCTCCCAAACATACCTTACATATATATTTGTGAACTTTTTTTTTTTGAATATTTACTCCGGGCTGCTTTGTGTTCTATTTTCTGCACATGCATTTAGCATCGTTTACTGTGATTGAATTTCGAGCACTGCCCTGCTCTGGAATTTTAATTTGCTGAAAATGCATTTTTTTTTTAATTTTACAAATTTTTATTAGCGATATAAGGCTTTTAGATCTTTCCTGCTACGACAGTTATGCAACTTGATTTTGTAGTTTTCTTTTCCCTTATGATGAATACATGGTCTTATTCTCGATTATAGCTCGGTTTGACTGTCATACGTCCTTGTGCATATAATACTTGCATTTCAATTTTACACTATTTTGGATTATTGATGAACATTTGATGATAGATGGATATCTCGAACTTCTATCTTTCTGAGAAAATTTTGGTATTTTCATTTCAAGAATAATTGTATCGCTATAAATCTATACTTTATATTTTTATTTAATCTTGGCTTATCCTTTAATGAGTCTTAATCCTTAAAGATCTGGTATATATGCAGTTCCAGTGTCTAGTTTGCCTTATTGCTTTTTATTATGTTCCTCAACACAGTTATTTGTGATCCAAGGGAGGTTTAATTAGATTAGGATACTTTGACATTAATCAATCACCTGTATATGATTTGAATGATTGCTTCGCAAGAGTAGCCAGCTGTTTGTTGAATGTAACGTTGTTTACTTATTTGTATTCTATTTAAAGATTCAATTACTTTGTCTTGGTTCTTTGAATATTTCAAATGGTTATATTTCCCAAGGAATATCATGTTGCAATGATTTTAAGCAGGTTACCAAAGTTTTGAGTGTCTCTTTTAAATTCTGATGTCTCCACCGCTAATTGGTGTTGTGGAGGAGGAGGGTCAGAGCAATGTTACTCTATTGGCTTCTTCAACCTCTGCGGAAAGTGTATGCCAGAACAGCCCTGAAATAAAAGAGCGGAACTATATGGGATTGTCTGATTGTTCTTCTGTGGACAGTTCAATAGTATCTGCCGTGTCTGATGAGAGCAAAACTCGCCTGAATCTGAAGGCTACAGAACTGAGGCTTGGGCTTCCAGGGTCCCAATCTCCTGAAAGGAATTCAGAGCTTTGCCTATTAAGTTCTACACAACTTGATGAGAAGCCTTTCTTTCCCTTGCATCCCTCAAATGATGGTCACTGTTCTTCAGGACAGAAAAATGTCACTTCGGGTAACAAAAGAGGGTTTTCTGATGCTATGGATGAGTTTCCACAGGTGAGAGGAGTTGCTTTAAAATAGAGATTAGCTTTTTACTCCAAACATTTTAGGTGACATTTCTTACATGCTATAACGACGAACACCTCTCACTTCCTGCAATTGTCCCCTTTGTACGAGTTACGGATCTAACTTGTAAGCTCCTAATCTGATGCAGGGTAAATTTCTTTCTAATTCAGAGGTTAACGTAATGCTATCACCCAGACCCTCTTCAAACTTGGGACTGAAACCTGGTTCTGTTCTTGAGAATCTTGGGTCTCAGGCAGCTAAAGCAAAAGACATGATTGCTCCAAAGGTAGCACTGGAGAGACCTCAAGGAACAAATGATCCCAGATCAAACCACAATACTTCTGTTAACAACAGTATTGCACCTGCCACTAAGTAAGCGTGGAGGGAGGCCTTGCTCTGGCTCCTTTATGTACTTGTTACCTGCTTGTGCGTTCTGATTTTATGGTAAGCCTCGTAATGTGGAAATGGTCTATAATCTTCTTTCCTTTCCAGGGCACAGGTTGTGGGCTGGCCGCCTATCAGATCATTCAGGAAGAACTCTCTTGCTACCTCATCAAAGAACGCTGAAGAAGTGGATGGAAAAGCAGGGCCTGGTGCTTTGTTCATCAAGGTTAGCATGGATGGAGCTCCTTATTTAAGGAAAGTAGACTTGAGAAACTACTCTGCATATCAGGAACTGTCTTCAGCCCTCGAGAAGATGTTCAGCTGCTTTACTATAGGTGAGCTAAATCAAAGTTCCAATTTGTGGAAATCATTAGTATTTTATACTTCTGACTTGATATGCTCTATTTTATGGGTATTTGTTCTATTTTTCATGTATCTGAGTTATTGCTATTCCATTATGATGTCAGGTCAATATGGAGGTCATGGTGCTCTGGGGAGAGAGATGCTGAGTGAAAGTAAGCTGAAGGATCTGCTTCATGGCTCAGAATATGTTCTGACTTATGAGGATAAAGATGGGGACTGGATGCTTGTTGGTGATGTTCCATGGGAGTAAGTGCTGATCTACTCTAGGTGTTATGTTTTTCTTCATAATTATGTGTTTATTGTTACGATATCATATTCATGTTGAAAACCATGTCTCAGTTCTTCAAGAACTACTGAGATTTAGTACAAAGCTGAGAACATGAAAAAGTAACTTCTCTATTTCTATCATAATTTTATTAAGGGATATTTTGATGAATCTGCATAGAAAAACAATAGATTTGTATTATGTCGATGTGTCACCTTCATGCCCTTTTACTTAGTTCGTAAAAAATATTAAATATCCATAATTGTTGTTAGATGATGAGGAATAATAGTTCCTGATTCTTCTGGGAAAATAATGACAAACTTATCATAGAGTCGACAAATTTGGCTTGGGCTGTTGCTGGAGGGATTGATATGCAATGTTGTTTTACACATCATAAAATTGCTATATAATTTTTTTTTCGTTCTTTTTTATTAGATAGCATTAATAGTCTTTATCTTGCATTTAATTAAAAAAGTCATAAGCCGGAAAGACTCTAATGCTGATCTGTATATCTACCTGGTTCCTACCTTCTGAACTCTATTGCGTTTATAATTTTGTAACTGCTGTATTCTGGGATTGGCTCGGTCAATGTGTAGAATATTAGCAATTCAAATTTTTTATCTTACTTTGGGAAGGAGCTGCTCTACTTGATCATGGAGTTAATTGGTGGAATTGCTTTATATTGTGAAATAATAATAATTTTATTGGGGCCAATCTACTTCAGTTCTCTTTCTAAGAGCAGAGAGTGGTGATGCATGTTTCTTTCTTAATTCTCTTTTTACTCTGTAGAGAGTAGTGAGTTTTGTAATGTTCATCTCTATCATGATATTTTACAAATACAACTTGTAATATTAAATTGAGAGAGCTATGTGCCGATAAATTTTCGGATACAAATAGATATGAATTCAGTCTTTGTTATTGTGCAGGATGTTTATTGATACATGCAAGAGACTGAGGATTATGAAGAGCTCTGATGCCATTGGCCTAGGTGTGTATGTTATGTTATCAAGTAATTAATTCTTAAGTTTTTTTTTTGTTTAAAAAAAAAGAACTACTCTTTAATCAACATGTTGCAATCAGAACAGTAATGGGTGGAAACCTGAGAAGATGTTATTATGATCTTAAGAACCAAAACATCTGTTGATTGCATGGAATTGGCCTTGCTTTTCATATTTGGATCGTGAGTAGAATATTTCATATAATTTTAATTAACATATTTGTTGCTCAACGTGTTGATATTTTTTCTTTTCTTTTTTCCATAAAACATATATACCAACTTTTTATCCCCAATGAAACTTCTATTCCGATTCCTATGCATTTTTGTATCCCAGTGATCTATGACAGGATCCTGGAGTCTCTTAAACCCAATAATATCAATGTCTTGGAAAGTGCATTTTCTGATGTTTATAATATACTGCTGATCTATCTAGCACTAGTGTCATTTGTAATCACCCCTTCTATTTGTCAACTAGAGTTTCACAAGTAAACACTTATTTTACTAGAACTTGAGAAATGCAAAGATTGGGAACCAGTGCACAGTTGAATTCCCGAACTATGTTGGTGGCACAGGCTTCCGAAACTAGGCCACACTAAATCCATTTTCCTCATTCTGTTTGCCAGTAAAATTTTTATTACATTGAGCTTATTTAAGGAGAATTTATTGTTTTGATGCAGCTCCAAGGACTGTAGAGAAATGCAAGACTCGAAACTAGCCCCCAGTGTACATGATTGATGCCATCCATCCAGCACATCCTGGGGATGAAGTTTTGGGAATTGATAAAGAAGCTGATGAATTCAAATATGCGCACTGGTAGCTGGGAATGATGGGGGTGTTGGACTGGGTACGAGATCATGGCTATCTATGTTTATTACCTTACTAAGATGATGTGTTAATTGCAAGGAAATTAATGTTTTCTAAGTTCTGTCAACCTTTATTAAAATCATAAAACTCCAAAAACCTATGTATTCTGGGAGTGCAACCCCTATCCTCCGTAAAGTCTGGACAAAGTTTCTGTATTGATACTGGAACCGTAGTTTGGAAAGTGCATTGTTTGTTGATCTTGTTGTGTGTGTTTGTATGGTGAAAAACCTCTGATTCAGGCAATCTAGCACGCTGACTTTATTTATAATACATAGCCATGGCCGTTATAATATTAGTAGTTACTTAACATTTGATTTCCTAATACTGAGTGGTAATCATAGCTATTGAATAATGATTAGGGATAAAATACTCTTTAATGATGCTCAAGTTAGTGATGTGATTTGGCTTTGCTTAAACAATTGGGATATTGCCAGCTCTGCGGATATGCTTGTCGGGATTGTACTCATTACAGCCATGTGAGTCTCAGTTGAGACTTGATAGGCTGCATTATTGATCTGCTTGAATTGTGTAGCCGGTGGGGATACAGGGAAAAGCACTAGCCTCTAGGGTGGTTAATTAATGCCATTGACCTAGACGAATGAACCTGTACCATACAGTACAGGATACACGTTGTCCTATAAATCGAGTCAAAGGCATTGTCCTTAAATTGGCTGATAATTTCCATGGCCTGCAGACCTTACCCGTCAAACATAAATATGCCTAAGAAACTATAAATGCCCAAATAAGGCCAAATCTATTAAAACTTGGATGTTTTATATTGAGCTAAAAGATACAACTGGCACAAAAATTCTTACTCCCCTCCAAAATAATGCTTCTATCTTTTCATTTTTGTTCAAAAAAAAAAACAAAAAATTAACATGTGTGAGGGCCTCGGAACTGACATGGAGAGACTGAAAGTGATGGAAATCATGGAATAGAACAAAATTGATGAGATGCAAACGTTGTCTTTGTCCAAAAACGATGGGCAAAACCTGTCTGGATAATATCTGCTTCTTAATTGGAATAAAGCTGATTCTGTCCAAATTCATGGTTTGGGTTGGCAAATGGTCTTTTTCCAAAGGAAACCCTTCTCAAAATCTGAGATCAATTGCATCTTGTCACATCTGCCTTAGAGTTAGAATTTAAAATTTTGGGGGGGAGGGGAGGATTTATTTAGCAATTATCTCTACTGAAAAAAGAAAACAAAAATAGGAAAATGATTTTTTTGCATTATTGAGATACTGATATATGTTTATCAGTTGGGGGACATATATCAAAACTCCTCTCAAATCACAACCATTGAACCAAACTGAATTTTCCTCAAAGTGAAAAATCAGGCTAAGATAGGTTTTACTTGTGCTCATTTCACCTGTCTAGTTTTTCCAAACTCCATTAGCAACTCAATTTGTCTCCTAAACTTCTTGTTTTCTTATAATTTTTTTCTCCCCCTTGGTTACATAATTAGAGATATTGTATATTATTCCAAAGTTGCTAGGCTTCTTGTCTGAACTAGCAATGTGAATTTGCAGTATCAATAATACTTCACTTTTTTTATGGTCAACAAACAGACATATAACACCAAAATGATTCATTAGTAATTTTAACTAATTCAATGCACCAGAGTAACTTTAACTAATTCAAGCTGGGACCCTCATCCCATTTCTTGTCCTATGTCAAGAAGATAAAATAGAAAATTAATTAAATAAATATATATTAATTCATAGGTTTTATTTCACTTGCTAGTCCATTTCAAGTCCAATTTCACCCACTATAATTTGCCCTCTCCAATTGCCAGTATCAAACTCTCAACTTTAGACAGCCATAGTGATAAGATGGTCTCTTAATTTCAATTGGTTATATAGATTTTGTTGATAACATTAATGATAATACATGATTAAGATTAAGCTAAACAGGTAGGTTCAATGTTAAAATTATTATAATAAAGAAACATGGTAATGATTAGAGTTAGGCAGCCCCTGATAATCTGTAAATTATATCTGAATTATTTACAACCATTTTAGAACATGTTTTATTTTTTAAAAATTATATATATATATATATATATATATATATAGATACAGACAAGCATGAAATTATAGCACATGCCTAAAATATTTCGTTGAAAGTATATAAATGTCTTGAAGGGTCAGAGAGAGAATACCCTATAATTTAAAAGTTGATGGGTTTTGAAGAGAAAATGGGCAGTGAATGAAGACACTTTTCTGTTCAAAACCCACCACCCGAGGCCCATTCCTTCTTCTGATAAAACTTAAAACCACCATGCTTGTTCTGCAAATTTAGAAGCAGAGAGGATGGCATAGATTAAAAACGCCCATTTAGTGCCAGGAAACAAAGGCAGCAAGAAATTAAGTAAACTTCTTTTCAGTGTGTGGTGTTATCTCAGCATTGCATTATATCAAAGTAAATCGAGAGAAATAATGAATATATATATATATATATATATATTCGCCATTTTCTTGTAGATAGTACAATTATAAACTCAATTTTTATTTGGATTCTGAACTGTATATGGATATAAATCTATTATTCTCTTTTATTCTTTGTTATTTTCATAATTTGAGAATAGAAGCTATTGCTAGTTTTTAAATTAAAGAAATGAACAAATTATGTCATTAGTCAACATTAGTGCTCAGACAGATGCATACATTTTTTACAATTATTTCTCTCTTTCCTGTTCTTTTTATTATTATTATTATTATTATTATTATTATTATTATTATTATTATTATTATTATTATTTGCCCAATATACGACATTGTATTATTTGTAGGAAGTTGGAGTGATTATCAATGTTTGTTGGAATTAAAGTTGATGAAATAGGGATTGGTTAGAGAAAATTCTTCCTCTAATCATCTTTTTTTTTTTCGATTCCCACCATCTTATTCCATAATGGGTGCTTTGACTTCAATAATATGTTATCACTTTCAACAAATTTACAATATAAAAACAAGCAATTATTTTATGGTTATTATTACTCCAACATACTATTATTGTATCTTAGATACAATTATTTTCTGCAGATTCATTTTCTGCTTCTGTTTGAATATATTTTAATCCTAATGGATTTGTAAATGAACAATAAATATGGAAATTAATTCCTAATTAGTTATAAAGAACGAATCATTTTGTTGATATTGTTTTAAATAAAATTATAATCACAGTCAACTAAACATTCCACATGGCTTGTTCTTATAATCCTGCTTTATGTCCTAACAAATTGTTATTATTATATATACATATTTTTAATAAACAAATTAAAGTAGTTAGTTTTATAGCAAACCCATTAATGATCTTTCAAGTTTTATTATCTCTAACCATCAGGAGATGGAACAGGCGCCAACCCACAATGTGAATAAAATCATAATCAGGATTGTTAAGAAAAAAATTATTGGAAGTTGGAATGGTGATGGGCATATCAGAAAATATTTATTTTGTTTTACCTCTATTTCTTTACAAGGATATATCAACTATATGAATTGTACAGAGAATTTAATATGTAAAATCTAGTCTAGACAGATTAATCTCAATATATATTCTTTTATCAATCTCGAGAAATTGAGCAGAAATGAAATATTCTGAATTCTTATTAAAAATCATATATTGCATTTAATGAGAGGCATCATACAAGTTGAGAACCATATAGTCACAATAAATATTTTAATCCTTAGGCATTAATTAAGAGATGAAGTTGCCATTTTCCCCAATATGGTATTTCTCAATTACGTCAATAGAAAGAGAGATGTTTTTGCTTCTCTTTGACCCCATCAATCAAATCCACCTTAATTACCAGGATATTATTTTGGCCCCCTCATAAGATTACGTTATTACATAATAAGAGTCAAATTTTCTATATTTAAAAAAGTGAAAAGGTAGACAAAAAAAAATTCTAATATATATATATATTCTATATTATAACGATGAACCCAATAGGAAAAGGATGCGAAATAAAAAAAAATTAATTAATTAATTTTGGAATTTAGATTAAATGATATTATATAATAGGCATTGAGTGGCTCCATGCTTCATGGTTCAAGGGAATCTCCATCCTCAATCACAAGTCTACCAAGATTTTTACACTGGTCAATCATAGCTGATGTAGGGTCCTAATTGCAAGAATCTGGTTCCTGGACCAACCCAGATCCAAATTATTAGGATCTTACCAGCTAATTAATGGCAGTAATTTCCCTGTATATATAGCTTAGGATTCGAATCTTTTCTACTATCTACTATTTCTTTTCAAAGAAGCATTTCCATTTCCATAATTATAATCATTAATCACCCTTCTTGATGAGGATTTAATGCTAAATATGGTACAAAAAACAAAAACTTAAATGATTTAGAGAGTATATTAGATTAGTAGAGAAATATTTATTAACTTTTGTTTATTACCTTTTCTATTACTCTTTTTATCTTATAAATAATACATATTCTCACTTTTAATATTATAAGATCTATATTATAAGATTCATATGAGAAAAAATAGGAAATACGTATCACTTAAAGAGTAAAGAGTAGAGAAAGTAATATAAAAAATAATATCTACTTCCCATATTACTGATAATATTGTTGAATTATTACTAGTATATATTCTGATAATTTCTATAAAAAAAATGAAAACTTAAAATTAATGAATTCGTGAGAAATGTAGACAATTTTTAATTGCACACCAAAAGAAGTAAAGTGAGAATTGGTTGAATGGAAAAGTGATGAATTCAAATTAAAGATTAAATAAATAAAATCATATTTTTTACAAAACATTTTATTGATAGCTTAATGAATGAATAAAATTATGAAAGACAGCATATTTCTATTTAACACTGAATTTTCAAATTAAAATAACCGATGGATGAAGACAAGGTAAAACTTTTTTTTTTCATAGCATTGATTAAAATTTCCCGAAAATGGCATTAAAATCAATGGGTTCCCTCTCACTTAATTCCATGTTTGTAGTTGCCTGATAAAGGTGGTTAAACTGTTCTAATCCGCAATAATGATGCGGTGATAATTACCTTGTTTTAATTAACCTATCAAATTAATGTGCATATTAATGGCCTTACTGGCCCATTAATAGTGCTTTATCTCTTAATGAAAATATTGAGTAATCCATCCATTTCATTTTAACTATCATTTTAGGTAATTTCACTATAATTAAAAAGTCATTAATTGGTTTAAAATTTATAAGAAAAATGAATGGTTAAAACTAAATTAACTTTAGTTCTGAAAGACTCAAAATTGTTCGATCCATAAACATTATTTTGATTTGTTGTAACTAATAAAATTGAGAAAGCCAAATATTTGCCTACCAATGAAATTTTACATAACAATAATAATTTTGCGTTGACGAGTATAAGAGTAAAATTGAAAAAAATAAAATTTATAGATTGTATAAATGCAGCAAATAAATAGAATTTTAGATTTTTTGTAAAGCGAAACTTATAAAAAAATGAAAGAGGTATTAATTAAACTAAAAAATAAAAATGTGCATATTAATTTATTTTTGGAACCCATATTAAATTAATTTAACTTAAATCAAAGTTCACATTATAGTAGTAGTGTCATTTAGATCCTATATCTATGTGTAGGGTGGTTTCACTTTCACACATCCACAATTTGAGGCAGTTCTCACGCTATAAACCACATCAATGAATGCAATTCTCGTCCTCCTTGATCATGACAAAATTTTTCTGTTCAGATTTTGCAAATTGCCATAACAAACTATATATATATATATATATATATATTATCTTTCTGATAATCAGAAGCCAATTTGACCTATGTTTGAACCGATTATGAACTTGTCCAAATTGATAATGTTGAAACATTGATATTAATTAAATGATTCTCCATGCATTGTCCTTTTCTATGAAAATGATTGATCATAATTTATTATTATTTTCATATGCTTGAATGAGTTATATTATAAAGAAAAATTTTGGCTAAGGTTTTCTTTTCAGTGTTACACAAAAAATTATCACTGACGAAATTCAAAACCTAATATTTAATCATATAATTTAATTAATATGAACTCTAATCATCAGTTTAACGTACCCTTTTACACATTGATTTTGGTGATTTTATTATTGAAAAACTAATTATGATTTTACTTTAATAATAAAAGGGAAAATTGCACAAATTGACTCAAAGCATATCAAATTATTTTATGAACATATGTATTAGAAAATGGAGATTATGAACCACATGAGCAGTCTCTCACACCTTTCAACTCTTCCCTGCTCCCCATTTATAACATATAATAAGGTTTTGGTAGCCCAAAGGTGAAGAAAATAAGTTATGCTGGTCATACAAAATATTAGAAAATGGGAAATATAGAGCTCATGTCATGTGCTCCATTTTGTGGCACCTTCTTAACAACCAGCAACAAGGAAAACTTTCACTTTCAATCTCTATGGACATATTCTCCTTTTCATCTATCAATCCATGTGCTCTTCTCCATTCTCCATCTCCTTACATCTCACCCTTAACCAACCCTTTTGCTACCAATGTTCTTTCACTTTCACTCCTTTCAATTGTACCAAATTATTCACATACTAATTCAATCACAATCTACTCTGTATTTAAGATATATAGTTATTTACTTTTTCTACATATACAACAAATTATCAACATTAGATTGATTCTTTAACTTATTTATGAATTTGACATAAACAATAAAAATTTACTTTCAATTACACCTACTTAATTCATCTAAAATGAAAACTTTTTTTAAAAAAATATTTATTTTCTTAATAAAATAAAACAAGTTAGATGGGAAAGCTTTAACAAAGTGCTAACTAAACAATATGGCTAATTATTAATCATTGTAAAATGGAAAAGTTAGATGGTTAGTTTGGGATTGAGGAATAGATATAGAGGAAAAAGAAAAATTAGAAGAAAAAAGTAACTCAATTATTAATTATTGTTAAGGGGAAAAAAAAGATAGCGAAGCCTGAGTTTGAGCCCACGCCGCCGCCAGCGCACCACAATTGAGCAGTTTGAGAATGGTGAGCGGTGACTTGGAGAATGTCATGTTCAATAAAATCCTAATGAGATGATCAAATCTGAGTAATCTTAATTATTTAATGGATTCGAGTGATTTGAGATCCCATTGCTAAGAAACTCTCAGTTACATAATCATACTTTATGCAATGCCAAAGCTATATTTAAAAATCAAATATCTTCTAACTTTGAGGATTCCATCATCCCATTCCCTTATGGCAGTCCTAGTGCGACACATGGTGCTTTCCATTTATATATATATAATTTTTCGAATGGGCAACTACTATAATTTTTAACATTAAATATTTATAATTATTGTATAATTAATTAGAATTGTAAATTTTTTTATTTAATGATTGAAAAAATATTACTGTCACGTATAAGGGATTCATAGGTCTTATGATGAACGACCACTTGGGACCCTAACATTGAAATTTCTGGTCAAAAAGAATATGATTAGATAATTTTAATTATTTTTTATATTGTTTTATATATATGGCTTGGACTTTAAACTAAGTAGTCAAATTGCGTAAATATAGAAGAATAGTCGACTTGGGACATGTGAAATGATGGAATCTCTTCCAAATGGGGTGTCCAATTATGTCATGTGGCATGTGGGCTTTTCTATTCATTTTCTTTTCTTTTTTTCCTAAATTCTATCACTTGCATTAATTAAGATTTAAGGACTCCTCCCTTCCATCATTAGTTATTGTCACAATATACCTTCTCCTGTTTATAATTTAATAATAGATAGATAACAAATAACAGTTTATTCTAAAAAAATTAATAAATTATAATTAGAAATAAAATTTTAAAAAATTAATAGTTTACCTTCTTATCATTTAATAAAATATTCATTCATTTGATAGTTGTATGAATTTTCAATATTACAATACAAAGACGGCATAATTTTTCTATATTTGAGATTTTATTGTGTAATTTTTTTAGGACTTTATGTGTATTTTAATTAATTCTATAGGAGTTTAGCATTTATACTCGTTATCAATTACTATATCTGCAAAGTAACCTGTATATTTAAGTATCTATCTTTATAATTATTATTTCAATCAATATTTTTATCAAATAACAAAAATAAAACTATTAATTTTTTAAAAATCTGTTTTTACTTATAATTTATTAAAATCTCGTAAACATAAAATTTGTTTCTACATAAAAAATTTGTTATGAACTTTGCCCGCCATTCACGTGCCATAAGAGGGTTTAGAGCCTATTTGTAATGCCCTTCTAAAAAACAAGTGGGAATATGGCCTCATAATTTCTTAAACAACCACAGGAAATGTTAAAATCTTTTACATATTATTTTTTATTATTTTTTCAATTTTATGATATATATCTTTATTTTAAATATTATGAGATATGCATAAAAATAAAAAAATATATATGTATCATTAAAATGATAAAAAATGCAATAATTTTTTTTTAAAAAATAAAGTAGTTATCACTTCTCAACTAAATATTAACACAGAAATTTTTATTTAGATCGAATCCTTGGAAATTAAGATAATAAAAAAAATTAGATAATATTTTTATTTTTATTATTTTTTTGTTTGTAGAGAATTTGGAAGTCAGAAACATTTGGAGAGACCCTAATTCCCTTTGCCATTGGGATTGGGGCAAATGCTCTTAACAATACTTTTTATTAATTTGATAAACCATAATGGGTAAAAATTCCACAATAAGAAACCAATTTCTTATGATAGGCCCACCCAAGTTTACTATTGGTGATCAAATTTCAAATCAAAAGGTGGCCTAATTGGTTCGACTACTTCATGTTCCCTTTAATTTTTTATATTCTCTATTTATATCATTATATATTGCTATTTTATTTTAACAACTGCAATTTAACTTATGGTTTGTTTGTTTCAGTTTTAATTAGCAAATATCTGTAACAATTAACTATTTATAATAGATTTTAAAGTATTTAGTAGTTCAGTAATTAAAAATTAATTATAATTTATAAAATAATTATTTTAAATTATTAATGTAATATATATATATATATAATAAAATTTTATTTTTTTCATAATGCATATTTTATATAATATAAAACATTAATAATTACAAATAAAAATATAATTTTCAACCAATAAAAAAATATTATAAATTGATCAAAATACAAATAAAAAAAAAGATATTTAACGTATTAAAAAAAGTAAATGCTACATTTTGATATGAAAAAAAAAACTGAAAATTTCAGCTTTTGATAAAAAGTTAACTTTGAGTATAAATTTTAAAAATTGGCTAAAGGAATTTTTAATTTTATTTAACTAAATACCTAATCAACTTTAACGTCTAACAAACCAAAAGTTTAACTAATTAAATATTCAATTCAACTTTTAACTTGTTAGGCCACTTAATTAATTATCATGTCATTGTAATAATTTTATTGTTTTACAATATATTTTTTCCATAATTGATACTTAATATATCTGCTGAAACTTTTTGAGGTAGATACCTTACGAGATTAATCAATTAATATAAACTGATTTTTCAGCAATTTCTTTAGTTAGTAATTTTGCTAAATAAAATGGAATTAATTTGATTGATTATTATAAAAAAATGTGTAATTATGTGAGACACTTGATAATAAGTAAGGTGCTCTTTATGCAGAATTTATTTTTTTCCGAATATATTTTTAAATAAATTATTAGATTATTGTCTACCGTGGACATTTTATCAAGTTTTAATTAAATAATTATATATTTATCAAAAAGAAAAAGAAAAAAAAAAGAGAAGATATAATTAAAATAAATATATTACATCAGATAGAATAAAATAAAATAAAATAAAAGTTTCTAGAAACATGTAGCACTTTTGCTTAAGAAGAGAAGATCGGTGTCGTAGAAGAAACTAGTTGAATTATATGGTGAAATGGAAGGAGTCCACAAGCAGATGCATCTGTCTGTCTCGATAACCAATTTATTACAGAAAATATTATGTATTTCGAAACACATTTAAACATTATTAATTCATGTTTCTGAATTAATATTTTTGTCTCTTCATGACACCTAAATTCCACTTTAGGACGTGCACTGAGATTAACCCTTTTCATAACTTAGCATCAAATTAATAACTGCCCAAATTTCTTTTTTTTTTAAAAAAAAAAAGTTAACTAAAAATTATCAATTATATACTTTTTAAACAATATGTATTGATATTTGACATTTGAAAAATATAAAATTTTAAAAGAAAAGTTTGTATTTCACTATTCCTCCTGCAGTTTTCTATCACGCAAAGCTTTGATCAAGATCAAATAGTGAGAATAACAAAATTTGATATAAGGAAATAACAATGGAAATAGTCTCTATTTTATTAAGAGAAATAATTGAGAAGTGAAAAATTCTAAAATGGAATTATTATATATTTAAATTTAAGGTCAACACTCAACACTAAATCCAAAATTAGAAAAATAAAAAGGGTAAAGCTATGCGATCGAATTAATTGAAGAAGTAGACATTCTTTGAGCACTAGGGCATTCCACATGGCATGCTGAGGCCATATAAAGTGGATCAAGTAGGATCCACAAATGAGCAAAGAAAAAAAAATAGTCTATATATCAATTCTTTGAATAATAAAATCTCATAGTAACATTCCAACTTAATTTTCAAGCACCAATAAATGTTCTAACCCACAAAATCATTAGTTGCCCCCACATTCCTTGAAATATATACACCATCATATTTACAATCTTTTATTTTCTTTTATTTTTCGTAAATTAAAGGCACTCTTAATTTGAAATTGTTTTTGTGATATAGCCTGATCTTTATGGGGCATGAAAGAGTAATCACCACCCAAAAAAATTCTTTAAAGTAGGTATTAAGAATATAATATATGGTTCCTCAAAAAGAAATTTTTACACATAAATATATATTATATGGCTCCAGTGGCGGAGTAAAAAAATATTTTTATTGGAATTGTTCACATATATATATAATTATTAAGTAATATTTGTAAAATTATTTTTTATACCTATAATTGTTAGCAATTATGAAAACTATACAAGCAAATCAAGCTCACGGTTGTAGATGTGAAGTTAACAAAGCTACTGAAGATGTTGAGGATAATGATGTTGATGCTGCTGGAGAGAGCTTGGAACAAAGTTAAGATAAAGTTATTTATCAAATGCGTTACCGTTTTGTATCTTTAGTAGAGTGTAGTAGGCGGGAAAGTTTTTCTTCTGTTAGTTGCAGTTTCACGTGTTCCGATTTTTCCGGTCATACCTGTATATAAACAAGTTTTTCATTATGTTTCATAATGAATAAAGAAAATGAATTTCTTTTCTTCAAGACTTAAATCAGGAAGTTTATTTTGTTCATGGTATCAGAGCCTAAATCTGTAATCCTATGCTGATTTCGTTTTTCAAAATCATTTTCAACATTTTAAAGTTCACAACATCACAAATGGAGAATTTTCAACGAGACGATGGAGATCAAAGGCCAACACGAAATTCCAACGATCCATTATGCTTGCAGGGATCAGATAATCCAGGAGCACCTCTTGTTTCAATCTTACTTACAGATTCAAACTATCTTACTTGGAGCAAATCAATAAAGATCGCCTTAGGTGCGAAGAATAAACTTGGATTCATCAATGGAAAAGTGACAGAACCAGATAAAGATGATTTGGAGTATGAAAAATGGAGGAGAATCGATTTCATGGTGACTTCGTGGCTTTTGAATTCTATGAGCAAAGACATAGCAGAAACATATATTTATTCTTCTAATGCGAGACAACTGTGGGAGGAGCTAGAACAACAGTTTGGTGAGAGTAATGGCCCTCAGATCTATCAGTTACAGAGAGAGATAAGTTCGATTGAACAAGGTAATGCCTCAATTGCTATGTACTATAATAAGCTGAAGAGATTTTGGGATGAATTAAATGTGTTGCAGCCAATTCCTCATTGTGTGTGTGTGGAGCTGCTAAGCAATGTAGATGTGATGTGATAAAGAGTGTGATGGGGAATTAATGCACAAAACAAATTGATGTAGTTTCTTATGGGTTTGAATGACTCTTTTGACAACATCAGGAATCAAATCTTGGTTCTTGAACCCTTACCTAGTGTAAGTAAAGCATATTCAATTATATTGAAAGTTGAAAAACAAAGAAATGTTCATATGAACTTTGTTGACTCTGTTGAAGGAAATGTAATGATGGCTAAATGGAATAGTGGAAATGGACATAGTTCTTGGCAGAATAAAGGGAATGTGAGAAAAAGGGAAAAAGATAACAAAGATGAGAATTTTTGCAGTTATTGTAAAACAGGTGGACATACAAAGGAAACATGTTTCAAATTGAATGGTTATCCTGATTGGTATAATCAGTTGAGGCAAAAGGAGAAAATTGGTATAAAAGGACATGCTTACATGGTTGAAAGTCCATTAGATGAAAGTCTAGATGTGGAACAAGAGAGAGCCTGGATGAGCAATTCTTTTTCTGAAATGTTCAAGAAAGAAATGATGAAGTATATGAAGGAAAATCATGAACAAGCTGATGAACGAATCAATTTTGTGAAGCTTCACGAATTTGCAAGTAATAGTGTAATGAAAAGGTTAAATTGCTGCAATAAAAGGAATAGTGAATGGATAGTAGACACTGGTGCGACAAATCATATATGTGCTTTCAAGGAATTTTTCATTAACCTTTGTCCTCTTAAAACTCATTTAGTTGTACATTTGCCTAATGGTAGCAGAAAAAATGTGGCTTATGCTGGTGATATCACATTACACAAAGCATTTACCCTAAAACAAGTTCTTTATATTCCTTCTTTTAACCATAATCTCTTGTCAGTTAGCAAAATAACACAGAATGAGAACATGAAATTTATTTTTCTCCCTGACTGTTGCTTGGTGCAGGACCTGAAGACTGAAAAGGTTCAAGCTGTTAGAGAAGTCATTGAGAATCTCTACACTTTGAAACCAAGTTCTTTTGCTATTGTTGAACCTTACCCTCATACACTTTACTCATATACTAATAGGAATAAAGCAATTTGTTGTATGAATAAGAATACCACAATTACAATAGATATGTGGCACCAAAGATTGGGCCACCCTTCTGTTGTAGTTTTGAATCATATGAAGTTACTTACTGGTGTATATGAAAAACATATTCCTATTTGTGAGGTTTGTCCCAAGGCCAAGCAATCAAGACTTATGTTTTCAACTAGTGAGATAAAAACCAAAACAAATTTTGAGTTGATTCATGCTGATTTATGGGGACCATATAAGCAAGCTACAAAGACAAGAGCCCATTATTTTTTGACTCTAGTGGATGACCATAGTAGAACTACTTTGACTTTTTTGATGCAAAATAAACACCAAACATCACAGATCTTATCAAATTACCTAAACATGATAAAAAATTAATTTCAAACTACAGTAAAGGTCATTAGATCAGATAATGGCACTGAGTTCATAAATCAGAAATGTCAAAACTTATTTTCACAGTTAGGAATTCTGCATCAGAGGTCTTGTATATATTCACCACAACAAAATGGTGTGGTGGAGCGTAAACATAGACATCTTTTACAAATCACCAGAGCTTTGCTATTCCAATCTGGACTACCCAAAGTTTTTTGGGGAGAAGCACTTCTCCATGCAACTTATTTGATTAACAGATAGCCAAGCTCCTTACTTTCTTGGAAGAATCCTTATTACTTTCTCTATCATAAGAAACCAAATTATTCTCACTTGAAAGTTTTTGATTGTCTTTGTTTTGCAACAAATATTCATCCATATAAAGATAAACTTTCTACTAGAGCATTCAGGTGTGTTCATCTAGGTCATTCACCAGGGACAAAGGGGTACAAAGTATATGATTTAGAATCGAGGAAAATCCTAGTTACTAAAGATGTTAAATTTCATGAAACAGAATTTCCTTATAAAACAGATAATAATACCAAACCATATACATCTTTTCCTCTTTTCCCTCATTCTACACATTCTGAAATCACATTTCAACCCTGTTCTACATATACTGATACATCTCATCAATTACCTACCCAAGAGAATCAATCCTCATCATCAGCTAAATCAGTGACTGCTCCTACAGTGTCAGAACCTGCTCAGTCACAGGTCTTAACAGAAAGGTATCGTTTTACTTCACCACTTTTAAGACAAAGTACTAGATCAAGAAAACCCCTATCTTGGCTTACTGATTTCATTTACACAATTACCCACACAACACCAAGTACCAATATTACCACATTTACTCCACCCACATATCCTTATATTTCTCCCTCACATTTTACCCCAGCACACATGTCTTTTGTTGCTAGTGTTTCTGCTATCCAGGAACCAACCTCTTATTTGCAGGCAATGGGTCATGTAGAATAGGTAAAGGCCATGGAAATAGAATTAGCAGCACTGGAAAGCAATAACACATGAGAAATTACTGAATTGCCAAAAGGAAAGAAGGCAATTGGTTCAAAATGGGTTTATAAGGTTAAGCTCAATTTAGATGGTACAATTGAACGATTCAAGGCCAGACTAGTGGCAAAAGGGTATCATCAGGTATAGGGGATTGATTTCAAGGACAAATTTTCACCAGTAGCAAAGTTAGTTACAGTTCGAGTCATTTTTGCTATTGTTGCTGCACATCAATGGAGAAATCACCAACTTGATATAAACAATGCTTTTCTCCATGGCTATTTAGAAGAAGAAGTTTACATGCAACCTCCTGAAGGATATTTCAAGGCTAAACCAAATCAAGTGTGTAAGTTAAAAAGATCCTTGTATGGCTTAAAACAAGCCTCAAGGCAATGGAATATTGAATTTACATCCAAGATAGAGTCATATGGTTTTCAACAGTCTAAGCATGACCACTGCTTGTTTGTTTATTCAAAAGAAACTATTTTCCTTACATTGTTGGTCTATGTTGATGATGTACTGCTGATTGGAAATTCAGACACAGCCATAGCTTCAATTAAAAATTTTCTTCACAAAGAGTTCACAATTAAGGATCTTTCTCATGCCAAGTACTTTTTTGGGTTAGAGATAACAAGATCAGATGCAGATTTTTTTGTCAACTAAAGAAAGTATGCTTTGGATCTTATTCAAGAAACTGGACTTTCAGGAGCCAAACCAGCAACCACTCCTTTTCCTAAAGGTGTTAAACTATCGATTGATGGAGGGACAGAACTCGAAGATCCATTATCCTACAAAAGATTAATAGGAAGATTGTTATACCTGGGGTTTACCAGACCTGATCTCACCTATGCAGTCCAACAACTTAGTCAATTTGTTCAAACTCCACGAACTTCACATTGGCAGACAGCTTTTCATGTACTACGATATCTCAAAGCTAATCCCTCTTTAGGTTTATTTTTTTCCATAAAAAATAACTTGGTTCTTGAAGCTTTTTGTGATGCAGATTGGGCATCATGTCTATCTAGTAGAAGATCCTTAAGTGGATATTGTGTTTACCTTGGTTCTACCTTAGTCTCCTGGAAAACAAAGAAACAGGCTACTGTATCAAGATCTTCAGCAGAGGCAGAATATAGAAGTATGGCTTCTACAGTATGTGAGTTTCAATGGCTGTCATATATTCTTAAAGACCTTCATATCATCATCCCACTTCCTATTCAACTGTACTGTGATAATCGAGCAGCTCAACACATTGCAGCTAATCCTGTTTTCCACAAACGAACCAAACATCTGGATATCGATTGTCACATTGTAAGGGATCAAGTTCAGCGGGGATTCATCATTACAAGGCATGTATCATCCACTGAACAACCGACAGACCTCTTCACTAAAGCCCTTGCTGCTCCACAATTTCACAAGTTATTGTCCAAGTTGGCCCTTGCCGATTGTTACCAGGTCCAACTTGAGGGGGGGGATGAAAACTATACAAGCAAATCAAGCTCACGGTTGCATATGTGAAGTTAACAAAGCTACTGAAGATGTTGAGGATAATGATATTGATGCCGCTGGAGAGAGCTTGGAACAAAGTTAAGATAAAGTTATTTATCAAATGCGTTACCGTTTTGTATCTTTAGTAGAGTGTAGTAGGCGGGAAAGTTTTTCTTCTGTTAGTTGTAGTTTCACGTGTTCCAGTTTTCCCGGTCATACCTGTATATAAACAAGTTTTTCATTCTGCTTCATAATGAATAAAGAAAGTGAATTTCTTTTCTTCAAGACTTAAATCATGAAGTTTACTTTGTTCAGATTATATAGTTATATACGTAACAATTAGTAGTTATATGAAAAATATAACAAAAATTTTATAAAATCTTATAATAATTTCATATATGGGATTATTTTTCAATTTTTTTTTATGGAGTCGCTGATTATAATAGTATTATACATTAAACTATTTAAAACTTTTTTTTATAGGTCGCGTGACCTAATTTCGTCAATGTAGCTCCGTCCATGCTGGTTACTCCAAATATTTTAGTCAAACTCTGTACTGAATATAGCTCTCAATTCATACAAAATTACCATAAATAGAGTAAAATAAGAAAACAAAAAACAAAACTCATCTTATCAATTTGAATTTGAAATAATAAATAATCATTTAATGAATGGTACTTTGGTAAGTATTCCTTAATCTTAAATTAATTAGCGGTATTACTATTATTTAAAATTATGAGATTTTAAATTTAAATGTAAATTTAAATTTTAAATGTTTATTCATGTGAATAAAAAATGCTCTAAAGTAAAATTAATATTTTTGATTTCTACGTGCTCATAGTTTTACCATATCTTACATTGATTCTTCTTATATATATTAGTCATTAAACCATCTATTTATATTACAGTGGAAGTCAACATCAAATCATAATTCATAATCTTTAAAATCTTGATTAAGTCCTTAATTTACATGCATGCATGTGACGCTATCTGATTGAACCAAATTCAAACAATGAAATAATTATGTACAAATGCAATGATAGTATACATTTTTTTCCTTTTTTCTTTTGTTTTTCTTTTCCTTATAAAATAGTTTAACTTTATCATTAAATTAATATATTAATTATTTTTTGAAAAAAATGGATATATATATATATATATATATATATAATAAGTAAATATGATTCAATAAATGGTTGTACTATGAATTGAAATGTCACCACAATATAGTTCTTAAGTTTCATTCACAACTCAAAATCCAAAGCTGTCAAGAATTAAATTAAATGTAATTTCAGACTTGAATTAATCACTAGCTACTTGTTTTAAATTTAAATCCATGAATTGCATAGTCAAGACTTGGTTCAAGAAAATTACCATATCACCCGCTCGACATGTTTGGACACTTAAACTTTATCCACTTGCACATAAAGTTTGCAATTATTATTTTTTTATTTTTGAGAAATAAATTATTAGTTGAATTTAAATTGCCTAAATATAAGAAATTAACTTAAGGGTAATAATCCGACAACCCAGTTTTCATGCAGTCCCATGTTTTTGTTGGTTTAACGCAAATGAAATTCTTTTTCATAATCTAGAAGTTCGAGTGCTGTCTCCTAAAACATAAGCAATTCTAAAAATTGGCAAAAACCCACTTAAAAGAAAATAAAAAGAATTAAAATTAATTTAAAAACCCTACCATTTGCAGCACTATAAAACAAACAAACAAACAAACAAAAGTAAAAACCTACACTGTTAATAATTTCCACACGGAACCTCAAAAAAGGTGAAAAAACAAAACTCAGTTTCACTTTGCCTAACTCTTAATAAAATAATATTTTACTACTAATTAAAAAATAATTATTAGTTAAACGTTAGATCATAAACATACTCATTTCCGGCGAGGAGTTGGCATTTTGACACAGTCGGAGTTGGGTTCACCAGCAGGTTATAAACCCCAGAAACTGAAAAAAAAAAAAAAAACAGAAAGACGTCAGCAATTGTAGCTAAGCCGATATAGCTGAACAGGTAATTAACGGTGTTAGAAAAATAGACCTAGAGAAATGGGCCCCATTGGAGATCCTTTGAAATTATTGATTGGGTTGCTCACACCATAAAAGTACTGTAGATTCAGTGAGTACCACAAGCTGATGCTTCTTTTGGGGAAGGTACCACATCTAAAGCCACTCTGACCCCCTCCCTCTCTCCCTGGTTTTTATTACTTCTTTACTGACTTAAATAAGTAATTAACTGCTACTGGCTGTTGCCTCTGTGTAGATTTCATTGGTCTGGCTTGCTTTTATTTTTTTTGGAAAAAAAATTAATAAATTAATTTAGTGATTTAAAAATGAAGGAAAAATAATAAAATCTTTGAGAAAAACAAAATATTAAAATATTAAAATTGTGTTCCGCAAAGAAAAATGTAGAGTAATTATTCTTTTTTACCCTCTATTTTATCATTTTCACAAATAACTGAATATGGACTCAAATTAATTGGTGAAAGTGATAATGGGAGAAAATATTAAAATCCAAAAGTGTATTGAATCAAAAAAAAAAAAAGAGAGACAAAAGTGTAAGTAATGATTGAGGAATGAGGTGAAGTAATTTATTTGGTTATTAGTGAGAAAAAAAAAACAGATAAAAAAATTACTACGTTTGAATCATTTTTGTATAAAGCAATTACAAGAAGATTATTAGTAATTATTTCGTATATATTGTTATTAATTTGATGTATAAAAAAATTTATAAATTTAGTTTAGGTAAGAATTTGTGTTTTTTGAATGAAAATTAAATTATTTTTATTAATAAAAAAGATTATATCGATAACGTATAATAAAATTAGATAATTTTAAAATACACTAAATATATAAAAACAATAAAGTTGTTTCAGTATGGACTTCTTTCCATGAAAACAGCAGAAAATAATAACATGCAACAATAATCTGGTTTTTCAATTTAATCCGAATAGGTATGAAAAAAAAAGGTTGAATTACCTTCTAAATAAGAAGGACAAATCTTATATGAGGAGACAAACAAAAGGAGGATAATTTCTATGATAAAAATTTAATTTGTATCCAATTTTATATGAAAAATATAAAAAATAATAAATTTATTTGAAAAATACAAAATCCAAATATTCACTAAGAAAAACAATAAAAATATTTAAATAAACTACAGATTATAAAGAAACAATAACAAATATGTAAGAATTTGTTTATACTTTTTAAAAAAAAAAAAAATTCTGCAATGCAGATGAAATAATGTTTTAACGAAAACATTTGAATATGAATCTCAATTTTTTATTTTTAAATTTTTTTGCTAAAAATGTAAAAATAATACATGAGAAAACTGCTATATTCACAAACATAATTATGTTAAATATTCGACGTATTAGGTGTCAAACAAATCTTATAGTTAATCAGTCCATAATTATTGAATTTTCGGTCGATTTACATTAATTATTTAAAAAAAATAAGAAAATGTATAATTATATACTATTAAAATATTTCAAAATCTAATTCATCTTTTTTTTTTCTGGCCAAACAGCCATTTGGATGAATGCTCTCTAAAATGTCTATATAAGCAAAATTTAATAACAAATTTGGAGATTAAAAAGCCTATGATGATTTGTCATATGTGAATTTGTGAATTTGTAACTAGCAAATAACAAAAATATGCGAATTTGTGTAAAACTTATTTTTCATATTATAATTTTTAAAAGTCATTTAATGCACAGCGCAAATTGAAAAGTATGTAATATTTGCACTATTAGGGAGGAATGTGTGACATGTGTCAAAAAAAAGTGAAGAGAAACTGAATTTATTTTATTGTACTCTTCCTTACTTTTAGCTATGTAGCTCTGAGCGGTGCAAATGTTATAAAGTGTGCAATAAATTACTTTTAAGAATAGTGTGAAATTGACATTTTTAAATAATTTTAAAAATATATTCATATATCATGCTCTATTCAAAGAATTAAAATTACTATACAAAAATTTGTTGCTTTTTTTTTGCTTAAAAAAAAACACATTACACAATTTATTTAAAGTTTTTTAACAAATTATAATTATAAATAATTTTTTTTAAAAATTATTATATTGTCAATTCATTAGATATTGTATGAATTTTAAACATTATAATGAAACATACCACATAATTTTTTTTATATTCGAGATTTTTTTATTAATTTTTTAAAATTTTATGTATAGTTCAATGATATTTTATAAATATTTATATTTCTACTTGTTATCAACCAATTATAACTGCAGTATATTTCATTTATAGTTTTTTTAATTATTATTTTAAATAATATTTTTATTAAAAAATATAGGATAAATTATTAATTTTTTTAAAAAATTATTTAAATTTTATGGAGTTTCATATAATTTGATAAAAAAAAGAGAATATTTTGGGGTAGTACGTCAATTAATGATCTGGAAATGGACCAGGTGAAACCCGGACGCGCAAAGGACAGGATTATGGATATTGACATGTTGAGTAGGACGCAAGGATCAAAGAGAAGGGGGGGTCTGTATACGGTAGTCCCAAAACTACTGACACCCCCTAGAAAGGACGAGTCATGTGGGTGTCTGAGCCACTTATATTATCTCACCCTTTTTTTTATTTTCCTTTCTAACCATCCTCATTTATCGTTTTTCACCATTTTATGCTCTCTTGCTGTAACACTTTATTACATCTGATGCTTGTCTCAGACAGTGAAACCGCCCTTTTTCACCACTCCTGAAATTTTTACCCTAGTAGAAACTAGAATCCCATTGTCCCAGTTTCTAGTTTGCTGATTACTATTGGGAGGGGATTTAGGCAAGTAAATTCCTGGCCTAAATCATTTTCAACCCGTCGACATAACTTGCCAGTTTTATCTAATATATTATTTTTTTTAATTTTGTAGATACAAATATCGATAATATTTATATAAAGATATTAATAACACATTTTTTTAAGACACTTTTTAATATTTATCTTTTAATTGATGGATAAAAAAAAGAAAAATTTGCCCTCCCTTTATTTTTAAAATTCTCTTTTTTCTCGTAAACTAATCAATATAGAAGAGTGTTTTAAAAAAGTGTCATCATTATTCCTCTATTTATATTGTGTATATAATTAAATACATATATTTATTGTCTTCCTAACAATTGAACATTTTTTATTGACATGAATAAACATGTTAAATTTTAGTTAATGTCAATACTGACATATTTAAACAATAAAATTATTAAGTTTGTATATTTAATTATATAAAGAATTTTTTTATCACAAAAATTCTTAAATTTATGAATCTATATTACGTACCAAAAATGAGTAGAGACGGGAGAAACTGGGGATAATTATGATTTATGTATTGTGAGGCATGAACCAGAACAACAGTAACAATCCCGACAATTCCATTTCTGATTCTACTGTCAAATATGCGAGTGAAGACCACGCATTGAATATGGAAGAAGGAATCACGTAAATTTGGATGAATAGAAAGGCAATAACGGCGCGTGAAACGAGAATCTTAAATAGAGCATGGGAGCATTAAGAGATGTAACTGAGTTTACAGGTCGGTGTAGGCATATGGTTGACCGGCTACGTTAAAAAGAAAAACAAACACGTGCCGGTAACTTTGGGTAAAAACTCATATTTACCATTTCCAAGAAATATTTATATTCAAAAACATGGAAACTGTGTTATATCAAACACGGAGGGAAAGGGGAGTAGATCTGAACTCTGAAGCCCCTTTAGGTTTGCCAGCAGATATCTTTTCGGGTTTAACGATAGAATAGAGAGCCAGATAGAAATAACAAGAGAGGGCCGGGTTTTTTTCTTCTTCTTTTATCTCTTCAATCCCACTAGTTTGTCTCTTAGCCTTTTTTTTTTTAATCTTTCGTTTGATCCCATGCTTTTATTGCTGAATCTGATCCTGCGCTTTTGTCTTCCGTGGCAACCTCAGATCGATCAAAACAAAACTTTTTCTTCTTTATCTTCTCCATCTTTACAAATCATTTAACACAGATAGGATTCAGTTGTGGAAGCAAAAGAAAAAGCAAAAAAGTAAGTATGGGTACAGGTTGGAGAAGAGCCTTTTGCACTACTATCCCTAGAGATTCAGATACCCTATCAATTTCAGAGAAGCAGCAAACGGGTCCAAGTCCTAG
Source organism: Triadica sebifera (assembly GCA_023653625.1). Taxonomy (NCBI): domain Eukaryota; kingdom Viridiplantae; phylum Streptophyta; class Magnoliopsida; order Malpighiales; family Euphorbiaceae; genus Triadica; species Triadica sebifera. The sequence continues at coordinate 29,705,386 of CM042899.1, forward strand.
TCCAAGCCCCAGGAGCTGCGCAAAGCTAGGGTTCCTCATCGGTGGAAGCAATCCCACTACACCTCGCCCACAGTCTCAGCCCGTCTCTAGCCCGAGCTTGCGTTGCCGGACTGCTAATAATAACTCTGTGGAACCACCTTCCTCCTACGAAAATCCTCCTGTTCATTGCCAAACAACTCACCGAGCGGCCAAGAGTTCAAATCCATATTCTCCTCGATCTCCTCTTAAGCTGTCTCTCTTCAAGAATAGCTTTAAGTTCAGGGTAATGCTATAGTGTTTTCGTCTTTAATTTGGAGTAGGTAGAGATCTAATTTAATGGCATAATTAATGATGAAGAAATTGGACCCTTATTTATTTATTTATTTCCAGAGTAGCTGTGGAATCTGTTTGAACAGCGTGAAGACTGGTCAGGGCACGGCAATATACACGGCAGAATGTTCACACGCTTTTCACTTTCCTTGCATAGCCGCCCATGTCCGTAAGCATGGCAGCCTCGTCTGCCCCGTGTGTAACGCTGCCTGGAAAGATGTTCCTTTACTCGCCATCCATAAGAATCTCCACAACTTTGATTCACAGCAACAAAACGAAGCCGCTGATCAAAAAACCAATCCCGTAATTAACACCGTCAACAAACTCAAAGTGGAGGAGAAAAAAGTAGTCGTAGTAGAATCCTCACCCAGAGCCATGAACTCCAATTACCTCAAACAACAACACCAACCCCAACAACTACCACATCCAACTCCAAAAACCTCTGATTCCAGATCCTACGATGACGATGAGCCATTGCTTTCGCCAACAGCCGGTGGGAGATTTATTCCCATTCCTGAAGCCGAAGAGGAAGAAGACGACGACGTGGAGGAATTTCAAGGATTCTTCGTTAATCCTACTCTTTCCTCTTCAGTCAAGTCCGATGAGGTTCCGCTGCAAGGCGTCAGAGATTCTAGAAATGTTCAGGTCAGACTGTTGCCTGAAGCTGCTGTTGTATCTGCTGGACGTGGATATGAAACTTATGCGGTGGCATTGAGAGTGAAGGCGCCACCGCCTCCCCAACAGTCAAGGGGTAGCAATACGGCGCCGATTTTGGACCCTTCGCATCGAGCACCTATCGATTTAGTCACGGTGCTTGATGTCAGTGGAAGTATGACCGGCCCTAAACTGCAGATGCTTAAACGCGCTATGCGTTTGGTGATTTCGTCACTTGTCTCGGCTGATCGGCTTTCTATTGTGGCTTACTCTTCCAGTCCCAAGAGGATGTTGCCTCTAACAAGAATGACGGCTATCGGTCAGCGCGCGGCTCGCCGCATCATTGACCGGCTAGTCGTTGGTCAAGGGACTTGTGTGGGAGACGCATTAAGGAAAGCGACAAAGGTGCTCGAAGATAGGAGGGAGCGAAATCCTGTAGCCAGCATCATGTTATTATCTGACGGTCAGGATGAACGTGTCCAAAGCAATAAGGCCAATCAATGCCACACCTCCGGCTACGTATCATCCACCCGATTTGCTCATATTGAAATTCCGATCCATGCGTTTGGGTTTGGTCAAAGCGGTGGCTACAACCACGAGCCAGCTGAGGACGAATTTGCAAAATGCGTGGGCGGGCTATTAAGTGTGGTGGTACAAGACTTGAGAGTTCAGCTTGGCTTCGCTTCAGGATCAGCGACGGCCGAGATATTAGCAGTATATGCATGCAATGCGAGGCCCACCATGCTCAACTCCGGATCGGTGCGGCTAGGCGATTTGTACGCGGGTGAGGAGAGGGAACTACTGGTGGAGCTAAGGGTCCCATCCTCCGCAGTAGGGTCCCACCACGTGATGTCTGTTCGTTGCCTTTACAAAGACCCCGCCACTCAAGAGGTGGTATACGGCCGCGATCAGGCCTTACTAGTCCCTCGGCCCCACGCCATGAGATCATCGGCACCAAAAATAGAACGGCTTAGGAATCTTTTCATCACGACTCGAGCCATAGCGGAGGCTAGAAGGCTAGTGGAGCACAACGACTTCACCAGCGCTCATCACATACTGGCTTCATCACGTGCTCTGCTATTGCAATCCAGCTCTATATCGGCGGATGAGTACGTTAGAAGCATGGAGGCTGAATTGGCGGAGTTACACTGGAGGAAACAGCATCAAATGGAGCAGCAGCAGCAGCAGCAGCAGCAGCAGCAGCAACAGATGGTGATCCAACGGAGGAGAGGAAGCGAGAGGGAGACAATGGTGGTGATCGATGAGAATGGAGAGCCGCTTACGCCGTCTTCAGCTTGGAGAGCGGCTGAGAAGCTGGCTAAAGTTGCCATGATGAAGAAGTCGTTGAATAAAGTCAGCGATTTACACGGCTTCGAAAACGCTAGATTTTAATAATATTAATAAAAAAATAGTAATAATGAAACTCTTAGAGCATTATTGATTTCGAAAAAAAAGAAAAGAAACTGAAGCTACATTGGAATTGTGGATTTTGATTAAAAATATTATTATTATAACCGGGACAAGCTGGTAGCAGAAGGCGCAGTCCTTTCTGCTCAAGGATGATAACAGAGAAAGAGATGCCCCACAGGAGATGGATATAAGCCTGTCTCTGGTTAAGTTTTTATTTTTGTTCGTTTAAATTTTATTTTTCAATCAAAAAGTTAATCCACAATTAAGCAATTTCCTCAAAAAATAGAAGTTGACTCCATTTATACTGTGGGCATGATGATCTGTGTCAACCCCCAAGAAGTTGTAAATTAATGCTACAGTAATGGAGTTTTTCTTTTGTTATTTTTCTTAAATTTAATTAGATTAAAAAAAGTGGGTAGAACTTTTTTTTCTTATGCACCCTCTCTTAATTCTGAGACGGCTGTTTTTTTGTTAGTAATCATATGTGTGAATATGATATATATTATGATTTCAGGGGATTATGAGAAAACTGTGATCATAAGTGGAAAATGGAGGAGATGGGAGTTAGGGAAAATGTAAGACAGAATGATTGAGGTACCTTTTTTTTTTTTAAGAAGAAATGATTGAGGTAGCTGGCCTTGAAATGATGAATAAATCATTTTGTTATTAATGACAATAGCTATGATTTTCTTTTTGAATTTTTAAGTACCCACATGGATATGATCAACTTAGGTACTTTAGGTCCCCATTCAATAATTCCTGCTTTTGTATTTTCTTACAATCTGTCCTCTTTTTTTTAATTTCTTTTAAGCACCAACATTACTCTCCAACTCAATTTTCCTCTGCTCAGATACATCACCAACATTTCAATGTTCAAATTTCAATAGAATCACTATAAATTTAAAAATAAATCCCAGGAGTACTGTTAAAAATACTTGCTTTTTGATGGGTTACAATCCCTGTCCGGCAACCAAATCATTCAAATTTTTTTTTGCCATTTCCACGAAATGTTACATCTCTTTTATTGATTCTGCAATTAGCTGTAATTATATGTATAGAGTGACTCAATAAATAGTATGGTGTTGTCTATATCTGAGAAAGTGGCCCAGAACAGAAGGGTCATCCATCACCAAACAATCCAAACTCACTAACCAGACACTTTTGCTGTGGATGGATCATCTAATTCATTCATATATATATATATATATATATATATATATATATATATATATATATATATATATATATGCATTAAATTGAACGTTAACATCACATATGTAAATGTGGATATGTGAGTGTGACTACTAATACTATCAGCCTCAACCTGAAAGTTTCTTCATATTATATTGTAACTTTTCATGTGTCTACAATTTGTATTGCTGTTCTAAAACATTATGTAAAATAAAATTATTCTGTCTAGTGTTTTCTTTGTGGGTGTATGGTCACCGGAAGAAAAAGGTAGCTCTTTGATTTTTTATTTTTTATTTTTTATTTTTTTTACAAGTGCCAAAGGGCTGATTTTATAAAGTGAGTGCATCCAAACGTGCATGTACTCTCTTGGATATTTAGGCCAGTAAACTTTTTAGGACATTGATATTTACCTCCCAAACATTTTGGGAAAAGTGAAAAATGGCCCATAAAGATTTCAGGATCCTGGTACATTCTCCCTATATTGCTGTACTATGTCACTAGTCACCCTTTAAGGTTAGAAAACTAAAAAGTACTGAAGTTTGGGTTGAAGCTTTTTTTTTGTTTTTGAAACAAATTTGGGATGGAGCCTAAAAACATCAACTGCTGAATTTTTAGCCACAATTTCCCCCCTTTTTTTTTGCCTTTTGGTACAGCTCGGAATTCCATAGTAGCGCTGTTACGGTTTAGAGACGACAGGTGAAAATTATTTGAAGTATGAATCGTGCAAATAGTTTTTGGCATAAAGTTTTATATAAATGTGATAAATCAATATCATATCTATTCAATAATTTTTTCATAAATAAAAAGAGAGAACTAAATGTATTATTATTTTCATAAGATTTCTTTGGATTCTTGGGCTAGAGAGATGGTTTGTCCTAATGGAGGTGCAGTGACAGATCAACTCATGGTTACTTCCAAAAACAAAACCATCACTGACACTACTTGTCAATTGCCAACTAAGAGTTTTTTTGTCTGTCAACTTTAGATAGATGCAACCCCTTGTATTATTATTGGTGGAATTTAAGGAATTGTTCTTCAGGAGGATTTATATTACAAAAACAACAAACACCATAACTTATAAATAGTTGATCATCCGATTGAATAGTGAAGATTCAATCCAGCAAATCTTTTATTCTCCAAGCTTTTTTCAAAACCAGCCCAAACTTCTTTTTTTTTTTAAAAAGAAAAAAAAATGGTAAAAGAAAGAAAGAAAGAAAAAGTAATGCAGAATTATTGACTTATTGTCTTACTGCATATCTAGAGATTTCAAGATTATGTTTTACTTACTTTGGTATATATAACAAATACAAGTTTTAAGTTAAAAATTAAATTTTATAGAAAACATGTTCCAATGAAGGAGCCCAAGTGATTTCGGGCTGGGCTGGAGTCATATACAGTTAAAGCTTCTTCTTCAGGATCAATACAAACCTTGAAACTAAAAGCCGCTCTATATCATTATTCATGAATCGAGCCAATTATTAATTTCTATATAAAAAAGTATATTCATACTTACAAGTAAAGAACAGTTCTTTTATATGTCAGTATTTTCTTGGCTTGATCCATAAATAAATACATGAACTTGATTTTGGTAAGATATCTCAGAAAATAATAGCAGCACTCATCCTTCCCCTGATGTACAGAAACCAAGCACAATTACTAAGAGGAACTCTGAATAAAGATATTCGCAACAAAAGCATGTCTCTATAGTGAAATAATAGAAGTAATTACAATGATCATGAAACAGAGTTCCATTTACGGGCAATAAACTCTAGAACAGATTACTACATGAATCGGACTCACCTCATTATTCCTCTAATTTAATCAAGAAAGATGAATGGCAGCTGAGGAAAATACAGGATATATGTGATTGAACCCAAATGCAAGTTAGGAGAAGTATCTTAGACATGATAAAATGAATTCAAGGATTCACTGCAGAACCAATACTTGAACAAATAAAATGAAGATCACAATGGAGAAAACAAAGAGTTTTCCTCTTAATCGATTTGGAGGATTTGAGTGTATAAAAGTGATTTCATAATGGGGCAGGAGCTTACTTCTGCCTGGTTTTGGCCCGGAGTTTTTGTTCCAAAACTGCTACTTCAGTCTCAAGGCTGAACATTCTGTTGAGTGCATGCATATTCTCAAGGGTCTCGCTTAAAGTTCGGCCGTCACTCCCATCGCATCTGAGGTGCTGCATTGGACCATGAAGGAGCTTGTTAACTATACCACGGCTAAGATCATCCACAGCTCTTATTGTTTTCTTAGGGATATCCTCACCCATTTTTGAGAGGCATTTATCTAGCTCTGCAAGTCTGATTCTCTCAGCATAGGCTCTCAATTTCTTGATTGTAGGAACAGTCTCCAGTGAATCTCTCCATGCTTCAAATTGTTTTGATTCCTCGGCAATAATTGCCTGAGCTTCCATTGCTTTTCGGAGGCGATCTTCTTTATTAGCAGCCACAACCTCCTTCAGATCATCAACATTGTAAACACGCGCATTACCAACATCATTGATGCACGAACCCACGTTCCTTGGAACAGAGATATCTATAAATAATCTCAAACCCCCAACTTCAGAACCAACAGAAGTGAGATCCTTAACATCTTCTTTCAAAAATAATGGAGTTTCTGATGCTGTGCTAGTGAAAATCACATCAGCTTCAGCAGCGCAAGTTAGCATCTCATCCAGAGGTTTGTAAATAATTTCAACATCCTCCAGCTCCTCACGTATAGCTGCAACTCTCTCCACGGATCTGTTTACAACCACCATCTTTGTGCAACCCTTTGCTACCAAGTGTTTGATCACAAGCTTCCCCATTTTGCCTGCTCCAATCACCAACATTCTGGCAGTAGCATGAGTAGATTCGGGAAGCTTCATCAAGGCCAGCTCAACAGCAGCAGAACTTACAGAAACAGCCCCAGAAGAAATTTTTGTTTCTGTTCTAACCCGCTTGCCAACAGATATAGCGTGTTTAAACAGCCCACTAATATTCCTCCCAAAGCCGACAACTCCTTGGCCAACTTTGACAACTTGTTTAACCTGAGCCAGAATTTGACCTTCTCCCAGAACAAGAGAGTCAAGACCAGCAGATACTTCAAAGAGGTGCTGTGTAGCATCATTGTTGTACAGCAAAAACCGGTGCTCACAAATTTCTGAAACAGGGATGCCACTTGTCTGCCAATAAAAGACGGAACAGTTTAGCAACCAAAATCAGAATGCTAAAACTGATAAATAATTCATCAGGCAGCTCTTGAGAAAGCCTGAAGCTCAGATGTCACATAAATGTAAGGAAAAACCACACGAACAGCAAGACAACAACAATTTCTTCTTTGGAAACAAAAATGATTAATTTGGTACCATTAGTCCTTTAAGACCGCTCATATAATTTTAATGATCAAAAGGACATTTAACCAAAGCACCTGTTATCTGATCCGTCCAATTTAAAGCTATGTTTCTTTCATCAGAACCAAGATTTTCCATCCTATTTACAAATAGAATTGCTTCAGAAAGCCAAAACAGGAGCAAGTATGACAGAGACGGAATCACCTTTGACATCCATTCAGTGACTTCCTTGACCCCGCGATGCTGAGATAGGGCCACCACATAAATCTCCATTCTATTGCAGGTGCTAAGAACTGCAGCCTCTTCTATATGATTCAAACCACATAGCTCTCCAATAGCTCGAGGCCATTCAGCTTCTGGAATGGCAAGTTTTTCACGCATTTCAACAGGTGCAGTGTGAACACTAAGCCCAATGACCACAATGCTAGCCCTTTCCTTAGTATATCCTGATTGAGATCAAATGATACTATCAGTAAAAGAATACTGATAAAAAAATATCTTTATGTACTTCTGCAAAAATAAGAGTAAAACCCAAAGTCATTCATCTTTGAAACCTCCTATATATATAAAATAAATAAAGGAGTTCAATCCTGCAATTTAAATATACAGCAAGAGATGACCTCAATCCCTTTAATCAATAGGTTTTCAAATTCAGGACTGTGGTTATATATGATCCGCTACTACCCAGATTGGACAACTTACATCCAAACCCAGCTTCCTCGCCCTTTCATTGTCTAAAACATGAAAAAAGAAACAGAGACAACAAACTCATTTATCCAACTTGAACTGTAGATTTTGACGTCCAAGATTATGGTTTATATATGATTCTCATACCAGCCAGACTGAAACTTAAATCTAATACCCAGCTCCCTTACTCATAAATGAAAAATGAAAATCAGCACGCAAAAAACTTAGGTCAACTTACTTATTTATCCAACTTGAATCCGTAGATTTTTAAGTACATGATTATGGTTAATCTGATTCTCTACCACCCAGTTTGGACAAATTAAATCCAAAATCCATCTTTCTTTACCATTTCATGTAAACCACGAAAAAGTAAAATCAGAAGGCCAGACACTAAGTTAGCTGACTCATCCAAGGCTCCAGAATATGAGGACTCAGAAAAATTACATTATAAATTCATAAAACTTTTCAACCGTAGCAGATGCTCATTTATGGGAATTAGGAAAAATAAATGCAGATTACAATTTCTTGAAATATTAAACCACACAAAATGTGGTATATAAACCTAAAAATTTTACCAATCAATTGAGTTTCTTACTCGAATCAATTCTAAAAGTTATCCAAATTACAAATTGAACGAACCCAAATCAAGCATTTTCCTAACAGAACAACTAAATTTGTTCCAAAATGTGTAAAAGTTTGAAAAAAAAAAAGAAAAAAATGATTGAAATCAGTATGATTGAACGTATTTATGAAGCAACTTTAAACAATTAAGCGATGGATAACCAAAAGTAACAAGTGGCAATCATCAAACATTGGGGGAAAAAAGAAAGAGAAACTTTAAACTGAAATTCAAATGAAGAAATTAAGACATACTATCAGCGGCAGAGGTCTTGAGCTGTTCAAGAGCGGACAAGCTGGAAACCTTAGCCGGATCGATATCAGAGTCGGTTTCAACAATAGAATCGGTTGAAGCAGCAACCTCACATCTCACCCCTCCTCTCTGAGTTAAAATCCTTCCAAAATTGTTCCGAGCGGGCCTGAAAAAAACCCGTACTTGTGGAGACGAAACCAAATGGGCCCTCAAAGAAGAAGATGACCCAGATGAAAATGAGGAAGAAGCTGTAGAATTCAACAACAAAGTCTCCATCTTGGCAGCGGCCAAAGTAGTAGCAAAACCACTCGAAATAGCCATAATGAAAGAATAAGGATTTGAACCCAAAAGCCAAAAATTAGAAGAGGAGAGGGAGAGAGGTTTACTGGGCAGTTGAACGAATTCCAATTATGTGTAAACGGGGGCGTGTGGTTATTGTGTGTGCCCTCACTGTACTGCTTATGAAATATTGGAGGAATCAGTCGATACAAATTTATTGACCCTTAAAATGAGATACTAATTGGGCAAAAATAAGTAAAGATATGGAGGATTGAGATTTTGTTATTTGGTTTTGTGAATTCTAATTGGCGGGTGTTGCACACGCTTTATCCACACCCATCTCCTCTCTTTTTATACATGTCTGTCGTTATCCTCCATTTCTCTATTCTACCCCAACTTCATCTGTTAGGCTTCTAACTATGGGCCATTTAACCATTCATAGTCTTGTAATTGGGTTTTGCTTGGCAATTTGATACTCCTAGCTTTCAATTTAAGGAAAAAAATTAATTTGGAGTAATTTTTAGTTGGAATTGTTACACCTATTATAAATATATTCAGTATAAATATAGTGAGCACAAATATAGAGATAAGAGGCCATGAATTCAATACAAAGTCTCTACATAATTATAAAAAAAATTAGTTGAAATTGTTATGTTTGTAGGACCCCTTTAATAACATTATTAACATTTTAAATATTGGCACCTATTACTTAATTTTTTTAAAAAAAAAATATCATATGGAAATTGAGATTGCCAAAGCCAAAGTGGAAAAGAGACATCTTGGCAATCTCCTGTCCATTGGATTTGGAAGCAATCATATCCAAGGGTCTTTTTTGCATCTTCTTAAGGGAGAAGACAGATTGCAAAATCTAAGAAAGAGATAAGGTGGGAAAGAGGTGGGACTTGAAGTTGTGACTGATATTGCTTTCTAAGATTTCACCTCTCTATGTGCCACATCTTTTATTGTTTTAGTCGTAGAGATGAGCTATGCTTACAATTTTATTTATTTATTTATTTTAGGATTAGGACCCACATGGCTCTTTTTCTCTCTCTCTTTTTTCCATTTATGCATTTTAAGAGTAAAGTGTTTTTGTTCAACTATCATTACATTGTCAAGTTTTATGTTATATTGTTTTGTCTTCTAATTTATAGAAATTCATAAATAAGCCATGCCATGTCGGAATTTAAATTACTAACTTCTTTATATTATAATGAGATAAGAATGAGGTATCAATTTGCTTCCAAATTTCAAAAACAGATCTTGAATCTAATTAGTCCAAATTTTTACAGCAAATTTATCTCATTTCACCCTAAAACTTCCACTAGCAAAATCGATTTAATGATGAAACGATGGATCATCAAAAGAAAATTTCAAGGGACAAAAAAAAAACCCAATTTGCAAAGAGCAATATATCATTAAGGTTGATATTGGCTTTGATTTAAAGTTAATTTTGTCACTTATAAGGTGTTTTCCAAGATTCTAAACTTGAATTCAAGTTGACCAATGGCCAACAATGTTAGTACTATGTTCATACAAATATTAAGACAGAAACCTATAGCTGACATTAAGGCTATTAAACTTAAACCGTAGATTACCAAATAGAATCAAGGTATTTCAGAACATTATGAGTGATATAAATTTACAATATCAGGAATCAGATTAACCTAAATTCCGGGAAACAATGTCCGACAGACTTGCCTTAATGCCCAAGAAGACTTGCCAGATAACAAGTCGCAGCTTTTACATTAGGATTTGCAAACTTATATACCCACAACTGCTAACAAGTGGCCAGTTGCTGGGCTGTACTTGACCCATTTAGGACTTCCAGATTGGGAAATTTTTAGCTTGAATTTATGATCTAATCATTTTGGTACAAAAAGGATTAACTAGAATAGCAATTTTTAGCTTCAATTTATCATTTTTCTTTTATTTTAGTAAAAAGGAATTAAGGTGCATTCAAAGATATCTATATTCTATACTACTTGGCACCTGCTGCCTGCCCATTGATTTGATTGTATAGCTATTTTAATTTAATTTAATCAATTTATAATTTCACCTTCAAAATTAATATATATATATATATATATATATATATATATATATATATATATATATATATATATATATATATATATATTTGTTGAGTTCTACTTAAGTAATTCTTCTCCTCTTGTTTTTTTTTGGGGGGGTTACAAGGGAATCGATTATAATTTAAAATTTAAACTCAAAGTATCTACAGAATTAATGATCACTAAATGAGTAACATTAAAATAATACCTATTGATTCTCTCACCTCTTATAATAGATGATGTTTTTTTTCTTATATATATATATTGATGAAACACTCTCCACTTTGTATTATTTTAAGTTTATATTTTAAAGGAATTTTTTTTTAAATTACAACATGAGAGAAATTTTAAACTGAAACCACAGACGATGATGTATCTCTCATTAGGCTATCCCTTTATTAAAATTTAAAGGTGTATAACGCAAATGGTTGTATGTTAGAAATTAAATGGCTGGGGAAACATCAGACCCAACTTGGTTGTTATTGGGCTTCGGCTTACCATTTAGTGGGCAATTTCAGCACAAATAGGGCCTTTTCAGAAATCAACAGTCAACAACCTACGAGCTGCAAGTGCAAGTGAATTCAGCTCAATTTTGGGCTTTGACTTGTTTATGGTACAATCTATTACTTGAAGTTACTCAAAAACAATGTAGCTACCTCATGAAATTGAGGAAGCCAAATTTTTCTATCATTATTCATTACTTTTAGAATTTAAAATATGCGTTTTCTGCATAAGTTAGCATAATATTAGGAGTATTTCTATATAAGGAGTAATTGGATCCTCATAGAAAAATATGACAGTTTTTTTTATTTGGTTAAACTAAAGAGTGATAAACTCTCAACTGAGATTGAAGGAGTCGCCTCAGAAAATCTGGACCCTGTGAACAATGTAAGCTATCTCTTCTCTCCATTTTTTCCTAATGCATTTTTTTAAAAAAAATATTTTTTTATTTTTTTGTGGGAATCAGAATTAAGACTTGTTTTGGGTATTTATGAGCTTTTCTATTAATATATATGAGTTTGTTGAATTGTAGTAGTTGGATAAGAAAGCAGACGAAGATACCCTGTTGAAGCTGGGTGGTTTGTTCAGGAAGAACTTTGAGGTGTTCACTAATTATAAGAATGGAAAAGACAACAAGCTGACGGAGGAGATTCTTGCAACTGATCCCATTTTCTAAATCAGAGTGCTTTTCAGACTGGTGGCGAGTTAACAGATGTGGAAACAAAACAAATGAATGACTACACATCCAGCTTTGTTTTCTTGCCTAATTTTAAGTTGCATGGCATATTTTTCTAAGCATTTTCAAGTCTCTGAGTTTGGGCTTAATGTCAGCTTGGTAAGGTGGATGTTTATGATTGTAAGTGGTTAAATTTGTAATTCATAATTTTAAGTTAAAAATATAAACTTGCTCCTTATCTTTGCGAAGTGTATATATATATATATATATATAAGCCTGCATGATGCACGGTGTTTATTTAATCTTATTTATATTAATTAAGTAGTACTTGAATTTTATTGAACTAATTATAATTGATATAGTTGATATACAATTTTAAATATTAATATTTTATCATATTAATTTATATATATGAGTATATCTATTTATTACAATGGAAAGTGCTCATAATATATTGTAATTGCCATGAACTTTTTATTATTATTGTGATGAAGTTTTATTAAGATTAGAATTGTCTCCATGATATATAAAACTTGAATGAATAATTTTTAAATCTCGCGTCACATTGTCCTCTTATTAGAATAATTCTTTAATTTATAGTAATTATCCTTTTTCTTTCTTAGGTTTTTTTTAGAGGCATCTCCAAGTAAAAGATCTAATAAGATCTAAGTAAAAATTCATAATGCAAATGCAATATGGAAAGAAATATCAAATGCAATAAATAATTATTTCCTATATTTACTGTCAATTTGTTATCGTAATTGATCATTTTCTTGTCTCATCTTGAACTCAATTGAACTACCTGGACTGCTGCTATATATATATATATATATATATATATATATATATAATACATATTGTAGCCGATTTTGCACCACATGAAACTCAAACCATATTTAGTAAATGGTTCACACACTGAAACAAGCAATTATATTGAAATCATGTCATTAGCAGATAGAATTTTTAAGGAAAATTATATAATTAAGATTCATTTAACTCCGGAGCATCATCTTTGTGCTTAATCATGCCCGAGTCCACAAGGATTGGAACCTCTGCTGCAAGCCATGGAGCAAGACCCAAACAAAGCGCATGTGCTATGCCAAACCTGGGACTGTCAAATCAGAAGCAAGATCAAAAGTACTGCTGGAACATCATTTCAATAGAGAAAAGATAAGGTGAAAAGAAGAGATTTGATCAAATGAACTATAAAAAAAATTACAAGAAGCAACTATGCGCAAGAAATGGAAAAAATTGTATGCCGCATTTGAAGATAAGTCACAGACCATCTAATCCCACGCCTATTCATTTGCAATATCACTAGAGATATTAATGCTCAGTGTTAACATTATCTTTGGTCGAAATTGTTGTCTCAAATGCCTTCCTATCCCTCAGCCCCAACAGAGAAAAGGAAAAAAAAAAAGTACAGAAGATGCTACAAAATTCTAAAATAAGCTAAAGTTGGACATCTGTAATTGACAATATATGGGGTGCAAACAGAGTTCTTAATCAAAAGTTGGAGGGGAACCCTAACACTTTGCAAAGAACCATTGGATGGGGCTTACAGGATATACTGCAACACCATAGGCCATAGCGCTTGGGTAATGAAAATATAGTACGTATGCAGGTACAAGTGGATTATTGCTTAGAGAGCAACTTGAATCACGCAGGTGGTCTTATTAGAAACAACATAGTAACCAACTAAGGTGATTGTCTATAAGTGCAGGATATGTGATCCTGAAAAGATAGGCGTGACTGCATAGCTTGACATTAGCTGAATTGGCTGGCTGTCAAGTCTGATTCAAGGAAGCTGTGAAGTTTCCCAGTGCAGTTATTGCAGGGTAAATTTATTTTTTCGGCTTCATTTCTGGTCTGTGCTATCGTGATTCGTGGTGTGCGAAGCAATTCTCTAGATAATAACATTAAATGTGTGTTTTCTACTGTATTGCATTCCACTCACAGAAAAACCAAAGAGAAATCATCTATGCCAACCAGTTACGTCACACATTAGAAAAGTTAAATGTCTAAAATTATCTAATCAATATCTGCGTCGATTATTCCATTCCGTTCCGATCCGCATAAATTTCTTAAACACCAGAATAGTTCATTTGACCAATTCAAAAAACATCCAAGCACCATGATTAATCAGTAAAAGTGTAAAACATACCAATTTTTGGCCCAAAGTGGCTTAAAATGAATCGTCAAGCAAATCTTCCCTCCTCTATACATCTACAAACACACAAAGTAAAAACATAAGGAAAATAAACAATTACTCGTGAAAAAGGGGAAGGGTCAAAAATTAAAGATGAAAATTTTGACCTTCTGGGTCTTGCCATCGAGCTGAGGCAGCTCAAGCTCAGGGGCAGTAGATGGATAAGTGACGGGAATATCGAACTGGAGATCAAACTCGTACTTGAGGATGTTGTGGACATACCAGCACTTGCCTGTCCAGCGAGTTCCCTCGGGATTAGCGGCGGTGATGCGGAACCAATCGTTATCATTGGACTTGTTCATCTGAGTGTAGGCGATCAAAGCCTTGTACTCTTCTTTCAACCTCTGTTTCCATGCATCTCCGTCCCTAGGCCCCGCTTTCGTCGCCAGAAGAGGGATCTGAGTCAGTGTAGATTTCGTGTTCGGATCCCACCCCTCCATTATTTTCCCCTCTTTTGCTTAACCCTAGGGCCTAATTTTGATTTTTATAATATAGCATAGTAGCAGTGGGTTTCTTTCCTTGTACTTTTATTTGGCTCGTTTACCAATTTACCCCTCCCTATGTGGGTATATAACCGTTGGAACTGTAAATTTGTATTGAACTGAAACAATGGTTGCCTTGCCAGTGTCTTTGGCATCCAAAGCTCATCTATTCGTTTGGTGAAGGGCTGAAGGGGATCGATTGCCCATGGCAGAGATATTCTTAAGCCCGATTACAGGATCAATACTTGAAAAGTTGTTGTTTTGGATCTTAAACGTGGATAGTTGCTTACTTGGACTTGATGATGAGATTCGAAAGCTTCGACGCACTTTACGTTTAATTCATGCCGTGCTTGATGATGCGGAGGAGCAACAGACAACTAATAAAGCTCTTAAGATATGATTGAAAGAACTTAAAGAGATACCTTACGATGCAGATGACTTGCTCGAATAGCATAATGAGGCCTTCAGCTCCAAGATCCGGTTAGTCAATCCGTTTTTCTACAAACAAGAAGTCTCTAAAATCAAACACAGTTCAGAGGAAGATTAGAGGGGTAAGTTTTGGAGTTAGTGACAAGTGACAACAGAGGTGAAAATGAAGAAAAACGAAGAAGGGAAACTGGGTCTTTTGTTTTTCCGTCCCCGATTCCGCTCCGTACGGATCAGGCATTTTTGCATAATATTTGTACCGGCTCCGATCCAAAAAAAATTATAAGGAAAACGGGAAAGATATATTATGGAGGTTTTTATTTAAAAATAGATTTAAATTTTTTTAATTTAATTTACTGATTTTTTTAATTTTTTATAAATTTTTTTTTCAAATATATTTTAAAAAAATATCGATTTAACTGTTTTTCTCTAAAAATAGATTTTAAAACTAAAAAAATTTAAAAATAAAATTTTTTTTCGCCCAATATCAAACAATATCTATATATATTTTTAACTCTGATTCTCTCGAAAAATTATTTATATATTTTTTTACATTTATATATATCATAATTATATATATTTTAATAAAAATTAAAATAAAATAATTTAATAAAATTTAAGACTCGGATCTTGATTGGAATTTTCTGTGTGATGTGAAAACGGAAAATTATATTTTTTTTCCGGCGGCAATGTCAAAGAATAAATCGAAATTTAGGAATCATGAATAAGAATGGAGAAATCCATTCCAAACCTAAACTATTGTCCATCCTAGTCTGAAGTTTTGGGTAGAGATGAAGATAAAGAAGCTATTGCAGAGATCTTGTTGTGAAGCGGCCAAAGCGGCAGAATTGATGGAAGTGTTGCGACCACGGGACAAGTGTTGCTTTCTGAATTAGTTTCCAAAACTTATTTCAGATTCCAAGAAAAATAAAAAAAAATGCTGTTGTGCCACATTTGCAGGCAACCATTTTCAGGATAATTCTGGTCTTCCAATTATAATTCTGAGAATTAATTTGCCTCCCATATTAAGACAGAAACTTCTTGATTTAAAATAAGGGTAATGTATCGTATCAGAAACAGTATAACGATATTTATTCGATCGCACTATATTATCTACTGATATTATGAATTTAAAATTAAATTAATAAATAATAAATAATAAAATTTAATATATAATATATTAAGTTAAAAAGTATTTTAAAAATATAAATTACATAATATTTTTATAATAATGGTATAATAAATACTATTAACTTGCACAACTTTATTATACAATAATTTATTGATTTTTTTATAAGCAAATATGATAATTTTTTTGATAAACAAATAGATAAATCATAAAAAATAAGAAAAAATTAATTTTTATATGTAATCTATTTATGATTGAAAATTTTTTGTTACACAAATACATGCTAATGTTAAAAGAAATCTATCAAAAGTAAATGCACAAAATTTTTTTTGGCACAAATAAGATGAACAATATGAATTTTTTGTGTTGATTAATATATTTTATGCACTATTTATGTTATATAAATTATTACACAATAATTTACAAATATATATAAAAAATTTACATAAAAAATTTAAATTATTAATAATTTAAAATTTAAATTTGTCTAATCGTTATATAACGTTTATATTAATATATATTGTCTATAACGTTCGTAATAAATAATACAATAATATTACATTATTATTTTCAATTTAACAAATGTGTATAGGTTCATACAAGCAAGATATTATTATTTTAATTTTTCTAATCAACCTTAAATATAATTTTAATCTTCATAGGAATGTTGTTGATACTCAAGTGTGTAATATCTTAGGTTTTTTTGGTTAACCTATAAATATATACAGTTAGTCAATTAAGATCATATACTATCTTGTTATTTTGTTTCTTTAGTTTTTTTATACTTCTTTAATCCAAAAACACATGCAAGCAAGATAATATTATTTTAATTTTTCTAATCAACCTTATTTATAAATTTTAATTTCCACATATTGTGGAATGTTGTTGATACTCAAGTGTGTAGTATCTTAGTTTTTTTTGTTAACGGATAAATATATGCAGTCAGTCAATTAGGATTATATACTAAGATTTATTTTACTGGTAGGGCTTTAAGGTTAGTTTTTTTTATTTATGCTGTTGAGTACTGAAATAATTAATAATCTCCATTTGGCTAATACTAAATTCCTACAATATTTTGTCAGAAATAATTACTAAAATATAAAATAAAAATAAAAATTAAAAATAAAAAGTAAATTTCAATTTTAAACTATAATAAATAGGTGCCAGACTTCGGAAAACTGAAAAATGTTAATTTAGATAAAAAAAAAGGTTAACTGAAAAATCTAATTGAAAATTTTAAAAATTATTA
Source organism: Triadica sebifera (assembly GCA_023653625.1). Lineage (NCBI taxonomy): Eukaryota > Viridiplantae > Streptophyta > Magnoliopsida > Malpighiales > Euphorbiaceae > Triadica > Triadica sebifera. The sequence goes on from CM042899.1 coordinate 29,722,871, forward strand.
TAAATTCAATTGATATGAAAAATAATGTTGGGATTAAATTGAAAAACGAAGTAATTGTTATAATTACCCCTATGTTTTTTAATGGAACGCTAAATAAACACGATCGGCGCACATTAGCAGACTGCACTGTAAAATATATGCAACTCGGGTTCAGCAAGGAAGCTGGAAAAATCCGTATCGACCCAAATTGTAGCTTTAGATTAGAAAAAGCCCTATCCCTCGTTATGAAATCATCGCTACTACGTAGAAAAAACCCGCTGCTTTTTCTATCGCTATGCCCGTGCTCGTACTGATTCTGATGAAATCCCATCACTCTTCTTCAAAACCCTAATACACCCCAAAAATTCACAATTGGATAATTTCTGTAAAATATCGACCAATTTATAATGTCATCCATGGCGTCGAGGGACCAAGCACTTTCTCTCCTCACGGCGGCGAAAAACCATAGCGATTTAGTCGTGAAGCTCTCTTCCTTGAAGCAGGCCAAAGACATTCTATTGTCAGTTGAGCCGTCTTTAGCTGCTGAGCTTTTTCCTTACTTGGCGGAACTCCAATTTTCACCGGAGGGTCTTGTTCGCAAAATGCTTATAGAGTCAGTTCAAATTCTTAGTTTTCTACCTTTGTCTTTCTTGTGGAAAATTAGGGTTATCTTTGCTCTGCCTAGTAGGATCTGGTTAGTTGTGTGTCATTTCTAGGTTGAGGTTTTTAGGACGAAGGATCATACTGGGGACAATTTGGGAAAAATGTTTAAGTTGTGACTAGTGCTTTAACCCTTCATGCTCTACCAGGTTTCTTGATTTTCTCGTTTTTCTTCTCTCGTTTGTCAGTTGTATTTTTGTTAGATTATCGATTAGTGTCTTCCTTTCACTTGCTAATAATTAGCATTAAATCGTGTAGGAAATTGTGTTAACACGTTTGCTTTGAGCTAACGGGCATTACATCGTGTTTGCATGCGCGCTTTGAGCCAAGAGCATTCTGAACTTGGTTAATACACTAAATGCTTCGTGATTTTTATATTAGTTGGAAACCTGATATGCTTCATGGTATTGCCTAACTTTGTTATTTTACAAGCTTTTGATAAACTAGAACAACAATTTTAAGGAGTTCTGCCCTGACTTGCTGTAGCTAAACTTCACTGGGATTGCTTTGTCATTTTCTTGGCTTCATCTGAGTTTCATTTACTTTTGGTCTGCATGACTGGCAGGATAATTGAAGAAATTGGTTTGAAAGCTATGGAGAAATGTGATGTACTTGTACCTGTCTTATTGGCATTTTTAAAAGATACTGATCCAGTCATTGCAAGAAAGTCTATTGTCTGCGGCAGGAGTTTATTTTGTGATGTTCTAGAGGAAATGGCGATGCAGGTCTTCTCTCCTTTTCTTCTACCTCTCTTTTCAGAATGGAACTGAATGTTTGAACCAACTTTGCTCTATTTTGACTTCGATTATAGTTTGCAATTAAATTGGTTTTTAATTTTTTTCTGTGCGTTTGCTATTAATAAATTGTGGCAGAATACTATCATTTTTATTTTGGCCTTTGTAGTACATGCGGTTGGAATCATGAAAATTTATTTTTGCTCATCGCTTTATCATTCTAAGCAAGCTTACTTTGTATTTATTTATCAACTATTATTCTTTCTATTTACCCTGTAATAATGCACAATATTTTCTAGCTTTGTGATAACTTATAATTACATCCTGGAAACTTTTAGTTTCACCGGAATGGTATGGTGGAAAGATGGCTTGAAGAACTATGGATGTGGATGCTTAAGTTCAAGGATACTGCATTTGCAATTGCTATGGAGGTATGCAGCAAGTTTGTATTTCATTCAATTTGCTTTATTCTTTGGAAATCTCAAGACTGATACAAATATTAATAATATGTATGATATAGAAAGTTTTGATTTCCTTTTATTAGAGTGAATGAAACTATTGTAGAGAAAATTCTAGATTTACTTGAGAAAGAGGAAGATTCTGAGTTATGAACATGTATATGACTCTTATTCACATTAAGGGTCTATTGCTTATGGGGTTACTGTTTATTAGACTTTGAGTAATGCTGAAGCAGTTTGGATATTGGAATATTTTCTTATCTGGATAACCACTGTTTCCCAGTCATGAATTGTATGAGATAGTTTACTAATTTGGATTCTTTGTTTCATCTCAAATGTAGCTGGGTTCTGTTGGGACAAAGTTGCTGTCATTGAAATTTTTGGAAACCTATGTGTTACTTTTTACATCTGACACCAGTGATTCTGACAAATTTGCAGCAGAAGGTATCACATTCTGATCTACAAGGTTTTTAATGGTTTCTATGATATATCCTGACTGTTATATTTTTCATCCAGGTCCTTTTGTGATCTTGCTTTATATGTCTCCTTCTTCTTTTTTTAAAGAGCTAATTTCTGTGCCTGCTAATTTAGCTCCATTTATCGCAGGAAGTGGACAGCTATTTAATGTTTCATGGCTGGCTGGTGGCCATCCTGTTCTGGATCCAGTAGCTCTCATGTCAGATGCGGACAGAACACTTGGCATTATATTGGACTTTTTGCGGTCGCCTGGCAGTCTTCCTGGTTTATTGATAATTGCGGTTGTCAATTGGTGAGGTTCTACGTACTATGAGTTAGTACTTGGATCATAATACCATCTCGGTAGAGAAAGTTCTTTCTTTTCTCCATCCTGAATGCTTGTCATTGAGGATTTGAATTTTTAGGAAAATATTGGATATAAACCTTAAGAACGATTGAAAAATTGCTATTTAATGATATGGTATAGCAGTGAGGAAGGTTGGAGTGGAAAAATGTAGAAACAAATATTTCTCAACTATCTTGAAGATACCTGGTTTGTTTCAATAGTTGCCATGCTCTTGCCTTGTTTAAATTTGAGTCCTTCCAACATGAGTTAGTGTTTTGCCTAGTTTGGTTTAATGTTTCCCTAATTAAAAATTCCTATGCGGGTTGTCATTTCTACTCAATTTTAGATCTCATTTGAAAATCCATAAATTTAACTCTGCTTTTCAGTGCAATATTGTTTCTATGTCTATTTTTTCTGGCATATTTATGAGGTCTCAAATGCAGAAATGTCAGAGTTGAACTTCAAAGCTGTCAATATTGATTTGCTTTTTACGTTTTTACTTTTGAAATTTTTGAAGAGTTTTTATGTTCTTAATTTCATGTCTATGAAAAGCTTTTACCTGGTCATTAATTCAGAAATAGGATTTGTAAAACCTGAAGTAAATTAATAACCTCCTCCTTATCTTAGGAGTTTCTTGTTGCAAGATAATTTTTCAAGCTTTTATTTTTGTATCTCATTACTTGTAGTTATGAATATGAAGTCTTTTTAACTATTATTTGATAGGTGCTTTTCAAAAGGTTATTTTACATATATTGATGCTACCTCTCTTTTTCTTTGTTTTTTTTAATGTTTGTATTAAACTATTGGTTGACCTTCACATTTTCTTATGGAATCTAAGCAGCCACAACATATTAGTGTATTTCTTTGTTCTGCTAGACTGATACACTATCTACCGCTCACAGTGTGGGCTTTACAAATCTAGGTCATTATTTATGTTTGGATGAACTAGCTTCTTAATTGGCTTTTATTTAATCGATGCTAAAGTGTAGGTGTTCCAAGGTATCAGATTCTTGTAAAGCTGTTAGTTTAGGTTCTTATTGAAGAACCTTATGAAACATGTTAATTGCTGATGAATTTTACCTATTATTTTCAGGTAGTTTTGTTTTTTGTTTTTGTTTTTTTTTCAATGGTTGCTTTCCTGTTAAAAAAGAAAAAGCATGTCCAGAGTTCATCATAATTGCTAAGGGATGATACTTTGAACAACCACTATTGTTTACCCCTGTGATCAATAGTGGTTTAATGGGAGGAGGGAGGAATGAGAGAATCGCAGTGCATAACTGTATGTTAGAAATGCTACCTGAAAATTTATCTACCTATCCGTGCCAAATCATGTTGCTAAGATAATGTAGTGGTTATGGATAAATGCGTAAAACTTATATGAATGCATGTGTTTGTTGTGCATATCATACCATATTATCATGCTTCTCAAGTTCATTAATGTCACTCAATTTTGGTTTCTTTGTAACAAAATTAAGAAGCCCTGTGGTTTTGTTTTGTCATTAATATACCAAATCAATAATAATAGTGGAATGGCCATATACAGGGCATGGCATTGCCTCATCCGTTCGTCTTTCCCCTGTTTTTCTCCTTCTTTTTCTGGAATAACTGACTTGTTACTTATGAATTTGGTATTTCATATACGAAGGTTAAATTTGATAAATTTGATTATGATGATTCTAATCATACTGCGTATTTATCTTTTGCTGATATGTCAAGTCACTTCCAATTAAATGAAGACCTTAAGATTTTCTATATATTGATATAGGGAGTAAACTGCATATTGCCTTCAGTTATACTATCTTTGAAAATTTTGGAGGGATAACTGAATCTTCAAAAAAGATTGTAGTACAAGTTCAACTGCTTGTTTGTGGTATTATTGCAGCATGCTGACCAGCTCTCTTATGAGGAGTTATTGGGCTTGGATACTGCTGCATTGGTGGTTCAGATAATGGGAGTTAGAGGCCTAGACAATGTTCATATTGTTTGGATGCTTTGCAGCAGAATTGGCCAGTGATAAGAATGGTTAATTGATGGTAAAATTGTCATCCCAGGTGCTGAGAAAAACTGGGTTGTCAAGCAACGCAGTTTATGATTTGTAAACTGTCAAGGGGCATTTACAATACTATTGTTTGAGTTTTTGTGCTGTATGTGCACACAGCTGAGGATAACCAAATTGAAAATGTATTATTGTTCTGTTACATTTGATACACATTTAATATTTTCAATAATCCAAATTTCTTGTTAACTATGGATATCCCCATTGTACTTGCTCATTTCTGATGGTTCCAAATATTTGTCTCACTTGTTTTAATAGCGCTGCATTCTGTCAACTTTTATTAATTTATATTTTCTCCTCTATACTGAGCAGTAATATTGTAACATAATGCTTGCTGATTCTACTCTGTTAGGTTATTGGATACAAATGTGAAATTTAATATATATGGTTTGTTGATTTTTGAGGCTGGGGTTGGCTTTTCATAAGACCTGATTCTTTGTAATTTACTCTATCATGTTTGTATCAACAAAGCCTGGACTTAAAAATTATTACTCTCGCTGGACAACTTAAAATTTTACCAGTGGTTTTTTAGTCATGCCTTAAGCAGTTATCTGGGCAGAGAGAAAAGTTTCTAAATTAGTTGTTTTTGTTGCAAAGTCATTCCATGGTGGTTGTGCATCCGAATGCATCTGGAAAGAGTGTCCTTAGAAAGTAATTGTGGAAGTTCCTGATGTACATGAAATAATACTGGTTACTTGCAATATTTCATTAGTTTCTGTTATTTTTGGCTGAGCATTTTGTGCAAAAGTTTTTTTCAGAAAAAACAATGAATGAATTTGTCAAATTGTTGTATTGTTATAGTACATTCAAATCTTCTTTTGTTCTATATTTATTTTCTTTTAGTTGCCTTGTTTATAACTTTGTTTTTCGTTCTTTTGTTTTCTTCTTTGTGTTTATGTGTGCGTGTGCGCGCACGTGTATATTAAGTTATTCTTTTTGGTTTCTAGAATAGTTTCTTTTTCTTGATATAAATTGAATTCACACAGAAGAATCTTGTTTGGTTCATCTTCTTTTGGTTTAGCAATACGTAATGCTTATCATATTTAACCATCAAATGAGGAATTGAAAGTAAGAAAGAATAATGTACAGTTTTTGCACTTGTAAGCATAGTATGGGTTCCGCTTCTGCAAATCAGCTGCACAGATCTATTTTGTGCTCTCTTGTTCATTGCTTTGTTGTGTTGAGATTGCCATATTTACATAGTAACCAGGTTGCATATAGTACATGCATAGTTATTGCGTTATCTTGCAAATCAAGGTTTTGATTCCTTTTTGTTACTTAAAATGTTGAAGAAATTCTGTATATTGGGATGTACTGATCACAGTGAAAATAAATTTTTTGAATAAGCAAATTCTCACTTTATAAATTATCAAATTAAAATTTTTTAGGTTTGAGCAGGTAGAGCAAATATAAGCTGTTTGAATTTCAGACCTCCTTTCTTTGTCTGAATGTAAAAATTGGATCAAGTTTTCAGCAAAATGTACTTTCATGGAGAGCCTTATTCAATTATGTTTTATAGAAGTATCTTGTTAAAATATAGGATTATTATGGAAGCAATGCTGTCTATTGGAATTAAAGAGCATTAACTGAAAGTGACTGATTAACAGTGGATTAAATTATAGGTTTCACATGAAGTAGAAAAATCCCTCCGGTCATGAGTCTTTAATTTTGATTCAGCTTTCACTGGTTGGTGTGCCCTTGTGTTGTATTTCTGTGCACTTCCATTAGATGATTGGATGCTTGATGGAAAGTCTTATCGCTGTAAAGGTTGCTTGAAGGCCATGTGAACCAGCCCTTGAAATCTGTCAATTGCTTGATGTATCTACTTATTTTGCATGTACCATGCATATTGTAGTATTTCAGGAGAATAAATATTTAGAGTAGACAAGTCTCAAGCACAATTCTGTTGAAGGGTTATGGATATCCTATTCTCCATCATCGTTGTTCCTTATGTGAAATTATTTGAGAGGGCTTTTTCTTGATGGGGGCTGAAAAGCTGATATATTGTTGTCTTACTTGAAGATAGTATGAAGAGCCAGAGATTGATCACTAAGAATAGAATATTGAATTTGATTTCAGTTTTGAAGCTCTGTCAGGCCTTGGTTATATTTTTTGCTGTTGAGAAATGGGCTATTCGACAGGAAGATGATTTTATATGATTATGCAGTTGTGATTTTATACCTATAAATCTGAGGAGAATCCCATTTTTTTTTTTACCAATAAATTGTTCTTGGAATTTTCTTTTTCTTTGAGTTGCAGATTAAAGATGAATTTCTCAATAGAAGAAAGGAGATAGTAGTTGCAATGAGAAGAAAAAAGATTTTGTGGAGCTTTCCATGAAATTTTATGAATTGGAATATATTCCGTTTTCTTCTAGATTTGTATCTTAGTGAGTTTGAATGGAGTTACAGTTGTCTATGTTACTCGAACATTTCAAAAATGAAGAAATACCCTTGTTGGATACTTACGACATGGGGGTATGGGTATAAAATCCTTATCAGATTCCTCACTTTAAGAGTGGGTACTTTCCGGTATAAAATGTTGTTGCTTGAACTTTAAAAATAAGTCATTACTAGTTTATTTAATACTAATTTGTTTAATTTCTTAAGTTACGTGATATCATTTTGTTTGTGTTTGTGGTTTGGACTTTAAACTTTTAAGTTTGTAGTTTGAAATATTTTATCTTAAAATGAAATAGGGTATTGCAATTTTATTTTATTTAGCAATTTAAATATTATAATTTGATATATTTTTTAGCTTAAATTATTACATATAAAAATTAAAATATTTACATTTATATATATATAGATGTATTTTCATACTCGTATCTTAATTTTGGACACTTTTTAGCCGTATTCATGTATCCTAAATTTAAAAAAAAAGAAGTCGGATTTCTAAATATGTACTCGTATCAGATACCTGTACCTGAGTCCAAGGAACATAGGCAGTTGTGCAAGGATGATTGCAATGAGTTGAGCATTTTCGTATATCATTATGAAGTCTAAATGCAATGATGCAGTGGAAATTGCTGTAGTTGAATGCTTGATGCAAGTTTAAGTACCATAAATGATCTGAATGCTATTGGGATGATCGACCGGATCTTTTTCTGTTTTGGGAAGTCATGTGATGTTGTACTTGTCTTGTGTTTGGTAGCACATTTTGATTTAATGAGATGGATAACAATGTCTTTTCCTAAGTTGTAACGTAATGACTTGGGAGAAACATTTATCTGTATCTTCATTTTCTTGGAATATTGGGGAACTTGTTGGGTGTGTAATGGTGCTGTCAGAGTATGGGCAACTTGAGTGAACTTGCTTCTTGTTAAGAATGGCACTCATTGATTTTATAATACATGTATGTCTTTTCTGCTTACAGTACAATTCATGTTCTACTTTATTTCAAATTATATGCCATCAATAGTATAGGATTTATGTGCGACAGAACTCTTGCTTCATAGTTGAGGCACCATGTAATTTTGCTGCTCTGTATGGACCTTACATTGATAATTTTGAGAGATGTTATAATCAAAGAGTTGATCTATAAATCACGGTTATCAGATCATGGCAGTGTCTTGTACAGAAGAATTTTGGGATGTCATGGGCATTCTTAGAAATTAGTAAGCAATTGGCATGGGGAATTGAGAACCTATTGAAAGTTGTGGATTATATTGTGCTTTGATGGTTGCTATCCCATGTCTTCCATCCATTATACATGTTTGGTGGATGTTGGTCAAGTGTAGTGCTGTAGAAAAATACATTAAAAAACAGTCTTGGAACTTGCATAACGAATCAGCAATTAAGAGTTATCTCTAGTGTTTGATTTGCCTTGCCTGTAGCTTTTCCTTCTGTTCTAATTAATTTTTCCAACAAATAGTCATGTTTCTGTTAATCTTATTTTCTTCCTTCAAATCTCAGGAGCTCAAATATGAATATGTAGTTCATTTTAAACCTTCATTTATTGTAAATTATTTTCATTTAGTATAATGCTTTGTTATTGTCTGAAATCATCCACAAGTTACATTTTACAATTACAATTACTATGACCATCATATCATTCTTTTTTCTGATGTGGTACTTGTCTATTTGACAGTCTAGCAGCCATAGCAAGGAAGAGGCCACTTCACTATGGTACAGTTCTTTCTGCATTGCTTGATTTTAATCCAAATATTGAGACAGTGAAAGGATGCCATCCTGCCAGCTTCCAGTATTCTTTGAGAACTGCCTTTCTGGGATTCTTGCGGTGTACGCATCCTACCATTCTTGAGGTGAGGTATATCATTTTGTATTTGTTTTAGACGGTTGGCTAATATTACTTGCATGCACATCTTCAGTCTCTTTCCTACTGAATTTGGGTGGTTGAACTATTGTCAAATTACATCTTTTGGAAACCATGTCATGAACACTCATAATACTTGTTGTATTTTGCATGAATGGAACATAATTTTACATGTACAAAAGAATATAAATTAGCATCTGCCATCATATATGGCATTAGGATGCACAATCTCAGGCTCATATTTCCTAGGCCACCCATACTCTTTATTATACACATGCCAAGAGAAAAGGCAATATATGGCTAGGTAAAAATTAGGGATGAAAAATTTGTAGGCTCTGTCAACATGTAGGAGAACCATAACATATCACCATGAAAATCTAGGTCAAAAATCAGCTTCTCTTCTCCTGTACTCAAATACATATAATCTCTTTTTTATTTTTCTGAGCAAATGATGAGCATATCTCTTCTAAGTGAAGAAACTCCAAAAAGCCCAAAGGGGAGATAAAGTTGTTCTACTACAGTTTTTTGGATACTGTGGCTTTACTATAAGAAATAATAATCTGATGTATTAGGCTATTAAACTATTTAGTGTGATGATTTCATAGTTCTGTTTTTGTATTCACGGGCTCATGTCTGTCAATTGGGATTTTTCTCCTGGTTTTCTTTTCAGTCCAGAGATAGATTGCTTAAAGCTTTGCGTGCTATGAATGCTGGGGATGCAGCTGATCAAGTTATCCGTCAAGTTGATAAAATGATTAAAAATAATGAGCGTGCTTCACGTGAAGCCAGGTTCAACAGGGTAATTGTTTACTTTAATTACTGTACATTATTATAATATCTTTATTCTGAGAATCTGGTTGGTATTTTCTTTGTATTTTCTTTTTTTTGGATATTGATTGTCTCAATGAATTTAACTTACGTTCAATAGGATGATCAATCATCTGGCCAACTTCCAATTCCTGGGGATCAGTTAAGAAAAAGAACTGTGAATGAAGAGCTATCTAATGGTCATGAAGTTCCATCCAAAAGAGTTCATTATGGTCCTAATGCATTGTCAACCATGCCAAACCAAATAAATGACTCTGAGGAGGATTCTGCATCAGTCAATGGAGTATCATCTGATGCTCCTTTATTAGATAGTGATTTGACTCCTGCAGAAAAAATGATAGCTATGATTGGTGCATTGCTTGCTGAAGGGGAGAGAGGTGCTGAATCCCTTGAAATTCTCATTTCCAATATTCATCCTGATCTATTAGCTGATATTGTTATCACTAATATGAAGAATTTGCCTAAGAGCCCCCTACCTTTAATGAGTCTTGGGAATTTACCAGCATTTCATCAAATTGGTTCTCTCAGCAGTCCAGTGCAGGCTGTAGCACCGTCTACTTCAACAAGTTCTATTTCTTCAGTTTCCACTGCAAATGTACCTTTTGCTACAACAGATGCGAACAATATGCCATTGTCTATTATAAACTCTGTCAATAATTTCTCTTCTGATTCTAAACGTGATCCAAGACGGGTAAAGTAAACATGCTCATAATGTATTCTTTGATATATATACTTCAGAATAACTTATTGGTAATTCTTCCCAGGATCCACGTCGCCTGGATCCACGACGTACAGTTTCATCTGTTGGTGGGTCATCCATATCTGTTGCAGACGATACAGGTGTTACAGAGCCTGAATTAAATGGTTCAATTTTGTTGAGTAAGCCTCATTCAGTTCCAGCTGTGACATCTATTGAGAATCCTCCTGAACTTCTGGTGTCAAAAAGCGAAAGTGATGACAAGGCTCTAGAAAGTCAGTTGGTGCCTGAAACTGATCAAGCAAATATTGAAGAGGAGGTTTTCAGCAAATCTGAGGAAATTGTTCCTGTATCAGAGGTCGAGAGTTCTTCAGAGCACACACATTCTCCTCATCGCACAGTTCATGGGGACCCTGTTGCATCAAAGCCATCAGATCTTGAAATGACATATGGGGCTGCTGTATCATCTTTGAAGGAAATTGATCAGCATTCGCCAACAGTTTCAAACACATCTATAGCTGAAGAGACCTGCCAAGATTTACCTCAGCTTCCACCATATATTGATCTTACTGGGGAACAACCAAAAAATGTGAGAAACTTTGCAGTTGAACGAATTATTGAATCCTACAAGAATTTGACAGGGACAGACTGTAGCCTGACACGTATGGCATTACTTGCTCGATTGGTTGCTCAGGTAGGAGCAAGATACTTTTTGATTGTTCAACTTTTTCTGGAAGCATCTTTCTCTGATTGTTCAGTGCTTGTAGGCAATTCATCGTTCACCTAATATTGTGATGTGTTGTTGTTATATCATTTTATTTGTTTTCTGTTTTTTTGTAGGAGAGTTGCTTTATGTACTATAGTGAGTTCTATCATGCTAATTCAATTCTGCAATAAGTTAAGTTCTGCTGTGGCATAAATCTTCCACTGGGATCTGTAATAATTAATGGTTTATTTCTTAGTAACTTGATCAGCATGGAAGACCATGTGAACTGCTATACACAAGGATCCTTTGTATGTAGTGGTATTAAGAATCAAGTGAACTGCAGTACACAAAAGTGAAGTTGATGGATACTACTCCTATGAGAAAGCCAGTAGAATGTTTGCATCATTAAAAGAACTTATATTTTCTCAGCAACCACACACCCATAATTAGTACTGAGATGAGCTAGACCATGTAGTACTTCTAGCATCCATTCCAAGCCAAAAACCTTTCCACAATCTAGCAACCACTCAACTCTCTGGGCATGCAATGAATCCAGAATGACTCAAAACCCATGGATTCATGCCCTAGCTATAAGCTATTGGATATATCTTGGAAGACTGGAATGGTGTACAACTTATTTAGCATGGCTTGGATATTTCTATGTAAAAAATGACTGCTGATGATTTATCTCCCCGATTAGAAGGTTTACATGCATATTATTTTCTGTGTTGGTTGAACTATCATCTAATGAACCTGTGACCTAGATTCTGCTCTACAGAATTTTTAGTGTCATAATTCATTTCTGGTTGCCTTTGGATCCAGTCTCTGGCTGAAATCCAAGTGCGATTCTTCCTGCAAATGTGGACTAATGAGAAAAATAATTTGCTTGTTTTAAATTGGTAGCATTGCACTTTATTTTTCTGAGTTGGAAGAAGATAAATAGAATTCTCTAATAGGCTGTCCAATGTACCTAGGGACTAGATATTAAGAGGCATACTTTTGTACGAGTGTCAGCAACTCCATATTAGGCAATATATTTGAATGAATTATCACCTATCTAAACCATGTATTTCACTCATGTTTCTGATAAAAATTCACACTACATTCATGCAATCAACTGCTTTATCTTTATTTTGTTTAACATGAAGTTTGCCAAAAATAGATTATCTAAAATTATGAGAGCTGAGTATTAATCACTATTTGATGGATTTATTTTTGGTTACTTGTATATAGATGCATTGCTAATTGACTGTGTTGTTCCAGGTTGATGCAGACGATGATATTGTTCTGATGCTACAAAAACATATTATTGTGGATTACCAGCTGCAAAAGGTATTTGCTTTTTTGAACCTTGGAGGTTCAGTTACTTGGACATAATTTCTCTTCCTCGTTTTTATTTATTTTTTCTGGAAGACTTATTTAGAATTATCTTTGGGTAAAATATGTTACCTGGATAGTTGCTACATGGGTATTGAAAAAAAAACTCTTATTTTCTGTCTAAAAATATTCTGTTTGTGTTCTTTTAATCAACACGTCTTAAGACTTCTAGAGGGTCTAGGAAATGCTTTAGAATAACTTTGTATCTTTATATTGGGATTTTTAAAATTGCAAATACTGCTTTTTCAATATTTAAGTAATTTGCATACGCATATAATTGTTGATGCAAATTTAAAGGCTATTTTATGTAAATACAGGGAAATAGAGAGAAATAATTATTTACTGGTATTGATACTTTATGATTTGCTTTTCCAATTCAGCAATATTTAAATCCTGAATAGTCATATATCCTCTTTAACAAAAAATACAGATACAAGTAAAATACTGAAAATGAAAATCATGCAAATCTCTCATGGGAAAAACAGTGGATGTTTTCTGTTCTGAGCATCCCAAAAATATGTGAATACCTTGGAAGTGCTAAAAGTATGGATAAATCTCCAAATTAAAATTAGAGAAAGTTGGTCTGGTTGAAATCTTTATTTTGTAGTATTGTCATTGCATGTTATGTGTAGGTCCACCTCTTATCCTTCAGGAAATGATGAGGCTTAGTTTCCCTCTGAAGGAACAAGTAGTCGTTCCCTTTCCTCTGGGCCTATTTTTGAATTCTTCTTCCCATTTCTCAAAAGATCTGTGGCCCAAAATAATTTTTGAAAAGCCAGATGAACAAATAAATAATTACATGCTATAGCATGAAGTTGTGAAAATATTCAAAAGAATATTTCTTGACTCTGCAAATTGTATAATGAACAGTGTGCTGATGTTCAATTTTTTATTATTCAGGCATGTGATGTTCTACCCATTTTTACTTCACAATAAATTTTACATCATTTTGTAGCTAAGATTCATATTCAGAAAAATATCATGCTTCCTTTTCTTTCACCAAATATATGTGGGACATTAATTATGGCTTTCTGATGTCAAGCAATGCTGGCTTGTCTGATTAATTCTGAAGAATTTGATGAATCACATTATGAATTATGGGTTTTTTGTTCTTACAATTAATCCCTGTAGTCATAGTCACTGTTAGAGACTTGCAAAATGGGATCCAATGGCCTTTTTCATTTTTATTTCTCCAATTTTACTTTTTGTTGCAGAATTCTCTTGTTTGTTTTTGACTTTTTTGGTTGATGCCCTGAAGCAATGTCCTATCTTGCTGATTTCTAAACTTAGTTTGCTTTTTTAAGCAGGAAGCTTTGGATTAGTGTTTCTATTGTACTCCTTTGGGTCATTGATTTTCTGGAGTTATGGATTTAATCATGATTGGACAAGGCAGTGTAATAATTGTTGTTGATTGTTTTCATCAAAGATTTTATGATCTAACTTCTCCTTGATCAGGGGCATGAGCTTGTGATGCATATCTTATACCATCTTTATTCCATCATGATTCTGGATTCAGCTGGGATCTCTTCATACGCTTCTATTGTGTATGAGAACTTCCTCCTGGTAGTGGTAGGTGCCTTTTGAAGATTCAGTATTATATGATTTTGTTCACAAAAAAAAAGGAAAAAGAAAGAGGTTTCTACAAGAATTATATTTACATGACTCTTTCAATGTAGGCAAAATCTCTGCTAGATGCTTTTCCAGCTTCTGACAAGTCATTCAGTAGACTACTTGGAGAAGTTCCTCTTTTGCCAGAGTCAGCCTTGAATTTGTTAGATGATCTGTGCTATAACGGGGTTTTTAATTTCAATGGAAAAGAGGTTCGTGATGGTGAGCATGTCACCCAAGGCCTCGGTGCTGTGTGGGGTTTGATTTTGGGTCGTCCAAACAACCGGCAAGCATGCTTAGATATAGCATTAAAGGTAATTTTTCCATTTGAAATCTTGTAGCACAATAATTTATATATTTTGATTTTTTTATTTTAAATATTGACTTTTTAGTCATGTTCTGTTCTAAGATACATTAGTTGGATGCTGACGCTTCTAGGGAAAGGTAAAATTGGTGGCTAATGAAAATAGTAGCAACAATTGTGAAGTTGCCTTTCCCCCCTGATGTATTCAAAGTGAATAGCTTAATTTTGGCTATCAATCAATTTCCCTATTCTATGCTCACCAGTCCCACACCCACACCGAATATGTAGATAAATGATAAAGTGATAGAGGGATAGAGAACCCCAAACTTGGATCGTCATGTTAATAAATAGGAACAAGGAAGAATACAGATTATAAACCAGAAGAAATATATCATAGCATCATGATCAAGCATGTTGGTATTACGTAATAATTAATACAGTGACGAACTGTGACAGAAATGCATTGCCTTTTCTTTTTCTTTTAATGAAGGCTCAGCAAAAATTGTTGTCATGTGAGGGGGGTAGGCAGTATGTATATATTAATTTGAAGTTTTACTTATATGTCTCTATCCTGATGGCAGTGTACTGTTCATTCACAAGATGACATTCGAGCAAAAGCTATCCGGCTGGTATGATATTATTTGACTTATCATAACTTTGAATTTCTGCTACAGCCTTAACAAACTGTTGACTTGGCTTTTATTCTAAAGTAAATTCATTTTTTTCACATCTAGAAGAAACTATATTAAGTGTCTTATGTGCCAATAATTCTTCAATTGTCTCTGTTCTGGACAGGTGGCAAACAAACTTTATCAACTGAACTACATAGCAAAAAGCATTGAGGAATTTGCAACGAAAATGTTGCTGTCAGCTGTTCATCAGCATACTTCAGACGCGGAGCTTTCACAGTCAGGGTCAGCTGAGCAAAGAGAAGGGGTGGTAGGATTATTTGGTTCTTTTTTTTAAAGTTTCAATCTGCTTCCCCTTCCATGTCCTTTATTCCAAATATTTAATCTCATAACGGTTGGTCAGGATGCTGTGATGGATTTTTCCCATGCAGAGATGAAATAAAGATGTGAACAGACTTAAAATAAGTGCTGAATGCATTTTACTTGATAGATGCTGAAGTCTGTCTTTGTAATTAGCGGCTAATATCATGTTTAACTACATATGCACAAACTGCTTGTGTGCTTCTGTTCATATAACCTTGGTCCTACTGTGGTAGTTGTCATTAGAACGAGTAATGGCATTTATAAAATTTTTAAAACCCTCTCATTTGTTCAAACAAGTTGTTGGCAGAAAAATAAGTTGTTCAAAAAATGTACATCTATTGGGAACATTGGAAGCTTAATGAAAAATTATGATCTAACATTTTTTCTGATTAGTGATCCTTTTTTTGCTTCTGCAAATTCTCACAGGTTGGAAGCCAGGAGACATCAGTCAGTGGCTCTCAGGTGTCAGATTCTGGAACTTGTGAAAATAACAGCATGAGGAGTGCACAAATGGTAGTCCAGAATGCATCAATGATGTCATTGTCTGAAGCTCAACGATTGATTTCTTTGTTTTTTGCTTTATGTACACAGGTTTGCCAATTTTGTAATATCATTAAAAACTTCAAATTTTATCTCTGATATAATTTTTAGCTAGTAGTTTTTGAGATATGCCAACTGAGCTCTTCTTCCAGAAACCTAGTCTTCTTCAACTTGTGTTTGATGTTTATGGACGAGCTCCAAAAACTGTAAAGCAGGTTCCTACTTTTTCTTTGCAATTTTTTTTTGTTCAATTCATTGTTGAACACTTGATAGGATGTCTTTCCTTATAGGCCAGTTGTCAGATGCATGAAATCTGAGATTTTGCTTTATCAATGTTTCTCCTGTGTGGCATCCCCATCTATGCTTCAGTTTATGTTAATTGAATAGGGTTGCTTATTTAAAATGATGAGATAGTCAAAGCACTTCATCCATAGATTGGGGTCTGTGTCTTGCATTGATGAGATTGAACTTTGTTATTTGCTCAGGCTATTCATCGCCATATCCCTATTCTTCTAAGGGCCCTAGGGTCATCTTATTCTGAACTGCTGCTTATAATATCTGATCCACCAGAAGGATGTGAAAATCTTTTGATGCTGGTAGTTCCCTCTTATGCATTACCATGAAATTCTTTTGCTATTAGACTCTGATTTTCCATTCATGAATGATGTTAAAGTTGGTTTTGTTTTCGCTAAAGGTGCTGCAAAAATTGACTCAAGGGACAACACCTTCTGCTGATCTGATTGCCACTGTTAAATATTTATATGAAACAAAGTTAAAGGTTCTCTTAATGATTATGCTTTTATCATTTCTTCGTTCAATTAATTGTCATTTTGGCCTTAATTTGGCATATTGTTCTCTTGCAGGATGCTACTATACTTATTCCAATTTTATCTTCACTCTCCAAGAATGAGGTTTGTTTCACTACATATTTCTTACCTTTTCTTTTCAAATAAATTTTGAGTAACTTATGCATAGTTTATTTAATGGCAAAAACTTTGGATGTTGAAGGTTTTCCAAAACAATGATAATGATTACCTTGAATTTTTATGAAGGCTTAAACCAAGTGTATATAAGTTCATTGTATCCTAATCAGAAAATGTTGACAAAACAATCCTGCATTTGGGGCCTTTTTTCAATTTTGGAAAATTAATTTTGTTTTTGTAATTCTATGCAAAACTTTAATAAAAGTTGCACGTATATTCCACTAATGTTCCATATCAAATTACCACTAAAGGGCTCAGTTAGACGTTAGTTACAATTAACTGTTGACTTTTACATCACATTGTGGAATAGAGCTTCAGAAGGATAACATCAGAAAGTGTTTGTAGCGTTGTAGGAGCTTAATTTATTATGGAAAATCTATGTTCTATCCCTCCCTCTCCCCCACATTTTCTCATTCTTTTATCAAGTGCTATTGCATGTGGAGTCAGCATTGGTAAAATGCATATAAACCTTAGTTTAGTCGTGTACTACTTGGACATTGCACATCAAGATTTTCTCCGAGTCTAATGGTTGCAACTTTATTGTGCTGCAAAGTATGGCTGTCTTGAAAGTTTATTGTGCTATTCTGTTGAAGTTGCATTCTATAGTTGAATTTTGATCATTTCATGACCACAGGTTCTACCAATTTTCCCTCGATTAGTGGGTCTTCCAATAGAAAAGTTCCAAATGGCACTTGCTCACATTTTACAGGTATATGTGAATGCTTCCTGTGATTTTATCTTTTATATATTATGCTGCATTTTACATGTGTCTATTTTGCTTTTTGGACAACTAATTGGTGAGAGAGTAATGCTTACCCTCATGATCATGCTAATCTTTTGATTTGTGGGCCTCTTGGACGTTGTGCTGTTATAAATGTGTACTTCTGTTATTTATTTTCATTCTTACCAGATTAACTGATAATGCTTAACTGATAATTCAATATTTGCCCATAAAGCTTAGTTGTTGGATGCAGAGTTTCACAGGCTACATTAGACATGCTGAACTTAACACTGATGACTTTCCTGATAGAGGACAAATCATCTATTGATATAGTGTTAAGTCATATCAGTTTTGAGTAAATTCATTTTGAAGGTTGCATAGCAGCGGTGAATTTGGTTTTAATCCTTTCATTAAAACAAATTAAAGCTGGAGTTCTTTGCCACTTTGAAAGCTGCACTTACGATTATCTAAATTAAGCCTTTTTTCCAGGTCTAATATTGTTAGTAACTGTTCATGGCAGGGTTCAGCTCATACAGGTCCAGCTTTAACACCGGCAGAGGTGTTGGTTGCCATCCATGATATCAGTCCTGAGAAAGATGGCCTTGCTCTCAAGAAGGCAAGCATTTCTTTTGCTTTTTTCCTGAATTTTGGTAGTTTTGCTCATAAAGGAAGTCTTAGTTTTTGACTCAATAGGCTGGGTGAACTGTAAATTATTTTGTATTGCTATTCTTATCTCATGACCCCTAGGAAGTTGTGCCCTAATGCCCCATGACGAGTATTCAGATGTTTTTTTTTGCCATTGTTGATAATTGTGAGAGGGATTTGATGCAAAACAGTTAGGTTGGGCAGCTAGATTTTAATGCATTCAAAGAAAATCAGCAGGTTGCTGTGCAGAAAAAAAAGTAATCTACTTAAGTCATGCGTACGTTTTGACAAGAAAAAAAATCATGCATACGCTGTTGAGTTGAGTTACTAACCACAGTTGGAGTCATTGTGCCTGTGGTCATCCAATTTCTCTCTAGTTGAGTAGAGTTATTAATTAGAGTTTAGCATTTCTGTCTTAGTATTGCACAAAGCTCAAATGTTTTATAGGGAATGATTTTTAGGAGATTAAGTATTTATAGTAGGTTTTACATAATTAGCAATGTTCTTGTTCATAAATTGCTGTCATTTTTTCTGTTGCACTACTCTTTCTCCTATGTGAAGCCTTCTTTTTGTATTGTGCAGCACCTTTAATGAAATTATTCAACCATCTACCCTTGCTTACCATTGGTTGGGATTGCTGTACCATGAATTAGAATTTTTTAATTGCTGTCATATCTCATTGTTGAATGCATTTCCTATTTTAATTTCTATTCCACTGATCATGCTTTTTTCAATCCACCGAATTCCTACCTTCATCTTGATAAGTATTGATTAGGAGTAAGTAGGGGTGGGTGCAACTAAAGTCACCTATTTTAGTTTAGGAGATGTGCTTTCAGATTTCAACCCATTAGATATGGGATGTTCTGCATGGATCTTTTCAGCCTTTATCCATTAGATATAAGATGTCCTGGTGTGTCTTTTCAGCCCTTACCTAATAACTCGACAGAACAATATTCAAACTCCTCGGTCTTAGCTTATTGTTGTTATTGATAGTGCCTAGAAGTTCCTTGTGTTTTTAGTTGGTGCTTCTTTACTGTGTGCCTATGGTGATGTTTGCATGGTTTTCTTCTATGTATTCAGATAACAGATGCCTGCTCTGCTTGTTTTGAGCAACGCACAGTATTCACACAGCAGGTTTTGGCAAAGGCCCTGAATCAGATGGTATTTAAGTTGATCATTGTCTGAGATAATGGATAATTTTTAGTTCAATTACTTCTTGTAACTGTTTTAAATTGTCAGGTTGATCAAACTCCTTTGCCTTTACTCTTCATGAGAACAGTAATTCAGGCGATTGATGCATTTCCTACCCTGGTAATTTGAAGACTTCGATTTCCATATTCGTGTTTAACATACTGTTCATATTTTAGCTTATGCTATAATTTCACAGGCTTGGTTCGGCATATAAAACCATCTCATCGTCTTTTAGTGTGTGGGCTGCCATTCCCTTTGTTGTCTTTTTGATAAAATATTTCATTTTTCCTTCAATCTAAAAAAACAAAAAGACATGGTTTACTATCCAATGACAATAAAGATCCTTTAAGGTTTGACTTTTTTTATACTAATGGTAAATAATACAATTTCTTAAGAAGATTTTCACCTTTTCAGGTAAATAAACTATATAAGATTTTGTTTTAAGTCGTGAGTTTCAGTTTCAGGAAGAGTATGTAGGACTTCCTCTTTGAGGATACCTGATAGGGGTATGGCTGGGTTTTCTGCAGGGTCCATTATTGATGACACTTTAACCGCATCTCTCTGTCTCTCTCTATAGCAACAATGCTTGTCGTTATGTGAGATTTGTTTTTCCAGATATATTAGCATTACTACTGCATAGAATACAAAAAAATGTGGAAGATCAAAGAATGAATATAATGCTCATACTTGATCTTATGCTTGTTTCCCAGGTTGATTTTGTTATGGAGATACTCTCCAAACTTGTGAATAGACAGGTATACTAGCTCAAGTTAAAAAAATTTATGTTTTGAAGCTTATAAATAAGAAAATGGTCTTTCATGCTTGCTCAATTCCCATACTGTATTTGGTATTCAGGTGTGGAAAATGCCAAAGTTGTGGGTTGGGTTCTTAAAATGTGTCTCACAAACAAGGCCGCATTCTTTCCATGTATTATTACAGGTAAATATGGTTTGTGTTCCTGGAAGACTTCCCCCTGTAAATTCCTCAACTTTGTTCTCTAATTGCATCCTTTTGTTTATGTTTTGCCGGTTGCAGTTACCACCTCCACTACTTGAAAGTGCTGTGAACAAGCACACTAACCTCAGAGGCCCCTTGGCTACTTATGCAAACCAGCCAAGCATAAGAGCTTCATTAACAAGGTACACTTCTTAGGGAGCTGATCTACCAATTTTTTTTGCTTCAGAAAGATCTGAAATTTATGTATTTATATATGGTGTTTTATAGTTTACTTATGTAGTTCTTTTCTGTCCCCAAGTGTGATAGCTGCAGCTTTTAGAAAGTAGGAAAATTATTATTATGACATTTAAATTATGAAATTATGTCAATTTATTTCATTACTATTTTTTGAGAGGGTTTAGATGCTCAAATGATGAATTATTATCATAGCTGTGAATGGGGAGTTGGTCAATCTGTTGATTAAGGTTCAGTAGATCGTCCTGCAGCTAATAAGTTGTCAACTTGAGTTTTTAAAAGTTCAGCAGTCAATTTGGGCCAGAGCTAATATGAAAGAATTAATGAGAACTCACTTCAATTGTGGAAATGTATTTTTATCTAAAACATAGCCGCACATAAAATTCACCGGAGTAAAATTAGTTTTGGGACTTTTGGTTGATACATGGAAAAAACTCCTTGTTTTGATCTTTCCTTCAATGCCTTTATGGGGCCTGTTGTAATGTTGTGATTGAAAGTTAGTTTAGAAGATAGAAGTAATGGCTTTGGCAGTTTAAACCCTGTGAGGTTGTCTGCTGTGCATAGTTAGGTATGTTCATCTCCCAGCATGTCTAATTGTCTATCGCGAATTGGAATGATGCCACATACATAGATATGTTCAAATTGGCTTAATGTTCATGTGTCATACTGTTCGGTGTACAAACATCTGCAGTTCATAGATTATTGTGGAATTTCGATGCTAGAGATTCCTTGCCCAAGTTTTCAGGTAAGGATACAATCATACACGGCAGGGCTCAGATATAGAATTGTATGCGTGGCCTAGCTGAGGAAGATCATGGGAACATGATGGGTAAGCCCTTTAGTGAGGATAAACTATTTAGGAAAAAGAACCTGAATTTGTAAGGAACTGGATTTGGGTCAAAGAAGCATTTCATGAAGTTTTGAGGAGACAGTTATTTATAGAGTGAGAGGCTGAGATAACTTATCAAGCTAATGTATTTTTTTTTTCACTTCCCTCTTCCTATTTGTGCAAGCTTCAGAGCTATGATCTTCCACCATGAATATTGAGATAGCAGAGTACTTTTTATGTTGTTTCTCATTATGTAATAAAAAAAAATCCTTTTTGTTATTTATCCTTGTATTGCAAATAGCTTATTTTTATGTTTTTTAACAGTCCAATTAATTATTACGTTTTGATTTACGAAAGTCCTTGGATCCAGTTATTTGTGAGCACTTGGAGATTTCTTTCCTTTGGTTTACCCTACTCTTGTAAATGTCTTTTTTTCTTTGGCTGTTAATTCTGTTGCATTACGTCTTTCAGATCAACGCTAGCAGTTCTCGGTCTTCTCAATGAATCGCAATCACAGGAACTGCATATTGCCTCTTTACATGCTCCTGATGCGAGTTCGTCAATTCAGGGAGCAAATCTTACATGATGACAACTTGATAAGAACTGGAAATTGACCAATTGTATAGCAGGGCGTTGTAAAGACCTGGATGTCAGTCCAAATCCAGCGGTTCCACTTGTCAGAGAGAGGAATACAAATTAGCCGCATTCAGTGGTTTTATAAATGGATATTTGACATGTGACAATTGACAAGTAGCACTTGATGAGTTGAAGTCATCCTGGCAGAAAAGAGTTAGTCATTTTGGCAAAGAGATGGACTCTCTCCAAAGAATAGCGGCCCTCCCGAGCCCCAAGATGCTATACGAATGTGGCATAATTGTAATTCTTGGTGTAATTATTCATTCGAAATTTCGATCTTCAATTCAGGCCTAATATGGATGGGCAGATGTGTTACGAATGGTGCAATATCAGTTGGTTAGTACGCAGAAAGTCACCAGAATGTTCTCTCGCGTGGGTTTAGGGGATTAGATTAACAAGCGTCTCCCTGCATAGGCCAGGGGACCATGTGATTTGTAGGAAGAATGAATGTGGAGCCACTGTATAATTACAAGGACTGACATTATGACGAGACCAACAATAATGAAAATGCTCCTTTCAGATATATTTTGATGTCTTTTCTTCTCTTGCCAATTTTTTAGCTGTAATATTTGGTTCAAAACTGTGTCAACTGCCTCCCTATAAGGGGTTTGCAAAACTGTCGGAGATATAAAATCAAATGGATCATAGCTTTTAATATTATTTGACAAATCAAGCTGAATTGTTTTAAATTAAATTTAAATGTTAGTTTTCGACTTGATTTAATTAATTTTTTTTCTTTCAGAAAGTTTGGGTGAGGTTCAGAATGTCCACCCGCACTCTCAATGCTAGAAGAAATATGAATAATGTAATTAAATATGCAAGAAGAAATTTTAATTAGTAAATTGCAATGTGTGTTGTCATAATTCATATATTTAATTTAGTATTCATTTTCTCACCGCCACCCCATATATGCCCTTAACTAACTGAACTTTTTTTGTCAATATCATTATTTCCAAGGCAATATCACATTGCCATGTAATTAGGTTGGTTTACACCAGCCAGTACTTTAAGGATAGATTCTGGCACATTCCGGAAGAAGCTTCAATATGGCAATATTAAGAAACTTGCCAGCCTAGACAAATATTTGAACTTTAGTATAGCTCCTCTTGCTAGGATAGCTCAGTTTGGATCTAAAATATCATTCAAGGCAATAGGCAATAGCCCGAAGACACTTCCATCCACAATGGTCTCTTCGACCAAGATATAAAATCAATACAACCAGCAACCAAATGGCATGCGCAGTTACACATTTACGAACACCAGAAAACAATGCCATGAGCAGCTAAGTGAACAAAATTTGATTACGAGATTTCAGAAGTTTCCCTTTTCTTGATTTTGATGGACTGCTCCCCAAGAATGGATTGGGAGGAAGCATCCTCCTACACAGTACAACCACCTTCCATTTTGAAGAGGCAAGTAAATTGCCAAAAATTATCAATTACATCCCTCACCATGAGCCCACCAGAAATATACAACAAAAACAGGACTTTGTTTCTGTAAAATAATATCATATGCATGGAAAATTGCAGAAACAAAAATAAAAAAGAATAGAAAAATCTTCATTTTTTCTTTTCCAAAGACTGCTGATCATCTGTTGATGCTTGCTTAGTGCTGATGGAGGAAATAAAGCACCGGTATGCTTGGATATGAACGGCCAACCACATGAAATATGGACAGAACTGAACTGTTAAGTGGGGGAAAAAAAGAGTTTATCATTTTGCACAAGAAGTTATAATTTGTTTATCAACAGAATATTTTACAATGAAAATAACTTCAAACTGCCATTTGTATGATTTGCACTCTTCTACTTGTCCTTTCCAAAGGTTAAAAACGCTAAAACATAAAATGCATATTCCATATATTAAATTTAGAGCAGGTATCTTCCATTGTATGAGGTTAGTCAAAATTTCAAGAGTTTAACTCATGTTGCATGAAGCCAAACCTGTCTTGAGCTCTTAGAATCAAAATTGCAAATCTAATGTATCATTTAATGGGGAGAACAACATCAAGGTTCATCTGAAGCTGCCAGCCCCTGGGATAGACGAGACTATGGGCATCCAAATGAAGATGCCAATTCAGTATCCTCGAACAGCCATATGGAACAGCTTCCATTTGACTTTCATCTTCCACTACTTGTTCTATGAATGTGGTCTCCTGTAGGAAAGCACAAGGTCAGAGTGCATCACAAATGATACACATGAATGTTGAATTCTCAGGTAAGAACATCCAGAAAATGCAACAGTGAGATGTATACTTGGAAACCCTCCTTCACTGTGTCTAACTGTTGAATTGGATTTGATGAGGGGCGCCGCCATTTCTTTGGGTCCCACAAAATAGTGCTATTGAAAGCAAACCCCGACATATCAACATGAAATCTTCGAAGCCTCTTACTTTTTTCATTGGTATGCCATCCAATAACCTGACTTCCATTGCATACTGGACCTTCCAAAATTGCTTTGTTTTTACTTTGTGCAAGCATTGCAACAGGCCAAGTGCCAAATCGGCTAGAAAAAATATAGCAAAATCCGGAAACTATAAATGGAAGCATAGCCATAGGGGGTGGACCAAAGTCCATAACAGTTAAGAGTTATGATTAACAAATTACAACACATGAATGAAGATTCAAAATACATTTTATGACACCAGAGGAAACATCATATATCAAGTAATTATCACAACTTCTATCAGTCCACAAAATATAAACTTCCCATTGTTTCAGTAGTGAACAACAGTTCTTTTTTCTTCAATAAAAATTGCTGGAAAGGTTTAGAGCTTAGTTAAGAAAGTTTTTGTTAGCTTTCTTGCTTCTTTTTCTTACACAAGACAGGAGGAAGATTGCAGGACCTCACACAGGGGAAGGAAATCAGAGATGACACGAACAGACAAGGAAAAGCACCAAACATCTACCTTGTTTGCAGCATCTATGCTGTAAGCAGTATTGTCGACCAATGATGTTCTAAAAGGGTAGATGTTGTATATTCAAAAAATCAGCAAAGGGAATTGTACTTAATTAACAGACCTTGCATTTCGTTTACTATTCATAATAATGATCCAATCAATGTCTTAACATAATTTAAACACATTCTTCACTGTTTAAAAATACCGACATACATAAAAAGAAAAGAACACAGTAAAGAGCCATAAAGCAGTAGAGAAATTTGCAGAATATTGAAAATAAAGTAAGCCAATAGAACCAGATAAAACTAAAGCTGTTAAGCAGATAATATCTGCAAGAAGGGGAAAAGTACAAAAAAAGCACTGAGCGAGGATCTACTTGAAAACACAATCCAAATTTATAAATGCTAAGTCTCACTCGTGCCAACCAAACAAAATGACAAGTACTACATAGTTGCCATATGCCATACAGTCTATGCAGAAGTTACAGACAAAAAAAAAAAATCAAGCCAAGCATTTAATATCAAAATTTTCCAAGAAAGCATATTCTTGAGGAGATATTTACCAGAATAAAAGGCCAAAGTTACCTGGTTTCTCTGAGGCTTTCAAATAACTCTAAAGAATAGACATTATCATCATCGGCGAAGTAAACAATCCCGTCTAGCCTATGCCTCTCTATATGCTCTAAAGCTGCATTCCTTTGGTGGACTCCTCTGTCCTTTAGATTCGTGGAATTCTTCTCACATATCAAATGTCTATACATTACCCCTGTCTTCCTTAGAATCTCTGCGGTCTCCATTGACGCCGGCTTCATTTCCACCACAATCCACAATAGCGGAGGCTGCACCAGCCTCAGCATCTGCCCTAATCTATTCAAGAAATACGCCTGTAAAGCGCGATTATACGTTGGCGTAATCACGATTAGTTGCTTCCTGGGGACGTAATCATATCTTGAAACGTAATTTACATTCGTAACAACTCCCAAACTCACCCCACTTATAGTAAAATCGTCATGCTTAATGCTGTGATTATCGCCATCATCCAATTGAACATTAACATGTGGGGGCTTGATCTCAAATGAGAAATCATGATTCCGGACATCATTATCCACATGATCAAACATAAATATACCTAGAAAGAAGCCTACAACAAAGAATATCAAGCATCTGCAGAAATATCTGCGAAATCCTTTCCGTTTCTGAAAGGCAGCAGCAGCGAGGAACCGCCGTATAGGAAGAGCATAGAAACTGAAGCAGGAAGCTAATGGAGTAGAGTATCTAACACCATTGTTACTGAAAAACTTCTGAGACGGCGCAGCAACTGACAGTGGCGAGTTGGTGGCGGTATTGCAGTTTTGATACGTACGGTCATGATATGCCGGCGATAAAGTCCGACGAATAGAAGCCATCCGATCGATAAATTAATCACATGATCGGATACACCGACGGCGGATATTCATCGAATCCAGGAAACCCTAAAATAGTAACAAATCTATGAAGAGATTTAACTTGAAATCCAACAAGTTTAGATGAGATTCAAAGAGCAACTGTTAGGCCAAAATTAAAATAAGAATCCAATGGTAATTTTAGGATTTTTAATTTCAGGAAAAAAGGAGAAAGAAATTGGAAATGGAGGGAGCTAAACAGCCCAGGATATGTAGAAGAGAGGCAGGCAGTAATGTGAGTTTTGAGTTGTTTGGATGATTTTACCGCGGAGAAGGGGAAAAGAGCTTAGGGTGCATCGTACGCGCCAGCTGGATTGAGAGTGGGATTTGTTTATTATTATATTGCGCGTTGTTAGGCGCCATTCACTGACTTACTTGTTGTGGAAAGTTCACGCGTCTACTTGGTCATTTTCTATCTCCAGCAATTATTCTACTCTTGTCTATTGGAGTAATTATGTGTAGCAAATATACAAGTTTTTAATCATTTGCTAAGTATAATTACTCAAAGTATCTCGCATAAAAATATTTTATTTTAATTATACTCGTTATTTAAATAATTATTTTATAAAAAAATTCAATACAATAAAAAGTAATTTTGACTGACTTTTTTATTTTAATTATATTCATTATTTTAAGAGTCATTTTACAGTATACCAGATTTATAAAATATTTCTATTTTTTCGGAAGTCTTTAGAATTACTATAATTTAATTTTCAATTCGATCTGACCTTCAAATAAAATATGAATAACTCGTCATTCTCTCTTTGAAACAAAGGGAGCTTCTAGTTCTAGTTTAAATTACTCATTTTAATTTTATTCATTACATTAAGTGACTGATAACATACTGATTAATAATTTTAAAAAAATAACCTGCAATCTGATTTATCCACAATATATATTTATTAATTACAATGCAACATTTACCAATACCATTATTATTGGAAATTCCATATGTACATTTATTAAGTGGGCTTCAAACTACCTGTCTTTCGTGGCCAATATTTTCTTAATAATGCAACCGCACAATATATATATATATATATATATATATATATATATATATATATATATATATATATATATATATAACACTGTTGAATTTAATAATTTTTGTTGAAGTTTCAAATTTGTAATCCCTTAGATTTTTATTTAATCATTTATATTTTTAAATTTAACTTCTGTAATAGAATTTCAATATGAGATTTTTGTTTTCTTTTTTTTTTTTGTGAAAAAATATTTGCAATATTAAATTTTACAAGAAAATGAATTTTATATTTTAAAATTTTTATATCAGCACTAATATAATAATTACTATTAATTTAACTAAAATAATAGATTGCCATATACATCAATATATATTGATCTTACATAATTTTCAATATCTATTCTCCAAAATTTTCATATAATAGAACTAATTGGTACCATTGATTATAGTTTACCATCAATGTTTAAATGAAATTTAAACCTAATTCACTTAAAAAAAACAAGTTCATATTAAGATGAATGTTAAAATTATTATATATAGGATAGGCTAATACAATTAATTTTTTCAAGTCGGATCGAGCTCATATGAGAAATTTAAAGTATATAAATGGTAGAATTAAAATTCTACTTCTATTATACATTGCAAGATTACTGACTCTGAAATCTCATTAAAAATTAATATAAAATATAACTTCCCTCGAAAGCTAAATTTATGGACATTTTCAATAAATAATTCACGAACAATATAATTTGTTAAATAAAATGACTACAAATTTTAATTTAACTAAAATTACCATATACATCAATACATATTGATCTTACATAATTTTCAATGTCTATTCCCTGAAATTTCTGTATAATAGGACTAATTGGTTTCATTGATTATAGTTTATCATATGTGTTTAAATGAAATTTAAACTTAATTCACTTAATTAAAAAACAAGTTGAAATTAAAGATGAATATTAACATTATTATATATTTTACAGCCCTGAGTTTGTTGAGTTAAAATTAGTTGGAACGTTAAAAACTAAAAAAAAAAAGATAATAAAACAGTAAGGCTGAATAACTAGATGATCTCAAGCATTTCAACCGGAAAAATATCATTAAAATGATACTAAATCATTATTTTTTAATATTTTCTTAAATAAATTATGTAATAATTCATACCTTGTTTAAATTAACTTTTAAATATATTTACCATATAAATTAATTTATTCTCTTAATTTTTGATATTTACCGTATAAATTCATACCATATAAGTTAATATTAAAAATTAGTTCATACGTTGTTTAAATTTATTATTGATTTTACATGATGTTAAAATAATTTGCAATATAGACGTTAGACAACGTCTATAAATTAAATGAAGCTACTTGCATTTAATAAATATTTAATTAATTGAGAAATTCATTTACATAAAAATTATAAAATTTAAAGAATAATAAATAAAAATAAAATTTAATAGGTGGCTCTCACTATGTTCTATATTATAAAATTGACTTAAGTAGTATGTTAACAAATTACCTAGTGTCATAGGTAAAAATTCAGATTCATTGTAGCTGTAAAATAAATGAGAATAAAAGGTTGAAAATTTTTAATTTAAAAATGTATGGGCCAAACCTCCTTAAATTTTTATTTTTGCTTCCGTTAGCTTCATATATGCTAAACACCCAACAATAAGGACAAAGAAAGTAATAATTCACCAAAATTTCTTTTTATGGATGCCACCTTTTCAATTGTTTTGCCCTATACGGATGTAAGATAGTAAAATCTTACCAAATTTACCTTGCGGAAAACAAGAAGATGATTTTCATAAACCTTTTTTTGACCCCAAAACGGTTAGTCTAATGAATCACACAAGAAATCTCATTATGAGTGACAAAATTTTACTTGTCACAAAGATTATTGTCACCAAAATAAGTGTATTGGTTACAATAATTTTTAAGTTGTCACATAATATAATTTTCACATTGTTTTGCGAAAATTGTCATTATTAATTGAGTTACTTTTAGTTGTAACTAAATATTCATTAGTGACAACTTATAATTGTCACATAAAAATTTCTTATGAGAGAATATCTTAATATCGTCACAAATTATTAATTATTTAACATAATTTTATGTGTCTGACACTAAATTATTTTTAAATATCTTTTAGTCTCAAGTTATAAGTATTGTCACACATACGCTGCAAAAAATCTTTTTACTCAGGATAATATTTTATTTGTAAGAACAATGAATTTCTAAGTTCAAAACGATGAATATATAAGTTATAATTAATAAATCTATTGTATATTCATTGGTTTACCAAAAACTAATTCCAGAAAAACACACTTTATTTTGTTTTGCATGTGCGAGGAAAGAAGATCTATAATACAGCATGAATCTGGATCCACAATTATATCCACATACAGACATTAACATAATTTCTAATGGCTTACGATTTTAAAACCAAATTGATGAGTTAGAAGCATATATTTGTGGTATGATCCGAGAATGAGTACGTCCACGGACATGGGAGCATACGCATCTACTTGTCCACGTTCGTTTTAGGGGACAGTCATAGAAGTTGGGAAAAAGGCAAAAAAAAATCATGTACAGAGAGAGGAGAACGGCAACAGCAACAGCAGAATAGGTGTTGATTATATCAATTTTATTATAAACTTATTGGGAAGGATGCCAACAATAATGTCTTACCAGAGCTTGTTATCCCATAGAAAGAACAATTAATTAAGACATGGTGCTTGGTACATTACCAACTCCACAAGGAACACAACTCAAATCGACAGTTTGAAGTTAGTTTACACCGTACGTTGAAAGGTTCCCAGCAGGTATAGATCTCTTTATCAGTTTTTCCCAAGACTCATCATAAGTCTCATTGATGACTTTCAGAGCATGCATAATCCTCTTTATATATATATATATATATATATATATATATATATATATATATATATATATATATATATATATATATATATATATATAATCAAACTTCAAAGGCAAGAGTTTATAACAACGATAGTATATAAATGACACCATTGCAAGAATTGTTCATAACCTTGCTTACATGAAGGATGATTTCAGAATGTTATCATTAATTACGCCTATATGAGTTATAGCAGCAATGGCCGCCATCTTTGTCACCGATGCAGCTTCGCGGGTTTCCTCTTTTATTTAGTTATTCTAACCTTAAAAACAATTATCAGTTTAATTATCTTCCCATAACTTTTATTTTAATTTTTAAATTTAAGGAAATAATGCGTATTTTTTAATTCTACCATGTATTGTGGAAATTTATCCAATTTTTAATTGGATCTTCAACTTTTATTTTGTACCCATTAAAAAACAAAACTAAGAACACTGGTTTTTGGGTTCAATGAAGCTTCCTTCTCTCAAGTTAATGAATAATAAAATATTGACTTTTTCACCTACCACGTCAAATAAAATAATAATGTAAACTATGACCTTTTTTCTAAATGTAATTTGAAGATATGTAAAGTATAGTGTATTTTCTTTTCTATAATATTTGAATGGAGCCCATGCAGGCGGCCAAAGGCCAATAATTTGTGCAAGTCATATGAAGCCCAAATGATTAATGCTGGAAATACACTAAACACTTAGGGAGTTATATGAGTTATGACTCAAGTATGGGTTTAGCTATTTGGTCCCATTCCATCAATTGCATATATCATAGAATGCTAGTTTGTTGCAATCTTGGGCCTTAAAACCCAACACTGGCGACGGCAAAAAGGGCCGTAGATAGACAGTTCTAGGCTTCCAGCCATGACTCATGCGAGTTTCCTGATTAAGCAGGAATATATTTAACTAGCTAGGCTGTTGCTATTCCTTATCACTTACCAGCAACAATAAGCGACTACATACTTTATTGCTAATTCGATTATATAAATATGATTATCTAAGTAAGCATTTTTGGTTTAAGATTTTAAACAATATGCTAATTAATTTTATTGGCAATTTCATCATATTAAAGAGAATCCTATAACAGGAGTTTAAGAAATAGAAGTACTTATAATTGTGGTGTAACTAATTTCAGATTTGATTTAAGTAGAAACAATGATAAATCTATAATTATCAAACTCAATTGTCTAAATACATCCAGTTCTACTACATCCAAATTATCACATAGTCAACAATTGTTATGTAGGATGTCTTTTATTTGAACAAGTTAGGTTGGCAGGTTAAAAAAGGAAAAAAATGAAATAGAATTTTTTTGAAAATACAACAAAATTATTCCAACATATTATATTGATAGGCAGAGTAGGAGGTACGCATGTAATTAGTCCTATGAGAAATGTAGCTAGATTTTTGAATACCTTATCTTTGCATGAACAATATCTGATTCATTGAACATTCAAGGACAGAACTTCTTATAGTACGTTATTTTTTTATGATACTATATTGGATTTGTGTATATGTATATATGATATCTCAAGTTGGGTGGGTGAATGCATTATTCCTGAAGATAGCCCAATAATGATATGGTCTTTAACGTTAAGTAGAGTAATTTGGCTATGGCCATCACTATTTCAATTACAAGGGGACCAGCCATCTCATTGCGTGTAGTTTATATATAAAAATAACCAATCTATATGATTACGCATTATTGGTCTACGTACTCTATCAATTTCTAGCCTTTATTCCCAGTTATTTTCATTAAGTAATTCTCAATTTGACTGGTCACACCCTTTTTGTAATAAAGAAAAGGATTCCATTGGAATATTGGATAAGTACTTTTGTTTCTACTTTGACAAAAACGTTAGAAATCTTTATGTAACGGTCCCAAAATTAACAAGATGCAAATTTATCCACAGCATCAGTTTTGTTCTCTTTAATAATTTAGTTTTCTTTTATATATATATATATATATATATATACACACTAATTGCTAATGTCATTATTCATGAATTACAGTTGGACTATTGTATTTTGCTACCCAACAAACTTAGGGTTAATTCACATCTTTCTTTTAGTTATATAAGCATGCTTATAAACTACTCATTGCTATCTGGACCAAAAATTCAAGGATCAAGGGCTATTTTCATCACATAAACTAGACAAAGGAGATTGTCATCATCCTTGACATAATTTCCTTGTCTTCACCCATTTACTTGTAGATATTGATCAGCATGATGAAATATATGGTTTCGTATTGTGTATGTCTTTATTACTAGCTAGTAGTGTGTTTCAATACCAATTTGACAATTGTCCTTTTGACTGAATCACTAGTGGTTAACCATTCTTTTTTTGTTCTTTTGAAAGTTAAACACAAACAAAGAAAAAAGCCAGCAACAGTCTACGCACTGTTGGTCCTGACCAACAAGTTATTGAAGAGAATTTCATTCTAGAAGTTTAAGTAACAAAAAAAAAATGTTTATAATTGAAATATAACTACTTTTAGATTAAATTAAATCATTTTAAAACAATAGTGAATTTACAATTATCGACTTTAACTGTCCAGACTCGTCCAATTCTAATATAATATTTGAGTTTGTATTTAAGGGTGAATGTTAAAAATAATTTTACATCGGAAGTTTAAAAGATAGAATTAAAAAGAATTTATAATTGTAGTACAACTAATTTTAAATTATCTTAAGACTTTTTGAAAAATTAGTAAATTATTTAACCTAAGTTCCATGTACTAAAACTTCAGAAAGCAAATATCAACTAAAGAGTTTGGTGTAGATTGCCAAAGATGAGGATTAACATAAGACACAATGACCCAAACCAGAGTGTGAGTGGTTAACCATTCTTAATTATTCGGAAGTTGACAAGTAAAAACATAGAGAATGATGTAGGAGTAAGTAATAAGAGTCTTCTTCTTCAAATCCAAAGAATTAATAACTTGTTGGTTAGTCATTTATATCCACGATATGTAGTTTACTTATCCTAACATTATTGGTTGGGTGCTCAAGCTCCATTAATAATTAAGAATGAAGGAATAAAGAGGTGAAGAACAACTAAGCCAGCATATATAATAAATATATATAGTCAAACTCCTCCCAAAACACAAAAAATACAATGTGGAAAAATGGGTCGAACACTAAGAATCATAACTATAAACAATTGAAGTGTCAAACACCACTAAGTGTTGAAGAAGGAGAGTTTTGTCGTCTTTTTTATGTGATTTTAAAACTTGCTTCACTTTCCACTTCAAAGCAAAAGACACTTTGCAATCAAGCATTGAATATGAAACTTAGTTCTTCAACCTTTTTTAGCCCTATCATCCACATGTTTTGCATAAAAAGGACTTAGTATTATTTCTTGTCTCTATTATATATTTAGTTTCTAATACTAAAAAATTGCGTTTATTTGTCAAGTTTTTTATTTCTTTTTTTTTTAATTATTTTTTCCATTTGCTAGCTAGCGGGAAAAAAGAGTGGCTAACTAATATTCTACAATCAAATTAAGGTGGTTATCATGGCATTGTATAAAATTGACTCTTTTCTCTTTTTGGGCGTGCATGTGAGTTATTAGCTAAAATGAAAATCATAGGTATGCAAAAGTGTATTGGATCCTGATCAAATCTGGTTCGAGTTAGATAGAATCACTAAGATGTAAAGTTTTTGTCGTAGATTTTCTCTATTTATAATTTGAATTTGAAACTTTTAAAGAATCAAGAATGAACCGAACCAATTTGCATTAGTAAAATGAAAATATTATTCAAAGATAGAGAAATTGACTTTTGCTTGAAATTATGGACCAGAAAATTTTTTTCTAATTATAAGAAGTTCTTTTAAACATTTCAAAAATAGAGGTTCATAATTTCTAATATGAAATTTTCTTACTTATATAAACTGATGTGTTAATTTTATTCATATATGAAATCAGTGATAAATTGTAATATATGCAGAGTAAAAATTATTTTATGTACATATAGTAATTTATCTTTGTTTCATCTAAGAATAATTTTATTGACCTGATTAAAATAAACAATTTTCAAATATTAACATCTTTATATGGGGATCTAATTAATAGTGAAAACTGATAAGGAATATAGTTCGTATATGCAAGTATATATAGAAAGCACATCGTATTGTGTTAAGATACTATATATATTGTATATGAGTACTATTGGTTTGTTCTTCTTTGTATATAACTAAAATTTTCTATATATGGTTTATTATCTTTATACAATATTAGGTTTTCATATATATAAAATTTTTCTTACTGTGTATATGAGACTTTGCTTATTGTACATATTAATTTGAGACTCTAAATTCAATCAAAAACAACCAAAACACAGAATTTTCTAAAAAAATGACAAGAATTACAATGATAAAAATTGCGAAAACGTTTGAAGAAAGAGAATTAAAATAAAAAAGCCCTCAAAAATCACTACCACCTGCCCCAACAAATGACAATAGTTGTTCCCTCTAATGTGGTACCCATTCCCCCACTAGGTGACACCCAAAATAAAGCTACAGAACGTGTCGATCCCTTAGTGCATGTGCCATTTCACAACAATAAATTTTTTTCAAAATGGTCCAACCAATTGCACCATGCAAACTTCTCTTATCATATATAGGGGGCCCTTTTCACAAACAGAGAAACCCATTACAGAACTCACTGTTTGTCCTTGTTTCCGAGCATTTGCATAATGTGTGTGTGTGTGTGTATAGATATATATCCAAGTTGAAGAAGCTAGCTAGCTAACTAATTAATTTACACTTTTGATTTTACTAGGTAATTGATCACACAAATTAAAGCAGAAAATGAAAGAAACATATATTCTATATCTTAATTTTACAATCCCTTCATTTTATCTAATATATGTTGTGAGTTGTGACCCTATTCTTAATTATAATATCAAACAATATTGTATCATTTTAAACAAGATTAAAACAGCATATACATTTTCAGTTAACTCATTAGTAATGCATATGTAGTTCGAAGTTTGAAACTCATATCGGACAAAACTATACGAAAGATTGAATGAATTACATGTTTGAAAAATAAACTCCAATAGAGAATCATATGTAACATTTGCATGCATGTGTGTGTCTAATGGAGTACATAAAAGTTAAAGGGAGGCAATGCCTGTGGGATTTATGGATCGTACAATGCTCTAAGTGGACAATAATTTCAGGCCGAGAAAGTAAATATAAATAATCAAATGAATACACAAATATGTGTGTGTGAAGAGAGAAGAGACACTTCATAATTTTGGGAACTTAACTGAGCAGGCATCAATATGGGGTCATTCCCGACTATAAAAGAGGATAAGGATTTATTGTTTAAAGAAAATTAAAAATATATATAGGCTTTATAGGGCTTGAAAGTGGGACTTTCGGCAATGGTAGGAATCAAAATATGAAATGGGTTTTTGACACAAAAGTTTTCCTTTTTCCCAAGATAAGAAGGTCCTTCAAAACTTGTTATGGTAAAACATGTAGTGGCCGAAGCCCCTTTTTCACTTGCACTATCAAGGTGA
This sequence comes from Triadica sebifera, assembly GCA_023653625.1. Lineage (NCBI taxonomy): Eukaryota > Viridiplantae > Streptophyta > Magnoliopsida > Malpighiales > Euphorbiaceae > Triadica > Triadica sebifera. The sequence goes on from CM042899.1 coordinate 29,758,861, forward strand.
TAAAGGGGCATTTATTATTGCTCTCTATTAAGAATGAGTTGGTTTTTTCTTTTTTTTTTTTTTTTGAAAAGACGTTTATATATATTGTAAGGGAAAAAGGGACATATCCCTAATTCCAATTTTGGTACTTGAGAATTGTATGGAGCATTAATTATTAAACTTATTAGCAATTCCTGGATCTTTTTGTTGTTTTTCGCCTTTTTCAGGGTTTCTTTTTGCTAAATTCTTTGTTGGATCAAATCCAACCACTATTTCCACCAATGGGAATGGGGCGGTTTGATTTAATTTGTTTTTGTTTAACTCTTAAGAAAATGGGTTCTTTGTGGCGCATAAAATGATGCTATTAGGTAGGCTACTAAGTTGAGTGAAAGTTAGTTTGAGATGCCAGACACATGTCAAATTATCTTCAACTATTTATCAAATAAAAGAACGAAAATTATTGTTCGTGACACTTAGCTTACACTTATTGGATTCCAATTAAGTTAACGTTGATGTGCTGGACAATGATGGGTTTGATTGATAATAAACCAATATTAGAAAGATTCCTTTCACCAAAAAATATTAGAAGATTCCATTCATGTATAAAGAGAACACGACTATTATAAAAATTAAACAATAAACACAAGACTAATCTGTTCCTCTGTGTACCCTATCAAGGGTTTTTTCTTGTATTTATTTGAAGCAAGTATTAAGGCAAAACTTCAAGAACTATGTTATACAATCTGAAAATGCATACATATATATCAAAAATGAAAACAAAATGCTAACAAGTACTCACAAGTCACAAGGTTGAAGTTATCATGGAGCTAAAACAATGACCAAAAATAAATGAGAGGCCCTAAAAAGTGATGTTAGGACATATGCAATATATATATATATATATATATTAGAATTAAATGGGTTTAGTGAATTAATCATTACTTCAAAATGATTTAAAACAATCTGAAGTTAATTGCACCACAATTATAAATTTTTATTTTTATCTTTTAAACTCTCGATATGAAATTCATTTTAACATTTCCTCTCAAGAACAATTAGTATTAACTCAATTGTTACTTGCTTAATTAAATATTTTTATATGTCTATATTTTTCTCTTTTCTTGAATCACATACTTATTTATTTTCGAATCTGAGTTTTTCTACTTCTTAGATCTCAAATTTTACTCACAAAATTTACAGTCATGTGACGGTTAATCATCTCATGACTCTGATATCATATTAGAATTAGATAAGTTTATACAATTGAGTTTGATGATTGTGAATTTATCATTACTTCAAAATGACTTAATTCAATTTGAAGTTATTAGTTACATCACAATTATAAACTATTCTTTCTGTCTATTAAACTCCCGATGTGAAATTTTTCTTTATATATATAATTGAAAATACTTCTTTAGATAAAATTTATATAAATGAAGTTAATAAAAAAAGATTTAATTAAAATAATTTATATAACTCTTTCAATAGAGGAGGATGGGGGCCAATTTCAATCTGCGGCTACTGTCGAACCAAATTGGACTTTATTGTATGTGAATATGATAAAAAAGAGTAGGACCCCTTTGATAGTACAATATTAATTTTGAAAGGAACGAAATTGTCTTGTTTGATTGGGACTCCCCATTTATCCAAACTGCGGTACATCGGTACCAATGTGCACCATCACTGAAAAAACTCTGTTCCTAAAGAATCAACTTGCATTTGCATAGCTATAGCATCCTATGTATATTATTTATGCAATGGGGAATTAGTTTTTCCTATTAACTAATTATCTAATTCCTTACCTCTATATCATCCTTGGTGTAAAAGTGAATCATATGATCACAACGTATATTATAGTCCTTAGTAATTCACCATTATAAAGACAGAAAATCTAGCAAATAGTCAGAATAACGATAACAATTATTATTATTATACAAGAGATTAGATATTCATATTCCAACTTTCGTCTTCTCCATCTTTAATGTGCACCTTATTGCATGGCAACAATATTAAAGTAGAACTTATAAATTAGGGTTCCCATACTTCCCCTTGACCTTGTGGTCAATTCAAAAACATGTATTATGTATAGTGTATATATATACTCCAAAGGCATCCTATGCTGATATATTAATGGCACAAATTATAATATATTGCTGGATATGATTCCCACATTGACTGAGAAAGGGAATAGTAGTCAATTTACATATATGAAGAAAAGTCTCACTTGCACAATACTAATATTCATATCAGAATCGGACTCAACATCTCCTTTTATCGAGAAAAGTTTCATCCCATGAGCTTGCCCATATTGAATTGATAGCCTTTAAGCTTGCCAATGTTGAATTCATAACCTTTGGTATGATTTTAATTAAGAAAATAAAAGTGATTTTTAACCCAAATTCATGCATGGTTGAAATTTTTTTAAAATTGAAAAATTAAGAAGAAGATAGAGTAAAAGTTGATGCTACGCCACTCAATACAACGACATTTCCTTGCCACAATTACAAATGGTCATGGAGTTATACGAGGATATATATATATATATATATATATATATATATATATATTTAAATATAAATATATCGACAAAGAAGATAAGGAAAAAAAAAGCAAGATAAAGAAGTGGCTTGTAGCACTATACCTAGCTACACAAACATACATATAATAAATATATAGTATAAGATAAATAAGTAACAAAATTTATAGATGGCCTAACGTGTACCACACAAGAACAGCAATGTTGGAATGGGCCATCCACATGTTATCCCTCCCTCTTTTTGTGTGATTAATTGTGTACATGTATGCATATGTATTTATAGGCATGTAAAATTTCGCTAAGTGGTATAAATTTGATTTTCACTAGAAATCAATCTTATTAAAAAGACAAGGGTATATATAATTTATATGGAAAAACTGAAGAAGATGAAATTAAAATGATAGAGAGTGAGTGGGGAACTGGGTAATGCAGAGGGATTGGGAGTAAATTTGTCATCTCAGAAGTAGACAGAAGCAATAATAGCTAGACTTTGTTTCTTCAGTTTGAAGCAGGGGCCCCCTCCACACCCTCTATCCAAGGCCCCTTCAGTAGATACTCTCTGCCCATTTTCATCATTCTTTACTGTATCTTTTGTCCACTACTATGCCTACTTCTCTTTTTATGTTTCTATGTTTTACTATACTTTTATTTTTTCAGCCTATCATATTCTATATATCTATGATTTCCTTAGTGAAGATCATACAAATGTTTAATTTAATTTGATCAATTATACATAATCATTTGAGACCCATAATTCAATGTGATTTAATTACTAATATTTTCACTCCATTAATTGATACCATGTACTTTTCCTAATTTAGCGGCTACAACACTTAATGCCATAATTACTTGCATAGTGTTTGTTAACAGTTGCTTGCACTATCTAGGCACAGAAATTTATGTAAACTAACATCATCATGTAATAATAAAATTACAGATATATCCTCACCAAAAAAATTACACATACGGTTAATTCATTGAACATTCTATACGAGTTGGCCATATATATATATATATATATGTATAACTGCAACTTGAACGCAGGCAAAAGTAGAAAATAAAATCTAGTGATTTAAAAGATGAACTAAATTAATTTTCAGTATCATTAGGGACGGGAAAATATATATTAAATAAAATACTTTTCTAAATGAAGAAATGAGGTAGATTTTTTTTTGAAAGTAAGTGATTCTTTTCATTAAATTAGTACCACTGAACTAAAACGTTATTGGTTGGAATGATATTTTTCAAAACATGTGAAAGATGTTGAAAGTAAGGTATCAAGTATAGCCCTTATTGTTGAACCTGATCGTGCGTATAATTCTTTCTTTCTTTCTTTCTATATATATATGAAAAGGAAAATCAGGGTTCCATCCAAAGAAGAATCCACTCAATTGTTGTACATAAGGGGAAGGTTGCTTAAACTAAAAGATATATCACTAATAGTACTTTATTCCTCACTCTTTATGAGAAAACAAAAATTGTATGTTTAATTTATATATATATATATATATACATAGATTTTTTATTAAGCGTTTATTTGAATTCGCAATTAATTATAAGCTCAAAATTTTAATTGTGGAAAACATTATCATAATATATAAAGTGAAAAATCTAATTAATTGGTTGATGACATAAAAGTTAAAGAGTGTGAATAACAGGCCAAGTATATATTAAGATATATAAAGTAGGGAGAGGATGATTTTGGGGAAATTTGGAGAGTATTATGCTAATTTTTCCATTTTAGGTAGTCAATTAGGTAATTGCCTAATAGGGAAAGGAACAACCAGAAAGATAGGGTTTAAAAAAAACCCGACAGCTTAACCCTTTTTCTTCTCTCTTTTCCTTCTCTTTCCTCTCAATGCCAATATGGAGAACTCTTTAATAATGTAAAGTATATATGTCTACTCTATTCCACAAATGTTATTAATACAAACAATATGGTGGAGGAAAAAATAAATAAAAGGAAGAAATCAAAAATAAAAAAGCAAAAAATAAAAATTCACATTAGCTCCTCAAGAGTGGGGCAAAAATGATGGGGAGGATAACTCTAATCAATGCACAATAGTTGTAGTAGAAGATAGGAGAGGGTCTGTTTCAAGTGAAATTGACTTCACAAGCTCATCATCAATGCACAGTATGTCTTCAAGATTAGCCTTGTTGTGATTAAGGGGCTCTGATTTTGAATCTTTTGATGATGATGATGATATTGGTAATATTGAAGTATTATTAGTTGCAGAATTATGGGTAAGCTCTCTTGCTCTTTGTGCTTGAAGAATCCAGTCTGTTCTCCATAGAACATATAACATGAGGATAGCACAGGAGGCTTGAGCTGCAAGTAACCCAAGCCATAGCCCAGCAAATCCCATTTTAGCTATAAACCCCATTGAAATTGCCACTGGCATACCAACTAAGTAGAATGAACCCAAATTGATATTAGCACCGATGGTTGGCCTAGCACTTCCTCTCAAAACTCCACAACCAGTTGTTTGGGGGCAATTTCCCAGCTCGCATAGCCCAGCAATTGGCAATGCTACTGCAGTAAGCTCAAGAATTTGTGCGTCATTTGTGAAAAATCTGCCCCATTGGTGTCTCATCAATGTGGTGAATAGCATAGCTAGAAGGCCCAAACCAACTGCACATGCTAAAGAAACAATCATGGCAATGCGGGCTTTCGCCGGCCGATTTGCCCCTAACTCGTTTCCGACTCTGATTGAGACTCCAAGGCTGAGGGATGATGGGAACACATAGACTAAAGAGGTTGTTTGGATGAGAATCCCCATTGAAGCTATGGTAGCTTTTGGGTTAACAAGAAGACCACAGAGCATTATCATGAATTCGTACCACCACCATTCAAGGCAAACAGAAACACAAGTGGGCACAGCTAGAGCAAGCAAAGATGACCATCCTCTTAGGCAATCCATGCTTGGGCAAACCCATGAATCTTTATATACACCTGAGAAGTATACGAAGGAAACCAGCAACAGAAACAGATTGAGATTAGTCCACACCATGGCTATGGCCACACCAGCAACTCCCAATTTGAAGTGAACAACAAGAAGCAAATTAAGAGGGACGTGAAGAAGAACAGAGATGGCTGAACAGTAAGTTAATGGTAATGTAATGCTTTGGGTCCTAAGATAGATACGAAGTGGGTGAAGAAGAGAAAGGAAGAAAAGGTCAGGGATTGAGAAGAGAATGAAAGTGTGAGCCACTGAAGAAATTTCATGGTCTTGACCAGACCATAAAAGGATTCTTTTCATGTTCAACCACATGAAAGAGATGGGCACAGAGGTTGAAAGAAGAAGAAGAACAGTTCTTTGTAGAGTCAAGCCAAGAAGCTTCCATTGTTTAGCACCATAAGCCTGTCCACAAATGGGCTCCATTCCCATAGCCAGACCAGAAATAACAGAGTAACCAGTGATGTTAGCGAAACCAATTGAAAGAGAGCCACCAGCAATCTCAAGTTCACCAAGATACCCAAGAAAAAGCATGGAGATCATGGCTCTTGAATACAAAATAAGACCAGTGATTGCAGTTGGGCCGGAGATCTTCCCTATGGCTTTGATTTGTTCTAAAACCTGAATGCAAACAAAGCAAGAAGACGAAAGCCAAATGAAGTACTGTACTATCATAAGAGATTAATTATATGTCTATTACCGAGTTTTTTGACTTATATGTTAATTTATCTTGTCTTTTTTTTTTTGGGGGGGCGGGGGCGGGGTGTTTACCTCAGAAGGAGTAGGCCATCTATGTAGTTCCTCTTCAACAACATCATGAGGATAAAGATCCATACTTTTGTTGGTTTTAGTGAAACAGCAAGTTTTCTTAGGACAAGGAAATGAGGATGGAGAAGATGATTTTGGGTTGCACATATCTATCTTTCTGGATAAATAAGTTTACAAAATAAAAAAGAATGTCAATAAGGGGTTGATGAAATTAAGATAATATAAGTGTACGTGGGGTTTGTTTGTTTTGGAGGTGGAGTTGGAAGGAGAAGAGGGATATGGCTATATATACTTGAAGGGACTGGGTCCTACTGTTGGGTTCCAACTAACGTGTCAAGATTTTAAAGAGAATGCTGTGAAAAAGTGCCTACTACTGCTACTACTAATACTCAAAATGCACGAGAGGTTTATAAAAAGAAAGAACAGAAAATTAAAGAAAATAACCCTTTTTCTCCCTCTGTCTTTCTTTATTTTCTTTTAGCTATGAGGTTAGTCACTTCATATAAAATTCTTGTTCCCTCTATCTCTTATCTTTTAACATATGGGCTATTGTGGTGGAGTTATATGTATATATATATATATATTATTTGCTACTAACCGCCTTAAGCTGCTCATCCATGAAAAATGTTTGGTAAAAAAATGATAATGGTGGGGGACCTTTTGGCTGTTGGAATTTTGTTATAGCCTGCCTCTTGATTGAACTTTCACTTAGTTGAACCTTTTTTAATTAAGTGGATAATGTTTTGAACCCTAATGGAGTGATTAGTTAATTAATTAATACTGTGTGTTTAATTAGGTTTTTAGTTGTGTATGTATAAAAAAGATAAACAAGTTTATCTTTGGATTGCCAAAGTGGGATCAAGTTGGATAGATTGGAAGTAGAAAATTCGCATAATTTTGAAATGACAGGAGCATAATGGTATAATTTTTCCTATTTTATTTTGAGAGAGAGAGAGAGAGAGAGAATCGCAGGCAGCCATGCATGCCAAGAGAATTTCTTTGCTGCAGTTGCACAACCCATGTGATAAAACCCTCAACACAAAAACACGAAAACATCGATCGCTCTTACTATTTCCCAAGATTTTCACAGGCGACAACCCTGTGTAAACTTCTGTTTTAAGGCCCCATCTGTTTTTGGATTCTATCTTTGGTTTCTGCTTGTCTAAATTAATTGTTGAAGAGAATGTTACTTCATCGATTACTTCATTAATTAATATATTCTTGGTGGAGTTTCTTCCTCCATAAAGTGGAAAAGAGATGGCTAAAATTTGTGCTTCTGAAATTTGTTAAGATCCCAATTAGATAATATTTATATAAAAAAGAAAAGTAAATTAAAAAAGAGATTAGTAAACATGAAAGATGCTTATCCAACAGTCAATTTCCTCTGAAATGCTTAATCTTGGGGCTCAATAATCTATAAGGTTCTAGCAGTGAAAAGTTAGTGTATACGGAACTGTTTAACAAATACAATTCCTTGTTTTCTTCTCCCACCTGCGTTACGACTGGTTCAAACTTCAAAGAAGAGAGGCTGTGTAGCTGGGCTTTTATATAATCTGAAATGTTGTGGAAACGAGGGAACAATGTCGTGCCATGTTTGTTTTTGGGTAACAACTAACACAATTGGGCTTAAGCCAATAAAACAAAGGGGGGAAGTAAGGATGGGGCGGGTTTAAGAAATAAAGAGAATTGAATTCAAGTGTCAAATCTAGTCGGATATTTTTTACTTATTTTAAATATATTAAATTCAATTGTTTATTTATTTAAGAAAATAAAAATGAAAAGGTTATCTTCATGGGTATGTGGAGGTAGGTGTTGAGTCATGAATGGGACCATTAAAGGAGAGTGTAAATTGGTGGGGGAGGTGACAGTGGATGGCCGTATGAAGACCAGCAGATGGAAGAAAGGGAACACTGAAAGACAATTACGTGCTCCAATTATAACCATTTACTTTGTATCCCTTTTCTCACAACAGAGATAAGTCTGTCTCTCTGGAGGATGAGAGCTTTGGCTTTCTTTCTGACCCAACAGAAGCTACCAGCCCTACCATCATCACCTTCCCAGAACTAATACAACGCTTTTTTCTTATTAACTTGTATAAAATCACAGGTCTCAGCAGCTTCAAGGATTAATTAGTAAGTTTTTCCATGGTTTTGGTTGTGTAAAAAATTCTCTCAAGTCCATACCGACCCTGTCAGATTCCATGTGTCTCCAGCTTAATAAGTTGGTGTGTATGAGAGGTACTTGTCCCGAAATGGAACCATTAGACAAACATTAGTGTAAGATGATGAAAAAATCGAAGTGAAAGAATATGTATATATAATAAGTGAAAACCAATTTCGAATCTTAGAACCCTAATTGGGAAGTGGGGTTCACAGAAATTTTAGAACAGACCAGATTGTAGTAAGAGAAAAATGACGAGTTTTAGGATCACATGGAGATGCCATTGCACAGGTGCTGTCAATCAAAAAATCATTTTACATCTCAAGTTGATATTCCAGTGAAGTTTAGAGGGGGGAATTTTCCTGGCATAATAATAATAATAATAATAATAATAATAATAAACTAAATCCAATGCCAAAATGCGAGTTTCAATGGAGGAAAAGGATATGCACTATCGACAATACCTTTCAGGATTTGACATTAATAAAAGATTTATACTTCTAGAAACCAGAACCAATTCACTGATTCCATCCTCCTCATCACTTTTCTTTTTCCTCCTTTGAAAAAGTTTGATGCTTAATTTCAGAACTAAATAAGTTGCTAGTAGAGAATACCAACACAACTCAACCTCTATATAACCTCACATGTCAACGTGCTTGAGAGTTTGTAGCTGGATTCTACTTGTCTACTAAATTGCATGCCTCATCTTGCGCATAGGTAAGCTACAACGTCCCCATGATCGATTATATTCCCAAGTTCTTTTCCCAAGATTTCTGACATGCAACAATAAGCACCCATTCTAAAGTTTCAGCAAACAGCCCTAAGGCTTTACTTTCAGCACAATTCTCGATCATGTACAATTATCTATAATAATCAATGATATATATTCTAGTCTAGCAAAGAATTTCTTTTTATCATTTGTGCCAGGTCTTGCGGTTCAATCTTGAACGATAACTGGGTCGAACAATTTGCACTGCATACTGGTCTTTTAAATGATTCTCAGACCCCCATGGGCGCTTGCCGCTTTGAAAGCGAAACGGGTTCTCAGTAGATACTGATAAGTGCAATAAACACAAGAATTTATTCCCGGGTTCAGACACAAGCTATAAGAAATTTTAATAATTATGAATACAAATCATAAAGGAGAGACCTTCCATAAAAATCGATCAAGCTTTTCGAAAAATCAAAGCACAAAAAAATGTCCCCATCAAGGTTTCCATCAGCACAACTCACATACCAACTGATGGCCACTAAGCACAGTTCATCACATTCATACACCAAATTAAGGCACAAAAATTGCACGAGATTCCAATGCATCGAGCCTGGACCACCCATGGGCAATCAAACATCTCCCTTGATTTTTTTTTTCCTTTTTAAGCATAGATTTTTTCATAAGGAATAAATCCCAATAAGCAGCAACTTATCTTGTTGGTAAGGATACGTATTGAGTAGTCTCCTTACTTGCGAGCAATCCTGGACTTTGCTTTCCCTTGGCAGTGGGCAGGCTTTTATTTTCACCGGAAGAAATTCCATCATTCTCTGACAGCTATGATATTCGTCTCAGAACATATGACTTTCCATTATGTGGAACCAGTATTTACATAAACCTTTATAACTTTCCTAATACTTGCGGGGTGTACTGCAAGCAGAAGACCTATATCTTGAATTTGGACCCTATTTTAACTACAGACAGTGCAGTTGGCCTCTCTGAATTTTGAATATACTCCCAAAGCTTCAACACTCCTTTAAAATATCACATTTTCTAGAAAGTCAAGCTCGCATTATTGCAGATGAAAGCACCTTCTGCTCAGAGTCTGCTCCAATTTTATGCTGACAACGAACTGGATGAAATTGCAACCATCTTCCACTAGTTTTGCATAGCAGAAAAGGAAAGGAAAAAAAAAAATCATAAAGTGATGATAGAAGTGAAAGCATTTATCAATCAAGAAATTTTTGCAACTACAGTAACATAATTATTCAAGGAAGTGAAAGCATTTATCAATCAAGGAATTTGCAAACAGCTATATGCAAATTCTTTCTAGTAGTTGACCTTTTGGTTACTTCGTTGATAGAATGTCATCAGGAAAAATTAAGCACAAATACCTCAAGGGAGAGCCCTTGGCTTCTGAGCAGTAGATCGAGGAATACCCAAGATGGCTATGATTCCGCCAGCAAAAGCTGCTAGTGCTCCAACTGCAATGGCTGGTGAGTTTCCGCCACCAAATAGCTGATCCCATGGTCCACTTCCAAGGGACACAATTACCTGTTTTTAACACATTAGTATTGAAACTGCTCAAGGAAACTAGAAAAATGACATGCTAATATGCTGTTTTACGATAGAATTTACATTCACATAAAATTGCGCCACTGGGAAATTCAACCAGTTCACTTGTCCTGGATTAACAATCAAGGATAAGAAATCAATCGAGGCACACTTCGTTAGGAACAATCTTGGCAGTGATGCAGCAATTATTTAAAGCTATATCGTCTATGTATAGGAGAGTTGAAATAAGCAGTATTCTTAAACAATTCAAATTGGGGTAAATTAACCTTAGGTTTAACTTCATGCACTCTTAGAAACAGAAATTATCTTTTACAACTTTTTTCAAGTTTCAGCAAGAGAATGGCAATGATAGTTCTACGGTGCCTAACTATCAAATGAGATTCAATATTTGATATGTCTTCTGCATACCTTAAATGAGATGAAATTAAATAAGATTCATTATTGCAATATATTCGGAACCAGAAATTAATATTGCCTTCCACTGCGGCAGAATTCATTTAATGAAACTGAAAACTGAAAGCGGAAGAAAACTGGTTGAAAACAGTTTCCATATTTCTGCAATGACATTAGATTATTTTGGTACAAACTTTTTTTTTGTGGAAAAGCAGTTGATCAGCAAAGCTCTGTATTTCTGCTCTAATCAAGAAATCAAAATTAATGCACATGGAATGAATTAATTCAAAATTGCACAAGAAAAAAACTCAGAAATTAAAATATACAAATTTACAGAGGAATATGTAAGAGCAACAAGAAACCTGTGGGATCACGATTGCCAAATTTAGAACACCCATTGATAAACCTGCAAAAATTAATTGACATGAAAAAAAAAAAGGTTAAATGCAAAAGGACAAAAAGTATAAAAATAAAAAAATAAGAGATGGTAACACAAGAAAAAAGACTTTGCAAATAGAAACAGAGGAAGAGAAAAAAATTCTCCACCTTGACCAAGTCCTAGAGGCTCAATACGTGAAGAAATTAAGGCATATGGAACGCTGTAAGTAATCTGCAACATATATGATATAAAATCAGTTTTCATCATGTAAAAAGCAATAAAAGGCAGACTTCGACAAGAATGTAACTACAGCAATGCATATTCTAACAAATAAATTTCCAGGCCGAGCAATAGATAGATCTTAACATTTTTCTTTTGTAAATTCAAGGACTGCCTGGACATATTTAAGGCAGAAGACCATAAGATAGCCCACATTTTCAGTCTTCAGGAAAGAAGAGATCAACAATTTTGAAATCAAATCCACAAAAACATATAACCCTCAGTGCAGCAATTTGTTTGGTTGTGCAGGACAAGTAACAAATTCAAACCCTGATCTTTCTTATTTTTCTCTTTGATAATTCTTGAGTACAGAAATTACATATGACTAGAAAACTTATTTAAAGACCACATATGCAGAATAGGGGAAAGTTAGCAGCTTACAGCCAATGGGACACCGAGAATTGCAAAAATCACTATTGCTGAGATTATGATGCCAATTGGTGGCAGATCATGACCTGCATAGCCAATATGATATGCCACATAGGAGGTTATAAGCATTGCAAGAAAGCAAAGAGCCATAACTATGTTTGAAATTCCCCATATGAAACCAGCTCCCCACTTCCTGCATAGCTTCTCCATGAGCACCGATGTTATTCCAAGAATAACTGAATTCAACATCAGAGCAAAAGCTCCTGTTCTGACTCCAATATTATAGTATTGTCCATCATTTGGCTCGCCGCCATAGATTTCTCGACCCATCCAATCAGTATCAAAAAGAAGAAAAGGAAACCAACCAATCCAATTTAGAGCAGTTACTAACAATATCATCCACACGGGCCACGGGAAATATCTGAATGTCCCAAATAGCTCCCAGAGAAAAGCTTCTTGTTCATGACCCGACTGTCCCGGTGCTTCTTCAGCAATGAGTGTAGATCTGGCAGACAAACCTAGAGACGGTTCTTGAGCTGCCGTGAGGCTTACATATGCAGTTATTACCATAAAAACAATATCAAGATAGAAAGCAGACTTGAGATTGGCACATTCAACGTTACATGCAGATGTAACAGTAAATGGAAAAACCTTGAACCAATTACTAAATGATCCAGTGGCAAAACCAAGCACATTACCAACCGCCATAAACAGAGAGAAATAAGCATTTGCCACTCGAGTCCTACGATGATCCTTTCCTAACATGACAGAAATAAGTAGTTAATAATTATGCAGATTTTTATTGGTTTGATTTTTTAACCCAAAAAAATATAAAAAGAAAAAGAAAAAGAAAACTGAGTGTATGCAAAAGAGGTGAGAACTGGTGGTTCACAAAAGGAGCCACAATCAATGTTGCTATAATTTCCTTTACGAGTACACCTATTTGTTGGGTAAAGCATATAAGAAAAGCACTGAACCTTCGTTAAGAAAAAGCCTTACGAGCTTCCACAGTTGAAGACCACAAAATAGCACCACCAGTTATTAACTTCATTATTTTTTTGTGAATGCATTCTTCATCATTGTTAAATAAATTATTTTATTTCATGTTTGAAATGGTAGATGAAATTCTACACTCTCAAAAGAAACACGTGAAGAGGATTTTATCCACTTGGAATCCAGAAAATGAAGTCCCTTGGGTTTGATAATATGTATATTTCATATAAAACATAAGAAATTAAAGGAATTACTTCTTCTTTACCATTTTTTTTTTGCTTAAATTTTTGGAGGGAGCAGGGAAGAAAAAGGCTTCAATCCTTAATGAATTGGAACCCAATTATCACCATATGAACATTATTCTGATATTAAATTACTTTTGCCCATCATGATAACTATAAATACAAAGGAATTGTAAATTGGAGTTTAGTTACGTTATAAAATTGTAGTTAACATGGCAAAGCACTGTTTTTCAATGGTACCAGCATATTCAATTGGTGAATTGGTTTCTAAAATAGGTTTAGAAGTAAACTTGACAACACAAACCAATCCTACAATCTAGCCATCAGCTAAAATGAAACACAAGCAAATGTAATGCATATGCACATAAATATTATTTCAAATTCTCAACACAGCAATTTGTATCCTGCCTTCATGGTAAACATCTCACAAAATTTGCCTAATCCTGAAATGCAAATTACCAAAAGATTCTCAGAGGCATGCCATTATAAAGCCTTAATACCAAACTAGTGAACACAATTTTGTGATAATTACATGAAATAAAAAAGAGATGCTGCAAGGTAAGTTTAATATTAATATGCAGAGTTTTTTTTTTTATTTTATTCAATCCAATCGACCTGAGAAATGCTTCTTCTTCTTTTTTTTCCAATTTGGTCCAATATTTAATGGCCTCCTGGCTGACAAAATTCTCATTTACATTCCATATTACTTGGGTTCCTTTGAATAAACCTAGATATAGAAAAGTCAGTTGATATTATATAATAGATGGTCTGGATCAATGTCTTTCAAAAAGATCACCTTAAAGCCCAAATCTCCCTGCTAATCATGAGAAAATGGTCACATATGCAAGATAATAAATTATCAATGTTAAAGGTTCCCAAAGAGGATATTCGTACGTGAAAATTTAGTCCTAAACACTATCAAATCAGTTAAGGTAAACTTCAAAACTTACCATCTGTTGTTATTAGATCAAGGGTTTATTTTCATTTTTTTTTTTTTTAATGCAAAGGGTTTCATTAATCATATTAAGAAAAAAATAAAGTTAAATATGTGAATGAAAATAAATTTCCATTAAATATATGAATGAGATTCACTGTGCACATATTATTTATTACCAGAGAAACAGGAACATGGATCCCACCAAAATTAATACGCTTTTAACGGGTGAGGATTAGAGCACTGTATGGTAATACAAAATTAGATTATAATCTAATTGACCATAAATTTAATTTAATTTGACCAATAATCTTTGTTTAGTAAAGTAAATTATGTGGAAAAAAATATTATAATTTCCTAAAAAAACACTAGTAGAACTAGTGTTCAACTTATAAGCACAAGCTAGTAGATTATGCCTTTATTTTTTTTGCCAAATAACAGATTATACCCTTTAATCCAAAATTCATGGATAATTATATATAATATAATTATTAAATTATTTAATATGTACATATATATATATATGTATATAATAATTGAATGTTAGATTATAAGAGTAGATGTATCTATTATATTGAATTAAGATATTTAATATAATTTTTATATTATTTAATATGCATATATATTATATAATTTGTTTGTATTACGTATTTAAATAAATTTTATATAGAGTTTTTAATTAATATAAGCATGTTATTTATATTTTTCAGCTATCTTTTCAATTAATTTTACCAAAAACTTTAATTCAATTATCATATTTTCAACAACTAATAGCAAACAGAGTCTAAATTATCATCTCAACGCAAATGGCAATCAAAAGTCTAGGGCCAGACCAACCGCGACAAATTATGATAGAGACTCCAATCGCTCAAGTCTCAACAACCAGTCTCGACCCCACTAGCCACTTAAAAAATGAAAACACTCAACGAATAAAACATCACACCCCAAAATCATAATACAGAGTAACACAAGTTTTTTTAATTATTATTATTTATAAATGTTCCGTCCCGTTCCGTTAAACCACTAGTTGGGCAATAATAGCATCTTAAACAAAGATAAAGTAACATCAATCAAAAATTTAATTAATTAAAAATCTGACCCTCATCGGTTGCTTTATCTTCTAAAAACAAAAATAATTTAAAAAAAAAAACTGAGAGAGAGTTAGAGAGATGCAGAATGAAAGATATACCAATTCAGTACCAAACAATAAATAAAAATTAAAAAATGAATCATCTCAATAGAATTATGATTTCAGATAGGGTTTGATTGTATTCTAATCGAACTAAATCTAAGGGGAAAAAATGGAAAGTTTTAAAGTACAATAAAACTAAAGCTGTAGGATTACCAGTAAGATCGGCGAGAAGAGCTCTACAAGGACCCTGAGTCATGTTGTTAGCCACATCCAGAATCCAAAACCCGAAAACGAAAGTTCCGATAGCTCTTGGCTTGGTTTTTCCTCTGTCTCCCATCAACCACCCGATATCGGCGGAGTGGCCTATCAATAAAACGGCTAAACAAATTAACCCGGCGCCAATAAAAATGAAAGGCTTCCGGCGGCCAAACCGGCTGTTGCAGCGATCACTCATATGGCCCACTAAAGGCTGAACGACCAAGCCTGATAATGGCCCGCAAAGCCATATAACGCTGGCCCATTTGTGAGGAATTCCCAGCACCTGAACGTAAGGCGTCAAGAGAGAGAGCTGAAGAGCCCATCCGAATTGAATTCCACCGGCGATTGAAGTGACGCGCAGTAGATGCCGCAAAGGAACTCGGCGGACAACCGGCGGCCGAGCTGCCACAGACGCTGGTCGAGCCCTAGCTCGGTGTGGCTCTTCCTGTGGGAGTGGCATCCCTCTTCTCGAAAGAAGCGCACCCTCGCTCACTATCTCCAAGGCAGCTCTAGTAACCGTTTCTGTTTTCTGTGACTGTGCGCACGCTTCTCTCTCTCTCTCTCTGTTTGTCAGCTCAGAGAATTGGAGAAAGGGAGAATGGAAGTTGACGGTATCGCTGAAGAAAAATCTTATACTATGACCCTATCCTTTCAATGAATTTACAGTCAAACCTTATAAACGTAACGATGGGAAAAAAATTGAATTGAGGGCAGATGTTGAAAATGAAAATTTTATTATTTTTGAAAGGCTTTCGGCCTAACAGTCCAAGTTGCTTGTAAAGTTAAGTCTGGAATACGGAGATTATAAATTTCAAAAAATGACAAGAATGCCCCTAAAAAGATACAACAAGAAGCGTGGGTGTTTTTGTAATGTCAGATTGATCCTGCGGGGGTTCAGATGTCCAAGCTGGGCTAATTTTAGGTATGCTTATTGGAGAATTTTGAAACGCCATTTTCTTTTTGTTTTTCTTTTTAGTCGTTAAAGGTTCCATAATTATTATATAAATTTCTTTGTCCTTGGGGAATTTCTTATTATTATAATTATATATGATTGCTGTCACATGCATGTTTGCAATTAGTAGTCATATATACTCTAGTATATGATAGCTGGTCCCAGAACAGGAATAGTTATTCCCCTATACAAAAATATTTACAAAATCAATCAATAAAAAAAATTAGAATTCAATTGATCACTGGAGGACTTGTATATCTTCCTTTAATAATATGTAATTCACTCCATATAACAATTATTATTATTATTCATGGAAAATGTATTAACATCTGAAAAAAAAATTAAAAATGCAATACCTTCGCTTAATTATTAAATTGGAAGCTGTATATGGGGTCTAGTTAATCAGCGTTGTCAGAATACAGTTTCGCTACCGTGAAGCAAAAGTTTAGAAATTCGAGTGCTCATAATATAGAATAATAGAAAAGCTATATAATTAACAGATGAGCGGAGGAGCCTCTATTCTATTGTCTCCCCACCACTCACGACCCTTAACCCCAACGAAAATTTGCAGTGCAGAAGTCGAGGATTATGGATATTTGTATTAAAAAAAAATAGAAAAGAATGGGCACTGGAATATATCTCTCGCTACACTGTGGTCAAAACAAATCCTAGGCGGTTTCTTAGCAAGTCACTCCACTGTCATGGTAAAGGAAATGGAAAACCAAATTTACAGAGTTTGGCCGAATGGAGAGCTGGGTTTGACAAATCCCTTCAAATAGCTACTGGAGTCGGAGTCTCCTTGGTCCAATTTAGATTATAATTGGGGAATCACTTCAGAAAGCCCAGTAGAATCATAAGCCTGATCCACATCAGCTGCTGCATGAGGTTAAATGCTTGATATAGTGTACTTTAATTCCAATCACACAAGCTCAAGGTGACAAATTTTTCTTTTTCTTTGCCAAACCTCTCATCTTGTATGATGATTTTATTGCTATCATGGGAAAAGGGAAATTTCAATTAGAAAATTCAAGTTCAAAAAAAAAAAATTCTTTCTATTTTCTAGATGTCGAATTCACAAACTTTAACTAATTTGAACTGGATCTTATTCATAACTCTTGGACCTTAGTAAATAAAGAAAGAAATAAAGCAAGTAATTTAATAAAAGTCGGTTTGTGTGTTGAACACCTAAACCCTTTTTCTTAATAATTTTGCATGATGAGGTGAGACAAAACAAAGTAGCAAAAATGTAGTTGGCATTCAAAAGGAAAAAGGACAAAACAAGATAAGAATATGCCACTTTTGTCAACTTTGGTCGGGGAAAAAAATTAATATTTTTAAATTTTATTTTCTTAATCACTAATAAAATGTATGGTAAGGTTAGACATTTACTTTTTGAGGTAACCATAATTAATATTTATCGTACATGATAAGTACCCTCTAATTTTTCTCATAGTCACATATCTAATATCTAATATAAACCAAACATAAGGGAAAGTTGACATTACACTCTTTATAAAAAGAGTATTTGACATCTTTTATATTTATGTTTTTATAAAATTTTAATTTAATTCTACTAAAATATTATTGTAATTATAAAAATTTATTTAATTAATAATTGTTTATTTATATCATGAAACTACTCTATTTTTTTTAAATCATTAATATTTCAATTGCAAATAAAAGCTTTCCTCAAAAATTGAATTTATTTGTTTTCTCACGTTTGAAGTGCGGAAATACGACTAATTATTAAATACAGAGACACATAGTATTCAATTGATGGAGAAAGTAAAAGAGAGATATTGCTAGTATTTTTTGTTAAACTCAAATATAGCTATTTAGTTATTTTTTGAACCAACGTTAGAGGGAATTATCTTGCCTTTTAGGTTTTATGGTGGAGTTGCAAAAAAGTTTGGAAATAGTTTATATAATTATCTTATATTTTGAGTAAGTATTGTCATTTATTTTTTCAAAACTTCCGAAAAGGGAAGAAGATTAAGTTTCAAATCGTCTCCTGATCAATAATAATGTACTCGATCCAAATATGATTTATTGGGCTCTATAATGAAAAAATTCAAAAATTATCTTGCAATGGGTTTTAAAGTTTTCGTTTTCATTTAGGTGCCCCTGCCAAAGCCCAACTTCATTTTTAAAACAAGCCTATTTCCCAATCTAAGCTCAAAAACTGCAATTTTTATATTATGAATTTATTTTCATGTTACATTATGGATTCAATCTCCTTAAAAATATAAAAGTACTTTTTTTTTGTATATTATAAAAAAAATCTTTCATTAAATAAATGGTACACAATTCATCATGTATACAGGTCTATTATATAATTTGTGAGAAAGTTGCATCTTCAAAAAAAATATACTTTGTCTAAATTAGATTATAACTTTGTTTATGGGTCTGATTAATTATGTAATGCAATATAAACAAAGTGGTATATGACACTTCTTTATCTATGGATAAAATTATAAATTAGATTAGAAGTCTAATATACTTTTTGGCGTGTGAAATTAAGAACTAATATTTTTGACTTTTTATTTTGTTTCTACAAATTTTAACTGCACGAACAAGGATATTTACTAACGTTCTTCATTTTTTTTTTAATTATAATCTTCTTAATTTTCGGATTAGCAATTTAGTATCCAGTACCTAAAACCAATGGTCTGTTTTAATTAATTGCTTCATCTGATACATTCTGAATTTTTTTTTGGGTACAATTCTGATTTTTTTAATGGAATGATACATTTGAAAAAAAAAAAAAGATTAAAGGTTGAGGGTAATTAAATATCCAACCTTGAACCCCATAAGATTATTATTCGATTATCAAAAAGGTGGAACGCATCTCATGATCCTGATTCTAGTCCATAAAAATCTACATATATATATATATATATATATAAACATTAATTAAAGTTAAAAATCATTGTAGAGTTGCATTAGACAAAGAATCACTTCATTATAATTTAGAATTCAGATAGAATCAAACAATTTCACATACCAATTAATTGGCTTTTCTGCCGTCAAAAAGCAAATGGCTTGATAGTCGATATATAGCCACTGTTGATTTCATTTGGGAATAATAATTCTGTTATTACTTATTAGCTTCATTTGAGAACATGGATGGCATTGGCAGTAAAAGTTAGTGGGCTAGTTCTCCGGGTCCGTTCGGTGTATGCAGTGGTTATGCAACCGAAAATTCTCGAGATCTATATTTCTTAACGTTGCCGTTTCATAATTGGCATAGCTCTGCAGAATCATAACTACCGGTGCTTCACCGCCATGCCACCACCAATAACATTTGATTTCGATCTCTCCCGAGAAGCAAAAGCCACTTGTTGTTCGATGATCACATTATGGGAAGCTTACTGCTTATAGGCTAAGTAAAAAGTCATAAGTCCCTACGCGTAATAAAAAAAACCTTTGTAACGAAGCAATTTCGATGGCGACAAATATCAAATACATTAAGGGCACTTTCCCACTCTCACCATCTGCGAATATAAATGTTAAATTTTCCTCTTATGGTTCATTGTATGTTATCAAGATGGCACATCCAAGTGAGAAGTTTCAGACCTTCTTCTCTATTTGGCTTAATCGCCAAGAAACTCTGCTAAAACAACTTCTACTCGCAATTGCACCAGAAAACGCACAAAATACCACGCAACATATAAATTTGGTCGACGTAGTCTTGTCTCATTATAAAGTTTACTATCAGGAGAAAGGGAATGCTGCCAAAGAAGATCCATTCCTCTTCCTGAATCCTACATGGCTCAGTGCTTTCGAGAGAACTCAGCTTTGGCTGGGGGATTTCAAACCATCTGTGATTTTCAGGTTAATTGACAACTCTGTGACGGATTTAACCGCCCAGAAGAAAGTAAGAATCGAGCAGATGAAAGGTGAGACGAGGAGAAAGGAAAGAGCGTTGACAGAGACAATGGCGAGGATTCAAGAGAGCTTGGCGTCACCACCAATTTTGAACTTGACAAGGCGGTTTGGGCGGCTGATTAATGGGGAAGTATCAGAGATGGAGGCAGCTGTGGAGATGTTGAAGACACCGATAAATACACTCTTGGCAAGCAACGATGTCCTTCGAGGATCAACGATGGGGAATGTGTTGGAGATTTTGAATCCAATTCAGGCTGTTAGGTTTTTTGCTGCAGCAATTGATTTTCAGTTGAGAATGAGAAGATGGGACCAGCAAAGAGACGCTTAAAGAGCTTCTACTTGTAGCGCCGGTGTGCGTGGCCTGATGGTAATTTCTCTTTTTTTTTTCAGTTTGAACTTTGAACTAAGTGAAATACCGATGGCATTAGCATAGTTTAACCAGAAAATGAATTTCTTATGAATGAAATTGATGATAAATTGACACGTTAGAAAACTTTATTTTTTGCATGATAATTTTATCATTGATTTCATCCATAATAAATTTATAGAATTAATTTAGTTAGTTTGCATCAATCTATAAATTAATGATATTTATTTACTAAATTTTTTTAAAATTTAGTATAAAAATTTAATATAGCTATAATTTTCGTACGTCCATAACTACAAAAAAAAAATTATATAAAATTTTAAAGGAGTTTGCGAATAAATTTTACAAATACTGTATAAAAAAGGTCTTAAGAAAATTTAGTTTAATAGCTATTTGTTTGCTAGAATTTTGAGGAAAAAAAAAAGAAAATAGGAAAAGGAAAGTCGTTTTGCTAATATTGGAACTTGACCGAAGATTGATTTCTTTAGAAGTTAAAGAACATTTATGGCCCGAGTATTCAAATTTCGTGGCTGCATTGCTCTGGTTTATTTCCTGGTTGTGCTAATGCACGGATAGCTGAGCCTCTTGCAATGCAGTCAAAAACTGGGTTGCTTCCCACTTCCACGGCTGGGGCCTGATTGAAACTGGTGCCAACGAGGACTCTTCTGAACATGGGGTTGTTATCAAAGATCGTAAACTAGGTTTAGTACTTAATAAACTTAAGGAAGGTTACTAGTATTTGTTGGGTTAGAAGACAACCCAACTTAATTAGTGGCTCATTTTATTGCCAGAGAATCTTAAGTTATATGCTAGTTTTCACCACTGGGGACTCTGCTAAATCCTCTGTCTTTTACTCTTTGAGGAATGGAGTATCAAATAGACATCAAATTTGGAGGAAAACATTGTTACTCTTCTCATCTTCACATGAAATTATAAACAAAAGTTAGCAAATGAGTTTCATAGGATTAGATATCCTATTATAATGTTTTGCAGATATTTATATCTTTATTTATGTTGATTATTCATTATCCTATGGGGCTTGTGCTAGTTATGTGTAATGTGTCCAATGATCTATTGAAGCCCTATTTCTAGTCCAACTCCAGTCCATTGTGTAATTCGGAAAGGCCGCAAGGGAGTGCTAAGTTTCTCTGATTTCCCTATCCTCAATTTGTACTTTTTGTTTGGGAATTTTTCATTAATTCCCTCTAGAGATTTGTCTCAAACATAGTAAGAAACTCCCTCTTTTGGTTGGAACTTTGGATTGGTATAGTGAGAGTATGATAAAAGAAATAATTTGGAAAGAAAAAAGAAAGATTCATAAGGTTCTTAAAAGCTAATTAAAGGGTTGGAAATCCTCCACTTATTTCTCAAAATTAACACCATAATTTCAGGTGTTTAAGTATTTTTAATTCCTTTCAAACTTTTATTGTCAAATTATATATCCTCTACATATATTCATGTAAAGTATTTACATAAAATTTTTATATTTAATCTTAACTTAACTTATTGTATTAAACCTCCATACATTCATAAAAAAATAAAGTAGAGTTTTCTACACGTGGAAATCTATGAAGTACATTATTCATTTTGTGGGAATCGTAAATGTATATTACATAATAGGGTAACTTATACCCCTTTCCACTTAAAGATAGATTTTCATTTTTCACATGAATTAAAAATTTTAATTAATACTATAAATTATTCCATCCGACTCATAAAAATAATTTTTTTAGTAATTCAGAAGTACACTTTTATTTTTTGTGATTAGAATTAATTTATTAATTTTCTAATAAGTACCTATTTCATGTATCTTATTATTAATAAATATAAAAAGTTCATAATTTTTAAATATTCTCTTGTAATTAAAATTTATAGATCTCGAGTCTCTAATAAAAATAGTATAGCACATAGCACATTTTGTTGCTCTATCAGATCTAATTAATAATATTAAGCAAAATTATTTGATTCATATAAAATTAAAAGTTTAGTTTGTGTTTGAGGAGGGATAAAAGATTTACTAATATTCACTGTTTTTCCATGAAAGAGCACAATGCAGGAGGAGATTCAAGAGAGCAGGGCTGTTCCTGCCATAGCCAATTCTGGAAGTTCAACCTTCTTGATCACTTTTTGACCGCTCGGATAAACATGGAATTATTAGAATACAATTATTTGGAAATTGGAACTATGCGTATGGGTCAAAATAATATGACGTAATGACAGTAATTAATATTTTTTATTATAATTTAATTAAAATCAAATGTTAATATAAATAAATAAATAAACAAATAAGAGTTTTTCTGGATGACCGAATATTTCAATGAAGGGGTGACTAGCAAACCACCACAAGTCCCTAAATTAATTTTTTGTAAGAAAAAAAAAACACTCATTGTGTCTGTCAATTTGGGAATATTAAGTCTCTAAGATTCAATTGTTATTTTGTAATTAACTAGATACGACAAATAAAATTTTATTGCATGAAATAGTGCTTAGGTAGTTAATCGATCTAAAGTTTACCTATTTAACCAAATATCCATTCGGAAAGAACAACAAAACTGAATAAACTATTTATATATATTAAAATTAAAAAAAATAAAACAAAAGCCGATTCATTTTTTTTTCCGGTTTCTATATAACAAGTACTATTGATCAAAGCAGTTAAAAGAAATTATAATCCATCAAAGAGAAACTATACCCATATTGGTAATAAACAAAATAATATAATTTCCTTTCAAAATTCAAACTTCTTCAATTTATTACAAAGTTAATTAATTAATTTGCATCATTACATGTATTAGTTTAGAGTTGTCGATACTCTTTTTAACATTATAGAAATGGAGTTAATTGAAGACTGAATTTTTCAAGCAATTTAAGCCTGAATCTCACTTTTCCCTTTTGTCAAGATGTATTTAATAAAACAAACACAATAGTAATGAAAATTGCAAGCTATATATATATAATAGATTTATCATTGAATGAGTTGAATTTGGAGAATGAATGGCTATATATCAACTCAATTATTTAGAGAATGAATGACTATCATATGTCCATCAGTGGGAGAAATTTAGTGCACATCCAAAACTCAATTATTTAGCTTCAAAGTGGAAAATTTGAGTAAAGGGAAAGTGTGAATTGGAAAAGGGCCCAAAGATTAGGTGGTCAAAATTCTTTTAATCCAGTGGGCTCTTGTAAGTGGAAATGTCACCAAAATTAATAATATTAAAAAAAAGAGTCATTGAATGCTGGTTTGTGACCTATGACACACTCTGCACTTGAAAAGAAATGGGTCTTACGGAGTGGGACCCTTCTTAAAAAGAACTAGAAGAAAAGGGCCAGAAAAGCCATGGTCAATGCCAAGAGAAGCACATTTAGACTGTGCTGGCTGGTGGCAGAGAGAGATATATATGAAGGACCCAATCTGATGAGTAATGACTGTGCAAAATGTGAATATTGAATAGAGCCAAGAAGCCCAATTAGACCCTAGCAGTGGATTACAAATGCTAGTGTCTCTATTTCAAAGGACATTGCCTCATATTATTGGCTGGATCTTATTAGTGATTATCCTTGTATTGCCTCATATATATAAAGCATTAGTAGTGCTTCTTCTTTTGCTATTCTCTCCCCCTTTTTAATATTGTCTTCAATTTTGTTGGATAGTACTGTTGGCATTATGGGCATTATCATGACCGATATATATATTAATAGGTTGTCTCTCTTGAATGGAGACTTCTCACTTTCTTCTCCCAACTACATATAATTTTTCCTTTTGAAAGATAATTATTTCACTTCTCAAGCTATAGACTTTTTATATCAGTAACTATAGTAAAAATTATTTGATGCAAGTAACAATACTAAAAATTATTTTTGCTTACTTGACATTCTATTATTAACTTAATTTCTTATGTGTCCAATTCAAATAAGAAATTTCAATTAAATAAATCAAAAATAGAATCTTATTTTGTAGAAAGTAGATATTTCATCCTTCATAACTAGCTTGAAGTGGTAATTTCTTAATTAGCTAGAAAAACTTCTATCATGTTGTTTGTTCGGAAAATGTAAAGTTCCTTCTTTAATAATTTTTATTGATGTGAGGAGTCATTTTATAATCTTTTTATGTTTTGCCCAAAAAAAATTAAAGAAATAAAAAAAGAAATGCTTTATGCCTTTATCTTGATAGCAACTTGTCTATAAGGGGCTATGCGACAATTACATATAGAAGATAATTACAAGTAAAAAACAAAGCCATATGAGTTGGTATAGAAAAACCATTGTCTTAGACAAACCATAATAAATAAACCTATTGCTACCAAATGCATCACTGTTCTTAATTAATTACCTCATCATATTACCATCTGCGAATCAATTAAAAGAATTATTTTAACCTCATGCCAATATCCCTTACGATGATCACTAATGTCTGCTTCGTAACCTCTAATCAATAATTCCCAAACATGCTTAGCACCCAACAAAAGGAAAAACATAGAGAGAAGCCAAACTATACGTAAGAGCTGCCTGTTGCCATGAGCATGGTTAGCACAAATTCTAGTCTCTGGTTGGAGGGCAATGTTAATATGAAGCATTAATAAAAGCATTAACCTCAAAAATTTAGCTAATAATAAAGACTTTAAGAGAGAATTTTTCCAATATCATTAAATATAATATGTACCTTACCCTACCCCAAGAAGAGTCCAATTTTAGGTGAGAAATATTGTCGTTCAAAGGCTCAATTTATGTAGTGATATTTGTGTCACCTCCTTGTCCACTCACAAAGTTATATATCAAATGGCTTTTGAATTGTTCTAATTATCATTCCTCCTCATATATAATAAGGAAAAAAAAAACATATTTTTGTTTTGAAATATATATTTATATAATTAAGTTTTTTTATTAAATAGTTATTCAATGGACTTTTTAATTATTAATTTTAAACTGATTCAATTTTTTAATTAAAAGTTTATTCGATTATTTCCCTTAGTTATTAGATTAAAAGTTTCATAATTAATATAGATTAAATTGGTTCAAAATTGATAATTAAATAAATCAATTGTATAAATTTTTAATTGATAAATTTAAGTTGCATGAATTCTTGAAATTAAGAACCAAAAAATTTCTCCTTTTCCTATTATAAATTCAAGAGAGAAGATTATGACTTTATAGAGGAAATAACTGAAGCTGAGTGATTGATGATAAATTTTCATACTTTTTTTTATTTTATTTAAGAGATAAGGAGAAGACGTATCAATTACCAAACTAAACCAATTAATTAATAAATATTTTTTTCCTGAAGCAAATTATTTTATATTTATGATATGTGATAAAAGATAGAAAGTAAATAAATCCAACAGCGGACTAATTAATATTAATTATAATTTGATGAATTTGGACATGTAATATGCATGGTGTCTAGCTGTTTTGTGATTCACATGGGTTATTATTATTATTATTATTATTATTATTATTATTATTATTATTATTATTATTATTATTATTATTATTATTATTATTATTATTATTATTATTATTGTCTCAACTACATTCTCAATGCATTTGAATCTTATCTTGCCCTTACTTATTTCATCATTAATGGGTCAATTTCTATAATAATCATTCTCATTAATCTCCTTTCGTTTCTTTATATGGCATGTATATATATATATATATATATATATATGATGTATTTGATCTTTAAAAAAAAAAAATTTATTTTAGCCTCTAAACTTAATAAGTTTGTATAATTAGGTTTTTCAATGAAGAATTTATTTAATTTACTATTATTATTATTATTATTATTATTATTATTATTATTATTATTATTATTATTATTATTATTATTATTATTATTATTATTATTATTATTATTACTACTTTTAATCAATTTACTTATTGAATTTAATTCATATTTATTAGCCCTTAGCATCTAACTAATACTAATAGCTAAGGAGTTAACTGAATTTTTTTTTTAATTTGTCTCTATTGATGAAACACTTAGCATCTCTAATAGGTTTTTTATTTTATTTTAAAGGGTATCTTTAGTAAGATAAAAAAATATCTTAAAGTATATTTAAATATAAATAGTACAAAATTTTTTATAAGTCCAATAGATTCTTTATATTTTTACTTTTCATTTTACTCTATCTTATAAAACAAATATTTTTAAATAAATGCACCAATAAAAAAAAGAATATATGTAAAAAATGGATATATATTAATTACAATTAAAATAAAGAGTAAACTTGCTTCTCTAGATATAGATAATCAAACTCACTATTTACTCTAAATTTTAAAGATAAAAAGTCTATTAGATATTTTTTTATGAAATAATTTTTTAAAATAAAGAGTATAGTTTAAATAAATAGCAAATTGAGGATACTCTAATCAATTATTGTAAATTGTAAATTAAATATATAGCATATTGGGGATACTCTAATAAATAGCATATTGTGATTTATTATCTTTTTTAACTTGTAAATAAATTTTGATTACTTATTATTTATTAAGACTCTCCTCCTATATCAAAAGTAAAAAAATTATAAATAAATAAATAAAACAAAATCACAAATTATGCCTAGATATATAAGCGGTCAATTGTCACTATATATTCAATGGGCAGGAATTATAAATAATAAGTATAATAATGTTTTCTCATCCCTTAATTAAAAAAAAAATATTGGAGATAATATATATTTTTTCTCACAAAAAGAAAAGATAAAGACAATAGATATTTTAATATAGCGTTTGAAGGCAGATTACTTTAAAAGTGAGTCATACTTAATCATTTAAATCTCAATATAATTTGAAAAAAAAAAAAACTTTCCCCTATTATTAAAAAAGTTAAAAATAATTTGTGGGGATATTCATCATTCATACTTTTTTTTTTATAAAGAAAACAAATGGCTTTTTGTGGTAAGCTTTTTATTAAAAAAAAAAAAAAAAGAAGGGAGAGAGAGAGAGAGAGGCACACGAGGATGCAGCTTCAGGCAATAAGGATAAATGCTCAAATAAGACAGAACTTTTAATTGGTTGTGGTCCTATTGTGGAACTTTCATAAAAACTTTTTCTTACATCATTTAATTAAAGTGATGACAACACATAATACATGTATGTACATAGTTGATTGTCGCTAAATGTCCCAGAATTTGAACCGCAGGTTCGACAACTAAAATCATCTATGAAACTTGACACTTTTCATTTTTCCTAATATTCAACATATTTTCCCAAATTGGTTAAAATTTTTAGAAATTATCAAAGCAATTACTATTCAAATTTCACCACGCTAATATATTTAATAAAAGAGGACCAAGGACGGGTTTGGCAAACCTATGAATAAGTCAATATACCATAAGACAAAGTTCTTCCATTAATTTTTTACTCAAATAATTATAGTAAGCCACTAATAAATTTTATTTTAATAATTTGAAATTTTGAAATTTGAAATTTAAATATTTAATTGGACATTTTATACTTAAAAAAATAATTATGATTATCACTGGTATAGTTGATAGTTTGAATAGGTGAAGCATTTTTATTTATTTATTTTTCTTTGTTAATAATGGCCAAGTACTTGCTTAAACTTGAGCAGACAAAACCACACGATTAGTCTCGGGATTAAGCACCCAAAAAAAGTAATTAATTAATTAGAATGAGAGCACCTAATTATTCTCTGCCAACCCAAATCTCCTTTCACCTTGCAAAACAACAGACAAACCCATCAGCAGCCCACTAAAGTCAAATAAAACCGATTATTAATTAAAAAACCCATGTCCACAGAAAAAAAAAAAATCAGTACGCGCTTGATTTCGCTCTCCGCTTTAATATTTCTAGAAGCGCGAATCATATCTCCTTCGATATACTGGTCTTGTCAGTTTCATCAAGGAGGTGAGTCACGCGCGTGATGGAGAGTTTTGGATTCATCTACTTTTTTTTTTAACATAACATTATCCACGTGCTGGCTCAACTCGTGAAGGATATTAAAGGGCCAACGTCGGCGGCTTGACGCTGCCGTGTTGCTTTCAGTTTCATCCTTTAGTTTCCCTTCTGCGATAATATAAATAAATTTAATTTTTTTTAAACGAACCAATAAATAACTATTTCCACACCGGATCTTTGCTATTTGAAGGTTTTTTCTCTTTTTTACACGGTTAAAAAGCAAGACTCGAAGTCTACTCATAAGTGAAAAACTGGAAAAAAAAAATCAACCCCGATTCTTGCAAGTAACCTGTACTGTATGGATTTTATTGTTAAAAATATGAACACATAGGTTTGTGTTTGGATTACCAAAGATTCAATTGAGTTATAAATATTGTTATAATCTAAATTGGCAATTTCAGAAAAAAAAAAATCTAACACCAAAAAATTTATGTTTTTAAAATATATTTGGTTTGGATAGATTTGCTTTCAAAAGAAAAGTGACTCGGTATAAAATTTGGCCTCAAAATTATGTGAATAAATTATTACATCAATAATATTGTTATTATTTCTACCATTGTTATTTTTATTATTATTAATAAAATAATGCTCCATTCTTTTTGGCTCATAAATTTCAGTTAATACGATTGAAATATATATATTATGTAATATACATATATTGGTTAGATATATTATTAAAAAGCTAAAAAATAACTATAACTTATATTATTTATCGATATCGAAATATATTACATATTAAATAGAAATACAATAAATAAATATTTTAAAATAAAATAAAATAATGGGATTTTTCTAAACGATATATATATATATATATATATATATATATATATATATATATATTATCATAGTAGTAAAGGTCACGTGTGAATTTGGTGAGACATTTGCCATTAAAATTTACTCACCTAAGTAAATTACATAAAGTTCCCAAGCAAGTTATATTGTGAGCAAAAAGTTACTAATCTGTGCTTTCTAGTTGTTGTATATATATAAATCTATTTCTAAAGATAAAAATAATATAAAGTTAGATATTTTATTTGTCTCTTAGGCTACATTTATTTTCAAAAAATATTTTATCTTTCTTCTAGGGTTACAGTCAATTATATAAAAATATTATATTTTAAAAAAATATTTTTCGAAACATAAAATTATTTTTCTGAAATCAGAGACTAGCTGTCAATATGCATATACTTAGTGGTTGCTTCCTTTCATTCAAAATTCAATGATGAGATGATAGTGGGCCATTTCCTCGTACATAACTTTTTGAAGATGGTGGAAAATGAATTCCTAGTTTCCTACGATCTCTTTCATCTCAACCACTGAATTTGGTTCAATCATACTGATTTGTCATCATGGCTCCTCCTTTTCACATAAACATTTGACTTGGATTTCCAATTCCACCACAACCTTTTGGTAAATCACTAAAATTTGTTGGAAAATACTATTTTCATAATTATTTGAAATTCACCAAATAAGGAATTTGTTTCCATTTTACTTGTAACGATTAAAAATAAAATTTATGAATCAAGAAATTTTATTTTAATGTTATTTTAATTTGATAATTAGAAGATATAAAATTTTAATTTTAATTTATATATAGTCTAGTTGGTTGAAAACTATAAAAACCCCATTATACACTTGATAAAAAAAACTTTAGTTTAGTATTTTATAATTAAAAATCACTACAATAATTGATGTGCTTTTAAGATAAATAACTAAAATGCTTTATGAATACAAACAATATCTTTGGAAGGTAATTTGTTAGATTTCCTTATAGTATATTAGGTAAAATGCATTTTTAAAGTTTTGATTTTTTTTGTAGACTTTATCCTATAAAACTTCACAACTGAATTATTATTTTACTAAACCCTTTAATATTAATTTTAGCTAATATTAAAGACTTTTAAATGCCCAATAGAAGAATATTCCATTTGAAAAAAAAGGAATAAGGCTTATATAGAGTATTTGTAATAGTGATTTTTATTTTAAAGAGTATTTTTAATATAATAAATAGTATTTTAGAATATCTTTAAATATAGAAAGTAAGATTTTTTTTTATAAATCCAATAAACTATTTATATTTATATTTTGATTTTGATTTTGATTTTGATTTATGACATATAAATTAATATTTAAAGTAAATGAATTTTATTGAAGTCAAAATTAAATTCGCTTCTGTTTTAAATTTTAAAAATAAAGAATATATTTTATATTTTTTTATAAAATAATTTTTTAAAATAAGAAGTGTAGTTTGAAATAAAGAGTTGGGGAGATACTCATATATGCTATTTGTTATTTTTATTTATAAGAAAGAGTAGGTTAAACAAATGCTAACCGTTGGAACAGAAAAGCACAAGTCTTTAAAATAGCAACCAAAAGCGTTAAGCAAAGCAAAGCAAGTAGATGAATGTGAATGTCCGCCCGCCAACTTTGATGAAAAGAAAATTGCCCATTTGTCACTCTCTTGCTTCCCCTCTTCTTATTCTTCTCTTCTAAATCAAACATCTTCAACCAGACCTCTTCTCTTTCTTCATTGTCCGGCCGACATGTCAACGGCTTCTTCTTCTCTGTTCATCCTATGTTTTCTCTGCTTCTTATCTGCTATCAAATCGGATGAGCTTCAAATTCTCCTTGGCCTCAAAACCGCACTTCAAAATTCAAATACCGATGTGTTTGATTCATGGGTTTCAACTCATTCTATCTGTAACTTCACTGGAATCACTTGCAGTTCGGAGAATTCAGTCAAAGAAATCGAACTCTCGAATCGGAACTTAACCGGAGTTCTTCCTCTTGATTCGATATGCAAACTTCAATTCTTAGATAAGCTATCACTTGGCTTCAATTCCTTGTCTGGAAGAATCATGGCTGACTTGAATACGTGCACGAAATTACAATATCTTGACCTCGGAAACAATCATTTCAGCGGTCCATTTCCAGAGTTTTCTGCTTTGAGTCAATTACAGCATCTGTTCTTGAATCTGAGTGGATTCTCGGGTCTTTTTCCATGGAAATCCCTAGAAAATATCACGGATCTTGTTACCCTGAGTGTAGGGGACAATCCATTCGATCCAACCCCATTTCCATCACAGATTGTGAAGCTACTAAAACTGAATTGGCTTTACTTATCGAATTGCAGCATCAGCGGCACAATTCCACAAGAAATCGGAAATCTTTCTGAGCTAATAAACTTCGAAGTTTCTGATAATAATATCTCCGGAGAGATTCCTCCACAGATAGGAAGGCTCACTAACCTCTGGCAGCTGGAGCTCTATAACAACAGCTTGACAGGAAAATTACCTGCTGGAATCGGAAACCTCAAGAAACTGGAGAAATTCGACGCTTCAATGAACTATTTAGAAGGGGATTTGTCTGTATTGGGATCCTTGACTAATCTGATAACTCTGCAACTATTTTATAACGAGTTTTCTGGTGAAATTCCGGCGGAGTTTGGCCAATTCAAGAAACTCGTGAATCTTTCCCTGTATGGGAACAAGTTAACCGGTCCTCTTCCTCCGCAGCTTGGCTCATGGGCTAATTTTGGTTTCATTGATGTGTCAGAGAATTACTTGACTGGCTCAATTCCACCTGATATGTGCAAGCAGGGGACGATGAAGGCGCTTCTCATGCTACAGAACAATCTCACCGGCGAAATTCCTGCTAATTACGCAAACTGCACCACCTTAAAGAGATTTAGAGTCAGTAAAAACTCACTTTCCGGCAGTGTTCCTGCCGGAATTTGGGGATTACCCAACGCGAACATAATCGATATTGAGTCGAATCAGCTTGAAGGCCAAATAAGCCGTGAAATTGGGAAAGCCAATGCTCTAGGGCAGTTGTTCCTGGGAAGCAATCGCTTATCAGGTGAACTGCCGGAGGAGATTTCGCAGACTGCATCGTTGTTTTCGATACAGTTGAATGATAATCAGTTTTCAGGGAAGATACCGGACTCAATTGGGAAACTTAAGAATCTCAACAGCATTCATTTGCAGAGCAATATGTTATCTGGTTCAATACCAGAATCATTAGGCTCTTGTCATTCTCTCACTGATATAAACATTGCTCATAATTTGCTCTCCGGTGAAATTCCTTCGTCTTTAGGATCTCTTCCCACCCTAAATGCTCTCAACTTATCGGAGAATCAACTTTCTGGTCAAATTCCAGACAGCTTGTCAGCTTTGAAACTGAGCCTTCTTGATCTATCCCACAACAGATTAACCGGTCATATACCTCAATCTCTATCAATCGAAGCATACAATGGAAGCTTCGACGGAAATCCTAACCTCTGCAGTCAAACAGTGAGCACCTTCCTGAGATGCAAGCCGGAATCAAGAATGTCAAAGGATGTCCGTACACTCATTGCTTGCTTCGCTGTAGGTGCAGCAATCTTGATTCTCTCACTTGGATACTTTTTGTACATAAAGAAGAAAGAAAAGGATCAAGAGCGTTCTTTGAAGCAAGAATCTTGGGACTTGAAATCTTTCCATGTGTTGACCTTTGGTGAGGATGAGATTCTTGATTCCATCAAGGAAGAGAATGTGATAGGGAAAGGAGGATCTGGAAATGTGTACAAAGTACTACTTGCCAACGGTAAAGAACTCGCTGTCAAGCATATTTGGAATACAAATTCCGGTGGCCAGAAAAAGAGCTGGAGCACAACCCCCATGCTCGCCAAAGGGGGCGAAAAATCTAAAGAATTTGACGCAGAGGTGCAGACTTTGAGCTCAATAAGGCATGTCAATGTTGTGAAGC
Source organism: Triadica sebifera (assembly GCA_023653625.1). Classification (NCBI taxonomy): domain Eukaryota; kingdom Viridiplantae; phylum Streptophyta; class Magnoliopsida; order Malpighiales; family Euphorbiaceae; genus Triadica; species Triadica sebifera. The sequence goes on from CM042899.1 coordinate 29,792,403, forward strand.
TTTATTGTAGCATTACAAGTGAGGACTCGAGCCTGTTGGTGTATGAGTATATGCCAAATGGGAGCTTATGGGACCGGCTACATGCTTCGCAGAAAATGGAGCTCGACTGGGATACGAGGTGTGAGATCGCAGTGGGAGCAGCTAAAGGATTGGAGTATCTGCATCATGGATGCGACCGACCCATAATTCACAGAGATGTCAAGTCTAGTAATATACTGTTGGATGAGTTCTTAAAGCCAAGAATTGCTGATTTTGGCCTGGCCAAGATTGTTCAAGCCAATGGTGGCAATACCTCCACCAATGTCATTGCTGGTACCCTTGGTTATATGGCTCCTGGTAAGTAACTGAAGTTACTGATTCTTCATGTATGTGTAAGTACAAGATTTAGTTGATTAACAATGTGCTTAAAATTGTGCAGAATATGGCTACACAAACAAAGTCAATGAAAAGAGTGATGTGTATAGCTTTGGGGTGGTGTTAATGGAGCTAGTGAGTGGGAAGAGGCCGATCGAGCCAGAATTTGGTGACAACAAAGACATAGTGGATTGGGTGGCTAGCAACTTGAAGAGTAAAGAGAGAGTGTTCAGTATAGTGGATTCAAGAATTCCAGAAGTTTTCAAGGAAGATGCAATCAAGGTATTGAGAATTGCAATTCTTTGCACTGGAAGATTTCCATCACAAAGACCCACAATGAGAAGTGTAGTTCAAATGCTAGAAGATGCTAAACCATGTAAGCTGGTGAACATTGTCATTTGCAAAGATGGTGCAGGCAAGAAAATTGAAGTGGCAGAAAAGGAGAAGCTCAATCTTGACAGTTGATACTTCTCTTTCGCTTTTAATAATTTATTGGGTAGAATTTCTGCATTACATTGTACTATAATGTAAAATATTAGAGCTCAGATAACTTGTAATATATTAGCTAGAAGTATGAAATTTTAATGTGTGTAATCTATATGAAACGCAGAGAGCTAGTGCTCTCTTTTTTGTATTAGTTCTACTAAAGGGCAAAGGAGATGCCCAAATCCAATAAAACTGTTGGAGCTTTTGGTTCTAAAACACAACATTGTCTCCCTCATCTACTAATCATAATCACATGTCAAACCTGTTTCTGAATATTATCAAAATGATTCAAGTTTGAGATTTTAGTCTATCAAATACATTTTGCACAAATTGAATAATTCTGAAAAAATTTAGGATACAAATTTTCAGATAAATTTTTTCATTGCCTCATTAAACGTCAATCATGTTCTTGATATATGAGTAATTTAGACTTACTTGGAGTTAAGACTTTCTTCTTGAAAAGGACAATAACAAAAATTATTGAAATTCTAGTGAGATAGTCGAGGGTTTCTATTTCGTTTCTGTCCTAATGACATGTAAGATTTTACCTTTCATAAAGTGTCCTATATTCTAAATCTTTCTTTCACTATTGATAATTGACAAAAAAAATTGTGAGTTAAGTGTCTCCTGTACCCTAATGTTATTCAACACAATAAAAAATAATAATAATTTTTTTTCTTGCATAACAATATTCAAATTTTTAATAGGGGTTACAACATTACAAATTTAATATATGTAGAAACGCTAATAATAATAATAATACAAGATTTTAAAAGATTTGTTTTATGGTCATGGCCTATCTCAAAGTGTACATATTCAATGAATTTCTTGTTAGGTATTAACCAATATAATTATCTTATCTAGCGATGACCATATAAATTGCAAGAAAAGAGATGAAAGCATGTAAGGTGGGAACCCATAACTGCGAATAGTACTATTGTTAGGTCAAAGGGGTTTTTTGTTGAGTGAAGGTTCAGTCAGCTGATCAACGAAGATACGATAAACATATCCTTAGAAGCCAAAGTTCATTTCTTTAATTTATGCTTTTATTTATTCTGGTTGGTCAAATCTCATATGAATAAATAAAAGCATAAATTAAAGAAATGAACTTTGGCTTCTAAGGATATGTTTATCGTATCTTCGTTGATCAGCTGACTGAACCTTCACTCAACAAAAAACCCCTTTGACCTAACAATAGTACTATTATTATAACCAACCAGAATAGTCATTTCATGTAATCTGTTTGATGATTTCACTGTTTTTTTTTTAATTCGTTTTTCAATTTCTTTGGGTGCATGAACAGTGAACACAATAATTTATTCCCATAGATGAGGCTGATTTTTTTTTTTTAAAAAAATGGGAATAATTATTTTTGTAATATCTAGACTAAGTATTCATTATTTGGGATGAAAGATCAACTTATTATTCAATACTTTTTTTTTGCATTTATTTAAAAATTAATTTCTGAATTTAATTATTAGGAAATTTAACTATTACAGATTGTTCACGTTCATCATTATTTTAAAAAAAAAAACTTTAGTTCGTCTACTAAATGCAATACAATATTCAAACAGTCCAAGCATGATTTTATGAATTTCCCGTACAAAAAGGATGAAGCTACTTCTAGGCCCATTTAGTTATGATTCTATTCAAGCCCATTAAAAAGGGATAAAGCTATCCTAGCCTCCAATTTCAATTTTTTTTCAATAAATTACATCATTTCTATTCTTTTTATATTATTTTATCAGAAATATTCTCTTAATCTATTTTTTTAAATTAAATTTATCTTTCAAAAATACACCTTTTTTATTCTCATAACCTAAAAACCATAATTTTACATTTTTACCCTTTGAAACCACCTCTCTCTGCATTCCTCTTCTTCAATTCCCTTCCTCTATGCGTTTCTCCTCTCTCTCTTCCATCACTTTGCGTTTCTTCTTTCTTTCTCCCCCTCTTCTCTCTGCATTTTTTCTTTCTCTCTCGCTATAAACTGGAATCGACGGGTTCCAACCCGTGGCCATCCCTAGCTGAAAATAGCCATGGTTTGAGGAATGGTGGCCACGAAGAAGGCAGGGGTGGTGGATTAAGAGATGAAATTGCAAATGTAGAGAGAGTGGTGGTTGGTGATTTTATGGGGATCGAGAGTAAAAAGAATATTGAATCTTGAAATGGAGGAATAGGCTTTAATAATATAATGGTACCAAAATTGTTACTAAAAATTTTAAAAATGTTAATATGTAATATTCAAAATTATCAACTTCATCCCACCAACGAACCATAAAATATAGAAAATCAATGATTTAAAATTCAATCGATCTATGTGAAATTTTTTAAAACTATTGTTTGTCTCATATATAATAAAATATAATATGTAAAATATAAAAATAACTTATACAAAACTTACGCACATACACAATAATGTGTTCAAAAGATTAGTATTCTTAATTTATTTCGTAATATTATATGCTAATAATAATTATGTGTAAATATTTAAATTCAACTTTTTCATAACTCTTAAATAACGTGAATAATTAAAATTAATATTCTAATGATATATATTACTAATATTAAAATTTTATAATAAAAAATACTATTAATTATATATTATTGATTTTTAAATGATTTTTTTATAAAATAGAAATAATTTATTTGAATTATTTTAATAATGTTTATTATTAATAAAAATATAAATAAGTAAATGTAAGATAATTAATCATATATATATATATATATGTATATATAATAATATGTAATTACATACATTAAAAGTTGTACAAAGTAAGACAAAAAGTGCCAATTAACTTAATGGTGAGTTGATGCAATGTATTACCATGTTTCCGGAATTCAAGTCCCCATAGAAGCATTTGCTATATTTTTTAGTAAAAGCATGACACCTTCAAAGACCTGTTTTAAATCGACCGATTCCCAATTAATCCAGTCAGATCACTGGTTTTCTACTGGTTTGTTTATCCTCCGGTTCTAATCTATCAAACCACCCATCTTAGTGGGCAATTCCTCGTTAAATCGATTGAATTGGTAAGGCCATATCAGTTTTTACAATATTGTTGGTACCTGAAGTTAATTTGTAGTAAGAAAAAATGACGTGGTATCTAGTCAACATACCATGTAACCAAAAATTATACTTTTTTGGTTATTAAGTTATCTTTTTTGACCGAAAATTAACTTTAAATATCATATTATAACATTTTCAAAAATTTTGGTACTAATATGCAATAATTAAAAAGGTTTAATATCAATTTACAACAGACAAATTTTAGTACTATTTATGTTATTAATCCGGAAGAGGAGTTAAGAATTTGGGAATGGTGATGACTGTAGAAGATTATTTAATATAAATATCCTAAAATTTAACTAATATATTATAAATATACTTTAAATATACTATAAAATATATTATATGTGTACACATAAACTTGTATATTAATATACTCAATATATATATACAGTGTTCGGAATATATATATATATATATATATATATATATATATATATATGATTTGACTAATTTTTGTGAGTTAATATTTGACAATAATGTAAGAAAAAAAAATTATACTAAATATAAAACGAGTTATGCACATTTTGGTGTGAACTCCTAATAGGGAGGAATAGGAATCCACCATTTTTCTGCCCAGAAGAAGGCTTTTAAACCTTAATCGGCCACAGGCCCTAAAAAATACATAAAAAAAAAGAGCCCGCAAGGATAAGAAGAAATGAATGGCATTTTCAAAAAATGCCCTAATTGGCGATGGGCTTAGACTCGGAATTTATAAATCAGTACAAGAAAGTTAATATTTTTAATAGCAAATAAATTAAGATATCAATAATCTGAGCTCATATGTTGCACATAAGGAATTACAATGAACGGTCCATTACAACTTTGGGTTGCATTTAAGCAGGGCTAATTCATTCCAAATTATGGGAACCCATCGCAAGCCCAATTAAATATATATACATATTTTGTTTTTCACAAAGAGAAAGGAGGTTCAAGACTTCAAATTTATTCGCTGTTCTTGTTTTTTCGGTTATTATTCTCTTGAAAACTTTGGTTAATTTAATTCGGTTTAAATCGATCCCATACCCCTAGAAGAAGGCATTTAAACCTTAGTAGGCCAAATGCCCTAAAAAGACATAAGCCAAAATGCCCACAAGGATAAGGAAATAATTGGTTTTCCTAAAAGGGCCTTGAATGGTCATGTGCCTAGATTCAGAGATATATATATATATATATATATCAATTACATAAATAAAAAAAAGGAGATAGTGAAATTAAAATCTGAATTGATTAAAATTTTTTTAGAATTTCCAACAAACTTAAACTGAGAATTAAAATAATAATAATCCAGCCCATATGTGCCACATAAGAGGATTGCATTTAGGAAGACTAATTACGGAAACCGATCACACACTTGTTCATTTCTTCACAATAAAAGGAGGGACCGACTTCAAGGTTATTGGCTGCACATCTCATGCAGATAAAGCATAGATTTATTTGTGGTTTATTCCTAAGAAAACATAGATATTTCAAGAAAAAATAATCCTAAGTAGGTTTAGCTATAAAAGCATAATCTTTGCCTTGGCATATTCTATTGATTAAAAACATTGAATTTCAATTCAAAATTCAGGTAAAATTATTTTTAGCTATTCATGAAAATTTTGGAAATTAAACCTGCAACGAGCTTTACCTACTAAGCCAATTAATGCATATTGTGTAATATAAATTTATAAGTTCCAACTCTTGCAATCGAAGGTGTTGGTGGTGAATGTCAATGATTTAATCAGGCAAAATTGACTGCCTCGCATGGTAAAAAATGATAAAAATATAGACTATAAACACCCAAAAAAAAAAACCATTCATAATAAAATAATAATACAAAACATATAATTAAGGACAATGATTATCACAACTACCATCTAGTTGATGTCCATGTTAATGAAAGTGTAAAGATAAATAATTAATGTTAATGTCATTGTAAATACAAATATATAATATGTTCCCACTCTGGTTATGCTCCGTTCAAAAAAAGTTAGGTATCATGATCAACCCTCTAATTAAATAAATAAATAAATAATATTAGCTTCTAGGTCCTTTAATTAACCTTTCAATTAACATGAGAGTGCTAAATGGCCAACCCAAAACGAATAGTGAATTTCTGATTAATTAACTTAATATTATTTTATGAAGGAAAAATAATGATTATAAATTGACTCTACAAAGCTATATCCCTAATATTCTATTCTCTGCAATATGATTATAAAAAAATACATATTTTTTTAAGAAAAAAAAAATGAGAAAATAATTGACTCTCCGAAGCACACATACCTTATTCTCTATCTTTGGATAAAGATATTAAGATATTAAAATTGAAGAGAATAATCAAAATGCAAAAATTAGAATGTGGTGCGACGCGGCTTGCCGCGACATGAAACCCATATCATAAGATGTGTGGCTAAATTTTATCCCTTCATTTAACTTTGATTAGTATAAACTTTCTAAAATTAAGAATGGGAAATTGCGATTCAACCACATTGCAGAAAATGGTTGTCAATTTGTCATTAAAAGCCAATGCCATATTGCCATTGTCTGCACTCCGCTATCATGCGCGGATGATTCAGGCGGATGTTAGCCTCTCCAAGGGAAAATGTCGGTAAGGGAAAAGAAAAGGAAACCTATAGGAAATTGCCATATCAGGCAAGATCATATGAGCAAAATTCCTTAGTTGCTAAAAATACTTTTGGGAAGTGGGCATCTTTTGCTTTTCATTTTTCATCATTGAGCACTTCTATCCTACAGAGATTCTCATTAAGGAAACAGATGGGCCAAACAATCTCTCGGGCCCATCACTAAGCATCTCTTTGTCAAGATACTATTTGGCATAATGTGGGACCAAATATCAGTGACTTTCCCAAGTGAAAGGACTCCATTCTTTCAAACAAAATTATCAACTTTCATTTACCTTATTCTTCTTGCATTATAAGAATGTACAAACCGGCTTTTTCCTTTTTACGGGGTTTTTACAAAAAAAAAAAAAAAAAGGAGAAAAATTTCCAATTTTATAATATTTTAGACAGTTATTTCTGATTTAGGATGAAATTTGGCGACCTAATCATGGGAGAAGTTGTCTGTTTTTTCAAATTTATAAAGCAAACAACAATAATGGACAATTCTTTTTTAAAAAAAAAAAATTATTGCCATACGAATAACAAGTTGTCTGGTGTTTCAAAAATGTTGTCTTCTTTTTGAATATAAGAACACCCTTTTACCCGCTTCTTGAAGAAGCCAACAACACTGTCCGTCTGCTTCATTAAGGAGATAAAGATAACCTGATCAATTTTTGACTATTGACTGTTTTAAAATGATAATTTTATTTATTTATTTTACCCTAAGTTGGAAAAGGTTTATCCAACCACCATTTCATGGAAAAATGCCTTGTAACAAACTTATCAGAGAATGCACAAACCTATCCATTTCAGCTACAAATTATGCCAAGAAGGGATTTACCTAAGGTATTGGATTATTGAGAACTTCCACTTTGTCTGCATAGTCAAATGCGAAATATTACAGTAAAAAGAAAAAAGATTCTTAGGCTAAAGTACAGCTGGGTGCCTGCTGACTGTTAGATCATGAATGAATTAATTATTCCTCAAAAAAAAGAATGTATTAATTATCATCATCAAAAACTTAAATTTAGTGATAGCAAGGTGCTCATGAAGATAAAAAAAATGGTCATGATTCTAAAAGAACATTAGAAGATGTGACATCGAGGAAAATATGAATCAATTTAAAGCTATACATGTTATAACAATCATATATACAATTCGTAAAATAAAAAATCTATATGTGTAAACATCAAGGAAAAACAACTGATGCCTTCCTATTGCTATATATAAAATATAGTCAATGTTGCCTACTTCGGTAAGATTTGTTTCATAAAGTTTGTTAGAAATTAAGACATCATTTTGATCGGTGTTCTGACAACTCTGTGAGGAGAATACTGACACCAGCCCGTTCTCTGTTAAATGATTAAGGAAATTAATCTCTCATTAGTTATAGCTTATTCCAGCACTTACGTGGTTATGCTAAAAGCATCCCATTTTGTAGCTAGTCTTAATTCTCAATTCTCCTCAATGGCAAGATCTAAAAAGGAGGCACAGAAAGGAGAAAATTCTTTGCAGCTTTAACAATTTTGTTTTATGCAGTTCACAAAGTTTCAGCAAAAATGATTCTTTTTGAAAAACATGAAATGTGTTGATAAAACATATTACTATACTATTTAAGTACCTCTTTAATTAGTCTTAATCTCCATATCAATTAAACAATTGTTTAGGAATATGATCCCTGCCCTTGTAATGTAAATTCCCCAACACCATAATATACAATAGAATATCATTCCCACTTGTGTACCCCCACCTGATCAGGAATTTCATAATATTATCCTCCATTTTACCAACTACCAAGAATTTGAAGGAAGCAAACGTCGATCTAACAAAACTTAATATGAAATTTGAATCACATGATATATATATATATATATATATATATATATATGGATTATTGAATGCATAAATATTGTATGGGCCTAAGAAAGCCTAAATTGAACAATTTATTTGACACTATTGTTTCTCTTTTGTGCGCATATATATGTGTATGTTGGTCAAACTAGAATCTCCTAATGGAGTGGAAATTGATAGTAAACCGGTTTACAGTCAAGTAAAAGCATGATTATCAGTTATGTACTCAAACCAAGATTTCACTCTAATAAAATCACCTTGTCAAGCTAAACATATTAAGTTATATTGTCAATGGTAGCTTAATTTTGGTTGAAGAATAAAAATATAAGTACCAATAAATTGCTTTTGCATCTGCCAGTTCCGTCGAGCTTTTAAACACAGGGACGAAGAACTAATTGACAAATCAGAGTTCAGCCCGGTTAGGACAGAAATGAACCAAATATACTGATCACACATGGACCCTTAACAATGCAAAAAGTGCCTTATGGAGCAAATAAAATAGAAGAAAGTATCTTGCGGTGCACTTGATGGGGAAAATTCACACTAACAAAGTACATATTGACATGCTAAAATAAAAGGAATTCCTCAATTTAAAGTATTATAATTTATACAAGAGAAATACCTGTATGTATGAAGGTGCATGGTAGTCTCTGGTCCAAAGGCTGACCTTTGCGCTTTGGCTATCCAAGAGAAAGAGATTGATCAGAAGAGGTCCTAGTCACAAGAACATACGGTGATCAGGAGAAGATGCAGTTTATTCACAACATCTTATCTAGAAAAAGAATTTGCACTCATGTCATTCTCTACACAAGTTAGTGGAGTATAAACATAAAGCCTCTTTATGCAAAGATATGCATAACTCTCTTCCTCTCACAGTACCATTGCATGGAAAGGTTTTTTATATCAAGCCTTGAACAGCTGCACCTAATGATCCCCTCAATCATTTCATTTATATACTTCTTTGCTTGCTCACCTCTTTCTCTGCAACAACTAACTACCTTTACCCCTTTCTCTCTCTCTTTCTCTCTCCAATGGCTCCTAATTTTGTTTTTTTCCTGTTTGTAGCACTTGTTTCTCTAACCTGTCCTTTGCAAGCGATCAGCAAAAACCAATCTCAGTTTTTCAATCTAATGAGAACCTCTCTGTCAGGAAATGCGTTGTTTGATTGGGATTTCACTGGAGAGAAATCTTACTGCAATTTCAGGGGAGTTAGCTGCAACAATCAAGGATATGTTGAAAAACTTGACATAACTGGTTGGTCACTCTCTGGCCGTTATCCAGCTGGTATATGTTCTTACCTCCCACAGTTACGTGTTCTACGTTTGGGTCACAACCACCTCTATGGCGACTTCCTTCCCAGCATCATCAACTGTTCTCTCTTGGAAGAGCTCAACATGACTTACCTGTATCTCGGTGGAACACTTCCTGACTTCTCACCATTGAAATCACTCCGTGTACTTGATATGTCATACAACCTCTTCAGAGGTCATTTTCCAATGTCAGTGACTAACCTTACCAATCTTGAGTGGCTCAACTTCAATGAAAACGGGGAATTAGACTACTGGCAACTGCCAGAGAACATTTCCAGGCTGACAAAGCTTAAACAGATGTTATTGATGACGTGCATGCTGATGGGTCCAATCCCAGAAACAATTGGAAATATGACATCCCTTGTTGATCTTGAATTAAGTGGAAATTTCCTAAGAGGCCAGATTCCTGCAGAGTTAGGATTGCTGAAAAACTTGCAACAGCTAGAACTCTACTATAATTATTACCTTTCTGGCAATATACCTGAAGAGCTTGGAAATTTGACAGAGCTTATAGATTTGGACATGTCAGTCAGCAAGTTGAATGGAAACATTCCAGAATCTATATGCCGTCTTCCCAAGCTAGAAGTCCTGCAGCTTTACAATAACAGCCTGACGGGAGAAATACCTAGTGTTATAGCCAATTCAACAACGTTGCGCATATTATCACTTTATGGCAACTCTCTTACAGGAGAAGTTCCACAGAAGTTAGGGCAGCTATCAGATATGCTTGCCCTAGACTTGTCAGAGAACCACCTATCAGGCTCACTACCGGCACAAGTTTGCAAGGGAGGTAAACTGCTATACTTTCTTGTCTTGAATAACATGTTTTCTGGAGAGCTACCTGATAGTTATGCAAAATGCACAACTCTTTTGCGGTTTCGAGTCAGTCATAATTGTTTGGAGGGCTCAATCCTAAAAGGACTTCTAGGTCTTCCCCATGTCTCAATCATTGATTTAAGTTACAATAATTTCAGTGGTTCAATTGCTAAAACAATTGGAAGTGCTAAAAACTTGTCAGAATTATTTTTACAAAACAACAAGATTTCAGGAGTACTACCACCTGAAATCTCTGGGGCTATCAATCTGGTAAAGATTGATATCAGCAATAATCTCTTGTCTGGACCAGTACCTTTTCAAATTGGCTATCTGACAAAGCTGAATTTACTGATGCTGCAAGGCAACATCCTGAATTCTTCCATCCCCAATTCACTTTCTTTTTTAAAATCTCTCAATGTTCTTGATCTTTCAAACAACCTATTGACTGGAAATGTCCCAGAAAGTCTTAGTGAGCTGTTACCAAATTCTATCAACTTCGCAAATAATCATCTTTCTGGTCCAATTCCTCTTTCTTTAATAAAAGGTGGTCTGTTAGAGAGCTTTTCAGGCAATCCGGGTCTTTGTGTTCCAGTCTATGTTTCATCAGATCAAAACTTTCCCATATGCTCACAAACTTATAACCGAAAGAGACTAAATTCTATATGGGTGATTGGAATTTCTGTAGTCATCCTGATAGTTGGGGCTCTCTTGTTTCTGAAACGTAAACTCAACAAAGAAAGATTCAAGGAACAGGATGAGACCATGTCAACGTCATTCTTTTCATATAACGTGAAAAGCTTCCATCGAGTAAGTTTTGACCAACAAGAGATCTTTGATGGGATGAATGGTAAAAATGAAGTGGGCCGTGGAGGATCTGGTATTGTGTACAAGATTCAACTAAGCAGTGGGGATGTAATTGCAGTGAAGAGGCTGTGGAACAAGGGAATGAAAGATTCAGCTTCAGAAAATCAGTTACTTTTGGACAAGGGGTTGAAAACTGAGGTTGAGACCCTGGGAAGTATAAGGCACAAGAACATAGTCAAATTGTACTGTTACTTCTCCAGTTTGGATTGCAGTCTGCTGATTTATGAGTACATGCCAAATGGAAACCTCAGGGATGCCCTTGACAAAGATTGGATCAATCTGAATTGGCCAACCCGTCATCAAATAGCACTTGGTGTAGCCCAGGGCTTAGCATATCTCCACCATGATCTGTTGACACCTATTATTCACAGAGACATAAAGTCAACCAATATCCTGCTAGATAGTAACTACCAGCCCAAAGTTGCAGACTTTGGCATAGCCAAGGTCTTGCAAGCTAGAGGAGGGAAAGATTCCACTACCACTGTTGTTGTAGGAACATATGGTTACATGGCTCCAGGTAATTTTCTAATCCAACGAAGCTACATATTGACATTTCCATGAAAGTCTTCATCACAGTTACAGAATCATTGTACCTGATGTTAGAAAATGAAGTAGGACGAAAAATAGAGAAGAGGATCTTAGAGAAGCAAACAACTCTCTCTCTAAATTACTAAATTCTTTTTTACTAAATTTAATCAGAAATAGCCTTACAAACCTAATGAAAATAGAATTAGGAAACTAAAGAATTCTAACTGAATAATACAAAGAATTCTAATTAAACTACATTTCTAAAATCTAATCAACTGGGACTAATTAATTCTCTGGTTACAGGACTAATTAAATCTAATTCAATTAAAATACTAAAAACAGAAAACATCTAGAAATCAGAAGTGGATCATGACACCCAAATCTAGATATTTCCTATTGATCGTCACCGTTCCAATACTCCTTGACATCAAGAGGAAATATCTCTTTTTCTATATTGCTTGAACATCCTAACAAATTTCTTTAATAATGGACTTTGTCTTTGGCCTTGTACACAATCCTTGCAATCAGCAAGCTTCAACCTTTACTTGGCCAACTTTTTTGTCATCCTTCCTTGCTTTAGCTTGCTCTAGCTAATAGTAGCACCAGCACTGTCATGGACATTTTGTCAAACAATTGAAGTGCATTGTTGTTCTATTGGACTTCCAACGTCACCATCACGGCCATGCCGTCTTGCACAAATCTATGGTATCTTGAGCATTTTTTATAACCTCCATATTTGCCTTTTTTTACCATCGCCATGATGAACACTTCTAGCATTCATAGTGCACCTCCACACCTCTTGCCAGCCTTATGTGTTACACAAAAAATGGCTCCTCCATGGACGCTCTTGGTAAAAACTCCAACAAAAGTAGATCTTTTGCCTCCTCCATGACCCTCACAAAAAACAAACCCCCTTCAACATCTTCAATGCATCTTAGGGTTGGTAAAGAATTAAAATGTCTGTCCTCACGAACAACCTCCTAAAGATCATATGCCTCTGGGTAGGTCTTAACTTTGACAAACCAAAAAAGACAATTCTCTCCAAGAAAAAATTCAAGAGGCTAACAATAAAACGATGCTTGTTGTCATGTTTTGAGAATTCTGATCTTCTCTCAAACTCCCATAGGCCTCATAAGACCAACTAGGGCTCTTATACCACTGTTAGAAATGAGAGAGGGCAAAAAATAGTTCAAATCACTAAATTCCGTCTTACTAAATTCAAACAGAAATAACCTTTAAATAGGCTTACAAACCTAATGAAAATAGAATTAGGAAAACTAAAGAATTCTAGCTAAACAATTCAAATAATTCTACTTAAACTATACTTCTAAAATCTAATCAACTTAGGACTAACTAATTTTATACCATGTTTGGGAACTTTTCATAGGGGAAGGAAAATAAAGAGAAATTTATTTTTCCTCTTTATTTTCTTTCCTCTTTATTATATTTGATAATTTTTCCTTAAGAAAATAAATTTTATATTCTCTCTTTATTTTTCTTCATCATGTTTTTGGATTGATTTAATATAAATAAAATAACAAGAGAGATGAAAGAAAATAAAATTTATTTTTTTTATTTGGATAATTTATTGTGAGAGAAAAAAGTTATAATATTACATATTTATTATTTTGCATTATTATTTTATAAAATAATAAATATTTTACTATAATAATCAAGGATAAAAAAAGTAATTTTATTATTAATAAAAACATTTTTAATCCAAACCTCCATGTTTTCTCTTTATTTTGAAGAGAAAATGGGAAGTGAAAAATAAAAGTTATTTTTATCTCCCCTCCTTATTTTTTTCCTTTCCAAACAGACTAAAATAAAAATATTTTCTTATTTTTCCTTCTTATTTTCCTTTTTCTATATTTTCTTTTTATCAAAATACTTGAGAGTGAAAAATAAAAGTTATTTTCCCTCCCTTTCTTATTTTCTTTTCTTCCTAAATAAAATAAAGTGAAAATATTTCCTTATTTTACCTATTTAGTTTCCTCACCCCATATTTTCCCTCCTCCCAAATATAGACTTAATCCAATTAAAATACCAAAAACTGAAAACAACTAGAAAACAAAAAACAGAAAACATCTAGAAATCACAAATTAGAGGTGGATCATAACACCCAAATTTGGATATTTCCTATTGATTATCATTGTTCCAACACCTGATTTAGCAATAATTTTACATCTTTTAAGAAGTAATACATTATCATTAAGAAGTAACTTATTTTTGCTCCTCAAAATAGATATTCCCAGTACAATTATAACCTTTAATAGACTGCAATGAAGCATGATGATATAATTGATGACGAATTTATTCAATCTATTTGCTCTATTACTTTCACCATGAATTCTTAGTTCTTTGAATAATAAATGAATTTAAGTTGGACTTTTTTCTCTTAAACCAACCAGTTTATTATCTTATTTAGTTTGGATTTATTTATCAACCATTATCTTTAATTCTATGGATGACAGAATATGCATATTCATCTAAAGCAACAACCAAGTGTGATGTCTATAGTTACGGGGTAGTGCTGATGGAATTAATAACTGGAAAGAAGCCGGTAGAGGCAGACTTTGGCGAGAACAAGAATATCATAAACTGGGTTTCAGCAAAAAAGGACACTGAAGAAGGAATAATGGAGGTATTGGACAAAAAATTATCTAAGTCATTCAGGAACGAGATGATCCAGGTTCTGCGAATTGCCATCCGCTGTACCTGCAGCATCCCAGGCCCTCGCCCAACAATGGATGAGGTTGTTCAGTTGCTGATTGAGGCAGATCCATGCAGATTTGATTCTTGCAAGTCGTTGAATAAAACCAAAGAGATGTCAAATGTCAATAAGATAAACAGCACCAATCAATTATGATTGAAATAAGACTATGGTGGCGTTCTAGTTAAAGTTATACATCATAGAATAGTATATATTGTCCACAAGGTATTAACAGGCAACTTGCTTTTTTTTTTTTATTAGCTAAAGTATCCTGTAGATTATTTTTCTCCTCTTCTTTATTTCTATTTTAAATATTATATATTTCCATTTTGTTTTCTTGCTCTTGCAAGGACTTGAGGAATTTAATCGATATAGTCACTTTATAGAATAGCATCTATATTTTATAGACCCATCACTCCCTAGCTTTTGAGGATTTTTATTTTATTTTATACTTTGCTTTTTATTTCATAAGAAAACCATCCAAAGAAAAGACTCCAACAAGGGCACGTTATTTGCTAAGGGTGGAGGGTCGTGATTCGCAAGGGGGTTTCCTTTTCGCACTAAGTGGAGTCCTGATTCTGATTTAAAAATAATGACATAATTTATATGGAGAGGGGTCCGCTTCACCCTTGTTATCCACTGGAAAAAAGATTAATAGGGTGATTGATTGATTGGCATCTTTGTCTCCATTCAAGTCAGGGAGAAAAGAAAGCATAAATCTTTTATTTTTCTTATATTTCGCTTGCTTTAACTAAGTGAGTGTAATTCCTCTGGTAATGGAGGTGTAAGAATTGAAAAACCACCATGCTGGCTTCACCACAGATAGTGAGCCAACAACCTCCACTCACAAGTTGGAATTCTCTTAATTTCTTAGAAGATATTCTCATTGAGACACAAGATTCTTCCACTCCTCTAAAATATATTATTATAAATTTTATATGCCGAATACTGTGATGCTCCAGTAAGCAGGCCATGTATCTAGATACATGCAATTAGAAACTAAAGTAGCTAATCTGAATCATTTACCTAAGGGAAATCAGGAATCTTCCAATTCATGATGACAGCAAAACTTCAAAACATAGAGTGCAAATAATTATGTATTGCTAATAATAGATACCATGACTTAGAGAGAACATCAAAGTTAAAACTAGCAATTGATCATTTAATAGGTATATGGAGGCAAGCAACTTACATCAAGCATAAAAACAAACGAGTACATATGCAAGGTGTTTCCATCTGTGTGCTCGAAAAAAAGTGAACTACACTGTGCTTTCTTTCAACTTCAGAGGAGTGGTTTTGGGGTCCTCTGAGAAGAATATGATTCATGGAGACGATTTTTTTTTTTTTTTTTTTTTATCATTGTGGGGAGGCCATAAACTCAAAGGACAGTGCAAAGCTATTATTGAAGGAATACTTCTTGAAGTGAAAAGACAGGGTATCTGGCATGATTTGCTATGCCAAGGAACTCGAAACCAGGACAGACCTGTCCCCCTATGAATACATTTAAGCAAAAGATAAAAAAACAAGTATGCACAGTAAATTAATAATAGGAACGTACTCTTTACATCTGTGATCTCAAAAGTCATAATCATATTGTTTTGCAAAATTGTTTTCATCCACTTGGGAACATTTTTACCTCCTAAAAAACACAGAATGATACTTTTACTGAATAAGATGATCTTTATAAATTGTAATTAAAATAATTGAGATATATGAAAACTCACCTGTTTGTACCACTTGGTTGCTAATGGGATTGCCACTGAGTGCCTGAAATGATAAATTAGTAGTAAATTACTAAATTAAACATGTGTAAAATAAATCAAATAATAAAAGATGATGATAATGATAACTAGTTTGAACCAGAAAGTTAATTAAAATTTTGGAAGAAACAGTAAATACAAGTTGATGGTTATTGATATGACATCATCATGCATACTCAATAGCAAGTATAAGTTTCGAGCTCCCCAGCTCAGCTGGCTTAATTAGGCTATGCACTTCCAAATTTGCGATCATATTATCAAAATTAATAAATTAGACTCGATCCAAATAACTAAACCACCTCAGTCATAGCTAAATGGATTAGTTAAAGCATGCGGTATTTTTCAGCATTAATACTTCAAGGCAGGTCTGAACTAGTACGTGACAACATTGAGAAAAAAAATGTAACAAAGTATGATCAGTAATTCTACAAATAAAGAACTTAAACAGTTTCAAAAGGGTATCCAAATTGGATGTTGAGAAGGTCAGAGTGTAAGTTTATCAATTAGTTATAATTTACATATCATAAATTTATTATTTTAAATTTATAGATTTATCAGTTATAATTTACAGATTCATTTCTTATAAGATAAAAATTCACCAATTTTAACTTATAAATTTATCCTTTTGAAATTACAAATTTATCATTTAGAACTTACGAGAGTCCCGATCCCTCCCGAGCAATTTTTTTCCGCAATGTTATTGCGATCTAATCCAAAATAATTCTTTCATATTTTTGGTGTACGACCCATTAGATTTTCGGTTATATTAACCACTTAAATTAACGAATAATTTAAGCACGTCATAAATGGTCCACTTGGTTCAGATTATAGACATATGTCAACTTCCACTAGACTGATTACGTCACATCTAATTCAAATAATATTAGTTTTTATTTTTGAGGCTCATTACTTTATTAGAAATGTTATCGAAGACTATTTTCATAACATTTCCACTATAACAAGAGATTTTCGATTGACTGATATATAAAAGGTGCATTAGTCAATTTTCCAAACATGTCATGTGCACTAGAAGATATATAATAAGTTAACGGGGCATTTCTTGTAAACAAATCCTGCATAAGGCTATTCTTTGAGTTTGCACGTTAGTTAAGGGTTGATACAAAACCTGGGAGCTCTTACCTCAATCACTTTCCTCAGTTCAACACTAACTCCATCATCTTTAAAAATATTTAACCTCAAAACGGATATTAAAAGGACATTTCTTTACGTAAACCCACCACTGGCACAGGTAAACAGTGGAGAGTCCAAGTTTTGTTCCATAGCTCTGTTGGTCCAACACTATATATTGAGTATATTAATATACAAGTAGAATATTATGTGTATACATATAGTATATTTATTGCATATTTATAGTATATATTATAGCAGTTAAATTTTAAGATATTTGCATTAAATAATCCTCTACAACCACTACCACCACCACCACCACCACTCCCAAACCCTCAGCTCCTCCTCCTCCACTAGATTGACAACCTCCATTTGAAGATTCTATCTTCCCTTTACTCTCAATCCCTAAGAAACCACTCACCAACACTCTCCACATTTGCAATCCCGTCTCTTAACGCACCGCCCCTGCCCTCTCCCTGACCACCATTCCTCAAACCATGATTATCTCAGCCTCAACCACAGTCTCTACCTCCGCAAAAAAGAACACAATTGAAATAATTTAAGACAAGGAATATGTGGATGGAATTGATTGGCAAAGATTTTTATAGAAGTGGGAGTATGGGTATGTGTATCTGACCAGCTCCACACGAGTATGCTGCTGGTGAATGGAGATTTCGAGTTTACAGCGAAAGAAGAAACGCAGAAAGGAGGGGGAGAGAGAATAAATGCAGAAAGGAACGCAGAGAGAGGTGGTTTCAAAGGGTAGAATAGGATTCTTAGATTTTAGAGAAATTTGGATTTTTAGAACGGTGTATTTAAAAAAAAAAAAAAAAAGAGATACTATGTGTATTTTCTGGACAGAGTTATGGGCCAAATTGGCTGGCTGAGGGCTTAAGGGGTTGTTATATTATAAATCTGGTTTATATTTATTTTTTTATAAAAAAGTGCATTTTTTTAAAAATAGATTTTAGTAAATTAGTTAATACAAAATATGTTCATCAGTTATAATTTACAGATTCATCATTTTTAAATTTATAAGTTCATCAATTATAACTTATAGATTCATCGTTTTGTATTTTCAAATTTATTATTTTAAAATTATTATTCAAAAGTTATAAGTTTATCGTTTATAAACTAAAAATTTATTATTTTTAACTTATAGATTCATCATTTAAAACTTATAGGTTTATCATTTTTAAATTTATAAGTTTATTAATTATAATTTACAGATTTATTATTTTGAACTTATAAATTTATCGTTTTGAATTTACAGGTTTATCATTTAGATGTTATAAGTTCATTGTTTAAAAACTATATGTTTATCGTTTAGAACTTATAAATTCATCGTTTACAACTTGCTCCCGCATTACTTATAGATTCATAATTTAAAATTTATAGTTTCATCATTTTAAACTTACAGATTCATCCTTTTGAAATTATAGATTTATCATTTAGATTTTTTAGATTTAACATTTACAATTTTATTGTTTACTTCTTGTAGATTCATCATTTTAAAACTAAAGGTTCATCATTTTTAGATTTACAGGTATCACTTGTAGGTTCATTCTTTTGTTTAGATTTTGCAGATTCAACATTTACAAATTTATTGTTTACAACTTATAAGTTTATTGTTTCAAACTTACAGATTCATAATTTTAAAATTACAGATATATCGTTTTAAAACTTACATATATCATTTATAGATTCATAATTTTATAACTTATAGGTTAATTACTTACATGTTTATTATTTTTACCAAACTTATCATCTTCAACCTCAAACAATTCAATTTTATCTCTCTATTACTTATTTTTAGTTCAAATATATTCACTTTCAACCATTTTTTTCACAAAAAAATCAAAATTAAATATTTTTATTTCAAATAATAATAAAATCATTACAATATTTAAAAATATTAAAAATAAAATTAAATATGCCGATTAAAAAATTATCTCTCAAAAAACCAACTTAAAATATATAATTTTTTTAATGTCTATGAATAAGAAAGAGAAGAAAAAAAGAAAAAAAAATGCCAAAGAATAAGAAAAATACAGTAAATACAAAATTAAAAAACAGTATCGTATCAATTAATAGCACACAAAACATGATATATCTGAGTCTATGATATAATTTAGAGGACTTAAATGATACCAAACCCTGCTTGGGCCAACAATTGATTAGCTTAGGTGTAATTCTAAGTAGTTAGTTACCTTGCATTACTTAAGAAGAATAAAATTTAGATAATAAATAATACGTAAATGAGTCAAATTTTAGCATATATATATATATATAAGTGCAATAGTTATTAATGTAAATATATATAATAAAAATAAAAGTTTACACAACATCATAATAAAGTTTTTTTATAACATATAAAATTTATTAAAATTTTACTAAAAATAAAGGAGAAAATTGGACACAGAATGGTAAAAAACATTCAAACAATCAACAAATCTATAACTAAATAAATAATTATTGTATTTTGATTATTATGAAAAAAAAAGAATATTCCCCTATGTATTAGTTGTTGTTAAAGTTATATTTCTATTTAGTCATCCTATTGTTATTTGACCTTTTTTTATCATTATTAATTTTTAAAAATTTAATATTTCATTTATCTCATATAAATATATTTTTTTATTATTAGTCATTAATCGTAGCTCGTTATAATTTTTTATAATGTGTCTACGTACTCGGGAGTAGAGCAGCTATGTTATATATATATATAACATGTACTGTAGGATTTTACAAAATTATCCATGTACCATACCGAGGGGCCGTTGCCCCCGTACCCCAACCCACTTAATTCATAACCCTTAAAATAACCAAGAAACCCCCACAAGGACAAATGTCGTCGCTTCGCTCCGCTCTACTCCTCGTTAACACTTCATCACTACAATCCAACATCTGTTCATTTGCTATATATATATAAGTCATACACAACAAAAGAAATCAGTAATCCGAAAACAACATAAATACAAAACCTAACTCAAGTATTCTAAATCCCATTAATAATGCAACACATAACAATATAAAAAAATAAAATTAATTTTAGAATGCTAGTTTCTTCAACATAATGTTTAGTACCTAATCTAAGGAATGACATAAGTGCACCAATCATATAAAAGTACTTCATAAAAGATAAGATTACATGTAGGCCGATGACAGATAAAACCAACGCTGCAAAATATATTCAATGCAAGATACCACACAAAAATAATTGCTTTGTCAACAAGGCCAATAATACAATGTAACACATTGTGCATGCCTTCTATAAAAATCAAATGAGAAAAAAGATTCAAGCATAATATTGGCATTTGCACAAAGAATAATGGAACCTACACGTATCGAGGATCTTATAAAATCACCAACGA
This sequence comes from Triadica sebifera, assembly GCA_023653625.1. NCBI lineage: Eukaryota > Viridiplantae > Streptophyta > Magnoliopsida > Malpighiales > Euphorbiaceae > Triadica > Triadica sebifera. Next base: position 29,813,266 of record CM042899.1, read on the forward strand.
AACCAAATATGATAAACAAAGTTCAAACTCTTAATGACTTAAAATTCATTGACTTGTGAAATCAGAGTTGCAAATATTCAATGCATACCCATTGTTCTTGTAATGTTTCCATCATATCAAAGCTATATTGATAGGCAAGAATGGGGTACCAGTGCATTCATGAAAACATATACCAATGACGTCTCCATCACACTTGAGAAGTGGCCTTCCCACACCACTCTACAATGAAGAAGAAAAAAATAAGAAAATATAGCTCTGAATAATATAGTTTTGCTATCTCTATTAAAAATGTTAGCATATAACCAGGACCAGGACCAGGAATAAATATTTGGATCAATCCAATCATAAAATACTATCTGCCAAAGTAATTATTTTGCATACACTGGCAATAATAATTGGATTGGTCCATAAATATATTCATAGACTCAGTCTAAGCAAGAAAAATCTGTATATGAAATATGCATATTGTTTTAACACATTTAGGCCACCACATTCCAACAGACATGACCTATATCTAGAAAAAACTCACATCAATAGTTATTGACCAAACAAATATATGCAAAAGCAAAGTCAACAAACACATTAACAATTAAAGTAAAGGATAAACATGAAGAGGAAAGAAAATTACTTTCACAATTCTGCAAGTTGTCGAAAAAAACTCTTTACATTCGTAGCTGTAATTGCAGCATTCAATGCTGAAAAGATCAACCACAAAAATTATATATATAAAAGAAAGAAACGAAAAATTTAGTTTTAGCAGACAAGAGTATAGAAAAATGCAATTTTTGTGCATGTTCAGGTGTACTCTAAAATGTAGACATTAAGTCAACAAAAAAAGCTAACTTAGGTGAATTAAAAAATTTCATCAGACAAAGGCAAAAAAAAAAACATTAAAGTTATCAGATTATCAATAATGACGTAGAATTAAAGTTTAGGAATATAATATTTTCATATTTATACCACTCATCACCCCACGTTCCTTTGCCTTTTGAACATGAGAAAAAGAAGCGAGGTTAAAGGAAGTTTCTACCCTCTGAAAAGAAAATTCACATAACTATCATAAACGTGTTCACCTAAGAAGATGAACCTAATCAGAAAGTGGATATATTCATCAGCCCTTGGTTACAATACATACGAATGATAATCCGACAAAAAATTAAAAGAACATGTTGCTTATTGGGCCATAATGATATACAGTCTACAATCAGGGAAAAATCATTTTCTCTGCGGATATGAAACTAAGGCACCAAGACTCAAAAGAATAGGTGCATGGGAAAGATAAATCATTATATACTTATTAACAAAGAAGCGAAAATTACAATTTGAGAAATTCAAGAATATCAATTTAAGCCCTCGATATGCATAACACTAGCGGGCTGCAACAAAAATTACAAATAACCATTACATCCAGCAAAAGACTCAAAAGATAGTAATACCTAAATCTCTTTTTCTACCTATTTTTATGCTTCTAATGAATTGGTTTCTATCCACTTGTATGGGCTGCTATTAGCACATAGATGGTAAGAGCTGAGTAAACTCTGGATTGAGATAGGACTGAGGTCCAGCCCCCTAGCTCTAAATTTCTTAGCATACTCAGTTGAGCCCATGTGAAAAAGAAGGTATCACAACCATACATAAAGTGATGAAATACCGGAGGAAAATCTATTTTCGTAAATATCGGTTGATAACCATATATAAGGTAATGAAATACCAAATATATATTCACAAATATCTCTGTGCCAAATAATTTTCACAAAGAGCTGTTAATCTTAAAATGAATGTAACTATTGACAGAACATAAGTATGTATTCCAGAAAAACACATCACAGGAGCAACAGAATAAGTAATATATCAAGGAAACAATTCTAAAATCATCCTTAAAATTGAAATGCTAAGTGAAGTCCCCAAAAACAAATGTTGCATTGACATAGGGTAGCAGCTTCTAATAGTTTCTATAATCTTATATCAACTTATGGGCCCTAATGAAGGTTGACATAATAAATGAAAACACTAACCTGAATTCTCCAGGAGCAGCCATGATAAGATACAGCTTTGTAAAATGATGATGAAGTGCAATCACTGAATCCCCAGGATTAAGATTACAATTTGAAGGAGGATTAAATTCCTGAATGGCAGCAACACTAATTGAATCGTACAAATAACCCAGACTCTTAGTTGGAAATGTTGCTTGGATCTTTATAGTAGCAACATTGGAGTGAAAGTCATATGCCACAATTTGACCTTCATATGATCTTTCATTGTGTAGGTGCACAGCAATCTGTAGAAATAGTAATAACAATCAATTAATCTAAGTAGGAATTGTTTGCAACTAAATACAAGCAAAATCAATGAAAATGAACTTGAAGAAGTGATTAGACAATTTAGAAAACGTGACAAAAAACAAACCAACCTTGATCTTACGAGCCACAGAATTTATACTTGTATGGCACCTAATCAGAGATGCAGAAGTTAATATATAAATGTATAAGTATTATCACTTTCCATGAAAGTTCCAGAAGACCAGCATATCTCCTCCTCATCTGAGGTAAAATAATTATAAGAAAAGTCGAAATTAGAAAAAAAAAAAAAATACTTATCAAAGAGGCAACAGTGGAAGGAAGCAACAAATCTGAAATTAAATAAAATTATTAGGAATAAAAACCTGAAGAGGATACAAGACTGTCAACATATATAGAAGCTTTTGAAAAAGCACTATGCTCCAACTGCCTCTTAGAAGACATAATTTACCTATAAAATAAGCAGATATACTCAACAATAAACAAAAAGCACCAGTACATCTGCACAAATCTAAAAAATACTGTTATTACAAAGCAATAAACAAAAAGTACCAGTTCATATGCCCCTAAAAATTTACGTATGCTTTATCTACTATTTATAAGCGACCAAGTAAACAGAGACAAGCAGGTAACCAGGATTGAAACACTCTAGCTATCAGTGACGGTGCCAAAGAGCAGAGCAAGCGACCAAGCAAGCAGAGAAAACAAGCGAACACTGACTGAAACACTCCGCCAATCTGTGACGGTGATTCGAGCAGACAGAGAGCCACACCAAAGTATGGGAGTTAGGGATTTCACGTCGGGACTTTCAATGGTTCAAGAAATAGAAAAGAACACTGTATATATATTTTTTTTAATTTCAGAAATACCCTAAAAATGCCATAGGACAGGCTCTCTTGTCCTCTCTCCTTCGTCAGATTGATATTTCTCTCTCACACACTCACTCACCGTGTAATATCTAAATCCCAAGTAAAGAAAGAAGATTGAAGTTGAACAGAAGGTCCTGTCCTGTGTTCTTTATTTTAAGACGCCAATCTCAAGATTCTTAAATCTTATTTACATTATCTTCAAACCAATAACAGACAAAACCAACCCTCAGAAAGAAGAAGCTTCCTTTAGATAGAGGCAGAAACAAAATGCAATTGCTAAATAGACTATAAATATGATTATTAATTGAAGCATTTAATTTGAACCTAAAAATAAAAACACAAAAACAAAAACAAAAAGGATTGAAGTTTTAAATTCTCTCTTGTTTTCTATCTAAATAACAGAGAAAGAAAGAAAATTTGGAGAAAAAAAAGAAAAGAAAAGAAAAGAAAAGAAAAGAATGGAGAGAATAAATGAAAGGCAGACAAGGCAGATGGGGTTGATATCTTTAACCTGACAATGAGCAGAGACATTTTATGATGAATGTCTGTTTTCATTATCTTTCCCTCACTCCCTTTCTTGCATAATTCATAAGAAAAATATAAAAATAGTGATCCCTCTCTCATTGCAACTGTCTGGGGTTGGCTATGTAGCTGTATGCCTGTATCTCGGAGGATCTCTCTCGCTCTAGCTGTCACATGGATATGTATGGCATGGGGTCATATGGTGATGGATGCATGTGATGATGAGTTATTAACACCATGGACATTATGCAGCTTATGCATGGAATGTGAGGTGTGCAAGATAGCAAATATGGCAAAGTACATTTTTTAAAGGAACAAGAAATATTTTTGTCCATAAATTTTATAAATTTATGCAAGAAAACTATTCATTTTTATCAATTTGATAATTGACTTCTTTAAGTTTAATTTTGAACTAATTTTTTTTTATATTTGGTTCAACTTTTAATGAATTTAATATTTTGTTGCTCAGATATTAGACCAAAAAGGAAGGGTTGAATTGGAGTTTCTAAAATTAAACTTTAAAGTGCGGAAATAAAATTGTTAATTTTAGAAGGGATAGAGAAAATCAGACACAAATATTTATAGAGGTTCGGGTATTAACAAACCCTACTCCTCTCTTCAATCGCAATTGAGAGTTTTACTAACACACTAAGTGTTACAATGGAGTTTTACAAGCTCACTCCCAACTATGGTGTTTCTCACAATGGCTCACACCTAACCCATAAATCTCTTGTGTTTTAATGGCTTACACAATAACCAATTCCTTTGTGTTTTACAGGCTCACACAAACAACCTACACTTGTGTTTTACAGGCTCACACAATAACATACACTTTGTGTTTTGCAGCCTCACACAAACAACCTTTTAAATTTGTATTTTGGAGGTTCACACAACTAACCCTTACAAGTGTTATTCTCTTAACCCAGAACTACCCAATGCTCACTTGAGTAAAGATTACAGAGAGAACCACTTATAAATCTTTATTGCTCAAATACGAGGAGCAAAAAGATTTTTACAGAGAATAGATTTGTTCACAAAGCATAAAAATACAAGATAGCTTGTGATTTGAAATATATACTAATCTTTTGTTTTTCTTATTATTCTCTTATCATCCTTTTATTTCTTAATGCATAAATGACTTCCATTTATACTCTCATGGCTAAATATATATATTATTCAAGTTGAACTGAAATGAATAGTTATCTTTTAAAATTTATATTAAAAAATATTTTTTTATAAAAATTAAAATTCTCAATTTTCATATCAAAAACTAACTTTTAAATATTTAATACGGTAGGACTAATGAGTGAAGGAACACAAGAAAAGGGGAAGTTTAGTGGGACCCGGAGAATAGAAAGAAGGAGTGGGTACTTGCTCCTTGTTTACTAAAATACTAAATGATATTGCTGTTGGCAATATGATGAAGAGACCCAGGATATATTTGAAGTTATCGTATCTTTTCTCAATTACCCAATTAAAATTATATTTAAGCTTTGCCACAAACAAAAGGAAAGGGTACAAATCGAATATCGAACAGAGAGATTATTTATGTATGGGTTGTATGTCTTGTAAAGACATAAGATATAAGCATATGCCAATAAATATATCGAAAAAACGTATTGCCCCACTTATATTTCATATATACTAAATATATATTACATATAATTATTTTGTATATTTAATAAAATTATATTCCATATATACCTCACTGAATACGTATTTGTCATATATTTTTTAATATAGAGTTAATAATTCTGAGTAACATATATATATAATTCAACTATAATTTTTACTATACACTTAATTAAACTTAAATAACTTTCCTAGAGTCTAAGATACACGAAACACTTTTAATATTTTCTTATAATATATATGAGTTATATGTAAACTATATGTATATTTTATATATACTTCACATATATTTTTATTTTTTGTCGTAATTATATTGTATATTTAATAAATATGTTCATCGTATATATTTCACATATATTGAATATACTTTTATCTATACATTTAATAATAATGAGTTAAATATATTAATAAATTTGAATAAAAAAGATATATAAATTATATACTGTATATATATAATTTGATTGACATAATTTGTGCATAAACTAAATTAATTTGTTATACAATCATAATTGGGTAAATTACTATTTAATAAATAGTTAAATAGTAATTACTATTCATGATATCATTACTATTTAATTGTATCATATATTTAATAAATATGTACATCACATATACCTCATTATATACTTTTAAATGTATATTTAATAATTATGAGTTAAATATATTAATAAATTTGAATGAAACAAATATATAAAATATATACTATAAATATATAATTAGTATGACATAATTTGTGCATAAACTAAATCAAGCTGTTGCACTGAGTATAAAATGATATGTTTTGGATTATTGAAAATAAGTAGCAACATAAAATGGTACATTAAAAAAAATATAATTAAATAAATAGTTAAATAGTAATTACAGTTAAAAGGTGTTGGTTTTATACTATTTTGCTTTTCATAACAGAATTTCGTACATTTAATAAATATTTACATCATATATACTGAATATATACTTACCATATACTTACGATAATTATATTGGAAGATTATAATTACTTCATCATATACTTGGGTAATTATATTGGGAGATTATAATTACATAATAAAAAAAGTAAATATTGACGGTCTATGATAAGTACACATGATACTGATACAAGTGATGAGTAATTTCTTACTCCAAGTAATGTATGTATTGAATATGAAAAAAGTAAAGACATAATGTCAAGGTTTTGGATGTTTATACTGTATTGGTGCAGCTAACATTGAGAGCATGTCAGTGATCATGACATAAAAAGACATAAATGCATGCCCCAATTATTATGCTAAATATTTATGAATGACAAGTACAAGGATTTATTGGTTGATAAATTAGCTGCTCAAGCAAAGTATAAAATTGAGAGATTTTCTAACATTAGCTTTATATATAAATATATATAAAAGATTGTAAGAAAATACATCACACATATATATTACAGGTAAATAAAATTTGTCATACAAGTTGTTAAGGATAATGACAGTGAAATACATGTGTGCTACGACTGGGTAGCTTTTTTTCTATTTCTGAAATCACTGCCTTCAACGCTGTAACGTGAATGGCAATGCTAAACCCGTCCTTTATGTCCATAAAAATTCCTACAACTTTCTTTTCCGCATTAAGTATTGGACTGCCTACAGTAAACCCATGCTCTAACATAGCCATAAATTTATATAACTGGGGTATGAGGGTGCATATCAGATTGATAAGGGTATAAGGCCTTATTTCCACTTAATTTTTCAAAATGATAAATATCTCCCATAATTTTTATTTGAAGATGCGGAAGATAGAGATCTAGGTTCATGAAGATAAAAAGGCTGGCTATCAAGAGAATTATAAGAAAAAGGTGAATTATCCAAGCATGGAAATGCCACCTTGCCCACAAAAAATGATCCCACCAGATCAGAATAATTCCCCATGATACATACATCTTGACCTATGGCTAGATCTCCATCTTTTGCAAGCTCCGCATAGCTCCAGTCATCTAAAGGACCAACTTGTAACACTGCTACATCCAACTTTTGATAAAGAAACACCTTAACTTTCACAAAGTTAGACCGATCCAATCTACGAGCACTAATATGAATGCTACGTAGTCCCGTGGAAGTTTTTTGTTGCACCATATGAGCACAAGTGAAGATACATCCCTTAATCTTTGAAGAAAAACCAGTAGCAAGATTATAATGTCTCTCAGAATCAAGCAACAAATCAATCTTAATTACCCATATACTTTTTTTCGAATAGTTGCATAAGTCCTTTAAATTGGGATCAACAATTGGAGATTCAACTGTCGTATGTAGTAAAGAGAATTTAAATCAATGTCCAAGTAAAAGACATTTAAAATTCTAGCGCAAAAAGTGAACTCAAAGCAGCTCTTACCATGAAAGAAATGAAACTAAGCTAACAAGGGTTCGCTGGGTAATCAGAAGCCGGTGAAAGGCTGAAGACCAGGTAGAAAAAAACCTAAAGCAGAGATAATATCAACGGATTAATACATTTTCAGCTATTACAAAATTAAGATGTAGCCACATTTTTTTTCAATACTTCCTATCATTTTCTTCTCATTTGCCTTTTTTTTTTAAAATTAAAAAAAAAAAGGAAGAATGTGCTTTCCTAATTCCTTGTCGAAAGGAATATGTTTTCCATAATCATCATTTTTTTTTCTCATTTGCCTAAAAAACAAGAAAAAGAAAAAATGTGTCTTCTAATTCCTTATGAAAAGGAATATCTATATCATGAAAAAACCAGAAATAAGGAAGATGCGAAGGAAATGCCACCCACCAGTATTTACTATTCAGTGAACTCCTACGGTTCTGTTTTTCCACTTCTATATTAACTTATGAGAAAACCTTGAATTGATTCAAGGAAAAACAGTAGAACACTAGTCTACTTTAGCAGAAGGAAGAAAGTAAATGAAAAATACTTCAATTCATTAAAATGAAACTAACTGTCAATACAAATATATATACACTAATATTCTCCAATAAGGAAATGACACCTCAGCTACTACTAACGAAACTAATATTAACAGAAAGAAAAGAATAAAACTAAAACCAAAAACTCTAACATAACTTAGTTTAAATCCCCCCTCAAATTGGTATTTGGGAGAAATCGACCAAACCCAACTTGGAAAGTAAGAATCTAAACTGTGGACCACTGAGGGGTACTAAAATAGTCGAAAGATGTGTTTTCTCTGCATATTTGAGTTTCCAGTTGTGTGTTTGCTATCATCATATTCAAGTTTGGTCACCTCTCTTATGTTCCTTCCCTTTGTCTAAGTAGCATTGCTAGGCATTAAGCTTCTGACATAAGCTGAGACGAAAGTCCATCACATTTTTTTTTCTTCCCATACTCCTTAAGACAAAAATATTACAGATTGTTAATCTTTTCTTTTTCTTTGGACAAAGTTTAATATCTCTTAACAGATTGATGAGTGTCGAAGATTTTGCTATATTAGTAGTTCAGTAGGAGGTTTTGGGGACTGTTTTGTCGTTGGGTGATATTAGCAAAGTAGAACTGATACGCATGATTATGTAAAAAATTTAAAGCTGTTATGTTTGGAGCAGGCATGAGTGCTGCCACCAAATTTAATTGTTGGGAGAGCACTGAGTTATCTGATGGAGTGAAAGTGTGCAGTAGCGAGAACGGTGATTAGTTGCTAGCCAGACTTCTTCATTCAATGAAGAAAGTAAAAACAGATGGGTGAGCCTGCAGGCTTTTCCAGTCCGGCACAATTGGAGCAGTGGTTAAGGACTCGCTGGACAGTTCTTTCTATTGCAGGCTTTACTGAGGTTTTACACAGTTGCTCCTCGGCCTTTCTAGCAGAGGGCACGACTATGCGAAAATGTATTGATTTGGCTAGCATCTTCAGTTACAGGGTTGAGATTGTTGAGAGTGTTGCCCAAACTGTTGTTGCTGCCATACAGTCGAGTGAGTGCAACATGACTGAAATAGGGATGGTATTAGATGATTGCAGGGCTATTCTCTGTTAGTAGGGTTCCTGGGCAGTAGCTCATTCTTTATCTAGAGCTACTCGACATGTCGCTAGTCCTTTTGTTTGGAATGATCTTCCAAGTTGTATTTCTACCGAATGAATTTGGCTACCTTATAAACGAAATAATTGTCATTTTTCTAAACCAATTTATCACAATAATGTTGTCCTAACGAAAAAAAAAAAATACATATTTAATGAAATTTGGCATTGTATCTGTATTTTCAAAAGGACTAGATTTTTTTAATTAAAGATAAGACTTAGAGTTATAATATTATATATATATATATATATATAATTATTTTACATAATTACTTTTCTACTGTAATGTTTTACACTCCCAATCAACTTAAACCATAACCATTTTATTAAACTGACAAACCCACCATATGCCCTCTAATTCAGCATATGAACCATATACAACACCATCCATATTCCACACCTAGGGATTGAAATGTGACTGGTTGCGTAAAGGATGCCACCACTCATTGAATTTTGAAAAATATTGAAAAGGTAGAGAAAGAAAATTGTTGGTATTAAGGTCATATGCCCAAAATCGAAGTATGTAATGATGCTATACATATAGATCTAATATACATCATAGACACCAATTTTAATTATTTAATTTAAAAATCTGAATTGATCTATCAATATAAATTAAAATTCTAATTAATTCCAGTCAGTTCGGATTAAAGTTTAAACGAGGCAATGCGTATGATTCTGACTGAATATCCGATAATGCACATCTCTGGTGAAAATAGAAAAGGTCAAAGAAAATCAGGAAAAAGATGTAAACCAGTTAAAAATGAATTAAAAAAAAGAAAAGAAAAGAAAGCAGAAAGAGTACAAGGGGAAATGCGGGTGGGCTGTGCGCTCGGCTGAGATTTGTGCAGAGTGCACTTGGTCAGACCATACTTTACTTCAAAGTCCAAAAAATAACAGCTGTACCTGTGTAGCCTGCATTTCTAGTCTCCAACATGCAACCAACCAACCACCTCTAAGTAACACTAGCAAAATTCCCATTTTTGTATAATACTATTATTGTTAATTAATATTTATTTTAGAGTATTAATAATATTATTATTATTGTTATTAGTTATTCATTATCTCGATACGCAATGGCTAAAAGAGGATTGCATAAAAGAGAGAGATAGCAGAGACAAAACGGTGAGTGTTACACCGGGAGAGGAACAAAAAGAAAGTGAAAATGGCTTTTCACCGACTTCCTCTTTTCCGCAAATCCTAAAAAGCAAATGCCTTTCTCTGCCAAAAACTGCCTCTCCTTCCCAATCAAATTTCCCCTTTTAGACCCTCAAAAGAGAAACTTTACTTTTCTCTATTCCATTCTCTCTCTCTCTCTCTCTCTCTCAAATCCTCTAAACACCAGACAGACCCAGATATGCGTTTGTTGGGCTTGGCTGAGCTTTACTGTTATGCAATGGCTGGTGCTGATGCTGATGCTGCTGCTGAGGGTATGTTCTTCTCTTTAGTTTTGTGGAATGACCTACCTGTCCTTGCTCACCATGACCTTCTCTTTCACCTTGCCCTTGTAAATCGAAGGTCACTTTGGTGCCTTCACAGATAAGGGAAGCGACCCAGTACAATGTAGGTGCTCAAAAGGCAGACAGGTTGGAGCCAGGCAAAATATATACATAGTTTCATTCTTAAAAAAAAGGAAAAGGAAAAAAAATCTCACACCCCTCTTTTCTTATTGTTCTCCTTCTTCTTCTCCTTGTTTCATTTTATTTTCTTTTTAGTTTTGGTAATTCTTAAAGGAGGTTGAGCATATGATTCGTCATCGATGGTGGGTATTTGTTATTGCACATTGAAGTGCCGAGGAGACAGAGTATGAAGCATTTTGATGATGGGTTTATCACAATGTATGCATGCAAAAAAATGTCTGTACCCATTTCCAGTACACTTAAATAGTCATTATCGGTGATGATGTATGCTTTCTCCAATTTTCCATACATTCAGTTGCTTCTTCAAATATAATGATATAGTTTTTCTACCTTTTTCTACCATTTTCGCCCTTTTCTCTCTCTCGTAATTAATTTTTCTGGGTGAAATCATGCGACTTTGAATACTTTAGTTGCCAGATGAAGAATCATTGGTGTAGAATTGATTTTCATTTATTGGCTGTCCTTTCCTATTAGAGCAAGTAATGGTTTTGGGGTTTTGATAGATTGAAGCAGCCGTCTGAGGGTAGGACTATTTCCATTGTCTTTTTATGGCATTTGAAATTAGACTATCTGGTTATTGAGTTATTGAGTTGATTGCAGTAGTAATTGTGGAATGCATTTTTGAGAAAGCCAGGTGGGGAAATATTTTATTTCTTGTAGTCCCTTCCTTTGCTTCTTTCATTAAGAATTTTTTTTATTTTTTTAAAAATTTTGGTCCTTTTTATCTTGTTTGATCCTAAATGATTGTTTGATATATTTGCCAGCAATTATATTCCTATGGCATTTATTATTAGTTTTAGGAGGCATAATTACTAGACCAATTCTTACATGTCATGGCATTATGTTGTAAAATTTGAAGATTATATTTTCCATTGATGTTTTATGAAATTTTGAATCTAGTGTCTTTGAAAGCCATACTTATGCACCATAGAGAATGACTTCCCAATGCTGTTACTACCTGATCATGTATTTTTTTTTTCTTCCTGCGGCTAGTTTAGCAAATTAAATTGTCCATAAAAGAGGATTTGGTGTAATAAGATGAGTAAGGACAAAATTATAGTTGGAAGGTCGTCCTTATGCAGTTCCACATGTCAATTGCACCACACTGAAATTATGATCTGATTTTAGTTGACCATTTGAAGCACATAAGTGATCTAGGATCATTGTCCCCAAATAATCATTACATAATTATCAATTTTGTGCTTTTTACTTGCTGCAGATTTTTGTTATTTATCTTAAGAACCCTACAAAGTCTTTATGCCCGCGATCATTTCATTTGATGTTTGAATGGTAAAAAAATTGTGGGTGATGGAGGTGATTCGCTATACTTGTCTGGAATGCCATGTTGATACTTTCTCTTGTACATCGGACCAGGTATAAACTGCTTCCCTTTTATACTATAGTTAAATTTCTTTTAAAATTAACTGGTTCTTGCTGTTGGATTCTGGGAGAACCTGAAACTGATAGACTGTATTTATACTCTGTGCCTCTGCTTGTTTGTTTCTGGACAGATAAAATGGCTATTTTGGAAAGAAGTTTGATGTTTCTGCTTTCCTTTGGGTACTTTGATGTGGTTGAAATTTGTCTCATGACTGCTTCATACTTGGTCAACTGTCCCTATGTTGGATTCATTTTGTTCTACAAAAATAAACTTTTAGGAGTCCAAATACAATTCATTTTATTTATTATATTTCATATTGTCTCCAAATACAATTCATTTTAGTTATTATATTTCATATTGTCTATCAGGAAATTGTATGTAATTTGTATTTATATTGCTTCCCATTTTCAAACCAAGTAGCCAACTAAATGTTATGTTGACAAGCGATTGGCTTCCTTAGCACACCATCTTCTTGTCGTGCTATTGTTGAATTTTTGCTTTTGAATGTATGATTTCTTCCTTGTTAGAATGTCTCTTATAATTTTGATTCTGTATGTATCGCAACTTTGTCGATATTATTGCTTAAGCATCTTTTATCATAGTGAAAGTTCATTTATAGCTGTTAAAAAATCACCAGCTTTGAGAGTTTAAATTATTAGAAAGAGAGAGGATGGTTGATGAATAAATAAATCCATAGTTAACACTTTTCAAGTGGATGGTTGCTTGGTTTGGTGGTTGGATCCTTCATTCCAACCTTACACAGACACACACACTTTCTGAATTAAGTTCCACATGCACATGTTGGAGCATCAAGGAATTGTTATGCCTAAACTTGATTTTTTTTTTTAACCATCTTTTCAATGTATGTGCTTTTTTTTTTGTTCTACATTTTGTTAGAGTTTTTGTAGAAGTTAGTACGACAAAAGTTGCCTTCTGTGTAACTTCGTGTTGTTTGTAACCTGTGCTACCCGACTCATTGGCATAGTCATGTGCTTAATTTTTGTTTTATATTTTAGTTTGTCTATTTGCCTTACTCTCTGGACTGGTTGATTTTGCTGAATGAAGCACCCTATTATGCCTGCATAGAGAAAGAAATCGCATCATACAAAATACATTATTAGACGTCAATTATGTTTAATCGTCTCCAGTTTGATCATTTAGCCTAGTACTGGGTGTTCTTTTGCAGTGTCTTTGGTTCTGTCATACATTAGAAATAAGTCTGACCTTTGCATGACTTCCTAGGCTCACTTTTGGGCTGTAGCATGTAGGCTCCACTCTAAATTCTGCCCTTGAAACATTTACTTGAAGTTGCAAGGAATCGTTGATTATTGATCTCTTTGGCACCAGGGATGGGGACATCACCTGCTGATTCGTTCTGACACCTTTCTGAAACAAGATTTCTTTTCATATCATGTTTGATATGTCCATAGAAAAATATTATCTTCAGAATGTTGCTTCTATTTGGAAGGGTTATTTTGCTTGCAATATGTAATGAGATGTTAAATTGTATACTGTTTTCTTATCTGATATGATCCTCCTGTTTTCAAATCGAATAACATTTTCTCTTTTGATGCTGCACGGTTGGATAACAAACCCTTTATATGTAGGAGAAGCATGCCCTCCAAAGAAGGCGGCAGAAATTCAAGACAAGATGTGGACTGCTTATATCTGTTCTTTGTGTTGAGTGGTTGTCTCTGTTGTGCTGTTGCGACTCTGATCTTGGGAGTACCCAAGGAAGGATAAGGATATTAAATGTGGAGATATATACAGACTACAGAGAATGCCTGCCACCTCTATGGATTGGAGTTAGAATGGCTTCAATGGATCATTTAATGCTGGCTTCAATAGATCATTTAATGCTGCAAAGTAAATGCAAATATAGGAGTCCCTGGCTTAACTGTTGTGCTTTTTACATAAAACCGCATGAACTACTTGAAAACTTCGAAATCTTTGTCTGCCAAACCATAAATCTCAAATTACTTATGGCTAGGGTCTTAAGTGCCAGTAATCTAAGATTTTTTTTTTCTTTTTAATAACTCTTTCCATTTGGGTTAGGGAAGTAAACTAGGCTGCTAAACTATGAAAGCTTCCCGCATCAGTTGAATAAAAAAACTATAAAGTTCTTTGTGCCATGTGAACAGGTAAAAGAACATTGTGGAAGCATTACATTGAGATTCACACCCCCCGCAAATTTTCATCTACTTTGTCAATCAATCCCGACCCGTTACTCTGTAGCAATTTTGTGCTTAACATATGGCGACAAGGATCTTCTACGTTTTCTTTTTCTTTATTTCATTATTTAATAATAATTATTATTATTAAATAATTATTTCCTTCCTAAAGACATGTAGTAGTTTCTTTTTAATTCTTTTTGAAAACCCACATATTAGACCTAGGAATTATGCATATTTTGTTTATTGTAATAAAAAATCTAATGTTAATAGTCAAAAGTATCATTTCTTTTAACTTAAAATGTATATATTCTTCTTTTACACAAAGAATACATTTAAAAGAGCACGTTTATATATTTATTTATATTTTTGGTATGTCAAAAAAATTTAAAAAAAAAATAAAAATTTTGATCTTATATGTTATGAAACAAACATATCATCCTGAGCTATTTATATATACCAAGAAAATAGTCTGCTCTCATAGCTCTACTGTAATGCCGCTTCATATTATCATACGTCATTTACTTAAAATTATTATTTTTTAAACTAATGAGTTTTCTTATAATAAAATATAATAAATGATGTTTATTGAAATTGTTTTTGTTGTTGCATAGTTTTCTAATTGATATTCTTAATTTTATGAGTAATTTCTTATGCTATTCCTTGCGTCCTTGCAAGATCTTAAAGATTTACAGGTTCTTGCGTAACACAATAATTTCAATCATTCTAGTAAAATAAATAGGTTACATTATTTTTCTACTGTTTTTTTTATTAAAAAAATTAATTAGCAAAAATTTATCAAACCCAATAATTTGATCCGAGTTTTAAAATGATCCAGAACAATTGCTGCATTTAAATATTTAATTGTTTATTTTATATGATTTTTTTTATTAAATTTCTCATTAAATCAGATTGATTAAAATTGGTTTCTTATTTTTTCGGATGCGATCAATCCGTCCAACCCGGTTTCAATAAACATTGCAAATGGCAATAAAAGTAACCCAATATTTGATTGTGCCTCTATCTCCACGTCAGGAAAAGTGGTCGTGCCCCATCATTGTTGGGCCATCGCGTGATTAGTTTGTCAACATGGGCCCATAGGATCTGCTCTCTATTGATAGCCCACCTATCATGCACTAAAAATGAAATGACTTTATTACCCTTCATAGAATCGCAAACGCCCCGCATCCAGGAATGGCAGAGTTGCAATTTCATTTGAAACTCCAGGATTACTTTTATAAACGAAATCAAAATTCAAAAAATCAATTTTGAGCGGGCAATTAATCATGGTTCAACGCTTCAACCTGTATTAGCCAATAATTATTAATTCTTGGGCTATTTCTTAAAACCAGGGTTAGTTAACACACAATTGCAGAAACCATGAATGATTAACCCCATAAAACGCCGTTCTTAGCATTTAGCTTTGAAATTCTCCATCTCTAATCTAATCTGTGTTTTCTTTTTTTTTTTTTGAATTAGAGGTAAATGAGAGAGTGCATTTCGATTGACATTGGTCGGCCGGTATTCAGGTCGGAAATGCTTGCTGGGAACTTTAATGCCTGGACCATGGCATTCAGGTTTCTTTTCGCTCTCTTTCAATTCCTGTTGTTTCTTTAGATTTTTAATGTTGCTTATTATTCCTTTGATGTTTGACCTAAGAAATTTTTGTTGGATGATGAACTCGATATGTGATTTTGAAACTTAATTGCATATTAGATTGCCTATTTCCCTACTTGTCTTTGTTTCGATCAATTGTTTAATTTAATCGATTTCAAACGATATAGGATTTTATGAGAGAAAAAAGATTTTTATCGAATTAATACGAATTATTTAGTGATAATGAAATTATCTTATTTGATTTATACCTTTGACGCTTGATCTGAGAATTTTTGCTGGCTAGTGAACTCGATCTCTGTTTTTAAAACCTAATTGGATTATCAGATTGGCTATTAGCCTTATCTCCTTTACTTTTTTAATCGATTTCTAAGTTTAAATAATTTCAATGATTAAGGATTTTCTCTGTGTGTGTGTGTGTGTGTGTGAGAGAGAGAGAGAGAGAGAGAGAGAGAGAGAGAGAGAGAGAGATTTTGATCGAATTAGACTATCGCGTGATAATTAAATGACTTGTTTGATCTCTCTTTTTTTTATTTTGGTGTAATTTATAGTTGGAGCTAGGGAAATCTGTGCCTGTCCTTATTCTTTCGTTGGTTGTTATATGAAGTTAGAGGACTCCGCTTCATTATGTTTAAGTCCTGCTTGTACTGATTTTGACATCGCTTGAGTTACCATGGCTTGAATTTTGAAAACATTCTAGTTTATTGGTATTTAGTGTTAGCGTTTTCAGAATTTTCTGATTTCACCTAATTTCATTCCCATGGCCTGTTTATAGCATTTTTGGTTTCCTGTTTAAATGTCTAAAATTGTACTCTCTTTCAGCCTGATGGCCAGATGCCAAGTGACAAGACTGTCGGTGGAGGAGATTATGCTTTTAACGCCTTTTTCAGTGAAACTGTAGCACGGAAGCATGTCCCTCGTGCTGTGTTTGTTGATCTTGAGCCTACTGTAATTGATGAAGTAAGGACTGGAACATACTGCCAGCTCTTCCATCCGGAGCAACTCATCAGTGGCAAGGAAGATGCTGCCAACAACTTTGCCCTTGGCCATTATACCGGTAATTATTTATACCGTTCTTTGCCATTTAAATTGCTTTGAAAATTTTGTTTAGGGCATTTGCTTGTAGTTGTATTTGTTCTCTGTCAGTTGGGAAGGATATTGTTGATCTCTGCCTAGACCATGGCAAAAAGTCAAAGCTGGTTTATCCCTCTCCTTAGGTTTCCACGTCTGTTGACTCACTCTCTTCTTTAGCACACAGATGTTGCTGTCCTCCTTGACAATGAGGCCATCTATGATATATGCAGGCGCTCCCTTGATATTTTGCGTCCAACTTACACCAATCTTAACTGCCTTGTTTCTCAGGTAAAATTCTTTTCATCATGAGGAATACATTCCTTATTGAATTCATTTCCCAATCATTAGGCTTAAATCAAATTATCGTTTTTTATGTGGAATCTGTGGCTTGTATGTTTCAGGTTATCTCGTCCCTCACTGCCTCCCTGAGGTTTGATGGAGCTCTTAATGTGGACATCACTGAATTCCAGACCAACCTGGTCCCCTATTCCAGGATTCATTTCATGCTTTCCTCTTATGCCGTTGCCATCTCAGCGGAGAAGGCATATCATGAGCAACTCTCAGTGGCTGAGATCACCAACAGTGCTTTAGAGTTTCATCCATGATGACTAAGACTCACGCCATGGCAAGTACATGGATTGCTGCCTGACACCGAGTGATGTGTCCAAAGGATGTAAATGCAGCTGTGGCCACCATAAAAACTAAGCGCACAATCCAGTTAGTTGATTGGTGTCCTACAGGATTCAAGTGCGGCATTAACTACCAGCCATCAATTGTTGTTCCAGTTCGGGAGCTAGCCAAGGTGCATGATCTCCAATTCCACTAGTGTTGCAGAATTCTTCTCTCGCATTGACCACAAGTTTGATGTCATGTATACAAAGTGTGCCTTTGGGCACTGGTTTGTTGGTGAGGGTATGGATGAGGGGAGAGTTCTCAGAGGGCCGTGAGGATCTTGCTGTCCTTGAGAAGGATTATGAGGAAGTTGTTGCGGAATCTGGTGATGGAAAGGACGCTGACGATTGGGAGGTGTATTGATTGAAGGATATGCACAAAACTATTGTGTTTAATATGGTTATGGTTGTTGGCATTTTTCTACGGCATGAAGGTGCTTATTGTTTACTGAAAACAGGTATTTTGAGAGCATTTGCTACAAAAATAAAACGATAGTTTGCAGTATAATTGTTGGCTTTCATAGTTTCATTGTTTTTTTTACAGGCTTTCACTTTCTTTTTCCTTGGAGAAGAAAAGGAAAAGCACTGCTTACTGGCCAGATTCCCCTGGGTTCCAGATTAAGCAGATATCTGAAGGTTGACTATGGGGCCGAACGAAAATAATTCATGAATATTTTTGTTCGAAAAAAAGGAAATTTTTGAGAGGTTACAATGAAGTAAAGAACTTGCACAGATTTCACTTTATAACTGTGATCTAACTCATGCAAATTGATATGCAAAAAATGAACAGGATAAAAAAAATTCTAATAAAAATGCAAAATGAATTAACTAGAAAAGTTTTGAAAAATAACAAAATAGAAAATAAATACTGTTTGAAAAAAAAAGAGCGCATAAAATTTTAAAATTTAGAATTTAGCTTTGAAAATTTACATGGAAAGACATTACAAAAAGATTTTATCCATGTCATCTAATTCAAAAGTTCCCGAACAATATTATCATAATTTTGTAAAAAAAATATGATAAATCCATAAACTTGCACTCAATAAGAGTTTATAATTAACTCCCCTTTTATTTTCTCAAAAATAAAGGGTAATTCTTTTTAACCCCTATACTACTACCACCCTAAAGCCTTAACCTAGTTTCATTTCACTCACGTACAATCTGATCTTTCACCTTAAATCTTTTGTTATTGATTGCAAACATTAGAACCATAAATTAAGTATTAAGTACCAACTTATGATTTATCAATTTTTTTTTACCTTTGATTTGTATACACCAAAACGAACCAAGTTGCTAGAGTTTTCTGATACCAAAATCCTGTTATTGATATGTAAAGAAGAACAATGTTTCAAGCAATTAAAAAAAAAAGATATTTTTAAAATAATATGCAATGCAAGATATGAATGTGGTTTCCCTGTTTCAGCAGCGTCCCAGCTTTTGGACAAGGCAATTTTCTATTGCCATTCTCTTCTTCATCAATAATGCATATTTTGAAACCAATTCTGGATTGCCGGCACTAACTGAAAGCTTGCAGCTCAAAGCTGACTTGTCCAACTTGTCCTTGTACAAGCTTGCAATTGGCACAAAACTTCCCTTTGTACTGCACAGCCAACCATGAGCAGCCCTCAATGCAGCTCCCAGGGAGGCAGAATCTGCCAAGAATACAACATTAAGAGAGGATTTTGGTGCAGCAAAAACAAATTCAAAGAAGCATAAAATAATTAATAAATGATTCATTTTGACTTTAAAGCCCTTTACTCTGCTCCTGGATTTCTATTCAAACTGGATATTGAGAACACAATAAAATATGGGAAATTTGTTCCAACACTACACTACAACTGCATACCAGGACTTTGAACTGTATAAACATCACAGCCAAATATGGATGCTACTGATTTCAAAATGCTATGATTTGATGATGCTCCGCCAGTAGCTATTATTCGTTTTGGAGGGGTGGGCATGCCAAATCGTTCAGCATGAGCTCGCATTGAGAGGAACTGACCCTCAATCAATGCCCGGACCTGTAAATGGAATTGCTTTTACTAAGAAAGTCTTGCAGTACAAAATCAGCATAAATGAACAGAGATGAGAAAGTAACCTCAGAAGCGGGGTCAAATTCCTGCATTTCTTGGTCATTCAATCCCTCCAGACTATCAGCCGTGAAATTTCGAAGTTTATAACGATGAATACCAACTGGTTGCATGAGTAATTGTAGTATTTGAGGCTTCTTTCGGATGATAAAGTAACAGAAGAATGCATACATCAATTGACTGTAGCTAATTACTTTAGTGACTTAAACATGCATGGGAGGTTCCAGAATAATTTCAGTGCATATTGTTCCATAACTTGTTTACATAAATCCCTAAATCATGAGTGTCTATGCCATATATGTATACGTTTAAAAAGAAATTATGGCAAGAAAAGGAGAAGCTGAAGTTCAGTAAATCAATGCAATGCTAATGCCTTACCTAATTAATAATTATTATCAATGGAGAAAGAAATGACTGAATATTAAAGAGAAAAAATCCAAGAACTGACCTGGAAGAGGAGGAAGAATTTCATGGTCCTTGTAGTAGAAGCCAATTTTTCCATCTGTTGCAGACTACCATAAGGAGAGAGAACAGAAACGAATCATATAAAGGAAAAGTAAATTATCTAGCATATATTCAAACCATTAAGGGGTGGTGTTTGCTCCAAAAACTTGTTGAAGACTTCCCAAGATTTCTCAGCACAGCGATTACGAACATCTAATTCAAGAATGTTATCAGACTAGGGAACTAATAAAAGTCATTGCTGGAATGCATCAAATAAATTAGTACCTTCACGAGTCAGAGACCCATTTTTGTAGCATAACATCACCATGTAACCCTCTGTATCCACAGGATTAGGTAAAACGTGCCCTTCCAATCTAGGTTGGGGGTCAGTAGCAATCCCAAAAACCTATATGATAAGTTTGTGAAGGTTAATAGTCAAAAAGCTTATAGAATTTAATGACATGGTTTATAGTTTACTCTTATCTGAAAAGGAAATATCAAAGTCAGAATTTTGATCAACCCAACAGAGCACTAAAAAAATCATGAGGGAGTGCCCGAATAATATGAGCAATGCTGGCCATAAATTGTATACTTCATAATATGTCTCATGCAAGATACTAAAGAACCAAAGCAAGCATGCAGGAGCTTCAAGGACATATGATTGACAAACTTGCAATTTCAAATTCAGTTTAGCTCGCACTCATGAATGCTTGGATATTCATGTAACATTGGTACAAAATCCATCTCTGTTTTTCAGGAAAGAGAAACATATGCTAAAATCCATGGCAATATAGCCGGAAAAGGAGTGTTACAGATTGTATAATATATTAGGAAGTAATATATTTATGAATAATTCTAAATATTAGTTTCCTATTATAGAGATCATTTTATGTATATATATAGGCATGTAACATATGTTAATGATATGAAGAATATAATTTTCCCATTATCTTCTCTGATTACATGGTATCAAAGCATTTGGGTGTCAAAAATTTTCCCTAAACCAGCAAATTTTTTTGGGTTCTTCACGGGTCTGCTGAATTTTTCAGCATTAGGATTTGAAATTTTCGGGTCATCCATTTGGAGTGGTCTTTTGTTGTCACCGCCTACCTAGGGACGAGCATCACCCGCTGACCAATCTCTCTCCAGAATCCGGTGATTAGAAGCTCCGCGAGTGAAGCTCACGCGCCGCCACAAGATTCTATAGCAGATCCACTCGCCAGCTCGTGAAGACACGTCTGGTACCGTCTCGTTCTCCAGTCACTCTTGCCAACGTCGCCCTGGTCAATCCGACACATATCTGTGCTCAGTTCTCCATTTTGGTGATCTGGTATTGTGTTTGGTGTTTTCGGCAATCTTTGCTGCCATATTTGTGTCTCCAACTTGTCTCTAAACTTGGGTCTTTGATTTGTGCCCTATTTGTGAAGCAATACAATTGTTCTCTGTGAGTTATGTCAGATAAAAAAGACATCGTGGTATCTAATTTGATTACAGTGATGTCCAAAATCACTGAACACAAGTTTAATGACTCTAATTATCTGGATTGGAGTAAAACTGTTCGTCTCTATTTGCGAAGTATTGATAAGAATACTCATATGATTGAGGATCCACCGAAAGATGAATCGAGGCAAACTTGGCTATAGGAGGACGCTCGATTGTTCTTACAGATTCGGAATTCGATTGACAATGAAGTAATTGGTTTAATTAATCGCTGTGAATTTGTAAAAAAATTAATGGATTAATTGGATTTCTTATATTCCTGGAAATGAAATATTTATCGCATTTATGAGGTATGTTAAGCGTTTTATCGTGCAGAGAAACAAGATAAATATCTGATCAGTTACTTAATGGATTTCAAGAAAACCTATAAGGACCTTAATATGTTGCAGCCATTTAGTTGTTATGTGAAGTTTCAGCAGAGTCAAAGGGAGCAGATGACTGTTATGAGTTTTTTGATAGGACTTCCTTCTGAATTTGAGACTGCCAAATCTCAAATTCTCTCTGGTTCTGAGATTTCCTCCCTGCAAGATGTCTTCAGTAGGGTACTTCGCACTGAAGGTACTCCCCCTGTACCGTTCAATGGCGCTCTTGTTAGCTGCAATGCTAGTTATGAGCATGAGAGGTTCCAATCCAAGCAAGGCAACAAAGGAGGGGGATATAACAATTCTGAAACTCACACACAGGATTTGGGGATCATTGTTTGTCATTATTGTCATAAGCCAAGACATATGAAGCGTGACTGTAGGAAGTTTCAAAACAAAACTCAAAAACCTCACTTGGCACATTTAACATCTACTAATGTTGTTCCTGAACACTCAGTTCTTGTCTCTACAAATGAGTTTGCCAAGTTTTCTCAGTACCAAGAATCATTGAAAGCTTCATCTACTCTCATAACTGTCATCGCCGATTCAGGTAAACCAAATACATGCCTTATTTCCTCATCCTCCAAATGGGTCATTGATTCTGGTGCAACATATCATATGACAGGTAATTTTAGTATTTTCTCTACATTTCAATCTTATACATCTCCCTCTAGTATTACTTTAGCAAATGGGTCATCATCTTATGTTCATAGGTTTGGTTCAGTTACCCCGACCCCTCTACTTCCTCTGTCATCTGTCTTACATTTATCTGAATTATCTTTCAATTTAATTTATATTAGTCAATTGACTCGCCATCTTAATTGTTGCATCTCATTCTTTCATGATTATTGTTTATTTCAAGATCTTATGACGAAGAAGATTATTGGTAAAGGACATGAGTCTAGAGGTTTCTACGTTCTTGACACATAGATACCTAAATCCATTGTTTGTTTTGGTGTCACATCTCTTTTTGAGACGCATTGTAGGTTGGATTATCTCTCACTTCCTTTGCTCAAGAAGTTTTGTCCTCGATTTAGTAGAGTGTCTTCATTAGATTGTAAGTCTTGTAAGTTTGCTAAACACCATCGTATTAGCTTCAGTCCAAGAGTCAATAACAGAGCCAATTTCCTTTTGAATTGGTTCATTCTGATATTTGGGGTTCATGTCATGTATTGTCTAAAACTGGATTTAAGTATTTTATTACTTTTGTTGATGATTATTCTCGTTTGACTTAGTTATATTTAATGAAAACTCGCTCTCAATTGTTTTCTCATTTTTGTGCTTTTGTTTCTGAGATTAAAACTCAATTTAATGCTTTTACCCATACATTGTGAAGTGATAATGTCAAAGAATACTTGTCAGCATCTTTCCAAACTTACATGATTCAAAATGTCATTCTGCATCAAAATTCTTGAGTTGATACTCCATCTCAAAATGGAGTTGCAAAACGGAAAAATAGACATCTATTTGAAACTGCAAGAGCCTTGTTATTCCAAATGAATGTCTCTGAGATTTTTTGGGCTAATGCAGTTTCAACATGTTTTTTGATCAATCGCGTGCCTTCATTTATTCTTCATGGTGAGATTCCTTACAATATTCTTTTTCCAAAAAAAATCATTATTTCCTATTGAATCTAAAATATTTGGTTGCACTTGCTTTGTTCGGGATGTTCGCCCGCATGTTACTGAATTAGATCCCAAGTCATTAAAATGTATTTTCCTTAGTTATTCTTGTCTTCAAAAAGGAAATCGATGCTTTTGTCCTGATCTTAATAAGTATCTTGTCTCAGCTAATGTTTCTTTCTTGGAAAACAAACCATATTTTACATCTTGTAGTCCTGAACAGATGGCAGACTCCTTCTGAATTATGTCCTGCACTAGCTCCTTCATCATCAAATCCCATCTTGAGTGATGATCTTCCTATTGCTTTACATAAAGGTAAACGTCAATGTACTTATCATGTTTCTGCTTATGTTTCTTATGACCATTTGTCTTCTTCTTTTTGTTCTTTTATCGCCTCTCTTGCTTCCATCTCTATTCCCAAAACTATTCTTGAGGCATTAGCTCATCCTGAATGGCATAATGCAATGTTGGAGGAAATGAATTCCTTAGATGAAATGGTACTTGGAACTTGGTTAATTTACCTCAAGGGAAACAAGCTATTGGATGTAAATTGGTGTTTATGGTTAAGGTAAATCCTGATGGGTCAGTTGCTCGTTTAAAAGCCCGTCTTGTTGCAAAAGGATATGCTCAAACTTATGAGATTGATTATTCTAACACTTTTTCTCCTGTTGCAAAGTTAACATATGTTCGATTGTTTATTTCTATGACAGCTACTTATCATTGACCTTTGTATCAGCTCGATATAAAAAATGTCTTTCTTCATAGTGATCTTCAGGAGATGTATATGGAGCAACCTCCAGGGTTTGTTGCTCAGGGAGAGTATGGAAAAGTTTGTCATCTTTGTAAATCTCTATATGGTTTGAAACAAAGTTCACGAGCTTGGTTTGACAAATTTAGTTAGGCTGTTGAGAAGTTTGGTATGATAAAAAGCAAATCTGATCACTCTGTTTTCTACAGACAATCTGAAACTGACATTATTCTTCTAGTTGTGTATACAAATGATATTGTCATTACTGGAAGTGATATTGCAGAAATATCATCCCTTAAGTTTTTTTTTCATACTCAATTTCACATGAAAGACTTAGGGATGCTGAAATATTTTTTGAGTGTTGAAATCATAAAGAGTAAGAAAGGTATTATCCTATCTCAGAGAAAGTATGTGCTTGACTTACTCTAGAAGACAGGGAAGTTGGGAGCAAAGCCCTGCAGTGTCTCGATGATTCCCAATATGTAGCTCACAAAAGATGGTGAACTGTTTGAAGATCCAGAGAAATATAGAAAATTAGTTGGAAAATTGAATTATCTTACAGTGACTCGTCCAGATATTGCATACTCTGTTAGTATTGTAAGTCAATTTATGTCATCACCGACAATTCATCATTGGGCAGCCTTAGAACAAATTTTGTGTTACCTGAAAAGGGCACCTGGACGTGATATCCTATATATAAATCATGGAAACACACATATTGAGTGTTTTTCAGATGCAGATTGGGCAGGTTCCAAGATATATAGAAGATCTACATCAGGATATTGTGTGTTTGTCGGAGGGAATTTGATCTCATGGAAGAGTAAAAAACAGAACATTGTGCCACGATCAAGTGCAAAATCAGAATATCGGGCTATGACACAATCTTTGTGTGAAATTATGTGGATATATCAACTCCTAACTGAAGTAAGTCTTAAAACTTAAGTACCAGCAAAGCTATGGTGTGATAACAAAGCAACATTTCATATTGCTTTTAATCCCGTGTTCCATGAATGGACTAAGCACATTGAAATTGATTATCATTTCGTCCGTGAGAAAATACAACAATGTTTAATTTCCACAAATTATGTAAAGACTGGAGAACAATTATGAGATATTTTCACTAAGGCTTTAAACGGGGCTCAGGTTGATTATTTGTAACAAGTTGGACATGATTAATATCTATGCTCCAGCTTGAGGGGGAGTGTTACAGATAGTAAAATATATTAGGAAGTAATATATTTAGGAGTAATTGTAGATATTAGTTTCCTATTATAGAGATCCTTTTATGTATATATATAGGCATGTAACATATGTTAATAATATGAAGAATATAATTTTCCCATTCTCTTCTTTGATTACAAGGAGCAACTCAAAACCTGAAAAGTTGGATTACGATGCTTAAGTAGACAAGGGAATGTAAAGCAATGAATGCCCTAATTTGTTACTAAAATAAAGAAAAGAACAACATGAGTTCTTATCTATTGTGAGTTAGACAAAAATAACAAGAATAATAAATTAGGCTTGTTAAACTGGCTATGGTCTAAAATGTAGAAATTGAATTGTGGGTTTATAATTTTACTTACAGTGTCACTAGTGCCAAGGCTTATTGCTATATCCCCTGGGATGCTAAGGGTCAAACCTGCATTCAATAAGAAAAACAAAAAATAATAAATAAGACAAATAAAAAGTCAGTGTCAACTTCAAAATGCCAAAAATACGACACATATTATGACTTGATTCAGATAACAAATCAATATTTTAATTTTAATTATGTTGACTAAACCAACAAATTTATAATCAATACCTATTAGTTATTTAAAATGAAAACATTGCAACTGCATTATGCAACTCTTGGTTTTGGATTTAGATGCATAAAAAAGGCATCTCTAATATATACTTTGAACAAGTTCACCAAAAAGTTATTCATACATGAAACCAACTAAGCAGTTCTGTTATTAAAAGGGGAAAGGGAAAAGGGAACACCATGGATGATTAGTTACCTGCTAAACTGTTGGGATTATCTCCGGTCCACTGAACAACCAGACAATTTTTATTAAATTTGTACCTGCAAGGAGATGGATGAAGTTTTCAAGGAGCCAATCTACAAGAGCCAAATAATCAGAAAGTAAGCAAGGAAAGAACATGAGACATAAACTTAGCATGCAGTCTAATAGTTCATCACGAGACATAAACTTAGCATGCAGTCTAATAGTTCATCAACTAGTTTGAGAAATAGCCATGGGCTTTTCATTCACGAATTCATGTCTGCATATAAATGCACAAGCATGCACATATCTAACACATAAGTCATAACATATTGCAAGCAAGCATGGAATACAATGAAATGATAGCATCACCTAATTATGTCCCAACCGAATTATGATCGTTAAAACAGTTAATAAGTTCAAAAACAAGTCCAGCTATGATGTGGAAGCAATCATGATCAGATACACAAGTTTCTCAAGGTCATTTTGCATATACTTGCTAAATCTTTTGCCTTTATTAATATGCATTCCCTTGATTTCACTGTCTATAGCAGTTAATGGACACCCAATTTATAATATCCAGAAAAAAAAAATGAGGCAAAGAAATAAAATATAAGAAGTATTCTGCTGACCTCTCTACAAAATAGGGAGCAATATGACCAGCAACATCATAGGCAGGGGCCAATTTTCCAACTTTTTCCTCTAAACCTGGAGCCGTGGCCTATAAATGACATTAAAAATCAACAGGATACAATAATCTTTCTAACATGCAAAGATTAAATAGCAACTATAATGCATATTTTACAGCAGACAGACCTCTAAAGCTATTTTAGACCAGACTCTCTGCTTAATATCCATTAAATTCATCCCGGAACCATCAGTATAATCAATACATGCATATGCTCCAATAAAGAGAGAAGCCATAAATGAGCTAACAAGGGAAATCCTCTCAGTATCATTATAAGCTTCTGGCTGTGTCTGAAATATCTTTCTAATCTGTGGACCTGTAAATCTTTCATACGCTCGTGACCCCGTAAGTTTTGATAACTCCAAAGCCCCACCAACAGCCTTTTCAATCTCTCTACATTGTAGAGTGGTGCTACTATCCATCCATATTGGTGATTCTTTGATGGAAAAAGCATTGCCAAGCTGATCAACCAGTCGTTTATTGGGGTCCAAAGATGATAATGTCGCAGAACTGCCTTTCTTCCAATATACACTACCATGTTGCTGTCCACTGCCAGAAAGAGCAGCAATTTTCCCGAAATCAAAACTGGATTTCAAAAGCCTCTGAAGAACCAGATCAAGAGCTTCAACCCACATCAAGGTGGGTGAAACAATTTTGCCATTGTCAGATGGGTCTCTGTAAACTCCGTCTTTAGTCTTGTAATGGGACAAATCGGAATCAAAGTGAACAAGCTCTGATTTAACAATGTTGAGATTCGAGTCCAGAACAGTAGCCTTCAAGGACCTCAAAAAGAAAACAGATTTACACAATTTCAGAATTATCCATACAATTATAGACAAACATTAGAATACCACTATATCGGAGAATGAAGCTAACTGGATTAAATTACAAGGCAATCATAATAATAATTTTAAGTCCATTCACATCAAAAATTCAGAATATAGAGTAAAAGACAAGAACCCATCAACGATCGGTGAATAAAAGTTCGATTGAGCTATCTGGATTTCTTTAATTTGGTGCACAGAAGAAACGGTAAGAGACTTACTGTGTAGAGCTGTCGAATCCAAGAAACAGGGAGTCGTGAGGGAGAGATGAATTATCCATCGTCAAGAACACCAAATTTTGCAAATGAATTTGTCTAAACAAGAGAACTGATTGGGGAAAGTTTAATAGCGAGATGCGAATCGATTAATATAGCAAGTACATCAGTGATTGGAATAAGAAAAGAATAGACAAGCCTAGCATGGAGTTTTGGATAAGGACAGCAAATTCGTTTGGATTGGATAATGCTGATTAAGCGCTTTATAATTATAATACAGAAGCTTATCCACCGTTCAAAATTGAAAATCATAGTGTTATTGTATCTGTCTAGTCTAGTCAACATGTTGCAGAAACCTAGTAATCTCCAACTTCCTCAAGGTTCCCGGTCGCCGTGCCGTTGCAACTTAACTAATAGCAAATTTGTTGGTATCCAATTCCCAACGGTATTCTTATCTTTTTTTTTTTTTTTAATTACTACTTACCTTTGATGTTATATTATAATTATTATTACATTTACTGTTTTAAAATGGATTTAAATAATTTTTTAATCCTTTTATATATGTTAAAAATATAATAATCGTTAAAATGACAGATTAATTGGATAACAAAATATATATTCACCAAAGTGATAGCTAACATCAATCTGATTTTTAAAAAAACTAACATTAGACTTTTGTGATTTTACTTTTCTTTGTTGCCTTATGAAACATATTAGTATTAGCACTATCTATCTATCTATCTATCTATATTAAAACTAGTACTGGATTATTCTCGAATTTAAATTTTAATTATATTTTTTGTAATAAAAAGCAAAAATTGGTATATCATCAGACATTTCTGAGCAAGAATAATAGAAGAGCATTTACACAATGAAAATAGAACATAAATCTTCTTAAATTATATATTCCAAGAAAATCAAACCATTAAGGAAAAATAGGAAAGGGAAGGATGGGAATACTTTCTCAGTCATCTCTAATCCTCTGTCCAATTTTCTTACCGTATTAAAAGTCAGGAAGAATATTTGACTAACTCAAAGTGACGCACAAAAATATTAGAATGCACATAACAAAGTTTGAACATGATACAGTTCCATTTCTTTAGCCTGTTACAAGAGCAAAACCCTCTATCTGTGAGGGACTATATATCTTTTCTCATAATATAAGTATAATGTACATTCCCAATAATAAATAAAATACATACAATTTGAGATAAATATGGGAATCTGCCCAACCTAGAAAATAAGTACAACGCTAACTTCTCCTGAAACCAACATCATCATTTCCCACAGAAACGTCTAATTCTTGAAACTGAGCCATGATCAACCCCTAGAATGAGAATTATATTGTAGAAGCAACAGGATTCACATAAGATGTCAATGACTAGCTTCAAGTCAATAATTTTCAGCGGCCACCATCTGAAAATAAAAAATGTGGCTACCATTTTTGCAGGACATCCCTAATGTGATATCCCAGCGTTGTTGAACCACTTTTCCAAGAAATCAAGATGAGCCGCTTTCCAATACAGGCTAATGATGGCGAAGATCAATGCTAATTATGCTCATCAACGAAATAGTTCCGGAAAAGACCACATAATGAATCTTGCAAAAATATCGGTCTCTAAGAACTCAATATGAGCAGTCCGCCCAATGATTGTGTTAAAATTCTTGCCATAAGAGGAGGTATCAAAGCTGACATCACAGCGCATGAACACACGTTCCTCTGAGGTTGGGGCCCGTATCTGATCTAAGCAATTATTTAGCATCTCCACGAATACTCTGCCCTTTTTTGAGTAATCTAAGGCAGCAGATCGGCTTAATTCAATTCTCGCCGAGTGATAAGGCACATATCCATCCTGTAAGAATGTAATTTTCCTAGTGAGCATATAGTTAGATGAAATACCTTCGCAAATTCCTGTTTGTTTTGTCATTATCCTACATAAAGGAATATAGCACATGAAACCTGCAAATTAACTTGAGCTCCGCAGTTATTATAGTTGAAAATTGCTAGCGAACACAATATAAATTATTCTGTAAACGTTTTGTAAGAATTTCAACAAGAATAAATTATTTGCCAATATAGCAGAATAGGGAATACCTGGGGGGAAGAAATCAGTATTATATTCCTGAAATGCTCTAGTGTCTTCTTCTGAAAGCAAGAACAAAAGACTACGTTTTAGAATTTCGGCAAAGAACTTTCTCCAACAAGCAAAATTTAGATATTTGTTCCAGAGTCCTATCAGCACATTTCTTTCCGCAAAAGGAAAGTAATATATATCAAGTCATGGTATCGTGATTCAGGTATGGACAAACACCTTCGTTTGCTTCTCTCTCTTGTGAAATGAAAAACCAAAACCAAAAGATAACTGAAACTCATCCTAGACATGATCGAAAAGGAAAAAAAAATTCAAAATCAGTACCTCGCAAAGTCTGTAGAAGAAAGTATTTTTTAGATTTGGTTCATCTGTTAAGGTGAGCTGATGAATGCACTGAGTTCCCTTGAACTTTTTCATATACCACATCCCAGAATTAAATAACGAGTTTGAACTGTAAAGATACCCCAACTGTGGACCAGATACAGAAACATATGTATATAGGTGTTTTCGTAATGGTTCCATGATGCTCTCTGCGGCAACATAATATTGTTTCTGTGTCAAATTAGTGACGAATAGAACCATGCGACATTCTAATGTAATTAATATGTACCTGCTAATGCTGATCTTAATATGACGTTTCCAATAGAATGCCCAACAAAGCTAAGCTTGATACCTTTTACACTACCAGATCTTGAAAACTTGTCAAATTTCCTGTTAATAAAAGAGATCACCTCCTCCGCCAGCCTTAGTCCCATTTCTCTGAAGTTTCCAGATGTTTTGTCTTCATTTGCCTCCGACATGAGAACTTCTGTCGTGGGGTCTATCAAAAGCCATTGATTTCGAACGAGTCTTAAATCCAAATGATGTCCCTAATTTGTTGAAGTTGCAAATAAAATTAATCTATTGATTAAAACACAGCAAACAGAAACTACAAGAGATAGTCCCTGTTAGAGATTGAGAGGAGAACACAGAGAAAAACAAAGCAAAGAAATAAGAACAATTTCCTGCATTTTATGCAGCAAACAAGAAACAGCAAACTCTCATTAACAAAACAATTTTTTTTTCTCTTTTTCTTCTTCATTTTCTGCATAAAAATTTCATACATTTTCTTTTCTTACAACTCACTCTTTTCTAAATGCAGAAAGACTGCTTATATAGCAGCAAATACAAGTCAAAACTCATGGCTTTTATCCATTTAACACTCAAACTAGTACAAATACCGTACCTCTGCACCTGGCAGCCTTTACTAACTAAACAAAATCTCATTAATTTTACCAAAAATCTCAATCTCAACAGTCCAAAAAAATAAGGCATAAAAAAAATGATTTGCCAACATAAATCACAAATTAAACAAAATAACAATTTATAGCCCCCAAAAAATTCATAATTTGAATTCCCGAAACATTTCAACTCAGTTTAATATAAGAGGTCTAAATCCTGGTTTCCTAAAACTAGAAATGCCAAGCTGTAGGGCGGAGCAACAAACTGCTCCTTATCCTGTCCTTACATCTCTAACAGGGAGAGAAGTTCCCTCATCCGGATCCCCAAAATATTTATTCTTTGATCTTGAATATATTTTCTTTTTTGCTCTATACATATTTTTGGTCACCATAAGGCCAGTTTGAGAATCCTGCACAGCGGAAGTATATTACTAGGCTAATTAATACCAAAAATTCATGTTAGATCGGCTGCCTGTCCCCAACCCAGAAGCAACGAAAATGGAGATTTTCAGCATCATGGGGGCAGATCCCCACACGAAACAGGGAATCCCTGTCTCATTACCATTCCATCCTAAAACAGACTCTTAACAGTAAAATTTATTCTCATGCAGACAAGAAAAAATGGTTGTGAATTATGATAAAATCAAACCCTCCCAAAACAATTCTCCAGATCTACACAGGACGAAGTTAAACCTCATAGTTCGAGGCTATTGTTCAGGAAAGAGGTAAATTGAATAGCTATATTTAATTACAAAGTGTAAACCTCGGAACGTGTGAATGAAAATGTTCTCATTAAAACTGTCAAGTGACTTCAAAGAAAAAAAAGCTCTAATTTCAAATTTGTTCCAGCTAGAATTCAGTTGAATAATCCAAGGTTATTTTTTGATCCTTCCACAAAAAAATGACGCAGCCTACTGCACCAAGAGAAAACAATTTGATCCATCCAACAAAACAAAAAATCTCAGGTTCATCCCACGTCATTTTTATCATGCCAACATCAGAACTTCCAATTATAAGACTTTGATTCGCATTTTCTAAATAAATTAGAGGAGCTCATAGGAACAAGTTAAAATTATCCAACGGGAATAGTATTCAATACATTCATAATTGAAAGAAGAGATCCTTGGAGTCCAATTTAATAATAAAAAAAAATCATGAAGCAGAACTTTCCTCTAATTGGTTAAGTTTCATTTTATAAGGTCAATCAAAGTAGAAATTATTGTCTATTTGACACAAATATAGTACCAAAGACACTTTATACATTGGAGTCTGGTTGTGCTAGTAACTTGGCCCTCCAACTGGAAGGGAAAGACAAAAGAAGAACAAAGACAGGAATAAAACATAAAAAATTAAATAGAACCTGTAAAAGAGTAAGACATGCCTGAAACCCATGCACAAAGACAACAATCTTTAATTCACGAACTTTTTTTCGTGTATAACCATGAGGAAACTTATTTGAAGCTTCAGTGCCAGGTTCAGTGAGTAAGCCAGGTGAATCCATCAAATTCAAATTTCTCAAGTAAGAATTTTCACTAAACGTTCGCCGTGGTGAATTTATGACACGCTCCACAAAGATAATTGGAATTCGCAGTGGCTCTCCAAATATATACATGTCTTGAATTGATCGAGTATTAATCTGCAAGGAAACAAACCCTGCTCTGAAGAACTCCAGAATAGAAGGAAGATAGAATCAGTTTGAAATTAGTAATCACCCTCATTTGGGCAATACTTCGCCGGTGAAGCTCAGCACGTGTAGCTGCATGGTGGACAGGCTGTATTAAACACAAAATTAAATTAAAAAATTGCGGACCAAGAAACAGATAATTTTTTCTAACATTGAAAATCGAAACCCAGAGCAAAATTATATGCACGACAAGAAGAAGCACGTTAAATAAGGGTGTATACTTCGTCAGCTAACTTCCAAAAACTTGTAACTCTTCTATCCACAACATGGTGAGAGGAATCATGATTTCCACTACTTATATAATGATGAGGCATATCAACCTTAGAATGCACCATCCATATTGACCACTCGGATATGCGATCCTTAGCCCATGCATCACGCAGATATTCCAGGATCTTTTTGTTGTTTTTCCTGAAATGAAGTAAAAAGGCCAGTTGTTGAACACAGTAAAAGAAGCATATCAAGTATCAATATCATTAAAAGTCCTTGATTTATTAACTGCTGAGAAGAATGCAAATCTCAATCCAGTCCACTTTAAAGGTTGTCCAAGTAGGTTTTACTTCAAGTTCATGGTGAAACCTTTCAGTCAACCAAGTACATCGGAAAATGTGAAGGTGTAAAACAAAACCAAGAAAATCAGATAAGTTTTATGTTGTTAGTGTGCGCTAAGATTTTTGCTTTTAGGTAACAAGAATATTAGTGCTTGTTTTAAAGAAAAGTGTAGACTAGTTTGTTGACTGAAAAGACCACCCTTTCCCTATAAAAGGAGGCTGCTTTAACAAGTAAAATGTGGGTTGAGAAGAGAGTCGTAAAAGATTTACGCTAATTATGTTTTCTCTGTATTTCCTTTATTTCAATCTCTGTTTTTGAGCTTATATTTGTGTTGCTTGTTTTCCTTTGTTCACTCCTCTCCGCACTCCAACATACATGATCAAACAACTACAAAGTGAAAGCATTAAATGCAGCCCAGAATGGGAAGCTTGAAACAGTAAACAGCAAGCTAAAATTCATATTGGAATGAAGAAAGCCATCAAAAATCAAATCACCATATAGCCATTAAACTATTTTACACGATAGGCTTAAATTCTATCATAAAAGTGATCCTAATTACTGATAGTTTACGTTCAATGTAATATGGGGATAGTTAAAGATAAGACCAGAAATGGAATCACCATGTTGCACTTGTCAACTTGTAACTAGAGGTGTGAGACTATAGAGCTAAACAAAGAAATAGAAAGAGGATGAGAAACTGAATGAAAGACTACCAGCAGTAAGTGAAAGTAGAAAGGAAAAAGATAAATTGTAAAGACTTTATATGTGCATGGACAGTAGCCAAGAGTCACGTGGACGCTCGTGCAACCTTAGCACGCTTGTGCAGCAAATGGAGCCGAAATACATCGTCACATTCGTGCAACCTTGACAAGCCCGTGATGTCATAGATGGTGGCAGATGAGTGTTCGAAAGTTTACACAAACTGACATATTGGCAATCCAAGTTCTTGTAGAAGCTTCAAATGTGATATCAGAATGGATAAGGTGGCGGATTGCTGAGCTGGAAGTGTATCAGTTGTTAGATTAGCTTTATTTTATTTAGGCGGGAATTACTTTCCCAATCTTCTAGCTAGCTTTACAGGTTTTTGTATATAAATAGTAGAACAATATTTGTTTCCATATAGTTTTGATTCTCTCTTAATGAAGAATATTATTTTTTTCAGTTAATGTTACTTGAAGTATTCTAGTTCATTCTGGTTATTGTGCTACGAGCTACTGTGGCACGCAATCTTGGCAGATTTCGTTCAAATTGGAGCCACAGCGTCCCTTTTTCTTTAGATTTTGTTTTCATGTGAATAACCTGGCTCACTTTTTAATTTTATGCAACAAATAGATGCTCAGCTGATTGGGATGAACAAGAGCAAAAGCAAACCTGTGGAACTGCAGAAAAGTGCTCCACAAGTATGATAGTTGAGAACCGAGCAAACTTAAAATTTTCACCAAAGTATCCTTCTGTAAAGTGCGGCACAACTTCCGAAAGTCTGGAGAGCCATTTGCTTTCTGGTTCAGCAAAAAGAAGAAAATATAAATTAAAATTGAAAGCCGGATAGACTTAATACTAAAATCAAGAACCAATTTGCTATGCAAATAAAACAAGGACCTCGAGATCATTTTGTAGCTTGCCCTGACCCTGAACTTCAATACATCTACCAAGATCTGCTCTCATGATTGAATCAAACATCCTTATATCATTCATTTTGGATATAAAATCAGTTAAATCAATGACTCGGTCGATAGCTTTGCTAAGGATTTGTATCTCTTCAATCAAAGTGTCACGGGCAACTATCAATGATTTAACAAGCATAATCTGGTTTTTGGCAACAGAACCTACCGAACCCAATGGCTGATCAATCACAAAATCATATTTCAATTCAGGAAGAAAATGTTTGAAGATGGTCACAAGAGCTAGATAATAAAAAATAAAAATTCTCCAGAATTGAGATTTGCATGTTTCAGATTCAGGAATGCAAGCATATATCCAAATAAGCATCTACAAGTGGGTAATTTTTTGAAGTTCAAAAGCTAGCCTTTTTTACACCAAAGATATTGTAGCAGATCTTTAATGGATAATGATTGACAAGAGAACAACATAAAAAATTTTAATCATATTCTGGCACGTCATATGCTAGCTGATCATTCTTCATTGCCATCTATAATTTCTAGATCTAGCTTCTGATTTGACCAAATCTGAATGCATTCTTGTGAAAATCATAAGTTAATGCTCTCTTGGCACTCATATCCAGGACTTATGTTAAAAATTAACTAATTTGATACTTTGTAACCATATTTATTAATGGAAGAAGAGAATCATGACGGTATTCTATCATGGCATCTACTCTTTACATGAAGCAGTTCTTAAGTTTCCTCTTCATTTTCTAAAATCTAAAATCCAGAAAGCATGACAAAACATCAACAAATCATTAACATAAAATTTGTTGAAAGCAATAAATGGAAGTTAATGTAATCAAAATATTACTAGAGCTGCATTAACAAGTGCTACAGAAAATAAACTCAAGTTAGTTGAGTGCAAATTTTAAATAAAAACACATGCAAATTTGTAGGCATGCACCCAAAAAACAAATATGCACAAATGAGCATGCATGTGCAAGAATATTTAGTTGCATCTGCAAGTATATATTCATATCAGTATGCAGATTTACTAGAACAAGATGCAGACAATGAAAAGCAAGATAGATAAATATACAGCCCTCAAGGGCAAGATAGACAAAGTCAAGTCATATATCCACATGTAAAAGATAAATTTAAGCATACTTGTTTCGACTTATCAATACTTTCACCAGCAACATCTTCAAAACGGTAAGAATTACTGAAATAACAAAACAAAGTAAATGCATTAGAAGTTAAAAATAGGTCATGTATTGAAATAGTTGAAAAGTGGCAAACCTGGAAATCTGTGAGCGAGATCCAGCTTTCAATAGAATGACATGGACACTTGCTTCAACCAGCACAGCATGAAATACATCAAAATGGATAGGGCAGTATGCATGCAATCCCAGAAGAGCTTTAGGAGGAATGCGAAACTCATGGACTGCAACAGAGGTAGCATCCAAATATGATAGCAACTCAAACCTGCATAGAATGCAAAAACAGTAATATCCAAATCTTTGCAGTATCAAATAAGAAGAAAAGAGAAAACACCGTTGACTGCACATATCAAATGCAAGTTGCTCTCAAATCACCTATTCTCTTTTGTTGGAGATTGCATAAGCTCAAATTTCAGAATGATAGCAGATGTGGTTGGAACCTGCAAATCATAGACCAATCAGCAAGATATCATTCTAGGGTAAACAAAGACTCAATTAGAAATAAGAAACAAGGAAATAACAAGAAAAAGCATCACATTATGAGTCATCCTCCTAATAATAGGGAAAAGATGAGAAAAATAAGACCCTCTAATCACAATTGAGTAGTCAACAAAATAGTCATTCCCATGCTCAAACGCTTAACACCATGGTGAAGCCAATAAAACAATTTTATCCCACAACTGCCAACGCCTTAGACCTTTTACTCTTCCACTCAAACTGAACACTAAACATAAACCATCTCCCCTTGGCATTGTTTTTCCACTCATAATTCTCTAATTCAATGAATAGTGGTATAGTCTCAGAATCTGGTGCGTAACTAAGGCTTGTCAAAGAAACCAAATAGTATCTACTCTAATTTGCCAAAAAGAATAAATGTTGAAACAATTCATCACTCTGAAAGAATGTTATCACACCTCCACTAATAATGTTATGTTCTAGCATCTTTAAAATCTTAAACACTGCAGTACTTAACATTATTCTGACATAAACATGAAACTGGAAATGGTGAAAATCATCATGTAGATCAGCAAACAGTTTCCAAGTAAACTATATCGGGCAATTTCTGATAAAAAGAAAATATCCCTTTCATTAGGACCTTTTCACATTGGAGCTAATAACTAATGTGGCACCAAACCAGTGAAGAGGAATCTGACCAAGATCTTGCTTTGAAATTTTATGGTATCTTAAATAGGGGTATGATCCACTAGAGCATTTTGTTTCAACACATGCATTTTGATCTCACTTGAGCTAGCTTTTCCCACACTTATTTTATGCATCTCTCCTTCTCTTACCAGATGTATAAAGTTAATAAATGTTCTTCTCATATTAAATCAGCAAACAAAGAGACCAACATAAGCATACACATACACACACAAATGTATATTTGGAGAGGAAGACTTACCTCATATTCACTAAGAGAAAGATCGAATGAGATCATGATGCTTAAGAAAACATCTTGCCTTGCATATTTAATCCAAAAAGGCTGTGTTAAAAAACTGTTGTCGGTATCATTGATCTTCCATGTCCCACATATATCATCACTACCCAAATTATGAGCTGGATCACGCGAAAGGCATGGACTCATTATTTTCTTCACTCATGCATAATCCCACAAACATCAAGCTTGAAAGAATCCAAAAAGAGATTTTCATTGACACAAAGCACATTGTTCCCAAGTAACAAAAAGAAGAAATAAAATATTAAAAACAAGTGTTGTACCATACACATCTTAAACAATTCTCCCTCCAAGTTCCTGAGGTACCTCTTTGAAGATATCAGTCAAAACATAATAAAAACCACTTCAGAAAACTATAGGTGAAGAAAAGGAAAGATCCAATTCTCAAGTAAAAATGAGATTATTAGAAGTGTGTTGCTAGCCAAAATCAAAACAACAAGGCTAGAGATTCTTATTCAAAAATGTCACGATTTCAAGAGGCTTTCATTAACTATACTACTACTTCTTTTTGAATATAATTTCCATTAGTAAATGAATAAATAGAAAGTTAAAATTTAAGAGAAAAAGATACATTTATAAAATTGGATAACACTAGCATATTTATTTACCTTCATATTGAACAACCCTAGCAGGAGTTCCCAAAGAAGTATATTCACTTTCCCATCTTGTGCTCACCTTAATTTGATAGAATCTAAAAACAAAAATTGAAAAGGTGATAAAATTTCACCAGCAGAACACGGTATAGGATAAAAGAGAGGAAGAGAATAAATTTTATTCGCAGTTAATGATTAAAAAAAACAAGGAAAAGAGAAAAGTATACCCTTGTTGAAAAAGGTCAAGGTTGTGAAACCTATGGAAGTAAATGGCAATTTCTTGCACAGTGTCCCACATGGCAATCAGCTTAATTCTTTGATGTGACTTCGCAT
This sequence comes from Triadica sebifera, assembly GCA_023653625.1. Taxonomy (NCBI): domain Eukaryota; kingdom Viridiplantae; phylum Streptophyta; class Magnoliopsida; order Malpighiales; family Euphorbiaceae; genus Triadica; species Triadica sebifera. The sequence continues at coordinate 29,852,379 of CM042899.1, forward strand.
TGGGCAGTTTATCTCTAGCCCAAATTTAGGATTTATACCAATTAACCATCCCAAATACTCTGAAACATGAGATATCCAAAATCCCCAAAACTTACTTTTCTTCTTCTTCAGGCTACGTACTTAGTTCCAAGACACTCTTTCGATATTCAAATATGCTTCTTAAAGCCCCTATTTCTGAACCAGACAACTTCTATGAAGCTCGTTTGTTGAAAAAGGCGCCTAATAACCATATGATAAACCACTAAACCCAGCTCATGTCCCTAAACTTTAGCTCCCAAGATTTTACCTCTTTTATTAGACATGACGCTTGACAGCTGCAGAGGAATGTCAAAGTCAAATGTGATGATGAAGCAAAATAAAATCTATGGGAAAACAGAAATATAAAAAGCTTATTTTCAGTAAAGATACCTATATCATAAGGTAAATTTCGATTAAGTAAGTTGCGTATATCCCTTGCTGATTGTTAAATTAGACTTTCTTAATCTTATTTATAATACCTATCATCAACACATAAACAAATTGCCAAATGATCACGCAAACACATATAAATACTACACAGCCTATCACTTGGACAATTAAATTTCAGGACCGCCACTCAACACAAAAAAAAAAAAAACTTTAGTTCATAAGCTTATGTGCATAAAACTAACCAGCAAATGAATTCGATTTTAATCAATGAAAAGACTAAATGTTGAACAATTAACCCTTCGATCATTGACAATCAATCCATTCTAACACAATAATTTAGGAACACAATCAAAATATCCGAATCAGGGCAAAGATACGAATCAGAAATCCTTCAACAATCATAAATAAAACAATGAATCTCTATTGTTATAATTTTACACGCATTAATTAAGAAGGAAAAACGGAAAGATACGACAGAAAATAAAGACCTTATTTAGATCCAGAAATTACCTGGAATTTTGAGATTTCGATAGGGTTTGCAGATTTTTTTTTTTTTTGTCCTTCTTGGTGGATAAAGAAACAGAGAAAGAAGTCAAAACGGAAATGATCGTTGTTTCATTCCATGTGAAGATTTTATCGCGTGGCTTTGTATGTTTTGCGCCAAAATAAGAATCGGTAACGGTTTAATTTAAAGCCAAGTCGCCGTACAATCAGTTCCCGCCCGTTTTAGCTCAGTATTTGGGCTTAAGCTTTAATCATTCACTCGGCCCAGATGACTCTGAATTCTGAAACGGCGCACTGTTAAAACAGGTGCTAAAACCACATGAAAATTATATCATGTACTTTTATTTATAAAGAATGATTTTATTTTTTGAAATATAAATATAAAAATATATTTTTACACTTGTGAAAATAGTAGATTAACTTGGGTTCATGCCGGATTAATTACATAGACTGCCCCCTCAAATATACCCTATTTCACTTAATTGTCCCTCAACTTCAATTTGCAACCAGGAAATTCCAAAATTTTATCCTTTGTAACAATTAAATCCTCTTAACCGGCTATCATACTCTAAGCCATTAGTCCTTTGCATGAAAAATGTAAAATATTCATTCAAATTTATCTTTGACAGTTCAAATTGAATACAACGTAATTCTTAAAATTTTAAGATTAAATTGCACTTCAATATATATCTGAATTTTTAATGTTAAACAATACTTTATTATTATTATTATTATTATTATTATTATTATTATTATTATTATTATTATTATTATTATTATTATTATTGTACAATACTTTAGTTGATCAAAAACATACATTTACGCTCAATTATTATGAAAAAAGAAGTTTATATAGAACTAAAAATACTGATTTTAAAATAGCTGGATTTAAAATGTAAATTAAATATCAAATATTTAAAACTCCTGCTTTAATTCTATATATCCTACGAGTTATATATATATACTTAAATTAAACTTTTATATTTAGAAGTTCGCAAACATGGGATGAAAGGCTAATGATGCCGATGATTATGGATTATATGGAATTTACAGAAGGGAGAATATCAAGGCATTGATATAGTAAGTAATTAGTAACTGCAATTAATTAGGGTAAAACAAGTCAAACCTTTGCGTGCAAAGAAGATCAAATATTTTGTGTTGTTCTTCGGTGAATCATATTTATTGATTACATTTAATTATATGTTTTCTTTTTTTCCTTTTCCTTTATAATAACACAAATGCCTACAATAAGTTTTACTTAGGTTGAGTATGGATTTTCTTGTTGAGGTCCTTTCCTTGTCTTGTGAAGGAGGAAAACAATTTAGAAGAAGAAGAAAAAAAGGAACTAAGTGATAAAAATATAAATTTAGGACATATCGATCCCTAATATAGAGAATATCGGAATAAAAAAAATTAATTTAGCCTTTTACCTTAATCTATATTGGACCATCAATTATTGCCCTTTCATTATTTTGATGTAAAATGTATTATCGCTACTTTACAAAAAGAATATGTGTCTTTAAAAAATCATTAATTTTTTTTAATGATATTTGAGGTTTAAAGATTCGAATGAAATTAACCATTAGTTGGCCTATATATATAGTAATCGCAAGTCACGATCAATCATGAAAAAGAAAGCTACGATTAACATGGATTAGATGAAAAAAAAACTTTTCCAAAAAAGAAAATGCAAAAAATCATTCACATATTCGAACAATAAATTTAAATAGACCTAATAAATTAGGTTTGAATCTTGGATGAAGTATTAGATAAATTCAATTTTTAAAAGTAAAATTACATTTTTTTAATGTTTGAATTGATTCATTTGAATTTAATAAAATTTCAAATTCAAGTTTAATATATTTTTTAGACAGATTCATATCAGAGTCAAAAAATTTCTAGTTTAGCGACAATAATTATGGGCTTTAATTAATTGAAAAAAATATAATAAAACAAGAGAAAAAAGGTGTACAAGTTGTCCCTCATGTTGGGTTTCGTTTGCATGGTTAATTAAAAATTAGGGTTGGTACTCGAGGTGAACTTGTGATCTCAAATATTTCGCAGTCACAATCCAAAGAGAGGGGGGCACGTACCTGATAGAAAAGAAAGGAAAGGACCCCATCAATGGCTTTGTCCATTTGTCTGTAAGGCCATAAGAAAATGGTACATAGTTGATAAGATTACATCTCAAAGACTCAAACTTATTTGGTTTTTAATTTCATTTTCAAGAAAAATACGACTCATGCTGCATCATGGGTTGCCATCGACCGACCCAAACAAGAATCATCTTCTGCATTTAATGATGTTGGTCTTTTGTATGCCTATGGCTATATATCATCTCTATATTGAATTTGCACTCATAGGTGCACTCACCTGACTTGGGATTTTTCATGCTCTTGTCATTTATTCTATCATGTTCTTACTTCTTAGGGCTTTGTAACATGCATGCCTTCAAGGTTTGCCTTCAAAAGGACCTCCAATAGTGTGAATATATTATGTGATATGACAATTATAGTTAGTACGTGAATTTGTCACTAATTAATTAATACATTATTTTTTATGTAAATCCTTTAATATTTTACAGTTAATTGGACTGCAGAATAATGTGAAAATTAATATCGTGTATAAAAAATACATCTAATTATATACATTTACAATAATACCAAAATCATTTGAAAAGATTAAAAAAATTAATGAATAATACTTATAAATTTTAAAATAAAAAATGAGAAATTGTCCAACAAGTGAAACTCAAGTTTGGTTGCTCCAATGCAAATAATTGAGGATAGAAAACCCCATGCCGCTCTCTCACCTCTCCAACCAGATCATATGTGCAAACCTTTAAATTCATGCAAGTGGTTCTAATTTTGGCCCCATGTACAGTGTACATTTCAATACAAAAATTCAAGTGAAAGAGCTCCAATTTTGACACAACCCCAATAGCAATCGATCATGTTAATTAGGATAATTCAAATCCAATTCACTTTAAACAACAAGTTGAATCTACAGCTTTAATTTATAATTTGTTATTAAATTCAACAAAATTAGGTCACTAATAATAATACATCTTTTATAGACTGCAAAACAAATATTCTATCAATTAGTAGCGTAAAATATTAATTCATTATAACTATAATTATAATTAATCTTTAGTGGTTAGGACTTAGGACAATAATTGTCGGGGAATTGTTTGATAAACGATGGTCAAAACACATGACTTCATAGTTAGAATTGCGTGTGTCAAAGATGAAGCTGAAATTGAAGAATTTGTTTCCGTAATTAAGTCTATGTTGGCGGGCTGTCGTTTTCCAATGATTTCCAGAACTCAAATAGTCGTTTGGCGCCGAGTCCTTATCCCATTTGCTGAAACGACAATGCTACTTTAAGTCTTAAAGACATTTAAATGACAATTTTCTAATTTTTACTAATCAAGTAAAATATTGTTTAATAAAATTCGGAATTATCAGAAAATTAAATTAGGCTCTTATACTATACGATTCTTAAAAATCTTAGGTAAAATTTTACGTATAATTAATCTCTTCAGTAATCACTTTTTATCTCTTTATGCATTGTGTGCAGAAAATGTATTTTGCATCAAATAATATTTTCTTATTCACGACTCCTGCTCGAATTCAGATTCTTAATTAATTTTATAATTATCAAATTTGTTTAAATATTATTATTAAATTAAAACTCATTTAAATTTGATATAAGAGCCCAGTACAAGTCAGCATGAAATCAGGCACATTAATGAAACATTACTAAATTGAGTTGGTTTCTTATTAATTCTCACATCTAAGTTTGGATTTTCTTTCTTTTTGTTTTTTGGTTGCATTCGTGAGAAAATGGTAAGTTTGTTTTTTTTTTCTTATTTGAATTATCTTGAGTATCGATATATACACATGATTTTTCTTTGACTTCGAGTGTTGGAATGCCAAAATAAGATAAAGCCCAAAGAAAGTTTAACCATTTTCTTGATAAACTCAATTTATTAGATTAATTCAATTGTACAAAAATATATATATTAATTCATTAATTATTATATCTACATATATCAATAAATACAAATAAAATAATTAAATGCATATCATTATATGATTAAATTAATTTATAGATAATATTATAACAGAGAATTTTTAAACTCTCTTATCTCACTTAATACATAACATTAAAATCATAAATTTTCAACTTTTTAATTGTTATCATAGCATGTTTACTCTGAAATTTTGCCAAGTTCACCATAACATATCATGAAGTTCAACTTTATTTTCCTAGGATAGGGAATAGCTAAAATTTAAAGGATATAGAGTCCCATGTTCGTCGCAGTTGAAGTGGAAAAAAATGGGCCTTAGATTCCAATTTTTACCATCCATCGAGAACAATAAGAAAAACAAATAAACCATGGGAGTCAAGAAGAAGAAAAATTCGTCAACTTAGAACATATATATTACGAATCATAATTCTCCACCTAACCTCTCACACTTATTGACATTTCTGGTCTCCAGTTTGCTTTAACAACGTGAATAAAGAAAAACAGGGAATTCCTTTGTGTCTGCTTATTCATAAAAACAGCAAAAAGCTACACAATAGTAAAATGAAATCATGACAAAATACTAATCTTAAAGTGCCAACGTAGTTCTTTTTTTTTTCTTTTTTTTTGGTAGAAGCCAACGTAGTTCTTTAAGTCTCCAAGGGACGCACAGACATATACATATATATATATATATTTATAATATTAATTTTGTGTGGTATGGATCTACTGTATCCCCATATAACAAAAAGGAGCCGACTAAGCAGAAGAGGGGGGAAAATTGGGCATAATCGGAGAGATTTCTTGTCAAAAATGATTTCACACAATGACTGGTTACCATAAAAAAGATTCTCCATGGATGGTCCAAAACCTAAATACAAACACAGAGTGGGGACCCTTTACAGTTTTTTTAAGTAAGACCACACCATCTTCTCCCTCTCTCCTTACCACCTTCAATGGTGCTTAGAGAAACTCACTCCTATTATAATCCCATAGAGTTCCTCTACCCAACCCATTTATATTTCATTTTCTTTCTAACTAGGTCCTTGTAGCTCAAAAAAATAAAATATATATATTTTTTTATTTCATTCAGAAGTAAAACTCATTAGTGTTGTTAGTTTTATATAATTGGGTATAACTCTCTTCTTTTGGGCAACAGAAGAAGTACTCCTGACTTTGATTGCTGCTACTACCGTTGGATTATTTTGACTGAACCTTTTTCTTTCTCCCTTTATCAGTTCCTTTATTTCAGTGAGCTGTCCATTCTTTTTCAGTATAGTTGAAAATCTTAGCTTCATTAAAACACAAGGACAGAGAAATGGCTAAAGAGATGCAACCTAGCCACATGGAACTAGAAGGATATGAATTCGAAAACAGTGGAATTCGCAAGAACCTAGACGATGATGGTCGAGCTAAAAGAACCGGTATATATAAACTGACATATGTTCATTTCTTGATTTTTCATTTTTTTTCCTTTGCTTTCTATTGATTTTGTTGATGTTGGTGTTGAAGGGACATGGTTAACTGCGAGTGCACATATAATCACGGCTGTGATAGGATCAGGGGTGCTTTCTCTGGCATGGGCGATAGCTCAGTTGGGCTGGGTAGCTGGGCCAGTGATTCTGATGGCCTTCTCATTCATCACCTTCTTGACATCTACTCTTCTTGCAGATTGTTACAGGTCGCCTGATCCTGTCACCGGAAAGAGAAACTACACCTACATGGATGCTGTGAGAGCCAACTTAGGTGGTTGGAAAGTTGCTTTCTGTGGTGTGGCTCAGTATGTGAATTTAGTAGGAATCACCATCGGCTACACAATTACGGCATCTATTAGCATGGTGTAAGTGTGAATTAATTAATATGACATTTTTAATTTTTTTATATTAATTGCAATAGTTTAATTAATATGTGTCTAATTTGTTAATTAGGGCTGTGAAGAGGTCAAACTGTTTCCACAAACATGGGCATAAAGTGAAGTGCCATACATCAACCAATCCTTACATGATCGTATTTGCTTGCATCCAAATCGTGCTTAGCCAGATACCCAACTTCCACAACCTCTCATGGCTCTCAGTTCTTGCAGCAATTATGTCTTTCGCCTATTCTTCCATTTGCCTTGGACTCTCCATAGCTAAAGTAGCAGGTAAGACTACTACATAAATAATATTAATTTATACAATAAATCATTAGTGGCAGATATAATGGTCATGTTAACTATATGAAACAAATTAGCAATAATTTTAAATTTTATTCTTTATATATTTAAACGTTACAGTAACTTGCAACTGTGAGAACAGATGTAATGAGTGTTAATTTGCAGCCGTAAATCATAAGAATAGGTCCTTTTTTTTTAGTAGTGCAAATCAGACTTTTTATTTTTATTCTGATGACCTAATTAGAATTAAGGATATGATTGAAAATGAAGGTGGGGCAAATTCAAGAACGAGCATAACAGGAACGACTGTAGGGGTGGACGTGACAGCAGCACAGAAGATATGGAGAGCATTCCAAGCTATCGGGGACATCGCTTTTGCTTATGCTTACTCTACTGTTCTCATCGAGATACAGGTAAGTAATAAACTTATTTTTTTTAATAATTAAAAAAAATTATATTGACAACGTATAATAAAATTAAATAATTTTAAAGTCTACAAAATATATAAAAAAATAATAAAGTTATTATAATATAAAGAAAAATAGTAGCATGCTATAAATAATTTGACTTTTAGAATATATAAGCTCAGAACAAATATTGAACCGCCTTCCATAGCATGATAATTTTTGTACAAGAAAACTAAAAAAAATTTATACAATGACAACAATCTTCCATTAAAAAAAATTAATATGCATCCAATTTTATTTTAATCAAAAAACATAATAAATTTAAATCTGAGAAAAATATATCTAAAGATTTACTAAAAAATAATAAAAACACTTAAATAAAATAAGCTATATATATATAATAAAACAGTAGCAGATATTATATGATTTAACAAAAAGTTAAGGAATAACATAAATAATAAAAGCTAATAAATTCATATTTATTTATATTTGTAACTTTTATTTATCAAATTAATTATATATATGAGAGTTAAGTTCGAGTTGACGAAACATAATTAATAGAATCTGAAAATTGAAATGTGTGCCGCCGGATTAAATGTTAGCATGGCTTGTTTGCTGGTGGTCTAGATGACTAGATTTTAAAAAATGTTGTCTTCCGGACATTGGGTTGGCTTCAGTGCCTATGTATTACTACTATCACTTTTCTTATATGCTGTACGCTTTGAATTTATTAATCAGACAACATTTAAGAACCCATCAACTGATTCAGGATGAAATAGAGGTTGGAATATATATTTTTTTTAATTTTTTATGAAAAGTCAATATAAAACACTAATGATTTGCATTGATTTTGTGAAGTTGACTTTTCATATACGTTCAGTAAATTATGGACCCCACAACTATCCCATAATGAAAAAGTTAAATAATTTGAGAGTTAAGCTTTATGGTTTTCTAGAGTGTATATATATATATATATAAATTAAATTATTTTGAACCAAAATAATATACATTAAATTATTTTATAATATAAATATAATTATTTGGAAAAAAAAACATTTCCAAAAGTTATAATAAATATAACAATTAAACGTGGTCATTTTAAATTACCGCACGTAAATTGTATGGGTTAACAACTTCTCGTGAACTCTCAACTCAAGGAAACTCTTTCTGTCCTAATGGGAGTTGGAGTTTTCTGGCGGTAAAGTTGTTGGGTTGTTGTCTTCTAGAGATATTAGTCATGGTCCTCAATCATGGACCATATTTTAAAAAAGAAAAAGAAAGAATGTTGGACCACGTTGCAAAATTTGGGCCAATAAACAAAATAGCTTTTTGAGAAAGAGACCAAAGCCCATTTTGTACTCTTACTCATTGTGTCTCTGTCTTGCATCAGCGTCTGAACAACCGAATAACCGATCATCCAATCTCTATTATTAAAAGTTTGTCTCATGCAGTGAGTGAAGCCCCTTGCAGTGTTCTGAGTTCTGATCATAAAAGAGAATAAGAAGCCCCTTGTAGTGGTTTTTTGTCGCTTCATTAAAAAAAAATCCTTATCAATATCCTATGCAGTGGGATTTTTCGTTGGTTTATTTTCGGGTCATTTTGAGCAACTCTCATCATACGCACGCCAATTGGGATTGTTAATGTTTTGAACATGATTCTTTTTTCTAATTTCAAATGCGGTTAAAAACGCAAAAATCCAACTCAATTAAATGATCATACTAAATTGCAGGACACTATTAAATCAGGTCCTACTTCAGAAAACAAAACTATGAAGAGGGCATCCTTTATCGGCATTGTAACAACCACCATGTTCTATGTTCTATGCGGTTGTGTTGGGTATGCAGCATTTGGAAATGATGCACCTGGTAATTTCCTTACTGGTTTTGGATTCTATGAACCTTTTTGGCTAATCGACTTTGCCAACGTGTGCATCGCCATCCACCTTGTCGGAGCCTACCAGGTAAGTATCTGTGAGAACTACTAGATGTCTAGTAATTTCACTTATCTGGAGTTACTTAGGTGGTCTATCTAAAATGATTCAAATGCCCAGGTGTTCTGCCAACCAGTGTTCAATTTCGTGGAGAGAAATTGCCACATGCAGTGGCCGAAGAACAAGTTCATAACAAGTGAGCATGTCATTAACATTCCAATGTATGGGGTGTATTACCTCAACTCATTCCGCCTGGTGTGGAGAACCGTATATGTCATAGTGACAGCAGTGGTAGCCATGATCTTCCCATTCTTCAATGACTTCCTGGGTCTTCTTGGGGCAGCAGCATTCTGGCCTTTGACAGTTTATTTTCCTATCAAGATGTACATTGCACGCACAAAAATGCGTAAATTCTCTTTCACATGGACATGGCTGAAAATATTGAGCTTGGCATGCTTGGTCGTATCACTTGTTGCTGGAGCTGGATCAATTGAAGGTCTGATCAACTCTGTCAAGACCTACAAGCCTTTCCAATCTGAGCAATAATCCATTACCATAATGCATTTGCTAAAAGCACCAAGGTAAAATTTTTCAGTAGTAGATAATTAATCAGGTCTTTATTTTCATTCCCTAGTGTTCTACTGTATGAAAACACTAGTATTACTCTATCAATTCGCAGCAGTAAAGCCTGCTTAGTGCTTATTCATTTTGCCAACAGCAGTTTCAGTTCATCATAACTAATAAAAACTATGGCGGACGAAGAATAACCATTTAACCATCACAACATGATGCAAATGTCTGACTGGTATCGAAAGTGTTAAGTAGGCTGTTGCATAATTTGCATAACAATATTAACCTAGTTCCTGCAAATCAGTCAGTACATGCATAAACATATTTCGTAACATCAATTCCCAAACAGCAGCACCTGGCATATAATCATCGAGTCAAAACTGTCAAATATCCAGAAGTTAAAACTTATCCTCATCCAATAATCAGCAGTTCAAAAATATTTCACTTGAGAAAAGTTATCTTTCCGCTCCTTTAAACCAGCTAAAAGCCAACAAAACGACAATTGGACTCGTTTCTAAATGCTCAAATGCAAGGATCTGTGCAGCCACATTCATAAATTTTGCAGCAAAAAACTAACATAGTAACATTAACATTAATAGTCTCACAAGAAATTCTATTTTAATCACCAGTGAGGATAAAAATGAATGTTTTGAAGGCTCAAACCAAATTACTTCATATGCTTGCATATTTGGCTTACACATTTTGAAAATCATTGTCAACATGTGACCAAAATCCAACCAAGTCAATAACACATTTTGGTGCTAAGACTTGAAGAACTAAAAGAACACACTTTATACTTAGGTCCAAGGTAAAATATCTTCTTTATTGATTTTATTGAAACAGAACTAACAGATTTTAAAGCCAATATATCATTCATAAAAGAAGACACTGAATTCTTCCCAAGGACTCTCATCTCATGGACTAAACCATAGAATTCTATGGTTAATATTTTGTCATAAGTTTCCATATAAGACTGACACGTCACTTCTAGCCCTACAAGAATGTATAAAAATAAAAAAGGAATCACGTCATGTGGGCAATCCTTTCAGTTTGGGACTCAGATAATTTAAGCATTAAACAGTTTCTCTTCTACAAAGACTACTGCATGTCACTGGCTTCATAGATTCAAAATTGAAATGATTTCAATATAATGGTTTGTTATATGGGACGTCACAAGAGAAAATAAGCCCACAGATGCTGAAAGAAAAATGTATTTCCAGGTATCCTGAAACATTAAAACAAAATGTAACATATCCTCTAGAAGCACTATATCAAAAATAATCAAGAACAAGCCATAATTATGGCAATTTAATATCTAAAGGAAGTGGTCAAATAATCTATTTGATTCACCACCATTGCCTTTCCTTTTTCCCCCCTTCAGTAACAAATTCATGCCAGCTAGTACAGTGGTTCGTCTAACAATGGGAAGGATAGCCTACGCATATACTCAGTAGCCAACAAACAAAAAATCAAGGACCTCAGAGAACTAATATACTAGTTAAATGTTTTTGGAATTCTAAATGAGACCATGTCACTGCTAGTAAAATGTGAAGATTGCAATATTGCTTCTTCTAACATTTGACGAAGTTTTAGTGAGTTCATCCAATGTGGTGAACATATTTTCATAAGCAAACATGCATATAAATAAGATGAGACAGCATTAAATCAGAGATGTTCCTTACAATGCACTAAAAATTTATTATCCAAACAAAATCAAACTGCAGATTTTGTATGCCAACTCGTACAGGATACCAGAGGTACAATTTTATCACTTGCATCTCTTCACATGAGATCGAACATGTATGCCAGCCAACAAGATACTAAACTATCTGAAAAGTATGTCATCTATTCACCAATAATTTCAGACGGGTTTCACTGTACTAAAAAACAGCCAAATTAGACTTGAGGCAATCCCAATCTTCAGGAGGTGGAGATTATCAAGTTTCAATGGTTATTAAACTACTTCTGCAAACTGTAAAATAAGTAGAGAAGTTTAATCATTAGAAGCTTTCATCAATAGAATACAAATATGTGAATATGCTCAATGTTTAATCACCAACCCAGAGCCCAAGAGAGGGGGTCAGCAAAGAGAGAAGATGCTTGCAATATATTACCTTATGTTAACAATCAAGCAGCCTCTCTTTCACTCATCACAAACGCTTGAATAAGACTCTGAGCTGCATGAGTTTGTTCAGGTGTACCAGATATTATAATTGCAGTTTCTGCTGCTCCAGGCTTTGGCTCAGTAACTGTAATTTTAGCATCTGAAATCTAAAACAAAATCAAACAAATTGGGAATTTTAAAGCCAAGATCAAAACTTCAAGTCATCAATAGAAAATTTATTAAATATTAATTCAGTCTAGATCGACTTTTTTAAAGTTTGCATATATGCGTTGTCTAGAAAGCTGAGAAAGCTCTGAGAGTATGGAAGTAAATATCATTTAATTGTGCAGCAAGAAGAACATTTATCAAGGGAAACTAAAAACTAAGCCCAGCTAAATACTGGCAGAGAAATAAGCTGTTAACTGAATGATGAGACAACAGATATATTTAAAGGACTTAATCAAGCATTGGCTGACCAGTTTTAGGTATTTCTACCAGTAGACAGTAAGCACAAAGACCAAGGATAGATTAAGCCCTTAGCACAAGTTAAAAAAAGGTCGAACGAATACAGATGCATTAATCAATTGAAGAAGATCCACATTCTTCAACGAGACAGTTATTGTTGATTATATCCTCAGGTTTCCCTATTAAAATACATAGCCAATACCTTATATTTTATAGTCGTAAATACTTTAAAGTTTAATGGCTTCTTTTCTTTAAGCCAAATCTAACATCTTTTTGGCCAAAGGACCCAGATTTAAGAAATGTCATAGCAAACGAGAAATTAGTTCAAAACTGGATCTCTGACACTTTCAATGCAACAAAATAAATTGTAACAAAATCCTTCATTACTTTGATGAAATATTGCAATCACTGGTATGTGATTCATTTAGGTTGATTAGGCAGCCTATTTATGGTCTCAAGTGGAACTTGAGAAACACACAAATCTATCTCATGATTCAGAATTCACCAATACAAAGATACTCCGATCTCTCTCTCTCCCCAACATGTGTATGACTGAGTTTAATGTAAACCTGATATACTCACATGCTGACAAAAACTTATATAAGGTGATGACTTTACTTGGAAACTCGCTTTAGCCTCCATGCAACCTGTAACTAGATTACCCAGAAAAGAACATACCTGGCGAATTTGTCTCAAACATGCACCATCTTCTCCATATATTGCAGGAACCACAGAACGAGGAACAACAACTTCAACAGTAGTACTTGTGATAATAGCTGGCTGGTTTACCCTACAAAGACATAATAAAAGATCATAAGAAAATATTATAGAAAATCACAGGTGAATAATTCAAATTGAAACCCTGGACCATAATAAAGAATTCAATGAACTACAATCTACATACCCTCCAAAACCTGACATTCTTCTTTGGGGAGGTCCTCCAAAGTCAGGGAAGCCCATAGGTGCACCACCTTCAATAATTCCCTGCAAGCCAGTTCAGGAAAGACAGTGAAGTCACAGCTTGCACAAATTGTTTCTTCAAAGAATTGTTAATATTGCTCCCAAGTACCAAAGCTTGAAATTGCCTAATTCAGTATGTAGCCAGCATATGAGTAAAACTTTATGCATAATCCAATGAAAGCTCATATCAGACCAGAAAATAAAATAAAATTGTTGCTCACCTGAGGACCCCAAGGTTTTCTTTCAGATACATGCAGAGGCATGCCTGGTCTATGAATATTGTGCATGAAAGGAGAATGATCATCATGATGATGAAAACCATCAAGTGGAGGTGGACCAACCATGCCATCAAAATTGTGAAATGTGTGGAACGGAGGTGACAGTTCCCTTCTTCCCATATACGGAGGAAATGGAGGCATTTGATCCAGAAAAGCAGGATTGGAAGGATGGTCTATAGAGGGATATAAATCGCGGAAGAAATGATTGCGTAACCTGGCGGTTATCCGTAAAAGTGCTTCTTGAACTACTTCATGATCCCCATGTATCTGTCCAAATAGAAAATATTCACTTGTATGCAAAAATTTTAATACTAAAAACTAGAGCTATATAAAAAAAATTTAAAAAAATCCTGAACTTGGCATTTTTTTCAATTCCTAGTCTTTTTATAATTAGCAATTTTAGCCTAATCCCTAACACCAATAGCAATTTTTAACCAATAAAGTGAATTATAACTGAAACATATGTGAAAACTAACAAAATTACCTTAATAAGCAACATAAATATTCTGTTACTTATTTCCAACACTAATAACAAATAATATTATATTCTTAAAAAGAAATTCTATTCTAAATAAATTTATGTTTTTTATTGATCAATTATTAGAAAAAAAAAAGTAATATAAATAATAATTGGACACAAATATATACTTTTTTTCCAACTGATGGAACTAAATGGGGTTTATACTTTCTTCCCCTTACTAAATTGGCCAATTGAGAAACAAGCAGTTGTTAGGCCTTTTTTTTTTATTTGCTTGTCAGGAAATACGAAAATAACATCACAAAGGGGCAGCTCAGTAGACAAAATATGACCAATTTTTTCAAGCTAAATAAAATAGAAAAGAAGAATGCACCTGAACCACTTCTTCATTTTCTGAAGCAAATTTAGGAACTTGATCCTTCCCCAATATTCGAATATACGCCCCAGTTGACTTCCTCATTTCTGCCATGATGGCACCACCCTTGCCAAGAAGACAACCAATTTGATTAGAGGCGACAAGGAGCCTTGCAATCACAGTCTTCTCCTTGCCATCAGTTAATGGCAAAGCCCTAGCAATCCTAGCTTGCACACGTAGAACTGCATCTTGTACAGCCGATATCCTATCATCTGGATGCTGCAACAGTTGGTTTGTTGTCAGCACAATATAAATGAATGATCAATAGAAAGCCAAAATGCTACACTTATCACAAGCAAGCATTACTAGAACCATACCGCCGGACCAGATATGACGATAATGCGATCCTCAGAATCCGGAATCCCTTCCAAAACTTTGATCTCACAGCCTGTTTCTTGCTGAAGGCTTTTTATTATTGTTCCTCCTTTTCCAATGACACCTCCTACCTTCTCATCTAGACACAATAAACGGAAGGTTACCATATCTGGAGCATGCCTCATTCGACCAGGCATACCACCTTCATGAAAATCCCGAGGCCCAGCACCATAAGTTGGACCCCGAGCATTAAAAGAATGGTATGGTGGTGGATATGTGTCTGTCCTAGGAAGAGAATGACCAAAGGAATGAGATGAAGGCCCTGTAGAATTGGCAGTGAAAGAATCATGATCCTTTGGTGGATTTTCCAAAAGCTGCTGAGCAACTGATTGAAGAGCTTTCCTAACAGTATCAACCTCTCCTGTGATCTGCAGCATAATCACAGAATAAATTGGAAAAACATGAATTCACAAAAAGACAAAAAAAAATGCAGCTTAGAAAAGTTCAGATATAGACTCATTTCATTTGTCAATAACACCAATCAATCATGACCTACTTCTGTTAAGGATACAGTCCTAATCTTGAAGTACCTACATACTGAGTGAGAAGTAGGTACACAATATAGGGATGATACATAGCATTTAGCTGAAGATTGCAGGAGCCACTCAAAATGACTAGTGGTCTGCCTGATAACCAGCAAATCAATAATTGTCTAAATTATAATATGATGCCCGCAAAAAATTTTCCTTTCTCATGATCAATCCAATTTGATGGGTCTGCTGTCCTCCCCCATATAAGAGTGCCCCAACCCACCAGAAAATAAATAAATAAATAAATAAAAATAAAAATAATAAAGTAAAAGAACACCCCAAATAATTAAAGCAGATTTAGAAAATAGATCACATAATGGTAAAAGGAATACAGGAAGCACAGAAATGTGAAGAAGTGTCATCTCTGCCTATGTTATAAGCATAATGCCTAGCAATGCAAATAAAAGGTTACACTAAGCACACAAAAGTTAAAACAGAAGAAGAAGAAAAAAGCGAAACGGGTCGAGTTCACTACAGATGCCAAGATGCAAGGTGCAAATTTATTACTTTCCAGTACTGATTCGACAAATTGTCATCTGAGATCAGTAATCCAAATTCCCAAAGTGATATTGTCTTTTTTGAAGTAATACAAAAAGGTGAAGTACAATTAACTGGTTCTAACAAAAAAGTGGCCATCACATTCTAACTTCCAACGGAACCATTAACACAGGCTATTTTCAAGCCCATTCCCTTATGAATTTTCAATGCTAAATTCTACATTCCCTTTGGTATTTCATGTAGCTTAGAATTGTAACCCCCTTTTGTACATGGTGATTGAAAAGTCTGCAGTGATCTACATCTCCAACAAAGAATCAATAGGAAAAATTCAACATTTAGTTACCTGAACTAGTTCATCAGAAGGTGATGCACAAGGAGGAACTTTATCCCTGGGAAGAATCCGAATCTGTGCCCCACTTTCTGCTGACATTTGCTTTATTACACTGCCACCCTTCCCCAAAAGGCAGCCAACTTGACTGGAGAGCACAAGTAACCTCAAAATGAACATAGAAGGCTTGTGCTTCTCCTCATCCCCTCCATCTGTCTCTGGTTCTGGTTCAAGCATTCTTTCAAAAACAAGTACCAAAGCTTTCTGCAGGGATGAGATTTCCTTTACAGACTTCAATGATTCTTCTGCAGGAGCAGCATCCTTACTTTCATCATCATCATCTCCGTGATCCTTTTTATCATCATCCTCTTCAGCCACATTAGCCTCTTTGCCACCATCCCCTCCATTAGGTTCAGTATTAACTTCCAACTCCTTATCAGAACCCATAATAACAACTACCCTCTCATCGCATCCAGGGACGCTTTCCTCAATTCTGACTTTTGCACCAGTTTCTTGACGGATTTGTGATATGATGGCACCACCTTTACCAATAATGCCTCCTGTTTTGGAAGCAGGACAGAGTATTCGGAAAAGTACACCAGATGGAGAGGATTTCAAGGGTCGATTAGGGGAATTACGACTGGCTGTCTTTTGCCACTTTCCTTTTCCAGTCGTTTCTGAAAAGCTCCGATCATGCGGCCTCTTAGCAGGTGTCAATGCAGAAGACATGCCCACAGATTTTCAGCAAGCCCTGATTCTCTGCAACTTGCACAACATTAATAAGACAATAGAAAAAGTCATGGAGAAACATTAAAAATGAGAACTATCATGATCAAGAATCATAAACCAGAAAGATGCAGAAGGTCTTGAATATATGGAAACCAAAGACAATTTAATTATAAGAAAATAAGTGACTTTCTATAATGATTCTATATGAAATTTTTTCGCTAAAAAAACTGTTTTCTTTTTTTACTCTAGAATAGCCCCACTGATAATTACTTTGCATACAACTTGTAATTAAATCTTGCTATTTTCATCATGGGAACTGAACCCCTGTCTTCATATTTCTAAAAATATTCTAATTACCGCATAGAAAGCATGCCCTGATCCCTATAAGTTACAAAAAGGATACCCATCAATGCTTATTTGTCAGAAATGCTAAATAATGATATGAATTTAAGTAAAAAATCAGCCCAATATTGGCATAGAGGAAAAAAAAAATCAAATTCACGTGAAATACTGCAGAGAGATTGTATAGTATGGGTAATTAGTTTTACTGTCCTAACTATGGGGAATTATTTCAAAGACGTTAATGAACAATACATGTTTTCATCTTTCTGAAGGAGATTCCAAAAACAAAATCCTTCAAATTTCTAAGTTCCAATATTAAATTATCAACAAAAGCAAAATAAGTTCGCTTATTATGTTTCCCACTCCATCATCAAACAGAAATAAACACAAATGGTTAGGGTGGGTCTGAAGCCCAGAGGTCCAATGCCATATAATTTTCTTATTCTCACTCCTGAAGCAATATACTGATTATCGCCATAGAGTACTCTGCGGTAACTCTGGTTTTCACTACAAGCCACGACTAAAAATGTTGAAGTAAAATGCTAGCTTAACATACAAAATCGAACTCAAAATCCGTTTACTTGCTCGTTAAATGCAGTTATGTAAGCTTGCCGATAAAATGAAGAATAACTTCAATGTCCCAAAACTGAGAAAACATAGGCATTCATAATGCATAAAATAATGTAAAAAACAATGAATTGCCATTACCGATTCAGTATACTTACACGTTCTTTGTGATTCTGCTGAGAATTTTTGTAGCTTTCCCCCGACTCTGTTTGCTAAAATTAGGTCTTTTAATAGAAATATCGTACAGAGAATGAGAAATTAGAAGTACGAAATGATAATGAACCGGTTACTGCAACCCGCAACCTCGTTCGTTTAAAGGTTATTATTTAGGTGTAGTTTCGGATTCCCGTCCCATGCGATGAAAATACTTCATTTATTGGCATAGTTTATGTAAATTCTCCCCACCATACTTACGCTTTTATTATCTTATTATTTATTAATGAAAATAAAAACATTTACAAATCTTATTGAATTTTAAATTATTTACAAAAAGTATGGTTTGCCTGTAAGAGATTAATTTCTGATATAGAAAATGTCAAAATAAATATTTATTTTTTAATCACATTTTTTCTGTGTAAAAATATTTTATTACACTTACAAGTAGTGTAGAGATTCTTACTGCAATTGATGTTGAAAGTAAATGATAAACTGATAATTAAATGGTAGATATCAAATATTTTAATTGTTATAAATTAGTAGTACAAATTTTAAAAATGTTACAATATAATATCTAAAGTTAGCATCCGGTTAAAAAAAATATCAAGTAGTCAGAATGTGCAAACTTTTCCGCCTCATATTCTTCTTATTGAAAACTGATTTTAGGTATTATATTGCAATATTGCCAAAAATTTTGGTACCAGTCTATAATAATTAAAAAAATTTATACCAATTTGTAACAAAGTAATAAATTTTGATTCCATTTATATAATTAACCTGATAAATATTTATTATTATTATAAAGTTTTGATATTTATACTTCTAATAGATGAAATTAGATGATATGGGTATTTTCACCCTTAAATAGAGGTTTCAAATTTAAATTACAGTATGAAGTGTTTTTAAAATTTGAGAGTGAGTAATTTTATTTCTTAATTGGTTTATCTAGTGCAAATTGGATAGTTGAAACAAAAAAATATATATTTATAATTATAATAATTTTATTTACTGAAAAAAACACTATATTTTAATTTTTTTTAAAATGATGTTTTTTCAGATAATAAACCCAAAAATATGAAAATATCATTAATGGCTCTTATAAATTATGCTATAAAATAAATATATGTAAAAATCAGTGTTAAAATCATGGTTTTTAAATCTTAACTTAATTGCCTAGTTAGATTCATATATACAAAAACAAAAATGGGTTTCTACTTTGATGTGATCAATGTGAATATTTTTTTTTTTAAATAAAACATATGAAAAACTCTTCAAATTGGCTGGTTGGATCTTGACCGGATTGACTCAAGAACCTATTGAGAAAATAATTAGAGTTTACTTGCATTTCATATTTTCATATTTATTTGAATTTAATATTCCACAATTATAGGTGACATGAATTCGCTTGTATCTCTCATTTTTATATATATTTGAAACTAGCTGTGTGTTTTGTGCTTTGCGTGCGAGAGAGAAAAAATAAATGTAATTATTTTAAGCAAAACTCTTATTTGTTGTTAAACTATTAAGAATTTTTAAAAAAGAAGAAAATTATAATAACTTAATGATATAAATAAAAAAAGGTTTAAATATAAAGAAATAGAGTTTATAAATAAATAAAATTTTAGTATTTTATTAAAATCTAATTACTAGCTAAATAAATTTATATAATTAAAATATTATTTTAATAGAATTGAATTTTTAATATATTAATAGAAGGTAATATTTGCACTAAAAAAAGATATTAGATTTAAAAAAAATTAAAAAATATATAAGAAAAGAGTGTTAGTATCTCTTTTGACTCTACTTTATATTAAAATATGATTATTTTTTTATATTTTAAGTGAATTTTATATTTTCACATTTACCATCAAATTATCAATGCATATGATAAAATATAATTATTTTGATGGATTTGTGTTTATTTATGTGGTCAATTTTCCTTTATAAAATTTTCATTTGTCACATAAATTATTCAACTCATAAAAAGGAAAGTAAAATTGTAATAATATAAACAATTTTTAATTCAATTTTTTTTAAAAAAATATAACTTAAAAAGTTGCAGGTTTTCTTTGGGCCGAATGAGGTGAAAGGGTGGATTAGAGCCCACAGCTCAGTGTAAACTGCGGCTACTTAACCGACAAGTCATCAAGTCGCTTCCGCCTAAAATATTTCTTAACGTTTTATTGTCCAAATTCATAACAAGTACATGCTTGTATCCCATATTATCCGAAATACCCTTATAAAAATACGATAATTAGTTCATAACCGCGCTAGCTATCAATATAGAGCTAAGGGTATTTCAGTAAAGTGAAAAATATTACCCCAATTTCTGACTTTCTTCCAATGCAGCCGCTATAAATATTGGCTTCACATTTGGACTGTAGTTGATTCTGCCGGTTCTTGTAGATTTCATTCGCTCTACCAGCTAGTGGTGTTAAGCTATGGCTAATGAACCTCAGAACGTGGTGGAATCCATCGGGGTTAGGGCTCCCTCGAAATCAGCCTCGGCATCTTCCTCTTCGTCGTCGCGGCGAGAGATTCCTATCTGCCGCGGGACTCAGGCGATGGACTGCTGTTCTGCCAAATTAATGTCGCAGAATCATGGCAACTATAAATGCAGTGAGCCGCCTGTTCGCTTTATGTACTTCAATCACGACGGCTCTTGGTTGGATTTCCCCGCCGGAGTTCTCAGCTCTCTCAAATCTGCTTTTTTGGAGCGTAAGCCCTTCGTTGACTTGTCTATTTGTGGCTCCAGGTATGTTTTTGATTTATTGGGCATGTTGCAGACTGATTTTGAGTCTGGCTGTCAAAGATCGATTGCGTGGATTGATGATAAAGGCAAGTGTTTTTTCCCTAAAGTGTTTGTCGGCGATGATTTTGATGATAAATTGGAGAAATTGGCGAAACCTAAGATCGAGATTGAAATTCAAATTGATAACAACAATTCCGTCAAGCGAATTACGGAAGAGGTCAATAAGGAAGAGCCCAAGGTGAGTTCGAAGCAAGAGCAAGATGATGTTTTGAAATGCCAGCGTTTAAATTTGCCAGATGTAGGAACATCGAGATGGCCCAATGCCAGGTTATTGACTGAAGGCGAAAAAGTTTATTCGATGGTGAGGGATTTTTTTTTATCTGGGACGGGGGAAGTTGATCCTGGTGCTACAATTACCGCAATTCATCAATGCACGCGCGAAGGTCATTTGGAGAAGGCGCGTTATGAGGTTTTCCAAAAGCAGGTTGAAATCACAAGGGCCGCGCGCAATGTGTCTAATACGGTATACGCTTGGCATGGTGCATCGGCGAAAGGTGTGGAGAGCATTTTGGAGCACGGGTTTGGGCTGCCTAGTAAGGTTTGGGCGCCTGAAGTTTATGGGATTGGTGTTTATCTATCTCCTGTGGGATTGCCCCATATAAGGTAACATTAGTTTAAGTTGAAGTTACCAAATTGTTGTCCCCATCCAGCAGTTATGAGTGCGATTCATAAGATTTTTGGCTTTTGGAGATTTGATACTCTGTAAATTTCACGCAGTTCAAAGATGTCAGAGGTGGATGGCAATGGCGAAAAGCACGTTTTACTTTGTAGAGTTAAATTGGGTAACGTTGAGAAAGTGGAGGCAGGGTCTCAGCAAAATTGTCCCTCTAGCATCGATTTTGATACTGGTGCTGATGAACCGAACAATCCCAAGTGGTATGTTGTCTGGTCAAGTTCTATGAGCAGGCACATTATCCCCGAGTGTGTTGTGAGCTTCAAATCTTCACGTCATGTTCAAGGTAAATGTTGGTTCCCTTTGTAATTGCAGTTGGGATTTGATAGTTCTTTTAGGATGGCTATTTTATTGATGTTATTTATTAGGCCAAGTGAAAGGATCGAATTGTATGAAATATTCCCTTGACAAATTATTTTTGAAGATGAGGAATTTGCTCCCTTCCACCAAGATTCGGGAAGTGGTGTCTTTATATGATAAATTCAGGGTAAGAAAGGCATTCACATCTGTTGTTGTACTATTTTCACGTTTTTCATTGTTTCCTTAGGGAAAATTAGGTGAATAATGATGCATCATTATGAATCCTATATGCATTATTACAGGCGGGTGCTTTGGCTAGGCATATGTTTGTTAAGCAGTTGAGACTGATTGCGGGGGACGAGGTGCTGCTCTCCACTATTAGGGAGATTCGTGTCCCAGAATGAGGTTTTCTTGGTATTTTTTTTTTTAAAAAAAAGCCTGATGAATTTATGTGATGTTAAGTTGTAGGATTTCCATTAGCAATTGATGGCCTCAAAAAACTATTCCATGCCGTGCTATCCCTCCCTCTGTCTCTTATAAAAGGAAAAAAAAGGTGTAGCAGACATAAAAGAACTTTTTTAATGTTTTTCTCCCAATATAATGTAGCAGCATATCGGAAAAATTGTCAATGTTTTAGTGTTTATACGATGATTATAATCTTAACTTTTTGCTGTTCAGACACTTGAGGCCATTGAAGGTGCATAAATTTGATATGAGAAAGTTGAGATTAAGAAATACCATGTTCCATCAATTGGGTGCATGCAATGAGACACCTGTGTAGCTTTGAGTTTTCAGTGACAATTCTCAGAGAACTTGAATTTCTTCCAATAATATTTTTGAATTTAATGCTTGTTTGGCACAACTATGCATCATGCAAGAATGAATTCTTGCATCTGTTTCATTTCTTTCGCATACAACAACCCTCTCATTATTGTGTTAATGAGTCTTGAGAGAATACCATGAGTGTATGGGAAGAGGTTAAATTTTAAATTGATTATATCTTACTATAATTACTGTGAACATGATTGTTACCTTTTTATTATAGAGGTGATTACCATAAGAACCTGGATGGTTGGGATTTTATCCAGTTCATTTCTTTTGTTATGTTCATTTATCTAAAAATTACAGTAATCAAGGTTTTCCTTAATATGAAATACTTCTATAACCCTTTTTTTGGGCTTTATTTAGCATATTGTTATATACTAGATGTGATATTTGGGAAATTAATATCAGTTATGTGAAGTGTGATAAAAAGGATGAGAAGAATCTTCTGAATAATATTCTTTTGCAAGATCCTTTCCCTATGATTTTTAAAGATCACCTGACAAAAAAGCAATGAATTATCAATTACAATGATTAAACTTGTTTTTATATATTTGTGGCAACCAGGACAGAAGAATCAATTTTTTTGCAATTGGATCATTTCTTCTTCAAAGAAGTAAAAATTAGCAGCACTTAGCATTTGCTTTTGTAATTTCACAGAAAACAGTTTCATTTTATTTTGGTATACGATTTTATTAATATACTTGTGTGTCGGTATGTAAAGAAAGAAAAAGGGATTGTGACAGTGATTTTCAAATGTGAAGTTGCAAGGAATAAGGTTTTTTCTGTGGTTAAATAATAACACATCTACATTGTGGAATATTGATTCTGGGGTCATGGCAGCAGCAATCTGATGTGGGAACTTTCATGTTAGCAGAATGAGATTAGAAATGCTACCTGAGCTATGATCAATACTTTATGGACCATGGAACCTTGCAAGAGTACTGGTTTTAGACTCCATTGGTTCGTATATACTCCCACCTGTTTTATTCATTATATATGTATCTTGCCGGATTCTATATATGATGTTACATATATTGGAATTTAGGTTCTATTTACTTTTGTTATTGCATTTCAGGAAATATTAGCCGAGGCTAATATGGTAAGGTGTGCTATTGTAACCAAGTTATATTGAAGCTTGTAAATTAAGGTAAAGCAGGGTTGTAAAAATTTATACACCTAGTATAAGTTTATGCTTTTGTGAATGGTTTTAGGTAAATACATAAAGAAGCTGCCATCAGTGTAAACTGGAAATGTTTCTCTGTATTGTGCTCATATCTTATGGGGTGAATTTCATTATATTGAGCAACATGTACTTTTGACATGCTGTTTTGCTCAATTGTATGAATTTGCTATCCTTGCATAGTGGACCTGTTGGTTGTAGAGCTTATTGTTGGCTTGATGTGAAACCATAAATTAATTTGTTGTTCTATCTTTACTCTTTAGTAATGTAATTAATGTGTTTTGGCTTGGGTACATAACTTTTTGTTCCATTGTTTTTTACATTGCTAGAAAAGATTATGCCCTTGTAACTCGTGTTCTTTTATTGTGCAACACGTATGAATTAGGATTAGAAGAAAGTCTGGAACAAGAAGACAGTTCCACAGTTGTAAATATCCAAAGTCTTGATGATCTGAGAGCTTGTGCTGATTGTTTGTGAGGCTTAAGAATAGTTCCTAAGGAGTATATGTTATTGAGTGGGAGGTATACATGACCCTGCCCCAACTTTCTCCCTCAGAATAGGATTTTTGATATTTTTTATGGAACTTATCATGCTTCAATGCTTCATTTTAACCATCTTTTGGGGAGAAAAGGAGGTCCATGTTAGGAAGAGACTGCATTACTACTGATCATGAGACATATAACCATGAAAAAATAATTTTTTTTCTCTGAGTTCTTGTCTTAGTTTTTTTCAGCTGCTAAAGCTTACATTAAACCATTCATATTGTCACGTCCGTCAATTTAGGTCACGGTCGATACGGGTGTTTCGTGACTGGACGCGCCGGACCTACTTGAGTCGTGCGCATGCGGACCGGAATTGAACCGATATGACCGAAGTCTAAATTGGGACCGAAAATAAATGAGAGATTTTATTTTAAACATGTTATGCTGAAAATTTTACGAAAATCAATAAAAAATGATGTTAGAACTGTAAAATATGTGATTTTTGTACTGTTAGCAAATCGCGAACCGAGTACACCGGGACGTAAAGAATATTAAGGTGGATTCTCAGGTACAATTTGGGATCAAAAATCAATTGTTTAGGGCACCAAATTAAAGAGACAAAATTTAACATACGGTACCATAAAAATGCTCGGAAAAATGTTATTTTTGCTCCGGTACTCCAATTTTAAAACCGAACATATCAGAACATAGAGAAAATTAATTAATGAATAATGATATATTTAATTGTTGAAGATTAAATTGTTCCGGACTTAGAATTAGAGAATTTAACAAATGTGGAATAATAATAATAATAATTGAAAAAAAAAAGAGAAGAAGAAAATTGATTTTCGGTTAAAGAGAGAAAAAGAAAAGATAAAGAAATGATTGATGGGAAATCTCTCAATCACCATCATATTTAATAAAGTCATAGTAACCAAATGTAAAGTTAACTAAGGAATTGCATGTGAACCAAAAAGAAGAACCGGTCATGGTTAGGGTGCACTCTTTCCATTTCTTTCTCAATATATTAACCATAATATCATCCATGATACACATATGTGGTGCAACGGCCAGCCAAAACTATAGAAAGTTAAGAATGCATGAAGGAAGAGCTAGTTCCATATCTTCTATTGAAAGATTTATTATGTTCTATTGATGATACTTGGAATGCCTTGATAATTGCAATTTACTGGGCAGACTGAGATCGTTGTCTCCCCAGCTATGAGAGATTTATATTGGAGGAACTTTAGCAATAATTTTGGCCAACAGGTAGCAACTGGAGGTGCTCTTCTCCAGCCCCTCAGGTATGAGTTCAGTGTTGGAAGAACTTTAGTCAATTCTGGCCAACTGCCAACACCCTCTTCTTCGTGATGGATATTATCCGTCTTGTTGTCAACTGAAAACATCAGTATTGTTTTGCAGGCTGAATTCCTGTTTTATCGCATTTATCTTGTTGATGGGAACTCATGTCCCGTGTAAATAGTCGAGAATTTACATTCCTACATTCTTTTTAAACATTTGATGAAATCCCTTAGGCAATCTGTGGATTGATTGAGAATTGATGGGTTGGATATGCATTCAATGTTGTGGATTAGTCTTTCAAAATGGAGGGTACCTCAGCTAGATAGCAGCCCCATTTATCGTCCTTGCATATCTGATATTAGTGTCTCCACAAGGATGGCCCGGCGCTGATTATTTCTGCTGATGGAAAGCAAATAATCGGTGGTTGGAATTTTCTCAAGTTAGTGGAAATATTATCTTATCATGCTTGTGTAATTTCGACTTTCTGAAATGAGTGGTCGGATTTGAAAGTTAAGCAAATAGGTGGTTGGAATAAGTAGATATTTAACTTTCTGGAGAAAGTCGGAAAGCTATTTTCCAATGCTACTATGCTCTTCTAGGGCTTCTTTCAACATTTTTAATTGTCTAGTAATTGGAAAGGTACTACAAAAAATAGAGTTCCATATCAGGATGCCGACTGAATCTTGTTTTCGGAGCTGCCACTAGTAGAGGGCTTTACCATAGCCACAGGTATTGGAGCATTGGCATCATCTACAAGCTCTTACGGGAAATAATTATTGTCTGTCTTTTTTCAAAACTATTTTTCATATGATTCTGATTAGAATTGGAGATTGAATTCACGCAATCCTAAGAAGACTCCAATATCACTAATCCAAAGCTCATGCATTGTGTTTCATTTCCTTTTGCGTGGAATCCCAAATGGAGGGAACTGCTATCTCACCATGAAATCACCAACTTGTTTATAAACTATATCATGTGTATATGAAGAGATGCGCATTTATGTTGAATTGGTTATTTAACTGTATTTTTATTCTTACAAAAACAGGTCAAATTCGACTTAACGGAAACAGGGAATCTTTGTTTTTCATTCAAGAGAGTAATATTTTTTTCCCAGTGGGGTGCTAATGACATATTTGGTATACTAGGATTTTGTGAAAAATGAAATTTTATTCCTATATTGATATTTTAGGATTTCAATATTTATGTTTAGTATGTTTATATAATATGAACTAAAATAGGGTATTTTTGAGAGTATAAAATGTTTTATTTAAAAAATATGAAAAAATTTTAAATACTAATAAATTTGAGATATTAGAAATTTTTATACATAAATTAGAATTTTATTCACAAGAATTTTAGCTAATGAAATTTTTTTTTCTTTTTCCAAAATTTAGGAGATCAAACATGTTATCACGTATTTGATGGGCCGAAAAAATGATTAGCAAAGGCAGGATTAACAATTTTCCTAGCCGAAAAGTTAGCTGCCCTCTCTTTGAGCAAAAGAGGTGTAATTACATGAAGCCGGGAGCTATAAACATGATTATCAACAGAAGGTTTACAACTTTAATTAATTGAATTGATCAAACATGGGAGCGTCCTCCCAGTTATGCTGTTTATTCAAGAATAAGAATATTTCTTTGACAAGGGATTCTAAGAATCAGCCAAGAAAGAATCCTTCCTTCAAAGTCTTTACTAACCTTTGAGATAGATCAACAGAAGCATCAACATTAAGAACACCCAAAATTGATCGCTATTCTTTCAATTGCATAATTATGGACGCAATATGCAAGTGCATGGTTAGATGACATGAGACTTTCAGGTTTCAATCATTACTCTCAAAAAGAGGAAAATATTTGTATGAGCAATTAAGAATAAAAAGAAATAAAGAAATGAGTCCTAACCTGGTCTTTAAACACTTCTCCAGACCTAATGCTTTTTTTTTTGTTTTTGAATAACAACATAATTTCGCTTTGTTGATTTTAAGCTGCATTCAGGTTGATACTCACTCAGAATAAAAAATTTCAATTTAGAACATGAGATCCTTATAACTGTAAAATACTATATCATTTTAACACCAGTCAAGCCGTGACTTCATTGGTCTTTCTTCATTCTGCAAGGTTTGAAAACTGTAAATAGTGAGAAAGTTTCCCATTTGAATCTTTTGATCTATTAATTTAATTATAATATTTGTGCTAGAGTTGTGAAAGAGGAGAAACGCCTAAAGTTATTTATATATGAGCATGTGTGTATGTGTATATATATATATATATATATATATATGCAAATGCAAAGAATATGAATAAAATTCCCGATTATATGCCACAAATTCTTTGAATGGAAATTTGGAATGCCTACTGTGGAAGAGTGGTTTCAAATGTATCAGCCAAGGATCTCATCAAGTACGATCGTTCCCTTATACTTTATCAAGGACAGTTTTTAAATAATTATATCATTCAATTCCAACCAAAAATTCGAAGTCTAATTTTGATTTCAAATTTCTCTCTGTGTTCACTGTGAAAACTTGAGTGTCAAGAATCAATAATTGCAATTCCTTATCACATATTATTGTGTAAACTGTATTGACTATATACATGAAAGTGTTCGGTTAAAAAATATTGGGGGTGCGACACATGTGAAACAATTTACTTGGGCAGTATTCATGGGCATTGCTCTGCTAATTATTGATGTTAGTTGCTATTTCATTATTTATAAATTAATTCAATAATAAAATAATATATATATATATATTAACTAATATAAATAAAATTATTAAATGTGATATATAAAATGCAATTCCCATTATCAAGTGGACCCTTTTGAGGATAAAGATCAATGTTGCCATAAGCAGAAAAAACAAATTTCTTCAATGGAACACTACGCCTACAAATTCATTGACTTTTGAACATTTTCTACGAGTGCATCATTTCTAGGGTTTGATGATATTTACATGTGAAATAACAATCACGTCATTTCCCCCTTCCTTTTTTTTCCCGGCTTGGATAGTGTTAAAGCCATATGACATAAGAACAGTGATGGGCACTGAGGTAAGTTGATGGACAAGACATATCACAATCAGTGCACGTTTTTATTGCCCCACAAAAGTTGGAATATTGTCTCAATACAATGGCTCCCCACTCCTCGGCCAGTGGCCCAAATGTCTCTCATTGTTGGGAGTGATGACTATTCATCACAAGTATCTCCTCTTTGCTTATTGGCTGTCTAACCCTGCACACAGGCACAGTGTTCTAAGCTTCGAAAGGGAAATTTCAGCCCTTTCTCGCTTTCTCTCCCTCCGTCCCACCATTCATTGCTAAAATTATCTCGCATCACTTCCTTGTTAAATATTTATTATAATAACTTGAGCAGTCGTATTATTTTAAAAGAATATATTTTTAAAATTAAAATTGGATATTTATTTTTAATATGA
The DNA here is from genome assembly GCA_023653625.1 of Triadica sebifera. Lineage (NCBI taxonomy): Eukaryota > Viridiplantae > Streptophyta > Magnoliopsida > Malpighiales > Euphorbiaceae > Triadica > Triadica sebifera. Next base: position 29,881,609 of record CM042899.1, read on the forward strand.
TTTGGACACTTGGACCACCTACAACTATTCATATTCATTGGGTTATAAATTTTTAATTACCATAATTTGTTAATTTTGCACATAATTATTCAAAAAATATATATATGATAAAATAATAATGTAAATATCATAAATAATGCTGTGAAAAATCTTATTAAGTTCTAATATGAAAAATTCACAGCTTCAGATCAACAAGACTCTCCAAATCAACAACCATTCAAAAGCATACCTTATTCTATGTAAAAAATAAGGGATGGATGAAATTTAGTGTAAAACACATGCTTTTAATTTGGTTGTCAACTTCTGATTAAAACAAAAAAAAAATGGTTTAGGGTGTCAACTAATCCTATGTTTGGTTAGAAGGAAAATATGGAGGGAGAGACAATAAATACATAAAATAAAAAAATATTTTTACTTTGCTCTATTCGGAAAAAGAAAAATAAAAATGAAAGGATAAATAAAACTTATTTTAATTCATCATTCACTATATCTCCAAAATAGAGAAAAAAATATAAAGATTAGAAGATAAATAATAAAATTACTTTTTTATTCTTAGTTATTGACCAAAGATAAAAAAAAATTCATATTTTTCTTTAACTCCTATTTTACTTTACTTTAATCTAAAAATAAGAAAACAAAATAAGGAGAAAAAATAAAAATATAATTTTCTTCTTTATTTCTCTTCAGTTGGGAGAAAATTCTCAAACATAGCGTAAATGACTCGAGTAGAATTACTCATTCGTTGTGTAGATATGTTATTCAAAGATTAAATGATTTTTAATTGTTTATGCTTTTAAAATAATATAATTATAAGGCAAAATCTGAATAGAAAATAAATAAATCTTTCAATAATTATACAGTTACATCAAGTAAAGCAGGAGCTCCATTGGTGAGGCAAGTGTAACCCAGTTGAAACTTAATAAGCAAAATTGAAAATGAGCAACTTAATTAATCCATGATTAGTTTATCAATCCAAATCAGCAAACCTAATCCACTTTACTGCTACGGAACAAACTGACCCTATTCTTAGCCTTTATCGATGGCTTTTTCCTTTTGGATGTATAGCACAGAAGCTGTACTAAAATATTTCAAAAACGCAACTTCACCGATCAAATGATGACCCACCCCTTTTTCCTCTTTTTGTTTTTATACAGACGGGCTTAAATTTTAAATAAATTCTATTTTATTAAAAAAATTTCATACTGAGTTGGGATTGAGTTGTACCATCGTGACTCAAGCCAAAAATGATTTGTTAATTTCCATTTTCAATTAATCAACTTGTGTTCTGATTTGTTTATTAATATAATTTAGATGATTTTTTTTTTTTAAATTTCAATATATATATATACCCAAAAGTGCCTTAATTTTGTTAAAAAAAAAACTAGTTGTACCATTCAACAGGAAAATGGTAGACAATGATTTTGTGAATTATGGGTGTGGGGAAGTGTGATAAATATAGAATATGGGATCTAATATAATGGTGGATTTTCCCGTTAACTTCCAATCCAAATTTTGACGTCAATATGTATCACAATTAGCGATGTATAATTTTTTTAATAAATTATATTTAAAAATAAATAATTTATTATTTTATTATTTAATAAAAATATTATTTAAAATAATAATTAAAAATATTAGAATTTAAATATATTAATTATTATACAGTTGTATTCATTAATAATGAATAAAAATATTAAATTTTTATAAAATATTATTAAATTATATAAAAAATTTAAAAAAATTTATATAAAAACATTTCAAATATAGAAAAATTATGTGGTATATTGTACTGTAATATTTGAAATTTGTATTATATTAAATGAATAGATATTATCTCAAATAATAAAAATAAACTATTAAATTTTAAAAAATTTATTTTTTTACTGTAATTTAAAAAATTTGAGAGGAGTTTTGTATACATTGTTCAACCACAAACTACACTTTGCTACTACCAAAATTCAAGAGATATACAGTTTAGCAGAATGTGAATTCCCTCGAAGTACATAACAGAAAATTTGTGAATTGGGCCGGCTATGAATGTTTTCTCAGTAAATAAATAAATAAATAACACCATTAAAATATACTTTTCCAACCATTTTGAATGATTTTTACTCATGGATTTGTGAGATATCAGATATATTATTATTATTATTATTATTATTATTATTATTATTATTATTATTATTATATATACAATGGCTAGCCATATCAGAATTAAAAATTTAAAAGTATTAATGGTCCGAGATAAGTTTTATATTTATTACCACATGGACAATATAATATGGATACTGAATTTTATATACCCAAATCTGAATCCACCATCATTTAATTAAAAATGCCAATCACAGAAAAATATGCAATAAATAATAAACACCAATTTCCCATGTAGAGGGTAAATTCAAATATTAATATATAATAATATTTCCTAATTTTAGTTTATAATATTAATATTTTTTGCAAATAAAAATAAAGTGTTTGCTCCAAAAAGTGGGAAGAGAGTCACTTATCAATAATATTTCTCACATATAAGGATACATATCATAATTACTTTAATTATTGTTTACAATATTTAGTATTTACTTATTTTTCTTAAATTCATTAGAAAATACATATTTTTTTATAGTTGATAAATATAGAAAGATTTTTATAATGTAAAAAGTATGAAACTAAATACTATATCATATAATTTAAAAATTAAAAATAAAATTTTTCGAATGGATATTTTAACATCAATTGGTCGGCTGCTAAAATTTCAAACTTAAATTCCTAAAAGTACAATTCAATTAATCTTATTGACATGTTGATTATAAATTAATAAAAATTGAATAATCTAAATCTCGTATTGACCCCGGAATAATGAACAGAAAGATATTCATCCAGGACCAGATCCAGATGCATAGCTACCTCTATATAATAAACAACAACCCTGTTGATTCCTTCTTTCCCTTCTCTCTCTCTCTCTCTCTCTCTCTCTCTCTCGCATAGTGACACGATTTTCGTGATCCCACTTATGCGTTATCTTTTTCTCTCACAAAAAACCGACTTTTCCTTTGGTTGCCCAAATTCTTCTTCCGAAATCCGAATCAAACAACCTGACTTCGTCAAAATCCAATCTCGGACCCCTACTTCGCTTCCTCAACGGAAACCATCTGCCTCGTCTCTCCTCTACGGCATTTCTCTTTTTTGGATTTTTTTTATTTCTTTCTTCTTTGATTTGTGGAAACGACGGGTTGATTTTGAAAATTAGGGTTTAGAGGGGCTATGAGGTTGCAGGAGGAGATTGTTCCGTTTAATAGTAACGGAAGAAGAGGAGAGGAAGATGAGGAAGAAGAGGAAGAGATGATTTCTTCTATTGAAGCTGAGTTTCCTTCTCTTCCTCCTCGTCATCTCCAGAGGAAACTTGTTGTTGTTGGTTACGCTCTTACCTCCAAGAAAATTAAGAGCTTTTTGCAGCCCAAGCTAGAGGGTTTAGCTAGGTAATTTTAATTCTCATTAAAAAAAATTAAAAATTTGAAACTCTAAATTTGTCCATGAAAAGGTATCTGTACTATATACCTCATTTTTCTTTCTGAGTTTGAGTTATCCGTAGCCGTAGATTTGTTCGGGAAGTGTTCTCCACGTTATTTGTTTGATTTTTTTTTTTCTCTTGGGTTCTGGTGTTGATTCGTTTGGTTCCTAAAGTTACTGGGCGCAGAATATTCTGCTTTGCATGTCTTTTTCGTTTGGCTGGCGAGAAAGTGAAATAAATCAAATTAAATCTATGGAATTGTACAAATGGCCACTTCCTTTTCTAATAAGTCAAAATAATTCTATTATACTTTCAAATATACCTTTCAATTAATTTCTGTATTAATCTTTACAATTACTTCCATGTCCCAAACTCGTATGAAGTTTGATGTTCATGGCAGTTTTAAGACAAATTGCTAATTAATTTGATGGTAATTTCTATATTTTATGTTACTAATTATACTCAATCTACCTGATAATTTTTTTTCATTGCCCATGGAATGATATACACGGTATTATAATTTTCTCAGTAATTAGCAGATTATTTTCTTAGCACTCCATAATCAAAATGAACCTTATATGTGGGTTATATTACAATACCAATAGATTGTGTCTATGCTAAGATCCTCGCATTTTGATATGACTCTGCATCTGTAAATGTAGTGATTGCACCATAAAACTAATCCTCCGTTTGATCTCAGTTACTCAGGTGATGTAATAGCTCGGAGTTGAAACAATATTTATGATTTGGTTTCTCGAATGTATATTTATTTTGGGGGGTGGGGTGTGTGTGTGTGTGTGTGTGTATGTAAACGTGTAATTGTACTTGCGTCACTAATGCATGGAATGATGGAATGTTGGACTTGGTACAGGAACAAAGGGATCTTATTTGTTGCAATCGATCAAAACAGGCCCCTTTCAGATCAAGGTCCTTTTGACATTGTGTTGCACAAGGTTAGCTGTTTTTTAAATTTTTTTTTATAATTATTACTTTTTTTCAATTATAGTTTAAAATTGCATAATTTTTTCTTGGATTTCACAGTGAGCTTGTTGATATTGCCATGACTATTGACTTAATTGTTAATGGATATAATCTTAAGGAGGCATTTATGTGCTTGTACCAATTGGTTTAGCATTTTTTTGCCCTCTATTTTATAGAAGGTATATGCAGGTTGACATTTATTATAGCTCTTGTTTAACTCTTGTCGATTTCTTATTTTTTAAATTTCTAATGCAGCTAACTGGAAAGGAATGGCGACAGATTCTTGAGGTTGGTCCCTTTTTTAAGTTATCTTCTCAAGTTTTTCATCAAGAACATCTGAAATTTAGAACAGATTGAGTATGATCTTATGTTTGCTTCATCACTTGCATAGTATGCTCCATGCAATATCTATCAAGGCAGGGAATCAAATATCACCACTTTTGAATGCCTAAATTTTATTCATATCTGACGTAATTTGCAGAGTGCTTGCCTCCATGCATCATGACTTGATAGTCGAGGTCGAGGCAGCAAGTGAGGATTTTTTCTACTTCCATGAGAATCTAGCTGATTCTTTCAGGTTTTGCTTGGCATTATTTGCAAAACATTTTTCTTTTGCTGTTAAACCCGTTAATCAGCTGAATGTGAGATGGCTGTTGTTTTACCCCTTTTATCTGCTGAATGTTGGCTGGCTTTCTAAAATCCCGGTTCAAAATCCTTTTACCTGCATTCTGGTCCCAGCTGAATGCCGTCCTTTAGGATCAGGCTCTCTGAACAACTCATCCTAACGAACTTATTGGATTCCTGGAAGCAATTGGTAGTTATGACCTCAACTATGTTGAACTTCTTTTTCTGAGATGAATGACTACTTGGACATGGGATTCTGATGCATTTAGCTTTGATTTATTAAAGGGTTGCAAGAATGATATTGACAATTCTGTTTGAATTTTACAAACAAATGCATGCATAAATTTCTAGGTTGCTCTTCTAATGGCGTGTCTCATATCTATATGTGCACTGGAGTCTGCATCATTCACTAATGTATAAATTCACATTGTTTGACTATTATTTTTTATTTTGTGCCATGATTCTCTTGCTATGTAGGTTTATAGTTATACCACTTATAATATGCAAGAAGGTGAAATAGCGGCCCTTGAGAGAAAATAACAAATTGACAATGACTGAGAATGTTGGATATTATTTTTTGCAATTCCTGTTAAGTAGAGTTTTTGCCAAGGGAGTGGTTCCCTGTACTTTATTTTCCTATAACTAGTTATTTTTCACTCTCTTTTTCTTGTAGTAGCTATTTTGTTTCTGTGTAGAAAGTGGTGATTATGAATACTATCTTAATACCATTTTATATTGAACCTAGATTCATGTGAAGTAAACATGTTATTTTAGTCTTATTTGTAAAATCTGAATGTTAATGAGGAAAAAAGGGAATTATTGCCGAATCTTATTAACGTGGCATTGTTTGATATACTGGGACAAATTAGGATGTTATCATCGTTATTACCTCATGTATATATTCTATATATTTTTTTATCTTGATTGGGCCCACCATTGCGACTTATTCTTGTTTATTATAATTGTAAATTGTTCGTGTTTCTATCTTTATATGATGTACAATTGTAATTGCAGAATAAAAAAAAATTGAACAAGATTCTAGAATCTTCATTGGATAGATTCAGAGGAGTTGGAACCAGAAGGACTTAATTGTTGGCTGAGAGCAATATTTATGAAGCATTAGGTCCTTGACCTGAAAGTTGAAACACTGTTGCTTGGATACTTCATATTCTATTCTAGAATTGATTATTTATGGGCGCTAATGGTACTAGCAAAAGTGACTTGACTATTTGTTTGGTTTGTGTCCTATTGAGCAGGATAGTTCTTAATTGGCTTTGGATAGTAATGCCTTTAGAATATCATGCCATGATTCTGCATCTATCATTATGGGTTTCCCCTTTCTCTACTCAATTATGCAGCTATGTTAGTGAGCCTTACCTTTTCATCTGCCTGGTAATTGTAGGATTACCGAAGAACACATCCTGAAGTCACTGTTCTTGATCCTCCAGATGCTATTCAACATTTGCATAATCGTCAGTCCATGCTCCAGTGTGTTGCTGATATGAATTTGTCGAACTCCTATGGTACTTTCTCATGCCATTATAGATGTTAGATTGGGAAAGTAGGTTCTTTTCCTGTTTTCTTGTTGGTTTTCTAATTTATCCCATTCTCTTTCTTTCCGATCTCTTTCAATCTTTGAAAATGCTTTATAATTTATGATTCAGGAAAAGTAGATGTTCCCAGGCAATTAGTTGTCAAAAAAGATGCCACATCCATCCCCAGTGCAGTGACAAAAGCTGGGCTTATGCTGCCAATTGGTGTGTGTCTTATTGCTATTAGTTTTCCTTTTTTACTTATATTGCATTTTTTGTTGTAGCTGTGGATCAGTTTGGCTGGAAGCCTGTTTTGAGATTATGATTCAAATAGTGGTTTTCAGGATTATATTTTAGAGGCTGCTGATTAATGGAAATTATCAAGAAACTTTTACTATTACTCAATTGTGTCTTGGTATTTCATTTCCTATTTATTTTAATCTATATGAACATTTCAGTTGCAAAGCCATTAGTTGCTGATGGGAGTGCAAAGTCACATGAATTATCGCTTGCTTATGATCAGCACTCACTTCAAAAACTCGAACCTCCACTTGTTCTTCAGGAGTTTGTTAATCATGGTACTTTGTTGTAACTAACATTGTGCTTTATTAATTTTACCATCAGGCATGACTCATATGGCGCTTTCTTTCATAATTGTAGGGGGTGTTATGTTCAAAGTATATATTGTTGGGGAGGCCATAAAGGTGGTTAGGCGGTTCTCTTTACCTGATGTCTGTAAACGCGAACTATCTAATAATGCTGGTGTCTTTCGTTTTCCTCGGGTTTCTTGTGCCGCAGCTTCTGCAGACAATGCTGATCTAGATCCTGGTGTTGCTGGTGAGTTTTCCTCTCCTGTTTCTGCATATTTCTTCTTCCAAGCTTCTGGAACAAGTAACATGGTATATGTTTTCAATTACTTGATTATCAGAGTCATAAATGTTTCATGTGGATAGTTTGGTTGGTCCTTGAAGCATTGTACATTTTTCTCAAACAAGTATGGGCACTCCATGTATGGGCAACTAACTATTCCCAGGGCATAATTCATTTGATTACATGGGTTGAATGAGTGCCAGTATATATTCTTGGGTCCCAAGCTACTGAGGGAAGTTGAACTTCATTAGTCTATTCAGTCCATTTCCGAGGCTTGATTTACCCTAACTTTGGTTATGTGAAAGATAAATTTTCTTCAGACATCAGGCATTGAATTATGTTGTGTTCTAGCTAATTTGTTTGAAAAATTCACCTGTAAGATCATGGAAGTTGCTCTAACATTGTTCTGTGTTGCTGCAGAGCTTCCCCCGCAACCTTTACTTGAGAAGCTTGCAAAGGAACTTCGTCGCCGACTGGTAGGTTTTCTGTGCCTGTATTTTCTTTCAGTTTTCAACAGCACACAGATTATTGTTGCCTGGGTTATCATCATTTATAATTATTAATTATTTGTATTCAGGGTCTCCGTCTGTTCAATTTAGATATAATCAGGGAGCATGGGACGAGAGATCAATTCTATGTCATTGACATTAACTATTTTCCAGGCTAGTGAAAATTTCTTCTTAGTTTGTCTTTTGTTATTTACAACAAGAATTTTTCTCAATCTCATAAAAAGAGAGAGAGAGAAAGTGAGAGGATTGTTGGAAATTGTATAAATATTCTTTCCTCAATCAAATATCTTAATATGACAGGGTATGGAAAAATGCCAGAATATGAGCATATATTCACCGACTTCCTTCTGAGCCTGGGCCAGAGTCAATACAAGAAAAAATTCACTTAGGAACTGATGGATGCATTTCTTACATAAAATGAAGAGCTTTACATCTAAATTATAATGTTGCCTGAATTAAGTTTTTGCGGGATGAGAGCTTGTGGTTTGTTTTAAACCATGTAATCCCTGCCAGCGGCTGGAGGAGAACGTGTGCAAAATGCAAATGCTTCCAACCTTCAACTGTGTGTGTTTTCTGACTTAGTGGTAGGGTGCCCACAGTTGCTCAAGGTTTGAGAACGCTCACAGCTTCGTGGAATTCAACTGCTTTGCTCACTTTAATATGTTCTGAGGTTCTATGGGCCGTTGGTGAATGGTGTAAACAGACAACAGACACCACCTCGTATTGTCTGTATAGACATTTCTTCTGGGAGAGCATCCCCCTTACCTGTATTTAGCAGCTGTATAATAATACATCTCACATGTTTCTTCCAATCTAAGGTTTCATATTTTTCCTGCTTCTATATTATGCGTTTTGTTGCTCAGATTATGAGCTGTTTCGTCCAATTACCAGAATTTCAAGATTGGTATTTTTGCGAAATGGGTACGCGCTGGCATAATTAGTTATTTATTTTTGAAGCAAAACACGAACCATCTGATGGAGTTGGCAATCCGTGATTGAAAGAAATTTAGGAATTTGGATGGCGTGAGAATTTGATTTTGTTCTAAATCGATAAGAACCAACAACTGTATTAAATTGAAATCTAGAGTTGAAACATTACGCAGCACGAGCACAGGCTAAATTCAATTTTAGTTTGTCTCTTCCTGTGATGAGAGGACGATATAAAACTTGGGTCCTAAAAATATGACTTGATATTTTAACCAGAACTTGTTAACGTGGCCTATCTGGATCACCATTGACCAGTAAGAAAGAGAGAACTTGTGAAAGAAATGAATTTGTTTGGCATGGACTCAGTACTCATAACATGTCTACCATGTTTCTTCTGAACATAACAACTAGCTAATTTTTTGCAGTATTACAGAGTGTTGGATTTTGAATAACTTAAAATTCACCCTCTTTCTCCAATATGCATCTTTTAGGCCAAAGAATTGCGGCTACCGGTTAAACGAACATGATGCAGAAATCGTTGAAACATGCTTTCAACTTATTCTTTCAGTGTAATCTAAAAATCACAAGAAGAATTCAAGACAATGCATTTAGCTCAAAGTAAAAGAATTAATTTTTTTTTTTAAAAAATGTGCTTTTGATTTCCGAGCATATGAACTGATACCTTATTGTCTCTAAAGATGGCAATAAAGACTAGCATGAAACACACTACAAAAATAAACATTATTTTCCATAAACCGCTATGGCTGCAATAACACGTAGAGGGAATACACCCACCAGAAGTCTAAACTAAAAGTGAAACAGATGATACAACCACAAACAGCCAGCTACCCACTTGTAACTGATCCTTGTAAGGCGCGAGTAGCGGCAAAAGCAACCTCAGTAGCAGCACCACCATCAATTTCGCATTTAACATCAGCAGCTGAGAGAAAACAAGACTCTAATCAGAATGAAGAGGAGGATAAACAGTATCCTTGAGGTGATTTTGTATTCTCTTTTGCCTTGTACACTTTCAAATAAGAATATTGAAACAAAAATCTGCTCAAAATGAATCCAACAAAAACCTCAATAAATGAATGTAAAATGCTTTTGCATATCATTTTCATATATAAAATCATGCGTGCACATATATATATATATATATATATATATATATATAAGTGGATTTAGAATAAAAATTGGATAAATTGACCTGGTTGACCCGACAACTGAAATGGACTCTTCCTATGGCAATAAGCATTTGATTGTTACTTAAATCATTGAAATAGAACATGGGTCATCAATAGAGACAGAGGTTAACTTGTGATTGCTGTTGTTGAGAATCTTTCATGTGAATTACTTGGACTCAGCTGGCTTTACTAGATTTGAATCGCAAACCGAAGCCAGTGAGTAGATGGCAGCTCATATATTCCAATTCTTATACCATATAATTAAATTCATATTATATTAAGGATTCAAGTTTCTTTATAAGTATAAATGTGTTTTTATTTATTTATTTTATATATTTCAAATAAAATTCATCATTTAAATAAATAACACATATTACCTTATTTAGAAAGATTCTACCTTTTGACTTGATTATTGAGCAGCTCTATACTAACAAACAGAATGATCTCACCGACTTCATATTGAGATTTGGTCAACTTTAGCAAGTAAAAATAAATATGAAACCTTGCATGTTTCTCCTTATCTAAGTTCATACGTATAATCTGCCACTTGCAAAATTCCCGTTGCTGACGTTTCAGCCTATCTTGTCAAGAAGCCATTTTTGACTTTCAGAGGTTAATCACTTGATTTTTCCTACATGGGTTATGCAGTGGATGAGACGTTCCTCATTCCTATTCAGTTTTAGGTGCAATATATCATACCATAATCTTGGGTAAATTAAAGTGCTTCAGATTATATAAAAGGAATTACCCACCATGCCTCTTTGATAATGTAGCTTTTTTTTTTGTTTTTAGAACTATAATCATTCAGCACCAACTGGCATAACCTGGTGGTAGTTGCACCTATCAATTTGAGTTAGGACTCAACCCCCTCTTTAACTCAGAAAACTATAATCATTTAGTTATTTGCCTTTTTCTTGAATAATATGTTTAACAATCTGTTATTTCATAGGGATGAAGAAATATATACTAATTTGCCCTTCTTTTTCAATATTTTTCTAAATATGTGATTTGCCTTTCTTTTTTTTTTCCCTTATATACTCCACTCATCTTGTTGGGTGATTAATTGTAAATACTGTTATCGTGGAGATGAGTAGTACATTAGTTACTGAACTCTAAGCTCTCTCATACTTTCACCATAATTTGTCTCCTCTATTCTTGAAGAAATTCTTTTAGCTTTGCTAGATGAATTCTTCATAAAATAGGAAATTTCACTTAAATAATTTTACACTTTGAGGATGTCCGTGTTTTCAATGATTCTAATTCGTACTGTATCCGTTACCATTTTCGGATAAATAGATCAAAATTGAGAGACAAATTCGCACACTCAGTACAAAATAAAGGAAAACCAAACCAGACTTCTAGTTTACCTTACTTGCCTTTCTCAATTCTTTCATCAAACAGATAACAGGCATTAAAAATCGGTGAATTAAACACAACTCCTCTTCAAGTTTTAAGTTTTAACGTTCAAAATACATAATCAGCAGTACATATACCGAAAATACCCAACTCAAAATCTCAAATAAAATCGAAAAACAAGATAAAACTACAAACTGCCAACTACCCACCTGTAATTGGCTCCTGTAAAGAGGAAGTAGAAGGCACAGGAACCTGAGTAGCAGAACCGCCATCACCAACACCAACACCGTCATCAGCAGCGGAAGAAACAAGAGTCCAATCAGGAGGAAGAGGAGGAAGAGGAGGATAAACAGTGGGTTTTCGCCTTATATCCCATGGCTGAGACTTCTTTGGCCTTGTCTTCATGTGATGTGCAGTCGCCTTCTTCTGTGGCCTGGAGGAACATTCTAGTTGCAACACACCATTGCGGCCATAACCAGGGACTATTGGAGCTGATTGAATCTGACCAGCCACTGGCTTAAACGAGGATTTGGGTAACAGAAGGATCGGAGAGCTAAATATAGAAGAAATTGACATGTTTCGTTTTTTAATTATTTCTCCAGTGACGGCTTGAGATGAGTTCTTTTTCGACCTTTCTAAGGTGACTTGGATGGAAATGGAATAATTGATGAATTCTTTATGACCCCTCGATTGGGATTAGATCAGAATTTTTGATTTTTTTGCTCATTTTTACCTTCTTAGCCTTTATTTTTATTGGGGCTGACAGACAGGCCTTAAACAAGGCCCAATTTTTTATACACATTTTTGTTGGGCTCAAATATTGTTGGGCTCAAATATCATTGGGCTTCATTTGAAATAATAAACACAAATTCCATTTTCTGTCATCAATGAAGTTAGGAAAAAGCATAACAATTAAAGCCATGGCCCCACAAAGAAGATCGGGGTGATGGTATCGATAAATTAACAAAATCCAATACACCTATGTGTGCGTGTGCGTGTTTTTTTTTTAAATCCGCAATTGTCGCATATTAGCATTCCCCTTAGGGTGTCCATTTTTTCTCTCTTTGAAGTTCCATCTTTTTTAAGAAATGTCTCTCAGTGATATAGTTGAAGAAGACCAGACCCAGCTATTCTCATGATCTAAATCCGTATTGCATTATGGATACCATCTTTTTTATAAATATAAATACACCTTTATTATTTTTATAAACATTTTAAAAAATAAAATTATTTATTATTTAAATAAATAAAACACAATACCCATTAGATATAATTAATGAAGATATCAAATAGCCTCAACCAATATGTGATTTCAAAGAGGCTTCTAGCTTTACAATTGAATTATTACTCGGCTTGCCCGGACGGGATCAGGCTATTGGTCTTGCTCTTCATACAAATTCAACTCTCTTTTATTAGTACTTCACATGAAACATGGATATTTTACAATCAAATTGAAAAACCGAGAAAAAAAATTAAGAACTGAACTTGACTATTGATTTTTTTATTGGTTCTGAACGGAATTGTACTGTTAATTTTAAATTTGACAAATTTTAATCCTATAACAATTTGAAAACTTAAATTATATTTAATTGTGTTGAACTGTTCCATAACTAAATTGTACTGAAATAACCGATATTTAAATATTTATAATTAAAAATATAATAATTTATAATAATACAATATTTTTATAATTTTTATACTTTATTATACAAACTATAATATAACTTAAACTTATAACTATATACATTTTAATCCATAAAATTAAATTTATAAATTTATTAATTAGTTAGTGAAATTAATGTCACATTTATAATAACAATAAATTTAAATAATTAAAAATTTAAATATGTTAAAAATAATATGATAATAGTGGTGTAGAGAATTGAACTCATGAACTCAGTGTAAATTTAAAATAAACTAACCATCAAAAAAATTTAACTATCTTTTTTATTAAATGAATATAAAATAATTATAAGATATTACTGTTTTTTATTTTTTGCTCTAAATTTTTAACTCTCGTTATATTTTTTTTAGCATTTATAATTTTTTTAATTATATTATGCAATAAATCTAAATTTATAATAAGTATATTATAAATATATAATAAATTTTTAATATGATTTTTTATCGAAATAATTAAAATATATTAAATTTAAATAATTTCATACCAACTGTTTATTCTAATTTTTTCAATCTGTATTTACTTATTTTTTATTATTTTTTTAATTTTATTGAATTTAATATTTATAGTTATATAAGAGTTCATCGTATATTTTGAATATAATTATTTTTAATACATATATACATAGATATGTCTATCAATGAAAAATTGTATTTTAACTAATACACTCAGATTTTATTAGAAACCCATAATATATGACTTTATAATTAATAAATAAATTTTTAGAGAAAATTATATAAAAAAATTATAATATTTAAGTGTCTTACAAGGAAAAATCATTAACAAAAAAATATTTAAATTCCTGGACTAAAATTTTCATATTTCATAATTGCTATATAAAAAATTATATCATAAATACACTAATGTTGAATCAAATATATAAATTATAAGTCAAATATAAAATATAAAATTACTTGTTCTATATGTATCTAATTCAACAATATACAATTTATCTATTAATTTTATTAACTGCTGAAATTTATTTTTTAGCGAAATTATTTATTGTTATTTTATTAATTTAATTAATTTAACTACAACTAATTTATTGTATGACTTCTTCGTAAACATTGATATTTTTTTTCTTAATTATATTATTAGGTAATTAATAAAAAAATAGTTTACATAAATGATTGTGGTGAATTAATCAAATAACATAATCAAAGTTAATATATATTACAAATATATGTTTGGCTTCCTCTTGTATTATATAATAATTTTTGGGATTGACTAAAAAAATATCAAACATAATCTATAATAAATTTTAATCTTATTTTTAATTTTAAAATTAAAAATTTAACATATAATAATAAAATTAAAATTTGTATTTTTGTTCAACAAATATTTGAATAAAAATTTGATATTTTATATTAAAATTTTATATGAATCTATATAGTTATATGTAAATTTTTACATAATTATATTGTATGTAAAATAAATTTAACATTTTTTTCTAGATTAACACATGATTAGAGAATTTAAAATTTTATTGAATTAAATGAAATGTCAATGTATTATATAACATATATATATTATAATATATACGAGTCTATGTAACTATGTGTAATTTTTTTAAAAAAAATAAAATATATTAATATTGAATCAAAATTCAAAACATAATATATAATATATTTTAATCTTATTTTTCATTTTAAAATTAAAAATTTTAATTAATAATAATAATAATAAAATACTAAATTTAATTTTTTAATCTTTTTTGGTCTAATCATTTTTATGGAAAATACTTTTGTAGATTACTTCAATTTATCTATTTTTGATATTGCAAATAATTTCTATAAATTTATTCATCAAAAAGATATGATCTACGAAAGATAACAATGATTGAAAAATGTAATTTATTTTATTTTTTTTTAAAAGATTTATCATAAAATTATTTTGTATTTATATCAGCTATATTATTCGAGTACCTAACCATTTATACCGTATTGTTTAGTACCGAAAAAATAAAAAAAATTATACCGAACCGTTTTAAATTTTTTGAACAATATAAAACGAAAATTTATTTTGTACAGTACAATACTTATATTAAAAAAATTCATTATATTTTAATAAAGTTATGAAAACTTTGTAATATATGGATTGGATCGTACCGTTATACTACGACTGCTTACTATCATCCACCAGAGCAGTACAAGTAGATTGAAAGTTTTTAAAATAAGGAATCGGGTGGGTCAGTGATCCACCGATTCCGGGTGGACTTTGTAATAAATGTAGGAGATCTTCTTCACATATTATCAAACGGGTTATACCCGAGTGTGGTCCATCGAGCATTGGTTAATCGGAGCAAACATCGTCTAATGCATGGCGTATCTATATGGGCCACCATCAAATGTGGAATGAGAACATTGGCACTAAAGCTAAGCACTTCAATAAAGTTTTATTATGGCTTAAGATCTATGCTCCTTAAAACGGACTACTCCATGTAAATTAGCATTTTTATAACATAATAGGGTCCTCTTCCTAGCCAAGGCAGTCAGGAACAGCTGTTTTCCTGTTCACATTACTTTGTCAAGTAACGTTAGCTCCAAAATGGAAACAAAAGCCTAAACGACAAATCAATTACCCTAACCTCCTTCTTCTTGGGCTCTTTCTTTTAGTTCTAGCCCCCATTTTCAAATAGCTTTCCTTCTTTTATTTTTTCTCCTCTTTCTTCTCTCTCTCTCTTTTTTTTTTTATGGATTTTTTCTCCTCTTTCTTCTTCTTCTTCTTCTCCTTTTTTCAGATCTGCCCCCGGAAACCAACCCTACTTCAATATCCATTTTTATTTATTTTTTTTATTTTTTTAAAAGTGCCAATTCAGCACACAGACAACACCACCCCAGCCTTTAATTACTTACATTAATCCAATCTATGAATTTTTAATTTATAATGCTAACATCACTGTGACATAATAAAGCCCCTCTTTCTCACGGGTATTATCCATCCCACTATGACACTTGTCTTCTCCTTCCTATTTCTCCATTAATAGCCAATCCTGTCCTCTTAATCCATCTCAAACATATTCCTCATCCAACGTGAGCACGTCCCACGTGTGCAAGTAAGATACACTTGTGTATATATATATATATATGTTAATTGATATTTTTCATAAAAATTACAACCGTTATAATATTCGTAAAAATTGTTATATCCGAACTTAATTATATATATTAATATTCAAATTTGAATCTGATTAATACATATTTTTATTCAAATTCGTTTTAAATTATGATATTAATATATGTACTCTGTTGTAAATTCGATTGACATTAATCAATTAATATCCGAATCTGCATAATTACTTTTAAAAATATAAAAACAATTCACTATAAAATTTACTATAAAATAGAATATAAAAATCAATTTAACATACCTAAATTAAAATAATTTATCAAATTATTCAAAAATAATATTAAAAAACTATAAAAAGTACAAATTTTCAACTTCCAACTATATTTATAATTCATCAACTTATAAAAATATAAAAAAATATATTAATTATATCATTATATTCAATAAATTACAATAAAATAAATTGTATATATATATATATATTATATTCATATTAAATATATATTTAAATTATATACAATTGATACCCAAATTCATCCCAAAACATTAATTGAATTATCCATTAAGATTTAAACGAATTCGAATATACGCGAGATACCTACAAAAGCCGAATTCAACCTTCTATGATAGCGATGAGTCGGGTTAGTCACTTTCATTATGGTTAAGAGTGAATCCTTTCTATGCAAGAGAGAAGGTTGAAGACTAATTCATAACTATTTGAAGCAGTTTATTGCCTTCTTCTGGGAGCTTGAGATGCCAAAAGAGTTCTTCACCTATGGTTATTGGCAACTGGATGAGAAGAGGTTTGCTTTATGTTGATTGATCCCCTTTTCACAATTGAATCAATCCTATTCTTATATAGAATTATTGTATTAATGTTCAATTTGACTTTACTAGTCTATGTGCAAAGTTTTCTTTTTCTACCTTTGAAAGAAAGTCAAGCATCCCAGTAAATAAGTCAATAACATAACAACAGAGTATTGAAAATGAATAAAATAGAGTAAGACCTTTATATATAATACTTGAAACTCAAGTTTTTTGCATGTCTTAGCCCGTTTCTATCTATTCATATGGAATTCCCTGGTATTATGTGCAAAATTATCTTTTTTCTAGCTTTGAAAGAAAGTCAAGCATCCTGGCAGATGAGCCAATATCATAACAATAGAGTATTGAAAATGAATAAAATAGAGTAAGACCTTGTTCTATAATACTTGAAACTCATGTTATTTGTATGCCTTCAGTTTGCTTTTATCTATTCATATCATATGGAATTCCCTGCTATGAGCTCATGACTGCTATTGATAGCTTAATATAAATAGCAGATATGCTAGACAACACATGACATTTAAATGACCTAAATAATTAATTTTTTAGCTATCTACTTTATTGTATCAACAACATCAATCCAAAGGCCTTATAGTACTAGTTATGTGTATATTAAACTAACTTAGGATTAAGGAAGATAAAAGTTTTACATGGTCATCATTCTCCTTGCCCTTTTTAGGCAAACCAATTGATGTTTTCTTGTTTGTAAATAAAGCTGATTCAAAATTATTTTTCATTTCAAAGTATAATTTGCATCCATGCGCTTTATATTTGCCTAAAGTTAGCTTTAAGAAATATAGTCTACAATACCCCCTCATGTCAATCCCATGAGCTTTTTATTTATTTTCATTCGATCGCCATCGTGAGGAAACAAGTCAAAATAGAAAATTTTATATTGAGTTTAGGGGTAATTAGATTCAAACTGATAACTTTTATCATGTTAATATGACACTTTACTATTGAGTTATATCCATTCTATTATCCTCATCGAAAAAGAGAACTAATTAATTTTAAAGCAAAAGATTGAAAAATTTAATGCTACTATTTTTGAACATTTTGAAGTCCAATTTTTTTTATTATTATGGATACAAAAATAATAGAAAAGATTGAATTCAATTTTTAATTATTTTTATACAAAATAGAATTGACTATGGATTTAAGCCATAGTGTATGGATCGCACAAATATTAATCCATTTTATCCCATTTATTTCAAGACAAGAATTCAACAATCACTTAAACAAAATCAAGAAACTATTAATACGTTGTTGAATAGAAATAAGGAATGTCAATCTTTGATAATTTTGTCATCATCTAATTATTTTCAAATGGATCAATTCAACCATGTAAAACATCACAATGTAATAAAAGAATGAAGGATCCTATAATTTCAATTAGAAATTCGTTGGGAGAGATTTTTCCTATCTAAATAAAACAGGTTTTTCTCAAGGGTAACTTGGTCATTGGAAATTTAATAATAGTACTACATACTGTACATTTGTAGCCTAGTCTACAATGCAGTTAAATCCAGATAGCGTCAACTTCAATCCGACTGGCATTGATCGCCAGCCTGGACACAGCTGTAACCCACAGCCTGTGAGCATCTAATTACTAATGCTCCCTCTCTCTTTTAAGCTTCCTCTCATTCTCTCTCTTTCTCCGGACAAACTGCAATTCCTAGAGTGAGAAACATATATATATATATATATAGAGAGAGAGAGAGAGAGATAGACGAGGGTGTGAATTTTGAATCAAATTAAGAATCCTAAGTCTGATAGAAGCGAAATCTAGAACAAGATAGAAGATGATAATGATACTTATGGTGTTATTTGGTACTGTAGCCACTGGAGTTGCGCATTGCGCACCCTCTCTTCCCCCATTCTCCTCCTCAACTCTCTGCACACTTCCCCATGTTCCCTACCCTCCTCTCACTTCTTCTCCTTATTAACAAACTTTAATCTGCTCCCTTTTTTGTCTGTTACTCGGTCACCGCACTGTGATAGTTGTTGGCCTCTCGTTTTTCAAAAAACCTAACAAAGCTAGAAAGGGCGGAAGAGCCTGTGTCAATGGATCCCTGCCCTTTCGTGCGTCTCACCGTAGGCAATCTCGCCCTCAAAATTCCTCTTGCTACCAAGCCTGCTCGCTCTGGAGTTCACCCGTCTTCCTCTCCTTGTTTCTGCAAAATCAAGCTCAAGAGTTTTCCGCTTCAAACGGCTGTTGTCCCCTATATTTCGCCGGAGAACAACCAGTTCCCTGAAGGTCAGGTACATACTCTTGCGGCTACCTTCCATCTCGGTAAGTCTGACCTCGAACGCATAGCTGGCAAGTCTATCTTCGCCGGCAAGCTCTGCCTGAAAATTTCTATTTATACTGGGCGCCATGGCACCACCTGCGGCGTTAACTCCGGGAGGCTGTTGGGGAAAGTTTCCGTTCCGTTGGATCTGGCGGGAACTGAGTCCAGGGCTTGTGTGTTCCACAACGGGTGGATTTCTGTTGGGAAAGAAGCTAGTAAAGGGTCTTCTGCTCAGTTTCATTTGAATGTGAAGGCAGAGCCTGATCCGAGATTCGTGTTTCAGTTCGACGGTGAGCCTGAATGCAGTCCTCAAGTGTTTCAGATCCAAGGAAATATTAGGCAACCGGTTTTTACTTGCAAATTCAGTTTCAGAAACACCGGCGACCGAAATCAAAGATCTAGGTTAGTAGTTTAGATTCAAGTCAGGGTTTTATTTTTCATATTTGCAATCTACTATCAACTTTTAGGGTTTAAGCGATTCATCTCTTTTGATTCCTGCTATCTTTTTTATTTAACACGATTCCATGGATCCAAAGGCGTGTGATTAGTTTGTAATTTGAATTAGTATGAAAGAGTAAAGCTGCTGTGAAATCTCATGTGGCGATCTTTGTTTCTAATTGAAGCATTTGAGATTCACTTTTTAAAAAACAGAGATTAAAAGTTAGAAGGCGTCCCTAATTGAAACCGTGGCGTCTTTTTTCCGAGTAATGTTGCTTAATAAATTCGACATTGATCCCGTCAAAGTTAGATCCTAATCCTCTTTGTAAGTCTTTGTTTGTTCTTTACTTGTTAAATAATCTAACCGTTTCCATGTTTGTCTGTTGATTCACAGGTCATTGCAATCTGAACAAAACAGTGCAAGGAGCTGGCTTAGCTCATTTGGGAGCGAAAGGGAGCGACCAGGCAAGGAACGAAAGGGATGGTCAATAACGGTACACGACCTCTCCGGTTCATCTGTAGCCGCAGCTTCAATGGTAACACCGTTTGTTGCTTCTCCTGGCTCTGATAGAGTAAGCCGTTCCAACCCCGGTTCTTGGCTCATTTTGCGCCCCGGTGATGGTACATGGAAACCTTGGGGCCGTCTTGAGGCTTGGCGCGAGCGCGGCGCGTCCGATGGACTAGGTTACCGCTTCGAGCTTATTCCCGATTCCAACGGCGGCATGGGCGCTGCCGGCATTGTATTAGCTGAGTCTACTCTTAGCTCAAACAAAGGCGGTAAATTTTTAATCGATTTGGGCCCCAATTCCAACGGACGCTTAACTCCGTCGAATTCTACGTCGCCGGTGTGCAGCCCGAGGAGTAGTGGAGATTTCGGATACGGATTATGGTCTTACTGCATGTACAGAGGGTTTGTAATGTCAGCGACGGTTGAAGGAGAGGGCAGGTGCAGTAAGCCCAGCGTTCAGGTCAGTGTGCAGCACGTGAACTGCACGGAAGATGCGGCTGCGTACGTGGCTTTAGCAGCTGCCATTGATCTAAGTATTGACGCATGCAGGCTGTTCTCTCAACGGCTTAGGAAGGAGCTCTGTCAAGACCGAGATTTACTTGGGTGATTTTGGCGCTTTTTATTTTACGTCGTCGTTTGCCCTTTTTTAAAATCCGTATGGATGGATTTTGAATTCCATCTTTACTGATAACAAAAGAACTGTGTACAGTGAGAGAGAACGCTTAAACAGGCTCGCTTTGTTTTTACTCGTGTGGCTTGTATTATTATTAGTATAATTTGTTTAAGAAAAATGTTTGTCTTTGAGATGCTATTAACGTCTGGTTGACTTGCAAATAGTACTAATTTTTTAAAAAATTTCCATTGAGATTGAAGCAAAGTTGTATGAGCTGTAACTATTATTCTTTTTTTTTTTGAGCTAATTTGAAGTTTTACAGTTTTCATCACCAAACTAGCTTATTGATTGGAACCTATTCGATGATCCATTGTTATGGTCCCATTTCAACTTTATGAAAATGGGTAATAGTTATTTCTCAATATGGCTGGGGTCTCATTATTTTAAATCAGCTTAGATCTAAAAAGCCAGGTGGGTAATGCATAAGATCTGCGCATGCACGTAATCACTGATGACCAAGTTTATATATATATATGTTGAAAATGTTGCTGATAGCTGTAATGCACATTTATAAATACTTGGGCCAGCATTGACCTGAGCTTAAGCATACTTGGCATTGAATCATGCGTTGGTATGACTTGTAATGGAGCTAGTTAACAGTATTTGTTCTCCACTAATTATTAAGGTAGATTAACTGACTTCCGCATTAAGAGGGTAAATCTATGAGAGGTGCTCTCTAATAAGGGAAAAAAAAAAAAGAAATAAGAACGAGTATCCTATATTATAATATGTCCCACTGATTAGCGTTAGTTCAACCATTATTCGCTATTTAATGAATCAATGGCTTGATTTGTGTGGTAGGTGAGGAGAAATTATAAAATAGGGTAAATCTATGAGATGGGTTTGTTATGCGTGCATATGCAAATGGGTCCAGCTAGAAAAAATGAAACACTGGTGTTGTAGCAAATCGTTTGCTAAAGAAGGACCATATTCAGATTCTAACAATTGATACTTCAGATCAAAATAAAGGAAATGTAGTCAACAAGGTCAGAAATGCGAGTGAATGTTTAAATTGAGACCCTATGGGCAAAAACTATCGTTGTAAAAAAGGTCGGATAGTACTGGTCTCAGTAGTTAGTGACAGCCTAATTGGCAAATGCATACAGCAGTAGGTTGGTGGTAAAATTAAGAGTAAAGTAAAGGTTAGGCTGGGTTGGGTTTAAGAAACAGAATCACATTCCTGACTTTGAAAACACTGTTGTTACTCGGTGGGTACAATTGGGAGATATTAGAATTGTACCCAAATCGGAGATTTTGCAATTCTTAGAATCGGAATTAAACTGAAAATAAAATCTTTTCCTAATCGTATTGATTTAAATATTCGATAATTCTTATATACTACAATGCAAAACTTCATATATATTAAAATTTTCAAATTAACATATCTAGTTAAAATTTAAAATATCTCCGTGCAAAAAGTGAGATGCCTACCGATTTTGAGACGGATGGAATATATGTACAAACAACCAATTTCTCTACTGCAAACCCTAATGCAACAGAAAGCTATGAGAACTTCCAACTGCAATCCAAAAAGCGTAGAGAATTTCTACTTGCAATCCAATAAGTACGCTATAGATCTAAAGGAAAACCTACCAAAGTTTTCTTCAGTCAACCACAAACAAAATATGATTCGAGGCGGATATTGAAGCATTATGTAGCCGAAAAAACTGCATAGGCGCTGAATCAATCAACTCAAGATAACAGGAAGATAAAAAGGCACAAGTATACTCGATAGCATGCTTTCTACATTCTGATACAAAAAATCCCGGAAGGGCGTTCGATCAGATAAATGTAGCGTCAGCTGATCAGCTGAACAAATTAACCTTGTTAAAAATGGAAAAGGTCTCCATTGTCCAAGAACAAATCTCTCTCTTTCACCAAAATGAACTTTTTAAAATAACATTTCCAATAGTAGCGACTTTAGTTTTATCTTTTTAATATACATACAGTATGATGTTGGAGGATAAAAAGCACACTGGCAGGGGACAGTACAAAGTTTTCAAACAGTTTGAGCAAAACTGACCCTAGTGTTCGCCACAGAATATACCATGGCACCTTCAGGATTCAACCGAATCTCTTATTTGTGCAGTAGCGGAGCCTGAAAATTTTGTCAGGAGATGCAAAAAACAAACATTCATTTAATTTCATTTAGGCTCTAATTCTAATTTGTTCTATCAAATTTTGATTTCAAATTATGACAGTTACTGTATTACATAAAAACTTTATAATGAGGTATAAAATTCTTTCTTGAATGTAACAATTTAATCAAGTAAAGCTTAAGCCTTATCTTAATTATCTCTAAAATTCCTAATATGAAATTAAAGCAACCAAGGTTAAAATTCATATACCATAACAATTTAATCATAGTAATAAAATTCATATACTCAAAGGTTAAAAAAAATACTCTCTCTCAATATCTAATCAAATGAGAAATATAAGAAAAAATAAAAACCAATTTACCTTATATTTCTTTTAGTGCTCTTTATGAGACTTAATAATTGAGATAATTACTTGAATTTTTCATCTAAATAAAAAATATAAGAAAAATAAAATAATTAGAAAATTTTAGGGTTTTACTTCCATGTGTATAATACAATAAGAAACCCATGAGAGAAAGAGGAAAAGATTTTTTTTTCTTTCTGTTTTTACTCCTTAAAAATTATGAAAGAAATAAATTTAGAATTACTACATAAATCATTAATGTATTTGTCCTTTACATAATAATCACCATTTAGGTTTTTACTCCTTAAAAATTATGAAAGAAATAAATTTAGAATTACTACATAAATCATTAATGTATTTGTCCTTTATATAATAATCTCCATTTAGAGTTTATCTTCTAAAATAAAATTTTAGTCATTTAATTATTTATTACACATTTATATAAATGACCAGTGAGTATTTTTAATGGCATAAAAGAAGTTTTGAAAAATTACACATGCTAAATTGAAATTTTTACAAACTTTGGGGGGCCATGGCTCCCTCCTACCCCTGTCTCCGCCCTGCCATTTAAAGCATTTGAAATCTCTATGCAATCAGTTATGCGTCTTTGCATTGGATGAGCATGGAGAATCAATTTTAACAGTAAATACATTGAAATCAACTTAGCGCACAAGAAAAACATAAAAAACCTCTCATCTTAAAAACTCACAGCACACATGGTTAAAAACTCTCACATTGCAGTCATCACCATTATGGTATATTCTCGTTACCTGCGACTCCTAAGGTATTGCTATCCTCCAATGTCATTTTGCAACTTCCCTAATTAAGTGGCCAGCTGACAGAGTAAACATATGAAACACCGAGAATGAAACTAAATCATCAAAGAAAAATAAAAATGAGACATCACCACAGTAGCTACATGAATAAATGCACTTCGTAGTGTAAGATGTTCCTGCTTTACATAAGTAGAAAATAATTACCTATATAATTTATCTAACGTGGCCTCATCCACCCCATACTAAGATGCACAGGAAGATCATTGCTTGCCCGTATCACAACTATCTACACTACTTCCCCAACCTTGTTTCACATTTCTTTGAATAATTAATACCAATTGGAATAGAAAAAAAAATCATACATTTTTTTTGTTCGTGAGCATTATCTGCAAATAAAAACATAGAATAACTTAACTGGCAAACCATCAATAGGTAGTGCTGCCAGATCTCTAATAGTTGAATATTTCAACATATAAACAGCTTAATGTTCATGGAAGTATTATTGAACTAACGACTAGATTTAAAGCAAACCTCATTTTCCCCAGCACAATACGCCAAAAACAAAATGGTAGGACTAGAACATGGAAGCAAGTATATTTTATTCACTGATTCACAGTAAGCATCAGCAATTTGAAATTTTAGCTTAAACTGGTGTAAAAGAAAAGAATGGAAAAAACAGAAACTGGCATCCTTGGCTGCCCACTTGCATACCACTACAACGACAACTCTCTTGTAGCCACAGTAAAAACCAGTTAAGTTACATAAATCATAGGTAATGCATTTTTTGCATGATATATATATTTGGAAAATGGTTGGTTGGCTGGTTCACTGGTTTCACTCATCAGACGCCGACAATAACACAGATAGTTGCTGCCATTTAACCTAAAAAAGAAAATCATGGATGATAGACATTTTGCATGCTGCACTGGAATGAAAAACATAAAGCAATTATCAAAAGATTAACAATGACAACAAAGTTTAACCTGGTGACCAGCATAAAATTTCAGAATTGTGGTAAACAATTACCACGCTCTAACAACATATAATTTACATCAGCATCATAATTTATGAAGAATCGCATCCATAATCATTAGAAAACTCCAGCAAAGTGGAAAAGAGACCCCTCGACACTTCTCTCTCTCATGATTATAAAAGAATCTAAAGAGTGGCAAACAAGTACACCCATAACAATCACAATTAGAAAGGCAATATACCTCCAAGAAACTTCGAATGTTTTTTCCACAAAATTGAATTATAACGTTATTGTGTTTAATCCCAGAAAAATCAGCAGAAGAACCTGGCTTAACTTATTTGACAGCTCATCAAATTATCTAAATATCCAATTAATAAAAATAATTTAATTAAGACAATTAAACCATAAAACATACATCTGCAAACAGTCACTTCAGTAGTTTTTCCACTAGCCATCACCTGTGGCACTCAATAGAAAATACATCTCAGAACCAACAATTAAATACTTTGATAGATCTAATTATAAATTTATCAGAAAATTTAAATAAAACTGATAAAAAATTGTTAAATAGTCTAGAAAAGACTAATCAACAACCTTTTATATCAGAAAAATTAGATCAAATAATAAAAAATCAAGATTTTATCAAAAATCAAATAGAAGAATTAACTTACGAAGTTAAAAGAACACTTAGAAAAACAGAAAAATTCCCCAGTAAACAAGATAAACAAGACTTGTTGCAACTGCCAAAGACCATAGAAGTTCAAACTCAAGAATCAATACTAAATTTAAGAAAGGAAGCAAAAAGGGAAATTACAGAAATAAAAGAATTAATAGACGAATTAAAGAAAATTTTTGTTGGATGAACAATAAACAGCTAGTTCTATATAACAAAGCAAAAGAAATAGTATCAGTTTATAATAAAGAAGATACAGGATTAGTAGATAATAGTACTTTTATTTCTAGACAAGATAAAGCTCAAGTAGGACAATTAAATATATTAATTGGATTAGGTTGTCAACAACTAGAAAGACTAGAAGATTTATCTATAGAAATACAAGAAAGATTAAGAAAATTAGAATTATCACAAACTTATTTTAATAATAGTCTAGATAAAGGTTTAAGTAAGATAGACGAAAAAATAAATAGACTAGCTATAATACCGTCACCCCAACCAATACAGAGTATAAATCCAAACAAAGTAGACGAGATATTAGACCAAATAAAATTAATACCAAAAGATATAATTATACCTGAAAAATTTCCAGAAAGAATAAAAAACCTAGAAGAAGATACGAATAAGAAAATACAAATTTTAATAAACGAAGCTCAGTATAAAAAACAAGAAATCAAAGAATTAGATCAAAATATAAAAAGCGGGAACTTAGGAATACAAGCATATATAAGGGAAATACCAACAGCCATACAAAAACAAATAGATAGATTAGTACAACAACTAGCAAGAGAACCTACTAATACGACTATACCAACAGTAGTAGAACAAGAAACATTTATAGTATACGATCCTCCAAACAGTTTTAGCCTAGAAAATAGACGAAAAAATGAATAAATTACCTTTTACAGGAAAAAGTAGAACTATAAGAGAAGGAAGTAGTTCCAGAGGAACTAATCTTTAGAACTCTATTCAATTGTATAGCTTTTGCAAAAAATTTTATCTAATTAATTGTAGGTTATTCTTCAAAATTATTTACACAATTGTTAAATAGAAGTGCTAATCATCTTAGAGGTTGTTCTTCACACTAAATATGTAGCATCTTCAAAAACTCCCAAAAGTCAATTTGATTAATAGTTTAAATAACATTAGAGAGAATCCTAGAAAAGGACTAAGGATTGTACCAAGGGACCACAGTAGAGAAGAAGCTCTGTTTAGGACTCTCTAGTTGCTAGAAAATAGATGAAGCAAGAAACACTTCAAAAATTTAAAAAAAGGGATGTCTTTGGACTTTAGGTATTGATTGAATTTATACATCATGACTTTGACCCAAAACTAAAGTTCTAAGAATAAGGCCATCTAAGATTTGATGGAATTTATCAGATACTTTTAATTAACTCATTTTTTAGAAGAAATGAGGAAAAAGAATACAAAATTCATCTTGCAAGGATTTAAAATGGCAAGTAAAAAAAAACTAAGAAAACAAGACAAACTGCTTCAAATAAATATGACCGCCCCCTAACAAAATCTTCAGGCTGTTGAAAGAAGACTTCTTTTTAGCTAAGCTCTGGCAGCATATCCTTTCCATCTCAAAAACTCGAGTTTCCCACAGGCATCAATCTGGAGTTAAACCTACCTTTTTGTTTCTCATTTGATGCTGCCTCAGTCATATATTCTATGCCAATGGTCAAATTGGTCAAATCAAACTCATCACCTCTTTCTGCACCATTTACAATTCCACTATCACTCGATTCAATTATCACTTTCATCTTTCTCATACCTGCATTGGCAAATTCAGTCCTAAGAGTTCGAGTGTTATGCACCACTGAACTAGAAGCATCATCACCCTTGTAATTCTCCTCTCATGCCTCTTGAGACATCCTTTCGCCCTTATTTTGTGCTTGATCATTTGTTAAACCTGCATACTCAAGTCGATTACCCTTCTCCTCATTCTCTTGCTCTTCACTTCCCACATCCCTCTCCCTATCATCTGCATCAATGAGATCTTCCACTTCCTCAGAATCTTCCTCTTCCGCTCTCTCCTGGTCATGTCCATCTATCTCATCATCTCCAGCTCCTCTTCCATCATCCTCAATATCTTCAGGTTTAATCTCTTCAATCTCTTCTTCCAATTCTGCTTTATCTCCTCTGCTTTGAACCCCCAAAGATGTTTCATCAACTCGAGGATGGAGATGTTTTCTCCCAAGTTTTACAATATCCAGATTGCTTTGCAATTTTTCCGATATCTTTCCAGTGCGGTCCTCGTATGTCTTTTTCTTATCATAGGAGTGCTTGAGTTGGTTAATCAGCCAGATGCAAATGGCAAGCAACAGACATATCTGAAGAAAATGTTTCACTTTAAAGCCTTTTGACCTCTGGTTTCTACTTGGTGATTGCTTCAACATACTCAACTCCTAAAATGAGTGTATGCCCTCAACTTATCTGCAGCAATTGCTTATTCAAATTTGTAAATGAGAACAAAAAAGATATCGAAACAATCAGAAAAACAAATTTACCACCATAAGTGCTGCCTAATGGTAATGCAAAATCACTATTTGTTTGGGGCCCAAAATGACAAAAATTGAGGCATAAACCATACACAAAAGTAAATACCATATTACCCTGCGTTAACAAGCTGAGGGAAGTGAGGAAAAAAGTAAGACAGACTTCATCTTCTTCTTCACCTACTCCCGCGGTTTCATGTCTGGCATTTACTGAATACCATCGTCATCATGTCTCAAAAGGAAAATAGGTATTGACATCTTCAAATTCTGTTCTCTACCAAAGGTAAGTTACCCAAAATATACAAAAGCAGAAATGTCAAACTCTATTTGACCCCCCACAGCTTCATAAAATGCTTGTACACGTATTTCCTTGGCTATTTGACGTAACATACAACTGAGTATTTTCCCATGAGGAGATAGAACTACTATGGGTATAAAAATCTCCTGGTCACTTTAATGGAAAACAATCAATATAATTAAGTTCAAAGCTATTTTGGAGCTAATATCAATGCTAGAAGCAATCAGTAACACAAGAAATTGAGCTGAAACAGGCTAAAAACTAAAAACCCACATGGAAATATAAGCAAACAGATGAAGTAGAAAAGTGATGATGACAAAACAAGAAATCCAATAATATAAACTCTATACCCAAGTGAGTAGAACAAGAAATCCAATCAAAATCATAAAATGCAACAAGTTTAAGCAGGATCATTCAACAAAGTATATGAGAGGACAAAGAATATATAGAAGTGAAGGCACAGGCTACCAAGGAGAAAGCAGAGCTGCAGATCCGTTATTCTGAAATGGAAAAGGAGAAAGATTTAATCTTTAAGCCGCTGTATGACATGGGTATTTGTATGTGTGTTGTATCCAAAGTAATTAATGAAAGAAATATTAGCCTCCCACCCAGTTCCAGCAACAATTAAAGATTAAGCTTCAGCTCCAAAACAAATTAAATGGCTATGAAAAGAGGTGACAACCACCAATATGAGGATTGAAGGGGGAAGAGAGGATGGTTGAAGGGTGTGAACATAGTTTCTCTGTTTCTGTGCGTGAGAGTGTGAGAGCAAGTGCCAGAAACGACCACCACAACAGAGCGAGTGTACATGTGCCTGGGACACACAAATGTCGGCATTGATTTCTGTACTGCCTAGCATTAATTTAATAGCATTTTTTGTGGCATTGAGACGACACCGTCTCATGAATGAGGAAAGAAAAAAAATACAGGATTTAATTTTATAAAATGGAACTTCAAAATTTAAAATTTACCAAAAATAAATTTTCATTTTTTCTCCCAAGAAAAATAATAATCAATATTATATTTTAATAGTAAATGTGAAACTCGACAGTATTGTGTCATCATTCAAATTTGACAAATAGCATAGCAATTATATCTTCTAAATTGCTAATCAATATAAATAAAATTATTGTGTTATATATGCATTATTGTAATTTTTTTTTATAAAAAAGCAGACAAAATATTAGTATAATATGTGTATTTGTTTTAGCATTGAATGCAATCATTTGTAATTATAATTTGTTAAGGAATAATAGCATTCCGCCGACACTAAGGTCAAAAGAGGATTAACAAATTATTATACAGAACTGTCCTAGGAAACCTATAGTATTTCGAATAAATATGTAAGCGGTGTTTGGATTGTGGGTTGGTTACGGAGGTCATAAATATATATATATATATATATATATATATATATATATATATAATTTTTTTTTAATTTTTTATAAACTGTTTTTTAAATATTTTTATAAAAAAAAAATTTATTTATCTATTTTTTAAAATATTTTTATTTTGAAAAATGTTTTTTTCTAAATAAAATGTCAAGCAAGCAAGCCCTAATTACTAAAATTAGCAAAATTTATATTTGAATCTCTAGCTAGCTATATATTGTTTATTGAAAATATCTAAACTTAAATTACAAGTTTACTAAATTTTAAGTAAATAAAGTGAAATTGTTTCAATTCACATTTTAAATCCAATAAACTTTTATACGATATCAAAGAGACTCCTTAGCTTGCAGCAACAAGCGCATCGCGCAACCGGGAAATCCCAACCCGATCCTGCCACAGAATGTCACAAACAAGAGGAGGAGGTCTGAGCCAAACTCGATAACCAGGTTTCATGAGTCAAAAGAGAGATTAGCCAAGTTATCTATAGCCATATTTCTGTCGCGATAAATATGTCTCTAATGCATTTTTAATAGTAATATATATATCATGAAAATAATGATTCGATGCAATTTCAACTCAATAATTTGAAATTACAAACATAATAATAAGCTT
The DNA here is from genome assembly GCA_023653625.1 of Triadica sebifera. Taxonomy (NCBI): domain Eukaryota; kingdom Viridiplantae; phylum Streptophyta; class Magnoliopsida; order Malpighiales; family Euphorbiaceae; genus Triadica; species Triadica sebifera. The sequence continues at coordinate 29,912,254 of CM042899.1, forward strand.
TGGACATAAATTTTGGTTTGATAAAAGGATTTATCGAACTTATTATTCAAAAATAGTATATATATGTATATATATATATTTTGACAACGATCTGAACTTACATGATTTAAACATTTCAATTGAAGAGATTAACATTTAGGATTGACTTGATTTTAGATTATTAGATATATTGACAAAAAAAACATTAACTTTAATATTCACATTTGGCTATAATTCAGTAACAATTTTACAGGAAAAAACACACTGTAGTGGAGGACTTAAAGGAGCCATCTGGGGGCCCAAGTCCCCATATTTAAATAAAATAAAATAAGTTTAGGTTGATCACGTATATATTGAGAAATTAATTGCCCAAAATTTTCATGAATCAAAATATGTGAGTAATATTTTTTATTATTTTTTCAGCCCAAGTATAGTTATATTATATAAAATAAATTGTATTTATTTAATTGATTTTTTTTTCTCCTCGAAGTTGATTATACTAAAAACATTTTGTCTCAAGTTTAATATTTTTAGTTTCTATAACCAATGCAATTCAACTTTAAACTTACTTACGTTTAGATGTAGTAATTATTTAGCATATTTATTATGTAGTTTTATCATATGGTATGAATTCATACAATAATTTTTTTAAGAAGAATAAAAATTTAAATATATAATGAAAATATTTAAGTTGGGTCTTAAGTTAAACTGTTGCTCCGCCGTTGCTTTCGCATAACAACAACATTAGCCATTAGGTCTGATCAGACGAGAACTCTTAAGATGAGTTAGAGAATTGTTTCGGTGCATAAAGTGACAAGCTACGATAAATTCTCAAATTTAATAGGAACATGTACATATATATTTAATTGCAGCTTTCCCTCCATGATATTAACAATATATATATATATATATATATATATATATATATATATATATATATATATATATATATAAGGTTTGTTTTCTCTTCAAATTGATACTGAAAAGAAATTGCCAATTTTGAGATTGGCAGTTAGAAGGGCAGAAGAGAACTGGGGAAGCAAGTAAACAGAGCATACAGTAACTAAACTGCTGCATTAATTGCTCTTCCACTTCCATAATCAATGAGATATTGACCGTCATTTATTATGTCCACCTCCCTCTCCATCTAGGCATCTACTGCTTCAGTACTTCACTATCTATTTCCCTTTATTTTTACTATTTCAATTTAAAAAAAATACACCTATTTTCATGAAAATTAAAGAAGTATTAACTAATTCGCCACATGAGTAATTTAATTAAATATCTTTTAAACCAAAACTCATCAAATGTCTTAATTAATCCTATGTTTTTGAACCTTTTGATGGAAGATACAATTATTTTAGAAGTAAATACTGAGACAAATATGATGAGAGTGTTTGATTTTATTTCTCATTTAAACTGTATTATCCTTGTGAAATTATTAAGTATTTACATCTCCTAATTAAATTTTTATATCAATAAATTATCTAAATATATAATAAATCATAATAATTAAATTAGCTATAGTATTCATTCTTATAAGATTAAAAATATGAATATATGTAAAAAAAAAAATTATATTTTTCATATTTTGGAATCTGGACTAGCCAGCCGATTAAATAATTTCCTACTTCCTACTCTTCATTCACTGTGTATCATCCAAGATGAATTAACATCATATTTAATTACCAAGAAAGAGGATGCATGTAATGTGTGTATCCTAAACAGTAACAGTCACAGATTTTGAAAATCAGATTAATAATTAATGAGAGGATCACATGAATCAAAAATAGGCAATTGCGTAATGCCAGAGACAGACATGAAAGGGAAATATGAGTTCGATGATGTTGATTACAGAGCGAGTTTTTCATTGTATTATTAGTGTTTTTGGGTGATGTTTATTTATCCCTTCGAGGCGGGGAGGCTGCTTTATGGTTTATAAATCTTGTAAGATACGAAAACAGAACTTCCCCTGACATATAACTCCATCACACTTTCTTCTCTAATTTCCATCAATTTTATAAATCAAACATAGCAAAATCAAATACATCCCCATTAATATTCCACCTTCCTCTATTTCTGGTTCGGTTATGGAATTGGAAATTCTAAACAAGAATATGGAATTTGCATAAGAAATTATTTATAACAGGATAAATATTTATTACAGGTGCAGCCAAAGATAACAAACCAAAGGGGAAAAATAAAATAAAATTGAAGTAGCATATATCCACATTTCAAAGGCAAAAAAGAGAAAAAGGGTGATTTTGATTTTTGTAACAGCAAGACTGCACATGTTAATTTCTCTTTAGTTTTCAATCAAATTAAGGATTAAAAATCAGATTGCCGCACTTGCATTTCCAGCTCATGGGCTTATAATTGGAGATATCATTACCTCTAGAGTAAGCAATACTGGAAATTGCAGTAAATAAACGGTTTCCTTTATGGTTTAGGATTCTTGTTGTTACCGGTACTTGAACCGCTTCACAGTGAACACAAAAACTGCACCTTCTCTCGCACTTTGGCGGTGTTGATCCTATTACCTGAGTTCTTATCATCACCTTCTTATCCAAACCTTCTTTCTGTTTAATTATGTAATATCACAATCATTTCAAGCTCAACAAATATAAATAACTATAACAAGCATAAGAAATTATGGATATGATGATCTCTTATACCTGGATTGCAGCCTCTTGTAGTTCGGTAATTGGTCTTCCTGAAATAAAAGAAAAAAAAAGGGAAAGTAGCTTATTTCAATTCAAGAAAGCTTGGTAATTGGGCTTCTGGTAATTTAAAGTGGAAACTACTTACCTTGGGCTGCAAATTGTATAACAGTTGAGCTTGAAAGCAAGAGAAAGAACAAGGAAATGATTAAGTGTCGATTTCTGTGGCAGAAGTTGCACATTTGAGAACTGCCCATTTCCTCTTGAGATGAAGTTAGGGAGAGAGGATGTCGTTTTTGACCGTGCAGAGAGGTTCTTGATTAGGAGATCACGAGAGATTAATGAACAGAGTAAATCAAAAAGAAAAAGGTTGGAAATTGAATGAATTCTTGTGGCAGATGCAGAAGAATAGAACTGAATCTGAAGTTTACAAAGAAAGGTTTCAACTTTCAAACTCAGCCCTTGATGGCCACCTCCCACAGTGCAGAAAAGACTCTGTTTTTAACCCCTCTGGGTTTCTCTCTCTCTTTTTTTGAAAGTAAGATTGAACGCGTAAGGGAAAAAGAGAATTGCAGCCGGTGGAGGACCTCAACCTCGTTTCTTGGGCCACCAGAATACCAAGGTACTCGTCTCTGCAAAACCAATAATCAAAAAGGTAAAAAAAAAAAAAGCACTTTCTTTAGAAGCAGAACCAGCGAAAACAGAGCAAGAAAAGAGAAAAAAGATCAGTGAAAAATACAAAACACAAAGACGAAAAAACCTAAACCAACCCAAACGCCAAATGACGAAAAGAGAAAGAAGGCTATATCTATATCTTTGACAACATGCAAGAATGTTTTGTGTTAAAAGTTTAAAAACTTTGATTTCTTGCTTTCGTTTTGTCTGTCTCACGTTTGTGTAATTTTGCTTACTTTAATGTAGGTTTTAAAATCTTAGTCTTTACACGCTAAGTACCTTTCTTTTCTTCTATGTTGAAAAGGGTATGAATATATAGTTCCCAAGGTGGATCTAGTGGATAGAGGGTAGTAGGCATGTAGAGAGAAGAGTGTGGTTTGTTTGCTTGAAAAAAAAAACACATGATGAGGAACTGCAAATTCTGATGAGCACGGTGAGTGGGTGGGCTGTGGGCATGGGTTATTTACCTGCAATTTCACGCACAAGTGAAGTCACAAATCCTTTGGGGAAGAGAGCCGCAAACCTTTTGATTTATACCCTGTGGTCTCTGTGCCTTTAAGGAGTCAAACTCCCATGGCCACCTTCTTCAAGTTTCTTTATTTATTTTTTCTCAAAAACTGAAGATATTATCACCAATATATACTGAGTTAAGCCTGCCACTTGTAACAAGCATGCAGATTACGTGGATGTGCACCAATTTGGTACAGTTAATTAATATCATCCCAGTAATTAAAATAGTAAAAACTAAATTGCAGAATTTTGTCTATTTTAAATTACATTATTGAACGAGAGACAATGGGAAATTTTGTAAATGGGTTTTGATTTGCAGAAGAGTTTAAACATTAAACAAGCCATAAAGAGCTAAACGAAGAAATAATAGTGTGGAAGGCAAGTGTCCCCTTGGTTCCCATCAACCAAAAAATGGGACCATAGTTTGGATTTGTGACAGCGCATTGCGGAGCTATATGCAATCAGTTGAGCACAGGGACCAAACAGCAGAGCTAGGATCACTGCACCTTCGAAATAATAACTTCAACTCGTCTGAGTCTGAGATAGCACTTTGCACGTGCCAATAAACCCTGTTTTGGTGGTGGCCACCCCATCCTCTTCAAAGAAAGTTCTGGAATGGGCCTAATTGCTCTGTGGAAGTTAGAATTTTGTAATAAGCCAGGCTCAGACCCATATCAGGCCACGTAAAGGCGAAGAGAAACCTGCAAAATTTATGCAAGTGGTGTACACTTGTGAATTTGTGCGAGTGGGAGGCTTCACTAATTAGAATATCGTGTGGTGGACATTCTCATTTATTAACTGTCACTCCAATAATAATTTTCTCTTTTCAAAACTTCGCAACTTTTAACACGATATGTTCAGCCAAAAGAATGAATCAATGCGAGGGGAAGAAATGGAGCTATACTCATCAGGACAGAAACCAAAAATCCTTCTGGTCTTCTGGGATTGATACTTGGCTTAGGCATATGGAAAATTGACACATGATGAATACTATACATAACTTACATGCATTTGTTAATTTTATATTTTCTTTTAAAAAAAAAAGAATCTGTTCCTATGCCTCCTATGCCAACTTCCATCTGCCTTACTTCTCCTACCTCTCTCATTCTCATCCTACTCCTACAAGTTAGAGCAGCACATACCAAGAGAAGTAGAAGAATAAACAAACTAGAGAATGATGCTGAACCCCTTAAACTAAAATTCTTGATGATATACGATGCAGAATGCCTCCTAAAGAAAAAGCTAGGTTACTACCACCATATTTGTATTATGTGCCATAAATATTTGTTCTCATATGATGAATTTAACATCAACCCGTTCCCAGCTCACTTTGGTCAAAGCTTGGAGCATTTCATCTACTAATATTGCAAAAGGATAAGAAGAGTTGCATAATATGTTTTTGTTCTGATAAAGATCGAAACAAAACCTATTTTCTTGATCCTTTCATTTCTATTTCCCTTTATTTTGTTACAGTAGGTATCAGCAAGACTCTGCAAACATGGTTGATGTATTAATTTACTAATCTTTCTCATATATGCTTTTGTTCTATCACCTTCATAAACTTGTTGCACCTAGAAGCTACAACTAATAGCATATAGAGAAACTTTGTGTTGTCTTTTATTCTTAATAAAAAGCTATCTAACTTGCTAGTTCAAAGAGACAATTAAATAGCAAATTTATTGGAAAATTATGGTTAATGAATCATTTTGAGAGTGATATTCAGGTGAGTTATATAACTTAGTTTTGGGAGGATTATCCAAATATATGTTATTTGACATAAACACTATAAATTATGATATTTATATATTCAAAATGATGAATGTATGAATAAAAAATTAAAACTCAAAATAAGCTACTTGTTAAAGAGAAAAAAAAATTCAAAAGTGGAGAATTTCACATAACAAAAATATGAAGTTGGGAGAAAGCTTTATATAGTAAATTTTATCCTTCCAATATTGAGTGAATAGCTTGGAATGCCATTTCTTGCACACACAGGAGTAAAGGTTGCAGATCTATGGTCTGAGCCAATAGTCAATATGTGAGTGCACGACTTACACACACGAATGTCAAGCCGATATATCATGATCTAAGCCTAAAATCAGTTGATTGCAATTTCATTGGTTATGCACATATCAATAGTGTTTATCGATTTTTTGTGCATAAATTGAAAATTTCTAACATACACAAGAACACGATAATGGAATTAAATAATACGTCAATCTTTGAACATGTATTTTCTTGTAAAACTTCAGAAGAAGCAAATGTATCCAAACGAGCTTTTAAGACTATTACTACATATAGTCAAGTTCAAGAAAAAAAAAACTTGGTTTTGAAGTTGAGTGAGTTGAAATGGAGTTTCAGCATAGTAAAAGAACAATGATAGAAAAATCTTTTTGACAAGATTTTATAATTTACATGCTAGAGGCAGAACCTCAAACTTACACAGAGATTGTAAACTTTTCAGAAAGTCTTCTATGGAAAGAGGCTATTAAGAGTGAGGTAAACTCTATTATGCAAAATCATATTTGGGAACTAATGGATTTACTTTCAAGATGTAAAAAAAGTGGATCTTCAAAACGAAGATGGTGACAGATGGTTCAATTAATAAATATAAAACTAAATTTGTGATTAAAGGTTACAAGCAAAAGGAAGATTTAAATTATTTTGATACATATTCTTCTATAACTAAAATAAATTCTATTAGAATTATTATTGCAATTGTTGTATTACGCAATCTTAAAATACATCAGATAGATGTAAAGACAACTTTCCTAAATGAAGATTTAGATGAAGAAATCTACATGATACAACATGAAGGTTTTATTATCCCAAAATAAGAAAAGAAAATGTGTAGATTGACTAAATCTCTATATGGATTGAAACAAACACCAAAATAATGACATAAAAAATTTGATAGTGTAATATTGTCTAATGATTAAAAATTAATGAGTGTAATAAATGTGTTTATGTCAAAGACACTAGTGATAGTTATATCATATTGTATCAATATGTGGACGACATGCTTAATGTTGGTAGTAGTGATAAAATTGTCAAGTCTACTAAGGATATGGTAAACTCAAGATTTGACATGAAAAATATGTGACCATCAGATATAATTCTAAGAATAAAAATCTCAAGAAGATTAGATGAACGTACATTAAGTCAAATGTATTATATGGATAAAATACTTGGTAAATTCAATAAGAAAGATACAAGTATTGTTAGAACCCTATTGGACTCAAGTTTCCATCTATCCAAGAACAATGGAGAAAATGTATCTCAAGTAAAATGTGCGTGTAATTGGAAGTCTCATGCACTTATGAGTTGTATAAGACCTGATATTGCTTATGCAGTAAGCAAATTGAGTCCATATACAAGTAATTTAGGAATTAATAATTGGAAATGAATTGTAAGAAAACTAAGGTACTTGAGATATACTCATGAGTATGAACTGAATTATACCATATATCTACCTATCCTATAATGATATAGTGATGCAAACTAGATTTATGATGTATAAAATTGAAATCTACTAGTGGTTATATATTCACACTAACTGGTGCAATTGTAACTTGAAAATTTTCTAAACAAACAGTTATAACCAAATCTACAATAAAATATGAGTTTATTGTATTAGATAAATGCCCCAAAGAAGCTTAATGGTTACACCTTCTTAGAAGATGTTCCAAAATGGAAAAGTCCAATGCCACTAATTTGTATAGATTGTGATAGTTAATATGCAATTAGAAAGACACAAAATAATATATATAATAGTAAGTCTAGACACATTCATCATAGACATGATACCATAAGACAATTGCTCTCAATTAGGGTTATCACTATTAATTATATAAAATCAAAGAATAACATTATGGATCCACTAACTAAAGAATTAAATAGAGAGTTAGTTGATGAGACTTAAATTCGTAAGTTAACAACAATTCAATATAAAGGAAAATCCAATCTAGTTGACTAGAGATCCCAATATCTATATTCAATAGGACAACCTAATTGTAAAGACATGGTGAGATCACTATAGGGGTTAAACTACTTATATTTTTGAAGTAAGGTTAAACTATGCTTTTAATTATAGTTATGAGTAAGATATCATATATATGACAGAGAAATGGGACCGCTTCAAAGGAGAATTATGTGAACTCGATTCTCTACAACTAGATAGATATTTAAGGCTAAAATGAACATAACAATAAGAACTAAATTGTGTCAATCGAAATTCTTATGTGGAGTATATCATGATTTTCTCAAGTAGCTAAATAGTTCAATGATATCATGTTAACTAGTTAGCGGGTAAATAAATATACTTTCATAAGAGAATATTCAAAGAGTAACATCTATCTATCTTATATAAGTTTCAGTCGTCAAACTCTATCACATAGTATGATTTTGTTCATCTTACTTTTTCGTCTTTTTTTATTCGTGTGCGAGATTGTTGAAAAATTGTAGTTAATGAGTCATTTGAAGAGTGATATTCGAGTGGATCTCATAACTCGGTTTGAGGATGACCCATATATGTATTTTTTTGATATAATAATTGTGAATTTTGATATTCATATACTCAAAATAGTGAATGTGTGAATAAGAAATTAAAACTCAAATTAAGCTTCTTGCTAAGGAGAAAGAAATTCAAAAGTGGGGAATCCCACATAGAAAAAATGTTAAATTGACAGAAGAGTTTATATAATAAGGTTTATCCTATTTAATGTTAAATGAGTAGTTTGGAAGACTTTCTCTTATGCGCATAGACGCAAGGGGTGTAGATCTATGATTCGAGTCAAGGATCAATGCATGAACATGCGACCTGCATACACGAATGTCAAGTCGAAATATCATGATCCAAGTCTAACCCAATTTTTATATTTTTATTTCTGAAAAATTAAATCACATGTTTTACATGTGGACAAGTTGTCATAACAATGACGTTTGGTCACGTTCATAACAAAATGTCATATGTTACTGTTGCGTGCGCGATATTTTGTCACACTCACGATAATAAGGCAGCCAATATGGGCTATCGTGCTCGTGGAGATGTGTCACCCAAACGACGAACATGCTTCTAGAAAATATATGCTAAGCTTCTAAACGTTACTTTAGTTACAAAAGTCAAAAAACTAAAGTTACAGATTTAATTTTGATTAAATTGCAGTCATAATGAAGATCAAATCACAATTAATTTCTCTCATATTTTCTAGTATAAATAGATGACACATTCATGTTGAAGATACTTTTTGCTTTTTCTTTTTTTTTTCTTCCCATGATAAAGTGATCATATATTCAGAACATTGTGAATAGGGTTTGTGGTATTTACATCTACTTTTTTATCTGTTATATCTTGGGAGACAAACGCCAGTGAACTTAAGTATCTATAATAGGAGAAAATTTATTTTAAGGACATTATATGAGATACAAGTCTCAAATTATCTTTCTGCTTTTGACATTTTACTTTATACTAGATTAACAATATCACTATATTATTTTCTTAACAAAACCTTCTATGTCAACTGACTCACATCCATTAACTTTGGCAGCCTTAGGAAGTTCCTGTTGAGAACTTAAAGTTTTAGGTGTTTCTATGTGTACTACATGTTGGTATTTCTCATATCTTGAAATGTGTCGTCTCTCATAAGCAAGAATATATATGTTTAAATGAATCGTAAGAGAATAATCAAGATTATAATTCAAATTTTTTTCAAGAAGCTATAAAGGTACCTTTGGAAGCTCATTGGATGCCACAAAGATGATGTACATTATCCCACAAGCTCTATGAAGTGTTAGAAGTTTTAAATATGAACCCGAAGTAAACCAACAAGGAATCTTTTTAGTATCATGACTGAATTGTGTTCTTATATACAGCCTAAGCATTGTAATTATTGGATAATTTTCCAACTAAAGGCTATTTTTCATACAGATAGGTGACCAAACGAGTAAAGTTATAACCAATAATAACATTAATACAGTACAAGGATAAGATCAAAACATGTATTTGCATAGGCAATATGACGCTTAAATGACTTCAAAGCATACTTGTAAGGATAAGAAAATTTATCAAGGTAATGTTTTGGAATATTAGTGAAACACTCTACGTCTGAGTATCAGAGATAAATCAACTCACATAATTTTAAGATCATTTGAGTCATTAACCATTTGAAAAAATCAGTCAGGAACAGATGTTTTCCAATTCTCCTAAAAAGCCATGAAATACGAGCAACCATTTTTTCCAGTGTGCAACGGCCATAAAATAAGAGAACCTGAAAATACAAAGCATACAATTTCCATAACAGGATTTCCATACAGATGCAAATCACAAACTTTTTCTATTATATAATAAATTTATTTTAATACGAGAATATCTCTTAGGAAGCAACAGACTCTTCACACTAACTATTACAAATGAAGGCATCTTAGTAAATATATTTCAAAAAATCTTCAGTGCAAACAGAATTGAAGGATTTAATATGCAAATCCGAGAGAATCAGTATTCAAAATAAAACAAAAAGGAACTCTTCGTTGTAAGAGCCTTTGCAAAAAACAATTTGAATTACCTGTTTATGGCACCTTGAGCCAAGATGTGGAGTAGCAAAGGTTATAAAATTAATCGGCTCCAATCCTGCAATTCTGTTTTTGAGATTCTTCTCCTGTATACCCATATCTTCATATTTGTTGCTTTAACAGTCTCCATTCCCTTGAGAAATTTCCTTTGCAGGATCTTATCTATAGAGCTTAGCAATAGCATATCTTGCCACCAGACCGTCTAAAGAGTGGCCTATGAATGAAATCTTCTTTACAGGGAGTGGTGTTTTTATCACTGATATAACCTGAAAGAAAGTTTTTTTTTTTTTTTCCGCTACCCTTGGTGGGAATACTTCCATTAGAAGTGACAATTTTAAACGTAAATTGATATCAATCCAACCAAAACCAAAACAGAAGATATCACAAATTTGAGTACAAGTATTTTGGTTCTAATAAGGTAGAGCAAATAAATATAATCAACTACATTAATAGAGTAAGGGAGAATGTTAAAGCATAATTTACCTCATTTGCTAATCTCTCTCCCATTACATCGACATCATCAAAAGTTAATGTTGTTAAGTTAACTTTGCTACCTGCATGCAAAATTAATTAATTGCACTTCAATTTGCAGTAGAACTATTGCTTGATGAACTAAAATAAGTTACGCCGTCAAAGGGTACTATAAGATAACTACACAAAACAACACTTTACAGATTTATTAGCATACTTTTTATAGGTAATAAATAGTCATAATGAAAAAAGAGCATTCGATCTGTTTAAGTATCAAGATTCTTAATAAGTTAATTCAAAGATATCAATTAGCTGATCTAATCATCTAAATGAAAACTCCACTGGCCTTAGGTTCTGAAAAGTCAGCTACCCAAATTGTGAAATTTTAATCCCATCACATAGCATTAAATTTTAAACACCAAGTTATGGCTGAGATAGAACAATTTTCAAATGCTTCTAATGCATATGGATTGTCATTTAATGTAGTCCCAAAGCTCATTAGTATCTTGATTCCTAAATTTTCTACAGATTAGAAGGTTGATTGTGATTTCTAAAAATTTCAATTAGAAGAAAATAGAAGAATCAAGGTATGAATCAGGAACTTATAATGTGACTTAGTGGTACTTGCATCTTGTATGCATTTATTTGAAAGAAATAACTTATAAGAAAGTTGTAAAACATTACAAGTATAAGATGATAAGAGAATTAACATTGCTTGTAGTCTCGTAGTACTTGTGTATCCGGTTCAATCTTTCACTTTTAGAACTATTGCAACAGACTCTCTTAAATTAATTGAGGCAATATGAACTAAAAGAAATAAAAGCATTTAAACTTTAAGTAATGAATGCAAGATCTACCTAAGAAGCATATGCATTAGAAGCTATCATCACTCAGAGTCACCAAAAAAAGATGAGATAAACGAAATCAGTAAATCAGGAGATAATAATTAATAAGACTTACAGTAGTGAATAATAAAATCTCACGAATAATGTCTCCAGAACTGCTTGGGGCAGTGAATTTCCAATTCTGCGTGCTGCAAACGAGGCATACAATCATTACTCAAACTTTAATACAAAATAAAAGTTAAGTACATTCTCGATTTTTCAACATTCATATTCTGATTGATTGGTGAATAGATAAAAATTTTTAAAAATAATTTTTTTTATCTCTTTTCACCGACCAATTAAAAGATAAGTGTTGGAAAGTGTTAGCATTCCTCTTCCTCTTAATACAGTAGTTAGTGCATTAATTAACTAATAATTTAATTTCTTGTTCCAGCCCAATCATATTTAGGATTAAAGAAAAGAAAAAAAAAGCTCAAAAAATCATGCAATGAATGGATAATCAATCCACATTTCTTGTGACCAATAAACAAAACAGCTTGAACTAAAATGTGGTCATAAATTTATAAATCTTCAAAAGAGTGAGCTTATTTCAGAGAAGGATGACAGTTCCAGTTCCAGTTCCAGTTCCAGTTCCTCCGACTGGGATGAACTGGATCTTTCAGTTGATAATGTCATTTACAAGATTCATCCTTTCAGTTAGCTACAACCTGGTATGTCTAAATGCATATTGTTGTTGACATTTTTCTTCATTTCATATTATCGCTAATTATCGCTAATTTCATATATTCCTTTTTGAGATTTATGTACAAAGTGGTGATTTTTGTTCACTGCAAGGATGCTCCAGCTTGCAGACTCCTGGCTGATGGAGCTATGTTTATATAGTTTAATGAGGAACTGGAAAATTATGCTGGTGTTTGACAATAAAATTGTATTATAAAGCAACTCAGTATGAAACACTTGGGTTTTTACATTGGAGTCTGTTGAATAGTCAAACAATAAATTTCCATCATTTAAGGATCTTATTTGACCTTAAAATACTTATCGATGTGCTCAAAAAAATACGATTCACATAATTCCATTTGACTTTTTGCGGTAAAAATGCATGTAACCTTTTGCAAAAAAAAGAATAAATAAAATAAAATAAAGCAATGTCAAATAACAAATGGACTAACTCGCCCATAATGTTATTGGCAATTACAATAAGGTGAGTTGGATTGGCAGGCTCTCCGGCAATATTTACCGTTGCATAAAAATTCCACTCCTTGTCCTCTTCTATCCTCAAGCATCTAATTTTCAGCAAAATGGAAACTTTAATCTTCAAGTTCTTCTTCTTCTTCTCAGTTGAGGCATCTCTAAGGAATTTTACTATGTAATTTAGGACCCATTAAATTATGCAAATGGGATTTATAATTCCATGGTCTTGATCAAGGTCTAAATTCTCCACCTATTATATTATTCTACTAATACTATACATTTCCATATATGAATAATGAAAATAACAATAATTGAAATCTTTTGAGTTTTGCCCTTTTACATTCCATCTATTCAAACCATTCTATGTACATGATTTTTTTTTGAGAATATGATTAGATGACTTAATTCGTTGTTTCACAAAAAAATTTCCCCAATAAGATTTTAAGGAAAAGAGAAAAGGAAAGTTCGAGCATCCGAAATTTATACTTCTAATACAAAATGTTAGCTTTAGACCTAAAAGTTAAAAGAAGATAAAATGTGATATTGTATGAAAAAATAAATTTTATACAAAGAAATGCAAGAGAAAATACTCCCTATGGGAAGTAATAAAGAAATCTTTCAAATAATTTATTTTCCAATTTCATTTTCTTCCTAAAAATGTAGCATTACTATTATGGAATATGTCATCCAAAATGATTATACCTGCCTATTACTCCTTCCGTTCCAATGTAATTAACTCTTTTTCAAATAATTTTTTTTAATGATTTGTCACTTTTATATATCCAATATGACATTAATTTTATTTTTTCCATTTTATTCTTATGATTGGAATAAGAGAATGTGCCACAATTATTTTTACAACAATTAAATAATAAATTTTGAATATGTCTATAGAGGGGTAATTTAGTCTCATTCAACTCTTTTTTGTCTATAATTAAGGCTATCAAATGATTTTTTAATCCAAATGAAATACCAAAAAATATCAATTACATTGGAATGAAGGGATTACTTGCTAATAAAAAAATCTAGTAGTAGAGTAATACAAGTAAGAAGGTTTTCACTTATATAAAAAAAAAAAAAAAAATCATATTGAGAAGGTTTAGGATTTTAAGTTTATTTTAATTGAAGTTGATATTTTATGCTGAGAATCAATTTAAGAATGAAAATTCTTATTTAAGTCCATATCTCCAATCAATATTAGGTTGTTATAAAAAAATAATTTTTAAAATATTATTTGATTTTACTGAAATGAATTTGTTTTAATATATTTTAGTTTATATTTTGACGATTTTAACACAATAATAAATTATAGACCGGATTTGTAAATTAAAAAAAAAAAACCATGCGCGCACATGGATAAGAATTTCCTATTATGAATTGGGGAAGTGGATCAATTATTAAACATGATTGCGGCCTGTTTGGATGATGGGCTGCAAAGCCTGCGACCAAAATCTTGAATAATTATCAATGGATTAGGAGCAGCACCTCCGCAAAGGGTGATAGTGGAGAAATAAAATACAGCTGCAAAGCCAAGAGGCTGACTCAGAATCCTTATACTCAACATGCTCCCCATATAAATTTGCTCTGTTATCAACCCCTTCTTCCATAAAACTATGTTCATCTCGTGACTCTTTTTCTCTCCAATTTTTATTCATGATTATCTCGGCGTTTTCCCCTTCCTCTTCCCCACTAAAGGATAAAAATTAATAAACTATTAATGAAATTAATTTTTATTTCAGCTCTCCTTCCTTTTCGTTCCATTTCTACCCTGCCAAATGGAGTCACTGGAAACTCACAGGTTCCATTTTTTCCATGGAGCAATTGCTTTCCCCTCGTCTCATCCTTTCTTTTCTTCTTTTGCTCTTGGGTATCTCTGCAAAATCACTTCTTGTCCCAAGTCAACTGTACTACCAGGTATATACCACATTAGTGTAATTTTATTGTAATTTTGGGTTTTAGATATTGTAGTCGTTGAAAAATCAGTAGTTTAGCATTTGATATTCAATTGTTATCTCCGAGAGAAAAAAGCGTAAGCAATGTACTTTTTATTAATTATTCGCGTTGAGTCTCATAAATGTTTGCTTTTTTGAGTTTTGCTATGTCAACTTAATTAACATGATACTGGAATAAGAATTGGTACATTTTTTAGATGTAGATATTACAGGCACAACAATAGAAGGAAAAATATGTTTTGCTTTAGGTATAAGTTAAATCCTTGAATTTCGTTTCCAACAGCATTTGAATTCCTGATGGTTATTACCTTGGTCTGATTTTGCCTTTTGGTCAATGGCTTGGTTTTCGCTTTCTGTTGCTTATAAGAGAGTAATATCTTAGTGGCATGACTGCGAACAGGCAACAGAGGAAAACCACTGCCTGTGACATTGGAGGGGCTCATTTAATTGGCCATTGGCAAAAGCAGGTGTTTTGATAAAGCTTGGCATGGTGTTATTGCCACTTAGCAAAACGTGCTCATTATAATACATTTAGAATCAAATGGGCATTGAGGCAATCATACTCTGTTTAGTGGGTGACCAAAGAATTGCTGCTGTAAAATAGTTGCATTAGGTATGAAGAGCCCCAAATGCCAGCCCCTAGTCAACATTCTGCGTCAACTAGGTCTTGAACGTTTCATAAGCAAGTTTATCAATCATCTGAGCATGATATCGTGTCTAAATTTAGCTCAATACTAATGAACCCAACTTGAATTTTCTGTGGATGACTTGACTTTGACTCTTTTAGAAACCCAGTGCAGGACTACCCACTCTAATCTTCTCTTAAATTCATGCTTGTACAACTTTTGCATGTCTTCTGTCAAAGTCTATATTCAAACATATATTTTCCATGTTTCTTAAAGGTTGAAAGCAAACGCCATATTGCTGCTGGAGAGGATAACATCATATTGAACCCTAGATTTGAGGATGGCCTTAATAATTGGTCTGGCAAAGGCTGCAAGATTGAACTGCATGAATCACTGGGAGATGGAAAAATCAATCCTCAAACAGGAAAATTCTTTACTTCTGCAACAGAACGCACTGAAAAGTGGAATGGAATTGAACAGGAGATCACTGGAAGAGTGCAGCAATATGTGGCTTATGAGGTCATTGCACTGGTTCGAATATATGGTGGCAGTGTCACCACTGCTGGTGTACAAGTCACTTTGTGGGTTCAAGAACATGATCTTCGTGAAGAGTATATAGCCATTAACAAGTTAGTCTCTTTCATCTTTTCTTATTTTTTATATTGTTGCCATTTTTTTTTAATTTAGAACAATCTGATGCATTTATCAGTATTTTTTGTAATTTACATATGCTTCTTTCTGTTTTCTTGTTTTATTAGTAAAATATGTGATGTTTGCACTGCAGTGAGCAGGCAACGGACACAGAATGGGTACAGTTGAAGGGGGAGTTCCTTCTTAATAGTTCCCCATCAAGAGCAGTAATATATTTAGAGGGTCCACCTCCAGGCACTGATATTCTTATAAATAGCTTATTTGTGAAGCATGCTGAGAAGATCCCTGCTTCAGCTCGACCGGTTTCCAAGGTTGATCAGATTTTTGTTGTTGCACATATATGCACACACAGCACATAATTGAGAATTACTGCTATTGAGCTTCTTATATGCAAAATATATCACATGCACCCATAGGAGTTGGATTTAAGCTTTTAGGATTAAAATTTGCTTTCCTTCTGCTGTTTAGAATGCCCCTTTTGGAGTGAATATAATTGAGAATTTCAATCTTGATGATGGCATCTCTGGGTGGTTTCCTCTGGGTAACTGTGCTTTGAGTATTCAGACTGGTTCACCACATGTACTCCCTCCAATGGCAAGAGATTCTCTTGGATTTGATATGTCTTTGAGTGGCCGTTACATCCTGGTAACCAACCGTTCAGATTCTTGGATGGGTCCTGCACAAATGATAACCGAGAAACTGAAACTCTATTTGACATACCAAGTATCTGCTTGGGTTCGAATTGGTGCTGGTGCAAGTGGCCCTCAGATTTTGAATGTTGCAATTGGTATGGATGGCCAGTGGGTCAATGCGGGTGAAGTTGAGTCTAATGATGACAAGTGGCATGAAATTGGTGGGTCGTTTAGAGTTGAGAAGCAGCCATCCAATGTTATGGTTTATGTTCAAGGTCCTCCTTCAGGTGTTGATTTAATGGTTTCAGGACTTCATGTTTTCCCTGTAAACAGGAAAGCAAGATTTAGGTACTTGAAGAAGCAGACAGACCAGGTAACATCAAACAACGCAATTAGGGCATTTGTTTTCACTGATTTACTATAATTAATTGTTGGAAAGTTTATGCTTTTGACATTGAAAGACTTTCTTTCTTTAAAGTCACTGAATGCCCCGCTCTTGTATGGGAAAGGAGTTTATGTGAACTGTTTATAGTCTTATCAATAGCTCATGCTGATAGTCATTTTTCCACATTCTTTTCATACTAGCATTTGAATCACTGATTATAATGATTCCCTATCTAATAGCAATATTCAATGCAAAAGGAATTCTGGTTCTTGGCTTTTTGCAATCTTGCCTTGTTGCTTAGGTATTCTTTTATTTCGTTGTGCAATCCTTGAATGTATTCTAAGATGTAATTTTATGATATTCGTTTTCTTTATTGAAAATAAATTTAAGAGATCTCATTTGGTTGGATAAATTTATTGAATATGCTCTATGGCTAGATTGATGTCTTATTTTAGTAAACTATTATATGGTTAAGGATATGTGGATAAAAATTCTGAAAGATAGAAAAGAAAAAAATGAAATAAGGATACATTACAAATATTCTAGGAGTGGTTAAAATTAGGCTTAGAACTGCAAAATTCTCTTAGAATATTACCAAGAACTGCCTCTTAAAATTTTAATTTTATCACTAAAAAGAAAAGAAATGTATTCTTCCAAAATGTTTCTTAACCATTCTTGCAGCTCTTTCTTTTAGCTAATAGTGTAGCTTTTTTATTACAAAGTTTCATTTGTTGCAGATACGCAAGCTTGATGTCATCCTAGAATTTTCAGGATCAGAAACTAGCAATATGTTTGGCAACTCTGTTAAAGTTGTACAGACACAAAACAGTTTTCCTTTGGGATCATGTATCACCAGAACAAGCATGGATAATGAGGAATTTGTCAAATTTTTTATTAAAAACTTTAACTGGGCTGTGTTTGAAAATGAAATGAAGTGGTCCTGGACTGAACCACAGGAAGGTAAGTTTAACTACAAGGAAGCTGATGAGCTAGTGGATTGGTGCAAGAGCCACAACATGGAAATCCGAGGACACTGTGTCTTCTGGAATTTGGAGTATGCAATTCAACCATGGGTTCGATCCTTGAATG
Source organism: Triadica sebifera (assembly GCA_023653625.1). NCBI lineage: Eukaryota > Viridiplantae > Streptophyta > Magnoliopsida > Malpighiales > Euphorbiaceae > Triadica > Triadica sebifera. The sequence goes on from CM042899.1 coordinate 29,930,490, forward strand.
GAAGTGAATTGATGACTGCAGTTCAGAACCGTCTAACAGACCTTCTCACTCGTTATAAGGGAAAGTTCAGGCACTATGATGTGAACAATGAGATGCTACATGGCTCTTTTTATCAAGATCAACTGGGTAATGATATCCCTGCAAACATGTTCAAAACTGCCCACCAGTTAGACCCATCTGCCACCCTCTTTGTAAATGATTATCACATTGAGGATGGAATTGACTTCAGATCAACACCTGATAAATATATAATGCAAATTCTTGACCTCCTGGAGCAAGGTGCTCCAGTGGGAGGAATTGGCATTCAAGGGCACATTGATGTTCCAGTTGGGCCCATTGTTGCTTCTGCGCTGGATAAATTAGGAAGTCTTGGTCTTCCGATCTGGTTTACAGAACTTGATGTATCTTCTGCTAATGAATATGTAAGAGCAGATGATTTGGAAGTAATGCTCCGTGAAGCTTATGCACATCCTGCTGTTGAAGGTATAATTCTTTGGGGATTTTGGGAGTTGTACATGTCCCGGAAAGATGCTCACCTAGTGAATGCAGATGGTAAAATCAATGTAGCAGGTAAGAGATTCCTTGCTCTTAAGAAAGAGTGGCTGTCACAGGCTAATGGGAGTATTGATGAGCACGGAGAGTTCAGATTTAGAGGGTTTCATGGGACGTACAATGTTGAAATTGTTTCCCCTTCAAAGAAAATTAACAAGACATTTGTTGTCGAGAATGGTGAGTCGCCACTCATTGTTTCCATCGACTTGTAGACATTTAGGCATTTGTTATTCTCACAAATTGTCTCAAATTGCTGCTGCTCATTAATTCTCAGAAATTGCTAATTGGTTTCTATTTTTTCCTAGGCTATCATATCAAGAGAATAAAAAGTAATGTTTTCCTTGGATGATGGTCCTCCATTACCCATAGATTTTGAAAGTTCTGTGCAATCTGCAGTAGCTTTTGTTTAGGATAGACGGTCCTCCATTACCTCGGCGGAGCATAAAATAGCTGATATCAATCATTTATATGATAGGTTTATTAGCTAATGCTGTCAATGATTTTGTTTGGAACTCAATAAATTACCAAATGCTAAGTAAAAATTCTTTGATGCAGTTTTAGTAAACAGGCCACCATTTGTTTGATATGAACTCACAATGTAGTGAATTGGATTCTTATGTGTAATTATTGTATCCATTCTGCAGCTCAACTTGATGCAGCACAGTCACTGATATTTATAGCTACAAAGCCTGAAACTTCAAAATTGGTTTGCAATTGAGGTCGTCATTTACTGAAAGCACACTCTTACCTAATTTTACAGAAAATACCAATGGACAATTTGCCTTGTAATCAAAGACTTGATAAAAATAAATAAATAAATAAATAATAAATCGTATTCGGATCAAGAGCGAAGTATGTCCGAACCCCTAAACCTTCTATTCCAATTCAAGCATTCAAGGGTAATAGGAAGGTTGGGTCACCCCATTCTGCAAGATAAAGCAATTCTTGTACAAGAGAAGTCTCAGCAGCCTTAGCCTTGCAGAGAAGGATATAATAGGATTAGAAAGTGCCCATCAATGGTTTTCTTTGGATTTTTCTTCAAATAGGGAAAAAAAAAAAAGAAAAGAAAACATTATCCTGTTTGTCAATTCTTAATTTGGTTGAACCCCGACAAAAGGCAGCCTTTGGACAGAAAGCTCAGTGGGTTCTGCTAAAAGAAATTTAATTGACTGTTCGGTGTTGTTGGCCGCGCGCTTTACGTACACTACACTTGCAAATCTCGAAAACGGTGCGTATATAATGCGGAGGTTCTATGCTTGCTGCTTCATCAATCAATTCTCCAAGACAAATCGCAGGCAAAAACATCCTCAGGTAGTCACTGTTGTCCTCTATCTACTATGACGAGTAGAAACATTTGTTTATAGATTTTATGGTCAAATTTAACTGCAACTCGTTCTCTTATATAAACTTTTTTTTTTTGCTTGATCTTTGTTTTGGATAGAGATCTAGTGCAACCATGGAGAATCCACAGACGAACAATGGCTACAAGATGTCAGAGGTACAAAGCATAATCATGCGTTAGACTTTTTAATTATTTGTTCTTTTAATTTCTATGTATTGGTTATGGGGTTTTCCTTTTGAAGGTTCTAAAAATAGATTCTTTTCTGTAGCCTCGTCTTGGGTATGGCTTGTTATACTTCGGAATGTAATGCTGTCTTAGAATATAATTACTTTGGATTTTATTGAATTTGAGTTAAATGTTTGCTTATAAATTATGTCTTGAGTTAGTGATGAACTGGAAACAAGTTTCAAAGAAACACCAGCAAGTGAAATAAATTTCAATTTAAGCTGGAAATTTAAGTCAAGTGTTACCCTTTTTGGACTGAGATTTTGCTCTTTCTTTTATATTTTTATTTCATAACAAATTTCTCAATTTGGGATTTGAATTTTGAAAATCCAAAGTAATGAATGAGCGAAATATGTCTTTTTTTTTTTTTTTTGAAAGAAGCAAAATATGCATGTCAGAAGCCAATTATTTGCATGCCTTGGATTAGTAATCAAAAAATCTCATTGTCTATTTGCAACTAATTCAACTGCAGAATTTTATTTGTTATTTGGTTAATCTTTTTGAAGTCTGTTGATTACAATGATGAGCTTATATCAATAAGAATTTTGTCTTATAACCTGATCTTCTGCGGTGCATTAATAATAGTATACGAGTATGTGGGAATGATGGAGGCATTTAAACTTATGTCAAGTGAACCAAAGCAGTTTCATGGAATAGATATTCCCTGTCAGGACCAAGATTTCCAGCTTAAACGGAGTGTGTGCATATTGAAAAACAGAGGGAAAGGAAAATGAGAGAAGAAATTGAGAAGAGAAAAGAGAAACAACAGAGACAGACTCAGAGAAAGAAAACATTTGAAAGAGTTTCATACTCAATAATTGTTCGACTAAAACCATTAATTCTTTCCGTCACTTATTTTATTTATAGCCAATCCCTACACTAGATCCAATGCACCCACAAATCACAGTAGAAGTGGTTGCAACAAATAAACCAACGTAATGGGCTAAGAAAACAAATCTACAAAGAATCATATAGCTATTACTGCCAGATCACTAAACTGCATGACTTCCAGACCTCAGAGCAGACCTGATCTCTCAACCCTTCCGGTCCTTCCAGCCTTTCTAATTTGTCATCACTGCCAATCTTTTCAGTCCTGCCTTCCAGGCGTAATCTTCCAACTCTTAATATAGGCTTCCATAACATTTCTAGTCGAAGTTTCACTGGCTTTTCTTCTGCTTGACAGATTGTAAACCAAAGCATGCCTAGTTTGAGTGGTAATAGTGCCTCCAATATCATAATAAATCACGACTTCTCGGGAGGATTGCATTCTTGGCACCCAAATTGCTGTGATGGCTTTGTGGTTTCAGCAGAATTAGGTCACCCAGGATTACCAAAGCGAGGTGGTAATTATGCAGTTGTTTCGAACAGAAAAGAATGCTGGCAGGGCTTGGAGCAAGATATAACAAGCAGGGTTTTTCCAGGCTCTACTTACTCAGTTTCTGCATCAGTTGGGATATCAGGACCTATTCAGGGACCTTCTGATGTCCTTGCAACTTTGAAACTGGAATACCAAGAGTCACCAACTGGCTACTTGTTCATTGGAAAGTAAAGTGTCTCTTGCTTTGTTTCATTACATTTCTTGTTTAAATGAAAATTTAAAGTTGTGTTAACAGAAGTTGATGCTGCAGAACTAGTGTATCAAACCAGGGGTGGGGAAAGTTGGAAGGCACATTCTCCCTGTCAACCATGCCTGACCGAGTTGTGTTCTATTTGGAAGGTCCTTCTCCTGGAGTGGACTTGCTTATTGAGTCCGTAGCTATTACCTGCTCCAGTCCAAGCGTGTGCAGCGTAATTATTCATCTTAAAAATATTTTAGTTTCCAACTTCAATCAAAAATTGTTTAATTCCCTCAAGAAATAGAACTTTTGACTTGTTACAACAAGGGCTAGAAATTAATATAAAAATTGCTTTGTTTAACAAAGTAGTTACCTTATTTACATTTTTATCCTGTGATGGTAAATATGAAATATTTTTTTCTTCTTTTTATGGAAAGAATACAAGAGGGAGATGTGACCCTGCTGGAACTGGAGACGATAACATCATTCTAAATCCCAACTTTGATGGTGGCCTGAATAACTGGTCTGGAAGAGGCTGCAAGATTGTCTTGCATGATTCTTTGGCAGATGGAAAAATTGTCCCCCAATCAGGCAAAGTTTTTGCTTCCACAACTGAACGCACCCAGAGCTGGAATGGAATTCAGCAGGAGATAACTGGAAGAGTGCAGAGAAAGCTTGTTTATGAGGCCATTGCAGTAGTTCGTATATTTGGTAACAATGTTACTAGTGCTGATGTACGAGCTACTTTATGGGTCCAGACACCAGATCTTCGAGAACAATATATAGGCATTGCCAAGTTAGTACTGTTCCCCTTCCTTTAATATGTGGATGATATAATTTTCTTTTGTTACCTGGAATATCTGCAAACAGAATTTTCGTAGTTTCCCTTTCATCATATGGCTTTATTAACAAATGTTGATATGTTATTGTGCTATGTATGCATGCATGGCTTTTTGTGATCCATTCGATCAAAGAATTCCTCATTTTCATCTGCTAAATCAAATTATCTAGATTTTGCACTATTTGATCATTGATAGAATCAGCTCCTTCATTTTCTTGAATTGCTTTCATGACCACATTTTTGGTATGTAGTCTGCAGGCCACAGATAAGGATTGGGTACAGTTGCACGGAAAGTTCCTCTTAAATGGTTCCCTCAAAAGGGTAGTGATTTACATAGAAGGTCCTCCTGCAGGCACTGATATTCTTGTTAATAGTTTGGTTGTAAAGCACGCAGAGAAAATCCCTCCCTCACCTCGTCCAGTGATTGAGGTTGGTTAAGTAATTTGAATATTAAAGTTTTCTTCTTAAGTTTGTGCATCCAATTTTTTGATGAATGTATTATTGAAGGATTGAAGAGTTTAAAGTATTAGAAATTAGTTGATAAATTGATTTGAAATTTGAGATTTCTTCTCATGTTTTTGATAAATATTTTAACCTCATTGGAATTTGATGTCTGCATTATTTAGTTAAATTTCAGGCGTCTAAAGCACATGAATTTGATATTTATTTTGCAGAATCCTGCTTATGGAGTTAATGTTATTCAGAATAGCAATCTGAGTGATGGAACCAATGGGTGGTTTCCTCTTGGTAATTGCACTCTTAATGTTGCAACTGGTTCACCACATATACTTCCTCCAATGGCAAGGGAATCCCTTGGACCTCATGAACCGTTAAGTGGCCGTTACATCCTGGTTACTAAACGCTCTCAGACCTGGATGGGCCCTGCACAGATTATCACAGATAGAATCAAACTCTTCTTGACATATCAGGTATCTGCCTGGGTTAAGATAGGTTCTGGGGCAACAAATCCTCAAAATGTGAATGTTGCACTTGGAGTGGACAATCAGTGGGTCAATGGGGGACAAGTTGAGATCAATGATGACAGATGGCATGAAATTGGTGGGTCCTTCAGAATTGAGAAGCAACCTTCTAAAGTTATGGTTTATGTCCAAGGTCCTACTTCAGGTGTTGACTTAATGGTTGCCGGACTTCAGATTTTCCCAGTTGACCAAGGAGCACGGTTCAAGCATTTGAAGATGCAGACTGACAAGGTAAATTGGCTGCTCTAATGTTAATGATGGTTGATTAATTTTATGCCTGGAAAAAAGGTCAAATTGAAGCCCCAAAACTTATTTCTACATCTGCCATAGGATTCTACCTGCAACATTCAAAAAAACTACTGCTTGTGCAGGAATGCTTAGGACCCTAACAAAATTCTTTCATTTGTTTCATACAGCGCAAAACATCGATATTAGTTACATATAATTGGCACCTAAGCATGTCTAGTTTGAGTAAACTACACTTGGCTTATATTGATTTAAATTCCTTTCTTTACTACCTGAAATTTTCTCATTTGCTTGAATTCAGATCCGGAAGCGCGATGTAACGCTCAAATTTTCTGGTGTGGATTCTGGTTTACTTGGCGCCTTTGTTAAAGTCAAACAAACACAGAACAGTTTCCCCTTCGGATCATGCATGAGTAGGATGAACCTAGATAATGAAGATTTTGTTGATTTCTTTGTCAAAAATTTCAACTGGGCTGTGTTTGGAAATGAGCTGAAATGGTATTGGACAGAGCCACAGCAAGGCAACTTCAACTACAGGGATGCTGATGAGATGTTGGACTTGTGTAAGAAAAACAACATAGAAACCCGAGGACATTGTATCTTCTGGGAAGTGGAAGGTACAGTCCAGCCATGGATTAAAGCTCTGAACAAAACTGACTTGATGACAGCTGTTCAAAATCGTCTAACTGGCCTTCTCAACCGGTACAAGGGAAAGTTCAGGCATTATGATGTGAATAATGAGATGCTGCATGGATCATTCTATCAGGATCGGTTGGGTAAAGATATCCGAGCAAACATGTTCAAGACTGCGAATCAGCTAGATCCATCTGCCACCCTCTTTGTGAATGATTATCACATCGAGGACGGGGATGACACTAGATCATCCCCAGAAAAGTATATACAACATATTCTTGATTTGCAAGAACAAGGTGCTGCTGTTGGAGGAATTGGAATTCAAGGACATATAGATAGTCCTGTTGGCCCTATTGTGTGTTCTGCTCTGGATAAATTGGGTATTCTTGGTCTTCCAATTTGGTTTACAGAACTTGATGTGTCTTCCATAAATGAATATGTTAGAGGGGATGACTTAGAAGTCGTGCTTCGAGAAGCTTTCGCTCATCCTGCAGTGGATGGCATTATGCTTTGGGGATTTTGGGAGTTGTTCATGAGCCGAGAAAATTCTCACTTGGTTAACGCAGAAGGTGAACTGAATGAAGCTGGTAAACGATACCTTGCTCTTAAAGATGAGTGGCTGTCTAGTGCTCATGGTCACATTAATGAGCAAGGAGAATTCACATTCAGAGGCTTTCAAGGGATATACAATCTAGAAATTGTTACTGCTTCCAAGAAGATTACCAAAACATTCATCGTCAAGGGAGACTCTCCACTACTGGTATCCATAGACCTGCACTAACTTCTTATATGATTGCTGCTTGATCAATAAAGAAGCTATTGCCGTCCTGTGTGTTTATATTTCTCTATAATTTCTGTAAATAAATGATGGAAAAATGCATTTCTTTGGTTGAATTGGGATGTTGTATAGGATCATTCACATTGTATACACATAATTCACTGAAATAAAATCATTTCTTATCGCTACATTCGCATAAAAGGAATTTTCAAATCTTATAATTGATTGTGCAAATGTGCTGTATATTTTTGCCAGTTGAGATTGAAAGTAGGAAGGTATCCAATTGCAAGCTTATTGTCCAATAATGCAAAACTTGATATAAGCCCATTTCAAATCCACTGAAGTTGGTTGCAAGAAGTCCATCATATTTTCCGTGCATGTGAAAGGGTCCAGCAGTAGCCCACAAATAACAAGTGAGTTTCATATAAAGACAACTTCTGCTTCAGAAAAATCAAGCTAATTTTCTGGGGAATTTTTGTAATGAATTTAGCCAAACATCCCTGAGCTACGATGGCCTTAGCCCAGAGAATTACAAAGCTATAGGATGTGATTACAGGAACCTACTATTTTGCTAGGTACGCACCCCTGCTTAACTAGAGTGGCCTAGCTGGTTCATCTTGGCCTAAGCTAAGCTGCTCTTGGGAGAAACGCCACGTTTTATACCTAAACTAACTAGACTAGTGTCAATTTATGAAGCTTGTTCATTGAACAAGAAAGGTAATATCTTTTATGATGGAGTTAAAAGTGTAATACAATAGAGACTGCAATTTGCAAATAGACAGGCAGTCCAATAAGATTGAAATTAAGAGTAAAGTTAGGTGTGGCATATACAAGTTCTTGACAAAAATGGGACCATTTTTGATCTGTTTGAGATTCCACTATCTTATCAATCAAACCCATGTTGCCTAACTATTTTCAAAAGTCTTTTTCTTTCCTTGAACAGTAGCTAATCCTGTAATTAATTAATTAATTAATTTACCTCAATGTAGGAGAGATTTTATTCATTTATTCTTACCTTCCTCCTTATCGAAAATAATCACCCAAAAAAAAAACTAATAATTTCGGGTGTGGCTGACAACTGCTTGCGCCAACTTGAATGGTTAACAAAGAGAGAAACGATGGACCTTTAACATCTTTTTTTTTTTAAAAAAAATACCTTTAACGTCTAACCATTCACGTATAGAATGATGGGTAAAGATCAACATCAAGACAAAGTTTGGGTAGGAAAATAATTTTATCAGAGCTTATTATATAAAAATAAAAAAGAAAGAAAAGAAACTAAATAAAATGAGTTCCGCACAGGAAACCCTAATATAGTAATCAACAATAATAAGTTACTAACCTTCTTCAATAAACCAACCAAAATTAAGAACAAGGGTCCCTCAACAATACAACATTCCTATCACATCAATTTGATAGACTCCCACCATCTAACTGCTAACACCACTAATTATATATCTATGCATTATTGTTGTCATATATACACGATATGTAATTAGAAAAAATAGATACATTTAACCATCATCTGGTAATTTTTTTAAAAAAAATCATATAAATTAGATACAAGTCTCATAATTTTTATTCGAAAATCAATGTACGTGTGAATCTTATATAAAAATCTGTGTTTATATATGAGGCAAAAGCAAAAGAAAAGAAAGGAGTAATGTAATGCATAAGAAGAATGATGAGCAAAGAGAGGACTCAAAAACAGTCGCATCAATGTCTGAAAAACTTGGTTAGAAAGGGGTCCATATCCCACATGGGTGCATAGTGAGGCATTTGAGAAATCAATTTTTCTATACAGGTAAAAATTAAAAGATTAAAAAGTTAAAATTTAATTTTTAAAAAAAAAAAAGAAAGGGGGAAGAGATGGGTGTCGTTGTCAAATCAACAGAGTTAACATTTGATGTGATATGGAAAACGGGACCCATAAATAATACATGAAAATATTAAATATTAGGGCTATAATAACAAAAATAAAAATAATAATATAGTGAAGAATGAATGGGGACTGAGTGACTGGTGACTGCCCTGAGTCTACTGCTACATCGGGAAACAGCTCCCGCGCTGTTCTCGCGCGCCTCTCCACCCCCAACTAACGACAAACTCTCTCACTCTCTGGGTCCCTTTCTTCCTTCCTCTTTGTTTCCTTCCTTTTTCTCCCTTAATTTTATTATCATCACACAGTTTCATTATATATATATATATATATACCAATAATTTTATATCATTTCATATAAATATTGTTTGAAACAATGGTTAGAAAAATGGTTATTTAAATTTAGATTATTATGTAATTATAATATATAAATTTTTATAAAAAATTATTAAATTATACATAAAATTTTAAAAAATTTATATAAAAAAATTATATAATATATTGTATTATAATATTTAAAATTCATGTAATATAAAATAAATACACATTATTTCAAATAATAAGAGATAAACAGTTAATTTTTTTAAATTTTATTTATAACTATAATTTATTAAAATTTCAGAAATTTTTTTAATATATATTATCATCACTTAGTTAATATCACTATCTTATTAACAATCATAATATTATTTAGGTTTTTTTTAGCCATGAGTATTCTCATAACTTATTTTATAATCATATAAGATAATATTGCTCAAATTAATAAGATAAAATCTAATCCTTCTACATAATGCTTAAATTTAAAAGTTTAGTAGTTACAATTAAAAATAATATATTATACTATCAAACTAAGCATATGTAAAAGCTAGGTTGGTCTAGCTAGTTGGTATTTTACACCTAATTTTATTATAGTAGCTTTTTTTTTGGGAACGAATATCATGATTATGTTTTATGTCAAATCAATAATCTGTCTCTCTCTATTTGAATAAGAAAAAAAAATATTTAATCTCCTAAATTTCGAATCAAATATTGTGAAATTAATAATGTTTAAACATCTTAATGCAATATAAATGTTTGTAGGATTCAATTTGAATGAATAAAACGAATTTAATTTACAAATTGAGAAAGTTAAAACTTTTTTTGTGTGGGTGTAAGCATACAAGAGAAGTGATGTGTATATATATATATATATATATATATTATGACTTACACAGCATGCAGGGCTGTACTAAGTGGTTTCACTCGTGTAAGTAAATTTGCAATTGTAGAGTTGGGAGTTTTTATTTATTGAAGTGTTTTCATTTGATGTTTCTCGTGTGGTAACTTCAATTCAGTGCTAGTTTTTTTCTGTCTTTATGCCATTGTCTGCCTATTCTATGTCTTGTCTTTCTTTGTTTTGACTTTGAATGCGTCCCACCAATTTTTTTTTTTCATTTTTTCTGACTAATAATTTTATTTTATTTATCATTTACTACCATATATCTATCATTTTATAAACCTCTCTTTAATACCAATTTGCCCACTTTACCTAACTAGTAATTCACAACTCCATGTAGCTTTAACAATTGAGTTATTATGTACGTAACAAAATTAAATGAATTGAATTATAATTTTGTAAGTCAAATGATGCTAATTGTCGTTAAGGACATGCCCCCTTGCTTGTTAACATATGCCTAATAGTTTTATGAGAATATTATTATATATCAAGCATTATTGTCTGTCATTTCTTATGTATCAAATCTATTTGCTTAGAAATATAGTAATTAATTTGGTAAAAAAAAGTTTAAATTCTTGTTGTCAATAATCGATTTTGCAACAACAATACCAAACTGGGCACCGTTCTGATTTTAGAAAGAAAACAAAATTAAGGGTTTTTTCACTTAGAAATACTATATAAATATCACTGCATATTTGTTTTTTTTTCCTCCTTTGGTCGTTATTTAGAAAGATAATACTTATATTTTACTCTAGAAATTTATACAAATATGCATGAAAATTATTAACCAGAAGGTTTTAATTGTTGATATATATGTATGTATATATATAGTCCTATTTTATTCTGATCAGCTCTATATACTAAACTATATATAGTCCCACGCAATGTGTGGTTTTTATTAATTATTTAAATAAGATGTAAAATTTTTATTGTGTCATAACTTTCGTTAAGTTAATCTTGATCACCAAAAACAATTAACTTTATCTCCATTTGTAATTATGACATATTTGAAAATGATCAACCATGGATCGGGGTTAGTCATGACATGGATTTCCTATAAAGCCTTATCATGAAATAATGCAAATTCATTATGTTAACTATGCTCACAAATTAATTACAGCACATCCTTGTTGAAACGAAATATATCAATAAATGGGAATTTTCTTTTTTAACGAAAAATTATGTTAATATATATATATATTTGTTATTTTAGAGGATGCATGCTATGATTGCAAGTGGGGAAACAAAAATTAAATTTTTTTAAAACTATTATATATTGTTCCTGAAATGTCACTCACCTCCATTTCTTTGCATTTCCTTTCTAATGGATAATGAATGATCGATGTGGACACATAATTATTAGTTTTAGACGGCTTAGAAAGAAATATCTTCATTTTGTGTTCACTCTATGTACAGAAAATGATCTCATAAATTGAGACAATTATTCTATGAGAGGATTTTACGGAGTTTGGATAGAATAATTGGCACAAACTTTTATATGGACCTCCAAAATTTTAATCATCATTAGGTTTGACATTTCCAAATAGAACCAATAATCATCATTTTTTTTTACAAATTTTTAGATTGAAGATTACAACTCGAAATTTTGCAGTATTATTATTAAATCAGTATATTAAATTAAAATCTATGAGCAATAACCATCATTTTTTAATTTGTTGCCTGAATGCTTATCCTTTATCACTATATATACTAATGTTTTTTCCCCCATAATATCCTCTAATTTGTGTGCATCAAACTGAATTCATTTTCTTCATATATAATAAGAATCAGGTCGAGATTAAGAAATTTACAATAACAAAAATTATATCATCTTTCATGATTCTTCCAGTCTATTAATATATATTTATTTTTCATAAATTAAAATTTAATTTTTTAATTAAAAAATAAAATTATTTAACATCTTTAAAACTATTCCTTCTTCATAATATACTATATACCTATATTTTTTTTGGAGCACATTGAAAAATTAAAAACCAGTTATTTATATCTATATATTGATGACAATGTACATTAAACAGGGGTTTAGCAGAGAAATAACAAATCAATTATTTAAAAAAAATTATTATATGAAATAAATCTATTTTTATGCTATGGAATAATTGAATTAAGTACGTGTTTAAGAATTGAACCCTTAATAAATTGAGAGCAACTGACTCTTGTTAGCTGAACTGATAATTACACCACCTTATAATAATATTATTTATTGTTTCACATAAAAATTGTTACACTGGCATGTGAAAAATATGTGAAGGGAATGATTAATTAAAATCTGATAATTATATCAAGTGGGTCATTTCAATCATGTACTAATAAAATAGACTAATATATATATATATATATATGTATATATAATTATTTGCATGAAATGTATTAGAAAAAATAAGTTGGAAGTTAGGCTGTGGCTGTTGACATGAGTATAGAGTAGAATGGTGTACATTCAAAGCTTTAAAAAGCAAGAGATTCTCTCCTATTAATTAAGTATATTAAATGGTTAGCTTTTCTCTACCCATTGAAATCACAATCCAAAGTTGTGCATAGAAATGCATAAAATAATTAACTTAATGCAAAAGCCTTTTCATAATTAAAACAACTTTAGGTGAAAAGCTTTCAATTGAAAACAGACCTGTGGATTAAAAACTAATAAAGAGTAACATAAAGCGCCAAAAAGCGAAAAAAGGAGCTTTCCACATTGCATTAGGCATCAATTACATGCAATTGAATGAATTAATGAGAGTGATTAGTCCCGCTAGCCTTTTACCAAAAGGAGGAATACGATAATGTAGCAAGTTTGGCACAATCATTAAAATGATTAATCTTTTGCATTAGTATAATTTCCAAACGTACTTCTCTCTCTTTCCCCTTTCATTTTATTTCTATCAATTCTTTTCCTTCTTTATTTTATTTTCCCTGGTTTGGAGGTATTGACTATTGAGGTTTTCCTACTTTGTGTTTATCATATTTGATTCTAATAATTAATGTCCAATTATTTTCTTGCTGATAATTAAAAAAGGAAAAAGAAAAAGAAAAAAACTAAATACATGTGATTTAATATTCTTGTATCTGTATATATATATATATAGCATCAATCACTAAAATTCAAACTTGATCGGTTATTTATGGAAAATGTACCATTTTGGCTTGACTTGTTGAAATTATGGAAAATTTATGGTTTCTTTATTTTATATCAAACTGAATTTTTATTATTTTATTGAGTCATTAGACTTTTAATTTTTATTCGACTTATTTGACCAAAGGAGGAAATTAATTAAAAATTTAGTTGAACCATAAATTTGATATAAAATTTAGTTGAAGCCCTAAATTTTTATTCTGTTAGTCCGTAGCCTGATAGTATGATTTGGTTTTATTCGTTGAAACAGAATCAAATTAAGTCAAAATAAATCAAATTAAAGTTATTGTTTTTTATAATTTAATAATAAGTTTGATTTATAAAACTGTGACTAAATTAGTTATCTTTTATTTCAGATAATTAATAGTTGCTCTATTGAGTCTTGCCCCTAGAAAGAAAGGGCAACGCTCCTTGCCAGTAGGGGTTGGCCTGCGCCCATGCCTATATCCCCTTCCCATTTTCCTAAAATAGGGCAGCTTTTTGAATGGAATAATATAAATACCTATAGAATATTGGTTATATCGCAAACTACTTCAGCCTTTTCTAAATTTCTTCATCTCTATCAAATCAAACTATTCCAATTCTATTTTATTCTCTATCAAGAAAAAAAAAATTAGTTGCTAAAATGAAATATATATATATATATATATATATATATATATATATAATAGAAGCTTCAATCAGAGCCACAATCTCATGCTAATCTTCAGTCAAATACTTAGTGCTTGAAATAGTTTTACCTTATTTATAAGGGACTAAAGTCATCCATGTTTTCCTTTTTTTTTTTTCTTTTTTTTCCCCGTAAAAAATACTTTTTTATTGACTGAAATGCTTAAAGAGCTGTTGACACCTTAACCTCTTTTGCCATTCATTAGTAGTCACAAAAAAAGAGGAATATTTCACCTAATAAAGCTAATGACAGTTGTTTTACCTTTGCTTTTACATTAAACTAAAATTAATTAAAAAAAAATGGTAAGCAGCTGGAAGGAAGGATGAGGATCACACATAATTAAGATCAATTATTTATTGTTGGATTTAGCAAACTTACAAATTCATGGATAATGAAATTCCACGTAATTAGAGCCTGTTTAAATGTGTGTATCCCACGCCACCCTTATGTCATTGGATTCTTGTTATTAACATTCGATTGGTTTCCTTAATTAAGTGTTAGAAGATATTATTATTGTGCTAAACAGTTTTCCTCCTTGGCCCAGTCCCAGATGACAAAGTTGTAGTAATAGGGAAGATTACGCTATATTACTATTATTTATTATGGGTGAGTAGCTAGATCAATCAATCTATTATCATCCTGTTTGTCATTACTTTCACCAAGAGAAATATTTTTTTAATTTTTTTAAATTTTAAAAACTGTATATATTTAAAAACATAATTTATAAAAAATTAAAAAAAAAATTAGTCAATTAAATTAAAAAAATTCTAAATTTATTTTTTAAACACTTAACAATAATTTTAAAAATTTGCTAAAATGATTTGTATACTAATCTCTTTTTTGAGGGGTTTTTTTTATTAGTATATATTTTTTGACTATGTTACCATAAGGACCCTAATTTCCTAGTAGCTGCTGCTATTCAATTAGATTGAACGTCACCCGAAAAGGAATATTTTATGTTTATATTGACACCATAGGTTATCTTATTCAATTTATTGCACATAATCTATTTTTTTTGTAGAAGGAGATTTTTATAAAACCTAGCAAAAAGGGACGTTTCCACATTATGTAGTAGCGCAGGTTCTATAAGAAGCATTTTTAATTTAACCTAATTATCAGTTTCCATTCACCTGATTTTCAGACAATACTAATTACTAAATTAATAATTATATATTATTAAAAAAATAACGATATTGCAAATGCCAATGATCATCAGTGTAATCTCCCTGATATTTGAACGCTAATTAATAAGATCCTTTTATTATTCCATTTGAAATAAATTTTACTGCTAAACAAAATATGCTATTAGAGGGGTAACCTACAGTTCATCCTCTTCTTTCTTTTTCCTCCACCACCACTTCGCTTCTGCTGGGTGACATGACACGAACAGCTCAGGCAAATGATGATTGAAGATGATTATTTGAGTGGGAAAAGGCAAGCACCAATAATATACATTTAAACTGTAAATAAAAATAAAAATTACAGATCAGTTCACCAACCAATTAAATTAACCTACGATAACAAATTAATTCAAATTAAATATATTATTCATTCTCGAATGTAAAAATGTAGGCAAATTGAGATAATAAAAGAATAGAATGTAGGTGGGTCTGGGTCTGGGTCTGGGTCTGGGTCTAAATAGAGGCAGGAGAGAGGGATGATTATAGTGAAAATACTATACACTGTACACTATATTAGTATAGCAGCTTAATTATTAATAATCCTAAAATGAAATAAATGAATAGGGAAATGGCGAAGAAGAACAGTAATACAATGCTTGGCTGAGTGACAAGTGATTATTATAGGGTGCCTGACTAGTTACCCCTTTCTGCTATTTTCTGTCTCTGAGTTGGATATGTCCAATCCTGCCCAGAGCAGAAAGAAAAATAAATAAAAAGAACAATATTTCAAATTAAAAGAAAAGAAAAGAAAAGAAGAAAAGCGGTTTCGTTTTGAAAGGAAACGACATCATCTTATGACCCCCACACCCACCCAAACTGAAAGTGATTTTATAGCGCGGGAGTATCGGGGGAGATAACTCAAGGCAGCAGTGGGGGCAGTGGGTCTTGAGTGTTTAATTGAA
The DNA here is from genome assembly GCA_023653625.1 of Triadica sebifera. Lineage (NCBI taxonomy): Eukaryota > Viridiplantae > Streptophyta > Magnoliopsida > Malpighiales > Euphorbiaceae > Triadica > Triadica sebifera. Next base: position 29,946,639 of record CM042899.1, read on the forward strand.
GTACCCAATTCATACAATCTTACTCTGTCTCTTCTCTTTCTTTCCTTTGTGGATTTATGTGATGTGTGGGGGTGGTGGTGGTGGTGGACATAGCCGCCAGCTATACCTCGTTGCAGACCGCAACACCACCTAACATAATTAAAGAAAGAAAAAGAGCCTCTCTGCGCTAACTTAAGTCACACATGTGGTTTTTGCTGCAACTGGTCTTCACTAACAGTTCTTTAGCAGAGAAAAAAAAAACTCTTTTTACTGTTTACCGTTGAATTTTCGTACCATTAACTCCTATGCGGTTTCTTCTCTCTTATTTATATACCTCCCTCTCTTCTCCCTATTGCACACCACTACACTGGACCCATGAGGTCATCCCCTCTTTTTTTAAGCAAATATATTCATCACGAAATTATATTAATAATTTGCTGTTACATTGAGCTGTATAATGGCTAAATTTTGTTAAGAGATAGATAAAAGAGGCTAAGATTATTCTGGAAAGGAAGAATAAAGTAAATTGCATAATTAGAATCATGAAAGCACAAGGTGTTTGATCAATTTAGGTAAGCATGTGAATGCACCAACAATAAAATATGAAGGAAAATGAAATTGGTTCCAGAGGCGCACCGTTTGATTTTGCAATTTCTTGGGGATGGATTTGTTTACTGGACGCATTTATTAAGCACATGATGTGGGTCGCCAGCATAAAGATTTTCTAATGTATTGCGGTGGATGATAAAATTGATAATTGATAAATAAAACTCTATCTTAATTAAGCATTTATTGCCAGTTTATAATACCGGACGTATTAGTTAGTCGGACCAAACAGATACTGTTTCTCAACTGTAACGTCACAATTTTCATACCAATCAAGAAATGTAAACTGTTTTTTTTTTTTTTTTTTAAAAAAGAAAACAATAGAAGATGTTGGATAAATTATATATATATTATCTCTCAACTTAATATTAATACACAATAATATTATTCAACTTCAATTTACTTAAGGGAAATATCCTTCTAACCTAAAATAACTGATTTTATAGATTACCATAATGATTAGGTGTCATGTTATTATTTACATATAATACACTTTATAACTAAATATCACATAGACTAATTGATTTTTTTTTAAATTGTGCTTAAATGACTTTTTTCTTTTGATGCTTATAAAATTGTGTTTAAATGATTTTTTTTCAATTCATTATACAATATGATTTTCATGTACTCTATCAAAATCACTAAAGCAAAAAATAATTATTTAAGTATAATTTTTCAAATTTTTTTGTGTATTTGCGATCATGTGATGTCTAATTATTAAGAATAACTTTTTAATTTGTAAAAATAAATAAAGAAGATATTTCTGATATGGGGAATAAATTTGGAGAATATTAATATTATAAATTAAAATTGAGGGATATTATTGTACATTAATACTAAGTTGAGAGACCATTTATGAAATTTATCTAGAAGATATGTAAATTGTTAAAATTAAATACTTCTTGTCTCATAAAAATAGATTTATTCTTATTTCAATTTAAATATAAAAATAATTAATATAATTTAGATTATAAATTTTACTCACATTTTTAATATAACAACATATTTATCATAATAACATAAATAAATTATACTCTTATTTAATAATAAAAATGCATTAAATATGACAATATTTAAAAAAAATTAAAAAAATAAAAACACTTAAAAAAAGTGAATAAAAATTTAAAGAGTAATTAACTAATTTTTCATTGCCAGCAAGCACTCTTCGTGCTAGAATTTCAATAAGAGGGGTTTAGCTTCGGTATGGAGGATTATAATGTTAACGTTTGTGTTTATTATTAACCAAAGCTCAAAGGCTACAATTTTTCTATTTCAAATTTTGATAATTCTAAAACTATGATTTATACATCATAATTTTATTATATATGTGTTCGAATTTCAAATTATGTTATGAATAAATTGGAAGCAAAAGAAACATTTAAGAATATACGCACATATGCAGGAAGATATATATTAGAATATTAATATAAAGTCATTATTTTGTGTATCTAAAAGTGAAGTTCGAAGTATAAAAATTTTTAAGATAAAATATTTTTTTAGTAAGAAAAATAATTTTATAACAGAGTATTCTATCCGAATATTTTAATTGAGTATTCTAATCGAGCGTTCTAATTAAATATTCTAATTTTATAACTAATAGTTTTTCATTAAAAAATAAAATAACTGTTATTTCTTATAAAACGTGAATTTATCTTTATTGACTAATTTTGACACAAATACAATAAATACTTGTTGAAAAACATTTCAAATATTAGAAAAAAAAATCATCAAGAGAAACTTGTTCTTCATTCTTTAGAAATATTTTTCTTCCATTTGAGATTCGTTCTTAAATATTATTCATTTTGGCTCTAGTTCCTTTTTATGTAATTTATTTCTGAGTTTTTTAGTGATTTATTTCTGTATTAGTTTCCAAATTAAGTTTGAAATTTTAGTTGTTTGGTTGTTTAACACATTTTGGATAAAAGCTAATAAAGTGTTTTTAAATTTTACTTTATAAAAACTTGGATTGAAACTTAAGAGAACTTAGGTAAAATTTTAGAGCTGTAATTGATTTGATTATTGTTTTTGAAAAAAAAAATATTAGTGAAGAGTTTGAAAAAAATTATTAGTGAAGAGAAATTCTTAAAATTGAGTCATGAGTAGTAGATATAGGTAAGGGTTGAACTACTATAAATTCAAAAATATTTAACAATTCTCTCTTTTTTCATTTTTATTTTCAATATTTTGATATGTTGAAGAAATTTTGGATGTGATTTTTATATTAAAAGATGTTTAACAAAAATCTATTTATACTTAAATTTATTTGAAATTTTTGTTGTAAATAAAAAAAATGATTTACTTGAAAAAAATAAATTTTAGAGGTTGAGAAATATTTCTAATTACAAATTTTGATTTTGTAAAAAATAATTAAAATTATTTTTGTAAATATTTTTTGCTTAATATTAAAATATTGTTAGCATACTAAAATTTATTTAAAAGCTCAATTCACCACCTGTTTAGCTATTTTGAACCTATATAGTTAATAGTAAGAGTTAGTTACACTTACTTTCCACTCAATTCATAAAAATTCAACTCTATGATATTTAACTTAGATTTGAAATGATGCATTGATAGGTTATTTTAGGATATTTTTTCTAAAAAAGGTAGCTGATAAAAACATTTTTTAATTTATAATAAAAAATTAAATTTTTTTAATTTTAGAATATTTTGAAAATTATTTTTTATTTTAAAATAAAAAGTAATTACATAATAATTTGTCTGTTTTTAAAAAAAACAAACAACTATTTTTTTAAAGGAAAAAATGTTGTCATCTTTTTCAAAAAGCGGACAATCTTTTTTGTATGAAAAAATTTATGTCCGCTTTTGAAAAAAATATACAGTTTTTTTATTATTACATCAGCAAAATTCACTATAAAATAAAAATAATTTTTCAAAATATCCTAAAACTATAATTTATAAAATTTTCACCCTAATAATGAAAAAAAAAACCGTTATTTTAAAATTACAGTGTGAAGTTCCAGTTAAATTTTCACATCACAGCCATTTTTAAGATTAATAAAGTAATCGTTTGATGTTGGATTATATATATGTTTTAATCTAACATCAAACGATTATTTTGTTAATGTTAAAAATGGTTAAGTAATCTATCCATAACGGCATATGTTTTGATGCTATAAATAGCCGTCGATTAGGTAAATGGCAAATCTCATGATTATATATATATATATATATATATATATATATATATATATATATATATATATATATATATGGTTACGAATAACTATTATAAATTGTAAGATTAAAAAATATTAAATATTATTAAGTAGTATTAAATTGTTATAATTATTATAAAATTAATTAAAATTATTAATTTTTTTTATGAATCGTCGGAAAATAGTAACATGAATGGATAAATAGTATGATAATCATTAAAATTATATATATATATATCAAACGATTACACTGTTAATGTTAAAAATGGTAATGTAATTTATCCATAACGTCATATTTTGATGCCATAAATAGCCGTCGATTAGGTAAGTGGCAAATCCCATGGTCAAGGGCCGTAAGCGATAGAATAAGCTAAAATTAGACATCTATGCCTAATAATTAATTATGTGCAGAAATATAATGTCAAGTGCAAAATCCAAATATAAAAACCTACTAGTTAAATTAGCCATTAAATTAGTGTGGAAATTCTGAAAGTCCGTGAAATAAAAGGGAAAAAAATAATAAATAAAAAGCAAGGGAGAGAGAAGAGTAAGAAAGAAAAATCTAAAATCCTAGTTGCCTTATCTTTTGGTCTTGTTTGCCTTTATAATTTTCAAATATTTCTTTATCTATCAACAAAGAAAGTCTTGTCACCCACCAAAGAAACGCAGCCCTCTGCCGGTTCCAGTTTAGCTTCGCTCCAATCTTCACCTTCTTCTCTACACTTCCATGTGATTAGATCCTTCTTCTCTATGTTTTTTCCCTTTTAATTTTGCATCTCTTTTGCCATCTACTTTTAATATGTCAAAGTCTTGGTGTAACTTCACTTCAAGACCTCGTTAACGCACTTGAGCAAAAATTTTCACTCCCAATTCTACTAACTCATGACCTCTTCACTCACATAATCGGAAACTTAAAAACTTTTAAAAAATTATAATTCGTGGGTTTTATTTGGCTATAGATGACTTGAAGGTGAAACTTCTATAGGGTTTCTGCTTACTTATAGTGATTGGTTTTAGGGCTTTGGGATTTGCTTCATTTGTTTGTTTGGAAAAATGGAGGATTATAATCAAATGAATGAGAACACAACACCAAGGGGAAATTTCTTGTATGCTTCATCAGTTCTTGCACCTAATTCTTCTGCATATGGGAGAACAAGTAGTGGGTCGAACGTGAACAATCATCATCAGCAGCACACACAGATGCCTTTAAGTACTTTCCATCTTCAATCAAGTGAATGTTTTCAATCCGATGCACACCCCATAGTGAAGACAGAAGCCAGCACTTCTCAGCATGCTCAAAAATTTCATTACTCCTTACTGAGATGCCATCAAGGATTTAATCACCAACAAGGGAATGAAAACTCCAGCGAAGTTGAAGCTATTAAAGCCAAGATCATAGCCCACCCTCAGTACTCTAACCTCTTAGAGGCCTACATGGATTGCCAAAAGGTAAGCATATATAAAAGTTCGAAGGAGAAGAAGCAGAAGAAAACATAAGCACAATTGCTTAAATTCATTTGTTTTGTAATTCTTTCTTGCTAATGGTGAATGTGTAGGTGGGAGCTCCACCTGAAGTAGTAGCTCGGCTTGCGGCTTCTCGTCAGGAGTTTGAATCAAAGCAACAATCTTCAGTTAGTTCCAGAGATAATTCGAAAGACCCTGAGCTAGATCAGTTCATGGTGATTAATTATTGAAGCTCTGTAACCTATGAAATTATAACTACATGTATATAATTTGGTCGTATAATAGGGTGTGTGTATATATAGTCCATTCAAGATTTTAATACATTTGGATTTTGAATTCATTAATCTGTGTAATTATGTGGATGGATACACAGGAGGCATACTGCGACATGCTGATGAAGTACCGAGAGGAGCTTACTAGACCGATTCAAGAAGCCATGGATTTCATGCGAAGAATCGAAACTCAGCTCAATATGATTTGCAATGGCACCCTGCGGATCTTCAACTCTGGTACTCATCTATCTACCGAGAATTAATTTACCACATAATTGATGGAAAGGGGGATAGGAGTTGAATTTACTTGGCCTTAAGCTTGCCTTGTCTAGTGTGTCAAAGGAACAAAAGAATCCAATAAGTTCAGCTTTTTTTTTTTTTTTGCAGAGATGGGTTTAATTTGAGCTGACTGGGACAGTCCAGAAACTGGTAGTCAGCCCAGTTTATCCATATTATTGAATGTCCAGAATTGCTAAGCTCAACACTTACTTTGATTGTCATTATGCCTTCTAATTAATGATAAGGAGCAAGATTAGCCTCTAATTAATGTTAGGAAGATGGAATTAAGAAACAAGAGTGGAGACGGAAAGATTAGGACCCAATATTCACAAGTCGTAGATTAGCAAACCCTAATCACGAGTCTATAGTGTATTAAAAATATAGATTTTGTACTATTATATATATATATATATATAATTTTTCCCAATTCTATATGAAAGAAACGCAACAGAATGCCGTAGACAATCATTATACTTATTAGGGTTTTTTGTTACTAAAATCTAGGTACTTTATTATACAAGTTAGAATAAATCTTGATTCTGTATGTTTGTGGGATATACTATACAAATGCATACCTCGAAATGGATGGCATAATTATTACTGTCTCTATTATCCCAAGATGTTCTTTGCCTTTCCTTTTTTTTTTGAAAATTTTGATTTAGAAATTAAAAAATTAATGTAGAACCTAGGATTCTGTTCGAATCAGTGCTAGTCCATATAGACAGTACGATTTGTCAGAAATACACAGATTAAGCTTATTTCTTTATGCATTTCGGTTCTGTTCATTATCGTTTCTTTCCTAAATTATCCTTTCCTACTTTTTGTTCATTAATTCTTTTTTTTTTTTCTGTGTTTAAAAAATCTTTATGTAAGCAATTAGTCTGCTAATCACTTCGTTTTTACTTATGAATTAGTACATCCAGTCGGTCTTAGCTTCGTATCTAAACACTCACTCATATGCACAAGAATTAGGAGAGAGAGAGAGAGAGAGAGAGAGAGAGAGAGGGAGGGAGATGAAGCTCCTCGTTTTTTGGCAAGATGGCACTGAATGTTTATTCGTGTACCTGGGAGTTACGATTTAAAGAATATTTTGTGGTTCCAAGGGGAAGGGAAAAGGTTCGTTTTATGGTTTTGTCTTCTTTTGTTTGTCTGTTAATTTTAGTTGTAGAATAATTTGCTATTCAATCAGGAACTATATATACATGTTGTGATTGATTTATTATGTAAATTGATGCTTAATAAACTTGTTGATGGACTTGTTTATCTGGCTCTGAACTCTATTTTGGGTTTGTTTCGTGTAGCTTTCTAATTCCTCAGTTTGTTCTGCTGATTCTTGGTTGCTTTAATATCATTTATCTCTAGAAATTTGAGGATTGATATTAATATTAATGGATCTGGTTAAGTGTGATGATACTTTCTTCATGTTTATCAAAGCATATTCTGTGTGTATATTCCAGATTTATAAAAATAAGGCCAGGAGGTATGACTTCTTTCTTTATCCTCGTTTAGGAGTTTTTTTTTTCTTCATGAGAATTGCTGATCATGTGTAGTCAAGTCAAATTGATGGATATTGAAATGAGTAAACATTATTTGCACTGAGTTTAAGTACAGTGGTGGACCCAAGACCTTATGTCTGGGTGCAAAAATTCTTTAGAGGTGCAAAAGTTTATATACTATTCTTTTAATATGAGCAAATCTTAAAACATAATATAAATTTATATTTACATACATTTTAAAAAGTTAAGAGTGCAATTGTTTACCCTCAAGTGAATTTGGCTTCGCAACTGTTTAAGTATCAATATCTGTTCAACATCTTTATTGTTGGAATGAAAAGGGAAGTGCCAATCAAGATCAAAGTCCCTTTTGCAATTAATTATTTATGCATTTTCTCATTTTGGTAGGTGTATTGAATTCTATGCACTGGATAATTGAAATCTTTGTTAAGAATGAGGATAGGGTGGAGTTGGAAACCAGTTAAGTCTAATTTTACAAGAGAGCAATGTTCTTATTCAGTGGCCACAAACATCAAGGAAGAAACACAAATTCCTTCTTGTTTGTTGAACTCAGATGTCATTTATCTAAATTACAACATTATCATTATACCCTCAAGAGTAATGCTACTTGTCCCAACTTATTTGATCCCAATTGCATTAAAATATTAGTATTTTAATGCAGGTTGAGCAATACAAGTAGATGAGTTAATAAAGTACAAGTATTTTAATGCATGTTAGACAGAAGTTGAGACAAAAATTGTTGGGACAAGTAGCATTTTTTTATTCTCAATTTTCATATTGCTAGAAATTAAGAGGATTGCCCTCTAATTCTAATATTTTCTCTTTTTATTATTATAATAGGAGTTGAAGAAACTTTCAGTAATTTAATTGCTTAAAGAAAGCATATCTGGCTATCTGATCCGGCTGTCATTCGATATAATTTGGAGTTTAATATCATTAACATGCTAATATGAGAGCAATTCTATATTGGCAACCTTTTAAACTTTTTTTTTTCTTTTTGTTATTTTTTATTGTTCATTTTTAGCCATTTGTTTTTGCTACTGTGCAGTGAATTTTATCCCTTTTGCACAAGTTGAGTTACTGTTAATTGCTATCTCTGCGTTGACTTCTGTTGAAATAAGTGAAACACTGTGTTTATGAAAGAGATGAAAGGAAATTGAGGAAAAGGAGCTTTAACTTAGCTTGTAAAGACATTGAGGAAGCCAGTTATTAGTTACCCGCAATATTATTGCTGGCTCCCAATATTGACCTCATAATTACTTAAAGCTGCCATCAATGTTATGATGAATTTCTAAGAATTTTTTTTGCTTTCAATTTAATCAGTGTGACCTTGTTTGCAGCATGCTTTATCTGATTTACTTATTTATTCTCCCCTTAATTATATGCTCATTTCTATTACTGTGTTAATTGTTTAGTAGATTTTGCGTCTGCATGAGGATTCTTTTCCACTGAAGTCTGAAGACCTTTTTAATACTTATTGAATTATTGAATTTAGTTTACTTGAATTTGCTAGAACTCTCATTTTATGGAAATAGAACAAATTTGGAATACTTCCAGAATTCAAGTGTTACATGGTCATATATATACATGACATAGAACTAATTAGGGCAAATTAAAGTCATATTTTTTTGTTCATCAGGCCAAGTGGTGGTGATTAAGTATGATGTTTGAAAAGAATGAAAACAATTAATCAACTGTATGTGCTTGGGGATACATAATAGAAAATGTTTAAATTTTATGCTTATATTTCAAGTTAGCATTTGTGAAATGAATTTTTTTTCATATATAAAAACTGGACAGATGAGAAGTCGGAGGGAGTTGGATCATCTGAGGAGGATCAGGAAAACAGTGGAGGGGAAGCAGAACTGCCAGAGATAGATCCGCGGGCCGAAGATCGAGAACTGAAGAACCATTTGTTGAGGAAATATAGTGGTTATTTAAGCAGTCTTAAGCAGGAACTCTCAAAGAAGAAGAAGAAAGGAAAACTACCAAAAGAAGCAAGGCAGAAGCTGCTTAACTGGTGGGAGTTACACTACAAATGGCCCTATCCATCGGTAAACTTGCTGCCATTTTAACCTTATAAATTCTTCAACCGCATAATTAATAACCTTATTTGATCATAATTAAATGGAAACTATTAAATTAAAATGAAGTTGAATTTTGATTGGAATGTAATAATCAGGAGACAGAGAAGGTGGCGTTGGCTGAATCAACAGGATTGGATCAGAAACAAATAAATAATTGGTTCATAAATCAAAGGAAAAGGCACTGGAAACCATCAGAAGATATGCAATTCATGGTGATGGATGGTCTACATCCGCCAAATGCAGCCCTCTATATGGATGGTCACTACATGGGTGATGGTCCTTATCGCCTAGGGCCATGAGCATTTAAGAAACACCAAAAATTAAAAGTAAAAAAAGAAAAAACCACGTTAGAGATTAATTATAAATAATTAGTTTTATCATCTCATCAGGCCTAGCGTGAAAACTACATCATGCGTGCCATGTTATGTATTTTGATTGAGCTAAAACCTAAATTGATAGTTCTTTTTCCAATTTCTGTATAAGAAAATGTCATTAATTACTATAATCTGATGTATCATCTGGCTGTATGATTTTGTGATGTTTTGGTTATTGAATTGGTGTTTGTGGACCTGAATTATTGCCTTGCGTGCAAGTATGTAAAAAAAAAAATTAACGCAAGAGAGGTTTGTAACTTTGAGAATGTGAAGTTTGTTTGAATTGATGTAAGGACTTCTACTTGGTGTATAAGTGTGTGTATGTATATATATAGTGAGAAAATTGTTTTATATAAATGTATCATTTTTAATTTTTCCCCAGCAATTACATGCGTTTATAGTGCTCATTTTACAGTGTAGAAATACTTCCTTATGGGTCTGATGTAAAAAAATAAAAATTCTCTCCTCTTTTTCTCTGACCTCTCTACCAAAAATCCCCAATTAATCAATAAATATAATTTCAACCTAAACCCTAATAAAATCTACTCCATTAGATCCTACAGAGTGGAAGTTGATCGTTTCCATTGATCAAGTTTGTATTTCTTCTAATCTCCGTCAAGACAGTCTACGAAGACGAGGGTTCATTTTGCTTTCTTTCTCTATATTCTTTGAAGTGCATTTGCTTTTTGTGACTGAGAAGGGTCATCTAATTTCTCTGTAACCAGCAATTTTTGAATTGATTTGCTTCCATTTCTTGATCTTAGAAATATATAGCCATCGCGCGAACAGCTATTTAATTAAGCTGGAAAATGCTAGATAATGGGCGATTGAATTCATGCCTCAAATCCAACGAATGTGTTACATCTTTAGATCATGATGTGCACTGATGGGTGCTAAATTATTAATTGTTTAGGGTCGATATATTTAGGAAGATTTGTTGAAGCCAAGTTTCTCTATCAAGTTCTTGAAGTTTGTTTATTTATAAAATAACTGAATTAAATGTTTAATTCTTGTTATAAAAAGTAAATAAGTTTGGTATAATTTAAGAAAGTATATCAAATAATTTAGGGTTATTCAATCCTTGCATAAATGATTGGTTTATCAATCGAGCAGATTAATTAAATTGGATTTGATTATTCAAATAAAAAAATCAGAATATCTAACCTTCTGCATTATTGTTCTGTTCTATATATGAATTTCTGCATTGTTCCTATTTTATTTCATTTTTATGTTTTAAGTTTTAATTCAACCGAAAAATCAATTACTCAATTTGTTGATTTGAATATAATTTTGGTACTTGATAAATAATTTCTGTGGAAATAATAACTCGCTGACTACTTTATTAACATGGATATAATATGGTGGTGCTATATATGTACGTACTTCTATACATATAATATAATATTTAATAAGATTCGATAATATGTTTGCAGAGGAGAGCAACTGAATATTTCTTATTAATTTCTAATATATGTTCCCTTTCAGTATATATGAGTCATACACAACAATTATATTCAAAATCTTCTTAAGCCAATATTAGTTGATGAATTCAGAATAAAGAAATGTGTGCGAAAAAAATCGCATGGGTTGTGCTAAAAATAACTGCAGAGAAGAAATTATGAATGGTAGTTTTGGCCTTTGGTTATGACTCAACGAACCTTGAACTGATTATTTATAAATTATACTCATAATCCCTAGTCAATAGGACTGATATTTCCTTTACAAAAATTAGATTCATAACTTAGAACTCATTTTTATTTGTTGTGGCATAAATTGTTAGATGGATTTGACAATACTGTTTTATTTGTTCTGATGCTGTACCAAGTTCACAGCAGTTCAAAAAAAAAGGAAAAAGAAAATTGTTTCGACCAAAGAAACAGAAACCTAAGCCTAGCTTGGGACCTTGCGTCCTGACTTTCCCCTAATAACAAAACTTCAAACAATTTTAAATTCTTAATGGGAAAGGATCAATTAATTGTTGATATTGAAAATGATTTGTAATCTGTATTATCACTCATCTTGAAGTTTTTACTTGGCAATAGCTCAAATTTAAGCTATAGGATTCTAATAATTTAGAGCCCTTCCCTTGTATATATAAGAAAGGTATGTAACTATTATTTTTCTTTTTCTAAGTACATCTCAACCAACATATGAGTAAAACTAAAACCGATCATGCATGTTAATGTCTAATCCCATTGAGGCAAAGGAAATTAGAGGGAATTCTCAGTTCATGTCATTATATGTATATAATTTTCTTTTTTGGGCACTCTAAATTAAATTTCACTCCAATCCTAATCCTATATAATTGTATTTACAACAGTTCTAATTGAAAATTTTATCAATACTTGAATCTTTTTGTTAATTGAAAGAAGATTTTTTCCTCCTTGCCTGAAATCACAATGATAGATTATTAGATCTATAATTTTGGATTTTATACTTTTTTCACATAGGTTTAGATTCACACCAAACCCTATCATGTAATAGGGCCTATCTTTCAACAATTGTTTGTATGTATTTGGAGAAAATAAATATTGGTGTAGTGACGTTCTCTTTCTAATATTTGCGTCCCAGAAAATCATTGGCTCCAACCAAAATAAACCAAAAATGATATATTATACTTTGTAACTATTTTGAAAGATTGCAAACATATATGGTTTAACAATAAAATTCCTCTTGAAATTAATGATCTTGGATCTTAATTGGAAAGTAACATATTTTTGTATTTACCAAATTTTCTTTTTCGCAATCAAAATCAAAATCGCTGTCAGCATTGAATTTCATCAATATTGCTAGCTCAGCCTCAACCTATTCCTCCAGTCTAATAAGTATGAACATACAGAGGAGAGAAATGGTGACAGCTGACTAATTTATTTTTTCTTTGTTGGATTTGTTCACTTTCCCGGCCTGGAAAGATCCAATTTTGCTGGAATCATAATGGGCCTAATACTAAAACTTGTGAGTTGTGACTCTATTATTGCATGATTTAGATATGGCTGATTATGCACATATAGGTTAGTATCTCAAGTGATAATACAGAACCTTTATATATATATATATATATATATATATATATAACATTAAAAATAAAAATACATATTATTAAAAAAATAAAAAATAAAAATGAAGGTGTATAATATTTCTCTTTATGAAAAGTTATTGTTTTATCAATAATATATTTGCAATTAGATAGACAAAAAAAAATTTAAGACCTTTTGTTAATAAATTTTAGTATTTATTTTTTTCTCCTTTTTTATTATTTTATTTTTTGTATTGTATTTTGTTTATACTTATTTTTTTTTAGTACAGGTCTCTTTTGTATAAATAGAACGTTTTTGTTTCTTATGAAAATTTCTTTGAAAAATATATATAGTGTTTTAACAAAATTCTTCATAATCTATATATGTTAACTAGGTCAGAGTTAGTATGTTTTTCGCTAAGTGCCAAATTAATTATTTGTTGTAAGCTTAACCCAGTAGTTTGATTCCCATTAGATAATAATTTATGATAGAATGGGGTTATGGTATTGATTATCACCAAACCGTTTTCCTAAAGAATATATATATATATATATATTAATTGCACGTATCCATGTTAGGCCTATGTCACGACCCTAGAGTTCAGCTAGCAATCGTGCGGCACTTAGCACGGTCCGTTGCACTAAGCCTGCCTTCCAACCCGATAAAAGAACTCCAAAGAGAATAGAACGGAACTTAGAGATCGAGAAGATTCAATAGCAAAACAAGAACACAAGAGAGTTTGAGAGAAAAGCTTTGTATTACTTGAAATGCTTGAATTGATTCAATTGAGTGAATGATTACAAATGAATTTACATAAGGTATATATAGGCCTCCACCTCCTCAATGGATGGCCGAGATCAATTCCCACCTAACAGATGGATGGTTAGGATTAACTCCCACCTACCAAATGAATGGCTAGGATTGATTCCCACCTACCAAATGAATGGTTAAGATCAACTCCCACCTACCAAAATGGATGGCTAGGATTGATTCCCACCTAACAAATGGAGGGCTAGGATTAATTCCTACCTACCGAAATGGACGGCCACGATCCATTTAATCTAACGGTTTACATTGGCCTTCTAGAATATTACATATGTGTGCAAAAATGTAAATGTGCGGGAAATTCCGCATGAACCTTTGCGGGGCGTGACACTCTCCCCCACTCAAGTTCGCGACGCCCTCGTCGCGCCTTCAAGCTTGAACCTTTCTATGTCATCTTTGAATTGCCACAAAGTGTCTTCAGGTTCCCAGCTTGCCTCTATGTCTGGGGCATTCTTCCATTTGACCAAGTATTCCCGATAACTTGGTACACCTCTACGCCGAATTAGGCGGTCTGCCAGAATGGAATCCACTCCTCTATCAAAGGAGGTTACTACTGCAGTGGGTGCCCTTTTTGACTCTCCTCGACTTGCATCTTCTTCGTCTCCATGGTAAGGCTTCAACATACTTACATGAAAGACTGGATAGATTTTAAGCTTCGGAGGGAGTTGTAGCTTGTAAGACACCTTACCAACCTGCTTAAGGACAGGAAATGGCCCTTCGTATTTTCGTACCAACCCCTTGTGAACCTTCCGCAAGGACTTGAACTGTTGTGGTAATAATTTGACAAGGACCAAATCTCCTTCCCGAAATTCAACCATCCTCCTTTTCTTGTCAGCCCACTTCTTCATCTTTTTGGATGCCTTGTTCAAGTAGGCTCGGGCCAACTCAGCTTGCTCATGCCATGCTTTAGCAAATTTGAAAGCTGCAGGACTCTTCCCTTCATAGCTTGTGGCCAAAGCATGAGGGGTCATCGGTTGTTGTCCCGTAATGATCTCGAAGGGACTCTTGCCAGTGGATTCACTTTGCTGCAAGTTATATGAGAATTGAGCTACATCCAGCAACTTAGCCCAATCATGTTGGTTGGCACTAACAAAGTGCCTCAGATACAGCTCCAGTAGTGCATTGGCACGTTCCGTCTGCCCATCGCTTTGCGGATGAAAACTTGTGGAGAAGTTCAAATCTGATCCCAGCAGCTTGAACAATTCTGTCCAGAACTTCCCAGTAAATCGTGGGTCTCGATCACTCACGATATTTGATGGAATTCCCCAATGCTTCACAACATGTTTGAGGAACAACCGTGCAGTCTCATCAGCAGTGCAATCCGCCGAGGCAGGTATGAATGTTGCATATTTGCTGAAGCGATCAATGACCACTATTATACTGCCAAAGCCTTCGGATTTTGGCAAACAAGTGATGAAGTCCATCGAGACACTCTCCCATGGTCTCTCTGGAATAGGCAGCGGTTCTAGCAAGCCACCGGGTGCACGCTGCTCTGTCTTGTCTTGTTGGCAAACAAGGCAAGTTCTTACATAGGCTTCAACATCATCCCGCAGTTGAGGCCAGTAGTAAATAGACTTGATCAAGGCAAGGGTGCGTTTCATGCCTGGGTGTCCAGCCCATAGGGAATCATGGCATTCCTTGATCATCTCTTTTCTCAAGTTCCCCCACTTAGGAACGTAGATGCGATTTTTCTTGCCATAGAGTAGTCCGTCACTCTGCCAAAATCGCCTTGTCTTTCCTTCTTTGATGAGGACTAGGAGGTTTTGAGCCAGGGTATCATGCTCCAACCCTTCTTTGATCTTTTCCAGCAAGGGGCTGCTTGGTCTACTCAAGGCTGCTAGTTCCGCCTTTCGACTTAGTGCATCAGCCACCACATTGGCCTTACCGGGCTTGTATTCAAGTTTGTAGTCAAATTCTGCCAAAAAGTCTTGCCATCGAGCTTGTTTGGGACTCAACTTCTTCTGAGTTTGGAAGTAGCTAGTTGCTACATTGTCTGTCATGATCACAAAGTGAGAACCCAACAAGTAGTGTCGCCACACCCTTAGACAGTGGATGATAGCAGTCATCTCTTTTTCTTGCACCGTGTAGCGGCGTTCAGTTTCATTGAGCTTGCGGCTCTCATATGCTATTGGGTGCCCATCTTGCATCAATACTCCACCAATGGCAAAGTCTGAAGCATCTGTATGCAACTCGTACATCTTACAGGGATCTGGCAAGTAAAGAACTGGTTCTTCGGTAATGGCCTTTTTCAAGTCATCAAATGAGGCTTGACACTTGTTTGTCCACTCCCAAGTATTGTTCTTCTTGAGTAAGTCAGTTAGTGGAGCTGCTCTTGCTGAATATGACTTGATGAATCTCCGGTAGTAATTCACAAGTCCAAGGAAAGATCTTAACTCGGGGACCTTAGTAGGAGGTACCCATTCTTGGATGGCTTTCACCTTGTCTCCATCCATCATCAGCTTCCCATCTTTTATCCTATGACCCAAGAACATCACCTCATCTTGGGCAAAGGAACATTTCTCCCTTTTAACATATAGCTCATTTTCTCTGAGGACCTCGAACACCTTCTTCAAATGCTCAAGATGTTCTTCCATAGTCCGGCTATATATTACTATATCATCAAGATATACTACCACGAACTGATCGAGGTAGGGATGGAAGAGTTTATTCATGAGAGTGCAAAAGGTAGCAGGTGCATTTGTGAGACCAAAGGGCATAACAAGGAACTCATAAGCACCGTACCTTGTTACACATGTAGTCTTCGGTTCATCCCCTTTTGCAATGCGCACCTGGTAGTATCCCGACCGCAAATCTAACTTTGAGAAGTATCTTGCATTCCCCAGTTGATCAAACAAATCAGCAATGAGTGGGATAGGATACTTGTTCTTTACCGTGATTTTGTTTAGAGCACGGTAGTCAATGCACATTCTCAATGAACCATCCTTCTTTTTCTGGAAAAGCACCGGGGCACCAAATGGAGCTTTGGATGGTCTAATGAAACCAGCATCCAACAGCTCGTTGAGTTGCTTCCGCAATTCTGCCAACTCCGAGTTTGCCATCCGGTAAGGACTCATGGCTGGTGGTCTTGTGCCAGGCTCCAGCTCAATTTCATGGTCCACCTCCCTCCTTGGGGGTAACTGTTTTGGTAACGCCTCCGGCATCACATCCTGGAACTCATCCAAGACAACTTGCACCTCCGTCGGCAAGTTTAGTTGTGGTGATGCTTCATCATCATCATACTCCTTTAGAATGGCCAAGTAACTCTCTTCTTCCCTCTTCAATCCTTTCTTGAATTGAAGTGCTGAGAGAGCTTGGGTAGTAGGCTTGGTGGTCCTCTCCGTCGGTACTAGACAAGCCTTTGGTCCATCCATAATGCACATAGAGTTTGAACATGGAACAAGGAAAGCTCTTACCTGGTCCAAGAACTCCATGCCGAATACCACCGAGAAATCATCCATGGGTGCCACAGATAAATCCACTTGGCCAGTCCATGCACCGAGACTGACCTTCACTCCGCGGGCAATTCCTTGGAGAGGTTGTGCCGCTGAGTTAACTGCTTTGAGGGAGCCACCTCCGTTGGCAACCTTGAGACCAAGTCTCTTGGCTTCCTCTAGTGAAACAAAGTTGTGAGACGCACCTGTGTCGACCAGAGCTTTGGCGACTTTCCCATTGATGGTTGCATCCACAAACATGAGTCCCTTGGGGGACTTTGGGGCACTTTGCAATGCACTAAGCAGCCGCAAAGATCCCATCTTCGCACCGTCATCTGCCTCACTTCTCTCTTTATCATAAGTGGAGGCAACTAAAGCATTCAATGTCTTCCTTTTGGGACATTCTCGTGCCCAATGCGGTCCGTCGCATATGAAGCACGTCACACGGGTCTTTGAGGCACCACGTTCTTCCCTTTCCTTCCCCTTGTCTCGGGGCTTGAATGAGTAGCTTTCTTTGTGATTCTTATGGTTTTGACTCTTGGCATGGCCTCCCCCATTCCTTGCCCCAACAAACTTTCTATCGGCTGGCCTCGAGCCTTCTTTGTTTGAGGAGTAATCAATAAGACTTTCAGCAACGGCAATGGCTGAAGATAAGTCTTGGACACCACGTCGTTTGAGCTCAAGATTAGCCCATGATTGGAGACCATCCATGAACAAGAATAAGGCATCCTTGTCCGATGTGTCAGGGACATCTAGCAGCAAGGTTGTGAACTCCTTCACATACTCCCTTATGCTACCCATCTGCTTTAGTCGTCGAAGCCGGCCCCTCGCCTCTTCCTCAGCATTTACGGGGAAGAATTGGCTTTTGAACTCCCTTTTGAAGTCCTCAAATGTATCAATTGTGCACACCCCACGTTGCACATCTCCATGTCTTCGTCTCCACCACAACATAGCAGTGTCGGTCAAGTACATGGCAGTAGTTCGGATTTTACTGGCATGGTCCGTTACGCCAGTAGCCTCAAAGTATTGATCCAGCCCCCATAGGAAGTTCTCAACTTCCCTAGCATTCCGGGCACCATTGAAAGTCTTTGGCTTAGGAACTTCCACTTTCTTGGCCTCAATGATAGTGGTTGTATTGGTTCCCGAGGCCATAGCCCGTTTGCATAGTGCTAGATCACCACCCATATCCTCAACTCTAAGTAACACATTAGAAATTTCTCTTTGGAAGAGATCGCGTACCTTAACAAGTTCGGATTTCAGCCCATCAATTTCTTGCCTTAACCCACCGTCTAGCTCGTTGAGGGACATCTTGACCGCTGCATGGATCTCCGCATCCTCGGCCTCCAAGCCGCTGCAACGTTCCTCCAAGTTGTCTACTCGGTCGAACAACTCTCCCAAGTTGTCCTGAGCACTCACAACACGTGCTTCCAAGCTAGAAATCATGTCTTTCGACTTGGCTCGAGATTCTTTAGATGGTTTCCGAACTTCCTCACGACCACGTTCCATTGGTGGAACTTCCACACTAGGTGTAGCTGGGGCAGTAGCCTTCATTATGCCAAAGGTAGTAAAGCTTCAAACCTTGTCTCTGATACCAACTGTCACGACCCTAGAGTTCAGCTAGCAATCGTGCGGCACTTAGCACGGTCCGTTGCACTAAGCCTGCCTTCCAACCCGATAAAAGAACTCCAAAGAGAATAGAACGGAACTTAGAGATCGAGAAGATTCAATAGCAAAACAAGAACACAAGAGAGTTTGAGAGAAAAGCTTTGTATTACTTGAAATGCTTGAATTGATTCAATTGAGTGAATGATTACAAATGAATTTACATAAGGTATATATAGGCCTCCACCTCCTCAATGGATGGCCGAGATCAATTCCCACCTAACAGATGGATGGTTAGGATTAACTCCCACCTACCAAATGAATGGCTAGGATTGATTCCCACCTACCAAATGAATGGTTAAGATCAACTCCCACCTACCAAAATGGATGGCTAGGATTGATTCCCACCTAACAAATGGAGGGCTAGGATTAATTCCTACCTACCGAAATGGACGGCCACGATCCATTTAATCTAACGGTTTACATTGGCCTTCTAGAATATTACATATGTGTGCAAAAATGTAAATGTGCGGGAAATTCCGCATGAACCTTTGCGGGGCGTGACACCTAGCTGTGTTTGAAATATTTTCTCCTTATGAAAACAAGATAAATGAAAATAATTAACCATATAATTAAGCTTTACCAAGCGTGTACAATTGTTTACATCGATGATGACAATGTAGTTGGTATTAATGAAACATCAATAGTGTTCCCTATATATTTATAATATATATGTATATGGCGCCTAGGCGGTGATTAGAAGCAGTGAGGTTATACCTTGTAAGATATTATAATATAAAATTCTATTTCAATATCATTTTTTATAAATTGGAGTTTTTAGATTGAATAATATTTTCGGATATTTTTTTTTCTTTGAGAAAAATATTTTAAATTAAAAAATGATCACATTATTACTTATTTTTGTTCAAGGGATTTTTTTACAAAAAATCAGAGGAAATGTCCATACTAATTATTTTTTTGAGTATAATTTAGAGATATTGAAATTTATTATTAGACTCAAATCTATTGGTTTCATATTTTAAAGTTCACTTATTTCTTTTATACGAATAAAATGAAATTTACGAGAAAAAAACAAGAAATTTGATTACTAGTACATCTACATGTATGAGTGACCAATTCCAAGACGTAAAGTCAGCAATATCTTACTCATTAAATGATTCAAATCATTATTTTTTGTAGTTACGACGAATTGATCATTAGTGAACTAATTTTTCCACTAGAGTTTATCTACGTTTGATGCTAACATATACTTTGTTTAATTACTCTTGTCTTTTAGTTTTGAAATTTTATGAAGTTTGGCCTAATCACGTAATTAAACCTTTTAACCAAAAAGACAATGGTATATTATATGCTAATTTGATTATATGTAGACACCATATATATGATAACAATATCAATTAAGTAAACATAACTAAAGTGTCATGTATTCGACCAATAATACATGGTAGATTTACACGTATCTATATGTCATAACAATTAATATATCATTTTTATTCTTTTTTTTTTTATATAAATTTCACAAGTTTTGGGAAAGCAGCAAATAAATGAAATTAATTCAGATATGGGCACACCGTCACATAATCATTAGTATATGTTTAAGGGCAAGTATAATTTGTCCTAAAGAGATAGTCTTTCTGCCAACCGAAGCAATTAGTAAAAATTGGCATATCAAATCGTAAATCATAATATTAACTATAATTAAGGAAGGTATTAAAAGAGAACCGATGCCTCATATAAAATTCTTTATTTATAAGGGTGCACAATGATCCGTTCGGGTTAATATACAAACCAATTATGCAAACATCACCTCTTAAAGATATCCTAACGGAACCAAAATTAAATAATTTGAAATTTTTTACATGATTTGAATCAAAATAATAAAAGAATCGTAAAAACTCAAAACGAACCTAAATAAGAAAGCTTAGTTTTGAATATTTTATAAAAATAAATCGAACTTAACCACAGAATCGATCCATTTTGCTCACAGATACTTATAAACACATTATAATATTATATAAATATTTCATATTTGAAGATTGGATGTGAAAGAGCGTAAAGTGGGCACAGGCACACATTTTCTCTGAAATTTTTTCGTTATAATTCCCATCAAATAATATATATAAAACAGACACATAATATTTCATGTTAAAGTTTGGATATTCGCATATGAATCACTTCCTTCTATGAACAGTCGCATGAAAAAATATCCAAAAAGATATCTAGGAAATCAATTTGATTCTATCTTTATTCGTTATGTTTAAAACAGGAAGACCCCAAATAATCTATCCACATATGTATAACTTTGGTGATTCCACACTTTAGACAATTGTGAAAACATTAAAGCTATCTAGTAAAAATATTCTATGGAGGTTTTTTTTTTCAAGAAATTTATTTGAATTTACCCTAGAGTCGAATCTCTATTCCTTTGCAATCAGAGATTTCTCAAAAATATGGTAAGGCACAAATGGATCAAAGAGACCGATTCTAGAGCAGCTGAATAATTAAAATAAATGGAACCAAATAAAAATGAAAGAGAGAAAAAAAAATTGTAAAGAACTATACTTGAACATATGTTTGAACTTTCAAAGTTAGAATTATATTGCAGGCCTGTAATTAATAAATTGGATAAAGTTTAGTTTAAACATTATTAATTTATAGTGAAACTACAAAATTCAAGAAAAGGAATCTGTATTGGAGTTTCAAAATAACTTTGCAATCCCAAATTAAAATTAACGTTGGAATAGCAATGTTGGATTGGATAATCATCATTACAACTCAAAAATATTTTATAATAAATCATTATACAGTTCCCTTCCTTTTTTTTTTTAGGTTTCATTCGAAATTGTCTATCTAATAATGTAAAGCATAAAAATTGTGATCAAATAAAGGTTGCCTCCTGGAATTAAAAAAAAATTAAAATTTAATTTTGTAATATATATATATATAATTACGACTTTATGAATAATCATCATAAATTTTAATGTTAAATAAAATTAAATGTTATAATATTAAATTGTCATAATTATTATAAAATTAATTAGTATCATTGGATGGATAAATAATGTAGTAACCATTAAATATTGGATAAATTTCACTCATATGAGAAAGTTTTAACCATTAAAATATATATATATATATATATATATATATATATATATATATAACTTTGTATAGCAGCCTTTGATTCTTCCTCCTTTCCTTAAAAAATAAAAAATGTATATGGTTAGTTTGGATATATATATCAGGATATCTTTTTTTAACTACCTAAAGTTTTGATTTTTTTTTTATATACATAAATTAAGTACATATTTTTTTTCCGAACAAAGGATGACGTCACCGAGTACGTCAATAATAAAACTTGAAAAAGTATGAAAAATGCTTGCCTAAGAATTCCATCTTCTAAGAATAATTAATGTTCCTATTGTCAACTTGCCTTAAAGACTGAAGCTTGAAGCAAACTGCACTTAGGTGGGTGGCGATACTAAATTCCATCAATAAACCCACTTTAATTATTATTATTATTATTATTATTAGGTTTTGTTAATGACCTAATTATCATATCTACTATATATAGTGTATATCTTCCGTACAAGAATACTAGCTTAAGAAGAGTAGAATTAATATTTTAAAAATATTTTCAAAAGTTTTAACTTATGTGCATAGAACTATGAAATATCGAGCCCTTATAATAAAAAAAAATAAAAATTTTAAACACTACTAGACAAGAATACCATGCTAATTAAGTTAATTTAGACCAACAAATCCCCAATTTATATTTACACGTCATAAATTCTGACACTGTAATATAAATCAGTTTTAAGGGAATAATATTAAAATTATTTTCATCATATACTATGATGATAAGTTGGAATATCTCATTGAATTTGAATCCCGTTAAACCAATAATCAATGATAAAAAAAAAGGGTCAAATCTCATGAATTCTGAGACTTATTAAGGACTAATTAAGTAATAATCAAAATCCATAACTAACAGAACTTTAATTGTTAAAAATTTACAAGCATGTTTGATTACAAAATTAGTTTGAAGGGCTAACTACTTCTAATTATATGAAACATAGAAGCCATGAACAGGAAGTACTGGTGTCGTGGCCTCATAGCTATTGCTATATAGCTATGTTGCCTAACAAGCCGCAGATGGGTGGGTAAAGGCACTGCGGAAATTAGGCTTGGGTGGTCCAACCGTTAAAGTGCTCGTAGAAGTGGCGTCGCCGCCGCTGCCAATTTTCTCGCAGGAAGGACACATAGTAAGTGTGGCTGCCGGCAACTGCAAATACAGCGGCGCTGCTAGTTTCATTGATTTAAGCTCTTGTAGTTCCTTTTGCAGCCTCTTGTTCTCTTCTGTTAGCGTTTCGCAGCATTTCTTCAGTACTTCACAATCTACCTCAGTTTGCTTCAGCTTAGTCCTGCCCCCAAATAAAAAAAACACTGATTATCTACTGAAACTATAAAATTAAGAAATCGATTTTAAATAAACAATTAATTAATTGTTTTTAGCTTAATACCTGGCTCTTCTGTTCTGGAACCATACTTCCACTTGACGTGGCCTGAGATTGAGCTGTTCTGCTAAGGCTTGCTTTTGCTTCTGTGATAATTCAAGAAAATAAACATAAATTAAAGGTCAAGAACAGAATAATATCATATTCTCAACACTAGTTTATAGTTTTATACAAGGAAAAATTAGAACTAAAAGGAATATCATATATACAGGATTGAGAGTGCTGTGATCTTTGAAGTTATCTTCCAAAATAGCAGATTGTTGTTTTGTGAGTCTAAGTTTCTTTCTTGGACTTCCTTCTTCATCTTCATCAGTACTAACCCTTTTTTCCACCTCTACTTCTTCACTGCCACCGCAAAATTCTATTTCTTTCTTCACACTCGAGTTAGAAAATGAAGATACTGCGCTAGGAGACGAAACCTGTGGCTTCAGATCAGTTTCCATCTTAGTAGGAGGGCCTAATGTAAGAGAAGGCAACATATGATCATATTTCAATGAAAGTTTCTTCTTCTTCTGTTGTTGAGGAAGATGATGATGATCCGATTGAGAAAAAATTTCTTGCTTCTCTTGGCAGCTTAGCCCCAGTCCGAGGCCTGTGTTGCATACACCATCAGAAATTCCAAAACCCATTTTTGTATAAGACCTTAATTATTTTTTCTTTTTCTTCAAGTGCAAATCTTGAGCATAAAATGATAAATCTTGAAATATTATCAAGGAAGAAGAAATCAAGAAAGGTAAGAGAAATGTAATAGATGGTTAGGTCTTTTCTTGGAGGGGAAAGGGTGTGGGGACTTTAATATTAATGAGAGAAACTAAAAATGAGTATAGTAACGAATCTTGTTTGTGAGATTATATGGAGAAAAAAAAAATCCTTTGTCCCTTTGTCCTTATAGGTTGACCATGAGAACCATACACCTCTCTTTTTCTCTCTCTGAATTCTCTCTTTCTCTCTCTAATTTAAGTATAAATTAATGTATATATAGAGAGATAAGATGTATGTATATATAGAATGGATAGTATACGTGGATTCACATGGAAAGTGGGTATATATGTAAAATAGTGCACATAATAGAGAATAATTCCACCCTTCTTTTTCTATTTCTCCATATCATTTAATTATATACAAGTTCATTACTTACACAATTCAATGCCTTATACTATTTTAATCTGAAAAAAGCTTAATTAAAGAGTGTCTTCTATTTAATTATTTACTTATTTTTTTGAACAATAAAGGATATCTTCTATTTAATTAGTATGTTATACAGCATTTATATGTATTTTTTTTTAAAATTTCAAATTAAGCATAAATATGTGAGTAAATGAGTTGGTCAAAAGGCAAAATCAACTAATATAAATGGTTTTTGTCCGGTTTTGATTAATGGGGCAAACAAGATAATTTGTTTGATGCTGATATATAGTAACTTAAATTTAGTGCAGATGAATAAGGAGGGGAAAATGTTTGCAAGATGTAGACCCATCAACTATGTGTTTTTTTGGTAAAAGTTTAAAAATTTAGATTTGAGATTTCACAGTTTTGGTCACTATATCAATACTATCGATGAGATTTTACAGTTTTGATCATCATATTAATACCACTAATCATATACTTTTAGTATACTACTGAACTCAGACCATCCAAAAATGTCTCCCGCTACTTGCCTTCTCATCATTCGTAAGATCGATGTGGAACCTTGTAAGCTTATAATTTCTTATCCCATATTTTAACTTGTTGTATCTCTTGGATATATCATCTTTGAAAAGTGATCTTCCAAAAAAAATTTTGAAAAGTTATCTTATATTTTCTAATAATAAATTAATAAAAAATTCTTAAAGATCTAATTACAAATCATCAAAATATTGCTATTAAATATAGAACACATTACAAAAAATCCTTCTGAGCTTTTAATAAATTATAGTGAAAAAAATAAAATTTTAAAAAACTAACAATGCACTCTATATTATTTGATAAAAAATGTCATTTGAAATAATAATTAAAAAGCTGAGACTTAAATATATTAACTATCCTACAGTTACAGTCTTTAATAACAAGTAGAAACTCTAAATTTTTATAAAAAATCATTGGAATATATATGAAACTCTAGATAATTTATCTAAAAATATTTCAAATATAAAAAAATTATATGGTATATTGTACTATAATATTTAAAATTTATTCAGTATCAAATGAATATGTATTATCTTGAAAGATAGGAGATGCATTGTTAGTTTTTTAAAAATTTATTTCTGATTATAATTTGCTAAAATCTCATTAAATTTTTTATAATTTATTTTTAAATATATTAAATATGTTAAATGCATATAACCAATTGAAGTGACATTTGTACCGAAAACAAATTTTTGTAAGTGAAGGCACTTTTGTAACACTATTGGGAGTGTAATGCTTAATGGGGCATACACATATTGTTAGTGGATTGACTAATGTGGCCTAGCTAATCAGTTGGTGATAAAAGAAGGTGCCCTCATGTAGGGAAACAGATGAAGAGGAATTAAGGCATTTTCCATATGCTTTAATGTGCAATAGATTTTTAATTTGTTATATATGCGACATGTTCTATGATGTGATAGGGAACATTTCAACAGCCATTGTCGATTGTGTTTTCCTCTTACGGTGTTAATTGCAGTAATAGTGCGAGCATTTTTTTGGCTTAGGGTTATGATAGACTTACTGTTTAATTCGGTGAATATGGAAAAGAGAAAGAGATATGCACTAAGCTAAGGAATTCAATCATATCCAAAGACCGACCTCAACATCCAATCATTATAGCATAGACCTGGCCTCGCCTAGATGCACCCTAAATCAATCATTTATATTTCAACCCAGATCTAATGGTACCCATTGAATACAAGATTAGCTAGCGAATAACCCGGTTCTTTCCTTAATATCTAACTCAATACTGTGTACAAGTTCATTAATCAATTTTAAGTGATTAATGAGAAAAATGCAGAGATACCAGTTTCAATTTGCTACATATCTACTAATACCTCGAAATTAATATCAAGTTTATTACTCAAAATTTTTCTTAGTTTTTCGGAAAAAAAATATATTTTATATTTTTTAATTTTTAATTTTTTTTCTAAAAAAATAGATAAATAAATATTTTTCTTATAGGCAAATATTTATAAAAAATAGTTCATAATTTTTTTTTAAATATTAAAAAATTCTAAACCTTGCAATCCCAACACATCCCCTTAATGGTAATCAACGATTTGGCTTGTGGTTGTTCACAATAAATTTTAAAGAATTTAGTAATTTAATTACTGAAAATTAATTCTAATTTATAAAATGACTATTAAAGACATTTATATTGTATTTTTATATTATGATAAATTACCATAAAATAGTTAACTAAATATAAATATGTTTTTCAAATCTAACAATTGATTAAAAGAAAATGAAAAATGCATATAAAAAATTAATGTATAAAAATTTCAAATTATAATATATATATATATATATACCTAACAATTAGTAAATGATTATAAAAGGCTGATATTTTAGGTTTTTTTATAAAAAATAAATTTTAATATAGTTGATGGTTATAATTTTCAGTTTATATATAAATAACTTTCTATTGGCGGTTAAATGTCCTAACAAGTAAAGGTATATACGGTCTGATCCAATTTGGAAATTGAAAAATCTTCGATATTGTTTTGAAAAATCGGATATATATAAATTTAAATATTGTATTGTATTTGTTACCCAAACAATGAACCAAGAAAGGGGGTTGAATTGGATATTAAATAAAAATTTCTTAACTTTAAGTGCGGAATAAAATTAAATAGAATATAGATGAAGAGATATCACACACGAGATTTATAGATATTCGGGTATTAAAAAAATCTACTCATTTCATCAATCTCAATTGGGAGTTTCACTAACACATTAAGTGTTACAATTAAGTTTTACAAGCCCACTTCCAACTATGGTGTTTCTATCAATGGTTAACACCTAACACATAAATTCGCTTGTGTTTTAATGACTCACACAATAAACTAATTTCTTGTGTTTTATGACTCACACAATTAACCCTTACAAGTATTTCACTCTTAACTCAATATATCAAAACTCACTTGAGTAATAGATTACAATGAAAATACTCACCAACCTATAATGCTCAGAATTTATAAGCAAATAGATTTTCACAGAGAATAAAGGTTTTGTTGAAAGTAATTAATGTACAATGGTTACAACAAGATTTTTTATTCAAAAGTAATTGTTGTTCTCTTGTTTAGGATTCATAAATGATTTACATTTATACTTTCTCAGCGAATTATAGTCGTTTGGATGCATTTAATATGAAAATAATCATTAAACCAACTCTTAATTTTCGCAACTGACATGTTTCTCTTTCCTCATTCATGAACGTAAATATACATATCACGATCGTGAATGTTCTTCCAAACCGTAGCTCAAGTGGTGACTCTAGCCGTGAAGCTCTCTGGAAGAATTTGACATGTTATCTCACGGACGTGACTGTCTTTCACGGGCGTGACTGATTTGATTATTCACGGTTGATATGATCTTTCATGGTCGTGAACTTTAAATGTTGGAGAGTTGACGCTAAGTTATATCACGGGCGTGACATAATCAGTCACAGGTGTGAACATGCTATTTCTTTTTATTTTGACCTTCAAATGTTGTCTTTCATTCTTGCATCATATTTTATTCAAAATATACTATGTTTAAAAAACTTAGAACACAAACATTGTTAAATACATTATTGTTATTTTATTTGTTAGCATCAAAATGACGGAAATATCCCTCAAGATTCAATAGTATTGAAAAGATAAAATATTCATATTGTATTGTTTTGAAAATTTGGGACAATTAGGTACAATTATTCGGATTTTTTGGTACTAAACAATATATTACAAACACAATCTAATACTCGGATATTTTGAACTAAATAAGAATTACCTAAAATCTAAATATGTTCATGAGTTGATACTTAATAGTGTTATAAGAAACTCACAATTATCACACAAAAATGTTCTTAATAAATAATCAATTTTTTATAAGCAAGAAAAATCTATGAGAATATTTTCTCTTAATTAAACATTAAATTAAATTTCAAAAATATAATCTTTTTTTATATATAAAGTTTATGAGTTAAAATGTTTAATTATAAAGTATAAATACGTAAATGTCACACCCTCTTACTCTCCTACGTCACAATCAAGTAAAGTGATGTCACCGACTACCTGTATAAACAAACATATATATATATATATATATATGTATATATATATATATATATATCATCCATGATACATATATATATTCACACACAAATTTTATCAAATTCATCTGTGCATATGTTTCAATATATATGTATCATCCATAATACATATATACATACATATAAATCCTTGTAAAAATGACCATATCAATTTATATAAATTAACATATTAATATATCCATATACCCATCTCTTCTCACAATTCACTGTATAATACGATATATTCACATCTCATACATGCATAGAGAAAACTTTAATTTAAATATTTATTTTTATACATATAGTCCATATGACCACAACTGGTCATAAATATATACATACTGTTTATATGCATATATATATAAATGGTTACAAAAGAAACCAACCCTGTCCGGATGACTGTCACTGTTGCTCTGTTCCATTTGTGGGACTCACTGGGCTGGCGGCGCTCTCAAATAACTCGTCACTCTTGGCTTTAGTCCTGATATCTGCGCGAGAGAAAAAATAAACTCTCCCACTGAGTTTTATCTCAGTGGTGCAAAAACGTATAATATTGATCTTTTTGAAAAAATATATAGATAACTGAAAATTATTGAATTTTTTTTTTGTATAAAATGATATATTTAATAACATTTATGTTTATATAAATAAACTGATATAAATATTTTTGGTAAATAAATATAACAGTGAAACTTTTTAGAATATAAATCTGTTCATATGCGAAATTATAAGCACATACTTAAAACGTAACACTACATCTATTTATTAAATAAAAACTTTTATCAAACTCATATATTAAGATGTCATATATCCAATTTTAGGGAAACAAGGGGTACCGTCAATCGACGGAAAAGTTAGGGTCCAAGAAACTCACAGGACCGGGGTCAAATCATAACCCCTCAGCTGATCCAATATAACCACAAGATCAGTTTAGATCTAAGATAACCACATGATCAATATATATATATATATATATATATATATATATATATATATATATATAAAACATGTTTGGTTCAAGATAACTACAAAACCAGAGTTAAATCATAATCCCACAACTGATCCAAGATAACTACATGATCAGTCAATACCTCTCATGACCAAGATAACCATAAGCTATTGAGTTTCTACTCTATTGGCATGCCAACAAATCCCTGAGTCAAGTCTAGAGTAATACGTGGGCCAAAATATATTGACTTTCATAAAATAAATAATTAAAACTTACATATATATATATATATATATATATATTATACAAAACTATTCTCAAACTCATTTATTTTCATTTCATGTATCATAAAAATTAAATTCATTTATTAATAATCAATATTATAAATAATTGCACAAATTTAATTTATCGCCTTATCGCGTCTGCAGACTCTTTTCCTTTACTCGATATTGACGCTTGTGTCAAAGATACGCCTAATAAAATTATATTTAACTGTCAAATATATAGAAATACAATACTTCTTCAATTAGCGAAAATCTATTCATTTCTAAAATTTAATCAAATGTTACTCACATTAATTTACGGGTATAAATTTATATTTCTTGAAATACACTAATTTATTATTTAATGTATTCAATCTATTCATTATTTTTATTTATTTAAATCTTCATTTAACCCAACAATTAACTCAACTATTTTGTTTCATTGCTTTATTTACATTTTTTACTTAATTCACTAATTGGTTTAATTCTTTATTATTAATTCATAATATTATCTAAATTATTAATTTTTTAATTTTAATTTATATATATATATATATATATTTCGGCTCACAGATTTTGATTTTGATTATTATTTTATTTTTACTTTAAACTCCATTAACTTAATCAATTTCCATTTAATATTAATCAATTAAATTTAGTTTATTAACTTAATGAAATTAGGTAACTGAACCTTAAGTATTTTGGTCATATCACCCATAACTTACTTTAATTAAGTCATTTAGAATTTTAATCAACTTATTTGTTAACTTAATTATCACTAATCATTTAATTAACATTAATCAACCCTTGTCATTTTCGGCTAACCACACTAAAATTTTCACAAATCAAATTCACACCCACAACTCTCTTCGGCCAACTTATGATTTTCTAAGTTTTGATTTATATGAACATCATCTTACCATTATTTTAGGGTTCTCGGCAAAAAATAATCAAAGCAAATCAAATCCTCAACAACCCATACATATCAACATATTTAACTCAAGTAAAATCTCCATGATGAAAACAATGGAAATCAACTTACATAAAAACACAAAGGAAGATAAATAGAGAGTTTAGGCTATCGGTTACAAGGGAGCAAAATACACTTAAAATATAAAAATTTCACCAACAAACAACCTCCTTCAACCCGTGGCTACCTTAATCTCCAACATGCAAAGCCTCCAAAATTTCAAGCTATCCTTGGATGAGCCTTAAGTCTCATCTTCTTCCACATGTTGCTTCGGTGAGACTTATTTATCACCACCCATAAGATATTCTTCTTATACTATGATACTATGGTTAAATTAGACTTAGGTTTTTAAGAACTTTGTTGAAGAAATATGGAAGAAGGGAGGGAAGATATGGCTCGGTTTTGGGAGAGGAAAATGGAAGATGAAAGAAGGAGGAAAGAAGAAGGAAAGAAGAAAATGGATGAAGAATGAGGGCACGATTTTGAGAGAGGAAAAGAAAGAAAATTTTGGGAATTATCTAGAATGGTTTGAAATGAATTAGAGCACTAACTAATGCTATGACCGACCACTTTTCTTAAGATAGCTCTTTAGTTAGTATTCAATTGATTTTAGTTAGGTTTCTTTAATTTGTTAACATGACTTATTAAAGTGATTTGATTGAGAGTTTTCCCATCAATCACTTCGTAATATTCCATTTTACTTCTTTAGCCGAAATTCAATATTCTTCTTTTTTTTTTTTAATTATTATTATTATTATTATTATTATTATTATTATTATTTTATCCTCTTAATTTATTTTCTACAAATATATTAAATCCCTTAATTCTAAATCAAGAACAATCTAATTTTTAATAATTAAATATACCATTATTTATGAATTAATTTTCTCTACATTCCGGTATGTTCGGTTTCAAAATCAGAGTACCGGAGCAAAAATCGCATTTTTCTAGGTATTTTTACGGTACCGTAAGTTAAATTTTATCTCCTTAATTTGGTACCCTAAATAATTGAGTTTTTATACCAAATTGTACATGGGAGTCCGTCTTAATATTATTTACGTCTCGGTATGCTGCGTTTGTGATTTGCTGACAGTGCAAAAATCGCATATTTTACAGTCTTGACATCATTTTCATCGATTTTCGTGAAAATTTCAGCATTACGTGTTTAAAATAAAATCTCTCATTTATTCTCGGTCCCAATTTAGACTTCGATCATCTCGGCTCAATTTCGGTCCGTATGCGCACAATTTTCGGTAGGTCCTATGCGTTCAGTCGCAAAACACTCATATCGACCGTTGCCTAAATTGACAGACGTGACAGTAAGTTTGTGATTATTTCAAATATATATGACTATAGGTCTATATTAATTATAAAATATATAATTATATAATTTTACTAAGTATATTATTAATATAATTTATATTAGTATATAAGTTTAATATATTTTATAAAAAAATAATATATATAGTAAGCGTTGAATATAGCAATAATTTAAATTTAAATTATTAGGTATATAAACTCGTAAATATAATTATAGAGTATAAATATGTATATTTGTGATTATTTAATATATATATATATATATATATATATATATATATATATATATATGTGTGTGTGTGTGTGGTTGTGTGTTATAAAATATAAAAATATATAAGTTTATTATTTGTTATATATATATTATTTATCACTATAATTTAGATTAGTAAATAAATTTAATATAATACAATTATTTTAATAAAAAATCATATAATATAAATAGTAAATTATGCATATAATAATATTTAAAATTTAAATTATTTGATATATAAATTCATAAGTATATAATTACAAAGTGATGTTAACTTAAAATTAACTTGCAAGTCTACAAGTTAATCGTAGAATAGTAAGACACTCCTAATATCGTTTTCCACAAAATTATTCGACTTAAATCTCTAATTAAATATAGTTTACCAATAAAAATAAAAAAATTCTAATAAAGTTTTAGTGAATTTTGAGATTGAATTAATTAAAACTAGAAAAAACTAGAAAACAATCAAATTTAACAAATTGAAATATATGAGACTAAGTAGGTATTTAGTTCGTCTTCCCAATTTAAAATCCATTTTTCTAACTCAATTAATCACAATAAAACAAATTTTCAATGACTCTCGCTTTAATCAACCAATTATACTCGTGACATAATTATCTTTCATAATTCATTCTCATCTTAACTTTTAAATTTTGCACAATAGACTTTATTTCACTTCATTATCACCTAAAAATATAAAAAATACTCTTTTCCAAAATTAATACAGAAAACATAAATGCAATTTATATTTTAATATAATTAATATTTTTAAAAATAATAAAATAAAAATATAATACTTATTTTAAGCAAAAAATATTTTTTATTTAAAAAATTATATAATTAACTAATTAATTAAAATAAAATAAATAAAAAAATAATTTTAACATTAAAATAAATAAATAAATAAATAATTTTAACATTAAAATAAAATAATTTTTTTTAATAAAAACGTGGGAACGAAGCGGAGTTGAGGATTCTTGTCCCCCTATAGTGCGAGAGTGTGGATCAAAAAAAATTTCTCCGATGGGGTACGAGGCAAGGTCGGGGTATGAGGGAGGTGTCGGGGTCGGGGACAAGGAATTATGCCTCGAACCAGCCCTGTTGTCATTCCTAATATTAAAGTAAACGGTACAATACAACTCAGTACTAGTCAAAAGTCATTAATACAGTTAGATTTTGAATTTTTTTTCTCAATATTTCGGTCTAATTAAGAAAGATCTAAGATCTATGTACAACTCTACTAACGAGCAACAATTAACTTTCGAAAATGGAATTAAGTAAGCATTAAATGTGAAATTAAATAGCGGATTTTTATGTCTATAATTACTAATGATGAGATATAATATTTTTATAAGAGCAATATATCCTGGAAATGTGACCCGTTATAATTACACAATTATTTATAATCTTAATGATATTTTTTTTTGAAATAAGGTAAATAATACATTGAGTTTTGAACGGTATGAAAAAAGATAGTAAATAAAAAAATATAAAAAATAAATTAATTTGATTTATATATATATATATATATATATATTAATCGGTCAGTTCGATTATTTTAATTTTTTCAATCAAACAGAATAGACCGAGAAAGATATAAATAACAAAACTAATTAGATCGAAAACTGAAATAACCAAATCAATTAGACCAAATTAAATTTACTTTGATTTGATTTTCAGTAACGGTTCGGTTTTACTCACCCATGTATATATTATGTCATTTAAATGTCATATATATGCGATTAGGTGCCCATCTCCAACAATGGAAGTGTGCTAACTTAAAATTCCCTGAAAGCCATTGCTAACATCTTTTTCCGAGAAATCAAAGGGATGGGAAATCGTACCCGAAATGGTACAAATGATCCACAACGAATCTTTTTTATTTTTAAAATTTTTAAATTTTTTTTTATTTTTTTGGTTGCTAATCTATTTAGTTCAATGCACTCCTCATATTTCTTTGTGTGTGTGGGTGATTATTAAGAGTTGTACTTTGATAAGCATTTAACCATGGGATATATTCTTTATATATATGTATTCTCTTTTTGATATGTTTCTTTGTCTCTCTGTTTTTTTTTCTCAGAGAAATAAAAAGAAAAATAAGGGGGCAAAATTGTTAAGGCATGGACTTAATTAAAAGTAATTTATGAATAATTTGGTCATGAAAAGTGGTTTTGCTGGCAGTAAGATAGAATTATCCAAATCTTCATTGCCACTTTTTAGCTCAAGTATATATAGACATCGATTTTGACATATATACATAATTATTTTATTAATTATATAAAATTATGTTGTTGGATCCGAATCCAAAGAGATGATTGGGAATAATTGCGTTGTAGTAATAGAAAAGTACTGTCTTAAATAAGATATTAAAAACGACGAATTAAGTGAAACAAAAAGGAAAGGCTTATAAACTAAAACTATGCCCGCCTAAAAGCACTATTACTGCTAGTCTTTTTTCCATTATTTTTTGGTAATGATATGTTTCTTTTCAATTTTCATTTACTTCTTTTTGGTCTAATTTAAAGTAAAATTTCAACTCCCAAGAGTTTATATTTAGAGGTAATTCGGTTATAAAAGAGGTTTTTTTTTTTGCGAATAATGTAATATAATATACAAAAACTAATTTGATTTAAAACATTTATATGTAGACATTATTATATAAATAAGATAAGATTAATTTGTGAATAAATTGTTAATAATATATATATGGCAATTATGAATTCACGGCCAGCAGTAACAATTTTAATATATATTAAAATAATTTTATACTGCTGTGAATCCTGCTATAGGTTATTATTATTGTAAGGAGAAAATAGATACTATATATATTGTGAATTTGTTTCTATAAATACATTAAAGCTTGATAGAGGTTACTATTTATTATTATTGTAGTAAAAACAGTGAACTAGCTAAAATAGATGAACATCAAAACAACACAGAAGTATGATGACCACAACCAATGATTCAAGGGAGGGTGTTGAAAGGAGACAGCGACACGTGGAGGTGGAGCCTACAAATGATTTGGCATAATGGGGATTGGATTCTGAAGGGATAAATAGGGAAGAATGTGGAAAGAAAATAAACAAGTAATTGAAAGAAGGGGTGGGTGGTGTTGGAGATAAGGTTTCATATGTGTTCCGGCCTTTATGGCTAACCCACCACTCACACTCTTCCATTGTGCTCTTTGTTTGGCTTTTTGCATCTTTCCTTCAGTATATATACAAAATTTTTCTTATTCCTAGCTACCAACCATCCCTCTCAAGTAAGCCACCACACATTTGTCTGCATTTCTACTAGCTACAATTTTTTGTTTTTAATTATTCACTCTAAATTCTAATCATCGTTATCTCTTAAACTTCATTTTCTGTATTATCAATGGCAATATGCGTGAGAGAGATTTAATTGTATGTGATGTTTAATTGCTTAAATATTATTAAATACACATGCCTTAGTTGATGTTTATCTATACATCCATTTCTATATTTATATATATATGCAATGAAGGTTTTAAAATTCTATACATGAGCTTTCATTAACAATCATTATGATTAATTTGATAATTGCTTTAATAAAAGATTTTTAAGGTTTGAATATGTTGTGAATTGTGGGGTAGACTATTAGTTCCTTTGTATAATACTTGAATGTTAAACATAATAACAGAGCAGATTATTTCACGAAAATGGTGAACTAATCGTGCAAAAATGCAACATTTCCATTGGTAGATAGTTGTTTATTTTATGTGAAAAAGGTATGCTATAAATTGAAGAGCTAGTGCAACCAAACTCACTTGCGAAATGGTTACGGAACTTGTCCCCAATTCAGTGGTGGAATTTAACACCAAATTTTGGAGGGTTTATGCCAAAAGCAAAAAAAAAAAAGATAACTTATAAATTAATAAATAAAATCATTTAATTTAAAGTGTTACTTTATATTTTTTCAAAATATTGAAGTCACGAGTCTAAATCTAAAATTTTAACAATTTTTTTTCAATGTGAACTAGTACGTTATCTATAAGATAATATTTTTTGTTTTTTCTATATGAAATAAAGTTGGTAAGTTTTAGATAATTTTAAAAGTTTAAAAGATCTAATTTATTAAACGTTTTAATCATACTTTTACTTTATAATAGAAAGGTTAAATATTAAAAATACATGAAAAAAATTTTCTCATAATTTTTAATTATATTATATATATAAGAAAATTTCAAAATTTTGGAGAGGGAGGGGTCCTCTATCCCCTCATGAAACTCCACCCCTGTCCCAATTAGTTATTCTAGGTCTAAAAAACCATGGATCTAATCCAGATTACTTAAAGAAATTATAAAAAGAACAACACTAGATTGTGACGGAAAAGGGAAAAAGCTCCCAACCCATGCATCTTGATGCTGTCGTTTTTATTTAATTATCACATAATTAATCTTGCTTTAGAATATTAACAACAATATCTAATCGCTAGATAGAATTGAGTCAGCTAGCCAAAGATGCAATAACAAGACATGTCATGTTGTATGACTTTGAGGTTTATGGTATAGAATAAGCTAGGAAGTGGGACAACAAAAGTCTAGTCAGAACAACATAATCATCTTTTATTTTCTTGAGGTGAGAGCTCAGCATTGCACCGACTTTTTTTCCTTTTTTGTTTTTTAATCAAAAAGCTATATATTTATACATATACACACCTTATGTAGCTTACCCAACTCTTGATTGTCTTGAATGCTCTACTGTTTTTTGTGGAACTTAGCTTTCAATTGGGAGAATCATGCCTCCATTTTATATAGATAGCAATTAGAGAAATGAAGAAAGAGAGAGCACACCACCTATCATAATTAATCTCCACTTCATCTTCCACTCCCCTGGTTTGCTATCTATATATCATCCTTTTCAAAAGTCATATATATAGAAGGCATGTGACATCTAATTCAAAGACATCATAGCTAACCAATTGAACTTTATATTTGTTGTATTTTTCCACTTTATCTCATATAGTTATTTTTGGTATAAATTATCCCTTTTGTTTATTTATTTGGTACATTCAGTGGCTTATTTTTTTCATTTTAGAATTCAATTAAACTTGTTAATATGATTTGATTGGAGTGTAGATGCATACTGAATTATGTCATATCAGATTAATAAGTCTAATTGGATTTTAAAATTAGAAATTGAGGGACTGATTATAATAATAATAATAATAATAATAATAATAAATAGTAGTAACAAATTATACCAGAAATAGCTATAAAGAGAAAAGTGTCAAAATGTATCAAGTATAGAGTGCTATACATGCGTTAAGCTCATAATTTAAAACTTATAATATAACTTAATTTATTGATTATAACTGTATACTAATAATTGCATAATAAAAAATTCATTTATTTTTATAACTGAATTATTAAAAATGATGCTTTTTCACATGAATATATATAATATTACATAACAGAATTGGAGAAGGGAAGAAACGGAATTGTACAAGTGGATTGATTGTTTGATGCAAAGAGGAGAAAATGCATTTGTCAAAGCCGTGTACCTCTCCAACACAAGAAGAGACAGAGGGCTAATTAGAATTCTCAAAATGTTGCAGCTTTAATTTTCAAAAGCACACAGTATGAGGATTTTGGATTTATTCAACACCGATTCTAGTTAAGATATATCTGTCCTACGTAGGATGATACTGTGCGATTGCTAGGCCTTGTTTACCTTTTTATGAGAGAAAATGATGATGATGATGATGATGCTAAGGATTTAATTTATTAGAGCCTTTCTTTTTTTTTTCTTTTTTTTTCACTAAAAAATTAACAATTGAATTTTTTTTAAATTAATATTATCATTGCCATAAATAGATTTTTCTTATTTAAACATAGTTTGTAAATAAAATCTATAGATAAATCAAATGAAAAATTATTATATTATAACTGCTTAATTTCACCTCCTCTACGTTTAGGATTTTTTTTTAAATAATTACCTCATATATTAATTGAATTAAATCTTATTTTCTCATATTAGATTCCATAAGAAGTTCGATTGCACTTGGATTGAAGTTCAAAAGATCTGTTTGGATAAATGTGTTAAATTAATTTTAAGAAGTAATATTAAAACGATATTCATTTACACAACTAATATCAAATATCTAAAATGTTTTTTTTAAATTATTCCTAAAAATAATAATTTATTTATTCTCATTAGTTTGTTAAAAATAAAACTAAATTGAGCATAAATTAAAAACAGTGGGATAATATATGTAATGCTAAATTTGGAGTATATTAAACTTAGATTAAAAATTTAAGCACCAAGTTGACCTTTAATTCAAAATTTTAATATATTTATCATTTCTAGTTATTAAAATTATTAAACACCTATAGAGTTGTTCATATGTTAGGGTGGAATTGGGCTCATGTTTGTGTGATCACTATGATGTTCAAGTTCGTCGAAGCCCAGTTGTAAACAGTGTCAAGTCAGCTCATGTTGTGTGCACTCGGACTTCAACCAGACCAAATGCCTAGAACTCCAATGAGGCCGATAACAAAAAAGCCAACCATGGAATAACCTAACAGCTAGCACTTGTGAAATGAAAAACCCATGAAATGTCCACCATTTTCATACTTATGGATAAAATTCGAGTTTTGAATGAGGAATTTCTCATGAATTTGTAAGTTGACCAGCATGTGATTCTTGACATGAAAATTGAAGTTTCATCTCATAACAAATGGAAAAAGATATATTTTGTGTATATATATATGGTTCCTAGTTCACATAATAATATTTAATAATTTTAGTTTGGAGCATTTTTATTAGAACAAGATTGGACTGACCAGGTAAACAAGTTAAACTGCAAACCAGTGACTGATCTGGTTCATTTTTGCGAAAAATCCGATAAAAATTGGTTTGAATAATTGGGGAAATTAAAAGCACGACCAAAACAATAAAATATGATAAATTTTTTCATAATTTGAAATTTGAAATTTTAACATTTTGAATTTAAAATAAAAAATAATTGAAAATATGAGCAAAAATAACCCATTTATATAACAAAAAAAAATTGATTATTAAAAGTATCATTTATTAATAATTATAAGTTATTTTCATATAGTTAATCATAATAAAATAACATAAGTTATTAAATTAAAATTAAATATTATCATTATTATTTGACATTTATATATATATATCATCATTTTGAACTTTATTCTATTAATAACATTATTGTTGAAAATTTAAATTATATAAAATATTATTATTTGATATAAGTTTTAGGTTGATATTTGATGATGAATGGGTTTTATAAATGTATTTTTATATTTTTTCTATTGTTAATTTTTTTAATAAATAATGAAATTCGATTGAATTCTGTAGAACTGGTTAAATTATGATCCAATCCTCAATTCACCGGTCCGGTTTTTAAAATATTGGTTTGGAGTGAATTTTTACATAAAATTGGGCCCAGATTAAAAAAAAAAAAAAAGTGAATAAGTTCTCTCTAAATTTAATCCCTTCAATCAACTAACTGCTCGGATTCACGATAATGCATGGTATTTTAGACATACCTTCGAATTAGATCAGGCCCATCAACAGTTTATTGACCATCGTTCTACGAACAGTATTCTTTTAAGTGAAACGACACATCATAAAGTAGAAACGACACATCATAAGGTAAAAACGACAGAATTCCATCAGGGAGCAGATCAATGTTACTTGATCACTTTACAGTTCCATTTCTTGTCTCTCGCTCTGCCTAGAAAGGCAGCTACTTTCCAAGTCGAGAATTCTGAATTCCGGAAAAATCAGACCTATCTTTGTGAGCTTTCTAATTTCCAAATCCTTCTTCTGCTTCTTCTTCTTCTTCTCCGTGGCGAATACTGAATAAGTGAAACGCAGAGCGATGGCGAATTGCCAACTCTATCCGACCAATTATCCCAATCATCTCTGCTGCACTAGAAATCATACTCTTACTCTTCTTCCTTTCTCTTCTTCTCCCAAGGCATCTTCTTATTCTTCTTCTTTTTCTCGAATTTAATTACTTACTCAAATTACCGTTATAGTAATTAATTTACAAGATCAATTAAGGCCGTTTGTATGCATGTGCTGCAGTTATTCGAGCAACCCCGTTTCCCCCCGTCCAGGACAGGCATAGTTGCTCGTTCGACGAATTTCAGTGCGAGGATCAAAGCGATTTCATCAGATACTCAAAGGTAACGTCTATATTTGGTCCTTGCCTATTTTTTTTTTTTAGTTTATCTTCCCCTGGGAAAGGTCTATTATTGTTTTTATTCTATTAATTATATGGTTTTTTATATTATGTTTCTTATCCCCTTTGGATTTTCCCTCAGTACCACTATTCTATTTGAGGAGAATAATAGACCATTGATGTGCATGAAATTCACGATTTGTTTTGATTTCTTTAAGGTTGATTACAGATTACTCATGACAAATTTTTCTTGAAAACTACAGCGAAACATCTGAATTGGGCAATGAGATAAACTGGGACAACCTTGGATTTAATCCTGTGCCAACGGACTATATGTTTGATATGTTGTGGAAGCGACCAGTTTTCAGATGGTGAGATACAGCCTTTTGGGGAGATTGAATTGAATCCGTTCTCTTCTGTCTTGAATTAGGGCCAGGTCAGAGTTTAATGGCTCTAATCACTTTCAAATTCTATTTTATATGCACTCCGTATGTTCATGATACCATGTTAGCAAGGAGGTCACTTTGTGTCGTCTGTGCAGTCTAATTCCTCTTAACTACTGTCCAGTTTTGTACTTATGTTATAGGGATCAATTGAAGATTTGACAGCATACAAGAGAGAGATGACTCTATTTTATTATTTCGCCCCAAGGCTAATGGGTTGCGAATGAGAGTGGGAGCCGACAGGATATGCATGCCTGCACCAACAATTGATCAGTTCGAGGAAGCTGTGAAAATTACTGTTTCTGCCAATAGACGATAGACAATGAGACATTCGTGTTGATTATTAACAAGGTTAAAATGTTTGTTTAACGTATGCCTAGCATTTTTAATTTGTTTTGATTCAATGGCATTGTTGCAGATTCCCCCTCCAAATAAAGGCTTCTTACACATCAGACCTTGCTTCTAGGTAGTGGAGCTGTCCTTAGCCTTAATCTCTCGCTTGAATTTATCTTTTTGATTTATGTTACTGCGGTCAAGAGTTATTTTGAGGTATGTTGTTTGATTTCATTTTCATTTATCTGATTGTTGTTTAGACTCTGGTTTTGAATTTTAATACCCTTGCAGGGTATTATCAACCTATTTTCATTTGCTTTCCCAACCCTTACCTTCATTTTTCTTAGATAAATCTTCTTTTATGGGCGATTCAAATTTTAATCTTATGATCAACATACTTAATTTTTTTCATTTGATGATGACAGAGTGGTGCAGAACCAATTAATCTGGTGGCTGAGATTGAAGTTCATCGAGCAGTTCCTGGTGGAGTTGGAAACTTAAAAGCTATAGGAAACTAGGCCATGGTAAGCTAATTCTCTCATGGCACCCAATGGCAGAAATCTTAGCAATCAGACTTTCCATCATCTCAATCTTATCAAAGCAATGCCTTGTTTTTGGTATTTGGACTTGGAGTAGTATCGTTCTTCTCTTTTAATGTGCATTATCTTTGGTTATACTATTTTTTTCTCACAGGGGACCACTCTATTTTCAACTTTGTACTTTCTATTTTTTAGATAGCTTTAACTTCCTAAATGTTCTTAATCTTTTTTCTCCTTACTTTTTTTCTTTTTCATTTTTTTTTCTGAAGTTGCAGTCGTTGGTTATTATCAGATGTGGCTAAATGTTCTACTTTGGTGCATGTTTTTAGTTTATGCTACATTCAGATTTGGCTTATCAGATATCTGATCCTTTCAGATTTCTTATTTAACTCCATTTTTTTCAAAGTCATGACATATGCAATTAAGTTGCAGTCAACGTCTAGCATAGTTAGGCTTGTTGTATCTTCACCCCCTTAGACATTGCCTATGTAAGATGACAAAGATAGTGAATCTTCCTCAGTCATCGAGCTTCATCTTTCTGTCCTTTGTTTTACAACACTGCATGTGTCGTGTTTGGGCATGTTGAATAGCACTTCCTCATCATGATCATGGAGAGGTACAGTTGTTAAGATCCTGCTTATACATAATTTTTTCTTTCTTTCTTTCTTCCTTCAACGTTTTATTTTATCTCAATATTTTCATTCATGTATATCTTTGATGTGTCCTGTTCTGTGTTTTATTTAGTTTTTGCGATTTCATTGTATCTGGATAACAAAGAAGCAATTTAGACCTTTATTTTCCAAAAAGAAAAAGAAGTTCATGTTTATAATGTGATTGGTGCTACAAATGAAAGTAGAGCCTTCATGCAAGCAGAGGGTCAGCATTTTTTTTCCTGAGGGAAACAAGAGAAGTATTTATTGCTTTTATAGAAATTTAGTGAAAAGTTTTACAGGATTGTATTTAAAAATCTTTTTGTAGTGTATATAGGCATCCTATACATGAGTCTACTAATTATCATCTCCATTCTCTAAAACTTATTTGTAAGAGTAGCATGAAATACTTACATAGAAGCCTCATTGTTAAAAGTTGTACTATTTTCTTTCTGTAAATTATGAATGACCAAGATGCAGCTAAAGCAAAGGGTTTTCATGATGTTCTATACCTTGATGCTGTTCATAACAAATATCTGGAAGAACTTTCTGCTGCTAACATTTTTGTTGTGAAGGTATAGTTGTACTTTGTTATATATTGGTTTGTGTTGTGTATGAGGGGGTTAATTCTATGTTTATACTTGTGGCAAGGGATACCTAATTTGCCTTTAGTAAGAAAATGACACATTTATATCTGGCTAGATCTGTTTGTTTCCTTTTGTTTGGCTTCATACAAAAGATTGTGTCTTACCAATTAAAATTTTAGCCCTGTTTCAACCAGCATACAATGTCGAAAGAAGGATATTCTCTAAAGATCTAGTTATGAAACTGATCTATTCTTGAAAATTTTTCTATCCTCAATTTGGCAAGTTTTTCCGAAACTAACTGCAATTTTAAACTTTTGAAAATGTTTGTGCAAGGGCTTAAGCTGAGCAATTCTATATGAGTATGATACACCCAATAACGTTCTATAACAAATCTTCAGAATTTGATATAAGATTTCCATTGTTTCTGTACAAGTGCTTTGTGTGAAGTTCTATGTTCTGTCACACTAATATGTTAAGATGTGTCCAATTATCTTTTCAAATCAATATTTGTTACTTTTGAGTTAAATGCGCTTGTCATTTGACAGATCAGTAATTTCTAATTGAACTTTGAGAGTTGGAAATTTTGGGAAACAATCTTTTCTGGGAGCATTTGGATTGTTGTTATAAGATGATTTAGCTCTTGAATTACATATTCAATCAACAAAAAAGCAACTCATCAAAGTTTTTCTCTTTCCACCAGGTAAACTTACCTTAATCAAAGAATGAGGATGGATCATATAATATTATCTCAAGCATCTGACCATAGATACTGCTCTTCCCAAATCATCAAGAAACTAACAACTTATCTTCTGTTTGCGCAATTGGAAAGCAAAACAATTTGTGTTTTGATTTAAACTTGAAATCTCATATTCATTTCTTGTTTTCAACTTTCACTATCCGACTCAGGATCCTTTATATTCTTTAAATTTTTTCCTCTCTCCAATGCTATGAATTACCATTGCTATAAGTTGATTAAGGAGCAACAGTACTTGAACAGGACAGCTTATGATTTACTGAAATTTGGTCACCATATTCGTTGCAAAGTGTTGAGTTTTTAGTCTGTTTTTATTGATTTTGAACTCCTTGGAAAAAACAATTTGCACCCCAGCACTGAGAGGGACAATTTTACCAGGCATTACACGAGAAAGTATTATTGATATTGCTAATAGCCAAGGGATTCAGGTATGTCTTCTGAGTTTTGAGCAAGCAATCTATGATGAATAGGTGAGAAATATTTTTAACTTTCTTGACTATCGTGGCATTTGAAGTGTTTTTTTTTTCAAATATGAATGATCGTGAATTGTTGTTTCTGTTTGATATTTATCTAGCAATTGGTTAAAAAACCAAAAAATGTTTCCTCTCGCATTTAATACCACTGAAAGTAGTTAAACAGGGGCATTGTATGCTTTATGGTTCAAAGTGCATTATTACCCGCACACAGAATGATGGCACCAGTCTCAGTAGTATTTTGACTGTCTGTTGGAAATTCTGCATCACTTTGTTCTTTAAATGAAGGAAATTTATAATGAGAGACGCCATGCACATTTTCTCTGTGGAGTTGCAATCCTGACTTTTGTAGTCTGTCTTTGCCAATTTCCCATCTTAAAGATGATCCTTCCGCCAGGTCTTTTTCCTTTTTCTGTGTGG
The DNA here is from genome assembly GCA_023653625.1 of Triadica sebifera. Taxonomy (NCBI): domain Eukaryota; kingdom Viridiplantae; phylum Streptophyta; class Magnoliopsida; order Malpighiales; family Euphorbiaceae; genus Triadica; species Triadica sebifera. The sequence goes on from CM042899.1 coordinate 29,991,171, forward strand.
CACACACCCATTAAAGTGCACATTTTCTAATTCTTGCCACAATTATCTTTTCTTAGAAATCTTGATTTCACCATTTTTAATCAATTCATATATTAAAAGGCATAAATCATATTGTTTTTACTCATGAACAGGTTGAGGAGAGACTATTTTCAGTTGAGGAATTGTATAGTGCTGATGAAGTTTTTTGCAGTGGAAATGATGTTGGTTTATTGCCTGTGGATGCGTGACTTACCAGGGAAAAAGGTAAAGTTTTATGCATCCTTCTTTGAACTCTGTTCGGGTTTTCAAGAAATTGTGTTAGGATTAAAAAGGCAGTAGCTCAGAAGGTTTTCCTGGGAGATTTAGGCTCCTTAAAAAATTTATTTGCACGAGAGAGAAGTTCCAGATTTAGACTGTCACATTCTTATGAATGTTGCAGTTTTAGCATCTATTTACATCAAACTGCTGAGTAAATGTGAAATCATGTCAATTTTTACATGATAAAATACCTTATGCCATGTGTAGTGGGTGCTTGTACTGCTGAAATTTAGAAAAGCTTACCTTGCTTAGTTTGTTGCACATCAGAAGACTGAAGGCCGCAATTTCCCTTGTTTTGGGGTTGAATGCAGGTTGTCCTACAAGGGAGGTGGAGATGGTACAGTGTCCCAGCAACTTTCCTCTGCCCTTATTAATATACAGATGGGCCTATTAGAAGATAAAATGGGTTGGACTTTTGTCCTCAAGTAGGAAAACAAATTTTAAAAAAATATTTTATCTGAATTTTTTTTTTCTTTTAGTCGAAATTCATTGAAACCCAGATAGCCATATTGATGTAGTATTGTATAGGCTTATGTGGCGCTTCGCAATCAGTTGGTTCGGTTCAGAACTGAATTGAACCATTAAAAATCAGTAGATTGGCTATTGGGGTGGACATAGCGTTATGATGGGTGGCCATTGGCCAAGGCCAACCATATTACTGACCTCTCTTTTCCTTAATTGCTTTTCCAAGTGACACTTACAGTGTAGTTTTTATAAGCTGATGCTGAAATTATTCAAATGGGAAAATTTTAGTTAATCTATACAATATAATAGAATCTGGTACATGATTCACCGTCGAAAATACAGTGATTTACCATTTGTGCCCTCAGCCATAGTTTTTGTGCGGCACTATTTTGTTTCACAAATTTTGCACTGATTCCAAATACGTTGCAAGCCAATTGACCGAACGACGTCAGATAGTATTTATTTTGGCAAATTCTTCATTCAATCCTACATTTTTTCAACTTTCATCAATTAACTCCCTGAATTTTTTGCCTTTTCGATTTAATCACAATTTTTTTTTATCAATTTAAGCATCAAATTAAATAATTCCTACCAATTACATATCCCACTAATTTTTTTCATTAAATACTCTATCTATTAATTAATTTAATTGCTTCAATTTCCTTCCAAATTAAATTTTATTTTTCTTTGATAAAGTCCAATCTTTCAATTTCAATTTTTATTTTCTCATTTTTTCTGTTGGAAATTAGACAATAACTGGTTTAGTGCATCCTGTCTTGGACACACAATGTTATTATATAATTTTTTTTTTATTTTTTGATACTATTAACTACACCTTATGCATTTTTGTATCTGTTAATACACTTCTAATATCATTTAAATTTTGTTTCTTTTATTCTAATACATAATACTTAGCTATGCATTTTTAGTTACGATTTTTCAAGTTTGTTGCTACTTGACTACTAATCATATTTCTCACTATTTGAGTATCTACTAGTATCTTTTTTTTTTCAAAACTTTATTAATATTTTTTATTATGTTATGTAAATTTTTTTAATATTTATTTATATTAATGACTATTGCATTTATCTATATGCTAATTTATTTTACATTTTATATTATTTATTAAATTTACAATATAAAATTCCTTTATGACTCAACACAAGAGTTGGTTATTAGTTATATATAAAATCGAGGCTTTTCGCTATCAGTGTGTTAATCAATATTATAAATTTTAAAATTTATAATATTGAAAGATTGTATTATTCATTGTTATTTTAGTATTATTAATGACATTATAGAATTGAGAGATTGTATATTTAAATTTCAATAGCAATATTATAAATTTTAATTTTTTTTATTTCATTCCCTGAAAAGAAAAACGTGGCAAATGATCATCCAAATAGGATAATAATAGGTTGGCAATTAGTCATCCAATATAAATTAAAAGGAAAATTTGATATACTGTAGATTAGTCTAATGATATAATAATATAAATTTAATTATTTTACTGAATATAATATGAATACGTGTCAATACGATTAAATTAATTTATAAATAATGTAATAGTTAAAAAAAATTTAAATTAAAAATATAAAAAATTCTTAAGTAGACCTATATTATTTAAAAATTAATTCTGTACTATTTTATTTACCTAATTAAAATAATTTTGTACTAAACGGAAGAATTTCTCTTAAAAATAAACAGTTACGTGTTAAGTCTATATTTTTGGGCTTTTCTTCCCCTTTTGCTCGTCCAAAGACATCTCTCTCTTCGTTGCCTTTATCCGCTCCTCTGTTTCTTCATAACTCTCTCTGCCAATCTATTATTTCACCTTAAATAGCCGTTATTTCGATTTTAAAAGTAGCGCCTCTCTGTTTCAAGGTACACTTAGCAGAAACCATGATTCGAAGAGCTTCATGCGTACACAGTCTGGTTCAATCTTTACGAGTTACATCTCTATCCCAGGTTTGTTTTTCTAAATTATTAAGCTAAATTGTGTTTTTCTGTTAATTATGTGTATGATTTTGTGTTTAATTCAATTTTCTGGTGGAATTTGTAGCGCAAACAAAATCATCAGGCTTAAGATATGACCATTCTCTGAATTTTTAATTTCTTGTCAAAATTTCTGTTTTAGGCCTTGGCCCATAATCTTGGATCTTGCATTTAGTACGCATCTCAAGCTGCGTCTTCTCTGCAACAAGTGAGCAAGCCATTAGCTTACGAGTAAGTGGAAACAACCACTGTCATGTTTGAATCTCCCCTGTTTTGTGGCTTATTTATTTATTTATTTGGGTTTGTTAGGTGGCGTAGTGGTGAGTATGCTGATATAGATTGGGATAATCTCGGATTTGGTATCATACCAGCTGATTACATGTACACAACTAAATGTTCTAAAGATGGAGTTTTTGAACAAGGACAACTTACTCCTTATAAAAATCTTGAACTGAGCCCTTCTGCAGGAGTCCTTAATTATGGGCAGGCAAGCTTCAAATTTTCTTCTTTTTCAAAATTCATCATCGTCTTCATAGTGATTTAAAGATATGAAACTTCAAATGAAAATCTTATTCAGGGATTGTATGAAGGAACAAAAGCATACAGGACAGAAGATGGCCGTTTACTTCTCTTTCGCCCATACCAAAATGCTATGCGCATGAGGATGGGGGCTGACAGAATGTGCATGCCTTGCCCCTCCATTGATCAATTTGTTGATGGAGTTAAACAAATCGCTTTCGCCAACAAGCAATGGGTAATAATTTAACTACTAAAACTTGATTTCCTTCATGTTTATTCGTAACCCTTTTCATGTTTTGATTTGATTGCAAAATCATATGAACGTTCCTCTTCCAGCAAAAGGAAGTCTATATATTAGACCTTTGCTTATGGGGAGTGGCCCTATATTGGGTTTGGCTCCGGCACCTGAATATACATTCCTTATATATGCTTCTCCTGTTGGAAACTATTTCAAGGTACAGTTTTTTTCATTGCTAGTGAAAGTTTATTCCCTTTTTTACTTTCAATGTATGGGTTTAATTATGTTTCTTAGTTCTTATGGTGGATACAGGAGGCGTTGGCACCATTGAATCTATTTATTGAGGAGGAGTTTCATCACGCCTCGCGTGGAGGTGCTGGCGGTGTTAAGTCCATCACCAATTATGCACCAGTAAGTCAAAACATTTCTAACATTTACTGTAGGATAGAAGAAAGTGCATGATTTCATTTTTGGTGTTGTGTTATAGCATGTAGTTGTGTTTTTATATAAAATAGGTAATTAAAGCAATAGCCAAGGCAAAAAGCAGAGGATTTTCTGATGTTCTGTATCTGGACTCTGTGCATAAGAAATATCTGGAAGAAGTCTCTTCTTGCAACATTTTCCTTGTTAAGGTAATCCTCTGATTAATTAAGATAAATTTAAACTGTAACTTAATGATATTGAACATGTAAATAATCAATCAATCAATCGTTTACAGGGCAATGTAATATCTACGCCAGCTGCAAATGGGACTATTCTGCAAGGTGTCACTCGAAGAAGCATCATCGAAATTGCTTGCGATCAGGGTTACCGGGTGATTATAATTCCCATATCACATTACCCAACTAGAAATAGAATGTGTACATATAAATATATAGATATTCGTAGTTTCTGAAAAAGCAATGAAATTGAATAAGGTTGAGGAAGATGCAATTCCTGTAGAAGAATTGATGGAGGCGGATGAGGTCTTCTGCACGGGAACTACAGTAGGTGTTGCTCCTGTTGGCAGTATCACATATCAGAATACAAGGTAAACTAGTAAATATAATTAACTGCTTCTTTGTCATTAATAGCCGGTGTCGAATCAACTGTGGAATTCGTGCTTACAAAGAGATATATAACAGGGCGGGGTGCACCTGCTACTCTGTTGATTTTCAATAATGAAATCAGTTTTTCAAGGCAAAACATGGTGACTCCATTTGCAGCGTGGGTCGGTCCACCAAGAAGGGAAAGAGAGGGCTAGGGTTTATTAGAGAGAAAGGTATGAGACTAAAAACCCTTTTTGCGACTTCATCCACTTATCTTGTAAGCTCTCTACGTACAAATCATATGATTAATTATTGATCCTTAGTACTCTCACCGCTACATTGGGAGCTCTATATTGTTTTCTTACTATTAGCGGTTTGATATAATATTGGAGAATATTTTATTAGAATCTGAACTTCCTTGTTGATATATTGTAAACTATATATATATATATATAGGGTTAAAACTGAAGCTATTGTTAATTACCAATTAACTTTAATTAGCGGAGTGGTCTTGCCAGTCAAATCACTTTGTGCTATTAGAAATCTAAATTAAAACTATGGTTTGTCAATTTTGATACCAGTGACTCTGCATGTCATTGTCTAGTCTTGGAACTTTCTTGTTCATGTACTGTAGGATCAAGATTAGGTTGAATTCATATGTTGATACTTTTTAAATGCAGGAATTAGATTCAAAAGTGTGTTTCTCCTCAGCAGTTGGCCTCACATATTTAGTAATGGATATTGTGTTCGATTCAGTGAAGAACCTGACAAGGAGTATGGCAAAGGGTATATAGCTCCGGAATGGGTTGATGACAACCCCCGTGTTTTGGATATTTGTGATATTTATGGTTCAAAAATTGTTTTGCCAAAAACTGTCATCATCCTCCCCTTGAGACCTGACGAGGTCAAAACAGTAGAAGAATTGTCAGAGCTGCACCCAGATGTTCTCTTGTTTTTGTCTAAGATCAGGACATTGTATGTGTGTGATCAATTATGATCCTGAGAAACCTGATAATGTATCAACTGTTTCCATATCCAGTGAGACTGACCACATGGAGCTGAGAGAACAAAAGGCAGATTTGCGAATTGTACATCTTTCACTTAAAGAGAAGATGCCTGTTATGGAGGACACATGCAAATATTACTTATGGAGACAGGCCTTTCCTGTCAAGTTGGAGAACACGGTTGGTGCAAAAAAGCATGTGGGAGAATGGGTTATCATGCTTGCTTTTCCATGTGGAAAAAGATTGAGAAGCGGAACTTCCTCTGTTGGTATCTTTTCTTTCCTTCCAACAGCAAGGGTCACAAATTTCCCATTTGTAATTCAAGCTGATTTTCTGCTTGCTTCATGACGAGAAACTATAATATTAGATAACATGTGGAACTTGGGAATTCTTGAATGCATACTTCAAGCATTTGTTAATGCTTTCAAAATTTGGAACTTTTCAGTAGAGGAAAATAAGCCGAGTCTTGTGTGAAGGAGAATTCCAAATTGTTTCCACTGTGACAGGCTTTCAGTTTTTTGCCAGTTAAAGTTTCTCCTATTCCTGAGTTTAACACCATTATGGATTCTGTCAGAGCAAATTTTTCAGCGCTCAGTGTTTGTCCCTTGTTCACTTTTGCATGGTAAAAGAGTCTTCAAGCTGCCTTCTGGTGTAATTAGGATTCTGCCAGAGTTTTGGAAACTCTTCTGGAAACTCTTTAAACAGTTGGGTAGCAACTGTACTTATTCGAATGGGTTATCAACATTGAAACAATTTGTTAAATAGTGGTTTGCATCATGAAGACTACAATGCAATTCTGAATTTTCTGGGTGTGGCATATGTTGATGGTAATTGGTATCTAAATTGCATTAGAGCATGTAATATTGCTTTCGTGGCTTCTGAGGAAGTCTACATTGAACTGCTTTGTTTTGTTGCTGATAACTACAAGGACGCTTTTTGCCATGTTGACCTCCTGATGTACATTAATTTAGAAGGGAATGTGAAGCTGTGTACTCTTACTAAAGCAAAAGGGCAGGAATTAAACATTCAGTATGGCATGCATCCTGAATTTCGTGATTGTCTAAGCAAATGCAACAAGGAACTTGGCTGCCCTAACAACATGATTTTTCTGCCTAATTCCACAGAAAGAGTTCTTGTTTGTCATCATAGATGTTCTTTTCTCTATAACTGGCTTTCATATTTTGCGGGGGGTGAAATCTTGTACTCCACTTGGTTATGGAAATTCTCTTAGTAGTTGGATAGCAGTTAACAAGGATCCAAAAGTTGCACTTAACTTGGCACATTTTCTTTATCATCCACATAGACAAAATTTCATTGATGATGTTGACATTTGCTTTTGCTAGAAAATGCTTGTTATTGATGGTTCAAACCATTTAAGAACTTCTAGGGCTGCAACTCTTGTCTCAGCATCAGGGAGCAAATGGGGGAAGTTATTTGGTTCTAGTAATTCACTTACAAATTGTCATTATGTTGATCTTGGGGATGTTTATGGTGAAAGTGGTCAATTTGCTGGAGCATATACTCATGAGAAAGAACTTCTCAATTTTCTCAGCCAGCACGGCAGAACTGTTGACTTAGATGGACTACAAATTCCAAAAGTAGATTTGCAAGTGACATCTTCTGAATTGACATGTGAGCAGGCCTTGCTACCTCTAGATTGGATTCGGTCAAAAAGAACTAGCGGTTTGTGTTTATCAGAGAAGTTTGTTCAAAGTGTTAGCTGTGGAAAATGGTTGAAGACATACTCTGGCTTTAGTTCTCCTAGTCAGTCCATCCTTACTGATCCCACTGGAAAGGTAATTTTTGACATGATGAAACATTTTATGGAGAACTACACTATTGTAAATCAGGAATTCTATATGAATAAAATTGTCTTGTATGCCGATGAGCTGAAATTTCTTAGCATGACATTTGGGTTTGATGATATGTAGAAGCTGGTTTTTAAGTGCACTATCATCCGGAATGAGTAAAGATCGTGCACTTTCCTTGCTAATCTTTTGAGGAATGGTTGAAGGCAATCTCTATGCTTGATGAGGAATGGTTGAAGGCTATAAAAGAGGGGAAATGGATGAAGACTTATCAGGGTTATAATGCCCCAAGGGATTCTATCCTTCTACAAGTTGATATGGAGGCTGAAGTTGTTTTAAGCATAGCAAATATACCTGTTATTGATGAAGGGTTCTGTGGGAGCAAGATTGCTTCTTTTTCATCTGAATTAGCACTCCTTGGAGTGGTTTCAGATATATGGTAGAGGTGTACAAGTTGGTTGCAGAGAACATAAACTTTCCCCTGAATATTTCTTGGATGAATAGTAGTTCTAGCTTGCTTATGCTTGGGGTCTGCTTTAAGTGGCTTGGTAGAAAAGATAAGAAGTCAGCAGTTTTTGAAGACCAATTGCGGTGCAAAATGCCCTGTGGAATCTGTTATTGCTGATCCTGGATTGACATCCTTGCTGAATGCAATTGGAGTACCCGACATTGATGAAGCTTTTTATGGATCTAAAATCAGATGTTTTATGGCTGAACTTAAGGAAATTGGGGTAGCTGTTGAATTTGACAGTACAATAGAAATGCTAGTTGCTCAGCTCAAGTCATTTGTGTCTTCTTCCAGTTTGACTCCAGCAAATATCTTTACACTGGTAGAATGCATATAGTGGATGAATCTTACTTCGCCCTCACACATCAGAATTTTGCAGCCGATTGTCAAGGGTGGAGTGGTTAAAGACACGTCATGAAGATCCCCAGTGAATCAATCCTATTTAATTTGAAATGGGGAACATTTTCACTGTTTGTAGATCTCCCTCTTGTTGATGATTCGTTTTATGGTATCAGCATTTATGGGTGTAAGAATGAACTTGAATTCATTGGAGTTGTAACTGATATTCTGGGAGAGGCTGTATTTGTTGCTAGAGGTCTAAATTGCCCAATAGAAACGAATATTGTCACTGCTGAGGGTACAATCTCATTGTTAGATTGTTTCAAGTTTATGATGACTACTTCAAGTGATCAATCTTTCCAAGATGATTTCATTGACGATCTAAGGAGAAGCAAGTGGTTGTTGACGAATAATGGTTACAAATTGCCCGAGGAGTGTATCCTGTTTGATGCATCACCGGATAACATTTTACACCTGACTGATGCTCTGACCGTTGTTCAAAGTTTTTATGACACTGATGTTTCTTTGTATGAGGATTAGCTGAGGGTTATTGGTGTGAAGGTGGACGCTGCAGATGTTTATTCTCATGTCTTTCAACTTTTTTATTCATTGATGGAGACGGAGAAGATAGCAAGGATTTACAGTTTCCTGAGCAAGTTCTGCTGGAGACCAGATTCTATGGATAAAATCGACTCACAGGTACGGATTCCTGACACTGCGAGCGGAGGAAAATGGGTGAATTATCAGCTTTGCATTCTTCATGATAAAAGCGATCTGTTTGGCTCCCTCTTCTACTCTTATAAATGTTATGATAAAAATCTACTTCCCATCTTCTCTTCTGCCGTTGGAGTTGCAGAATTGCCTTCTGCTGATTATTACTTGAGGTTGTGGCATAGCTGGATTGCAAGAGGTAATCACCTTGTAGAGTGTTGTAGCTTTTGGGGCGATGTCGAGAATTGAATTCAAACTATGAAGATGCTCTGAGGCATTGATTGACCCATGTACCAACCATTACATCTTCAGGCGATGAAAAATGTATTTGTTCCTGATGACTTAAAAATGACAATTAATTTCCAGATGTCAAAGAAATATTCCTTCAATTGTGTGGAAGATTTCTGAGTCAATTGAGTGCCAATGTTCTATGCAGATTAATCCAAGAAGTGGATTGATAGCAAGGGGACTTGTCAAAATTATTCTGTGTTTTTCTTTTTGGTCTTGAGATTCATGTCACATAAATTTGTAAACGAGTCAAACTGAATATTGGTGAGCTCGAGCTCGACTCATTTAAGTTTACCATAGGTTCGAACTCGATTTAAATTTTTATATTTGAATTCGAGTTTAACTCATTTGAAAATTATTAAGTTAGCGAGTTGCTCGAGTTAGATTCGTAAAAAATTTGTTTATTATACTTAATGAGTTTAGTTCGAATTTGACTTGTTAACTAATAATAAGAAAAATTTGAATTCGGCTCATTAATCAATAATAATAAAGGCTCGAATTCGATAATAAAATATAATGTAAATGAGTTATAAACGAACATGTTTATGAAATTTTAAGTAAATATGTTCGCGGAATTTTAAATAAATATATTTACGAACTTTTAAATGAATATATTCGCGAGCTTATAAGTGAGCATGTTCATGAGTTAATGAATTACATAATATTAAATTCGAGTTTAGTTCGTTAACAATAATAAATAATTTTGAATAAATTTTTTTCCGAACCGAGATACGAATATTTAACGAGCAATTTAGGTTATTTATAATCCTAACATAACAAGACACTGGCAAACGGCTACCAAGTCAGTGTTTAATCTATGTGTATGAGATAGAGAATTAATCCAATTCAGTTCAGTTATAGACCGACACAATATGAAAATGTGAAGCTCCAATTGCCAAAGAAGTGGATGGTTTATTGACAGAGAGGAAAAATATAGATTTGGTTTCCTGTTTTGCTGAAGAAATCGCAGCTGGATTACTAGTCCAAGAAAGACCTGAGGTGGTGGATAGTCTCTCTCTAAAATCATAAAAATGGCATTTATGTTCGAGTTCAAGGAGGATGATGTTGACAAAAGCCAATATAAGAAAGACGAAGAGTTTGTTGGTAAAGAATTTTCTGGCTCTGGACAGTCAGCTGTTTTGCTTCTAATGCGCACGAGATCGAATTCACAGCTATCAGGTCCTTCAACTCCAATAGCATCCTACGAGCGGCAACCGCAAAAGATGTAAGGTTAGGACAGGCTATTTGATTTTTTTTGTTTTAATTTTTTTAATTTTTAGATGTGTAAATATTGATGTTGTCAAGTAACCTGCCTTACCCTTTTAGAATGTCTTGCTTTGTGCGGAACCCTTATGTACAGCCAGAAAGTACATAATTAAGGGCTTACTGAGTTGAGCTGATTAACCATTAAATTCATTGACTAAAGAAGCTGAACAACATAATAATGTTAATGTGAATTATAAATTAGAAATGACCTTATATTCCCTAAACAAATAGTATTAGCAAGATGATGTTGTCTGGTTAAGACCATGGCAGTACGTAGAGAGTTAGAGACCGAACCACTAATCTCTACTATCATTCCCAAAATTGTCATATTCATTTGGACATTCTATGATTTCAATTGCTAACACATATTCCAAAATGTGTCATCGTAAATTCGAATTTTAGTCAAAATTTTATTAGAAAATAAATAATTAGTTAGATTATTCGCTAGTGGAGGAATCTTACTAGCTAGAAAAAATTGTTAAAAACATAAAAATGTTAGGCAAAGACATGTAATTAACTGAAGACAGAGTAGTGGCCGTGGAAGTTTGCGGGGGTTGTCTTCGCCGTAATATTTTTCATGTCCATTATTAATTTGCTTATTATAGTGAACAAAAGGAAAATAATCGCTAAGTTCATGATCCACAATCGCAGTTATTTCTCTTTTCCCCTCACAGTTAAATTAATTTTCCCTTCTCTTCCACTATAATAATTAATTAATTAATTAATTTGATGATGAATTCATTGAAGTATATAAAGTGAGATTAACTTCTCTCTTTTTTGCTGATAAATTGTCTTGATGATGTTCGCTAGAAGAAGTGTATGGCACATTCCTGTTCAATATATATATATATATATATATATATATATATAGCAGATTAATTCTGAGTTTATGACTAGAAATTTGTTTTAAGAACTAGGTCTTAAACCAGTATGTTATCTGTCAAAAGTCTAATGACCAATCGTAAATAATAAAAGATTAATTTCTTTATTATAGCGACTTAATATTGATAATTAAAATTGCTTAATTACTGCTTAGGGAAATAGATTTTCTTCCAGAACTTGGGATTATTCTTAATTGTGAATCTCCATACCATTGGATTCGCGTCCTGTCTTGTCAGTATAAGTTAATTAATTACATGAGTTCAAATTTCAAATTTTCTTTATCAAACAACCATGCACCAACCATATGGAAAAATGACGGTTCTCAAATCTAATAAATTCACTTTTCTTGTTATCTTATACTATGAAGGGAGCATTTAGTCGGTTGGATTTTAAATTCAACAAAATTTATTAGAATTGAATTAACAGATCTAAAATTCATAAACACCAAACCCAATATTTAAACTACCTGAGCCGTACCAATATATGGCAGTTTGGTTGGACTTGGTTAGTTCGATTAAGCCCACAAGGCATTGAAGAAATGAATTAAAATATTGCAAAAATCCAAAACTATGGGTCTGTTTAGTATTGCATTGCCAAAAATACTTTAAGAAAACAATTTTTATTTTTAAATTTTTTGAGTTTTGAAAACTAATTTTGAAGAGAAACAGGTAAATAAATAGTTTTTACAGAAACAGATTTAATAAAAATAATTTATAAAAAATTAAAAAATCAGTCAATCAAATAAAAAAAATTAAATTTATTTTTTGCACTTCCAACAATAATTCCAAATACCTCTTATATACAATTCGCCACATCACTTTTTCTTCCTATTTGGCCTACCTAAAATGGTTTGTGAAATTAATTTTTCTTGTTATTTTTTTGGGTCCATCGTAAATCCGATTATCAACAAATTAATTTAAAATTAAAGTTTTCCAAGAGAATGAAGTTTGAAATTAAAAAAGGCAAATACAACAGAGAAAGGAATAAGAATATCTCACTTTGAATAGTGATCAATGACGGCGATCGTGCACTGGAGGAAAGGAGTGAAAGGGCTTTTTTCGTTGGACCTAGACGGCTAGAGAGCGGATGCTTTTTTCAATTGTAGGAGGAGGAGAAGGAGGCAGCGGCGGTGTAGAAGAATGGGGAGAAAGAGAAATCAAAGTTTAACGCTCTAGTCTCTGAGAATTTTGTGATTTCAAATTTTCAAACTATATTTTTTAAAGAATAGTTTAATTGATAAATGGAAAACCTGATGTATAAAATATATATTATATATTATAATATAATATACATAATAATAAAAAAGTTCAATCGTTTTGGTTATTTCGGTTTTTTGAATTTCATAATCAAACTAAACTGATTATATCAAACAGTAGTATAGAATACAACCGAGCCGGAATGGACCGAGAACTGAAGTAACTGAACTATTTAGATCGAATTGAAATCGGTTCGATTCATTTTTTGATTTCGATTAGTTTTTGCTCACCCCTAATGTGGACAAATTGATATTTGTTTAATTTTTTTATCAAAAATAAAATAAAATGCAGCATTACTTTTGTAATATTATTTTTGTAAAAATAGAAAGAAGTAAAAGAAAGTTGAGAGATATAATTTAAATTTAAATTTGTTTGGTGTTTTCACATTCTTGAAGGGCATAAATTCTTGAAGGGCATAAAAAATGGAAAACGTTTAAACCTTTCAATTTATCATAATTTATGATAGGAAATTTATTTTCAAATATTGTGGTACTTGTATAACCAATTATTTTTTTATTGAACAATTAGTTGGCTCCGGTTGAATGAAAAAAAGGTTGAGTAGCTAATTTTAAATAGGGCATTTATTCAATTTCGATTTTGTTAATTGGGTTCAAATTTGAAAGTCGAATCAAGAAGGTAGCATAAAGTTTCTTGTGAAATTAAGCATTTAAATTTTTTTAAATGAATTTTAAATTAAATTAAATTTAAAAAATGATTTTTTTATTTAATTCGATTTGATCAAATAATAAAAGAAATTATGTTAATCCAATAAATCGAATTAAAATGATATTACTAACTCCCGGAAAAATCAAACTGCTAAATTGAAGTAGAATTGATTCAGTTCAATTTTCAATTTTGATTAGATTTTACATACCGATGGATCCGTCTCTAAAGCCACTGATTTTATCATGGTAATGAATTCAGCTCAATCCGTTATCAATGCAAATATTAATTATCTAAAATTAATAATGACCATAATTAATTTCAGTATGAAATTATCCTTTGTCGCCTTCTGAGTGCTCACTCTTCTATAACCAATTTTTTTTTTTTTTTTTATCTTTGTTTAAATTTCCTTAAATTGCAAAAATCATCGGTTTTTGGCATTGAGGGAAAATCATCTTACATTGGTTATATGAACATGTTAGTGTACTTCTAGTCCGGCGGAGAAACTCTAATAATTTCTTCGAAATTGTCTTGGCTTATGCTGCATTCCACTGATTAATCATTACATGGTCCCAGAAATTGATTGTTCATTTTTAATTAGCTGCTCTAATTAATAACGTATAAGTAACGCACACTTTTATTTTTTTATTTTTTGTAAAAGGAAACATCTTCTGGAATAGAAACATTCATATTTTAAAATTCATAATATGAAGAGATATTTTACTTTTTAATAAATCTATTATTGGTGCGAATCTATATTAGTATATAATTTTTGAATTGTAGGATATTGGATGGTTAAAAAAATTTATATTGATTCTTTTTAGTTTTTTTCATGATATTCCACTTAAAACTAAAATTAATAATTTGATAATTTAGAAAAAAAAGGTAACTACTAGGTAAGTTAAAATTCATTTTTAACTCTTTCGTGCGGTTTCAAAGTTTTTAAATTTTAACTTTGTTAATATATGTGGTATTTATTTATTTTATTTTACATAGAGGAAGGGAATCTAAATGGGATTCTCACTCCCAAAACAGCACATCATTGGTTTCTTAATTGGTTCTTTTCTCGAAGAACATATTTTTCAATATTTTCTTTCAATGAAATCATTAAATAGTATTTTTTTCACTTTGAATTTGTTTATAGAGAGAGAGAGAGAGGAGTGGTTTGAGTCACATCAAAACAAAAAAGATAGGAGGATATAATAGAGCCTGGATGAAAGTTGGGTTGAGCTATAGGCTATGGCTAGCTGTCCCCGTAATCCACATTGTCAAAATAATGGATTTTTTCAAACATGTAGGTCCATCTACCATAGCTTTGGAAATCTTCCTCATAATCATATTAAACTGTGAATTTGAGCTAAGAATTATCATCCTTATTCTCACATTTACTGTTTATGCCACATTTTCCATTGAATATGTGTATACATATGCTGTATTGTTAATTATATATTAGTTTGATGGTAATTTTATTTAAAAGCTAAAGAGTTTTTGTCACTGTCCTTGTGAAAGGCTAGCTATTTTCCTTTAAATTTTCTTCTTGAGTTGGTCTCAAGTCAGCATTACCCATCTTATCCGTTCGTTTGTCAATTTAATATTTTTTCCATAATTTTTATCTATTTAAATACATTAATTTAGAAATTAAGAAAGTCCTTGTATCTATTTTAATTTTATTTTCTTAATTATCCCTTATCTAAAATAAGGGTACCCCTTGACTATGCCTTAAAAGACAAATCAGTTTCAATGAAACCTCGAGACTAAAATGTCTTTAATATCATCAGTTACTATAAAAAATTGTTTATTTTTTCAATAATCGAGAAAATAAGTTGTAACTTAAAAACCTAATCTTAAGAGGTATTACAGATAGAATATGAAAGTGATTTCGTTAGAAAAACTAATAAAAATAATCTAAACTAAATAAAAAAAAAGTAAATTACATAGAAATAGAAAACATTGTCCTAAACTCATAAGAAATAAATAAAAAAAAGGATCTTTCAAAAAAAAAAACAATTAACATATCAAATCCAATTCAACTAGCTAGGAAGTAAAATATATATAATAGGAAGAAAAACTCAAGAATTACAATTAAGTTAGTTTCTTCCATTGCCAGCATCACAATGCATGAGGAATTCTAATATATTATAATTAAGCTTTCACCATAGGAGAGTAGCTATACAAGTTCTGGCTCTGCTAATTTTGATTCTTCAAATAGTCCTCTAGCTATTTCATCCACACTTTTAAAATAACAATGACAGATATTTCGAAATATATTAATACTATTAAAATGAGATGGATCTGATAATTAAGTAAATAATTGTAAATTTATTATTATTTTAAATTAATTTAAGTCAATATAAAATTATAAATTATACACAATTATAATTTTTTTTTTATTTCTTAAATTTTGATTGGATATTATTTACTATTTGATGTTGACGATGGATTATAAGGCAATGAGGACTAGAATGCAGTAACCCAAAACAGGGGCAACAAGGTCATGTAATTAGACCTTTGGATGGGACACTTGGCCTCAAATACGATGCACCTTGACCATTTCTTCTCTATTCTTCCTTTCACCTCTTTGCTTATACCAACATGGGTCTCCATGGCAATTCAATTCCTGCATTAATTAGTTCTCACAAATTTAATTTCGAATTATAAGTAGGAAATTTTTCCATGAAGAATTTTAAATTGTAAATTTGTTTTGTCTTTTTTGTCTTATAATTAATAATTATTTTGTTATTATTTTTTAAATCTATTTATGAAGAAATTTGTGCATCAATTTAGTTAGAATTTATAATATATATAAAATAATAATTAATTTATTGTTTAAATTGATATATAGATTTATTTATAAAGTCAATATAAATAAATATAATAAGATATTTTAACTTTTTGTTTTAAGAATTGACATATATATTTTAAGCCTATCATTAAGTCTTAAGGTTCAGTATTTGTTTTTATATTTACAACTAAATGTTAAAGGTTTTAGAAACTTTTTGTGTTTAATTATTTCGTAGCCATAGTCATTCATTTTGTGAGTATGGATACATTAACTATATATATATATATATATATATATATATATATATATATATATATATATATATATATATATATATATATATATATATATATATATATCTAGGTGTTTCATTTTAAAGTGAAAAATACCATTATAAAGGTCATTTAGGAAACTATAAATATATAATTCCAAGATTTATTTTACATAAAGTTGTATTTTATTGTTCAAATAAATAAAGCATTACTTAGTCCTTAAACATATACAATTAAATCTCAAAAACATATATAATTAAATATATATATTTTTTAAAAATCCTAGTAGTAATTAATATAATATTTTAATTTACTCAAAGTCTCAATTCTCATATAGTAATTGAAATCACGTGTCCAATTGTTAAATGTGTATGTCCCACTAAAAATTTGTAAAATTAGGGATAACATGGGAGTTAGAGTCCCAAGAAAATGAAGGGCCTTGATAGATAAAAATTTGATTCTGGATTAACTAAGAAAGACAAGAAGAAAAACCCTACTCTTCTGTTCTGGTATTCCAATTTCTGTAATTTTATATTTTTATATATATTGTGTACCAACATAACCTTTATTCTCCATACTCTCCTTTAAAAGTCTTATGGCATGTTTTAGCAACCATGTTTATCCTTTTCTTTTCCACTCTCTCTCTCTCTCTCTCTCTCTCTCTCTCTCTCTCTCTCTCTCTCTCTCTCTCTTATAATTGGTGTCTCTTTAGATAGATAGAAAGAGAAGTAGCTGCTAAAAGCCTAAAACCATCAAAGTTCAAAGAAACCAAGAAAGAAGGTATGGGGAGGGCTCCTTGCTGCGACAAAGCCAACGTGAAGAAAGGCCCATGGTCACCTGAAGAAGATGCTAAGCTTAAATCTTATATAGAGAAGAACGGCACTGGTGGTAACTGGATTGCTTTGCCTCAAAAAATTGGTATTTTCATTTTACTTAATTACTTAATATTCTTTATGTTTCTTTTGATTATTCATAATTTAGTTCTTCCTTTAATTTGATCACAAGTAATTGAGAAAACTGGGTTTATATCTATATATACTTGAGGGTTAATTTGTTTCTAATTATAATAATTCAGGCCTTAAAAGATGTGGAAAGAGTTGTCGTCTTAGATGGTTGAACTATCTTCGCCCAAATATTAAGCATGGAGGCTTCTCTGAGGAAGAAGATAACTTAATTTGCAGCCTTTATATTAGTATTGGAAGCAGGTCTATATGTTTCATTTCTTCAATTCAATTTTTTTTTCTATAATATATAATTAATATTCTGGGACCTAGCTAGATATAAAGATTATAAATGATAGTTTAATTTAATTGTATGTATGAACAGATGGTCCATAATTGCAGCGCAATTGCCAGGGAGAACTGATAATGACATAAAGAATTACTGGAACACAAGGTTGAAGAAGAAGCTTCATGGGAAGCAAAGAAAAGACCAGCAGCATTCTCGAAGAGTTAATGTGTTGAAGCAACAGCATCATACACCAAATGCAGCAGACCCAATGATTAATTCAGCTCATAACACTACCACTAATCAAAGCCCTCATTGGCCTGAGCTGCCTTTGCTTGCTCCACTTCCTTACTCCTTCAATCAAGAACTACGCTTTAATGATCATGCTTCCATCAGGAAACTCCTTGTTAAGCTTGGAGGAAGATTCTCTAATGATGATCAAATCATTTGCAATGCCATCAATCCTGAATTCCCTAATGCACTATCATACTCTAATCATCATGATCATCACCAAATTTATAATCAAACCATCAACATAATGGACGCCTTAAATAATGCTAGTCCTCAGTTTGCACAGTCACACTACAACATAGATTGGCTATCAGCTGGACTGCAAATAGTACAAGGACAAAGCAATTTCCTTGGGGCAGTTGAGGAGGAGATCCCCTACAAAAAAGACCAACAAAAATTGGATGGACTCGAATTTCTACTCGCTGATCATCATGATCATATGTTAAACGGTGGATTTGGGACTAGTTCTGATGAGGAAGCCATAACTGGGTCGCTGGGTGCGATGAGCTCCATGATTTATCCTCATGTGGCTTCAAATTGTGAAAGATTGATGCAAGATTGTGCTTTTGATGAGGTGAGACACCCTTGATCCGCATAATATGGTTTACATTACATATAGTATTTAGATTATATTAGTTTGATTTATCGCAATATTAAGGGAATTTTGTGTTGAAGTCTCTAAGAAAACCCTAATAATTGAACTCATCTGTGAAGTGTTTGTTTTCCCTATTGATGGAAAGTATTATTATCGTCTAACAGGTTTAATTTGGGTGTCTTGATGAGGTCGCTTTTTGTGTATTTCAGAGACTTGATTTTTGTTGGTACAAATTTGTTCAATCCATAATTCAGATCTCCTAGTCTAAAATGTGTTATTAATTTTTCCTCGATCGGCTAAATAACGTACGTTCTTTAATTTATACTCGATGTTTTTCCTTCAAGTAATTCTCTAGATGGATATGCCTCTAGCCATTAACTCCTTGAAAATCCCAATAGAATGTATACCTAGTTTGATGATCGAATCAACGTCTATGATCTTTTTGCTAATTAATTAAGCTTTGTGGCAAGGAATTGCAAAGTTACAAAATTGAATTCCAAACACGATCTAAATGAACCAAAAATTAAATTTGAAATTTTAGAGTGTCTAATGGGCCATTTTAAATAAGATTGATTAATTTGTGGAATACATATATGTTCATGAGAATGCATGCATGATCTTCATGAAAATAATGATGAAAACCTGAACACAAACATATTATTAAATGATGATGGGAGAGGCAGGATTAGAATAGAAGAAAATAAAGAAATTAAGAATATGTCCTTACACATTCTTTTCATGTAATAAATTCTGAGATATAACTTCACTAAAATTTATAGCCATATGTATTCAATACGCACATAGATCATTTGTAATTCTTCAGATACTAAGGTTAGATATATTTAAATGAAGATGTTATCCAGTCCTGTAAGTACACTAGAATTATATATATATATATATATATAAGACTAAGAAAGTAATCTCTCTGACTTTCTTAATTAGCTAATACTGGAGCTGTGAACCATAGACAAGAGTCCATTTTAATTAATTCACGTATATAATAAAATCAATACTTAAAATCTAAAAAGTATATGGAGGCTAACGATTTTGACCTTGGAAACAAATTAACCTAATTTTCTACCTGCTTCTTTGTATACTCATTACTGTTGAGAGTTTCTTCAATAATTCAAATCTTATATGTATATATATAGGTTCTTAGTTTTCTTTCTATAAGTTATAGTTTTATTTGAGCTTGACTTCAATTATCAAAATTCATAAAGTAGTCATGACTTTGCAAAAAACTTCAGTCAGGATTCATGTATATTTAGATACTGGCATGAAAAATTATATATGATATATATCAGATGTGGATATATTTATTATTTTGAAGAAAATGAATTCTTTAGAGTTAATTTGACGACTAGCTAGATAAGAATTCTTGTAAATAATGCTTTACAACATTGTTTTTGTTAAGATGTCACATATGAGCTAATTAAAAAAATTTAAATACTCATTATAATAGTTTTGACATCATTTCCCCTTTAAACTAGTTTTTGAAATTAGTTAGACTCAAAACTAGAATTGGATTATCTTCTAATATTAAGTCACCCACAAATGTCCAATCTTGTAAATTTTACGCTTCTGTTTTTCTACATATATTTGGTTTTGTACATGAAAATGGTGTGTTAAAATATTCCATATCGGCTAATTAAAAAATTCAAGTGTTCGTTATAACGGTTTAGACATCTCTTTTTTCTTAAGCTAATTTTTGAAATTAGTTAGATTCAAAACTCATTTATTCAATAATTTTCAATTTTATATACTACGAGAAGATATGTTTGTTAACTTTTTCCATTTTTTTGAAGATGGTATATATTTGCTACTTAATTAGAGAGGTATATATGTTCAAAGAATAAGTTTAGTAAATGAAAAGAAAAAATAAAAATAAAAAGAAACGCCAATTGCTACCTACATGAAAATAATCTGTGCGAGGATTCAAAGTTTATGAATCCTCTTATTGCTATTGAGATGGGTTGATCTCATCACCAAAATATATGTGTATATATATATACCCTGTTTGATTATTCTGACGATATATCATTAGAGAAAAAACTTGGCCCGAAATTTTCTCTCATAAGATTTGTTAGTATATAATTGACTTAAATTGCCGCCAATGCCAGGCTAACAAGCTATAATTAATTATTTTAACTATCAACAAAAAAAAATATGTAAGCTCTATTTAGTAAAACTAATCGATAATCTAGTAGTTGATAATTTAGATAACTGAATTAAAAGTATTTGGTAAATGACTCAAAAAATATAAAATGACATGCATATATTAATTAAAAATTCCATATGAAATTTATTTAAATATATAATATAAATAAATTATATAATATATATACATATTAAATAATATAAAAATTATATTAAATATCTCAACCCAATATAATAAATATGTTCACCTTTATAATCTAACATTCAATTATTATATATATATATATATATATATATATATATATATATAATTATGTATGAGTTTTGGATTAAGGAATATAATTTTGTTATTTCAAAAAATAAACAAAGTTATAATGGAAAATAAAATTCATAATTTAATTGTTGAATACTAATTCTACTAGTTTTTTTTAGGAAATTATAATATAGTTTTGCGTGACATAATATGCTATAGTAAATAAATCTAAATCACATTTGGTTTCAATCAATATATATAAGAAATTAATAAAAATCCATTTCCTGTCAAACTAAACTTATTCTAGTCTATATATAGCTTGTTCACTGACCACTGCTTTGACTTGCAAGTACCTATATATATATACCAATCAAACTCAAAATCTCACCATTTTAATCATCAAATCAATCATTCAATATATATTACTGAATTAAAGTTTATTAATACGTAAAAATATATAGTTGATTCTCTCGAAACATTTCCAAGTTTTTCCACGGCAATATTTATTAGAATCTCATTAAACCCATTTCAAAATTAAAAAAAAAACCCAAATATATGTAGTATTATTCTTTTAATTCCTGATTTGCTTGGCCCTTTTGGAAGGTCATAGAAGTAGCATCCAGTTGTTTACAGTTGTGAGATTTTACTTTTTAGATGAAAACAATGCATTAAACACATAAATAATTAAATAAATTTGTTTGGTAAGCCATATTGGTAATGATTTGTTAGAATTAGTTGACAAATTTTAAAACTGGGTAGCTATCTGTTTTTCTCAAAGCTATTGGCCCCACTATATACTATAGTATTCCCCATTATAGGAAAAACAACACTTTTTTTTATATTCAATTCAACTTACGGCAAAATAATGAAGCAAAATTAGTATAACATCTGTCCTCATGCATTAACTTTAATGTCACCATATATCAGATTAATTATTGCTTGTTTATTGTGCCAAAAAAAATAAAGTATGAATTTCTTGCACATTCTCATCAAATCATACTTTTAATTAAAAAAAAAATCATTTTTAGTTTGATGTATTTTAATTAAATAAAAGAATTTTTAATATAGTTATTGAAATTCAGCTAGTTTTTTAGTGTAAATGAGTTTAGACGTGTGCAAGAAAATTTATCAGCGATAAAAAAAAAAATTCACCAATTCTAATGCATACACGTAATTATATAGATAATTTTTGAAGTTAATGAATCTCAGCATGCCCTGAGATTATCGGCTTGTAAATATTTAATGGCAGCCACTTTTTTGGACAGGTGAATATAATAGTCTGCCCTTTGAAAAAAGTCTTATGTTTGTTTAGTGCAGAAAATAAGCCCTAATTAATTAATGTTAATGATAAGCTAATATAATTAATATAACAAAATTGTTCTCCCTGTAAAGTTAAAAGGAATATCCCTTCTAGAGAAGAAACATAACAGAAAAAGCCCTAAACAAAAGACCCTTATTTTCATGAAGCAATCCTTAAGAGTATCTGTGATTAGAAGCAAACCCTACCCCTGACAAAAGCCAAACGACGACTTGCTTCATCACTTGTTTCAATTTTATTGTAAATTCCAATAATAAATCAAACATTGTTATAAAGCAAATTGAATATTCTAATAATGATAATGACACTCACTAACATGATAAATTCTTCGTTATATTTGTCTTACTGTTAGACCTGACCATCTTGTTCTTACTTTTATTATTAAATTCATTAATTAGTTTAATAATGCAATATTATTTGTTTCACATTAATAATTAATAATGAGTGTTTAATTGTGAAATATATTATTCTATTTCCAAGAGGAAGGGAATAGCCACCGTCGTCGGTGCCCATTTTATTTTCAGTTGTCAAAAGTGGGATAAGGGCAACCATCAGATTTATCATACTCTTCATCACAAACCTTATCATGTCGTTGGTGATCATCAAACTAATTAAAAATCAAGAAAATATCATCTTTATTAATTACTTTCCTAATCACTCATAATTGGATTAAAGAGTATACCAGTCACCAATTAATTCCAATTTTTGGACCTCTATTTTCTTTTTGGTTTCAATTTTTATTTTTTCTGACATATTATAACTAATTAAAAACTAAATTATATTTTCTTGTCCAATGAGTTTTAATTAACTTGAACTGTGTGAAATTACAATTTTAAATCAACCCTTCCCTCATAAATATATTTTGTTATCACGTTTTATTAGATCCTTTATTTATATAAATTTTCTGTTCTACAAAAGTGGAAAAGAAAAAAAAAATAGCAAAATCACTGAAGTTTAAATATATCCAGAAATATTTTGATATGCATTAGGAAAAGAATCCTGTATATCTAAAATACTTGCATAATTAATAGTATAATTTAAAGTGATTCATGCACAAATTTTGAATTTTCAAAACAAACATCCTTTTTGGACTTGTGATTTAATATTATTTAATTTACATATCATGATTGTAGGCATTATTTTTTAAAATTTACATAATTTGTTTTCTTAAAGTATATAACTCTATTAATTAAAAGTTAAAATCAGCTAATCAATTCGTCTTAATTTAGTAATACTGAAATTGTTTCATAGGGTGTAGATTATGAGTTGGAAGTACTTGTTGTCACATTCTGTGTGGTTTTTTCATTAATGGAAATTTTCTATTCTCTAAAATAACTAGAGTTTATTTTATCAGAAGAAAATATTTTCTGTGAACATGGTGGGCCGTCAAGGATAGAAGAAATCCATTTGGGTTTCTGAGCCCATCACAAATTAGTCAGCCCACAAACAGATTCCAAGGGCAGTTAAATGACTAATATGCCATCGCGCCTGCTAAACCCTAGAGAGTGAGAGAGAGAGAGCACAGTGTGGAGCAGAGGATAGCGAAAGAGAACGCGATGTGGCGAAAGAGCAACTGAATAACTGTAAACCAACGGTCCCTTCAATGGCGCTTCCGGCGTCTTCAGTAATTGCTTCCACTCCAAAATTTCTGGTGAGATTTTTATTTCTGATAATTCTCTGATTTACTTTAATTTCAGTAACAATCCGATTGTTACTGAAATCAAATTGGCAGATCAGCAGAAAATTTGAAGCTGACATTATGTTTTTGATTTTTATGCAGATTAGACCTTTTAAAAACAAACCCCATCAACTCCATAGATGGGCATTTTTCTGCACAAGTTCGCGACTCTCTCCTTCATGTTCAATGAAAACCAGAAATTCCCTGTTTGGAGAACAGAGTAAGATTAAGTTGCAAATGAGTATTGCTGACAAAAGGTTGTGGGAGGCCACCCCCAAACTTTTGAAAGAGTTACCGTGGAGAAAGGCAGGGACTTCACTTCTAAAGCGATTACTGTTTATTGGGCAGATGACATTGAAATGGTCTCTTATTACACTCTTCATTTGTAGCTCTATATCAGATGTCATATTTTCCGTCTCTATAAACCAAGAGTTGATAATTTCCTTTGGTCTCCTCATTGGCTGCTTGATGACTGACTTTTTAAACGAGACATTGAGGGAAATGTTCAAAACCTTACAGGTAAAACTTCTTGTTATTTATTCTTGTTTATTGGTTTGTTGGTCCTTTTTTTTGGGAATATGTAAACATTTTTGGTGCTTTGTGTAATGAATTTGATTTGCATGTTGAACAGGACAAAGGATCGAACATGCCTCTGGTGGTTATTAGTTGCTGCTTTGTTCTTGTGAAGGTCGCTTCAACATTTTTTGCTGCACGGACACAGGTGTTACTTTTGCATGTTGCTAATGGGGGGCTGCTGCAAGTTTTGTGGCTATGGAGAAACCTTTCGACCGAAGATGATCAGTATTACAAGGATAAAGTCTTCACCCGCCAAGATGCCTCATTAGCTGCAGATGCTGAGGAATAAGCTCAACCCAATTCACTATTCTTGTATATTGAATGTCTCTATTGTGATTTCACTGATGAACAAGATATTCACAGAATGAGATGTTTAGGGCCTAAACTTCTTTAGAAGAATGCATGCTGATTATACCTGTTCGTTAAAGATGTTCCTTGACCAAGGTTTGATTGCAAAATTTATACATTGATCACCCTTATTTACATTTAATCTGATAATTCGTTCAAATTATGCTTATATACACATTTGACACTTTTATTAAATATTACCTTAGCCTATGAGCTTACACATGATGCTCTAGATATAAGCAATTGCATCACCCAGTTTAAGTTTTCTAACCAAACATGACTTATCGAGCATCACCTGTTGATGTGAAATTGTGGATTGGTACATTGATGTTGGCTATTCAGTGCCCGTGAAAAATCTAGCAATGCACGTGAATAATACATTAAATAAAGTAGAATCAGAATATAATTTACCTCTTCAAATCAAATCATATCAAAGATTCTAGCTCTTCACTCAACACTAGTGCTTATAGCCAATAAAAATACCACTCAAACCATTAGTAACAAACTGTTTTTGTTTGTTTATGTTCTGTTAAAAAAAATAAAAATTCTGACTCTTTGGCGGAAATTGTATATCAAAATTGATACAATGTTTCTATCAGTTTCCGTAACGTACAACTAGTGTCATCACCTATAAAGACGTGGACAAAAAAAAGGCTAAAATATTGATAGCCCCCATCCTATACCTATTTAACACCAAAATTTCCTATCAATACATTCAAGTGCTATCCTATCAGAACTACCTTTCAAAGCACCATCATCACGAAGGTGGCATGAATAAATAAACTGAATTTTGTGTTGTTTCTAATATACAGAAAGAATAAGTATATTATCACAGTAGGCTATTTACTTTGAAAATTGACAACAGCCCATGATTCACTTACTTCGCTGGTTTCGTTCTCCTTTCCTAAAAAATAAAAGAAATTGAGAATCAATTACTTGTTTATTTCAGAAAGAGAAACTTCCCCCTGAGTCAGTTGAAAATGCTCAAATAAAACCTGGTTTAATGGTTTCTGGATCTTTGATACTAACAAGCTGACGGGACTGTGCAGACTCACAAAATCCATGAGCAATTGGGAACTGGCAATATGCTGAATGCAACTGTTGATGGATTTCGTTCATTCTCCCGGACTGTTCATCACGCCTATCCATCTCTATAAGAACCTAAACAACTCAACAAACTTAAAAAACAGGAACAGATATATTCACACACACAACTCAGAAAGCAATATACACGTAAATATAGAAAAATCTACTTCAATGATTACCTGTACAACATCCTTCTTGAAGATTGGATAAAATCGCTGCCTACAGTACTCATTAAATAGTAAAGTACAAATAACCAATGGAAAGGTGAAGCCTGATGCAACTGGTGATTCTTTAATTCCAAAGACCCCAATAGCTATAATTTGTGTCAACACCAATGAAAGTATTGTTGTGTTGTGAACAATAGGCCAAAAGTGCCCTCCACCTTCATATTTCGGTATATAGACGTTGAGAATCTGCAGGATTTGAAATGAAAAAACTGATATAAATGACACAATATCGCAAACCCAAATTACATTAGGATATGTCCATTTAAGGACCCTCATATTTTGGTATTTATACATTGCGAATTTGCAAAATTGAAATGAAAACTAATATAAAAAGCATCCTTAGGTTCTGTTCTTCCAAGGAAAATAATTTTCACATTTTTCAAAAAAACCATATCTCAGGATTTGGTGCAAAAAGAAATTTTGGCATATGAAAATAATTTTCTTGTTAAAAGAAAAAATAAAGCATTTTATAAGGAGAATAACTTTTATTCAAAATGAGTAGGTCAGTTTCTGGATATTTACAAATTTATAGAAAAAAATAGTTCAAACTTAAAAACAAACTATGTAAGTATATATTAAATGGTATTTTAATTACCGTTCATTATCATTGGTGATTTTCGGCTACCAATGATTAGTCATCATATAAATTTTGAATTTATTTTTCCATATACTTTTCTTTTATAATCAATTTTAATTAAGTACACACATTTTAATAGTCTTTTTCATTAAAAAAAATTATTGTTTCTAATATTCTCGAAATATTAGAAAATGAATTTCAAATAATTTTGTTAAATTATATAAGTTATTTTGTAGGAAAATGTGAACCTAGGAAAATATTTTATAAAAAGAAAAAGAGCCTTCCAAGAATAGAGAACAAAAAACACATTCTATATAAGGTGTCTACTTCCTTTTCTCACATGTAGTTTAATCATCCTGCTATTGCACACCTCAGAAATATAGATCATCAAATACACTTTGACAACAAAAGCTCCAACAAACGTGCTTCCTACAAAACAATTAGCTTAGCCCCCATTTAACTTTCAACATCTAGGAGCCACAAAGAAATTTACAAGATATATACTATCTCAAGTTAATTAGTCACACTAGAAATAAAATCCATAAACTCAAATAGTACGAAAAGATATTCAACAGGGAAAAAAAAGAAAAGGAAAAAAAAAACACAATTGGCAGCACAAGTTTCATATTTATTACTGCGAGTTTTAGAAAATGACGCATAAACAAATTATAAATTGGAGACAACACAATTAATTCTTAAAACAGACTTTGCTAACTTACACAGAGGAGCAGCATGAGAATTTAAAATTCAAGTCAAGCCATTCACAATAAAATGAGAACAGATAGAAATGAAAGAATTGACTCACCTGGTTACGGTATACCAAGTAAGCCATTGAAAAGTAAACCAGCAAAAAGGGCAATATTAAGGGTGCCATGATCGAACAAGTGAAGCCAATAAGACAAAACAGTAGGACTCTAGGAACTTCTGTATGGTATGGAAAGGTCATCAAGTCCTCTGATGAGTCATCTTTGTTTCTGAGAATGAATTTTTTGAACATGTTGTAGCCAAGGGGAAAGATTTGCATTACTTCACAGGCCAGACTTGCCCAACCTGACGTTAGAACATAAGTCATGAAGAAGCTAGCCTGTAAATATGAAAGCCGCAATTGTAATAGAAATTCATCTTTAAGATTCATGGTGGTGTAATACACATATAAAGTGACTTAAAATTCCATGCATTTATAGAATGCAGAGGCCATTATTTAAAATCAAATACAACTATCCACATCAAAGAGATCTATTTCCACCAGTCTTCTTCCAACATATATTGAATGAGATAATAATATCTCAAATGTTAATATTTGTATCAATTATAGAAACATTACAAATGTTTTCACACATTTATATATTCAATATCGATATGATATTAACGACCAAAATTAGCAAATAGAGAGATAAAGTTAAGTTCAAATCTCATAACTACAAAATTTATGAATCCACTTTTCATTGAATGACATGAATTACAAGGAAAAATTAATTTGAGATTCCAATTGTTGATGTGCTAACAAGAGTTCTTGGTGAAAGAACAAGTTCATTGTTTTTACAATTACATATAATTTGTAGCATACCCTTTTGAAGTAAACTATCACTGAAGTAGAGTGGTCTATTTCAAAAAAATTTCTAAGCTTCCACCTGCATTACCACATATGCATAGCATAAATTGAAAACTCCTGATGATATGGTAATGCCTTCTTTAAAATTATAAAAAAAAAAAATATTTCTAATGTAAAAAGCTTGTATATAAGATGGGAACAGCAACATAGAAGCTAACACCAAAATAACATAGCTATATATATTAAACACAATTGAAAAGAATGAGAAAAGAAAGGAAGAGAACTAAGGGAACTTGTATGAAGAAGGTTAGAGCATCTAAATAAAATTGCATACCTACAGGATTTAATATAGCTAAGTCACATAATCAGAACCACAAAAAGTCACCTGTGTAGGTATTGCTTTGGCAAGTTGCATAGGTATGTCTCTTACGCTAGAGAAGACATTCAATTGACTGATAACGGAACCAGAGAGCACATTAACAAAGAAAACATTCCAGATTGTGAAGTACAAGATTTTTATTCCTGCACTCCTTTTTCTTCCACTACGAGATACAGGCCCCTCCACTGACGAGAAAAACATCATCATTGGTGGAACAGTGTACATAAATAACATTAAGACGACACTGGGCAAGTAACCTGTTACCACATGGTTTATGAAGTCCCTGCAAGAAGCACAAACAAGTTTACAAGCAAACATGTGTATTTGACTATGTCAAGTAAATACATTATTCCAAATCTTTTCATCTCATTTAATTCTTCTCCAGGATAGCAAAAACTTTGCAGATCAACATATTTATCATGAAAAAAACACAATTAAGCCACATCAAGAATACACCAAAAATGAAAAATTGACAAGCACAGAGCATATTGATCATAACAATTTAGTACTTACTTTTTTAAAAGTCCTCTCAAAAATGGGAATGTTTTTGATAGCTTATCTAGTTGAGTCAAGCCTTGCACAAATGTCACAGGAATAAGAAACAGAAACATGAAGACTATAGCAGCCAACAGCGTTGCTATTTTACGGAGCCAAAGCTGTCTATAAGGTATCGAGAGGTTTGACCATAAAATATCATGTGGTTCTGGGGCCATTTCGGTCACCCACAGCATGGGATTTGATGATTGAAGCATCCGCGTGGCAACCACCGCTGAATAGCGAGTCTTGAAGAAAACAAAAGCAGTGGCACACTCCTGCATTAAACCAAATATAGATTTAGCTAACACACAACAATTTAGTAAAAGTTAGAAAAACTTGTGAATTAATACTGGCTATCCAAATTTTATAGCCACATAAATGAGACAGTGCAACAAAGAAAAGCAAATACGAGGAGATAAGATAGCACATAGCTTTGCAAGTCTCTCCATGCAAGATCTATTGCCACAGTCCATATTCTTTTACATAATTTATGTTATGTGTAGAATTTGTTCTTTCCTAATTTTATCTTAAGGCTCTTGACCATAAAATGTTTGAGTCCTCTGTGTCATTTTAAGAACTTAAGCTTGGCAACAAGAGCCACACAGAATGTCATGTTGAATGGAGATCCACAAGAGGCAAAATGTATGCAGATCGTGTCTCTTCTATCATTATTGTAATTTTGATTGCTCTAGATTCTTACATTATCTCGTGTAGCTACATCTAGATTGGTAAAGCTGATACCATCTTTGGTACTACCATCTTCACTTGGGAGCATCTTAAAAGAAGCTGTAGATCTTCCGCAAATGAAACATGGCCTTAAACTTCGCCGATCAATAGGAACAGATATAAGGATATTGCACATCCTCTCTGCGTCCACCTACATAGAAAACATATGCCCAAAATTAAAAATAATGTACCACAAACACCAAAAATGCATGATGACAAATTATGCAAGTGTATGAAAGGATACAGCATTTCTTTTGAAGTGGAAAGAAAACAACTGACACAAAACTATTAGACTATGTCCTAATTACTCCAATGCTTGCTTCTGACTACAAACGATAAAAATGAAGATTTCGCCAGTCTCCAAAAAGAATAAAATAAAATAAAGCAAAGACATGAGCCAGTAAGCCAGTGTTTTATAAAAACAAAATCCACGTTAAACACACAAATCTCCTGATGTCCTAAGACGATAACAAAGCTGTTTAACCATTTTAAAATTAATAATAAGCCAGTATAGTATCTTGGTGTGGCAATTTTCAGTCACGTTCATAAGATTAAATGTGTTTTCAAACTAAATTCAAAATCAGAATGATCTAGCACAAAAGATGAAGATTCATTCCAGACACAAAAAGGTTGACATTCTAAGCCTTAAATGACAGGCAAAAAGAAATTCTCAACATAATGATTAGATGTTACTGGGACACTTTATGCTCAGCTTCAAGCAACCAGACATGACAGAAAAATCTTCCAACTAAATAACTAGCTTTAAGCAAACTATTCAATCATGGTAACTGATCCTTTATAGCTGAAAGGCCATATTTGTTTCAAATTATGTTCACTAATTTATTAATCAAAAGTTAAAAACTGATAAAAATAATTTTATTTTGAGATAAATATTTCAAAGTACCAAAATATAACAAAGAATTTTATGGACCCCAAAAAGCGATTTCATCGATGGCTAAACAGAATGAAGCATTGTAAGCAAATTAAGTTGATATGAAAGTCAATGAGTCAAATGCATACCATCAATTTCTGAATAATGCCATTCTCATACATCATTTGGTGTGACAAGTAGCTCGATGCATAATAATTTCTGAAGAACTTTTCCACTGTAGCACTGTATGATTCTCCCAGAGACCATGGAATTGAACGGACAAGAATGGTAAAATGACTTGGATTGAGAGGAGACTTATTTATATGCGCTAGCCTCATTTCAGTAATGCTTTTATATTCCTACAGAAAATGGCAAAGGTTAAATAATCATAATATAATGACATATGCATGTTAGACAAATGCATCTTATATTGAATAAAAAATAAATATATAACATAAAATAAAGCAGATAAGAAACTAGATATGAATTTTACATCCTTACAATGTAAAGGAGAATACAGGCTGCAGAGGTTATGATGTATAAGGCAAGGCAGTGGGCCCAAAGCCTGCAAGGATTTAAACAAAGACAAGGATGAATGAGTAATCTGTTAAACCTAAGTTACATTAATCAGCTATTAGCATCACAAATATCAATGACAGGACAAAACAGTTGGCAGAAAGCCAGCTATACTACAAAAGTTTCCAACAATTTTTTTATATTTAACCAAAATAACTCGTGAACTTTCCAAGACTAAAATGTCTGTTTTATCGGTCCAACAAAATCAGCAAGAAAAACAACAATCAAACAAAGACAAGGAAAAATGAAAATCTCCATCAAGTCATCATAGGCTAAATAAATGCCCAAGTACAGCTTCTAGATAATAACTAATGAAACCATTGACGAGATAAATCTCATACCATCTGGAGCCTTCTTTGACATTCCCTATTGTAAATACATCCAGCGACTCTGCTGGGATCCGCTTGTGTTGCATATCTTTTCCATAATAGTTCATTGGAAGCACAAGAAGAAGGCAAATTATAGCAGCAACAGAGAAGATACGAATACTGAAAAAGAAAAAAGAAAAAAAAATTCACAGACAGACACATGGTAGCATAGGAAGTGACTCTAACAACCAAGAGACTGTTGATTGTGAATCTCAGCATGTAAATCAACCAGAAGAACAACGGGAAATTGAATTGATGGGAAATAATATTTGAAAATTCAACCATCTTAAAATTATAGACAACCTAATCGACCAAAAGAGTAGGAGTATTGCTCTTTCCTCAATGACAAAGCAAACTTTCTCACCATTAATTATCCAACCTGCAGTCCTAAATGTCAACCATAAAAATTTTAATAATTTTGTTTATTAAACCAAATCAACTCAGTTAAAAACCTATACGACTGCTTATTGCTGTAGACAGGTCAGCTTTTTAGTCTATTGCTGTTCAAAATTAAAGTCAATATCCGCCTCTTAGGGTGGTGCTTTGACTGATAACAGAAAATAACCTGGCATTGTCCAAATGAATTTGCCACAGAACTAAGAGAGATAAAGTGAGTCCATAACAAAAATATACAACAAAGATAGTTAATTGTCCTTAGCTTCGTACTTTATACTTGATAATCAACAACAATCATGTCGACAACTCATAATATAGACAATCAAGCTAGAATTTAATCACCTAAAAACAAGCAGCCTTTGAAAAGCCAATGCATCAAGTCCACCAATAGACAATATTTCATCTTCAGTTGTTTCCCAAACCTTAACTATCCAACTAGGAGAAGGCACAAATCTCTCGATAGAGAAGAAATCAATGTTCCTTTCACGTACTGAAGCAAGCCTCCGCCCAAAATACACAACCCTGTTGCTTGGTTGTTTTC
This sequence comes from Triadica sebifera, assembly GCA_023653625.1. NCBI lineage: Eukaryota > Viridiplantae > Streptophyta > Magnoliopsida > Malpighiales > Euphorbiaceae > Triadica > Triadica sebifera. The sequence continues at coordinate 30,023,771 of CM042899.1, forward strand.
TCAATACAGAATACAGCGAAAATAGCACCACACATATACCTATATTGATCCCAGCTGAAGTTAAAAGTGCAGCAATGTTCATTTGTTTACACTGGATCTGCGATCATTACAAATCTTATTTGCCCAAGCGAATAATATACAGACAAGAAGATTGCAGCAAGAAACACACACTAAACAAATTTAATAATCATTTTGATGAGTATTCTATTTCAATTATGCATTTGAACTTCTAAGCCAGGCAATTTCATCACCGTCCTTTCCTTAATAAAAATAATCATAAATTCCTTCGCTTCCTTTACTCTATTGAATTTAAACAAGAAAAGGCCACCATATCCAGGATCAAAAAAGCAATATCTAGACCAAAAGAACAATAGAAAGAAAGAAGACGCCGAAGAAGAAACTATACCTATCAAAGCCTCTTATTCGCCGAAGAAGAAGAACCCGCCAAAGCAGGAACCGTATAAAGAAAAATTAAGTAGGAAGGAAAAACAACAATTGAAATTGTCCTAATCGCTTATATTTCATTGACAAACGTTTGCTTAATTGCTTCGACTTCACATGAACATCGGATAAAAATAGAAAAAAAAATCTATCAATTATGGGAGTGAGACACAGATTGAATTCTTGAAACCCTAAAATAAAAAATAATAATAATGCAAGAAACTTTAGAAATGAAAAAAAAAAAAAAAGAAGGATGAATTTGGTTACTACATGCAAAATTAAAACTTCAATTTTTTTTTTTAAAAAAAAGGTGTTTTAATCGCAGGAAAGCAAATAATGAAATTGGGTAAAGTTTGTGAATCGTAAGGGATGCCACGTTGTCAAAGTTAATAGGATTCATGAGAAAGCGACGGAAGCGCCACGTGGATGACAGGAAGAGAACCTACAATTGTGAAATACTGAACCGACCAAACTGTACCTGTCATGTAACTGACTCAGATACTGCGGTGCAGATACGGTGTGTATGTTACTGTGCGTTGCGGTTGTACCTTGGACTGTAATGACCCAAAAACTGGAATAGTTATTTAGTACACTCGTGGATGTTAGCATCATTAATCTCGTTCTTTCATATATACCAAACAAAATAAAGCATTAATCTCCTTCTTTCATATATACCAAACAAAATAAAGCATGCATTTTTTTTCCAAATTGAATTTTGGCAATTGAATTGTAATGTATAGATTTATCATGGTTAAACTTATAGATTAATCATTTTAAATTTAAAAATTTATCGTTCTTAATTTATAAATTTATTGTTTAAAAGTTACAGGTTTATTTTTAAAACCTATAAGTTTATCATTTAAAAATAACAGATTTATTGTCTATAACTTATAGATTTATCATTTAGTATTGTAAGTTTATCTTTTAGAACTTATAAATTCATCGTTTAGTTTTAATAATGATCAACTTGTAGTTTTATAAATGATGAATATGTAAGTTTTAAATAAATTATTAAATAATGAAATTGCAAGATCTATGCGATAAATTTATAAGTTAAAAATGATGAATCTATAAATTATAAAACGATAAATCTATAAGTTTTAAATGATGAATTTTTATGTTTCTAATAAATTTATTACATTTAACCTCCAACAATTCAAAATTTTCTCTCAATGACTCATTTTTAGTTTAAATATTTTTATTTTCAACAATTTTCATCCACAAATGTATCAAAAATTAATAGTTTTTTTTCAAAAACAATAATAATAATAACTAAAATATTCAAAAATAATAAAAATAAGATCAAATATGTAAATTAAAAATTTTTACCTGTCTAAAACAGTTTTATAGTAGAGAATTTTTTTTCTTTTATTGTTTTTTTGAAGAATAAAATTATAATGAAAAATAAGAATACGATAAATGGAGAAAAAAAATATATTTTATTTAAACCTTCACAAATGTAAATCATTCGACTAAAAAAATAATATGGTATCGTTTTAAAATCAATATCACGATAGACGATGAATACGAATTTGTAATATAATTTGCTCGAAAACTAAACCAAGAGAGGGTAATTGGGTTGTGAGTTATAAATTATATTATAGATTTGTATTCAGTATGCATTATGGTCTCAATTTCAAAATGACATTGCATTATTCTTTGAGTTAAATGATTCGCACGTATTTACAATGCATCGTAGACATATACAATTATCATATCATTGTTTTTTTTCATCATCATCATCTTATTCTTCTTCTTCTTCAAAGAGATTAAAAAAAATTATTGCTCCATTGTATGACTATTTTAGAGAGAAATTTTTTTTAATTTGCTTATTTAATTTTATTTTTAGTATTTTTGAATGTTTTAATTATTGTCATTATTATTTTGTGATGAAAAATATTAATTTTAATATATTTATGGAATAAAATAATTCAAAATGAAGATATCTGCAATAAAAATAAGTAATATAGAGAAAGAAAATTGAGTTGCTGAAAGTTGAAGACGATTGATTTGATATAAACTATGAATCAGTAAGTTATAAACGATACCTGTAAGTGATTAACTTGCAAGTTTTAAACGATAAACATATAATTTTATATACGATGAATCTGTAAGTTTAAAATGATGAACTTATAAGTTGTAAACGATAAATCTGTAAATAATGAATTCGAAAAATCTAAAAAATAAATTTGTAAGTTTTAAATAATAAATATGTAGCTTGAAAAGGGCAAACTTGCAAGTTCAAAACGATGAACTTGTAAGTGATGAAGTAATAAGTTGTAAAAAATGAATCTGTAAGATTAAAATGATGAATCTATAGATTCTAAACGATGAATCTGTAAGTTTAAAATGATGAACCTGTAAATTATAAATGATGAACCTGTAACTTCTCAACGATGAACTTTTAAGTTCAAAACAATGAATCTGTCCGTTATAACTGATAAATCTATATGTTCAAAATGATGAATTTATAAGTTATAACTACTGAATCTATAAGTTTAAAATGATGAATTTATAAGTTACAACTAATGAATCTATAAATTTAAAACGATGAATCTATAAATTATAATTGATAAATATATAAGATCAAAAACTATAAACTTATAAATTATACTGATGAATATATTTTATATTTATTAGTTTTACCAAAATCCAATTTTGAAAAAATATCCATTTTTTTATTTCACACGTATTCATACGAGATCCATAATGCAATACAGATATGGAACCATGATATAACAACATGTTGGAAGTTAGATGGGCCTGAAAAATCTAATATTAGGCAACTTTGATGGGCCTCGTAGTGCTCTGCATAGGATTTTGTTGATGCATGGTATTTTTTTTTAAAAAAAAGTAAAAATGCATTGTAAGAATATTTCTTGCTTTCATGTTGTGAATTAGAATTTTAGTTGTAACATTATGGGAAAAATGTAAAAAGGAAGCCATAATTTGATATGGAAATTTTAACATTTGCTGAGTTATTGTTTATTTTGTATTACGTTAATGCCATATATATATTTGTTCTTATTTTCTAAGGTAAAGTAAGAAATTGGATTCATACTTTATCTTACAAGGAAATCAAAAAATAAAATAAAAGAAAAATTGTATAATAAATAAATGCCAGACAGAAAGAATAAAAGCAAAACTTCAAAAAAAAAACCCTCATAGCCATAGGAATATTGTATTTTACTTTGAGGATTAGGTCAAGAAGGATCAAGATGACGGTTTCATTGGGATTTGTACCAAACAAATAACCTGGTGCACAGAGAGGACATTTAATTAAATCTGCTTATACTTCAAATCCTTGCAGTTGAATTGTTGATGTTCCCATTAAATCATCTACTATCTCAAAAAAAAAATAAAAAATTAATAATTATAGTACATCAATTATTGCTCAATTATTTGAATCAACCACAAGCCTCTATATATCGTGATAGCTCTTGTACCACAACCACCCATCAAAATGCCATTAACAAAATTAATTAGTCAATAGAAAATTCTATTTTTTTTAAAACGATAATCACTTCCTCCAAATTAACGAGAATATCATACAATTAAAATAATTTATACTAGACTCTCATAAATTCAATTCAATTATAACTCACATTTAAGAATATATATATAGGAAAATACCAATAAGAAGAGAAAAAAAATAAACAAAAAGTCTTTTATATATACTAATGCGTGTTCTCACTAAGATAACAATTAGGTAATCGGAAAACACCAAGCATACAACAAGAAATTAAGTCGAAAATTTTGGGATTAATATAGAAGTACTACTACTAGCTGCCTAAATACTCAACTCTGATATGCGTAAAAAAATGTATGATATATGTATATATTTCGTTATCCTATTATCCAGATTGATGACTTGAACCACATGGTTAATCAGTAGCGATCCCATTATGATAAATTCTTTTTTATCCATTTGTTGAGGAGCAATCCTTCATCGTAGCAATTAGACTTTTCAATCCGATTGGAAGCAGCAGATTCAGCAAATTCCTTGATGCGTCTCATTGCAACAGTTAGTGTTTCTTCTGACATATTTGCGAAACAAACTCTAAACCACCCTGGTTCACAGCAATGGCAGGAAGATCCAGGAGAGATATTCAGACCGATTTGGCCTAAAATCTTCTTCCATAGTTCCTTCTCTTCTTCAAATGTTTGATTAATCAACAAATGCCTCATATCCACCCAGCAAAACAGCCCTGCATTACTATTCAGGCACTTAATTCCTGCATTCGCGAGTCCGCACACTAGCATTTCCTTCCTCGTCTTCAGTCTCTTCTGATTTTCCTCCATGTAATTAACTGTAAATTTTTTGTCAGATAGCATGTTTGAGAGTAAATACTGAGTTTGTGATGAAACTAAGCCGAAACTTGACATTTTGGTGGCAGCAGCAACTACTGTTTCATTGTTGGAGTAGATCATACCGACCCGAAAACCCGGAAGGCCTAGATCTTTCGAGAGACTGTAAACGATGTGCATTCGGTTCCATATTTCAGAATTTGTTAGGTGTCTGTCCATTAGAGCCTCTGTTATGCTTATGAAGTTAGGGTAGTCAAAAACAGTGCCTGAATATATCTCATCGCTCACTATATGAATTTCTTTGGCTATAGCGAAGTTGATTAGGTGATTAAGCTCATCACGGGTCATGCTTGTGCCCAAAGGGTTTGAAGGATTGGTGATTAGTATTCCCTTCACTTTCAGCTTCAGTTTTAGGGCTTTCTGATAGGCTTTTTCTAATGCAGGCATGGTGATTTTGAACTCGTTTGAACTGGTGCAATGTATTGGTACAATTTCAACCTCAGTTCTCCATTTGAGATCTCTATCAAACCTGCCATAAAATAATCACAAATTTTTAGTATTATTTTTTTCATAGGTTTAAAAGTCAAAACTTTTAGTAAAAATCCTAAATTAAAAAGGGAATTACCCGGGATAGTATGGCGTAGGAAGGAGGAAGGCATCACCACGTTGAGCAAGGCAAAACATTAGAGTCTCATTAGCAGAAGTTGAACCAGCAGTGAGAACAAGCTTGTTTGGATCAAACTCCACTTTGTTTCCTCTTATTTCAGCCATGAACTCTACTAGTGCCTAAATAAAATAAAGTTCAAGTAAGACTATATTATATATAATATATAATTAATTGAGCAGTAAACCATGCAATTAATATATTAATAGAGAATATTTACTTTCTTGAAAGCAGGTAAGCCATGATAGTCTTGAAAAAGAGCCAATTCTCTAAAGACGGATTCTCCATTTCTCTTCAACTCCATCGATTCAGGATTATTTTCCAGCCAATATTCAAGAAGGTCAAAGGAGAGCTGCAATAAAAAGAAAAAAATAATAAAAAAAAATGAATGGTGAGTTACTGCAGTTAATAGTAAAACGAAGACTGGGGCAGTTGGAAAATTAAGGAAAGGAATTGGATACATGGACAACAAATGCGAACATATCGTTGAAACAAATTAAAGGCAAACTTGTGTTTGCAAATATTGCTGCTATATATAAAACATTCAACTCGTTTTTTTCCTTTAATTTTCGCTAGCTAGTTCTAGCAAAACATCGTTTGTATATCATTCATGTTAAACTTCACACGTGTTAATGATTCATACTTCTATAATTAGCAAATGTTCTAAATAATGTTTACTTGTTTAGGAAAAATAAAAAAGAAAAAACTTTTCGAATTTTAACTTTTAATGTTATCAATATTACTTTTTATTGATAACGACAGATTTTTCGTGAACAAATATATGATGAATATTGATGTTTATGAGAATCTTTTTGGGTAAGTCAAAATGTTTAAAATAAGTAGAAAACATTGACGTAATGATACTAAATAAAAAAAAAAAGTTTTTTTCGGTGATTATATATATATAGCTGATCACCTGGTTCTCCGCAAGACCCATCTGAATGATGCCATTGGGATTGTTAAGGTGATGAAATGGGTTCTTCTCGTACTCTTGCCAACCTAGGAAATAGGAAGAGTCTTGGCCATGAGAATCACAACCAGCTTTACTAGACAACATTTTCATGTATATATATATGGATTTTATACTAATATATGAATTCCTAGCTATATTTAAGTAAATGTTTTAAGAAATCTCACACACAGAGAAATAGAAAGAGAGAGATTGATGGAGAGGGTATGAAGAGAGTGAAAGGTATAAGATAAGATATATATAGGAGGGGAGAAAGGATGGCCCGGAGCTCCACAGTTTCCCCGACAGCCAGCTTTTGTGGAATCAAAGCTGCTCAATCTTTTTGACCACACTGACACTACTGCTGTTCCTACTGTAACATATGATTTTTCACAAATATACGCAAATATCGGTAATTTGGGTAATTTTCACTTATCCGTATTTTAATTATACCTCCGGTAATAATTCAATATTTTAAATTTTATTCGTAATATTAAATTCTTTTTAAATTGATTTTATAACATAAAATTTTATCCGTCAAATCTGAGTTACTTCAATTAATAGAATTCTATGTCATTCAATTTTTTTTAAATAATAATGTGGAATTTTAGAAAAAAATAATATAAATTTTTTTAAAAAAATTATTCTAATAAATTCAATAAAATTTTAATAAATCCAATTATATTCTAATAAATTCTATTATAAGAAAAAAGAACAAAAAAGAATTTGCAGCAAACTATAGATCCCTGAACTCAAACATTTTGAACTCTAATATTTAAATTATATTGTAATGGCACAAGAACAAGAAGAAGTTGAATCTGCATCTGAAAACCTAGATTAATCTCAGACTTCGCCTTCTTTATATCCATCGCTTTCTAAGAATGTGTCCTTTAGTAAACTTAATGTCCAAGCTCCTGAGTTTGTCCCTACGCGACCACAATATCAGTTTGGTTTTGAAAACCAGAAAAATTTGTCATGGAAATTTTATTTCAATTTCGCATTTTATTTCATTGAAACTTTAAATCAAATACAAAGAGTGCAAGAAAAGAATTTTCATCAATATTATACCCTAATAGCAAAATCACTGAACAAACCAAATCCCAGGAAAACTAGAAACCCAAAAATCATTCCATTTAATCAAATCCAAGGAAAGCTACGAAACCCAGAAATAGTAAAACTAAAGAGTAAGTTGGCGCTGTCGAGTAGAAGAGACGAGAATATCGGGCGTGGAGAGTGAAGAGCTAGTAAGAGCTGAGAAGATGTAAGGGAGAGGAATAACTATGGTATCTTCTCAAGGGTTGTTAAATCGTGCTTAGGGATTCTCCCATCCTCCCATACTTTGTTTTTCCTTTGAACAAAGATCAACAACATTCAAGTTCATTTTGTTGAGAGAGTTGCTTTAGAAAGTTACAATCAGCATCAGCAGCGGCCGCATCTTGTTCTCATCATCAGATCTGGGTGGTGGTTTCTGAGAGGAAGATTTCTTGAGACATTTGAGTTTGTTAATTATCGACAACCTAAACAAGAGAAAATTTAATAATCTTCGTTCATAAAATTCTTATTTTCATTTTTTTTTCAAATTTCCTTGCTTTTTTGGCTTGGATTGAGTTTAGTTTTGTTATTGAATGGTTTGGCTCGATTTCATTGCTATATTCAAAAAGTTTGCTATATTTTAAGTTTGTTTTACTCTTTTTAGTGCATGATTAATTTGTAAAAGTGAGCTCACTGATTCTACATTTGTCAATTCGATTGCTACAGTTTCTTAAAGTAATATGCAATGAATGAAAAATAAAAGATAAAAAAAGAATTTTGAAGAAAAGAGGAAGGGTAAATAGGTAAAATCATGATTAATAATTTTTTTATGTGATTCAGCAATCATGTTATTTTTTTTTAAAAAAATATTGTACTCCTAAAAATGCAAACTATCAATCCAGTTGACGAACTGGACTGATAAAATTTTATGTTACAAAATTAATTTAAATAGAATTTAGCATTAGAAATAAAATTTAAAGTAGTAAATTATTACGATTCGTATAATTGGAGTAGTGTGATATTGAAAATTACCCATAAAATTTTGTATTGATCATCAACAGAGTAAGTAATAAACTAATTCCAAATTATATAGAAGTAAAGGAAAAATTCACTTATATAAATGGATCCAATTAATCAAAGTCAGTATAGAACATTGAATGTCAACTAGAAAATATGTTCCATATTAATCAGAACAGCTGATTTAAAAGCTTTTCAAACAGATTGGCTAAAATTCTGTTGAAATTATTTCCTTCACGTAATTTAGTCATATATTTCAGCTCATGCCTCAAAAAGGTAGAAAATAAAGAAAAGATCATGAGTAGTAAGACGGGGTTCTTACGTCTCAAAATCATTAAACCGTGGACTTAATTAGTGTGTATAATATTATTTCAAAATCAAAATTAAATGAATATTAGTTGCGATCAAGCGAGGATTTACATTAGCGTTAGTCCAATCAAAATTTAGAAGTGTTTATATATATATATTTCTTACTGTAATGCTAAAATTTATTTTTATCCCTACGGTAATTAATATATTAAATATTCTAATTAATTAATTATATTTGACCAAAATTTACCCTATTAAAATTAGCTCGCTGGTTGCGATTCAGCAATAACAATGGAATTTTGACTTAATAGCGCAATAAATAAAATTGAAATGGCAAATATAATAGATGCCAAAATGGAGCAAAATATCAGGTGGTGCATGGACCAGGATAACAAAATGGTAACTGATTAAAATTAACAAGCAAAAAGAAGACGAACTGTCTCTGTATTCAACGTGTCTTGATATCAGAATTTGAAACTTTGGATAATTTGGGTGGTCCACACTCAAACTATCTTCGCCCTTCTCCGATTACTATTCCTTGTCGGCCAATATTTCTTGCTATCCCCCTCCAACCCTTTCTTATTATCTATAATCTCCAATTAACCTTAATTACCAGAGTTTTGATTTTAATTCCAACTTTTAATTTAAAAACTGTTCAAGAATTTCAATTTGGAGATTATTTTTTTTTTTGCCAATATATTTTTTTTTTCTAAATTTAATTTTGTTTTTGACCTAATTACTACAAAATTTAACTATTGCTAGTTTCCCTCCAATTATCCAATTTGCTTTTTCTTTTTTTATCTTTTATTTTACAATGATTGTAAATTTCAGTTTGTGATTAATTGTAAAATTGCAATGAAATTCATCTTAGCCAAGGATTTTGAAGAAAAAAAAAGTGTATTTAAAAATGACATAAAAAAAAATAGTTGCAAGGTTAGGATGCGTTCAGTGTCATCTTATTTTTTGAAAGGTATATTTTTTGGTTTTTAGTTTTTTAGAAATTTAATTTTGTTTTAATTTTTGTTATTTCATTTTTAAACATATGGATATGGGTAAAATAAATACAGATGATTAAGTTGCATAAGCTTTAATCAAATATGGTGAAATTAAATTATATTACCAATTATTGGATCTAAATAAATGAGCTTATATTTGATAGTTAAATTTAGAAATGTGCATGAAAGATTCCTTGAGTTAAATGAACATATTGAAATTTTAAAAAAGTAAATAGAAATCACATCTCAAGATTTTACTATTTTTTTAATTTAAAAATATTTAATTATAAATTGATAAAAATGAATAATAAAACATCTACTCAAATACACATCTTTAGTTTTTTAAAAAGAAAAAAAATCCTTAAAACCGAATCAATTCTGAACAGGCTTTTTAACTTTTGTATTAATTAGATTAAAAAAGTTAATTTTGAGACAAATTAATTATTACTGAAAAATTAAAAAAAAATGACCCTTCATCCATTAAATAACAGTAAATATAAGTTCATATATGAATTAAAAGTATATATTTTAAAAATTGCAAATAATCGAATATCTTATTAAAAAAACAAAAATGCATGACATTGAACTAAGCTTACAGCTCAGAATTATCTTGTAGGTTTGTTGAAATGATATCGTTGGAAGAAAATTTACGGATTGGAAGGAACGTGTACATAGTGCCATTAATAATGTGTTACAGCATAGAAGAGTGAGTTGGTGATTGATCTAACCAGGCCACCCCATCCATTTTAGGCCATTTACAAGTACTTTTATTTATAAGGACAACTTTTAAGCAAAAGAGACAGGAAAACAGACAAACAAAAGCTAAAGCCAATAGAACAAAACTAACTCTGACCAAGAGGTTAATCCCATACCAACAGGTCAACTACATGCACCCAACCTAATAACTAATGATAATAGCGTTAGAAAAAAGAACACGATTTTATTATCAGGTTGACAAGTTGAGTTTTTAGTTTCCGTCATAAGATCTAATACATAATTGCACTCAGAGAGAAAGATACCATATTTAAATCGAGATGCTTTGATGTCCAAAAAATATTTTAAAACTTTTAAATTTTTCATCTCAAACTTTTTAAACAAGCAGTCCAAAAGCTTATATATTTTATTGAAATTACTATTTGTGACTATCATGTCATCAACATAAACATTGAGTAAGACAATGTCATCCTTATCTCTCTTATAAAATAGAGTGTGATATATCGTAGTTTGCTTAAAATCATACTCTTTCATACAAGTATTCAATCTACCAAATCATATTTTTGGAGATTGTTTCAATCTATACAATACATTCTTCAATTTATATACTTCACCTCTTTTTGATATAAACCCAGGAGGAAAATCCAGGTATACCACTTCCAAGATATTACCATGTAGAAAGATATTATTCACATTAAATTGTTTCAATAGTCAATCTAGATTAACTGCAAGAGATAATACAGCTTGAATAATATTCTTTTTTCTACGGGAGTAAGGGTCTCTTGATAGTCAATTCCATAAGTTTGGGTGTATCATCTGGCGATCAATATGACTTTATATCTGTCAATAGTTTCATCTGATTTGTATTTTATAGAAAATACTCACTTACACCCTAATCTTTTTACCCTTAGAAAGCTTGGCCGTCTCCCAAGTAGAATTTTTCTAGAAAGCCTTCATTTCTTCTATCATAGCTGATTTCCATTTAGGTTCATCAAGAGCTTCCTAAAAATACTAGGAATAAATATAGAAGATAACTGAAAAACAAATGCAAAATTAGTATTTGATAGACAATGATATGACACAAAATTAGTGATAAAATACACAATATTAGAGGATGATTTTGAGAAACCAAATCCACCAGGTATTTTGCGTTCATGAAGAGGATATCGCCTAACTTGATCTTCACCCTGATGATTCAATATATGGATTTCAGAAATCAAAGAAGATGAAAAAGAATGTATCTCAAGATTTATCTTAAAAGAGTCATTTGATGACATAGTAGTGTCATTGAGATGAATGTTAGCGCTTGGAGGAGACATAACATCAACATCCTTTTTTCTTGTGGTATAATATTTTCTATAAAACAAATCATTCCATCTCTCTATTCCTTTTATGGGTTCAGGATAAACCTCTAAATGTTTCTAAACTTTAGTTGAGTCATCTCCTTAAATCTCTTGAAATCTAAAATCTCTTTTCTTCAAGCCACAATTTTTCTCTTATATACTAATTTTCTCACCTTAAAAAGAAACTAGAGACCCATCCTCAAAAAAATAAGATTGATATTCACAGAATTGAATATCTATAAAAATATAGTACTTTCGTGTAGGAGGACGATAACATTTATAGCATTTTTGAGAGGTATAGTAGCCTAGAAAAATACATTTAAGAGCACAAAAATTTAGTTTATCCCTTTGATTTTAGTGAACATGCATATAATAGACATAATCAAAAATTTTAGGACCAAGATTCAAAGCACAAAAAATACAGTGAAACTGAGATAACATACGCAAAGGAGTTTGGTAGTTAATGACACAAGCAGATATACAATTAATGAGAAAAATAACAATCATGACAATATCAGCCTAGAAAATTTTAAGAACATGCATAGTAAAATATAAAGCACATGACATTTCAAGAATGTGGCAATTTTTACATTCGGCTGTGTTATTTTATTGAGGTGTATATGAGCAAGTTATCTTGTGAAAAATGTCATTTTCTTTGAAAAATTCAGCAAGATTTTGATTAACAAACTCATTATTGTGGACCTCAGGTGTTTACCATTTCACCTAAAACCAATTGGTGATAAGGAAAGTGCTACTATTAGCTTTCTCTTATACAGTCCAAGCGTCCACAATATTCAATTATGACTTGACTCCACACTGATACCTCCACCACGGAACAATTGCTATCACACTTTGGCCAATAATCTCTCCATCAGCAATTGCTCTCGCTGGGAATTGAACACGTGACCTCAACTCTGATACCAGTTGTGGACCTTAGAAGGTTACCATTTCACTTAAGATTAATTGGTAATAGGGAAGGCATTACTATTAGTCTTATCTTGTACATTCCAAATGCTACGATATTTGACTGTGACTTGACCCCACACTTGAGCCTCCGCTATGGGACAATTACTATCACACTTTGGCCAACACTCATGACCATTGTCAAAATAAAAAACCTTAACTTGTGTGACAATTATTTTTGAAAATTGAGGAATACTTTTTATTACTTCATTCTTAGTTTTCATCATATAAACCCAACTCATACGAGTGTAATTATTAATAAAAGACACAAAATATCTATGATCCAAAATGGTAAGAGTAGAAAAATGACCCCAAACATCTGTAAAAATTCAGGTAAAAGAAATCTTACTTTTATTAAGATTTATTTTAAAGGATACATGATGATTCTTAGCATAAATGCATTGTTCACATCGTAGACTAGAAACTACAACATTTTGAAATAACTTAGGAAATAAATATTTTATATAAGGAAAAATAGATGACCTAATATACAATGTTATAGAATAATTTTATTTGTATTATGTATCTTCTTTGTTACTTGAAGAATACGATCAGATTTATATTGCAATTCCATTGTCCCTTTTAAGTAGTAAAGACCTCATTTCTCCTTACCAGTGTCAATCATCATCTTCGTAAAATTGTCTTGAAATACACAATGTGTAGAATGGAAGATTTACAAAACAATTTATATATTTAGTAATTTTATTAATGCACGAGAGACTAGGTGCAGGTAAGACCGAAAACATTAAGAGTATAGGGGAGAAAGAGATATTTTCAACCTCAGAAATAGGCATAGGATCCTCATTAGCAACCAGAACAAACTTAACATTATAGGGAACTAAATTGTCAAGTAAAAAAGGGTTATTAGTCATATGATCAGTGGCTTTGAATCAATGATCCAATTGTTAGAAATAATAGAAACAAAAATTGAGCCAAAATTACCTTCTTAAGGAGATACATGATAAATTTGATAACCAAAAGTAGTAGTAAATAAAGGAGTGTCATTATTAAGAATGACAACGGAGCGGATTTGGGGCAGAGCTCTCCAACCTTGAATCCCGCCGAAAAAAATTTTAAGGCACTCGTCTCCGCACCATATGGGGACGGAGATCCCCGACCCACCCCATTCTCCCGATTTTTATTAATTTTTTTATTTTATTTTAATGTTAAAAATATTTTTTTTATTTTTTATTTTAATTAATTTGTTAAATATATAATTATTTAAGTAAAAAAATATATTTTTTACTTTAAATGAGTGTTATATTTTTATTTTATTATTTTTAAAAATATTAATTATATTAAAATATAAATAATTATTTATATATATATATATATATATATATATATATATATATATATATATATATATATATATATATATATATAAATCGGGGCGGGGTATGTATAGACCGTCCCTATCCCGTCCCAAAAAAGAAATTTGGGGTTAGAGCATGGAAAAAAATATAAAAAATCTGTTTCGTTTAGGACGGGGCACCACGGGTCGGGTCCAAATTGTCATCCTTAGTCATTATGGGCAACCTAAGCTAGTTTTTTGTTCTTCCTTTTAGCTTGCTTTAGTTTGAACTACTCCGAATATTCATGTATTTTCCAACAAACATCTACAGTATGTTTAGTGTTATTGCAATGAGTACAAGAAAGTGTTGGCTTTGTATTGTGCTTTTGAATAGCCATTATCGAAGCTTCAAGGCAATATTCTAACCCCATAGTAGTCTGCCTTTATGTCTCACAGCGGACTTGTAAATATATTTCCTTTAGACTTGGCATAGGATAAGTAACCAGGACTCGAGCACTCACTTGATCTAAATTGTGATCAAAACCTGTAAGAAATACATAAACACGATTCTCACCAGTACGTTTCCTTAATTTCTCAATATTAGTTGGGTATTCCATATTATTAGGTATGTGATAATCAAGTCCCAAGAATATGGAGTTCATTTCATTGTAATAATCTGTCAAATGACGACCTTCCTACTTTAATTGAAATGATTTTTTATCAATTCACATACTTGAAAAGAGTATGAGACATCAAGATAACTCTTTTTGACTGCATCCCAAACCTCTGTAATTGTTCAATACTGCACAAAATGTGTTGTCAACTTCTCAATTATGGAATTAATAAGCCAATATTTGACGAGCATGTCTTCAGCCTCCCATTCATCATAGCTTGGATTGTTTTCTACAAGAGATGTCTTTCTTCCAGTGATATATCCCTTCTTCCTCCTGCTAGAAATATGCATATCTATAATTTGAGACCAAACAATATAATTTATACCACCCAACTTTATAGAAATTGGTGGAAATGAAATTTCATGAACAGTCACCATTAATAACTTCTTACTATCAGAAATAGTACTATTTATTTTCTCAGTCATAATGTAGAAGAAGAGATGAAAGGAAAAGAGACAACTAGGGTTTCAACTAAAAAACTCATAAAGACAACAGCATAAATTTATTTTTATCATTGCTCTGATACCAAATTAGAAAAAAAATACATTACGTAAAGAAGTCTAAAAATTATTATTTTGATTATTCTTTCAAGCTTAATGGATATTTATAGTGAAAATGTAATACCAAATGGAAAATAAGTTAATAAATTATGACAATAATAAATCAAATGTTTACAACAAAAATCATGCCTAATATCATGTCTAATATTATGCCTATAATCATTTTTTAATCTAATATCTTAATTGATATCTATAAGAAATACAACTGTATATTAACTAATATAATATGGATCAACCTACAGACCTCGATCTATAATGTAGATTTCATAGGCAAAACATTTGTAATTATTCGCTGGACAAAATTAAGAGCTTTTGGCAAGAATTTAACTTTTCAAAACTTGGTCCATGGTCCAAAAAATCACATTAGAGCTCAAACCCTTACAAAGTAAAATTCTCAAATTATAGCCAAATTTTATAGTTTTACAACCGGATTGATTGTAGTGCCAAACATGAGAATCGACAGTCAACATCTAACCTAAAGGTTTTTTAACAATATGATCAATATCAACTGTTGACAAAATAAACTTCATAAATTCCACATCCTATTCTTGTTGAAAAACAAAATCGGCCGCAATATTTGAAAAAGAAAAAAAGTCAAAGCTAAAATTTCAAAGCCACCGAAAGGTAGTATAAAATTTGCTTGAATTCCTTTCTCTACCTATAAAAGGCAAAGTTCCTCCCCAACAAATATATATCAAGTTTTAAGTTTTTGTGAGTAAAAAAGAGAATCTCCAAATCTGAGAGAAAAGAAAAAAATAGAGAGATAAAAATATTTGTTATTTTGTTGTTCTCTTAATTTTTAAAAGAGAGTTAATTTGTTATCTCCTTGATTACTAGAGAGAAGTTATAATATTCTATTTTCTTTCATAATGAATTTTTTTTTATCTTTGTCTATGGTTTTTATCCTGATTTGTTTAGGGGTTTTCCATATAAAATCTGTATATTCCATTTTGTCTTTAAAGTTCTCAAATTATTAGCTACAATTTTGCTCTATCCGGTCCTAATTTTCTCAACAAGTGGTATCAGAGCTTGGTTTGGGTGTCCACTAATAAGTGGACCCTCCATATCAGAAAATAAGTTAGATTATTATTTACCCTTCAAGGTTTTTGTAGAAGGAATGAGATTGTCATGGCGCAAAAGCAGATATGGTCTGGTATTCCCTTGTTCCCTGTATTGGTTATGTTCCTCATTTCTTGTCTAGCAGAAACTAATCGAGCTCCGTTTGATCTCCCAGAAGCGGATCTTGAGAAAAGATAATTGTTTGGCGGTTATCAGTGAAAAGTTGGCGGAATACAAAGATGATGTTAAGTGGAATGAGATGGATGAAAATGTTATTACAAATCTCCATCTTGCATTAGCAGATGGAGTGTTGTCAAGTATAAAGGAAAAGAAAACTGCAAAGGAGATTTGAGATTATCTCACAAAGTTGTACGAGGCCAAATCACTTCACAATAAAAATTTTCTTAAAACAAATTGTACACTGCGGATGTCAGAATCTACTTTAGAAACAGAGCATATTAATGTGTTGAATACTCTATTTTCTCAACTTACATCATTAGGTTATAAAATATAGTCAACTAAACGTGCTGAACTTTTACTTTAAAGTCTACCTGATTCGTATGATCAACTTATCATCAATATAACAAACAATATCCTCGCAGATCATCTGAACTTTAATGATGTTGCAGCTGCTATTTTTGAAGAAAAAAATCAGCGCAAAAATAAGAAGGATAGGTTGGCTAGTTCGCAACAAACGGAAGTCCTAACGATGATGAGAGGGAGGTCAACGGAACGTGGCTCAATTGGGAGCCAAGACAAAGGCATATCAAAGTCAAAAAGCAAGAAGATGAACCTTAAGTACTACCGTTGTGGCAAAAAGGGTCACTTGAAGAAAAATTGCTGGAGTTTAAACAAAAAAAACTTCAATCCTCAAGGAAATGGTGAAAGGACATCTAATGAAGATGGCGTTTTATGCTGTGAAGCAATGACAACTAGTGAAGGCAGAAAAATATTTGCTGACATGTGGTTCATTGACTCGAAAGCCACATTTCACATGACCTCTCGAAGAAAATGGTTCCATCAATATGAACATATCTTTGAGGGATCTGTGTACAGTTGCAATGATCATGCCTTAAAGATTGTCGGTATTGGAACTATCAAGTTGAAGTTTCATGATGGCACAATACGCACTATTCAACAAGTGCTTTATGTGGAAGGCCTGAAAAAGAACTTACTGTCATTAGGACAATTGGATGACCTTGGCTATAAAATTGAAACCGAAAAAAGAATCATGAAAGTGATTCGAGATGCGCTTGTACTAATGAAGGGAGAAAAGGTAACTGCCAACTTGTACATATTGATGGAAGAGACTTTGCTAGAAAAAGAAGTATCAGTTGCTTCAAGTAGTTTAAGTGAAAGATCTGCAATGATTTGACATCATAAACTTGGATATATGTCTGAGTAAGGAATGAAAATTCTTGCGGAGAAAAATATACTTCTATGTCTCACTAAGGTGTTCTTACATTTCTGAGCACTGTGCTACAAGAAAGCAACACATATTGAAGTTTAACATATCAAATTCTAAAAGTAAAGAAATTCTAGAGTTGTTTGTTTCACTCTGATATATGGTAAACACCATTTACATCTCTGAGAGGAGCAAAGTATTTTGTATCCTTCATAGATAATTATTTCAGAAGATGTTGGGTGTATCCTATCAAGAAGAAGGCATATGTGTTTCAAATCTTTAAAGTATTCAAAGCATGGGTAGAGCTTGATTCTATAAAGAAGATCAGATGTCTAAGGATAGATAATGGAAGAGAATACACCAGCTATGAGTTTGCCGAATTTTTCAACTAAGAAGGCATCAAAAGACAATTCACTATAGCATACACTCCTCAACAAAATGGAGTGGCAGAGTGGATGAACAGAATCTTGTTAGAAAGAACGAGAGAAATATTGGGAGCTGCAGGCTTGAAAAAATCTTTATGGGTAGAAACAGTAAATACCGCATGTTATGTGATAAATCAGAACCCATCAACAGCAATTGAGTTAAAGAAGCCGATGGAGATGTGGACTGAAAAGAAAGCTGATTATTCAAACCTCTATATATTTGGAAGTCGTGTACGTAATGTACAATGTCCAAGAAACTACAAAACTGGATCCAAAATCCAAGAAATGTATATTTTTAGGGTATGCTGATGAAGTAAAGGGGTATCACGTGTGGAATCCCACTAAGGTTATCATCAGCAGGGATGTTATCTTTTTAGAAGATAAACAACAAAAAGAAGAAAGTGATTATAGCACGGTGAAAAAAAATTCAGAGACTACGGTAGTACATGTGGAAAATGAAGTTGAGCAAAATAATTCTTCTGAAGCAATACCAGAGCACGAGAACCTCGACTATCAGATCACTCTAGAAAACAACCAGGTTGACATTCGGAGTATGTTATGGAAAGCAATGTTGCATATTGTCTTCTAACAGAAGATGGAGAGCCATCAACTCTCCAAAAAGCACTGAAAAATTTAGATGCATCTCAGTGGATGTCAACAATGCATAAAAAAATGGAAACTCTTCATAAGAATAAAACTTGGGAACTTGTTCCATTACCACAAGGAAGAAAATCTATTGGAAACAAATGAGTGTATAAAATCAAGCGTAATGGCGAAGATCAAGTGGAACGGTATCGTGCAATATTGGTGGTGAAAGGATATGCTCAAAAAGAATGCATTTACTACAATAAGATATTTTTTCCATTAGTACGACTAACAACAATTAGAGTAGTCCTGAAAATGTGTGTTACATTTGACTTACATCTGGAGTAGTTAGATGTCAAAACTGCTTTTCTTTATGAAGATCTTGAAAAAGAAATTTACATGCTCAAACCAGAAGGTTTTGAAGAAAAAGGAAAAGAGAAATTGGTTTTTAGATTGAATAAATCTTTGTACGGTCTCAAACAGGCATCAAGGTGTTAGTACAAGAGATTTGATTCCTTCATCATTAGTCTTAGATACAGCAGACTTAATACATTGTGCATATTTCAAGAGGTTTGGTGGAAATGATTTTATTATTTTGTTACTATATGTAAATGAAATATTGGTAGCAAGCCCCAACAAAAATCATATTGTAGAATTGAAGGCACAATTGGCTAGAGAATTTGAAATGAAGGACATGGGACTAGCAAACAAGATTATAGGGATGCATATTCACCGAGACATAAATAATAGAAAGATTTGGCTTTCTCAAAAGAATTATTTGAAGAAAATCTTGAGATGCTTCAATATTCAAGATTGTATGTAACACCACATCATATGCATTTAAGTATAACCTATCCCTGTATCAAATAATCTCATACTGCATGTTGAAAAGAGAAAATACCCTGATAACAATAGTAGTAATTTTTTTTCATATCATATCCTGTAAAATCAACTAATGACTTTGCAAGTCTCACATCCTATAATTTCATTCAATGACTTGCAAGTTTCATATCCTGTAATATTATTCACTGACTTTGCAAATCAACATTAAAACCACAACACGATATATCACATATATTAAAACATAAACTTTCCATTCGAAAGATTACGGGTTGTTTCCATTTGTACATCTCAAAACTAATCTAGAGTGATAATACATATTCAAGCATATAAGTCCAAAAGACATATGACATGTTTTTATGCTTGTGTGGAATGCAAGGAGAGAGAGTGATGAGGCTCGGCCAATGACCTGTGCTCCATGTCTTCTATACACTACTCAAAATGAGCTATCACTTTTCTTTACCTGAAAAATGACGCAAATTGATGAGTTGCGGCTCAGTGAGAATAATCATCCAATGAGCTCTAAAGTACCAAACAACTCATAGTAATAAATCACAAATCCAATATATACCATGTATTCTATTCCATTCATCAGTATCATATAAGTATCAATAAAGTTGAAACATATAATCATTACTCTTTATGTATGCAAATGCGTTGCTTATTTCATTTTGTTGTGACTAAGTTAAACAGACATTGCCCCGGGTTTCCATGTGAACATTTTCCATGTGAACATTTGCATTTGCATTTGCATTTGCTAGCTAGCTTGATCATTTGTTTCATTTGCACATTTGTTGGGCCATAGGTCTCTTCTTTTGCTTTACAATATCGATTAACTAGTCACAACGCCTTTTTAGTCCATATGCATATGCACTTGTATTTAAGCATTCATCAACCATTGCATCTTTATCATATACAACATACATATATTCCCTATATACCTCATATGTCAAGCATACACCTTGTATATACTATACATGTACCATGTATATATATCACATTTGTCAAACATATACCTCAAATATACCACAAGTATACCATTTATATGTACCACAATGTCACAAATTATCCATCATTACATTATCAAGGACCAATCATGACAATCACATGAATCACATAGCAAGCAACATTCATTTGCACTAAAGAATTCAATCAATAATTAGACTCACCGTTCTCCTTTGATTCCGACCCCTAACTTATTGTCTATCCGTTCCTTGTGGGTCTCCAATATGTTGCAAGCCTAATATGAAAACATTAATCAATTAACTCATGATTAGGGAGACTTAATGTGGCTTAAACAAATTAATATGCATTGTTCATGTTAATAGTTGAGATTTTTCCTATGAGGCAGTGTGACCTTATGGGATTGTTTAGCCTTTAACTTTTTCTATACTTGACCAATTAGTCTGAGTCTTGATCCTAATTAAAACTAACATATAATTATAGAACATATTAAAATTTCAGACCAATTGGATCATTGTAAAATATTTTGTGGAATTTCTAAGAGTGTTCTGTTTTCTGCCTTGTTTTCTGCCTTTAGGCAGTTTCAGGGTACTCATTTGGTTTAATAATAACTTACAATATATTAGTCATATTTTAATGAAAATTTACATACACTTATATGGGTTCATATGGAACATTTTCATGTTTTAACCTTTTATCAATTATGCCTCTAAGGTCTTAAAAGCATAAGAAACATTTCACTGGTCCAGAAGAGAATTGGCTTCCGGACCAGTATTACTTATAAAGACCATAACTTAGTCTATACATACCCAATTAAGCTGAAATTAGTACCAATATTTAGCTAAGACATATACCTATAAATTTAATGTTTTGATAATTTACATAATCTAGCTCTAACGAGCTCAAATTATCCAAACAAGTTTCTGTCTCTGCCCAGGGCACTCAGTAGGCAGTTCAGACCATGGAACAGTCATAGTTCCATTCACCATAACTCACCATTTACATGACCTATGAACCTGAAATTTGATATAAAGATAAAAAAACACATATATCTACAACTTTTATGTTTTGAGAGACGTCAAATAAGGGCTTTAACATATTCGAAAACAAACCACACAGTAGCTAACTTGGTTAGGGTTTACACCCTGACCAGTTTCAGTACGAAGAGCATATCTCTCCCTATACATAACATATTGCAAAAATGTTTACATATCCATAAATCTAAGATATAAAGGAAAAACTTTTGTGTTTTACAAATTTCCAGAATCAATTTCTATTAATATCAAAATCGGGGTGCAATTCAGTGCCTAATATTGAACCTAAGCAACTCAAATCAACCCTATAGCAATAAGAATTGATTACTTACCAAGAACAACCTTGAAAGGGATCAATTAGCTTCAAAAACTAGATGAAACAAGGAAGAATTGAAGTCTGAAATGGAGGAAATTGAAGGAGAAGTCGGGGCTGAAGTGAGGAGGCAGAAATGGGAAAGATGAAGATAAAGACAGATTTATGTTTTTGTCTTTTTATCTTTTTCTCATCTCATTTCTCATCTCATTTCTCATTTCTCTTCTCTTTTCTCTTCTCTTCTCTTCTATTTCTCTTTTGTTTCATTTTCATTTTATTTTATCTATATTATTATTATTATTTACATATATATATAATTCGACTAATCTACACAATAATACCGCTAAATCTTTTGGCCCGATTTAACTAAATTAACAATGCAAAATGTTTACTAATCTTAATCTAATCATTTTGCTTACTTTAATTTGGTCACTTATTCAATTCATTTCTAATACTTCATAATCCTCATATAGGTTATAAGTACACATGTGTTACTCGATACAAGTGCCAAATGCTAGGACACATAGCTAGTGCGTGTCATAAACTTGTTCCTACGAAAATACGTATGAAATGCATTTGTTCAATTGAATTGTATGCAAGATGCTTATGTTCAATGAAATGCATGTGGGGGAAGGTCAAGGATGTTACAATTCTCCCCTCCTTTTAAAATTTCGTCCTCGAAATTAATACCTGAAAACAGTTGTGGATATTGCTTTTTCATATTTTCTTCTGTTTCCCATGTTGCCTCTTCTTGTAAATGGTTACGCCATAATACCTTAACCAAAGGTATTTCTCGATTTCTTAACTGTTTAGTCTTGTATCCAATGATTTGCACTGGTTCCTCAACATAACTCATGTTCTCTGCAATCTCAATGGCTTGATCTTTAAGTACATGTGTAGGATCTGACCTGTATCTTCTAAGCATGCTCACATGAAACACATTATGTATCTGAGTCATCTCGGGTGGTAAAACCAACCTATAAGCCAATGGACCAATCTTCTCAAGAATTTCATAAGGCCCTATGTATCTTGGGCTCAATTTACCCTTCTTGCCAGATCGAATTATCCCTTTCCATGGAGATACACGAAGAAATACCTTTTCACCTATCTCATATTCCATCTCCCTTCTATGTTGATCAGCGTAACTTTTCTGTCTATCTTGGGCTGCCTTTAGCTTGTTATTGATAACCTTGATCTTATCCACTGTGTCTTGCACTATCTCTGGTCCTTCTAATGCACGTGCTCCTTCTTCATCCCAAATGATAGGGCTTCTGCACTTTCTGCCATACAATGCCTCATATGGTGCCATCTGAATACTGCTATGATATTGGTTATTGTAAGCAAATTCAATCAATGCTATATATTCATCCCAAGCACCTCTGAATTCCATTGAACATGCTCTGAGCATTTCTTCTAAAGTCTGTATAGTCCTCTCTGATTGTCCGTCAGTTTGTGGGTGGAATGAAGTACTGAAGTTCAATTTTGTTCCCAATGCATTCTGTAAACTCACCCAAAAATGTGAAGTAAACCGTGGATCTCTATCAGAGACAATGGACATTGGAATGCCATGCAATCTGACTATCTCATTCACATATAATTTGGCCAAACTCTCAAGTGTACAGCCCCATCTGATAGGTAGAAAATGTGCTGACTTGGTTAATCTGTCAATAATTACCCATACTGCATCATTTTTCCTTGGAGTTCTTGGCAATCCATAGACAAAATCCATCGTTATTCTTTCCCATTTCCATTCTAGCACTGGCAATGGATGTAACTTACCAATTGGTGCCTGATGTTCAATTTTAATATGCTGACATGTCAAGCATTTGGAGACATATTCTGCTATATCTTTCTTCATTCTTGGCCACCAGTAATGAGGCCTTAAACTGTGATACATCTTTGTCATCCCTGGGTGCATTGCATACGGTGCATTGTGTGCCTCTTCCATTATTTCCCGACGCAAGTTCTCAGTGTCTGGAACACATATGCGTGACTTTAACATCAGTGTATCATTTTTCAAATCAAACTCTGTATTATTTCCCTGCCTTACCACATCCATTTTCTCAGATAATTCAGGATCTTTGCTTTGTGCTTCTTTGATCATATCCTTTAGTATAGGTTTGACTTGAAGAGTAGCAATCAGTGATCCTCTATCATGCATATTTAATTCAACATTCATGGATCGTAATTGAATCAAATATGGAAAAGAGGATATTTGTAAATGAGCTACATTGCTACTGGCCTTCCTACTCAATGCATCTGCTACCACATTGGCTTTCCTTGGATGATACTCAATTGTACAGTCATAATCCTTCGATAGCTCTAACCATCGTCTTTGCCTCATGTTTAACTCTTTTTGTGTCAACAAATAACCAAAGCTTTTATGGTCGGTGAAGATCTGGAATGTCTCACCATACAGATAATGCCTCCAAATCTTCAATGCAAATACAACTGCAGCCAATTCTAAATCATGCACTGGATAGGAGATCTCATATGGTCTCAGTTGTTTGGATGCATAAGCTATCACCTTACCATGTTGCATCAACACACATCCCAAGCCTTGGTGAGAAGCATCACTATATACTGTAAACCCACCTGTACCTATAGGGATGGTTAACACTGGTGCTGAGGTTAGCCTATGCTTTAGTTCATCGAAACTCCTCTGACATTCTGGAGTCCACTTGAAAGACACATTCTTTCTCAACAATTTAGTCAAAGGGTTAGCAATTAAGAAGAATCTATCAACAAATCTACGATAATATCCGGCTAAACCCAAAAAACTACGCATTTCTGAAATATTTTTAGGAGCTTCCCAATTTACCATAGCCTCAATTTTCTTTGGGTCAACCTCTATGCCCTTACACGACACCACATGTCCAAGAAACACCAAATGATCTAACCAGAATTCACATTTACTCAATTTGGCATATAATTGTTTCTCTCTCAAAGTTTGCAACACAACTTTTAAATGTTGTTCATGTTCTCCCCTGTTCTTTGAGTATACCAATATGTCATCAATAAATACTATCACAAACCTATCCAGATATGGTTGAAACACCTTATTCATTAAAGCCATAAATGCAGCTGGAGCATTAGTCAATCCAAATGGCATTACTAAAAATTCATAATGTCCATACCTTGTTCGAAAGGCAGTCTTTGGAACATCCGCTTCTGCTACCTTCAGCTGGTAATAGCCTGATTTCAAATCAATCTTGGAGAATATTTGAGCTCCTTGCAACTGATCAAACAAATCATCTATTCTAGGCAATGGATATTTGTTCTTCACTGTCATTTTATTCAGTTGCCTGTAATCGATACACAATCTCATTGTTCCATCTTTCTTTTTAACAAATAACACTGGAGCTCCCCATGGTGATACACTGGGTCTGATATACCCTTTATCAAGTAACTCCTGCAATTGGGCCTTCAGCTCTTTCAACTCAACTGGGGCCATTCTGTAGGGTGACCTTGATATTGGTGTTGTTCCTGGTACTAGTTCAATAGTGAATTCTATCTCCCTATCTGGTGGTAAACTAGGTAGATCATCTGGGAATACTAGTAAAGAATCAATGTGGTTGAAAATGACATTGGAGGAACTCAGACATGAACAAGAGAATTTTTTTTTATGACAATCAGAGTGTTTTGCATCTTGCAAAGAATTCAGACTTTCATTCAAGGACAGAACACATTTGAGTCTAGTACACTTCGTTCGTGAGAAATTGAAGAAAGGAACATTGGATATTCAGAAAATTCATACAAAAAACAACCTAGCAGATTTCTTGACTAAAGCAATCAATGCTGATAAATTTATTTGGTGTCGATCCTCTAGCGGCCTAGCAGAAATGTAAGCGACATGTAATGATAAGGAAGAAAAAATGGTGTGAAGATATAATTGACACAATCAAATTTTCAAGTGAGAGATTTGTTGAAAAACAAAATTGGTCACCTACCAAATGGTAGGTGGCCGCAATATTTGAAAAAGAAAAAAAAATTCAAAGCTAAAATTTCATAGCCACTGAAATGTGGTAGAAAATTTTTGCTTGAATTCATTTCTCTGCCTATAAAAGGTATAGTTTCTCCCCAGCAAATATATAACAAGTTCTAAGTTTTGTGAGTAAAAGAGAAAGTCTCCAAATCTGAGATGAAGGAAAAAAATAGAGATATAAAAATATTTGTTATTTTGTTATTTTCCTAATTTTTAAGAAATAGTTAATTTGTTCTCTCCTTAATTATTAGAGAAAAGTTGTAATCTCCTATTTTCTTTCATAGTGAATTCTTCTATTTTTTTCGTGATTTTTTCCCTGCTTTGTTTATGAATTTTCTACGTCAAATATGTGTGTTCCATTTTATCTTTAATTTTTTCAAATTATTAGCTGCAATTCTGCTCTATCCAGTCCTAATTTTCTCAACAATTCTTTTGTATCATGATCAATAATTTGTCTCACACACAATTCTTCAAAGCAATTAATAACAAAGATCTCTAAATAAAAGTTTGATTCATCATTAATTTAAGGATCATCCCAAACCCAAATACATGAGTCATTTCCTATCCAACCCTCTATGTAAGTTCTAATTGAAGCAAATCTTTAGCTTTAACAATACTCTTCCATATGAAACTAGGATTAAATCCCTCATTGGCATAAACAAATTCTTCATAAGCAAAATATTTAGCTTTATATATTTTAAAAGAAAAAGTGTATGGGTTGATTAAAAACCGCCTAACTCTATTTAGCTAACATTGTCATATTAAAACAATGAAGATTTTTGAAGCTTATACTTCATTAGAACTTAGAAATAAACATGTGATCCCAAGCCATCCACAAGATATTACTACGGTCATCATCCTTTATACCTCGCCAAAAGAAATTCATAATACATTGCAACTCCTCAAAAATAAAGATAGGTAGTTGGAAAATGATCATACAAAAGTTAAAAAGAGTTTGATCAACAATCTTAAGTAATATTTCCTTCCTTAAACAAGAAAGAAGCTAATAATTTGCTCTTCCAACCATGAATATGCTACTATAATATTTCCATCAACAACGAAAAAAATTATTTTATTTTTACCAACAAAAAAGAGTAATCCCAAATATTTATTATGATCCAGGTTTTCAAAAACACCCAAACAATTTTTCGTAGCAATATGATATTGAAGATCCACATTTGAACTAAAAAAACAACCTAGATTTTTGGTAATTTAAAGCATTTCCTAAAGCCCTCTCATAATCTTCTAGGATTAATTTGCTTAATAGATCGACATTCCCTCTAGGTAGCTTGGAAGAAAAAGAAAGTTATCATTAGAAAAATAAATAAATATAAAATGTTAGGAGTCCTTCTACAAACTTTGTAACATTGAATATCACATTTATTCTTAGCTACGAAGCAAATTTGAGAGATAGGGGTGGCTACAGACCGAGCTGGTCCAGTCAAATCCGAACTAGACTATGGCTTAGAAGGGAAAGAGTCCGATTTGGACCCCTCTCCATGGAACGGAACCGGTTAAAATAAAAAAAAATTATATATATATATATATATATATATTAATTCATATACACAAGCCCTAGAAAAATGAGCTTATGTTAAGTGACATGTTTTACATGAGTGACACCAAAAATTGAGTGTTCTCCACTTTTATGAGGAATGATAGTATAACTCTTTTATAATTTAAGTAATGTGAGATAAACGCAACACTCCTTTTTTGGTGTCACGCATGTGGCACATCCCACTTAACATAAATTCATTTTTTTGGACTTGTGTATATAAGTTAATATATATATATATATATATATATATATATATATATATATATATATTATTTATATATTAAAAAATATATATTTTAAAAAATTGGAACCAGCCAAAATGTCGATTTATGAACAGGAATTGACTAGTTCCAACCCAGCCTTGAACTCTCTTTGGGCGATTCCGGGCTGATTTAAATTTTTTTAACTGCGAACTTCCGGTTTTCGATCCGAACTGGAATGGTAGTTTAAAACTCGTGGCCCACCCTATAGAGAAACCCTAAGCACATATAATATAGAGATATAGTGACAATGGGTCTCCTTGCCTCAAATCCCGTTTAGGATTAGTAGGCTCAATCTCAACACCATTCAAACATATATAATAATTAAGATGCACTAGTAGCACAAAACATAACGTGTGAAATCCATCTGTTATCAAAACCAAACTCTTACATCATATGCTTCAAAAAACACCAATAAAGTCTATCGCAGACTTTGCTAATATCAATTTTAATTTTAAAGCAACTTTCCCAATTTTACTTCGGTGTTTAAGCCAAAAATTTGAATTATTAATGTATATCAAATATGGGTTTAGCCAATAAACTTTAGCTTAATACATAATACATATTTAGTGATCACAAAATTTATAAAATCCCAAGTTTCAATTCAATCGAACTCCTTATAATTGAAAGAAAAAAAATTATTGATTTCGTAGTTTTAATTAATATGATTAACCTCATCCAATAGGTGATTATCAATCGCATATAAGATGCTATTATCAACCAATATTCATCAATGATTTATGTTTTCATTTGCGCGTATAATATACAAATATTATAATAAACTCTATGTCGATTATGCTCTTATTAGAATACGACATATATAAACATGGAATTTAATGTTAATCCTGATGGCCTGACTTTTGCCTCTATCAGGCGGCGACAACCTCTAATGTGATTCTGACTTACTATAAATAAACATAAGGTATCATTTTTTTAAAAAAAAATTCAATAACATCTCCATTAACATATGAATATATTAGGTAAATGTAAAATTTTAACTCAATATTTTTAATTTATTTTAAAATATAAAAGTAATTATTTGTTTTGAGACGGATAGAATATTAATTAGTTAAAAGATTTGTTAGCAGAGGAAAAATTGTAAAGTTAACCCAAACTAAAAATTATGAAGTTTTAAATGTTAACGAAATTTAAAAGTTAAAAGGTTTTAATAATATAAAAATTTTGGAAAGGGACCTAATCGAAAGATTCAAAGGTTGGAAATTGTATTTTGCGTATATTCTTAAAAATAATAGTTATCGCAATAATATGCGCATATTTTGGAATTTAAATATTCCAAATAAAATATTTCTACCCATGTGAATGTGGTTGTTTATGTAAGTTTAACAATGATAGGAGTGACTTTTAAGTTGTAAATGGTTGGCATTCTAGTCAACTCATTTTCATCTTGATTGTTTTTTCTATTTTATTTTTATTTTTATTAAACAGTATATATATTCATCCTTTTTACAACTTAAAACTAATCATCTGCAGAGCTGAATCATAATTCATCACTTTTCAAGAATATATTTAGTGGGATTTGAACTTAAAATTCATCCCAACAAATTCTGTTTGTGTTATTAACTGAATTACAATCCATGAGTTAATTGGTCATATTGATAAATCATAATTAATAGGCATTTAGAAATTTTGTACAATATAAGAACTTGCTATGTCGAAAATAAAAATTAGTTAAAATTTTGGTAAAATTAGCTTGGGGTCACTTGGAATATTGAAGGAAATTAATTAAAGAAACAGACAAATATTTTTATATAATAATCCAGCTATTTGTATATATGCTAAGTCCTTTTTATCTTTTTCTCATTTCTCTTCTCATTTCTCTTCTCATTTCTCTTCTCTTCTCTTCTATTTCTCTTTTATATCATTTTCATTTTATTTTATTTATATTATTATTATTATTTACATAGATTTATAATTTCACTAATTCACACAATAATACAGCTTAATCAATTCAATCTGAGTTTTCCTAACTCTTTCATATAGTTTTGTCATCAGGCTAAAGATCTAGTAATTAATGAGATATAGAACATATATGATGTAATATTAATCTTTTAATCAAAATATTACATAATTTTCAAAGAAACAAATATATAAATAGTAAATTATAAAATGTCGTTTTCATCCAACCACTCAATTCAAAAATTCATCATGATGATCCCTAATTATATGAGATATTTTGGCCACTCAATTGATGGATGTTCAATTTTTCCTTTTCGTGACCATCATTGATTATGCAATTTGACGGAGGATAGAAGCGTGAGTTCAAAGGACGACACGCATCCATTTTGGTGACTTTAAGGCATACATTTTTCTAATTAAATTTTGAGAATTAGTCTTATGAACAATAGCTTCTTTTTTTTTTCCTTTTTACATAAACAACTATATATGATTTATTATACACTTAATTTGTATTTTTGTTTTATATTTTCAGGTTGAAAAATGATGCTTCTCAATTTGTAGTTTATATTTATGTAAAGAAGTTAACACAAATTATTTTATAGTACTGGATGCCAGAGACAATCTCATATCGAAAATTTAAAGGATAGAAAAAAATTTATAATTATGTCAGATCTAACTTTATATAGATTTAAATCATTTTGAATGAATGACAATTTTAAAACTATCAAGACTGATATATTCATCTAATTTTAATATGATATGACCATGCATTATGTGAGTAAAAATTTGAGAACCGAGAAGTAGAAAAGTCCAAATTAAAGAATGAACAAGCTTATAACATAAGAAAAGAGAAAAAGGTCTAGTTAGATTAAAAAATAATGGATTAAACTAGTAACAATTGGGTCAATACCAGTTGCACTTGAAAGAAAATGTTATAGGCAATCTTATTTCAGAAAGCTTATAATTGTAGTAGAACTAATTTCATATAAATTTAAATTATTTTGAAATAATAGTGAATCTAAAATTATCAAGTTCAGATATCTAGGTACATTCAATTTAAATACTAAAAATTAATTTCATTGGTGGTTAAGAAAAAAAAATATAAATTAATTTTATAAGTTATAGTTTATTAAAAAAATGATGACTTGTTTAGAACCAACATAATGGTTCGATTCCAAAAGAAAAGAAAAGAAAAGAAAAAATAGAAGTGAATAACTGATTAAACAGTTCATAGAGACCCCTACCTAGAAGCAACTTTTAGAAGAAAGAAAGAATATGCAACTTTAAAGTTGCGAAAGGAGCATTTGATGAGAGGCCTATAATTCATTCTTCTCCTCATCATAACATTGGACAGGGAAAAATGGAACATAATTTTGTACTTCAAGTTGTTCAATGGTAGATATTATTTCTGAACAAAAAAGAAAGAACCTTTTTTGAAAACTTGGGACACTGTCTCTTTATGTTTATCATTGGTGTGGAAATTAAGTTCTCCTCCTTTCTTCAAAACTAAGTGGATCAGTTTTTATCTTTCAGCAAAATAAGCAAACAGGATAAGAAATCCCTTATCTTCAATATGTATATATATATACACACACATTCACTTCAACTTCTTCGAAGCTCAATGTTTCATTTTTTGTCATAACATAGTGATAGTGAGTGGAGAATTGTCTTATCATAAGTTAACCCCCAATAAGTATATTATATATTCATGGCCGGCCCCCATTACTGGGGGACCTTAGTATACTTGCATTAGCCACCTGTTTGCTAGTCCAATTACCTAGATATCACGAAATTGAGGAGACAAAAGTTTTGCCCCCTTGTTTAATCTGGTATAGCAAAAACGACACTGTGAACTTCTCATATATATTACATGATATTATCAACTTTCAACCCTTTTTTTTTTTCAATTTCTTCTCTGAAAACGATTATCAGATGAAGTGAGATTATCTTTTTTGAGATGAGTGTAAGTAATATTTTAGACATTGTTTAAGTAAAACAAGTAACCAAATATCAAATTCACCAAATGAGAAAGAATTTCACTCTATTTTTCAAAGGATTTTTTCAATTATAGTAGACATTGCATGCACATATGTTAGAAAAATTTGTGTAATAATTGCAGTGAAAGCACATGGTTTGTGCATTGTAGTATGGAAGGATATAATATGTTAACTTATTAATTAATTAATTAATATCATGGGATACCCTTATTTTATGAGGACATATTGGGAGCTATAGCCAACATTTTTCTTGAAAAGATTATGGAGGTGAAGAAACAATGTAGTCTTCTATTACAATCAGCATATGACACCCATATGTTAGCCATATGCCTAATATGTATCTTGCAACATTGATTATTCCCAACTCCATATAGCTATAATTGCTTCCTTTCCCCAACATTGTGGACCCTTTGGGTTAATCTATAACTACGTAAAATTGTTTTTGGGTGAATGAAAATTTCATCAACCAACTACAAGCAATTGAGTACTAACCGGAAATGGAATGCATTACCTATAGTGAATAATTGACATTTGTGACTTCGACGATTGACAATTAAATCCTAAAGCTGAACTAGGCAAGTTTGTTGAATTATTTTTTCCTTTTTCAATTTATAGCCTATATATAGGACTCTGAATCCAAGTTAGAATATTCTCAACACACAGCTAACAGCTAGCAAACTCATTAATGGCTTTCACATTTTTGAAAACCAACGATATCATGAATTAACAGGTACTGGGTTGAAAAGATAGTTTCCTTCCACAAGATAGATAAAACCCTAGTCAACATTTTTACACTGAGTGCTAATTTGGGGTGAAAACCTCGTCAATACATAATCCAGAACCATACACCTGCATGCCTATATGTACGCTAATATTGTATATGTAAGTTGAAGTCCAAATACAATTATATGGGAAAGTAATGATTTTAAGTAAAGACTTTCCAGAACTAGCTGAGCATCTTCACCAAGTAAAATTTGGAGTTATTAGTTTTGGCAGATATGAAAACAAGTTGAAAAAATTATACTTGGCGATTATTAAAGAATCATAAACGGAAACAGTTAGTAAATTCTGCAATTTTTGACATTCAAAGTCTTAGATTTTCGAGATTGTTTGTTGGTGATCATTAAGTAAGCAAGAATGCAATTAAGCATCAAATCAATTCACCGCCACAATCCGTCAGGTCGGCCATTTTCTACCCACGCCAAAAACGGGAGAATGAAGAAGAAAAATAAAAGGAAAACGACGTTTATAACTTTGAATCTTTGATTTATATTCCAGTTTAATAGGAGAAAATTTATTATATAGCAAGGTGAATTGCGTAGTCAATTTATTATCTGCAAACAAAGTATTTTGATTTATTGACTAATTGTGAAATGCTTGGGAATATTAATTAATTAATATTTAATTTGACTAACTTGGTCAATATTTATAAATATTATGCCCTGCCAAATTTGGAACAAAGCCAAATGGTTTAGACTTAGAGTTCAAAATTGCAAAATGATTATAATAAACTCTGTCTTACTGAATTTAAATGTTTGAGCCTCTACGGTAACAGTAATAAATGTGTAAAACTTTATATGAGATTATCAAAACCTACTAAAACCTCTAAGTGGTAAAATCTAGAAAAATTTTTGCCTAAATATTTTGACATTTTTATCTGCTTTATTTTTTTTCTCATTGGTCAAAACCATTTATCAATCATGATCAGTGACGAGTAATTGATTAGGGATGATTACTAGAATGAAAGAGAATTAGATTAAAGGTTTGAAACATACTAATAAATTAAGAACCTTTAAACATCAAGTAATACACGATTTATTTCACATTTATAAAATATAACAATTCAATTAGAATTAATGCGGTTTAATAAATTTAACACAGTATAAATAAATCTATGTAATAATTTTTGCTTCTATTTAAATAGGATATGTAAATAAATTTATGATTCAATTTAATTATAATTTATTGTTATAAGTATCAATTATCATATAATATTATTAATATATAAATATATATTTATATATAATCTTTATATATATATTTGCACGAGACAAAGCATGAAAGAGATACCCGACAGAATTGACTATTTGGGACCTAACAAAAGCATTCGATAGAAAGAAAAACCTAGGCTGTCTCAATGAAATCAAGACACATAAACTTGAAAGGGTCATAGGACCCATTATAATTGTCTCCCCAATGCTCGTTTACATCCAATCAATTTGTTTTGGCATTTTATCCACACACTTGGGTATCAATCAAGTCAAAGATCTTTTGTTATGGACAATCTGATTACTTACATTTTCTAACAAAGGCAAGGTCATGATCTTGTCTCACACAATTTTAATCTATCTCTACACTATGTCAATATCAATTTATTTATAAATTAAGTCAATAATTTTATTACTTCTATTTTAATAAACAACTAATTATTATAACTTATTAATTGTAAAAAAATAATTGCAATTAATTTTATATTATAAATTATTGTCACATTAAAAATTTTACTTTTACAATTAATTTTATATTTATAAAGTAAAAATTAATTTTTTTAACATCATATTGTATTATTGCTTATCTCTAAATGAAAACATAGACCTGAACTAAAGATTCTAAACGAAAATTTTCATCCAATTCTTTTATGCAAATATTTGGTTTGCTTCAAATAAATGGCCTTTTAACACACTTTGTTTGGATGGGATGGGGTAGGATAGAGTTTAATAAAGTAAAATAAGGTAAAGTAAGATAAAGCATTATATTTATTTTATTATATTTGAAAAAAAAAGTAGGGTAATAAATGGTACTATATTTGATTAAAAGATACTGAAATATGAGATTAAATATAAAAATTAATATTTTCATTGAAAAAAAATAATTTGAAAATTTAAAATTTAAAACTCATAACCCATATTAACACCCTAAATTGAGGTGTTAAAATTTAAAGAGAAAATGAAAATTTTTAACACCTCAAATAGTTTTGAATTATTTTATAAATACATCTACTCTCTTTCTAAACACAGACTTCTATGTTTTATTACCTTACTTTAGCCTGCATTATGATCATGGATGAAAATGAGTGTTTTTCTTATTTAAAGTTTAGGATTTTTATTGATAAGACAGTTCATGAAAAGGATCACAAATTGAAAACAAGATAACGGATAAGAACTAAAATGTTTTGAGTTTTCCACTTCAGTGAAAAATTTATGGACTTAATTTTATTCAGTCATGAAACTCATCATGCATTTTACTATAATTACTTAATTTTTGTCTGATAGTATATCAAATATTTTGTTTTAAGAAAAGTCATTGCTATAAATTTTTTATAATTTCAGCCATATCTTTTTAACGTGAAAACCAATCAAAAATTTCTGAATAATCTTATTCTTCTATTAAAAATAGGTTATATATAAACTTCACTACTTAATTGATAAGCAAACCAATCAATCAAAACTTTCCTTATTAAAATTAAATTATATCAAGCAATTTTACTGATGTCATGGAAATTTGATGTCTACTAATAAGACTTTATACATTCAAAATATTTATTTTGTATTGAAGGGGTGCAAATAAATTAGTACGAAACTCTTACAACTTAATTTGAATCAGAAGTTTTAAGTTCAAGTTATATATATGTAACTATAGTGTTTTGTTTTTTTTCGAGATCTTATCCGTCACAAACAAAATTAATTTCTGTTCACTTACATATAAACTGAAAACACACGCCGTTTCACAACAAAATATATATTTACTTTTATCTGAATTCATAATCTGGGATTTCATATTTCAAACTGAATATGCTATAGTATCATGTGATCACCATTTTCTACGGATTCCATTCAGGATCGATAATTTCCAGTACTACAAATCATTAATTTGCAGCTCCAAACACGGTTTTCTGTTCACGGCTATATAACAAGATGGAAACTAATTAAGCTTAAACTAAGAAATAATAGTAATAATGAAAAAAAAGTAAGGTCAAGATATTCAACCTATTATCATTAAATTTCAATTAGACAAAGTAATTACAACTCTAAGTTCAAGTTATTATGGTCGACAAAACTGAAGAGACTTGGCAGGAAATACTGCTTAAAATATAGGGAAACCTATCATTTACTTTGTAATTTTTTTTATTTAGTCTATATATTTTTATTTTGATTATTTAAACCCTTACGCTGTTATTTTATTAATAATTGACTCCCTCTTTAATAGATTTTTTAAAATTAAACTGATACCGTTAGTTTGCTAATATAAAATTATCTTTTTTGTCTAATTTGGATCGATTCCTATATGAATTGAAGTGTATAATTTACATATTATTTTTAGTTAAATTGCAAATACAATTCAATTATACATTTCAATTCATATCACATTTAATTTAAGTTAGACAATAACAAAATAAATTTATATTAACAAACTTATGATATTACTGTTAATAAGAGACTTAATTATTAAAAAAATTAGTGCAAAGCTCAAATCATCAAAATAAAAGTACAAAAGTCATATCGGGAAAAATCGATAAGCACAAGACCAATAGATTACCTAAAATGTATGAGTGGGAGTGAAAATTTAGAGCTGAACTCTAAACACAAAGAATACAATATATGAACAAATATTTTACAGAGAATATGAATTACTATGTCCGCACAAAAGCTAGTTTGGAAAAGTGTAAGCCATTCCTGTGAAACACGATGGGCGTCGGATCAGGTGGGACTTACATATATACATATGATATCCATCTGATCGGACGGCCACACGCATCGTATCTACATGAATGCGTGTGGAGTAGCATTACTTTTTTTGTTAGTTAATCAATAAGATTTAATTAAAAAAATATTATGGAGAGAAATTAAGTGTATGCCTTGAGGTGGAAAATTTGGCAACCTGGGTTATATGATGTCATTGCTAGAGCTTTCTCAAACTGTTTAAGAGCAACTTCATTTTCTTCTAAACTGGTCTGGATGAAGTACCGAGCCCACCAAGATGAGCTCCTCAATTTAGCCTGCAGAGATTTTAAATATAAATGCAGCATTCAATTTTAGAGTACTAGGTTCCGATTATATGAAAAATGATGACAGAAAATTAGGCAACAATTCAAAAAGGTATGCAATCAAAATGAACAGAAACCAAGTTCCAGATATCAAGTATTGTTTTTGACATCACTCTCTCGTATCAGCACGTGACTTATTAACAAGAAATCCAACGAGGACTGTTCCAATGAAGTTTTATATTTTCATTGTGTTCGATCTACAAAAATTCAGTCCGCACTCCACATTTTCTAAACATGCATGGGGGCAATTTGCAATACGTATCCAGAAGCTCTTCTCCATCCCCATATCAGGACTCTTTAAAATCACTTAATTTCATACAGGTACTGAGATCTTGGACAATTAAAGATGACCGCCCTCATGCTTCCTAGAAAGACAAGAAGTTAAATGAGCTTTAAGTTGGCATTTCTCCTCTTATCTACTTCTAACACTTGAAATTTATAACTAAAGTTCTAAACTATTTTTAGATGCTAGCACAAGTCTATGACCCTCAGCAAAAAAGAAAACATGCTCTCTCCCGATGCAAACACTGAAAATCTAGAAAACTGACAGTTATCTACTTATATATATATACACACACTTTTTTCATAAACTTCCTACTGTGGGTCAGATGACAATGAAAATTCAGCATAATCGAAGTAGTTGAGGGCAAGAATCTGTTGACTAGAGCTCTGATTTTATTTAAACATCCTTCTAGCTACATTTCGTACTTATCTGAGGACAGAAATCATACTATGCTATTTTCTGGTAGCACAATAAACAAAAAGGGGAGTTAAGGATGCGAACTATTATGCATTATAATTGAATAACCAAGCATTAATCTTAAAACCATCTCTATCCCATAATTAAGACACTTACTGCTCTTCCAAACTTGGATACTTCTGCGTCTTTAGCTCTGTGCTCACCCAGAAAGCCTGCATGTATAACAATGAAAGACCACTAAGAAGTTAATCCACAAAGCTTTTCATTTTATGGCTTCTAATATTTGACTTTTGTAATATTATTTTGTCTAAGAAGTTAATCCACAAAGCTTTTCATTTTATGGTGATGAAAGCCTAATTTCCAGAATGGAACAAGGCTTTCTCAAAGAACCAAATGATGGAATATATGTTTTTTTTTTTCTGGATTCATAGCGCTCCAACTAAGGTTCAACATACAACCACACAGCCATGGAGACAACATGAGTACCACTAAGCTAAAACTCATTGGTAACAACTATGGCCTTTTAGTTCATGCATAGCATTGGATGTCAGCCCTCGTGCAAGCAAGTGAAAATAAGAAATGCAAAGAAAAATGAAAGGAGAATTAAAACACAAAAGAACTTCTACAAAAGGGGATTAAATGTGTAACTCCCACCAATCTGCAGCTATTTTTAATCAAGATCATTACAAATAAAATACTAGCAAAATTACATCTTTCACTTTACTATTTCAAATTAGCGGCTT
The DNA here is from genome assembly GCA_023653625.1 of Triadica sebifera. Taxonomy (NCBI): domain Eukaryota; kingdom Viridiplantae; phylum Streptophyta; class Magnoliopsida; order Malpighiales; family Euphorbiaceae; genus Triadica; species Triadica sebifera. The sequence continues at coordinate 30,061,862 of CM042899.1, forward strand.
CTGCCAATGTTCCCTTCATAAGGATCATAACATCTTGCAATATCACAAGAATTAGTCATGCAACATAGATAATTTAGATACCAGTGTATAGATCAGTGGTTAGACTCAAGAGTAAGAGACAAATTCGGAAAAAGGTGAAACGAGAATGATCTGAATTGAAGATTTAACAAAAGATTAACTTCTAAAAAGTCAGTATGACCCAAAACAAGCAAAGGAAAATGATTTGTACTAATTTCAGGATTATCATCTAGTTCATGTGACTTCTACAATATGTTTATCACCATCTTTTACTTCAAATCTCTTACTATAATAACTTATAGCCCCAAAAATAGATCTTATCCCATGCTTTCTTCTACATATAAGTGATTGACACGAGAGAGAGAGGGGTTATATTTGAAATCTTCTAAATAGGATTTCAATGAATAGCATTAGTTGCTTTTTGATCTACTCTAACAAAAACTAGAAAAAAAATTTCTGGTAAAAAAACATAAGATTTTAAGCAAGGATAAAATGTGCACATGAAAAATTCTAGTTCATTGACCAGCAGGGACTTCATTTACCTGTAAATATTACAAGACCCCCAGTTGATACTCTAGCCAAATCTGGAAGGGTTCTGTTGAGGTATCTTGGAGACAGGTAATCCAATGCATCTGATACAATTACAAGAGAGAATGATTTTGGCCTGTAAGGAAGAGGGAATTTGATATCAGCAACTCACACAATGCCTTTCCTCACTAATGCTCGGCAGTGACCATCAGCATCCTCAATATCATATGGTTCCACACCCCAGGCTCCAGTTTCATCTTCTTTCCTAAAATTAGAAACCACCAAACAAGTATCTGGGCCAACATGCAAAACTTTATGCATGCTGTCCCCATAGGCCTTCTTCAAAACTGGAACTGCACGGTGAACCTCTGCTGTGCATGAAAATCCACCTGCATATATGGACAACTTATTCTCTCCAAATCACTTATGGCATGTTAGTTAGCTTCCAAAAAACTGCAGAGGAAATAAAATGCTCAATAGATTAAATAATCAACCAAGTTTCAGACCCTTCACTACATTTTCTATAATTATTTTTAGCCATTGTTGCATTTTTAAAGTCTATTTCGCGTTGAGTTTGGAAAAAATGCTTTTGAAGGAAAAAAATTTATTTTGAATTTTTTTGAGTTTTGAAAACTAATTTTTGAGAGAAGTAGGTAAATAGATTTGATAAAAACAGTTTATAAAAAATTTTAAAAATTAGTCAATTAAATCAAAAAAATTCTAAAACTGCTTTTTAGACATACAACAGCGCTTAGACAATTTTCTAGAAGATAACAGTTATAAAAAAGAGTTCTAAAGAAATGAAATTTGAAAAAAAAAAAACCCTCAAAATAAATTTAGAATCAACTAAAATCTAGTGAACCTTGGGCAATAAATAGATAACACTTCTTTATTTTGTTGACCTTATTCTACAATTAAAGACATATGACATCTGTAGAAACATTAACAAGTATATGAATCAAAGCTCCATGCTTTTGACATGAAATTTACACATTACCACGAAATACCATTGCTTTGGTTCCCAAATTTGTTAGGGTTTCATTAATTAGATTAAAAAATTCAGATGACTTAATTGGCCAACTAACCTTGATCAATACACAAGTACCAAATAAATGGACAAGTTCTATGCCTATAAACATGGTTAAACAAGCAGTAAAAAAACTTTTATCTTGAACATCATATCTTGATAAATAGGCAACCTATACAGCACATTGCTTCATTATGCAGAATTAATGCAAAAACAACCCTCAACCATATGCAAAAAATAAAATATGAAGGACTGCTTGACATAGGCTTGCAAGGCCATCAATCTTCCAAAGGGAAGCTCTAAGGAAATTATTATGTGAAATACAAAATCCAAAACAAGATGCTACATGTGAGCACATGCATCAGTACGCCCATACTTAATCACAAATGGTTTTGGTCGCCTCCTACATCATATGGTTCTGGTCAAGAATCCTATAAGGAAAATCTGTTCTGTTTCTTGAATCATCAATCAGCTATCTTTTCTGTTTACTGTTGTGTAATGCTCACTTTGGGCTTTCTGCTTGAATGATTGAATTTGTTTATCCAAATAGAACATTGAAGAAAGGATTTTGAGTACATCAAATGTATTTAAGAGTATGAGAAAGTTAACACTGAATCCGCTTTACCTTCAATTCCACTAAAAGCCCTTATGTTGCCACCGAGTCCTCCTATCAGATGAAGACAGTTCAGTCAATGCATATCTCATAAAATGGAAAGTTTCAATAAATAATTGCACTACGCTAGACCATGACAGCTTCCTATGCAAGTTAAAAAGTAGAAAGATAATTTGCGGCAAGAACTTTAACTACTGAAAATGAGATATAAGAGGTGATTGTACATGTAAATAATGATGTTTGTATTTAGAAAATTTGGATAGAGAATACATTTCTGGTTCCAGTCAAATCTAATTGTTCACTCATCAATGGGCACACTCACTTCTATTAATGCTTCAACCTCTAAAATAACATGTATGCACAAATTTAATTATTGAGGAAGATATAAAGTCAATGTCTTTACTTAGCTAATACAATAGCCAATAGTCGCGCCTAATTTGAAAAGAGCGGAGAAACATATGCAATATGCTAATTAATAACCGGAGCACCAGCCTGAACCTCTGTACAAATAGGCAAAAATAACGAGTGTTCCCTGAAAAGTTTCAAAACAATCAGCAATTCCCTAACTAAATCCAAAGCAACTTAAAATGAACAAATACACACTCAAAAAGCAGTTGAAAAGTTACCAAGACAATTAGCAAAATAGGGAAGTAGGGGGCAGAGCGTGACTTGGAATTGAGGGAGAACAGACCACCTCCACTTCCTGCGCTGTCTCCATGTCGCCGAGATGGATTACCCGGCCTCCGCCACATAAGTGCAAAATTAACCCTACAAAAATCCTACGCCGTTAAAAGCAATCAAGTGAGATTTTTCCATAAATATCTGAACAGTTGTTTATAACAGATTTATAATTTTTTTTTATCAATTATAACAGATTTATATTAGTGCTTGGGTTGGATAAGTGAGCGTAGAAAGTGGAAACCTGTAATTTTGGCACCTGGCAGGCTGACACAGAGAGGAAAGAGGAGAACTAAATCCAAATCAGATCTGAAGATAGTTATGCGAAAAAATGAGAATGTAAACAGGTAATTGGATTAGATTGGGCGCGTTTTTGTCGGCTGAAACACTATTCAGCGCTTCTTGATTGGCTTTGTGTTGGGATCAATTAGCACATTAATTTACACAATAGTTATCCAATGTCAGATGGCAAATGCATAGAATCAATTCAATCGGATTAATTCGATTTTTTTTAAATTATTTTTTTATACTTATTTATAAAATTATTAATGAATTTTTCTGAAAGTAATTGTTGAGACCGGCCTGGATTCAGATAAATGAGCCCAGAGAAAACCTTAATTTGATATTATTGGGTTGTTATATCATGAATCTTTTTAGTTTACAAAAATGTTCAATTTTTTGAAACTCGATTTTGGTAAATTAATAAATATAAAATAAATTTATCAGTTATAACTTAGGTTTATCATTTTTGAATTTATAAATTTATTAGTTATAATTTATAGGTTTATCATTTTGAACTGATTATTTTAAACTTACAGATTCGTCATTTTAAAATTTATTATTTAGAAGTTACATATTCATCATTTATATGCTACATATTCATCGTTTAAAAACTAAAGATTCATCGATTTTAACCTACATGTTCATTTACAATTTGTAACCTCATCATTTACAAATTATCGTTTTGAACTTGTAAGTTTATCATTTTAAAATTATAGGTTCATCATTTTGAAGCTACAGATTCTTCATTTAGAACTTACAAGTTCATCTTCTAGATTTTGTAAATTTATCGTTTATAATTCACTATTTTATCACTTATAGGTTTATCATTCACAGCTTTCGAATTCATCATTTTAAAGCTATAAATTTACCTTTTAAAACTTATAAATTAATAACTTACAGATTTATCATTTATAATTTGTAGATTCATTATTTGCAGGTTTATTATTTTTACTAAATACGTCATCTTTAACTTTCAACAACTCAATTTTTTCTCTTTATATTACTCATTTTTAGTTCAAATATCTTCATTTTTAACTATTTTCTTTTACAAAAAAATCACAATTAAATATTTTTATCTCAAATAATAATAACAATAATTAAAATTTTAAAATTTTTCTCTTTAAAAATAAATTTAAAATATATAAAAAAAATTTATATCTGTGAATAAGAAAAAGAAGGAAAAAAAGAATCAGTTGAAAAATTTTAAAAATACTATAAATGCATAGTTAAAAAAATGAGTCGTATCAATTAATGATACACGAAGTTTTATGCATTCGGATCCATGATATAATTTTTGGAGCATTAGTTATTAAAATTCAAGAATGTCTCATTCTAGAACTCACACATTACTGCTGCGACGTGCATATCAAATTTAAACAAAATGGCATTGAAACAACAATATTGTAATAATATGTGAAGTGTTTTAATACTCCATGTAAAGAATTAAAGGTATGATCCTATTTAAAAACGAATTCCAATTACAAATTAGTCAGACTGGTGGTTTAGCAATATTATAAATGATTCCAAAATTTAAATAAAAAAACACCGTAATGGAGGCCGATTAATGAGTTCGGCATTAATGATAGAATAAGTTGACGGTGAGCTCAATCTGAACTTAATTAATGGGCCACAAGATTGACTCTAATGGCAAGTAAGAAATCTGATGATGACCGAATGAATTGGTGATGAAATATAAAAGCATTGAATATGACACTCTAAACCGCACCCGGAGCGCAAGCATGCGAGAATGCAACTTCAACAACAATTACAAGTAAAAGGACTCAAGCTAAGGATTATCAAGACATTAGAACGATGGAAGTAGCTAATTCCACAAAAAAATTAAAGCCTAAGCAGTAAACGAAATTAAACACTACGAACACTAACTAAGTACATGACAAAATAAATGTTGCGAAAAAGGTCGGAGAGATTATATAGAAGGTGGGCAACCCATGTGTCATGCACTGATTGAATAATGTTATGTCATCGTGCTTGACCAAAATACCCCTCTTAACTTCTCTATTCCAACCTGGGCTGTTGGGCTAGATGATTTTTTGGGCCTAGTCTAATTTATTCAGAGCCCATTCCAAGTGAAGAGCCTTTTGGGCCAGTGTTAACATATCCTTTTGCAGTTGCAAACTTGCAATTAGTAATGCAAAGCGTTTATCATGGCTTGATAAGTCAGTAATTGATACTTGGGTTGGGTTTGAGTAGATACCTGTTAATGGTGATTGTTCAAAAAACAAGAAAAATGCATGTTAATTGTGGTGTAAATAAATTTGCACTAATGCTTAATAACAGAGTATGTACTATAGTGTAAAGTAAAAGCACTCTTTTGCTTGAAAATGAGAGGTACTACGATTTATGTTAGTTGAGAGGGATTTCTAGTCCAATTTTAATTTAGTTTGGTAGAAACTGGTTAGATTAGGTATGTATGAACATTTATGGCAATTGAACAATTTCTACCCGAATTTTTTTGTGTAGATTTCAACTTATGGCACATAGGATGGACATACGCATATGTACGGGTCTCTAAATCTAATAGACCCCTAATACACTTAAATATGCTGCCGTTTTGAAGAAACAGTAACCCCACCCAAACAAATGTCACATTCGCATCCATTTCATAGATATTGCTCCCTCGTTCCACTTGTTTATTGTTTACAAGTTGTCGTCCTTCTCCAATATTCAATTTCCTTTGTCCGCCTTCTCCATTAAACTTAAATTTCTTCCTTTTATATTTTCCATATGATTCCAACATCTGAAATTCAAACAACTCAAATTTACTTGTAAACCTTTCAACATTAATCTTTTTTCTTGCAAAAATTTTATTACTTTTTATTATTATTAATTAATTAAATAATATGTCCACACGAAATTTTTGAAGTGCCAAATGGGGACTAAAATAACAGGGTCCATAATCCATATTTTATTAGGATGGCGTGGTCCAGCTGCTTCCCAATTCTAAATCTCGGAGATCAAACTCCCCATGTGCACCCAAATCCAATACATCCTTTTCAAGAGGATTCTGCGGGCTTCCAAAGCAATTTCAAGAACGGGTATAATCAAATCAACCTTAACATTCTTTCCATACACTAAATATAATGCTAATCTTGCAGAAAAGTAGATTAATGACTTTTAATTTAGTAGCCAGTAGCAGCAATGGAATACTATATAACCTTTCATTTCAATGTCTAGCTATTTGCTAAACATTGAAAGATGATAAACTTGGATTTGTTGGTGAGCAGTTAAATAAGGGTAAAAAGCCAGAGAAGTAGCAAGTTCAGCGAGTTCAAGAAACTTGGACAAGTTAACAAGGAAAGAAGTTTATATAAACTGGGTGCTGTACAAGTGCAGAGCGTCAGCAACCAGCAACAGGAAAAACCAAATCTAAGCCAAGCTCTTTTGGCCACTATAGAAAAAAAAAAAAAAAAACTACATTTACGTCGTGATCAAGTATAGTAAAAAAGGCACCATCTGGAGTTCAGCTATCCTGCCTTGAATATGTAACTAAAATTTCTGTTTCATGTTTGAATGGAAATTTTTCTTTCAAAAAGAATTGAGGCAAAAACTAAAGAATGAAAAAACAGAACAGGAAAAAAAAAAAAAAAAAAAAAAAAGGAAACCTCACATATAATCAAGAGCATTGGCATTATCTAATCTTTCTGTGTCTCCCAACCGCAGGTCATTTTTTCTGTCCAGTTTTTCTCGCATCGGGCAGAAATTGCATAGGGGGTTCTTCGGGGTGTAGGCCAATCAAGAAAAGGAAGCACTCTCAGCCCGGAAATTATCTCCCCATATAAGTTCTTGTTCAGTGATATATTCATACTCAATCTGCATCTCTGTTGCCTGCATTATATCAAGCTTTGCAACCCCTATAAATCCATAACTCTATCCTTTATTCTACCTGCTCCCCTATCAAATCTAAACCAACCAGCAGGAATGAGATTCCTTGAAACAGCAAGAAGTAGAAATGGATCCCCTGAGCAGAGAGGAGACTCCTTGCTGAAGCTGTTAAAAGAAGAAATGCCAATGCCAGCTCCTTTGTATATATCCTATTATGCTTCCTTTTTCGGTACTTTTGATCCTGCAGAAGTTCCTGCTTCATTTCCACAAGATTTGGCTCTGAACCCCCTCTTTGATGCTTTGAATCTTTTTGAGCCAAGGCTACGAGATCACCCTCTGATGAGCGACCAGACTTCTTAGTTACCACCCACTCATAGGCGCTTCCAAGCTGGAATAGACCAGAGATCATGGCATTGAACTTAGTCACTGACATAGTGTTCTCGAATAGAAGATAAGGGACAATGAAGGGGAAGGATTTTGGTGCTGGGATGATATTGAGAAATGACATGGTGGCTGGAATGTAACACACAACCCATGCTGGGAGCTCAGCCTCGGGTACAAACATTGTCATGGGCAAAATTATGCAGAATAGGGTGAAGGAATAAAAGGGTAGAATCAGCTTCCTAAGCAGAAAGAAGAGAAAGATCATATTAAATTTCTTTGATAGGCTAATCTGCAAAGATCCAAAAAGAACAATATTAGCAACTGCAACTAATGCAAATTAGGCAAACATTTTAATCACAACAAAAAGCATTTCAGAAAGTACTTACCTTTGATCTTATGATACTTGGCAAACAGAGCCTAAACAACTGCATGGGTCCAGAGTGCCATCTGTGTTGTTGTTTTCTATATGCTTCATATGATTCAGGCAATTCACACTGGCACTGAATAATAAAGGGACTGATGTTAATCTTATATAAATCAATAATTACTATCAGTGAAGACATTAACTATTCATGAAAATACACGATGAAAGCAATCAATCAGAAAGTAGATATATACCTCAACATCATTCAGGAAGATGAATTTCCACCCTTTAAGATGAGCACGGACAGCAATATCCATGTCCTCAACAGTAGTCCTCTCCAGCCACCCACCAGAATCCTCAAGAGCCTTTATCCTCCACACACCAGCCGTCCCATTGAACCCAAAGAAGTTAAGGAAAACACCATTCACCTGCTGCTCTACTTCAAAATGAAATACTAAGTTAATATTCTGCAACCTTGTTAACAAGTTCTCATCCTTGTTCACAAAGGACCATCTTGCCTGAACTAGTCCTAACTCTTCATTATCCTGTGATACCAAAAGAAAGACCAAATTCAATTCCAACACGTAAACCCTCTTCAACACTATGCGTTTAGATTCATTGTTCTTATTCAGTGTGAGAAAATAAAATTCCTGATAATAACAAAGAATTATTTTCAGATACCTTAAAGTGAGGGACTGTTCTTTTCAGAAAGTCAGGGGTGGGTTGGAAATCAGCATCAAAAATAGCAACAAATTCATAATCTTTGACATAGCTGCAACTCATTGCAGACTTAAGATTACCAGCTTTATACCCTTCTCTGATTACACGATGCCTGTAAACAATGCGGGCACCCTCTTGCTGCCATTTGTTCACCTCCTCTTTAATCAAAAATTGAGCGGTTGGATCATCAGAATCATCTAGAACTTGAATCAAAATTTTCGATTTAGGCCAGTCCAAATTGCAAACAGCAGCAATTGATTGTTGATAAACCTAAAGACATAACAGAAAACAAAAGCCTAACAATTAAAACCAAAATTAAATATGAAACTAAAAACTTAAGCTTTCAACTTAAATTAAACAAGTGACTAAGTAGAATCTAAGTTGAAAATAAGAATATGAATTTACCTCTTTCTCGTTGCACATAGGGATCTGGACAAGAACCATTGGAAAGAAGCCATCTTCGCCGGATTCAAGATCGGCGCCTGCGTCTTGTTTAGGAATAGGCTTTATCTTCTTGAATCGGATCCAGAAGCAGCCCAAGCAGAGAATTAACCTATCCAGACTCTGGATAAGGAAGAGTATAATACACACATTGGCGAGAAATTGCAAAGGGGGAGCGAGATACTCCACGCGAATTAAAACCCACCGAGAATACAAGGAATCGAAAATGTCCTTAAACCCAAATGGCGTCCCTAATAGGTGCTGCAATTGGAGATGAGGAGCACCAAAATGCCAGCCCTTGAAATAAGCAGCCACCTCGAACCCTAAGAGTAATACCGACAGCCATAGAAACACCTTGATGCAGGAGTAGAATCGGGTTTTAACAGTTGGGTTCTCATTTTCCCGGCCGATATCGCCGTCGGGTTCGGTGTCGGTGCGGCCAGAGCGGAGACGACGCTTGATAGCAGAGCCAACGGAGACCAATGCGGAGGCAATGGAGGTTAAACAACCGGCGGCCTTGTGCGCTTTGAGAAGAAGAACCCAGGTGAGCTGCCTAGCGTTTTTGTTACGAGCCTTGTCTCGAGGGTGATGACCCGGTGAGTGGTCGATGAGGAAATCTTCCTCAGATGGACCTTCGAGCTCGACCATTGACCAGTTAGGGTTCTCCATTTTGACGACGACGGGTGTGCCTCTGTGACCCTCCTTAGCCCACCAATCGAACGAGGGTGCCATTGTCGTTAATTTTGCTCTTTTGGGTCTGATCTATAAAAATAAACCAGACTCGCCAACAAAAATGGAAGCGGAAAAGAACAAAATAGGCAATCAAAAATTAACCCAGAAATTATTTCCCTTTTTTTTTCTTTTTTCCTTCTTCCCTTCTTTCTCTGGAGACTCGAAAGGCTAAAACTTTGATATCATTGTCAGATAAAATCACATATTAAGATGAAAGGGAAAGAAAGACGCGTGGATAATGAAGCAGAAGCAACAAAGCAAGGCGTCTCTAAATCATAGTGACAAGAGGATACAACTTATATGGAAGAGATATATTCTTCGCTAGAGAAAATAAAATTTCTATTAGAAAAAAAAAACAGAAAAATGTTGGATAGAGAAGAAGAATAAGAAGAAGAAGGGAGAGAGGTAATGCTATGAGCAGAGAGATAAGTCCAAAAAAGCTCCCATTCTGTTACAGCTTGCAATAAGGGGACGTAATAAGGAGAAAAAAAGAAGTTACAGAGAGAGAGTATGGTGTACAGAGAGATTTAGGAAAGAGATGGTAACAGCTCAACACGTCTTTGATTTTTGATTCTCAACAACAAAAAGAATCAATTATTTTTAAATAAATCAAAATATGTATGTATTCTTATTTCTTATTTGCCCAGGTAGAACTTAAAACAAAACACACACACCACACCACCTTATAAACTTCTAATGTCAATATCAAGAAAACATAACTTAGACCATTTCTTCCTTTTCTGTTCTTCAAACCCAATATTCACCGTAAGGTCCAATGGTAATACAGAAATGGCAAAAAAAGAAAAGAAAATAAATAATCACAGAAATCGACCCTATTCTTTTGGGTTTTCAAATCTGTAATGCAAATTCAGCTCCGACAAAGGCTGTTTCCTTTACCTTTATTTTCTATCCTTACTTGTTTTCCAAAAATTATTACTTAATTAATTGTATATCTAACAAACAGAAACTCGTGCTGTTCATAAGAGAAAACAGTGTCTGTTTTTATTTTTATTATTATTCGTAAAGTTAAATTGTTAATTACAGTTTATGACATTTTTTTTTTGGAAAATTTTCGTTGTGTTTGGATGGCTGATTCATGAAGAATCCATGGCCGTCTCGTTTGGGGAAGTGGAAGTGATCTTAATTTAAAACAAAGATTTAGGACCAGGTCACCTGTTACTGTTAGTGCCGTTAATTTGAAACTAATAAACGGCTCTTTTTCTTTTTCTTTTTCTTTTATTTGTTTATTTTGAACTGGACTGTTATCACGCGCCAATAAAATAAACAACCATTGAACTTCAGTTTAAATTCACAATTAATCAATTAAAAATCTCAATTTAATAAATGAAATTCAATTTGATATTATTTCTATCAATTTTAGTTTAATTGTTTTCTTGATTTATCAAATTAAGTTCAATTAATCAATTTTAATATATTCAATTAGAGTTCAATTATATTAATTAAAATGAATTTTCTCAATTAAATAGGAGTTTAATTGATTAAATTAGTTAAATTAAAATTATTAATTAAATCTAAATTGAAAATCAATAACTTTAATTGGCAAAATTATTAATTACTTTAATTTGCCGAAGCTCCATCTCTTTCTCTTCCATCTTTTCAACCCTTTCTGCCGAGCTTTGGAGATTCCAGCAGCCCCAACTTTCATTTCACTCAATTTGGGTAAAATTGAAATTATTAATTTTGTAAAAATTTTAAATTATAAATCCTAAAAAAATTACCAATAGATATTATACACATTTTGTACAAATAACAGTTCTCTAAAATTTAATTGCGTTAACTTAGTTTAATGATAATTATATTAATTGGTCTGAGTCATGATTGAGGAGGGGATTATCTGGTGAAATCCTGGTGGGTAAAGTCTTTGTTAATATAATTAAATTTTCATAAATTGATCAATTAGATTTTGGGAGCTCCTTTTGTTATTTGACAAGTACTTTTTTCTTTTGCTCCTCTAAATTATTCATTTGCTTTTTAGATCAATTATTCATTTTTTTTTAACAAAAAGAAAATAGCTTAGCTTTCATTATTGAGCAAACATGAAGATCAAATCCAAAGAGGAGAAAATTAGAGTAGAATATAAGTTTTTATTCCCTTATTTTGAACTGTTACATTTAAAAAAATAAAAGTTTTACAGAATTCAACAGAAGTAGAAAATAAAATAGAATAGTATAAAAAATATTTCATTTATATAAAATTAAAGTCAGTAAAAGATTAAATTCTGTTAAATTATTACTTATGAGGAAAAGGTTAAAAAAAAATAAGAAAGAAAACTAAACAAGTTAATCTGCTGCCACCAAATTGCTCAATGATAAACTGATGACAAACAAAGTTCTAAGTAAATTAATTAAAATATAAAAAAATATATCAATAATTGACTAAGGCTAATTGCTCAAATTTAAAGTTCTACATGATAATATAATACGAAAATGATTAATTAAAATAACTTTTGTATTAAAATAATTTTCTTATTTTTTAATTATATATATTTTTAATTATGTATTAAATATAATATCAGAAATTATTTAATTTGGTTTGTCAATCATTCCAAACTTTTTTTTATTTGGTATTGATGATATTATGTGTAACAAATTTTTTTTCCGAAATAGTTATAAGTTGGTCTAGTTATGCAAGACTCTCATACTATAATTATATCTGTATTAATCTAATTATATTTATGTAGATTTAATCCATATATGGATAATTTGGAGCACATATATTTATATTTATGGGGACTTATATTGTTTGTAAAATTTATAACTAAGTCATCCGATCATTAATTTTATACAGATATATATCTATAATCATTTTAAACATTAAACTAGTTCTACACAAATTCACATATTTTTTAACTAATTAATATATATAATCGATATCAAATAAAAAAAAGATTTGAAATATCAGGTAAGAGTAAAATAAAATTAAAACTTCTCATAAGCTATATTTTATATGAAATTGAAAAGTACAATTTTTTTAATGAAAAATGCTCTTAAAATAATATGATTAATGAATAATAATTTAGATAAATTGAAAAATTAAATACATATTATTAAAAATTAATATGAATAATAATCGAATCACAGGACGCATGCAAATTGTCAGCTTTACTCAAATCAGTTAATTTTCCCGCTTGATACAAACAGCCGCGGAATCATGAGAATTGAGACATTTGAGTCGAAGACATAATTGGTGTTTCACACGCTCTATTGCGAGCAAGTGCGCATCTGAAGAGCACTTTATTTTGAGATGAGAATTAATAAATTAGCGAATTGTCTAAATTACCCTCCAACTCTCATAGTCCACCGACAACTTTAAGTCAATTTGATTATTTGAGATTAATTTACTGCTAATTGGAAGAGGATAATTTTGGAATATTCTCTATCACCGGATAAGGCAGTAATAATGATCTTACGGTGATACTCTCGATATTATATCCGCCAAAATTGTAATATCTCAATCAAATTTGATTATATATATATATATATATATATATTACTTTTCTATTATTAAAAAATTAAAAATAAAATAAAATTCAAACTAATTAAATATTTAAAAATTTTAAAAATTACAAATAATCTATTATAAATTATTAAAAAATTAAATAAAACAAGTAAAATAAAACATAAATTTTAATTCAACACATTTAAATTAAAATAATTTACTAAATAGTTCAAAAAGAATATTAAAATAATAAATTAAATATTATTAATAAAAAAATTGTGTGTTTAAATTTTTATTATATTTCTAATCATTAATCTATAAAAATAGATAAAAAATTATTTATTATATTATTATATTTAATATATTATATAATATATATATTAAATATAGTCAGATTTATCAAATTCTACCATCTAAACCAATAATAAATTTAAATATTATTATTGAAATTGACTGTAAAATTCGAATAAAATTATTCATTAAAATTTAAACCACTCCAAATAAATATGGGTATTCGTAAGCCGCCCCTACACTACACGTCTACATCTCAAAAACCTATCAACGGTTATAATCTGTTTCAGGCCTAGCGTCAGCACCGGGATTCATGCAGCTGAAAGTAATAAACTATATCTCTAGGCACGTGAAAGAAGATTACATTTCGAAATTCGAAAATAATTAAATAGAAAAAAACACAGAGGATAATAAAAAGACACTGCAAAAAGTGAGACCTTGGGACATTAAGCTGGAATGGATAAGGGGTAAATGTGACATTTCCTGTCAATTTTGTTTTAAACCAGGTCACTATAAATTATAATTAATTATTAGCAATAATATTCACATTTGTATTTTTTTTAAAATACAGATAAATAATTTCTACCTTTTAATTTTATCAATAATATATTTTTTCAGTTAACTATTTTGTTACTTTATATACCGAAACTCCTAACATTTAATAATATTTACATTTGTATTTTAGTTTTTAAAATCAATAATAAAATTATTACATTTAATTCCATAAAGAACAGAGTCATTTCAAGTTTCAAAAAAAAAAAGAACAAAGTCATTCCATTAAAAATTATTTAAAAAATTATTACTCAATACTCCTTTCAAATGATCAAACACTGAATAATAATTTAAAATTTTTAAACTATTATTATTACCTTTAGGCATTTGCCTTTAAGTCATTAAGTGTCGTATTCTATTATTTAATTATATTTTACTATATTTAATAGATAAAATTGAAATTTATATATTATATTTTTTTTATAAATTCTATAATTCAAACTCCTTAAACAAAATTATACACTAATTATATATAAAATTAGACTTTTTTCTTAATCAAATTAAATTATTTTTATAGAAGCCTTCAGAAAACTTATTTACGATAATAAAATTAATATTAAATAATTGTTTTATTTGATACAATTTAGAAAATATTAATTTTTAGATTTTAATAATTAATTGTACAAGAAAAAGTGTAAGTAGGAGGTTTTTTCAAAAAAATAAAAAGGTGTAAGTGGCTGGTGTAGAAAGGAATTTACAATGGGAAACCGCACGTGACAGCAAAGAAGGTGAGATGAAATAACCACACGTTGGGAGATGCTGGTCAAATATACGAGGTTGAACTGTAAAACATATTTATTAGAGGAATAATCTAATACTTAATTGTGAAAAAAAGAAAGATAAATTTTTAAAAATAATTTTCATTTTTTTATATTTTTAAATTTTTTTATCAATTAATTAGAAAATAAATATTAAAAAGTCAAAAAAATAGTGAGAATTATTAATATTTTACTAATTATTATTGAAGGGTAATATTCAAATTATATATATATATATATATATATATATATATATATATATATATATATATATAAAATCCAATAAAATAAAATAGAAACAAAGTGGGTGGCACTGGCATGAGCATAGCAGGCGGCTGTGTATCGGTGTTTGTCGTGTTCTCAAATAAAGTATTAAGCGCAATCTCCGCTGCACTTTTTTCTCGTAACAATTTTTCCTGTTTTAATATATATATATATATATATATTTTTTCCTTACTTATTTAATTTTAACTAAATAATTATTATATCTTTTTATTTATTTTAACTAACAAAATTTTTTTTCTTGATTTTTCTATATAAATAAATATAAATATTATCAACACATAGTTGATTGAGGTAGTTTGACTTTTTTAAAAAGAAAAAAAAAGTAAGAAAATAAAATAAAATATGTGGGTAATATAAGAGCTTTTTTTCTCTTTAAAAAAAGTTTCAAAATTCAAATTTTTTTTGTAGAAAAAAAATGTGTTATGAGAGTTCTAGTTCATAATAGTTTAACAGTTAGTTCAAACTGAATTAGTTGAAATTCGTAAATTTTTGTACATAAACATATTGATAATAAAAAAAAATAAAAATTTAAAAAATATTTAATATCATCGAAAATAATATTATACAAGGAATTAAGCTTGCAATGCATGTAGAAAATCATTACTATTAAACTGGTTAACAATATAAGAGCAGCAAATTAAATTGCAAAATGATGTGATAACATTAGCAAGTTTGCAATATATAAAAGTGGAAAGAGAATTAAAAAATTTAGTGGGTGTCATTTTTATTATTTTATAATAAATTTAAATAAAATAAATAAATAACATATTTTATATTAATTAATATTCAATTAAAAATTAAAATAATTAATTAAGTAGATAGATTAATATAAAATATAAAAAGTTAATATAATTAATAATATTAATTTAATTTCATATTTTAATTACAAAATTAATAATAATAATAATAATAACAAACCACAAAAATAAACTACAAAGTTGAATTTTTAGTGTTGGATTTTATTTAAGTTTTATTATAATTTTTCATGTAATTTTTTCATAAATGAAATATTGTGTGCTTCATTTAATTTTTATTAAGTTTCAAAAATAATTTTTTATGCAATTTCTTAATTTTAATATTTATTAATTATAACAATAAAATCCAATTATTTGACAATTAAAAAAATATAAAATTTTAATTGTTAATAATAAATATCATATATTAAAATATTAATTGGGTTCTATAAATTGAAATTTATATTAATTACAAGGATACAAATGCATTTAAAAATATAATTAAAATTTTGCTGATATAATAGTGAGAACTATATTTTGCAATTGCATAAATATGGATGCTCTACCTAATAGTACTGTCGAAATTAAAATTATATAAATTACTAGATTTTTTACTCCAATAATAACAATAATAATATTGACCCTAGAAATAAATCCAAAGTAAAATATAATAAATATATAGTTTGTTGATCCAGTACTAACACCAAACATGTAAATGGATTAATTTTGTAGATTGCATCAAGAACAAACTCCTGTAGCTGCTGTCTGCGAGGATTGTGATAAACAATTAAAGGATATCTTGAGACTAGAAGATTTAACAAGCACAAAATAACAGCTGATGGATCAGGAAATTGGAAAATAAAATTGGTACAAGAAAGGAAATTAAATACTGGGTTTTAATATGGGAAATGGGTATGTATTCTATTAATGAATGTATACAGTACAAAATACAAATGAGTGAATCCTTTTTAGAGTTCACATATATTTACAATTCCTAAAAGAACAAAATCATATATCTACAATTAATCATATTCTAATTAAATGCAAATAAATAATATATCTGTTTTATCCTTATCGGACACAAATCTTAACTAAAATTAAACTCATAATTTGCCTTTAATTAATACACCGATTATGGACCTATAAAGCTAAAGCTCCGCCAAGTCCACTTGCCCTTATGTCAGCAAATTATTAATAATATGGTCAAATAAATAAGAAAGGTCACAAAGAGAGTGGAAAGATGGGACATTTTTTAAGTAGACAAATGGTGTGTAGTTTTTGGATGATTAGTAGGGAGAGAGAGTTTGAGATTGGTGTTTTAATTTTAAAATTTTTTAAATGTATTTCAAGAAAAAAAAATATATAATTATCTATTTTTCTTGTTTTCAAAATTAAAAAAAAAATCCAAACGGGACTTAAGATTCATATGATTGCTTTTACTATTTCTTATTTATTTATTTTTTTACAATTTATTTTGGCAAGGAAAATTGTAGAAGTTTCTTGTGAAAATAATTATAAGATGTAGTAGGGCCCTTTGTTGTAATTTGGTGATACGTGTTATGATTAGATGAAGATAGGTTAGGTAGGAAAGAGTAGAAGACAGTAGATGGGGGCATGTCTTATTCTTCAATATCTATAATTAATCTCTAAAGAACGTAATGCCCTTAACAAGTGTACAAAGTTAGTTAAAATTTTTAAAACTCTAATTATGGCTAATTAACTCAATTTGCCAAGCATAAGTGAAATAATTAGTGATAATGGCCCACGTAATGACACTTCGCCGACGCTATACAGCTAGTAAATATTCGAATCTCAAAGCTTGTCAAATTATATTATGAACCAATTATTTTTTAAATTCAAAATGGTCTTTGTTCTTTTCTATATATGTGTATTAATTGAGCTGGATTTTCAATTAAAAATAATTAATTAAAACATTCAAAGAAAAGGAAGGAAAAATTATAAAATTATAAAAATTACATTTAACATTGACAAATGATAGTGGTCATCGGTACTATTAATAATGGTGATGAGTGGGACTCCATGGAAGGACAATATATATATATATATATATATATATATATATATAAAGTGATCTCTTCTCTTATTATTATTATTATTATTATTATTATTATTTGTTATTGTTCCCTTTTTAAGTCTTTTGTTTTATTTATTTATTTATTTATTTATTTTCTCTTTCCGTATTTATGACCCAATGACACATTATAAACGCGCACCTCTTGACTCTTGAAGGTTGCGAATGTGGTATCGTACGCTTTGCATGTTTTGCTTCTTATCTTAATTTATGCTCCAACATTGCAATTTATGAACTTTAAATTGTTGGATAAATTTTTATATAATTATATTCTTGTCATTGAAATTTTTGAGTATTAATTTAAAGTAAAAAATAATTTAGAGATTGACACATTCTAATTATAAATATTGAAATCATTGATGTAAATATAAATATATTAAGTCAGGAACGGATCTAAAATTTATTTTCAATGAAGGCAAACTTAATTTAATAAATAATAAATTAAATATATAAAAACAATCGATGTATAGAAAAAATATAAAATTCTAAGGATTCATATATATTTTAGCAAAAAAAATACTCAATATTCATAATGATATAACAATATGGATTTTGAATTATTACAATTGTTCTTTTCAAGTACTTATATTTGATATTTTTCCATGATTTTTTTTATTATTACTAATACAGTCTCACTTCTATTATAATTGTCAAATTCCATGAGATTAATTCATCAAAAACTTATTTTATTTTAATTTTATCAAATTACTCAATTAATTCAATTAACATTTGTTTAATTCCATTAATTAAATTTCTTCCAATTTTTGTCAAATTTCTCACTATTTAAATTTAAGAAATGTACAAACTTATCAAAATCTTTAAAAAAAAAAACTAAATTAGAAGAAGAATTTCACTCACTTAATCATAAATTTCATATTTGACCGAACCACTTAATTTATTAGTCTCTCTCTTCATTCATTCATTCTTCTTTTTTTTTGCACCCGATTTCTGCTCTGTAATATCCATAATTAGGGCATATAAATTATATTATTGGTTAGTGAGAGTTGGAGATTAAGTAAAGTTTTGGAAGTTGGGTGTTGCTGAATTAGATGTTTCACGCTTGTGACAATGAGTGTCACGGTTGTGAATATCAGGTTTTAGTTGAAAGCTACGATAAGGTTATTCACGACTGTGAATGAGTGGTTCACGTCCGTGATAGAGGAGTCACAGCCATGAAACTTGGACAGACAAAACAGGCGAGACAATCATGTTTTTCTCTCTAATATTCCCTTTAAATCCGCTTTCATACCCCTATAACCAACCTAACATGTCATATCTTCATCTCATTCACCACCAGAAACATTTATCCTTCATTAATTAAGTTTTGAAGAGCAATTTTTGAGAGAGTAAATTGAGAGAGAAAAGTGAGAAAGAGAGCTTATGAACTTGAGGGTAAAAAGTAAGTTTTTGAGTTTTTTTGGGTTTTAGTCGATTTTCAGAAACTAAAAAAATATTTGTCATCTTGCTAGGATTTTGAGAAAGAGCTGTAAGTTCATCCCAAGAAATGGAACAAGCTTGAAGAGTTAGAGTAGTGACTTCCTTTATCCTAGGTATAAGATTTGTACATAAAAACACCAAAGACTTTTATTTTCATGTTTATGTGTTAATTGTCTTAGATATATGATATAAATTATCAGTGAATAGATAAATGTTATAATGTGAGTTGATATGCATAATGAGAAGATATATGTAAACATGTTAGATTGTGGTATTAAATGAATTAATTTGGTTAATGTGGATTATTAGAAAATATATATTTGTGATAAATGGCTAAAATGCATGCTGGAGTGTTGATATGGGGACTGACATTGGTCAACTGTAGAGAATATTATATATGAGTATGACATAAAGTTGTGATGCTCTGTTTTCTGTAAAAAATTTTAGATTCATGCCCGTGATCAGAGGATTCATGGGTGTGAATGTCGTGAAAATGAATTTTATTACTGAATAGACTCGTTCATGGGAAGTTTCACGGTTTGCTTCACACTTGTGAATGAGTGATCACGGTCATGAATATATGCTGATTCATAGGTCGAATAATGATTTGGTTCACGAGTAAACTACCCGTGAAATAGTGTTTCACAAGCGCGAATCTGCTTAATTTGAAAATCTTATATACTTGCATATGAATCAAGATTGATTTGTTATGAGGTGAAGTACCTCTATTATATGATAATATATACTATGATAATACATATTGTAAATGTGATTATGAAATATCGCGGTAGATTTATATGAAATATAGAAAAATTGATAATTTGGAAATATATATGGTACATGTTGTGAAACAGTTAAGTCCAATACTCTAACTAAAACTAGAGTTAGGATAAATGACATGTCATTGAGAGAAATTCGGTATTGAGTGACCTAGGTTAATTATATATTTGAAGATCCAAAGTTTAGCAATAAGAGTTTTCTCAGTGGATTATATTTTAAGGTCCAGAGGTAAGCAATGATAGTGTTCTCGGTAGGTTATATTTGAAGGCCCAGAGGTAAACAATAAAAGCTTCCTTAGTGGGTTAAGTTACTCATATCCATTTTATTATAGTTATGAGTAAAGGGAGAAAAAATGTAAGATAAATGATTTTATTTATGTATAATATATACTTGTATGTATTCTATGGGGTATTTGGTATGCATTGTACGATGTATGTTGGATGCATAAGAGTATAATGATATGTCATATAAAGTATGAAATGATGCATGTGTAGGCTTTGAGGTAAGTTGTCATGGTAGGTTGTTAAGTATATCATGCATATTATATATATTTTATTGTATGTCTTGCGCGTTGTTATATACCATTAGATACAAATTACTTAGCGTATGAATTTTCCATACGCAGGATTGTAGGTTAGGTTTGGAGCGACAAAAGAGAACGTCTAGTGATCAGAGTTAAAAGAATATACTTGGGTGAGTGATACAATCATTGTATATTTTTTGTTATTTTATTGGGATTGTGTAGTTATAGATTTATATATTTTTATGTCAGAGATATGTAATTTTGTAATTACTCGTTTATAAAATCTTGGATTTGTGTATGCCCGTACGAGATTATATTTAAACTTTCATTATTTTGAGCTTTATTTCAAGCCATTAAAAATATTTTTATTTTGCTTTAAATCATTATGATCATGGTGCATCAAAAATTTAAAATTTATAGAGTTTTAAAATCACGTGCATTGTAAAATCATTTGATATAATTAAATTTATTCTTAATTATATTAGAGGGTGTTACATGCTGCTTTATATATAGATTAAGTTTTCATCTTTACTATGTATTTTGACCATGTTTTAGTGCAGAAAAAGGATTTTGTTTGTTTTGAGTTAAGGTAGGAGTGGAGGTAATGGCAGTGGAGGAAAGCTAATAAAGAAGATGAAGTTGACTTTTATATTTGTATTAAATATTAGTTTAATATTTGTTAATGAAAAAAATGTTGATTGTTTGAGATTGTAAATAAAATATTAAATTAAATAAAAAAGACCAAAAATTAATTTATCTCTTTATATTTTTTAATAATTTACTACATAAAATATATAAAATTAAATTTTATTTTTTCAAGTTGGGGCAAAATACTATATATATATATATATATATATATATAAATTTATAAGAATTAAAGAGGTATTAGAAAATATTTTAGGAGTTAATAGGATTGGAGTCATTCTGGAGCCGTCCCTGTATTAAGTCATTGTGATTATAATTAAAATATATCATTGAAATTGTAATTTTAATTGTGTTAAAAAAATATATTTTATTATAACTTTTATATTTACAACAAAAGAATCGTTTTTTAATAATAGGCTAGTAATATTGGTTTCACAAATAAATGAGTACATGATTGTTGAAATAGTATTATTTTGTGCATTTTTTTTAACAAAGTGATAAAGTAAGAATATCTTAATATATAGCGTACCATATTTGCTTACCAACACATTTTCGTCTTCTTGACCACATAAATTGAAGTTTTGATTGGCATTTTTAACAACCTAACACGTGATTTGTCGTTGCCTTTGTTTGATTAATTCCATATGGCAGCTTTGAGGAGAGTTGCCATCCAATCTTATAAATTAGTTTTCAATGGGACAATTTCATTTAGTTAACATATATATACACACTACGAGTAATGTCTTTTGCTTTTCAAATTTTATAAGAATTTTATTTATTTTTTCATAATAAAATTTACTTTCTCATTTTTTTTTCTGTCACTAATTAATTTAAGATCACAAAACTCTCCATTATGAAATTGAGATTCAATTCAAGGGCATGATAAATTCAATTACAAATTACTGTATGATTTCTTCATTTGTTCGTAAAAACATATATTTTTTTTTCTTTTTCCATCATGTATAAGTATAATCTATAAATTTCGTGTCGGTGCCACGTTTTATAAATTGAAATAATTTCCAACCAGAAGTGTGTAACCAAGACCAACTAACCAATGTGCTCCATGTACATCTCTCACAAAATAAATAAATACAAATCTTTTAGCGCAATCATTGGCATATGGCACTCCCTTCTTGAAAGGTGATGGCTTGAGGGCAATGGGTTATGGACCACTATTATTTAGAAAATTTCAAAAATTATATTATATGAAAAAGAAATAATAATTTTATAAGAAATATGTACAGTCTGCATGTTGGCACCGAATAAGAACCCAAAATAAATACAACACAAGCTAAAGCTATATATAGTAAAGGTTTTATTATTCTTGAACTCACTTTGTGAAGAAATCTATTCTATGGCTGAATTTGTCAATCTTACGATTAGTGTTTACTTATTTTGGCATGAATTGTGTTTTTAGGCAAAAAAAAACAAGTTCCATTTTCATTTTCATTTTCTTCTTCCATTTTTCATCTTTTGAAAGAAGTATGGGTAAGTTAACAATTGACACTCTGCATTATATAGAACAAATTCTTGAATTCTCATATGATTTCTGGCGAATGGCAGCGCTGCATTATATGTACTTAGATAATTATTTTAACACTTATTAACAACAAATCCCTCTTATCCCACAATCTCCTCCTTTCCTGAAAAACCAACACCCCGGCCCAGATTCAGCAACAGGTCTATTATGTCACATTCGAGGTTGAAGCAATAACAACTAAACAACTGGTCTAACAATATCTAGCAAGTTGATATAATATAATAGAATCGTATATGTATTCATAAGTATAATTCTAACACGTAGGAATGTTTGGGAAAAAGGAAAAGATAAAAAAAAATTAAAAGTTTTTACAATCACTTCGGATTTTCTAAAAGAATCTCAAGGAGAAGGAAATGCAAGAGAATGAGTGATATATTCTTATATATCTACAATTGTTCTTATTTCATATTCATATACTTTCATTTACAACAAGAAAAATAAAATTTCAACAGGAGGATGAGATAAGAAATTGATTTGGAGGAAGAATATATACATATATATAGGGCTTTTCTAACACATAAAGCAAGAAGCCAAAAATGCTCCAACATATCAACACACTTGTAATTGTAAACAATAAGAAATACTGAAACTTTATTCGAATTAATTTACGTCAAAACTTTTGCAAATATAAGTTATCAACATAAACATGAAAATTGTAAAACATTTTCGTTTAATTATTAGCATAAAACGTTGAGTCTAAATTTTCTTTCGCGATATTAGGATAATTTGTATTACTCTATATTAGCCTGGTAAATTCGAAAATTAATTTTAAAATATTTTCAGCATAATGATATCCTAATTCATAATGAAATTTGTTGCCAACGGAAATAATCTTGTTGAATGCTATTTGGGGGAATCCTATCAAGTAACTGTCAGTGTTATTCACAAGTAGAGGACCTGAGCAGTTTCTGGGTTCAGCTGGATGAATTAAAAAAATCGTCTTAAGATGACAAAATGTCATAAGAGTGTAAGTAACCCAGATGGGAGGAGCAACTGCCAGCAGTTCCCAGATAATGTAAAATTTCCTGAGAAGTATCACAACCAGGAAAACTTTGACATTCCAGTTACCTGCTTTGATGTAAGAGAACGGTTAGCGTAACAATCAAATGAGCAACACTTTCCATACAAGAAGGCTCCGGTTTTGTTGGCTTCATTTGCTTAGAACGCTCCCCTTGAATAGGATACAGTAAGAATAGGATATTATCCTCTCCCATCTTTTGTCAGCTTCCAACTCCGTTGTCAAAGCTGAAGATGCTGTAAATATCACTACAGATGGCTGCTGTGCTGGATGAGACAGCCAATAGTATCATTATCCATGATTTTAGTCTGTCATTCTTTGTTGCAATACCGTGGGTGTCTCTGAAAGCGAACACAAAACATCGAATAAGTATTGTTAATACAGCACATATAAGTTGAAAAGTATTGCTCAAGTTTGTGCTGCCAGGGTTCTGTGTACTGAGTGTATATGCAGGCGCGCAAACCAAAGATTTGAAATGCTGATTTAATTTGCATTTGCATTCCTGTTTCAGAAAACTATGGTGTCTTAGGTAGATGTTTCAAATAAGTACAGCTAAGACCCCTGGCAGGCATTGCAAGGCTGTCGTGCTGTGTATCTGACACCTAAAAGTATTGAACAAGCTTTCGCCAATATAAATCATAACTCTATCAATTGTGGTTCGCACAGAGCTATACTTGGGTTTATATTGTAGTACTACGTTGAGGATCATCATTCTGTTGCAACAGCATAAGCTACAACTTTATGAATTGCGTGCTTCATTCAGCCCAATCCATAGTTTTATAATCTAATAAAGTTATCTTCCGTAGACAACAGCTTATTTAAGGAAAGGAAATATAGATTATCATCATTTCTTCGAGACAGCACTTGACTTCCACAAGCTAGTTGGTATCCTTTTCTCCTATATGGCGACCTATTAATATGAATCTTGATTCTTGTCAAACAACTAGATAAAAAGGAGAATGCCTAAAGATCTGTTAGTCATAAACATAACTAAAATATTGTCAGGGATAATATGTTAGTGATTTTCATACTGACAATAGCTGGTTGTGATGGCAGAAAATACTTCCAAGTTAGTTTCTTACTTGAGAGCAATGGCGGCAGGAAAGATGAAACCAACAGAAATAGCAGCTGTGGCTCCAGTAAATTGGAATGCATCCCAAATGTCAGGCACAAAATTGGCTCCCATGAAAATAAATCCCATCAGGGCTACAGTTATTGAGAAGAATCTCCTGTCGTCGTATAGAATGGGAACAGCATATGGAAAGAGTAGACCATCCAAGTTGAGGCGTAGGGAGAAAAACACAATTGGAAAAACAAGCATCAGGTGGATGCCATAGCTAATCCTAACCACATCATCAACCAGTGAGCTATATGGGATTCCAAGATCACCATCAAAATTGGCAAGCACATCATCTTGTGTTTGATCACCAAAAAGAAGAACTCCAAAGAAACTGGTAGCAATATAGACAGAAGAGCATATTGTGAGGGATGTATGCACTATTGATTTCATCTGGCCAGGGTCTTTCAGTTCATTCTCTATAGGGTGAACTGCAATATATATTCAAAGAAGCAAATAGCCAACTGGTTAGTGGGAGCAAGCAATCACGTTCATAATGTGCCAATATATAGGAGAACATTGTTTTGGTATGGATTTCATAAACAACAACAGCGTTGTGTCAATCAAAGCCTTAATGATGCCTATCAGAACTAGCCATCCTGGAGGAGTTAGCTGAGTTTGCACACAGTAAACTGTAATCAATTTTGAGTAAAAGTTACCTGAGCATAAACTTAATGAAGAAGACCTTCCCCACACAATAATAGAAAGACCCATATGAAACAGTGTTTTTCATATGAATTCTACGATATTAACTTGAATTAATTAACTTTTTTAGCGAAGTTGAAGAACAAGAAAATCTAAACATTGAAGTACAATCAGTTGATAATATTCAGAACTTGGACAAACATCGGTAACTGCTCAGGATGTTATGATGGACTAAGGACAAACAAATCCAAATTCCATAACTTACTGTTGTGGTGGCATATATAAGCAGTGACCAAAACAGGTACAGTTGTAAAAAGCTTCCAAAAAGATGCCTGATCAACGAGTTCAGGCATAATACGAGGCATTCTGATGCTTCCTTCCATTAATTTGATCATCGTGACTCCTGCAGTGATTACCACAAACACAATAGCAAGCCCCATTGACAACGCTGATGTGTATCTCAATGAATCTAACAACATCAGGTAGATAGAAATTAGGAAGTTGATCATCACTTGTTAAAGTTGTTATGCTAAATAATAAAAATGGCTAAAAGAGGTAAATTACTTTCACTTAACACAGGCCACAAAGCCTATAAACATAGAATTAGAAAGCGAGCAAAAAACCCATGCACAAATACACCTTGCGAAATAAAGAAATTTGAAAAAATGGTATTCTTTAAGGAAGCAAGTTGTTTTGATACTTGTGAGAACATTGATTCCATACATATTATGCTTTTGAGCAAAGGTGAAGGGGAAAAATCATTTCAAATTTACATATAAATATTTTTACAACTAGAACTGACTGAACCGTGAGAAGATAAGCTTACCAACGCGCTTGAACGAAATAAGAGGAGCGAATACAAGAAGCGAGGTAAGCAGCAGCAAGAAGAAGCGTGAAGTCCACCAATGTTGACCGAACCATTCTTCCATAATACCAGAATGGTGGACCCCATCCGACCATGTCCCTACTAACACATCACCTGCAAGCCAAAAGAATTTCAAATTAAACGTCGATACTATGTTGATCACCAACCATACGATCAAAATCAAAAGGCATTTATAGAAATTAAACGACAGCCCATCACTAACCACACGCTCTTATAAACATTCGACAAAGCTTTCCATCGGACCAAGCTTAACAGTTGATGGGAACAATGGAAAATTAATAAAATATAACATCTGTTCTTAGCAAATTTTATGCTAAATATTTATTAAAACTAATACCGGATAATTTTGTAATAAGAACGAGTACTGTACCGATGATGATCATATAGACAATAAGCATGCCGAGATTATTGATGACAATGCAGACTTGAAGGAGGGTCCGGCCAGGCCCACCAAACGCGTCGGAAACAACGCCGGAGTACGTGGCCGACTTGGAAACTTTACCAATTCCTAAGATCATGTCGATTGACGACTCTGTTAACATGGCTCCCAATACGATCATCATCAGACCTGGAATTAGGCCCAGTTGCTTCACGGTGGCCGGAAGCGCCATGATTCCGGCACCAACGATGGTGGTGGAGAGGTTGAAAACGGCGCCAGAGAAAGACGCGCCATCGAAGCCGACCTCGAGAGGCTCGTAGTCGTCGTGCTTTTGAGGCAGGAGAGGGCTCTTAGGATTCCGGCGCAATTTTCGGTCGTTGGTAGGCATAACGGTCATCTTGATACAGTTGGTCGTTGGAGCGTGCCTTGGCGAAGAAACAAGAGCGTTGTGACTAGTGGGAGACGGAATTTTATAAAAAATGTAGCGAGGACGTTAACTTTCACGCGGGAATCGACGTGGAGGTCAAGGTTATTACTTATTACAATGGAGAAAGGCAGAAAGCAAATCAGAAAATGACACGTGCAACTCGAAGACACAGCTTGGCTTAGATGGAGGTTAAAATGTGAGCGTCCTTTAGACGGCCGTCGCAGACAGTGAGACAGATAAAGCGTGAAACTTTTCACCTCAGGGAGAGAGCAAATTGGGACAGGACGCCCACTCCAACCCCAGGCCCCTTTCTTTTGTTTTTATTTTTACTCTTTCCAGAAAGGTTATAATACATGCTTAGCTGCAGGTCAACGGTTGGATTTTCTTGAAAGAATTTGAGTACATGCCATAGAAAATTATTAATATGAATATATGTCATTTAATCACTTGCTAAGGTAAAAAAAAAAAATTATAAACAGAATTTAAATAAGACTTATACATTTTTTCTTCTATATAAAAAAATATTTCCTCAGGCGATCTTGTCCTTTATTTCCATTAAAGTTCTAAGTAACACACCCATATTAGCCAGAAGTCCAGCTATTGGACCCCCTTGCCAAAGCTTTGCTTCATGAAAGTATGATACAGAACTATGCTTTTCAACTTACACAATTTTATCTGAAAACCCCGGTT
Organism: Triadica sebifera; assembly: GCA_023653625.1. Classification (NCBI taxonomy): domain Eukaryota; kingdom Viridiplantae; phylum Streptophyta; class Magnoliopsida; order Malpighiales; family Euphorbiaceae; genus Triadica; species Triadica sebifera. The sequence continues at coordinate 30,089,750 of CM042899.1, forward strand.
ATCTGGCTTTTATTAAAGTTTGTTATAGTTTGGATGGGATTGAAACAAAATGAGTGTATTACTCACCTCTGATGCACAGCATAAATGATCCGATTTTAAGGCACTCGTATCTGTAGAATGTAGCAAAATAAATGTTTGGGTGTAGGACGGCTGGGTTTGGGCCTCCTAGAGTGGGCACCACTACTCTGGAGGGCCATTTTGAAGCTGGATATAGACTTAGCTGCAAGGTCTCTTGGGAGGGTTGGAGGCATTTAACGTGAGAAGCCCAAGCTTCATCTCTGGCATCGGATTTTGTGGACCTGGGCACAGTTGAAATGTTGTAGAAGGCCGAGAAAAAAGTTAATATGAACTACTTCCAGCAACTAGAAAACAATATTTAAGCATTGTAACCTAGCGCTAGACACCTCTAATAGGGAATTTACTCAGCTAAAACTGATGCTCTTAACCTAATATTTTTGTCTCTGATTGACCATTTCAAGACATCGAAGCAGAGATTTAAAGAGCTTGTCATACACGCCATATTGTCACTCATCCAACATATCCTTTCCAGATATTAGACAAAACGAAATATTACCAGATTAGCAGAGTACACGACTTTTAAATCGCATCGACATCAAAAATTTACAGACGTGAAACTTGCAAAGACTCGTGTCAACTGTTCAGTCACCAAGCACCACCTTAACGTTTTCTCTTTCTTTTGGTATCTCTGCTTGTACGACTCTTTGGGTCCGGATCTGGTTGTGAAGCTAGCAACTTGGCACCCACAGCGGAACTCCACAAGGCCCTTTCTACATCGGACGGTGTGAAGAAATCCACATTTGAACTTAATTCCTGAGATTTTTCACAGAGAAAAATAAATAAATAAAATGTCAGTATAGTGAGAGCCTAAGAGGAACTTTAATTACCTATACTATTCATTTGATAGAAAATAAGCATTCAAGCAAAAGGAAGAAAATTAAATCTTTGCAAGTATAGATATTCTATATGGTATTATTACTCCATTAAATTGAAATGCATATCTGTTCAATATGGCAATCAAGCTATAGGTCATCCATCATCTCTAAGATGCACTCCACAAGTTTTGATAGATTGACTGCACGTTATACATTAAATCATCAAGATTATAACCATGACAAGTTGCAAAGTACCAAGCTTTTGCTTTCTAGTAGCATTTTATCAACTATCATGAGGAAAAGAAGACTCACCAATTAAATGTTTAGAGCTACGATTTCTTATATAATGATAACTTAGGCATTTAACTTAATTTCCATAATATTACTGTCTCCAAAAATGTGACTCGTTTCCATCTCATAAATTTAGAAGAAGCACCCCCAGCAGAATCTGCAATAGTTTGTGAACCCCTGCCAAAATTTCTCTGGCTTAGCTAGGCACCTGGGAATTTCAATGGACCCCTCAAAAACATCATTCACATCTTTACGCAGATCTCTTATATTCTAAATGATCAATTATTCCCCAGTAACATCTTTGACCAATTTAGAAGCACATCACCCATGTGGTGCATTCAATCACATATGATCAAAGAGCGGACTCTCAATGGGCACTTTCTAAGTTTTGTATTCTGCTGCTATTTATTTTCTTCCATTTTTGAATGAATAGTACTCCATCATATAAAAATCTATTACCTAATCACCAACCTGATTCATATGTAGAACTTCTTTGGGATAATATCTAAACAATTAGTCTCTTATGAATGTGCCCAGTACTCTGTTGAACAAATTCAAGCAACAAACAAAAGAATTTGGATGCAAATGCTCCATCAGTATACACCTTTTATTTCTTCAGAACAAATTATTAATTTAAAGCACCTCTTACTTTCTCTACTTCTTTTTCTAAACTGAATATCCATAGTTTCTTTTTTCATTGTGTGATATTCCCCATATGATCATCATCCAACATACAGTTATAAATTAAACATGTAACTTCATTCGTTAATTATAACCTTAAATAAAGCATGGGTATTACCATTAACAATTGATCATATGAAAATTAATTTTCTAGATGCTGGACACATACAGAAAATAGCAGTCATGAATGTTAAAAATTGATGATAATTTTAACTTAACATGTCACATATGCATATTAAAACAACAATCTTGCTTAAATATACTCAATATTCTGCTTTCAAATGTTCAAAAAGAAAACATGGCAAGATCCAAGATGAGGCCATCAACCTAAATAGAAAATGAGTTAAAAAGGTCCCCCCATACCGAGGCCATCAACCTAAATAGAAAATGAGTTAACCAACAAGCACAAGTAAAGGTCCCCCCAGCATCTTGTAGAAAACCTACGAAAGCAGCATCTTTGTAGGGCCATCTCAGGATATCTCAACCAAATAATTTCGACATCATAAAGGTGAACAAGATTAAACCACCCTTAAGTATGAATGACATCATGAATAGAAAATATAATAAGACAGTTGAGAAAGCAACATTCTGAAGGGACCATTCTCCCCCCTCCAAAAAAAAAAAAAAACTCCATACTGGAAAAATAAACAAGATTAAGCCAAAATGTGCAAGATATGCGGATCAACTGGGTTTAACTTCAGTTGATCACATCCTTTCAAACAATTTAGCCCCTAGGAGAGGAGGGATTGCATTGAAACCTAATCATGAAGTATACTGAAACAGTCAATGTAAGAGAGCCAGAGCTCCAAACGTCAGGATGCAATTTGGCCCTCAAAAGCAATATAAACCGGTATTTGCCCTGCGGGTTACATTGTTGGCTGACAGATTATGCGCTTATCCAACCAAACAGAACGCATGCAAATTAATATATGCTTACCAAAAACAAGAAGTTGCTGTCAAGTGTCGACGTACTATGGTAGTCCAAATTCCTTTATGTCAAAACAACGACTAGAGTACATAGAAACGATATAATAAAAAAGAAGGGGATAAAATACACATCTTAATTATGCAATGAAAAGCAGAATGACACTGACCGTAGCTTTGGCCTGTAGTTTATCCACGAATGATAGATATTGCTTCAATGTATAATCTTTGGAGCTACCCAGAGCTGCCTCCATAGCCTATTAATTATCATTGAAATAAACCAAAAATTTATTAACCAGATAGAAACAAACAGCTTTAATTAGAATGTAACTCCAAAAGATACCTCATCAGACATGAAAGGGGCAACGTGCGGCGCATAAGCAGCCAAAAGGGCAGAGGCAGTTGCCGGACCAACGCCTTTCAGAATCGTAAGCTCTGAAACAGCTTTTGATATATCAGGAAGCGATTCAAATGCCTTTTGAGAAGCAGATTTTACTAATTGTTCGTCCAAGGAGGAAACAAAATCCAGCAAGCGGGGCCTTGAGATGAACAGAAAATCACAAAGGAACTGCACATTAACGAAGTCTGAAAAATGAAGTGTTTTTTTTTTTGTAGAAAACAGATAGTGAAATTCCGGTCACCTCCACTTTCCGCGGGAAAGCTTCCATTGCATGAGCTTGGACAGTTCAGGAGTGGTGATATAGGGATTAGGGTTTCGTTGAAGGAGAAGCGAGGGAAGTTGAACCCGGTAGAATTCGTCGAGGGAGACGAGGTTGGGTTTGTTAAGAGATTGTATACGGAGGGGATAAGAAGAGAGAGCCTCCTTCCAGAGACTGATATCAGAGCACTGAAAATCCACCATCGGTGGCGGTTGGTAGCACGTCGATACACTATCGCTTCCCACAGCCGGAGTTTTTCGGCTTCTGTTTGCGTTTTCCCTAATGGACTGAGAAGATGGAATAAAACCTTGGGCCAGGATCCATTTTGGAAATAGGCCTGGATAATGACGACAAGGGTCTATTTGGACAAAAGGAAAGCGTGTGGACTGTGGCGTGTCAAAAGCATTCAGGATCAGTGATCACACGACAAATATTTCCCTCGGGGGGAGTGGGGCGATACTCCCATGCGCATACGTACGCATTACTGTAATATACATGTGGATTGAAATTCTTACAGGAATTTAGTTGGTGGGTTACGTGTCATGCAGACGGACCTCCAATTGCTTAATTGCATGTATTTTTCTTCAACTAATGAGAGTTGTATTGCCTTTACTAAAAAAGCTCTTAAAAAATTATTTTAAATTTTTTCTAGTTTTGTAAATTATTTTTAAAAAAAAAGCTAAATAAATATTTTTTTAAAAATATACTTAAAAAAAATACTATAAAAAATTTTAAAAATCAGTTAATTAAATAAAAAAAATTCTAAATTTATTTTTTATACATCTCAATTCAAAACATCCTAAAAAGAAAAAATTTTATTCTGATTGGCGAATGGAAATTGCCGCTTGCTTTTAAATCACGTCAATATTATTAATATGAAGGGACTGATGTCAAACTGGCTATTATTGTAATCTATAACTAATACAAAATTCAATGCTAATATAAATAATTTTGGCTTAACCAACATCCTCCAATAATTAAAACTTAAGTAGCTATAGCACCCACATGTATAGTATGGTTAAAAAGTATATCCTTGAGTCATATATTTTATATTGGAATTCGATTTCATGATCAATTATAAAAATTAAATATTATAATAATTTTAAACCACTATACTTTATTAGATAATATTTTTTAAAAAATTCTATAAAATTATCATGATCCTACGCAAGAATGACGCTTACAAATCCAGAAAACAAAAAGTTACAAATTATTATCAAATTATACTTAGCATGTTGGACAATATATATACATAAATATTATTACTAATTAAATTAAAATTTATAATTTTTTTATATTTAACTATTGTTTTTATAATTATAAATAACTAATTAATAAAAAAATAATTTTGAAAATATAAATATTTTTTAATTAATAAATTTCAAAATAGTAATATAGTCTAAATAAAAAATATAATCATCCTTAGATAATATATTTGAAAACAAAAATAATTATTTGACTTTAAATAAAATATTAAATGATTAAAAAAGGAAGTTTCAAAATTATGCTTATAAAAATTAATGGTTGATTTAAATTTAAATCACCTATGAGCACTGATTCATGAATATTATCAAACTCAATTTACATAACTATTGAATGCAAACTGCGAAATGACTACTGGTTCTCCTAAACCTATAATTAAATCACATACACATATAATATATTTGTAATTAACTATGTGTAATTAGTACTATTTTTTTAAAAAAATTATATGCATAATGAATATTATACTATTTTATTGACAACCATATTATTCTCGCCATTTTTTTTCCTACTTTGCAGAAGAAACCAACGAAAATAAATGGGAGGATATATATATATATATTGAGAGAGAGAAAGGTTGCAATAATTTTAGATCATGATGAGCAAACAAAAATACAAGTTTTGGCGAGGGCATGTGCACCAACGATATTAGGGGCTTAATCCCTCCCTTCCCTTATGCTAGAGATATAAATAATTTAAATTGCTTTCTCAATTAAAAAAATTTGCTTCAAATTATTTATTATTGTTAACGAATTAAATTTATATTTAAATTCAAATTCGAAAACCTTTTCGAATTTAAGTTGAAACTTAATACAATTTTATTCGTTCGCAAATATATTTGTTTAAAAATTTGCAAATATATTTATCTAAAAGTTCGTTAATATGTTCATTTAAAAAATTGTTTTAAAATAAGTGGTGGATTTAACTTTTCACATCTAAATAGATAAATTTCACTATTTATTATAATTAATATACTTTGTTCTTTTATGTATATTTTATTTTTTTTATTGATGGATTTTTTTAAAATGCAAAACTCTTTCCCACAGTAAAAGTTATTTACTTTTTTATTTTGATAAATATTAATTTGTATGAAATAAAAAATCTATTGAACTTGTAAAAAAAATTACTATAAATATTTAGATATATTATAAGATATTTTTTATTATACCAAATATGCTATTTAAATAAAAATTTTATATTTCAAAGAATAATTGTATCATAAGAAAACGATGTATGATCAAAATATTCATAAATAACTTTAATTAGTATATATATACATATTTCACTTAAAATTTAATAAAATACAATAATAAACAAATTTTTAAAAACTAACAATTTATTTTCTTATTTTTTGATAAAAATATTGTTTAAAATAACAATTAGAAAAACTGTGATTTAAATATACTGATTGTTTTATAGATAAAGTTGTTAATAATGAATATAAACCCTAAACTCTTATAAAAAATTGTTAAACTGTAAATAAAATATTAAAAAATTAACATAAAAATATTTAAAATTTATATAATATCAAATAAAAATAGTATCATTTCAAATAATATAAAATAAATTGTTAATTTTTAAAAATTTATTTTTAATTTTAATTTATTAAAATTTTTAAAAAAATTGTAATTTATTATTTATATATATATAATTCCAAATTCAACCAACCACCCCTTCTCTCCAATGAACCCAAAAAACGAGTGCAACAAAATTACAAAATCGCAAATTCCGTTTTAGTAATAATTATAAGAATGTGTGGCCGCCGAACTTTTGAGAGTTTGCGAAGTGTCAAATCATTACGGCGTCGTTCGGTTCTGTCAGGACAAGACAAAAGTAACATTATTAGACGTTCAACAGGGAAATTCTGCCTCAAATTCAAATCTCAACAGAAAAAAGTAGGTAGGTAGATTCCCATCACTTGCTCATCAATTTCCTTCATTTTCCCATTCTACAAACGGATTTCTTTTTTCCACGAGTGCCTGCGTCACCACTCCATTTATAAACTAATGTCTTACTTCTCATTATTAACCTAAATTTAAATATATATATATATATATATATATATATATATATATATATACACATAGGAGAGATTATGCCTATTACTTGACTTAATCTCCCATTAATGACAACTACTTACATGGCAATAAACAGCAGTACTGGAAGTCTAATGAGAACAAGCAATGTTATTATTTGGTTGAATAATAATGCATTCTCTTGACTTGGTCCCTATGGAAATCTTCGAAATAGACATTTGCTTCTTTTTTTTTTCCACTAATGTTTTTATTAGCTAAATAAATTTAGCAGATTCCTTTTCTTATTGGACACTTCATATTCTTTTAATGATTTACAAACCTAATGTTGGCATTATTCAAATATTGACCATTTGATTGTTTTATTGAGCGAAAATGTCTACTCTAACACGCTTATTGATAAGTTTTTTTGACCATCAGTTAATTTTTTTTAGCTTAATTTTTGTTATATAATTGCAATTTAAAACAAAACTGTGGTCGCATAATCCAAATCTGGTATTCAAATTGTTATAATGGAATTCAATTTAACAATGGTCAAACTCATTTAGGGTGTGTTTGGAATTGCTTTTACGTGTTCAAAAAATAAATTTAAAATTTTTTTGATTTAATTGACTGATTTTTTTAATTTTTTGTAAACTGTTTTTTCCAAACCTGATTCTGGCAAAAATATATATTTAACTGATTCTTTCAAAAAGCAGTTTTCAAAACTCAAAAAATTTAAAAATAAAATTTTTTTCTCCAAAAACGCTTTTAGCAGACTCAATGTCAAACGGATCCTTAATCCGACATTTTAAATTATATTAAAAATATTTGAATATAAGATAAAAATTGATGTTGAAAATTAATTTGCTATCTAACTCAATTTTTTTAAACTAGCTTGAAACAATTTTTTTTTTATCTAATCTATTTATATCTTACAATCAAACCACATGAGATTCTTAACAATGGATGCTATATATTAATTAAAAAAAAATTACTACAGCTTGATTTCCCAATTCTTAATCGATTCCCCAATTTCATTCTATAGTATCGTATAATCAAGAAAAAAAAAATAAGTTAGCTCCAATTCGATGATTAATAATCATATAATTTTTATTCACGAGAGTGTTCTCCTAACTGCCAAGTTAGGTATTATATGTAAAAACAAGTTGACAATAGATCTTGAAGATTAGGACAATATTGATCAGAATTAATTAAGCTAGTTTATATTATACTAATTAAATAAGTAATTGCCCATTGATTTACTCGGAGCGATATAGAGTGATTTTAATTTGTATTTTTTTGATTATTTTTAATAATTTTAAAATGAAAAATGAAGAAGAAAATCTTACTTAACACAAATTAACCATCCTTATCACACGACCACCCAATTAAAGAGAAACTAATGGACTTACAAGGTAAAAGGTATCATAATCGTTGACAAATTAAATAAGAGTGTCCATATCAGATTAAGTTGGTAACAAATAAATATTTTGGTATTAATCACAATTGAAAATTTCGTTGGTAAAAATAAAAATAAAAATAAAAAAATTGGTATTATTGGGATATTAATTTGTCCCTCAGAAATAATTTTTGGTAAGCAATCAGAATAGAACAAGGCAATGGATGTATTATTTGACCATGTCATTAGTAAACTCTTGGAGTTGGTTCAATAGTTACTATCAATATCTCATCACACATAATTTTATTTCACCTTTATAATTTTTCCATTGATTATCTCAAACTTAACTTAGTCAAAGAAATTTAGATTCGTTATGGCTTATAGAAATTTCTGATTTTTGCCTCAAAATGATTCAACAGTCAGCATAATAATAATTGCATATGGTATGTACGTGATAGGTAAATGAGGTAAGTAACAGACACTTTTTTAATTAATTTCATGAAGTGAGCAAATTTAACAATTATTTTTCTACATGAAGTATTCAATAAATTATTATTTTTATGAATATATAAAAATACGTAAGCTTATCTTATTACTTTAATGATTTTAAACCTGATGTTTATTTCTTTTATTTCAATGATTAAAAGTTTTTGATATTTCCATAGAGAAAATGTTGCTATGTTTTGAAGAATTTATAGTACACATTCTAGTTGAATTAATTGCAATTTAATAGTTTTAGTTCAATGATATTTAAATTAATGATGAAATTAGAACTTTCGATAGAAGTTAGAACTCCCATAAAAAAAGAAAAAAACTTAATATTTATTGTAATTTAATTGTTCAATTTGTGATATTAATAATTAATTTTTTAAGATTTTAACCTAGATCGAATGTATGAATAAATAAATTTAATCATAATTAATTTATTATATATATATTATTATGAATTTAAACTTGACAAATATTATCAAAAAATAATATGTAGACGAAAATGAAGCCACATTCCAGTTCACAAATCAAAAAGTACAGTCAAGTCATCGGCCAACGATTTGTGTTTTGTCGAATATGAATGAAGTGGGAGATTTTTTTTTTTTTAAATTTGCAATTTTCTTTATATATATATATATATATATATATATATATATATATATAAAACCGAATAACAAGTCAAAGCGCATGATAAGCCGAGTCACGAAAGAAGTGCACGTTAGCAATAAATGGTGGCAATGAGTTACACTCGTGGAGTATGAAGCTATTTAGCTAACCTTCTATAAAAGGAGTGCGTTGGTCCCTGAAGATTCTCGTAGTCCGTTGGTTGTCTAAACTTTTTTTAAAAAAAAACAAAACAAAAAAGGGTGAAGGGGGAAAAAAACGCATAGCCAGCGAGGCATCCGTTTTCTAGCTGAGCAAAAAGAGCAAGCACTAGCTCCACACCTTAATACGGAACCACAGAACTTTCACCACTAAGAGAGAGAGAGAACGATTATCCGCTGTCGTTTCCGCTTCATTTTTCTGATTTTGAAATGAAAATGGCGGATCATTACTTGCTAGGATGGATCACGGGCTCCGTGATGGTGATTTTCGCTTTATACTACATGGTCTATTTGGTGGTGGTCAAGAGAGAGGAGGAGAATAATAGACAAGTGACAAGGGACTGCGTTACCACCATGTCTGCTGTCAATACAGAATGCAGATCCGATGACCGTGCTCAAGCTGACGTCATCATTGTCGGAGCCGGCGTCGCTGGCGCTGCTCTCGCTCATACCCTCGGCAAGGTGATTTTCTTTTTGCCTTTTAATTTTTCTTTTCCCTGTATTTTCTCAGTTATCAAACAGAATAATAGTCTTCTTTTCCCTGTCGTTTATTTAATTTTTTTTAATAGATTTTAGATTTGTTTTTTTTTTAAATATCGAAATTTTTTTGGCTACATGGCTTATAAGCTTTAGTTAATGCTATTGGCGCTTGTACGTTGCGCTGTGTTGATTTAAACAGTGTTTTCCCTTCTTTTTTTTTTTTTTTCCCAATATTCTTTTTGGTTCCTTTGTGTGCTTTCCATGCCTAGTTTTTGAATGATAAAAGGAATTTGTTAAAGAGATTTTGAGCTATATCTGGATTTGATTTGAACTCGTGAAGCCTTAAGGTGCGTATTTCTATATAATCATGTGTTAAAGAATGTCCGAGCACGATTTGATGATATTTGTTCTCTCCTCCCGACGGATTCTTGTTATGTTTCTAACTAAACCGGTATAATTGCTGTTTTGATTTTCCAGCTAGCCGATGCATGTTCCTTTATTTTTTCCTTAAAAGAAAAAAAAAAAGAATTATGAACTGATAAATTATTATAATGAATTTGTTTAATTTATGATTTCATTTATATCATGTTGAGGCCATTGATATTTTCATCAGAGACACAGATAGAAGACGAGAATTGATTGCACATATTTGCAAGCCTACAAGCATGCTAATCTACTATGTCTTGGGATATTTTTCAGAGGAGTTGAGAAAATTGCCGATTGTACTTAAAATCATGCATATGGCCGCGGAGCTCTTAATTTGTTTGGCCCTTTCCTTTTCTGATGATTGGAATAGTGATGTCATTTTTAATGGGTTTATTTAAAGGTTTTTATCTCTTAATTTTAAGAAAACAAATCTGACTTTCCAAAGTTTTTATTAAGTTCTCAAAGTAGAGCAATGTGCTGATCCATCTTGTTGGCTGACAAAAAAAGAAAAAAAAATTGGCCTGGTGGAAAATTTAAATCCCTCTGCTGTGAAATTTTGATGTCTTATCTAATGAACACTAGCTTTTGAATTTTGCATATCACTTTAGAATTATCGTTTGGGCAGAACGAGTTGGAAAGAAAAAGTATTCCGCATGTTGTTGAGTCTATTCTTTTCATAGCTGTGTGGAATTTATTTGCTATTCCTTGACCAGTTGACCCCACCCTCTTTTTAGTTATTATTATCTGCTAATCAGCAAGACATGGACCATACACTGAATACATGCTATGGCTCCTTGTTATGGGGTTGGAATTGATTTTTCTTTTTTCTTTTTCTATTTTCTGATAAAAAAAACAAGTACCTACTTCTCTAGGGATTTAACTTATGATACATTTGGATGACTCTACGTAATATTATTCCAGGAACTAATAAGTTCTGTTTTACCTTCTTTAAATAGAGGGCTACTTTCTTTGAGTTTCATCCTTTCATGCTTTTTCTTCCCCTATTAGTTTTCACCATGATTGATTTTGTCTATTGCATCGTATCAATTCTTTGACTTAGGATATTCTGAAAGCTTGTTGTTTTAATTTCTAATTAACTGTGTAACTTGGAAAACAGGATGGCCGTCGAGTGCATGTCATTGAAAGAGACTTGACTGAACCTGACAGAATTGTTGGTGAATTACTACAACCAGGAGGCTACCTGAAGCTGATTGAGTTGGGACTAGAAGGTATGGCAGATCAAGTTTTGTAACTATGTGCAGAATTTTGTAATGCAGCTACTAGTTGCATTTATCTTGAATTAATTGGTACTAGTTCAATTTTACCTTTTCCTTGCATTCACTATAGTAGGATCCAGTTGCTTATGGAACCTTGTCTCTGGCTGCAGATTGTGTGGAGGAAATTGATGCACAGCGGGTGTTTGGTTATGCTCTTTTCAAGGACGGAAAACACACCCGACTTGCTTATCCCTTGGAGAGGTTCCATTCTGATGTAGCAGGGAGGAGCTTTCACAATGGGCGTTTTATACAAAGGATGCGGGAAAAAGCTGCATCCCTTCCCAAGTATGTGCTTTCATCCTGTATAATTAACAAAATTGCCAGTGCCTCATAAAAGTTTGACTCGTTCTCAAAATTATTGGCATAATTACTTCTCAGTTTTCTTTACAAGAAGACATTAGTTAATTGGTTGCCATCTCTTCTGTGAACATCTATGTCTATCAAATTGCCTATTGTGATCATATGAGAATTATTTGGTAATTTTCTTAAGCATATGAAAATAAAACGGTCACCATACCTTACTTTTCTGTTTTTAGTGTACGATTGGAGCAAGGAACCGTCACTTCTCTTCTTGAAGAAAGAGGAACAATCAAAGGAGTGCAGTACAAGACAAAAACTGGTGAAGAGCTCACTGCTTTTGCACCTTTGACAATCGTTTGTGATGGATGTTTCTCAAATTTGCGTCGCTCCCTTTGCAACCCTAAGGTGATGAATCATGATCTTGTACAATAAATATTAATCATGCTTATCATAAGTCAAGAATGGTTTAGTTTGGGCTGTTACTTACCTCCAAAATTTTCACTCTCTTTTTTCTTTCCCTGTACAATGAGGTGTTTTGTACAAAATTTAATTTAATTTCTTATACTTTCTTCAGGTTGATGTGCCTTCTTGTTTTGTTGGTTTGGTACTAGAGAATTGCCAACTTCCTTATGCAAATCACGGGCATGTAATACTAGCGGACCCTTCTCCGATTTTATTCTATCCTATCAGTAGTACAGAAGTTCGCTGTCTGGTAGATGTACCTGGCCAGAAGGTTCCTTCTATTTCAAATGGTGAAATGGCAAGCTATTTGAAGAATGTGGTGGCACCTCAGGTATATAATTCATGATCAGTGCATTTTACAATTGTATAGCATTTGTTTCCCCAGTGCATTTCTTTTTTTAACAATAAATGGGACAATGCTTTCCTTATTTTTTGATTTATTTTTCATGGTGTCTTGGACTAACCTATGAAATGAATATTGCAGGTTCCCCCAGAAATATATGATTCTTTTGTAGCTGCAGTTGATAAGGGAAACATTAGAACCATGCCAAACAGAAGCATGCCAGCGTCTCCCTATCCTACTCCTGGTGCACTGTTGATGGGTGATGCATTCAATATGCGTCATCCTCTAACTGGTGGAGGAATGACTGTGGCACTATCTGACATCGTTGTGCTGCGGGATCTTCTCAGGCCTTTGCGCAACATACATGATCCTCCTACATTGTGTAGATATCTTGAATCGTTCTACACCTTGCGAAAGGTTGGTTGTATTATGCTGATTTTGATGCTACTGCAACCGGAGCAGTGGAACTTATTTTATAACAAAAATTACTTCTGTCAACTTAGTATTTACTGTATTTTAATTGCAGCCTGTGGCTTCAACAATCAATACTCTAGCAGGTGCCCTGTACAAGGTATTTTGTGCTTCATCTGATGAAGCAAGGAAGGAAATGCGCCAGGCTTGCTTTGATTATTTGAGTCTTGGAGGTGTGTTTTCAATAGGACCTGTGTCATTGCTCTCGGGCTTAAACCCTCGTCCCTTGAGTTTGGTTCTTCATTTCTTTGCCGTTGCAATTTACGGTGTTGGGCGTTTGTTGCTCCCATTTCCTTCACTTAAGCGCATGTGGATTGGAGCTAGGCTAATTTTGGTGCGCATCTGTATTCCTTTTGTGCACTTCTCTACCTTGCATCATGGTTCATTAATCCCATTCTCTATCCTATTCCTACCATCATGAAATGCAATGTTATTTTTTCAAGAGTACTAAATATCATAGTACATTTTTACAGGGTGCATCAGGAATCATCTTCCCCATTATTAAGGCAGAAGGTGTCAGGCAAATGTTCTTCCCTGCAACTGTTCCAGCATATTACCGATTCCCACCGGTTAAAGTCAATTGAATTGTTCAGAAAGTGTTAATATGAGGAATCCGCCTAGCTATCAAGGCAAGCTGGTTGTATTTTCATCCCCTTTTCAAATTCGGGGGAGAGTATCGAGTGCTTTTAACTGAAGAATTGTGAAATATCATACCTTTTATAGTTCATAGGACTTTGTTTTCCTTTGGGATGTTCATAACTGTTGACTCTGAACTTAAAATTAATACAATTTTTTTGTTACATTTTGTGGAATATATTCCCTTATTGATGAATTCCTGCGTTGGTCCTTTTTCTATTTTATTTGATGGCTAGTCGTTGCTTCACTTGGCTGGTCACGAGTTGGTGGGAACGTGGGACATTTTGGTCGAGTCGTCTACAATATAATACGACCTGAGTTTAACTCCTGGTAGCTCTTATATTAGTCCATAAATCGTTAAAAAAAATAATAAAGAAAAGAAAAAACTTATCCGTCTGTGGTAGAAGAAACGAAATTAACCAGTTTGCTTAATCAAGCCAAGCTGCTGTATACCTTTACTAATTATTTAACATATAAACTAAATCAAAATTTCACCAAAACACTTGAAAACTTTTTACTATTATTAGCTACTCGAGATTTAATGGTTTATGTGCTAGCCTGCACCGTTCAATTAAACAGGCATTTCACATAATCATATCCAATTTGTGTGACCCACACATTGACGTGTTATTTGAATTTTTGACCTCACGAACACCATTCCCCATTAAAATAACAAAGAAACCCATTGTTATGGATAAATTTCTCTGTTTCTTTCATTATTTATTTTTTACGAAGAAAGGAATTCAACCCTTATCTTTGTGAGTAGGAGAACTCCAACTCAAATCACGGCAACGACTCCACAAACCCTTCATCGCCCCTCCAACGGTTTCACAAATTCTTTATCTCCTAAATGCCTCAAGAGGACGGATGTGAATGAATTTTGCCATTACTAGCTATAAGAGATAGTACTGTTAATCGCCGTTGGCATTTTATCTGAGGTCTCGCGTCAGATATTATGCCCTAAATGTGGGCGTTGGGAAGCAGGATGAGAGTAGAATTCCTCCAACTACTACTATGCAGGGGAATGAAACAAAACAGCACAGGGTCCAAATAATAGAATACCATACACCTCTTTACTTATTCAAGTAATCTGTTCAACGTGTCAACACGTTTTTCGCGAATTTCCTTTTTTTCCCATAATTCCTGGGATCAGGTCAATACATAACCAAGGGCTGCCATACATACATACATTAGCTGCCCGTTTTATATCTAGCCTTCAAAAAGAAAATGACCGTTTCTCTTTTCATCTCTCAATAAGAATTGATTGATACAACACTATATTATATTCTCCCAAAAATTGATTCGAAACTCAGCATCTCTACGATTCATGCCCTTCACAGATGCATGAAATTGGCCTAGTCTGCGCAATCCCTCAAGCAGTAAGCCAGTTCATGAGTTCATGTTCTTTCTTTCTTGTTTAATGGCTTCATAGGATATCATTACCTCCTTAAACTTTGCTTCAGCGGCCCCTGCAGTATATCACAAATAACATAACAGTAAGTGGCCAGTTCTTAGTATGGCATCAGCCTGTGGGAGTATATAAAACCTTTATTATCTTGGTTCTGATCCGGATGAAATTCCTTTGCCTTGGCCCTGAATGCTTTCTGCAAAGTTAAAGGGAGATCTTTTCAGAAACAATGCAAAGAATGAACGGAGGAGGTTTAATATGGCTCTTTACATGTTATATTGCTCAACAGCTATTAGACCTAGTTCTTTCTCAATAATGTACTTGGATCAGCAGTATTCTACAAAGAAATATAATGGGTAATATTAGCATTTTCAAAATCCATTTTGGCAACCCATATTTTCTAAATTAGATAAGTATAGTCTCTAAGTGCACAAAACAATAGGGACAAATTACGAAGAAAGGCGATTTGTTTATACAAGGTCAATAACAGACATGAATAGCTATTTGGTTGGGAGGTTGATCTTAGAAATATCAGCTGTCAAATAAACCACAACTCTAACATTAATCCAGAGGATAAAAGGAATACCTTAATCTCAGCTTCTGTATATGGTGCTTTTCGGGACCTGTTGAGAACAAAGAAAATTCAAGATGTCAAAACCACTCTGCTATCAATGTACCTGGATAATTACTTGAATGCATGTTACTGAAATAAGGATAGTTTAGAGAGGACTTGACATATTTAATTTGCAGTGAGGGCAGCAATTAGCTATGAATATATAGGGCAATAACTCAAATTTCTACAGAATTGTAGTGACAAATTAAGATTAAGTCGGTACAACTCCAACTGACTTTTATCTAGTCTTACAAATTAAAAAAGCTCAACCTACAACTGCTTATGGAAATGGATGATCTACAACAAGCATAGGTAAATACTCAAGCTTGTCCAAAACACCTACTTGATCCCAAAATGACAAACTATTCTGTTAGAGCCTAGTTTCTGTACTGAACTCTCATAATGAAAGGCGGAATCATAATTTATGGAAAAGCCTTAATAGTTCTGTCAGCAATTTTATCTGAGACCTCCATTTGAACATGGATCTCAATAGCCTGAGTGCCATTCCATCATAATAACACCATATCATTTTACAATCAGATGACTAACGGTCTTTATTTCAATTAATTAATAGCATATAGACACCTCTAGGCTATGAATCATATGAAAACAATATTGATTTTTTGTAGCCCCCATCAATTTACAGCTTGGCAGTTACTCCATGATCTGATCAAGGTCAGGCAAGATCATACCATGCAGAAAAAGACTTGAATATTTTAGAAACAACCACAGTTCAATATGATTCCCAATATTGTAATCCTTCAATCAGCGGGGCATATGCACTTCATAATGAGATAGGACTGAAGCACAGGACATTCCTACCAGACAATATTTTTCCATATTTTCCTTTTAAATACCTGCACGATGATCAGTTAATGTCTCCAAAGATCTGTTCTCTCTAGATTTTACTCTAATTGCATGGGTAGTATACCATTATTGTCTTGTTATGTCAACTCCATGAAACAAAATAAGTTCTTCCAGTATCATTCAAATTCACAACACTTTGAGTGATTTCTCATTCATTTAGATCAATTTTATCATGATAACCTCAAAATGCACCAACTGAACCAGCAACACAACTTTAATTTGGATTTCAATCTGATGTTGATGATTTTTAGCAATAGCATTACCTGTCAAGACCCAAAACTGAGTAATGATGTGATAATGGATAGCTTGAACTCCCTCTTGGAGTCCTGAAGTTAGTCCTCTGATCTCTGAACGATGTATCAGTCTTCCAATACCAATCATCACGCTGAAAATCCTGATGGTATGCACCTGGACCATTTTCCCTCCAGCTTTCGTAGCTTCTGTTGTACTTGTTCCTCTCTCGATTAAACACACTTTGCATGCGCCTTATACGTTCCTACAAATAAATATTGCATCATTTTTACAATCACAGATGACCAGGAAACATGCAGGGTGCAGGCATGCAACTAACCAAGTAAAGACCATTGTACCCAAGTTGCAAGTTATGATGTCACACAATAAGCATAGGGGCAAAGCTAGCTTATCAACTACAATATGGTCCATACAAAAAAAAATACTCATATACATGACCAAATAATAAAAAAAGTGCAGTGCTTAAACATTGGACAGAGTCGAGGAGATGTCACAGCAAAATTAGAAAAAAAAAATTCATTAACTATTTCATATTTATTCTACATCCAACCATTATCCTCATCAATCACTACATCCTATGACTTGTCCTACCAAATAAATCATGCAAATGGAACGCAATCCAAAATATGTATAAATATGTCAGGAAGCATATGAACAAAACCGAATGAAGAACAACTGTTTTTTGACTTCTACATGATGATTTTTCTTACTAAATATTAAATATAGGTATGCAATCAAGAGAGCAAACTTACTACTCTCTCCATTTCTTCTTCATATTCTTCTTGCATTCGACGATTATACTTTTTCCATGCTTCCTCCTGAAAAGTTGATCGGAAAGAACCTCCACCTTTTGCTTTCCACGATGATTGTGACCTTGTTAACTATAAGGTGAATTTTAATGTATGATCAGCTGAGCAAATAATATATGTCAACTGTCCTGTGGATCCTAGAAAACAGAAAAATGGACTGTGTGTATTAATCTAGAATTATCAATCAAAAGTGGACTGTCTTGGCAAATGACATGCTGCTTACATACAGTACTACAATGACGGTTTCCAATTAAAATTTTTGGTTTTTGTCAACTCCTGAATATAATACAGAAGTGCTAAATAGATATTAATAATTGTATACCTGGGTATAGAACCAATCAACAGTCCTCCGCAACTGACCAACCTGCCAGATTGCCATATCCATCAAATGGTGTCTCTAACAGAGCAGGTCCACCGACAATTATATCTACATTCTCAGTAACTAAACAATTTTATATTTTAGCCACAACTTACTTAGTCCATTCTTGAACACTATAGGAACCTGACCTAAGAGATTGTACAGGTAAAACATGGAGGAATCTCACTAAAGCGCTACAAACCGGAAAAGAATTTGTACACGAGCAAAAAGTAGTTGTATATACCTTCTAACAATTTGTAATCTGAAACACATCTCAATTTAAATAAATTAAACCCTGGTCGAAAAATGTAGACAGATGGCCTAGGAAATTCTCTTGATTTCAGATTGCAAATCAGATTTTGAGTTCGGAATATATCATCGTCAAAATAAATAAATAACGTATTCATTTAAAAAATAAAAATAAAAACCAAAAAATGCTGCATAAATAATTCCCGTCATATATTAGCGCAATAACTAAGCTTTAGAAGGAATCAACTGCCATAGATATATGCACAAGTAAATGCCAATCAAGCTCATTTATTCATCTAAAACGACAATTCAGCTAAAGAAAGGGAAAAAAAAAAAAGAACGCACGGCGAAAGTGGTTGCGGTGGCGCCAATTAGACCGAAGAGAAAGACTCCCCAAAGTTTCATATCCTCGGCTTTCTCCTGATAGGGTCTGTTTGGGGACTGCCATTGGTTGTCCTTCTTCCGACTGGCATCATCGCCTCCCATATTGTTATTGGTGCTTCAACAAGATTCTCAACGAATCCTCTACAGAAAATGGTAATACAGAATACGAAACCCTAAAACCATAGTCAAGGTTTCTTTCAATTTGAATCTTATTGACTATCTGAATAATCTTGCACCGCCTTTCGATTCCTTTGTTTTCCGTAAGAGAGAGAGACTTGCGTAGTTTAGTAATTCTCCTCTTAAGCTTGTAGAATTTTTGTTTGTGGGTGATGCGGTGGCGATCGCCGATTAGAGAAGGCAGAGGATATTTATAGTGTACTCACTCACACCATAAAACTTACAAAAGTTTTATTGAACGGCGATAGTTTGCGGACTTCGACTCGGTCTTTTTCGAAACTCTCACATTCATTGATCTCAACTGAACTCACTGGGATAATTTTCACCGACTCGGTCTTTTATTTTTAAAATTTTTGAATTTTGAAAACTGTTTTTAGATAGAAACAGATAAATAGATGTTTTTAAATAGAAGTAGGTTTCGAAAAAGTAGTTTACAAAAAATTAAAAAAATAAATCAATTAAATCAAAAAAATTATAAATCAGCTTTTTGAACACTTAATAGCAATCCTAAACACACTCTTAGACATTTACTGTACAATCCGTTCACATCCTCAAAATTAATTTATTAAATAAAATAATAAATTAAAATTTTGATAATGTTAAAAAATTATTATAGAAAAATATTAGTATCATTCCTCCAATAACTTTTACCTTTGAATGAAAAATGTGAACTTATTTCTTTAATTAAAATCTTTTACCTTTTTCTTCTCTAACTTGTTCAGCTTAGGTTCCTTTCTATCTTCTAAATTGAGAGGAAAAAATTCATGATATGAATAAATAATATTGTAAAATATTAAGAAAATTATCATTCAATTGGTACATGCCATCGATTTTAAAAGAATTAAAATACTCAAAACAATGGAATTGAAATTTCAAGTCAACCTATACGAACCTCTTTAACTCACTTGAAACCTAACTCAATAGATTAAATTCAATGTCATGAGTAACTTAAACATACTTAAAACTCAATGATTCAACCCATTTGATTACTAGGTGTATATAGAATAGATTAACACTTAAAAAGTAAGTAATTTAATTTGCTCATAAATTATTAAAATAACCAAAAAAATCTCAAATAAAAATAAAAATAATTCTTTTTTTTTGTTGAGAATATTTGCTTAACCTGCGTGCTTTATCATAAAGAAATAATTAGTATTCTCGTGAATTTTTGTTTTTGACTCTCCTAGTTAGATGGATTAGATCACAGACAACAACATATTCCGCAGAATATAGGAACTACGCTCCATTATGAAGTTTTATTTTGAGAACATCACAGACAATAATACAAATGAATAGCACTAACTGGAAATTTAAGTTCATAAAATTAATTTCATTGCTTGATTGATTTACTCTACAAGAAACTCTACGCAAAGCCTGCCCTGAAGAAAACAAACTTATAAAGCTCCTCTCATAACTGACGACTCCCTCTAACTCAAAATGCTATTTGGGAAAATAAATAAATAAATAAATAAAAAGAGTGGAATTTCACCGATCAAACTCTTCCTTCTTTGTTTCCTTTTTGTCTAAAAGTATTATACATGTGTGTGATTCTATCACTTAATCTTTCTTCTGCTAAAAATTAGAAGAACAGGCAGTTAGGAGCTGAAACCTATACAACCAAATAGCATTTTTCTTTTTTCCCTAAATGACTTCAATATGCAAATCAACTTGAAATACTACATCAAATTCTTTGTTAGGAGAAAATAGATCCTTTTGGCTCATCCGTCCAGATATTAGAGCTCTGGTTTCAACCGCCCTGCCAAAAATAATAACAGCTCAAGATCAGAAAAAGCAATACATAAGTTTGAATTTAAGTTTTATGCAAATCATCTGCCTCTCACCATTTGATCCCAAATTGTCGATGGCTGAACTGGAATCAAATCCCATTTGTAAAAGGCTTTGGAGATCGTTCCCTATTACAGCCTGTATGCATAAAAAGGAAAAATGAGTGCTAGTTTTCAAACAACCTAAAGATTTGAGTAGCATCTACATGAACATTGTTTACTTACATGGGGCATAGGTGGAAACAGTGGATTTGGATTGGGAATAACTGTCACGCTTGCTGGGAATAATCCATGTGAATAAGGGTTAGCACTCAAAGAGGGACTCAATCCCATAATACCAGCACTGCCACCTCTTGAATGAAAGATCTAGATGACAATGGAAAAAAGAAAAAGAAAAAGAAAAGGAATATTGATCATTTAAAGAAACATGCGAGAACAATACCAATTCAATTACTGTACCCCGTATGAACCTTGGCTTACATCTTTGGACAGAATCCTCTCAAAATCAATTTTCAGTTCTGGATTCACAGTGGCAAGTTTCATTGATAAAAACTGCAATAAGAAAGCAAGTATTACACTTCAATGATTCCTTCATCATTATTAAACCAAAAATGATTGCAGTAATATTGATAGTCCCATATGCATGCATAGAATTCTCTGATTTAGAGTAAATTGAAAAAATTGTCCATATGGCTTTTAGAGGCTTAATTGATTGCTATCTGTTTGGGAAGATGAGAAATGGTCGCTAAAACTAGAAAAATTCTTTAGAAATGTGAATTTTATAAATCCAAATTGGACTCCAGTAATACTGATTTGCAGTATATTTGTTTTAAAATATTAAACCTATTTGTGTTGCTTATGCAAAATCCCCAGAAAGTAATTACATGTGCTCATGTAGAACTGAGCTCCACTGATACTAATAAGTTTATCGCATAGCATATATACACACATTAATGAGAGAAATCAATGAGCTAAGACACAAAATAGCATACCTCAACCTGCTGTTGCAAAGATTGCACATAGTTGATGATTTCGTCAAGCATTACTGCCTTTCCGGTAATCTAAAACAGATCATCAACACGTATCAGCATCCCTATTTTATTTTTCTTGATAAAAAACTGGTTCTTTTTTTCAAAAAAAAAAAAGGAAAAGGACTTATTACCTTATTGCAACCTGGAACAAGTTCTTGTAGCAATCTCATCCGCTCACTGATCTTTTCTCTTCTCACCTGCAAAAATTCCTCATCTTCAATATAACGATGAAATGTTATGCTCTTAAATTTGAGATATATAGTGAGAAGGTACCCTTTCAGCAAGGCTATGACTATTGGTAGCCTGACCCCTTCTGGCCCTCACATGAATGTAATTTTCTTTGGGAGCTGCCCCACTGTGAGTATCTTCTTTAGCTTGTCTAGCTGCCTGTTTACCCCACAAATTAGCAGCAATATTTTGTTCTGTTCTCGATTTCTTTTCATCCTGTTCTTTTGGAACATCAGAGCTATGCCCAGAAAGATCCTTTTGTAGCTCTGCTTCAGTGTTCTACAATGGATAATACAATAAATCCAAAAAAAGATTACAAACAATCAAAATAATTCAAAATCTTAACTACTTAACCATATCATTTGCGGCATTATGCAAATCACCTCGTTTGGCTCATAAGGAGAACTGGACTCAGCCACTCGTTTTCTTCTCCTTCCATCAGGTGAAGCTCCTATAACTGGCTTTTCTGGTAATTGGTGAGTTTCTTGAGATTGTGCAACATTTGTCACATTTTTTTCGTTGTTAGCCTTTTGATTGGAGGTATAATTTGGATGGCAACCAGTATTGGCAATCTGGGTGCTATCAGTGAGACCAAAGGAGCCAGCCATTTCTGAGAAGCTTCCACTTCCATAAGAATGAAACTTTGGCAGCAGTTCAACATAACTTGAATCAGATGGGTAATGAACTAGATGAGAAGTGCTACTGATTCCCTGGTTTTCCATCACAACAAGGTAAGGAGAATTGGTAAATTCACTTTGAGACACCATTGATGAACCTCCAAAATTCTGATGCTGATTTATAGAAACAACCGGATCCCAAGCTGGAGCAAGGTAAGTGTTTATGCTCATTCCTGATGATTGACAATTCATAACACCTTCTCCATTTTGAAATCCCATACCATCATTGTTATCACCTTTACTACCCATTTTCTAGATTCAGAAACTAAATCCCCAAATTCTAAGGAAAAAACCTATATATGATTTTTGTAAGACTAGAACTAAATATAGATACAAAACAGAAGGAACTATATAATTAAAGACAAAGCGGGTTTGACCAAAATTAGCTGGTGATATCTTGCAGGACTCAACAAGGAACAAGTAACCTTGGCAGCTTTATAGAACTGAGAGGGTGCTAAAGTAAAAGAAACGCCTTATTGCAGCATCCCATAGACACAACGTGAAAAAGAGAAAATCCAATGCATTAAGCATAAAATCTAAACCAGCACCAGCTATTTACATCATCTTTCAGAAACCCTAGAATCAAGTCTACTCTAATATGGATGAAGAAATTGAAAAAATGCTTCCAACAGACAAGAAAGTGAACCTTTCAGAGCATAAAGTAGACATAGACAAACAATGGCATTAGCCAACTAACAGCTCAGCAGACCTTACAAAAGGAAAGCAGATTCCCTTTTCACTTTTGCTTGTTCAAGAAAGCAGCTCCACTCATTTAAAGCACCATTGTATTAACATCATTGGCCATGAATCTCTTCATTTTAGGACCCAGTTCAGGAGGAAGCCTTCAAACTTTAAGCAATGAATTTGGAATTAGAGAAGATAAACGGAGTCCAAGGATATCCAAATGAGGAAATGACTAATTGTTCAAGTTTTGAATAAAAGACACAACACAAACCCCCAAGTAACCAAGAAAAGAGAAACTGCAGAGAACCCTTTTGAGATATTCTCAGATGGGTTTCCAGAAAAGGCCAAAAAGCATCAAATTCTACTTGAATTATGCATGAACTGAAATCAAACAGAGCTTCATTCACAGTACCCTAAAATGGGTATTTGATAGTACCTTCATCAAAATGCTTGCTTAAATTAGTCAAAGAAAAACCAAATTCACCAATTGGGTACTTCCACAAATAGTAAAGCAAGCATCAAATTCCAACTTTTATTATAGATCAGAGACAATAATGTACAATACCCTATGACTATGAACCTACAGAAACATATAATAACAGAGAGACAGAGAGAGAGAGAGAGAGAGAGCGAGAGCAAGTGAGAGAAACAGGCCTTTGGCTTACCTGCTCAAGCTAACAGGTGACATGTATGATTTTTAAAAGACACACTGACTACTGCCAACTGCTCTTGCTCCTAAATTATTACAGAACCTAATCACCTTACTCCTTGTAATTTCTTTTTTTTTCCTTTTTTAAACAATTTTAAAATTGTTTGAAATACCTTTTTTTTTTTATCCAATCATTTCTTTAATATATTTATCTCAGATAAGATTGCACAGGCTATTCTCTTCAAGCCCAAGCTTGCTCCCTTCTTTCTTTTACATATACTTTTTTTTACCTTTTATTATTATATGTAATTTTTTTTTTAACCTGACACATTTGACAACTGTTCTAACAGACCTCTCTTTGCTGTTACACACTCATTTTTGTCAGTGCCAACTAACCTAACCCTTTCACTTCATTTCTTTTGAGAGAAAAAAAAAATCATTTATGTACCTAAGCTCCATCACTCTCCATGAGCACCACCATTCCTCATCAACCCATTTCAGCATTTCACATGGCACACCAAATAATTCCTCCTAGTTAAAACCACCAATTTGTGGGCCACTTATATGGCCCGCATACAAAAATATGACCATTTTTCACATTTTTTTATTATTTTTTCTCAAGGAAACAAAATATTATTGGCTATTTTACTGGATGACGATTATAGAATAAATGTCTAAAAAGCATTAAAAATAAAAATTTGATTGTATTTTTAATTGGACATGTTTTTAAAAAGCTCATAACATTAAAGAATTATTAAACTTTATTTTTAAAAATAGCTTTTTATAAATACCCTAATTAAATTCTCATAATATTTTTTCACGATGCATTTAAAATATCTAACTATAATCGGATTTATAAACTTAAAATTAAGGTTAATGTTCTAAATCCATGATCAAATTGTCTCAGAACTAAGAAGTTATTTAATTTTAATTGCTTAATTGCTTTATGCTTTTTTATGGGACAAGTGTCAGGCTCTGATTAGACAACTCGTACCTAATCCTACGGCACCTAAAGGATCTCTTATTCTATTGAGTTTAAAATTTTTTATAGAATTAAATAAAATTAAAACTGCAGAGAAATCTTTTTCTTTTTTTTTAAATAATAATAATAATAAAGAGAATATAAGGAATAATGGAATCTAATCATGATTTTACCATATTGTCCTGGGGTGGGGTACAGTTTCCAGCTGTAAATGTTTTATAGAGTAGAGTAGTCCCTACTCCCTAATATGCTAAATAAAGCACCCAACCAACCAACCTACCTTGGTCAACACTAAATTATCCGGTCAACATAAGTTCCGGTTGTGATCTTGCTGGCTTATTGACATTATTATAACCGGGATTAGCGGCTAATTATATATTTAAACAATCATGATCCGGTGTAAACAGCTTCATTGTTATTATGAAAATAATAGTAATGGTCCGTGCGATTAAATTGAAGTGATTTTGATTTTGTTTGTTTTGGATAGGGACCCCCGTGAAGGACTGCATAGTCAAAATCAGTATGCAGATATGATGATTGAGATGGTACACCTAACTAATCAATGTGGGGTACTCACACCAAATCAGTCCTCAGGGTACGATTCAAATGTAGGACAGCCTCAAGGGGTTGCAAACTGGAGAGATTTTTTTTTTCTTTTTTAATTTTTTCCACTCTAATGAATTGTTTGTTTGTGGAAATTGACAGCCAAAATAAATTGAAGTTTACCTATGAAAGGGATCCCAACAAAAAATCGAGTAATTAATCAATTTTAGTTTACTTCTTTTTTTAAGTTTTGATTTTGATTTCTAACCTAAAAAAATGTATTAGTCTTCAAGTCATAATAATTTTTTTAAGAAAAAATATTGTTATTATTAAACTTCCCAAATAGGAATGAAACAAAATATTAATTGAAATAAACATTTGAATGCAAAGCTCTACTAAGACAATCTCCAATCAAAAATACCATTTTATATAATTCTTACACTAAAATAAGTAAATTCATTACTCCATTTTTTATACTAAAAATATTATATATATATATATATATATATATATATTCGTATTTATATTTTATTTTATTCAATTATTTCATTGATATTAATTAAATATTAATTTACTAATTAAATAAATTATTCAAATATATTTATACAAAAATTATTCAAATATAAAAAAAATCATTAACTTAAAAAAAACATGTGGCAAAATGAATAACAGAATAACACGTGATTTTTGGCCCAAATCCCATCTTCCCTTTTATTCTTCTTTCCTCATCTTCTTACCTTCAACTTTCCATCAAAAATCTAATTTTCTTTGGTTTTACTTCAAATCTCATTCATGGCAATCCAATTTTCCTTCTTATTGAGCAATTTAACAATCTTTTTTTTTAAATTGAAATGGGCGTAAATATAGTGCAACAATTGTTGTTTTTACTTTTTTTTACACCATTTTCCGTGAGTTAGAGATTATCTAAAGAATGAGGAACGAAATTTATTTATTTATATGTGATAAATGTTGTGTCAGTAATAACCTTTTTTTAATAAATAAAACTGAAATAATGATTAAACCAGTTGTTACATGTTATACTTACCAGTGATCAATTGATTTTAATTGTCATTTTTAGATTTTAATTTTTATTAAAATAAACTTAATAAATTAGTTAAGAAAATATTCATGGATCGGATAATCAGTTCACGAACATTTCTAACTATTTGAAATGAAGTATTTATCTTTTTTGGGGATTATTTAGTTTTTATTAATTTTGTTTGCCGCTCATCAAGTTCAAATTTAAATTTAATAAGAAAAATATATAAGTGTAATCAAAGCAAAAAAAAAATGTTAATGGCTAAATACCCATTTAGTTGAGTTTTTAGCACATAGCGATTCAGGAAATAAAAACCGAAATGATTATTAATGAGTTATTTTAAATTAAGAATATATTAATGATTAAGTGCTTATTTAATTGAGCTTTTTACTTATAACACTCAACAGTTCAACAAACAAAAATGTGATGTTTTTGATAAGTTCAAATGGCAAAATCAGCTTTTAAAAATCAAATCACTACTGAATAAATGTTGTCTAAAAATAACAATTGAATAAATCTCTAATTAATATGTCTCGTTATTAATAAATGAGTTATTATTTTAAATTATTTTAATAATACCCTTAATTAATATAATGTTATATTGGATAAAATTATATATTTTCAATTATATTACTTATATTTTCTTAATATATGTAAGAAATTATAAACAAGCCAATCAAATTGGAAAATAAAAGCATATTTTAATTAAGATGAATAGCGAATCATTAGCAGTTATATAGTAGCTAGTTGTTTGATTGCAATTGTTGAACCGAAGAGGTCCAAAAACTAAACCAATAAACCATCAATCTAAAAAGAAAGGAAAATATAGTTCTTTAATTATTATCATTTATCTCATTCAATCTTCTACAACAGCAAAATCAACAAATCTTTACAAATTATATACCATGCGGACTATATATATTGTTGTAAGAATTGTTGAAGTTGTTAAAGATTTAATTACACAAAGTCTTAAAATTTAAGAACAAAAATATGTTATTTGTCTTTATCATCATTACAAGTCTATATATTTGTAAGAAGAAGTGTAATCAACTAAAGTTCGAGCTCAAATCAATTAAAAAATTTGAAAATTGAACTTGATCAAAATTTTATTAATTGTTTGAAACTCGAGTAAAAACTATTCAAATTATTCAAAATAGATTTGATAAAACTTAAATCAGCTAAAAATTTTAATAAACAGTGTATTTGGCTTGACTCGAAATTAATTCAATTCGATTAAATTCGAATATATTTAAAAATTGAGAGTATAAAAGTGATTTAATAAATGATAAAAAAACTCGATTAAGTTCTCGAGTTTTTTGAGTCGGTATTGTAGTGCTCAAGGTCGACTCGATTAATTTCAAATCGAATTTAAATATTTTATGAGTCGAATTTAAGTAGCTCGTGAGTGATTTAATTTCTTCATACTCTTATATGTAAATAAATTATTTTGAGATCAACTCATTCAGATACATATTGATATGTTTATCAATAATGGTGAAGTTTATCATATAGAGTTGCATCCGAAACTCTAGTTTGTAATCTTTTTATGAGAAAACGTGATTTATTTTTTTCTTTTGAAACTGGAAATGATATTAAAAGAACACAAAAAACACAGGATAAGAGACAGAGCTTAAGATCAACTATACTATATAAGATAAAATACTAGGAAACTTATCATATCAAATATAAAAACTTGCATTTAACTTAGTCACTCTAGCCAGTGAGTCAGCAGCTAAATTAGCAAAAAAGGAAAAAAAAAAAAAAAAGAACACATTAGAAAACACATTCTTCAAATGTAGCTAGTTGTGGATGATCCCATCAAACTCCCAAAAGTAACTATAACTAGAAAAATAAAACTTCAAAACTATCCATTTCAATAACTATATTATCAAAATCCGAATTATGCAATTATCATGATTCAAAGGCCTGACATCAAGAAATCAAATTAAATATATATGCCAAACAGAAGCACCAAATTCTGATAGCCCAATTAGAAAAGCAGGTTCGATTTTTTGTTAAACACGATCGGTTTCTTCGTGAAACAGTTCATCCACAATATTGTTAGATTTCGTTAGGAATGAAAGATTTTAAAATCTATACATTTTATAATATTTATGGATTGTAAATCCATGAATTATAAAAAATTTATCGTTTGGTTTGAATATAAAATTTATAAATTGATAATATAATTTTTATTACACTCATATTTGATTCAATGATCACAATATATGAATTTAACATTTAATTTTCAGTTTTGCTCTTTATTAAATATTAATAATTTATCATTAATTAAGTATTTTCTAATTATTTTTATAACGTTTATATTGAATTATGAAATAATCTAATTTAAAGTAAATTTTGTTAAAAAATACAATTGGTAAAATTATTATTATTGTCAAATTTGAAAAATATTACAATTTATTTATTCAAAATTTTATAAAAAATTATTATCTATGCTATATTTATAAATAATTAATCCATTAATTTTTTTGAAGGAGCTCGTTAATATTTTTTTAAAATTATATTCAAACCAATGCATGTAAAATTAGTGAAAATAAAACTAAAAAATTGGTAAATTATTTTTACTGTATTTTTAGGTTTAAGGATGATTTTGGAATACTATTAATATACCAGAAACAATATTAAAATAAAAAAATCTAATAACAATCATTCATAAATAAAAAAATATTAGATTTTAGATTTTTCCACTTAATTTTTCAAAAATGAAAAATTTTAGTAGATAATAAAATTTTCAAAATCCATAAATTTTAATATTTGTTAAATAATTAAATAATAAATTTAAAATAAATCTATATTATTCTAATTCTGCCCCTCAAAATCATCTGATCTAAACATAGCTTTATTTCTCAAAGCTACAGCAACAAAACCTCAATCAAAGCCGACCCCACAAACGATCACGCGTGTGACACGTGACTATCTCTGGAGGGGTCTACTCTTCTAGTCCACCGATGCGGTCCTCCGTAACTTGCACGATTGGTCGATACCCATGAGAATGAATCTCACCAGATTTTCTTAAAAATCACAAAATATTTATTTTTTTCATCACAAAATGTTTTCTATTTTCTAATCTATTTTACATATTAAAAAAATCAACTTAGATTTGAATATCTAATTTTTTACGTTGTGAACTACAAATCCAATAACATTCTGATTTAATGAAATTATGAGATAGACGTTTGATTCTACTATTAATCCAGTAATGATTTTATTTTATAAGTTTAATTGATAGATTCAACTGATATGATCTATTATAAAATTTGAATTTATAGGTAACTACATCCAAGTACTATATACAGTTTTTTTTTGTTTTGTTTTAATTGTTAAAATTAGGCTTATTTTCCTTCTTTCTTTTATTTGTCTCAGAAAGATAATTCGTTTTTTTTAAAAAAATATAATTAATTGTTTATTAATTATCTATCATGTGTCTATTTAAGCGTGTCTTGTTATTTCTCTTTATATATATATATATATATATATATATATATATATATATATATATATATATATATATATATATATATATAATATAATATAATATCTCTAATTAATGTAAAAATATATTGGATAAAATGTATAATTTTAAACATATTAACAAAATTTCATTAATTTGAATGAAAATAAAAGTGAATTTAAAAATTTATATTTTAGGTCCAAAATGAGTATTAATGTTAGAACTTAATATGAATAAATTAATTAATTATAAATGTGACAAAGCAAAAGGATACCAAACTACTATATCAATAAAGTAGTGGATATAATTTATCAATTGTTCTAAATCTTTCGCTCAAAATCATTCAATCTTATTTGTCAAAGTTAACAGTAACAAAACCTCAATCAAAGTAGATTAATAAGGCCAATATAGATATAAAATGAGAAATTGAAAGATTGATTCTAATTTAAAAAAATATATAGAAAAGATACAAATACCAGTCTGCTTAAAAAATGACTACAAGGACTAAAGAGTAAAGTTAAAAATATATATAATAATTGCAATACGCTACGCATATTTTAAGCCATATAATAAAAATAGAAAAATAGAAATGTTGCAATTATTTTTTTTTAGGAGAAGTATTAATTCTTATTAATCGAAATTTAAAAATAATAAATGATAACATATTCAGGGTAGTCTTTCGAGATTTATACTTTTAAGGAAGTCTTTTTTCCACCTTGCATCTCTTCTTTTATAAAAAAGTTGGATGCAAATTCATGGGCCACCAAAACCATCAAGTTTTGGGGTATTATATAAATATAATAAAGGGCAATCAAAGATGCACAAACATACACTGTATACAACTCATAAAGATTAAATAATAAATAATATTATAATAAAGTGTATGATTAGTAAAATGGTCAATCCATGATGAGAGGAAATACCAAATTAATAAATATCATATTACAAAATAAATAAATAAATAAATCCTCAAGTCTGCTGTTCACCAACCAGACTAATCGAAAGCATGCGCAGAAGAGAAGTAATCATATTCAGCATTTCACTTCATAGAACTAAAAGCAGAAAGGCTGCTGTTAAGGAAACTGAAACATAATGATGCTTGCTGTTGCTGCCTATTTGACGCAACTCAATTATTTTTTTATTTTTTTTAAGGAAGAAACAAAAACAATTATTTTCAGCCATTGATTCTTCCACAGAGAGAAGTTTCTGGCTGCAAAAATTTTGGCATATTGCTGTTATATGAAAGTGCCTAAAAATGTCGGCATGGAAATGCAATGCAATTATAGTAAGTTGGGTACTTCTATTTACAGCTGCTTGTAGTTGTGGTTGCTCAGAAATATCAATTATTTTTCGTTGCTCAAATTAATTGAGAATCTTGCATGATATATAGCATTATAGTTGATAGTGACTCTCGAATAGCATTTGATTTTCAAGGACAGTTAATAATTATTGACTCAGCATCCATACAATTCTTTCTTTCAATCCAGACTCAACTATATATCTTTAAATCTCAATACAAAATCATACCCCAAAACCTTCTAAAGCTTTATATGGATTCCTTTGTCTCAACCAATAAAGGTGCGTTTTATCAATAGTGAATTAAAAAAAAAAAGCCCAACTGTTTCTAGCCTTCTCTTTGTAGATGCAGTTTATTACATGTTTAACTGACATGGTTCGCTAGTAAAGTTAGTTGGCTTCTTAGCACAGTGGGTTTTCCTACTTGAACAATGAAGGGAAGCTGTTGTTCTCCAATTTATCATTTTGATTGCTTGGTTCAACTAGAATGCTTTGTAATTAATTAAGTTGTTTTTAGCAGCATCAAACCTAATCATGTCTTAAGTACAGCTAGAAGAGTTCAAGTTGCCCAAAAAGGAGTTCAAATAGTGCCTGAATGTCTTCAATACTAATGTCACTCTACCTACTAGCAAATAGCGATCCCTCTTCATGTTGGTTTCCAGCACCTGATAATGTTCTGCACTTCCCGCTTTTCATGCTTCACCAGATTAGAAGTGAGGTTGCTAGTTCGGCGTTATAGGTATGTTCATTCACGAGTACGGAAATAAGCGAAGCCCAAAATACTGTATAATGGGCCGAGGATACTTTAGTATTTGGGCCTAGACTCTCCTTTCTGGGCCGGTGCAAACGATGTAGGGCATTTTTTTATAGCTATCTCTGCAGGATTGCTGTTCTACGCTAATGGAAGGGATTTTTAACTTATTCATGAAAGTGCTCAGTTGGCCACGGTTTTAGTATGTTTACAATCAAATTTTTAACTTAAGTCTTAATTGCCCGAGCTATTAAGGATGAATCTCATAGAACTTTTGTGGATTCGAAACTATTATGACTAATATTTTGGAAAGTGTCTCTAGTTTTCAGAAATATTTCATTCTAATTGAAGTTTTCAGAACATCAATTAAAAATAGTTTTTTTTCCAACTTTATGTATGAGTTTTATTGGAATAATTATAATTAATTATTTTTTAGTCTTTTAAAAGAAATAATATAGTCATTTTATAATTATATATATTAAAAAACATTCTTAATTTTTGTAACACTATCTTGAATGATATTTAGAGTGAAATGGAAGAGAGTAATATGTAGAAGGGTTGATGCAACAAAGGACTGAATTCATGGATACATGAATTTAGATTTGTCATATTGTATGATTGGTCCATACCCAAGAAATAAATAATCAATGTTGGAGGAAAAGTCACATACTCTTTAAAAGCTCTGCCTACAAGAAACAGACTCCCTTCTGCAAATATCCATCACTCTCATTTCCCTATCCAAGTTAAAGCCATCATCAGCCATATGCCACGCCAACCAATAAGACAATATTGCTGAAGCTTGGCCTCCCCTTAACTCTTTTCCTTCTCCATCTATATATGGTAGTTTTGCTTTTTATAAACTAATCACTATTCCATCATAAGTATATAATTGATAATTCATCCTATATATGCATAAAGATTCTCATTTATCTTCTTCACATTTCCATGATTAATTTATGAAATTAATGACCTAGGAGTTGCATATCAAACTAGGCTATTAACCCATATCTTTTCCGTTCCTGTCTTCCACAACTAATTCAACCTGTAAACAACGAATCTAATCATAATATTTGACCAAATGAAAACTAAAGGACATTGAAGAAATTCATGTCCTGATTCTAAATTATTTTATTGTTGAAAAATGTTACGTACCCATTAAATCATTAATTATAATTTTGAAAATATAGTAAGTTGAAAGATTTTGACAATCACTTATTCTTATTGTTATGGTTTGTGATTGTGCACGATTCTTTTTCTATAGCCTTGTTGTTGTTGTTGGATTATTGTTTCGCTTTTTACATGCTTCTTTCCTTTTCATTGTCCAATCAACGTTGTTTTTTTTTTCCCCTAAATTATCTTGACAGATTATTTTTCGGTGATTATAATCTGTAGGACATATTTACACCTGGAAGTATTTAACTTCCACTTGCTAGCTGGAAATTAAAAAAAAAAAGAACAAAAAAGATTTGAAAATTGACACTTTGATTATTTAAAAGATGTAATCTATTATCCTTCTAATTTTCAACTTCAACAGGCGTGAACATGCATAAAAATTGAAAATCATCCACGTCGAGAATTTGTAAAGTTTGCAGCTTTCCTTTCTTTTTTTTTTTTTTCTTCAAAAATATCAACCGGAGAGAGTGATATGGGGAAATTGTTCATTAATAACAATAATTGATAACGTCTGACATCAACCTCCGATCCTACAAGGCAGAAAGGGAAAATTATACAAATTTTTCTATTAAAAAAATTGAAAAAAATATAAAATAATAAAATATATATAAATTGATAAAGTAATTTAACCTGTTTTCGAACTGTTAGGAAAGACTTTTTTGGTTTTACCTCAGTAGGAATCCTTTTATATTATATTTTTCCTCTCTTATAATTGGCTAAGGACTTGTCTGCTTCTGCTGACGGTGGCATGCTATTATTGATGGAGCGTCTCCCGGCAAATAATAAAGAAATTTTTGTGATGTGAATTAGGATTGACTATGAACCATTAGGGTTGGTTTAAAAAAAAATTAAACCTAAACATAATCACTAAAATTAATTAATTGCTAATAACAGCAGGTTAATTTCTAAACATAATCACTAAAAGTTCATCAGTCTCTGAACTTTTGCTTTATGATTTAATTATCCTTATAAATCAATTCGGTAAATCTCAGAATTTTCATTTCCTTTCAACCGTCATTCTGTTAGATGAAAAATTGATTTACTGATGAACTTTTAATTAGACCTAAACTGTTATATTTTTTTTCTATATATTTAGACCTTAAATATTTCTTTTGTTATATTCTTTTTTTAAACAATTTTTTAGCGTATATAGGCAGTGGCTCGATAGAAAAAGTAATAGTTAAGTAATCCAATGCATTCAAAAAAAAATAATATTTATTTGGATCCTAAACTATCATTTTATGACATTAATTAGTCTCTATTTGAATCTAATGAAATCACAATAAACTAAATAAGAAAATAATAATTTATTGAGCAAAAGGTCGCCAACAAAATAATTTTGTAGCCAAAATGATTGATATTGAAAATAAAATGAAATTTGAAAATATACTGTTACAAATAAATTTTAAACTAGAGTTGGATTATTTTTCTTATTAAAAAAAAGTTAAATTATAGGTCCCAATATTCAAAGACTGCGGATAAAATTAATCCTTAAAATCAATTTATAGTGCTATAAAATATTTTATTTTCTAGAATCCGCAGATATATATCACATGTTAATACAAAATTTGCATTAGTGTTAGTCTTGGCGAGATGCTGTCATTATAGACTTCTGAAACACTAAACAAGATTAAGAAAAACCATAACAATTCCGACATTAATTCCTACATGTTGTCATCTTCTTCTTTAATCCAACTTTGTCTTGAGTGAAGGGTTTTAAAAACATGCATGTTCATCAGCAGCAAACCTTTAAATAGTGAATTAGTATTGATTAGGGTGATGAACAACAGTACAATTTAGATGGGTAGCTATAATTTTCTTTTTCTTTTTTGTATCTCGATTTTATTTTTTTAAATATAATAATATACTATTAATTTAGTTCCAAAATAAAAATATAAATCAAACTAAAAAAATTAATAATTTTTCCAATATGTATTACAAGATCTTATCAAGTTGGAGCATTTTGAGAAAAAACTGGAAGAACTTTTACTGCATCATCAATTCCCTTCTTCTCAATCTCATCCATTGACAAAATAGAAAATATTTCTTAAAATAATTTTTAGCTCTTATATTTACTTTTTCAATTTTCCAAGGTTTGCAGGGTTAAAAACTTTGGGACCCTGACACTGTGACCATACACAGTATATGCTGGTCCAAGCAGCGCTTATCAAATTCAAAATTTTTTTTTTATTTTATAAAAAATAAAAATTTATCAGTAATATCTTTAGTTAAAAAAAATAAAAAGGGAAAGTTACCAGTGATAGGCAGAGATCTGGTGTGGTGACTGGTGAGGATGAGCAGAAGAGGATAAGAGGGTGATTGCGGTTGTGGTTGTGCGGCGCCACCCTTTGCTACTCTACGGTTGTAAAATTCAAAGCAACATGGGTTACGGCTACTTGGCTAGACGGCTACATTACCCTCAGAGGGAGGGTACGAATGCCACGTGTAATTTATACGATGAAAAGGCAAAAAAAAATCACGAGGCTGTGTGAATCAAAAAGTAAAATTCAACAAACAATTGGGCCAAAAGATTCTTAATTAGATACGGGCGCTGAATTGGCAGTCCCTTATCCTAAAATTTGTGCTCCTAGTATCCCTCACCCTCACCCTCACCCTCACCCCCACCCCTCTCTCCCTCGCGAGTCACGACCCTATTCTCCCTCTCTTCCTATACCTACAATGCCTATAACTATCTACACACTACAATTATAAATATTTGTTCAACACATTTCCTGAAGATGGATGCTAATATCACTAAAAATAAATATTTTTGAACACCCACATGTTAATTAATTAATACAAAAATTAAAAATAAAGTGTTATAAATTATTACTACCATATAGAGGGTGTCTGAGAGATGGGGGACAAGTTGTGAGGGAAGAGACAAAAATGGGTAAACAACCAACAAAGGAAATCTAGAGAGATTTGTGAGAAATAACAGTGATCATGGTGATCACAGAAAATAGCAATTACTGCTCAGGGTTCAGTATTTGCAAATGTCAATTTGGCTCTCTCTTCTTTCACGTCCTTCTCAAATTTATTACACCCAAACCACTACTTACCTTCTTTTTTTTTCCTTGAAAGATTTAAACTCGTTATGGACTATGAATGCTAAGGCAAGGGATGGATATATAATTCTCAAAAATTTATAATTACATTAGGTACCCAGTATATGTAAATAATATTCATTATGTACTAAGAGAGAAGCTTTATTTTATTCTTAATCATCAATTCATTTTTTACTTTGAATAGTAGTGTTTAGATCCTTTCTTTTATAAATTTTTTAGTTCTATACAACTTTTTAAATGAATCGAATTTTCAGAAAATTATTCCATTTATATTTTATTATTTTTTAAATGTGGAATTAATTTTTATCAATTTAGGATTTTAGTTCAATGGCATATAAAAGAACATTTGCTCTTTTAATTGGAATTAATCGGTATGTTCTATGAGTCTCTCTCTCTCTCTATATATATATATGTATATACTTATCATATCCACCCATCCCATTAATTATCTGACTTCCAGCAACTAGCGAAGTAGATATAAATGGCGTTCGAGATTATCTGCAACATTTTAAAAATAAATAAATAAACAAAATTTCATTGAAATTGCAAAAATATTTTGTTTAGATCAGTCAATTTATAATACATGATTATGTGAAAACACTCTCTGTTAAAAAAAAAAAAAACAGGTTATGCAAAAACTAATTCTTATTTTTATAAATAAAAAATCAAATAATTTTAATATAATAATAAGTTATTAATTGCATCCATAAAATTTTAACGCAAGTAAAAGGAGGAAGTTGACATGGTCAAGAACAGTGCACATAAATACAAAGGAAGAAGCTTTCAGTCGACAACAAGTCACTGTCTGCAGGGGCAGTACTGCAGCTACGGCCACCATCATAATTCCTCAAAATAAAGCATTTTGTTGAGGTGAAGATGAAAATCTTAATGGATGCGTACTCCCCTCTCTAGTCACTACCCCTATTTCTACTATTTCCCCCTCCACCACACCCACCAAATTATAACAGATATTCCACACCTCTTGAATCACACGAATAAACGATACATAGCATAAAACCTTAAAATTCAGTACCATAATAAATAATTTGAATTGCAAATAAACAAGTAGCCTAAATGGCTATACCACACAAATAGGGAGACTACCTCTTTTTTTTTTTTTTTTTACAAACAGTTTTCTTTTTCCTCTCACCAACTAATAACGTACTAAAATGTTGCACAATGACTTTATAAAATGACTGTAATTAATATTTCTATTAAGATAAACTATAATTTTAAATATTTTTATATCTGTTATAATATATTAGATTAAAATTCCTACTTGAAATTTTATATTTTAGTTGTGAAAAGTTCAAAACAATACTATTAAATTAAATTTTTTACCATTTTAATACAATTTACTGCCATTAGCAAGTAGGGCCGGTTGGGCCCTTGGAAACGATTCGATCAAATCTGAACCGGACTAGATTGATTCTGGAACCAGTAACAATTATGGTCCCGTAGAAAAATGGTATAGTCTAAGCCCTTCCACTAAGAATCAAGAACCAACTATTTCAATTTCTGTTGGGAATAGTGGGTAAAATAATATAACCCACACCAAATTTTTCAAAAAATTTGGCCGCATATCAACAACTAAGATAAATTTAATTTTTTTTAAAAAAAACAACGGTCCTCTCCCCCCTCTGCATGCAACAACAGGTGCAAATGCTATATTTTAGGGCTATATTTTGTTTATAAATAATTAAATAAATTAAAATATAAATATAATAAAAAGATAAAAATAATCCTTATAATATAAAAATAATAATTATATTAGAAGAGTATTATTGAAATTTAAATTTTCAATTTTTCTCTATAATTATCAAATTCATTACAATTTTTTTCATTTCCTACACAATCTCAATTGCTTTCAATTTCTCTACAATTCAATCCCAATTTTCTCTACATATATTCCTAACTTATCTTTAATTACACTCTTAATTATTTTTCTCTAATTTCTTTCTAATTATATTTCTATATAATCTCATTTTTTTTCTAAATTCTCTTAAATTATTAATTTTTCCTTAATCCTATACTTCTTTTTCATTATCTTTCTCTACAATTTTTTTAATATTCTTCAATTTTTTTCAAAAATTTTAATCATAAATAAGGGTAAGTCATAGTGGAATTAGCAATTTTTTAGTGAATATATTGTTTATTTCGAAATTTTTATTGAAAATTTGGATGATGAAAGAGAGTTCAAAATTCCAAGTGAAAAAAGTCAAAGAAATAGAGGTGATAAACAACTAGGTCCAGATCTGGCAGCGATAATATTATTTGAAGTAAAAATTCGAATATTCTACATTTTTAAATTTATTTTAAAAAATTCAAAAAAATAATGAGTCATTTGATATTATGTGCAAATATACAAATTTAAAGGTGAATGTGATTATAATACATTTCAAAAATAGTTGCAAAATAAATATGATATTTAAATTGGAATAGAGAAAATGTAAAGTCAAATTTCATTTCGAATACGCAGTATATTCTTCTATTTCTCAATTATTTTTTAATATAATAATGAAAAAAATAATTTGGCAAAAAGAATGAGTATGAAATATTTTATCTTTTAGTTTTGGTAAAAATTTAGGTTTTGTTAATTATTGTCAAAATATATTAAATCCATATGTTAAATATGTACCTAAAAATATTTTTAAATGTATTTTATATAATTTATATAAAAAATTGCTTAAAATATTTACTTTTTGAATTGACATATTTGTATTTATAATGATATTTAGAGTATCATTGACAATTTTATTTTTAAATGAGTTTTACATATCATTGGATTGATGGTAAACAATAATTACAAAAAATATTACTTGCATTTAGAATTTTTGATGATCGGCATACCACTGAAAATATTTTAAAAATGATAAAAAATATTTCGAAATAATATGAATTAGTTCATAAATTGTTTTCATTTTTTTAATAATTCGACGTCAAATACCGCTTCAATTCATTACTTTTAAGCATTATTTCAATCAATAAAAATTAGAGTAAGTGATTATTTAATGCTGCACAAATATAAAAAAATCAATATTATCATCCGATTCATTCGAACTTGACATTTATTTAACAATTATAGTTGAATTTGATGATAGTAAAATATGTAAAGAGTTTTCAATTTTTGACCAGTGGAATCGATATCAAAATACTTATCTAATACTTTTTTAAATTACAACCACAAAATTTTTCAACAATAATCTTAACTGTTGTGGTTCAATAAATTTTTAGTGCGAAAGGTAATATTTTGAATAACTCCCGAATCGCTAGAAAATAAAGTATGTGTTGATGATTTTACCAAATCGGCATTAAGACAACAACAAATAGAGAAAAATAAAAATGAAGACAAATATGACTTCAACATTAAATAAACGGTTGATACATCAAGCATTGATGATTCCGATTAAAAAAATAAAATAATTCAACTATTGAAATTTAAAAAATAAGAGAATTACGTATGTTTTTATTTTTATAAACCCCAAAATGATATGTATGCAACTTAATTAATGGTAAAAAAATTAAATTCAAAACCAATTATTAATATTTTTGTTTTTTTAAATACAAATCCAAATTTTTATAATTAAATTATTTTTTAAAATAAAAAATTAAATTGATTAGATTTTTAGTAATTTATCAAATAAAAATAATTATTTCTTATTTATAACTTATAATTTTCCAAAATTAATTTTTTTTATAACAATCTAACTTATTACATAACATCACAAATTAATATTTAATAAGTTAATTTTTTTCTCAAAATTTTCATTTTTTTATAATTTATTAGTGGTAAAAATTTATAATGTACACAAATTAATATTTCTTTATCAAAATTCACATTCTTTCTAACTAACTTATTCCCAATTTTTTTCATTTATTTCCAACTTAATATTTTTTTGATTAATTTATAAGCAAATTGATAAATTAAATTAATTTTTTTGTTCTAAATTCACCTAACAAATAATTTTGATAGTATTTATTTATTGTATTAGTTACTTAATTGCATAATTTTTTGGAATAGATCGAATCGTTGGTTCATGAACTAGAAATAGACCGGGTCCAAACCGATTCTAAGCCGGCCTTTCTCCGGTTCCAATGCAATTTCATATTTCTGGAACGACGGTTCTGAATCGCGGCCGGAAATGTTAGCAAGTATAGTTTATGATATTTATTCACATTTTCCACCAAAAAGACTAAAAATTCATTAAAAAAATTTCAATAATTGACCGCGCAAGTAGCCGAACATAATTAACGTTCTTTTTTGGTCAATCGTAAGTAACATGTTAAAAACTTAAAAAGTTCAACTCCGCCATGAAAAATTACTACAGCATATATAGAACTGCCACTAATGAAAACTTAACACATGACCAATTGTATTTTAAAAAATTAAATCATATTAATTAAATTTTTAAAAAAGGAGATAGATAGCAAATTATTTTAATAATAAGCTTTTCCCTTGCAAATATAAATAAATAAATAAAAATCGCAAGAACAAAAAGAAATCGAAGAAGAACATGCATCAAAATAGAGGTTGATGACTAATTAAGATAGAGTATAGGTTCAATAGTCGTACAACATTATACTATACATGGGCACAAATGCAATCCTGCTAGGAAAGTGCATGTGTGAGGCCACCAGTATATGTACGAATAGGACTAATTTTCATTTGTCATTATCTCATATCAACGAATCGAAAAAAGAAGAAGCCTATAATATTATTAAAAACATGTGAGGTAGGAGGTTAAAGAAAAAGCCACAAACTAAAAAAGGTTTCCCACGAAGAAACAGACTCCCCAAATACAAACATCCAATTATCAAGTATTTTGTATTGGACAGTGTAAATATCTGCATTGATATGGTTCATCAGCCCCATGAGCTGGTATCTATCTGTGCTATGAATATAACCAAAGGACTCAACAAGGGGTCCCTATTGCATTTTGGGACCATTTAAGATATCAGCATTTTAACCTTTTTAGAATTATTTCATGCCATGTTTAAATGAGTTTGTATCATGCATGAAATTACTATGCTATATAATTCCAATCAAAATATCTCTTCAATTTTTTTTCTCTATATTCAATTTGCTCGTTCTAATTTTTGTATTGAATCAGCTCACAACTGTCTACCCATTTAGGGTTAAATTGTTTAAAGTTTTGAACTTTCTTAATATTGAAAATCTTGACAAAAAAATATTGTTTTGGTACAAGGTATGATTGAAAATTCGAATTTGAAACCTAGATAACTCTATTTAACAAGCCAATACTATTAAGCTAAAATTTATTAGTAAAAAAAATGTTTTTTGTACCTTGATTATTTAAGATATTCATTTAAATAACAAAGAGAAGTCAATATTGAAAATTTTTTATCATCTAAACTCTGCTGATTTTCATCATATTGTATATTTTTCAGATTTATGAAAATTAAAAAAATTTCAAGATTTTTTTCTTCTAAAATGGATTCGGAGTTTTTACCTACTTTTAGGATCTCACCTTGAAAGTCAAAAATTT
Organism: Triadica sebifera; assembly: GCA_023653625.1. NCBI lineage: Eukaryota > Viridiplantae > Streptophyta > Magnoliopsida > Malpighiales > Euphorbiaceae > Triadica > Triadica sebifera. The sequence goes on from CM042899.1 coordinate 30,131,584, forward strand.
TCTAAGATTGTTAATTTTTTAACTGTTAAGAAAGTTTAAAATTCAGGGACTCCAAATGAATAATTATGGGCTGATTTGGCCCAAAAATTGAAAATATGAACAGTTTAGACATTGTTTTTTTTTTAAAAGAAAATAAAAAAGACAATTATAGCAGACAATTTTCATGCTAGAAAAATGTTGAATGGCTCTTTTAATTTGAATAACTAAGCGGGTCTGTAAAAGCAGATGGACAGCTTTTCTTGGGTAGGTTTTCATAAGAAATGTCCTTAATGTGATGCACTATTAGGATGGTAATCCATCATGATTATGAAAAAAATCATGTTCCACACGATTGCCAAAGAGTTTGCTTAAGATCTTGTTAATATCTTTTGAAATATTTAAACCACTACAGTACATATGTGTTTACTTAACATTATGAAAATTGATTTGATTTAACGTTTGAAATAATGAGAAGCTACAAATAATCAACCTGTATAGCTCGTGTGCAACTAAAGATTAGCACATTACTTTTCCAATGCTGTCTGTCTTGCACGAACTTTGTTTTTGGTTATCCAACCTGTCAACAACAAACATATGTAATTATAGTTTTTGACTAAATTTAAAGAAAGTTTGAAGAAATTCATATAAATTTAATTCTTTTTCTTTTGCTTTATTGTGTTAAAAATAGAAACAGGTGTCCACTTGTAAATCTTTTTCTCCATGAATTGCTACCTTTTTGACCATCAATCGCTGCTTTATTTTTTTTCTTTGGCATTGAATGGTTAATTCATTGGAGATTTTCCCTTTATATATATGCCTTCTTTCATTGTCCTATTAAAGGCTGTTTTTTTCTCCTAACGTTTTGGCCTCTTTATTTTGAAAGCTATTTTCCGTGATTGCAATCTGTAGGCCATTTTACACCGAAAATAATTGTGAACCTCAAACTAACCTTATACATAGAATTAATTTTTTTTAAAAAAAAAACAAATATTCATCACATGCAATATCTGATTTCAATTCCCAAATAGTTGTAAACTTAAAAGCTAGCTGATACCCAAAAAAAAAAAAAAAAGGTGCTCTGAGCGTTTTCAAATTTAGCCTTTCTGCTATTTGCATTAGGTACCTAATTTTCAATAATTAAATAATTATATAGCCTTTAATTTACAGGGTAATACTATTCCTCTAGTTTGTTTTTGAGCCAATTAGATCTCGAGTCAAACAGTGGAGAAATATTCTCTTTCTTCATATATATCAATTTATTAAAATCAAATATTAAGTTATTATTATAACTATTATGATATCAAAACGTATAAATTATTTTCTCTATATTATTTGGGACATATATTATACAAAAAAAAGGATATATTGAAAAATTAAGACATGATTTGATGTAATAATGAGATACATTAAATAAAGTATAAAAAAGAGTTAATACATTAATTATATTTCTGGAAATGAAAACGAGCAACAAGTTTGGGGTAAATAAAAAAACATATATGGGCAAGTACTATTATTATAATTATTACGATATCAAAACGTAGAAATAAAAAATAAATATGATATAATTGCATAAAGCTAAATATATTTGTAGAAATCAACAGTACAGCATGGAAGATAAGTGACAAATGGTTATGGAGAAATTCACTAGTTTAACAGATGCATAACATGAATCAAAATTGTAATCTAACAACTATAGAAATATAAATAACACATTAAATTAAAATTTATAGATTATAGTAATATTTTCTTTACCATCATAATTAGAAGAAAATCAATGGAAAACCTGTTTATGGATTAATTTGGTGTTAGATTCAAGTCCTTTGGACTGAATTTTCAAGCCTTATATTGCATCAAATACAATATTTTTATGGCTATCTATTGACTATATCAATACGATCAAGTTATTGACCCCACATCAGCCATGATTATAATAAATTAGTCGCACACATGCAGGAAATTAAAGCAGCGTCCACACGAGCTGGGGAGTTCTATCACTACCCCATTGATGATTTTTCAGAGTCCACACACGGACATGGAATCGCTTTTACATGCAATTTCCTCTCTTTACTCGGCATCGAGTGGTAGAATATGAAAAAGCTAAAGAAATTTTTGGCAATATAAAAACTCTACAAATAATAATAGAAAAAATTATATGCAGCAGACAAAGTCCTAACTAATCATGACTATTAAAATCCTAAAAATAAAAACACACCCATGAATCTCACCTTTTTTGAATAATTAAGTGAGAATGTCTATTTGCCTTTGAGGAAAGTTCAGATAAGAAAAAGGAGGGAATTGTAATGATGGTGTTATGTAAGATTGAGGAACAGATTGGTAAAATTTAAAGATATTTTGTGGTCAAAGTTATAGCCTTTTGCATTATTGGGAACATTGAGCTGCTTTATGTACTTGGCAATTAGCATCACCCAAAAAGTTTTTTTTCTTTTTTTTTTTAAATAATATATATATATATATATATATATACACAAGGTCCACCTCTACATTGCAAACATCATTTCATGGCATTTAATCATTCATTAGTCTCCTCCCCATAATCTTTAATATATTATCCCCGTAATTCCCCCCATTTCGCAAAATTCTTGATTCCCATATGAAGCAAAAAGATCCAATATTTGACAAAAGTTTCTTACACTTAGGTTACAGACAGATAATTGGCCCCCACCTTTGTCTTTCATTAATCCCCAAATTTCTCCACTAACCTAAAAAGATAAACATTAACTTTAAATCCTACTTCCCCTTCATTTTCTTTTCTTTCCATTTTTTTAAAGTTAATATCAAGAATCATTCCAGGCTGCAAAAACAGGCAAGTGAGACATGGAAATTGCAGCTGGCCTCAGCTGGGTTGCTGATTGGAACCAAGGAGAAACAACACCATTTGCTTGGCCGATGAACTTTGATGCTAGCGGAGGCTTAGCAAATAGCATTGTGATGGCATTTTTATCAGGACTTGCTTCTCTGGAGCTGCTCAAACTGGTGACCAGTGATGACGTATTTGAGGAATGTGTCCCTGCTCTGGCTGCTGACTCATCCATAACTTGCTGGCTAGAGTTCACCGAATCAATGCCAATAAGATCTTGCATTGCCATTGAATATCTCATTGCTTTCGGATCAAGTGAATCGACACTAGGATTTGGGTGTGGCTGTGATGACTGATATAAAGCTACTTTCCAATTTGATGCATTGCCATTGCTGTTCTCAATCTGCAGTGCTTCACTGCTGTTTTGTTTTGATGGGTTATACTCGATCGCTGCATTACTTGTGTTGGTATCCTTGTTTCGCCTAGCGAGCTCTCCTGCCAGTAGAGTATTGCTTGCCATTATCCTCTCAACATCATATCTTGTTATGTCGAAGTTAGTCACAGCATTCACCCCACGAAACTTGATTGCCGCGATATCATAAGCTTCAGCTGCTTCTTCTTGGGTGCCTGGAATTGGGTTCGTACAAAATATATTAAGCATAAACAACTCAGCCCAAATAGACTAAAAATTAATTAATATGAAAGTCTAGATTTAAATGATAAAAAGACTTTAGAATCCTCTTTATCATCTGAAATGAGAAAAACAGCCTTAGAAAAAGTTAAAATTGTTACTGAAAATCAGAAGCATGCATTGTGCTGTCCCAAAGTAGAAGCCCAACATCAGCCTTCCAAAAGCATCACTAGTCTTATAGTGGAGACATGCATGCAGTGGGTATCATAAGAAACAAGTCCTAAAAGTTCTTTATGCATAGCCACAGTCCAAAAATATAAAATTTAAACTAAATTGATAGGAGAATGATTGCATAAATATCCAAAAAATGCAATAATTTGAACAAATAAAAGAACTCACTGAAGGTCCCAAGATAAAGGTCCTTGTTTCCTGCAACTCTGCCTATCCTTGCTTGCCATCTTCCATGCTGGTGATGTCTGCAAAAGATAAAGGAGAAAATTTTGAAAAACATAACAAAATGAGAACAAATAACTTTTTTTCTGCTATTAAAATAACAGAAAAAAAAGATTAATAATAAACAAAAACCTTGTTACTCCTCTGTACATTGAGGCCCCCCTTGAGAAGCCACTGCTTTTCCTGCAAAAGATTATGGTAATCTGTAATTATACATCCTCATATATATAAAGGACCACAATGAGCCACCATTTAAAACTGCAAATAATGCCCTTTACCTTCGTAAATGAGCAACGTATTCCTGTCGGCTCATGTTCTTCATCTCTTCCAGTTCTTCCTGGTAATTTACCAACTGCAAAATAAGAGGCAATTTTAATAACTAACGTTAAGATACATCTTGAGCACGGTTAAGAAATAATGGGGTTTAATTAAGTTAAATATTTACGGGAAAATTGATGTGTGTAGAAGGGCCCCAGTACTTAAGGGCAGCAAGATCATAAGCCCTCGCAGCTTTCTCTTCCATATCATATCCACCTGAAAATAGTTCAAATCATATAATAAACTGGGATTAAAATCACCAATAAAAGAAATTATTATTTAATTTCTTAAAAAATGATATACAAGTGAGAAAAATATTTACCAAGATAAACTGAAAAAAGATTTAATCATTGATGGGAATGGTATCCACGGGAAGCATGAACATGACAAGTGAAGAATTAAATAACACAAGTCAGAGGGACCAAAGAATTGCAGTCAAAAAGAAATACTTCCAAACATTATACTGTAAAAAGCATTATTTAGTTTAGCTTGACCAACCTTGCCTTCCTTTCCTGGTCTGCCCCTCTTTCTTGCAACTATTATCCCATAGATGGGCTTCATATCTACCCGTCCACCTATGTCTGCTCAAAATTTCATTGATTCACAAGAATTTAAAAAAAATAAAAAAAAGAATCAAGATTATTCAAATGAACATTAATATATCGGATTCAAGAAAAGGTGAAATTAACTAACCTGGTAACACCTCTATACTGTGAAGTTCTTTGCCCAAATGTGTCGATGGACTTCCTATGAACAGGTTGCTTTTGTCCCCCTTTTGCTGGCCCTCTCTTCTTTGTTTCAATAGCCAAAGATTCAGTGGATGTGGGTGAAATCTGTCTAGGAGCTGTAACACAGCTGGACTGAGAACCAGGGCTCATTGACAGTCTAAGAGACTGTAAATCGCCGCACCCCATCGAACCAACAGACCCTGCTGAGGCTCCACCATCGTCAACCATGTTGCTACTAATCTGCTGCTCCAGTGCATTGTGGGTGGAATAGTGTCTGCTTACCCAGTTTTTGAAGCACGGCATTCCTTCATCCTCCATTTGAGGGATCTGTGAGCTACATTCAGCAAGCTGGGTACCCTTGGTTGCTTCCTCTAGGGGGAATTGGTATATTCCGGTGCATGACATTCCAGTATAATAAGGATGAGCTTCAACTGGAAAGTGCTGGTCAAGAGAATGCTGTTGCCTGTTGGTTTCCGACTCTGTGTTCTGATGATAGTACATGCTGTCCAGGCTTAAAGCCATTGATTCCCTTTCATGGCTACCAAACTGATGAGTCTCCATAGTTGCACCACCAAGAAAGTCCTCTAGTTTTGGTGATGAACTCGGCACCATTCCTTCACATAATAAAACGGAAATCAACAAGAGCATATAATTAGTTAAGCAGGAAAAAAGAAAGTAAGATGCAAACCTTCAGGGTGTGATCTAGATAGAGCTTCCATTATACAAAGGGACCCATCAGACTTTAGAGGCATAACAGACAAAGGAGAGTGAAAGCCAACATTTTCTCCAACTCCATAACAGATTCCAGCTGGACGGTTGAATTGAGAGTTACTAGAAAGATAGAAGCTTGTTGGAACAGCATTAGAAACTGCAATATCAGCAGCAGCAGGAGGAGGACCATGAGATTGATGATGATACTGGTTGTGATGATGATGTTGTTGAGGATCAGAAGCGGAAACCTCCATTTTCATTTGGGGTGAGAGAGAGAACCCCAACCAATTATGATTATGGCTTCCGTTGTTATTGTCATTCATAGATTTCATCTTCTTTCTCTCTCTATCCCTATCTCTCTCTTCCTTTTCCTAGTTGCTGCGAAGAACAAACTCAATCATTGGAAAGGAAATAAACTAATCATACCCAAATCTATTTGCCTCGCTCCCATATGTAAAGCAGTAGTTTTTTTTTTGTCTAGCAACCACAACTCTTTGCAAGAAAAAATTAAAAAAAAAAAACGCTTCACTCAATGCAACAAGCCATAAAATTAACTCTATCTATAAAAATGAACAAAACTAGTCTCTTTAAACTAAACAAAAGGAATGAGTTGGAGCAAGCAAATGCTGGGGAGCTCCTCTGCATTCCATAGGGATCTGTGTATATGAGAAAGACCACGTCTTTTAACCTTTCTCTCTCTCTCTCTCTCTTTTTTTTTTCTCTTTAATGATTATTAAACCAAACAAACCCTTAAACCCTACAAAAAACCCAGATCCAATACACCCCCCAACCCCCACTTTTTTTCATTGTTAACTATTATCACTTTCTCTACTTGCCCATTACCCAGAAAAATTACAATTCCAAGATTTCATCTTTATCATCTTCTTCCTCTCTCCCTCTTTGTTTCTAATGCTTAATAAGAGAGTGTGGTCAGTAATCAGTAACCAAAACTGAAAACTGGTTATAGCTTTATTATTATTATTATTATAAATAATAATTTTTTACAGACCCACGACACAGAGCCTTAGATAGATTTGACAGGCAGGACATCTGCCCATCCAGTCACTTCATACAGTACACTGCTTCTGTGCCTCTGCAAATCTAATTTAAATCTATTGTTTTTCCTTTCAACTTAAATACTGCTCCAATTTGGTTCACAGCTTTCATTTCAAGTAACCAATGGGACAACACCTCTTCCTTTCTTACTTACCGTCACTATATGTTCGTCACAGCACCTTCTTATACCGTTGATTTCATGTTAAGATTGGGTTTATGTGGGGTCTTTGATGTGACTTGTTCTTTATCGATATCTGACAGCTAACATTGGCTGTGACTTTCGTCTGTGATGCTAGCTATTGTTAACTAGATAGTTTTAAATATTCATTTAATATATTTCGCTTAGCTGAAGTAAATTTGATTTACACATAATTCAGGTAAGAATCCAGCTAAACTGAACAAATATATATAATTACTAGTTCGGGGAAAGAAGAATGGAAAGGAAATATTCTGTGACTATTTCCTTTTGGTTAAAATTTGGAAATTTTGTTGCTATCTGGGCAGCTTTATTTTGTTTGGTTTTGACCCATCTAAACTGGTTGATGGGCCAAAAGCTACAAGTTATCAAGTTTTCCAATTTTTCTGCAGTTTGTGAATCATGGGTAGCATTTCAAAAAAAAAAAATGTTGAAAATTTTTTAGCGTACGTAGTTTTCAAACTATGCACGAACACATCATGCCACCTTTGTCCTTTTTTTTTTCTTTCTTTGAATTGAGTTTGATAGATATTTGATTTGATCAAACCACCAACGAGGAAAAAAAGAGAGGAAATGAAGAATAATATCGATTGATGAAATGATAAAAACAATCTTTGCCTCAAACATGAGCTTTAATATTTAGTTCATAAGTTTTGTATAAATACATCTATATAAATACACTAAAACTAAAACTAGTTTTAGGAGAAATTAGATTCAAAGTTTATTTTTCAACAATTTGCATCAATACTCTCATAATAAATAAATTCCATATATGGTGGAATCAAAACATTGTTGTAGTCAGTGTAGTAGAATTTTATTTAACTTTGTTCTTTTTTTTTTTTAAATAAGGGGTCTTATTAAATTTAAAGATTTAAACTAAGCAAAGCTTTGTTTAAATTTTTAAATAATTCCAATTTTTTTAAGTATTTGACAACTCAAATATAATACCTTACTGAAGCATAAATAGAAAAAGAAGGAAAACTTACAATTGCTTTTTAGGGGAGTGGGGTGACTGGTGATCACCTGCTTGCAGACAAAAAGTGGAGAACGGGTCTTTCATCAATTCGAAATATTCCTGGAAATGATGAGTAAAGGGCCCCAAACATGGAAATGCTTTAAGCGTAAAATTGTTTTCATTTTGATGAATTTTGCGACTTGGGAAATGCTTTGTTAATGCATTTAAATTTACCTTTTTTTTCTTCTTTCTCGCATGCGCCACACACTGATTTTGTGAATGTGTTGAAGAGAATAAGTAACAAATTCCTTCTTAATTACCACTTGAACATAATCATGTGCTTCTATTTTCAGCTAAGTTATATATCTCCTAATATCCTATCATCCTTTATTTGGCAAACATTTTTTATTTATTTTCCCTTATATTCTTCACTCTAAAAATGGCAAATCAAATATCAATTAATTCAGATTTAATGATACTGAATTAATTTTTATTATCTATGAGCTTCAACTCTCCCACCTCAATGACAATTTTAGAAATAAGGTGCTCTTCAACTTATTGAGTTTAATTTGCTACTTATTTCGACAGGATAATTATTTTTTGGGGGTATGGTGTGCGGCATAGTTGCATGGAGATGTGCATGAAATGTTTTTTTTTTTTTTTGGGTGGGTGGGGGTGCTAAGGAGACAGATATTCAAATATGAATGATTTGGTCTGAACTTTGAAAGGAAGACTGAGCTTTGGGAGGGAATGGGAAGTACTAGGACTAGGAATGAACGAGTGAGCGAGCGAGTGTTCGAGTGATTCTTTTTTATTATTATGTAGTAATGATGAGTGAATCAAATCCATGAGCACTAACATTCTGAAAAAGAAAAAGAAAATAAAATCCACGAGCATAAAAGGGATGAAATAACGAGAGTGCGCTCCTATCAACGGACTTTAGCTCTATCCTCTCAACTTCATTTCATTTTCACCAATCTTTTTCAGTGAGAAAACAATTGTTGTGGGGTTGGATTTTTTTTTTTTTTCCTTTAACTATCTTATTTGTGTCTTCCGTTGACTAAACAACTTTCAAAATCTCTTATGCTACTTAGCAATGAAAGAAAACATATTTGGGTTATTCCACTAATCGATTTTTATTTGATATATAATTCGCTTTTTTAAAAAAATATTGACATTTTATCTTTTGGTTCAATGTTTTCAAAAATATGTAAATTCTAATAATGCCATTTGATATTTTATTCTTACCCGTAAAGCTATTTCTCTGAGTATCACTTTTACCAATTCAATCCATACATACATATTGCTTGTACCTCTCCCATTCTCAAACAACCCATTCATTACGCACGATATAATCAAGTTTCAATTTTGATTATTTCAATTTTCATTTAGAGAACGGAGAATCTACCTATAAAAATAATATAATTTGTAAATTGTAACTCTAATAATTTTTTTTTATTTTTAAAAGCACTCTCTTAGGGAAAATATGCAAATTAGCCTCCTAAAGTTATAGCCAAATAACAACCCACCCTTTATAGTATGTTTTTGGACAAATAAGCCCCTAATCTCTAATTTACAGTCAAAAGTCCCTGTCAGGCATCAATTTTGTATGCCCTACAGTCTTAAATAGATTGATGATACACAAATCTTAATGCATTGCAAATAAATGTAATTAGACACCACAAAAGGAAGAAAAAAAAAGGATGAATATATATATATATATATAAACTAAAATACATAAATTTTTTTTTTAAAGAAAAAAAAAGAGAAAAGAAGAAAAAGAGAAGAAGATAAGCAGCATGGGGTTTGATGGCAGGCATAAATATTGGTCAGAGACGTGGTTGCTGCAGAGAAATGTGAAAGAACAAAAACAGTAGAAAACAGTTGCATGGGAAGCCTGTGGCTCAGTTCTTTCTTTTATTTTTTATAATGAGCTGGACTGGGCTAGAGAACACCATCATCTCCATATCAATGCTGTCAGTTTTTGCTGACAATCACATTAAATTTTTTTTGTGTTCTCAAACCCAGGAGACAATAGAATGTTTTTGTGCTAATTATTTAATTTACAGATTCCACATTCCCCTCCGTCACACGCTTTCTTCAATCTTCATTTTGTAATAATAACAATTAATCAAAATCATAAATATTTCCTAATCATAACCTCATCATATTTTTTTTCTTAACATGTTTAAATCCATTCACAGATATTAATATTATCCCCAGGCCGGGTGTATATATTAATTATTAAGCAAACTTGTTTTAATTATGAGGCCATGTCCACAGAGAGTTATGAGTTTTTAATGTGGTAAAAAAAATATGAGATTCACGTGAGAACACAAGATCTTAACAAAATCTAAAGAAAGATACAGCAAGAAACTAATGGCCAATAACCAATAGATGGGGTCAGTAGAAAGAAAGATAAAAGATTTGAAGTACGAGAGCAATGGGGATGGCATTGGCTATACCCTAACTGAGAACTGAGAAGGACAACTGCTGTAACACTGCTAAGTTTTTATCTCTTTTGCTGTTTGACAAAAAAGACAAAAAAATGTTTGTTTTATTCGATATTTTCCTCAAGAAAGAGAGGAGGAAGACCTTAAACACTGAACTATGAGAGGAAAAACAAAAAACACCGGCTCTCCATTCATTAAGGCTTTTTTGCATGCAACACTTGTAACATTCAACTCTTCGGTAACCATTTCCTATCTTAATATTACTCTCTTTGTGAATTGAGGGGTTGACATGTCAAAATCCAATCCCCATTTGCCATGTCTCAATCACCTTAGATTCTCTCTCTCTCTCACCCTGTTTCCTCAAGAGAGTTTTTGCTTCTTTCAATCAGAGGACTGAGACAGCTAATGCAGAAGAAGGAACCATATTAGCTGCTTCTTTTGTCAAAACTAGAGAGAACCTAAGAAAACGTAATTTGCAAAACCAAAAAAAAAAAAAAATTCACGTCTTCAAACAAATAAGTAGAACAACCCACATCCTATTATCCTATGCTCTACTAATTCACAATTGTGTGTAGGAAAAATTTGAAAGAGAAAATCTAGCTAAAGGAGGTGAATGGATTCCAAACATTAATCAAATATTGCCCTTGTCACAGTACCCTCCTTGGAAGCAAAAGCCTGTCATTAAATGTTTGATGCAGCACTGGCCTCAGAATCTTTAACCATTTGCTTCCCTCTTTGCTTGTCAATGCAAGAAGACTGTTAAGTACATTACTTTTTATAGTATATTGGGATTTAAAGAGAAAACTTGTTTTAACTGACCAGGAATATGACTAAAAAAAGAAAGCCAATCTCATCCCAACTTGTAAAGGCAAAAAACTTTTCACATGAAGAGCATTTTGAGTACCTTCTCTTGCTCAGTAGGTAATAGAAGAGTTCACTAGTTTACCCACTTATCCTTTTGAACAGAATTTTATCCATTCGTCTTATATGTATCCAACTAGCAAAAGCCTGTAATCGAAGGTTCAAGGTCTGGATTAGAAATACAATCAAAACCCATCAAGCCTAACAATAATGTGATGTGATTTAGCTATTCAAGACTTTGGGTGATAAAAAAAAAAAACATATAAAGCATCAAGTTATATGGTCAAACTCGACTTTGGATCCACTGTGCCTAAAGAAAACTCAACAAAATAATGAATTTTGGACATTTTGGCTGGTGGGATGCCTAAGGAAATCCTACCTCTTTGTGAAGTGACGGCTATGGAATGGCATCACTCTTCGCTTTTCTCATATTTCCAATCATTCGTACCCCATTTAATTAAACAAAATCATCCACTTGTTTTTGTCTAGTTGTATGGGTGTTTGGCTGCCTAATTAAGCATTCTCTAGTCATTAAGCGCGGATTTTCCCACTCCACAGCCAAGACTTGAGATATCCATTTAGCATGCTCCAGTGCCAGAAGCATTAGCTAGAAATGGCCTTGATTGTAACATATGAGAAATAAATAAATGATATTTTTACTTGTCAAAAAATGCTATTCATGTTTCATATTGAAAATTGAATCTCACATATCTGAATGCGTATATTTAATAATTTTTATATATCTAAACTAATAAATTTTGAGAATTCTACAAACGCTTGAAATTTGAATGAAATCTTATAGATACATAATAAGAAGATACGTGAATTTTGAATTTTTTGAAAATTTTAATAATCTTCAAACACTTTAATTTTTAATTGAATCTTATAAATGCATAAATAAAAATACAAATGACACATTTATAATGCATGAAAGTGATTGATAGTAACTGAATTTATAACTTCTAATTTTTCTAATTGAGATTCAATTTTATTTACAAAAGGAAAATAATAATAATAACTATAATGTCCAATACATTTTATCTTATGTATGGTGACCATCAAGTTGTGCACTAAACCTGCTTGTACCTTACTCCATGTTCTGGAGACAGTCCTCCCATACTAGTACATGAATCTTCAATTGTTCCATAAATAATGATTATGCATATGAAGAATGTTAAGTGGCTTATTTTTTGGGGCAAGGGATTATTCACATTTACCAGCAACTTTCTCACCCTGAGAAAATGAGATGCAACGCCCTCCCCAAACACACTAAACTATAAACAAAATAAAAGAAATAAAAAGAATGAGATTACTTCATCTGTTAAGAGGGGCAAATGTGAATGTATAATTAGTTCTTTTTCTATGTATGTCCCTGGAAAGACAGCAATGGATACAAAATTCAGTTTATTTTGTGAAACCAGAATTGCACTGCAGGTGAACTGCAAAAAGCAACGACTGAGGTGGTGCCTTTTGTATTTATTTTATACAAACATAAGAATAAGATTAAAAAAATCCAGACATCTCTTCCGGCATCACTAGCAACAACAGACACACCTTTTTCTTTTTCTTTTTTTAAACCCAAGGGTGTGTATATATATATATATATGCATCAAACGTTGCCTATTTGGAGAGTCCTTAAGTCCTATGTGACAGTATGAGCATCTACAACCTTGACTACTGTGGTACAATACACAACAATAGTATTTCTTCACATTCACAAAAATTATGTTATCCTATTTTACAACAATTTCCCAATAGATCGGGTGTTCAAAAGATCAAACAATAGTTCGACATAAACCATTCTTAATGATCTTTCAAACTCATGCAATTTAATTTTTATTATATCTTAAAATTTGACCACAGATAGAACAGGATATATTCTAAAGAAAGATAAAGCAAGATAATGAGATTCAAGACAAAAAAATCATATACAAGTTAACATCTATCCAGTGAATTTTTCATACCTGTTACAGTGGCATCTCGTAACTACAGAGTATGAAGTCAAAATTTGAAAATATTGATGCTCTTAGAGAAAATAACATCACACGTAATGACACTTAAAATTGATATCATAATCACCATCTTCGCACTAATGATGTGAGCAACTGCAACAAATTGAGATTAATTCTCCATTAGGGATGAGCAATTGGCATCTCAAAAGTATTAGCAAGTCGTCAAAAGGAAGAATGCTGGATAATAATGATTAGGAAGAATGCTAGGAAGGAAAAACATTAATGGAAATAAAAAATAACAGAATGCAATTTAAAAAATATAGATAGAAGTTCACATATTTTTCAAATATTCACACACAACATTAATGAACATAGAAAAGGAATGGACTGACATAGGAATTTTGACTCATTTTATTGGAAATATAAATCTTCCAAATGATGGAACAAATAAATTTCAGGCTCCATCAAAGCATAACTGACATAGAGCACTAGGCTCTCACACCCAAACTATTCTGATTCAACCAAAAACCATTTGTATTTACAGAGTCTATCCTTAAGTACAGAAATAAAATAGAAGATTGCCAAATGAAACTATGAAAAACAAAAAATTACTCACACAAGTTCCTATTAATAAAAGGAGCAATAAAATTTGAAAATAGATGGAAACAATTTAGAAGCCAAATTCCACTTAGCCAATATTCTATAAAAAAACCAATTAAAACCCTCAAAAGTCAAAGCCAAACAAGAGCACAGTATAAGAATCTTCAAGTGAAGCTATTAAGATGCATATGCAATATACATCTCATTGTAAAAAAAGTTGCAAGTATTATTACTATAGTGAATAATAACAATAACAATCACAGAGTAGCACGCATCTAGGTGAAAATCTATCATTCCAACAGTTGAATTTTCAGAACAGTACTTGATCAAAAAATATTTTAGTACCTCAAATAGTTCAAATGGGCTCCCACGCCGGTATACATCATTCTTCTTACTCTCATAATTAGGAAGAATGCTGGATAATAATGATCTCCATCCAATGAGTAAAACAGCAGTGCTTCCCATTGTTACTAAGATAAAAGTATACAGTGGAATATGGCCTGATGTTGCTGCTCTTATAATTAATCCCAGCTGCAAAGCAAGTGCATGGGAAAGAAAGAAGCTTAGTTTATTGCAGCCCTTAATGAACTGACTAAATGACATGCCATGTAAAAAGAAAACAGACACAGAACCCATTAAATTATGTACTTATGCCACGGAGAAAACTTTGATTTCAAAAACTTGAGGCCTAGCTTCATTTGGGACATGAATGGTACACATAAGATAAGATGTATTCTGAGTGACTGGCAAATGTAAGAAATGCGTGAATTCGAAAGTTTTCCACGATTACCTTAAAATAAGCAGAAGCTTATATAGGAGTTCAGTATACCATGTGATCAAGGCTACAAATTTGGCCATCCAATAGAACACCAATTATACAGATTCGTGTTGTAAGTTGAAAGTTCTAGCTGGACAATTGTGAGCAGGTTGAGGTCACTGAACTTTCAAAGTATATATGGGGCAAACACATTAGAAGAGCTATTTAACCCTAATGGATATTTCTATCTTCATATAGCTTCCTCTTTCCATACCAGTACACTGGAGGCATAGGTCTTATAGATGTTCTATCATTGGCTTTTCAGTTAGATGTTCCATATATGCAATATTGGAGTACTATGTTGCCTCACAACACAAGGTAAGAGTGAAAAAGGGCAACAGAAATTATAATATGCTCCGCACTCATTGCCAAACTAACTAGGGAACACTTGGAACAAAATGGAACTACGGGAATATGCATTCTCTGCCTAGCCTATAGAGATTTAAGTTCTGAAATATATGAAAGCTGGAATGAGAAGTTTATCCAAGCCAAATGTTCTCTGAGAGATGGGGAAAGAAATCGGATGAGGTAGCAGAAGTCATTGAAAAGGAACTTATTTTGTTTGGATACACTGCTATAGAAGACAAACTTCCAGGTGTTCCAGGTTGTATTGAGATTCTTTGTACAGCTAGAATCAAGATGTGGGTGTTAATAGGGGACAAGATGGAAACAAAAAATAATATAGCTTATGCTTGCAACTTAATTAACAATGAGATGAAACAATTTATTATCAGTCCAGAAATTAATGCGATTAGAGAAACTAAGAACAGGGGTGACCAACTAGAAATTGTGTGCTTTATTAAGGAAGAAGTGAAAAAAGAGCTGAAATGAGTTTCGTACAGGGCTTCCTCCTCGGGCAGTTTTTTTTTTCCTTCTTTTCACGGAACCAAGGAGAATGATGCAGGAGCGTCCTAGAAACAGTATGATGATGCATAATGCAATTACAAACTACTGACTAAGGTAAGTTGCTCATCCATCCATTGAAATTTACATCAAGATATAAAGGCATTTTCTAATCATCTTAAATAGGTCCACTTCGAAAATGGATCATCACCAAATATTAGAGCGTTAGATCAACTTGATACCATGACATGAAGGAATTTAAAGATTAATACTGTGCATGAGTATGATTGATCTTTCAGCAAACATATCGTATATCAAATAGAATATTTCAACTAAATTTCAATAAACATCTGAAAAGAACTCTCAAGTCCCAAGTATACAACAAACTAGCCAAACGGTTTGTGGAATCAAGAAAAGAACTAGACCAGGGTGCACCAAAAAGGCATTAGCAAAATTAAAAGAACAGCATGGTGGGGCATATAACCAGATCTTCTACTCAAATAATTGCAAAAGGAGACAAGTTGATGGGGTTCTCAAGTATCTAAAAGGCAAATATGAATTCTTACAGTAATAGAACAACATATAACTAACTGTAATAATGAAATATCTCCCAAGGTGAAAAAATTTTATTCTCATATTACTCAACAAGTTAACCGCACACTTTCTGCCAAATTAGAATTTTGAGTAAGTGGTCACTTGTGGAAAAATTAGGCAAAATTGAAACTTACAGGAATCCCCACAGCCCATGATTTAACAGCAGCAATGACTGCCTTAGAAACACCATTCATGCCACGACCATCCTCCGCATAACCCCCAAGGAAGTAAGCACCCAAAAACCACCCTGTTCATTTTTAACCCACGTTCACTTTCCTTTAAAGATAAAGCATCCCAGCAATAAATAGATAAACAAATAAGAGTATTTAACGTACCAGCAATGAAAGGGTCAGCAGTGCGCAGTGTCTCGAAGTCAAAAACAGAGAAGCCGTGGCTAAATCTCCCAATTGCTGAGAACAAAAGCAAAGCCAAGACGTCTCCACCAGCAAACAAAGCTACGCGACTGCAAGAGGGCAAGGGACGAAGAATCGAACCATTGATTAAAAAAAGAACGAAGCTTTTATTTTTATGTCAAAAAACAAAAAATCGTTTACCCCCATTTGTCCAGACGTGAAGAAGATGGCTTCTCGAACTGGATGACACCTTCTAAAGGAATATCCTCTTGACCCACGAAAACGGTGTCGTCACTGCTGAAAGGGGGAGGAGGAGGGGCAGAATTGTTGTTAGAAACTGGTTGTTTGGTTGCAGAGATAGAATCTGCGCCCCCATCGGCAGCCTTAGCAAGAGTGAGAGGAAAAGGCTGTCTCTTGGAGATGAATTTGGGTGGGGAGCCATTGGAGAAGAGAGAAGGTCTTTTGTTGGGGAATTTGAGAGGAGAAATGAAGTCACATTTTCTAGCTGATAGAGCTCCTCTTGCACTTTGGCTTACAAGCAGCATATTTCCCTTCATTCCCAGTTTCCCACTCAATTGGCCTCAACAAGAGCATCGGATATTGTTCGATGTTTACCCCACCATCATCTAGATATGTGGGCTTCTTAGCTTTAGATTCCTTACCACGCCTTTCTTTAATGGCCATTTCCTTGGTTACTCATTCTCTTTTAATTTTGTGCTGGGCTTCTTGTTGGGCCTCTTTTTTTTTCTGTTCTGATTCTTTTTAATGTGGACAAATAAATAAAAATGTGCACCAGATTTTCTTTTTTCTTTTTACAAAATACTGTATAAAAACAAGCCATATTTCCTATATAAACCTGTAGGGAACCTCCGCTTCTATATATATATATTCTCTTAAAATATCTGAAAATATGTCGACCTATGAACAGAACCATAATGTTTTAAGAAATCTTTTTTATTATTCGAAAAGAAAAATATTGGGAGAATCCAGCATCAGCAGACAGCAAGCCGTTTACTGAAGCCGAGGAACTTGAAGCTATCAATTATAAATCCCTCGCTTTGTAATAGGAATATGTTTGAGTCTTTAGCATGGATGAATAAACGAGTAGTTCAAACTTCAAAAGAATAAAATAATGAAATTGCAGCCGTGAGATCCGATCAAGATTTCATAAGGAATTCATCATCTGCTAAACTACCTCATCTGGGTTCCTTCAACATAATCCCCATTAAAAATAGCCGAACACATACCCTAACATGTCTGATCCTAACTTCACAGTATAAAAACATCATAACCATAAACAAACTCGCAAAAATAAACATCAACAATAAGTCAAACTCCGACTTTCTCCATTCTATATGCTCTGTGCTGAAAACTAGAAAAGCCGCAAGTAATATTTCAAATCACCCCCAGTTGTGTTAATTGTTTGTCCTGGCTAAAGTAGAGGGCGCAGGAGCTTATCAAGAATACACTGCAACGGGGGCACTTTTTGTGATATTAACAACCCAAGTTCAACATCTAAGCTTAATTTTGTTCACCTTGTTGATAATTTTGATCTGCATCATGTAGTAACTTATTATGATGTCATGCAATATTATATTCCAGATAAAACTAAAAAGAAGACATAATGACACTTTCAAATTTTATTAGGGCAAACCTGTACCTAGATTCATCATTCAAGCGTTCGATTAATAATATTAATTGCTTTATGAACTCTTACCAGCCCCTGATCCTAAAAAATCAGATGAAAAATAATTTATGTTCATTTTTCTACAAGACAAAATAAATTCTATTGACAGTTTCTCCCAACCACAAAGACCACAGTTATTTATTTCCATATGTTGTCTACATGTAATCATTACTTACAAATGACTGAAACTACAGATGACACACAGCATTTAACATGTTTATGAAATAGAATGGGCATGTGGGAAATGGACATATGAACATTGATGGTTAAATTCCCCAAACCCGATCAGCCAAAGAATTTGCTAACCTTACAATGCCCATGAAAAATGTGTACAGGGCGATCAACTAGAAATACCTACACTGTCCACAAAACCTATTCAATTATGTTAGCTAGAAGCACCACAGTTATTACTGTTCAATCCTGAAGAGTCAACTCCTGACTTGATACCTTCAAGTGGAGGCATAGTGGGATCAGATGGTTGACGTACATTGCCACCAGAAGTCTCATTCACTTTCCCATTCTCACTAGGTCCAACAATCCCAGTTTGCCCACCCAGCATCATACTCATAATGCTAACACCACCATTCATATTAGGATAAATAAAAGGATTATTATAAGGAGAAGGGCACAGCACCGGACCAACCATTGCAGGACTACTCCATGGGCTCCTAGGGGCAACTGCTGTTGCCCCAATGCAAGGTCTGCCATATCCTAGCATAGGGTACCCACCATAGATGCCTGTCCCATAAGAATACCATCCAACACCATTATATCCATGAAAAGGAGCATAACCTGGGAGAATTTCATAACCAGGAACACAGGGAAGGTAATATCCATGTTGAAAAACTTTAGTGGAAGGCCCTCTTATGCCATCTTTTGAAATATAGCTATTGTTAGTACCATTAAGTCCTTCTTTCGGCACAGCCCTCTTAACCTCCACTAGCCTACCATTAAGCTCATGAAAAGTGTTTAGCTGCATTACCTTATCAACAGCTTCTTCAGAATCAAATGTGACAAACCCAAAGCCCCTTGGCCTGTTAGTTGAGCTATCTTGCATCACAACTACATCTACTATCTTGCCAAACCTCTCAAAGTAATTCTTAAACTGTTCCTCAGTAAGACTAGATGACAAACCCCCAACAAATATCTTCTTAGTCCTAAAATAATCATTCCCATTACCATTACTAGTATTCTCGCCGAATCCACTATTCTTTTGTTGGTTAGTGAGTTGCTG
Organism: Triadica sebifera; assembly: GCA_023653625.1. NCBI lineage: Eukaryota > Viridiplantae > Streptophyta > Magnoliopsida > Malpighiales > Euphorbiaceae > Triadica > Triadica sebifera. The sequence continues at coordinate 30,150,823 of CM042899.1, forward strand.
CTGATGTTGATGAACTTGCAGCTGTTCACTTTTGGGTACAGCTTTCTTGACATCTACCTAAAGGAAAGAAAAACTGCTAATAAGTTAGACAACCCAAGAATTAATGGACAATAAAGGCCCTAACGATCTCAAAAAAAAAAATAAACATTCGTTTAGAGAGTTAAAACAACAGAGCCAGAAGTATTACACAAAAAAACAAAACGTAAAAATTAAAAAGAATCCAAAAATTTTCAGTGTAGTTATCCTACCCTTACCCAAAAACCAAGCAGCGTATAGCGTCAAAAATCATGCACAAATTTGTTTAAAAACGAATAAAAACACGTAAAATCATATGCAAACAAATAAAAAGAGAAAACTGACCGTTCTTCCAAGTATAACATGAGAGTCCCCAAGTGCCTTATCAGCGAAGGCAGCATGAGAGAACCAAACAAAGCCAAACCCTCTTGGATTTCTGGTGCCTTTCTCCTTGGCAACTAGAGAACCTAAAACGGTACCGTACTTGCTGAAGTGAGCTCTCAGAGCGTCTTCACTTGTTTCCCGAGATATACCTCCCACAAACAGCTTCGCGTTATCCATTTAAATCGACAATTACGTCAGTGTAAACCCTAATAGCACCGAATTTGGGAAAACCCAAAAATCAAAATCCCCAAATTGAAGAAAACCCTAGAAATTTTATTTTCTAGGGTTTCTGAAACGATTTATCCAGTGAATTTTGGAAGAAAACAGTGTGCGGAAGTTTTTACTTTCACCTGCGAATTCGGGTGGACTTTTCTCCTTTGCCTATCGACTTAGCACACTGCTTCCAAAATGACGGTCCAATAAGATTTTGTACTATGAAATTGGGCCTAATCCATCCTACACAACTATCACCCTTCATTTTACTTCTTTTTTTAACCAACTGCAAATCCCTAAATTCTCCCTCTTTTAATTTAATAATAATAATAATAAAGCAATTGAATTATTGATTTTCTTACGTTAGAAAAATTCTTAAGTTTTTTTTATTATTATTATTATTGAAGATAATTAATTTTCTAAATCGTTAATTGATGGCACCTATCTCTGTATAGGTTCCGTTCCGTTAATTAATGATTCGCAAAATTATGCTATAAGTTTTTGGTACATAATAGCATGATTCTTAACCAATGATACTTAAATTATTGCTAAAGTTATTGGATTCCATCTCTAAATTAGAAAGGAATTTTAAAATCTACACGTCTCATATTTAATTCTCTCTTTTCAAGTGCAAAATTGAAAAAAAAAAAAAAAGGGAAAGGAGTAAAAATGTAAATAAAAAATAAAGAAATTTAAAATATTTGTTTATATAAAAAAGAGATATAAGTTGTAATTTCTTCAATTAATCATTTTTTGTTTTGTTTTATGGTTTGCTACGTGCTTTGCGGAGAAGTGGCACAATGATATTCGATGTAAAGCCGAGCAAAGAAATTTTTCGTACGGCAAAACAAGAGAGGGCCACATGCCTACAGCCATATCACCCTTCCCAACTAGGCCCAAGCTACCTATAATGTAAGAGCCACTAATGCGACTAAGGCCCAACAGCAAGACCAAAAATTCAACGACGCAAAACCCAAGCAAAAAATCCATTTATTTCTATAACTAACTTATTTCGTTCCATCAAGACTGCATAAGAAGATCTAAATCTGTTGTTAGGTAGGGATTAAGATGGAATCATGAAAGATAGAGATGGAAAACAAAAAGGAAAAAAACAATGACAAAGCTTGTGCAGAGGAACTCAATCCCGAGACCATCTCACATGCTGCAGGTTGTATAGCTAATTTGCCTAAAACAATAACCAATTGCATTAGTATAATCAACCAGTCTTATGCGTGCGAATATTCTATAATTGCCCTCCAAATTATCATTTTCAAAGATATGTGAATATATAAATAATCCACATTAATCATTTATCTAATCAATCTTTTCCAAATTTTAATCCCTTTGGCATGTGATATTAAACCTTTTTTTATAAAATTGTCATCTTGTTCTATGAGCAAAAACTAATTTAACTAATGCCCTTTTTTTTATTATTATTAATCTATGTATTTCCCGTAGAACCATGTGGTAATAACCTAACAATGAAGTTTTTGATTCAGGAGCCTCCATCCTCCAACAATTCATGTGGGCACTCGATCAACTTCTTAATTGGCATTAATACACTCTTTTCAGTCTTTAAGGATATCATTTTTTAATATATGAAATCAAATTTATACCTAAGCAGAATTATAAAAATTCTTTCATATTTTATTTGAATAATTTTTTATTAATACCTCTCATTCCAGCTATTTCCTGAATATGGTTTTTTTTTTTAAAAAAAAAAAGAAAGAAAAAAAACAGATTGTTAGAGGTCAGGGGTGCGAGAGTATGACAAAGTGAAGGAAAGCAAAAACAATACGAACTTGGGGGGGTGCATGTTATCCCTACAAGGTGCCCCGGGAAACAAAATATAGGGCACCGTGATCATATGGTCCATTCTCCAAATATTGACGAGTGAGTATTATAATATTACAAAAAAGGATGATGTTAGCAGCATCTCTAGGTCTTATATACATAACATTTCTGGGATTTATCAATCTCCACTTTGTTTTTGCTTATTTCTTTTTCATTTTCTCGTTGCTAAATCAAATTATTAAATTATGAAAAGATCGAAAGTTTTTGTACATATGTACTATATATATATATATATATAATCAATACTTAGATCTCTTTGTTCATAAAAGCATATCTTATCCTAGGGTCTTGGGTCACCACAGTTGCAATGGCAAATGCTAATGGATGCCATAAGTGAAGCCAGCCCAAACTTCAACTAATAATACGAGAATATTAATATTATTCCCACAACTTAATTACCCAGTTAATTAATTATTAATCAGTCTCTCTCTTTTGTTGCATAGCAAATACTTATATTCTGGTTTGTCTTGGAAAATTAACCGTCCAAGATTATGGCCAATGAATAATTGATTTGCATATGTTTTTAACAAACCCTAATTAAAGGAAAAAAAAACATTCGAATTTTAAAATGTCATATTGCATTATAATATAAAGAGTATGATAACAAACACCTATATTTTCTTTTTTAAAAAAAAAAAAAAAGTCTTGTAGTAAATTTTGTTAAGAAAGCATGTTGCTGTTTTTAGGCAGAGAATGAGACGTACTTATTCAAAGTCACCGACCCACATACATGCATACAGAAATAAAGAGGGGAAGAGTCGAATATACGCTATAATATGACTTAACACATATGCTACCTGCCACTGATTTTTAAAATTTTATATACTGCAAATTTTGCGTTAAAACACTTTTGGAATTCATAAAAAGTTGCAACTGTTTTCTATAGTCACCTAACCCCATTGCTATTTATGTTTTTTTAGACCCACCCAAAAAAAAAAGACCGAAAACAATATTTCAATTCAATTATACCATATTTTTCCTTTATGTATAAAAAAACTAAAACTTTAGTAGTATTAATATAGTAATTAAAATTGTGAGTTCTCAAATTTATAAAACCTATATTTCATTCGACATGTTATTGATCTGACTGCATATGCAAAATTCTTTCAGTATTTCGTTGCGGAGCTGATGATTCAAAAATGTTGGTATACCAAGCCTTTTTCTTTTTTAACTGAAAATTAAGAAATTAAAGAACTTCTATATATGTATTACTCCCCCTCTTTGGATTGGGGCTGCTAATTGAGCGTTGTACGTCATAAGACATTTATGAATGAGTATTATTGGAAGATACACACCCCTTTCTTGGACTTCTATTAATTTTCATAAGGATAGTTAAAAAGAAAAAAAGAAAAAAAACTTGAACGTATGGTTCATTTTAAAATTTAATTTTCAACCATGTTTTTATCAATTGGACTTATAATTTTTTTTTAAAAAAAAAATTCAATCAGATATTTCTATCAATTTTTTCATTTTAAATTAATGATTTTCAGTTTATGATATTTTACCATACAAATTCATGGCTTTTTATTCAAATATAGAATTCAACCAAAACATTGCATCCCTAATTAATAAAGCAGATGAGAGTGTATTTACTATTAACTATACTCCTCTACCACTTTATTGATGTGTATATATAGTTAACAAGCTTGTTTAAATAAGACGGATATGATATTTATTAAATGAATGATTATTGATCACCAAGTCTTTAATAATATTTACCATTTGTTAAAAAAAATTGTCATTTCATACAAATATTATAAAAGATCGCCAATTGATCGTTATAAATTTTTACGTAGATGTTAAATTGAATGTTTTGATAAACCTAAATTAGAAATGAGTGATCTTTTTTCCCAAGAATTGGCATTTCCAATTTACAAGATGATCTTAAAAATTAATTTCCTCCAACTAATTAAAACAAGTAATAAAAATTGAAATGATCCGACCAGGCTGTCATGAGAGACACAGAGAGAGAGAACAAAAACCAATGAGGTGAGTTTCTTTTTTTTCTTTTTTTTTTTTAACATGGGGAGTAAAACAATGAGGTAAGGTTAAGAAATGATGCAAGACAGCCCCCTACAAAACCTTGGAAACATAGGTTTTTACAAAACTTGAGTTACTTGACGAACCTAAACAAACTTGTGAAAGACTGCTTGGGCAACAGCAGATGGTGGCTTGACTACTTAAAACATTTTAATTCTTGTTTATTTTGACCAAGAACAAAAGCTGATAGGACATGCCTTTGGGACTACACACTCTTTGGACTTGTAAAACCCTAGAATATATATATATATATATATATATTAATTTTAACAACTTTTTATATTTTTATTGCTGTGCTAGCTTAGAATTCATTGATACCTAAACTAACCCTTTTATGAAATAGTAATAAATAATTTCTGCTTGCAACCAATAAACCTATTTTTTTACTGAGAAAGTAGCAAACCTATTGTTATTGAAAAACATTTGTGACCCACTATTCAGTCAACAAATCTTAACAAAACACCAATTGAAAATTTGAAACCTAAGAGACAAGAAATTAAACAAATAGACAATATAATTTTATATGTGTTCTCAATTTCCTTCCTAATGTGCATTGTATTGTCTGCCTTGGAAACTTGAAGGAGTTTCTTCCTCAAACTCAGAGAGAGAGAGAGAGAGGACTATTCATGTCCTCATCCTCCAGCACAATAATCACTACAAATTTTGGCTTGAGGGGACCATAATGATCTTTTGAGTCAGCAACACAACACACACACACACACACACACACATATATATATATATATATAGAGAGAGAGAGAGAGAGAGAGAGAGCCAATTAAAAACATTTCTAAGAATAATAACAGTCACGTGAGCTTCATGATTTCAATCGGAGAAAAAGGAATCAAATCCAATAAAAATAATAGAAAATTTTCAATTTATTTGAAAATGGTTTTTTCCTTAAGAAACAGGTAGAATCATATAGTATATTTTGCTTCTCTAGCTTAGCTCCACCCTCTCATTATTATGTTTAGTTAGGCTTTCTAGAAGTGTTTTCTGTTAGACGAAATTTACATGTAGCCGTCAAATATAGGTCATTGAGCCCCAGGCCTTTAGCTACTTTGCTTGCCCTTTGTCTTCTTCTTCTTCTTCTTCTTCTTCTTCTTCTCTATCTTGCTACGCTACGTATATAAAGCTAAAGAAGCATTTCTTTTTTCAAAGGCGGACATGGAGTGTATAGGTTGCTTGTAGGTTGGCTCTATGACCTTAACAGGAGCAACTAATTAATTCAATTAAGGGTCTTATAATTTATATAATAACTATAATTAGTTATCTTTAACATATATAAATATTACTCATTTTAATTGTCATGACATTATATTAATTACTGGAAATTATTTTATCTAGATTGATTTAGACATATATGTTTATTATCTGGTTTCTTTTTTTGGAATTTGGGTACCTTTAGCAGGGGCAGTATTTTGAGGCAAAAAAGTGAACGGAGGAGGAAGAATTCACCTTTAATATAAAAAGAGTACTTGCTGCCTTTAAGTGGTAAGATGCATAAAATGAAGCCTATTTATTTTTGTTGGACCATTTCAACGTGTGCTCTGCACCTTTCAAACGATTTCTTTATTGTTGCCCACGCCAGAGGAATTAAATCAAACCCAATATGTAATTTCTTTGTGTAATAAATAGATAATGGTGTTTCTCATTTTATTAATCAAAATTATAGAAAATATTTCCTTTCAATTCTTTTTAGTCTTATTTGTGTGAATGACTTTAGGTTTATTGATTATATTGATCTATTGGTTGTGATTAATAGTTGAAAGTTAGCTTCTAGTAATTAGTGGGTTGAGGGTTAATTAAATGCTAGTAAATCTAGCATGTAGAATCAAAATTCCTTATTTTAATTATTCAATCATACTAATTTTTACTCGCTGAAGAACTACTATAACTATAATATTTATCAGACACCCTAATATAATTTTATCAAAAAATTCCTATTTTAATGGTGAGATAAATACTAATAGCCAACTCCCAACTGCTCGCTTAATTGAGTATTTTTTTAAAAAAATTAAAATATATTAAATATTATATACTATATTTAAATAATACTTTGCAACATTTGTTATTTTATCATGAAGATATATAACAAAGATATCAGCTAAAACTTGTAATTTTAAATTTATGCTAATTACTAATTGAGACTAACTCAAATTTTACACCTATCATGAAAATATATACTCATAGTGAAAATAAAAGGCCTTGGTTCAATGTCAAGTTTATACAGAAAGATGTGTCAAAAAAAAATCATGATAATTATTGAATCGAACTTGAGTATTTAATATATAAACATCATATGAATTTGAGTTTACATAGACTCTATTTTGTTTTAACTTAACTAAAATATGATCCTTCCTTCTTTTTTTTCTTAAAGAAAATCGGCTAATCAATTTGGTTTGGTGGGTAAAACCAAAGGCAATATTGATAAAAACCTAATTTAGGTAGTACAAAATATGAAATTGGTTGTTTCTTTTGGGTAAAGAAAAAATTGACTACTCCTTATACATGTCTAGAATCACATGAATAAACATGGCATGCATGCTCAAGTCAACACCAATTTGTACCACTGTTCATACTACAAGTGGTCACAACACATTGAAACTCAAATCTTTGCTCGAGATTTTCTCTGGGAAACTTTTTTTTTTAGTCCAAATTGCATGGCCTAATCAATGAGGTTCAATGGTGCCCACCTCCTCAATATATATATATATATATATATATATATATGGATTTTGAAATTTTTGATATCAGATTAACTAAAGGGTGTCCTACAGATGATAAATACTCATTTAAACCTGGCGAATGATAAAAAAAAAAAAATTATATTTCTATGACATTATTTTATTGATTTGAAAAATCCCCTAAAAATTATTATTGAACCAACTTTCCTTTTCACAATCCATTCATTTCATGCTGGAATTTGCACATGACTCCATTCAGCAACATAGAAATTAAATTGAAAACAAGTCCAGTAAATGTGCAATCCTTTTTTTTTTTTTCTAAAGATGGATTTTGTAATTACATATAATTAAAGATAAATTTCGTTGCCACATGATTACAGAGTTAAAACAGTCCACGAACAAAGAAAGTTGGGGCAAAAACTCGCAAGCCATATTAATAGGACTGTAATCGAAAAAAAAATATTTTGAGAGAAATAAATAAATAGAAATTTTTTTATAAATTTAATAATTTATAAAAAGTAAAAAAATTAATTAATTGCATAAATAAATTTAAATCTAATTTTTACATTCAATAACAATGCCGATTCCGCTATGGGTAGATTGTTTGATGATATAAGAAAAGTCTGTCTTTTTTCCTCTACATTATATTTTTTTGCATATATTTCTAGAAGTCTGTAAGTGCTAATAAGGCCGTAGCTGTCTTCTGCTAAAAAAATAAGGCAGTTGTCTATATAAAATCATTATTTTAAAAGATAAATATTTTTTTTCTAAGCCACTGGATAATATGCATAGTCAAAGACGTTAAATCATCTTTCCACATGATGTTATAAATGGGTAGAATCTGTGCCACTGTAATTGGGTTGATTTTTACGCTGCGATAGCCTGACCATCCACACATGACATCATTTTTAGGGTTTCTACTTTATAGAGTTGTGTATATACATTTTATTGTTTGAATTTTTTTTTTTCTAGTTAGTTCTGTGAGCATATGGACATGTTTTCGCATAAATATATAAGAAAACTATTAAAAATTTTATATACAAATATGAAGTTCCAATACCCGAAAATCCAATTCTTTTTATCCTTTTTTTATTTTTCAAATAAAACTTTGATCCTCTTCCAAAGATATCGTTGGGCAAAGGATACAGTTTTTTATTTTTAAACTAGTTCGTAATTTAAATTCATACCGGATAGATCGCAAGCGCTGCTAATTCATATGGGATAGACGGTAAGCGCAGGAGTAGCCATATTTTAATAGGGGAGAGTTTTTTTTATTTTTTTTAAATTATGGATTAGATTTGATTGGATGATAAATGTGAAAGTAAAACAACACAGATAGTATGAATGTAAATGATAAAAAATCGGAAACAACAAAAAAATAAATTTAGAAATTTAGAACTATATATATCAAAATTTTTTAGAATGAAAATTAGAAGGCCATTGCTCAATAAGAGATTATTGAGGTGAGATAACAATGACAAGGGGGAGAATGGAGATTGGAAGGGGGAAAGTCCAGCTCATGAGAGGGCCCACACGTTGAAAATATCAAAAGGGCAGTAGGGCCGAGCAAACAAAGAATAAATAGAGAAGAAAAAAATGCCGCTGCGGGGGGGAGGGATGGGTGACGGCAATGCAAGTGGGACAAGTGAATAGAAGGAAAGAGTGAGCGAGGGCCCCACGTGTATGCTGTCGGCAAATGGGAGGCGATCTACCTCTTTCTAAAATTCCTATCCCCAACAAACAAATACATACAAATCCTCTGTTTCATTATCATCTTCTTCTATCTATCTCCTCCGTCCTTCGCCACCTCATCCTCTCTCCTTTTCAACTAGCCAAGAATAAATAAATAAAGCCCTACTTAATATTTATATTATTTTTTTAATTTATTTATTATCTTATCGTAATTAAATTAATCCATCTAATATATGTTAAATAATATTATTTTTATATCATTAAATAAAAATATATATCTTATGATAATTAAAAAATTATGTATAATTGTTAAATAATAATAAGAATACATTTAATTTATTTTTATGTTAAAATTATTGTTCATTAATTACTAAAAATATTATTTTCAATGTTAAACATAATATAAACAACTTGATTTTATATCTCTATCTAAATTTAATCTATTTATAAACCCTATTACTTTAATAAATTGTATTTGTGTATTAAATTTTATCAGCTTTATAATTTTTTTTTAAAAAGTAATATAATAATTAATGATTTATAAAATAAAATGTTTGACATCATTATAGAGGTTTTATTTTGGAAAATTTAATATTTATTATATTTTATTTCTGTTGATTTATATAATTTTTTTAAAAATTTTAAGAAATTTAATGCTAATAAAAAAAATATTTTTTTCATTGGTGTTAATAAAATAAATCAAATTTGCAGGAGAATATTTAAATTGTAAGTCAAATTTTAGAAGATAAATAATAATTTTTTTTATGTCATTTCACTAAGATGTAATATATTTATAAAAAAAAATTAACGAAATAACATATTAATATAATATAATATAATAAAATAAAACAGTTTGTATAATTTTTAAATATTATATAAATATAAGTATAATAAATTAAATTTTAGAAAATAAATAATAATTTTTTCTCCTATTTTTCTGTGATTTGAATTAGGTGAAAATCTAAGCGGATTGATTTTATTTTATTTTTTAATAAAGTTTAGATCAGTCTGTTTTTTCTCTTTCCACTTAAAAATTAACATATTTCCAAACAAAATGAATTCAAGATATTTGCTCAAAAATAATTCAACCGATTGAACTTATCATCAGGTAAAATTAAAAAAAATAAAACATTAACTTAATATTATATATATATATATATATTGAAAGCAAAAATCATTATAATTAAAATGGACAAAGAAATAAATTTATTTTATATGAAAAACTTTACTATTGAATTAGACAATGGAATTGCAAAAAGAAAAACGATGTCGAGGGAGGTAAGAAAATTAGAAGCCATAATATGGGCCCACGTGGCAATGTCTAGGCCACACCCTCTATTGACACGTCAAAATCAAACACATTTAAAACTCTGTCTCTCTCTTCTATAAGGAAATATTGGGGGAATTCCGAGATGATATGATGCTGATGATGATGATGGGTACATATGTTAGATAGATTTTTTTTTTTGAACTTCGGTTTGCTTTGTCTTTTTATTGGTTAGGTTTCTTCTCTCTCTTTTATTGCTTGCTAAGTGCTAACACACTACACCATCCTCCACTTGTCTCCGCTCCTCCATACTCTGCCCCACGCGCCTCTATTCAAACCCGTCCTATAATCATTAAACCCATTTTCTAAACCCAAAAATGATAAAGGTATAACCTCCAAATTTTTTAATAATTTTTTTAAAAGAATACAAAAAAAAATTATTTAAAAATTTTATCTTTTTCCACCGGCAATTAATCAGATATTAGATGGAGTCGAAAAATAAAAAAAATGTATTTATCATTTATCATTTATCTTTTATTTTTAAGTTATCGAAGCTGTTATTATATGCTTTTAAATATAAGTGGTTAATTGATAAATAAAATACTACTAAGATATCAAAATAAATTATTAATTAAACGGTTTAAATTTAGAAAAAATAATGCTAAAAAAACATGATCTGAAGTTTATCGAGATATAGTTATGTTGAAAATATAAAAAATTGACTCGTCAAACTCTCATTTGATTACTTATTGTTTAAGAAAAATATTGTGATTATCCGCGGAAATTCTAATTCCGGTGGTATTGATTTTTTGTCTTCTTGTCTAAATTGACGTGCGAGGTTACAAATTAATTTCTATTGGGAGGCCTACAGCATTTAGTTAGGTAGGAAATTAGTCATTAATTAGTAATAAATGTTTGTCATTTCTTTTACTCACTGTATATATATATATATATGTATAGAGTGCTTTTGTTGCTGTGATATTCTAATGATTTTGGATACTATTTAATCTGTAAAAAAATAAACAATCAAGCGGTTCAGTTTTCATAATAGATCAACGAATTTTTTTTTTGGGTACAAATATTTGTAATAGAAACATAAACAGGAAAAAAGTATGAAAAATAATTAAAAGCTTCAATTTTGGAAGTTTGTTGATCAGAAGTAGAAATGGTGGCCTATTTTTCTGTCAAATTTCCAAGGGGAAGCTGTGGCAGCGAATAATTGAGAAGCGTGGGCCGTCTGCAAGCTGTGGATCTCTATGTTATTGACGAAGGATGCTTCAAAACCATGCCTCATTTCTTCATCCTCCAACACAACATAGAATTAATTATTTCTTCTATTTTTGAACATATATTTGTTAAAATAATTAACCAAATCTACTATTATCGAATTGAAATGTGATCAATAATGTATAATATTTTTTTTTTGAATGAGAGTTAAGTGGAGATCTCAATGAGAGTTAAGTGGAGATCTGGAATTGGAACATTCTCAAAGTGACATACTCTATATAGCTTGTGTAAAATAAATAAATAAATGAGTGAGCATAAGAAGTTATACATAAATGGGAAATGGACAGAAATATATAAGAACCAGACCTTATAACTATGAAGACAAAGGGTAGCAAAATATATATGAAAAGGGGAGTGAATGTATGAAAACTTCATTACTCAAAAATCAGTGTAGCCTTCTTCTTTTTTTTCTTCTTAACTCATCGTCACGATCAGGTGGAGCTGCAAATGACAATATTGGATATAGTATTTTGACAATGACATGCATGCAAAGCAAAGGCATCTTTATAATTTGTATATTTTCACTCACTGCTTAATTATGCTTCTTTTTTTTTTTTCTTTTTCTTCTTTTCGTCCTCAGTATATATATATATATATATATATATATATATATATATATATATATATATATATATATATATATATATATATATATTCAAGTTATACTCATGTTTGCATTTACATTCTCTGCCATTAACACTGTTGAATTCATAATTATTTTTCCCCTTTAAAAGTGAAAATTTTTGCCTAAGATTTTTCCCTTTTTTTTTCCTTTTCTTTTCACCATCGACAAGAGATTTATGTGTACAATCTTATTTGATATGGCCCATTTAGATACTATGACTTATCTTTCAATAATAATAATAATAATAATAATAATAATAAAAAAGTTCAATAATTCAATCATTTTCCTGCTTTCATTTGGTTTTTACCTATTTTTTTGCTTCTCTCCCCCTCCCCCGGCTCCCCTTTCCCCGGCAAAGGAAAGAGAACAAAAATCCTTTATTTTATTATTTTATCATTGTGTACATACTTCAAAACAGTGAAATAATCAATCATGAGAAAAATAATTTGAAAATCTTGAATTTTATAGTTCATAAAAGAAAAAAAAAATCCTTTTTTCGTTGATCTTTAAGTAAAGGTGTTCATTTAGTTGAGCTTTCAAGTCACTAAAGCAATTTTTTGCGCATTATTTATTACAATGATCATTCTATTTATAAAAAAGATATATCCATAATAAAATGTGACTTCTTTAAAAAAAAGAACTAATTAAATTTTTATGATATCTCTATATGTCTTACTTCAATTATATGAGAATTTTTTTTCATTTTCCATTTGGCTAATTTATTTATTTATTTACCGAACTTTGATAATTCAATAATTATTGAGCTGTTTGTATGTAAGATACATACAGCTCAATAATGAAGGTAGCTACACTTACAACATCAGCACCAATAATGGCAATTGGGAGAGTGCAGTAGGCACTGAACAGTAAAAACAATAAAGTTGATTTAACAATCTCCAGTCCACTCATAAATAATGATGTTTTAATACCTGAAGAAGTTGGCGTGTCCAACTTCTGCACAACAATAATACCATCACTTAGTGCAAACTTTTCAGTTACATTCAACTAATATTTACATCCAATCAATAATTTATTATCATGTAAAATTAATTTTTTACATAACAATATACTATTAATTCGATTCAATGTATAAATAAATTTGGCTAACATAAACATACAAATATATTATAAATTGAAGATATCATTTTCTAGGAATTGGGGCTATGGGTTTTAATGTGAAATTAAATTTATATTAATGGAAATAAAAAGGGTGTCTCCTAGTGCTATGATCTGTACTGAAAATGGGGCTCCGTAGAGTCAATGCAGCACAAACAGTGGCTGAAGTTGCTTCCCATCATGGAGGCAACACCGAATTTACAGAGAAACTTTGAGTTTTTATCTTTTGAGTGAATGAAGAGAGACAGTTTTAATTGGTAGGGTTCTAGTCATTGTGGCACTTATTTTATCCATTCATTTTCCTGTAAATTGCATGGTCCCAACACTTGAGAGCAACTATGCATATTTGCGTTAATTACAGGATAAAAAGCTTCGATATGTTCTATGCTTTGAGAATTTGAGATCTGAAATATTGCAGCTTCTTTTTATTTTATCTTTTATTAACTTCAGCAATTAAACTACTAGCGAGTTTTAGTTGAATAATACTGAAGTTGGCATTAAATTTCAATATTATAACTTCAATTTTGAATCAAAATTTGAAGAATAGGCAACAACCACAGAAAAATATTTATTTAAGACAATGAGAGAAAATATCATGTAAATAAAATAATTTATATGATATGTACATGAACTATATCTAGATTTAAAAAAAATCAGCTATTAAATTAATAATTTATTTAGTGGAATGTTTTTATAATTTTATTTTCCCTGTGAAAGATTGAGAATATTTTTAGAATTGTAAATAGTTTCAAATTTAAAATACACAGATGAATTCAGGAATTAATGAAAAACACCTATTTGTAGACGATGCACCAAATAGAGTAGTTCCATGTTCCATGCATGTGTACTCGACTTTCTGGAACGAAAGTCGACTCATCCATATACTTAAAATGGATCGCAGTAGTTAAATTAAAAAAATTTGTCAATCAATAACTTTTAATTTAATGGTAATATGTAATTAGAATTGTGAAATTTAATAGTAGTCAGCGATAAAAACTGTAAAATCATGAATTTATTATAAAAAAAATGATAGAAAACAAATGAGAAGATGATAAATCTAAGATAATTTTTGGCATAATTAATTAAGTAGCACATCACACACATATTCCCACCATCAAATTCCCCAAAAAAAAAAAATTAATACCCATGCATTGTAGGATCCTCTATATTAGGAAATTATTAATTAGGATACAACTGTAGTATGAGTATCTTTGACTACCAACTACTTAATACAATAAACCAAATTTAGTGACAAGACCAGCTGCATTAATGACACATGAACTAATTAAAAAAATGAATTATCCATCTAAGTGGAACCATAATTATACTCTTAAGATTCATGTTGTCATATATGGACAATCTCACAACGGATTCCATTTTAATTACAGTCATTAAATAATTGGACAATCTGGGTGTTTGCTTATAAACAGAAGTCAATAATTATATAATATTACTATATTAAAATTTTTCTTTATGTAAATTCAAAAATTAAAATCGAGAGAGTAACATAAGATGGGACGCGAGTAGAGTGGAAGAGCGATGAAGGGTAGAAACAGAATTTTGAGTGATGTCCGTCACGTGGCAATGCATCTTTGTTCATGCAGCCCACCCCTCCGTATACCTTTCAACTTTAAGATGAGAGAGAATGAAGAGAGAGATCCCATTCATTGAAACCGCTCGGCTAGTTGATTTTGCAAGCAACTATATATTTTTTTAATATTTTATATTTATCTTTTGAAGTTTCACTCACGACATAGAAAATAAAAATAATAGTATCAATTAGGATTAATTTAATTATTAAAATAATTATAAAAAATCATTAATATATGTTTTAGTGATCTAATCAGAGTTGAAATGTGTCAAATCACAATCTTATTGGTAACCTAGTAAAAATATTTGTATACGCATATGTATACGCACACCCTTGCGATTTTTTTTTGTGATCACCCAAGAAACTTAGTAAATTATTTTACATGATAAGGATGTTCCTGTAATCTTACTCCTTGAACCCATAAAGCATTAAAACCGAGTTTTTTTTTTTTCAAAGAAAAAAATTCCATGCTTAAGGTTTTCTTTTTCAGTTTTATATTTCATGAAAAAAAAGAACTTCAGTGAGTTCTTCTCCCCTCCTTCCTCCCTTCTAATATCCCCATCTCTCTCCAATTATTTTATCTTGGCAAAAAATATCAGCTAGAAAAGGAAAAGAAAAAAAAAAACCCAGACAGGTTTTCAGTCTTCAGTATTTGAGAGGCAGCCGAAAATGCACCAGCCTCCTGCCTTTGAACAAGCCAATGTCTTTTGTGCTAATGGGCTGATATTGCTTGAATACTTGTTCAGTGCAGAAGAGGTTTTGTAGAAAGCTGGGTGAGGTTTTCTATATGGATTTTGGGGCGGTTGGTTTGGATGGGTTGGCGGGTTCAGAGACCGGCAATAGTGGGTTTGCTTCTCTTGCTACTTCAGATCCTGCTACAAAGCACAAGTGGTACGGATCTGGGTTTCTCAAGCAGGAGAGATCTGTTACTTCTACTGAAGATGATTGGAGATGCTCTAAGCTGTCAAAAACTGAATCAATGCTCCTCCCACACACAAATACTTTACTCAAATCTAATACCACTACCACTACCACTACTGCTTCTCTCTTCAGTGATGGGCAGCATCCACAGCAGATGCTCAGCTTCTCCTGTCCCAAATCAGATGCTCTTTCAGTAGAGAGGAGTAGTAGTACTCATCAACATGCCACATTACCTTACTTTCATCTCACTTCTGCTAATAATAGAAATACAGGTACCCTCAGTATTTGGGCTATATGCATCATTATTTGTGGAAATGAATGTGATGTTTGTTTGTTTCATGGTTAATTACGCGATGGTATTGGTTGAATGTTTGTTTATTTTGATCCCTAGAGATATGGTATTGTTTTGTGGGTTTAGTTTAGAAACAATAAAAATTCATCAGCTTTAAGTGGTCCTTCATATTTAAATAAAATTGTATTTCAATATTATTCTCATCCTAAATTAAAAATAACGAAATTATTTTTTAAATTAAAATTATTCTCATAGTATATTCTAAATATCAAATTAGTTCTGCAATAATATCGTCAAACCTCACCTACTGCATAATGAAATTACCGTCAACCTTGACTGCATGGCTAGGATCATGAGATGAGGAATATGTTCAAAGATTAGATCTTATGCTTTGTGTTTGTGACTAAAAGATTGGTTTTTTATTGGTCCCTTTGGGGCTTTTATTCCCGGAAGTAGTGGAGGTATTTTCAGATAAATCTAGGAGTGGGTCTTTGTTTCAAGTCATGTCAAATGAATAATTTTGATATTAGTATATATATATTTATTAAGATAAAGTGTGTGTATATATATATATATTTATTTATTTATCTTTGCTTCCTGAAAATCTGTTTTTTTTTTCCTTTCTGCTTCTGGATGATGGGGTTTAGTAATTTAATCAAATACAAGATATTAGAGTTTATGAAGGTAATATAGGAGGACCAAGAACAACCTGAAAGCCCCAATTCCTTATTTGCCTTTTCCTTTTATTTTCTTTCTCCTTTAAGGTTGAAGGCAAGTAATTTATGGTTGTTGCTGACAATTTCTTTTTCCTTTCCCTTTTTACCCTTTTTCACCGAGATGGACTTTTCTAATTTCTTGTTTGCAGCTTTCTTTGAAAATTTGCCTTTCTTTTTGATTTTGCATTTTCTTGCTGTGTGTTTTTTACCACCAAATCTTACGCTGTTATATCCTTCAGGGTACAACTATGGAGTCAGTTGTGGAAACATGCATGGTGTTTTCACAGAGGCTAGAGGGCCATTTACTCCCTCTCAGTGGATGGAGCTTGAACATCAGGCATTGATCTACAAGTACATAACTGCTAATGTCCCTATACCTTCTAATCTGCTCCTCCCCATTAGAAAAGCTCTCGATTCTGCTGTGTTCTCTAGCTTTTCAGGCGGACTCCTTAGACCAAATCCATGTAAGTTTTCTCTCTTATTGTGATTCGAGAGTGAAAAGGAAAATTTTTTTACCCACAAGATTTGCATGTCTATCTTCTAAAAATGATTCTCAAAACTTTTACTCTTGACTTATCAAGTCCACTTATATATATGCGTAATTATAATTTCAAACGTAAATGTGGCTACAAACAGCAAAATACTATGGTAATCCAAGTAAAATATGGCATATTGATCATTGAAAAACTGCAAATTTTTTGCATTTAGGCATTTCTGTAGAGAAAGCCCCGATTTTGTGCTCTGCTCTTCTATCTTAAGCTTTTCTATTTATCAGGTTCAATATAAGCTGGAATTGGATTTTGTGACTAATTTTTGGGTGTTGGATTTGTGATTTGGAATTTCTAGTGTCGTGGGGTACTTTCCATCTCGGATTCTCGAACAACACCGATCCAGAGCCAGGAAGGTGTCGTAGAACAGATGGGAAGAAATGGCGGTGCTCAAGAGATGCGGTTGCCGATCAGAAGTATTGTGAGCGGCATATGAACAGAGGCCGCCATCGTTCAAGAAAGCCTGTGGAAGGTCAATCTGGTCATCCGGCTGCTGCCACCACCACCACCACCGCTGCAAAGTCGACGGCCAATGCCGCCTACGCGTCTTTGTCAACTTCACTGGTGGGGCTCCGTGGGGGTGTTGTCGGAGGCTCATCCAACAGCCACGCCGTATCACAGCATCAACAGCAACTCAAAAACTTGCAGCCTGATAGCTCATCGAGTCTCTCTGCAGCTACTCCCCTCAGCAGGTAAAAGGAAAAGGAGTATACTCTTTTTTCTTTTCTTTTCATTTTAGCATCTGGGTGTTGATGATGGTGACTCATCGGGATATTGGTTGATATTTGTACAATTTTCTAGAACTGAGAGTTCTGATTTCTTACATTCGTTACTGTATGTGGTAAATTTTGTTTCAGGATGTTTTTTAATAAAGAGAAGGTGGGCGAGAGACTGCAAGATTCACCTTGCTTGTCCGTGATACCATCTAACATTGATCTGAAATCTAAAGAAAATCCATTCTTGATTTCGAAAGAATCCTCACAGATTGAATTTGGACTCGTCAATTCTGATTCTCTCCTCAACCCTTCACATAATAACTCTTCCTCGCTCAGTTGCAGAAATTTTGGTTCCTCACAGGAATTGACTGACCATGAAAATGTTTCACAACATTCTGTTCACCAGTTCATGGATGATTGGCCTAAAGGCCAGTCTGATAGATCTGCTGTTTCATGGCCTCAAATTGATGGGCAATCAGATAGAACCCAATTATCAATTTCAATCCCCATGTCTAATAATGCAGACTACATGTCCTCAACTTCCTCTCCTAACAATGAGAAAGTGACTCTGTCCCCACTGAGATTTTCACGCGAATTGGGTCCCATACAGATGGGTCTCGGAGTTGGTACTCTGTTGAACGAACAAAATCAAAGGCAAGCAAATTGGATACCCATCTCTTGGGAAGCTTCGATGGGCGGTCCGCTTGGGGAAGTTCTGCACAATACAAATAACAGTACTACAGACTGCAAAAGCTCATCAGCACTTAATCTGATGACAGAGGGATGGGACAGTAGTCCTCAGGTGGGTTCTTCGCCGACTGGGGTCCTACAGAAGGCCACATTCACTTCGCTTTCAAATAGCAGTGCCGGAAGCAGCCCACGAACTGAGAACAAGATCAGCGAAGGAGCTAGCCTTTCCAATGACCACCTTGGTTCAACTATTGTGCTTTCTTCATTGCCTGCCTTGTAACTTCTATACTTAACCTTCCAATTGAGCAAGTTTTTTAGGCGATGGAAGAATTAAGATGAACAAGTATGAGTTTTGTCTCTGCTGACAAAATATGGAACTTGGTTTTTGATGAGCAATTTTTATTCAGCATGTTTCTTTTAGGGCATCCCCCTATATTTTATTTCAAAATATGTATCTCAAGTTCATGTTTTGGCTCGGTAATGAAAACTAGTTAGAAGGCACTAGCCAGGAAAATGGCTTGCAGTGTGGAATTATGGCTGTGAACTGAAAATTTTGATTTTGATATTTTAAGTGCATGTGTGTTTGATAAAGATTTTTGCATTTAGTCACCGCCACAATTTTTTGGTTAGTGAGTAATCATAGTGGGTGCGGGGTTTGATGGTGGAATCAAAAAATTGATACCTCTCGCCAACAGTTGGTTTGAGAGTTGAGACTTTAAGGCCTTGCACATTTTTTTATTGTATTTCTCTGGTTTTTTATTTGTTTATATTTAATTTATATTTATATTTGTTTAGATTTGATTTATATTTTTAGTCATATAAGAGAAGTAATTTTATGAATAATTTGATCTTTTTCTTTTCTCGTCTACTCGAGCTACTTTTCATAAATTCGTAGGGGTTCCTTTGTATTGTAGGACTCATGCCCTATAGGTATTTTTTTAAACCTTGTATGATAATACACTATCAGTTTAATTCATGAAAGAAATTTTGGTGTCTAAATATCAACTTGATGTTAACTAAAGTAGCATATTCGTTTTTGGTTGCTAAGGAATAAGGATGTCAATTATCAACATTTTCTGGTTTTGCATGATGGGGAGCCATGTTGCTGAAACTAGACCGAACCAGTCAGTTGAATTGAAAAAATCAGGAATCAATTTAGAAATTGTGGATTGGTTTGACGTTTAAACTGATTTAAAAGCAATTAATGTAAGTTAATTGCCTTTTGAATGAGGTATTTTTTCAAAAAGTCAACGTAATAATTGAACTTTCTCCAAACAAATTGATATAAATATGACTCGGTCATTAACTGGGTTCTATATCTAGTACGAATTGGATGGCATTGATAAGGAGTTAGGACTGATATACTATTGGGTTAGTTTGGTGAAGCTAATTGGATAGTTATTGATTAAGGCCGAAATCCAAAACTAATTGGCTAAGGGCAACAAATGGACCAAGCAACACATAAAAGCTGTTTTGTTTATATTATCGATCTTTGTTTAACACAATAATAGTTGTCCATGGACTGAGTTAACAGTGAAGATGAACTGTTGCTCATCCATAGTGCCATATAAGTGGACCAGAATTACTTCTCCATCAAAATCCCATGGGGGGCTATTATGTCAGTATCCCATTAAATTCTCTGTTCACAATTATATGAATTTTGTGGCCCGATAGATCCTGTGCTTCAACATGACCCAACTTTTCCTTAATTGCAACAATAAATCCATATTTGGGTTTCAATAGAAATTTTTAAAATTGGTTATGTTTCAAATTTTGTTGCACTTCCTATATATATATATATATTCCAAAAAAAAAATCTAATGATATTTAATAATTTATAACAAAAAATAAATTTTTTAAAAATTATCATTTTATTTTATATTATTTGATAAAAATATTGTTTAAAATAATAATTAGAAAAACTGCGATTTGAATGTAGTGATTGTTCTGTAATTACAAGTAATGAACATAAATTTTAAATTCTTATAAAAATTCATTAGATTATAAGTAAAATCGTAAAAAATTTACACCAACATATTTGAAATAAAAAAAATTATATTACATATTGAACCGAAATATTTGAAATTCATATCGTATCAAATAGATTAATATTATTTCAAATGTAATAAATTAGTAGCTTTTTTTAATTTATTTGTGTAATTTATTAAAATTTTAAAAAGAATTTATATAATTTGTTTTTTTATATATATATTTTTTGGTTTGCGTGAAGATGGGCCATGTAGGAAGTAAGTACAAAGTGAGGGGACGAGAGACAGAAATAAATTTGAAACTGAATTTAAATTATATATTAAAGGATATTTTAATTTTTCTTGCTTTTTTTTTCAGTAAATTATCTATGGCAGTATGGCTCAAGCAAAAATATAGGTAAGTTTTAAAATTTATTTATTTTTATCAAAAAGCTCTTAATTTTGCATATATTTATAAACGATTTTTTGTACTTTGCTCGGGAAGAAAAATTTTAATTACAAATATCTTTAAAATTAAATAAACAATTACAATTTTTTTATTATTATTTTGGTGCTTTTTTTTTGGAATGATATTATTTTGGTACTTTTATATGTCTTTTAATTCTTAAAACTTATTGAACATGTTCTTTTTTAAAAAGGAGAAAATTAATTTCAATCTATCTATCTTGTCTATCAATCTTTCCTTCTTTCTTTCTTTCTTTGAAGAGAAAATGGGTAACCAAACAAGGTATTAGAGCTAGCTTGTCCCCGGGGTATAGACAGTCAAACCCCCTTATTTCTCTCTCCTATAGTCTTGCCTTTCCAAAATATCAACTTGTAAGCAAAATCCAGTCTGGTTTTCAGTTGAAGCTTACACCTTTTACCATATCATCCCTTAATCCAACCCCCCATCTTCCTCAAGATGAGCATGTGCCCAAACCTTAAAGCCAATGTCCATTTTTCCAATGACTTGAGACTTCACTATTTCTTCAAAGTTGAGATTTTATAGTTTCTGGTGAGCTTTTCTTTATGGATTTTGGGGTTGTGGGTTTGGAGGGATTGGTGGGTTCAGGCAATATTAGTACTGGGTTTTCTTCTCTTGCTACTTCAGATCGTGAAACAAAGCAAGAATGGAACGGATCTGGGTTACTTAGGCAAGAGAGATCTGGTGCCATTGAAAATGATTGGAGGATCTCTAAACTGTCCAAAACTGAATCAATGCTGCTTCCACAAAGGAACATTTTACTCAATTCTAATACCACAACTCTTTTCCCTGATGGGCAGCAGCCGCAGCAGCAGATGCTGAGCTTTTCTAGTCCCAAATCAGGTCTTTCAATGGAGAGGATCTCTCAAAATGTGACGTTGCCTGGATTTCATCTCATTTCTTCTCCTTGCAATAGAAGCACAGGTACCACTCCATTGTAAGCAATAGTAAGATCGTTTAAGTAGTATGCATCATTATCCGAGGAAATGAAAGCGATGTCTTGATGGTTACATGGGTACAATTGCATGGGAACATGGTTATTTTTAAAAGATAAGACATTTGCTGCTGTTATTGGTTCCTTAGGCCGCTGATTCTTGCTAGTGGTTGAGGGTTTTCACGGAAATCTTGGAATGGTCTTCATTTCTAGTCATGTCAAAAAAAGTGGATGTTTTTCTTCTCTTCGTATTTTTTTTTTCATAAAATTTGTGTCTCTCTGTTGCTGGGTGATGTGTATTGAACATTAATCAAACATAGGAGACCAGTGTGCGCAAGAGGAAAACTTTATAAAGCAAAAATATGAGTAGCAAGAGCAACATGAAAGACTTAATCTATGACCGGGTTGAGTTCTTCTGTTCCTTTTTTTTGTTTTCTTTTATTTTTGCTTCTTTCTGTAATTCTTGATTATTGCAGACAAAGCTTTGATTTTGTGTTACCTGCCTGATCCTTTTTCGTGATTCTTTTTTCCCCCTTTATGCCAAGATTGCCCCTTTCCATTTCTGGGTTGCTGGTATATGCCTGAAATTTTGGCTTTTTTTGACTTTGCATTTTCTCCCTATGTTTTTACGGATAACATTTGTTTTATATTTTCAGGGTACAACTATGAAAACTTCAATAGTGCAAACATGCATGGGGTTTTCACAGAAACAAGAGGACCATTTACTCCATCTCAGTGGATGGAGCTTGAACATCAGGCATTGATCTACAAATACATAACAGCTAATGTCCCTATACCTTCTAATCTGCTCATCCCTATTAGAAAAGATCTTGATTCTGCCGGGATTTCTAGTTTTTCAGGCGGATTTATTAGACCCAATACATGTAAGTTTTGTTTCTTTACTTGGGTGAAATTCAGAAAACACAAATTATCAACGAGATTTGCATGTCTTCCAAAATGGTTATCAAATTAATGTTGATTCACAGAGTTTGTATGTCGCCTTTGAGTGTGAGATCGTAATTTTACTTTCTGCTGTGTAATAATCTTGCAGCAGGATTCGAAAGTCAAACAATGTTGCCTACATGTTATTTGCTCGAACCAGAAATTATTGGTTCATAGAGCGGAGAAAAAAAACCTCGCTTAAGAGAGGAATTGTTTTGCTCTTCAGCACCTCAATGTCAATTTTTTTGGTTGCATTCAATTATGCGCTTTATCATTATGTGTAAACCATCATTGCTGATCGTCTAACCTGTATAATTGGCTTTCCATTTGTGATGGCAAACTTTAGTGTCATGGGGTACTTTCCATCTTGGGTTCTCCAGCAACACTGATCCTGAGCCAGGTCGTTGTCGTAGGACAGATGGGAAGAAATGGCGGTGCTCAAGAGATGCGGTTGCCGACCAGAAGTACTGTGAACGGCATATGAACAGGGGTCGCCATCGTTCAAGAAAGCATGTGGAAGGCCAATCTGGCCATTCTGCCGCAGCTGCTACAAGCACCACCACTGCAAAACCGACGCTTACTGTGTCTTCTGTGTCAGCATCAGTGGTGGGACTCCATGGCAGCAGCGCAACCAACAGCATCACTACTGTACAGAATCAGCAGCAGCTAAAGAACTTGCTGCAAGATAGCTCGCCTACTCTTTCTGCAGCTACTCCCCTCAACAAGTAAAATAAGATAGGGTTATGTCTCATAGTTTTAATCTTTTCCGTATTTGTGAAGTGCAATGATGGAATGGCATGATAACATTTATGCTTTTGTTCCCATTTGGTCCGTTTCTTTTTCTGTTTCTGTCTGCACTATGCTATTGACATTTCCACATCTTTATTGTTTTCTTTTGATGTGGCTTTTATTTTGTGGAATTGTGGTTTCTTTACATGGTAATGTCTTTTGCAGAATGTTTCTGAATAAAGAGAATTTGGGTGAAAGAGGGCAAGATTCACCCAACTTTTCCGCACTATCATCCAAGATTGACTTGAAATCTAAAGAAAACCCTTTCTTGATTTTAAAACAACAGAGCCCATACCAGGAATCCTCACAAATTGAGTTTGGACGCGTCAACTCTGACTCACTGCTCAACCCTTCACATAGTAGCTCTTCATTAATGATTTGCAGAAACTTCGATTCTTCCAAAGACTTCACTGACCAGCAAAACATTTCACAACAGTCCAATCGCCAATTCATGAATGATTGGCCTAGATCCCAATCTGATCAAACTGATGGTTTATGGCCTCGACCTGATGCCCAGACAGATAGAACCCAGTTATCAATTTCAATCCCTGTAGCCCCTATAGACTTCACTTCCTCCACTTCGTCTCCCAACAATGAAAAAGTCACTCACTCCCCATTAAGATTATCACGTGACTTCGATTCAGTACACATGGGAATGGGAGTTGGCATTGTTCTCAATGAGTTCAACCAAAGGCAAGCAAATTGGATAACTGTCCCTTGGGAAAGCTCTATGTGTGGCCCTCTTGGAGAGGTTTTTCACAATAGCAATAACAGTTGTTCAGAGTGCAAGAGTTCATCTGCACTTAACCACTTGGCAGAAGGATGGAACAATAGTCCTCGGTTAGCTTCATCACCAACTGGAGTGTTACAAAAGACTACATTAGGCTCACTCTCAAATAGCAGCGCAGGAAGCAGCCCAAGAGCAGAGAACCACAGGATCGACGAAGGTGCTATTCTTGGCACCAGAATAGTGCATTCTTCCTCCCTGCCTGCTTTATAACTACTTTACCTATTAAGTTATTTTTAGTTGATGGAAGAAGATGATCAAGAAAAACGATATTTTTTTTTTTTTTTTATGTTTTATCTTTGTTGACCAAAGATTGATGTGTTTTGTTCTGCAGTTCTAACCTGAAGGCCTTTTTTTTTTCCTTCTAATTTTGAAATTTTATTTGATAATATGTTATTTTTTTCGCATCTGCTTTTGTTGAGTAATAGTAGGCTGATTAAAAGACCCTAGCCGAGTAGAGCTTTCTTGGGTTTCTCCTGTATGGGTATGAACTTCTGATTTTGGTTTTTTCATTTTATGTGCATGTTATTTGGGAGCTTTTATTTGTTCATTTTGCTCCTTTTGTTGAATGGAAGAGATCTCATTCTGCATGAAAGAAAATGAATAGCCATGTGATTTAAGGTAAGTTCTCTACCTATGCTTAGATGGTGACATTTTGAAGTCCTTGTTTTCTGCCGTTGAGTCCAAAGATCTTTGGTTTGCCAAAAACTAAGAAGGAAAAATAGGTTGGTTGCTCTGCTAGTTTTAAGTTTGGTCTGTAATTTTCAACACCATCACCATCATCTCGCAAACTACAAAAAGTATTTTGCAAGTGTTCGTTAATATTTTTGCCTTTTGTCATGAGACGAAGCTTGGATTCCTTGGGAATTTTTATTCCCTTCTTCAGCCTGATAATTGCAAAATAACTGTTTTTCCATAATGTCTACCAACAGAGTGGGTCAGAAGCACTGAGAGAAGAAACAACCTCAAATGCTGGACCTGTAAGGAACCAGAATAAATAATGTCTCCGAGTCCTATATAGCCATTAGCCAGCAAGGCTGGAGAGTGAAAAATCTATGGCAATTTTCAAGATTTTCCATTAAATGGCTGCATTCACCTACTTTATATGGCACGAACCTGAGCTCAATTATTCATATTTTCACATTTTTACGACACAGTATCTCTATATAATTTATCCCATGATAGAGTGTTTCTGAGTCCGGGAAAGGGCGGGTGAAGCATGTCAGGTTCAGAATTCGCTTTCAAGGACAAAATTGAAAAATTCAAGAAATTCTAAGGCCGGTGAAGGAAATACTAGAAAAACTGAAAGAGCAGAGGAAACATAGGAGAACTATAAAATGCATAAAGAACCTTTGATTATACATTCAAATCATGATCATATAATTCCTGCTGCTACCTAGCAGCCATTTCAGATGTAATATCAAACTGGTTGCAAAAACATTATGCTGTCAATATTTCCTTTGCTATCAACTTGCATTTTTAGAATTAGCTCGACAATTAAACTTTCAGAGGAAACATGAATCTTATCCACAACACATGATTACATGTCTTAACACTCGAATTAACAGTCTAGTAACCTTCGAGTCCACAATCTGCTCAATGATACATACAAATAGCCATAGGAGACCTGTCACCCTGTCATAAGAAATGAGATAAAAGTTAAACAGAAAATCAATAAACTACAAAGGAGAACATGAAAATTACACATAATGTGGAGGTGTGCGTAACCTTAATTTACAGAATTTCCATCAAATTACGGCTTTAAACACCACCAGATAGCTTTAAGGAGTGACTAAACACAATGCAATCCAAGTGAAAATGCATTGCAAATCAAAGTCAATTCCTACAAAATTTTGATAATTTCAATATATATAATTAGAGCCAAACTGCATAGTGAGAAATTGCAAACAAGATCTTTTAAGAAAAAAAGCAAACAAGTTTAAGTAAATTAGAGGGCAGTGCTCATATTCTATGGGGTGTAAGAGAGTCTGTCATGCCATGGATACAGCATCCAGAACGAGGAATTTCCTCCAATCATTGCAACCAACACCGCCTTTTTCCTTCTATTTCTATCTTCAATTATCCAAATATATTGATTGCCATCAATCAACCCCTTTATAACAATACCTATTTTAAGCCAACAAACATATAATGAAAGAAAATAACACGTGTCACAATCTTAGGAATCCCCCGAAGGAACCGCATCGTTTAGTAATTGCATACTCCAGCTAAGATTAGACGACGTCAAACGACAAGTGTGCAAAGTTCATCACATTCAATCAATGTCCTCCAATTGCGTAATTGATGGAAAGACTGCAGTAGCGGGAGAAATAAACGCCAAGTCGTAAAACTTCAACACGAGTACAACGCGGCCGTCTCATCGGCATATCTACAACCAAACGACATGACGGCTAATACCGGGCTTACAGGAGAAAATCTCCTTAATATATATATATATATATATATATATATATATAAGAAAAAGAAAAACATGGACCATCCTTCATCAAGGAAAGACGAGCCCATTCGATTAACTAATTTTAGATCAAATGTTGAGCAGAAGACACATATGAAAGAAGGATAAGCCAAGAGAAGACGGACCACAGAAATTGAAGTGCGTGAGGAAGGTAAATTATAGCCGCATAGAGACGAAGAACGCATAGCCAGGCTCTTATCCTGATAAGTGCCTCGAGTCCTTGTTACGGCACTTAAATAGGCAATAGCAGAGAAGATTTATTCAAAACCCTAACCCTAACAACCCAATCGCCGATATTTCTTTTTTCTTTTTTCTTGTACGCAATGAGCTTTATTCCTGAGAATTTCAGAAGTGATGTCGTATCAATGCTGACTTCCTAACGGCACCGTATTACTCTAGCGGAGTTAAGCACGCCCGTCTTTTTCCCCAGTGAAAAATGGAGAAAGATAAATAGGGGAAATGCACATTTGAATCCTGAAATTTTTGTAATTTAGTATCTTAACTAAGATTATTTTAACTATCAATTTTAAACTAATTTAATCTTCTAAGTTTTAATCATCAATTTTGTTCTCTTAATTCCTTTAACTATTAAATTTGAATTAATTTTAATATTTAATTTTTATTTATGAAATACTTAACATCTAATTAATGATAACTAAGGAAATTAATTAAATAAATTTCAAATAAAACCTAATTGTGAGACATATAATATTTAATTAATGATAGTTAATTTAATAAATTTTTAGTTGAAGGACTAAATTAGTGAAAAATTAATAATTAAAAGAGTTAATTAAATATTATTTTAATTTCAAAAATTTAATTGCATAAATTCATAAAATTTAAAAGCCAAAATATATAATATTTTAAAAAAACTTGAATTACATCAAAATCCCTGGAGAAATTCAAAAGAACAATTTTTTCATATATATATTTTTGATATATATAATTTTTTTTAATTTGTATCAAAGTAGTATCTTGCTGTTTTATTCCATTAAAAACCCCTTAACGTTATTAATAAATTGATATCACAAAATACCACTTTATTACATAAAGACTATGGGATATTTGGGATTGCTGTTGGATGTCTAAAAAGGAGGTTTAATTTTTTTTTAATTAACCGATTTTTTTAATTTTTTTTAATTGACCGATTTTTTTTAATTTTTTATAAATTATTTTTTTAAACTTATTTTTGAGAAAAATATATATTTACATGCTTATGTCCAAAATCAGTTTTCAAAACTCAAAAAATTTAAAAATAATTTTTTTTCTAAAAATATTTTTACCAAACGCAATGCTAAACGGACCTATAAAAAAGATATTTTTTTTATTGTTATTATTAATTATTATAATTATCAAAGTGGTACCATGTGGCTTGTGAGAATTTAAATCTTGTGTGTTTCTTTTTATGAAATTATATGAAACCACACACATATATATATATATATGTTAAGACAACATCTTGTGATTTCAATTCATTAATGTCGGTGTTAGACTATTTACTTAAAACCATGCATAAGCTACCATTATGGCACAAAAATAAAATTCATATTTTTATGTGTTAAAAAGTGAAATCACATGATATTTAATAAACTTTTTTTGATTTTCCTATATAGTATTTATAACACTACCTAACAATCTTTTAAATTTATTAGTTAATTTAGTTGTTTAGTGTTTATGATATATATATATATATATACACGATATACTTTTTACAACATGATATGAATACGCTTAACATGTTTATGACACGATTAAATACGTTTTAAAATATATAAAATATAAAATATATAATTATTTAATTATATATTAATATTTTTAAATATATATATAAGTTTATATACAAATAAATTTAAAATATATTATATTATAATTAATTATATTAACATATTGAATAAAAATTAACAAATTATCTAGAGTTTGTATTAATAGTAATCGTATAGATAATTAAATGCTTAAATTTTATTATAATAATAAATTTTATTTTGTGAACATATATGTATATTTATATATATTGTATATCATAACAAATTATTAGTACATTATAAAAATTAATATATATTTATGAAATATTAATTTTAATTGTTTGTAATTATATGAGTATGCATATATTTATAAATGTATTACACGATTATATGATATAAAATGATACGTTTAAATCAATGTGAATAGCGATACGATACAATTACACATGTAAAACATATATATATATATATGGCAGAATGTGATAAATTATACAGTCAACACTTGATCTAAGACCAAGAAAATTAATACAATTGCCCGTAAGATTAAGATTTTGAAATTGTGCCTGGTCTTAATTGAACGGCAGCGCAAAGGTTTGTCATTTGGTTCGCGTAATTATTTTCTGCTAATTTTCGTTGAATGCATTCATAATTCTTAAGGAATTTGTTTGGTTTCAAGCACTTAAAGAAAGGATGATGGATAATTCTTCTAAAACATTGAGATTTAATACACTCAGTTGATATTAGTTTTTTTACTTACTTTTTATGGGTCAATTCAGTTATATTCTATTAAAATATATAAAATAATAATAATTATTTTTATATATAACAAAATACTATTGGATTAATATAAGTAAGTATTGTCCAATTGATATAAAATCAAAGATATACTAATCAATAAAAGAAAAGTAAACGTGAACATTTCTACAATGTCTTATTGTTTACTAGCCAGTGGCCAAGTTCACATATTTAAAACTGCAAAATTGGCCATTTAGAAAGCAAATATTTGGTTTGCTCATAATTCATCGGTTCGTGTCAACGACCTATTTTTGTGGGAATCCAGGATATATATATATACCAACAAAATGGGGCTGCTGGATTTTTTTTGGGTTAAGAAGTCTGAATATGACAGGCGAATTAAATTGTATATATTCATTGTTATATATAATTGAGGATTTATGATTACTCCAACAATATAATATTCATAAAAGAAATTTCAATGCTGACTTAGAAGAGGTATGGCATAGAAATTCATATGTTACTCGTATATATAATTAGCAGTCATTAATGATCATTAGTAAGATGCTTAGAGCAATTGTTTTTATTCTTAAGATGAATGCTGAATTTAGATCCTCAGTTAACACGTGTAAGACTTTGATATAAAATTCAAGGTTTTTTTTTTGTTTTAGCTATTTAATTTAGATTCACGTCAGACAATTGAATTAAGAAAGTAGAACATTCTCTCTCAAGTTTTAAATTTATTATATATTTAGAATTGTAATTCAATTTTCCTTATGGTATTCAATTACATGGATTGATTATGCTTTATGCATAGGAATTCTAATATCAAATGTTAATTCGGGCGTTGTCTAGCTTGTTAATTTGGGCGAAGTGAAATTTATAGGGAATACTATTTTTACAAGCAAAGTTAATTTAAGACCGCCCTCCTTCAAAAAAAAAAACTTCTACAAAATTTAAAATGCAGCATCATGTATAACGTTTTAAAAAATTTTAATTTAATTTTATACTAGATTAATCTAATAATATACCATAATATAAATAATTAATTTTATTATATATATATATATAAATAATTATTAATTGGGTTTATAAATGAAAATTATAAACACCTAATTTAGCTATGCAAGAATAGTCTCACTGGACCAAAACTAACAAGTTTGTGGGGAATTTGGAATAGTCCTTTAACTTCATTACAAACTTTGCTACGGTGTATACGAACATCGTCCATGTCATGATAAACTATTTGACTTTGACTCAGTACTTAAATTTTCTTTGAAATCAAAGGTGAAATTAAAGTTTCTTGTTTTGGAAAAAGAAAAGAACCAACTCCCTTTTTATAGGAAAGAAAGCCGTTAAAAAGCATAAAGCACATGAGCCTTTAATTTTGTTTTTTCTTTTATAAATACTTAACTAATTAAGTTCTAATTAACAACAACTTAATAGGTGGAGAAAATGAGTGATAGTGGGGTAAATTCTGATGTGAAAGTGCCGTTTTCGTGGGAGCAAAAGCCTGGAGTGTCCAAGATTACATATCAAGAAATCACTAATGCGAAGCCACTGCCTCCTCCTCCTTGCAAATCCAAGAATGGCATTATTGCTGATGACCGGTCTCTGCAAATTCCCTTTCCTTTACCTGCAGCAGCTATAATTCAGGCTCCTTTTAAAACTTCTTTGAAGAAGATTAATAGGTATGATAAGGATAGCCGAGATCCTTTTCTGTTGGCTTACAAGAAGTGTACCAATAATGATCAGTACCCTACTCCTGTGAATGGTGAAAGTGAAGGAAGGAGAAGGCAGAGTTTTGGTGCTCATACTTTGTCTTGCACTAATAAGTACTCGTGTGCTGTTGCTAGTGATAATTTGGTAAGGATGTCTCAGATTCCTAGACCCATCATCAAGGGAGAAGGGGAAACAGTAAGGGGTAGGTAGAAATTTTTTACAAGGTAATTTGAAAAGTCGATATATATTTAGCTCTTTTTTTAAAAAAATTAAATGAATTTTACTTTTCTAAATCTGATTTATCCATACTTTTATTATGGACAAAGCCAAATTATCATGTAAGAATATTAATTCTTACAATTGATTTTATATTTACAAAATAAAAACTAATTTTCTTTTATATATATATATATATATATATATGTCAATATATCATTTCTTTATGAACAAATAATAGAAAACTCCATGAGATTTTAATAAATTACAGTTAAAAAAATAAATTTTTAAAAAATTAATAGTTTATTCCATGTCATTCGAAATAATGTCTATTTTTTTGATACTCTGTGAATTTTAAATATTATTATGTAATATACCATATAATTTTTTTTATATTTGAGATATTTTATATGAATTTTTTAGAATTTCATGTACAGTCTAATAATATTTTATAAGTATTTAAGACTTATACTCATTACCAACGGTGTAACTGAAAACAATCAGTACATTTAAGTCACATTCTTTTTAATTGTTATTTCAAACAACATTTTTATTAAAAGACAAATAAATAAACTGTTAGTTTTTAAAAATTTATTTATGATTTTCTTTAATTTGTTATTTCTTTATTTATACCAACACAGTTAAATTGCAAGGGATTTTGACCAGTGAGGCATTTTTTCCTTTTCCATTCAGTTTGATTTGATTTGATTAATCAAGATTAATATAACCAGGAAATTTATATTTAAATCGAACTATTAGATTGGTGCTCGAGTTCTTGCCTCGTATTACAACCGGTCAAGAGTTCAAATTTTGACAATTCAAACATCACAAATAATAGAAAATAATATGTAAAATAAAAACTTCTTCTTTAATTTAGAGGGAGAAGTTAAAAAAATGGAAAGAAAATGGATTATACACACCATTTTATTTTGTCTTAATTAACATAACTTACGCAAATACATATAAATTTGTGTGTTGGTATTTATGGATTACATATATATACTCTCTTCTGGAAATTTTGGTTTCAAACTGTCATATTCATTCATTTCCAATAAAAACGGAAAAAACAAAATACGACCTCTTAAGTTGACATATCAAACTCTCTAATTTTCTCCTCAAAAAATTTAAAAACATATGTATGTCTTAATTTTATTTTAATATATCTTTTTTTTTTCCATTTCCTCTTTGCTTTACATATATATGTACTGGAAAATAGCAAACTAGCAATATTGCATAAATAAAATTGGTTGATATATGATACTAATTAAAATGTAAAGGAAGAACGGTTGATCTTAATTATGCATTATAAATTTGATGTTTATTGTTATCTTTGAACTCTTAAAGTGTGTGTGTGTATATATATATATATATATATATATTAACAATTTATATTTCTAATTTTACAAGTAATCCACTTTGTATGAAAACTGCAGTTACTATTATATTTATAATCTTGAAAATAATATGATATATCATTCTCTCTATCGGTAATTTTTCATATTTATTATGAATTATTAAGGGGTCCCGTTGATGTGCACGGATCGGATAACAATGGTTGTGATGTAAGATTAGGGCTCTTAATTTTAATTTCTTCAAGATGATGAAGAGGATAAAACGATAAGTTTAATCAGACTATGGTGATTTCTGTCGCAAATGAAGCCAATTTGTGACATAATATATAATAGATTTCTATACAATTTATGCGCTTAAATAGTTTACATTAACAAAAATCAAAATAGAATCTTCAAGTAATTAGTGACATAGTAAATAATAGATTTCCCTTTCATGATTATAAGCCTCACTGCAACAAATTCAAATTAAATAAATTTTATAAATTTGATCATTGTTTTATCTAAATTTTTTAGGGAATTTCTTGCTTTAAATTGCATATTCAATATGAATTAATTTTTTTATTGCCTAGATTTGGTTCATAAAAAATTCAATGGTCAAATCAATTACAATCTCACAGCTCATGAATAGCATTGCAAGCATGGTTCATGAATTTCTTATGCATTTAGTTTAAATAAATATTTTCTACTCAAAACGTCGAGGACAAAAAGGTATGAATATCCCTCATGTGTATTATTCTTATTCTAGAAATTCCAATTTAATCGACACTTCTAGCTAGCTAGTCTCAAAAAAAGGACGGCAAGAAGAGTAGTCATACACGGTTAATCATATCCAAATATCTAGTTTTTATATAAACTCAGTCAACAGTTTTGGGTTTTGTCACTTTGCCCTAAACTCCTATCCCAATTTCCAAAAACCATGATTTAGACCTATACGACTTGGTCTTCTTTCCCTTCCTCTACCTTCTTTGTCTCATCTTTTCAATTTTGTTTAGAAGGTACAACCTCTTACATAATACATTTACCCTTTTCCCCTCTCTTCACGTTTTATTTGCTTGACTAATGTACTCTATCCCTCCTATACATATACACATACATGTACTCTAATTAAACCATCCTCTATTTGAAATTTAGTTTTAAGATGAATCAAGTTAAGGCTCATCACTACTCAAAAGGAATTGTACCCTTTTCATGGGTGAAGAAGCCTGGGGTATCTAAGGTGATTAATCCTAGTACTAATCTTGATCAAGAAGATTTTATTATGGTAAAGCTTCCTCTTCCTCCGAGTCCAGTTGAGAGCCCTAAGGTTCCAAGTTCAGCCCATGATATCAAGATTCCTCTTCCTCCATGCACGTTTCAGCCTCCTCCACCTCCTCCGTCAAGAACTTCTGCAAGAAAAGGGCTACTTAGGAAGGAAGATGATCCCTTTTTTGCAGCTTATATGGAGTGCACTAAGAGTACTAGGAAAGGTAAGTTGTCTAGGAATATTAATAATTATGTTTCTGCTGCTGGGTCTCGCTTGAAAAAGGGTTTTCTTAATTTTTCATGTAAAAATTCTTGTAGCGTTCTTGATGATAATTTAGTTAGGGTTTCCAAGCTTTCATATGAGTTTGCAGATAAAGAGAGAGCTGAGAAATTGCACCATTAATTTTTAAACTTTGACTTGACGGGTTCAATTTTTCTGGTCTTTCCATACTTGCCTCTTTCCATTGTAACGTAAATCATAAATGACACTATAGTGATGGCAAATTGATTTCTTTAAATTCTCATCTTTAAGTGTAATTAGTTTAGTTTTGTAATACATTTTTTTGAGAACAATTTTACAATAAATTTTAATTTACTGGTACTGAAGTTAATTGCTTTCAAATTGTGATGTTAATTATGATAATAGAAAATTAAATCAATTTTCAAGGTCTACTTAACTAATTTAACAATTTGTTACATTTGATCTCAAATTTAACATATTGAAAATGCTTATGAGTGCGTGTCTACTTAAATCAGGCCATTAAATTCAAAACTGATAAATTAAAGATTATTATCAAATAAGAGAACGACTATTTACTCCTTGAAACAGTACAAAATTTAATGATCCGTAAAATAACTAAAATACTCAATTTAAGCACATATATGATCATGATCCCTCATATATTTAATTTATATATAGTGTACATAAAATGTTAAGTTTTTTTTTTTAAATCCGGTAAATATATAAAGGAAAACCAACAAAACTACGCAAAGGAAATGAGATGAGGACCAACTAAAACCCCGATCAACAAACCTCCCCTTACACCCAACCTATAATCCAAACTCCATATTAGAAGAAATTAAATCACAATCAAGAACATAAGACAAAACGCTAGGAAGTCGCGTGCCAAACATAGAATCTTGCGTATAATTTAGCTACCATAACCAAAAAAAGAGCAGCGAAATTAGCAAAATGACTAACTTAGTGAAAGATAAATTAGAAAATTCATTATTTAAACATAAACAATCACTACAAGAAAAATATGTTTTAGCGACGGACAAATCCGTCATGAAAATTAAAAATTTCGTCGCTATCTAATTTAGCGACAGAATTGCGACGGATTAAATCCGTCGTAAAAAACCTTCTCGCAATTCCAATAGCGACAGATTATTATTCTGTCGCTAACTTTAGCGACGAAATATCTGTCACTAAGTCTATTGCAAGAATTGTAGTGACGACAGAACGCTATTTTGCTACGGACATCTTCCGTCGCTATTTCGCTACGGAGAGCGTCCGTCGCTATTTCGCTACGGACAACGTCCGTCGCTAAGGTTTGTTAGACATCTACTCTATATATTAAATTTTGTAATTTAAATATTTTTGCAATTTAAAAATTCAATTAAATGAAAATCGAAATTTTTTTTAGTTGAATTCATTAAATAAATATTAAAATTTTGTAGTCCAACATGAAAAATATTCAATAATTGAAAATACTACAATATATATATATATATATATATATATATATATATATATATATATATATATATATATATATATATATATATATATATATATATATATATATATATATATATATATATATATATATATATATATATATATATATATATATATATATAGTGCTACATCCTGTCATATTGTGGTGGATCACTATATGGAGCTTATGAAATGTTGATAGAATTAGTCTTCTCTGCTATCAACTGTCGCATCTCTACACGCATCTCATCTCAAAGCTTAATTCGAAATTCTTTGCGCATCTGTTCTCACATTTGCTGCTTTTGTGACTCCAACATAATCTGAACCTCCTGCTGCATATCTTGCATAATACTAGTACGCAGCTGCTCTGTACTAATATCTCGTGATATGGCAGTAGAGTGAAATGAGGAGGTACCAGTGTAAAAATGTGCTGCCTTTGTGCCCATTCCATATACATGTCGTTTTTTCTAACCACCAGTAGCATCTAAAAATAACTGCCTCAAATCTGGTTCACAAGGCTCGTTAGATCCCTTAATTGGTTGAGAAACAGTCTCTCTAAGGGCTTGTACCCGATTCTTCAATATAAATTTTTAGAAGAAAAAATATAAATTCCATAAGATTAATAGAAAAATAATCAAATAAAATTTTAAATATGCACAATTAATGAGTTTGGTAAATACATACTGCAACAAATTTAGACCGCTGATCTACATACTGAATTCCTGATGAAGTTTTTCTAGTGTGTGTTTCCTCAAAGAGTTCTATAGGATTTAGTTCACGTCCCAACTCTTTTGCTTGATCATAAGAATAAAATAAAATTTAAAACACATTAACTACAAAATTACAAGTATAATACATAAACAAATAAAAACAAAGACATTAAGAAATATTTTACAACCTAAATATATAAATGAATAATAAATTCAAATTAAGTTATCATTATCAATTTACCATCTGCATGCTACGCTTAACCATAGATATAGAACCTCCAGTATGTTGTGAGAGACCTGAACCTAAGCTGTCTGTCTCAGTAAGTCTGTTTTTAGAGGCAATGATAAATTTTTTCTTGAACTCAGGAGTGGACCATTCTTTCTGCCAAGTATTCCAAACTTGCTCTGGAACACGTGGTAGTTTACTATCAGAAGATCTCCACTTGCTCAAAGTATCACTATAACGTGTAGCAGCCTGTTGTAACCATTTATGCTTAACTATCATCTCAAGTTCTAGATCCCAAGTAAATTCCTTCTAAAATATAAATAAAAAAAATAACATATAAGACAAATTTTTTTCTTGCAACAACCAATTAAGATGAATATATATATATATATATATATATATATATATATATATATATATATATATATATATATATATATATATATCAAAATAAAAATTTATTGATAGAGTACAATGTCTTAAGCAACCAATGAAGCATAAAAGACATTAAATATTCAATTTCTAATTGAAATTTTGACAGAGTTTCGTCTAAAACACAAGTAACCTGACCTAAATTACATGACCTCTAACATATTCTTTAAGAACAAAAGAGATTAAATAAAATTTTGGCAGAGTTTCATCTATAACATAAGCAACCTGACCTGAAGTAAATGTCTCAATCAACCAATTAAGCATAAAAGACATTAAATATTCAAGTTCAAACTGAAATTTTGGCAGAGTTTCGTCTAAAACACAAGTAACCTGACCTAAATTACATGGTCTCTAACATATTCTTTAAGAACAAAAGAGATTAAATAAAATTTTGGCAGAGTATCGTCTATAACATAAGCAACCTGACCTGAAGTAAATGTCTCAATCAACTAATTAAGCATAAAAGATATTAAATATTCAAGTTCAAACTAAAATTTTGGCAGAGTTTTGCCTATATCATAAGTAACTTGACTTGAAGTCCAAAGTTTTAACAACCAATCAATCACAAGAAATACATTTTTAACAAAGTCATTCACCCAATCACATTGTTTACTTAAAGAAATGTTTTTTACCTGAAACTCAAGCCAATAGAAGTCTCTGACATCATCAGGTACAGTCTTCCATACATGTCCTCTATCACTCAAACGGAGTAAAAAACTACGGGTGATAGCCGCAGAAACTACATGAGACTGAAGAAAACTCCCACTATGCGAAAATTACAAACAAACTATCCATAAAAAATAAACAATTATGAAACATGAATGAAAAGATTTCAAGAAATAATAATAGTAATATTACCTTATAGGATCGAGATTGAGTTGCCGTCTATTATTGGTTGACTCAGCGACTGATGCTTCAGATTGTAAATGTAAGGCTGAAGCAGCTGGAGGAGATGATGTAGTAGGTTGTGATATAGGAGATGCTGATGTAGAACCTCCTAAGATGGACATAGTTGCTGATGGATGAGCTGATGAAAATGGTTGTGGTGGTGGTGTTGATTGTTGTGGTGGTGCCAATGACTGTAGCAATGATTGTGATGGTGTTGATGAATGTGGCGATGGTTGCGATGGTGTAGATGATTGTGGTGATGGTGGTACACGTAGTGGTGGAATTGGTGGTCGATTTGAGAAATTACTCTTATCTTTCGATCTCTGTCCTCGTTTTGTAGGCCATCTGCCTTTACCATGTAATATATCTTCAGATGATGTGCGACCCATCTGCATATTAGTCACTCCATAACAGTAAAAAATATCAAAAGCAACAATGAACAAAAATATCAATTGCTACTTAAAAAGAAGAAGAATAATAAAAGCAATACAAATGTAACAATTTACAAACATATCTTTAATGATTAAATATTTATGAATAGTACATAATATCAAAAAGATATTGAACATCTTTCGTTTAACAATTACACTTAATCACTATCATGATCGTTAGAATCCCACTCATCCACAACAGTTTCTTCGTCATCATCATGTGATTCATTTTCAAGATCAAACTCTTCTTTTTCTTCATTATCCTCTTCGATATCAATAAATGCACTTGTTGAACAAACTAAATTATCACTTTCATCATTTTCAATATCTATAAAATGAATATCAATGTCATCTTATTGGAATGTTGTTGATACATTGGAAAGTTGACTGTTTGATGTTGCTTGTGGAATTTCAAATTTAGCCATTGCTTTAATTTTGCAAACAACCAACCACTCACTTCTTTCACGTTTGATAGTTGGATATGTGATATAATTCACCTAACAAGCTTGAACCGCCATAACAAATGGCTCGTACTTGTTAAATCTACATTTTTGATTCACTTTGACCAACTTATAATGTGGATGCACTTTTGTACCCAAATTTGGCGTTGGATCAAACCACTCACACTTAAATAACACAGTTCTCTTAATTGGTAATGCATGGTACTCCAACTGAACAACTTCAATCAAACGACCATAATAGTCACATTCATTTGCACTATAATTTCAGCCTTTTATGTATGCATCACTGTTCATTGTAGATTTACCAGATCCATGCACCTCAGTGTGAAATTTATATCCATTCATATAATAGCCCGAGTAAGACATAATTTTAGGTAATAGACCTTTTGCTAAGTCCTTTATGAACTGATTGGATATGTTGCTTGATGGATTGTGTGCCTAAAACAAATGTCATCAATTGTATAAGCTAACATAGCTAAGTAGAATTCTTGTTAATTGTGAATAAAAAAAAGTTTGAAAGAAAAATAGTACTCACATGTTTATTAAACCAAATTGGGAATTCTTTTTCAAGTTTAGCATCAATTTCTTGAGTAGAAATGTTCACTAGAATTTGCTTCAACTCCTCAATATAAATTCTTTAAGATACAACAAAAAGAATAATAATGATTAAATTTTATAATTTACCCAATGCTCAAATGAAAAGGTTAAAATTTATTGATAAATCATGACTTACTTAATAAAAGGTGCAACTTCAATGCAATTAAGAAGAATGTATGATTGTGCAGCAACATATTCTTCCTCTGTAAAAAATCGAGATTTACTCTTTCCAAAGGCTCGGCCTGACTGTGTGAATATGGATAAGTTGCCTTCCTATTCTTGTACCCTATATTGACCACCGTCATCATTGCGTGACACTTTTCGGTGCCTTGTATTCACATGATCCTCAAAATAGTAAAAACAAAGCAATGAAGCTTCTTCCACCAAATAAGCATTAGATATTGAACCTTCAACTCTACCTTTATTTCGGACATTGTTTTTCAATCGTCGAAGGTACCTGAGATATTAAATATACAAGTATGGTAAATCTAACACCATTAAATTTGATATGCATTATTATTAAGTTCTTTTATATTACCTATTGAAAGGATACATCCATCGGTATTGCACTGGACCTGCTATTCTTGCTTCATATGGTAAGTGCACTGATAGATGTTCCATTGAATCAAATAAGCTTGGAGGGAATATACGCTCAAGCTTATAGAGAATAATAGAAATCTTTTCTTCAATCCATGCCATGTCATCATTGGTTATAACAACAAATGTTAAATCCTTGAAGAATAAGCTTAATTCTGTTAATGCCTTTCAAACATTATTTGGAAGTAGTTCACGAAATGCAATAGGTATTAAACGCTGTATAAACACATGACAATCATGACTTTTCATCCCAAACAATTTAAGTTTCCTCATATCAACACATCTAGCCATATTTGACACATAACCATCGGGAAATCTCAACTTTCTTAGCCATTCACACACGACTGATTTTGATTGATTATCTAGGGTGTAACAAGCTTTAGGATATTTTTCCCTTACAGAATCTCGTTCCAATTCTGGCCGGCGACAGTATGCATTCAATTCCTTTCGAGATTTGGGTGTATCTTTTGTTTTCCCAACAACATTCATTACAGTGTTAAAAATATTGTCAAATACATTTTTCTCAATATGTATAACATATAAGTTATGTCGAATGAGAAGGGTACTCCAATAAGGCAAATCCTAAAAGATACTTTTTTTCTGCCAACCACATTGCTTGCAAATAGGGCCATTAGTTATCTCGGCATCTTGTTCTGTTACCTTCTTCAAACCCAACTGATCAATTTCAAACAATATTTCACTTCCAGATCTAATATGGGGTGCTTTTTTAGTCACTATCTTATTCTTCATGAATGATGTTTTGTTTCATAGGAATGGATGATCTTCAGGTAAGAATTTACGGTGGTTGTCAAACCAAGATTGTTTTCTGCTCTCTGAAAGAATAAAAGCATCAGTATGATTCATACAATAAGGACAAGCTAACCTTCTAGTAGTACTCCACCCAGACAACATTGCATATGCAGGAAAGTCACTAATTGTCCATATAAGAGCAGCATGCATTTGAAAATTTTGTTTTATCGAAATATCATAAGTCTGCACACCATCTAACCATAGATGATTAAGTTATGATATCAATGGTTGTAAGTAAACATCCAACTTATCCTTAGGGTTAGTTGGCCCAGGAATCAATATCGTTAAGAACATGTAAGCGTCCTTCATACACAACCAAGGTGACAAATTGTATGGAGTCACAATGACTGGCCAAGAAGAATATTGTTGTCCAGATTGTCCAAATGGTTGAAAACCATCATTGGAAAAACCTAATCGAACATTTCGAGTCTCTGATGCGAATTCTGGATGGGTATCATTAAAATGTTGCCATGCAGGGGAATCAGATGGGTGGATCATAACCCCATCTTCAATTTCATGCTCAGCATGCCACCTCATATTTGCTGCTGTGACATTGGATGCAAACAATCTTTGCAATCTAGGAGTGAGGGGAAAGTAATACATCTTCTTTTCAGGAGTAACTGTTCTGCTACCATGACGTTGCCTTTTGTATCGATGATGACCACAAAACTTACAACTAGTCAAAATATTATCTTCACTCCAGTATATCATGCAACCATTTTTACAACAGTCAATTTTTTCAACTGGAAGACCCATTCCTTGTACTAACTGCTTTGTTCTATAGAAGTTTTCAGGTACCAGATTTTATTCAGGAGTAATCTCTTTCATTAATCGAACCATGTCATCAAAATTACGTTCAGACATATGGTGTTCTGGCTTCATGTGCATTAATTGAGCAACTAATGATAATTGTGAATGACTTCTACATCCAGGGTATAAATCCTCATCTGCAGCCCTAAGCATATCATAAAATTTTTGGGAATTTGGATTCGGTGTTTCTTCCATGTAATTTTCATTGAATGCTTGACCAACAACATCCATAACCATGGAATGGTACCGACTGGATGATTCTGCATAATCAAATGCAGCAGAACTTTCGCTCATATTTGTGACATTGCTATTTAAGTTACTTACAACTGCTTGTTCCCCGTGCAAAGTCCAATAATAATAATCCGGTACAAAACCGTTTCTATACAAATGTAACTTAACTGTATCCACGTTATGAAACATGCGATTCTGACACTTGCAATGAAAATATGGACATCTTATTCTATCATTGTCCATCATTTTCGGGTGACTGCATGCAAATTCTATGAATTGTCTCATACCAATCATGAACTCTGGGTTTAAAAATCCATTTTTCAACCGTTTATACATCCATTTACGATCTGGTCTCATTTTTTATTACCTCTATTAAATCAAGAAAAACATTCAAATCAATTTGAAGTATGAAATTGTAATTGATAAATCATAATGAAATAAAACTATAAAATAGTTTAATATTATAACTATTGCTATTAACTTTCATAAAAATTTCAAGTTATACTAATCTAGCTTTAGAGCAACTTAGTTATTCTTTCAACCGAACGATAATTTTAATTTTAATCAAACTAATAGCTAAATAGCTTTTTTATTAACCTTAGTAATTAAATTATTTTATTAAACTTAGTAATTAAAGTATTTTATTAAACTTAGTAATTAAAGTATTTTATTAAACTTATTTTATTAAATTTAATAATTAAATTTAGCTATTTTATAATTTTTAATCAAACTTATTAGCTAAATAGCTATTTTATTAAACTTATTAATTAATTTTAGCTATTTTATAATTTTAATCAAACTTAATAGCTAAATATGTATTTTATTAAACTTAGTAATAAAATTTAGCCATGTTATAATTTCTTGCCTAAATTATCTATATTATGTCATAGCATTATATTATTTTGATAAATATGTATGTAACTTATTCATATAATTAATTAATAATATGTTATATAATATGTTCCAACATTACAAAATTACAAAATAATATACTTAAATTACTAAGTACACTTAAATTACAAAATAATATGTAATATAGAAAATAATATATTTAAATTACAAAATAATATGTCATATAATTAATTAATAATATGTTATATAATATGAATGAAATATGTATGTAAATTACTAAGTATACAAAATAACATACTTAAATTACAAAATAATATGTCATATAATTAATTAATGATATGTTATATAATATGTTCTAATATTACAAAATAAAAACATACAAACAAGTAAAATAAAAAAATTTGCATAAAAAAAAGCAGCTACTGACCTGACCGAGACCGGGAGCAGAGGAGGGAGAGGACTGGAGCCGATCAGGGCTGGGAGCAGAGGAGGAGCGTGGCCGGAGGAGACGCAGTCGACGATGGGAGTGGGAGAGAAGAGAAGCCGGCTGGGTGGGAAGGGGGGAAAAAAGGATTCGCAGGGGGGAAAATTTTTTGGATTTCAGATTTATAACCCACCCAAGCAAAGCGACGCCGTTTCATATTAAAGAAACGACGCCATTTCATATTAAAGAAA
Source organism: Triadica sebifera (assembly GCA_023653625.1). Taxonomy (NCBI): domain Eukaryota; kingdom Viridiplantae; phylum Streptophyta; class Magnoliopsida; order Malpighiales; family Euphorbiaceae; genus Triadica; species Triadica sebifera. The sequence goes on from CM042899.1 coordinate 30,194,305, forward strand.
CGACGCCGTTTCTTATGTTCCGTCGCTAACATTCGTCACCAACGTAAGGATATTTTCCGTCGCTAAATATCAGCGATAAACAATTTCGTTGCTAAATTTTTGACAGTGTTTTTTACCTTTAGCGACGGATTGTTCCGTCGCTATATTAGTCGTCGCTATATTAGCGACAGAAAGACACCATCACTAATATTAGCAACGGAAAAAATCCATCGCTAATATTAGCGACGGTAAATTGTCCTCGCTAAATATTTATGTAGTTATCATTTGATTTAGCGACAACATTTCCGTAGCAACTTTGTGACAAATATAATTCTGTCACTATTTTATCAATTTTGCGATGGTTTTATATCCGTCGCTAATTTGCTGTTGCAAATTCGTCGCTAATCTGTGGCAAATTTTTAGTGTCGTATAATCCCTACATATTAGCTACAACATTTAGCTACGGTCATAATCTGTAGCAAATTTTTCTCGCTAATCTGTCGCTATTTTTGACGAATCAACTATTAATTTTTTTTAATAGTCATCGCTGATTCGAAGTTAACTGCTACAGATGTCAATCTATCGCTAAATGTCGTCGCTATTCTATTCATTTCTTGTAGTGAATATTGAATTATCCTACCAAGCTCCAATAGATAGGAAGAATGAGAAGATAAATCCTAAAAAACTTCGAGACAATCCCCCATCAACATCTATACTGTCAACACCAAAATTATGAAGACAAATGAGGGCTTTTCTTACAGGCTACATCTAACGATGATCAACTAATAAAGGGGACACCACACCACTAGAAAATCCGGAAATACCTCCCACAAATTTACCTTCATGATCACAAAGAACAACAGTAAAGCCTGTGCAATTATCATTATGGAAAATAGCCACATCCATATAGCATTTGAATCAACCTTTTCTCGGTTCCATCTTGCAATGACCAACATGTTGCCTAAATTCACAAGATTAGAAATATCCTCTGTCCGAGAGCCCTTTTCCAATCTTGAAAGTTTGACACGACGTGACGGACAATGAAAGAAGGGAAACTATTTCATGCTACCAAAGCAAAAGATATGCTTCGTCGAGAGAGAAAGCCATACACGCTTTTAAATGATCCTGCCCATTAAGTAAACCTGCAACCAAAGAATCAAAAGACAAATTCGAAGGGTCAATTATCCAACAAATTCCAGCAGTCACGAACTTTGGGGCACCGTAGAAGGGCATGATCCACATCTTCCATATCACCACAAACTAAGGAAGCATTTGACAAATTGATGCTCGGTTAATAGGAGCAGAGTTTCTAGGTAAAATATTTCTCGTAGCCCTCCACAAAAACACTTGAATCTTTGACGATATTTTAAGATTTCATAATTGTACAATTCAGTGTCACGGTCGTAAGGTGCTGGCACGATCTTGACCTCACTAACACGAGACAACTAAAATCCAACTCGTTCGTGAGGTGTTGGCGCTAGATAGCATGCTCGTGCTGAAGCAATGTGCTCGTGATGAGTTAACGCACTCATGATGTTCGTGCTCGCATGATAACTTGTACAGAACTCTAGTCAAATAGTTCTAGGTCAGCTTGCTAGCTTACTAGTGTTTTACTTTCATCATTAGTTTATAGGATTGTTAGTGTAGGAGTTGTAGCGGTAGATTATTTATTTAGACGGGAATGGTTTTTTTCTAGGTCAATTTGTATATATACATGTTCTTGTTTCAGTATGAATTGAAGTTATTTCTTCATTTTTATAATCTCTCTTAATATTGAGGATAGTCACTACTAGTTTTTACAATAATTTCAACCAATTACCCACAACCATTTGAAAATTAATTTTTGTGAAATTATTAATTTATTGCAACCATGTATCCCGATTTCATCAAAAAATGGCCATCCTTGGTAAAATGCCAAACCTGACAATCCTCTCTTTGAGAGGAATTTTTAAAGTTCTATGAACATAATTTAGAGAAAATAAGGAATGCGACTTTCTTAAATCCCACCTTACTTGGTTTGGTAAAATTATATCACTAACCTTAAGGTTTTCACATTTGGGCCACATATTGGACAAAACAAAAAATTTCTAGTCATATACAATCCAAGGATCCCTCCGAATATTAGTGAAACTCTCATTTCCTACTTTCCACTCCATTCCCAATCTAAGCAATTCTTTGGCTTGCAAAATACTCTTTCAAGTAAAACTAGGAATAGATCCTTCTTAATTTGGCTACAAGAAAATTCTCATTAGGAAAATATTTAACTTTGAAGATTCGAGAAGGAAGAAAATTCATATTAATGATAAATCTCTAACCCTGCTTTAATAAGCATTGCTAAATTGAAGAAATGAAAATTTCTGAAACCCAAACCATCCATCTTCTTAGGTACATACATTTTTATTCCAAGATAACCGGTTTAAAGTTTTAGCACCAATACCATTCGAACCCCACCAGAAATAATTCAACATTTTCTGATGCTCTTCATAAAGAGATAAAGGGATGTGGAAGAACATTTAGTTATTACTACTATAAAGGAAATTGATTAGAAAGAATTTAAACAAGGCCGGTTTGGTCTAAATATATCCTTTAGCTTTCACCTTTGTTGTCATTTATAATCAATATTATCTCTTTTACTAGGAAATATTAACATATACATTATTATGAATTATGATTGTGATGATAGTTCAATACAACTAACTCCAATTACTATGGCTGGATTTTCTAAGAGGACTTTCATTAGGAATTGTTCCTTTTTCAATATTTGGATATTGCAGGAAAAATATATTCTCTTCTACTTATTTATTTGAAAAAAAAAATCAAAAAAAGTTTTATTTTTTTTATAAAGATTAGCGTCATCCACAGTTTTATAAAAAAAATAAATAAATTAATTAGCTGCAATCTTCAGCCATGCATTAATTGTATTACTGGTTTTATTATGCACTGTCAGAATTTTCTATTGAGTTTATTGATTTTAGTTTTATGTTTTATCAAAATATAAATACAAAATAATATATTAATATTCTATTATAAACGGTGATTATTAAATGAAAAATAAGATGGGCCTAAGTAAATATTATTATGTGTTTTGTATTATGGGTTTGGATCTAATTCTAGTAGGATTATGAAGCCCATTAGGGTAATGATGGGAGTACCCCAGCGAGCATAAATAAGCAGGTTATGTTCGAAGCTACTGCGACATATTATTCTATGCATTGAGAATTAGTCGAAAAAGAGGCAGAACTATAACTGTTTTGCGGACAAGTGTGTGTGGTTGATCAATATATAATGCTTGTTTTTATTAAGGAATGCTAATTATATTTTTTATTTTTTAATATTATCTCATATACATCTATTGATTGGTTGATGAGAATAGAAAATAAAAAGAGAAAAAAAACATTTTTAAAAATTTATCTTTTTACATCCATCAATTAAAATGTGAGTATTAAAAAGTGTTAGAAAAATAAAAAGTATTGGCATTTCTCTGTTTTATTTGAAATTAACTGCCATATTTTTTTACATACATAAAAAATATATAAATTGAAAATTTAAATTAAAGAAACTGAACTAGGTGTGCAATAGTTCAATTAAACCTAATTAACTAAAAATTAATCAAATCAATTTATTGTAGGTATGAGCGATTCAATAAGCAGTTAATATATTATTGGGATTTCACTTTTTGGTTCAGTTAACTTAGAAAAAAATTGAATTGACCGAATTAATTGATATGTGAATGCCCAATCTGATTTTAATAATTCTAAATTTTTGACCTAATTCATTCTCCCAATCCCTAACATATCGAAGCAGCGTCAACAACCCTCTCCTGCTTCCTTCCCTTTCTCTTCTCTTGATTGTCGTTACTTGCTTACTGTCATTGGCTCGTTGTATTGTGAATCAAAACTTGAATAAAATAAGTTCAAAAAAATTTGGAAAATTTCTTGTTTATTGCAACTTTGGCTAATAAATAGCCTTACAATAAATGAAAAAAGAAAAAAAAAATCTCGTATTTTACACTAACTAATAACGTGGTAAAGAGTAAAGAATGAGTCAAAGCTAGAAACTATCCTGCTTAATAAGGATTATTAAAACAGAAAAAACAACAAATAAATCTAAATCTTAACACCCTCCCTTAAACTAATTGTTGAATTTCATAAATACCCAACAACGTGTCAAGCCACTAACAATTAGTTTATATCCGAAACTTCACAGATACCCATCAACTTTCTTATTTTTAGAAACGCGTCCACTTTGAGAGGCTTAGTCATCACATCTGCAATCTGATCTTGCTTGCCACAATGAACTAATTCCACAACTCCTTCTTTAGTAAAATTATGCAGAAAGCGAAAAAGAACATCTATGTGTTTGCTTCGTCCATGCATCACTGGGTTCTTTGACAATTTAATTATTGAACTATTATCACAAAAAAAATAGTATAATTACCTTGTGTATGACTCAGCTTCTCTAAGATTTTTCTCATCCAAATAGCTTGACATGCATAGGATGCTGCAGTTATAAATTCCGCTTTTCAGTTGTACAGAGTGAAACAGCAGACTGCTTTCTAGAAGACCAAGACACAACTCCGGAACTCAACATAAATACATAACCCGTTGTACTTTTCCTATCCTCCAAATCAACTGCATAATCATTATCCGTAAAAAGTAACCAATTTATCATTTCCTCCCTTCTTGTAGAAGATCCCAAAATTTGTTGTACCCTCAAATATCTTAACGCCCTCTTCGTAGTCTATAGGTGAAGTTCAGTTGGCTGCTCCATGTATCTACTTATTAAGGTCACTACAAACATCAACTCAGGTTGAGTTGCTATTAGATACATGAGACTCCCAATCACTCGCTTGAAGAATGTTGCATCAACATTAACTTCAGTTTCATTTTTGAAGACTTTAAAACTTGGAACAATTGGACTTTGAACAGAATTGTTCTCCTTCACCCCAAATCTTTTTAACACATTTACGACATATATATTTTTTTGCTGATAGAAATGTTATCACACATTTGCAAGATTTCAATTCCAAGAAAATACCTCATCTTTTACCAAGTCAGTCATATCAAATTCACGCATTATAGAGTTATTGAACTCATTAAACATTAATTCATCATTCCCCGTAAAAATGAGGTCATCCACATACAAACTCACAATTAAAAGTTTACCTCATTTACTTGTTTTGATGAACAAGGTATGCTCATTGTGACACCTCTCAAAACCTTCATTCACAAAGTGTGCTTGTATTTGACTAAACCAAGCTTGTAGAGCTTGTTTAAGTCCTTATAAAGCTTTCTTCAGTTTGTATACTTTGTGTGGATTATCTTTCTGCTTATAGCCTTTTGGTTGCTCAACGAACACTTCTTCACTTAGCTCTCCATAGAGAAAGCCTGATTTTATATCTAGTTGGTAAATCGTCCAACCTTTTTGAGCTGTTAAAGCTATGATCATTCAAACTGTATCCATCCTTGCCACATGTGCAAAAATCTCTATATAATCAATTCCATGTTGTTGCATACAACCTTTGGCTACAGGGCGTGTCTTGTACTTGTCTACCTCTCCATTTTCATTAAGCTTTGTTTTGTAAATTCACTTGACACCCATCTTTTTTGCACCTGCAGGGAAATCAGTTAATACCCAAGTATTAATTTTTTCTATGGATTTTATTTCAGTATCCATATCAACTCTCCACTTTGCACTTTTCATTGCCTCTTCGAAGTGAAAAGGATTTGCAGATGCAGAACAAGATAAATTGATGTCATCATCTTTAGATAGTCTGTCATCTGTTTCATAATCTCTCATTCAAACCGGTGGCCTTCTAACTCTCCTTTCATCTTCATTAGAACTAGTTGCAACCTCTTCATTTATCGAATTTGTAGAATCAGTAGCGACTTCATCTGAACTCTCTTTATTTGGAAAATCAGCTGCAACCTCCTCTGTACTGTTTTCGTCTTCACTATCGGCCTCATCTTCATCATTTGTAGCTGCATTTTCTTCATTGTCTCCCCATTTTAGAACATCTACTACCTGCTCTTTGTAACTCTTATCCCAATCCCATGATTTGTCTTCTTTGAAAACTACATCCTGGCTAATTACAATCTTCTTAGCTACTGGATCATAGAGCTTATATGCTCTAGACTCTTCACTAACTCCTAACAGTACACAAGAATAACTTTTATCTTCCAACTTGGTTCTCTTGACATCTGGTACATGAACATGTTCAATACAACCAAAGACTAAAAAATGTGTAACTGATGGCTTAACTCCACTCCAAACTTTTTCTGGAGTCATGTTCTTTATTACTAGAGTGGGACTTCGCTTGAGAATATGTACTGTCCAATTCACAGCTTTGGCTAAAAAGTCTTCGGAACATTCTTCTAAAATTCAAATTTTTTAGCCAAGAAGTAAATCCATGTCTTTTGACTAAAATCATCAATGAAGCTGATTAAATATCTATTTTTTTGTTTGAGATTGGTGTGATAGGGCCACATATGTCAACGTGAATGAGTTGAAGTGTAACATCCAATGATTTATGTCTCGATTGCGTGTGACCATAGTAGGGTGTGCAGGTTCAATTGGAATCTAAATTTGAATCCATAAAAAAAATAACTAATAATAAGAAAAAATAATTAAGGGTATTATTATTTGAGAATTAAAAAGATTAGTACTAGAATTAGAAAAAAATAAATTTTTTTATGGTCAAAATTGATATTATGGCAACTGTTGGGGGAAAAAGTGTAAAGATGAGGGAAGATGTGGCAAATAAGAAATTTCTCAAAGTTTAAATGTTAATCAAGATTAATTAACTTAATGAATCAATAAGAATTATGATTAATTTTAATTAGTGGGATACGCTCCTTAATTTAGGTATAAAAGTCAAAAAGAAGAAGAATTTTTACATTTTTCCACAAGTCTAACTCTTCTTTTTCTTCTTTCTCCCACCTTGGCCGTCCACCTCTCCATTCCAAAAGGCACCATTTCTGATCCAATCTAAGCTTGAAAAAGAGAGAAAAATTTAGTTTTGAGAAAGAAAAGTTCATAATTTAAGAGTTTTTACCACAAAGGGAGTAAAGAAGCAAGAAGGAAGGAAGAAAGAAGAAAAGGAAAAGGAGCAACTTGGGACAAATTTGGTTCAACTTAGAGAACTATTAAGGTAAGTTTATTCTTCTTAAATTCAACATTTTTCCTTTCATTTAAGACCCATAAGGATGATAGATATTATTAAGTTTGATAAATTTAGGTTATGTTGCAAGATTGAAATTAGAAATTTAAAGTTGTAATTAGTTGAAGAAAATTGTAGTTAAACTTTGAATTAATGATAATTGATGTTAGTTAGTTGTTTTATGACTTAAAAACTAGAAAAATGTAACTTTAATGGAGGAATAAGGGACTGTCATAGTTAAAGTAATTTGGAAAAAATTGAAATTAACATAGAAACAACACAATTGGTGATAGATAAAATGTGAATTGAGTGTTGGTTTGAAGAAAATGAATTGAGAACTATGATAATATTTTTGGGCAACCATGACATATTAAGAAAGAAGTTTAACCTCAGTACATTTTGACTAAATTAAAGTGTAAAATATATTAGGAGTATTAGAATATTATGTAGACATGAAAACTTTGAAAATGGATAATAAAATTGAGATATGATATTGATTGTATAGGAAAACCAAATGAATCAACGAGAGGCTCTCAAGAGGGTGACAAAGGCAAAGAAAAAGCTAACTAGTAAGGGAAGAAAAAAAAGGATTAAAGGAAAATCCAAGATTGATTAGGTATGTGTTTTATTGATAAAAATCTTATATATTGTTCATATGTATGTAATTATGTATTAAAGTTTGATACAATTGTGTTTTTGATATGAAATGTAATTAGTTATTGCTTTTGATATTTTATATGGCAATGAGACTAAATGGTGTGAAATAATTGAGACATATGAATGTAATTGTGATATGAAAATTTTGGTATAAAAATGAATGCAAATGATGAATGTAGTTGAAAGGTAGATTGATGTCAGTTGATGACTTTGTTACAGAATTCTAGGAGAAGTCTTGACATTTTTGGTTATAACTTAGGTTATGGAATTCTGTTTTATATGTTCTTTATTGGAATTGAAAACTAAGACATAGAGTTTTAACTTTTATTTAGACCATAAAATCTAAATATGTCTGAATTTGTTTAGAAAAATATATAAAACTCAGACCTAAAATATGTTTGGAAAATTATGGACAAAACTTTTAGTGACGATTCAGTGTTCATTTGGCCATAACTTTTGAAATAAAACTGAGATTTGAGTGATTTTTGATGTATCTAAAAGATGAGACAATAAGCTTCAAATTTTTAGAAGATCATAACTTCAAATTTGAATTATAAATTGGCTAAAATTGAAGTCCAAAATCAGGGCCGAAATTTGTCATAGATAAAAACTTGAAATATTGAGTTTTTGCTTGTGGTGTGTTAAGTATATGTAAAAATTAATGTAAATTTTCACTTTAATGGTAATTATAAATGTTAAATAAGTTATTTATGTGTGAGATTCTTATGTAATAACAATGAGAACAAATAACAAAAATAAATAAGTTTATTGGTGAAATTTAGTAAAATTATCAATTTTTGAAAATAATGTGAATTAATATAAAAATAATTAAGTTTTATGACATTTAATCTAGAAGTAGAATAGAGAATAGTTTGATATGTCAATCAAAGAATTTAAGGCACTCTGTGCCAAATATAAAAACCGAAAATGATAAATTTATAAATGCGTTCGGCACAAAATTATTAAGCCGGTAATGACAATATTATGAAAGCAGATAATGAAATTATTATGAAGCGGTCGGTGTAATATTATGAAAGCCGGTAATGACAATCCTGTTATTTCTATTAGTTAGTTCAATTATAGGTGTTATGGATACAAGAAAAATGAATAATAATAATGATATTAAAGTATGTCATTTTGATAATGTAATATTAATTAAAATTGTTAAATATTACATGTTTGATGAAATTTGTTTGATTTCATATAATTCTTTATTTTATGCCTTATTTGTTAAATTTATAAATGACATGTAATAAAATATATGTATGTAAAATTTTTATCATTAAAGCACTACTAAGTTAGTAGCTTAGCGCATGTGGTTTTCTCTCGCGCAGTTTTTAGAACGATAGCCGTAGATACTATATTGTTAGAAGAAGAAGAGTATCTGGACGGAAGCGGCTAAAGTTTTGGATTTCTTTTTGGTATATTTTATTAAAACTTTGTAAATTAAATTATCGTTTTTATTTCATCGAGTGTGTATTATAAATATAAATTATAGTGTAAGGGATATAATTTGAATGTAAATTAATGTATTTTATAAATAAATGAAATTTTGAATATTCGTGTTTGTAATAATTTTATTTTAGGTATCTGCAATATTTTAGAAAAAAAATTATACTTTATCTCATTAATTTTATAAAACAGTTAGACGGGTAATACTCACTTACCTTGCTACACGGAAGTGAAGTAATGGAGTGTTACAAAAAGTTTTGAAAATACTCTTCATTTGGTCTTATTTGGAATTGAATCTCGGTGTTGCTTCCCAATCAAATAATCAGTGCATACATTTTTAAAAACTTCAAATTGTGGTAATCCATCTACCATCTTTTTACATTGAAGAGACATCAATCCTTTATGGCTTAAGTGTCCATATCGTTGTGCTAAAGATGCGACAAGTCTTGCGTAGTTGTGTGAAAGCAAGGTGGTTTTCTTAGTTGTATAGCAACCAAGGTGAACATTCTATTGACTAAAATCTCTACTTGAATGATCAAGCCCTTCTCAGAATGATAAATTTTACAACTTTTCATGTTGGATGAGAATTGCTAATCCTTTCTCCTGCAGTAGTCCAATGCTCAGTAAAGTGTTTTTCAATTCAGGTACATAAAATACCTCGGTCATCAAATGATTGGATTCATTTGATGGAGAGATCTATAGCGGAAATCTGGCAGATCTCTCCTCCAGGATCCCATACATGCTGTTTAGAACACAAAACACATGAGTTTAATTGAGTAAGAGGAAGATGTGTACCTGATTTGGCCGAATCCATCGTCTTAGAAACGATCCGAGAAGTTTTGCACCAAGATCTTCTCTCGTTTTCTAACCCCAGAATGATGGAATTCTTATCTTATCTTTTCCTTATCCTCTATCCACCTTTATATAGAGGAGCTTAATCATTAGGGTCAGCAACAAGAGAGACTTAGCTCACCGGTATATAATAATCATGGGCTATCCATCATACCCATATTATTATCTGAGCCCACATTAATTCCCCCACACTTAATTAATAAATGAAGTCATGCCTAAATAAAGAATTGATCAAATTCTTAAGGCCCTTTATTTGTAATTTGTCCTGATATCTCAATTAAAAGCCCATAAATATAAGATATTAAAATAAAATATCTTACATTCTCCCACTTGGGCGTATTAATTGAGAACGTATTACAAAAAAACTTCATATTCCCGCTCGATTCAATAAGATTATCAACATAGGATCATGGCGGAAACCACATAATCAAGAACATGACACCTTCCATAGTCACACATGTCAATAACCCTATCAATCATAATGAGCATCAGTGTGGTAATGTGGTAAGAATTATTCAACACTAACTTTATGATCAAAACTTTATGTGTTGATTTTCTTATCATCCAGATTTCTTATCTTTATGTAACACAGTTACTTCATAAGAAATCCTTTATTACTTCAAATTGAAGTCTGTATGTCTTAAACTTTATATCTCGAGATACTTTATGTGTCACAAGACATACACCAAGGCTATAAACAGCAATGCCCCAAGCCTTTGCTTAAGATGACACTAATCTTAAGACTTTCAAACATTTAATCTGATATATCACATAATATTTTCCAATGAAAATATAACAATGTATTGATAACCATCAGAATTACAATAATGTACATTTATACCAATGTATAAAGTACGAACAAACATTACATAAAGTAATATAAAATCCTCCCACTAATCCAAGGGATCAAAACCAGACTTTAGACCCATACTGATGACTTGTCTCACATAAATAATGGGCCGAAGTCCCTTGGTAAGAGGATCTGCTATCATATCTTCTGTATTGATATGATCCACCTCAACGTCACCTTTCTTTATCAGCTCTTTCAATGTCAAATATTTGACTTCCATATGCTTAGACCCTGTGATATTCTTGTTGTTTTTAGCAAACAACACAGCTGGAAGATTATCACAATACAACTTTATGGGCCTGTTAATGGAATCAACAATTGACATTCCTGCAATGAGATTTCGTAGCCATACAGCCTGTGTGGCTGCACCATAACATGCTACAAACTCAGCCTGCATCGTGGAAGAAGAGATTAAGGACTGTTTAACACTTTTCCAAGATACAGCCCCACCAGCCAGCATAAAAACATAACCTGATGTGGATTTTTTATCATCTGAGCAACCAGCAAAATCTGAATCTGTATAGCCAGTTAACTCCAGATGCTCAACCTTTCTGTATGTTAAGATATAATCACTAGTCCCCTTAAGGTATCTCAAAACTCTTTTAGCCGCAGTCCAATGGTCCATTCCAGGATTAGATTGATATCTACCCAGAATACCAACTGCAAATGCAATGTCCGGCCTAGTGCAGACTTGAGCATACATCAAGCTTCCTACTACACTAGCATATGGCACTGCTTTCATTGATTCTCTCTCAACCTCATTCTTAGGACACTGTGCCAAGCTTAATTTATCACCTTTAGCAATTGGCACATCCCAAGATTTACATTCATGCATATTGAATTTCTTCAATATCCTCTCTATGTATGCCTTCTGAGAGAGACCTAAAAGGTTTTGAGATCTATCCCTTAAGATTTCAATTCCCAGGACAAAAGATGCTTCTCCAAGATCTTTCATATCAAAATATTTAGATAACAACTGCTTAACCTCATGCAGTGTACCTAAATCATTACATGCAAGCAAAATATCATCTACATATAATATCAGAAAGATATATTTGCTCCCACTGATCTTGAGATATATGCATCTATCAACTTTGCTTTCAACAAAGCCTAAAGAAGTGATTACATCATCAAACTTTAAGTACCACTATCGTGAGGCTTGTTTCAAACCATAAATAGACTTTTTAAGTCTACAGACAAGATGGTCTTTACCATCTTCATGAAAACCCTTAGGTTGTTCCATATAGACCTGCTCGTTTAATTCTCCATTCAGGAATGCGGTTTTAACATCCATCTGATGTAGCTCTAAATCAAAATGAGCTACTAGTGCCATGATTACTCTAAATGTATCCTTAGAGGATACAGGAGAAAATGTTTCACTGTAATCAATTCCTCCTCTCTGAGTAAAACCTTTGGCAACTAATCTGGCTTTAAACCTCTCAATATTCCCTTTGGAGTCTTTCTTGGTCTTATAGACCCATTTACAGCCAATAGGTCTACAACCTTCAGGTAATTCAACAAGCTCCCACACGTCATTACAATCCATAGATTGCATTTCATCTCTCATTGCTTTCCACCACAGATCTGATTGGGTACTAGAAACAGCTTCCTCAAATGATATAGGATCAGAAACATGACCAATGTCATAATCACTCTCTCCTAAATAGACCACATAATCAGATGAAATAGCAGATTTCCTTTCCCTAGTAGACCTCCTGAGAGGAATCTGTGCAACTGCACCCTGTGATGATGAAGCCTCATTAAACTGTATAGGCTCATCCCTTAATACTGGATTAATCACAGGTGTAGGATCCAACATTGCAGGTTGCTTGGGAACAGGTATATGTATAACCTTAGTCTGCTGTTCCTTACTAGTGATCTCAGAGTGTTCATACTGATCAGCTATATCAAATTTTAAAAATTTAGCTGTCTGTGATTCTACAATTCTAGAACCCCCTTCTCTACAATAAAATTTGTAGCCTTTAGAATGATCTGGGTATCCTATAAAATAGCAACGAGTAGATCTAGATTGCAATTTACCTTCAGTAGGATTATAAAGGCGTACTTCTGAAGGACAACCCCAAACACGGAGGTGACTCAAGCTAGGTTTCCTATTAGTCCACAGTTCAAACGGCGTTTTAGCCACAGACTTACTGGGTACTCTATTGAGGATATATAATGCCGTTTTAATAGCCTCACCCCATAAAAAGTCTGGGAGATTAGATCTTGACATCATGCTTCTAACCATTTCATTTAAGGTGCGATTCCGCCTTTCAGCCACACCATTCTGTTCAGGACTTCCTGGCATAGTAAACTGAGCTACTATTCCACAGTCCTCCAAGTATTTGGCAAAATGACCTTTTAATTGTCCTGCTATACCGTATTTGCCATAATACTCACCACCCCGATCAGACCTAACAATCTTGATAACTTTTCCCTGCTGTTTCTCGACTTCAGTCTTAAAAATCTTGAATTTCTCAAGAGATTCAGACTTTTCCTTAATCAAGTACAGGTAGCCATATCGGGAAAAATCATCAATAAATGTTATAAAATATTTATTATTGCATATTGTGGGTGAATAAGGTCCGCATATAACTGTATGGATTATCTCTAAGAGATCTGAACTCCTGATAGATCCCTTTTTCTTAATTTTGGTTAGCTTACCCCTACAACAGTCAACACATGTTTCTAGGTCACTGAAATCAAGGGCAGGCAAAATATTGTCTTTAATTAGCCTATCTACCCTTTCCCTAGAAATGTGGCCAAGTCTTTTATGCCACAACATGGATGACTTTTCCTTTATTAAGGGTCTTTTGGCAACAATATGTTCAACATTACATGATGTAGAATATATTTCATTTGAACTTAAAGAAACTTGATACAAACCATATGACAAAATACACCGGCCAACTGCCTTTGAATTAAGAGTTATATTAACAACTCCATCTTTAAATACAAAAGCATAGCCAATTTTGTCTAATTCAGATACAGATACCAAGTTTCGTCTAAAAGTTGGTATGAACAATACATTAGATAAAAATAGTTCATAACCACTATCTAAGTTCAAACAAACATTTCCAACTAGTTGAACATCAACTGCAGTATTATTGCCAACTGTGAGCATTAACTCTTCTTTATTTGGCTTCCTCATGTTTGTGAATCCCTGTAATGTGAAGGCAACATGTTTAGTCGCTCCACTATCAAGCCACCAAGAACTGGATGTGGCATCAGCCAAATTAGATTCACAAATAACAAAACCAAAAGAGTTACCTGTAGGCTCACGCTTTTCTAACCAAGCTTTATATTTAAGACAATCCGCCTTTTTATGACCTTTCTTTTTGCAAAAGAAACATTTAAATTTCTTTTCTCTATGCCTTTAAGATCACCCACAGCACTAGATCGGGAAGACTCATATCCCTGAACAGAAGAAGAAGCATTAGTCTTAGCTTTCTTACCTTTCAGTTTACCTTTATGCTGAGGTCCGGATACAAGAAGCGCGACACTGGATTGTCTCGCCTTTAGCTTCTCTTCCTCAGCTACGCAAACAGCAATGAAAGCATTGACAGTCCAAGGATCCTCCCTTGAGTTGTAAGCGGTAATAAGCATCTCAAACTCAGGAGGCAGAGTATTGAGAGCTTGATGCACAATACAAGCATCAGGGAGAATAATGTCAAAACCCTTTAACTCATTCTGTATGTGGACCATCTTTAAAATGTACTCCCTAACACCTCCAAGTCCGTTATACTTCATGGAGTATAACTGTTTCAGAAGGGTACCAATCTCAGCATTGATTGACACTTTATAACGCTGAGACAAAGCTGTAAGAAACTCTTTTGCTATATGAGTTTCAGGAAGACCGCTCAACAGATGCTCTGGAATTGACCTTTTAAGGGTCAAATAGCACATGCGGTTCATCTTATACCAGGTTGAGTATAACTCTTTTTCCACATCAGTACTCTCAGGAGTCAAGTCAGCTGGTTTAGGAGTAGTCATGGCAAGATCAATATCTGCCAACTCCATAGCCATTTCAACATCTCTTTTCCACTCATTAAAATTAGAAGCTGATAATATCTGAACTGTAACAGTGCAGTTATTGATTGAGAAGGTGACTGAAAAATCAACAATGTAATACTTTAGTTCAAGACAATAATAATACTCAAAGCCATAAAAGAGTATTAATCCGAAGAATCTCAGCACATCATTATATAATCACCTTTGGGCAGAAAATATAACATGCAATAGATAATTCTTCAATATAAGAACGATCTAGAAATTTACACAGTCTTTGTAAATTTAAACACCTTTGGGCAGAATAAATCACTCAGACCAGTTCATTCCCAATCAAATGTCTTATATTAACATCTCAAAATTTGAATTTATAATAAACACCTTTGGGCTGAATAATTATAAACCAAATCTGAGACATCCCTAAACCATATAAGTCTGTATATTTCTTAAAATCTCAGCTAAAAAGGTCACTTTGGCAACTACATTTTAGCCAATTTTAAAAGAAATACTTATATCGGGATACACCTTATTTATTGTCTTGCAAAATATAATTTTTCATTCCTTATGGACATGGGGCTTAAATGTCTCGAAAAATTATGATCACAAAATAAAATTACATCGTCAATTTTACCCGAGAAAAATTAATTCCATATGTGACATTTTATGCCAATGCATAAATAAAACAAATAATGAGATAACCATTTATCTCCAAAAATGTCACAATTTTTCTCAATTATGGCTTTTAAAAATTAATTTAGAAAATCTAAATTAATTCCAGAAGAAATCGGGTCAAAAATAGCCTTATGGAGTGAAAAATCATGAATTAGGGACTTAATTGAAAAAATCAGAAAGTTCAGGGGTCAAATGCGGAAAACTGGAAAGAGGGAGAAGTGGCGCGCGCGTGCAGTACACGCGCCTGACGCGCCAGCGCGTGTCATACACGCACTTGCAGCTGTCGTCTGGCGCGTGTACAACACGCGCCACGACAGCCCCAATTATCTCCCTTACGCGCCAACGCGCGCCTCTGGCGCGTGTAACACACGCGCCAGACTGAATCCTTCCCAGTCTCCACCGCGCGACACGCGCGCCTCTGGCGCGTGTAGCACACGCGCCAGCGTCTTCCTCCTCCCGATTCTGCAATTTTTCTTCGAAAATTTTCCCAAAAAATTCAATTTACTCCAAAACCCGAAATTTCTTCAAATTTTTGCTTTAAATCAACATGCAACAACATATTATTCTGATTTTATTAAGCAAAATTTACCGAAAAGTAATAAAATCAGAGAATCAAGCATGTGATTAACCAAATCAAAAATTCCTCAAAAACTTAATTAAACTCAGTTTTTCTCTAGATCCTGATGAGAAAAACTCAAATATGGTTCTAAAAACATGTATTTAGGCTCTGATACCACTTGATGGAGAGATCTATAGCGGAAATCTGGCAGATCTCTCCTCCAGGATCCCATACATGCTGTTTAGAACACAAAACACATGAGTTTAATTGAGTAAGAGGAAGATGTGTACCTGATTTGGCCGAATCCATCGTCTTAGAAACGATCCGAGAAGTTTTGCACCAAGATCTTCTCTCGTTTTCTAACCCCAGAATGATGGAATTCTTATCTTATCTTTTCCTTATCCTCTATCCACCTTTATATAGAGGAGCTTAATCATTAGGGTCAGCAACAAGAGAGACTTAGCTCACCGGTATATAATAATCATGGGCTATCCATCATACCCATATTATTATCTGAGCCCACATTAATTCCCCCACACTTAATTAATAAATGAAGTCATGCCTAAATAAAGAATTGATCAAATTCTTAAGGCCCTTTATTTGTAATTTGTCCTGATATCTCAATTAAAAGCCCATAAATATAAGATATTAAAATAAAATATCTTACATCATTCACTTTCAACCTTACATTACCCTTCCCCATCACCATCATTTTTGAATTCTTTTCCAGCTTTACCATTCGCTTGAAGTTTTCATTCAAGTCGCAAAAAATAGCTTTATCTCAAGACATTTGGTTACTGCAATCTGAATCAATGAAGCAAACATTCTTTTTTTTTTCTTCATCTATCTCAACACAAGATATAAACAACGTTGTCTCTTCGTCTCCAAACTTAGCATAATTGGCCTTTTTGTCCCAGCTTGGACACTCATATTGAAAGTGTCCAAGTTGATGACATTTGTAACATTTTACATTAGCTTTATTGAAGAACTAACGTCATTTGCCTTTGCCTATTCCACGAGAGGATATGTGATCACGACCTTTTCCTCTTATGCTTTCTTCACGAGTTATCTTCAATACATGTTCTTCTCATTTGTGCTTATGAAATGTATGCTCATGAACAATTAAGGAACTTTGCAGTTCATCAATCGAAAGATGATCGATATCATTTGACTTTTCAATTGAGCAAACAATGTAATTGAATTTGCCGCTCAATGATCGAAGTATCTTTTCTACTATTGTGACATCTTTCAGTTATTCACCATGAACTCTCATCTTATTGGCAACATGCAACACTCTTGAGAAATAGTCAAAGATACCTTCACTAGATTTCATCTCAAGAGTTTCAAACTCTTTGAGAAAAGCTTGAAAAATGGATTGTTTCACCTTTTCGTTGCCCTCATACTTCTTCTTCATGGAATCTCATATCTATTTGGATGTGTTCTTCTCTAGAATGATTTCAAGAATAGTTCGATCATTAGCTTGAAATAAATAAATTTTCACCTTCAAGTCTTTCAGTTTCATCTCACCAAGCTTCTTCTGCAGCTCCTTTTTCTGGCTCAACATAACCAGTCTCCACAAGACTCCAATACTCCTTTGATCTTAAAAAATCCTCCATCAGCATGCTCCATTGATTGTAATGACCATCAAAGCGAGGGATAGAAGGTTGCACAAAATTCCTTTCAGTTGTCATTGTTCTTGCTGCTGCAAATCACAAAGGCTGCTATATTGTTTCTTCAAGCCCAGTGGGGGCTCTAATACCAGAATGTTGTGAATCAAGACTTGAATAAAACAAGTTCAAAACAATATGAGAAATTTATTGTTTATTGAAGAGCAACTTTGGCTAATAAATAGTCTTACAATAAATAGAAGAAAAAAATATCCCACGTTTTACACTAACTAATATCGTGGTACAGAAAAAATAATGAGTCAAAGCTGGAAACTTGCCCACTTAATAGGGATTATGAAAACAGAAAAAACAAGAAATAAATCTAAATCTTAACAAGCTGCTCATCTGCTACTTCTTACACCATCGCCGTTGTCATCCCCAGATGAATCACAACACCAAAGCAGCCAAAAGCACAACAACAACATCTTTATTTTGTGATTTGTGAATTAATATTTGGAAATTTGATTTCTTTTGCCCAGATTTTGAGAATTGAATAGTGAGTGTTTTATTCTTTAGCCTACTCTATTCTTCTGCTTAGAATGAAATTCAATTGAATGTATGGAAGGAGAGTTACCACATTGTTGGTTTCTTTGCTGTAGACGTTTATTAATAAAATATAATATGCTGTTAGTGTTATATAGTACAAAGTATACTGTTGTTTTATATATAATAGCATTATAGGCATCAAACGATAGCTGCTGATATTAAATTTTCAATTGTCTCATAAAATTAAATTTTATATTAATATTTATTCCATTAAACATTGCAAGCATGTCTTCCCCACAACTTTGTACAATTTTTTTTTTTAAAATTTTTTGCTCCTTTAATCGTTGAGCAGATTTTTCATCCTCAACATTTTATTAAAGCCTATGCCATATAATCACAAAAAAAGAAAAAAAACTAATTTTTAGATATTATTTTTTGATGAAAATTTGTTAATTTGAAAAATTTAACCGAATTGATTAAAAATATTCAGTCAGTTATCCGATAAATTTCAGTTTGAAATCGTTTAAGATATTTGTCAAAATTTTAGTTTGGTTAACCCACAGAGTTCAGCACTGCACATCCCTAAACTGAACCATTGAGTATTGAAAGAATACTTGCATGCAAAATGTCACAGACTTCAATCCCACATCGAATAGGTGAAGGGAACGAGTCTTGACTATAAGCGGATGACGCTGCACACCCCACTAGATCGGTCTTTTGTGGAGAGAGTAATGACTCCGTGACAAAATAGTATCAGAGCCTGGTTGACGCGCTGCACACCCCAGGGTGGGGAGAGAGTAATGACCTGCTTGGCTTATGAGCCCACCTAAGCGGAATGCGTTGTGCACCCTGACAGATCGGTCTTTTGGGGAGAGAGTAATGATCCCGTGACAAAATGGTATCAGAGCCGACCTAGATCTGACTCCAATGTTTCACTAAGCACCCCAGATTTGGGGCAGACAGGGAGACCTACTGTGACGAGGGCGTCACAGGGTTGGGTGGAGGAGAATGTCACAGACTTCAATCCCACATCGGATAGATAAAGAGAACGAGTCCTGACTATAAGAGGGTGGCGCTGCACATCCACTAGATCGGTCTTTTGGAGAGAGAGTAATGACTTCGTGACAAAAAGCACACATATATATTTTTCTCAAAAATCACTAAAAATAAATATTTTTGTAATACTGCAGGAAAATAAAAATTTTATCAATTTGCAATCAGATTTTATCGATTTATGTAATGATCACATGAAGTAATAGTGATGCTGATGCATTTTACAGGCCTGAGCTTTATTTTTATTTTTATTTTTATTTTTTGGTCAAATACAGGCCTGAGTTGGTTTGCTTCCGACAAAGAAAAAAACGTCATCGTTTTATGTTCGTTATCTGGTAAATGGGCATGGCTTGTCTTTGTGGGCGGATTGACATATCGGAGTGTTCGACCCGAATGGTCCTAATTGTTAATCGAATAGGAGGCACATGTGGGGCTATTTTTGGAAAAGCGAAAATATTCCAGTCGCAGCAAAGAGCACCCGTCTTCTTGAATTCTTTCTGCCCTCTCTTCAAAATAATTTCTTTTTGTTCCTTTCCACTTAAACCCTAGCATCTGAGACTCAAGCGGAAAGAGATCCAAAGTGTTTTTTTTTTTTAAATTCTTTAATCTCTCAACTGAATTCTTCCTACGAATCCTAACTGTAAGTAACACCCTCTGTTTTTTTTTTCGGTGTTAATTTTCATGCTATTACTTTCTGGCGTCTATTCCCTCGTCGTTGTTTTCCGGGAAAATATTGGCTGCAAAAATTGAAAAGAAAAGGAAAATAAATGTGAATTGTTTTAATCAAGAGCTCGGAGTTCGTTATTTCTTTCTGCAAGTGAACTTCTTAATTAGTAACCAAATGGTTCTTCATTTTATTCCATTCTTCGTAACTATGATATATTCTTCTTGCTATAGAACTCCTCGGGATTTTTAAATGGCGACGATATAATTGCTTCCGTGGATGATTAAGCTTTCTTGCTTGATATACCCTGCATCAGTTATTCATAGAAGTTGGGCGGGGTCTTCTATCACTTCACAGTTTTTGCATTGTCTTTTTTTGAGCTGAGAAAATGTTTTGGTAATTGAGAAGTTAATTGGTGGTCTGACCGTTTTGATAAGTATAGTGACTTTTTTTTAAGAGCTTATCTAGAAAAACTATAATGTCTTCTTGGTTCCATGCATGATCTGACAGAGTTTATAGGAATATAAGAATAACTTGCAGTTTTATATTTGTCTCTTTCGGAAAATTGCTGATTACGAGGGTGCCTCTTAGTGCTTTGCATTTTTTTCCTTTACAGGATGCATATAATTAACTGCTTTGCAATATGTAGGTCTTATTATTAGGTCAGCAAATTGACTAGCCTGTGAACCCCAGCAGCACACTCATTCCTTCCCTGTTTGATATCTTATGCTCTGTACTGATAAGTAATTAGCTGTTTATTGCTCCTTTTTCCCCCTTTTCTTTTGCAGCTATTTTGCATACATGCAACAATGGACAATAGCTCTCAATCCTCTAGTACACAGGTAACAACGTTAATCTGGTTCAACTTTTGCTTTTTGACCAAAAATCACAACATAAATCAGCTTCTTTTGAACATGCATGTAAATGCCATACATCCATAGTATTATATTGTAAAAGAGATACTTGTTAATAATCCGTGAATAAATCTGAGATTGCTTCTGGTTTAGTAATTTTCTAAGTTGATATTTTAAATTATTCAAAACTGTCCTAGATTTCACTGAGAAGGTTGACGTTTTTTTTTTTTCAAATTATAGTCGCATTTCATCAAACTCTACAGTTCTTTAACTGATTTTTGCATTTCTCAATATGTTTTTCATTATTATTCATTTTAGTATGAATTAACTGGAAGATGAGTCGTACTCTCTGGCTTGAGTCGCATATTTAACACCATCATATTGTCATAAAGAATGTTTTGTTCCATCTAAGATCTTTCTCTTCTTCTTCTTCTTCTCCATTTAAGCTGGCCAATGGTTTCATTAGTTTTCTGTACACAATTTTCAAGTTGGTATTTGCATTATTTTTCTATGCAATGAGACATGATGTTTCAGTCTTAACTCCCTTCTGTTGGTGTGTGTGGATTAGCTACTTAGGCCTTCTTCTGTTGGGTCCTCGGATCAACTAAACTTCAACTTATCTGTGTTTTTGCTAGTAATTTCTTCTTCTATATATGTTATGTTTGTGATTTATAATTCTATGTGACTAAATGTTTTTTGTATCAGTTTCGACAAGTAGTTCCTACACAGCAGGGACAGCCATTTATTCCAGTGGCTTCCCAACAACAGTTTCGACCTGTTGGACAAGAAATGCCTTCTTCGAATGTTGGAATGCCAGCCGGACAGCGTCTGCCATTGCAGTTTTCTCAACCAATGCAGCAGTTGTCACCCTGGCCAACTCATCCCGGGCATGCAGCAGCTTCATCACAGGCTGTACCATTGCCATATGGTCATCCAAATAGGCCACTTGCAACAGGTCCATCACAGTTGCAGCAAACTACCCCTCATGTAAGTCATTATGCCCCACAGTATGCCTCTGGAATTTCCCTCTCTTCACTATATACAGATAGAGTTTAGTATCACATTCCTGCTCGTTTTCTTGCCAATTTTGTGGAATACCTTTTGCACTTACTGCCCATAGTTTTACATTATTACAGTTTGCACCATCTTCTTTTGGTCATCTGCAAAATAATGCTGCTTTGTCATCCCAGTTCCAGCCAATGCCTCCACTGCAGGCACCTGTTGTATCTACTGGTGGACAACCTTGGTTGTCCGCTGGAAGCAATGGCGGATCACTTGCTACACAAGTACAACCAACTGGGCAACAACCTTCTGTACCTTCTTCCTCCGATCCAGTATGTGTCTTTTTCCTCTCTTCTGCTTCTTTTTTTTTTGACATATTCTATTTATAAAGTATGTATGCACAAGTTAATCTTCATGTTTCTGTATTTATAATGCTTTTTAAATAAGAGATGTGTTATTGAAGATGCCTCTAAGAATATTTTCCTCATGTATAACAACATTTTTTCAGACTTGTTCTTAATAATATTCACGGTCATATAAATTTGAGCAAGGTGACAATTTGTTAATGAGAAAGTTGTGGCATTGGTTTTTAACTCATTGAGGCCAGTGCTTTCAGACTTGGTTGGTTTTTGAACTGGTAAAATCAGAGTTATCAGTTAGAGGTCTAACTAGGGTTCCCCATTGACAGGTAGGACATTTGCTAAAATTCATCTACCTCTACCTGAACTGTCCCAAACCCCATTGAAATACATCCCTTATTACATGTAACTGTCCCAAATCCAATTATTTTTATAACTGTATTTTGTTCGAACCTGTCCAAACCTGTTTAAGTTATCAATATATTTAGCTAGTAAATAATACAAATTTTCTTTTCATATTTTCAACCAATAATAATATTTTTTTACGAAGCTATGAATCATATAAATATACATTAGTGAATTAAACATATAAGAATCAGTTAAACTTGTTAAAATTTAAATGTAAAGAATTAGATAAGTAAGGACAAATTTCAATTTAAAAGAAATTGCTCAAAATATAAATTGAATTAATAATTATCTTATATAATAGATCAGATAGTGTAAAAAAACTTTTTATTAATAAACTTATTAATGTTAATAAAAAATAAATTTAGAATGATTATGTGGATTTTTCTCATGATAAATTTAGCAAATGAATCTTAACTTTACAAAGGAAAATAGGAGATATTATCAAATCACTTTACAAAAATGGTATGAAGTTTATAATCTGAATGAAAATATGAAAGCTGTTTAGCTTAGTGGAAGATGGTTTAAAGAAGCTCATGGAAATCCTGATTTTGAATCCAACAGCTACATGACTGATAAATTTTTTCACAAGGGACCAATGGTGATGTGGCAACTTGTCACCACAATATGAAAGCTGTCAAGTCGCCACATCACCACCAGCTCGTTTGGATTGTGACTGGGTTGATAGATTTAGTAGTTGGCTGGCTGGTACAAGCAGGTCTCAGCCCGGTTTCTTTCAAAGTGTGTTTAAGAATTGGCCAAGTTCCTGGTTTCTCAATCTGAACAGGATTGGCTTGTCCAGTTTTGGAAACTGTGCTGCAGGTTAACAATTCCTGTTGCAGTTCAACTTAGCATCCTAGTTGGATGATGGATAATTTTGAAGTTTTTAGTCCGATAACATGGAAAATTCCTTAGATGTGATGTTATCACATTTATGTTCTCATAGTGGCAAGAAAATAAGATCGAAATTCTTTATACTCCAAGAGACATTCTAATTTTCTGCAATAGTAAAAGCTGCTATATAGTTTACAGTTGTGGATTCTGATTTAAGTGAACTTCTCTCCCTCTTTTTTTTTTTTCATTTTTTTCTTTGTATATGTGTTGGTTTTTTTTGGGGGGGAGGGAGGTTTGTTTGGGGTGTGGAAGGGCTTTTGTTGACTTAGACATATTCACTGACTTTTGAAACCTGGCTAACCACAGTTATTTCTTTGCTGATTATTATAATTTTTTGGAGTTTCAGGCAGTAAATGCTCCTAACGTTAATCAACAATCTTCATCTGATTGGCAAGAACATACAGCTTCTGACGGAAGGAGGTCTGGATTTTGGATTTTGTTACAGTCTGATTTTTGTCCTTTGTTTTTTTTTTCCTGTTAATTTGTTCAATTTGTGGGCTTCTGTTGATGACACTTGAGTGTTTTTTCTTTATTATTATTGTTCAAATTAGCACCTTTTGCCTCTATCTTAGTTTGTCTAGACATACTAAGATATATGATAGCCAGTAAATGTGTTTTCCAGATATTACTACAACAAGAGAACAAAACAATCTAGTTGGGAGAAGCCGTTTGAATTGATGACACCAATTGAGGTGAGTAATTTGTGATTTGTTGCTATTCTGGCATCTCAAATGTTCTCTCATTTGCATCGCATGCATTTGTTGAAATGCTTTGATATTTGTTCAAAACTGGATTACCTTTGGTGGATGTTGCAATTATAGTCACTTATTAGTTGATCAAATGTTTTATTCGAACTCTCTTTTTCTTTGCATGGTTCTTTATTGGTTTGTAGATGTCATGGCAAGTCTGGAGAAATTTAACGACTGCTCTATGTGCTCATTTTGAAGGCAGGTGGCATTTTGTTATTCACATCTTAGTTGTCTCGTGGGGAAAGTTTTTTATGGACTTATTGGTTGATTTTGTTTAAACAGCATCAAGTGTTAATAGTTTTACACTTGTTATTTCTATTTGATGTTTCAGGATGAGTATATGGTTTCTCATCTCTACTTTCATTTCTATATCCGTTTATACATGTATGTTCTTCCTGTTTTTGTTGCTTGTATGCTCACATATGCTTTTGTATTAGATTATTTTGATTAACTTGTCTTGCTGTCAAGCTGTTGTCCTTCTGCCCATTATATGTTATTATTGCAATTTCTTTTAAACCCAATGACCAATGATACTGTTTGTTTTCTTTCACTTGAAATATTTTGCTTTCATGCATTGGTTTCTGGTCAATGATCTGTTTGATGGCTGTAATCCCTAAAAGAGTTATACAGGTATAGTGCGTTTCTGATATCGAGAGGCATTATTGCTGGATCAGTGGCACACTTCTTATCATGTTCTTGTAGTTTTTCCCTTTTTTTAGTTGTAATTGATCATTGATTTCCATATTCAATGTTGAGCAAATGTAGAAGAAAATGTATTAGGCCTTTTATGCTTTTTGTGAAGCCAAAAAGTTGATATTGTTTACTTTATGTTTTGACAGAAGTAAAAAGTGATAATTGCAAGCATAATTTTTTTTTCTTCTCAGCTTTTGTCCTGGCATGCAATTACTTATCTTTTGCTGGTCTTTCATGCATTGTTGTTTGTCATGCATGCTCTTTCTTTTTCATTTGTTTTCTTATTAATTGGTTTGTTGATTTGATTCACTATGGCAGAGGGCTGATGCATCAACTGTCTGGAAGGAGTTCACAACTCAAGATGGAAAAAAGTACGTTTTGAATTTTTTTATTGTTACCAGTCTTATTTATACAAATTATTTGAAACTGTTTCTATTATATTCCACTTCTTTTGAGATCACTAATTAATTGAGGGAGGACATTTACAGGTATTACTATAACAAGGTTACAAAACAATCTAAGTGGTCAATGCCTGAGGAACTGAAGGTACATTAATGTGATCTGTTACTCAATATTTCTTCTGTTAGCATGCCACATTTCTGTGATCTCTCATTTTTAGAGATGTGCATGCAGTTAGCTCGGGAACAGGCTCAACAAGCAGTCAGCCAGGTAACACAATCAGAAGTTGATGCAACCTCTCATGCCACATTTGCTGGTACTGTTACTTCAGCCGAAACATCTGCAACTGTTGTTCCAGTTGGCTCCAGCTCTTCTTCAACATTATTTGGAGTAACTTCAAGCCCAGTTCCGGTCACACCTGTTGTAGCTGCTTCTAATCCTGCAGCAGTAGTTTCTGGTTCACTAGCCCCTCCTGCTAGTGTTCAACCCCCTGTTGTAACTACAACTCTTTTACCCACTGCTTTATCAGGGAGTACTGGTGTGGCTGCTGCTTCAATTAATGCCAAGACAACATCAATGTATGAATATTCTTTGCCTCTATTTTTACATGATCTTTAATGACTTATAATTTATTCTGAATGCTGCTGGCATAACCTTTAACAATTACAGAAGTGGCTCTGAAAATTTTGCCCCTCAAAGTTCTGCAACTTCCACAGATGGACTATCTGCGAAGGACACTCGGGTATGATAAATTCTTTAAAGGCTGTTTCAGAAAGTTCTTAATTGGGTCTTCATTACTCCACTGTACCATATTTTGTCATAGCTTCTGATTGTGCAGAATTGAGGATTGATGGTTCTTTGTGGTCATGCCTTCAAAATGTCTGTGTCTTTTGGAAATATTTCACAGTCCTTTTATTTATCCTGATTTTTATTCTATATTGAGTTTTCTGCAACAACTTATTTTGGTGGTATGAAATGTAGAGTCCTTATTTTCTTTATTTGATGTATGTGTCCTCTGTCATTTGCAGGAAGTGAAAAAAGGAATGATGGTTGCAGGAAAAAGTGATGTAAATCCCTCGGAGGAGAAAAACTTGGATGATGAACCTTTAGTATTTGCCAATAAATTGGTAACAACTCATAATAACTTGCCATCTCGTAACAGCTACTGTCAACTGGCATTTTTTATGTGCTTATTTAATTTCTTTGCAAGAATTAGGAAAAGATGACAATCATTGCAGTTGTCCTTGGCATCTTTATTGTTGGGTTCCCGATTTTTTATATTTTTTTATTGTTATGTTAGGAAGCCAAAAATGCATTCAAAGCTCTCCTAGAATCTGCTAATGTTCAGTCCGATTGGACTTGGGAGCAGGTATCACAGTTATAACTTATTGTTTGCATTTTTTTATTTTCTTGATTGATTACCATTGATGGTGAAATTTTATGTTAGACTATGAGAGAGATTGTTAATGACAAGAGATATGCTGCTCTTAAAACACTAGGCGAACGAAAGCAAGCATTTAATGAGGTGAGCATTGCATGAATATGCTTTGAATTTCCATGTGCACTTGAATAATTTTTAACTGTTTATTGTGCTTTAGTACTTGGGTCAAAGGAAAAAAATAGAAGCTGAGGAGAGGCGCATGAGGCAGAAAAGAGCTCGGGAGGAATTCACAAAGATGTTGGAAGTATGTTTTATGGAGCTGAGGATGTCTTTGTATTTTGTTCTTCCTTTTTGCCACCTTGTCTTCTCTCTTTTTGTGATTGGTATAATACTTTTTGGTACTTTTGATTTCTTTCCAGGAGTCCAAGGAACTCACATCATCCATGAAATGGAGGTTCACATCTCTCCCCATTTTAAAGTTTGGATTTAACTGTAGGCTCCCTGGATTTGAGAAGCCTTTTTTCCACAAAAAATTATTGTTTTATTGAACATTCTGTGTAATCAGTAAAGCTGTAAGTTTGTTCGAAAATGATGAACGGTTCAAGGCTGTGGAAAAAGCTAGAGATCGGGAGGATCTTTTTGACAACTACGTTGTGGAACTTGGGAGGAAGGTATGGACTCAGGAGATGGCATGAACAGTGTGCCTGTGTATGAGTATTTTT
Source organism: Triadica sebifera (assembly GCA_023653625.1). NCBI lineage: Eukaryota > Viridiplantae > Streptophyta > Magnoliopsida > Malpighiales > Euphorbiaceae > Triadica > Triadica sebifera. Next base: position 30,221,821 of record CM042899.1, read on the forward strand.
CCATCTGAAATTTTTGTAAAAATGGCTTGTTATCTTAAATTTTGTTCCTTAAAATCTTTTATTCTTTTATGGCCTCTTTACTTTGAATAGCTCAAAAAGCCTAAATATGTACGATAGGATAAGTTCCTACATCTAATTTTCTATTATTTCCAGTTTGAATATGCCTTGTCCTTACTTTGCAGAAGCACAAACTCTATAATTCTTTATCTTTAATTTGTTGGCAATCAGCAATGAGTTCTTGTTGAAATCCTATATTTTTTTCCTCCTGTTATGTTCTTGGTGTTTTGTCATTCTCATTTCAAATAGGTGGCTGAAGGGCCTAGTGGATTGTCCATTATATTCCTATCGTTTATGTTCTCATATACATTGCAGGAAAGAGAAAAAGCTGCAGAAGACCACAGGAGGAATGTAGCAGAATTCAAAAAATTTCTGGCATCCTGCGACTTCATCAAGGTATTCAGAGAAATCTAGATGTATCTGTGTGGGTATTATTTGTGGAACTTTTCATGATCAGTATTTTATTTGCAGGTGAATAGCCAGTGGCGAAAGGTTCAAGATCGCTTGGAAGATGATGAAAGATGCTTGCGTCTTGAAAAGCTTGACCGCTTACTCATTTACCAGGTATATTCTTTTGCTTGAAAATCAACAGGCGTTTTGAGCTATATACTGAGACTATTAGTGGCAGGACTATATTCGTGACCTGGAGAAGGAAGAAGAGGAACAAAAGAAGATACAGAAGGTAAATTTGTTAAGATGGTCATTTTGATTCTTTATAGGTAGGTGTAGGTTCTCATCTTCGTTTTACCACTTAAAGGAGCAACTGAGACGGGCTGAGCGCAAAAACCGTGATGAGTTTCGTAAGTTGCTGGAAGAACATGTTGCTGATGGCTCTCTTACAGCGAAAACTCATTGGCTTGACTATTGTTTGAAGGTACACTCTTGATTTGCCATGGACAAATTTGAGGACTTGCCAAGTATAATGTAGTGATAGGGAACTATATGTGGATTGGAATCTGGTTATTTATTTAACTTAAAGAGTTGAAGAGTCGCCCATTTATTTATGGTTGTAGGTTAAGGAGTTGCCTCAATATCATGCTGTTGCAGCAAACTCCTCTGGTTCTACACCTAAAGATTTGTTTGAGGATGTTGCTGAAGAATTAGAGAAACAGGTAACTCTCACATAACAGCCAATTGGTTTTCTCCTCCTCACCAATGTAATTCTAAATATCATCTTCTATGTCTCAAGTTATGTTTCATATGGAATTCTTTGTCTGCCAATTTCCTATGACTTTTAGCTTGCACATTGTGTGTGAGTATTCAGTATTGTTTTCTGAAGTTTCTCTTGGTTCTGTATATAACTTGCATTCTATTTTTCTCTCTCACTCTCTCTCTCTTTTATTTTTTTTTTAAAAAAAAGAATGTGTGACTGATCTACTATGCCCCCTTTTCTCTCTCTGCATTGGCAGTATCTTGATGACAAAAGTCGTATAAAGGATGCTATGAAATCAGGGAAGGTAAGATATTAGATATGCCATTTTGCATTTATTTTTATTTTAAAGTTTCTAATGCTTTTATTTCCAGATTACCATGTCATCAGCATGGACATTTGAAGAGTTCAAGGCTGCTATTTCTGATGATGCTAATGTCTCAGTTGCCTCAGATGTCAACTTAAAGGTAACTTATTGGGATTTCTGTAGCACAAATAAAGAATAGAGACAATAATCATAAATTGTGGTATTGAAAAAAACAAGTTTAATAAAAAGATATAAAATTTTTTAAGAGAATTTTGTAACAATAAAGAAAATGAATTGAGTTTTGTTTTATTTATACTCTCTAACATAACGAAAATGAGGCTTATTTGGAATTGGATATCAAAGGTTATCTGGAATCTCTATTTTTTTTTTAAAATAAATTGAAACAGGGGGGAAAAATTGACCTGAGCTTAGTTTCTAAATTTTTAGAAATTAACTTTACCAAAAAAAAGGGGAAATGTTGCTTATGTATTTTCTTGTGGTTTAAAGGAATTAAAGTATGTAATTAACTTACTTTTCTTTAAGAAAAATTAAAATACCCCATATCTTTTATTTTTAGTTCAAATAGGAACCAAACCTGTGCTTCTGTTTCTTGTTGCAATATATGAAGAACTGAGACTGATCCTTGGGTTCAAGGTTCTGGTACCAGTTTGGAATTTTAGAATCTTTGACCATGGTTTGGGTCCAGTCATATATTGCTATGCCATAGGCCTTTATTGCTCCATTTGCTACTCAATGTTGCTTCTAATTAGTCACTTTTTCTGTATTTGTTACTGTTTCATTAGTTGATGGTATTTTCGAAAAAAATATGTACTGATGGTTATAAGTTGAGCTCTTGGACTGTTCACGGTTCATATCTTACACAAGACACTGATTATCTAATGTTCTTTGAAGCTCTTATATGATGAGTTAATTGAGAGAGCCAAGGAGAAGGAGGAGAAAGAAGCTAAAAAACGTCAACGTCTTGCTGATGACTTCGCTAAATTATTGCATACTTACAAGGTACATCCATGTTTTTACTGAAATAGTTATTTATTACTGAAATATATGTAATGTTAATGGAAATGTTGCATTTTGTCCTGCTTCACTATGCATGGTCATCAAACTTCTCTCTGTTCTATGGCCCACTAGTTTTATGCTGTCTTGTAGGAAATAACTGCATCCTCTAGTTGGGAGGATTTCAAACCGCTTTTGGAAGAAAGTCAGGAGTATAGGTACCAAAATTTCTTACATTTTTTAGGAACTTGATGTTCTTTACCCCTTTCCCTTTCATATTCCTGATGGTTTCACATCTGCTGGTTTTCTTGTATAGGGCAATTGGCGAAGAGAGCTTTAGTGCAGAGATTTTTGAGGAATATGTTTTACATTTGCAGGAAAAGGCAAAAGAGAAGGAACGCAAGCGGGAGGAGGAAAAGGTACCTATATTTTGACCTTGTACTTCAAAATTCTTGAGTCTGGATAGATGCTGGTACTTAGGGCAATCTTTGTGGTTTTGTATTTCATCTCGATGCATTTCTTTTTCAAGCAGGCCAAAAAGGAGAAAGAGAAGGAGGAGAAAGAGAAGCGGAAAGAGAAAGAGAGAAAGGAAAAGGAGAAGGAAAAGGAACGTGAGAGGGAAAAAGGGAAGGAACGAACAAAAAACGTTGAAACAGATAGTGAGAACCTTGATGCAACGGACAGTTATGGCTATAAAGAGGAGAAAAAAAGGGAGAAAGACAAGGATAGGAAACATCGGAAACGGCATCAGAGTGGTGATGATGCAAGTTCTGACAAGGATGAGAAAGAGGAGTCAAAAAAGTCACGCAGACATGGTAGTGACCGAAAAAAATCAAGAAAGGTATGAGGCTATCTGTGTTGGTGGTTGTATTGTGAAAATTTTCTACACATTTTTCTAATATTTGTTGCAGCATTCATACACACCTGAATCTGATAGTGAAAGCCGCCATAAAAAGCATAAGAGAGATCACCGTGATAGTTCCCGTAGAAATGGTGGTTATGAGGAGCTAGAAGATGGGGAGCTTGGCGAGGACGGGGAGATAAAATAGTATAATCCCTATTTTCTGAAATTACAACTTTTAGAGCAAGCTCTCGAATTTTCTTTTGCTGGCTTGTTGCAAAACACTGCAAAAGAGATTAGTGATACTGTAATAGATTTTGGAAGTAGCTTCAGCCTACTAACTGCTGCTCTGATAGGATGTAGAGTATTTTAACTTGTGTTCATCGTTAGTAATATCGTTTGGCACTGGAAAGTTCCAAGTGAATAGAGGATTAATGTCATCTTAGTGAGAGTATTTTTCTGCTGTCGATAGACTGGATTTAGCTGTGAGTGAACTGAAGCTAACATATTTTTACAGGAAAACAGATGATTTAATTTTTGCAAGCATTCATACTCCCAACATCAGAGGTGTTTTGAATGCATCTGAGTGAGGAGATTTGTCTTTTTCTGAAAGAAAAATGGTAAAAAAAAATATTTTGAATATTTTTATAATTAACTTTCCATCCTCCCGAGCAGGTTTCAGTGTCCCGTCCAAAATAATGAAATATGCTAACAATTTTTATGTGCTGAGTATGGTATTTTTACCGAGGAAAATTCCAAGTAATGAAATAGAATTATGATTAATATGGATGCCAACTTAACATTTGGTGATTGACGAGAAATCAATCAAGTCCATTACAATTTCAATTCTGTTCTCTTCCAAAATGGCATCTCCAATTTCAAACCCAATTCTCCAGTGTGGCTCATAAGAAATCCATTCTTGTTCTGAATCCCGAAAATCCAGTTCCAACAGTTGTGCTAAGTTTGATTCTTCCCCACATTGCCTTCCCCAGCATTTAATTCTCTCTCCAACACGCCCTCCAAATTCCTCTGATGCGGAGTATGTTCTCTGCTTCACCTTCCATTCTTGGGTCTCTACTATCTCCCTCACACAATCAAAAAGAAGTTGCTTCGTTTGCTGCAGTAATGTCTTGGATTTCAAGTACCGTGATGAAGAATTAGATTGAACAAGCTCCTGTATCTCAGAAACTCCTGCTAACGTTGGTTTCTCAGTTGCTGATTGAACTAGTACTTTCCACAGAGAGGCTGATAAAATCGAGTCTTCGGTCACTTTGTTTTGAAAAGGAGCACAAGTATTTGAACCATTCTTTGCTTTTATTCTACCCAAGATCCTGGTGTCATCTACAATATAAGTGGAAGAAGATTTTGATTACAGAAAAATGGAACTTGCTCTAAATTAAAGTCAAGTTATTATTTTTGCAGCAGATAAGAATATTAACTGTTATGAAGTGGAGAACCTGTATGTGAAGCTACCTCTTCTAGCACTGAAACTGGATTGAGCTGCTTACTTCCTTCTTGGCATTCCTTTCTATCTGTAACAGCCTGTTAGCTTTATGAGTATAATTAATCGAAAGTTCTTAGTTCCTTAAGCATTTCAAGAAACAATTATGAAATTGTAATAAAAACCTCTTTCACTTCGAATGAGATTTGTTCTTTTTGGTGTGAAGTTGAGGTTTCTTCTACATCGCTGACACCACATGAATCAAACACTGTTGAGCTGCTAGCAGAAGAAAACCTATCTAATTCTGTGATTATTTCTTGGTTATTCCGGTCCCTATTCTCTGCAAAATCAACATTTCCATCTCTAGGATTCCTACTCTTGATTCTGAGTCTCTCGTTTAAGGAAATAACCCTATTACATACAGCTCTCAATACCTTGGAACATTGTGGTTTAAGATCACAGCTAACTGCCCTCTTAAGTGGCATTCTTGAATTGCCATGGCTGCAGCTGAAGCTAGCTACCGGATTAAACCTCTTTCTCAAATACCCTTTTTCCATTAGATAAAGCTCTAATATAAAAGGTTCTTGCTTCTCTTGAAGAAGTTCTCGAAGCTGTTTAACAGGCTGATGCCTGGTGGCCATGAATGGCATAGATGTGGGTTGAGAGTCAGTAAACGAACAAGAGGGTGTTACTTAAACCAGTTTTCAAAGAGAATATAATAGATATAGGTAACAATTAATAGGTGAAACTGAATTTAATAAGACAGACAAGGCACACCTGTCAGTTTGGGACAGAAGAAGAGAAACAGATAAACAAGAATGGGCACTTACGGCTTGAAAAGAGAGTATGTTTCTCTAGGCCATACGGTCTTAAATTGTTGATGGTAACCTTTTCATCAGTTCCAGATTGCCTTGACTATACTCATTAATTTTTTTTTTCAAAATAATAATAAAAATAAAGTTCAGATTTTTGGTTGTAAAACCTATTGGAATGTCTTCTTCTATTCCAGGTTTGTTGTGTTTATATAATTTCTTGCCTTTATTTTAAGACTTGTAGGTTGTTTAACCTCTCCCACACTTTCAAATACACAGGTTGCTATCATGCCCATATCGTCCTAAAAGAATTCTCTTGTTTTTCTTGAAAATAAAACCAATCCATTTTAACTGTGATCACAACTAATGAATCAATATATATACATGCAAAATGATTATTGTGTGGAGTTAAAATGTATATACTAATTTCTATCCTAACAATATATGAGATTTTGCCTATAATAAAGGGTCTTGGATATAATAAAGGGTCTTGAATTCGAGATCCAACCCAATTCAAAAAAAAAGTATATACTAATTTTTCACAATACAAAATGATAATTAGTGAACAGATAGTGAAATTTCTGTTTCCAATGCCAGTAGTGGAAATCATATTCAGCATCACAAATGAATTGCTTTGCTTTAAAGTTAAAAAGAATGAATCAAAAGAAGGTTTTTTTTTTTTTTTTCATTTTTTGGTCGGACTTTATTTTGTACAACATTGAAAGCATAATGATGCACAAAAGTATAAAGCCCGGCGCCCCGGAAAAGGAGAGAAGGGTATGGCCGTATGGGTCTTAAAAAAACAGAACTTACCAAACATCCCATGGTCCCATTAACTCAAAAATTGAACCCCCGGGCATAGGTCCCTCCCTGCAAAACATGGACAAGCATCAAAAGTTGTCTTTAGGTCTCATCACAAAATTAAAAATAAAATTTTCTTTTTTTGGTTAAAGAAAAAAATAAAGATTGGTAATAATATTTATTGATGGATTGGTACAATGGCAGGCAAGTTGCTGGCTGTCCATTTCATATTCAAGAATTTTGGATTACTTATTATCATTCCACCTTCTCAACGCTCTTCCATAATTATGCTATATATAAATATAATTATTAATAATGATTATGGTAGATGAATCATCTTCGTAGTTCGTAGAATAACATTTATAGATTTAAAGAATGTAACTGCAAAAAAACAGTAAAGAAACAAAGCGAAAACTACTTAAAACAAGAGTAAAATGAGCTAAAAAATAATATTCATATATTCGTGAAAACAACCGTCTAAGTATTTATATTTTACAAGAACAAATCTATTAATGCCATATGTAAAATTCTAACTCACTACTATCTCAGCTCAAGTAATAGGAGCTAACTAAGAAAACTCTAACATCACTAATCAACTACTTATACAAATAAATAATTCTGCAGCCTTCAGGGATCGCACTCATACAATCTTGATATGCTTCGCAACAATCCATGTATCGCGCTCGTGGATATCCATTGTGCTTGTGCACACCCATCATGCTCATGCAATGTGTAGCTCCATGGCATTACTATGTTTCCTACACAATATTGTACATTGGGAATTGGTAAAAGTCCACCAAACCTAACTTGGAAACCATTTGTTGAAAATGAGGAGCAATGAGGGGCTTGGTAAGCACATCTGCTAGTTGAAAGTGTGTAGAAAGATATTGTAGAAGCACAAAACCCTCATTGTACTTGTTACAAACAATGTGATAATCTTTTTTTACATGTTTCATTCTTTCATGAAACATGGAGTTTTATGTAAGATGTATAACTGACTAGTTGTCATACCATAGTGGAATAGGTTGATGGAGAGGTATGTGAAGATCATAGCTGATCCATTGCAATTTACAAACTGTAGAAGTTAAACCCTTATACTCTACTTCGCCAGATGATCGAGACACAATGGGTTGTTTCTTGGTCTTCCAAGATATCAAAACAACATCTAGAAATATTGCATAACCTATAAGTGACCTCCTTGTGCTTGGACATGAGGCCCAATCAATATCACAATAAACATTAAGAGTTAAATCAATTTTAATAGGATAATAAAGACAGAGTGAGATTTCCCTTTAAGTATCGAAGCAAATACATTGCAGCGTCCCAATGTGTCTGATAAGGATGATTGACAAATTGACTCATTTGTTGGATACAATAACTGATATTTGGCCTGATTAAGTTCAAATAGAGTAGTCTCCCCACTAATATTCTATAAACCTCAAGTGTTTGTAGTGAAGGAGCAGCATCTACAAAGAGTTTCTATCTTTTAGGAAAAGGTGCATGTATCTGCTAATTTACAACCGGTCATGCTAGTATTCTTGAGGATATCAAAGATATATTTTCTTTGATTAATATAAGTACCTCTTGTTGACCTCGCAATTTCAATTCCTAGGAAATATTTTTTATAACCCAAGTATTTAATAGTGAAAATAAAGTTCAGATAGGCTTTAACTCCAAGATATCAAATTCTTTACTTCCAGTGACTAACAAATCATCCGCATAAACAATAATTGCAAGGAAAGAACCTGATGTAGATCTAACAAACAAGCAATGATCTAAAGTTGATTGCTCAAAACCATAGGCTAGCAATTTCTTTGTGAGTTTTGAATTTCATTCCCTAGATGCCTGTTTAAGGCCATAAAGAGACTTTTGTTGTAACACCTCCTTATCCTTCTGTATCTCAGTCAGGTAAAATGGTGTCTCCGACTGACTAACTGATATGTTTGTGCAGAATTTATAAATATACAATATATATTAAACAACTCATAAGTCATAATAAAACTAAAAATAAGTCATTGTATATATATACATGAATTATACTTTTATAGGCCATAAAATGACACATGATTTATGTACAACAATTACTTATACTTTTCAAAATATACATGATGCATGTAATATTTATTTTATGAGCATGACATGATTATCACTATTTCTAACATTATTGCATTTTTCTGGTGGAATCACTAGATCTACAACTCTCTCAACTTGTACGTTATTGTTTGTTTTTTGCTTACTATCAACGTGGGAAAATAACTTTTACGTTGAATTTTAGATCAATGGTGTAAATCTTATAGTAATATTTATTTAAAATATAACTTTAGAACTATATTCTATTTCAATAAAAAAAACAAAAAATAATTATAAATAAATATTTTTTTAAAAATACATAATTTCATATAGCAAAAGAATAATTACTCAATTGGCATGCCAACAAAACATTAGTTAATGTTTAGACTAATATAAGAGCTAAAATTAGAAAACCTCAATAATTTTTTCATTTCATTTTAAATAGTTACAAAGTAACAAATTTTTAATAATTATTTCATAAATTTATTTCAATTCATATAATCATTTCTTAAAACAAAAATTCGTTTCATAACACATTTTTATTTTATAATATAAGATATATTTAAGTTAATAATAAAATTAAATATGTATTTGGCCGTTATTATAAGAGTTTGCACAAACCTTATTACGCATTCTTTGTGTCTACCATATTTTATCATTATCTTGCATATGATCCTATAACGTTGACATACCTAACATAAATTATTTGTTAATAAGTGTCTATTTTAAATCTAGTAGATGTTTTAGTATAAAATAATAAAGGTAAGCATTTACTCTTAATCCTCTTAATCCATGTTTCATGTTATATTTATTTTCCTAGGTTCAAAAGCTCTAATATCCTCCGTAACAAAAAGGCTTTACATGATTTTATAATCTTAAATAATAACCTACTTTATTTATATCAATTGTCCTTTATAATTTCCATTGTGCCTCAAAACTCTCGGCCTTATTTGGTTTTTCACCAACTTCACTTTACTTTCTTTCATTCAATGCTTGATTTTAACTAGTTTTTCCCCAATTAACTAATTATGGTCTTAATTAAGGAATTCTTAATTTTCAATCTAAAACGCAGCAAGTCAAATTTTTAAATTTCCAAAATTTCTTATTACTTCATGAACCTCACGGCCAAGTTTATCCTTTCATCTCAAGTCTTTAATTTCTTTCCATTTAAGTTCATTTAATTGGTCACGATTTTCTTTTTGTCCTTCTAACCTTCGGCCAATACTCCCATATATATATATATATATATATATATACACACACACACACACAGTTTACAAAACTCAATCACTTTATCGGTTAACTTATTTTAGTTTAATTATGAATTATGTTTTGCCTTTGAAGTCTAAATCTCAAATCAGCTCTGGGTCAAATGGTGATCTCCCATCTTTAACTAAAATTTGCCACAACCAACCTTAATTTCGGTTTATTATCACCTTAATTGACTTATTACTCAACTTAATTTTATTTCCTTAATCTAATTCTTTCTTTAAAGCTCTCGGCTTAGGCACCATTTCATTTAATCCTCGTGATTTTCCTCATTGAACTAACTCATTAGCTTACCAACAATTCAATTTGATTAACTTTGGTCCATTTTTTTTTTATAGGAACTTAAGAAAGAAGCTGAAACTTTTATTCCCCATTTTCCTCAAGTAATGTCTCGGTTAAATAGAAATAAGATTGTAAGAGTGAGTTATCTTCTATTTCCATAATTTCTCTTATTATTTTTCTTAATTACTTAATTTATTTCAAAGTCTTCTCTATTATATATATATATGTATAATTTTATTTTTTTTCATTAAAATGCTCCAGCTCAAAGATCCACTCAAGCTACGGTTTAGGGTGGCTAAATATGCCTAGCTCAAGGTCACGTGTAAAGGCTGTCCGAAATAGCTCTCCTCCATTTGTAGCTCTCGTCCCCTTAGTTCACTATGGTTTTACCTATTCTCACCTTTCTTTCAGCTTTCATAACCACCAGTTGATACTTGTTCCTAATTAGTTCCATTTTACGAGAAGGAGAAGAAGAAAAATTAAAAGGGAAATAATGGACTGCTCAAGAATCTCAAAGAAGGACGATTGTTACTCACCTAACCTTCGTTTTCACTTATAATGTAGCTCCTCCCTTTGATTTACTTAATCTCCAACATGCAATATTGTAATCACAATTTCCATGTCTTAAATTCATCGTGCAAGTATCAATTCTTCAATCTCCACCTAGACCGAAACAATTCCTCTTCTTTTTCCCATATATATTGTGTTTCGGCTGGGTTGGATAAAGGGGCATTGAATCAATTTCTTCGATTACTTGTGAGCACGTTAACATAGTATTTGCTTCAAGGGAAATACAAAGAAAATAGGAGAAGAAGTGAGGGTTGACTCGGTTGGAATGAAGAAAATGGGACGGGTGGTGAGTTTTTGAATGGAAGAATATAACCTTAAGCCTAATAAAATGCCACCTTTTTTTTGAAATGTTGCCACATCCTTCCTATATGAAAGAAATTAGATTTAATGCATTTGAGCCACGTTGAAAACATGCATGGAGTCATTAATTTTAATCAATTCATAGTTATCTTAATTAATCTAGTTTAATATTAATCATACTCCAAGTTTCAATTTAGTCCACAAATAAAATTTCTTTTTTTTTTTTAATTTGATCCTCTAATTTAAATAATTTTCACCAATAACATATCGCATAAATTTATCCATTCATTATTCTACATACTACTAAATTCGATTGCACTAATTTCACACTAAAATAAAATTTATTTTTCCAATTAATCCACATTCTAATTTTTTTTTTAATTTCATATCATAAACTTTGGAATTTTGACACAAAATTATACCAAAAAATTTGTCTTAATATTCTCTACATCACAGTATCCTCCATTTGCGATTCGCTAATATTGCAAAATTTAATTATTTTACAGTTGGACCCCGTTTTCTTGATTTTTGTAAAAAATTTAGCATTACATATTTAAAATCATTTTTCTCATTTATAATGGTATGAATTTAGACTCTGGTTGTATCTTTTTTGTTTCGATTGCAAACGTGCTTGGTTCCTGGCCAGTCCAACGCATTAGTTCGCAAAATACGATTGTCGATTGAGGCATAACTAGCGGACTTGAAATTTGTAACTTGCATACTTGATTTTGATTTGCTCTAGTATAACATTTAGGAGGCAACATGTATACCCCTTCATGGAAATACCCATGTAAGAAAGTATTATTAATGTCAAGCTCGTGAAAGAGCCACTGATATACGGTTGCAATTGCCAAGAACAACATGACTGTAACAAACTTTGACACAGAAGAAAAACTATCAAAGTAGTCTTAACACTCCACTTGATTATAACTTTTAGCCATACGTCTGTCCTTCACCTATTTACTGCCAATAGCTCTTTTTTTCTGGTGGCAGTGTCGTAAGTAAGTTTCATTAACTTCTAAAGCTTTTAGCTCCTTTTCCATAATTGCAACCCAAGCAGGTGATTGAGCAGCCTGTTTATAAGTCAGAGGTTCTTGAATAGTATCTACCTTAGCTTGAAAAACTAAATATGCTGATGAAAAAAAGGAAATATATGTGGTGTGTAAGGAGATAAGGTGGGAAGATCAGTAAGCTTAGTTAAAATAAATTGAATAGGGTTTAAGGTATTGTTGCAGACATAGTCTTGCAACCAGGGTGGCGGATGTCTATTTCGATTGCTAGTTCTGATGGTCTATATAAATGTTCCATTATGTGTCACTGACTCAAGAGGAACTGCTGTTGCAGTTGGCATAGGTTCATCTGTGTTTGGGTCTGGTATTAATTGAGGCGAGGGTATAGTAGAAGAAGAAGATGGTTGTTGGGAAAGGTCAGTCTTGAAAGGGAAGGTGGTATCATGAAATAAGACATCTCTAGAAATGAAGATGAGATGAGTTTCTAAATTGTAGACTTTAAAGGATTTTTGTCCATGAACATAACCTAGGAACATGCATTTTGCTGATCTAGAAGCTAATTTATCTTTAGCAGGGGATACATCAGCTATAAAACACAAACAACCAAAAGTTTGAAGAGAAGTGTAATCAGGAAGCTTATGATAGAGCAACTTATATGGTGATTTCCAATTCAAAAGAGAGGTTGGCAATTAGTTCACTATATATACTACAGTAAGCAACACTTTTCCCCAAAATTTCTTAGGTAAAGAGGATCGAAACATAGGAGTTCTAGCAATTTCTAATAAATGCCTATGTTTTCTTTCAACAACCTCATTTTGTTGGGGAGTATATGGACAAAATCTTTGATGTAGGATTCCCAAGAATTGAAAAAGCTATTGACAAGTTGAGTTAAGGAACTTGGTTCCATTATCAGTTATGATGATTTTGACAGTAATATTAAACTGATTTTTGACAAAGATAATAAATTGTTTCAAGCTCTCATAAGTCTGGAATTTATGTTGAAGTAAGTATATCTAGGTAGCTCTAGTATAATCATCTATAATAGTAAGAAAACAGTGACAACCATTACTGGTGGAGTGTTTATATGGACCCTAGAAATCAATATGTACAAGTTCAAATGACATTTTAGCTTGAACGGTACTTCTGGGAAAAGGAAATTGTTTTGCTAAAGGACATATTTTACAAATATGATCAGAATTGCCTTTAGTGTTAATAACTAATATATGCCCTATTTTAAGAGTAGAAGTATGTCCTAAACAAATATGTCAAACTTCAAAAAAAACATTGGCATGTTTATGATGTGAATGGACAAAATTACAACTTTGATTAATAGAAGAAATAGTATGTTCCTAGTAAGAAACAATAGGTAAATCACTAGTACAAAAGCTTATCTGGGAATGATAGGAATGTATAGTTGTTTCTGAAACGGAACTCTAATCAAAGATATACATGGTGCCAATGGGTTTGCCAACTGCTAACACTTGATCAGTCCTCTGAGCCTTTAGCATACAGTGAGCAGAGGTAAAATGAAAATAGACTAGTGTATTAGTAAGTTTGCTTACTGATAATAGGCTACACTTGAAAGATGATATATGCAAAACTTTTGTTAACTCTATTCTTTTGGATAAAGGTACATTACCTACATGGTGCACTTGTTTAATGGTTCCATTTGGTAGGTAAATAGGTATAGGTTTAGGTATTTATTTTAAAATTTGTAAAAAGTTTGTTGATTTACACATATGACTCGAAGCTCCAATATCAACTATCCATGTTTCTGTTTCTGATAAATAAGCTAATTGAGAAATATGATTGAGTTCATTGCCTACATATGTTGTGTTATCAACAACCATCTTCCCTTTTAAAGGCTTTGCAATCTCATGTTGTATAAGTGCTGCAATGGCAGGATTCACACCTTAATCAGTTTTCATAGCAGCTGATTCTCTATGAAAATCAATAGGACTACCAAATCCTCCTTCTGTCATATTTGCATAAGTTATCCTCCTTATTGATCTTCCATCTATAAACCCTAACCTTTTCTTTGCACCAAAAGCAATTTTCATATATAGTTCATTTCCAAAGTGAAAAGTTTTTACCTGTTAAGGTGTTTGTCATTGATACCATACCAATATGATTGGAGTTCTACAGCTGTAAAGGATCTCCATTGTTGTTTCTTATCCTTGTCATGTACACTATCACAAAAAGAGAACAAAAATCTATCTATTTCAACAATAAAAAAAATAGAGTACTTACTATAAGAACACCTTCTACTCTTCGAGAGAGCAAAGAAAGCTAGTAATGATGATAACAATTCGGATCGCCAAAAGCTCTTGTACTATGCAAAAAAACAGTAAAGAGCTCTGCTTATGCAAAAAGAAAACTAGCTCGAAACAAGAGCAAAATGCGCTGAAAAATAATATTCATACATTCATGAAAATAACCGTCAAGTATTTATACTCTACAAAAACAAATCTACTAATGCCACGAGTAAAACTCTAACTCACTACTACGTCAGCTCAAGAAATAGAAGCTAATTAAGAAAACTCTAATATTAATCAACTACTTATACAAATAAATAACCCTGTAGCCTTCATACAGTATGCATCGTGCTCGTGCAATCTCGACACACTTGCTCAGCAATCCATCTATGGCGCTTGTGCACACCCATCACGCTCGTGCAGTGTGCAGCTCCATGCCATTACTATGTTGACTGCATAATATTGTACAGTAACAAACACTAGACAATAAGCAACTAACAACGTTTTTTTTAAATATATGGATTCGTTTATATGATTGTGTTGATAGAACCACAAATGGCTTCAATTGGGTAATTTTAGGGTTAAGATGTTATCATATCAAATTATTATCAAGCTATTATTTCTAGATTGAGTTTGGATTAATATTAAAAATAAATTCTCCATGTATTTATTTGGTTCAAAACAAAATTCTATTTAATTTTTTAATTTATACCAAAATGAGAATTTTAATTTTTGAATGATAGTTTAAAATAAATAATTTTTCATATTTAATAGTTAACAAAAAATCGAAAAATGAATTAAAATTTAAATTACAAAAGAAAAATATAAAAGATTTAATTTGATACGAATTAGTATTAAATTAAAATTTTCTAAAATTTAACTCACGATAAATCAACAAAAAGGCTCATGTGACTTTAACATCTTTATTTACGTTTATTGTGGGGGCATGACATCTATTATTATAATGCGTTTGGTTAGATATCTGAATATAGGCAAGTGTTTTTTTTTAATGAAATTCAAAAAAAAAATTAAAGAAAGTAAAAGTAAACTTATTTGTTCAAATCTTAATAATTGATATATAGAATATTATGGTAAGTTACGATTTCAAATCTTTATATATATATATATATATATATATATATATATATATTTTATTTCAAGAACATCGAATTATAGATTGGTTCAAATGCTTTTGAAAAAATCATATTATATCATATAAAAGATGCTGGCGTATAAGCTATGAAGAGAAAATGACCTATTTTATATTTTTTAACACAATTTTAGAATTTAGCACTAGGGGGATGAGCTAGCCTAATCCTTACTGATACGTGGCGTTGTACAAGTAGTATAAAGCAAGAGCCTCCTTCACCTATTAAGGATTTATTGTAACCCTTTCGAATTACACCTTAACAGATTACAACCAACCAGTTTCCAGCTTATATACCAAATAAGAACTAGACTGACACACTATAAGGATGAAACTCACCAGAGAAGTCAGGAATCAAGAAACAAATTATGACTATCCTGAAGGCACACTATTTGGCCATTGGTAGGACTGTCCTCTTATGCATTCTCAACTTCTGAAAACTCAGAATAACTTTCATTGACTAATGGTTAACTTGGACGATCGAATATACTGTATATATTGGCTACTATTAGCTGACCAACAGCTTAGAGGAGAGAGAGTTTAAACAAACATACTTCTTTATTACAAACTTGGGTAATTACATCCTGCCTCTTCCATCTGAGAAGCCCAAGCCCAGATCTAGAAGATCAGAATATATCTCCATCACATGACCCCATCAGAAAGTGATAGTTAGGTGGATGTTTCCCACCTAAAGCAATTTCCATCTCTTATGTGGGATGATGGAATTGCCATCACTTTAGATATGCACTCTCTCCCATTTTACTAGAATTCTAATGCTAATATAATTTGAACAAAATATTAATTGAATTTAATAGCAAGATATGTAAAATAAGAAAAAAAATCAATTAAAATTTATAAAAAAATATGCAAAACAGTCAAAGATTATTCATTAATGATTTGGATAAAATTTAATAACAAGTACACCACTAATAAGTAGATATACATAAATTAAAATTATCTAACTTCTATTATCATTTTCTATTATTAGTATAATTTGTCAATAAATGATTGCATTTAAATAGTTCTCAACTTTTTCTTCCATTCTAATCATATTCTAATGCTAATAGAATTTGAACAAAATATTAATAGAATTTAATAGCAAAATATGTAAAATAAGAAAAAAAATCAAATAAATTGTTTACAAAATTATGCAAAACTTTAAAATATAATTCATTAATGATTTAGATAAAATTTAATAATGCGTACACTGAATTATCTAACTTCTATTATCATTTTATATTATTAGTATAATTTATTGGTATATGATTGTATTTTAAAAAATTTTTCTTAACTTTTTCTTCCATTAATCTAATCATATTGCAATGCTACTAGAATTTAAACAAAATATTAATAAAATTTAATAGCAAAATATGGAAAATAAGAATAAGAAATCAAATAAAATTTATGCAAAATTTTGCAAAACAGTAAAAGATAATTCATTAATGATTTAGATAAATTTTAATAACGAGTACACTATTATAACACTTTCTTATCCCATTAGCAAATACCTGAATAAGAGAATATTATGCTATCTTTAGTCAAATGTCGCTTAGTAACCATTGGAAAACATAACTTTTTTCTTTTAACTTTACATATTATAAAAGAAGTAATATACATTTCATATGCAAAAGTATTATATATTTACAAAATATAGAGTTTACTTTACAAATACTATAAAAGAAAATTTATAACAAAAAGTATAAAAATTGTGTAACCCATGGTGTCAAGAATAAATTGTTTTACTAGACTAGGTCATCGTAAGTTTTTCCTATTGTCCTCTGTTTTATCTTCGATATATCTGTGTGAGAGAAATTTTCATGCTAAGTATTAGGTTTAGCAATGCATATAAAAAAATTAATATATTATATTCATGCAACATGTAATTATATGCACTTATGGTATCTATACATATATATAGTTTTCTACACAATTTCCAATACTTGCATGCCTCATATAATTATTTTATACATACAAATTGATAAAACATGTTCATTTGCATATATAAATAATTAACAAATATAACTCATATAATTTTTTTTTGTATCATTCTCTGTATATTTTTGCTTCTGACACTTGTGACTAAACCGATAATCAGGATAAAGGGGATAGTCATTCAAGCAGAATAAAATTGTCACCCAAATATAATAATATGTTCATACAAGTGTTATCGCCAACATAATATATAAATATCATTAGCGGCATAATATGAGTGTCATTACCAGCATAATATGAGTATTATCATCGGTATAATATGACTATTGATTGATATGTCAAACTATCAAAAACTCTAATTTTAGACTAAGTGTTTTAAGACTTAAATCCTTGTCATTATCCTGTTCTTATTCCTTTATCTTTGTTAATCTTACATTTCTTTTTGTTTTCTTCATTATATGCACATGGTTTATGTAATGTCACATTTTCACTTATATAAACATACAAATATTTATAATTTTATTGAATAAAATATTATATTTTGATCTCCTTACTTAGAATTCTTTATTAATCAATATATAAGCACAATACTGAAAACAACATACTCACATCCGTAATTCATTGTTCATGCCCGTGAATAGGTTAGGTAGTATTGTCTCATGAGTGTGGTCGAAACGTTCACTCACGTGATCCCTATCGTATCTCAAGTCATGAATGAATTTGTAAGGAATAGTATCATTTTCATATGAAAGTCATGCCTGTGAGTCATTTGTTCACGTCTATGAATTTAACACTTCACACATGTGACTATTGTTTCACACCTGCGACTAGCTGTTGGAAACTGCATTACAATTTTCATGTTCACTCCTAGGCTTACCAATCCACCTAAGTTTAACAAATATGCATTTATAAGTTTTCAACATAATATATATATATATAACTTCGTTACAACCATTTACATATTTATAACATAATTATACTCTTATTATACCTCAATCTATACATGTCTCACATACATCACATTCATAATACCAAACATTGAAATCCCATGCAATTCCATAATCAAATGCAATTTCAAAACAAACTTATAGGCTATTGTCTTAGTTTATGCACAAATTTCTCATCTTTCTTCCATTTCACTCCCTATGTTTCTGTTTCTTTCTTTCACTTGCTTGAGCTTGGTTCTTCTCACATTGAGCTCCTATAACACATAAAACAATCATAAGAACCTTTGTTTCATCATATCTTTCTAAATCCTAGCTTATTTCTTTTAAAATCCTAAATTTTCTCTTTTAAAAAACAAGTTCTAAATGAGCTCAAAACCACGCTTTCCCTTAGAGAAAATTGAAAAAAAGGAGAAAGATATCTTATCTTTACTTTTTTCCTTCTATGTTCGGATTATGGGGTGTTTTATTCATTTCATCCTTTGCTCTTTTCTCTTTCTTCTAACTCCTTTAAGTTTCTTTAAACTTTGTTGTGCATGAAAAATGTTTTTTTCTTACTTTTCTCTCTCTACTCTCCTTCTTTCTCTCACTAGACAAGTTTTAACTATAGAGGAAAGATGAAAATGTGAGGTTGGTTTAGGAATGCAAAAAATGAGAAGAAAAAAGAAGACAAGGAAGAAGGAAAGAAAAAAGAAAAGAGAAGAAATAAAAAATCTTGTTGTGGGTCACTCCATTTGACCACAAACTTTGATATTACTTAATTAATATGTTAATCTTATTTTCTCTTATTTTGGTCGGCTAACATATATTTTTGGGTCAAGAATTATTCATTTAATTAGTGAATATCTCACTTGATTTTCTAATTTTTGGATAAATTGTAAATTTTCTCCATTACTTTTCAAATTTTATATTTTAGTCTCTTACTATAATCTAATATCTTTAAGCAATATAAACACTTTATAAGATATTTTTTATAATTATTTATCACTATTTTAATTATTTTCTGGTCAAAATTCAAATTTAGACTCTAATCAATCCAACTTATCGATTTGTCGACACGTACGACTCGAGACCTAAATTAGTGTATATGACATAAATTAAAATTATCGAATTTCTATTATTATTTCCTAATACTAGTATAATTTATCGGTATATAACTGCATTTAAAAACTTCTTTCAACTTTTTCTTTCATTATAATTATGTTAAAAAATAAATGAGTTCAAAATCATATTTTCCCTTAGAAAATATTGAAGAAGAAAAGAAAAACATCTTACATTCACTTTTTTCCTTCTATAGCCGGATTATGAGGTGTTCTATTCACCTTTTTCTTTATTCTTTTTTCTTTTTTCTAACTCCCTTAAATTTCTTTAAATTTTGTTGTGTATGAAAAATGTCTTTTCTTACTTTTCTCTCTCTACTCTCCCTCTTTCTCTCACTAGACAAAGCTTTAACTATGGAGGAAAGGTGGAAACGTGAAGCTCATTTAGAAGTACATAAAATGAGAAGAAGAGGAAAGAAAAAAGAAAAGAGAATAAATCAAAAGTCTCCTTCCATTTGACCATAAACTTTTACATTGCTTAATTAATATGTTAATCTTCTTTTCCCTTATTATGGCCGGTCAACATATATTTTTGGGTCCAAAATTATTCATATAATAAATATCTCACTTGGTCTTTTAATTTTTCAATAAATTGCAAATTTATTCCATAACTTTTCAAATTTTATATTTTAGTCTATGACCATAATTTAACATTTTTAAGTACTATAAACATTTTGTAAGACATTTCCATAATTATTTGTTGTTATTTTAACTATTTTTCAGTTAAAATCTAAATTTAAATTTCGATCAGTCTAACGTATCAATTTAAATAATAAAATGGTGATTACCTCTAATAATCAAATCTTTGATTAATATAATAGCATCTTTCTTATAATATAATGGTTGTTTTTATCAACTTCGACTATAATAACATTTTTTTATATTTATCTTTTTTTACACAATTTTGAGATTTTTTATTTTTTTAATTTCTAATTTCTTATATAAGTAATGATAATTGATATTTGATATTATCTTCTATTAATATAATAAAGATTCAGTTTTACTAAAATATTATCTTAATTATAGAGATTTATTAGTTAGTAATTAGATTTTAATAAAACACTAAAACTCTATTTATTGATCGTTTGTTATTTTATTGAATTTGAATATTTTTATTTATATAATGAAACTATTTTAATTTGTTTCTCTTTTTCAAGTTTTTCATACTTTAATTACAAATAAAAAAATTCTCAAAAAAATTAAATTTATTTTTCATGCACGGAAATATTTAAATTTCAAATTTACACCACTCTTTTTAGATTGTTTTTAAATTATTTTATTTTCAAGTCGAATTCAATTGATCGAAAATAGGCTCTACACCCTTGTAAGGAAAATAAAATAAAATAAAAGTTATTCCAAAAACATTAAAACAAAATTTTCATATCCACCCACCGGCCGATGTTTCAATGACAATAGTGAACCACTATAAGAGAATCATTAACTAAGAACCATTGGTTTTTAAGGATATGAAATTATGAAGTTGATCGCATCTTTTGAAAGGCAACGGTGAGAGTGAGAGAGACACGCGATTGCAATTCTGCAGAGAAGGCACAAGAGTAACTAAACAGGTAATGCTGATGTTTTCCTTGTCCTAAAATTTCAGTCCTGAGCCGACAAATTATTTCTTGTCCTTAACAGTTTGTGCTTCACGTTCAGTTCAGGAACACCCATCAAATCTTGATCATTACCAGTCCTTTTTTTTTTTTTTCATTTGTATCATTATAATATTAAAGAATATCATTCCAAATATGAAATAGAAAAGTAATAACCTACTAATTAGTTTTGATTCCACAATATCATTAAATTTATGTTCAGAACAAATAAATTTCACATCCTTCCGAAAAAGAAAACAAATAAATTTCACATGATTGATAAATTTTATTTATAATTTTAAAAAAATTATCCTTTTCTTATATTTGTGTCTTCAAAAAGAAAGCTGAACATTTCAATGAAAAAGAACAAACAACTTAATTTTCAGACTAAATTTTAAAAGAATTTGTAAAATTCATTTATACAAAAAATAATAGAAACAAAAACTAAAGAAAGGGTGCCTTTATGCATATTGCC
The DNA here is from genome assembly GCA_023653625.1 of Triadica sebifera. NCBI lineage: Eukaryota > Viridiplantae > Streptophyta > Magnoliopsida > Malpighiales > Euphorbiaceae > Triadica > Triadica sebifera. Next base: position 30,243,190 of record CM042899.1, read on the forward strand.
AGCAGAAACGTTTTCACATTTCATTGATAGACAGAAATCAATCCTGACATATGTTGGTCAAACTATACATGCATCAGAAAAAAATGACAATAAAGATGGAAGATATATCTTTTGTTGAACTAATTAATAATTAGTTGACAAAATATTTGGTAGGTAAGATAGTAGGTGGAAATTAATCTTGATCATCCATTTGGTGGGTGAGGATTAATCTTGACCATCTATTTGGTAGGTAAGATGGTAGGTGAAGATTAATCTTGACCATCCATTTGATAGGTGAAAATTAATCTTAATCATCTATTTGGTAGGTAAGACGGTAGGTGAAAAATGATCTCAATCATCCATCAAAGTAGATAAGAATTAATATTGATTTTCCATTGAGGAGGTATAGGCCTATATATAGCATTATGAATTCATTTGTAAGACATTTCATCCAAAAGTGAGAGAGAAAAATAAAAGCTTAGAAAAGTTTTAGTGAGAGGTTGTGAGTTGTGAGTGTTTTTAAACACTTTGTGAATTTTTTTTTTCAGAAAATGATCTGCAGTAGTCCAGAGACATAGGTATAATTGGCCGAATTCCGTTATCAATCTGTATTTTATTATTCCGCATTTTTTTCGCTTTCTCATAAATCTGATTATAGAAAAATTGATGTTATTTCCCAACAATTGATATTAGAGCTTTGGTTGCATTTTTCTGTCTTTTTTCGAGCGATTACTATTCATATAAAATTTGGTCAGTTGTACCAAATTATCCACGGAGGTATTTTAATACACAGTGGTTCGCAAGAATTATGAGAAACGATCCAAAGAAAGTCAGATTCGAGTGAAAGCAATGGCCGCAGACGAAGGAAAGGTGAAAATTGAGAAGTTCGATGGTGCAGACTTAGGCTTTTGGAAAATACAAATTGAGGATTATTTGTATCAAAGAAATCTACATCAACCTCTCTCAGGGAAGAAGCCAGAGGCTATAAAGGAAGAAGACTAGAGTCTTCTCGACAGATAAACTCTCGGAGTTATCCGATTGACATTATCCCGCAATGTTGCTTTCAACATAGCAAAGAAAAAACCACAGCAGGTCTTATGACGGCTCTCTCAAGTATGTATGAAAAGCCTTCAGCCTCAAACAAAGTGCACCTTATAAGGCGCTTGTTCAACTTGCGAATGACAAAATGTGCATCGGTAGCTCAACATCTCAATGAACTCAATATAGTCACAACCCAATTAAGTTCTGTTGGAATTGAATTTGATGAAAAACTACGAGCATTAATACTTTTATCTTCTCTACCAGAAAGCTGGAATGCTACTATCACGGTTGTGAGTAGCTCGTCGAGAAGCACTAAGTTAAAATTTGATGATGTTTGTGATTTGGTTCTTAGTGAAGATATCTGACGGAGAGAGTCAGGTGAATCATCAACTTATTCAGTTTTGCATACAAAGTCAAGAGGAAGAAATTCAACCAGAGGCAATGGATAAGGAAAATCGAACTAACGAGGTAGATCAAAGGATAAGAGGTCCAAATCCAAAAATCTCAGTAATTCCTATAGTTCGAAAGTTGTCGAATGTTGGAATTGTGGAAAGACTGGGCACTACAAAAATCAGTGCAAGAATGCACCGAAGAATCAGGAAGCAAAGGCAGAGGCAAATGTTGCTTCCACCTCTAGAGGCAATGACGCATTGATATGCTCTTTGGAAAGCAAAAAGGAGTCTTAGGTGTTAGACTCTGAAGCATCATTCCATGCTACTTCACAGAAAGAATTCTTTCGAAAGGTATGTCCTTGGAAACCTTGGAAAGATATATCTTGGTGATGATTAAACTTGTGCTATTATTGGCAAATGTGTAGTAAAGATTAAGTTGAATGGATCTGTTTGGGAGCTGAAGGATGTCAAACATATTCCCGACCTGAGAAAGAACTTAATCTCAATAGGGCAGTTGGATAGCAAAAGCTACACTACGATCTTCCGTGGTGATAATTGGAAGATTTCAAAGGGAGCAATGATGGTTGCTCGAGGCAAAAAGAGTGGCACTCTTTATACGACAACAGAAGCATGTTGTTCGATCACAGTTGCAGCTTGCAATGAAAATCTCAATTTATGGCACCAGAGGTTAGGCCACATAAGTGAAAAATGGATGAAGATTATGCATTCGAATGGGAAACTTCCAGGTTTACAGTCAGTAGAGATAGACATGTGCGAAGATTGCATACTTGAAAAGCATAAAAGGGTCAGTTTTCAGACAAGTGGCAAAACCCCAAAGAAAAAAAGGTTAGAGCTTGTTCACTCTGATGTTTAGGGACCAATGACTATCTCATCCATTGGTGGGAAACACAACTTCGTGACTTTCATCGATGATCACTCTCGGAAGGTATGGGTTTACTTTCTAAAATATAAGTCTGAAGTGTTCGAGGCTTTCAGAAGGTGGAAAGCTATGGTTGAAAATGAGACAGGTTTGAACATTAAAAAGCTCAAAACTGACAATGGTGGTGAATATAAAGACACCAGATTTAAGAAATTCTGCTGTGAGCACGGTATCAGAATGGAGAGAACCGTGCCAGGCACACTTCAACACAATGGTGTAGCTGAGCGTATGAACTGAACATTGACAGAAAAAGCCAGAAGCATTCGTATACAGTTAGGTCTACCAAAGCAGTTATGGGCAGAAGCAATCAATACAGCTGCTTACTTAATCAATTAAGGACCATCGGTTTTATTGGAGCACAAAATACTAGAGGAGGTATGGAGCCAAAAAGAGATAAAAATGTCACATCTAAAAGTTTATGGGTGTGTAACATATGTGCATATTAGTGATCAAGGAAGAAATAAGCTTGATCCCAAATCTAAGAAATGCACCCTCATCGGCTATGGTGAGGATTAGTTTGGCTACCATATTTGAGATGACGAAAATAAGAAAGTGATTCGTAGCAGAGATATAATATTCGACGAAAGGGTGATGTACAAAGACATGCATAAAACAGTCTCTAGCAGCTCAGAATAGAATGAGCCAGTATTTGCAGTTGCAGATGATGTCCTAAATAGTTTTGTAACGGAATTGATTGTAGCAAATCCTCATCTAGAGGAATTTGTTGAACAAAGCAATGCGTAATAGTTCGACACACCACAACCTCCTACTCTAGCTCCTGTATTGAGAAGGTCATCTCGGCCTCATATGCCTAACAGAAGATACATGAACTATCTGTTATTAACTGATAGAGAGGAGCCTAAATGTTATGATGAAGCTTGTCAGATTGGATATGCTAGTAAGTGGGAGCTTTCCATGAAAGATGAGATGAGGCCTCTGATCTCTAACCAGATATAGGAACTAGCTGAGTTACCCATGGGGAAGAAGACACTTCTTAACAAATAGATGTACTGGGTAAAAGAAAAGCATGATGGTTGCAAGAGATATAAAGTCTGACTAGTTGTCAAATGATTCCAATAGAAGGAAGGAGTTGACTACACCGACATTTTTCTCTCGTTGGGAAGCTTAATACTATCATAACAGTATTGAGTATTGTGGCTATTGAAGATCTCCATCTTGAACAGTTGGATGTGAAAACTGCATTTCTTCATAGAGACTTAGATGAAAAGGTATACATGTGTCAACCAGAAGGTTTTTCAAAAAAAGGAAAATAGAATATGATGTGCAGACTTAATAAAAGTTTGTATGGTCTGAAACAAGTCATAGGACAGTGGTACAAAAAATTTGACGGTTTCATGCACAAGGAAGATTTCCAGAAGTGCAATGTCGGCCACTATTACTACTTCAAGAGACATAGATCCAGTTATATCATTTTGCTACTTTATATCGATGATATGTTAGTAGTAGGTTCAAATATGGATAATATCAGAAGGTTGAAGCAACAATTGTCAAAATAGTTTCACATGAAAGACTTCGGTCCAGTAAAAAAAATTCTTAAAATGCAAATCACAAGAGATAAGCAGAGAGAGTTCTTACAGTTATCTTAAGCAGAGTACATCAACCGTGTTTTGCAGATATTCAACATGAGCAACGCCAAGCCAGTTAGCACCTCATTGGCCAGTCACTTTCGCCTATCCAAGAATCAATCCCCTCAAACGGAGGAAGAGAGAGATTTCATGGCTAAGGTTCCTTATGCCTCAGCTATTGGGAGTTTGATGTATGCAATGGTCTGTACTAGACCAGATATTGGTCATGTAGTGAGAGTTGCTAGCAGATTTATGTCAAATCCAGGAAAAACTCATTGGAAAGCAGTCAAGTGGATTTTGAGGTATCTATGTAGGCACTACGAAAAAGTGTTTGTACTTTGGTAAAGGAGAGTTAAAAGTACAAGGTTATGTAGATGTAGACTTTGGAGGTGAAGTCGATCACCGAAGAAGCACCACCGATTATATATTCACTGTTAAAACTACAGTTGTTAGTTGGATGTCACAAATACAGAAGATTGTCACTTTATCCACTACAGAGGCTGAGTATGTAGCAGTGACTGAAACTAGTGAAGAGATGATATGACGTCAAGATTTGTTAACTGAGTTGGGATTCAAAAAGAAGAATAATATTTTGCACAATGATAGTCAGAGTGCGATACACTTGGCAAAAAATCAGCATTTCATTTCAGAACTAAGCATATTGGGCTTCATTACCATTTCATCAGATCTTTATTGGAAGATGATGTGTTAGTATTGAAGAAAATCTAAGGAAGCAAGAATCCAGCGGATATGTTGACAAAGGCGATAACTATCGACAAACTGAAGTTGTTTTGCTAGAGTAATAAGACCAGAAAGACTACTGCATTGATTAAGGTGTGAAAACAGATTGAAACCAGTCTTCAAATGGGAGACTGTTAGTCAAACTACACATGCATCAGAAATAAATGACAATAAAGATGAACGATGCATCTTATATTGAACTAATTAATAATTAGTTGAAAAAATATTTGGTAGATAAGATGGTAGGTGAAGATTAATCTTGATCATCCATTTGGTGAGTGTGGATTAATTTTGACCATCTATTTGGTAGATAAGATGGTAGGTGAAGATTAATCTTAACCATCCATTTGGTGGTGGAGATTAATTTTAATCATTAATTTGGTAGGTAAGACAGTAGATGAGAAATGATCTCAACCATCCATCAATGTAGGTGAGAATTAATCTTGGCAGTCCATTGAGAAGGTGTAGACCTATATATAGCCTTATAAATTCATTTGTAAGACATTACTTCTAAAAGTGAGAGAAAAAAATAAAAGTTTAGAAATACTTTAGTGAGAGTTTGTAAACATTTTGTGAATTTTTCTTCATTCAGAAAAAGATCTGCAGCAGTACGGATTATCAATTTGTGTTTTATTATTTCGTATTTTCTTCGTTTTCTCATAAATCTGATTATAAAGAAATTGACATTATTTTCCAACAAGATAACCACCTCAAGTATCTAGAAAGATACCGAAGCAGCGTTGCTTTTCAGAATATTTAATAGTTATTTACTGCTTCATGCTGTTGATGTTGCATAATGATAACATTAGATTCAAAATCCAATAACTCTGGAATATATTTTGGTCCTAATAGACCCGTGAGTCTAAAGCTTGCAACAAATAGATTTGAAGAAATCCAGGTATATATACATCAACCAAGAAGACTGCAAATACACATGAAACATATATAGCAGGCTTGCTAACGACGCAACTATAAATGATCTTCAACATCCAAGAGATTTGGATACTCACTCTGGATTTACGGCTCTTAATCACTTTGGAAGGACATAAATGATCTCTGCCTACTAGCAAAAGCACATTGAATTGTTTTTATCTTTTCTCCAAGATGTTTCCTTCTCTTGTTCTGTTCAGATCTTTCCATATATTTTCCTTTTGGTCAGCAGTCAGGGCGAGCTTTCTAGATGATTCTGACACTCTTTCCAGCAAATAATCCCTTGCTTCTTTCCAAAGTTGAAAATCTCTTTCCAAGCAGGTAAATTGTTCTCTATAATCCTCCTGAATCAGATGCAACTTTTTGTCTCCAAATCATGGTATTTTTCTGTGATACACTGTCGAGTTCACAGCTTGAAGCAGCAGTTTCCCCTCCTAGTGTGGAGCCCTTCATCACATTTAAAGCTGAATCTTAAAAGAGAAAACAACCTAATCTAGTTCTATCATTCTTCAAGAAGTATACTCATCTATTCTTCAAAAATTAAACAGCATGATGCGGAGACAGATAATATGCTTTTGTGAATATGTGCACACATATAACAACGAACTCAAACAAACTTACGCCTCATATGCACTTCCTCTCATACAGTCTGCAATTTTATCTTAATTTGATATTCCCTTAAAAAAAATTCTAATTTATCTAACATAGTTAATTTGATATTCCTTTAAAAAAAATTCTAATTTATCATTTTGTTTCGGAGAACAAAGTATATTCTTCAACCTTTCACTTTGTTTTTGGTATACTTCCAATACTTTATCTACATATACTATTTTTTTCATCAAATCTGCATAAATGAAACCAGTATTTGAAAGTTTAAATTAAATTATTTATATTTACCATTTGTATTTTTATTGGATTTGTTTTAATTTATTTAACTATCAACAGTTATGTTAATAATTAGGAGTAGAAATTTCATGTTTTGTCTAAAATAAGAGAAAGTAAGAATTATTTATTCTAATTTAAGAAAGCAATCCCTGCTTTGTTGTAAATTAAATATGTAGATGGAATGCTTTCTTAACATATTCTTTGACGGGCTGATGTTTTTTATAATGGTTCTCACAATATTCATATTTAATATTTTTAAAAAATAAAAAGTTAAATATATATCAAAATCCATCTTTACATCACGTGTGGGTAGAAATTCCTTACATACAAGAGATATAATATAGAACGACGATTAAGTATTAATTTGCCCCCTATTTTTTTTAAATAACTAGTTTGTCTAGAATTAAGTTTTGAACCTAATTAGTATGTAATTTTCAAATTGTTACCATTTTTTTTTATTTTTTTTTTGTATGTAAAAATCATTTATATAATTAAGTATACAATTGCAATGGAAATTAATGATATGTAAAAATTTTAGAAAAAAAGTGATAATTTAACTCAAAGTCAAAAATTACATTTTAATTAAAAACAAATTACAAATAATATATCTAGAATTTTAATAAATTACAGTTAGAAAATAAACTTTTAAAAAATTAACAATGTATTTCTCTGTTATTTGAGATAATGTCAATTCATTTTATACTATATAAATTTCAAATATTACAATATAATACAATACATAATTTTTTATATTTGAAATATTTTTATGTAATTTTTTAGGATTTTATATATAGTCTAATAACTTTTTATAAGAGTTTAACGTTTCTACTTATTACCAACTACTATAATTTCATGACAGTTAGTTCATTCAACTCTCAACATTTATAATTGTTATTTTAAACAACATTTTTATCAAAAAACAGATGATGCATTGTTAATTTTTTTGAAAATTTATTTTTGTCTATCAAAATTAAACTTATGGGAGTTATATATAATTTGTTCATTAATTAAATTTAAGAAATTTAAAAAGCAAATTGATATAGCTAGCTGCAGTGAACATGCGAAATAAGCAACGATTAGACAGAAATTGGATACGAAGTTTGAATATAGATTTTCCTTTTCACATACGAAGTTTGAGCTTTTTGGGAGAGCATATATTCTTTGAGATAATGTCTAGAACTTTTATTGTTAAAAAATAAAAATAATAATAATTAAAAAAATTATAGAAGTATACACAATTCTTCACGGGGGTTTTATATTATCCTTTTATTAAAATTAGCTTAATGAAATTTCCAAGATATTGGATATAGTCCTTAACTCAGACAACTTTTTTAAAGGGTCCAACGTAATGAATTAATATGATCCAGAATTAAATTGCATAATGTCAAAAAGAAATTGTCTAATTTTTTAGAACCTTTAATTAAAACTTTTGTTTTTGGAGGAAGCATTAATTAAAACTTAATTCATCAGCAATTCTTTGAACACATACGCTTCCTTTCCCTACATATAAGCATCGGAAACTAGTAAGAAGTTGCAAATTAAAGAAATGGACCCAACAGAGACAAGAGCATGATTACTGAGTCAACAAAAGAGATCATAATCACTGAAGATTTCTTCCCATGATGAGTATCCATTCATCTTTATTTTTTTGTGGTTTAATTTGGTTGGTCAATCAATTCCAAACTTTATATTTATTTAAATGTTGCTTTTTGTTATGGAGATGGATACTTTGTTGTTTTGATGGGGACTACACATCATATGATCCAAATCACTTCGCTGCAGCTGGAAGAGAGAGGACCCCATCTCTTTGGAGATTCTCTAGTCCATTCCTTGACACTTTTTATTGTGCATGCATGTACAACACGTAAGGTTTCATATTAAAACATGCCTTAATTACTTATTATTAATTTATGATTTTATTAATCAATCACTAAACTCTACCAAAACCACCGTCTTAATTTCTTGCAAGATTATGACATCGTTCATGCACATGTACGCTTTAATTAAATATGATTTTCTTTGCCCATTACTCCACTCAATTTATATAATTACACTTTTTCTTTTCAATATATGTAATTATGTGTATAGTTGCATGCATCTAATTCCTTCTCTCTCTCTCTCTCTCTCTCTCTCTCTCTCTCTCTCTCTCTCTCTCTATCTATATATATATATATATATATATATATATATATATATATATATATATATATTGGGTTGAGGTCAACAGATTAATGTTATGACTCTAATTGATTATACAATTTCTTTTGCTTTTTTTTTTTTGTGAAAGAAAACTAACAATTTGTTTTGCTTAAATTTCTATATACAATGCTAAGATGAGATTGTTAAAATTATTGATTAGATGTAATAGGTAGTAATATTAATTTCACCCAATTTTAATATTGCCATTTTAGCAACATATATTATGTTCTTATCATTTTAAAAGTACGCTATGGGTAACGCTTTGCCAGAAAATATGGATAGCTAATTAATTAATCTTAATTAGTAATGGCATTAAATTGCATGTAGAATTATAAAAAAGAAGGGAATTAAAGATAGATGCGAAAGTAAGGCATCCCACCACGTGACTTAAAGATATATATTACCTCTTTTAATTTAAACAATAATGCTTTATTTAAAAAATTGGACATACAGGTTTGAGGCATAGATAGTGTCACTTGTTGTGCGTAGAATGATTAACGAATCATCTTCATTTCTTCCCCATATGTCATAAGCATGCACCCATTGATTTGTAATCTGAAGCCCCCCGTTTCCCAAACATGTGGGACTTCAATTTTCTCATGTTCATTATCAAACTGCAACTTCACTAATAGTAATAGTAATGGAGGGAGAGCTAGCTTGAGCAGATCTTACAAAAAGGGAAAAAAAATTTTGGGGTGGGGTGGGGGAGGAGAGAGAGAAGTATATAATATTCTAACGGATAACTATCAGCATTCCTATTTAAGGAATAACTATTTAATAAATAATTATTCAAATACACAAATTTTATAGAATTTATCTCCTCATTAATCAGAATAAAATTCCTTAATTATTAATCAAGTATATATATATATATATATATATATATATATATATATATATATATATATATATATATATATGGAGTGTCTTCTCTTCTTCAATGTAATCAGGTATCATATATCTCCTTTGACTTAACAAATTTTACTTTATCTAATTGAAACTTCAGTACAATAAGGGAGTACAATAAGGGAGATAATGGGTCTGACAGCAAATCATAGAAAAATAATTTCTAGAGCAAATTTCATTTATAAGAATATTAAGGAAACTTTATTTTTTTAATATTTTCTAATACTCATTTTTTAATTGATTGGTAAGAAGATACAAATTTTTAAAAATAATTTTTCTTTTTTTCTCTATTCTTAATCTTTATTTTCACCAATCAATTAAAAGATGAATGTTGGAAAGTATTGAAAAATTAAAAATATCCTTAACATTCATCTTTTATTTATTAAAGGAAAGATCTTGAAGATTTTTCTTTGCCCCTTTTTTTTGTATGTGTAATAATAATCTTTTTATCCATATAACTTTCTGTATACAGCTATACTTTCTTGAAGCTAAGTTGATAATGATGGGAGAAGAAAAATACATTTGGAATTTAATGTGATTCCTCTTTGTTTAAAAAAAATTTATATATATATAAAGTAGCAAAGATATGAAGTTCCCTTTTTAACTAAAACACGTTTTCTTCTGCTTTTTTTTACACTCAGACTTTTCTTCTTTTTCTTTTTACTATATTAATATGTAAAAGGTTAGAATCAACTTTTACGTAATATACTTATCCAGGAAAAGAAATGAAAAGAACATTTATGATTTATCATAGTGAAACGAGCGATGATGTGCCTTACCACCTTTAAAATTTAATTGAAGTGTAATTTTTCATTGTTTACTTGTTAGACCATGGGGGTGTTGGAAATGTAAAAATCCATATAGGATAACACACAAAAAAAAAAGTGCAATTTATAATTGTAAATAGAGAAAAACTAAAATGTCTTAGACATTTTGGATAAAAAAAAATTTCAACAATTTTTAAGCCCACAAAATTTACATTCTTTTCATTTGTAATGAATCAAACTCATCAATTTCAATATAGTATTAAAGATATTTGCCTAACGGCCTATGCTGATCAAATCGATTTAAGAGTATAAGTTTAAACAAAACAAAATGAAAATTTGAGGCATCTGAGACTTTAAAATGGACATACGGTATCATAGATTCAAATAGTAAATATAGAAATTTGAGATCTTTCAGACTCGATAAATACAAACTCATGACGTAAAAATAATAGGTTAAGGGTGAGTGTTGGAAATGTAAAAACCCACATCAAGTAACATATAAAAAAATGAGGCAATTTATAATTCTAAATTGAACCAAACCAAAATGCCCAAAGGTATTTTGGATAAAAGATCTTTCCAACAATTTTCAAACCTACAAAATCTATAATATTGTTATTTATAATGGACCGGATTTATCAATTTTAATAGCGAGAATCTTAAATATTTATGTTACATATTTTGTCAATATTCATATTAAATGTCAGAAATAATTGAGGCTTTGCAATTAATTCTACATTAAATTTCTATTTGTTATTTTTTAATTAAATATAACCTTTTTAATTCTTGAATTTTCTTATAAAAATTCGATATAATTAGATATTATTTCCTCTATTTTACTTCAAATATCCATTTGGATACACAAATTAAAAAAAATGATCGGTTACCATTAATTTTATAAATTTCTCAATGTAATTTAGTTCAATATATACGCTTTTAATTTTTCTTAAAATTATAAAAAGAAAGGATATGTAATTTTAATAAATAAAGGTAAAGGGAAAAAATATATACTAAATACTACCTTGATTTCTAAAATAAATATTTGAATTGAAAAAAAAGTTAAAATAGACATTTAAATTGAAACAAATAGAGTAAAAAAAATATTTAAATGTGATAATACTAATTTTTGTCGAGTCTTCCGTGACTAATTCACTTATATTATCACGTAGTATATTTTGAGAAATTATAGATCTAATGGTACATTGATTTAATCTTATGCACTTGAAATTTCAGTTTATTGAATAAGCATCGACTACATATGTAATATAATACATAAATTTTACAAGGAAAATCTATTCACTTCTTACCCTTTAATTACTAGAATTATAATAATTGGATAATTTTTAATATATACATAAATTTATAAATTTGATAACTTTCCATTATCTAAATTTTGATTTACATTGCACAAACACCTCAAATCAATAAATACATTATGGTTTCAAAATATAAATAGGTATACATAGGATATGGCTTTGATTGACTATATTGTAATGTTGGCTCATTAGAACCATTGAATATTTCATTTATTCGTAGTTTGAAACATAAACACATCAAGAACCATTTAAAGACTAATATTAATATATTAAAAAAAGAGAGAGAGGAATGAAAAAGCTAGCATTTTCTTTTTCTTGGGCAATTATTTTGTTTTCTACGGAATATAATGGAATCAAACAAGAGCTTGTTCTTTTTGAAAAAGGTAAATGGATAAAAAATGTATAATAATAAATACTTCTGTCACACCAACTATATATTTTCTTATATGAGTCTTTTAGGTGTAATCTGTTGAATTGTGGGTTCAAATAAGTTAAATTAAATCTCCGAAAACTTTCAATATTCAAACAGACAGCTCTGCTCTAACTAGGAGAGATGGATACACCACTAATTAAACACTGCATTATTTAATTAATTCCACTAATCCTCAATGATTATAATTAATTTATATATATATATATATATATATATATATATATATATATATATATATATGTCATGCATGCTTATGCCTGAGCGAGCTTACAAATTAATGTTATCTCTACAGCTCTCTAACTCTATCAAATATAATTATACAAAAAAAAAAAACCTCCTGCAGCTACTAATTAAAGGAGACATTAGCAGAAAGCTCGAATCTTTACATGGTATAATAACGTGGGTTTGTCTAAAAACGAGACAGAAAACATTTTCATGAGATGGGAAGCTAAATTACTACTACTGTAACCACCTGTGTGTTTCGATCGAGAGCTAGCTCTAATATTTTTTCTGTTTATATTAGAGCTTTAATTATTTAGGTTAAGAAAAATGGCTGATGATAATTATTTTGGCCCACCAAAACATGGTTTAGATCCGAAAGTCTGGAATGGAGAAGTAAGTATTCAGCTGTTAACTGGTTATTTTCTCTCCGTAATGCTCGACAGTGGTCTAAAACTATACCCAACTGTTTCTTCAGTTCCCGGTTCTCTATTTCTAACAGGTTCAGTTGGACAGTAAGGTTCTCCAAATGCCTCTTCTTTCTCCAGCGGGATCTTCGGGCTGACTCCCGGTTCGATACCATGCGCCTTCTCTTTCTCTCATCGATGGAGTAAATCACCCGGTTCGACCCTTCCGAACCAGAATTTGGGCTACCCGTGGGCGGTTCGGACAAGGATGAAAGTTGCTGAATTTCACTGGCAGTGAACCCTGTTTCAAAAACCGGACACTGGGTTTCTTGTTGGGCAAAGAACATGATGGCGAAAGGGAATAATTAATGACCCGGTTCGTTTTTTCTTTCTTAGAAAGTGAACCGGAGGGAGGAAAGGAGGAGAAAAGGGAGGGGGGAAGTGAATGAGATGGGTATTTAAGGAGAAAGAAAGGTAGCACATGGGACCCACATTAACAAAATCAGGGGCATTTTTGTCCTAAATTCGGATAATTCATTTTCTAATAAGGTGGCATGATGGTGGGGATTTGATTTGATTTTGGAAATTGGGGGCCATGGTGATCCTCAACACAAGGAGGAGTGGATCAGGTTAGCTTAATCACGAAGAATCAAACAAAATCATACTAGCTAGTATAAAAAGTTAATTCAACTCATAACAACATCTCATCTTTAAAATAAATTTGAACTAATAATAATTTATGAGCAGAAAGAACAAAACTTTAAAGCGTAAGTTATATGAGATACGGAGTTAATAGGCTAATAAATTGAAGGGTATGTGGTTTTTGTGGGTGGTGTTTTTGGTACTATTTTACCTTTGCCACAAAATCCTTGAAGTTGAAGTTATCCGTCGCCCCCACTATTGAAAGAGATGAGAAATAGAAGTCTGAAGAGAAAAATGATCCTTTTGAAGTTTGAACCAAATAACAAAAAGAGTATAACTAATAGTTCATGTGATTAGAGACAGAGACTCCAATATGCAGAAATAGAATGCTTCATATGAGTCATGCTATGTAGGGAATCGGGCGGATGAACAAATTAAAGGAATTTTTTCCAAAAGAGCAAATTTTGGTCCATTATTTTTGTAAATTTATTCAATTAAGTTCTTTATGTTGACAATTTATTTAATTAGTTATCATTGACTAGAAGTTAAGTTTTATAAATAGGGATTGATTGAAATTTTATTTTATTAATTTCCTTAGTTATAAGTATCACTAAGTAGATGGTAAATGTTTCATAAATAAATATTAAATTAGTTCAAAATTGATAGTATAATTGAAAAAATTTAATAGTTAAGTGAATTGATTGAAAAAAATTAATGCTGAAATGAGTGAATTGAATTATTTGAAAAAAATAATAATAATAAAGAAGAGTCTATGATCCAAAAAGGGGAAAAATACAAAATTAAACATTAAAATCCTGACGTCTCTTTGTTTTTCTTCCATAAACAAATTCACAGCATTCTCATAATTATCATCAAAGCATATGCATGCAGATTGGTCTCCTTAATATCAAGTATTTTTTTTTTCATATAATCTCCAACACTTTTGATTTAAGAAAAAAAAAACTATTTTAAAAAATTTATCTCTCCTCACAACCAATCGGAAAATGAATATTGGAGAGTATACGAAAAATGAGAGTATTGGTAGTATTCCTCGGCATTGCACTGAATCACATTCTATTAGTATTAGTCGATATATATATGTGTAATAAGGAATATTCTTTGTTGGTAGTTTTCTGGTTGGAAGTTAGTGTTGGTTGAGGTAAGTTAATTTGGAGAACATGAGAAGCACAGTGGAGGCTAACATGCAAACTTTAGGTAGGTCAGGTATATATTAAAGCAAATATAGGCATCTCTCTGTTGCCTGTCTTCTGCTGTACTTATATATGTGTTTCAATTTCCTAGTAGCCTTCATGTGCTAGCTGAAACCTTGCAGCATCATTTTTATAAAGACTTGACTAAATGTTCAATTAAACTCCACCTTAATCAATTTAAGAATTTGTAATATTAACTTAATTAATATAATCAATTGAATTTTAATTTAATTAATTTAAGGTCAATAATCAATTTTATTCTAATTAATTTAATTAGTTGAATCCCATGTAAAATAAACATATATTATAAATTTATAACTATATATAAATATATTTTTATTAGTCTTAAGTCTTTTAATTATAAACGGAGTTAAACTTTAATGCACAAACTAATAAATTTTACAAATAAAAATATAAAGTACATTTAATTTTTATGAGTATTATTTAATTTTTATATAAATTACTGGTCGGATCAATAGGGTTCCAATGTTGGAGTCGGATTCAAATTGCATATGATCTAATTACAGTTTATTTCCATCTTCATACTTAAAATTTAAATTTTGAGTTAGGTAATATAAAGCAATTTGATGTAAAATTTAAATTTTTTAATCCCTAATTGCATAATTTATCCATTAATTTTATCTTAATCAATCAAATTATTAAAGTAGATTTATATTTTATTATCCCAATATTCAATTCGAGCAAATAATTTATTAACCTTATTTGCTACTTCGTACATTAATATAAAATAAAATAAAAATAAGATGAAACACAAAAATGGAGGGAGATATGATGGTAAATTTTCTTATTAAGTAATTTTTATTTATTTTTTATTTTACATGCATTGTAATATGATTAATTGAAAGAATGGTGGGAAACCATTAATTAGTCAGAAAATTGATGAAAAATGATTAGTTGATATAATGGGTGATGAATGTTGATTGGTTAAAGAGTTGGTGAAAGATGATAGAATTAAAAGTAACCAATTAACCCCCATTTATAAAATTTCTATACATGATATATATCCCACCACATGCCTCCTTTTCAATTGATTTTTCCGCTGCCATCCATTTGCAAAGCAATTTATTTTAATTATTCTTGTTTTCTTCTCAGAATATGCAGCACCAATGTTGCAATTAATCACCATATTCTTGCAACCAATGAATTTCAACTCCGTGGTGATATTGATCTTATTTGAGGTTTGTGATATGGGAATTGTTGTTCTTTGTTTTAATGAGTAACCCATTTTTGTCATGATTTTCGGATGAAAAAATTCATGCAATGTTCATTTGAGTATTTAATACATATTTTGCCCCTTTACTCTCATTTATTGATATGACATTTTTTTTATAATTTCAAAAAAAAAAGTAAAATGGTATTGAGTTAAATTGTAATGAAAATCTTATGAAATTGATGATGATTAATTATTTTTTTAATCTATGTGAGGATTCCAAAATGACATTTGAGTGAAAGGGAGGTTTCTTTTTTGTTATTTTTTTAAAAAAAAAGTATGAGTTGCAGTTTATTGTGGTCCTATAAATTTGAACCATAAATATGAACCTCAATAGAACACTTTATATAAGAGAATATCTTGAAATTTATGCATAACCGTGAAAGAATCTCTGGGCGTTGTGCTATACTCTTATCTATTTATTTATTTATATTTTGAACTGAAGCTATTAACTTATTAATTTGATTTGCAATATAACTTGGTATTCAGACAATTGGCTCAATCCCATCAAGGCATAATTTAGCAGCACACGCTAGAAATGATAGATTTGGCCAAATTAATCAAGTTTATTTTGATTAACTTTCTCGTTTCTTTTTAATGTTGTCAGAAGATTAAATTTTAAATTCAAAAGCTTAATCTCTACCCTTCAACAAATTAGGTAAGTATTGTTTAAAAAAATAGTAAAATATAAATAAAAAAAATCCGCTATTGTATAATTCTATCATTTCCATCTGGGCTCCTCTAGATTAAAGAAATAAATTTCTAATTTAATACAAAGGATTTATTAAGCTTCTCAATTCAAATGATCGATTTTATCATTACCAGTGAGATCTTTTTCTGTCACTTATTTTTGGTTAATTTTATCATTAGACTTTTGTTACAATTTTTCCAGATGTGGTCACTATCATACATATATATGAAGATAACCACAATCGACACAGAATTATATCATTGAAAAATATTATTAACAAAGGCTAACAAAATAACGATGACATGAGGATTATTGACTACTTTTGAAGCTCTCTCCTGATTGTACGTTACAACATTTTCTGTCATTGCCTCATTGCCAGAATTATCCCCTACCTTTTCCGTCACATAAATTATAAATTTCAAACAATAAAACTTACAAAATCATGTAAAACCAAATAAAACATGAGATTAGCATTGGATCCCAATAAGCTTAGGAGATAATTTACACTGCTTTTTAAATTATTTTCACAGAACAGGTTAGGTTAATTGTTGGACGTAATTTTAAATAGTAGACTATTCATTCGTTGAAGAACAAACAGTAGACTATACACTTCTTTTCTTTTAAATGTTTTATTTGATGATTTAGTTTCTTTTTATAGAGCTGTTACCAACGATACTTAGATTTGGGTCTAAGGGTAGATCTATTGGTCTGGGTGTAGTTTGGAATCTTAGTAATTTCTCTTTTTGTTGTTGTTCTCTGCTTTTTTAGCTGTTGAATGAAACTTTGATTCTCAAAAAAAAAAAAAAAAAGACATGGTTAACGCTCACAAAGAAAATCCAACAATTTGGGCGTTATAACCAAATACAAGGACTCCTACTCTCTTCCCATATTTTACCCTTAATTACAATTCAAAGGACTCAGACCGCAGGTTTGTAGTCATAGCAATGGAAGTGTCAGTTTAAATTATCAAAGAACACACAAGTATAAAGCTCAAAAATGTCTATCAATTTTAATTTTCTTTTTCTTTCTTTTATTATTCTTTTCAGTTTTCTCAAAAAGAATAAGCAAACCCAGTAAATTGAGAAAAATTCGTGGAGCTAGACTAAAGCAGCAAAGAATAAAGCGCCTGGGACCTATGTTGGCCAATGATAAGAGAAATCTCGAAAGCTATGAACGCAAGATTGAAGGGGAAACGTCGGGAAGAAAGGAAAAGCATAAATGTGGGATAATCTAGAGGAAAGGCGAAACCAATGGCAGCACAACACGAAGGGTAATAATCGAAAACTTATTGCCATAAGCAGGGAAAAAAGCTAAAAAGAGGAAAGTCCAGTTGTATGCTTCAACATCATAATCAGTGAACGCCATAAATTATGGGGTAGCATTTATAGACATGGTAACTGGCTGACTGCAAAGGTTCCACACATCTAGCTTTGTAGCTGTCTCTTCAAAGCAAATATTGATGAGCTAAGCAAACGAAGCACTAGAAATTGAGCTGGCAGATGATAAAGAGGTACCTTTCATTCAACAAGGGGAAAAAAGAAGAGATATGAGCCTACCGAACTCTGTATCTGGCACCAATGTATCGACACCTATATTCACCGATTTTGTCATCAATATTAATATACAATATTTCCAACCAGTGGATGCGGAAAAGGCAGAGAGAGCGAGAGGAAGAGAAAAAGGAAGGCTGGAGGGAGAACTTTGATGTATACAGTTTTATTTTTTCTGCAATGCTTTGCACCTTCCTCTCGTTCCCAGTTCTGATGATTCTTTTATTTCACACTTCCCTTTGCAGGCGGACCCAACTCTGTTTGGAATTTTGGGGTGATCGGTACCATAAGATGTTCACTGGAGGACTTCCCTGGTTTTGGCAGTCAAATAAACATATATAATTAGAACCCTTCCGTCCATGCAATTACAGTCAAAATCTTAAAGGCAAATTGCAATTAAACTTTATGGCTGTTTAAGCCATAATTTTAAATCTATGGAGAATTTAGTCCAATTCCTAACAAATTAACGAGAATATTAAGGATAAAAGACTTGATGAAATTTCAAAGAAAACATTTCAAATATTCATATAGTTAATTTTGGGCCAAATTAGTACTTCGTAATAAAGTTAATTTCATGTATATTTAAGAAAGTTGGGTCCATTAACCATTAATTCAAAACTGTAGGCTAATTTGGTCAAAAAGTTAATTTTTCACTAAATCAGACTTTCACTGACAAGCTCGGCACAAATTGATTTTTAGTCCAATCCAAATCCTTTCCATAAAAGGAAAGACAATTATCATTCGGTTTATGTCATCCTCAATTAACATATCCAAACAATTTGATACTCTAAAAGCATTATATATGCATGTCAATGCATGTATGGCTATATCACACCTCCGCATGAACTTGGAGAAGGAGAGAATAAAAAAGATGAAAGGTAGCTGCTAGAGCCATATAATAATAGGCAAGTACAACATATGCCCTGCACCCTGACATGACGAGAAAGTAATAATACTGGCATGATGGATTACTGAAACAGGGAAACTCCGTTCCATTCATTTACAATTGCAGCCATAAAATTACCTTAAACAGGAGATCATTAGCAACATGTTCCCAGGGTAATGATATAGACATCAGACAGCATTTGAGAGGCAACATTTCGTCATCAGAACTTGTAGAGGCAGCAGCTGCTGCATATGCATGTTTTGCTGCCACAGATACAACAGATACAGCTTTCGGGACAATTGTGCCAATCCCGAATCCTCTCTTTGATGAAACTGGTGAAAAAGGCCCAAAATCCTGCTGGATTTGATCTGACATAGTAAAACCTAGATATAACATGTGCATATAACAGTCTCACACATACTCATTCACTTCAATGATGTAATTTGCAATGCATCACGGGCTTGGTCTTTTGCTACCAACGAGAACCTCTTGTGACAATCATGCATGTAAAAGCTTTTTTTTAGAATAATTAGGAGCCCAGAACCTCCAAAAAGGTGGAGGAGGCCACAAATAGCAATGGAGCACTCTGAGTCTCCTCACATTTTTATCATCATCATTCTGAATCAACAGCTCAATGTTGTCATCAGAAGTGTTTGACAACATACTGATCAACAGGGAATTAAATGAATAGTTCAACTTTGGTATGTGCAAACAGACGAAAATTACCATTCCATCCCAGCCCAAAGAGAGAGAAATTAAGAAGAGAATTTAACTCCTACCCGCAACACCAGAAACAGCAACTTCAACCTCCCCTCTTCCTCCTGGACCCTTCATGTATAGTTTATCCGTTTTTCCAGAGGAATAACCGAGTGAATGAAGAATTCCAAATCGAGACCTTCCAGCTGCAAGAGCGAGAGAGAGAGAAAGATTACATATGCAAATGATCAACATTCTTCAAGCTAAAAAAAAAGGAGAAGAAAAAGTTACAAAATTCGCAGCCAAAAAAAAAAAGTTACAAAACGAAAACAAGAAATTTACCAAGCCAATTAGTGATTTCATCTTAGACAAACATCTGCACAAGATTCTATTTTAACTGGCCAATGGAATACAGGAGATCAGAAATAGACCTGTGCGACGCAGGGCAGGCTTGGGAACCTAGGCCCAATCAACTACTCGTGCCTTATTTTTCTATCAAGCCTGCCCAAGCACAATATATATATATATATATATATATATATATATATATTCAAAACACATGTGCATTTAATTGGGCTGGGCCAGGCCAATCCAGGCAAAAGATATGATTTGAGACATTTTACTCAATCCTTTGTCGAGGTCGAGCCCAAGGGAAAAATTCCTTGCCCAAAGCCAGATTTTCTAGCATTTGGTCTGGTTAGAACTATGCCTCAAAGTTACTTCCGTAAGTTGCAAAATCTTAGCTTGAGAAGAGAGATGCCGTAAACTATCAACAAATACTTTAGTTTGATAAAGTTTCTAATAACAACATATAAACATGTTTAGGGAATTAAAGGAAGAAGTTTGCCACAACTAAGACTGGGTGCTTCAGTTTTGTACTGGTATGGTTGGATCTTAATTCTTTAGTGATTAACATGTCATGATTGAAACCATTGCACAAGTCAGTAACAGCCGTGGTCGCAAATGTATAATGAGTAAACTAACAGTCAAAAGGCTTAGAATTTAAGCTTATCAATTCCCAAGTGATTAACATGTCATGATTAAAACCATTGCACAAGTCAACAACAGCTGTGGTTGCAAATATATAATGATTAACAATCAAATAAGCTTATCAGGCTGCATTATTTGAAGGGTCAAAGCAAAGTTTTGCATCCTCAAAAGGAGCTAAGCTTCAATGAAATTAACTTCAATGATCATTCTGCATCTCCCATCACCACAAAGGCTAAAGAATGTTATCGGTTTTCAGAAGGCCTATAGCATATCCAGCCCCCTGGACTAGGTACAATTAGCCCCCTATACTCATTTTTAGACCTCATATACACTTGTTTCTTTTTTTTTTCTAATATAAATAGACACCGGATAAATTATACCGATAGTATTCCAACTATGTAACGCTTAAAAACTCAGTATTTGAATTTTAATTTATAACAGAAAACTCTTTTTTCTTTAATTTTGTGACACAAAACTCCCTCCATCAATTACCATTAACTGAGTTAACAGAATAATGATGTAGCATTCCTACATCAACAATAAAAATCCACATGGTATTTCCACATCAGCGAAAGGAGTAATGTAAAAAAAATTTCCTTCTTTTATCTCTTTTCCTCACTTTCTCAAATTATTTTTCCACAAACCAAACAAAACCAAATCTGAAAACCATTTTCTTATTCCTTTTCTTCAATTTATCATAATCCAAACACATTTCTTTTTCTCAATTTTCCCTCACTTTCTCATCCCTTTCTCATTCATTTTTCTCATTTTCTTAGTAACCAAACCACAAAGCCCCAACTGTGACTTCAGAAGAGTCATCAAATCCAGATCAAAATGAAGGATACAAAACAGTGAAGACTCTGAAAATACCCACGTTTTCAACTCCACAAGCGCGTACTCATGTTTTCACACCATTATTCTCCTCTCTTCTTCTTCCTTCATATCCAATTCTCCCTTTTCTTTTTTTCCTTTTTAACAAAAATTCTCTTACTTGAGAAAGAGTTGGCAGCACCATTGCAAGACCCACCATTACTTTTGTGCTCTGGAAACACTGCCAAAATGCCGAAAGCTGATGCCTTTTTTACCCTCTCTGCCCTTCATTTTTCTGCTTTCTATTATTCCTTTTGCTCCGTTGTTCCAACGAGTTTTGATAAAAGGAGAAAAAATTCTGTATGAGAAGCATAGTCAAAGAAGCTATTCAAGAAAGGGTCTTTAAGATTACCCAGGTGATGAAACTTTGTCTACAGGAAGGAAGGGCTTTTTGTTGAATTTTGAAAGGGTTTTAACGAAAGGAACAAATAGATAGAGAAAAAGGGAGATTTCAGTTGAGTTTTTTGCAATTAATTTATGTGATTTTTTTAGTTTATTTGATTGCAAATCTTCAATTCATTTAATTGTAATTTTCAGTTTATTAATTTATATGATTTTTTTTGGTTGTGTTTGGATAGAGAGAAAGTGAAGGAAATTGAAATGAGAAAGTGAAGAAAAATTTTGGTGGGATCCATTTTGCATTTGTGGAAATGATATGTTAAAATTTAATGACATGGAAATGACACATTAGCACTCTATTAATGGCGTTAACGAAAACTGAGTTAGGGGTTTTTGTATTACAAAATCAAAGAAAAAATAGGTTTTTTGTTACAAATTAAAATTCAGGTACTAGGTTGTTACGCGTCAAATTTTTAGAGTATCATCGATATAATTTACCCAATAGACACCTATACATGCCATTTCCTAACATTTTAACAGCTCTTTGCTAACTTGGAAAAGAATGTAAGATTTTAGTCCATGTCAATGCAAAAATATTTAAATGTTAAGAAATGGCAAGTACATGTGTTCATATCTCGCATGGGCATCCACATCAGTATAGAGGAGTACAAATGATAGGAAATGGGAAGTAACGTGCTCGTAATTATACCAAAAATCCAAATACAAGTGTCTGAGGTCCAAAAATGAGAACAGGGGGGAAACTAACAAATCTTACCAAATACACGGGGGTTGGATATGCTTTAAGCCTTTTCAAGATAATTGCCATATATAAAATAAAACCTCCTACCAGCTACAACTCCTCAACTTAAGGCGTTGAATTTAAAAATCTCGAGCATATTCCACACAAGCAACATGTTAAAATGACAATGAAAAATCAATGCTAATCTTCTTTTGGGTAGACTGACAAAAACTAAATATAGAGACATACCATCATATGCTTCTCGAACCATTTGATAGCTTACGAACCCAGAGAAAAGAGTGAGCTGCGAAAAAAAAGGAAAAAGAAAAAGTAAAAGAAAGAGACAGACTACCTAAATGTTAATGCACATACATGATGATTTCTCTAGTACCACTGTATTATATGTTCATCACCAAATTGCACTGTACAAGTTTAATTAAAAATAGTTAAATAACAACATTCCAAACATCAAGTTGGGCATCGGATGCTACAGTTACATATAGGAAGATTCCAATAAGGAAGCACTGAAAATCCATTGATGTGTTTTTAAGGAATGCTTTACATAACGAACTGCATAAACATTCAAGAGAAATTAGTAGCAAGTTTTTTTTTATTATTATTTACAATATTATTTCCCTCATTAGAACGTAAATTATCACAATGTAGTTATGTTACAAAGTAAGATAAATGCACCCGAGTGTCGGACACTTTTTCACTGTTATAGTGGCTTACTCCTAGAAGTTAGAATTTAAGGGTTTGTAGAGTTTCATGATAAATTCATAAATTCCAACCGACAGTTGACTACCGCTTATTACCAATATGTTTGGAAGTTTTAGTCAGCTACCCAAGAACTAAGAGCATCATCTTACATGATGCTGTCTTCTGTTCCTTTACACACATCTCCTCACAACCTTATGAAACCTATTGGTTACCCTTATCAATCAATTCACTTTTCTAATTTAAAGAAACTTGAAAATAATGACTAGAATTACAAAATAATCTCAATATTCCTGAGAAAAATTCAAGGATCTACTGTGCTCGTTTTAATTTATGTCCCTGAATTTCCATTCAACAAAATTAACAAATCGCAGCCAAATTAAAGTTTGCACTTTAAAAGGAATGGGGAAAACAACAGTTGATGCAACCGGTAATGTACCATGCATAGGAAGCTATTCAAGAAGATGCACGAAATTATCAGAGAATTTTGGTGAAAAACATTATATGTCTGTAGATAAGAGGTAGTTCAGTAGTTGGAGGTGATGGCATATAATGGACTAGCAAAGCAATTCTCACATGTGAGCTAACAAGTTGACCCAACCTTAGAATTCTCAGTCCTCCCGGAGTTTGTATTGACTTCCAGAGAGGAACTACTCCTAGAAATGTTATCAGGGACCCTTTTTCGCTAGGAAATGCTGCCCCACCTTGCGCATTGAGAAGTACACAGTAACAATGGTCTATTTCTGTCAAGACCTGATTGATAGGTGAAAATTTTTTAGTGTTAAAAATATGAACAATAAAGAAACTTAATAGAGTAAGTTGATTGGTATTCCCTAGAGTCAGAAGTACAGAAAAAGTCAAAGTTTGAGATATACAAACATAAAGTAACAAATTAAGGGGTCGCAAACATTTTTCTACATTTAACTATGATACTGGAATTCAATAGAGAAATTGCCAATACAGTTTGGGAAAACACAAATTGTTAACTTTATCATCTAAAAGAAGCCATCCATAGTTGGCTATCTTGAAAATAAAAGAAGACATTGGAACTCACGAGATGAAGTACTAAGACTTAAGACACACAAATATGACAAAATTAGAACATACCAATGCATCAAAAGTGGAGTTGAAATCATCAACTGCAAAACAGATATCTGGATAGGCAGGAGTTGTCTCTACTTCCTAAATATATAATAGCAACAGACCCAGTAAAAATTGAAGATAAATAACCCAAAAAAAATTGACAGCATCTTTTCTTTTTCATAATAGGCAAGCTTGCCTGAGTCCAATTGGAAATTTACACGACTAGGCGATGCATAAACAGTGTTTACAACCTGCAAAGGGTCCACAGATCAAATTAAATTCTACCATGCTTAGACAGACTTATCTGAATAGTTAAAATTTATCAGAGGTTGCTCAAACTAGCCTGAAGTCAATCCGTATGATGCAAAGTTTAGCTCACCTAGCATCATGATTTTCATGACAAGAATCCTATAGCTAAATATTTTACCTCTATAACCATGTATCTCTCCAACTCTATAGATAAAATAATCCAACATCCCAAAAATCAATAAAATGCATTGATAAGCAGAAATGCCAAATCTCAGTGAATTATCGTTTAATTATTGATGGACTCAAGTTAGACTATACCTAAATATTCAATTTAGACTATAGCTAAATATTTTTCCTCTCCCTTTTGCAGCTTCAAATTGAGCAGATTATTTTTTCCAGAAAAAGCGTGTTCATTTCAACAACTAAGAAAATTTTCAGATAACCATGGAGTAGACATTTAGTACGATTTAACATCCCAAATGACAATATGATCCTCATCAAAAACTGCAAGTACCTTGTATATGGCAGATAATGGTGTATCTTTTCCAGCATGATTATTAAGAAGAACCTGATGACTGAAAAAGGGCGCAAATATATATTTAAGCAGGAAGAAAGAAGTAAATAAAATTTAAAGGATAAAATGAGAAAACACCAAAAAAGGAAAAGTTACCTGCAAATTGCAACTGTTACTGTGAATGAAGTGTGTGCATTAAAGTTAAGTAAAATGACTGCCTCCAATTTACCTCTTCTGGATTTTCACTGATCAAATTATCCAACTGGTTGGAAAAAGAAGAGTTACATGAGCAATATAAATATTGATTTTCCTGACTAAAGAGATTACAGTTGCTATATGTCTAAGCAGAAGAGAAAGTGACAGCAACTATGGCCTAACACATGGATCTTTTATCCTGTTTAAGCCAAATTGGGAGGTCTATCTTCATCCATAAAGTTCCAAATTATCACAAAAATCCAAACAGGTGCACCTTAAAATTGTTGCTATGAATTCAGATAAACATGTATATTCTAATTTAATAATTTTTTTTTGCTTTATCATCATGAATACATGAACTTCCTAGCTGTGAGGATTTGTTGCTCCAATTCTCTAAATTCATACATACTAGAGTGCAAGTTCATCATTTACTGAATTAATTGATTCATATGATTTTCAAGTCGAATTTTATTTCTCTAAGGAGATGTTGATGATAACATGCTTTTGTTATCCTCTGAAAACACAGTTTTACGGCTTATGTATCACATCCAAAGGTAAAAATCAACTTTTTCTCAATACTTTTTTTATACTCTCATTTACTGTACCTCACCGTTAGCTAGAGCATGCCAAAATTTTGTTGCAAGGTATGGATCTCCATGTCCAAACAGTATTAATTCTTCCATTGTTTGATGTCAAGCATATTAAGTGTGTGAACATAACAATGAAAAGAAATAAACTATATTCTGAATTTTTACAGAAAAACAAAGAAGATATCCTGATGCTCGATATTTATTACAAGTTCCAACAACTAATAAAGACTTGAACTCAGTTCTACCTAACTAAATCACTGGGAGAATGAAATCCTGG
This sequence comes from Triadica sebifera, assembly GCA_023653625.1. NCBI lineage: Eukaryota > Viridiplantae > Streptophyta > Magnoliopsida > Malpighiales > Euphorbiaceae > Triadica > Triadica sebifera. The sequence continues at coordinate 30,269,398 of CM042899.1, forward strand.
AAATGAGGCACTCATGTCATGATGCAGAAACAATCTAATCCGAAGAAACTGTTATTTAACATAGTGACAGACAATGACAGCATATTATGGGAACAAACATTACCGGACAACTGTTCAACAACACCCAATCTGTCATATTCTCAACCTAAAGCTTGATATCATGCTAGTTTTACCTTAGGTGCCCACTTGCGTACAAAGTAAGGAGAGATGCACTGAACATTATCGTTAAAACGTTATCCTTTCTCGCCCTACAACAGTATGATAAAATTAGCATAAATCCAATATCAACGCAATAAAAAAATAAAAAATAAATGAAAAAAGAAATTTGTTGCGGATGCATGTTTTAAAAACAACGTCACTTCATTTTTCTGACAAAGAAAACGAGATCATCATCCTGCAGTCCTCTTGACTCTTTACCGCGGATGAAGTACAAATCCAAGACATCATGCCAAAAGTCGCCATCCATTTCAACATCAGAAGCATCTTGTTCATTGACGGTAGTATTTCCTAGCATGGTCGAGTGCTTCTTTACCATACTCAACAGCACATACCTGCCAAATCAACATTATAAAAAAAAAAAATGAACAAACTCAGCGGCATAATTTTAAGCTACTCTTCGTTCCAAAAACACAAGTCAACATGCACAAAAATATGAATGCTGAAGTTACATAGAAGAACTACGAAATATGAATTCAGGCATAAAACTGAAGTTATCATAGTCAAAATTCCAGCTCAAAAGCTAGTTCAATTGCAACCGAATTTTGTTGTTTGGCTTTTCTAGAAAAAAATGCAAATTTTAAATCTACCAATTAAGTGCACAAATAAACTCGACGCCATACAACAGGAAGAATAGAAAAGATTATACATAGGCGAAATTGGGGAAAAGGATATTTACCTGGGAGGTGCGTCTTCTCCATCTCGTAGCATTTTCCGTGTGTTAAATTGGAAATAAATAAAAAAATCACTAAAATAACAGCTGATGATAATCTAATAACAATTCGTGGTTACTATGATGATCAATTTTAATCTTAGGGTTCTAATTCGTGGTTACTATGAAAAGAATCAGATGAAAAAACTGGCGCCAGCATTTTGTTGATCCGATTCCCTCCCGTTGCTGATGAGAAGAAGACTACTAGTTCGGGAGGACTTATATGGAGATCTCCCCACATAATAGTAAAATGAAATTGCCTTCAATGGAAGACACATTTCGGAGTCGGGGCGTTTTGGCCATTTTCAACGCGGAGAAATATTCCCTGATGTAAGATTGGCTGTGTGGGGCCCACACCAGTCGATGGGAAAAGAACCCGGAGACAATGTTTCTGACATATAAGATAACGCCACGTGGCATTTTAATGGTATTCATTTTAATATTTTATGGGCCAAAGCTTACATAGCCGCTCAATAGCCCAATCACCTCCCAATGCTCGTCCTCATCGGTTCTCACCAACAAGCCCATCCGCTTTATTTCCAGTATGGCCGGCCCCTAACTTCCTCAGTTCTTATATCATAGAATTCATATATTATGTATTCAATCTCCTTTACAAACTCAAATGTACCTTAATTTATTTTTAAATATATTTCAAAAAAATAAAATATTTTATCATTTAAATAAATGACATATGATGCATTATAGATACTGATCCATAATATAATTTGTTTATCTTCATCAGGATTCTACTGCTTCTCAAGTCTCCTCCATAAACGATTCAGCATCTTTCTTATCAACCTCACTAGGCCTTAACGTTTAAGCTTTGATCATCTTGTTGCTGCTCAATTATCATGACCTTCCAAAGGTGGCTAAAAGGAAGATGCAGAATGCTTAATTGCTTGACATTTTGCTTGCCAATTAAGGCGAATTTAATTGAAGCAAAATCAGTTAATTAATTTCCACGCCAATTCAAAGCCACCCTATTTCATGGCATGTTCTTCCTCTTTACTACAATAATGCACTTGACATTTACAAAAGACTTTGACATTAAACAAACTCTCTATCATGGGATGCACAAATTTCTAAAAATCCAATTCATACTATTGTTGGGTATGCATATTCGAGAGGTCATACATTCCACTATACGTTATGGATTAAAATCTCTCAAAGTTCATTCAACATTTAAGGTGATCTTTATTATTCATCCATAAATAAATAGTTGAAATTATATTTTGTAAAAATTTAGAAATAGATAAGTTATTTAATAAAATTTAATTTCAACCGTTCATTTATGGATTAATGATTAAGATTACCTTAATATGACCTATTATATTTGGATGAATTGTAGGTTATTGTATTTCTTTGCCTAAAAATGTTATCCTATGGGTTGCTAAAAAGTAATGCACCATATCTAGAGGCAGGGATGGATACAATATTAAGTAATAGGGGAGACTAAATGCAAATAGCCATATTTAAATAAAAAAATATAAATTTATTTGTAACATGATTAATATTCATTGATAAAATAAGTTCAAAATACATTATCATATATTATATGTAATCTATCAAAACATAACAAGCTGCTCTTTTAAGTTACGAAAATTATCTATAAGTGAATTTACAGGAAATGTTTTAGCAATTTTCTTTTGATATATAGCAGCAAGCAATCATCTTTAATCTTGTTACAAAACTTATTTTTAATTATGTTAATTGCTGAAAATAATAGTTCCGTAGCAGCCGTAGAAACTAGTAAAGTAAAAATAAAAGTTACTACTCTATTCTTAAGAGTATAAATCTCGGACTGTATCACAATATAAATTTAGTAAATATATTGACATAAATTTGAGTTTTATTATTTTTCTATCATGAACTAATTTTTTCCTTATAAAAAAATCACTAATGATAATTGGTAAATAACAAGTGATCATAAAATAAAAAGGAACACAACTTTTTACTTTAATAACTTTTAGCAAATACAAATTAAAATTTGAAATTTTTTTTATCAACAATTAATTTGAAAAAAAAATATTAAAACTAAAAGATAATTAATCCTAAACCCTAAATTTAAAATATATATATATATATATATATATATACACATATATATAATAGTGTCATACAAATTATATAAATATCACTTTAAATGGCAGAAGAATTATATACAATTTAATCATATAAAAAAACTCATCTGCGGAGTTGTCATTCCATAGCTATGTAGAGATGGTGTATTGCGACAATAAACTTATTTTGTAAGTTGCATATTTTTTATAATAATGAAAATTTAGGCTGAATTTAATTCAATATATCTGGGGTTAAATTTAATTATAAATAAATTATAAATCTATTCAACTTAGACTTTTAAAAAAAGGACATAGCTCAATTTGAGAGGGGCAATACGTGTCCACTTTTAAAATTTTATGCTACAAACCTATCTAAAATAAATTAAAAAATTCTGAGTACCACTAGCAACTTTGTGTCTAATATATCTTATTTTGATCAAATTACCTGTTGATTTTTTTTTTATGGTAATATTTAGGCAACTAATTGGCTTTTAACCCACTTGGTCATCCACATAAAAGAACCTAGAACTGGTAGACTTGCATTTTGTACACCATGGGGGTAACACTCATTATTGTTTATTCATATCAAGCTTCAATCACTTAATAGATATACTCCAAGGTTTTGCCAGATTCGAGATTTCATAAATTATGTAACAATCTGGGCCTGCAATCTCATTTGCAGATAACGGGATAATATGATAATAAATTACTTTTTTGAATAATATAATAATATTATTAATGTAATTACCTCTTGCATTTTTCATATTTATTGTGTATTTTAATCACCGATTAATTTTATTTATGTAAATATGGATGAATCTTGTTAATTTAGGGTTTCAAACTCACCCTTGGTTGTCATCTCTACCCAGTAATGAGTTATCCTACACATGCCGAATTGCATTTTTAATAAAATTACTGTACATTGGAAAAAGCATATATAAATGCATACAAATTATGGTAAATAATTTTTATGTCAATAAGGAATCATAAATGCATACAGGTCTAATAAGTAATAATTGTGGTGAAAGAAATTTCCAGTAGAAGCTTTTTTTTTTTTCTTTCTTTCTTACTTTCTTTCTGATTTGCAAGGCCCCACTAATTGAACAAGTTACTCCATAAATCAAGTAAATCAATTAAATCAATTAGAATATGTGCACAATATAATATCACTAAAGTAATAATAAAAAATGATTAAAAATTGACAGTTGTAATTTTATAATTCTGCTAGATGAATCTAATTAATGTTACTGAACTGAAACTTCTGAACTCATTAATAATTAAAAGTTTTACTACAAAGACTAAATCGCGAAAATAATTAGTTAATTTTTGAATTCACGATCTGGGATTTGCTCTTATGTTTTTCAAAATTTGTGGCAATCTTTTTCTTATTCATCTTTGGATTCCTCTAATATGGTTAAAAAAAAAAGATAAAACAAAAGTAAAATAAAGTTGCCAACAAACACCATTATAATAAATCAAATAGCAAAATCATTCCAATCCATAGACAAAAAGCTCTTTTTGAATATCTAAAGCAGCTTTTTGAATACCCAGTTTTCCATTTTCAAAGATATAAGAAAATATCAGGCATCTAAGCGTGTAATGGCATATACCTGCAATCTTTTCTGTTCATTGACTTAAAAGGAATATTTTTTTTTTTTTAAAAAAGACAATAAAATTTATGCAGTGCATTGCTACAGGTACGAGGAATTCGCCAATTATAGTTGAAAAAAAAAAGAATGAATTTATATCTGGCAATTTCACTGAGTCAATATTTGGTTGATTTCAATTGGATACAAGTTAACATGTAAAATTGAAGAAAACACTTGACATGTCAATGTATAAATGATTGGAGACCATGAACAAATATCTATGGAGCATGAATTGCCGGCTTATACAAGGAAACTAGCTTCCAAAAACTATGATCCCTTTTTTGCTATAAAAATAAGCAAAACTCAAAAAAAAAAAAAAACTAACGAGAATGAGTGGTTTCAACTAGATCATGATGCAACCAAGAAATATGGATATTATAGCAATTTGCTATGTGAGAAAGATGATCTACAGCAAAATTAATTTCCCCGAACCAAAAACCCCATATTTATAGATTACTTCAAGAGCCCAAAACATGGAAGTAATTAAGAATATTTAATTTAATTACCAAATTTATACATGAATATAATAAATTAATTAAGAAGCTTGAAATCACTTATTGAATTGCTGAACTTCATTTGATCATACGCATAAGAGATTCAAAGCCATAAAACAACAAAATAAAACTCGCATTTAGTTTTGTTTAATTACCCTTTTCCTCGACCTGAAAGAACAAACTTCTCACATCCCATAAACCCCATATATAATTAAGTTACCAAAATGCATCTTTTTTCCTTATTTAACCATTTTTGATAACCAGTTAATACTCGTCAATTGCTCCACATTGCTTCTTTCCTTTTCCAGTCCTCCTCCTGCTAATGGTGCTGCCTTCATGCCTCATGTTTCCGTCGTTGAGAATCAGGGGCGCGTCGTTACCTTCGTCACCGTCGTCTTCGGTGGAGATCCGGATGCAAGAACATCTGTCTAAGGATGCGAAAAATGCACTGGCTACTCCATTGATGAACCACATAGCCACCCCATCAAGCTTTCCACATCCAGGCGATGAGCCGTGGCTCGATGAACTCCGAACCCTCCCTTCGTCTGAATTTGAGCGGAAATTGAAAATACTAGCGCAACTTGCGGAGGTGGTGGCAGCCATGAACTGGAAGATCCAAGTTGCAGCTAGTATAGAGAGAGAGAGAGAGAGAGAGAGAGGTGTCAGCCTTACTGCCTGAGGCTTTAAGGAAAGGGAGAAGTTAAGATTGCAAATTATGAGGGAGTGGAATGATGACTTTGTGAAATTACCACGTATATCCTCTTGTGAAATTTACGTCGATTTCATAATTATCATATAAAGAAAAATAAAAAATCATCTTTTTTGTTTTGTTTTTATAATAAGACATTACATCTTTAGCTTAATTACCCATTTTTTCACTAAATAAAATTTCGAATTTGATTATTGTGTATTAAAAAAATTTGTGTAGGGTGAGCTCTATTCTACAATAGATCAATAATTAATTCGAGCCAGATTAGTTATGATCCATAGAATTTTGAAAACCAGTTGATATAAATGTAAAAAAAATAAAGCTACTAGTGAATTATTCGAGTTTTGGTTCAAAAAAATTCATTCAAAATTCTTTATTACTGTTAACGAACCGAGTTCGAGCTAAAATTCGAGTTCAAAAATCTTATCGAGTTTAAACTTGAATTTAATACGATTTAGTTTGTTATCTCATAAATATGTCCGTTTACAAACTCGCGAACATGTTAATTTAAAAACTTACAAACATATTTATTTAGAAGCTTACGAATATGTCCGTTTAAAAGTTTACAAATATATTCGTTTAGAAGTTCGAGAATGTATTCGTTTAAAAGATCGTGAATGTATTCATTTAAAAACTTATAAACATGTTAAACGAACATGTTCATTTATGTTATATTTTATTATCAAACTTAAAATTTTGTCATTATTAGTTAACGAATTAAATTCAAACTTTTGTTATTATTAGTTAACGAGTCGAACTCAAATTAAACTCGTTAAAACAATAAACGAATTTTTTACGAGACGAGCTCGAGCCGTTCGCGAACTTAATAATTTTTAAATAAGTCGAGCTTGAAATCAAGTATAAAAACTCAAGTATGTAATAAACTAAAATAAACTGAGGTCAAACTCATCAATATTTAATTTTGTTCATTTACAGTCCTACCAGTTAGTAATTAAAAAAAAAACTTTGAGGCCGTTTGAGAATGAGTTTGAAAAAAACACTTTTGAAAAAAAAATTATTTTTAATTTTAAAAATTGTTTTTGGAATGAAACAAGTAAATATGTGTTTTTCTAAAATAAGTTTGAAAAAAATAATTTATAAAAAATTAAAAATTAATTAATTAAATCAAAAAAAATTAAATATATATATTTTGTTGACAGTCAACAACATTTCAAACACCCAATTAATATCTTAATTAACAAACAAAATCACAAATTAAATCGGCTATATAACAAAAAAATATTTTTTAATATAATAATTGATTATTGACTTTGATTAATATATAAATAAAATTATTATAGAAAATAAACATTCCGTGATAAATATATATTAGTATTTCAATAAGATTCTCATTGATGTTTCTAGAGTGGCAATTAGTGGCCATTCCAATGATTTAGTTCATATTCATTAATTTTTAAAATACTTGGGAATCGAAGTTTAAATTAGAAGAAAAAGAATAATGAATTATAACTATGCAGTACGTAGTATGCTTGATAGTTTATATATAGGTAGTTAATTATTCCAAGACAGTAGACAGTAGGTCTATAGGCATTACTAACTAAGAATGAAATCTTTTATAACATTTCAAGGTAAAGCTATGTACTGAAAGACCCTATTCAGGGAATTTGAAATTTCCTGTCTAATGAAATGATTCTGATTTTTGGAAAACCTAATCCATTTTTAACACTTGAGGGATACGCATAGCATTAAGCCAATTATCATTACAAAACAAGTAAAAGCAAATTAATTACAAAAAATACTATACGTGGACTTTGTTATATAGACAGTATTAGGTTTATGAATAGAATGGTATAATTAATAAGATATAACTAATCAAAAAGTATACATTTAAAAAATAATGAACATAATGAAAGCAGTAGGGAGAGGGAATTAAGGCAAGAAGGACAAGACTGCGAATATATTAATTAAATAAGAAATAAAGATAATGATGAGACCCAAAAATGAAAGTGGCTAACATCATTTGTTGCCCACTTGGGTGACCCATCCATTCCCTATCTAACAACCCTTAGCTACTACTAATCTAATCCTAATTAATTATATTATTCTAGTAAAATGTTTCCATATCAAATTAATTAATGTGCGCATGCATGGAAAGATGGGAGGAAATTTTTTATTTTTTAGTAGATTCATTTTTTGCTCCCAAAATATATATTTTCGAGTTTATTTTGTTAAATATTTTATTAAGTCCTTAATTTTTTATTTTCTTTTATTAGGTCCCTTTTTTAATAAAAATCATTAGCTTGTTTTTTTCAAAATCAACAATACTTAATAAGAAAAAAAATAAAATTTGAGAAGTTCGATAAAATATAAATAAGGAAGGAATACTCAATAAAACAAATCCGAACAATGTATGAATCGAAAAAATGAGTTTAGCCTTTTTATTTTGGGTGAACATTCTATTCATTTTATCAATTTATTTGGTATATTTTATTTATAATTCATGAATAATTTTACGTTTAAGAATTTTTATTGAGGGTGATTTTAAATTATAAATTGAGATGTTTAAAGAGAAAACTACAAAGAGAATTAGACCCTCAATTAGACTTGTACAAGGGTTTTAATTGATCTATAAAAACGTCTTAATATAAACATATGGAAGTTTCCTCTTGGGCAAGTTCAAATATGAGATTAACATCAAGCAAGCAATCAAACTTAGGTTGCGGCTGATTATGCAGTTAACAAAGCTGAAATCACTAGACGATATGTAAGGGTGTGACAACCAAGCTAGTCTTATTAGGCTTCACTCGATCTATGCAGCAAGCTAATTCGGTAGGGGTGAATATGGACCTATTAATTAACTGGTTCAAGAGGACAATAACGAAGAGAGAAAGAACCAAAATATAACAAAGCATAAGTCATTATGCATTCATATCTATGCATATTGTTCTTAAACAGTTGACTTCTAGCTTTGCCCCATTGAGAAAACAACGTCGTATCTGCATACTTCCAAGAAAATTAATAACCATACAGGGAACGACTTCGTCCAGCTAGTTTCTAAATAAATGTAAGGTTGGAAGAGTTGAGTGTATATGTTTATAATTTGATGACATGTTGTTGCGATGCCATTGCTTTAACCTTTGTATCGCCGGCCATGGCACAAACCAGTAAAAGAAATATAGCTTGAAACCAAGGTAGGAATTAATGCAATTTTTAGTAGAGAATAGAGGAGAAATTATGACAATGGGCAACTTGCTTGCTTCGTTCAAATAGAATAGAGCTGCTATTTTATTACGGTATTGTCTACTACAACTTGCTTTGAATCGGAACAAAGGCCTTTGTCCTACAAGGTTGAGCTTTGCCCAATCAGGCCCAAATCCTTAATTAAAAAAAAATATAGTTAAATTTCAAATATAATCCATTTTAAAAGCTAACCTCAATATAATTAAAACCCACTTAATCACCTAAATTTTGATATAGGCTAAAAGTGTAAATAGGCTTTTAAGAATATGGATAAAAAAAATATTGACACTTAAAAGTAAATTTTGGTATACTTGACTCGTGCACTAAAAATTCGGTCCAAACTGCCTCATTCTAAAATTTTAGAATATAAATTTTTTCGAAATTAGAGATCAATTGGGAAATAATTAGACTGAAATTTTGATATTATGGTATAAAATGCCCTGAAATTTTAGTATGGCGAAACAACTTGACCGACTTTTGCCATAAGAATTTATACCTTAAAAATCTATTTGCACCTTTCGCCTATATATACATGATTTCTATTTTAACCCTTTTTTTTTTTTTGAATTTTTACGGCAATATATGTTTCTCTTAATATATAGTTATTGTAATTTGTCAATTATTTAAAAAAAATAAATAGATTCTATAAGTAACAAAAGGTAATTTGTCTTAATTTCTAAAAGTAAACAGAAAAGTAGAGACTAAAAACATTGATACTAAACATGCTCTAAAAAATTTTCAATTGTTATATAGAAGTCTCCAAAATTGGAACTAAATCTACCTATAATCATCAAGATAACAACAGATAGAAATAAAACAATTGAAGTCAATGTTATATGGGCAAATTAATCTGCCCCATGATCCTATTTCTACATCCAATGAATAATAATTGCAATAAATAGTAAATATCTTTTTTTTTAATCAAAACAATAAATAGAAAATATAGAATATCAATGAGAAAAATATGTGCATGTACAGAAATCCAACATTTTGTTATTATTAGGCTATGCATATAGATATGCCTGTATTTATTAGAATCTTGTTTTAGAGGCTGGCCAGGTGAGCTGGGTAACCAACCATATATAAACTCTGTATATCCACATCTCAACCACTTATATAGGATTTTGACTTTGCCTAATTTAAACCTCATCCTCAATCTTAATAGCTTATTTTAGTAATTTACAGAATTAGAGCCCCTTTTGTCCTTTTTAAAATATATAAGACAGAATAAAGCAGTTGAATATATAGATATAACAATTGCAAGCCAAACATGTTTAAGCTCAGTACTTTCTTTGCTCTTGCACTCATTCTTAGCCTTATGGTTGCTAATGCTGCTCAACCCCCTATTGATGATAATTCTGAGGTGGTAAAAATCTTTCTTATTCTTTCTAGCTTTATTATTATTACTGTTTTTTAATTCATTTTTTTTATGAAAAAAAAAAAGAAAATTTCTATAATTCAGCAAGGTGATCTTCTTTATATCAATGTATTGATATAGATTTTGTTACAAAGTTTCGGGAATGCAATTCAGTAGACATTTTGGATTTGAATTCTCTTTTATCAATAGAATTTTGATTATTTTGTTTTTTTTTCTAAAATAGATGAAATTTATGAAAAAAAATGTGTATGGTTTGGAATTCAATGATTGATATGGTGCAGATATCATGAATTATTTTTTCTGCCAAATATAAGGGAAATAACGGAGCAGTTATAACTTGTGTAAATTATTATTAATTTAAGTATGAAGTTTATTATAAAAATCTTCAGTATTTAATTTTTTTTTCCTCTTACTGTTATTCAGAATAATAAGGGTGTAGGTGATGGTGACGAACAAACATGTAATGGACCCAACCGGGAAGAATGTTTGACAAGAAAGACTTTAGCGTCTCATCTCGATTATATCTATACACAGGACAATAAGAACTAGCTTTCATCTCCCAAAAGAAAAGAAGAAAAAACTTATAAACTTTTTCATTGTGATTTATGTTTCATGATAAAATGGCAATAACGATGGAAATGTATCCCTTCGAAATATTAATAATCAGCTTATGATGTTTCATATATTTACTTTGTGTTGTTATTTGTGGATTTCTAAAATATTTTTAAAAAATATTTTTTTCTTAAAAAAAAAATATCATTTAACTAGAATACTAATAAATACTACTTTGCAATTGTGGTGTTCTTGGTTATAGAATGCAGAAGCTCAATTTTAAAACCTATTTAGTTATAAAATTATTCAAACATGAGAGTTCCAAAATATCAAAAAATAAACAATCTTTAATGTTGAAAATTGTTCAAAGGGTAACTAAATTTAAGTTATTTAACTCTGGCATTTACTTCAATTTTATCATATATAGCAGATAACTATGGTTGATGTTGACTCTCAAAATTATCAAAATTAAGGATTTAATTGATACTTTTAAAATGTAGGAGTAAAATTGATAGACAGTTAAGAAGTTTGATTTTTTTTTTGAGACATTAAGTGTAAAATTTTTCATCGTATATATATATAATTGGCTATCAATCACGAATACGCAGCTCATGGCCAAGATTCTGCATCAAGTAATCCATAAAAGAAAAATAGAAAAAAATACTTTTTTTTGGCTCTTCATCTTACAATTGAACCACTCAATTGAATTTTTTATCTATTAAGTTCTTTTTCTTTTTTTATTCTATTGAAAATTTATTGGACAAAAAAATTGCTGCATATTATATGAGTGGCACATGAAACTTTAAATGTCAATCGAGTAAAATAAAAATTAAAAGTTGATGAACTCAATTGAATAAACTTGAAAAATCCAGAGATTAGTATGCATTTTCCTAAGGATTTTAATTTTTATATTTCACGCTATTAGAAAAAAATGTTAATCTGCTTTTTTTTTATAAGTCAAATAAATTCTTAATAGCATCAAAATTGAAACTTAATGGATTTAATATAATGATAATTCAATTGAACGGCTCAACATAACAACCTTGTAAAGTTCAAAGGGCCAGAAAAATTGCATTTTTCCAAGAAAATGTATCTAAACATGCATAAACATGTGCATAGACATACCCATAATCTAAAATGATTATACCATATCAAATTGCACTTGATGAAATACCATTTGCAATAGTAAACCAATCATGCCAATAATTCAATCATCGTCTCTGACATAGAATCAGCAAATTGACAAAAATTTATCCACATTTTCATGATCAATACAAATAAAGGAAGCTTTCTCAGGAGTTTGCCTCAATAACTTCACTGCTCATAAAACATAAGAGAGATTATCCAACATGCCACTCAAGGAGATTTTAAGGACAGAGCATCATGTATCATTCGAATATAATTACCGAACATACGAAAAGGAATCAAAGACTATCAGTAAATATACAGTAGTGATTCTTTCAACTAGCCAATCTGCACTTCTACATCATGATCAGCAATACAACTTAATCTCGTGATTTCTTCAATTTTAATCCTTAGAAGCAACTAATAATTAAAATCCTATAATCTCACCATATCATAATTAGAAGTAATGCTATTTCTGAAACTATGAAATGCCCTGTCGTAGTAACATGTTAAACAACAGAAGAACAGCCTATCTCTATGACGATTTACCACCAGGAAGTGGTCCCGCATGCTTATTAGCTCACAGTTATCTACAAGTATCAGGCTAGAGAGTACAGAAGAAAGATCTGGAAAACCAGGCATACAAAATACAGTTACACTTATTTCAATTTAGCAAATACCAACAATACTAAACAAATATTTGTGGCAATTTGATAATTTTATGAATCAAAGGGGAAAAAGGCACACCCATTTATAAGCTAACCAAAATAGGAGGAAGCACAGAATTTTCTAAAGATAAAGCCAGTCATCAAAATAAGAGTGTGATTTCAATATTGCATTTGAACCAAGGGTACAGATATATACATACAAAGCATCTCTACCTCATGGAGTTAGCATCGGCTCATGAGGGAGGAAAGAGTCATCAATTTAAGCGGGCAAAAGAACCCTAGTGCCACCCAGAACGTGCAAGTACAATGCTAGACAAATGGTAACAATAACATTAGATTTTGCCCCAAAGTATGTAACCACCACAAGTCCCCTGTCTACAACCTCGTCATGGACTAAATTAAGACTTCTTTTCAAACAATCTGATATCCTCCACAACAACAACCCCACAACGGACCTCACCGTCTCAAAAGTCACCCTCCCAGTAACATCGAGCACAAACTTCCTATTGCTAGGCACAGCCAAAGCAGATGAAACCTTGCCTACCCATCCACCACCTTGAACACCATCAAGTGAGTTTCCTTCTTTCACACAACCTTCTTGATCAAGACAATTCTCTCTCATTGCCCTTGTTCCTTCACCCACCTCAACAACTGACGTGGTTGAATCTAAATTCGAATTTTGGTTTGAATTTGAACTTAAAAGTTGATGGGATGTTTTCACAAGCGTTTCTATAGCACCATTACAGACAGAAACCAGAATGTCCCTCACATTGCTTTGATGCCTGGGATTGGTTAGGCCAGAGAAGAGCTCATCGTAAGTATTGATCTGCATCGTCTTATCAAGATAAACAGTAACTGCTGTGCTCACGAACTTCTGTATGCAATCAGCTATAAGCTCCTTACACCGATCATCACAAACAACACTAACCCATCTAGGCTTACCTGATAAGCTTGATCCACTTTCATTCCCGCCAGCCCCAACATCCGAATAAAACCCCAATACCAAATTTCTAGCAAAACTACCAACAACAACAGAAACAAACCCAGTTCCAGCATTAGACAACAACCTATCCATTACCGTATCAGTAAAACTTGAATTCATCGAACCAGATGTTAATTGATTACCATTTCCCGACTCTACTTTACACCCTCTCATAATCCCAATCATCAACGCCTGAGAGACCCTAGTCAACGATTCGGAGAACTCATGCGATTTAGCAATCTTAGAAATTTGCTTCAGGCTATTAGGAATTTCATCGGAATCAGACTGCAGGAACTCCTTCAAGTCCCTGGAAACAATGCCAATCGTATCGGAGGAATCTGCCACCATCTCCGCAATAGAAACAAGGGTTCCCAAAACCCTCATCAATCTCCTCCTTTTCTTCACCACGGGCGGCAAATGGTACACCTTGTAAACTCCATAACCAGAAGCACCAAAGACAGCTAATAAAATAAGCCATTTCTTTCTTCTATGAGAGAAACTAAATCCCTTTTGAACCAAATCAAAATCCATCGCAGAGCCAAACCCTAGAGAAACCATATAATTGGAATCCCAGGTGCTCACGAAATTGGATGAGCGTGGACTGGATAATTAGATAATTGTAGGGAAAAAGAAAGAGCAGAGTTTAGAGAATCGAGAAATTTTTTTTATTATATTGTTTAATTAAATCAAGTACAGGTGTCCATAGAGTCGCAGAGGCCCAGAGGCGGAGACGGATAGATATTTATGCGCGGAGAGGGGCGGTTAAGAGTGTTAATTCAGGAACAATTAATGACGGTACGATGGTAGATAAAGACAATAAAGGAGAGCTGTTGGATACGAGAATAGGCATGGGCAGAGGGGTTCAAGAGGAGAAAAACGAACCTGTTTGCTGTTCAACTTTGCAAATTGCAGATGCGAAAGAAAGGCAGAAGAGGCGTTGTTTGGCATTATTAAACAGACAAAATATTGTTAAAGAGGCCCTCCTGATTGGCTAACTAACATCGAATCTGGAAATATTGGATTTTTTTAATAATTTATTAGTATTATTATTAGAATAAATTACAAATTTTCTAAATTAAGATAAAAATAAAACTTTGAAAAATTGATAATTTACCTTATCGTTTAGAGATAATTTAATATATGTATTGTAATATATCACGTAATTTTTTTATATATTTTATATAAATTTTTTAAAATTTTATTTACAATTAAATAATATTTTATAAAAATTTAAAATTTATACCCGTTACTAATAATTCTAATGGCAGAACAGTTGATACATTTAAATTCTAAATTTCTAAATTGTTATTTTAAACAATATTTTTATTGATGATATTAATTTTTTGAAAATTTATAAAATTTATATTATTATTATTATTACTAGAAGTCAGCTTAAACAACTTCTCGGTGTAGTGGGGAGGCTGGAGGTGAATGGAAATCAAAAGACTTTGACTAATCAATGTTGTGGTGGAATTCTCGTACAAAATTTGCTCGTGGGCAAGAATCAAGAAAAAAACTCAAGCCCAAGGCATACGCCTTAGTCGCAAAAGAGTCTAGCACCTCCCAAAAATTTCGGTTTCAAGACTCCATAAAAGAAGGAAAAAAAAAAAAGCTCAACTTTTATCTGCGAACCTACGAGTTTATCTGGGGGTGTTATTTTTTTCAGTGCTCAGTAGAATATGGTACTGATTCATTGAGACCCAGTTGATCCAAAAATGCATGTTCAAGGATTATGTATTGTAAATAAATAAATACATTTATTTCGGCATAGAACTGTGATAATTCAAAACTATGAGGGTGCAGTTTATACATACATATTTAGTCTCCTGATTATTATTGTATGATAAGAATTAAAAATGATATCCGATTTATATCACCGATAAATTTGATCGAGTTGATTTTCCTAGAAGTTGAGCTCAACATTGCTCTGCTCTTCCCCTTCTATCTTGCACATGCCATAGTATCAGACTGAAGATCAGGCCTACATTGCCTACAAGTTTCTGAACTCCGTTTTTTCTACCTTTTAAACAAGAGACTTGCACACCCACATTGAGTTTTTCAATCTCTTGAATATCCGCCCTAAACATTATTAATCCGAATATCGAATTCTACATTTACTTATATCCTCGTAAATATTCTCTGGATTGAATGTTTCGAAGGTAAATGCGAAAGCAGCGAAACTAAACCCCAGATTTGACCATAAATGCAGACCAAAAGGGAGAATTTCTATGAAATCAAGCACAAGAACAGTCACACAAGCACTTCTTGAAAAACAAGTGACTACTCATTGGTAGACTAAAATGGAAACCGCAAAAGACAGTTTTTCTGTATTGCCCCAGTGATCAATCTTATTTATTCCTCGAATGATTTTTCTTGTAAAATTGGAGAAAAAAAATATGCCAATAGCGTTCTGCTCAGTCATTAAAATGTTTTCTTGTTGACTATCTTTGCACAATAAATCAACATATAATCGCTTGAAAGAAAACAACAATCATGTACATATCATAGTAACCCACCACAGTTATGGACACTCAAAAGAGTTGGTAGGTCTTCAGTTCAGTTCACGCCAGACATTTACAGTTCCACCTATAGCACAATCAGCAGGGCTTGCGCCTAACTGATGCTACAAAAATCAGGTTTTATGATTTTGAAGTTTCTGCACCTTTGGAAAGTACCTTGGATTTGAGGGGCATGGTGTAATTGGCATCATCTTCAAGATCACTGAAGGAAATATCTTCTTCATTTCCCACAGGGATGATAACTTTGTAACTGCCTAAATCAGAATCTTCATCATCTGGCCAGTCATCTTCATCATCTTCATAACTTGGAAGCACTACCTTAGAGTATTGAACAGCCGGCAGATCCTTATCCTCAAATTTTCTCACTGGCTTTTCTGCGATAACAGACTTATCAATGAATTGCATGTCTGTACTTACAACTGGGTGTTTATCTGTCTCATATTCTGCTGCCATACTGGTTGTAGGTTCAAAATCAAATGTCCTGGCACTGACAAAATCCTCATGCAATTTGTCAACATTGACATTTGAATAGGAAGTGCTTCTTCCCAACCAGTCATCTTCTGGCTTTGTTTGTTTATGTAGCTCCTGCATCCACATTGCTCTTGCTTCCACTACCTGCAAGCAACAGGAAATATTACAACTTACATCAAGCATGTTCTCAATCCCAAAACAAGTTTAGTTTGCAGAAATAACGAGTATGTATGAAGCGCTATTAATATGTGAATTCGTAATATCCAATTGAATGCAACTTCAGAGGACCAAAATATTCCATGCAATAAAATGACCTTCAATTGAAAAGTATAACACTCAGTGATTGATCAATTAAATGGAGTGCAGAATGGATGAAAGTCAGTGATGAATGATGATAAATGGCAAGCTAGCTTTAAGATGATTATATCTATGAATTTCAGTGAGATAAGACGTGTCATATTTCTTGTATGTGACATAGGTGAGTGATTCGTAGAATAGGGTTGCATGTGCAATGTGCAGAAACAAGCACATATCAAGTTCAGAAAGGCAGTGACACAATTAATCAGAACCATGTTTCTAGAATATTGAAATCTGAATTTTGCATAGCAGCACTGGCTAACTGTTGCTTTGTAACTTTTGATAATTGATGCAGATATAGCAGTTCTAATTTCATTGCATAATGGCACATCAAGCTTTTCAACCCACACTGTCCTATAACCCCATCCCAACCACTACCTGAAAGGGGACAAAATTTCACTTATATTGACAATTTCACATGTATCAATTGCAGTGCTTAAGATGGAGAAAAACTAGCAAGAACCTTCAGTGAACATAACAAAACGCTTGATGCCATAAGGAGCAAAGCAACTTTTCTACAATAATTTAAAGGAGAAAAAGATTACCTGAGGTGTAGATAAAATTTCTGCATCATGTTTGCTAAGCCTTGAATGCAGAAGAACAAAGTATACTTTCCAAAAGTAACTCTCAGTCATATGGCAAGGACAAAGTTCAATTCTAAGAGCAGCTAATCTAGGAGCAAGTAGTTCAATGGCCAAAGCATGCTTTCGTTGGGCATTAGACATGTCAAAGTCTGAACAAGGAACAAAAAAAGGTAAAAAGAAGCATGAATTCAGGAAGCAAAGAGTACTTTCTTTGTCATTTAAGTAAAACAGATAGAGCCAGGTAATACGCAAAAAATTAAAGCAGCGCCTAAGTGATAGACTCTATCTAGAAAACGTGCTATTTTTGGAACTTATAAAACATCATATCAAGACAATTTGACGCACCTGAAAGCAAATATTAGAATAAATGAGATCAACCCATTTCACAATATTAACTCTTCCAGAACCATTATCTAATGCAGAAGACTTGTGCTCAAAGCACAGCTATTTACATCATATCACTTATGGAAAACTCTCATATCTACAAATATTTCACAAGATGAGTTCACAAAGTCAGTTATTTTAACAGAACTCATAGGTGAGTTATTTTGTTTAACTCTGTCATATTATAGCAAAGGGGTTGTATACACTATAACTTCTGCCAGTCTCCTTCATGCTTACGCTTCTTTTACATATTAGAATCGCTATCAATGATTATGGAGGTAAACTTTACACTGGAAACTTTTAGGCATGGCAAACATAATCAGACAGCCCATAAATAGGTAAACTCACAACAATCAAAAAGTGCGGAATTGCCGAAAATAAAAACTAGAAAAAGACATTAAGCTGATTAAAATTGAAATATATTGCAGCGGGCATCTCATTGTGGGGAAAGAAAATAGCTTCACTAACCCCAATACTAATCCGTATTGCTTTGCATTTTGAAATGAAATATTTCCATAAGATTGCAGATAGTCATGAACCGTTCTAATGTACCCGTTGGGAACTATAAGGGTCCAGCAAATGTCACATAAAAGTAGAAAAGGCACATTTTGGATGCTTCAACTTCAAACAAATTCAGAGGGACTGCTAGAATTTGAGCTATAACTATAAGCAATTGCACATAGAATTTAGGAAAATAGACTCACCATCTAAATCCTCTTCCTCGTCAAGAGGAAAATCCAACCAAGTCTCAGGATGCATAGCAATATTCCTCGCAAATGCCAACACCTCGTCGGTAATCCCAATCGCTCTTGCCCCCCAATCATCACAGTCCTCCGTCTCCAATTCCTGCTCCTCGCGATCATTTCCGCGTCCATCATTTTCTACCTCATTTCCCGCCGATCCAAATGGAAAATAGTTAGACGCCATTATTGAAATCTCCGTAACTCCCGTCCTGAATCTGCCACCGATCTCCGAGAAATCGTGCTGGATCCCCGATATTTCCACTGAATCGGACGGCCCTCCTTCCTGGGATCGATCGGACGGCTCGGACTGATTCAAATTAGAGATTGATTGGCCATTGGACGTAGGCGGAGGAGCAAGAAAAGATGCAACGCCCCAAAGTTGCTTTGTTAGGGTTTGCTTCAGTTCTGTAAGGTCCTCTTTCACACCTCTGGCTGGCCCTTCTTCTTCTTGTTCGTGAATATGTCTTCTATTTTCCGTTTCAACTCTTGAAGATCGGGTTGCTTCCTCATTGCATTTGGCAGGTGGGGAGTGGTGATGGGCATTGGGTGCAACGTCGTTTTCTGCATAATCATCGTCATCTTCGAGTCGAAGGGAGTTGGCGAGAGAGCGAGCCAGCCATGGCATTGTGCTTTGTGTGTCTGTAGAGGGGTGAGAAAGTGATTGGAAAAAAGTTAGGAGCTTTTAAAAAATGTTTAGCTCTCTCAACGGCGGAAGCCGGAATTTCTCTTGTTTATAAATTTTTTTATGTTACATCCAATCAATTGATGCCACGGAAGCACGGTGATAAAAGTAAATTAATTAGAAATTATGTTGTTTAGTGTTGATCTAATCCTACATTGCCACAATTATTAGACATTGGGGACCTCAAATAGTCAAATGGATTATTGCATGTTTAATTATGTAAAAATAGGAAAATATTTTCAAAAATATTCAAAACTTGGGCTTACTATCTCCTTCCTTGGGCCAACCATTTTACTCAATTATCTGTCAAAATAAACACCCACACCTGAGCTGAGATTTTCATATTTTTACTAAATTTGACAGAGCAAACAATTTAGTAATTAAAATTCTAAACTGGCTTTAGGTGGAAAATGGTATTTCATTTTATGAGAGAAGAATGAATTTATATAAAACAAATCAATAATAAAAGGATATTATATAAATTATTTTATTTATTTGATACTATCTTATTAAGAGCCCGTTTGGGATTTGGGTTGAGAACTTAAAAAGCTGGTTTAGGTACAAAAGCATGTTTGGATAGTATTTGGTTAAATGTTAAAAGCAGGTTTAAAGGGCTCAAAACCGGAGTTTGAAAAAAGCATTAAAAATGGTGCTTCTCCAAAATCATAGTTTGAAAAAAATACGGGAAGCAGATTTTAATTTTAGTAAAGTTTAAAAATATCATTAATGAATTATAATAATTACGATTATGTCATAATATAAAAGCTATCTTTCTCTTTCTTTCTCTCTTCCTTTCGTTCTTTTCAATCCAAACCTAGGTAGCCATCAAGTGCGATATTCAATCTGTTTTGGTGAATCGGTAGTCGTTGCTCTTCCTTTACATCGGTAAGATCATTTTTTCTTCCGTTCTTTCTTCCTCACTTCTGGTTTTGAGAAGAAACAGTTTTGACTTTCGTGGGTCTGAATTTTCTATTTTTGATTTCTCCCTCTCTTATGGTTTTGATTTTTTAGTCTGAAATTTTCCTTTCTTTTTTGGGTTTTTATTATCGGTTTTAATGAAGATTTCTTCTTTATATGTGACCTGAAGCTGCATTAAAAGGAGAAATTAGGCACAAGTACACAATTCCTTAAAGAAATTAGCAAGCAAGAACCTAACTTGCAGTAAATCCAAAATAAGATAAGGGAAAATGATCATAGTGAGAAGAAGAGGAAGAAAAAAAATTCATGTATCATTAGGGGAAATGATTTTGGTTAAGAGAAAATGATAGGCTTCATTGCCCACCAAGTTTATGCTAACTATTCTAAAGTGATTTTCTTATAGATGCGTAATTGATTTTGAATAGCTTGAGTAATATTGCAAACTACAATTTTGCTTTCTTTAGATGATCAAACTTAATAGTTTATTTTCCAATAAAAATTTTTAGAAAGTCTTTTGTATCACAATAGATCTAGGTTGAATATAACTGCAAAATCTCATAATTATAAGAGTGTAATTTCTATTTTATACAGCTTTACACTTGAGATAACTGCATTATTTATAAATAAGATACTGAGAAATACATTCATAAATTAGAAAAACTGTATTCACCTAGATATATTGTGTCATTAATTTGCTCTGCATCTGTTTCATATGCCATATCTTTTTTCGCTCTATGGGTATATATGTGTCTCTCTCATTTTTGCATGGGAATTTGCTTTTATCTTGGTGTTGCTTCCATTTTTTAGACCATTGAACTTTTAAGAGAGCTTATTTAATTGGTTTTCATTAGATCTTTTGATCTCTATTTTTTATAATCATTTTGTGATATTTTTCTACAATTTGAGTTGATATTAACTCTATTATTACAAGAAATAATAGAAAATATATTCAATAAACCAAGCAAATAATTGCAATATGTGGGTATGTTGAGCAGTAGTATAATGTTAATCATTTTAGATTATTAAGCTACACAATTGTGATTAAATTTTCTCTTTGTTTTGGTGCAACTAAGTTTTCCTTTTTATTGCTAGTTTCTCAATTGCAAACTCCACACTCTAGTTTCTTACTTAAGTGCTTTCCTCATGCTATGCGTAGTTTGCTAAATTTTTAAGTGGCTTCTGATTATGAGTGTACACTCTTGTTTTAATTCTAGTGCTTGAATTTGTCTATTTTGATATACAAGCTAATTGGGTCTTGCTTATAAGATCTCCATTGTATTATCGTCCATTTTTTTCTTAAGTTTATATGGGCTTAATATAGTTTGCTTAATTGGTTTTTTTGTAGTTTCATCTTGGTTATTCTTACAAACGGTAATATATTTTCATTTTCCCAATGAATTTGTTGGCAAATCTGCTTTCGAGTTTATCAGACCATTATACTTAGTTTTATTATATTGATGAAATTTGTATTAAAAAGATTACACTTCGTATGTTTATGATTTTGAAGGTTAGTCTTTAATGATCTTGGTTTTCTGGAAGATAATTATTTTGAGTTTCCATCTGCCAATGAAATTTTAAACTTTGAAATATTGTTTTATGGGTTTTGACTTTGTTAACTTTGTTTTCTTTTTGCTAATCATTTGTGGTCAAAAATGGCCAAAGAGACTTAGGCAGCAGCTGTTATTCCAGAATCTGTGTTAAAGAAAAGGAAGAGGATCGAAGAATGGATTGTGTTGAAGTGACAATAATTAAAGATTAGAAAGCAAAAAAATGTTGAAAATAGAAAGATAAACTATTTGGTGACTATTGTTTATGTGTTACTTTTTCTAAAGAAATTATTTGACTCTTATAGGACTAGGATGTATTGGTAAAAATATTGGTAATTGATCATTTATAAAAAAACATAATTTGTTGTCAATCCTTATAAAAATGTTAAAAATGAGTGGTTGAAGGATTTGTTGTAGTGCAATTTTGACTTTCATTTTATATAAATTATAGCATACAAAATATTTTTTTTATAAATGAATTCCATCTTGAAATTGAATATATTCAATGAGATTGAACCAAATTGACTAAGAGTATTTTAAGTATATGATAGCAATTCTAATTATATGCTTCTTAATATATGTAAGATATATGTTAATTGTATTGGTATTCCAAGTGAAAATCCCAAAGACAATGAACTATGTCAAAATGAATCATCCTAATTATATGCCTCCTGATGTGTGTCAGATATATGTTGATGGTATTGGTATTCTAAGTGAAAATCCCAAAGAAAATGAACTATGTCAAAATGAATGGATGATTTTCATAATTAAATTTCATATAATTTGTAATCTCTTAGAAATTGGTTCTAAAAAAATAGCCTTAAATCCTATTAAATCTAAAATTATCGTATAGTGTAATGATAATTATTCTAATATTATATTTTAAGTTTCTTATATTATATTGTATTGTAAATTTATTTTTATTCTCATTACCATTCATAAGAATTTTTTTAAAGAAAAAATAAATTGGTATAAAATTAACATTTATTAAACTCAATATTAATTTTACTATAGTCAAATGATAATTTTTAATATAAAAATAGTAACAAACAATTATATTTTTATGTATGTCTATTTTTGTCATTTACACTTAAAAGTACTTTCAATAGCAGTTTTTAACTAAACACATAAGATTTTTTTTTTTTTTTTATCTCAGGGCAGTTTACAATTTGATTTACTAAACAGAAAATGTACTTTTACTATCAGCACTTTTAAAATCAGCAGAAGCAGAATTAAACATCAAACGGATCTTAATTTGATATATATAGATTCGGTTTATGCAAAAAAAAAAAAAATTCCTATTTTCTCATGTCTACCTAATAAGAAAGAGTTAAGATTACAACCGGACATGTAAAATGAAATAACCATTCCTCAATGGATCTTTATGATAATAATATAAATATTAAATCCTACACATAATCATAAATCTCCACAATGCAGTCAAGACAAATAGGAGGAAGCTTCCTGTATCTGGCGGAGAATAAAAACCTACCTTATTCTAAAAACAACGAAAAATGCTTCTGAAAACTAAAATGGCAATAATTTAATGGACCTAACTACAACCCACCTACTCCAAACAACAAGATTGACGTACTAGTTTTTTTTTTTTTTTAAATATATCGAAATTTCGGCTCTTCGTGTGTGTATATATATATATATGTGTGTGTGTGTGTTCAGTTCAATTAACAAAAAATTTCATAACTCTTTCTGCCTACAAGAAAAGTACTACATATGGCATTATTTTTCTTTTTAAAACAATATTTAAGTTATCATAAAATAAAATTGAAAGAGAAATTTTAAGAAAAATGATGTAATAATTTCAAAAGCTAAAAAATATAATCCTTATGATAAACATGGTAATCGATTTGATCATTTACTCTAGAAGAATTTCTCCAAATGCAAACAAAATTAATTACATATATCTTGAGAAATAAAAAAAAAAACCTTTCAAATGGTACGTATTAAATTAAAGTAATGTCTAATAATTACTTGTGAAATATGTTATTTATAATTTATATTTTCTACCTAGAGTTTTCACTTTTTCTTTTTATGTTTGTTTTACTTCTCAATTTGTTTTCATTAATGTCTTTTTTAATCTAAAATAGAAATGACGAATAAAAATATATTTTTTTAAAATAAGTAATTGAAATGAATGAATTTGTTGGTTTATTATTTTTTACAAATATATAACTAATTAATTTCTTAAAGTGGGAGGAGGAGGGGTGGGTTTGAGGATGGTAATTAAGTTCATGAAACTTGATAAAAATAAAAAAAGCTTGCCCATTTGTTGGTTGTGGTTTAACAGCTAGTTTATTTCATGGTTGAGGAAGATTCAACATGGTATGATACTGGTTGAATGTTTGTTTTTATTTTAACAGACATGAAATAATTTTGTGTGGTTAATTTATGTTTCAAAAATTATAAAAATTCATCAGTTTTTCAAATCACCCAAATGGTGGTTCCTCTTGGTTGTTCTAAAATTATCTTCGTCATATATATTCTAAATACCAAAATTAAAAGATTACCATTGCATTATAAGACCATATTACCAGCCATCCAACCAAATAAGGTGTAAAGGGCATATGAAAGGAAGTGTTTGACTTGGAGGACTGAGTAGTGGAGCCAGCAGGTAAATCATGTTGAGATGAAAGTTCTTGAATTGAAATATTTTATTCGCAATCTGGAGGAGGGAATAAAACAAGCCGCCTAATTATATTTTTACAAACTCAATCATAGACCCTAGAGGGTTTGATTTTATTTTTATATGAAGTTAAGAAATCATTTGTTTCACTTTCACTGAAACTAGAGTAAATGGTATGAAAGATCATATGCTTTTGCATTGCAATGATATGACTGGCCCTCATTGTCACCACCAGAAGAAGAAATCTCTGGTCTAGACAAGTGCTGGGACCCCTCTCATCTAATTTTTAAGATAGACATAAAAAAATAAATCATGTATGGAATTCAAATAGGAGTTCATCATTTATTTAGGCTTAAAAGCTCTATAGCTCCACAATGTAAAGTCTTGAGGTGAATTCCCTTCCCACATCCATTCATATCTTTACAGTTAATAAATAAAAAATACAACATAAAATTAACCTGAATTCCATGTTATCATGGAAAAAATTGAAAGCTAAATGTATAATATGTTCTAGGGAACACAAGAGAGAGGAAAGAGATACTTTAAAGCCCCAATTGATGGCGTCATGGATACCATCAAATTAGTATTTGCCATATTTCCTCACATCGGTGAAGATTGTAGCCCTGTAATGAAGGCCTACACGGTGTCCAGAGCTTGGGCTAACAACATCAATATCACGCAAGCAGAATCATCCCTCTAGGTTAGCTCAAGCAAACTTTATTATAAAATGCTGAAACTGAGTATGCAATTAGGCAATATTTGAGAATGAGACAGAGTTGAGCATGCAATATGCACAATCTAATATCACGTCAGAGAATAATTTTAATCAAATGAACAAAAAATATCAAAGAAGCTCCAAAGTCCAAAGTAGAAAGAGAAATAATACAGTAGTTGATCATCATCTACAAAATACAACTGGGTGTTCACTATGAATCATTTTTTACAATGAAAGCACATAGGATCTATAACTCTACAATATTCAGACTGAAGGTGAAACACACATACCTTTGAACTGAAATGAAACATATGCTCCCACCCTAAAGAACCCTTAAAAATTAAAGGTGCAAAATTTTAAGTTGCAACGGGACAGTGCAAAATTAAGTAACAATTACAATTGAGACACGCCTAAAAGAATTCCTTCCCCACTTCCCTTTTTCATATTCTCGCCATCCAAACCCCGCTAACCTCCACCTAAGATGGATACTTCACATTTTACAACTCTCTCTTGCACATGGAGACAATCATGGGATCATCGGCCAGACTCGTGCCACTTTGGCAAAAGCAAGCTAGTCCAATTTAATACAACTTGGCTGGATATTATTGGAAAATTGTGGCAAACACCAGCTTATAGATGACAGATTAATAAAATAATAATTACACAAATCTGAAGTTAGCCTAAGATCCACATCAACAAGCTCTATTGGGTGAAAGCTGTAGATTGTATTGAACAACTTTGAATATACAGCAGAGAGAGAAAGAGAGAGAGAAGGGGTACCTTAGAAACCCCAACTCCACTGGCTCCAGTCCCTTTGCCTCTTCGCACAAAGGAAAGAGAGATACCAAATATCAACGAAGTGGACTTATCCTTCATTGCATCGTTCTGGTAAGCTTACACTTGGAAATGAAGATGGTAGCTGTATAATTCAAACTACATAATTTCAAGAGCTCAGCCGACCTCTGCTTTAGTTCAGGACTACAACCACTCTGTATTACCAGAAGCAGCTTTGCTGCCAAACCTGCCTCCACAGCAAGTGCAGCACATTCTTCTGGTGCTAGCTTGCAAACTGCCCACAATATTGATAGCGCAAGCTGATTACAACTCTCTGAAACTTTCATCAATAACCTCACCACATTTGGTATTGTAAAAGCACAATCCTTCAAAGCGTTGCTTCCCCCTGGGATTGTCGAAAGAACCTCAAGAACATGAAGTGCTAACTCCAGACAGTCATTATTCAAGCTCGGTAATAGCTCCACTAGTTGAGGAATAGCCCCAATGGTCACAATTGAGTTCCTAAGGGATTCATGTGAACAGAGAGTCTTTAGCAAACCAAGTCCCGCCAGTACCCCATTAGGTTGTCGCTTATCTTTCACCAACCTCAACAAACCAACCAAAAGACTCAAGCTTGACACATTCTCAGACTCGAAATCCTTCCCTACCATTAACATTTGAATCAATCTCGTACAATTAATCTTGGTTTCACTCGAACCCTCATTAAGCATATCCACAATTACAGAAATCTTGGCGGGTTGCATCAAATTTGCTTTAGATGAGAAATAAAGATCCAAATTCACAAGAATCCCAATTGCCTCAGACCCAACAGCATGACTGGTGAAAGGACCCAATAAGTTGGAAACCAATGCAACTCCGCTATTATCTAATACTGTCTTCTTCGCTGTAGCATGTGCAGTGACAACCTGCCTAAGCTCTTTTAGAGCTTGAACTCTAGATTGACCCTTTACCTTCTTGAGAGTTTCCAATAGCTCAATAGCCCTCCCTTGCACATCCTCTGATCTCTTCTTCATAGATAAATATTTCTGCGAGAACCAGCTATAAATCAGCTGCTGCAGAGTCCTATTAGGCGTTACCGTATCATCCCAAAGCTCCTGCATTGTAGTTGGGCAAGTATAATGCCCAAAAGAGAACCATTTGAGAATGTTGGATCTCTCATAAGTCTGGCCCGTGCAGAGAGTCACTGGGTCTTGCATTGGGTCCAATGAGATTGGACATATGAACACTGACGGCACTTCCATGGACTTAAGCTCTTCAATCATCTTCTTCAGATCCAATTTCTCGGCTCCTGCAGTGGAAATCAACTCACCACCAGTGCCTAAAATGCCGTCTTTGACGGCGGTTTCCAGATCTAGAACTTGCCCACCGCTACCCACATCTAGCTTCATGCTTCCTTCTCTTCTATGGCTATCGGGTTGATACATGGGCATTTCGGAATACCCTTATGGAAAAGACGACTTACTACTTACTAAACAACAAAAGGAGATAAACTAAATCCAACAAATTAGATGAAGATGCAATCTTCTTATCTAATACACGAGTTTCCCCTTTCTCACTCCTATTCCCCCAGCAATTTCTTATACAATCTCGCAAAAAGAAGGGGCGGAATCATCAATCCCGTATCAGGTAAAAAAGCAAACCAAAGAAAGAAAGAAGAACGAACAAAAGCGAAACAGAAGAATAATAATAATTATGATAATTGCCCATAACTGAGCAGTACCTCTTGAGCTAAAATGTACCGAATAATGCACAATATAGAAGAAATTACGAAAAGGGAAATTAGAAGAAAGATATGAAAGAATGGGCAAACCGGAACACCATACCTAGTAGAGATATAAAGAGGAAAAAAGAAAAAGAAAAGCTATCATCTTTCTCTCCCTCTCTGCAGAGTCTTCTTCTCTAAGGCCTTGTTTGGGAACTTTTCCCTTAGGGGGGCCTGCTCAGCATGTTTAGCAAATTTCTCTTGGAAAAAGGAAAATATGAAAGAAAAATGAATTTTATTTTTTCTATTTATTTTTTATTATATTTTAGAATGAAATAATCTAAATAAAATAAAAAGATGGATAAAAAAAATAAAATTTATTTTTCTGGTTTGGATGATTTTATTGTGAAAAAAATTTATATTATTATATATTTACTATTTTACTGGTTATTTTATAAAATAATAAATATTTTACTATAATTAACAATAATAAAAAAATAATTTTATTAATAATAATAATTTTTTTCCAATCTCTCATATTTTATCTCTAAAATTAGAGAAAATAAATAGTAAAAAATAAATATTATTTTATCTTTACTTCTTTTTTTTTCCAAATATAATAAAATGAAAATACCTTCCTATTTTTCTCATTATTTTTCTTTTTCTCATATTTTTTTATTCAAATAATTAAAAATAAAAATTATTTTCCTTCTCTATTTTATTTTTTTCTCTCTAAATAGAATAAAATAAAAATATTTCATCATCTTACCCTTTTTTTTCCTATATTTTATCTCTTCCCAAACATTCACTAAACGCCACTGCACTTTCATTTGGGGCAGGTAATGAGAGCCCCGAAAGAATAATTTCTTTTGAAAAAATTTGGACTAGTGGGTCACTGCTATTTTTGAATACAGTCCATTGCAGCAGAATTACTGTTCTTTCATCAGCGGAGAGTTCCATTTGCTGCAAAATTACGTTATTGCCGTTGTTAGATTGGCCCCATTTAGCCGTTCTGCTTTCTTGTAGCCCTAACTGACAGGGGTAAGACTGGAATGTTGAATTTGACCAGATGAAACTGATGATTGTAGAATTACGATTTGAGTTAGTGCTACGACAAACCGGGGCCCATCTTATGAGTATTAAATTTTATTTTTTAGAAAAAAAAAACAAGGAAATGACTAATGAGCTTGAAGTATTTAATCGGCAGCCACCGGCTATAGCCCGTTACTCAACCTTTGGCAATTGTGTATCACACGTGCAGTCACAACTTTTTTTTTTTGGTAATTGTCATTTTGTTATCCGTGTATGGCCTGTAGGCCTTTTGTTTTGTTGAGAGAGTATGAAAGGGGGTGTTCTTACTAAATGCATGATGGACACTAATCACTCCGTAATTATATTTAAAATGTTTGTTTAGCCAACTAATAAGTTTTAATTTAGGCTCCAACTTGTCCGACAGTGCTAGTTGCACTATTTAATTTAGCAACCTTAACATTTGCACACTTGCATGTAAATTGTGTTACCATTGCACCCTTCTGATACCAGCTAGCAAGAGAGTGACACTCACAATTATATAGCTCATGACAATGTTACGAATTAGTGTCAGCCTCAATTTGTGGATCCTCATGTCTACATTGGTAATATTTTTTTACTAGTTGTAAAACGGTAACTTTTTTAATAATATTCCTAACAAGGAAAAAAAAAAAGAAATAAAAGTAACTTCGTCTTCTTCCTTTCTTCTCTCTTATTCTTCATCTCTCTGGTTCTGTTTCAAATTTTTTTTTCTATTTGCTCCTACATCTCTTGCTCATATTGACGATGTAGGCTGATTTTTCGTTTTGGAAAAGGAAGATGTCATAGGAAGACAGTATTTCCGGAGGCAGGAAAAAAATTGATATCCCGTGTTGCAATTGTCGTAGTGGTGAAAATTTCGCAAAATGAGAATTTTGTGGACAAATGCCAATCCTTGAAGAAGGTTTTTTAGTTGCAAGCGATATGGGGATACATGCATTTTTTTTTTTTTTGTAATTAGGGTTTAAGTTGTCAAATTTAGGGTTTAATTTTTTATTTATGAATTTGGTTATCTTCTTGCAGATTAGGGGTCAAGTTTAATGTGGGTTTTTTCACTGCCTTGATCCCCTGTGGTTGATAGAGGTAGAATCGTGAATTTGGGATTGTTGAAGAGCAAAAGAAGGTTTTTGAGGAAGAAGGTGCAAGGAGCGTAACTGGAGCATAATTTTTATTTATTTTCTTAGCTTTTGTATTAGGATTTTTTGTTGGAATATTGGTTCAGTGAAATGTAAATGTGCTCTTATGGAACTGAATGTAATGAAATTATGGAATTGGTACGATTTTTGCCGTATGTGTTATAAAAAGAATAAATTCATTCTTTGTTTTCTGTTTTGAAGTGTCTGTGTTGGGATATTGCTGGAAACTGAGACCTGGCTAAAGCCAAATGAGCTAAAAACCAAAACTCCATCATCTCATGTGCAAACTCCAACAATCACCATTGAATCAACAAACATATATGTGTGTGTGTGTGTGTGTGTGTGTGTCTAGGTTCGGCCAAACAAACATCAATGTTGCATATTTACTTTGTTCTTTCAATTTCCTCCCATTTTTTCTTTTCTTTTTATTGTTTTTATCTTGTTAAATTTTCTAAATCCCTATTATTCATTATTTATCATCCAAGTATTCTAGCATACTCTTATGTGATATACTAATTAAAAAATGAAATCTTATTCCTACATTATTGTTTTTGAATTTCAACATATTTTTTTTATATTTATATAATAAGAACTAAAATTTTATTTTCATGTTTAATTTTGTTGAATATATTTTTGAAATATCAAATATTTTATTTAAAAAAATACATACAAAATTTATAAAGATTAACAAATTTGAGATATTGATAATCTTTGTACGTAAATCTCAAATATTTAGCTATCAAACTCAAATTTGAAATATAAATCCCATTCATATTCCAAAATTTAAAATACCAAACATGTTTGAACTTATTCACTAACAAAAAATAAATAAAAACTAAATTATATTTCAACGAAGATATTTACACACTCACATGCTTCGGCGTAACTTAATCTTATGCCCACACTTACATATTAGTTCTCAAATTCAAACCTCTTATAACAGAGGAATAATATTTATTTAGCTTTTAAGTGTCTGAATTCATTATCTTATATGAATAGATAATTCTTTTAACAATACATGAATAATTGAATATGTAGATTGAAAACTATGAGTATATAAAAAAAATGGATAACTAATAAATTCGTGCAAAATTATGATGTCCTTAAATAATATAAATTGCCAAAAAATATGGTTATTACAATTAATATTATTTAATTTTTAAATTATGTAACTGTTTATTTATATTTTCACTTCAATATAAGCATTGAATATAGAAAATTATATTGAATAATTTGTATGACTTACAAAAATCTTGCGTACATTTATATATTTATATTTTTTTTCTTCTGAAAACTACATTTACATATTTATAATTAGTACAGTTAAAATGATAAATTTTATGATATACTCAAATTAGATAATTTAATTTAATAAGATTTGATTTGATGCTTATACTTATTGTTTCTTAAAACTGAATCTGCTAGTCTGATCGAATAAGTTTGGTCCGATCCATTTTAGTAAAAATAAAAAACTGTTTAAGTAATATTGAAATTTATTAACAATTTTTAGTGTTTTTAAAAGGCTTAAATTATAACAAAATTATTATTATATAATATAAATAATAAATTTTTTATTTAACATTTGAAGATAAATGATTTTTATTAATATATATATATATTTTACTTTTTCAATATAATTTCTTATAAGTGATTTATAGTTATTAAGAAAATGGATTAAATTCGGTCAAACCAATTAAACCAGAACTCAAATTCTAATCCGGTTCAGTGCACTATTCGATATAAAAACATTGCTAAAAGGGTGGTCAGAAGTAGGTTAATAAAAGAAAAGAAAAGAAAAGCTAGCTCCGTGTGAGGGAAGATTGGAGGGTGAAAAAGCAAGCAAAGGTGCACGAAATCAGTCAAAAGGCAAAAACTAATGCGTACGCATTCGCAAGACCCAAAAAAACTGGTCAAAAACATGAGCTGGCACTTTACGAAAGGCACGCTTTCCTTGGGCCCCACCCCACGGGGCTTCCAGTTTTCCTCCTTCTTATTTATTCCCTTTTTTTTATTTTTTTAAAATACAAAAAATTGCCTGTTATTTTTGAATCATGGAATCTTTTCAAACCCATCAATTGCTTACTGTAGTATTCTATAATGAGGACTCATCAAAATATTAAATTAATTTTCAAGTAATGGCAAACGTCCCGATATCCAGACTTTCTGTAAACAAAAAAAAAAGATTAAATTAATTTTATTAAAAAAGCTAATAATGATAATAATAATTAATAGCAAAATCATTTCTTCCCAAATGAATTCTTTTTATAATAATTTGAAATTTAGGAAATATTCATTCAATTGATTAATATATTGTTCACTCCTTGGATCCATACCACTCGATACTATTAAATACCCAATTCATCATAATGTGATATTATCCAAATTATATTCATTAATAGATTTATAAATCAATTGAATCATAATATATCGTATATGACGATTTGTAATTAAATTGGTAAATTAATTTATGGAATGGTTATAGGAGAGAAAGATCATAATATGATTCAGTAGCTGTTATATCTTCTCTCTTTTACAGGATGGATGGGGAAGCAAGTTTGATTTCCATATTAATATTTCTAGTTAAAAATTTAAAATTTAAATTAATAGATTTATGCAGACAATAATCAAATATTGAGGAAAATAAATTAAATTTAGTAAATTTAATTATAATCAAGAATTACTGAATTTTTTAGTATATGGCATGAAGAAAATGAGCATAAGAATCAACATATCTCAATATAATTCATATTGCAATGCTAAAATACAAATAAGTAGCGACATTTCACAATTTCAAGCATGATATTTGGGAAGAAGATAACCTTTGACTTCAAAAACTGCAATTTCAAGTTACACCAAAAAGCCTTGTTGCCCAAAAATTGCTCTTTGCTTGAAAAAGGATTCCATCGAGTCGTGTTGATTACTACACATCCATTGCCACCAAATATTTCTCTTTGCTTAAAACACAAATAAGCATTTATTGGTTTTTATTTGAAGTCTTTCTAAAGTTTCACCCTAAAGTAAAAGCGAAAAATTAATCCCCAGTCAATTATTTAATAGAAATAAAATTACACGTTAAACCTAATAATAATATATCTGAAAATGAAACGAGACTATAAATGTCATTTTTTTTTAATTAGTTAATTAGAGATTTTGAGTTTATCCCCTTAATAAATCCCCTTAGTTAATTAGGAGAAGTATGTAATTTTTTTATTTATTGTTAAAATTTTAATAAGCACGTGCATTGAAATTTAAGAAAGATGTATTGAGTTTTAGGAGCACAGATTCATCACGTGAATATATATATATATATATATATTGGTGAATATATTTTTAATTAGTAAACAAACTGCAATTAGGGAAAGTGGGGTTCCGTGCCGTTGCTTGTGGGATTAACCATTGGCTGTAAACGTAATTAATTATTAATTATTTAACAATCTACTTTTTGACCATTTGACTCAGTTTTTGCGCCCTCGGGCTTAGAGATAACCCAAAAGGATAATCCTTTTGCATTTTTCCTCTAATAATTTTTCTCTTTAATTTATCTCCAAAATCACTAATCCAATAACCGGATGCTATCTAAAGTTAACCACTGCACGTGCATGCACGGTTCCCAAGATTCAATCACGGGCTGAAGCCTGTAGCCGGTCACTCCCCGGTAAAGCCCCCCCTTTTCTTTTTCCCTTTCTCTCTTAAATTTCATTCAGTAGGGCCCGCTCTATCGCATAATGCCCTGTTTAATGGGGCAATTTTTTTCTATTCCGGTTTTAACCCCTCTCTGTTGGGCCTCCACTTCACCACATGCCTGCATGGGTCCCGACCAGAAAGGCAATTTCGTGATTTCAAACAAATAAAAGCCTCACTGAAAATAAATTTGCCACGAAAATATTTTTCCAGACAAATTTAAAACTTAAAAGCCAAAATTTCAAAAAGAAATTCTTTCGAGGAAAAAGAGGATAATTGAAATTTTAAATTTTTATTTTTTTGCTGCTTCTTTTCTCTTCTATAACTGTGTAGGTATGGTAATGCGTTAAGCCATTTTAACATGTCCTCTCTCACTTTCCCTTTTCGTAATATCCTTCTTCTGTACATGGTTTGGTGAATTTAGGTTGAAGAGGCACTGTTGTTGTACCTGTGATATTATTATACTTTTTTGTTGCTTTTGAATGTTATTTTTCCTTTTGATGATTCAACTCTTTCTTTTTTTTTGAGCTTGAAGAGGAAGTTGTGTGTGTGTGTGAGAGCGGAGAGAGAGAGCTTTGGTAATAGAGAAGAAGATTACATCTTGATTGTGTGTTTGATGATAGTGATGATGAGGACGGAGAAGAATGTTGCTCTTTTGACCAGTGAAAGACACGGGATAAAGAACCAAAGTAAAGCACACAATGTAGAAAAGGTGTCCCCTTTGATAGTCATTGTTCCTTGTGTTTGTCAATGAAATATAGAGCCCTTATGCCTTTTTTTTTAAATTTCTTTTCCTTTCCCACACGTTTCTTGTCCCGTGGATGTGATGGGTCTTATTATTCTCTGTTTTCTCTTTTGAATTCTCGGTCTCTTTCTTGGATTAGATTTATCTCTTCTTCTTCTTCTTCTTCTTCTTCTTCTTCTGTATAAGTTTATTCCTAATTAAAGTGTATTAAAAAATGCCCATGTATATGCCAAACCACCATAGAAGAGAAGGCAGCATGAAGCTAGATGTGGGTATTGGTGGCCAAGTCCTAGATCTGGAAACCGCCGTTAAAGATGCCATT
Organism: Triadica sebifera; assembly: GCA_023653625.1. Taxonomy (NCBI): domain Eukaryota; kingdom Viridiplantae; phylum Streptophyta; class Magnoliopsida; order Malpighiales; family Euphorbiaceae; genus Triadica; species Triadica sebifera. The sequence continues at coordinate 30,304,154 of CM042899.1, forward strand.
TTGGGTGGTACTGGTGGTGAGTTGATACCCACTGCAGGAGCCGAGAAATTGGATCTGAAGAAGATGATTGGAGATCTTGAATCAATTGAAGTGCCGTCCGTTTTCATATGTCCAATCTCGTTGGACCCAATGCAAGACCCAGTGACTCTCTGCACTGGCCAGACTTATGAGAGATCCAACATCTTTAAATGGTTCTCCCTTGGCCACTATACTTGCCCAACTACAATGCAGGAGCTATGGGATGATACCGTAACGCCAAATAACACTTTGCAGCAGCTGATTTACAGCTGGTTCTCTCAGAAGTATTTGACCATGAAGAAGAGATCAGAGGACGTGCAAGGAAGGGCTATTGAGCTTTTGGAGGCTCTAAAGAAGGTTAAGGGTCAAGCTAGAGTTCAAGCTTTAAAAGAACTTAGGCAGCTCGTCACTGCTCATGCTACTGCAAAGAAGGCAATGCTTGATAATGGTGGAGTTGCCTTGCTTTCTTCCTTATTGAGTTCCTTCACTACCCATGCCGTTGGGTCCGAAGCAATTGGGATTCTTGTGAATTTGGATCTTGATTTCATATCCAAGGAGAATTTGATGGAACCTGCCAAGATTTCTTTAATGGTGGATATACTTAATGAGGGTTCAATCGAGACTAAGATTAATTGTACCAGATTGATTGAGATGCTGATGGAAAGGAAGGACTTTGAATCTGAAAACGTGTCAAGCTTGAGACTTTTGGTTGGATTGTTGAGGTTAGTCAAAGATAAAAGACACCCAAATGGGGCATTGGCTGGACTAAATTTGTTAAGAAGTCTTTGTTTACATCAATCTATTAGACATTCAGTCGTTAGCATTGGGGGAATTCCTCAGCTGGTGGAGCTATTGCCCATTTTGAATAACGAGTGTATGGAGTTAACGCTTTATATTCTACAAGTTCTTTCGATCAATACAGAAGGAAAATTAGCTTTGAAAGATTGTGCTAACACGATACCCAATCTGGTGAAGTTATTGATGAAAGTATCAGAAAATTGTTCTCAGCTCGCATTATCAATTTTGTGGGCAGTTTGTGAGATATCACCACAAGAATGTGCTGCTCTTGCTGTGGAAGCAGGTTTAGCAGCGAAGCTTCTTCTCGTTATACAGAGTGGTTGTAATCCTGAGCTGAAGCAGAGGTCAGTGTTGTGGAAATCGGGTTAGTTTCCACCAAAATGAATAATTGTGCCAAAAATTAAGACAAAGAAAAATTCCCAGGTAGTTGGTGGAGTCACAAATGGTCTCCCTTAAAAACCAACTTCCTTAGACTCTTGAGTCTTGGTGACAGAATTTTTCTAAGATAATTTAAAGCACAATATATCACAAAGTAAAAGACCCGACAATAGCTATTAAATAGAAATAAAAGGAACACCAGAATTTAACGAGGTTCGGCCAATTATGCCTACGTCCTCGGACACTACTAAAATAATATTTCACTATTTCAAAGAAATATTACAAAGTGAAATATTACAAGAGAGAGAGGAAAAATACAACCAATCTTAGAAGTAGAGAGATTGGTGGTTTTTGGGATGAATTGTTAAGAGAGGGATTAAGCCCTTTTATAGGCTAATGCTATGGTGGAAAATTGAAATCTTTCCGATGTGGGATTGTCACATTTCAACAAATCTCCACCTTGACAATCTCACAATTCCAAACAAACATCCTCTAAACTCTTATATTACAAATTTCAGTAATGTCTCCAAATGCGCTTCAAAGCGCCCAATTTCAAATTCTAATAACATTTATCAAGTCCAAACAATGTTGGAACTTGACACCTGTCACAACTTTTGTTGTCATATCTGCGGGATTTTCAGCAGTCAAAATCTTCTGAAGAAGTATCCCACCATCTTCAAGAATTTCCCGTACAAAATGATATCGAACATCGATATGCTTCGTCCTTGTATGATAAACTTGATTCTTTGCTAAACAAATAGCACTTTGACTGTCACAATGCACTTTGACATGCTTCTGACCAATTCCCAAGTCATTCAATAACCCCTGAAGCCAAATTGCCTCCTTAACAGCTTCTGAAACTGCCATGTACTCTGCCTCTGTTGTAGACAAAGCAACTGTTGACTGTAAGGTGGACTTCCAACTAACCGGTGCCTTTGCAAGTGTGAACACATAACCGGTAGTAGATCGACGTTTGTCTAAATCACCTGCATAGTCGGAATCACAATATCCAACTATATACTGACCACTTTTCTCATCCCGCTCAAACATTATACCAACATCTACAGTATTCTGAATATACCGTAGAATCCATTTCACAGCTTGCCAATGTCCTTTGCCAGGATCATGCATGTACCTGCTCACAACTCCAACTGCTTGTGAAATGTCAGGCCTCGTACACACCATTGCATACATCAAGCTACCAACAGCATTTGCATATGGAACCTTTGACATATATTCTCGTTCTTCATCACTTTTCGGAGATAAAGATGCACTGAGCTTAAAATGAGGAGCAAGTGGAGTACTAACTGGTTTTGTATTCTCATTTATCCCAAAACGCTTTAGTACTTTTCTCAAATATTGTTTCTGAGTCAAACAAAGTCTCCCCAATTTTCTGTCTCTGCATATCTCCATACCGAGAATCTTCTTAGCTTCCCCTAAATCCTTCATTTCAAATTCCTGATTTAGTTGAGCTTTTAACTTCTGAATCTCTCTTTCATCTTTTGAAGCTATCAGCATATCATCAACATAAAGGAGGAGATAGATAAAGGAACCATCCCGTAGCTTGCGTAAATATACACAATGATCATATTTGCTTCTTGTGTATTTCTGCCTTATCATAAACTTGTCAAATCGTTTGTACCACTGTCTTGGAGATTGCTTCAATCCATACAACGATTTGCTCAACTTGCACGCCAAATTTTCTTTTCCAGCAACTTTAAATCCTTCTGGCTGAGTCATGTAGATTTCTTCTTCTAAGTCTCCATGTAAAAATGCAGTTTTTACATCGAGCTGAACTAGTTCCAGATCAAATTGTGCTACCAAAGCCAGCAGTATTCTTATGGAGGAATGTTTTACAACTGGAGAAAATACTTCATTATAATCAATTCCCTCCTTCTGAGCGTAGCCTTTAGCTACCAATCTTGCCTTGTAGCGGATATCATTCTTATCAGGAAATCCGTCTTTCTTTGCATAAACCCATTTACAGCCAATCGCTTTCTTTCCCTTTGGCAGACTTGCTAGCTTCCATGTCTGATTCTTTTCAAGGGACTGCATCTCTTCTTCCATAGCCTTTCTCCACTTTTCTTCTTCTGAGCTTTGAATAGCTTCACAATAAGTGGAAGGAATCTCATCATCTACTGAAGATGTATAATTAGTCATATCTTCAAGTCGAGCAGGTTTCTTAATCTTCCTTTTCGGCTTTCGTAGTGCAATTGGCTCAAGTTGCTGAGGAGGTTCTTGTGCTGAAACCTCTGCTTCCTCATCTGATCCATTTTCTACCATTATCTCCTCTTCTTCCGTAGGAGTAATTTTATCAGACTCTACAATTGCTGGATCAACAATTCTTCTTCTATCAAACTCCACCTGTTTGGGAGTTTCCTCCACCTGCTGTGGAGAACCATCCGTCTGCTCCTTTGTTACCTTTAACATGGTAGACTCATCAAAGGTAACATCTCTACTAAAGATTATTTTCTTCGTCTCTGGGCACCATAGTCGATATCCTTTGATACCAGAGGATATCCCCATAAAGATAGCTTTCTTTGCCCTTGGATCTAACTTTGATTCCTTAACATGATAGTATGCAGTGGAACCAAACACATGTAAGGAATTATAATCTGTAGCAGGTTTTCCATACCACACCTCCAAAGGTGTTTTGCCATTGATAGCAGTTGATGGCAAACGATTAATGAGATGACATGCGTATGTTACAGCCTCAGCCCAAAACTGTCTGCCTAATCCAACATTAGACAACATACACCGAACTTTCTCCAGTAGAGTTCGGTTCATGCGTTCAGCCACCCCATTCTGTTGTGGTGTATTTCTGACAGTGAAATGTCGAACAATTCCTTCATTTCTGCAAACTTTCATGAAGGGATCACTTGTGTATTCTCCGCCATTGTCTGTTCGAAGACACTTGATCTTTCTGCCCGTCTGAGTTTCTACCATCTTCTTCCAGATGAGAAAAACTTCCAACACTTCATCCTTTGTCTTCATTGTATACACCCATACTCTTCTTGAACAATCATCAACAAAGGTAACATAGTAGTGTTTACCTCCCATTGAAGCAGTTTTGGAAGGACCCCATACATCTGAGTGAACATAATCCAGAATACCCTTGGTATCATGGATTGCAGTGCCAAACTTCACTCTCGTCTGCTTCCCTTTGATGCAATGCTCACAGAAGTCTAATTTGCAGGTTCGCACTCCTTGCAATAATCCTTGATTCGCCAGAAGTTTCAAGGATTTTTCGCCTGCATGCCCCAAGCGCATATGCCACAATCTGGTTATTTCTAGCTCATGGTCATCACTAGAAACTGCTGCTGTTGTTCCAACAACTGTATTGCCTTCATAGTAATACAAGTTGTTGCTCCTTTGAACTCCTTTCATCACCACAAGTGCTCCAGATATAACCTTCATTACTTCATTTTTAATGATTATAGTGAAACCCTTTCTCCCAAGGATTCCCATAGAAATGAGGTTTTTCGTCAGACTGGGCACATATCTTACGTCTGTCAGAGTTCTGATTGATCCATCACGATTCCTCAATTGGATTGAACCAATTCCAGTTGTTTTGCAAGGACTGTCATTTGCTGTATAGACAACTCCACCTTCAATTTCTTTAAAATCGAAAAACCATTCCCGATTGGGACACATATGGTGCCTACAGCCTGAATCCAGGATCCAAGCAGTCGAACTGCTTATTGATGGCATCAATGCTAATGAAAAATCTGAATCATCACATTCAACTACATTTGAATCTGCAACAGACTTGCCTTTGCCAGATTTGCTTCTCAACTTAGGACAATCTTTCTTCCAGTGCCCCTTTTCTCGACAAAAGGCACATTCATCTTTGCCCACTCTGGACTTTGATCTGTCTTTCTTTCCTCTGTTCTTATTTTTCGAACGGCCTCTTACTATCAAAGCTTCAGCTGCTCCACTGGTGCTATCCTTCTTGTCTTTTCTCCTCAATTCATAACTGTATAGTGCAGCACATACTTCACTAAGAGACACCTCAGCTTTCCCATGGAGTAGAGTAGTTTCTAGAAACTCAAACTCCTCAGGAAGGGATCCCAACAGCATTAGGGCCAAATCTTCATCTTCAAATGTCACATCCAAGTTCATCAGATCTGCTACAAGTTGATTGAAATTGGTGATGTGATCATTCATCGTGGTACCAGAAACATATGTGAATCTGAACAGTCTTTTCTTCATATGAAGCTTATTTTGACTGCTCTTTTTCAAGAATTTTTCCTCCAATGCCTTCCACAATTTACTTGCAGAAGTTTCTTTACAAAAGGCATACTTCTGCTCTCTGAACAGGCACGATCGAATTGTACCACATGCCAAACGATTGATTGTCTTCCATTCCTTCTCATCTGCACCTTCTGGCTTTTCTCCCTCAATGGCAATGTCTAAGCCTTGCTGAAATAAGGCGTCTAGAACTTCACCTTGCCACATGCCGAAATGGCCTGTACCATCAAAAATCTCCACTGCAATTCTCGTATTTGCCACAGCAGTTCTCGCCAAAATTGATGAAGTAGAAGCTGTTGTGTCCATTGTGGATTTTTGTCCGTCTCTTGCCATTTCCTTTTTAAGACTATTTAATAGCTTTCAAATGCGGAATACCCAAGAATCCAAGGAAACCTTTCTGATGTGGAAGATCAGCTTACGCCGCAACCACAGAGCATATAACTCAGTAACCTTGGCTCTGATACCAATTGTTGTGGAAATCGGGTTAGTTTCCACCAAAATGAATAATTGTGCCAAAAATTAAGACAAAGAAAAATTCCCAGGTAGTTGGTGGAGTCACAAATGGTCTCCCTTAAAAACCAACTTCCTTAGACTCTTGAGTCTTGGTGACAGAATTTTTCTAAGATAATTTAAAGCACAATATATCACAAAGTAAAAGACCCGACAATAGCTATTAAATAGAAATAAAAGGAACACCAGAATTTAACGAGGTTCGGCCAATTATGCCTACGTCCTCGGACACTACTAAAATAATATTTCACTATTTCAAAGAAATATTACAAAGTGAAATATTACAAGAGAGAGAGGAAAAATACAACCAATCTTAGAAGTAGAGAGATTGGTGGTTTTTGGGATGAATTGTTAAGAGAGGGATTAAGCCCTTTTATAGGCTAATGCTATGGTGGAAAATTGAAATCTTTCCGATGTGGGATTGTCACATTTCAACAGTCAGCTGAGCTATTAAAATTATGTAGTCTAAATTACACGGCTACTATCTTCATTTCCAAGTGTAAGCTTACAAAAACAATACAATGAAGAAAATTCCAATTTGCTGGTATATACCATCTCTTTTACACTAATCCCAGCAGGCAAAAGGACAGGAGGTTGCGATACAGGATGAGGTGGAGCAAAATTCGGGTTTCTGAGGTTGCCCTTCTCTGTCTATTGTGAATATCATACTCCTTTTTTGATACATTCTGTTGGTTTCACTCTGTAGAAAGCTTCATGATTCTGATCTTTGGCAAACTGCATATATTGTAGTTATTATTTATTATTTCACTCTCTATAAGTCAGGTCGTTATTTGATTTCGTCTGCTCTTGTTTGCCACAATGTTATCAGTCTGGTCTTGTTTCTGTTTGCAAAGACAGAGCGCTGTAAATTATTTTCCATCCAGCCAGGGGTTGGATGATGAGAATATAGTAGAAGAGATGTGGAGAGATGATTCTCATAGACATGTTTCTCAATTGTATTTGCAATCTCAAAATTCCATACTTGTTAAGAATTTGTGAGAAACGAGTACATATTTCATTTTCAGTTCAAATTCGTGCGAGGCATAATTCTGTAGTTTGTACACAACGATCTGTTGGAATTCTTGGCATTCTTTAAAAACATTGGGCATGTAAGGAGAAGATCGCTAGGGTACTCTGCCTAAATAGAATGCTGCATTTTTTTTAAGAACTTAAATGGTCTCCTTTTTTAATTTATAAAAAATAAACGCTGCGTTGCCTTCTCTTGTCTACAAAATTCTCCTAAGCCAAATATACAAAATCCTTCAAATTTGGGCTGCTACTCAGAATTTTCATATAGGCGAAATCTTGTTTTTAACTACAACCATTTTCATATCGTGAAGGAGGTGAGCTTTCAAGATTTCAAATCTTGTGATGCAACTTTTCCTATTGCTCTTTATACTAAAGGATATGATGCAGGCGCTCTTGAAAGAGAAGACCGCTATTATTCCATCTGTGGGTAACTGGCGACTATCAATCAGACCAGAATGTTTATATCTTCGTAACACCGTCTTCTCCTTCTGTTTCTTCTCCTGGTTATTTACCAACAGCATCGGCAGATGTCACTCTCCAGACTTTTGTTTCATTATCTCCTTCTGATTCTTCTCTTTGATACTCGCCAACAACGTCGTCGGATGTCTTTCCCCGGACATTTGTTTCATTATTTCGCTCTTTTTCAAAATTTTATTTGGCTCTTATAATTTTTCCTTGGATTTTTATTTGAAGTTTTGCTTATTCAATATTCCTTAGCTTTTTCTATTCTTTTTTATTTCATAAACTATATTTATGTCAGGCCCTTTTTATTAATCTTTTATTTTTTTGAATTTACTATTTTTTCCGTTTCATTCTAAATATTATTTAAAGTAGTATCACAAAAATTAAAAATATTATTTAATAGACATAATTATAAATATAAAATAACTATAATATCCTATTTTAGAAAAACTAAAATTATTCAAATAAAATTCATCGATAAAGGTAAAAAGAAATAGTTTATTTTTCATCGGTAATCTAAAAATATTATTTAGAATGAAATAAATTATATTTTCTTAAACCACATTTAGAGTATAAGGGATGAAGTATATGATATGTCAATAATACATCTAATGTTTTTTCCATTGGAAGACTATAACTGAGAGACTAAAGAACCAGCCGCTACCCCAAAAAACTAACCCTTTAAAAACACCAATCAACTTAACCTAAAGAATTATTACTTGGGGAGCATTTGGATCAGTATGCATTCGAAATCGTGATTGACATAACCGAAAAAATTGGATTTATCCTTCACAAATGCATTCACACGGCTAAATAGAGGAACAAAACAAATGAGTATGCAAAAGAAAAGGTCCAACACCAAATTTGCAAGGAGATTGGAGATCCCCACGATTTCCATATCAGTTGGAATATCAACTCTTTTTACATGGGTAACATTATTCTATTTCATTTCACATTACACACCTATATAATGGTGGGACTTAACTCGAGTACACCTCAAATAAAAACCCCTTTTATGTATCAAAGTCTCTTTTGTTATTTGTACCAGAAGGAAAAAAAAAAGTCTACGTCCTTACCCACTCCTGATTATACATGGACTGCAATCCTCAGGGGCCAGTAGCTGCTCAAGAACAAGTTAACTAGTCTTGCCCAAATGCTTTTGGAGTAGACAGAATCAATAAGTTCCTTATTGTCTTCTGATTAGAGATGGGTTAACTGGGAACACCCATAGTGTATTCCCAAAGCAAAAGTAAGCATTACCTCCAGACGTCCATAAGGAGTAAAAGAGCAACAGAGAGCTTAACTATAAGATCCTATTTCACTTTAGAAATCAGATGTAAAGGAGAACGATTACTGGTTTTGCTCCGTTTACTGTGCTCGCGCTCTCTTTTGGATCCTTTCAAATCCTGCAAGAATGGGGAACCAACCTTGCATAGGGGCCTTCTCCATCTAAGTCATATTGTGAAAAATGTTTGGAGCTCCAAAAAGTGTTTCGCCATCCACTCAGCAAATTTCTGCTGGAAATTTCACTACCATTGCCCTATATACTCCGACATGCCTGTAAATAGAAACATTTATCAATCAACATTATTACATTAAGACCAGCTAAAAGGACGCCATCAAGACTTTGAGTACTGAATGATCTTGTGCACAGCAATATCCAATAAGAGGGAAACTGCTCAGAAAATAGTTACGAGATAATATTGGAAGCATCAACCCCTACACAAATATTGGCTTATTCCATTTTGTTGAATTCAAAATAAGCAATGATGATTTTATATATAATAAATAACACTCTACTTCATTAAACTATAACATCAAATTCTAAAATGGATTAGTTTTAATTTACCAACGGAATATATCAAATATGTCCAGCTGAGAGGTTATAAATAACAACCAAACAGGACAGAATCAGGATACTGTACCTGACGTTGGAATTAAGTTGGCATCAGAAGTTTCTGGACGATTTCCCTTGTGGTTGGCTGAGGCTAAACTCTTCTATTAACACTTGAAGTTGTCATGAAAACATCTGCTTTACCCCTCTTAATCACAAGTTCATAACCTGCTTCACCAGTAGCATAAAACCATTAATCACATACTATTTTCTCAACTAATTTTCACCATTAAAACATCTGATATTAATATTCAGCTACTTATAGTGGGTAAAGTCCAATTACTAACTGTATCTCGAAAGATGCACAGTTTATGTGCTCACTAGTACTCCACAATTTTTATGATATTATAAAGTTCTAAGAATCAAATCCAACAAATCTCTAGCAGTCTTACTAAAGATGGGTCCAGATAGAAAGTGTATATCAAAATACTTCAGTAGGTAATTACCAAAAAAAAAGAAAATATTCCAGAGCTGAAGTCAATGCAGCCATGATGGTAGATTCTACCAGAGCAATGAGAAAGTAACTCCATGAAGCACCTGTAATCCTATGTGATTGATTTTCTATTGAAGACTATTCATAAACCCTAAATGTGATGCGAGGAGATAAACACCTAGAGATGAAAGTTGGTGAATTCGAACAACCAATTTATTTAGAATAGCTAAATGGGACACAAGGGATAGAGGGGGAAGGAGCAAAGAGAATCATACTTAATAGCCTGTTCAAGTTTTCTTTTTTTTGTTTCTTTATTTCTTTTGTTTAAGAAACAGGAGATGATTACAGGCTTCCTACTGGACATTTTTTAAGAACTTGAATTACAACCCTGAAGAACCGATAGGCAATAGGGATACGGATAGGAAATTGAAGATCAATGGGACAGGGCAAAAGTAATATTCAAACACATAAAAGAACATGTTTTTAAGAATTCATTTCCCCATACTTTCACAATTTTTACAAACTAAACTCCAATTCAGACCAATACTTTTCACAACGCTCTGTCTTATAGTCCACAAGCAGTCCGATAGAACAACAAGGTGGCTAGGGATTATTAAACAATTACAGCAAAACTCAAACTTATAGACAATGAATGAATAATTAATAACACTAGAATAAAAGAAAATTATGAAACAGAATTTGTCAATGAAGCCAATAGAGTGCATATATACATAAGAAAGAGAAAGAGTGTACCTTATCAGCCCCATTCCATCCAATACCACAAGCTCCAGTTCCTTGGCCCCTTCCAAACAAGCACAGAGCAGATATGTGCATAAAAAAATTGCCATTTTCCTTCACTGTATCATTCTGGTAAGCTTACACTTGGAAATGAAGATAGTAGCCGTGTAATTTAGGCTGCATAATTTCAAGAGCTCGGATGATCTCTGCTTCAGCGTAGGATTACAATCACTCTGAAGTACAAGAAGAAGCTTCGCTGCCAAACCTGCATCCACAGCAATAGCAGCACATTCTTCTGGTGCAAGGTGACAAACTGACCATAATATCGATAAAACAAGCTGAGTACACCTCTCAGATACTTTCATCAATAACTTCACCATATTCGGTATGGTGTTAGCACAATTCTTTAAAGCCAATCTTCCGTCTGATATGGTAGAAAGAACCTCAAGAATACAAAGTGCTAACTCCAAACATTCACTATTCAAAATGGGCAACAGCTCCACTACTTGAGGAACTGCCCCAATACTCACAACTGAGTTCCTAACAGATTCACGGGAACAAAGAGTTTTTAACAAACCAAGTCCAGACAATGCGCCATTTGGATGCCTCTTATCTTTCACCAACCTCAATAACCCAACCAGAAGACTCAAGCTCGACACATTTTCAGAATCAAAATCCTTACCTTCCATCAACATTTCAATCAACCGGATACAATTCATCTTGGTCTCGATGGAACCCTCATTTAGGATATCCACTATTAAAGAAATTTTGGCAGGTTGCATCAAATTTTCCTTGGATGTGAAATCAAGATCCAAATTAACAAGAATCCCAATCGCCTCGGACCCAACGGCATGCGTAGTAAAAAGACCCAATAAGGATGAAACCAAAGCAACACCGCCATTATCTACCACTGCCTTCTTAACAGTAGCATGAGCAGTGACAAGCTGCCTAAGATCTTTTAAAGCTTGAACTCTAGCTTGACCCTTAACCTTCTTTAGAGTCTCCAGAAGCTCAATAGCCCTCCCTTGCACGTCCTCTGATCTCTTCTTCATGGCCAAATACTTCTGAGAGAACCAGCTATAAATCAGCTGCTGCAAGGTGCTATTTGGCGTCACGGCATCATCCCAAAGCTCCTGCATTGTAGTGGGGCAAGTATAGTGGCCAAGAGAGAACCATTTAAGGATGTTGGATCTCTCATAAGTCTGGCCAGTGCAGAGAGTCACTGGGTCTTGCATTGGGTGCAACGAGATTGGACATATGAAAACGGACGGCACCTCCATTGATTCAAGCTCCTCAATCATCTTCTTCAGATCCAATTTCTCGGCTCCTGCAGTGGAAATCAACCCACCACCAGTACCACCCAAAATGCCATCTTTAACGGCGGTTTCTAGATCTAGGACTTGGCCACCGCTACCCACATCAAGCTTCATTTTTATTTATTTATTTTTTTTCCTTCAGTGCTGCTGCTACAACAGCAAATGAAGAGATAAAATGAATCTAATCCAAGAATGTAGAATCTAACAGCACCGATGAAATTTATGAAAAGAAAAAAGGGTTTTCCTTTTTATTAATTGGAAGTCACCGGTTATAGCCCGTGATTGAATCTTTGGCGACTCTGTACCACACGTGCAGTCATTAACTTTTGTCATCCTTATTATCTGCTCATTGGATTTCTTACTTCACATATAAATATTTTTAAAATGAATACTAAACAAATCCTCTATTTTTTCAAATTTTTAGTGAATGGAGAGAAATTTAAAAATAATCTTTTTTTTACCTATCAATTAAAAAATTAATATTAGAAAATATTTAAAAATAAAAATATTCTAATTATTTATCTATTTTTAAAACCAATTTTACTTTTAGATGGAACTATATTAAAAGTGGGGTGTTAATCATCAATAAATTTTAATTAATGAGTATTATACGCTAATTAAATTCAATAATCAACTTTGAAATGACATGAACAAGAGAAAATATTTAAAGAAATTGACAATACAAAGAAAGAGAATGAAAAACAGAGGAAGATTATGTGAAGATGTAAAAAAGCGGTGAAAAAAGGTGGGATCTAAAGCTAACGGGGGCTGGGCTTGACTGAAAGACGCAAAACTTGGTCAAATGGTCAAAAAAGCAGGAATTTATAATGCCAATGCTCATTGGAATAATTAAAGAATCAGTGAGGTAATAATCCGACAAACAAACATAGTGCACACAAACAAATTGCACGAAAAATTATACACAGGTTGGTTATGTACCTAACTACAAATTATGCAACCCTCACTAACTCTTCCTATATTCTAAAGTTTTATGCTAGAATATTCGGCTCCATATTCTACAATCTACTTAACTACAAATTCGGACGAAAAGAATAAAAATCATAAAAGAAAATATAATTGAGGATGAAATTGAGCTAAATTAATAATTAAGAGCAAAAATTAAAAAGAGAAAAATCTGAATGGAAGCTTAGTTATTATGCAACTTAATTAATCTTTATTAGTTTTAATTGATCTTAGTTAATAACTAATCTTCCATTCATATTTTTCTCTTTTTTATTTCTATCCTCATCTATCAATTGAGCTCTCAATTATATATTTTTTAATGATTTTCATTGCTTTTTTGTTTGAATTTATATACCAACTAATTCAATAGTTTTCTGTATTAGAATGCACATGGCTCTGTGCATAAATTAGCAGAAGTTACAACTTTTGCTAGATTTTTATATCAGCTCGTTATGTTTGACTTGATTTTGTAAAAAGGAATAACAATCTCAACTAATGAAAAACTTAGCGGTCTACAACAATCTATATTTATAATTTTATTTATACCCGTAGAAAAAATAATTTTTATATTTATCACAAGACATTTTATTTTGAACTGATTTTAAGCAAGGTAATTTCATTAATAAACAATCACATTCAACATGGAATGTGCATGAAAAATCCTTACATCACTTTGGTCATCACATTAGCATTGATACAAAAAATTTCAGCTATTATTTCTTCAAGAGCTATTTTCTGTGTGAGTATTGATATATGAGAAATCCCACTAATTTTGATGACCTTAAGGGATTGATTTTTGTTATGAGCCCACAGAGACTGTAATGCCAACAAGCTAGCCATATTAACGGTGCCATCTCCATCTCCATAAATAACATCAGGTTGCTCATCAAAACCATTTTCCCCATACAATAAAGTTTCTACTGTCTGCACATCACTCCCAATTATACATGTAATGGGCACCTCAGGCGCAATTAACTTATTGATTAAGGGTAAAATCCGCGATTTATAAGGATAAATCCCTTCTGAAAATCCAATATCTGCGAGAAACGATGTGATTTCATATGCAGAATAACTAGTATTCGGAGTGACAAGAAGTTGTTTAGTACCAAATATGTTGGGATTTGGTAGAAGCCATAAATTGCTCTCTGAACTCCTTTGTTCTCCTCTTACTAGTAATGGGTCAACAAGGGGTACCTTTAGTGTGTTACCTGAACCAAATGTGCGCATTATTTCCACAACTCCACCCCATGGAGCAGAAAGTGCAACAAAGTGTTTGATAAATTTTTGTCGCCAAGAATGTGGGTTTCTGTTGAGTAGCTGAAGCACAAAATTCCCTCCTAAACTATGTGACACAATTATTACTCCCTTTCCTCCATTATCTCTGCTTGCTTTCTCAATTAGATCTTTTAAATCTTGCAGAAATTTTGAACCAACTCTTGATGGGTGACCTTCTGCAGCTAATCCATATCGGAAATCATATGGAGCCCCGAACAGAGTTTTGTCATTAACATACCCAATTTCTTGTAGAGATTTCACAAGTGGTGCCATGTACTGTGTGACATGCCTGCAAGCTCAAACATTGTCCCATCATATTCATTGGATGGAGTTCGTTAAAGAAGAAAAACTATCCAATTGAATGGCTCATCTGATATATTCTTTGTAAAAATAATTCCTGAGACTAAATTCACAAGGTGGGCATGACACAGAATTGAAAATATTGCTGCCCATTTTAGTCACAACTGCATAATAAATTGCTGATGATAACTCAAAGACGCAATTCTTTCACCACAAAACAAAATAACACATAAATTATAAAATCAAATAAAATAGTATTAACAGACTTAACCTGACAATTAATGCAAATCTCCTCCTATATCAAACCAATAATGGGAAGGTAAAAAAATTTTACTCCGTCCATAGCTCCATGTCATAAATTTCTATTGTTATATAGATTAAAAGAATTTAGTTAATATGGTTGAAAATATATAATTTTTTCTAGTATATACATACATTAATTAGGATTATAGAATAATTACTGATAACATAACACATCAATATAGTGATAATTGAAAACTAATTACAAATCAAGAATATATTTAAAAATAAGAATGGCATAAAATTTAGGATAAATAAAAAAGAAAGTAAACATCTCAATATATCACCAAAAAAAAAAAAAGAATTTACTTGAGATTAGGATCAAGGTAGAGAAGTGAGCGAGTGGAGCCAAAATGAGGGACCCTGGTTTCAATCCCAGGGGCATTGCAGTAGTCATCCAAATCTTTATCATAATAAAGCATCATACGATCAGCAAAGCACTGAGTGAAAGGTGCTAATAACACACTGGGGTCAAACCATAGCCTGAACCACCCTTCCTTTTGCTTCACCAATGGGTACCAACGGTTACAAACCAGGCCTGTGGGCTTGTAGCCACTGCTTAGCCTGGCTTCTAGCTGGTTTCCACCACTCCCCGGTACAAGAATCACTGGGTGGAGGTTGCTGCTTGATTGACACGTAAACAACATAATTGCCAAGGAAGCTATTCCTAATTTCAGCAACCACATCTTCATTTCTTATTATGGGCATCACGCAATTGGCTTCTTCTTCATTAATCATAACCATAGCCAGAGGCAAATCTTCACATCTCCCGTGCAGTGGATGTGAAGCGAAGAAAATGCCACGTAGCTAATTGGAAATTGGTTGGACCTGTTTTTTGGGCCTCATTATTATTTGCGAAGCCCAATTGGTGGAGAACGCCAATCTTCAAGCCGAAGCAAGTGGAGGAAGTATGTCTTTCCATAAAGCATTCACATGGGCTTATTGGCCTAAACATGGTTTTCATATTGAGGAAATTTTTAGAAAGGCAGTCTTTAAAAGAATTTAGTTTCTTAATTTTCTGGACTCCCTAATCAATCCCTTAATATGAATGACTTGGTACTTATTTTTTAATAAAAAAATCATTAGCTTTCGAAGTCTAATTTATATCTATATTCATTAAAATAAAGTTACTAAGTCTTGTTTGATAATCAACATCAAAATTAAATAATTTCTACTACAATTTCCAAATAAGGCGAATTTCGTTCTTCTTGGACTGCTACTACTACTAATAATAAAATTATTATTATTAGGCATTTAAATTGTTTAATTTTGACAAAAATGCAAGAATAATATTGTTTATTTAATTAATATTTGAACAATTTGACAATTAGGGACGTGGGTTTTTGTTTTTTAGTAACAAATATTGTTTATTTAGGTACAAAAGCATACAATTTTAGCCACGTCTGTAAGTATAGACAAAAGAAGAAAATAGCTCTCTTTCTTGTTAACCTGGATAAGGATTTGGCCTATGTTTTCAACATGCACTATTTTGTTCAATTGTCGTTTTTGCAGTAATTCGATTGAATGAGGCATTGGTGATGGCCAAATTGCCTCTTCTTCTTATCCAGTGGCCGCCTCTGGATTAATTTTCCATTAACAAAAAGTCTGCAAGTGGGTTATCTGGTTTCCTCTTTTTGCTTTTAGTATCTAAACTTTGCATTAATCACTACTTAATCGAATTTCTGATTACTTGTTCATAATTCTTTTTTTTTTCTATTACAAAAATTTACTTGGACGAGTTTGATAATTTTCCATAACTAGCAATAATATCTAGAATTTTCACCGATGAAAAATCGCATCATATATAAACGGTGCTGTGGTTGTTGGAAATTAGAAAATTAAATATGGAAATCATAATATATAAATTGCTACTAAATAAGTAAAAAAAATAAAATTATTCATTCCAACAGTAACTATTTATACATAATTGGTGACTTAGATTTTTAACGATCCAGTGGTATTGAGTATGGATTCATCTATGCCAATCCGAATTACCAAGGTTTCCATAAATTTACGAAATGATATTACATTAAAAATATACTCACAGTCAAAATCATTTATGACTCAATTGGTTGAAAATTTTATGAGTTTCTAAAATTCAAATTCAAATCTCACCATTTCCTCCTCCAATATATACTTTATCTGAAAGAAAAAAAATCCCAGCAAATATTTTTTTTTTCTTTTTTTGATGGATGACATTCGTATTTCAATGATGAACTAAAAAAAATAGTTAATGAGGCTTCGAAATTATTCTTTTTGGTTAAAAAATTCCCACTACTATGCACGTTTAGATATATAAATAACATGTCAATCAATCATAAAATTCTTTTTTGTCAGTAATTAAGTGGCTAATATGACTATGAAATTAATTAAATCAGAAAATGACCCTATTTTTCATAAGTATCACTATAAATCTATAATTTTAATTTTAATCAAATTAAATTAGTATATGAAAAAATTCGGATATCTATCTTCAATATTTTAAAAAATTGTGAAATAATAATAATAATATATATACTTCTTAATCCTTTTTTTTTATATATATAAAAAGTCAGCTAAACTCACAAAATAATTATGTGAAAACCATAGACAATATTGAAATGAGTCAGCAAAGAAATAAAAATAATTAAACTTAAAAGACACAAAAATTCAAACCGTACTAGTCAGCCGTCTGTTCTTATCTTAATAGCTTTGTAATCCGGTGGGCTATATGTGGAAATGTCTCCCCATCCTCCATTTCCTTTTACAAATCTTTCTCTTTATATTAAACATTTATCACCCAAATTTCTTTGAAAGAATAAGCCCATTTCAGAATTTTAAGTTTTCAATCTTTAATTTGTGCAGTTGTATGATCGATGATGAGGGCCAAAGGGCAGAGCAAGTTGATGAAGATTGTTACAATGCCAGTAAAGGTACTGGGCAAAGCCAAAGATCTTTATGTTAAGAGCATGACAAGCTGCGCAGGTAGATCCAGCTATGGCGACTCTATGTCGTTGCCCAATGGACAATTGCCCAAGAGTTACAGCTTGGGTTCGTCCATGTCTGGTGATGCAGATGATTACGGAGAGCTAATAAGAGCTGCCTCTGTAAGAAGTCTGGGCCATAAAAATGAAATCGATATGCTATTGCAGCAGATTAAGCAGGCGTCGAAGCCATTACCGAAGAGTTGCAGTGTGGGGATGGGTGGAATTATGGGTAGGATCGATGAAGAGAAGGGGGAAGAAGAAGGCAGCGTCGATGGTGGAAACAAGGTAGGTAAGAATAAGCAGATGGATCAGTTGTATCCCAGAAGCAAAAGCGTTGCTGTTTGGAAAACTGATGTTGCCTGTTAATTTGATTTGCTTGGATATGACAAGGATTTGAATTTGGGAATTTGTGATTGCTTTGCTTCGTAATTTCTTGTTGAATCTTGAAACTTCTTCCAGCTTTTTGTCAAGATAGTTTTGGTGAAATGTAGTTGGTAGGAGTTAATGTTTTTCTTGTGCAATTTGAGAAAAAAAAATAAATTAAGATTGAGCCATCAATTATTCAGTAGTCAGATATTTATGAAACATTCTTGTTTTGTTAACATAGGTATTGAGATGTAAATACGTTATGAAGGTTCAAAACATGGGATCGTGTTATTGATTTTGTATTCAGAATCATTTGGCACAACAATCAATATCTAGTGTAACTTGACTTCCATGAAACAAATTCAGTTAATGTTTTTTTTAAAATTATTTTTTTGTATATATAGATATTATTGATTTTAATCTACATATATATATATATAAATGAAACATAAAACTGATTTACATTATTCTAAACAAGAAAAAACCATTTAGATTAGAAGTTTATGTGATAACAAACTTGTCAAACTTGAGAATAAAAAATGGCATTGATGTTTTACCCTTCAAATGCAACAACCAAAATGAATTGATGATATTTTAATAATGTCTCTCCTTGAATCGGATAAGTAAACTAATCTGGAATTAGCTTAATTAAATAAAATATCAAAACACCGTAACTAAATAATAATTTCCTTTCCTATTAATTATTCATTTTAAAAGTCATTTGCTTCATTTTGGTTAGACTATTCTGTAATTATATGCGTCAGCTATTATTTAAATTTTTAGTTCCGAATAAAAATGTGATTTTCATTCCAAATTTAAATTTGATAGTTAAAATATTTAATAATATAATTTTGATTTCTTTATAAAAATTCATAATATTTCAAATTTTTTTATATTTAAAATTTTTTCTGTATTTTTTAAATAAAATATTTTATATTTCAAAAAATATTCTAACAAAATTAAATTAAATATAAAAATATTGAAATCTCAAAACACCAACCTACATTTAAATAAAATTCAATTTCCTATAAATTTCTATTCTTTTAGTATATAGTAATTAAAGCAAACTTGGAATTTTGCTTCCTCTTACTATCTCTTGTAGTAAAATTGTAGTCTAATTAGCTAGATTATAGAAATTAATCACCTCATTTTCAATGTAATATGATCACTTTGTTTTTCTTCCTTCTACCGTCTCATTTTTAATATTTTTTTAATATGATTAATATTATCTTAATTAAAGAAAAAAAATGATAAGTTTGAAAATCTGATTTCCGAATTATGAAATGTTTATCTAATACATTTAATTTAACCAAATATTGAATTGAAAATATAATATCTGAATTTTTTTTTCATTTGTTTCAAATTATACATCTATTTTTTTTCTTCTAAAAAATAGTTGTCATTATTTTTAATATACTCATAATTAGTGTAAGGATATATTAATAATTTTTTATTCTATGTGAAAATATTTATTTTTTAAGAAAAGAGTAATAAAAATACAATCCAAATCAACAATTATAAAAAAAAAATGTCACTCAATAACATGGATTACGATCCTTTTAACCCAACATGATAGATCATGGGTAATTTTAGCTAATTAATCCATAAATAATTAGTTAATCTTAAAATTTTTAAAAATTTTAAAAGAAAATAATTATTTAATGACATTTAATCTCAATCATTCATTTAGGAAAGAATAGTCAAAATTACTTAACATGAATTATCATATTTGGGTGATTTTAAAAATATTATAGTCTCAATAATATTTTATATTTTAAGCTCCGTTTGTTTGCGGAAAATATTATTCTAAAAAATATATTTTTTCAATGTTTAGATTACTATAGGAAAATAAGTCAAAAAATATATTTTCTTTGTCAAAAAAAAAGAGAAAATAACTTTCAACTCTAAAAATATAAAATTATTTTTCAAGATTTATCATATATAAAAAAAGAAAGTATCAATTCACATTTTTATTTTTTTAATATTAAAGCTAAACATTAAAAAATAATTTATTTTTAAATATTTTCTTCGAAAAATATCTTTAGAAATAAATTATTTTTTGCAAAACCAATGGAGACTTATCATCAATGAAGAAATAGACAACAAATAAAATAAATGTGAATGCAAATTGATCTACCCAGCAAATCTCCTTTTTTTTTCGGTGTTTGTGATTGCAATTTTCTAACTATCAAAGAAAATAAAAGCAAAATATAATGTTAGGTCCAACTATTTTTATACAAATTAAAAAATTTAAATTTAATCAATTGAAATAATATATAAAGTTTAATTATTTATATTTTTTAATACACTTTTATATTAATTAAGAGCATATTTCTATCTAAAAAATAAAAGGAATAAATTATAATTTAAAATAAATAGAAAAAAAGAGTCTATCTATCTTATCAAATTGAGGGAGTAAATTTTTTTGAGGAAATATTACAATTTATAAGGGATATGCACTATGTTTTTTCATCTATACGAAAACATTCTAATTATATGAAAAATCATCAAATGCTATGAAAAAAATATATGTATATATGATGTTTAAGATATATTTATTTTTCATTGATTTGAAAAATAAAAAACTAAGTTAAATGATCAAATGGTAAAAGATAAAGATGATAGTGAAAGCTGGTTGAAATATTTGAAAGAGTCACATTATATATAAATATATAACGTATAATTTTATTTAACAATCATACACTATATATTATAAATATCTATCTACAAAATTATTTAATTTTTAAAATCTTATCCCCTTCACGTGGCAAAAGGATCCACCACTGGACAAAAACCCATCACGTCAGTGTGAATTATTTTAGCAGATGCATTATTGGCTGCCGCCTCAACCACTGCTCAACTTAGTTGGAGTTTTTTGTTTATTTATTCAATCTTTCGGAACCTTTTCCGCAATTTAGCTTCTAGAAATATTTTCATCTGCTCTTACCATGTGTGAGGATGAAAATGAATTAAACTCTTCTCGAATTATTTAAATTTCAGTTCAAAATTTTTTTATTTAAAATCGTTATTACTATTAACGAGTTAAATTCAAATTCAAATTTAAATTCAAAAATATTTTAAATTTTGTATTGTTAGGTACATTAGCTCGTAAATATATACATTTATAAGCTTGCAAATATATTTATTTTAAAATTTACAAATATATTCGTTTTAAAATTTATGAATGTATTCAGCGAACTATTCGTTTAAAAGTTAATGAATATATTTATTTAAAAATTCGTAAGTGTGTTTGTTTAAAATTTGTTTATATTGTATTAGTATTCGTCGAATTTGAACTAAACTCATTAAATATAATAAATGAATTTTTTATGAACCGAATTCGAGCCCTTAAAAAATTAATAATTTTAAAACGAACCGAATTTAAATTTACCAATATTCGGTTTTACTCGTTTATATCTCTACATGTGTCTTTCTACTTTCAATAAGAAATGCTAATAATACATTCTATTTTTTAAAATTCTCCAATATTTATTTTATGACTGGTTGTTGCTGAGAGAAAATAATTTTACTTTTTTTTATTTTTAAATTTTTTTATTACCAACCAATTAAAAAATAAAGATCGAAAAATATCCATAAATAGAGTATCGTTAACATTCACTATTTTTCAATTTTTACGGTTTATTTTTCTCAGGTTCTCCTAATTCTCCATTTGCTTCATTTTTAATGAAAATAGCCTACCAACTATTCTTATTTATTTATTTATTTATTCAATAATAAACAATTGTATATTCACGATTTATCTATTTTTTTTTTGCAATTTTATATATATCAGATTGACACTTTTTTGTACATAAAAATGAGGAAAACTCATAAAAATAAATAACAAATTGGCATAAAAAATTCCACATAGATTATGAAAAAGTCAATTAGAGAAACCCAGAGGAGGCTCCATAGGAAGACTCACTTTTTTCCTTCATAACATTCAATAATCTACGAATGCAATCCTTATATAATGAATGGGCTTTTGGCCCATTAAAAGTATAATGGGCTGGACTTGGATGCTGAAAAATCGTCCAGAACTTTCTGTGAACCATTATTAACCCAATAAACGTTCAAAAAGCTCCGGTTATTGGTTTTTACTAGAACATCCTTACAGTTCGATCAAATTACAAAATGTGCCCTTAAAGAGTTGGTTGCGTCGCCATCCCGCCATAAATTTCATTCACTCGACCGAACTGTCCAGAAAGTGCTACAGCTCCATCAGTCGCTTCAGATAGTTCAAAATTTCATTACTACTGATTGGAGAAGAATTGAATTGAAGAATCGGGACAGACAGAGGCCCACACTTCGCTAACATTGAGAACGAGGACGAGCTCGATGAAGAGCCAGGAGAGGTGATCGAATCAACTCCTGGGAAACACCGATTTCAATGACGAAGCCACTGGTATCTATACATTTCATTTTCCGTTTTATCCATTATTTTGGTTGGAACTACACTT
This sequence comes from Triadica sebifera, assembly GCA_023653625.1. Lineage (NCBI taxonomy): Eukaryota > Viridiplantae > Streptophyta > Magnoliopsida > Malpighiales > Euphorbiaceae > Triadica > Triadica sebifera. The sequence continues at coordinate 30,326,611 of CM042899.1, forward strand.
TTGGATTTAACGGAAGTGTTGGTTTGATCGAATGCAGTTCACTATGTGGGTAGTTTGCTTGACTGTGCAAAGTTCGATTCTACAAGAGATAGAAATGAACCTGCCTCTCCTAAACTTCGTGGAGATAGCTTTCATAATTGTCCCTAAAATTTTGATCTATGATGCTGTATTATTATTATTGTTGTTTATTATTTCTTTGCTGATTTGGATGTTTTGGGTTTCACAGGTGAAGTGGTAATTGGGTTGGATAATGGGATAATTACTATGAAAAAGAGGGAATGTGCATTATTCACAATACCACCTGAATTGGGATATGGAATTACGGGTCGAAATGGCATGCCACCAAATTCTGTCGTTCTGTTTGAGGTAGAACTCATTTCTTGGATCACAGTGGTGGATGTGAGTAGAAACGTTGGAATTATTAAAAAAATTATGGAGAAGGAAGAGAAAATGGAGCGCCCTGGTAACTTAGATGAAGTCCTTGGTTCTTTAGTTCCTCATTTTTGTTCGAATAATCATTCATCGTGAATATATAATATTGAATAATGTGGGTGACTTTTGGTTAGCTCAGTGAAGTATGAAGTGGCTGTTGCTGATGGTACTGTTGTTGCAAAAACACCAGAAGGAGTTGAATTTCATGTAAAAGATGGTAATATTGATGTATGTGTTATCAAATATTACTTGATGATAAACATCTGTTAATCAACGATTTTTCCCTTTTCAGGTCATCTATGTCCAGCATTACCAAAAGCTATCTTAGCCGTGAAAAGAGGGGAGAAGGTTAAGCTGATTGTCCAACCTCAATGTATGTCTTTTTAACATTCTTTCAAAATACTTATTGGTCGTCAAAATTCCTGTATTCGCTTTAATGCTTAATTTCAAGTTATTGTAATAAATATTTCCTTAAGGTTTCTTTTTTCTTTTCCCCTTTTTCTTTCTTTGCGTGTCTGCATCTGGGGTTGAAGGGAATCCTTCAGCTGTTTGAAGTCATCTCGTGCTACCTAATATAGGGTAAAAAGAACCATGTAGTTTTTTAACATTTATTGGCAACAACATTCAAAATTATTACCTACTACAAAACTCCTCGTCAATAGCATTTTTACAATGACTTTAGCGACAGATAAATAATCATTGCAATTGAGTTCTCATAGCCTATTTTCGTTGTTTTAACATTTATCAACGACAACATTCAAAATTATTACACATGATAAAAGTCCCTCGTTAATAGCATTTTTGCTACGGGTTCCTTGCATAAAGACTATTAGCCAGAGAGATTTTCAATGACAAATGACTATACTAAAACCGTCGCTAAAAAATCACCTACATAGCGATAAAAGTTGACACTCGCAAATGACCATTTTTTTTTTGTTGTGTAACATTTTAGACTTCAATATTTGTTCTACAATTGGACATTCTTAGGGAATTAATGCTCCACAAATTTCGGAACCTTTCTGTGCTTTTGCTTCTCCAAGTCTAACACCAATAATATTTGCTACAAATTTCTCCATGATCAATACAATCCAGAATTCCTTGATCTAAATCTGTCAGTTCCTGCAGTAAATTTTCGTGTAATTCCACATCCTTTTATTTTATATTTTATTTATCCTAATAGGCAATTTAGATATATAATTTAAGGAGAAGCCAGTTAATCAGATTTGGAGATAATTAATAAGATTAAAACAAAAAATTGTTGTTATGTACTTGGTGAATATTAAACAGGGTCCAGAGAGCACTTTATGTATAAGAGGTATGATAGATTAAAAGTTGAAAGATTAAACAATTTAACTGCCAAATAATTAAGAAAGACAACAGATGCAAAACCTGCGTTGGATGCATTGCAGGGAAGTATAGGGAAATGGCAACGGTGCAACTTCAGATTAAATTATACATCCAATATTTACATCAGCGTTGTATATCATGTATATCTTGGAATCAAAGGTTACCGCTCATTAATCTACAGGTTAAGTTTGTTCATAAATTTTACCCAAATATCATAAATATGCATATATATATTTTCTATTTATATGAATATGAACAACGTTGTTTAATTTGAAACAGTGGCCGGGAATCACGACATGGTTGTGCCATTCATAGGAACTAAGGCATGGATACGATCTCTAAACTATTCCATTGTGGATGGTTGGCGACCATGGCACCTCCATGGCCAAGTTGCTGGGTTTGTACCCAAAATACAATTTCCTAGTCTTAGCTTAATTTACTGTATATATATATATATATATATATCTCTTACAATGATGTTATTAATACAAGACAAGAATAAGGTTAGGGCTTGATTCCATCAAATTTCGAACTCAAAATTCAATAGAATTAGCTTTACATGTTGATAATATATGAATCTGCAGGGTGGATGGCCCACGGCTCGGAGTATCAGCCTGATGAATGCTATGCTCTATACAAAAGGTGGATAAGGCAAGAACCTTTATAATTTTAAGAGGGGCAATATTATCTGATTATGATAAATTTTGTATTTTAATAATTTTAAGAAGGTTAAATAATGTCCGATTATAATGAAGTTTATGATTTCAGTAATATATTTAAATTTCGAAATAAACTAGTCGGATTGCTTCTGCTTATTGTACTTTCATTAATGAATTTACATATTTTTCTAAACCAAAATAACCTCTTTTTCGTTTTTTATATTTTTATGTGTCATTTGTATAATCACGTATATGTTAATCATTTAATAATTATACACCACGACTCTGTTATATATATTAATTACAATTAAGATTTAATTTGAGAGTTTTAACAAGGTTACTTAATTTAAAAGAAATTGAATATATATGATAATATCAGACATATAGGAGTGGACAAATCAGAGGACGTGCAGCTCTTCTACTCCTTTGTTAAATCACAAGGAAATCCCAAAGAGGATCCTCTCTTGCTTTGGCTAACAGGTGGACCTGGCTGCTCTCCTCTATGAAATTGGTAATTTCATTTTTCTATCTTTTTATTCTTACAATTCATTAATTAAATTACTTATATTAAACAATACGCATATAAATATGTTAGCGTTTGTATAAATATATATAAAAAGGTCCGTTCACATTTGAGGTTGTTGAATACAATAAAAAATAATAATCGTGGATGATGGATAATTAATTTTCAGGTGGTGAGCATAATATTTATAGATATACCAGTAGGCACTGGATTTTCCTATGCATGAACCTAACTTGCTTCTCATTCAACTGACTTTATGGTAGTTCGCCAAGCAGATCAATTTCTTAGAAACGTAATTAATGCTTTTTTTTTTCATTATGCATATAAAAATATATACTTTTTTTTTGGTGAACTTTTATTGTTCGTTTTTATTTTTTTTAATTGAATAATATAGTGGCTAAGGGATCATCCAGAATTTGTGTCAAATCCAGTGTATATAGCAGGGGACTCCTACTCAGGCATTACCATCCCAGCTAGAGTTCAGCACATCATAAGGATTAAAATATAGAAATCCCATATATCTTAATCCGTTTATCTGAATTAGCATATGTGATTTTAGATTAGTTCAAACTTATCCCAATCCTAGCCCTGGTCATGCAGGCAACGAAGAGAGCATGGATTATTATCATTTTTTTTAATTATTATTCTCATTTAATTTCCTGCTTCGATCTAGAACTTGATAATGAAGAAGTGGGAGGCTCATTCATGATCAGGGATACATAATTGGGATCCCTGTTACAGATTCAAATTTTGATGGCAATGCAAGAATTCCATTTGCTCATGGAAAGGGACTTATTTCTGATGAGCTTAATGAGGTCATTTTGCAATCTATGCCCAACTCTCAAAAGTTTCATTTTTTTTTCTGTCTTTCTTTCTTTTTCTTTTTGTTGGTTAAATATGCAATTTATAAAATCCTGTGTTAACATCCTTCATAAATATTCAACTGTACTGGAAGCTTTTATGCCTTAATAGCCCACATATATTTTGCAGTCCCTGAAGATAAATTGCAGAGAAGATTATGAAAACATTGACCCCAGTAATGCAGAGTGCTTGAAACAGAAGAAAGATTTTAACAAGGTAAAAAGTGTATGACACATTATATATCGCATTGTTTGGGCTTTTCTATATAACTTGTAAAATATGCATGCTTGTCACAATTGTCCTTTCAGTGTATTTTTTGGGCTCCAACAAGGTCAAATTTTGGAACACATATGTGGTTTTACTTCTCCAAAGCCATTTCAGCTATTCAGCTAAAGAAGATATCTCATTCACAACTCCACAATCTTCCTCGAAATCGATCCATCAACTCCTTCAGTTGGCTGCCGTCTAATTCCTCAATCTCTTTGCTACTAACATGCAATCATGATGTGTAGAAGACTGCATAATGTACATGATTTACCTTAGTGCAAGTATTATGTCTTTGAATTAATCATTACCGACGCAAGATAATTTTCAAGCAATTCAAAATTCTCCGTCATGATAATCAACATAACGTCATGTTTCACCAAGATAACTTTATTTGTATGCCTATAGACTTATGCATACGTGCTTTCTTATATTTGGGTTAGCGACAAAAACGTTCGTCAAGCACTTCACATAAGAGAGGTATGAGACTCATAGTTGAAAGATTAACATTTAAAACTATCAAAATAATAAGGAAAGAATAAAGAAATTTGTTAGTGCAGGGAACTACAAAACGGTGGCTAAGATGCAACAATGGAATATCTTACACGTATGATACTCCAAGCAGTGTAAAGTATTGTTAGGAAGATGAGAAAGAAGAAAAGTGGGACAAATCCCACATCGGGAATATATGTGGCTTATAAGTGTTGGGTCTGCCAATCCATAATGCTTTAGCCAAGTCCTTCAACACTCAAAGTCAAAACATGCAACATTCTTCCATCAGTAACTTGGGACCTGCCCCATCAAGCTCCAACAAGTATTATGCATATCTTGGGGACAAAGATTACCGCTAGTTGATCTATAGGTTATATCACTTTACAATTTTTTACCTTCTTTTTTTAATTTTCTTCATTGATCTTTAACTCGTGAATCATAGTCTAATTAATTCGAAACAGTGGTGATCATTATACAGCTATTCCATTTTTGAGAACTCAAGCATGGATCAGATCTCTCAATTATTCAATTGTCGATGATTGGCGACCATGGCCGGTTGAATGCCAAATTGCAGGGTACGCCCTCAAAATAATTTTCTTGATTTGATCACTTATAGTATGAGGTAATTAAAGAAAATAAACTGAGGGCTTTGGGTATTTCACTTGAACAGATACACAAGGATTTGCTCCAATCAGATGACTTGTGCGACTCTGAAGGTAAACAGCTCTCCCCAAGTTTTACATTCCACTTGGCTTGTTAAAATCCAAAATGTAAAATTCACTTGCAAGTGGTATGAACTTCGAGGTCTCTGATTTTTTCTTTTTCTTTTTTGTTTTATTATGTAGGGTGAGGGGCACACTGCTCCAGAATATAGGCCTGCCGAATGTTTCACCATGTTGAAAAGGTGGATAAATCAAGAGACTTTGTATTTAGGTGCATCCAAAGTCCTGATACCAGAAACTGATTCGCTCTTTAGAAATGCAAATTGTGTTTGGTTTATATATATATAGGCAGCGTACGCATTAATAATATAGAATTCTCAACCCTTTTGCTCTTAAAACTGATGTTGAAACTGATGGGGTAACTCGTGTTCACCTTCTAAAGCAATAGACACTGTTCAAAGAATCAAAAAGGACAGAACACTTGCAGAGATGTGAAGATTAAATGTCAAAATAACATACTTCTCACACTAACAAAATTGATAAATATTTAACAGAAAAAAGATACCAATCTTTTGAAAATAGAAACAATTAAAACTACAAATATATCTCGGCTTTCTGACACAAGGGAAGTAATGTGTTATAGCTCATGTACAATCTGGCCTTCTGGATATTTGATACAACATTACAGGGCATCTACTATGAGATTGATAGTGAAATTGAGAGCAGAGTTTGTGCAGAATAACACCTCAGATAATTTCCATCTTTGCAGACATAAATGCGAAGAGAGAAATTTGGTAACCATTTATATTTGGGTGAGACAGATTTCCAGTCCAGAATTCAATTTTACATTAGCCTTCCATCTTACTTGTCATGCAAATCCCTCTTTGGAAGTAAATCGTGTCTTCTGAATCTGAACCGGAACCGCATGCCTATAAATATTGAGAAAAGGATTAGAGCATTCAGATCGCTGTTGTATATTCCATGCATAAAAGTTTTCCCAGTTTCCTAAATGTCATGCATGTATGTGAGCCCAATACCCAAACCACACTAGAAAAATTTCAGAACAAAAATGGCCTTCCAAATAACATGTCAAATGATCACGACCAAAATACGTGGGTTATGAATTCATATCCCCAAATATCCGATTACTAGAAATAAAAAGAATTAAAGAAATAAAATATTGTTGATTGCAAAATGTCAAGGTCAGATCAAACGTTACCACTGGATTTTCTTGAAAAGAACTTCAGGATTTCATCAATAATTATAACCTACAGTTAAAACACAATATTAGAAGCAGTATACAAAGAAAGTCTATAAATCTAGAAATAGCTGTTACTAGCACAATATTCAGGGAAGCATGAAGCATTAAAAAAGGCACCTTTGTCATGTCATGTGATACACATGCGAAAAAAGTAAATATAAAAGGGCAAGCAGTGATTTCAGGTCCATGAGAAACCAGAATTAAGGACAGCCTAAACTACATCAAATAGAGAAAAATCCCAATTAAATCTTAGCCCAAAGCTCATGCCACATTCAAGGATATCAAAGACCTTGATAATACGAACGTTACTTTTACCAGATCCCATGGGGATGAAAGCTCCTTAAGTTCCGTAAGGCTAGTATATAAACATTTTTCCAACTAAATTCAACATTTTGAAAGAAGACATTGCACTAAAAAAGAATAGCTTTTCATACACGGGTTGACAGCAAAAAAAACCAGCTTAGTTGAAAATTAATAAACTGGAAAAGTGAAGATCCATACCGGAAAAGAAAGATACAAGACAACAGTCCACTCAGCCCAAGATAATGGTGTTACCTGTTAACACATTATATTTCATAATTCATTAGGTTCCTCATGGTGGCAGATAAGATGATTTAAATATCATAAGCGGAATGGAAAAATTAAAGATTTATAGAACAACTCACAGAGAAAAGAATAGATAGTGGCTGCACATATAAAATTAGTATGTGGAAAATCATGGTCAGTATTATGGAACCAAGAAGCCATAAATTACTCCAGGGAGGGATAACACTGAAAAAGGGCGGATAATGAGTTGAAAATCAGAAACAGCAGACTTTTAAAAATACAGAAGGATTCTCAATCAAACTGAGTACTCACAAAAGAGACTGATTTTCACTGAGATTGTTCAAGGCATTAAACATCTCAACAACTACAAGAACCGTCATAGAGACTGTTGATGGATGCTTATCATCAAATATGCTGCATGGGTAAGTTGTCTCCCTTGTTGAGCAAGAGTCAAAATTCATCTGCCATAATAAATGATTAGAAAATGCAACTCTGTGGACACACATGATAAAAGTATCAGGGAAATGTAATGAAAACCGAATAAGATCATCAGCTACCAACAATTAGGAATTAAAAATAACTAGTGGAGGAGAAAATGATGAATGACTGATGTTAGTCAGCCAAACTTTAGTACTATCATAAAAGCCAAGGTGATGAGAGGCATGGGTTCTCATGATTATATATAAATTCAACCAAAAATTTACACGCTTGCAGAGATTAGATCCTTGTAAAACTCAACCACCCTCAGAAAATGTGAATAACTTAAGCTTCTTACTATTAAAGGAAGAGTAATTATGGTGAATAGACCCTCTCCAACACAGGTTTTAGTCATAATAAGGACGGGTCATTCCAGGTAGTATATATATGATATACAGCATCTCAAAGAGGTGTAGAAAGCTCTGTATGCTGATTAGAGCTCGAAAAGAAGCAATTCAGAATACACTAAAACCAATATAAGCAATTTATAACACAAACCATTGGAAATATCTAAAAGGAGAATTCAACCTTACTTTTATTTGACATGCCTTACATGTTAAATCTCCAAGTCAGAATACTATAGATCATGCCCAGAAAATAAAACTTTTGCCCCATTTTCCCATCACAAGGCTCACTGATTGTTACTTAAAATTAAATCTCACCAATTCACTATACGGTAGTTTGGGACCACTGTCAGAGTACAAAAACCACCACACAAAACCAGCAACTGTTGCAAGGCCCACATAAGCTGCATCAACCAGATACTATATCAAAAACCTCATTGAATTATAAAACATAGCTCCAAATAAGAGTAAAATTTAGAATATATAATGAAAAATAAAATCATGTCTCCATTAAAATGCCAAAAGATCAAGAATTTCAAGTTGTGATTCCTAAAAAGCCCATTTTGATGTCATTATTAAAATTACTTGTGTTTTTAAATTCTTCTCAGAGAATAATACTTAAAAGGGTGAAAACAGATGTTTGTCATCTAGTTAACATTATTAGAATTCACTGTGTTTATGCAGATATATGTGAAATCAGAAGGGGCATATAAATTGTTCTTTTGTTTAAGAAGTGGATAAAGAAAGGAAAAGGAAAGAGCAAATCAGACAGCTAATCAGTTGGGTGTTGGCTTATGACAAAGCCAATCATACGAAAGAATATGATACTGCGAAAGAAAGGACAACAAAATCAAGTATATTAATAGAAATTAGCTAGCCAAAATGACTGCCATCATGGAATGCAAATTGAAGAATACAAGGCTGAAATTAGATATTATATACATGTAGAATTTCGGCTATAGTTCAACTTGTTACAGAGAATAGATAGGACCATATGAAAGTAATCCAGAAGACCTCTATTGACTAAGCAAAAATAGTCAGCAAACAGCAATGAATCTGCATCATGTATTCTTACCTCCTATTACCAAATAGCGGAAAAACAACCAACCACTAACAACTGCTTCATTCACCTGTACATCAGGTTAAAATAATAGTAAATCACAATAGGACAGATCAAACTTTTCCATTATCTATTATAAAACAATTCAAAATCTAAATTTGAATAAAGAGCTAACATAATCAGAAAATGGAAATCAGAAAGCAGAAATTTCAACAATCAGTGATTTTTCTTTATTGCATTACAAGTATTATGCAGACCTCTTTTCCGCCGAATCTAAATTGTCAGCAGGATCCATTGGCACATTGATAATTTGTAGTAAAGTCATCTTACCCAAGGGAACTCTCAGAGTTTTGCCCCCTTGGCATCTTTTGATGAAAGTTATATAGCTTAAAAAAATAGTAATTTGACAAATCAATAAACAAAGAAATGAAGTAGATTTGGGACAGCTGTTTCCTCTTGGCACAAAAGTCCACTACAGCAGAAATGTTAAGAGGGGGTATTTTTAATGGCAAAAACTGTTTCAATAAAGGAAAGCTCAAATGCTTGCTATGTTTTTTCTCCTCACCACTCAAGGCCACTGTTAAAAGGGAAAAAATCATAGAACAGGCTAAACAACTCATTGAACCTTCATATGTCATGTCATCATTAACAAGGCATGAAAAACCATTAGAACCTGCACGTCACGATTGCAAAATATCTAGCTCCATAGGCAGACTATCTTCACAGTGGCTTCTTAGACAGGAGATCATTAATTAAGTTCAAAGCTCAATTGACCACCCATTGTCCAGCCAACTGAGCATTATCACTTTTTTCAGGGATTGGAGTATGGAAGGAGAAAAACTCTTTGGACAATCAAAAAATTATCAGAAATACCTTGCGAGGTTTGGCTTTCATCACATCAGAATCTTGCTTATTAAAACCAATAGCAGTGGCAGGCAATCCATCAGTAACCAAATTGACCCAGAGCAACTGGACCTGGATGTAGTTAAAAAAAATGAGGTGAAATCCCAAATTCTAGCTCTTCTGATTAATACTACAAAATATTGAATGAAGTAAACCAAAGAAGGATCAATTTTCTACAAAGGTACTTGCTCACCTTCTTGCCTCAGCAGAAGGCATTTATTTCCAGTCAATACCAGGAAGAAAAAAATTATGCAAAGCAATAAGATGGTTCAATATATATTGGGCTTTTATAGCCATGATGATTAGTATCCACTTTTTTATACACTAATGATAATAAAGACAAATATTTATGATTAAAAAAAAAAGAATTGATCGTAATTTTCCTTTTGTATAAGGAGTTGACTAGATGATTAAGCTCTTGGACTAAATGAACTCACAGGTGCCAAGGTGTCAGGTATTCCAAGTACAGCTGCCACAAAAATACAAACAACTTCACCAATATTTGAAGAAATCATGTATCTGATGAACTGCTTTGTATTATTGTATATTGCCCTTCCCTCCGCAACAGCCTGCATGAAAAGGGGATTAGATTACAACTTGTCTGATAGTAGTAACTCTTTCAGCACCACCATATTAACGATGCTCATGCAAATGAATATTCAAGCTGACAAGATTAAATAATTCATATAAATGGCTCTTCAAACTGAACATTGCTCTGACTGTAAAATACTCCAACATACACTGATGGACAGCACATTCCATGCTAGAAAATTAAACTTAATGTGCATGATGTTCAAACAGTTTAATGAAGAGAAGAAAAAAATTGCTGTAAGCCTGTAACACTTGATGTTCTTAAACAAGGTGTAAAGCAGATCTTTCAATTATACAATAATCATGAGCAATAAGAAATGACAAAGTAAATATAAATATGTCTAGATACCATGGATCTACTGTTAATAATAGTAGAGAGACTACCGTACCGCAACAATTGAAGCGAAATTATCATCAGCCAAAACCATATCTGAAGCACTCTGGAATTGCAAGGATACAGATTATCGGGGAAAAAAAATTAAGAAGAAATTGACGGCGCATGTATATAAATTGACAAACAGATGACAGTTTAACTAAGATGATAAGATATTATGGGTAAGAATAGAAATCATCTGATATTTAAATAAACAGGTATATACATTTACAAACAGATGACAATTTTACCAAGATGATAAGATATTATGGGTGAGAATAGAAATCATCTGATATTTGACTTTAACAAATAAGAAGTTGACATATAATACTTCTCATGTATTGGCATGGAGCTTTTTTTTGTACAAGAACTGGAAAACAAATTTACTAATAAAGACTAGGAAGAAAGCAACGATATAAAAGAACAAGATTAGCATAAAATCAGGGGAAGTGAGACAAAAAAGTAACTCAGGCACCAGTCTGAGCCAACTATGCTTCATTAGTGTTCTAGCTGAACACAACTAGCCATACATTTGAATGTCTACGTGCATTCATATAAGTTTATACATGTAAATATTAGTCTATATGACAGAAGAAAGGATTTTAATTAACTTTTGAAAAATCAAAGAGAAAAGAATGAGGGATATGATATATGGTCATTATAATTTACAAGGAAAGAGCCTACTATTCTAAGAATACATATATGAAAATTGATGTGCAACATTCTTATGAAGAAAACCCCTTTAAAATACCTTCGCAACTGCTGTTCCAGACCCCATGGCAATTCCTATATCTGCTTTCTTTAGGGCTGGTGCATCATTGACACCATCGCCAGTCATTGCCACCTAATGTTTCATAATAGTAGTGTTCAGTAAGTTTTATGATTAATGATAGAGTGCAACTACTGCAGCTAAATAGTAATTTCAAGCTTGAATATAACAAATTGACATTCTAATGGGGTATGCCACATGAAAACTGGGAATGGAAAAACAAACTAAATAAAACAATATAAATACTGACAGCAAGCCTAGAGAATCCATTCAAACTCAACAACTTAAAAAATATTAGAAAACTGCACCATGAATAGTAGGTGGGTCTTGACAAATTTTAAGACAAAAAGAACTATGTTATATTTTGTAAAATTTCTAGAAAAACCTTAATGTTTATAAGTAATTAAACTTGTACGCCTTCTTTAAACGCCCCAATTGTTAGATTAACCAATCAAATTACTCCACAAGAATTTTATTAATTTATGATCGACTATAATAATTATTTATTTCACTTCAAAACACTTCAAATTTCAAAGATCAGATAAGGATAAATAAAGTGCATATATTTGCTGGCATTTACAAATAAAGAACATCTTAATAACAAAAACACAAGGAATACCACTTCATTTTGATGCTGTAAGGCCTCCACTAGCATCCTCTTATGAGCAGGTTCAACCCTAATAAATGAGCGGAAGTATGGATGTCAAATAAATGAACTTGTGAAATCCAGCAAGACAACAATTGGAAAGAGAAACTAACTGAAAACTTGAGAAAGGAAAATGGCATAGTAGTCCATGAATGCAGTGGAGGAACTGGGGGAAAATAAATAAATAATATAGCGTATATATCATACCTTGTAAACAGTGCCATACGTTGCAAAGCCACTGTTTGCTGCAAAGCAGGAAGCTCTTCAAACTCAGAGGCAGTATAAGAGCACCCCACAAAATCTTCCAAGTGATCAAAAGCACCAATCTTACGACAAAGTGATTCAGCTGTTGACTGAAGCATATCTCTTATTATAAGGCAACTAAAAAGATAATGAAAACATAAATTATAGCAGATGACAAGTAAGAAGTAATTGTGCATACTACGAATTTAAGTTACCTTGTTGTCCCCAGTGACAACTATAACACGTATACCGGCAGTCATGCATGAAAGCATTGCATTCTTCACTTCCTCTCTTGGTGGATCAAGCATTCCAACCTATGGTTAAAGTAAAGAAGAAATAATCAGGGAAAGAGGAAGAACCAACCCAGATCTACACAGCAAGTGTGCTGGGAAACACTTTCAGAAGTCCAAATGCAGAATAAAGGAACATAGAAACAGAGAAATGCAGAAATGGACATGCATAAGGTCACATATGCAGATACATGTGCACACACATGCCCACACAAGGTGATTAGATAGAAAGCAGACTGTAACTAAAGATAGACTTTGATGTGCATGTGTAAAAGTATAAACAAAAATGAGTGATCCATGTTCATAGCATTTGGTATAACAAATTACATAAGAGCTAAGCCATTTTGAACAGAAAGCATACCAACCCAATAAATGTGAGGTCCTTCTCATCATCAAAGGTGAGGCTTTGTTGGCCCAGGGGCATCTGTTTCATAGCTAAAGCAAGACATCTTAATGTTTCTTTCCCCGCAAAACTGACAAAAAATGCAGTGTTCATAAAATGAAAACTATAACCTTTTAGTATCAAGAACAACAAAAGTACGAAATTTGATAGAATGTTAAATGAGAACTGTATGCAGTAGGCATATAAACATTTGAGGCAGAAGTAATAGTTAGGAGAGCACAAAATAAGAAATTTGGCCGGCAGAAAAATGACTAAATCGAACTTTGCACAACTAAGCTATGTTGGTGGAAGACAAGTTAGTTATGAACAATGGCAAATGACTTTATGGGGAAGCTATAGAAAGATTGGGCATTTGCAGATATGAGGGTCTAAATGAGAGCAGATATTGGGGAACAAAACTCCATATTAGAGAAAAGTGATATAAGATATGGTAAAATCTAACTCGCCATTATATAGAAAGACATGGAGAGATACCTGTAATCCAGTAAAGACAGTTGCATGCCTTCACTAGCAATTCTGTTTATATCTTCTTCTTTTCAAATGAGCTCAGTTTTAACTCAATGTTAAGTATATATCCTCCTCCCATCATATACACATGTTTTCTCTTCATTTAATATTTTGCTCCCTTTTAGAAAAAATCCCATAAAAGTATTTTATTATCAAGCACACAGGATACAATAATTCATTAGACTAGCACTAAGTCAGCTGTTTTTAGTCATAACAACTCAAATTCATCCATCTTTACTATGTAAATTTACCATCTTTAGATTTGGTGAATCTCCTTCTTATTTTTCCTTTAGCACATTAGCTGCACCACTCAATGCTTCTTAGTGATAGTCCCATTACAAATGAATGTCTAAATCAGTAAAAGCATCATGAGAACTTGAAGTTTTTCGTGACTTATGACATTAATTTAAAAAAAAGCCAACATATTGCAATAGAAATTAGAAGGGGAGAAAAAGAAAGAAAAGCATCACTACAAAGTGGTATCCTTGGAAAGAAACCATCCCAAAAGAGTCGTTGGACTTTGAAACACACATCTTGCCAATTGTTTGTTGACACCCCACATCTCTAATTTCAATCCCCAATCCACAACATCATGAGCACTCTTCCTCCTCATGCCTAAGGAATGAAGATGGCGTGGTCTCTGTCAGCTCTACAGCCTACCAAAGACCAACAATGCCCAGCATCCATCCTGTGCCCCTGCTCTCCAGCTAACCACTAACTACTGCTAATTTGTACTATGCAGAAAAGGAAAAAAAACATAAATAAAGGAGAAGAAAAAAGGAGAGAACATTGCAAATTGATCTCTTGAAGAGAAGCATATATGCCATAGCAAAAAATTCAACAGATCGCCACAAAACAATGTCTTAACTCTTAAGAAATAAAGGAAAAGTTGAAGTAACATTTCCCACTTCATTGCCACAGAAGCATTTTAAATTTTAAATCACAATTCTAACCTGTGGAACCTTGACTCTATCTCGTCTCGCATTGCAGCAGACAATGGAACAGTGGAACCATCATAATTGCAAAGGATGCTTGAACATCTAGAGATAATACTCTCTGGAGCACCTTTTGAAAACAAAATCTCCGTCTGCTTTCGGCTGCATAAGACACTCATCATTTTCCGATCACGTGAAAACTCCAAAGCAGAAACCTATGAAGCATTAAAATGTTTAGTTTGAATCAATTATTGAAAGTTTCAGTTTATGAGCACATTTACACAGTTTCATACAACTTAAGAAAAATATTGAAGGAAAAGAATGCACAATACAAATCAAGCAAAAAAATAATTGACTATGAAATGTATATTTGATACACAAAAGCAAAAAGAATAAAACGGAAAAGGATAAAGGAGAATGACAAAATGCTAGGAATACATATAGCAAACAGGTTCATAATTGACCACCAAGAGACAAACCAGCAGAAAAAAATATAGAAAATCTCAGATTTCAAATATTATACTACATACTCCTGGGCATCTATACAACTAAAAAGAATATAAAAACCCAGTTAGTGAAAGCAAACCTTTCTGAATTGGTTTCCCCAATAGTGGTTGCAGTAAGAGGCACGCTCATGCTTACTCAACATATGCAGCGCAGAAGGCATAGAATCAAAACCTGGAAGGCCAACCTGGAAAGATGGACGCAAAAAACTGACAAACTAGACAATAAAAATTTCACAATGCAAGGTAAGGAGGAGAAACAGAGAAAGGAGGTATGAAGCAAGTAACGAAGAGAAACAGAGAAAGGTGAGGTACAAAGAGTGTAAGTAAGAAACATGGTAATTAGCAGACACATCAACCTTTTCTGCCAGAACACGCAATGCTACTTCTGTTGCCTCCCCAATTTTTTCATAGTTTCCTTTATCTGGATTATACTGTAAGACTGACTCATTGCAAAGGGCTGAACACATTGCCATGTGAAGAAGACAAGGCAACTGAGCTGGAAAATCAAGCTGCAAAACAGAATCAATTATCATATGAATATAACACTTGCAGGATTCTGGAAAAAATAACTTCAAAAATAGCCAAAATGAGTCAGACTCATATTGCAAGAAATCAGACCTGTCTCCCACTGCTGTCAAAAATTATGCCTTCTGGAGCATATGTTGTTCCACTGACATTGTATTCAGCAATCACAGGTTGGTGATGAGGAGAGTGAACAACACATATCTGAAAGAAGCTAGCACAAAAATTAAATTGTACAAGGAAAAGTATATGTGCCAAAGATTGCTGAGTATAAAGCAACTAAGGTAACTGACTCATATGCACCACAAATATAGAAGTTGAGCAAAGACATTAGAGGCAGCGGTGTCTCTCAGAGAAGTGACCATGTCAAGCTCTTCAATCAAACATCTGGCAGATCAGGGTTCTCTTTACCCTCTTGTTTTATAAATTTTATATGTAAAAAAAAGTAGAAGTCTTTAAAAAATGAATTGACGGCTTTCGACAAAAAAGGAAGAAGAAGAAGAAGAATGACGGCAAAAAATTAATATTCCATGCATGTGACATAATGAAATTTCCAGTCAAAGACAACGCAAATAAAAGAAACTAAAAGTTTAACAAAAAAACTTTTAGTCATCAAAATCAACCCCAAAGAAAATTGCATGAAAAGTGACTAAATCTAGATGCCATTATCCATGGTTAAAAGAAAAACAAAAAATTGAAGGTATATGACTATAGACCTTATCATTTACCATTCAATAACATGTTCTGAGGTAATCACCTTTGAGACAGACATCATATTAGTAGTTAACGTTCCAGTCTTGTCACTGCAAATCACTGTTGTGCAGCCTAATGTCTCAACTGATGGCAAAGAGCGCACAATGGCATTCAACCGAGCCATGCGCTTTGTTCCAAGAGCCAAACACCTAGAATGAAAAAATATAAAAGGAAAAATCTGTGAATAAAGATCCAATTCGATAAAAAAGCAAGCTGACAAGACTGACCTGCTGGAAATGGCCACATAAATGAACTTTCAATGCAAAAATAAATTGTGACAAGGAAAATTGTATTTCAGTACTCCTAGGGAGCTCTTTAAGGTTCACACAAGAAAATTAAGCACTAGATAAATCATTAAACTATATGGAAAGGACACTTCTATCAACATATTGACATCTATGCTACTTATTTTAAATTTCATTCCAATTTCTCAACTTATTCAGGATTTAAGGAAGCTCTGTTAGACACCTTATAACATATTAGGCACAGCAGATATGTGAATGTCCTTAGCAAGAATTATTCAAGATGGAGAATTTGAAAAGAGAAAAAATAGAGCACTCACGTTGTAACAACAGCAGGAAGCCCTTCAGGAATTGCTGCAACTGCAAGAGCAACTGCAATCTAGGTGGGCATTAAAATTAATTCCACAGCCACAGATACAGCAGCATAAGATGGCAACAGCAGCAAGAGAACGAAATGCACACAAATAAATATAGAAGTTTGGGGAGGGAAGGAAATATGAGATCATGAATTAGGAGAAGATGGGATTTATAATTTGGTTTACCGAAATGATATCAACTCAACCACAGAGCAGAAAATTAAACTCGGGAAGCACAGAGTTAGGCCAAGACTAACAAATTCTAAATGGCAAGCTTGAAAAAAGAAATCTACATTTGAAAGTTTACAAACAAAGAAAAGAATATTTCATTTTGTTAAGTTCAACAATAATTGTCAATAGATCCTAATAGGAATCATCATATCTTGTTACATTGCTTGTCTTTTTCTATGATAAATTGGCATACACAAAAGCGAAAATAGATGGCTTTTCTTTTGATAGCAAGGAATCTTCGAGGAAGAATATAAAATAGAGAAGTAAAAATCAACTAGAAAACCAAAGAAAATAATAGAAAGGACCTCATCTGCAGAAATAATACCTTGAAATAGTGGATTGCTCCACGCAAGAATCCACCATAGGAAGGATCACGAAAGTGACCTATGTTTACAATCCATACTAGTATACAAATCCCTGCAATGACCTAAATTCACACAAAACATTAAAGGATCAGTTATAAACGGTACCAGTGAAGAGATGCAACCGGTTCTTATTAGCCAAAGAAAAATACTTCATCATATATTGAAGAGGATAGAGTACATAATTCTGGCAATATTAGGACAATATAGTATACAACAGCATGATCAATGACCTTATACATGAAAAATGTTTTCTTCCAAGAGCTCCTATATGCCAAATTTTGTGATTTAGCATGAAAATGAAAGAAAAACTGACATTGGGTCAACCAGTAACTGATAAAATTGGTTCAAGCATATAAATGAAAAAAGCATTTTGCGGTCTAATTGATTATAATTGAACCTAAACCAAGCTTCTGCTCAATCCTGTTAGAACTTAATCTGCCTAGACTTATGATATGAATGTGGGATTGGTGAATGTATCTCTTAGCTAGTCCTGGAACTCAGCTTCATAAATAATTTAAATTCCACTTGGCAAAAGCTATTACTAATAGTATAGATATGACATAACCTTATCCTGGCAAATGCACACAAAATGAGGATAGATGATTTGCAATAACCTTAGCCAAGAAAGTACCAAATTCATCCAACTTCTTCTTCAATGGCGTTGCTTCCTGCAAAAAATTGAATAAATAACCATTTAGCACGCACACATGCACCATATAACAGAAAATAATTCAGAAAGGTTATCTTCTTAATGGAAGGATTAAATCGTAGGATATGGAGTAGTCAGAACAAGAAATAGGCAAATAGCTGCACATAGTTCAATATTAATAAACACGTACATTTACACAAAATTCAGGAACTAACACCTATGCAATATAATTTGTAAACATGTGATCCCATAAATGGCTCCATTAGAATGAAACAAAAGTTCTAAAGCTAATTAAAGGGGGGAAATTTTGATATTTAAAAAAAGAAGATTAAATAAAAAATAAAATCCAAATGCATGATTTGCTGATTACACATAAAAAAAGGTTTGTAATGCTTACATCATCTATCTGCAGCATGGAATCACGTATGCTGCCCATAGCAGTGTTAGCACCAACTCCAACAACAACAGCCCTTGCCCGACCAGCAACCACTACAGTACCCTGGTAGTCGAGATCACGGAAAAACATTTTGTTACAATGTTATGAAATAACATAATATTTATATTATGAAAACAAGCAATCATACATATTTCCAGTCTCCAACAATGTAGGCTGTACTTGGGTCCAGAAAGGAGGAAACCCCTTGGTACCATCTTAATTTTAGTTTCTTAGCTATTTGCTTACTGAAAGAAATATCAGGTACCGCTACCAGTCTAACTCCTTTTGTAAGCACATGCTTTATGTCAAACCAGATTTCATAGTAGTTTTCACATCAAGCAAGAGAGTATACAAGTAACCAAACTCATGTGGTCACACATATGATATGCCAGATGATATCCAAAACAAATGTTCTTGAAAGCAAATGATTGGATTCATATAGGGTGTGTTTGGGATTGCTATTAGGTGTCCAAAAAGTAGGTTTATAATTTTTTTGATTTAATTGACTGATTTTTTTAATTTTTTATAAACTGTTTTTTTTCAAAACTGCTTCTGGGAAAAAACATCTATTTACCTACTTCTCTCCAAAAATAGTTTTTAAAACTCAAAAAATTTAAAAATAAATTTTTTTTTCTCCAAAAGCGTTTTTATCAAACGCAATGCCAAACAGACCCTATATAAGGTAGATGGCTGTTAGCTCAAAACCAAAACATAGAATTATTACCGAAAAAAGAATATTTGTCTTGTCTTGGTATACAGCATTTGTTGCAGCAGCAGACTTGAGTTCTTTTTCCACAGAACAGTTCTCACCTGTTATCATCATCAAACAAAATCATTCAGTTGGTCGATCATGAACATGCTGTAAAAGTGAACCAACAATTCAAAAAAATCAGTCCACAGAAAAAATTTTGAGTAGAAAACTAACTTCATGTGCAAACTAAGAACAAATAAAACATAGAGATGGCACCCATGTTAGACCATCATCTAAATCATTGCATAACCATGAAAACTAAGAACCGAATAAATTGTCTATCACAGACAACAGTATCCGTGGGAGTAATGGGTGTACAGCCCAGTCACACAATAATGGCTAGAAAGTGTAGAGAATTTTGTCCATATGGCTTAGTCCAGACAGGAGTAGCAGATTCCACAGAAATAACACTAAGAAAAACGCACTATTCATGCAAATACTGAATTTTATCGACCATATCAATTACGTTTCTGTAGAAACTGATTTTTATCCTTTTTAAATTGTTATCTCCATCTCAAAAGGCTCTTGCAATATCTCAGCTCTGACACTATCGTGGGTTAGTCTTTCAAAAAATATATAGTATGTATCAGAGCTCTAGGTCTACTTGTAATTTTTTTGTCTTCATTAAGTCAACTACTTCTTCGTCCTCTATCTCTTGTCCTTCAACATAAATCAACTGTCACCCTTCTTTATCTGTTTCAGACATCAAATCATGTTTGCAAAACTTTGGATTTCTATAAAAATCTTTTATGGAAATCAATGTTTATCCCATCCTCACTAGCTATGATGGAATAGAACATGTAGGTGATACCACTTCCTGCCACACTGCCACCATTCCAATGACAGAAAGAATAATTTCAAATTCAGCTTTTGTCTCTTGAACAAAATTGATTCCTCAAGAGTCATCTGGATTCAAAATACTGTTTTCACTGAAATCTGGACAGTCTATTAAACCAAACAAAACCACTACTGCTAGGGAAGCATGGCGAGAAATAGAAAGTCTGTTCAAACACATAGTGTCATCCCATAATATTCAGTTAAAAAGCATAATACGCACAAGAATGATCTTTCCATCAATGCTTATCTTCAAAAGCTCAAATTACCTTTGACTCCTCTTCTCCAGTGGTTTTAAATCTTTTTTTTTTGTCCATTTCTGAAAGTACTTTTACAGCAAGCATATCTACTGTTTCATGAGAATTTATATATATATATAATGATAGAGAAAATGATAATGAGAATCTCCATAGATAATTAACTTGTTGAGGAAGTTATAACTTTAAATTATAAAATTCAAGAACGAAGGAACTTGCTATATTCACATGTATATTCAACCAAAACTTGAAAGAGCTTGTTAGCTAGATTAGCAGTTAAGCAGTTGCTTGGTTCCCTTTTCTAACACAAATGAACTAGAACTTGAAATATCACTAAGACTAAAAAGTCATATGCAATATCAAAAATAAAAGATAAAAAGCATATGTACCAGTAAGGATTGCTTGATCAACATTTAACTGATCGCTTAGCATCTCAATCATTCTCATGTCAGCCGGAATCTTGCATCCCACTAATACAGAACACAAAATCTGACATCAACTGCTCTAGGATCATGACAAATTATGACAGTAATTAACCAACTATGAACATCAAGAACATATGATTAACTTACCACTGACTTCCACAATATCACCTGGAACAAGCTCTGTTGCTGGAAGTATGGAAAAGCAACCTGCAATAAAAGTTTCATATGAACTAATAAAACAAATAAATCTACACTTCCAGCAATTATGATACATAATTGCTTTTGCACTAACAATCACATGCAATCTAAGCGCAAGCTTGTATAATTGCATAGGAATCTAGCTAATTTGGGGCAGTACAAAATGCGATGACAAGGTCCCATGATTAACATGCCCCAAAAAATTGTGCTTAGCTATTTAAGTAATATACACTGAAAAAGTTCTGCAGTTCCCTAGAAACAACCAACAAGAGGACAACAGATCTTTCTTCGTGTTCCTTCACCATCACAAAGCCCCAATATAATAATAATAAAAGCACTATGAATGGATACAAATTACAATTACTGCAATTCTTTTTTTTCTTTTCAACAAATTACAACCAACCGAATGATATGCCAACCTCAAAACAGCAGGGCGAATAAATGCCTCTACTGAAAGTTACGAAAAAGAGTTTGCCACAGCAACTGAAAAGACATATTAAATGTATTGAAACAAAAATACAAAAAACAAAATGACAATATTGGCTTTCACAAGTCCAAAACTATCTGATACTATACTTTGTCTTTACCATTTCGGAGAACAGTTGCTATATCAGCTTGGTAGGCACGTAGCTCCTACAAGAAAAAGGGCCAAAACCATAATCAAAATGAGATAAAGCTGTATGGACTACAGATTGAAGCATTCTACAACATAATTGACAACTACAAAAGAAGAAATGAGTGACAACTTCACATGTCTGTGTTTTATTAATTCCTGCTGCCAAAAAAGAGCAGAAAATAAAAGTAAGATATACCTCCATAATGTTATAACCTAATTAAGGGAAAAGCATTGCTATCACCAAATCACCTAAAAGTTGAAGACCACATATTTGAAAACCTTCCTATATAATGGGAAAGAAAAGCTTTCTCCGTATTAATGTATGTAGAGAATTCAGCCTGTAAGACTTGTGCATGGAAGCACCAGATGCAAGCTAGGTTTAGAGACATATGGAAGAACATGTGTCTCCATATGATCATTTATAAAAGAAAATAAGTTGGTATAAAAACTGACTTTCAGCCTACTTAGGCCTAAACCCACTATGCCCACTTTTTCTTTTGTTAGATGATGGCTTTCTATGAATACATACATGTATGTATCACTTATGGAATGAAGGAGATTTATACATATTGAAACAGAAATCTCTTTTCATATCAACTGCTTGAGAGTTGATTTTTTTAGCAAATTCTATCAGCTTTTCCAGGTCATTCTTATCCTTCCTAGAAGGATGGGTGTGACAGAGCCTTAATTTGGCTATACATTTTTCATCAAGTTCAATTCCACACTGTTTATTGTTCCATAAGAGAAATCTGAAATAGCCACAACAAACCATTCAACTTCATTACAACTCTCACTCAACTTCAAAGGAAAAATAAAAAGTTTGATTAAGCAAAATAAGGATAGTGGATTCATTATGCGCTTAAAGAATATACACCATTCACCACCTACAAGCAAATTTCATAATAGGCAATAGCTTCTGGAGGATAACAGATTGGATAAAAATTTTAATAAGTTCAAAAGAGAAAATCAGAAAACAGGTGCCAGAAAAAGTAAAGATCAATTTCTTACTAGGCATGTAAGTTATTAGAACTAGCAAACTTACTTCAAGAGCCTTTTCAGCATTTGTTTCTGTAATTACTCCTACTGCTGCATTGGCAGCTAAAATTAATAGGATAACCTGTACAAGTCATGAAATCAAACATAAAATGATATTAAGATCATTGAACACAGACCAAGCATGTAGACTAAAAATTTCATCAACAAAGGCAGTCCAACATAGGGATTACTAAGCTGTGGGCAGTACAAGCAAAAGTATGACAAGAAAATGCCAATGAAAATATTAGATGGACAAAATACATATCCTAGATAACATCAGAAAGTTTTATTGCATCATAAGCATATAAAATAGATCCCTTCATTCAACCAACAGAAACACATATCCATATCATTTGAAGAAACTTCAGAATTTGAAGCATCAATTTTTTGGCCAATATCCTTTTTATTAATTTGGAGAAGCCATTCATTTATTTGACCAATGGACCTAGCACACACAAGACACATACGAAAATTATGCACCTGGTAATTAAGAAACATAAAATAATAACATGCATCAAAAACTATAAAATGAAAATATAAGAAACACCGAATAAGACAGAACTTCTCCACTAAATAGCAAATGTAAGCCCCACGTATACCATCACTAGCCTGACACAAGAGATGGCCACTCCAATTATGTTGTCAAGCTTGATATAAAACACAAGGCGCCGGGATAACAGTATATTGAGGTGAGATAGATTTCAATAGCACAACATCCATTAGTAGCCATATTGGATTAATTGATTCACTAAGCTATTTAAAATATCGAGTCTATAAAAAAGGGCATGCCTCGTGACAATTTTGTTGATCATTGAATGAAGACCTAATTTTCAGAAATACTAAACAATTATATTGAACATTGAATGAAGTTGTTCAAGAATAAAAACCTAATTTTCAGAAATATTATATTTAAAGGAGGGTTAACTTATCATTATTGTATATAAAAGATGATTAATATAACAAAGGCTTAAGAAACCATCATGTAACAGCCATTTTTAAGTTTGTGTTCCTGCATGCTCCTGCCTGTTTGTTGAAAAAACTCTTGATACAAACCAGACAAAATTCTAAACCATCCATCTAGCAGCAAAGACAAGCAATAAGCCTATTTCTAACCTAAACATCACTGTTCAAACTTAAAAGAAAATTACTTGAAAAGAAATAAGAAATTTGTGCATTCAAGCATCTAGAATAGCTTTAGCACCTAAAAAGCAAATTTATTTGAAAGAACTCAGCAAAATATTGCTCATGCTCAAATCCACTCAACCAAGCAGAAAGGATATCAAATCTTACAAAAGGCTCCAAAAAAGCCGTTAATCCAGTCTCCCCATTAATCAAAGCCAAAACGAAAGAAACCACAGCAGCAGCAATTAATATCTTAACAAGCAAATCATCAAACTGTTTCAGAACCAATTTCCAGAATGGAGTCCCTGCATTTGAGTAAATTAATGAAACACAAAAGATTGAAGAAATTATTAGTATTCACTTTCTTGTGCAACACCACAAAATCATCATCACAAACAAGTTAAACTAAAGAATATAAGAAGCAACCACATTTTTTACCAGCAATTCATATTATCCCAACCTACTAGTTTCAGCCAAAAAAATCATGGAACTGAAAATTTCTAGGGCACTATCCCAAAACCGAAGAAGCTAAAAGAGTAACCCACCAAAAATAAATTACAAAAAGAAAAAGAACAAAGCTCGACAAGGAAAACATCTCTGAATATACAAAAGAAGCACTTCAAGAAAAAGCATAGTTGAGTACAAAGTAATCAAGAATGCCGCCTTACTGCCACCTCTTAATCATCTCTTTTTCAGTAATGATAGCACAAGACCCTCCATCAAACCTACCCCTTCAACAAGTTACCTTAACTAATACCCCAATTTCAAGCCAATTCCTCCTTCCTCGTATTCTAAATGCCAATATGGGAATGCCTCCTATGGATACTTCAGGATTCAATCCATATTATAAACCATACAACTGACATAGCTTGGTTTGGATATATATTCAAAAAGGTTTTGACAAGATATACAAACTAGGATAATTTTGTAAAATGGAAAATATTTTTCGCAAAGAAAGTTGACAATAGAACCCCAAATATTTCCAAGATGATCGGACAAATAATTTAGTGGATGAAATCTTCAATATAAAAACCTCAAAATTGCTGCATGACCACCATCTAGATACATCACAAAAAAAAAAAAAAAAAAAAGACAGACAAAGACCATTATAATGCCCAGTATTGTGGCTAATGTCCACCTTAGCTCCCACACAAGAATTTTCCACCTTTTTTTTAAATTTTCCCAACCTTAGGAATGTGTTGTAAGGCCTTCGGCACCCATTCATTTCCTTGACTGAAAATCAATTTAAAATCATCTAGAAACACCTTTAAACACAGGCATCTGAGCTTCTAACCACCATCAAATCAATCTGCCCACACATCTCGCTTTAACTCCCATATCAGGAGTTGCTCCACATATTGCTTTATGCAAAACAGATTCTAGATTTGTTTTTCCTTAGTTGAATCATTTTCATGGCTCAATAGATAATTTGATTAGCCAATGATCTTTTCCATGTTTAATTTCAGATTCCTAACATGTTAACTAATAAATTACGACAAATTAGATCTAGTTTTTGAACCTCTAAATCAAGCATTGGATAGACCTCATATAATAATTGCACCAACTCTACTGTCTTCTGTTTAATTTCTTCTAGAGCAACTACAAACACAATCTTAATCATGGATCTAAAACAATGAATTCAATGTGTAAACTTAGCATTAAATTGTATATCCAAACAATCATTTTTTTCATTATTCAACCATTTCATTTTATCAAGTTCAATGTTGATCAGATTAGTGAACATCTATAACAAGTAGTTTTGTTGCTTGGTCAAGGGTCACATTCCATTCATGAAAATAGGCTGGTTTGATATTAGGTATATGAAAGCACATACTACTTAAGTGCCATTTTTCATCCACATATTCCTCTCCTCATCCTGCTTCAAGAATATTTTTACTTAGAGAGATCATCGTTTCTCATTAACTTAATCCTAGTGCATGTCTTGCAAAACACCAATTTTATGATAGTCAACTCAGCTAGGACCTAAACCAAACTAAACTTAATGATTGCACTGGGAAAAAAAAGCTAACAAAGAAACAAAGAATTATAGAGCAGTTTAGTAAGATAAAACATCATCTCTTGTTTTATCGATAGCATGGAAAACCAATAGGCATTCTCCAAGAAGCTTCAATATAGATATGTGATCAAAATTTTTTTTAAAAAAGTTAGCAGATATGAGAGGAATGTGCCATGTGCTTACTTTTCTCTTGAGGCAGCACTGCAGACCATGATTGAAGCATACAGCCAAAGTATAAACAGACATGAGAAAATGAAAAATGTTAATATCTGTACAAGAAAGTATTGAATAACTGAGACAAAAGAAATTCCCCATAAAAAGATGATAGCAGCAAAACAGCAACTTGCTTTTTCATTTTTGCGATATTTATATAAATAAACAATTTAAAGTAATTACACATTTGAAGCAATAGAAAAAATAGGAAAGTTTTTTAACTTGCAGCAATGAAATTTTAGAGAAAACATAAAGGGATGAAAAACAATGAAACAAGCAAAGCAATCACAGAAAACCCAGCATGTCAGCGCTTCAGCTACCTCACTGTTCATCTCGACAATATACCTTTTCAATTACTTCCTATTCAAAGAGGTACAACCGCAACTTCAGAGAACTACGTGAAAATATAGCATACAAATCACAAACCTAAATCCCCCAAACCAAGTTCCAAAGCATCAAGACTAATATCACGGATAAGACCCAAAAAAGAAAAACTCTATAAGGTGGGAGGTAATGGAACATAAAGCCCGCATTAAACCCGCTAAAAGGAATAAAGCAGAAACGAAATGACGAAGTGACTGTGATTTTAATAATGTATTAGTCACAAGTTTTAGCTTTTCAAGGAAGAAAACCTAATCATCAAAAAGAGGAATTCAAGCCAATAGAACAGAAGTACAGGAAACACACAACGTACCGTTTTTACCATAAATTTTCGCATGCAAAGCAACCTGCAAGCAAGAACTCGTAACTTAAACTCAAACCCAAATGCTCAACTAAATCAAGCATAATCAAACCTCTATAATACAAGTCATCTAAACCCCTGGGTAACAAAAACAATATATCCATACCTGAGAATCACTAAGGCCCTTTGCCGGGTCCACCCCAAAAAAATCCAAAACCTGCCAAAACAGAGAAACAAAGAAATAAAAAAAAAATCCTCGTTTCGAAGCTTCCCATCAACTGGACCACTGACATTCGAAATCACTCAAAATCTGCAAAGCAAATAAAGGGAGGGAAGACAATTACCTCGGTGACGGATCTGGCATAGGCATCTTCCATAGCATAGATAAAAAAAATTGGATCGATTGGGGAGATTTTTTTTTATTATTGTAATGGCTTTGGAAATTCGGATAAATGTTTTTAATTGCGGCGTTTTCCCATTCCGTTTTCAGTGACTGGGCTGGTATTACTTCGGCATTCCTAGCTAGATCTAATGAAGTAGGCGTTTTCCCTTTTGTTCTGCTAAGTTGTTAACTCCCAACTCAGTCTTGACTATTACGCAACATGGCGTTGGGCCTTTTCGCCCCTTATTTAATGAGATTAGACTGCGTGCATCGAAGCGCTATCTTGAAGATACGGGGCGAATTGGGCTTTTTATTGGGCCTTATTTCGAACCCTGAAATTTGGTGTTATTTATATTTGTTCCTTCTGTTTTGTTTTTTTCTTTTCCGAAATTACTAATAAGTCCTTCCATTTTCCCGTAACAAAAATTAAAAGGCCCAATTTGATCCAAAACCAACTAAAATAAAGGCCTTAATTGCAGCCGTTGTCATTTACTGTATTAAAAAGTAAATTTTTCATTACGGTAAAAAAAAAAGAATAGAGCATCAAAGTTGAATATATATATATATATATATATATATATAATTAGAATTGGTATTTTTTTTGCTAGCCAAGTTTGTGTAAAAGCTTAAACACAGTCTTAATTAAATAAAAAAATTGATGTTAATATCAAAGTCTAAAAGTTTAGAATAAATATAAACAAAATAGGAGTCAATGGAAGGGACTGATACTATGCTTTATCTTTTTTCTCTTTTAAGCTCTCCGTTTAGGTCTGCATTTAATGATAGAGAGAATTTCAGCCATCAAAATTCAACCTTGGCCAACAGATATTAAATGGGTGTGGCCAACTTTTGATGATGCCCCACCTGGTTGGAGAATTATATTTGGAACATGTATTATCATTTATTCTTTCATAATTCATAGCCTAAAAAAAAACTAAAAAAAAAATCGTCAATGAAAAATTCTAAATTGCAGACGTGGCACACTGGTAGTCCATAAATCTCATATTAATTATTGCTATCTTAGGTGACATGTTTATGGTAGTTGCTGTTACATTTTCCGTGCAATAAGAACAATTCGAACATAGAAAGAACAATTTAATTAGTAATAAGTTATGGGTGAGATGAAATGATAGATGTTAATTTTTTTTTTAATTATATGTTTCAAATTTAAATTCTGAGCATTTTTAAAATTTTAAAAAATATATTTTACTTTTTGTAATCAACTTATTCTATGCGAATCTAAATAGATAGCAAAAAAGTTTAAAAAAAATAGTAATAAACTATAAGCTTGACTTGACACCACACTAACATGTGCAAGTGAAATGGTTTGAGGATATTTAACTCTCTGTACTATGTGGGTGCCGATGATGTTAATTGTTTGTTGCAAAGGAATGGACATGTTTGAAGTCAAAACTCAAAATACAACCTTTCTTTTTTATTTTATTTGCACTAATATATAAATAAAATTTATGCAATAATTTATTAATTAGCTGCGAATGGAAAACTGTTGGAGTATAGATTAATTTTTAGCAACATATTAGCATTAGTTTGAATTCTATGTGCCGCAACAAAATACTTAAACTGCTATAAATCAATGTAAACATTTTTAGTACTTATTTGTGACAGTTTATGCCTCTAATTAATCAAATGTCATTTTAATGGTAGTATTAAATTTCCATCCTCTTGCAATCGAATGATTTGTTGCAAGTTGGTTGCACATTGAGACAATTGTTGGCAGGAGAAAGTTAGAAATAGTTAGGTGACATGGAATTGAATCCGATTCCACAATTAATATATTGTACACAACATTAAATAACAGGTCATTTTTTAAGAGATAGAATTTGAATAGCATGTAAGTATTGGACTGGCTACTGAATTATTGACTCACTACTTCACAAGCATGAGAAAAATCCATCTCTTAGGCTACTTCTTTTAAAGCTGTGATAGCAAGAGATATATGTTCCAAGCTTTTAGGTGGGTACTCTATGGATATATATAAAATAGTTGTTGATAAGGTTATGACTCAGAATCAAGTTGATGTGGAGAAGACAACGACAGATTTGTATCAAGCCCTTAAAAATTTGCAACATGACAATATAATTTCTACTCATTAACAATTATTGGTGCTATTTTTTGTGAGAATATGATGAGTGCATCAATCCAAGCTCTTTTAGGCATTATATGTCCATTAACCATAATTGCATACAAAAGCTAAGCTACTTTAGTGAAGAGTAGGCCCTAACTTTTCTGTGAAAGATTATTGTGTTAGCTCTTATTTCTTAATCTTATCAATACAAAGAACCTAACAACGTATGATGTATCCTCTTTCTAAGTGTTGTGTCATTTCATATGAAATAATTTTTAATGAAAATGGTTTGAGCAATACTCATTGGTATATATGATATCAAATTATTTTCAATTTTTTTAGAAATGAAAACTAGAAGAAGGAAGAGAAAAGGATTGGTAGGACAGAGGTGAAGAAATTGTCTTTTTCCTAAAATCTAAGGCCTTTTCCAAGATATGGGTGCTAATTTTGAGGATGGGAACCCCCTTGAATTGAAGATTATGAAGGAAACCCACCAAAACAAAATTCAATAATTGCTCCAAATATATATTATGTATGGATCACATTCTTAGTAGGTAGCAACCAAGGGGTGGTGGGGTGATGAGCTGCTCATGGTCCCTTTTGGTGGAAAATGAGGCTTACCTTTTGGTTTCTTCCATCTCAAAATTTGTCTGGCTTCATCTCTAGAAAGACTCAAAGAGCATACATTGCCCAAATTTACCAACTCTACCTAGTTTTTAAAGCTAGCTGGGCAATTTGCATTAGTGGCAAAAATATGTGGGTCTCAACTCTCAAGGATTGCTAATTTGCTACCCCTACAGTTTCTATGGCCCTTTACTGTGAAGTCTTTACATCCTGTGCATGTGTGTGGTTGGGTGGGGGCAAATGCATACACTCTGTTCTTGAAACGACCTCATCAATCTTTATGTTCTTGATTTTCAAATCTTTCTTGTTTAAATCCCTTGAATTACTCTGCCTAGAATTTCTTGCTATTAGCAGAATGTGGATCTTAACAAACATGCACCAACAGATGTTTTATGTTTTTTTTTGTTATATATATATATATTATGTTATTTATGTTTCTCTGGTCTGATATGATAAAATTGGATTCTGCAGTGGTGAAAGATAGGGGATGGTTTCCAAATGTGAACATTAAAAAAAAAAAGAAAAGGAAAAAGGAAAAACGGGAGATGTGTTAAAGACAGAAATTAATAAAATAATTCTATTTATTTATTTGTGTTCTCAGGTTGTTTCCCACTGCATTGACAGGAATACATAGAAAAGGAGTAGAATTTCAGAAGAAAACAAAAACTAAAAAGAAAGGAACAAAATCCCTTAGAGCTCTAATGCCTTTTCCCCTTTTTGTTCATCCCTTCTTTTTTCTCTATCCCCAGCAAAAACTGCAATGGCAGAGACAAAAGATCATAATAATAATCCCAAGTATTCTCATTTCCATTTTCTTCCTTGAAAACCACCTGAAATATATATTGATAATAATAAAATAAAATTAGTGCCGTAATGGAATTGTTCATAGCTTTTCATATATATAAGATAACCAGTTAAACTAATAATTAGGCAAACCTGCTTCTTTTGAAGCTGATTTTTCTGCAAGAGAGGATTGAAAGAATCCGAAGTGTTTCTTAAGTGAAGATTTCCCCTGCAAGAACAAGAAAACTAGTATTGGCTTTGGCATTCTAATTGGAGCATTTTGCGAGAAAAAAAAATATATGCAGAAATGGAAAAAGGTCAAGATGACTAGTACCTTGAAATGTGTTGCAGAATAACCTTGTGAAAATTCCATTGAAGCTTCATTATTCATGCCTACTTTCTGCATAAATAGATGACAAGAAGCCAAGAGAAACGCTATAAAATTCCATTTAAATTAATATTGCTAATATCTATATATATACATATAAATATGATATGATATACTCTAAAATTCATATCGAAAAATTACCTTGGTGAATGCAGGAGAACTAGCAGTATCATCAAGATAGGAATATTGCTGCTGATTTCTACCATACAACTCTTTGCTCTTCTTTTTGTTTTTATTCTTCTTCCCGGCCAATTGATGATCAGGGCAGTATACTTGATCATCTTCACAGTAATGTGGAGGTCCAGAAGAAGCATCAGAAACCATAGATAAATCCTCCTCTTCTTCATCTTCCAATCTGGCATTATAATTCCCCTCAACAAACCCATCAAAGCCCTGATATTGATTCTTCGAAAGAGAAGATTGATCCAAGTACATTGTCCAACCAGACTCACACCCACTACTACTGCATTGAGAAGCTGACATATTCATTTTTAATTAACAGAAATTAACACAGCAGAAATAATTAAATTAAAAGAGAGAGAGAAAAAAAAGAACGGGAATGCTATGAGTTGTAGGCTTATAATTGTTAGTTGATGTTCATCTCTCTATATAATATAAGTAGATGAGGAAAAGAGAAAGAAAAAACCAAAGGAATCACATTCAAATCCTAGACTAGTTTTGTCCTTAGTTCTATCCTTTCGCCCCCTCTTATTTTATCTGTATGTGAATCAATCAAAGTTGCCAGTTGGCTTTGAGTGTGTATGTGAATATGTGTGAGAAAGAGAGAGATAGAGAGAGAGAGAAAGGGAAACAATATCAATAGGTAAACATTATTGATGAGGAACTGTCATCATTTCATATATAATTTTGGTAATATACCCAGCTTACTATATGCTGCTATCATGCATTCTATTACATAAGATTCTCTTTTTTTTTTTCCAACTGATTAAATTCTGCCTAAACCAACTTGATAATTTTACATATAGATTAAACAATATATCAGTATTTTGATTTTTTTTTTTAAAAAGGGTTGTAATCTAATGCAAATTACTTGAATATTGTTGTTATTTTATTGATCCAATTTACTATTATGAACTCATTTTGTGGATACCAACCAAGGTTGAAACTTTCATTAAAAAACGATCCTTCATTTAATCAATTAACCCTATATTTCTAACGATGTTAATTTTGATGTACATAATTCTTTGCTTTTCCACTCTTTTTTTTTTTTTGACAATGCATAGTGTTTTCTATTTTTTTTCTCCCTGTATTGGATTGCATTTGTGTTTAACGTTGACTTTACATCATTTAGGAAAAATGTTTGAAACGCTGCTTTTTTTTTTTTTTTTGTAAAAGAAAATATTTGACATGCTTGATAACATTAATTAGACAGGCATTAGGTACCCAAAAAAAAAGGAAAAAAAAATTCTTTGAAGACTTTTGCATTCATCAAACTTTGAAATGATAAAGTTTTAAGTAGACTAAGTCTACCACCCACGCTAGATTGATAATGACACATTACTTAGTAATTATTTTAAAATTAATTGACAGATATTAATTTTATTGGATTAGTTTACTGCTCAATTTATCTAAAAATTTCTCTCTTAAAAGACTAATAAGGGAATATGCATTTGGCATGTATACCACTCCAAACAGAATTACAGCTTTTTTTTAAAAGAGAAAAAAAGAAGAAGCAATTTTGACAATAATTAATTACTGATTCGTCTGATTCCTAGTATTCAGTGTGTACATATAACAAATTCTTCTGTTTTCTACAATAGCTACTGTCCCACTCCATTTAATATACGTACATTAGTTTTAATCACTCAACAATCATCACCAAGTCTTTGACTCTTTTGTTGTTTATTTCTTTCATTTGTAGAATTGGGTTAGGCTTCTAAGGTTAAGACTCTTTGCAGTTTCATATAGTTGAATGTCATATATATATACCCTTCACCCCATGGATAGATTTATTGTTAATATAATTTTTTTTCTTTATTATTATTGTGATAAAAGAAAAGGTAGTGGAAATTTTATTCAAATCCAATTAGCTAATAGTTAGGTTTACACGTAAAATCTTAGATGACATGGATGGTTCAATTATGAAGTTGTTTGTGTTAAAATAGGAAAACACATGAATGGTGAAGATTAAGATTTGTATGACTAATACATGCAATTTGCTTAGTGGACAAAACAGTTTCCTATTTTAAGGTAGAAAGTAGAAACCCACCCTCGTACGTGCAATATAGCTGTTTATGGGACCCCTTCCAATAATGTTGGTGAATCTTTTTTTTATTAATACTGCCATACTGATGTAAATAATGTCAAACTAAGTTGTACCATTTAACAAACACCATTCTTACACAATCTTTTAATTAAAGACAAATTAACTTCTGTTCAGATCCTTTCCTCTGGAAAGTAAGTTTAGATTTCCTCCCTGCCCGAATCAATCTGCTATATATTGTTTCCTGAAATTTATTTATTTATTTATTTTGTGATGGAAGGTGGGATAAACCCACAAAAAACAACAAGAACAACTGTCTAGAATAAGTGATCCCTATAACATCATGTAAAAATCAATAACCAATATCTTCAGGGGGGAAGACAACAAATGAACTCCTGGTAGAAAATTATAAGCAAAATAGGAAAGGAAGTCAGCAGCCAAATTTGTCTCTCAGTGAAAATGGGAGGCACAACTATTATATTATTAACTCTTCATTTTTTTAGAAGTCCTTTATCCATCAAGCATTCAAAGAGTGTGTCAATATATGAGCAAATATTTATTATGAAATAACTAGATAAACATGCCTATTTTAAACGTGAATATATGTGCGTAATTAACAAGTTTTATGTTATTGATTAGTGTTAAAATCGTTTAAATAATTAACAAGTAATTAATGTCAGCAGCAGTTCAAAATTCACCTCTTTATTTGTACCCATATCAATTAATAAGATAATTAGTGTTTGATAACAAAGTGATCGTCGCTAACATTAATTTGTCTTTAAATCAAAACTCATTTCTAAAAATTAAAATTACACTGCAACGCAGAGGCCTGGTGAATTTATGCATTTTATAAATCTAAATATAGACATCACAAATACTAAATTTTAGGGCACAAAGGGTCAATTTGCCCCCTAAATTATAATTTAGTGATCTCATTAATCTCAAAATTAAATTTTAAGTCTTTTTAAAACCCAGTTTTTAATTCATTTGAAGCTAAGTTATCTCTTTTTTTTTAAAGTTAAAAATATTTATTTTCTTTTTTTTTTTCTCTGTTTTTGATTTGATTGAGAAATAGTATCATTTCTTTTATAATAAAATGAGGTAATTGATAGAATTCAAAAGTTAATTTCCATTTAAATTAAAAACTGTATCCCAAAAATACTCAAAAGATATTTTTAAAATGATTTAATTCATTGCATTATAATTTAAGGGTTCATCAACAGAAAAAAAAAACTAATATAATTAATGATCACAGAGATATATAACCTATTTTTGGATCTACCCCGTATAAGTATGTAGGCCTTTTGAATTTTTTTAACCTCAAGATTTTAGTTCTTTCCAATTCAAATTGCATGGCATACATTGAAGAACACATTAATGCATATGCTTGGATTTATATGCACGGCATCAAATCAATATTGGCTCTACTAAAATATATAAGGAGGGTGTTTATTAATCATATAATAAAAACAAATGAATAATGATAAAATAAAATTTGGAGACCCTTAAAAAAAGAATGAGAAAGAGAGAAGGGTGGCTTGTGAAACAATGATTATAAAGTGTGACTAATAGAAAAGATCAAAGATGGGGCCAATTTAGGATCTTCATCTGAATCAATATGGTCCCATTCACAAATGTGCACATGCCCTTTGTTAGCTTGTGGCCCTTTGCCAGTCCATGATCCGTAATTCCTGCTGTAACGACTCCATAGCTTTGGTTATTACAATTCTACATCTCCTATTTTTCTCTCTATTCTTCAATCTATCTATAATTATTTATGTCTCTAAAGTTTCTCTATATAGTTAATCTCCAACAACCCATTATTCACTTTAACATTCTTGAAAGATTCTATTATCTTTTTCCAAAAAAAAATAGTAACTCTAATTTTTCATATATGCTAATATTTTAGAGTTTAGGATAAGCAACTATATATGTTGTTAGCTTCCTCATGTTCAACAATAAAAACTGCAGTATGGGCTATGAGTGAGGGTTGGGGCTTGAAATGTTGTTGGTTAATTAGAGGATGGTCCCCGACATTGGCAAGGTCAAATTTTCTTTGCCAGTTGCTTGCGACAGTGTTTGATATTGAAAATGCTGTCAATATCTCTGGCATATATTCACACTCCTCTACCAAAGACTCTCTCCCTTCTCTTCCAATAACAAGTTTCCTCTTTCACTTTCTTGCCCATGTCCAACATAACAAAGTCCCTATCAACTAAAACCAAAGTCAATTCTCTTTTTCTTTCACATAAAATCCTCTTGCTTTAGTTACAAATAAAGATATATATATATATATATATATATATAATAACAATAATTTCTCATTTAATTTTTTTTATTATAAAAAATCTAATAGTAATTTGAATTAAAAATTTTACATTTTTGATTATCAATCAAGTACTACTAAATTAAATCTTACAACAATACTGTTACACTTAATTTTTCAAATTTGTGTACGCATGCACCCCAGTAAACACATATTTATCCTTTTTATTTATTTTTTCCTTGATAGCTAAGTACTGTAGAATGATTGAAAAGAAAGAAAGTCCAAGAATTCAACCAGAAATCTCCAAACTCTCATTCATGTGGTTTTAATAAAATAATCAATTAGAATACATGGATAAAGTATGTACATGTGTGTGCCTAAATCTCTGTATTTTGGTTGAAAATGTGAAAGGAGGATTCTGGCTTCTGGCCCCAGCAATTTTGACAAGAATGTGTCTCAACAAAATGTGTCAAAAGGGTGTCCTAAATAATGAAAATAATTCCCATATTTAGAGTCAATATCATCAAAAGTAAATATGTCTTTGTTTGGCACATTGCCTATCTAGCTCTTTAGTCCTTCAAATATCTTATTAATTTTCAAGTCCTACACGAGGCAATAATACCCTCAGAAATTTTCTTTCTTAGTGGACCTAATGTGACAATTAAAGTCTCATTCTCAGACTGTATTGAGTGGTAGAGCTAAGTTCTTATAGCTTGGTCGGTTTCAGACAATATTATATTAATCAAGACGCTTAACCAATTATTTAATTTTACCACGTTTGATGCTGGCAGATCCAAGTTCACAATTAACTGCAATATTGTCATTGAAATAGAATATTTAAGTCGATGTCAAATAAAAATTAAATACTTATTAGATTTAAAAATGAATTTATCATTATAAAAAAAAATCGAAGAGCAAATTGATTCTTGTTTGGTGGGTGAATTGATGGTGCTGGTTAGGAGTGTACAAAACTAAATGGAAAATCAAAATCAAACTAAATTGATTCTAGGTCGATTTTATTTTCTGGAAAAATTAATAATATAGTTATAACTGGAGTCAATTTGATCGATTAATTAAAATTATTTTCTTATTTGATCAAACTAAAAACCTAATCCAACTATAATTTTCATTTATTTTTATTGAATTTGATTATGATTACCCCTTAAAATTCAATCGGCTTGCATTTAGTTTAACCGAATGCTACTCCTAGTTGGGATGGTGATGTACAGCTGCCCCACAGAGTTGAATCACATACAACAAGAACAAGTAACATGATGGGAAATGCATGATTTTTTTTTTTACCATATAAAAACTAATGGAGAGTGGTAACCAGCTCAACTCAACCTTTTGAAAGGTTCGGTCCCATGGGCCACGGCCATGGGTGCATTAGGCTATAGCATAGTTATGTTGAGGCTAGGTCAGCTAGCCGGTCCTATGGCTACCATTCTTTAGATAATGCCACAGTTTTCTATCTATACAAATGCAATTCTCTCTCTCTCTCTCTCTGTGTATTTTTTTTAGGTAATTATTATTTTCGTCGCTCTGTACCCCCTAAATTTTAGGAGAACAGATCTTCATATGCCCTATGCTCCTATTCCTTAGCTGCTTTGCTTATCCAATTCAATCTTATTTAAATAATATGTCAAAGAAAAAGCCCATAAAACTCTTCCTTGCTTCATTGTTATGAAATAGTGTCTCTCACCCATTATCTCTCAATATCCTTTTCTCCCATTTCAGTTTCAACAAGAAAGCATGAAATGAAATTTGGTCACTTGTTAGGGCCCACAGCTAGAGAACGAAAATAACAAATTTTATTAAACTTTTTACGGTCAAATAAAATTTTTAAAAATTTCATGGTATAAATTTTAAATAGTGCAGTATAATATAATATATAATTTTTTTAAGATATTTTTGGATAAATTTTTAAGAATTATTTGAATAATTTAATAATATTTTATAAAAAATTCTATTTGTTATCAACGATTCTTACTGTAGTGCAATAAATACATTCAAATTTCAGTTTTTTTATTATTTTAAATAATATTTTATTAAAAAATAAAATATTAAACTGTCAATTTTTTAAAATTTTATTTTTAATTATAATTTATAAAAACGTCAATGATTTTTTCTATATAGATGATGAAGATAAATTCTTCCATGGCCGACATCATCTCTACCCCGTCATTCTGTCTATTCTTCTCTGTTGTTTATCGGTAAAATAATTCATGCGGTCAAAGTTCAATTTTTCATATTATACATTTGATAAAAAATTAATTTTATATATGTATGTAGAAAGGATATAAGAGAGAGTCACAGATTGCGTTTGCTTATTTGATTCTTTCTTTTATTTTCTTTGGGGGAGATTTTGATGTTCCATGCCCATTGTTTCGTTTGGATATTTGCTCAGATGAAATCATTATTTTTCTTCTTTCCTATATATGAGTGTACGTGAATAGTTTTTTTCTTGTTGATAGCTTTTACTTGTTAAAATAAGGTAAATTTCACTGATTGTGTTTCAACTTATTATTCATACATAATAATGTTTTTTAAATTCAATTTGTAATATAAATATTCTTTAATTTTGATTCATATAATATAAATATCGTTTTTATTTGTTTTAACATGTTTTACATATTACACTTCAATAAAATTTATTTTAATAAAAAAGATGTACATATATATTTTTAGTTTGTTCTTTATTTTTGTGGAAATAAAACTCCAAGAAAAGGCCAAACTAGACAAAAGGATACAAAAGAGCAAATAGAGATACTGGTGAATTATGAACACAATTACAATTCATAACAAAAATTGAATTTTTAACTGTCCAGTATGTTACAACATTAGCTTTGCAGTAAGTGGATCTGATAATTTTTTATTTGCCCTGACTTCTACAAAATTTAATTAGAAATTTAATAATAGTATGAATTTGATTTTTAAAAATTTGATTAACCAATGATATATCATATTAAAGATCTATTTGGCATTACGTTTGAAAAAACGGTTTTGAATTTTTTTTTTAAAATTTTAAAAAATGTTTTTTTAAAATGAAGAGGTAAATAGATATTTTTTTCAAAAACAAATTTGAAAAAAACAGTTTATAAAAAATTAAAAAATCAATCAATTAAATAAAAAATTTTAAATTTAATTTTTAAAATCTCAAACACTTCTAACTTAAAATACAGATCCATTGTTAGGTTTAATGTGGCAGTAGGCCTTGCAAATATAAAAAGATTGAAAAAAATATTAAAATCCATCCAATACATGTAGAACGGTGGGAATATATTATCTTATAGTTAGAATTATAAACAGGAAAAATACAATAAACAATATCGAGTTTTGTAACATAAATAATAATAAAAAAAAAAAGTTGTAATGGTAGAGTATATAAAATGGGCGTTTGGATTTTTTTTTTCATCAAGAAAGTGTTTTAGAATTTTTATTTAGTTCACTGAATTTTTTTAATTTTTATAAATTATTTTTTTTTAAATTTATTTGTAAAAAATTATTTATTTATCAATTTCTCTGTAAAATCAGTTTTTAAAACTTAACAAAAATTTATTTTTGTTTAAAAACTATTTTTTAAAATATAATATCAAACAAAAATGTCCTTCTTTTTCATAAAGTTGTAAAGTCGGTCATGGAAGACCTATGATTTAACGCACATAGTCTTTAATTTTATATATAAGGCTCGTAGATTTTTTTTAAACTAGTAATTTCCATATATATATATATATATATATATATATATGAGTTTAAGTTTATTACAAAAATTTAAATTAAAAAAATATTTGACTTACTCATTAGTAAATAATATTAAATTAATATATATAAAAGTTATAAAATTTAACCTAAAATTGATATGTTGGCACGAAGTTGAGTGTAATCGATGAAGTTAGGATAATTGAATTGGTTTTGAAGTTCAATTTTGATTTAAAAATTGAATTAAAATTGTAATATGGGTTTTAGCCTCCTCTTACCAAAAAAAATGGAATTAAAATGATTCAAATTTAGTTTGATGGATTATAATATTATATAAATTGATAGTTATAAAAATGAATATCTCACAAAAGAATTATAAAAATTTCAGTCAAGTTTAGTTTAAATGGACTTTCAATATTAATAACCGAATTTAACTAAATAAATGGAAACTTTTATTTAAAAAATAAAATGAAACCAATTTAAATATTGAACCAAATAAACTGAATTTTAATTCGATTTGATTGGGTGTTCAGTGACCGGTTCTGGACAACCATACGGTATGAGTAGACCGGCGAAGGAGTGGCTGCCATGTAAAAGAAGAGGTAATCCGGGTATATCTCCCCATGTTTTTAGGAGAAGCAATTTTAGGCCTTCCAAACAAGTACTTAGACATTATCAACAAGAAGGTTCGTCACCATATCATTTTTTAGATTGGATGGCCCACGTGAACCCAATCTACGGTTATGATACGCTGATCATAACGCAAATGGCCGTGACCTAAAAATAAATGCTTGACCACAAAAACCAAAAATTATTGGGTTGCGAGCGGATCCTATTTAGATTTAGAGTTGTCCGGTCACCGGAAAAGAAATTCTGCGTTGGTTTTATTTACTTGATTTGATGTCATGGGCTCATGTTACTTATCAACCAATATATCTATTTCTTTTTTCCTTTTCTCTTGATATTTAATTTCCTTTTCTCTTGAGATTGATGGGAGTAAAAAAAAAAAGTACAAGAAAAGAAAAAAAAATTATTAGTTTTTATAAATCAATTAAAATGTATGTGTATCACAATAAAAATATTGTCGGCATTCCTCTCTTTCACGTATTTTGTATCATGACAACATAAATTGATTAGGTTTCATTACGATGTATACAAAAGAAACACACAAATTGATGCTCCAAAAACAATTAAAACAAAGACAAACAGACAAAATCAAATTGCGAATCCTCCTTATTCTAAGTTAGTAAGTTGTGCAATTCTGCGCTATATTGCAACCATCCTTTTTAGCTTCAT
This sequence comes from Triadica sebifera, assembly GCA_023653625.1. Classification (NCBI taxonomy): domain Eukaryota; kingdom Viridiplantae; phylum Streptophyta; class Magnoliopsida; order Malpighiales; family Euphorbiaceae; genus Triadica; species Triadica sebifera. The sequence goes on from CM042899.1 coordinate 30,367,157, forward strand.
ATATAATTGAAACATTAAATACACACAACTTTCTTATAACATTATTTACCTCTTACAAAAATCACTGTTAAATATTTCTTGCTATCGCTTAGCATTCAGCTTTCATAGCTCAGTTGGTTAGAGCACCCGTTTAGTAAGCGGGAGGTTTTGAGTTCGATTCTCAATGAAAGCAATTTCTTCAACCATTTTGAGCCTAAGTTTTATTTATTTTTTTGTTGCTTATGTTCAAAGTTCAAACAGTGAACTTGTTAAAATTTTCAGGCAAATAAACAAGACCGAGTAACAAGAATGCAAAATTCTAGGCACATAAGCAAAATGTCTGTGACCATCTGAAAGTCTAACAACCGTGCAAGTCCCTCCATCTTAGGTACACTAACCCAGCTTGGTAATGTGTATAAGCACCTGCTACAACTAATATGTGGAAAAGCTGATGACTTTGCCCTGCAATGTCAAATTTTCCAGGCTTCCATCTCTCAGGGATTCGTGTAGCATAAATCAATGCTCCTAGCCCATATAAAATTCCCATCAGAATCTCATATCCTGTGGTCTGCAGGGCTTCAGGTTGGTCTCTATAGAGTATCAGCTTATGTAAAATAGGTGCTACACCTGACAGCCCCATTCCGAAGAAGAGACCGGTGCGAAACCCTCTAAATTCTGGCTTCTGGAATGATGGAACTAGAGAGAATATGATGGTCACAGTTCCTAAAACTGTTATGAATCCCAGATAAAGTCTACAGAAGAAGGGATTGCACATGAAGGAGTAGTAAACAGGAGGGTAAAATGAGGTTGCAATGAGAGCAGCAATGCCTGCATAGTCTACTCTGTGAACTATGTACGACATTTGCTCCGAATGGCAAGACAGGAGGTGGCACGTGCTGCTGGCTAGCAAGCAGAACATTGCCCCGCCCATGAACACGAAGAATGGCCATCTCGTAATCGGATGAAGCGTAAGCTGAACTATCATATTGGTTGCATCATTTTTGACTCCTTGCTGCATTTTATGATATGTAAATTATCACCAATTGTCATCAAAGAGTTTTCTGATAGATGTTTAAATGTTTTAATTAAGGTAAATAATGTTTACCAGAACATTGCCATCTGCAGAATACATTCGAGTAAATTTCTCAGGCAAGCAATTGGTAAGAAGTTCCATGATATTCCCTGAAAGCGATGAAAGGAATTCGATAGAAAGCAAAGATGCCTTTAAATCCCCTTTGAGCTTTTGAAGATCAGGCATATTGGGTAAGGAAGGAATGCAATTCAATAGGTCTAAATGAATCATGTGGAAATCAGCTTTTCTTAGCATTTTAGGCAAATGTTGCAGAGGACTAATATCAGCAACATCCGGAACTTTCATCGCTGTGTATACAGTCAGAAAGAGGAAAAGAAAGAAGCCAATCAAATGCCTGGAAAGGAAAAAAAGAACAATCATTTCAGAGCTAAAATTAGACCAGTTTTTTGTTCTCAGATAATAGAATTTGCAGATAAAAACTAGTACTGTCAGTTTTCTTACGTCCAAACATTAAGAGTTTCGTTGTGAATCTTAAAGATGCTAAGAAAGACCTGCTTCAATGGCCACTCTGCACGGTAATAGCCACGGATGAACTCATTATCCCTTAAATATCCTGGCAATGAGGGGTATTCAACAAGCTGATATTTCACTTTCTTCCACAGCCTATGCCCTTTTCTTTCCTTTGAAATAACTCCATTCCCCTCTTCACAATCCGATCCGTTATTGGTTCTTTCTGATGAAGGAAACATATTCTTGTAACGACAAGGAATCATCTGTGTCACCTAAAAACAAAAAATGAATTCCACTGATGATTATGTAAGTTGTTTCTCTACAACAATTCCAAGGCATTAAATTTTCGAATTTGATTATGATGTTGGCTTCTTCTCCACAGTGGCTTTTGTCAGATATAATTTCCCTCATAACACATTTAGTCTGTATGATTATAGGCTAACTTAGCTCATATAATTTCCACATCTCAGAATTAGGACAAAAAATAAATTAAAGTTTAAAAATTGTTTATTTGAACAATCCCAATTACGAGAAGAACCGATATTTCAATTTTTTTTCTCTTTTTTTTTTCCTTGAAAAAGGGTTAGAATGAGAAGCTATTTGAACTATTTGACACATAATGAGGCTATTAAGAAGTCTCATTATAAAATTAAACCCCAAGTAATCTCATGCACCACTAATGCCCATAACAGAAAAAGGGAAACTATGAGGTAAAAATAATAAGAACAAATATACCAAATGTACCTGAACTGAACAAAAAAGTAAAAATGACCACGAAGCAAACGCAGAATAATAATGCGGAAACTGAGAATTATTGACCAGATTATATTTTCTCTGATTACAATATGTTTGATAAAGCAGGCAAGAGAGGGGAAATAGAAGATCCCGAGATGATGTTCAGTTGATATTGGATAGTTATAGAGAGAATCGCAACTAACTACTAAAACAGCTATTTTTAGAATGGACAAATGGCATTGTCAATCTGCATATTTATATGCTGTCAAGATTTGGTTGGCAATAAGAATTCAAAGAAAAAAGTCAATTTGCCCTTTGTATAAACTGTCCAAAATTAGAAAAGAGAAAAAAAGAAAATAAAATATAAGGAATTAAACTCGCAACCACACGCCCTTAAGACATTCTAGTGCTATTGCTCAAAGCTCAACATTTTAGAAAAGAGACAAAAATAGACAATTTATTTTAAAGAAGACAGTTATCAACAACAGATTAGGAGAGCTTCAAAAGTCAAAAATAGCTACCAAGCAAAAAAAAAAAGAGTTCTTTTTTCTTTTTCATTTTTTTCAGCGGAATAAAGGGTAATATTAAAAGAAATCAAAGAGCAGGGAAAAGTTTATTTAGCCTGCAAGGTAGCGAATAGAATTCATCATTCCTAACATCTGAATTATATAAGCTGAACTTCTCCCACCACTTCAAGCCACTGTCCTTTCTTGTTTCATCATTTTCTCGCGAAAGTGTGAAATCCAGGAAGAAAGCAACCACTGCAGCTATCGTAGCATGGGAGTTGAAGATGACAGTCACTATATCATGAAACTGCAACAGCAGTAGAATTCATGATTAAACAAATATTGATTAAATAGCTAAAGAAGAAAAGAAAAAAGAATGTTAAATCAATTGTAGAATCTCACCCATCTAGAACTAGTGTGAACACTACCGTATTTCGGTCCATAATATTCTCTGAAGTATTGAGGTACTGAAATGCCCATGAAGAAAGAGAATCCCAGGATGAACTTTGTCCTGAAACTGTTCAGGTTACAGAACTGGAGGAAACCAAGGCCTGCAGATGCTGTGTGCAAAGTTATTGGCAACAGTTAAAACACAAATCTGCCTGCAGTTGGCAAGGATCTGTTAAATGCCTAAGTACATAAAATGGTGGATAGATTTACTTACAGACGTAGCCAAATAAGATACAATATATGGCTGCTACAATTGGCAAAGGTATAGATGCAAACAATGCCCCGAATTTGCCTAATTAAGGACAAAAATTGTGCAGAGCACATAGTTATTGCAGGAAATGACAATTTCTGAATAGAAATAGAAATGCAACTTAATAGAATGATTGTTCTGGCCGATATAACATAGCCTTCAACAGATAATTTTTGTGAAGATAAAAGTTTGAGCCGAGGACATATTGTAAAATTGAGTCCTTACCAAATACAGAGAAGAAAATCATAAATCCAGCTGATATTTGAACTACTCTTCGGCTTCCAACTTTTGTCAATGCCAACAGACCTGCATTTTCCCTATTTTAAGAGCAAGTTAATTAAGCGCAATGGAAGAATCTAGAGCAAGATTAAAATGCCAAATTTTCAAGTGAAGCCTGCTGAATTATACTTTTGCAACCATCAAAACCATTTGGAAAATATTACTTTAACTTTGAAACCATCCAGAAACAGTCAGATTGCAAGCAAATCCAGTCCGGTTAGAAACACATGACACAAGGTCCATGATCAGCAGGCAGCAACAATATAAAGGGAGGGAAATTTCGGGTTTCCTAATTTTTTTAAAGGTACAAGTTCATTACACTGATGCAGAAAATCCAGTCACGCAGCCAAAAATACCATTGAACAAAGCCCCAATTCCCTGAAAATCAAAGAGATTGAATTAACTGCCATGGAAAACAACTTATAAGTCCGACATTTAAGTATAAATTCACAAAGTCTAGCGAACATCATAGGGGAAGAGAGAGATTCTACCAGCCAGCCAGTACCACGGCTGATAACCGAAGGTGGGACAGGAGTAGCACTTCCATATCTTGCCGTTGCAAAAAATGTACCAGTAGACTGCAAGTCATGAGAGTATGGCATCAAGATATGTATAAATCTTTCCAGTTTTCTAGTCAACATCAATTGTAGATTTAGCTGTCAAGATTTGGCTGCAGATGAATATTTGTAATTCATGATATCATAGACAAAAATTGTAACTGTTAACTTACAAATTCACCAAAAAATCTAAACTTATGCATTGTCTGTCTGCAAAATGGGAGATTCAAGGAAGATAGCTGAAGTAGTAGTATACCTCAAATAAAGAAACAAGAGCAGCAGCCATCATTGCAAAAGCTTCTCCAGCCTTAAATGTTGGGCTTCCCCACTGAAATGGATAAGGAATATATATCCTGGCGTTTAATTATGTGGCATCAGATAATGCTGTCTATCAAAATGCCAAAGCAGTAAAATTGTATTGCAAACGTGAATGACTAATCATTCAGAGGTTGGCCATACTAGTTATAGTAGCCTTACCAAGGAGATGCACTGACTAGCCCCGCACGATCGGTTCTGCAATTCATCTGAGTTTTTGCAGGTTTGTTATTATACACAGCACTTGAAGTTAGCAATTGTGCAAATAACCAAACAATAGCAACTGAGAACAGAAGCCCATATCTAGCACATATGGGCCTCTTTGATTTTACATAGCGAGGAAGATACTGCAAGAATATTGATCAGTGATTAGTTATACATTAATTTGGCATACTACAAGAAAAACATTTAGTAGGAAAAATTGAGTCATGCTACTTACTTGTGAGATGAAAACAATTGTAACTATTTCTGGAAGCCCAATTTCGACACAGTTTGCTAGCTACAAGGAGAATAGAAGCAAGAATATTCAACTCAGTTTTCTTTTTCAACAAAAATGAAAATGCAATTCAATGCATTCTTATGAAGTTTTATACTAAGAAAACCGCCTCACATAGTAGAAAAGCTTATTGAAAGAATACACTTAAGGATTTCTAACTCCTTACCGTAGGAAATCCAAGATAATAGAGACCAAGTCCGGTAAAAGTTACATAGGGCACAACAGAAAGAGGACTCAGAAACCTGGAAAACCATAAAAAGAAGAAACAAAAACATATAATATATATGATACATCACTATATATCAATCATCGAACAATGTTATTATCTTTTATACTTTAAAATGATCACCTCACTGCATTTCTCCATAAACCAAGGAATCCCATAACAATTTGGAAACAACCACTGATAATCAAAGCCCCTTGTATTGCTCTCATTGTACGTACAAACCTCTGAAAAATCACCCAAAAGGCTAAAGTGAAGTAAATCTACTAATCAAATTACTAGAAAGAAAAATAATTAAAAAAAAGGAAGTTTTAAGTTTCTTCACCTCATGTGGATCAACAAAAACATTGTTTCTACTGGCTAGGATAATTGAGGTAGTGGGTACAACATATGCATATGAACCAACTACCACTGACGGAAGGCGGGTACCAAAAAATGTCTGGAAGAGTGTGCTAAATCCTGAAAAAAACAGCAAGGTCTGTATCACTCTTGCCTTCTCAACCTGCACCAAAATGGACGGACTCATAAAGTTAAAATTGAAGGGAAGTCATATCAACAAATTCAAAGAAGATTAAAGAAAGTTCAGTAATTAGTTATTACATCGCTACCGCCCATCTGAGGCACGATCAAGCTTGGTATCAAAACAGTAATGCCTAGAGTCAGGAGATAGTGCTGGAACCCCAATACAATAGCCTCAGCTGCAATTTCAAATTCTAACGTATGAAAAATAATAAAAAAAGATAGTTCTCTAGAACTAGAAGAACAGTGGTTTTTGTATAACACATGGATGGGAAAGAAAGGAACCGAAAGGACATAGAAGAGAATACAAACGTACGCCATGGAGGAGGACTATTGATGCAATACTGAACTCCGGGGAGCTGTTCCTTCACTGGGTGCGGCTGTAATTCCTCAGCTTTTCTATTATCGTTACCTCCACCACCACCTCCGCCGCTACCGCCGCTGCCGGCTTGTACCATTGTATAGGTATCTTCTTGCAGGCACTTGACAACAGAGAACTATCAGAATACTATATTATGTATGGAGAACTTCAAATTGGCTGCAACTCACCAACAAACAATTTTCATAGCTAGGAAAGACGACCGTTACATTTTACACACAGGAAATTCCAATTTCCTGTAGAATCAAATTTCCTGTAGAATCATTAAAAGCATTATTAATTTGTTTACAAAAATCATAATCATAATCATAATCATAATCTGCCATTTGCCCTTCTTTTTTTTTTTCTTTTTATGGAAAGGCCTTAAATAAGATAATTAATTGCAATGATTCATATCATGATATCAACCGTAACTTCTTTTGTTCTGTATTTTTGAAAGTCCTTTTTGTTTTCCTATGGGTAAGGAAATTTTTTTATCTATAATCTAATATATTCATATTTGATTACATTTATAATGAAGTGTAATAATTAATTAAAAAATTCTTATTATATAAATAAATATTTTTATTTTACTTCTAATTTTAAGGAAATGCAAACATTATATAAATTATTTACCACAAACAATCAAATGTATGAATGTGTTTAATTGCAAAAAAATAAATATTAATTTTTTTAAAACAATCCCAAATAATTATTCCTGCCAGGCAACACAATTGGGATTGTTACATAATTTGATTGGCGCGGATAGTATCACTGCCATCCGATCAGTGGGTCCCGTGTGAGACCCATGTCAATCGGACAGGTCGGATCAATTCATGCAGCACCATCCTTATCAAAATTTTTGTTTTAAGACTTTGTTTAAATCCAAGGATTTTAAAATTTATGAATTATATAAAATTTACAGATTTTTAATTTATGGATTATAAAATTTATGATTTATAAACTTCATGAATTATAAAAATTTTATTATTTAGTTTGAATAAAAAATTTATTGATTGATGATATAATTTCTTTTGTACTTATATTTAGTTAAATGACTATTATCAATTAATTTAATAATTAATTTTCAATATATTTTTAGTCATTTTTATCACGACTGTAAAATAATATAATTTAGAATAATTTTTTAAAAAAATACAATTGTTAAAATTATCATTATTGTCAAATTTCAAATATGTTACAAAATTTTAACTCAAATTTATTATCTGTACAATGTTTATGAATAAATTAATATTTTTTTAATTTATATTCAAACCAAACAAATAAAATAAATAAATAAATTGGCAAATAGTTTTTACTCTATTTTTAGTTTTATTTTTTAGACTTAAATATAGTTTTAGAATACTATTAATTTATTATGAACAATTTTAGAATAAAAAAATCTAACAAAAATTTTTCATATCATGAATAAAAAAGTGGATTTTAGACTTTCCCACTAAAGGAGTGGAGAATCAAATCTTTTGAAAATGAAAAATTTTAGTAGATAAAATATTTTTTAAATTTATGAATTTTGACCTTTTTAAATTGTCAAATGATGATTTGACATAAATTCATGAATTGTTGTAATTGTTCTTAGATTATTTATCAGAGGGAGTAATCCATGGAGTGTGCAGATTGTTTTGAGAGATTCGGCAGCGCCTCTATGTCAAAATGCATGCTTTCATTTTTTGCTACGACTGCATTTACACCATATTGAAAGCATGGATAGCTCAAGACTTCGAATCCAAACTAGAAAGAAAATACACCCAAAAGAAAAAAAAAAAAAAAAAAAAAAAAAAAAAAAAAAAGATAGATATAACTAGTTTTGGAAATGAGGCCCCTGGTAATTACAGAAATCAACGAGAAGAAAAAAGTGCGAGTTCTTGCCAGATAGTACTATTTGGCAAAAACTGCCATGCCATCATCCATGACGATATAAATGCGTATGATAGCATGAAACATGACAGCACAATTCATTAAGACGACCAAGTAAATATTAACATATATATGAAGTCCAAATATTTCTGATTAATCCGAAATGACAGATGTGAGTTTAGATACAGATGTCTGCCACTGCATGTGAAAACATTTTGATTTCTTTCACTGCATTGAATCATTTCTTTCATTCTCTGCGAGCCCTCCACCAGACCTGCATACAAAGATACCAATTACTTGATGCAAATACTGTTTCAGGATTTTGTGAAGTAAAAAAGGCATGTGGACGCAAACATTTATGTCAAATTATGGCGTTTCAGTATTCAGTAGATCCTATTCAAACACTTAGAAAACCTCTTGCTTATCTTTTTCCAATTGTTCAACTAGAAACTCCCCAGACCAAAACATGCTACTACAGCATATTAACTTTACAGTATTCAAACTTAGAAAAAAGGATGAGTGCAATGACCTAAAATTTATTTCAAATCCAAAATTCTGAATCCAGAGTACAAAGAAATGTGGCATTTGGATAAGACAATTTATCCCTAAAGGAAATTCCGCTGTGATAAAATGCATGCATTTAGTAGCCACAATGTTCTTCGCTAAAATAATGGAGATCATATATCTTTCCTATTCATGCTTCTTGTCCCCAAGAAAGAATTCAATTTCTAATTGCAGGACACACTCCTTGGCTAAATTCGAAGGTCTAAAATCACAACAAGTTCTTATTTGTTTAAGCTCAAACAAATCAGAAATTCTTTCACTATCAGGTTGGCACATGACTTTCCAAGTACTGTAACATATAAGACACTAAAGTTTGAACTGTTTCACTTCTCAAAGTGCTGCCTGACAAACATGTCATCATGGCTTAACATGTGTCAAACTCAGAATTCATATCATCCCTAGCTGCTTAAACACATTTCAAATTTATCTTCATCTTTCTGCAATTCAACAGCTACCTCATGATGCTTCATTGACAACTCAATCCATATATCATAATATGTTTGTTGCTGAAACTATGCTTTGACAAATACATTAAGAAGTAAAACCAAGCATTCAATGCTTATTGGCAGGATATAAAATAACACAAAACAAAATTTTAATCTTGAGGCCAAACATTACATGTGCCTCTTGGAAGGCATACTCCTAATCCTAAACGTCTTCGATTATGATAAGAATCACATTCAAATATGCGATGGTCTTGATGATCTTTGTTATAGTGATACTCCAGCACATGATTGCTAATAGCACAGTGAAATGACTTTCAAGACAGCTTAGTTATACCACATGCTACATGACCTAATAACAGTGTAAAATCTTCCTTAAATAGTATGGCACATAAGTATTACAACACAGATAAAACAAATTTGCAAGACACATGCAGGGCAAAAAGCCTAGAAGCCTCAAAAAGGAAATGAGAGAGATGAGAAAAACCTAAATAACATAGAAGAAAAAGAACACATAACAAAGCTGTCTTTGAAACTTTGAAACGCTTAGAGAAACCCTCTGTAACTCTTGGATGAGGGATTCTCTACAGCTGAATGTTCATGGTGAACAATAAACATAGTCCTGGTAAATAGTATATTAGTACCTAATATTACATCAATATTTTAAGTAACGTCATGAGCTTCCAGAAATTTTTGCTCCTCTAATTTGCTTCTAACACATCATACTACAGTACTTCTAACATCCAATATCATTTCACCTAAGAAAAATCTGGCTATATCTGAGAAGTAATTACAAAGATGAAGATCACTTTTGCAAACAACATTAAGATCAGAACATCTAGCTTAGACAGCCTTACTCTAGGAACTTTGTAATCATAAAGATTTCATTACCTTGATCAACAACAAATAATAAGACTACAACATCTAATTCACAAAATTTTACTTTAAGAACTTAATAGAAGCAGATAAAATCAATTGGCTCAGTTCAATCAATCACCAAGTATTGTTAGTTCTATTTGCTTACTCAAGAAAAGTAAAAGGCCGAGGGAGATTTATTCATATCCAGAAAACATAATTGCCAATGTCTTTTGCTGAGCTTTTATAAGTTCAAATGCCACCATACGGTTGCATGGAATAACATGTCCAAAAACAAAGGATAATCTGTCTTTGAGAACATCATTTCCCTGAAGTGTCTATTAATCAAACACTGATCAGTTCAATTTCTAAAGCTGAGTGCTCCACGAAATATTGCACAACCCCATCATCATGGTTAGAAAATATATATCTAACACATACTTATTGCACCCTCCATGATATCTTACCAATTAAAACCTCCATGTTTCCACAGTCACAATATAATACTACTAAATTCTCAAACCCACTAAAGAACTACATTAACATTGATGAACTACTGTAAGTAATTGATTTCAAATCCTATCGCTGGCTCAGTCTAGGCGAGTAAAGTAAAATAGAAAAGCATTAATGCTTACCCATCAAATCACTTCAATTCCTTGACCGAGCTCCTCAAAGCTTCGATCTCAGGCACCCTCAGGACCATCAGCAACCTCTTCTTTCTTCACCCAAACCATTCCATTTCCACTATCTTTCTCCTTCCGTACCATAAAGCGATTAAGCCTTTCATAACTTCCTTTATAATGCCCGTTGCGCCTATTCCCACCGCCATTATAACCTCTGTACTCAGAACTCCCGCAATGAACAACCGTAGAATAACTTGTAGACTCGGTATTGCTGCGATTTACATTTCTATTACAACCTCTATACTTGATATGGCTGCGATTAGAAATCCTATTATATCCTCTAAACTCACTATTGTTGCGATTAATAGTTGTAATCTGCGCCTTTGATCCTTCATTCTCTTTTCCTAAACAAAGAACCCCAAGCTTTCGCTTAATCTCCACATTCCCTTCACTCTCTTGTGCCACATTCTTCAATTCCTCCGCCATTTCCACTCTATTATCAGTACTATTCTGTGTCTGTGATCCGTTATTCTCTTTTTCTATACAAAGATCCTCAAGCTTTCGCTCAAGTTCCACAATCCCTTTGCTCCCCTCTACCACATTCTTCACTTCCTCCGCCATTTCCACTCTATTATCATTCTTCTCGACTATACTAGTAATTTTCGGCCTAAAATCCAACCCGAAATCCCTCCTTCTCCCGTACCCTCTCGCCGAAATATTCTCCTTCTCGTTCTTAGCTGGTGGCGCGTGTGACTCGCGTACCATCACCTCCACCTCGCCTTGTGCGCTGGCTTCTCCATCCTTCATCATCTTCTCTTTGTCGTTCTGGTTCTTCCTCTTCTTCCTCATCTTCTTCTTCCTCTTCTTCCGCATCTTCTTCATCTCATTATCTCCTAAATCTTTGCACTTGATCTCATCAACAGCACTTCCACTCTCATTTCCCTCAACAACAGCCACCACAACAACGTGATTTTCCTGGGAAGAACCGCTAGCCTTCAAATTCCGAGTTCCACGCGGGTATTTCCGGTTACCATGTCTTCGAAATTCCGGGCCCTCTTTGAGCTTCTGAGCATCGATTTTGGGCTCTATGTCTTGCTGAAGGTGGTGGTCGTCCCTCTGACGATGTCGTTGTTCCTTATCCTCTTGCTTTCGCTGCTGCTCCTTTATCCAGCGTTCTTGAAGATGAAAAAGAGTGACATAATTTGATGATAGAATGGGGGAATTTTTCTTGTCCTCCATAGAAGCAGCTCTGTTAACCCAAATGTGCACTCAATGCCTTATGCTGCCTTATGCTTTTACTGTAACTAATTGATTAATTACTGTTTGCTTTCAAAATATAATTACCAGTAAATAAAAACAATAGTAATAAGGGCAGCTAAGCTTGGCCAGGAATCTAGCATTATCACAACACTCAGAATTGCTCAAGCCTTAAAGCGTGGAACTCGCGGTTAGGGTTTAAGCGTTTGATTATGCTGTTAGGATTATGATTACGACTTAGGATAGATTAATTATTAAATTGATATTTTCTTTTAAAATTTTTAATCATTAAAAATTCGAAATCCAACATAATAGTGTTATTATTATTATTATTCTGTAAATAAGTAATTATAATCTAGAATTTTACATTTTTAATTTATTTTTTATTGTTAGATTTCGATATTTTGTTATTAAATTGAATTTTTATTATACACGTTATATCACTATTTGATTAATTAATAATATATTTTTTTCAAAAAAATAATTATTACCATATATACTATAAAATATAATATAATATTAATTAATTGACAAAACATTGAATTAAAAATTTAATGTAATTAATGTCGTACATTAAAACTGGTGCGCTGATTCATTTACCCTTTCAGAGCTTTTTTTTTTTTAGAGCATTTTTTAGTGACAGTGTTTCTCCACCCAAATTGTGCTTCCTCACAATCTTGAATTGGTGTCCATTTACCCATTTGTCCCCATATGTCAGCCCTCTTGATCCCTCCATTTCTTCAAAAAAGTGAGGGCATTTTGGTCTCTATACCCACACTGTAACTACTCATTTGTGCCATCACCCCACGCAAAAACGACGCCGTTGCAGCTTATCTTATCCCCCACTTGCATGCAAAGCACAGCCGCATGCTATCCTCCACTCAATTTCATTTTTTCTAGACATCAAATTCTTACCCATTTACCCCCATCGTCATTCCTCTTGGTCCCTCCATTTCTTCAAAAAAGTGAGGGCATTTTGGTCTCTACACCCCGACTGTAAACGACGGGACCCGCACAAGCGGTGGAGCATGTGATTTAATTCGATGCAAAGCGAAAAACCTTACCAACTCATTGTGCCATCACCCCACGCAAAAACGACGCCGTTGCAGCTTTTCTATATCTTATCTCCCGCTTGCATGCAAAGCACAGCCGCATGCTATCCTCCACTCAATTTCATTTTTTCTAGACATCAAATTCTTTTCACAATACAAGCAAAGAATCTCCAATTCACATCTCAAGCTTCAAGAACAATAAACAATTAGAGGAAAATCAAACTCACATTCATCAAATCCACCATGGCTGAAGCTTCCCTCCACCAAATTCATGATTTTTCTTATTCTTTCTTCTAATCCCTTTTATTCAATCATCAATTCTTTCAACTTTCATTAATTAACTCTTTAAATTTTTTGCCTTTTCAATCTAATTTATAAAATATTTTTTTCGAATTTAAGCATCAAATTAAATAATTCCTACCAATTACTCTACTAATTTTTTTATTAAATACTTGCTCAGAGTTCACTCTGAATTAAATTTTATTTTTTTTCTATTGCGTTCAATCTTTCGATTTCGCTTAAACAATTAAAAAAATTATATTTTTATTTTTTCATTTTTTTCAATCCAAATTTAGACACTATCAATCTAACACATCCGGTATCGGATACAAAGCGTTGTTGTACATTCTTTTTTTATTATTTTTGTTGCTATTAGCTACATTTTATACATCTTTGTTGTCTGTTGATACACTTTTAATATCGTTTAAATTTTATTTCTTTTATTCTGATAATAATATTTTGTTATGCGTTTTTAACTATAACTTTTTAGGTTTATTGCTACTTAACTACTAATTATATTTCTTACTGTCTAAGTATCTATTTGTATTTTTTCCAAAATTTTAACAATATTTATTTATTATGTAAAACTTTTTTTATATTACATTATGTAAATATTTTTATAATATTTATTTATACTAATAATTATTGCATTTATCTATGTGCTAATTTCTATTATGCTTTTTATATTATTTTTTTTATTTTTTTATATATTTATTTTTTCTTTTATGATGCAACACAATAATTACTTACTAGTATATAATATAAAATTGCATCAATAAATGTTGATGTGACGCTATATAGAGAGCATTTGATATTTTTTATTTTTTTAAATAATAATATATCATATTTATAATTTATCTTCTAATCTATCTATTATCTATTATCTTTAATATTTTTTAAGAAATGCTTATCTTTAAAAAAAAACAAATTAGCATTTGATTTTTTATATAACATTGGGAGTAAGCTAATCGGAAGATGTATATTATGTATATAAAATAATTATAGTATTTAAGATATATAACATATTTTAATTGGTTAAATATTGTTACATAGGCAAGAAAAGCTCATTCGTTATTCTACATGTATAAACTTCAGTTTTTGTTAAATTTTTTACATATATAACATATTTATTAAAATTTTTGTTGTCCTTAAATTTTTACTAAATTTTTTGTTGTTCTTATAAAAATAAAAATTTAAACACTTTAATTTAAGAATATAAAAATAATTATGAGTGGGTGGTCACATGCCAATGAATAGAAACTAGTCTTATTTTTTAAAAGAGATCACGTACTGATGAAAAACAATTAGATGTAGGATGAGATTGCGAGGCACTAATTATTATAATAATGGTAAAATGCCTAAAACCGAAGCATTAAAAATAAGGGATATGAAACCAACTGCTACTTGAAGAATAATTATGCCACGTCCTCCGGTTTGGACCTCTGTCAGCGCGCATGTTTGGGGACCGAATGCGATGAACTGACCAAAAATTGAGTGCATTCACTGTTAAAATGGACGCGTTATGATCAGAGTTTAAACTCATTGGCTGTCGAAATGGAAGCCGTTATAATCAGAGTTTAAACTCAGGCTGCATACAAGTAAAAAAGTTAGTCACCAAAATCGCCACGTTGAATTTTGTATGAAAAATCGAAAAAAATAGCTAAATTGAAATTTTATAATTTTTGCTCCGTTAATAAGTCATAAATGAAGATGTTGGATACATTTAGATGAGTCAGGTATAATTATTTGTAAAAATTTCAAAGTTTAATATATAAAATTAAAGAAATAAAATTTAGAGTGTGGTTTTCTAAAAATTATTGCGAAATACGATTTTTGCTTTGATGTATCAATTATAAAACTAAAAACTCCAATACGTAAAATAAATTATACCTTGAATATTGGTATATTTAATTATTGAAGATTAATTAATTTGGGGTTTGAAATGGAAAAAATTTTTAATTACGGTGCAAATTAATTTAAAAAATAAATTTTATTCCGGTGCAAAATTAGTGCAATTAAATTAAGTTATAGATAGAATATTTAATAAAAAAAAATTATAGGTTTGAAATTAAAGGAATTAAAATTTGAGGGTGAATTAAATTGAAAAGAGAAAAGTTGAGAGATTAAATTGAATATTTAGAAAATGACTAAATAAACCATGATTAATTAAATTAGTTAATCTTTAATTAAATTAATTAGAGCTTGCATGCCTTCCACGTGGAAGACATGCAACTAAATCTCCATTTTATTTTTGTAACTATATATGGGAGAAATTGAATGGAAGACATATATCACTTACTTCACCTTTCTTACATTCATTCCATCTTCTTACCTTGGTTGCCATTCCTTTTACTATCATCACAAGCCGAACTCTCTCATCCTATTTCTTCAAATTTTATTTTGTTTTCATGCCAACCAAACACAAGGTCAAGCATGGAAAGGGATTCAAAGAGAGAGGTTTTCAATTTCTGACCGAGACATGTTTTGAGTGGAAGATCTAAATTGAAGCTCAACAAGGTGATCAAGTAAAATTGGTGCTTGATTTTGAAAGGAGAAGCAAGATGAGGAAGTGATGAATTGAATCTTGCATGTTGGGAATTGAATAAGAAAAGAAGAAAAATGGGGTTGATTACTCACGGGTTTTGAAGGAATTCAACGTAAATTTTCTTTAGTTGCAGTTGTGATCACTTTTCTTGATTTTATATTCTTTTCTTTTCTTTCTTTTCTTCAAATTGATCAAACTTTATCTATTCTTCTTCTAATAAGAATTCTAATGTAATTCTGTTATTTTATCCCTTGTGTTAATTGAATATGGGATTTGTCTTGTGGAGTTTGAGGTTAACCCGTGAGATGCAAGGAGTTTTGTTGCGGACTGTTTATATCAAAACCGAAATGAAGAAGATGATACTTTGGTATGCCAAAACATATAATTGGGCCAAGAGTTTGGGACTTTTGTGAACTGTGATCGAGAGCTTGCTGGAAGTGGGTGAAAAAAAAAAGATGATGCAAAAAACAAAAGTTAATTAAGTGAAAAAAAAAGAGGTTAAATTAATTAGCCGAAAAATGAAAACTCAAGTTTAGCCGAGAATCTGGAAGCAATTAAAGATATTAGTAGGCTAAATTTTGTTAGATTAAAAATGAGTAAGAAATTAATTCAGTGAATAGTTAGTCAATTCAAGTTAAATTATGGAAGGATAGACCAAAATTCTCCTATGGCCGAGACATGTATGACGGAAAAAGGATTGAATTGTGTTCAAAACTTATAGAATCGAGAATAAGTGATTGAGTGAGAAATTTAAAGAATGTAAATAAAACTTTAGTATAGATTAAGACAATATTTTGAGGACCTTAGAACTTGGAATTTGACATGGAACCAATCACCGTGAATTATAGGTCCATATTGGAGGAATTGAATTTTGTTTTGGACCATTAGAGACTTTTGAGGTTGAGAATCCGAGGCCATAAAAGAAATCAAATGGGATTTTTAGACATTTTGGATCAAAGTGAGAATAAAGAATTGAAGGGCGGGCTCAAATAAAAAATTAATCACGGTTAGAATTGTAAGAAAAGAAATTATGGCCGAGGGTTAGATGGAGTTATATTAAATCCTTGAAATATGTATTGGAGATAAATTAAAGATAAAATGGGAGCTGCTTTATTATTGAATTTGGGGGAGCAAATGGTCCTAAACCATATTGATAAATTTAACATGAGGCATACCTTTATTTATTTGTGCTAAAATATCTGTTCAATTTAAAATAGATGTTTATTAACAAAAAATTTATATCAAGCGTGTCCACCGTAGGACTTTTTGTAAGATAAAGACAAAATCTTGTAGATGTAGAGATGATATAATCATATTTGTGAAAATTCTTACAGTAATGGTCAAATACATTAAATTTTATTATAATATTAAATATATTTTGTATTCTAATATGAAATAAGTTTGAGAAATTTTTATAAAATAATGTTACATGCACTTATTTTAATTTCAATGTTATATATATTTTGTGTTATAAAATAAACTGTGTTGTGAAATGAATTTCTATTTTGAGAAATAATTATTGAAAATTTGTTACTTTATAACTATTTAAAATGAAATGAAATCATTTTTGAAATTTTCTAATTTTAGCTCATACATTAGCCTAGACGTGAACTAGAGTTTTGTCGACATACCAATAGGGTGATTATTCTTTGGTCATATAAAAGTTTTTGACCATATAAAATTATCTTTAGTCCTGTAATGGTATTGGGTCATATGAAATAGACTTTAATTATGCGAATATTTTTGACTATATGATTGCCGCATTTATTATTTGATACCCATGTGATTCCCTAAAAACATGTTTATAGTGTCTTAATATATGAGTATGATAGAAAGATTTGTTAAGTGAATGAATGTGATTTTCTTTAATGAATTCTCTATAATTTGTGATATCATTGATGAAATGATATTTAAATATAAATGATTATATGCTATATATATTAGTAAAATTAGTTTATTCGATATTCTAAAATGAAAATAGTTATTTATAATTGTTTCTTATTGCAAAATTTTACTAAAATGAATTAGAGTTTCAAAGTTATGTTATAATTGATTGTTACTATAAGATTTGCACTACTGAGTTAAAATTCAATGTGAGTGTTGTTTTTTTCTCGCGTATATAGTAAACATGAGATAGATTACAAAATACAAGTTGAAAGTTGTAGATCCGGTAATTCTACTAGAGAATCATTGCAGTATCAAAAATAGTGATAGTCATGTCATGCTCGTTAATGAAAATTTCTTTTTATACATTAGATATAGTTTAAAATAAATACATGTTTGTAAATAAAATCATATATTAGTTTATAATTTATAAAAACACAATTCATATATGTTTAAAAGAAATATTTATTATCGTTTTGAGTTATAAATGGATCTACATATATTATATGATCATAAATTCTACGCATATATATCAGTTAATTAGTCGAAAACAACATTTTACCTAAATGAGGTACAAAAGGGCAAGGGGTGTGATAAATTATGCTTATTTTAATATATATATATATATATATATATATATATATATATATATATATATATATATATATATATATATATATATATGAAGATTTTATGCAAATCAATCCATAAGGATCTCAATTTTAAAAATGAATGATCAAACCTATTGAAAAAATTAATTAGTCCACTTAGTTAGATTTTAAATGTTCAATTTTATGTTTTAAAGCTATATCCTTAGAAATTTTTAAAATCTTTCAAAAAAAATAGTTTTGTTTTTAAAAAAGAAATGAAATAATAGAAAATAAAAGGACCAAATCACTAATTTAGGCCGGTTTAATTTAACTTTTTCCTAGTGGAAAGGTCTAATTATATATATATATATATATATATATATATATATATATATATATATATATATATATATATATTAAAGGGATTTTGAGACTCTCAAACAACCACATGACCATCCCCATTAAGCGCATATCATATATATTGAATTATGAACATCTTTGAAATAAAAAAAAATTATTTTTCTGAAATTAGATTTTGTTAAACTAATGAATATAAAATAAATTCATTAATTATAATTTACAGATTCATCATTTTATAATTTATAGATTAATCAGTTATAAACTACAAATTTATTATTTTAAAACTACAAGTTCATCAGTTATAAATTATATATTTATCATTTTAAACTTATAAATTTATTAGTTATAACTTACAAGTTAGTCGTTTTGGACTTACAGACTCGTTTTAAACTTAAAAGTTTGTTATTTAAAAGTTACAGATTTATAAGTTTATCATTTAAAATATATAGATTTATCGTTTAAAACTTACAGATTCATTATTTACAAATTGTTGTTTCATCACTTATAAGTTCATCATTTACAACTTGCAAATTTGTCGTTTTGAACTAACATATTTATTCTTTTGAAACTACACGTTTACTGTTTAGAATTTACAGATTGCATATTTATCATTTTGAACTTACAGATTCATTATTTTAAATTTGTAGGTTTATCATTTATATGATTATTATTTATACTAAATACATCATTTTCAACATGCAACAATATAATTTTCTTTCTATATTACTGATTTTTAGTTCAAATATATTCATTTTCAATTATTTTATTCCACAAATATATCAAAACTAATATTTTCACTACAAACAATAAAAATAATAATTAAAACATTTAAAAATATAAAAAATCAAATCAAATATACAAATTAAAAAGTTTTTTCTCTCTAAAACAGTTATGTAATGAAGAAATAATTTTTTTTCTTTTTGAAGAAAAAGAATAAAAAGAAGCAAATGATGATGATAATAAAAAAAAAACCCATTGATACGATAAAATTGCTTATGTTTACGATGTATAGTAAAATACGTATGAATTATTTAACTCAAAAATTAATACGATATCATTTTGAAATTATTACCATAATATACAGTAAATATGAGTTTATAATATAATTTGCAGCTCATCTGGTTGGGAATGATCCTCCACAACTTAGAAGCCCCGAAAGGACCATCAAGCCATTAATCACGCATCGATTGCAAGGTTGTGATTCATTCACAAGACTTCAGTTTTTGTCTATATAAGATATTCAACAAACTTTTTATTTATGTTATATTTTTTATTTTAAAAATTCATTATATAGAAAAATATCTCAAAATAATTTGTTATCTTTAAAATTTTAAAATAAATAGTGAGTCTGACATTTTTTACATTAATAAAATTAAATTTCACTATTTATTCTAATTTTAATTAATATACATTCACTTTCTATACATATTCTATTTTTTTATTAATGTATTTATCTAAAATATTTATCTATCTCTCTTTATAATAAAATCATTTATTTTTTTAATTAAATATTAATTTATATTGGATAAAGTATAATAAAAAGTTCATTGAATTTGTAAAAAAAATTGTACTATTTATATTTAAAGATGATTTAAGATTTTTTTTATTCTACTAATGATGTTTTTAAAATAAAGAGCATTATTGGAAATGCTCTTAGAATATTGTTGAGCATCTCAACTAAAATATTTATTTAAATTATACTATTTATTTTAATAATGTACTCTCTATTTTTAAAATTTAGAATAAAAAATGAATTTAATTTTTCTATATATAAAGTGTTAAACTTCTTTTTCTATTATAATTATAATTAATACATTTCTATTTTTTATACATGTTCTATTTTTTTATTGGTGTATTTATTTAAAAATATTTTTCTCTTTTATTATAAGTTATTTACTTTTTTCTTTTAATAAATATTAACTTGCATGAAACAAAGTAAAATAAAAAAATAATAATATAAAGAATTTATTAAACTTTTAATAAAAAAATTAATTTTTATATTTAAAAATATTCTAAAATATTTTTTATTCTACTAAATATACTACTTAAAATAAAAAAGTATAGATGAGAATTCTGTTAATACTTAAAAGATACAGAGCTAGAGCAGATCCTCTTCAAGAAAAGGTCGTCGAAAGGTCCAACATTGATATACCGCAACTTGGTAAGGAATCCGATCGAATTGTCTTAATTTGATTTTTTTTTTCTGATGGTATTCGATTCAATTTAAAATATACGATGATTACTTCATTTCATTTTTAAAATATTTATATTTATATTGGCAAAAACAAATAATGTGCAATTCATTATAATAAGTACTATTATTAAAAATTATAAAATTATGAGAATAAAATGAATAAATTAGCCTATTCAAAAAATAAAATGAGGACGTGGCAAAGAGCAAAAGCACCGCAAGGGCGCTAAAATGGAAGAAGAGCAGACGGCGGACGCCTCACAAGTCCAGAAGGGCAAACACAACCTTTTATCATTATCTCAGCAGAAAAGCCACGTGTAATTATTTGTAATTATTTTACGCTTTCAGTTTTATGTTAAAAAAAATGGTGAACCTCCCAAGGCTAATAATAATCCTCCAATCACATTCCACCTTATACCTTGTGCATGCAAATACAAAAATATCACAGCGGGACACGTGTAAAAAGACAAAAATAACCGATAGAGCGGAAGGGCAATGTGGTAAAAACAAGGACGAAAACAAAAAAGGGAAGAACAAATCCTGATAAGTGTACGCACCAATGGCAGCCGAGTCCACACGCGTTGTAAAGAGAGAGGAATTTTGATTGGCTGAGTGACAGGCGAATACCTTAGAGATTTTCTTAACCGAGGATGGAATGAACATGATCTTTTTTTTGGAGCTTACATTGTTGTTTGATGTTCTTACATTTATTGTCTTATTTTTTTATTAAAAAAAGTACATAGTAATAGTAGTTTTAATGAATGTCAAGAAGATTTTAAAGGTATTTTTTAATATTATTAATAGATGAAAATTAAAAAAATTAAAGAAAATTTATTTTTTTATTAACTAATTTCCAGTAATATCTAAAAAAATATTGTTGTTAGTATTCCTCCATCGAAGATGACAGAGCTGTTTATATATATATATATATTGACAGGGCTCTTTATGTCAAATACGCTGGCTATAACTCTATCCATTTTCTGTAAAAGCTTAATAGTTATTGGTTATCCATTTTTATTATGTGTTAAGATTCATGGATCCACTCTCTAAACTTTCTCAAACACGTAACCATCGTCGTACTCCCAGGTGTCAATTTCTCCTCCCTCCTTGCTTCATGCTGCCCTTGTCTTATTGGTCATTTTTGTACCTTTAAACCCCTTTAACTAGCCCATTTCTCCATCTCTTTCACCTTCTCTAATTTCTCTTTTGATCTCAACCTTCTCTAATTTCTCCACCGACTCACTGTGTCTGAGTCACCTGGCTAGCTCCCACCATGATCAAGACACTCATTCCTTACTCCAACACAGCAAAAACTGCTGAGATCATGTCTCGCTACAGGCCCATCGCGCCTAAACCTGAAGTTCCTCCTGCTGCCTGCCCATCCGTGTCTCAGAAGATTCGACAATCTCCTTACTTGACGAACCTGCGGCCGCAGTTGCCAGCTAGGCCTACTCGAACCAGAAAGAGAGGCAGAGCTGCTGTATCTCCACCCACTATTAGAAGACCAAGAACCCATAATATTCTGGGTCTTTCTCCTCCTAGTCATGCAATATCCTCTCCTACGCGTCTCTCTTTGCAAGGTTTTACTCATGGTCTTTCTCAGCTCTCTGTTCCGAGAAGTACTCCAATCACTACCACCCATTCGGATTTGGTGACGCTTCCTCTTCTTCCATGCCAGCCAACGGTTTCGGCCTTTTGCAATCACCCAACTGTACCTGAAATTAGTTGTATGGAACCTCGACCACGTCGAGAGATGGTCATAGATTTGAACGCTGTGGCTGAAATCTCTCCGGAAGAGAACGATCTGTTGCATCAACTACAACAACCTCCGACCGCCATTGTTATAGCACCTCAGCCAATTCGATTAGTTGGGTCCAGCATAAGCGTAGGATACATCAGTGAAGACCCAATAAGCTCAACTCCTCCACCGGTGCAAGTTCCAAAGAAGCCAGAGGAGGTTGAACAAGAGGTGGAGTCTGAGTCCTTGCCGGCCGTTATATCTGATTCCAACTATAGAGTGAGGCTAGCAAACTCGGCATATAAAGAAATGGTGGGTCAGCCAGAGTGCTCTTGGCTTGATTCAGTGGCCACAGGAAAGAGGATCTGCGGGGAGGTGATACTTGATTTTGCTAATTCAAGAATACCAAGTTCATCAAATAAGTTCTCTTGCTGGGTGACTATAGAATGGGGCCACGAAGGGAAGAAGAAAGTAGTCGGTGCTTTCTGTGATGTTATCAGATTGTCATGCCAGTCCAAGGATTACCTCTTCGCTTGGAGGTTCCATGTCCATTCGAGGGAGGTTTCTCAGTCCAGTGCCAATGTTTGAATATATACATATATAATGTATTATTGTATACAGCAGAACGTAGTTTAATCACTAGTAAAAAGGAAAAACAGCACCTTAAGTAGCTACCGAGTATACATTAGAAGGGGGAAAAAAGACGACGACATCGGAGTATATGTATAGTGTTTGTTAGCTTTTCAGTCAAAGCCAATCAATGTGTGTATATTTTCTAATTTGTCTCCTGGGTAGAGGTGGTTATGGATGTTGAGTATCAGTCAGAAATCTCACGCGACAGAGAATTTCACACACACACAAACAGAGGCATATATTTTACCAGATTATTTTCCAGACAGAAAGTTCATTTTCTTATATTATTGGTCATAACCATATATATACAACAATAGATAAACACTGTGAGTTTACGCATACAAGATAAGCTTTACAGCTTTCCAACCATCAACGTGAATGCATAAATGCCTGACATTGTTGTGCTAATTATCATCACTTTTTACTGGGCCATTCCATTTGAAGTTGTCAGCATACGACTTGGGCTGTAAATATTTGGAAAAAAAATCGTTGATTTTACCAAAATAATAATAAGTAATGGAAGTTACAAACGCAAGTCAAAATTTGCAGAGCTTTTTGAATGTCAAATCTGGTGGGTTAATTAATGAGGAAAAGTTTTTTTTTTTATTTTAAATTTCTATATATCAATAACAGAAGGCACATACGAAAACAGATCACACTGACACAGCGAGAATCCTTGACGAGAAAACATTCAAGTTCACTACTAGAGAAATTTGCGTTAGAGTCTAGTTTAATATGAGGCCCAATGGCCCATTTGAAACATTACAAAGCCTATTTTATGGTCTTATTACAAAAAAAAAACTTTATTTCTTTATATATAGGAAAATTGTTTGAAATTTTAACAAATTTAAGTTATAAACAAAATTTTATAAAATTAACAGCGCACCTCCTAAATATTTTATATTTATTTTAATACTATATGAATTTTAAATATTACAGTACAATACATCACATAATTTTTCTATATTTGAAATATTTTTATATGAATTTTCTAGGGTTTCATTTATAATTTAATGATTTTTTATAAAATTTAGAGTTTTTATTTGTTACCAGCGACTGTAATTACAAGACATATAATATATTTAAGACTCAATATTTCTAATCATTATTTCAAACAATATTTTTATCAAAAAACAAAAATGTATGATGTTAATTTTTCAAAAGTTTGTTTCTATCGATCACAAAATTGACTCAAAAATTTGTGTAGTCTTAGACAAGAGTTAATTAGGAACCATTTAATATTATGAATAAAATTTTTAAAGTTATTAAATTTTATTTTTTTATTTTTTTACTTTTTAAGATGCATAATCATTAATTAAAGTTCTATATTCAAGTTTAGAAAAAAATTCTTTTAGAAAATAAAAAAAGAAAAAACTAGCTTTAAGTAGATGAGCTACACAAGATTGAAAGGAAAAAGTGTGAAAAAAAGAAACTCTTTGTTTTATCCAAGTTGAGAGAGATAAAAATTGTTCAAAGAGAAAAAAAAAGGTAGAAGACAAAAAATGATATAAAAAATATTTAGGATTTAATTTATTATATAAAGACAAAAAATAGTTGTATTTAACTCAATCTATTAGTTAGTATTTTAACCAATAAAAGTTTAAATTTACTCACAAAATTAAGTCAATTTTCAATATAGTTACTTAACCTAATTGATTATAAATAATTAGTCATTTAAATTTAATATCACATATTCAAAATCTAATAAAATAGTAGATTTATTTCTTTTATATAATTAATAATAAATTTGGTGTCAAAACAATGTAAAAAAAATTACAGGCCCTTCAAAAATTGGGGGCTCTAGGCATAGGCTTTAGTGGTCTATGACCTATCAAAATTAAAACCTAAAAAGTTATTTGTAATTTGTTCTACATATAGTTTAATTTTGTAATTTCAAGATTCAAGAATTTTTTCTGTAACGGATCAATCATAAATTTCTCAAACAATTTTCTTCCCAACTTGACGAGGAGATTTTCCGACATTCATAGGTATGAATTTGCTTATGTATCAACTATACCGTATAAGCAAATGATGCTTTGTGCTAGTGTTTTGACAAAAAATTTCACCCTATCCCTACACAAAGCATTTATTTCTGGAAATGGGGAACAACACAAACCTTCAGAAGAGGTGTATGTTGCTTCTTAACCTGCACAGTAAATGAAATTGTTACAAAGATAAGCAATATATAACAATGAACTGAAACATATAAGCCATAACTCATTAAATTTCAATGCTCTAAAATATATGCAATGACGAACAATGTGCTCTGCTTTTAGATTACAATACATTTAAAAGGACCATTAAAAAAATTATTCAGGTCCTACAATAGCCCCCAAGAATATAATAGAATGATCATTAGAATTTGACTAAAAGAAGTAATATAAGAGATGCAATTTTACGCATATTCAAATTAGATAATGAAATATTAGTGCATCAAGAACAAAAACAACCTCCAAATGATAATTAATGCATGCAAGTAGAAAAGGTTGAGTTGTCTAATGAGGAATTAAATTTTAATGAAGAGTTGATAGATGATCAACAAATGAATGAAGAACTTGAGAGTTCAAATGAAAAATTTTTTTAGATGATTTTCAATAGACTTAAAAAGTCGATTATGATGAATCGATTGAATCATATGAAGACCTGATTAATAATAAAAAGATAATAGATAGTCATTTAAAGGATAAAAAATTTGATGTTTGAAATATTAGTCAATTACATTTGGATGATTTGAAAAAGGCTCAAGTGGGCGACGTATGAATGGGTTGAAGTTTCACTAAATGACCTGATTGATGCTAATATTGGGGGGCAAGATGGTGAAATGTATCCAAAGGTAAAGAGAACTTAATCGACATGTCAAGGTAGAAATATAATTATAGTTGATTTATTTTTTTGATGATTCCCATATAAAGAAAATTTACTTTGTTAAAGTTTCGAGGAAGAAAGAAACTTTATGTCTAGCCAAAAAGTTAAGAACTTTGGCTGAGAATAAATAGCCAACGGTGATCAAATGATAGCTACCCATGGCCGGCGACTAAAATTAGAGCTCATTTGAAGAGGTTGTTGGCAAATTCTTCTGGAGAGATATAGTAGCCCTAGTTCTTTTACAACCGATAGATTTCCTTAAGCCGAGAAGATAATTTTCATAAAATTGGGGTCATTGGAAGTTTTTAGCTGAAATATGCTTTAATCTAGGACTTTCTGGCATGGTGTTCAAGGATGTGTACAAGCTTATCTCTCCAGCATACAACGTTGCTTTGGTCATGCTATATGTCTACTTAATGATTATTTTTGTTGGTCAAAATTATGAATGAATATGAATAGTTGAGAAATATTTTGCATAGCCTAATATTCAGTTTTAACCGATGAGTTATTGAAATGGAGAAGCACAAAGATTGGCTATTGAAATGCATGAAAACACGTGGGATTGCACAAAGTAGATGTCCAGTGAATGAAGATATAATCAGCTAAATAACTTTCGGTAGAAACTTATTTGAATTTTTTACTGAGAATCAAGTACAATACTTCAATTTCATTCAGTCAATTATTATCAATTGAAGAATTGTGGGGGCATTGTTTACGCAAGAAAAAAAAAAAACTATTTTGGATAAAATTGCTCTCTTTTAATTATATTAGGATATATGCCTATTTTTACTCTTTAGGACTTTCAACTAGATTAAAACTTTATTTTTTTTTGTTGATATGCTACTTATTTAAAAAGTTTAAAATTTGAAATTTTAAAAATCACTCAACATATCAATCAATTCAATTTTCATTTTATTACAAAATTAACTTGTATTTTGATATTTTTTTCAATATCTTGATTCATTGATTATTATCTTGAGATTGCTAGATAATTAGCTTCAAAATAGTATTCATTCATTTGTCATATCTCTTATAGGTATTAACCCAAAACTTTATCCTTACTTGGCTTATCTTATAAATCTAATATTTATCTTAATTTTTTGGGTAGTTACCACGAATCGCAATTGATTTTTAGTCTAAAATTATGATACAAATATGATAAATATATGTAGTTTCATGAAAACAAATTTGATGGAATTCTTGTAAAAAGATGTATTGACATATTTGTATTGTAGCAGAGATGGCCAAGGAGCAGGTGGCCCGCCAGCTTCAGCAGCAAAACTACTGGGCCGAAGCACCAGGCTACGGCTTTGTTGTTCGCTCTAAAAGAACAAAAACTAGCCGAGTATCACATAATTTCAACTCCGAAACTGGAAGCTTGTACGGCATAATCTCTCACATTTTCCCTTCTACGGGGTCCGACCCGTATAACAGTATAATTCCTCATCTCCAAGAATCTCCCAGTTCCCTCTTCCTTTTTATTACATTCACCTCATAGGCCCAAACTAATTAACCACACTTTCCTGGAAAATCAGTGCAATTTTCTCCGAGAAAGTTTCCAAGACGGCGGAAATGAATTCCTATTCATTCGTTGATTTCCCCGAGGATGTTCAGCTCTGTATCCTTTCGTTCCTATCTCCAACCGAGATCGCCAACTTCGCCTGCACATCGAGGCGGTTTTCTCCTCTCTGCCAGAACGACTGCAAACTTTGGTACGCAATATGCGACAGGCGATGGGGCTCCAAGACCCAAATCAAGAAATGGGGTAACGGCAAAATCTCCTACAAGCTCCTTTACAGAACTCTCAGCAAATGGGAGAATCTGATTGGTTTCTGGCGCCGCTGTGGTCAGAGTCAACAGAAGTTAACCGCCGGTGTCAAGCCTCCGTCTCTAATTTTCTTCGAATGGGGTTCTTCCTTTCTCTCTGGCTCCAGAGTCTCTCCGTTTCAGAATGGTACCTATGGTGTCGTAAAAATGCCGTTTCTTTGGATGACCCTATCGCCGGATGGTCAAATTGTAAATTACCTCGATCCCGATGGGCATACCAGTGGCATATCTGGTGAATTGGGATTTTTGAATATGGATTTAGTTCCCGTTAACGTTAATTTCATTGGAGATGTGCATTTTAGCGTGGAGGAGAATCTGGGTGATGCTTATTCAAGTGGTTCAAGTCCGACGAAATCGAAAGGAGAGTACGGTGATGATGTGAATAATGGGTATGAAAGTGAGTCTCCGAGGAGTTTACCTGAAACTTCGGAGATGTATCAGTATTATGCGAATAGGATGAGTCCTGGGCCCGATAGAGCAGCGAGGAGGCAGAGGAGGAGAGAAAAGGAGAGGCAAGGGAGAAGAAAGTGGGAGACAGAGCATTTCTTGAAGATTGTTGATTCCTCGCCCACGCCCACTCGACCTTTGCAGGGATTATGGAAGGTTTGTGGTTGTTTTGTTTCTGTTATGTTTTTGTTTTTACTGCTTAATGATTGGAAGTTTGATGCTTGGTTTTATGGAGGCGTCAAAATATGTTTGTTTATACCTTTTTATACTGAAAGAAATGAGGCATTAAGGCTCTTTTGTTTTTATGACCTCTCATATGTTTTCCTAGTTTAGCCATTAATTTTTTCTTGATCATAAAGTTTATGATCAATTGGAGATTCGGACTTGCAAGAAAGAAATCACCACATGATGTTGGTCCAACGTCTGAATGTCTTTGCCATATATGATCTGGCAACCTATTATACAAAGTTGAATCGAGTAAAAATTTGTAAATGCATTTAGATGGGCTTAGGATTTGTTATCAATTATTTCAGTTTTGAGTTCCAATGGAAGTGCTCTTTGATTGGAAGCTTTGGTCCAATTTTCTGTTGCGCCAATTTTGGTCCCTGTATATGATGTTCTGGTTTTGGCTTAACCAGCTGTCTTTCTTTCTTTCCATTGCTTCATTTTGTTTCCCTGCAAGATTGATTGGAAGATGATGATGGAGAAAGAGATACACATGCCATAGCTCGCTTCAATGCCCATGTCATTGCTCACTTCAAACTGTCTCCTGCTTACTGTTGCAGGGAATTTGTGATGACAAGAAGTTGGAATTTTATCTGGTGGCATATGATGGAGCTGGCATTTCTTGCCGAAGGGTTGGGGACTTGTCTGAAAGGCTTTCTAGTTCTACACTGGTGTTTTGGACATCAAATCCTGCATTTATTGATTCTCCATTTTCACCTGAAGAAGATTATCTATACAATGGTCGTGTACATCTTCAGCCATCTGTAATATCAAAGGACATACAATGGCGATGCCATCTGATAGATAACGAAGTTGTCTCTCGCATTATGTATATCAACTCAAGTTATGATTTAGTAATCCCAGGCTTGGCAGGGACTTCTGCAAATCCTTGGCGTGTTGAGGGAAGGATTTGGCAGTACAAGAATGGGACGTTTGGATTTGGGTTCCTTCGGGACAATTACATTGTAGACCTGAAGCATGTTGCCCAAAATGGTTGTCTCCTCCATACAACTGAGCTCTGTGGCGATTGATAGTCCATTGATATCCTTACATGGGATCTTCTATGTACAAATACTCACTGGATGCCATTAACCTCAATGGCATTATGTACTAAATTGGTTGTAGATATAAGTGTTACCTGTTATTCAATGTTGATTTTTTGTAATTTGAAGTTAGATTAAAGAAGTAAATATTGTTGGAATTATTATTTTTCTGTGCAGTTAGTTGATGCTTTTTCATATGGTTGTTAGATTGTGCAATTGCACTGTATGTTGCCAAATTATTATTCTCCTAAGTTTGATAGCAATTATAAATGCATTTCAAAGTGAAAAACCAGTATAACAATAATGTTGGTATCAAGGAGAGAAACATTGCTGATCATCAGCATCTACTCGAAGTCAACAAGAATTCACAAATTACACTAGCGGAGCTGGCCATATCATGTAGTCATAATCAAATAAGTCTTCCCATCTCACATGAGCACCCACAGTAGAACAAAACCCACATTCAACAAACAAAATTCCACACACTTCAATTAGAAAATCAAGAATCTCATCTCCTCATAAGCACAAAGCCATTTGGACTGCAGGAAAAATCAAACCATGAAAGGGTAACAACAACATGGTATGGGAGTAGGATTCAAGAAGAAGATCGTGTATCATTCAGCAGATTATAATTCAGCAGCAACTTTCTCATTGATGGAATCCTTCTCACTATCACCTTCAAGTTGGCTTAGGTTGCCCTTTTCCTTGATGAGTCGGTTGTGGTGGTGTTTGCAGTAGAGCCGGCCTTCGTGCGCAATGTAGTTGGATGGGCTGATTACACATCCTCCATGGATGCATTTGAAGCAGCTCTTGTGGTAAGGAGTTCCATTCACTGTAACCTTTTTATGGTGAAAAAAATATCATCTTCAATAATAAGAACTTTGAAGATAGAAAAAGCTTGTGAATTTGTGAATGTTATAAATGCAAAATATAAAGCCTAGAACAGAAGTGATCAGTGTACCTTCTCAGTTGGATAGACAGTGTTTTTACAGCCGAAACATTTATCTCTGGTTCCACCGAACATACTCGAAACTTTAGCTGCATTAGGTTTCTGTTCAAAGCATTTCATAGTCAGGACTACTGAGAGGTATTTGATACTCATTTTTAAGTCATAAGCAAGCATCTTATTTCAGGAAATTACCTCACCATCAGCTGGTTTATCAGCTTTTACAATTTTTGGTGTCCCTAGAAAGAATATTCAAATGAAAGTAAACAGTTAGATTCATAAAGGAAACTGAAAATCTTTTATGCTTCTGGTTTTTATTTGTTGATATTTGTTATTTACATACCCTCAAAGCTTTTGTCAAGACTGCCAGTTCTTTTGAAAAGCTGATCAAAATGTGGCCTGCAATAGAGTACTCCTTCAAAGGAATTGTAGTTGCCCAGCTGCAATTAGATTCTTCGGTCAATATTAATGCATACAGAAACTAAAACCTCATAAAAAGTCCATTAATTGTTAGGAGCATCAATTCTTGCTCTGCACAAGGAAGGAAAGGCGTAAACCTTTTCAACTGGAGTAAGGAAAGATCAAGTCTTTTCAGTACATAGTGACAAATTATTGAAACCAGATTCAGATCAGCTAAATCAAATAAATAGTAACGAGTTCATTATGTTTTAAAACAAATCATGTACTGAAGAAATAGATCTAACAAGCTGGATACAACATCCTGGCAGCAGGAAGGAAGAAAACTAACATATAGAGCATACGTACCTTGAGGGTTCCTTTGCAGTGATGGCATCGAAAGCAGGCCTTATGGTAGATACGGTTATCAGCAGTTAACTTATCAACAAGATAGACAGTCTTGTCACATGCCATGCACTTCTGGGTTGTTCCTGCAAATGCCATAGCTTTAAATTCCCTCCTTACCAACTGCAATTTTAGTGCGTGTGTATGAATGAATTATTTTCTCTGTGGTTCTGTTCAGAGAGAATAATGGAGAAGGAGAAAGAATTAGGGGGAGATAAGGGAAGAGAGATGATATACACAAATGGAGGCTGCAGGGAATTGCTGAGACCAAAAGCAGAATTCTATAATTGAAGTTAGTGGCAATTTGCAATCATATTGTCCAACTTTGAACCACCTAACTACCGTTGTCTACAGATATTTTATATGTTTTCTTGTCATGTAAAAGCTGTAAATAGACTATGAAAAAATGTAAAATAAGGATTTTTTTTTCTTTTGAGAGGTGTCTACCCTCCTCGGTGAAATGTCATATCCATCAATAGGTATTGAAAACAATAGTAACCATTTCTTTTACACTTCATTAATGTGTGATTATTGACGTTAATGCTAACTTGAAAGGATCTTAATCCACAAGATTATACTTTAACAATGTTATTTCACCAATGATTACTAGATATTGATAGCTGGTCTTTTTTTTGATTATATTTTCTTACAGAAAATATCTCCAGTGTCATAGTCAGAAATTTGAGCCACACAATTAATTATATGGTTTATCCTGAACTTGTCTTTCTCCATAGATATTCTCAGGACTGGGCTTCTAAGCCATGTAATACTGAATTCTACATGGATAAGAACATGTAGTGGAGTTTCTAGTTCAGGATAATCTGATGCTCAATTACACCTAATCCTATCCTAGAATCAAGGGTAATAATGGAAAGTGTTGGCCTTGCTCTTTTTTTCTTTTTTGGGATTATAAAGGAGAGGATGAAGCTCCAGATTGATAATTTTTTTTCAAGTTAAAGAGAAGCACTTTGATGTCAAATTAAACTTATTGAAGCTAGGTGTGTTCTATCAAGAAACATGAGCGGTGAGCCACAATTTCCTATATGGAATTTTACAAAAGATGTAAATACAAAAATAATAGTATAATTTAGGCTTATGTATGGAGGAATAGACCCAAGAAACAAAAAAAGAATGAGAAAAATCGGTGAAAAAGTAAAAGAATTCCTTAATCCAGGCTTAAATGAGCTTAAACTAAACAAGCGTGTTTTTCTAAGACAAGAAAGTTATTATTTTGGAGGGGCTGAGGCCCCAATCCCAAGGGTTTGAAAATGTCATCACTTCACCACCCAATACCCAGCTGGATTTGCTTGCATTTAACTTTAATTTTACGCCTTCTATTATATTGTCTTCTTGTGTTGCTTGGCGGTGAGAATGTTCAGTGGACAGTTATGGCTGTGAGAGATAATGAAACTATTATATTTCGATTCCTATCTATGAATGTTAAGTGCAGTGTTATGCTCTTATTATGCTCAAAAAGAAAAAAATTATGGTCTTATAAGATGAGATCAACCAGTAAAGGAGTTGTACTCTTGCCAATCTCGAATTTGATTGTCTTCTTACTTGTGCGAGTGTATTAGAGATTATAAAATTATGATTAGGAGTTCCATTAAATAATTAAAATTTTTAAAGCGAATAATTTTATTTAGGATATGAACATTATGAATATTTCTAAGAATATAAATAAAAGTTACAATATTAAGAATGATTAGCTTTCAAAGAAACCAAATTCTCCACAAGTGTGGAAATTGTGTCACTGTCACTGACAGTGAGAGTTGCGTATGTGCGGTGGCGAAGTGGGCTACGGCCATAACCTGGGCCCAAGAACTAGGGAATTCTTAGGAATGGAAATGGTTCACAAAGAGAGAAGAGTGATCGAGTGCAACTCACATGCACTCTTGATTCATGAATCATGATAGTCCTCTTATGCTTTGGGCCCTCTATGGTTCCCATCATTCCATGTGATATGAGTTAAAGTAAGCCTATGGCGTGTTTAATCATAATCCCTCACTTCAAGCCATGTGCTCCCTACATACATGTGGACCACTTGATCTATTCCATCGACCAAGTTATACTAAAATATTTAGATAATATTTATTAAATTATCCTTCACCCGCCAACAGGGCATTTGGTCTAGTGGTATGATTCTCGCTTTGGGTGCAAGAGGTCCCGAGTTCGATTCTCGGAATGCCCCGTAATTGGACGCATTCATTTATTTTGTTTTATTTATATTTTACTTTTGCCCAAAGTCAATCTGGAGATTTCTGCTTGGGTGTTCAAATTGTCTTATTAGCATAAACCAAAAACCCTTAAATCAAAACGCAGAAATTAGTATAAGCGGAAGGCACTTTTTTTTTCTTGAAGGTTCCTTAAAGAATAAAATAGGGATGGTGTTTGGGCAAGTGGTGATAGGTCCGCCTGGCTCAGGAAAAACCACCTACTGCAATGGCATGTCTCAATTTCTCTCCCTCATCGGAAGGTAACTTCAATTTTTCTTTCACTAAACTTCATTCATTTTTAATTTAAACATAAGCTAATCTTTTTAATGCCATTATAGGAAGGTTGCAGTCATCAATTTGGATCCTGCAAATGATTCTCTGCCGTATCCTATATGCCCTGATTGACGATGTTTTAGTAACACTTGCTATAAATTTGAAGTTTCCTTCACTTGAATTTAGATATGACTGTGCTGTGAATATTGAGGATCTCATTAAACTAAGTGATGTAATGATAGAGCATTCTCTTGGCCCTAATGGAGGTGACTTTGCTTTTTCCCTTTTCTCTTGCTTCTTAACTTTTCACCTTTACTAAAGTTAGTTATTCGTGTGCGTCCTATATCTTGGATTGAGAAAATTCTGTTAGTTTTTTTTTCTTAATCTACATGCCTGTACAATGTATTGAATAGTTGTGCTTTCCTGCAGTTTCTGAAGTGAATTTTCTTGTGTTTAACTAGGTCTTGTGTATTGCATGGATTATTTAGAGAAGAATATTGACTGGTTACAATCGAAATTGGAACCTTTCTTGAAAGGTTAGTTTCTTAAACCTCCTCTCTCTCCCTCTCTCTCTTTTAATCACAAGTTTTTTTATATGGTTGCTTTTATGAATTCTTATTTGTGCTTTTATTTTTTATTTTTTGGATGGTATTTTATTCATAGTCTTGAAAAAAAATTAGACAGTTATACAATTTTTCTTTAGTGTTTTTTTGTTTCTCCTAACATATAAAATAGTATAGCTTTTGAAGAGATTTCGTATTATCCACGCAGAAAGGAGTCGCAATTAACTTGCATTATAATTTTAATTTGTCTGACTGAGTAGTTGTGCCCTGATGATGTACATTTATCACATTGATGGACATCCTTAGGTAATGTATAATAATTTAAAAGTGTCACTCTCTTATTGCTGAATGTTTTTGCAGTATAATTTTACCACTTTTAGAAAGATGAAATCTGCCAGTTTAAATTTGGGATTTGCATTGTGCACTTTCATACTTACACTCTTTCCTATTTTACTCTTGCATTGAAGTACTAAAAACTGGTTAAAAAATGGTTTTAAAAAGGCATTGATGCTATCATCTCATAAACCATAATTTCAGAAAAATGAGGAGTAACACCATAGTTCTACTGTAATAGATTATAACCAACTTGCATCACATGAACCATGAATTTTAGTGAAAAATGCTAAAATTTGCTGGTATTTCTAGAAAATTTTCTTGCACTAAGGCCCTTTTAAGCATACTATCGAAGGATGTTTGTTGTTTGCATAGAATTGACAACTATACTGGGAAAACATATGAAATTAGTATACGTGTAGCAGGAAGAATACAATGCTTATTGCATACAATTGCAGCCTCTTTTTTTGGTGACAAAGGATTTGTTCTATGTTTGATTGTTAGATGTTATTAAGATAGATTTACTTGAAATGTCTTTGAAATTGTCTCTTTTCGTCCATTTCTCAGTCTGTATTGGTAAATTTGTTGTGCCATCATAATTAGTAAATGTTTGTGTTCTCTAACTACTTTATACTGCTATGCAGATCACTACCTTCTATTTGATTTTCCTGGCCAGGTGGAATTATTTTTCCTTCACTCAAGTGCCAAGAATGTTATAATGAAACTCATTAAGAAGCTAAACCTTAGGGTATGATTAGAGCTTTATATTGATATTTTACTTTCTAACCCTCATGGTGCGCAGAATAGTTAAGGTGTCTTTTGGTTTTTGTATCCAGCATTGCTGCTTATAGTATCATTTGGTTCCTCATGCAGTTGACTGCTGTGCATTTAGTTGATGCCCATCTCTGCAGTGATCCTGGGAAATATGTTAGTGCATTGCTTCTTTCATTATCAACTATGCTTCATCTGGAACTTCCACACATCAATGTCCTGTCCAAAATTGATATAATTGAGAGCTATGGAAAACTAGGTGTGGTTATTCTCCTTCTGTTCTTCTTCTTCTTCTTCTTCTTTTTTAATTTTTACATTTAGCAACAGATATCAGATTTGGAAAAATATTCAAGTGCTACTTATATTTCTAATAATATTTATTTGTTCTTTTGCAGCTTTTAACCTAGATTTCTATACAGATGTGCAAGACTTGTCTTATTTGCAGCATCATCTTGATCAGGATCCTCGTGCTGCAAAGTACAGGTTGTTATTTAGTAAAATTTATAACATGAATTCTGAGAATTAGTCTTAGAATGGTGTGCCTCTTATTTTGTGCTGGCTAATTTAGCTATTGAAGTCACATGTCATTGTCGAAAGAGATTAGGGATCAATTTGTACACCCAGCTGTAGAGATGAAGGATCCAACCATCAAGTGTTATATATATATATATATATATATATATATATATATATATATATATATATACGTGAAGCCATGCTACTCAGTTATGAGTTGTTGATTTGTGGAACCCAGTATGTCTTACCTCCACTGGGGGTTGAACTGACCTGTTGGGTTTGCATTTGTGTCTTAGCACATAGTTCCCTATGATTTTTGAAAGGTCAAATTCATCACTTTTGTTTTTGTATTTATACTGGAGGAGCTATATTGTTACATTTTGAAACTAAGAAAATTTTGCGAAATGTTTGGAAATTTGGATTGCCTCTAAAAATACCTAGTAAAAAATAAACCTTCTTTTAGTGATTATTTTGTCTAGGGCAACAAATTAGAGTCTCTGATAAACTTTTTGAATAGTGTTTTAGTGCTGTATGTTTCCAATATCAATGTGGGTACTGAGATTCTGGCATGTCTTCTTTTTTCCACGAATTGTGTATTCAGATGTTCCCATTTTTTTTTTACGTATGTTGCTTTTTGGTTCCATTGGGTTGGGGAGAAATAATAGATGCACAAGATAATTGTTGGAGATATGTTTTATATCATAACTGTAATTTCATAGTCTTGGGCAACAAATTAGAGTCTCTGATACACTTTCTGAATAGTGTTTCAGTGCTGTACATTGTCGATACCAATGTGGGTACTGAGATTCTGGCATGGCTTCTTATTTACACGAGGCTTCTGCATTCATGTGTCCCATATTTTGTTTGCATATGTTCCTTTTGGGCTCCCTTGGGTTGAGGAGGGATAATTGATTAACAAGATCATTATAGGCAATATGTTTGAGCCCCAGGTTGTTAGTTACATCATAACTGTAAATTCATAGTCTTGGGCAACAAATTAGAGTCTCTGATATGCTCTCTCAATAGTGTTTCAGTGCTGTATGTTGCCAACATCAATGTAGGTACTGAGATTCTGCCATGGCTTCTTGTTTCCACGGGGCTTGCACATTCTGATCTTCTCATATTTTCTTTAGCATATGTTGCTTTCTGGTTCCCTTGGATAGGAGAGAGAATCGATTAACAAGATAATTATTGGTGATATGTGATATCTAGGTTGTTAGTGTTTTTTTTTTTTTTGTCATGACTGTAGTTTCATATTCTAATTCTCATAAATTCTTTTTCATCTGGTTCAAGTTTTGAGTAAATTTGACTTTACTGTGAAGCTAAAACTTCTAGTGTCTATATCTTAGGCATTAAAACTGTTGAAGCATTCAAATTTTTGTATTATCACCAGTGGATCGGTTTGAATGGAAGATCTTATCAAGAAAATATCATTGCTTGACTTGTTCATAATATATTTAAATTTATATTCTTAACTGTTTTTTTGAAGGTGTAAGCTATTATTCATTCATTTCTTAAATTCTTATATTTAAACTATTTGTAATATTGATGCAGAAAACTTACAAAGGAGCTGTGTGAGGTGATAGAAGATTACAGTCTTGTTGATTTTACAACTTTAGATATCCAGGCATGCTAGTTTCTATATACTAGAAGTTTTTGCCAAATGATTCTCGATTGGTTCTTAGTCAGATTTTCTCTTTTCAGGATAAGGAGAGTGTAGCAAATCTTGTGAACTTCATAGACAAGAGCAATGGGTACATATTTGCTGGCATAGATGCCAGCGCAGTTGAATTCAGCAAGATTGCGGTCCGCCCTGCTGATTGGGATTATTACAGATATCCTTATTGTGTTTTATCTCGAAGTTTTCCTGAATGCAGTATATGACTTGAAAAACTTCTCATGAACTTGTGTCATCTCATATGTGCAACTGTTGCAGCTGCATCTTAACTTATAATTGGGCTCTCATATTGAAATTGTTATTCAAAAGTTGTTTGTGTAGAGTGAGGAGTTTTCCTTAACAAAGCAGTTCACAGTTGCAGCAGTGCAAGAAAAATACATGAAAGATGATGAAAATTTTTATTCTGACAAGTCATGAACCTAATCAGGTTAGACAACACTGTACCCATGTTTTGCATGTGTACCTGGAACATGCATATCGAGTTCATCACTCTCCATTCTAAAATAGCTTTTAACTCTTCCTTATCGAAAGAGTTTTTTGATAATTTATGCAGGTTCTTTGTGCTTTCATATGAGCTGGTAACTTACCTGTAAAAGATACAGAGAACACTGATCAAAGGAATTTAGTCTGCGAAAGGTACATGTATAAAGTGAAAGCAGGAGATTTATCTTCATGTAGGCCTGTAAAGTGAAAAATATGTAATCTAAGAAACATTTTGGTTTAAGAATTCTGATTTTGTGTCATCTAATCTTTTTTTTTTTTCTTTTTTTTTGCTAACAATTATTTCAAATAATAGTAACTTCTAGACACTTTCCATGACGATATATGGGTCATTTCTATCAAGATTACAAGATATTCCATCTCTCAGTTTATTTTCTCTCACTGTCCGTTTGAGGATCTCTCACTAGACTTCTATGTTTCAAATGCCCATAGATGACTGCAGTCTCGTTTTTATTTTGACTTGAGAACTATTGCCTAGTAATCCAGGGAAAATATTACTCATTTATTAAATGTACGGCCAAACCATTTGGTATTTTGCTGAATATGCATCATTGCCATTGATAAGCAAGGTCAGTTATGATGGCCTGTGACATGTGCAATCTTTTCTTTTTCAACTTGAAATGATGGATTCAAATCAAGCTTTGAATATCCATTTTATCAATTGGCAGGTAAAATCATTTCAACCTTGAGAAATTTTGGTGTTTTTTAACAGTTCTATAATCTCTCTGGCTGGGGATTTGATTCAATGGTTAGATTGCTCAATTAACAGATATTATGAGTATAAAAACATTAAAATAATAATAAATAATATTTGAAATTCATAATGCAGAAAGTTTGGTATGTTAATCCTGCTCAATCTGCGACTATATTAGTCATTTAATTAATTAAAATAAATAAAAATACTCAGTCAGTTTCTAATATTTGATTTGTAATTGGTAAATGGAATATGTGGTGTTCATATATGGGTTGATTGGATCTGATAATTAGCTGTGGCCATTCAAAGCGTGGAGATTTGTTTTGTTGGAAATTCCTCTCGCCATAGTTGGACTCTTTCTTCTAGGAAAACAGGACAAAGGGTAAGCTCATTTTTTGTAGGTCACTTTCTAATTTTATTTTCCACCATTTCCTGTACCTTTTTTTGTCGGAATTTCCTATACTAATTTAAGTTGCATTTATAAATTAAAAACCAGCTTATGGAATAATGACATTAATATAAGTTGCACATATTGTGACTTCACCACAGTGTGAAAGTGCTTGAGAATTAAAGGGCAACAAAATATAATTTGATTAGCAAATGGAAAGAAAATTTATTTATTTATTTATTCTTTTCTCAATTTAATGGATAATGGGTTTTCTTGTCCTGATTTCAAGGATTTTTTTTTTTGCAAGACAAGGGAGTTTACTTTCGTAAAGGAAAAAAATAGGAAATAAAAAATGAGCTCCTATGGAAATTCAAGCATGTTGAAACTGCAAGTTTCCTTATCAAAATTTGAAGATTACATTATGGTGTTGGCGATTAGATATGTAATATCCGAGCTTGCACGTTCTTTATTCGTGGATGGTAATCCTGTTGAAGCGGCAACTGGCAAGTCAAGGCAGAAATGCTTAGAGACATCAGAACGTGGCCAAATCCTAATAAAATATGTTTTTTTACTTGTTAACTTTCACTTGTTTTGGGCATATTCTTTACTAAATTAAAAGGGTGAATTTAAAATTTTAATCCATCTTAACATAAATCATTGCGCTAGCCACCTTAAGGGTCAAAAAAGACTTTCCCTTCTCACTAATTAGGATTTCCCTTGTGCCCACATTTGAATTTATTTCTTATCATATATATATATATATATATATATATATATATATATATATTATAATCTAGACACGAGGCGAGGATGTCGTGCACAAATACACTCATTAAGGTTATTTTTACCTGATGCTGATAGCTTTGAAACTTTGATATTGTTCATGGGATTCATGGGCAGTTTTTCTGACCAATTCGGCATTTTGAGGTGTCCATTGGACTAATTATTATCAAAACCATGAAATTAATCAGCAAGCAACCTCTTCTTCTTCTTTTATTTATTGCATGACCTGTTAAACGGGTCAAAAATGATCAAATTCATTCAGATTTAGAATTCCATTGACTTTTAGATCAAATTAACTTTTTTTAAAACATTCAAATTAATATATTGACTCGTGGAAAAATTTTGGATAACTTATCATTAAAAAAATAAAAGCCTTCTCTTTTTCTCTAAATCTCCTTCTTAAACAACATATGATGTCATCTTACCCATCCTAAAAATTTCCAATTCAAACAGAATCTAAAAGTTTAAAATGATAAAATTTGGAAACAATTTATACATAAAAGAACGTTTTTTTTTAATTATTATTTTTTTTTTTGAAAGAATAAGGTTCATATTTTTAGCTTCCGAAGTCGAACTTGTTCATATAAATTTGGCATTTTGTTTCAACGGAAGATTCGAATATGAGATCCGTATTCTCACGCCGTAAACAACATGGAGAAATATTAGCATGATCCTTAAGTTATGACACTGTCACCATGATGGGTAAAAGACAGAATCAAAATGCAAGGAAATGAAACTGAAAATCTTTAAAAGAGTTTCAATTAGTTAATTCCAATATATAATCCACTTATAATTAAAATAAGCATCCTTTCTTGACCAATCAAGCTTCTTGCTTGATCACCAATGATGCTTACATCAACCATTTGCATTTAATTATCATAATCAGAAAGAAGTTTTGAATATTTCACAGGCTAATTTATTTTGTTTATTTCTTGGAAAAAGAAAACCAAGAGAGGCTAATTCCTACTTGGTGATTTCACCGTTATTATTATTATTATTAATATTATTATTATTACCTTCATTATTTTTAAGATCACATACATTCTCGATCAGTCAAGTAAGATTATACACTGAAATTAATCATAATCGTATTGAATATTATCTCAAGAGAGACAAAACATTATTTTATAAATTTTTAAATAACTGTATACCTAAATTTCGAACTCGAGACATATGATTAAATTAAAAGAGACTTATATCATTTCATTTACACTCTCATAACTCGTCACCTTCATTATTTATAGCATCCATTTTAGTAAATTATTTTGACATTTTCTCTTGCACCATATTCTTGTCTCTCAAGAAACCTCTCTCTCATTTTCCTTCCAGAAGATTAGAAATATCTTATATTGGAAAATATTTTAAAGAATATTAATTAAAGATTGACAAATATTGATTGGGATTGGGATCTGTTGATGTTTATCCTCAGTATAAATGTACAAATCACACATGAGATCATTAACTGCCCTCACATCATGATTGCTATAAATGAACAACCATTTCGTTCATCCATCTTTATCCTAATTAATATGGCGCCATAAGAATATTAGCAAGAATTAGGATAGTGCATATGTTAGCAACATTGACTATCATAAGTTGTGATAGATATCTATCGAAATTAGCAAATATATCTCATCTTTGATTATATTTAAGAAAAAAAATATTGAATGAAATAGGCTTTTATTTATGAGGTAATTAAAATTTTATGGATTAACTGTTGACACCCTTATCCACCTAAATTTAATGATTGTCATTATTAACATTTTTATTTTTATTTTCAACTTTAATTAGTACAATTGATAATTTTCTATCCATTTTGAATTTATCTTTAAGCAATTTTGTTGAACAAAGGTATAATTAAGTGGTGAATCATAAAAAAACAATAGATGAGAATTTACATTATGTTGTTCAAGTAATTAAATACGAATTCTATTTTATGCTAGAATTGAAATAGAAATCACACCTAAAATTTTTGTGATGATCAAATTTTTATTTTTTTAGTAATCCCTAGCTAGAGATGCCTATTGGACAGGCCTCTACAGTGTTTTACCCCGACTTTGCTTCAAAAGGGCCGATTATTTTTATAATTTTTTTTTGCTCTGCCCCAATCTTGTCTTGAATATTATATATATAATATTTTAAAAAATAATACGATAAAAATATAACACTCAATTAAAATAAAAAATATTTTTTTATTAAACAATTATATACTTAATTAATTAAAAAAATATTTTTAATATTAAAATAAAATAATAAAAAATGGAAATCAGATTTAGAAATTTTCATCTATGTGCAGTGTAGGGACGGAAATCTATTTTTTTTTTTCAATGGAAAACAGGATGAAATCAAAGAACATCGACAACTCCATCATGAATCCATTCCATTACCATTCCTATCATAGCTGCTCAACTAACGGATTTTGAGTGGTCTATATAGAAGAAATATTCTTAATTTTATCAACTATAATAACAAATCTTTCATAGGCCACCGTCAGCCATCAATTTCCTAATTCGAAATCCCTTCTCTGAGCTCTAAAGTCTAAACTGAAACATATATCCACACCAAGCGATAAAAAGGTAAAAGATACATTCACTATAATTTTTTTTGTCATTTATAATAATAATAAGAATTAAACTGTTAAATATAATTATTTTATAACCAATAAGTCTTAGTTTAATAGTATTGGTCCATAAAAAAATATAATTATTTTTATTCATTCTGTATCATTGATTTCAAATCATCAATTTATAAAGCTGAGAGTCATTATATAATATCCGCTCTTTAATATGTTTTCAGTTTTGAGATTAATTTTAAAAATTTAAACATAATAGTAAAACTTATTTACAAAGTGAGGGCTGAAATTGACTTTATTCGACTTTTCCAATATAAGATATTATTCGAATTATTTGTATGTTTATATGGATTAAAAAAATAATTAATATAGTTAAAAATATGTATTTTACCTATTATAATCCTATATTAATTGAGAGTATCATAAAGGAAATAGTAATTACCTCCCCTTCAAGAAGTCAAACGACAGCGCAATCTTCATAGAAACTTCTAGCAATTATTTTGCATTAATATAATTATTTTATTTTTCAAAATTTTAATTTGACCAATGAAGGCCAGCTCTGATGTGGTCTTCTTTAGCATCCCCTAAATAAATACCAGTACGCCATTTCTTCTTCCCTCACATTTTCCAATCTACCATATAAAGAATCATTACTGTGCAAGATATACATATACCATACCAGCAAGAAAAATAAACTAGTTAAGCTTATGAGATGTTGAGTCCGTTTATCTGTGGCAGCAGCTTCCATAATCAAGAAGAAGAAGATGATAGCCCTTGTTCAACTCCAAGAAAATCAAGAAAGAGAAGCAGCAAAGAGAAGAACCCATATGCAACTCGTGGCCTTGATAAGTTTTCTGCACTTTTAGCTGATCTTGATGAGAAGAGGCAAAAGATTTATTCACAGTTTGGCTCTCAAGACATTTCTTTGGTTCGATTCGTCTTCTCCAGCTCAAACGACTGCGTTCCTATCATTGTCAAGCTGAAAGATCAAAACAGAGCCAGCGTTGATAAAGATGATCAGATAAAAGATAAGACAATCATGGACAATGCTCAAACTAAGGAGAAATCGCAGGCAGAGGGTAATCAAGAAGACAAGCAAACACGATTAGAATCAGAGAAAAAGAAAGAGAAGAAGAAGGTCACATGGGAATTGAAGTTGCATAAGTTAAGAAGGCCATCGTATTATATGCCGGTGTTTATGATATTGATTTTGCTGTTCTTGGCTTTCTTTGGAAGATCTGTAGCAATATTATGCACATCAATTGGGTGGTATGTAGTCCCCACACTGAGTTCAAAACGACCACCAAAACCAGCAAAGAAGAAGCAGCTTATGAGAAGATACAGTGAGATTGGTACCAGAAGCAAGAACATTAATGGAGATGTCAAGGATAAAAACAATCATGGCCGTCAAAATAGCTTCTGAAAGTTTCTGTAATTTTTTTTCCTTTTTCCTTTTTGGGTAGTTAGAACTGGTAGAGGTTGAAAATTCAATCTCTTCTTCAAATGTTTATAAATGTAAATTATGGGTTGAATTAGGTTAAATTTGAGAGTTCCCATGTCATGTTTCTTCCTTATGGCATAGTGGGTTTGTACTTCTTTGAGATTTCAGGATTGTGCTTTGGCATATTGATTTTCATCTCTCGGCACAAAGTTTTGATTTTGATATGAATTCAC
The DNA here is from genome assembly GCA_023653625.1 of Triadica sebifera. NCBI lineage: Eukaryota > Viridiplantae > Streptophyta > Magnoliopsida > Malpighiales > Euphorbiaceae > Triadica > Triadica sebifera. The sequence goes on from CM042899.1 coordinate 30,411,372, forward strand.
GAGGGCAATGCTGGTAATAATTAATTAATTAAGCAGCTACCTTACTCAAAGGACAATTCTTATACCGGTTGATTAAAATTAAAGAGATACATCAAGATTGTACAACCAATTGACCTTCTAGATGAAGACTTAATAAATGAGCAGTTGGATCTAACAAAGTCAAGACTTAAGAACACACAAGAGCTTCAATGTCATCAAAGAGGTTGTTAGGCTTAATGGGTGATATTTCAACTTCCCCTCTCAATTTTTTTCATTTACTCTAAAATTATTATTTTTTGGTTGGCTAAAAAGTCTAGTGAGCCATGAGCTGCATGATATGAATAGTCATCCCTTGATAATACTCACCATAAATATATTAAACTTTTACCAATAGACGATGACAAAAAAACTCGAACACAAAATCTTTTCCAAAAATATCAATCAAACCTCCTCTTGATGGTGCTCTAAAATTTTTTTAAATCATATTGTTAGTGTGAAACTCTTATTTTATAGTTAAAAAAACCAATTTTCATCATTTTTTTCTTTAGTTTTGCTCCTTATAAAACGAAGTGTACAATTAATTACAAAATTAAAAATAGAAGTTTATGATGCATAAAATTTTTAGAAATAATTGTTTTTTATAAAAAAAGTGCTTTTGAAGATAAAATAGATAAAATGAATGCAAGATAAAAAGTTGTATACTGATTAAGCTTAAAAATTAACTTTAAAACAGAGAGATTACCGTAAAATTTAGAAGATAAATTTAATCTTCATCCATGATTTAACAGTGGAATGCTTTGTAATTTTTCTTGGAGATAAGCCAATGTGTCTATTCTAATATAAAATTTTTCTTCGAAATTTAAATAGGAAACCTTTTAAGTCAAGATTTCAAATATAGAATAAAGACCTTATAATGAAGTCATTACATTGATTCACATTCACACTTGATTTAGAGAAAAAATAAGTAATCTATTCCTGTACTACTGAGACGTGGATCCAGCCATTGCATCTCAAGCAAGGAGATCTTTCCTGATTTAGCTAGATTAGCCCAGGTGAGGAGAAATGCTACAACACTTGACCCGATATTCAAGGCTTTCAAATCTCATTTCTTAAGAAATAAATAAAATCCCCATATTCAATACAACCACGAACCTAAATTTAATATTATTAATTTTTTTTTAAACAAATTCCGACTCCTCATTGAAAATTAACATCATTATGTAGTGTTTTGTGAAACAAAAAAGAAGGATTCTCTAACTATTCATGCATCGAAACAGCCGATTTTAAGAGTTTTGTTAGGCAATCGGCCATTTTTTTTAGCTTACCTATAAATAAAACAAAAGGCAAAAAGCTATAAAAAGCATTTACATTTGCCAAAATATCATAATTGATCGCTGCAATCTTCCAAGGTGGGGCTTCTTCTCCATTAAGCACTTTAATTAATTGTACAGACCTAAAAAAAGCTATGAGCTTGACAATGAAACATTGCTTGGCGTAAAGCTTCTGCCTCTGCTACAAGTGCAGATGTAGCACTAATTCTCCCAAAGGCTCCATATTTCAGTTCGTGACCACGAACCACAAAACACCACCAAGCTTTTTTGGTCTTCACAAGCATGTCATGGCCCAATCCTTACGAATTTGATTTGCCAACGTGCCTTCTGCATGATTTTGGGAACGGGATGCTGGCCAATGATGCAAATTATATTATGATTCGTGTCCATAATATATTATATATTATTTTTATAAATGATGAAAAATTTTATATTTTGAAACATATATATATATATATATATTAATATAAAAACACCCTTACACTTATTAACGAGATTAGATTTATAATACAAACATAAATCTGTTTCGATCCTATAAGAATTGTGGCCTACGGTGGGCGGATCCTTTATTGCCTTTTTTCTTCGTACGTGGGAGCATTTATGTGCAATTAACAAACTAGCTATTCTGTCCCTCTCTCTCTAACTTCTTTCTAATTTATATTTTTCTTCTAGAAACCTTTTGCATCTTAATTTCTTTTTCACAATTAATGGAACATGAAAACAATTGCTTAGCCCAACAGAGCAACACTGTTAACGTGCCAGAGATCTTCTCCAATCATATTATAGAATGAAATAATAAATCAATTTTAGTAAACAGTTATAAACCAACACCGTTTAATGATTTGATAGGAGACTGTTAATAAAAAAAAAAAAAGAAAAGGCCAACTATAAACAATACTTGCCTAGACGGGATCAATTAATTATATTTTAACATACATACATGAGAGTAAAAATCCGGCTGCAAAAAAAAAAAAAAAAAAAATTTCTTAAATACTTTGCTGATAATTTAAATACTATGTAAAATAATTTCTCAATTAGCAGTCAATTGAAGAATCTTCCTCTCTCTCTAAACGGTGGCATTTTTTTTTTGTTTCTTTCACTCTCCCTTTTTATTGACAGTCGATTGAGAAATCTTCCTCTCTCCGCTCGTTGATGTTGGTATTTAGCAATTTAATTATTTTCTGCATATGTTAATCACGATGTCCTAGCATCACCATTTGTTGTTCCTTGAGTAGGGTTGTAATTAAATTGAGCTGTGATAATTTCGACTTCACTTGAATCTATTACAAACTTAATTTTGATTCGATTTTTATATTTAAACTCGATTCAAGCTTTTATTGTTGAACTCAAATTTGACTCATTTAAAATTTATTAAGTTTACAAATGGTTTGAACTCGATTTGTAAATAGTTTATTTATTATACTTAATTAGTTTAACTTCAATTCGGCTCATTAATTAATAAAAACAATCTCTAATTTGACTCGTTAGCTAATAATGACAAAATATTGAGTTTGATAATAAAATATTCCGTAAACGAATCTTAAATAAATATGTTTAAAAATTTTTAAATGAATATATTTGTAAACTAACAATATTAAACTTAAACTCAAATTTGGGATAATTTTTTTTTCAAATTGAGGTACAAATAACTCACAATCTCTTTAATTCGTTTACATTGAACTTGTTAAGGACATCTTTAGCAAAAGACTCTGAAATCTCAACCCATGTTATAGAGAAGAGTGCACACGCTAAAAGCATAAAGACCAAATAGAACAAACCATAAAAATGATATTCTCCTCTATATTTGTTGTAAATTATAATTTATCAGCAAAGTATTTAAGAAATTATTTTACTCAATTTTACTATCTCTTTAATTTATTTTAAAAACTTATAATTGTGAACATTTACAAGAAGAGATGAGATGATGATGACTGTTGTTGAAGAGAATGAATTTATTTAATATAAATTTACTAAAATTCAATTGATATATTATAAATATACATTAAATATACTATATATATATATATAAACACACTTGATATTTCCTGTAATAAGAAAGGTGCATTTTTTAAATTGAAAATTTTAAAAAATATATTTTCAAAAAGAGAGTAAATAAAGAAGTGTATTTTTATATATGTTACTTTTCTATAGTATTTGTGTACTTTTTCCTTTTTCATCGACATTGAATAATGTCCAAAGCAAAAGCCTAGTTGAGCAGTCACAAATTGTAATACAAATGTTGTCCAAAGTAAAAGCCCAGAGAAGGACAAATACTTCGGAAGAAACAAGCTTTGTATAGGGACCATGGTTACCAACGTCGTCCTAAAAGCCTTGCTACCTGGTTCTTGCCCATCACATTTGCAGTAGGCCACTATGCCTCCATCTGAGCAAAAGAAACCAAGAAACAAGCTCATAGAAGTAAAAAAATTTTTTGCTGCTATCATTACTTTCCGCTTGTTTCAAACTCGATGTGCATTCAGAACCTGCTGATTGGGCAACAATCTGACTCAGAGTGAGGTGAAACCCTAGGCATTGTAAAAGCCAAGAACATCAAATTGTCAACTATTCTACAGCGTAGTAGGATATAATCATTTCCTAAAACAAGGTCGTACACAGAATTCTAGAAGGTAATAAAACATTGAATATTTGGTTCTTGAACCTGAAAGATGCAGCTCCTTGCGTATTTAAATGCGCAACCTGAAGATAATTCTTCAATATGCTCATCAGACTTCCGATTCCTGCATTTCAACAAAAGGATGAATGTCAACTTGAGTAGGCAGTCACAATCTACAAAAGTCGTAGAGGCTTTTGTGATGAGTGCAACACTGTTTTTCCAATTAACTACGTGGCTTCTTCTCCCCAGTGGGCCGCACGTGGTCATGCCCTCCACCAACAAAATGGTCGGATCACCCTATGAAACAAGTCATTTAGCAAATGAGAATACGCCTACCTAATAAATACAAGTAAAAAACATATCAGATGCCAGACTAGGCCAAAATTTTGTAGTCCAAGCCCAAGTTGCAGCCTGAAGATTAAGGCCTAGTTTCTTTTACCAAACGAAGATAAAAAACTAGAGGAACATCTACAGCTCCCAAATTTCTTTAATTTGTGATCTTAATCACTTGGTTACTAACCTTGACCCTCTTCCTAGATGTAACATCAGAAGCGATCTGAGAATTGTCTTGTCCACGTCCAGGAGCTTCATTTCTATAGTGCCCTCCTGCCAGTTGTGGCATCCTATCACTCTTTCCTTTTGGTTGACTACTTGAATTGCGGAAGAAGCTATCCTTGTCCCAGTTGACTTCATAATCAGCCTTCAACTGAGATCCTTGCTACCCAAAAGTGAGCCCCACAGAATAAAACCTAATAAACATGATAATCGTACAATATCAAAAAAATATAGCATATAGGTAAACAAAATTCCTACTAATGCATTGAGCGTCCACATAAGACTCTAAGAGCATTATGGAAGTCTCCATATTTCTCAAACTGAAGCACAATCTTGCAGTGGAGACCTGAAATTATGTTCCCACCATCCTCATTTGCATCCTTACCATAATCATCATCCTCAGCAACATTAAGATTCCTATTGAGTGTGAGTTAAAGAGGTAACAAGGATATAGGGCAATCAGAATTTGTAACCAAATAGTAGAACTAATTGAACGAACATAATAGCAAAGGGGGCAATGGTAACATGTTATAACTTTACAATCTGAGAAGAGCCCACGGTTATGGAAATTTGAATATCACAAGGCATATATGTGATTCTGAAATGTAAATTACAGGCTTTTAAATTCCCAATGTTATTCTTTCTCCAATTACCAAAAAAGAGTTGGATATCTGACACAAAAATAGCATGCAAGCTCAGATAGTAGCTTCCTATCTAATTGCAGACAGGATTTTTGTCATATTGATCATCCTCTTCAAACATTTCAACAATTTCCAAACACCTAACGGTGTTTTAAGATTCGCTAAGGCTTTTATCGTTTGCACATGATTTGATTTTTCATAAGATACTCCTAGTTTTTTAATTGGTTTCTAAGATAAAATTTCCTTAGTGGCTCATAGCCTGAAGGCAAAATTCATGAACGCAATTCAGTTGCTCCTTCTTAGTCTTCACGAACATATGAATTGTGATTCTTTCCTATAATTCACCAATAAGAAAGGTGAATTAACACAACTGTAGTTTGATGAAATGTTTCTAGGTGATCAGTAATCATAGAGACTACTAGAGGCAAAAAGGAAAAGTTTCTCCTTCTTAGTCTTCATGAGCATATGAACTGTGATTCTTTCCTATAATTCACCAATAAGAAAGGAAAATTAATGCAATTGTAGTTTGATGAAATGTTTCTAGGTGATCAGTAATCATAGAGAGGACTTGAGGCATAAAGGAAAAGTTTCTAGTCTTCAACAGCTCTAACTGTTCACTATTATATCTAGCCAGCCCAAATTCTTTGAAGTTAATCCCCATTTCCAGTAAAAAGGACCTTGATCAAAAAACACGTGCCTATGCACTGTTCTGCTGTGGGGAACGCAACTTTCCATGAATTTCCCATTTCACCCCACAACGGATTTTTTCTAATTTCCTTCCTTGAAATTGAACAGATTGCATGGTGTTTTTATAAAAACATTTGCTTTACCTGTCCTACTAAATCAAATTTGCCCATTGTGATTCAACACCTATTAGTACCACAAAATAAATTTGGATTTTAGATGTGTGCATGAAAGCCTTGATATTTTAATCCTAATAATCCCAAAAGACTAGAATATGACACCTAGATTATATGGTAAAAGAATTACTTTGACAGATGAAGTAATCAGTTCTAGGGGGATATATAAGTGCTTTGGAGAAAAAGGGAGGCGGAAATATTCACTCAATTAATTATGGAAGAAAACTAAGAAAATCGGATCATACAATTCATGTCCATTCATATCAGTTTTAAATCAATCGTCGTGATGGATAAATGATGATTTAAATGCACTCAAACTGAATTACATTAACAACTTTCTAGCGATCCATTGCAAATTCCAAAAGTAAACTCAGCAATGCAAGCAAATAGCAGTATTTGAGAGGTGCTTCACTTAACCAGCCACAATTGACTAGCTCAGTACTCATATCAAAACATATCAACCGCACAGGAAACAAAATTAAGCTTCAACCATAGACGAAGATATATTTGACAACAGCAATTACCTTATCTTCCCAAATGAAGAGAAAATGTGGTGTAACTAGCACGGAAGGCTATGAAGAAACCCTAGGCTCCGCAAACCACCGGGACGGAACCCTCTAAGTATAATCACTTCTGGCTCCTGTCTCCCCCCTCTGGAATATCCTGCCAATACAAAAAAAAAAAATTGAAAACTATAGTAGATAGAATTGATAAGAAAATAAAGCTCACGAACCTCGATTTCCAAAAGCGTAAAACTCCAGCCAGGCTTTCTTCATCCCCTCAAAGTCGTCAGACTCCGGCACTGCAACACTGAACTTATATCCTTCGAGGTTCAGCTCAATCCCGTCCATTTTTTCAACAATGTAGTTTCTCCAATCTAGAAATTTCTTCGCCAACACCTTCAAGCTATCATTCTTCTCTTTCTCGCTATTAAGAAACCCTAGGTCCCGAATGCAGAGAATGCCGTACGCGACCGAATCATCGCGTATGCGCTTCTTGAGGTCTTTATACCGACTGATTTCGAGGTCCTCTTCGGGGATGATGATGGAGACTGAAAGAGAGGTTTTTAAGAAGTCTTCCACTCGTCGATTGGTCTAGTGGCGGACGACGAAACTGAAGGATAGACAGTGAGGATGAGCTTCACTTGCGGGACTAGAGAGAGACCGTTCTTAATTCCCAGGGTTTCCGTTGGCGGGAGCGAGTCTAAGGGTCGAATAGTCATCTCTGCCGCAGATTATGAGGTCACTGCTCACGGTGGAAGACGCTAACGAATGACGGTACGGGGTGAAGAAACGCGTCGTTTTAACATTTGGGGAGTTCCGTCGAGATAAAACGACGTTGTTTAATGACCCTGAGGAAAAGACAAGGCAATCCCTCAATTATGACGGCGCATCTTGCAAGTGATAGAAAAAACGCGTATATGTACACTCGAACGTAATATATAAATATTCCATGGACAGCTAAGTCAAAACAAAACGATAATAACGGAGGGGAACGGAAAAGATTGAGGAGAGGGATAGCGCTATCGTGTTTTGCTGGCTTCGACGGAGGCAGCAAGCGACAGAGACAGGAAGAAGAGAATGGCCTCTGCTGAAGCTCGTGCTAAGGCCGCCGAAGCTGCCCAGAAAGGTAATATTGCATCCCTTCGGTTATGTCAATTAATTGTCCTTGATTGTAGTTCAGCATTCTTGAACATAGCGGAATGAAAGGAGGACCTTTGTGATTGTACTGTATGAACGCAATCATCATCCCAAAACTTAAAATCAGTTAAAGATCCTTTCCTTTGTTGCATCATGATTTTCCCTCTGATTTCATTTTGCCCTTTGCATGCGAACGTATTAGTAGATGATATTGAGTAATTTCTGTTTGAATCATCTATATCGCAGCGTTTGTATTCTTGGAATTGAATTGAACAGGATTGTCTTCTCAAATATATAGATGTGCGGTTGAAAGGTTGGATTTGTTTGCTGTCTGGTATTGCTTAATGCCATGAAACTTATTCTATCATTTGTAATTCGGTATTCAGGATCTTCCGACTTGCAATTGTGCTTTTAGCTGACTTTCCATTTGCAGTTAGTTTGCTAAGAAATGTCTATACTAAGAAATTTAATAACAATGTTTTTGTGAAGTTGTGAAATGTTAGATAATTGAAACATCTGTCAATCTGTCAATTTCTTTTAATGTTTTTGTGATGTTTTGAAATGTTAGATACTTGAAACATCTGTCCATCTGTCAATTTCTTTTTAACGTAATCATGTACCACATAATCAGATCATTTTTAGTTTGATACTTTGGTGGAATATAGGTTATTACTGCATGAGAAGGATATCATACTCTTAACTATAATTGCTTGACTGTTTATGATATTATACCTTGTGCAATACTTGTTTACTTTGATATGCATACGCCAATTCATCTAATTGTAACATGAGTTATCACTTACCTGCGGTTAGCACTGTGATAATGTTCTTACTAGATTCATATTCTCCTAGAGCAGTTTCCTAAGTCTGCTGTGATCTTATTGCTGGGAAGAGGATTTTGAAAAATCTGCTGCTGGCAGAGCTGCAAGAGAACAGTTATAGGGGATGGCCAAACAGTATGCTAATTCTAATAAAGGAGAACCAGTTCTAAAGGTTTTCTTTCAGTTCTCATTCCCCTCCAACGTAGAAACCAGCTAGTGACAGATGATATTGAATACGTCTGCAGTTAAAATTGGAATTTTTTAATTAGGCATCAATTTCTTTGATTGGCGACTGGGATGGTACCATTCCGAAGCCATCCCATTTCTTCTGATACTACCTGTGCACTTTGATGTGGATTATTGTCCTTATCATGTTGATCACGTTTGATAGAGATTAATTAATTAATAATAACAATAACAATAGTAATCTGAAGTTTTGACCTTTATGGTGCTTGGTCCTTTTGATGCAGTGGCAGATGGGTTGAGGTTATGGCTGTTGTCTGTACAGCTGAAGATTCTATTGTGAGTATCTATCTTGCAGAACTGAAGAATATTTTGCGAGTGTTGCATGATATGTTTGACTTTTTTCTCCATGTACTGGTGGATGTCTATATTTTGTGGCATGCATCAATCATGCACACAAGTCCTGAATTTAGGATAGCTACATTGTGTTGTGAGCAATTAAATTGCAGGAGATTAAACGGTGATGAGGTCCCCATGCACTATCAGACTCGTATGGTGACAGTTGCTTATGAGTTCAGTTTCATGTCCAGGAACTCCATAATTGAGAAAATTATGTTGGAATTTCCTTAAAAAAATAATTAGTCCCCATTGTTCAGTTATGCAATTGAAATGAGGATTTACTCTGTCATTTGGTAAACTAAGTTCTTGTCTTCACTCTCTGTTGTGCAGTATTTGTGATAAGGATTCAACACACGTCGATATCTGCATCACCAGTTTCTCTCATTCTGAAAGGCAAATTGTTAATATCTTTGTTGAATTTGCTCCATGAAAGCTGTAAATATCTGACACCAATTTGATGCAAAGTGCAGAAATAATGTAAAATGATCAAGCGCTTTACTGAATGTTTATTTTTATGCCACATGTGAATTCACAGACTTGTTACAAATCAAAATATGAGGAATTTTGAAACTGTGTAGGGAAAAACATGTTAAAGGCACCAAGAATAATATTCAAAACAGAAAATAAAATGCTGGTGATGTGGGCCTCCAGCTAAACTTTGGGATTAAGCTTGAACGGCTTCCTATTAGAAGATGAAGCGTACAACTTGGACTATAATTTAACAAATTCATTTGACTCGACAGACAAATTTATGCAAAAAAGAAAAAGATGTGCTTAAACTTGAAGAACATGCCTTCACTTTCAGTAGATTAGTGGAATAAATCCTATCACTCGGTGTCTGTATTTAGGTGTGTGCTACTGGATTCAGAACTTTATTGAAAAGGGTACGGAAACGGCATTAATCTTAGGTCATGTTTGATTCAGGGAATAGAGAATAGGGAACGACTAAAATTGTTATTCCATGAGATTTTGCGTTTCTTAGTTTGGTTCAATTTTAAAGTACGAAATTTTAAATTTATGGAATTGTAATTTTACAATTTTTGCAGAAAACAAATTCCTCCCAAAATTAAAAATTATGAATTCTTTACTATATTGAATTGAAAATTTCCACTGTTACCTCTCATTTTTTACCGAAACTAGATGAAATAATTCAAATAATTCAGCCCTATACACTGTTTGATAACACCAAACTAGATTATAATATAATTTGATTATAAAAATAATTTAGTTTGGCCAATAATCTGTATTTGGTAAAGTAGTTTATTTAGAAAAAAAAAACTAAATTATAATCTCCAAAATAAAACGCTAGTAAAACTAGCTTATAGATTATGATAGGATCGAACTCTCCATGAGATTCTTAGTTGCAATTTTTTTTTCTTTTTTACCCTTGTTTTTTATCATTTTATAATAATTATAAAATTATAAAATTATATAATACAATAATAATAATGAAATGTTATATGATAAAAATAGACATTTATTATATTGGAATGGAAATTTTTATATTATTTAATATGTATATATATTATATAATTTGTATTATATATTTAAATAAAATTTATATAATATTTTTGAATAATATAAACATATCATTTTATATCACTTTATATTTTTCAGTTAGTTTTATCAAATAATTTTAATTGAATCAGTTAGATTATCAATTATCAGATTTTCAGCGATTAGATTATCAATTTAAAACTAGATTATCAACTAAAAATTAAATTATTAGCTAAAAACTAAATTATCAGTTAATTTTACTGAACATAGTCTAAACCTTGCTTTCTTATTATGGCGTCATCATGTGTTCAACATGGATTTTCAATTTTAGTACAAGGACACATAGGTGCTACTTCATTATTATTATTATTATGCTACTTATTCTTTTTTCTTAGATTCTAGTGATGGAAATAATATATATATTTGAAATTAAAATTGGAATTTATTTATTTTATATGTTTTTATTTTTATTTTTTGTGATTAATGATACATTTTAAAAAATTATTTATTATGCATTTAAATTATTTTAGAAGAATAAAATATACATGCTTATTTTTTTCATATATTATATGTTCATTTTTAAGTAAAACATGCTAAAATTATATGACAATTTAATTTTGATACTAATAATGAAATTCATTAAAAAGGTGTTAAGATCATTTATGTTTAAATTTACTTATTCCATGTATCAATGCTTATAAACAAAATAATGGAATAGAAATTAAATAATAACTCTAGTTCATGAACCAAATTGTGGAATAGAAAATATATAATTTGTCTATTTTATTCCTTATGAATTCTATTCCACCAAATAAACATGGACTTAGTAATAACTAATTGGACATAGTGTGTCCTGTCTGCAATCTTGACCCTGATTGTAAATGCGTATTTTAGTTATTTGTATCCTAATACAGAGCCGTACCAATTAAAGTCTAAATACGGATAAATAGGTATGAGAAAAACTATTTTTATATGATAATAAAAATGTTTAATATAAAAGTTCAATTTAATTGATTAATTGTTGCGATTTTGTGTTTAACATGCAATTCAATGCAACATATCAAATTTGAAATACGTAATTTTTATCCGATGATGAAAATATAATTTAAGCATATCAAATATATAAAATATTATTTTAAGGTCATAAGTGGAGTTATAATATAATATTTTAAAATTAAAGATCTGAATTATGAAAATACGGTCTTTTGTACAGGTTTACAATATGATTTTTCTGATTAGAAGTTAGAGAGATGAGTTCACGATCACAATGATGTCGATGTGATTGCAATATATAAAATTTTTACGAGTCTGATGAAGAAAAATCAGTATACCATAAAAATACGATTTTTGCACTAGAAGTCATTTCGAGAAATTGAAATGACTATTTCGAAAAAAAATTATTTTATAATTTTTGATAAATTCAATTTAATGGAATTAAGTTATTTGAAAATTGAATTTTGGAGAATTAAATTAAATCATGAATTATTTGGGATAAAAATTAGTGATTGGTGGAATTTGATTTAAGTCGAATAGGATTAGTGTGTAATTGAACCACTTGTCAACTTAAGGAGTTAATTAAATTTTAATTGACTAATAGTAGCTTCGATTAAACTTAATCAAGATTAATTAGCCACTAATATATATATATATATATATATATATATATATAAAGTCAAAAATTGAATTTTATCTCTCATTTTCAATTAAAAAAAATCATTTTCTTCCACTTTTCCTCTCCATGGCTGAACTCTACTTCCCTCATTTTTCTTAATTTCTTTTATTTTACTCCCGTAAATCACCATAATTACCACCATCCAAGCATAAGAGCAAGAGAAATTTGGTTGAGGTGAAAGAAATTTTGTGGAAAAATTTAAGAAGCTTAGCCAAAATTTCTAGCTTGTAGAAAGGTGAGAAACTCTTCTATTTTCTTATTTTCCTTCATGGCATGATATTGTTGAGCTTGCTTTCTTGATGATTTTGCTAGAAATTTGAGAAAAATTGGAGAAATTTGAAAGAACCATAAAATTAGGATTTGGTGGAGAGAATTGAGAAAAATAGGATTTAGTGGAGAAAATTAAGAAAATTAGATAAAAATAGAAAATGAGTAGAATGAGGTTTGAGGATGATGGATATGATAGAAAATTGACGAAAATAATTTTTAGAATTTTTTATGGAATTATTGGGAATTTTTCATAATTAATGCCAAAATTTTGAAAAACTATTTTGAGGGATTTGTGCCTTAAAATGATGATAATAAAGCTATATTGAGTGTTTGAAAGTAAAAATTAATTTTTGGAATGGAAGAAAATTTTAATAGGAATTTTGGTGAAATTTTGAATTTTTAGCATAATTATTAAATAATTTATTGGGAATTATTGAATGTAATTTTGGTGAAATTGGTGATAAAAAATAGAAGATAATGAGTCAAAGTAATTATAGGAATTTAGTTGAAATTTTTAGACCATTTATTGGATTAATATTAATTTTTGAGTTGGAAATAGGTTTTTGGAGGAAAAATGGAAAATAAAAATATGAAGTAAAAAATAAATAAATTGAAGAGAAAAATTAGAAGAGAAGAAAAATTTTAATTAATTTGAAAATTTTTCATTAGTAGTATATAGCGTAAAATAATACCGATAGAAAAACACTCATAAATATAAGAGCCAAAAAAATTAAATTGTTAGTTTAATTTTCATTTAAATTTAATAATTTGTATTGACTCGGTAACTAATTAGAAATTTAATGTTTATTCAAGTATACCGTCAGGAGTAGGAAGAGGAAATGAGCCGGTAGTCTCCATCAAGTTTCTGTAAAAATTTGTGCATTAACTTATAATATAAACCAATTGCGATTTAAATTAATTTTTATATATTTTTTAGCATGAAATTGATGTACATTTTAGAAAAATATTTATATATAATATTTATAAAAATAATAAATATTTGGAAAGTTCGTGGAAATATATTTTATAATAAAAATAAAATATTTTGGTGAAAAAATTGTATTAGTATGAAATAAATACATTGATATGAAATTTTAATTAAATAAATTTATTTTTCATTTTGCTGAATTTTTTTATGTTATTAATTAATTGTATGAGAAATTGATAATGATTATATCTATAAAAATTTTGGTAAAATAAATGTTATAATATTTTATATGTGTTAATAAACTCATATATTAACTTAAACAATGAGATAGAGAATTTCATGACCTATGGTTATTTTGGTCATAAGAAGTATTATATAATTATTATGGTTATTTTAGACTATACATATTATTTAATTACGAATCATGTAGTTATCTTTGATTGAGACTGATATTATTTGGGGTTATATGATTATCTTAAATTCTGTTACTGTGGTTATCTTGAATTCTGAAATTTTCGTCATTTGACGGTACCTTTTGTTTCCCTAAAGATAGTTATATGGTCTATTAATATATGAGTTGGATAAAGTTTTTATTTCAGTGAATAATTAAAATTTTTATTGCATTATTATATACTCGTGATATTAATACCAATAATTTTAATTTCGATAAATTTTTTGTAGTGATTTATATCTATTTTTATATATAAATAAATAATTTATTAATAGTTTTGATACATAAAAATCATTTTCAGAATTTTGTTGATTTTAAAGTATATATTTTTATTCAAATTGACTTTTATTATAAGTTTTTGCAATATTGAGTTTTATACTCAACGTAAGAGTTTGTTTTTTTTCGTATAGATTTTAGCAGAGTTAAACGGTGACAGATGTGTACATAATAGTCGTCACTAATATCAGTGGATCCCACTTATAGAGCCGAGCAGTAGTAGCAGTCATCTCACTAGGGTGGATTTTTGTTATATATGTATTTTATCTATTTTATTTGATGTATTTTAATATATTTATATATATATATATATATATATATATATATATAAATTAAGACCCTGATATAAAAATAATGAGAGAACGAAAATTTATTTTATTTTGTTAATTTAATATGTTATTTTATTAAATTTTATTAATGTCAATATATAGTTATATAAACTTTAATAATGTATTATTTCAAATAAATTTTCTATAATATTTCTTATTTAACTATGTACAGTAGTGTATATGGATAGACATGAGTGTTACATGCAAAATTAAGGAACTGATGTTGAGGATTCTGAGTTGCTCAAACAAGAAATAATTAATTAGCTGAAAACGATTTTTCCCTTTTTATTTACATTAGGCTCTAGTCCATTTTCACCTAGGATTATCCTGAGGTTTAGCAACTGAATTCACACGATTAGTTTTGTTGTTGTAGTAGTTTTCTTCTTCATTTTTTTTTTCTCAATTTTTTAGACCCCCTGAAAATGTGGAAGGAAGATGATGTATAAGACAACTTATCTGTCTTTATACTTTTTAAACTTCAATAAATTATGCGACCCCTAGCTGCTTGGAAGCAACGATTCCACTGCGTCGGCATTTGGATCATTAGTTCGTCCCCATTTCATCAATTCACTGTCTTCATACCCTTTTTTTATTTTTATTTAGTTGTTGACGTGACCAAGGATAGTAATTAATTGAATTATCAGCACGAGTGGATTCCATTTTAAATCACCGAGAGCTAATATAAAGGCTAGCCACCCTCAAGAGATTCACATCCTATGATCCCTTTTCTAATTTCACATCAATAAAATTTAGAAGACAAAAAAAAATCCACATTTTGTCAAGGGAGAGGAAGGAGAAAAATGCAAGACGAAGTAGAGCACAATTTAGATATGGAATATGCAGAAAAACCAAGAGAAGGAGAAGGAGAAGAAGAAACAAGAAGAGGAGAGTTATCAGTTGAGGAGATATTTAAGAGCCAAGGGGTACCATCATGGAGAGAGCAGCTGACAAAGAGGGCTTTTGGGGTGAGCTTTGTTTTGAGCATATTGTTCAGTTTTATAGTGATGAAGCTCAGCCTTACAACTGGGATTATCCCCTCCCTCAACGTCTCTGCTGGTCTCTTGGGTTTCTTCTTTGTCAGAACTTGGACTAAGATTCTTGAGAAATCGGGTTTCTTGAAGCAACCTTTTACCAGGCAAGAAAACACTGTCATTCAAACATGCGTTGTTGCCTCTTCTGGCATTGCCTTTAGCGGTACTACTCCTTTTTCTTTTTTCTTCTTTCTTTTACCGTTTCAAGTTAACCAGCATTAGAACCTGAAACTGCTGATTATTTTTGTGCAAAACAGGAGGTTTTGGTAGTTACTTATTTGCAATGAGTGAACGTGCTGCCCAACAGTCAACAAAAGTTGATGGAACAAATATCAAAAATCCATCTTTAGGATGGATATTTGGCTTTCTTTTTGTTGTTAGCTTTCTTGGCCTTTTCTCTGTGGTACCTCTGCGAAAGGTAAACACATGGAATTTTTAATTCTAAAACAATTTTTCTGTGCATCTCTCATATTTAATACTTGGTTTCAGATCATGATCATAGACTTCAAGTTGACATACCCAAGTGGCACTGCAACTGCTCATCTGATCAATAGTTTCCACACCCCTACAGGAGCCAAGCTGGCTAAGTAAGTCGCTGCCTGTTTCACTTTTCTCTAGAAAATTTCAATTGAACTTACTAATTCATCATTACCTGTTCTGCTCTTGTTAGAAAACAAGTACGAGAATTGGGTAAATTCTTCTCCTTCAGCTTCTTGTGGGCTTTCTTCCAATGGTTCTTCGAAGCCGAAGAAGATATCTGTGGATTTTCTAACTTCCCAACATTTGGTCTCAAAGCTAAAGAAAACATGTATGTAATTTGCTTACTCTTATCTTTTCCCAGTCAAAAGCTATCCACTTTATTGAGTTGATACTATACAGCTCTTCATTTAAATCTACAGGTTTTATTTTGATTTCTCATCAACATATGTGGGAGTAGGGATGATTTGTCCTTATATCATAAACATATCAGTGCTGTTAGGAGGAATTCTTTCTTGGGGTCTAATGTGGCCTCTGATAGAAACTAGAAAGGGTCATTGGTATCGCGCGGATCTTAGCCCAAAAAGCTTAGAGGGTCTTCAGGGTTACAAGGTGAGTTTTTTTTACAAGGTTGCTGGAAATAATAAAAATGCTGAAATTTTGATACAAATGAAGAATTTTATAATTAGTAAAAGATATGGGCCAAGTGCAATGTTGACTTATTTTGTACCTCTGCAGCTCCTTTCCGGAGTATTCAGCCCACTGATCTTGTATCTAAACAGCTACTACAGAATTTTGTAAGATTTCTATTAGGAGCCAGTGACCAATATAAATACCCTCAAAAACTTCTTGAATCAGCTGAGAGAAAAGAGTGATTTGGAGAGAAACTTGTTCAAAAATGAAGAAGAAGAGAAAGAAGCTTTTCTCTTCTCTGTTTTATATAAATGCTCCGTTTCTCTGTTAGATTTTCTGCAACTTCTACTTCTTCTTGTTTGATCTTTCATGAAAATGCTTTTTATTTTTTGTTTTATATTCTAAGTTAATTTTCAGGTGTTCATCGCCATCGCTTTGATACTTGGTGATGGTTTATACAACTTCGCCAAGGTGCTAAGCCAAACCCTGATAAGCCTGTTTTCTCAATTCCGATCCAAAGGCAACAGAACCATAGATCTCCCTGTTGCAGACAGCCCTTCTCTGAAGATGGAGAAGCTTTCCTACGATGATCAGCGCCGCACCCAACTTTTTCTCAAAGATCAAATTCCAACATGGTTTTCTGTTGCAGGTTATGTGACCATTGCTGCCATTTCTACAGCCGTTCTTCCACACATATTTACTCAGCTCAAATGGTATTACGTAATAGTCATCTACGTTTTCGCACCAATTCTAGCTTTCTGCAATGCATATGGGTGCGGGCTAACCGATTGGTCCCTAGCTTCCACCTATGGAAAGCTTGCTATTTTCACCATTGGTGCATGGGCTGGAGCATCGAGTGGTGGAGTTTTAGCAGGATTGGCAGCATGTGGAGTGATGATGAATATTGTCTCCACAGCTTCTGATCTAATGCAAGATTTCAAGACAGGCTACCTCACCCTGGCTTCACCTAGGTCCATGTTCGTGAGTCAAGTGATTGGTACAGCAATGGGTTGTGTAATTTCTCCTTGTGTATTTTGGCTTTTCTACAAGGCGTTTCATGATCTTGGTCTACCTGATAGTTCATATCCTGTCCCTTATGCTGTGATTTACCGTGGTATGGCTGTTCTTGGTGTAGATGGTGTCTCATCGTTGCCAAAGAATTGTCTTTTGCTTTGCTACTGCTTCTTTGGTGCAGCAATCATCATCAACATAATCAAAGATGGATTGGGTAAGAAGTGGGGAAGGTTTGTTCCACTGCCAATGGCCATGGCTATACCTTTCTATTTAGGGCCATATTTTGCGATCGATATGTGTGTTGGAAGCTTGATTTTGTTCATTTGGGAGAAGATTAACAAGGCCAAGGCAGATGCTTTTGCACCAGCCGTAGCTTCTGGTTTAATTTGTGGAGATGGGATTTGGGTCTTGCCTAGTTCAATTCTGGCTCTTGCAGGGGTTAAAGCTCCCATTTGTATGAGGTTTTTGTCCAGGGGAACAAATGACAAGGTTGATAAGCTCTTAGGACTTGATTGATCAAGTTTAATTTTATTTTGGTCCCACTTCGTCTTCTTATTTCTAGATTTCTGCTGGTGTTGTAAATAATAGCACGCCTTAAAGAAACATTGTTCAGCTTGCTTAAATTATTATATATGTATCTTGTATCATGCTTGGAAAAGTTCAAATCAATTTTTCTTTGTTATCTAAGGCATAAACCAGGGGAAAGAACGCTAACTGCAGTGAAGAGAAACTTCCCAACACATCAACAAATACAATTTACAAAATTTTCTCGCCCATTATCAAATGCATAATCCTCGCCCGTCACGGACGAATCACTCTATCTTTTGGTGAATCAATGTCGTTTCAAGAGAGAAAAATTGCGTTTTCACATGAATATTTCAATAAATAAAATAAATGTGTTTGAACATGTTCAGAGTCAAAAAAAAATGTCATTTGTTGCCAAGTACTTACTAGTTCCAAGAAGCATAACATTTTCGTCTGCTTCACTGATGGCATCTCTCCTGGCTCCTGCTTGAGGTGCTTCACCCTTCGTAACTTGGATGGTATACTATAAATGGCTCTTTCCAAACTAAGTCACTGAAATAGCCCAGCTAAATTCTAGACAACTAATCCAATACTAAAAGATTGTAGCCCAATACCAGACTGAGCTAATCGGCCATATGCTAATCGGGCATATTCTGCTCTGTAGCCAAATCAAGTTATTACGGGTTCATCGTAAAGTCTAGTTGAGTAAGCTTGAAGACTGACGGCCTCAACAACACTATGTGGACCAAACTAGACTGTATTCAACTTGGAACAGAATTTAAGCCAGAACAAATTTATTCTCATCATTTTATATCGATAATAAAGTAACTCAAAGCTACAGCAAGATTTGCTATACAACTGAATCGTGGGAATCTATCACTAGAAAGAAGTGGAATAAACAGAAGCTATAAGGCCGTTTTACTCCATCTTTTTTTTTTCTTTTCTATGGTTGTAGTTGAATTCAATCACCACTCCATGACAAATATAATTCATGGAGAGCCCTGCTTCAAGAAATTTTCTGTTTAAAAATAATTGGAAAACCAGTATCATGCAATGTTTTCTACAGGAGCTGACAGCTTGAGCTCATATGCAGCTTGGAAAAAATCAGCAGCTTGCTGTAATGAACCTTCATTTTTGGAAATAAGACCAAGATTCAACCATGCCTCATGATTTGTAGGGTCTAAGCGCAGAGCATTCATTAAAAAGCTCCTCGCAATTGGAAATGACTGATTTCCAAGCTTCATCAACACCTCTGCTGTTGAGACCATGCTTGGAACATAGTCTGGTTCAATTGACAATGAGACTGAGAAAGAAACAAGGGCTTCTTTATGTAGTGATTGAGCTTTAAACAACACTCCTGCGAAAAGATGAAATTGATTATTAAAGTTTTAAATTACTGTTTTATTGGTCAATCAATCTGATGGCAGATAAATTAGAAGATATCTTTTGTCCTGTAATTTATGATGAATATTCACACCTGTGGTATGCCAACTTCTGGGAGAATGGAAGTCCATCATCTTGGCTTTATCCAGGCAGATTCTCGCATCAGGCCATAAACCAAGTTTTGTATAAATGGAAGCCAGATCTTGCCACGCTGCCAGTTCCAATTTTCGTTCTGCTAGCGCCTGCAGGAGAGAAGGAAATTAGCTTACTTCACAACTGAACTTTGAATTACCTAGAAATGGAGCACATTCGCAAGTTCCTGAGAAAAGGAATAGCACAAAAGTGCATTAATGAATCAGGAGATCAAATGAAGAACTACAAAGAGAGCTTATCAAGAGATTGAAGTTGGAGCTACAAAAGTGACAGAAAATTGCATGCATATCTGGTTTTAATGGGCCTGTGCTCTTCGTATTGATGAATATTTTGTTCAAAATAGAAAGTGCAGGTATCTGCTGTTCAGGTGAAGGTGAAAATCATGATTATTTCAGTTAACTTTTTCTAGTATCAAGTCATACCACAAAAATGCTACAAGGTGCTTAGCCAAAACATTTTACTACATTCACTTTTAACGTGGCAAAGATCTCATCTCTAAATTTGACCATAAAGCTATATATAAACTTGAGAGGTCATATAGCAAATATAATAAATATGTACCTCAGATTCAAAGATATGTGCATGATCAGGGTTCTTGCCTTTGAGATCTCTCTGTGCTTGAATAAGGGACAGCAGTACTCTGTATGTCTCAATTGCCTGCTTGGGCTCCTCCTGAGCAATTTGAAGCACAGCCTTCAATCTAAGAAGTTCAAACTGATCCATTCTCTCGGCCTCGTCCAAAGCAAATTGAACAACTATTTCAGCATCCTTGAAATGCTGCTGGGCAGAAACAACAAGTGATAATAATTTCCAACCTTTCACTAAGTTACCGGCATTGGTTTCAACGTAGGTCATTGCATTGTCAAAAGCTGCATCTACATTCCTTTGTAGCATGTTTTCAAGTGCAAGGCTATACATTACTTCTTGATCTTCCTGTCTATTAAGAGCAGCACAGTTTAGAGAATTCAAAGACTCTCTCTGCAGGAGAGTTCTTTCAGAGTCAAACAAGCAAATTCTTGCTGCATTGCCATAACAAACACCTAGGAATTTATGGGCTTCACCCATGAAATGTTGGTTCTGATTTTTAACCAAGTTAATCACTTTATGGGCAAACTTAATACCTTCATCAGAATGTTTAGGATCTAGAGAACACAATTTTGCTCCCAATAAAAAGGAAGGGATATGAGGTTTGTGCTTTGATTCTGAAAAACCAGAAACTTTCTTTAACAGGTTTAAAGCCGCTTCATTCTGGCCTGCAGCACTGTAACAAAGAGCAAGAAAGTACCACCTATCAACTCGGTTATAGACACCTGGAAGGGCCTGCTCCACATACTCTGCTAACAACTCAAACTGCCCTACAATTGAAAGTGCGTAACTCAGATGATCCATGATCTCTTCATCCCACATAATTTCCCCACAAGCCACCTTATTCATCAGTACCATCAACAAAAGTATTGCTTCCTCTGTACTATTGCTGGGGGTAGCTAGACCCCATGATTGTAACTGTGGGGGGAGTTTTGCTTCAACAGCACCATAGAGTAAACTGGAAGCCAAGTCCTTTTGCACCCCAGCCAACTTTTGTGGACCTAAATTCCATGGCTTGACTAGAGCCCGACGATATGCAATGATAACTTCATCAAGCAGGCCAGCCTTTATCCACAGTATGGGTAGCAACTCCAATGCTTTGTGAAACATTTCCTCCAATTTGCAGTCTTCGCCAATGCCTTCAGGCATACCATTAGGTAATGCCGATTCAACTACGTCCAAAATAGTTCTGCACTCCTTTGCAGCCTCTAATGAATAGAAAAAGTATCAGAATTGGACTTTAAATTTTAAAATTAAAAAAAAAAAGGAGGAAAAGGAAAAGGTTAAAATCCTTCAGTTAAAAACCAGACCAATCCTATAGTAGGGCAAATGCCATAAACCAAATTATATTTTATCTGAAGGAGAGAACAATTTGAATGTCTTAAACTGCATAATTTATCAGTCCAAAAAGAACAGGAGAAAAAAAATACCAGGAAAAATGAATGTGGAAGCTTATATCTTTCAAAATCAAATTCCACTAAATCACATAAAAATACAACTAATATGACATGAAATGGCTGTTGAAGCTAGTGGGAGTGAAAAACTTCATACCTCTGTAATGCCCAAGTTCCTCTAGTGATTTTGCTTTAAGTAATATTGCTTCAACAAGTAGACTCACTGAATGCATGGACATGACGCTGGGAGGCACAATATCACCACCTTTGGCACGAGGCTTTCTTTGTTGGGAAATGACGCCAATTTCCCTATAGTCAGATTTATGAGAAAGCGAAGAAAATGCGAACTAATAAGACAGACAAGTTGATAACGGAGTTCGGCCAATTATGCCTACGTCTCCGGACTGCTGCAGATCTTTTACTGAAAGAAGAGAAATTTACCGAGTGTTTACAAACACTCACAACTCACAACCTTTCACTAATGCTACTCTCTCACTTTTTGATGGAATACATTACAAATGAATTTCTAAGGCTATATATAGGCCTACACCTCCTCAATGGACGGTCAAGATTAATTCTCACCTACTTTGATGGATGGTTGAGATTATTTCTCACCTACCAAATGTATGGTTAAGATTAATCTTCACTTACCATCTTACCAACCAAATAGATGGTCAAGATTAATCCCCACCCACCAAATGGATGGTCAAGATTAATCTTCACCTACCATCTTACCTACCAAATATTTTGTCAACAAAAGATGCACCGTCCATCTTTATTGTCATTTATTTTATGGTGCATGTGTAGTTTGACCAACAATCTCCCACTTGAAGACCGATTTCAATCTGTCTTCACACCTCGATCAATGCAGCAGCCTTTCTGGTCTTGTTACTCTAGCAGACCAACTGAAGTTGAGCATAACTTCAGTTTGTCGATAGTCACCGCCTTTGTCAACATATCCGCTGGATTCCTGCTTCCTTGGATCTTCTCCAGTACTAACACATCATCTTCCAATAAAGATCTGATGAAGTGGTAACGAAGCCCAATATGCTTGGTTCTGGAATGAAATGCTGAATTTTTCGCCAAGTGTATCGCACTCTGACTATCACTATGCAAAATATTCTTCTCCCTTCTGAATCCCAACTCAGTTAACAAACCTTGAAGCCATATCATCTCTTTACTAGCTTCAGTCACTGCTACATATTCAGCCTCTGTAGTGGATAAAGTGACAATCTTCTGTATTTGTGACATCCAACTAACAGCTGTAGTTCCAACAGTGAATATATAACCGGTGGTGCTTCTTCGGTGATCTACTTCTCCTCCAAAGTCTGCATCTACGTAGCCTTGTACTTTTAACTCTCCTTTACCAAAGTACAGACACTTATCCGTGGTGCCTCGTAAATACCTCAAAATCCACTTGACTGCTTCCCAATGAGCTTTTCCTGGATTTGACATAAATCTGCTAACAACTCCCACTGCATGACCAATATCTGGTCTAGTACAGACCATTGCATACATTAAACTTCCAATAGCTGAGGCATAAGGAATCTTAGCCATGAATTCTCTCTCTTCCTCCGTTTGAGGGGATTGATTTTTAGATAGGCGAAAGTGACTGGCCAAGGGTGTGCTAACTGGCTTGGCATTGTTCATGTTGAATCTCTGCAAAACACGGTTGATGTACTCTGCTTGAGATAACTGCAAGAACCCTCTCTGCTTATCTCTTGTGATTTGCATTCCAAGAATCTTCTTTGCTGGACCCAAGTCTTTCATGTCAAACTCTTTTGACAATTGCTGCTTCAACCTTCTGATATCATTCATATTTGAACCTGCTACTAACATATCATCGACATAAAGTAGCAAAATGATATAATTGGATTTATATCTCTTGAAGTAACAACAGTGGTCAGCATTGCACTTCTGGAAATCTTCCTTGTGCATGAAGCTGTCAAACTTTTTGTACCACTGTCTTGGGGCTTGTTTCAGGCCATACAAACTCTTTTTAAGTTTGCACACCATGTTCTCCTTCCCTTTTTCTGAGAAACCTTCTGGCTGATGCATGTATATTTCTTCATCTAAGTCTCCGTGAAGAAATGCGGTTTTCACGTCCAGCTGTTCAAGATGAAGATCTTCAATAGCCACAATACTCAATACTGTTCTGATAGTATTGAGCTTTACAACGGGAGCAAAAATATCGGTGTAGTCAACTCCTTCCTTCTGCTGGAATCCTTTGACAACAAGTCGGGCTTTGTATCTTTTGAGACCATCATGCTCTTCTTTTACCCGGTACACCCATTTGTTATGAAGTGCCTTCTTTCCCATAGGCAACTCAGCTAGTTCCCATGTCTGGTTAGAGATCAGAGACTTCATCTCGTCTTTCATGGCAAGCTCCCACTTTCTAGCATCTCCAGTCTGACAAGCTTCATCATAGCATTCAGGCTCCCCTCCATCAGTCAATAACAGATAGTTCATGTATCTCCTGTTAGGCACATGAGGCCTAGAAGACCTTCTTAATACAGGAGATGGAGTAGGAGGCTGTGGTGTGTCAGATTGATGCGCACTGCTTGGTCCAACAAGTTCCTCTGGCTGAGGACTTGCTACAATGGGTTCCGTCACGGAACTAACTGGGACATCATCTGCATCTGCAAATACTGACTCATTCTGTTCTGAGTTGCTGATGACTGTTTTATGCATATCCTTGTACATCACCCTTTCATCAAAAATCACATCTCTGCTACGGATGACCTTTTTGTTTTCGTCATCCCAAATACGGTAGCCAAACTCATCTTCACCATAACCGATGAGAGTGCATTTCTTGGATTTGGGATCAAGCTTATTCCTTCCTTGATCACTGATATGCACATATGCTACACAACCAAAAACTTTTAAATGTGATAGTTTTATCTCTTTTTGGCTCCATACCTCCTCTGGTATTCTGTGCTCTAATGGAACCGATGGTCCTCGATTGATTAAGTAAGCTGTTGTGTTGACTGCTTCTGCCCAGAACTGCTTTGGTAGACCTGACTGTATACGAATGCTTCTGGCTCTTTCTGTCAACGTTCGGTTCATACGTTCAGCTACACCATTGTGTTGAGGTGTACCTGGCACGGTTCTCTCTATTCTGATACCGTGCTCATAGCAAAACTTCTTGAATCTGGTGTCTTCATATTCACCACCATTGTCAGTTCTGAGCTTTTTAATCTTCAGATCTGTCTCATTTTCAACCATAGCTTTCCATCTTCTGAAAGCCTCGAACACTTCGGACTTATGTTTTAGAAAGTAAACCCATACCTTCCGAGAGTGATCATCGATGAAAGTCACAAAGTAGTGTTTCCCACCAATGGATGAGACAGTCGTTGGTCCCCAAACATCAGAGTGAACAAGCTCTAGCCTTTCTTTCTTTGGGGTTCTGCCACTTGTCTGAAAGCTGACCCTTTTCTGCTTTCCAAGTATGCAATCTTCGCATGTGTCTATCTCCACTGACTGTAGACCTGGAAGTTTCCCCTTTGAATGCATAATCTTCATTCCTTTTTCACTCATATGGCCTAGTCTCTGGTGCCATAGATTGGGATTTTCATTGCTAGCTGCAACTATGATTGAACAGCGTGCTCCCGCTGTCATGTAAAGAGTGCCATTCTTTTTGCCTCGAGCAACCATCATTGCTCCCTTTGAAATCTTCCAATTATCACCATGGAAGATCGTAGTATAGCCTTCGCTAGCCAACTGCCCTACTGAGATTAAGTTCTTTCTCAGGTCGGGAATATGTCTGACATCTTTCAGCTCCCAAACAGATCCGTTCAACTTAATCTTTACTACACCTTTGCCAATAATAGCACAAGGTTGATCATCACCAAGATATACCTTTCCAAGGTTTCCAGGGACATACCTTTCGAAGAATTCTTTCTGTGAAGTAGCATGAAACGATGCTCCAGAGTCTAACACCCAAGACTCCTCTTTGCTTTCCAAAGAGCATATCAATGCGTCATTGCCTTCAGAGGTGGAAGCAACATTTGCCTCTACCTTTGCTTCCTGGTTCTTCGATGCACTCTTGCATTGATTTTTGTAGTGTCCAGTCTTTCCACAATTCCAACATTCGACAGTTTTTGAACTATGGAAATTACTTGGATTCCTGGATTTGGACCTTCTGTCCTTTGATTTACCTCGGTAGTTTGACTTGCCTCGTCCATTACCTCTAGTTGAATTTCTTCCTCTTGACTCTGTATGCAAAACTGAAGAAGTTGATGATTCACCCGACTCTCTCCGTCGGATCTCTTCACTGAGAACCAAATCACGAACATCATCAAATTTCAACTTAGTGCTTCCCGACGAACTACTTACAGCAGTGACAGTAGCATTCCAGCTTTCTGGTAGAGAAGACAAAAGTATTAATGCTCGTACTTCTTCATCAAATTCAATTCCAACCGAACTCAATTGGGTTGTGACTGTATTGAGTTCATTGAGATGTTGAGCTACAGATGCACCTTCTGTCATTCGCAAGTTGAACAAGCGCCTCATGAGGTGCACTTTGTTTGAAGCTGAAGGCTTCTCATACATACTAGAGAGAGCCATCATAAGACCTGCCGTGGTCTTTTCCTTTGCTATGCTGAAAGCAACATTACGGGATAATGTCAATCGGATAACTCCGAGAGCTTGTCTGTCGAGAAGACTCCAATCTTCTTCCTTCATAGCCTCTGGCTTCTTCCCTGAGAGAGGTTGATACAGATTTCTTTGATACAAATAATCTTCTATTTGCATTTTCCAAAAGCCAAAGTCCGCTCCATCGAACTTCTCAATTTTTACCTTTCCTTCATCTGTGGCCATCGCTCCCACTCGAATCTGACTTCCTTTGGATCGTTTCTGACAATTCTTGTGAACCTCTGTGTATTAGAACACCTCCGTGGATAATTTGGTACAACTGACCAAATTTCACTATTCACAAAAATTTACTATTCATGTGAATAGTAATCGCCCGAAAAAGGACAGAAAAAACGCAACCAATGCTCTGATACCAGTTGTTGGGAAATGACGCCAATTTCCCTATAGTCAGATTTATGAGAAAGCGAAGAAAATGCGAACTAATAAGACAGACAAGTTGATAACGGAGTTCGGCCAATTATGCCTACGTCTCCGGACTGCTGCAGATCTTTTACTGAAAGAAGAGAAATTTACCGAGTGTTTACAAACACTCACAACTCACAACCTTTCACTAATGCTACTCTCTCACTTTTTGATGGAATACATTACAAATGAATTTCTAAGGCTATATATAGGCCTACACCTCCTCAATGGACGGTCAAGATTAATTCTCACCTACTTTGATGGATGGTTGAGATTATTTCTCACCTACCAAATGTATGGTTAAGATTAATCTTCACTTACCATCTTACCAACCAAATAGATGGTCAAGATTAATCCCCACCCACCAAATGGATGGTCAAGATTAATCTTCACCTACCATCTTACCTACCAAATATTTTGTCAACAAAAGATGCACCGTCCATCTTTATTGTCATTTATTTTATGGTGCATGTGTAGTTTGACCAACATTCTTTGCCGGGTTCTTTCAGCAATGGCCCTAATCATTTTAGGGGTTAAACTTCTAATATCGATACCCTGGAATACCTGAAGTGCAGCATCAAAGTTCCCTCTGTGGAATTCCAGTCTCCCCAGCAATGCCCTGGCTTCCTATAACTCATTAAAACATAAGTAGTCAGATCAGAAAGCTAATAAAACAGAGAAAAATAACAAGAATCAGTCAATTATCAAAATAATTTTGTTGGTGAAATTTATTTAGAAGAAAAGTTTCAACCCACCTCGTAGTTCAATGAGAGAGCTTCTTTGAGAGTGGATTCAGCTTCATCCACTTGAATATCCTCGAGTTTAGAGTCCCATTCTCCAGCAGTTCTAGATGAAAGGCCACTAGCTGAGAAATCCCTTGTGGCCAGTGACTCCGGCGACTGTGGTGCCTCTTCAAATTTGAATTGCTCCCCTGAGCAAGCACACAACATCTTGTCCAGAACGCAAGAGCAGAATTTGGATTTCTATTGGTCGAGTTAGAGAGGGAAACCCTTGGGTGAAATTTTTCATGTAATTAACATGAAATCAGAAACAACCTCATTAAAAGACAACAAATCACATTCAAGCAAATACCAAAGAGGATTAACTAGCAATCTGGTAGCCAATTAAATGTATCAATAGTACGGAAATAATCAATAGAATCATTCTGTTGCTAAATGATTACTAATGATTAATGAAGTTTAAAGAACAATTCATCATTATTAAAGCAATTCTGCCGATAAATCGACTTCTTGTGCCCATTTATACATTTTATATACCTGTACAAGAAGAACAGAACCTTGAAGGACTAGAGAGCCACTTTTTGACAGTACCATTTGAAAATGAGCCGTACAAATGCCATGTGTAGCAGTTGAAAAGTTGTTAGATCAGCAATTCAGCGTATAACGTAGCAAACAACAGACATATTAGAAGTTTCAAAATCCAAAGCATTCAAAGAGGAACCCAAAAAAGTTTCAAAATAACAAATAAAAAATGAAGCAAAAACCGGAGGGAAAAAGGGAAAGTTTCAAGAGAAACGAGCAAGAAGGAGACAAATGAATATAAAATGAATAAAACAAATTATACCCGCAGGTTGCAGGAGATGAAAGCTGCGAGACATACAAGAGAACATAGCATTGGACTTACCAAAAAAAACCAGGACCCAGATAATTGATTGGCAGCATCCACTGAAAGCTACTTCTCCAAGGAAGCTATTCTTATCCCGTAATATTTAAGTATATTTTTCATCACTTTCAAGTTTCAAACTGAAATGAACTAAATGAGTGTTGTTTCTTGGTGAAAGAGAAAAGAAATACATAACAGCGGGGACCAGGGTGTTGTTTAAATCACACTCCACTATAGAAAGAGTTGATCCATTTGTGGGTATGTATGAGCAAGGGGACCTGAACAAGAGAGACAATGGTGGTCGCAGCTGGGTGTTCAGGTGCACATAGATTCCCTTGTTTTTCAAGTTGTGTTTTCTTTTCTTCGTTTTGAATCTTATAGATATGAGTTTGTTTTTGAGGACAGCGATAAGCGCACTCTTATTTTTTGAACTTAAAGTAAATAATTCACGACTTTTTTCTATAAAATTACCAAAGGGAGATATTGAAATCCCGAAAATAACCTAAGGTTGGTAGGTCTCGCCCCTCTTGGGAATTTTTTTGTTTAGACATTTTATGATTTATTTCATGTACTATTCAACAATAATAAATTAATCCTAAAAAAATATAAATTAATAAATTAAATATTAAAAAATAAGAGAAATACTTATTAAATTTTCTATTAATTTCTACACCATATATCTTACACATATCCCAAAAGACTCGTATGAAAAAATATAGAAATATTTGAATTTTTAAAGACAAACACTAACCAGTTGCTTCCCAAAGGAAGAGACGTTACAATCCGCTACACAGTTTTGTAATTTCAAACTTATATATAACTAAATGTATTGACATTTCTTCCAAAAAAGAAATTGATATTAAAATTATTTTTAGTCTAATTAATTAAAAAAAATCCCACCATTAAGGTTTGAATTTCATTATTTTTCTGATTTTGAATACTTTTTGGGCATAGCTGATTCATCATCACTCATGTGGTGTTTTTAATATAAATTTTGTAAATAATTAATAATATTAGATTATTTATAATTTCGATTCGGAAAAAAAAAACTATATTTATACTTAATAATGTACATAGCATCCTTGAGAGTTGATACGATTTGACTAAGTCTAAGTGAATTTTCTAATATAATTGAAATACAATCTCAGCGGTAGCATACGGTACCGTTTTATTCTGAATAACGCAAAACTAAAGAATCTTTCTACAGCCAAAATAGCTCATAACCTAGTACACAGAAGTTATTAACAAATGAAATTTTGGTGCAGAGGACAATATTTCAAAACAGAAGTCCTGATATTAAAAAATAAATTATAATTAATTCACTGATAATGAATAGACCAAAAGTTTAATAAAAAAAAAATTGCATAGAAATAACATCGTACGGCAGATGATGGACAGGATAACCAAAGATGCAGATATCATGCAACGAGATTGGCGGTATTTCTTTTTCCAATTCAGAATTCCTTTTTGTCCATCTTTATTCCATGCATGGAAATATAAAAAAAAATAAAAGTAGCTTTGCAAAAACTATGAAACATGGGTTAATTTCGTTCAGTGTTTAGAAAATTAATGCAATAATTAAGGAGCAAAACACCAGAAGATACAATAAATTAAACTTCTAGTAGCATTATATTCACACGTGATAAATTAGATACCATTCCTGTAAAAGCATTTTCCAGTTATAAAATTAGAAAAGCTGTGCAAGTAAAAAGTAAAAGAAGAAGTTGAGTGAGTTCGTAAAAGAACAAGCACATCACGTGCTTGTCTTTTGAAATGGGACTCAGATGATCAGAAGATGCAGAGAAGAGCAGTAGAGAGCTATTTTTTATTTTCTGAAATCCATTTTTGAGCTTGTCCGCTTCTTACGCCATTAAATCTGACAAAATTGAAGCTGAAACTTTTCTCTGCCTTTACAGCTTTTGATTTTCCCACCCATTCTCACATCCTGATTTCCCACCCCACAATTAATCTCTCTTTGGATATGTTGCTATTAATAGTCGACTTATGCATCCAACTTCCCCTCATTTCTTAATTCCTATTCTAGTCTGTTGCTTTCTTTGAATTATATATTCTTAATTGATGTTTTAGCTTTTAGTAATATTTTCTTTTAATTTTATATTTTTTTTTCTTACTTTTTTAATTTAAGTTGTTAGTTTTATGCGGTGAGAGAGGAAGAGAGCATTTTTAATGTTAAAATGTTACCAATACTTTTCTTAAACACTTAGCTCAATAACTAGACCACGTTATTAAGTTGGTCTCCAGTATTTATTTTAATTAAATATACTAGTAAATTTTGTAAATTAAAATTTTGATTATGGGCCCGTTTGGCATTGAGTTTGCCAAAAGCGCTATTGGAGAAAAAAAATTATTTTAAATTTTTTGAATTTTAAAAACTGTTTTTGGATAAAAGCAGGTGAATAGATGTTTTTACCAGAAGCAGGTTTGGAAAAAGCAATTTACAAAAAATTAAAAAAAATCAGTTAATTAAATCAAAAAAATTTTAAACATGTTTTTTTAATACCTAATAGCAATCTCAAACACACCCCATGTATACTACTTATAAAACAAATATAAAAAAAAGTGTTAAAAAAACTAACTATTATCACGTTGCAGTTGGAGGGTTAGTGTAACTGTAATTTCCATGTAAATTAATCACCAGCTGTTTGTCGTAGGGCTTTAACCCTCTTTTTTAGTCTCTCTCTTCGACGACGAAAACAAAATTCGCCGCTTTTTACCGCTACTCTAAATGAAAGTTCACCGATGTTGCTATATTTAAAATATTTATAGGACCAAGCCAACCCTTGAGAATGGTTCGATCTCCAATCTAACTTTTAAAAAAAAAATTATTATTTGATAAATAATAACTATTGTTTACTTGTTGCAAAATAAACCTTAGAATGTGAGGCTCAATAACTCAATTTTCAATATTTATAAATTTATTCTAACATAATGAAATAATACCAAAAAAAAATTATAAACATGTAATTAAAACTGCAACATTAGAGCACACTTCAATTGATTAAATTGAAATTAATTTATTAAATTTATTTGGATTAAATTAGGATTCAAATGATTAAATTAAGAATTAATTGACTTCAGTTAATTAATTTGAATATGATTAATTAAATTTAATTGGAGTTTAATTGAACAATTGAACTCAATTTAATAAAGTTGAGTTCAAATTGAATTTCAATTGTTAAATTGAGATTTTCAATTAATTAGTTGAACTTAAATTAATTAAATTGAGTTTAAATTTAAGTTCAGTTAATTAAATTGGAATGAATATTGTTAAAATTGTTTGAGGTATGTCAATTTTAATTTAATTAATTTAAATTTAATTAATTAATTAAATCCAAATTTAATTAATCACAGTTAAATTTAAGCTCAATTGATTCAATTTGAGTTTAATTAATGTATTGAACTCAAATTTAATCCAATAAAATTCAATTAATAAACTTATATTTAATCAATTAGTCGATTTTAATTTCATCAATTAAAGTGTAATTAATTATTTGAGTTTCAGTTTAATTAATTAATGTAACATCATTTATCCTTTCATACACTCATCTGTATACCGAACAGATAAGAGGTACTACAGAAAATAAAATTCTCCAAAATTATTTCTTTAATTTTAAATATATAGTAAATTTTATACATACACATTTTATTTTATTTTATTTATATACATTCTATAATTAAATTTAAAAATTTATATATATACATATTAAAATATAATAAAAAGACCAATTCACTTTAGGTGGCTACCACTGCTACTGTTGTACTCCATAATGCGGTCCTCAATTAGCGTATCTATCTACAAATCAAGACGTTTTCTGCTATTTTGGTAACCTACGCGAGAGAAAATAAACTTATGCGCTGAATATATAACTTAGTGGTACAAAAACTCTTATAATAATAATCATTAAAGTAAAACATATATCTAAAATGAAATCAATTCAAAATTTATATTTTTTTTTATGTAAATACCACAATACAATATTTTTATAATTCAAATATCGCTGAGTTCTTAATAATATATTTTTCATATACACACATATTATAACATCCTAGACTTGCTCAAAGGGAATCAAATGAGTATCATATTACATCTCAACTTATGATCCATATAAATGCACAGGATTCAAATGTAATATGATTCAACCCACAGAAATGCACAGGACTGACAATTGTATCATGTGATTCACAAAAATGCACAGAGATCACAATATTTATTGGTCCACAGAAATGCACAAGACCATAATTTCTACCATATTAATATGTCAATAATACTCTAGTTCACGTCTAGGCTAACATGTGGAAAAAATTCTCAAAATCATAATTCACTTCATTTTTCAGATAATGAATAAATATTATTTCAATACCAAAATAATTATCATCATAAATAATTTTTAATATTTAAATTTTCTGAAATACAAAAATATATATATAACTCAATAATTGCAAAAATTCTAATTTTCACATAAATTATATTTATATGACTAATATTATAAGGGTAGTTGCACTAACTTTTTTAAGATTTGCCGGTATCCGCCGACTTTTTTCCTTTATCTCGGATTGGCGTCTGGTCCAATATCGCGCCTAGAAATAAAAATTTTCAATTAGCTATTGAATCATCTACGACAAAAAATCTAGTAAAATTTAAATTTTTTGCTCTCACGAATATCAAGATGCTATAATTTAAAATTTTCTTATTATGCTTGTTTAATGCTATAATTTGGTCGTTATCACGCTTTCCGGTGCAACCAAAAATTCAAATATTAATTTTCTTTTATAATAATTTATTTTCTTTATTTTTCTGCCTCCAAAACTATTTTGCTCCATTTATTTCTTTTATTATTCTAGTATCCATTTCCAATTCAAGAATTTTCATTAATTCCATAAATACTCTAAAAATTCCAAATAAATTCCTATCATCACTCTAACTCATTTTCTTTCATTTTCCACCATCAATTTCACCAAAATAATATTCCACAACTCCCAATAAATTTTTTCATAATTAGGCTAAAAACTTAAAAATTCTCCAAATTTTCTATTAAATTTTTCTTCCATCCCAAAATTTATTTTTCACTTCCATACACTCCAATTAACTCCATTATCTTCAATTTAAGGCAAAATTCCTCCAAAATAATTTTTCCAAAAATTTAACCATAATTATGGAAATTCTTTAAAATTCCACAAAAATTCCTAAAATTTATTTTCATCAATTATTCACTCAATCCATCATCCTCAAGCCTTATTCTCTTCATTTCCTATTTTTCTCTAATTTTTTAATATTTTTTCCATAAACCCTAATTTTTTCATCAAACAATTTTAACCAACAACACAACACACCACAACTTCAATTTCTAATTTAAATAACCATCAAATTCAACATAAATCCATATAAATTTGAAGGAAAAGTGAATAAAAACTTACCTCCAAATTTTCTTGAAATTTTTGGCCAAATAAATAATTTTCCTCCAATTTTCCTTTATTTTCTTCATTTATATTCATAATTAAATTTTAATTCTCCAAAATTCAACATCGAAACAACTTAATTTCATCAAATTAAATATTTTAAAAATTATAAAATAATTTTCTCTTCGAAACGCTCTCTTCGATTTTGCAAAATGATCACCGGTGCAAAAATTGAATTTTTACGGGTTAATTATTTTTCTTAATTTGGCCAGTAAAAATTTATCCGTCGTCCGATTTCTAATTTATCAATTTTAAAAATCTTAAAATTAAATTTCGATCACATCAGCTCCATTGTGATCGTGATAGCATTTCTCTAGCTCTTGATATGAAATATCAAATTGTAAACCTGAACTAAGGATTCTATTTCCATAATTCAAACCCTTAACCTTAAAATTTCACCTTATAACTCCCCCTATGACCTTAAAATAATATTTTTCATATTTTGGTATACTTAAATTATAATTTCACTACCGAGCAAAAAATCTAAATTTTAGCTCGGGCTAGCGTCTCGATTTGCGTACATAACATGAAATTGCATTATTTTCATTTGATAAAATTTCTATTCATTTTATCATATTAATATAATTAAATTTTTATATATTTATCCTTATTTGGACTCCGATCGTATGCCTTTATACTGCAGTATAAACGACTGCAATATACGTATACGGTTAGAGTCTAACTCACGGATGTGACAATTAAATACAATTTAAGTTTAATTAATCAATTAAACTTCATTTTAATTAATTGACATTCAATTTAAGCTCAATTTAAATTTAATTAATCAATTTAAATTTAATTAATTGAGTCTCAATTGAATTGATTAAGCAAAATTTAAATTTAATTAATCATCTCAGATCTAATTTAATCAATTAAATCTCTATTTAATCCAATCCAATCAAATTTAATTTAATCAATAGAAATTCAATTTTAAGTTCAATTCAGTTTATTCAAGTTAAATTAATCAATTGAATTCTAATTTAACTAATTGAAGTTAAATCAAAGCTAAACTTTATCGATTTAAATTTTAATTTAATCCAATTAAATTAAATTAATAAATTAATTGAATAAATTGGAGTTCAGAAATGACTCTTGAGCTTTTAATGTTACTTAGATTATAAAACTCAAGAGTCTGTTGTTACATACTTAAATTTGTATAATGTGGAACATAATGAAGAATTAAATCACATTAGTTTCCTCTCTCCTTCATTGCGGTATAAATAGATGCATTTAGCATCTATTTAGATGATGTCATTCACACTAAAAATTCTTGAAATTCTCCTCCTTTTCTTCAATCTTTTCCTTGAATAGAAAAACACTTTTTTATTTTGTTGAAGGTAAGAGTTTATGGTGTTTAACTTATGCTTTTAATATATTGTATTGTATAAGGCAAATGTCATTCATCTTTCAATAAAATATATTAAAAATACTGTGTGAGACATATATCTTATATAACAGATTGCTTATTTTTCTAATCCTTCCGTTTCCAGACTTTTATACCTTATACAGAATGTAATAATTTCTAACAATTTAGTTATCTTTATTTGAAATATGAAGTAATTTAAAAAACCAAAAATATTTTTATTTGTTTTAAGAAAGAAATAAAACTTTGATATCATCAAAATAAGTCCAAAACGACTTAACAACTTCAATCTACATATTATAATGTTTTATTATGATAGTGTCAGATATATTATATTTAATATTTGATTTCTTGGAAAATAAGATAATATATAATTAGAGATTGACTTTTTAAATTAGAGCAAGGACATGTCCAAAATGTATGATTTTCACTAATACATTATATTTTAGTATATTAATTTAATGTCTCAATCTATCGTTATATCTTAAACTTATTATACCGAATATAATTACTTTTTTTTCCCTGTTTTTGATCAAGTAGGGTGAGGGGTATATTGGGATTCAAACCGAAATTGCTTGGAAAAATTTTAAAATATTCAGACCAATTGGACATGAATAATGAATATACTTACTAATTTTATAAGTGATCAATAATTATTAAATATAATTTATTCCTCTACGTATACATATATTCACAAATAGATACACATGTAAATTAAAATTATAGAAATAAAATATCAGAAAAAAAATAGTTAAATAAAATGGTTGTATAATTTTTGTTTGATATTAAATTTTTTTTAGTTTAGTCCACTTTTTACTCTTCATTAGTTAATTTCATATAAAAAAAAACTAAAAAAAGGGTTCAAACGTGACGTGGGCCAGCAACTAGTTTCTGAAAGGCCCCACTTTTACTGGGCTAAGTACTAATGGGCCAATATTGTTATGAAAGAAGTATGGTCCGGCCCGTCTCTATTTCATTCATCAACGAAAGAAAAACAAAGCGGAAGTGGGGAAGTTCAAAACAGAAGCTGGGAAGTGGACAGAGTATTCTGAATATATGAGATGATCTCAGGACCTCTTGTTTAGTATAAGTTGAATATATTTTATCCGAATTAAGTAAATCAGCCTTAAATTCTCACATCCGAGCAGAAGCCCTGTATTTCTGAGGCTAAAGATGCCTCGAAAATGTGGAGGGAAACCAGAAACAGGAAAGCGGGCAAAGCCAGCCCCAATTCCTTCACGAATCAGATTAAAGCCAGCCGGATCGCTAGTCTCCGAATTTGTAATTATAAAGACATTGTCTCCCCCCATAGAGGCACCGTCAACTCTGTGCAGGTATATAATCTGTTAAATTCGTAGATTTTTCATGCTTTAGGAACTTCAATTTTGCAAAATTACTCTGTTCTGATGATAAAATCAGGTTGATTTGACAGAGGGGATATATTTGTTATCTGGGGCATCAGCTGCTTTTTTTCAGCGGGCGCCAGATTATGGAGAACTTATTGCTAAGCGCAAGGGCTTATTTGTTGTTGATAAGAAACACGAGGCTGGTCACAAATATGCCGTATCTTCTGCTATATGGTTTATAGAACTGCAATGTCTCCACTGGCGACATCTCACATGCTGATACCTGCTAGAACTGAAGACATTCAAGTTTGACTTTGTGATATTCCTTCTGGTGCATTTGCTCACACAGTTTCTGGTCACCGTGGTGTGCCCATTGCCAGTAAATTCTTGTTTTGGTGTATCCTTGTTGTTTGGAGTCAGAAGTTATGATCAACAATGGACGCGGTGATACCATGTGGTACAGTAAATCTTCATCTAGGGCAGTTGAGGTTAGCATATTAGGTTACCACTATTTTTTTTTTTGCCTTCTCTAGTGTTATCTCTATGAAAGTTATTTCTCTTTCAAACTGACAGAGCACTTATTGATTTTTGAGAATTCGAGGATTTAGACTTCTGGTCCTGCTTGTCTAAGAAATGCATCATGCAATTAGTAGTTGAAACTTTCAATGACTTCCCACCACAAAGTTGGTTAAAAATAATGAAATATTGATGTATCTTTGTTACAACTGGAAGCACCCGAAGGATTAATTTCTTAAGGTTGTTAGTTAGAATCAGCCATACATAACCACGCGGGCCAATAACCTGATACTAGAGTTTAGAGTATCAGGACCATAATATTATTATATGTGGTTAGCTTTTACTCTCTCTCTCTTCTTTTTTTGTTTTTTGTATTATAGCACTAGAAGAAAATGGGAGAGAGGTGAGCAGGGGGGAATAGCGTGCTTTTGTAGTGCTTTTCATAACTGGAACATTGCTTCGCATACTCGTGTTATTTCCTTTCTATATATGGTATCTTTATTTTGCAGCTCATAAGTAAACTATGATTAAGGATATTGCTATTTCTTTTGATGGCAGATGGTGTTATGACAGCGGAATGTTCCACTTCAAGTCAGTGGGTTTTGGTTACTGGTGGATGTGATGGTGCTTTACGTTTTTGGGATATATGATGTGCTGGATGTTTTCGTGTTTTAAATCAGTCTCAGTCTTAGCTTGGAAAGCGGACGCCAGTACTTTCTGGCTGTGTCTCAAATAAGGTCTCTTTACTGTGAATTTGTTTTCTCTGGCCCAAGAATATTCTTAGTTGCTAGTTCTCATATTTCAATCTTGTGCAAACATCATGTATACACATGCATGTAGAGTTGTTCATGATGTGCACTTAGATTCATGTCACAAAGAATTGATTATCTGTAAACTTCTCCAAAGTACCTTTATCCTTTTTCTCAAATCTGTTTATCATACTCACCCGTTTGGTTAAATATAGTATGTTAAATCATCCAATTTCTTTGGTGAAAATTGTTTCAACATGCGGTAGCCTTGTAGTTATCATATGGTTTTGCTGATATAATAACTGGGAACCTGAAACATAGAACCTGAAACATAATAATCCTTATGATATAGGCTAAAGACAGTCATACTGTGCTTCTTGCATAAGTTATAGTTGATTATCCCAATTCACCCCACACCCCATCCTGTGAGTTGACTTTAATTTTGCTATCATTGTTTCATCTTTTAATAAAATATTCAGGTTTCAATGCCAAAGACCTTAACAGCAGGCCAAAATTCGTCTTCAAAATCATGGGCACCCCAAAGGAAAACAGCTGGAGGGAATGGAATAAAGCAGTCTTCTCCTGGTCGAACTCCAGCCAAGGTTCCTATTAGGCAGAGATTACATCCAGGGATGACGTCCATTCAAGATTGTGCCTTTGCCCATTATTTTGCCATTACTGGTCTAAAAATAACCGAAGATGGAATTTGTTTTCTAAGTGCAGGTTGAATAATTTTCATTTTCTGGATTTAGAATCCGTTTGTCATTATGTTTGGCAAAAACGATTTTGGAAAAAAAAAATTTACTTAAATTTTTTGAAAACTGCTTTCTGGATTTAGGCTTCCCTCAAGATTAGAAAAAGAGAAGGGGGAGGAATAGATATAACTTGTATTTAAGGTTGTAGTGGAGTTGTTTCCTTCATAGCGTTAACAAACTAAAGTTACACATCATAAAATAGGACTGTGCCCTTAGAAAATGCTTGATAGAGGTTTTATTTTTTATTTTTTTTGGAAACTTTGCAAGACTGCCCATGTCTATGCTTGCTCAGTTGTTTTGACTTATTTGTTTTTTGTCACAGGAAATGTACGCTGGTGGAAACGATAGACAAATTCTGGTTTGGTCTCCATCCAGATTGTTTACTGATGCGAAATGTAATTTTGGACCTTTTTTTTTTTTTTTTTTTTATACTCTTGATTTAAACACAGTATATGTACTTCCTAATGCGTATTGTATGTATGCTTTTGTGAATTACAAATTATAATTTGTTTGATATTTTCTAAAATTTAATAACTATTTAATCATAATGGAATTAATATATCAACATAATTATCTATGTAATTTGGCATTCATATTAATATATTAATAAAATTATATTTATTTCATGTTTACAAGTGCTTTGAGCAATCTTAGTTTATACTTATGATTTAGCTGTGTATATAATGTATTAAAAAATTTAGAGTTAATTCGTGTAATGATTAGACCGAATTTATATTAATTTTTATTTGTTAACTTTAGGACTATGAGTATTTTAATTATCATATCAATGAATTAGAATTATTAACAATATTGATTAAACTAATTTGTTGATTGAATTTATAATTTATTCATATTTGTGTAATCGGAATAAATAAATTGGAGAATAAATATAGGAAATCATTTTACTATTTCTCATATTTTACGAATAAAAAAAATCTCAATTAATTACTTTATAAAATACTTAAATTGCTATTGAGAACTACAAATTATAATTTTTGTCTTAGTGTTTTTAACATAGATAACATTATTATACCCTTCCCTATATATAATGAGGTTGCCCCTAGTATTCCATGCCCATTTTTCTAAAATGATCCAACATGACAGAAGATGCCACTTCTCATTAAAGAACAGAACAACCAGGAATGATCCACAAACCATGAAGGACCACCCTCACTCTTACATCTCAAAGGGATTAAGTTACTAACTGAGGTAACAATCTGCATTGCTACAAGTCCTTCCATCTCCACTAGTTTTGTGCATTTAATTAAGAACACTAGAATTATTTGAAGCCTAAACTTGCTGATATTAAAATACAAGCAGAAGCATTCTTGTGTCAACTCTAAATATGTGTAACAATTCCACATTCTAGCTTTCTTATATGTGGAATAGACATATATATAATGACGAGTGAAAATTTATCGTGAGTCCATCAAAATTCAAGCCTCATTTCATCTTTCTTAATGGCTTGTGACACATAACTGTCCCTTGAAAATTAAGAAAGTTGTAATCTAAACAGTGTCTGCTATTAGATTCGGTCATCTCTGAGAATCCGAAAGCATCGGTCCATGTCTCCAGGGTAGTATAGGCAGAAGGTAAAACTAATTTCTTCACGCCCTGGTGAATGAGCTGCTTTTCAAGCTAATCCATCAATTTCTTGCACATTCCGAGTCTTCGATACTGAAATCTGGTGGCAACGAGAGGTAACTCTGCTACTTCATCTCCATAAATTTGCAAATTCGCGACACTAATTACTTCATTGTTCCGCTCTAGAAGGATAGTGTAGAATCTCCGAAAATTCAATCGATTAAGATCAGATTCTTTGCTAAAAATCACATCTTCAACCAGATCTCTTCCTGTGTAGAATTCTTCAACTGGTTTGAAACACTCATGTATTGTTTCAAGAGGCAGATTAAGTTTGTAATTCTCAAAACTGTCAGTCTCCCATCCTTTCAACAATGTCCAAGTTAGATTATCAGCCCCTACTGCAATGGGTTTTCCTAGGAGATTTTGCAACCCAAAATATACATCTTTGCACTTGTCGCTGCATAACCAATTAGAATTTCCCTTTCTCAAGTTCATAATTCCTATTTTCTCTGCACAGCAAACATGAATCTTTCGCGGGCATTGCTCGCATCTAAGAATATAACCATCCTTCTTAACATTGTTTTTGAATTTCCTGCAGCCACAATAATCACAGCAGCAAAATGGACAAAACAATTGGCCAAAAGGAACATCCTTTATACCAAGGCAAATTTTGTGAAATGCTGATGGGCACCCATCACATAAAATCAAATCACCTCCCTGGAGACAAACAGAACATAAATAATCACTATCCTCCTCCTTTTCACTATGTTCCTTCTTCTTCTTCTTCTTCTTCTTTGTAGTGTAGGGCTTTCTTGTGATTTTCAGTTTCAGTGTCTTACCTTCAGTTTTGCTAGTGATCTTCAGCTTCAGCTTCTTACCTTCACCTACCAATTGCTGCTGACAATCAGAGAGAGACCTGCCATCTTTCAAAATAATATTCGTAGCTGGCCTATGGTTTGTGCTACCAGAATGAGCTTCAAATTCACTTAGGGAAAAAATCTTCTGACAACAATCGCATTCAATTTCCTCATGAGTAATTCTCCCTGTCAATGCAGGACGATTCTTAGTCTTAGCAACACGGTAATGCACTTCTCACCCTCCATCACTAAATTATTATCTGTCGAACTAGACAACATGCTATAACGAGTTCGATTCCAGGAATTAGCGTCTCTAATTCTAATGGACAGATTACTCTTTTCTTCTTTCTTTAATTTCTAGCAACTTTTTCCCTCATCTTCAGAATCAACAACTGATATAACCTGAGACCACAACGAGTGATAATTCATAATCTTCCCTCTTCTTCCTCTTTCTTGGGTGCCCCTGATTCTGATTATTACTGAGATCATCACAAAGTAGGCGAAGGGAAAGATATTTCTTATCATCATCAGGTGATGTATATCGATAACTAAAAGAGCTATGGCATGGCATAGATTCAATCTTCCAATCTAAGTGCATAAGCTGTTTCCTGACGCGGAGAGCAAGAGAAGCGTCGGGCCTTTTATCCGTGGAGAATTTATTGATGGAGAGATTTATAGCGGAAATCTGGCAGATCTCTCCTCCAGGATCCCATACATGCTGTTTAGAACACAAAACTCATGAGTTTAATTGAGTAAGAGGAAGATGTGTACCTGATTTGGCCGAATCCATCGTCTTAGAAACGATCCGAGAAGTTTTGCACCAAGATCTTCTCTCGTTTTCTAACCCCAGAATGATGGAATTCTTTTCTTATCTTTTCCTTATCCTCTATCCACCTTTATATAGATGAGCTTAATCATTAGGGTCAGCAACAAGAAAGACTTAGCTCACCGGTATATAATAATCATGGGCTATCCATCATACCCATATTATTATCTGAGCCCACATTAATTCTCCCACACTTAATTAATAAATGAAGTCATGCCTAAATAAAGAATTGATCAAATTCTTAAGGCCCTTTATTTGTAATTTGTCCTGATATCTCAATTAAAAGCCCATAAATATAAGATATTAAAATAAAATATCTTACATTCTCCCACTTGGACGTATTAATTGAGAACGTATTACAAAAAAAAAAAACTTCATATTCCCGCTCGATTCAATAAGATTATCAACATAGGATCATGGCGGAAACCACATAATCAAGAACATGACACCTTCCATAGTCACACATGCCAATAACCCTATCAATCATAATGAGCATCAGTGTGGTAATGTGGTAAGAATTATTCAACACTAACTTTATGATCAAAACTTTATGTATTGATTTTTTTATCATCCAGATTTCTTATCTTTATGTAACACAGTTACTTCATAAGAAATCCTTTATTACTTCAAATTGAAGTCTGTATGTCTTAAACTTTATATCTCGAGATACTTTATGTGTCACAAGACATACACCAAGGCTATAAACAGCAATGCCCCAAGCCTTCGCTTAAGATGACACTAATCTTAAGACTTTCAAACATTTAATCTGATATATCACATAATATTTTCCAATGAAAATATAACAATGTATTGATAACCATCAGAATTACAATAATGTACATTTATACCAATGTATAAAGTACGAACAAACATTACATAAAGTAATATAAAATCCTCCCACTAATCCAAGGGATCAAAACCAGACTTTAGACCCATACTGATGACATGTCTCACATAAATAATGGGCTGAAGTCCCTTGGTAAGAGGATCTTCTATCATATCTTCTGTATTGATATGATCCACCTCAACGTCACCTTTCTTTATCAGCTCTTTCAATGTCAAATATTTGACTTCCATATGCTTAGACCCTGTGATATTCTTGTTGTTTTTAGCAAACAACACAGCTGGAAGATTATCACAATACAACTTTATGGGCCTGTTAATGGAATCAACAATTGACATTCCTGCAATGAGATTTCGTAGCCATACAACCTGTGTGGCTGCACCATAACATGCTACAAACTCAGCCTGCATCGTGGAAGAAGAGATTAAGGACTGTTTAACACTTTTCCAAGATACAGCCCCACCAGCCAGCATAAAAACATAACCTGATGTGGATTTTCTATCATCTGAGCAACCAGCAAAATCTGAATCTGTATAGCCAGTTAACTCCAGATGCTCAACCTTTCTATATGTTAAGATATAATCACTAGTCCCCTTAAGGTATCTCAAAACTCTTTTAGCCGCAGTCCAATGGTCCATTCCAGGATTAGATTGATATCTACCCAGAATACCAACTACAAATGCAATGTCCGGCCTAGTGCAGACTTGAGCATACATCAAGCTTCCTACTACACTAGCATATGGCACTGCTTTCATTGATTCTCTCTCAACCTCATTCTTAGGACACTGTGCCAAGCTTAATTAATCACCTTTAGCAATTGGCACATCCCAAGATTTACATTCATGCATATTGAATTTCTTCAATATCCTCTTTATGTATGCCTTCTGAGAGAGACCTAAAAGGTTTTGAGATTTATCCCTTAAGATTTCAATTCCCAGGACAAAAGATGCTTCTCCAAGATCTTTCATATCAAAATATTTAGATAACAACTGCTTAACCTCATGCAGTGTACCTAAATCATTACATGCAAGCAAAATATCATCTACATATAATATCAGAAAGATATATTTGCTCCCACTGATCTTGAGATATATGCATCTATCAACTTTGCTTTCAACAAAGCCTAAAGAAGTGATTACATCATCAAACTTTAAGTACCACTGTCGTGAGGCTTGTTTCAAACCATAAATAGACTTTTTAAGTCTACAGACAAGATGGTCTTTACCATCTTCATGAAAACCCTTAGGTTGTTCCATATAGACCTGCTTGTTTAATTCTCCATTCAGGAATGCGGTTTTAACATCCATCTGATGTAGCTCTAAATCAAAATGAGCTACTAGTGCCATGATTACTCTAAATGTATCCTTAGAGGATACAGGAGAAAATGTTTCACTGTAATCAATTCCTCCTATCTGAGTAAATCCTTTGACAACTAATCTGGCTTTAAACCTCTCAATATTCCCTTTGGAGTCTTTCTTGGTCTTATAGACCCATTTACAGCCAATAGGTCTACAACCTTCAGGTAATTCAACAAGCTCCCACACGTCATTACAATCCATAGATTGCATTTCATCTCTCATTGCTTTCCACCACAGATCTGATTGGGTACTAGAAACAGCTTCCTCAAATGATATAGGATCAGAAACATGACCAATGTCATAATCACTCTCTCCTAAATAGACCACATAATCATATGAAATAACAGATTTCCTTTCCCTAGTAGACCTCCTGAGAGGAATCTGTGCAACTGCACCCTGTGATGATGAAGCCTCATTAAACTGTATATGCTCATCCCTTAATACTGGATTAATCACAGGTGTAGGATCCAACATTGCAGGTTGCTT
The DNA here is from genome assembly GCA_023653625.1 of Triadica sebifera. Classification (NCBI taxonomy): domain Eukaryota; kingdom Viridiplantae; phylum Streptophyta; class Magnoliopsida; order Malpighiales; family Euphorbiaceae; genus Triadica; species Triadica sebifera. The sequence goes on from CM042899.1 coordinate 30,455,853, forward strand.
GGGAACAGGTATATGTATAACCTTAGTCTGTTGTTCCTTACTAGTGATCTCAGAGTGTTCATACTGATCAGCTATATCAAATTCTAAAAATTTAGCTGTCTGTGATTCTACAATTCTAGAACCCCATTCTCTACAATAAAATTTGTAGCCTTTAGAATGATCTGGGTATCCTATAAAATAGCAACGAGTAGATCTAGATTGCAATTTACCTTCAGTAGGATTATAAGGGCGTACTTCTGAAGGACAACCCCAAACACGAAGGTGACTCAAGCTAGGTTTCCTATTAGTCCACAGTTCAAACGGCGTTTTAGCCACAGACTTACTGGGTACTCTATTGAGGATATATAATGCCGTTTTAATAGCCTCACCCCATAAAAAGTCTGGGAGATTAGATCTTGACATCATGCTTCTAACCATTTCATTTAAGGTGCGATTCCGCCTTTCAGCCACACCATTCTGTTCAGGACTTCCTGGCATAGTAAACTGAGCTACTATTCCACAGTCCTCCAAGTATTTGGCAAAAGGACCTTTTAATTGTCCTGCTATACCGTATTTGCCATAATACTCACCACCCTGATCAGACCTAACAATCTTGATAACTTTTCCCTGCTGTTTCTCGACTTCAGTCTTAAAAATCTTGAATTTCTCAAGAGATTCAGACTTTTCCTTAATCAAGTACAGGTAGCCATATCGGGAAAAATCATCAATAAATGTTATAAAATATTTATTATTGCATATTGTGGGTGAATAAGGTTCGCATATATATGTATGGATTATCTCTAAGAGATCTGAACTCCTGATAGATCCCTTTTTCTTAATTTTGGTTAGCTTACCCCTACAACAGTCAACACATGTTTCTAGGTCACTGAAATCAAGGGCAGGCAAAATATTGTCTTTAATTAGCCTATCTACCCTTTCCCTAGAAATGTGGTCAAGTCTTTTATGCCACAACATGGATGACTTTTCCTTTATTAAGGGTCTTTTGGCAACAATATGTTCAACATTACATGATGTAGAATATATTTCATTTGAACTTAAAGAAACTTGATACAAACCATATGACAAAATACAACGGCCAACTGCCTTTGAATTAAGAGTTATATTAACAACTCCATCTTTAAATACAAAAGCATAGCCAATTTTGTCTAATTCAGATACAGATACCAAGTTTCGTCTAAAAGTTGGTATGAACAATACATTAGATAAAAATAGTTCATAACCACTATCTAAGTTCAAACAAATATTTCCAACTAGTTGAACATCAACTGTAGTATTATTGCCAACTGTGAGCATTAACTCTTCTTTATTTGGCTTCCTCATGTTTGTGAATCCCTGTAATGTGAAGGCAACATGTTTAGTCGCTCCACTATCAAGCCACCAAGAACTAGATGTGGCATCAGCCAAATTAGATTCACAAATAACAAAACCAAAAGAGTTACCTGTAGGCTCACGCTTTTCTAACCAAGCTTTATATTTAAGACAATCCGCCTTTTTATGACCTTTCTTTTTGCAAAAGAAACATTTAAATTTCTTTTTCTCTATGCCTTTAAGATCACCCACAACACTAGATCGGGAAGACTCATATCCCTGAACAGAAGAAGAAGCATTAGTCTTAGCTTTCTTACCTTTCAGTTTACCTTTATGCTGAGGTCTGGATACAAGAAGCGCGACACTGGATTGTCTCGCCTTTAGCTTCTCTTCCTCAGCTACGCAAACAGCAATGAAAGCATTGACAGTCCAAGGATCCTCCCTAGAGTTGTAAGTCGTAATAAGCATCTCAAACTCAGAAGGCAGAGTATTGAGAGCTTGATGCACAATACAAGCATCAGGGAGAATAATGTCAAAACTCTTTAACTCATTCTGTATGTGGACCATCTTTAAAATGTACTCCCTAACACCTCCAAGTCCGTTATACTTCATGGAGTATAACTGTTTCAGAAGGGTACCAATCTCAGCATTGATTGACACTTTATAACGCTGAGACAAAGCTGTAAGAAACTCTTTTGCTATATGAGTTTCAGGAAGACCGCTCAACAGATGCTCTGGAATTGACCTTTTAAGGGTCAAATAGCACATGCGGTTCATCTTATACCAGGTTGAGTATAACTCTTTTTCTACATCAGTACTCTCAGGAGTTAAGTCAGCTGGTTTAGGAGTAGTCATGGCAAGATCAATATCTGCCAACTCCATAGCCATTTCAACATCTCTTTTCCACTCCTTAAAATTAGAAGCTGATAATGTCTGAACTGTAACATTACAGTTATTGATTGAGAAGGTGACTGAAAAATCAACAATGTAATACTTTAGTTCAAGACAATAATAATACTCAAAGCCATAAAAGAGTATTAATCCGAAGAATTTCAGCATATCATTATATAATCACCTTTGGGCAGAAAATATAACATGCAATAGATAATTCTTCAATATAAGAACGATCTAGAAATTTACACAGTCTTTGTAAATTTAAACACCTTTGGGCAGAATAAATCACTCAGACCAGTTCATTCCCAATCAAATGTCTTATATTAACATCTCAAAATTTGAATTTATAATAAACACCTTTGAGCTGAATAATTATAAACCAAATCTGAGACATCCCTAAACCATATAAGTCTGTATATTTCTTAAAATCTCAGCTAAAAAGGTCACTTTGGCAACTACATTTTAGCCAATTTTAAAAGAAATACTTATATCGGGATGCACCTTATTTATTGTCTTGCAAAATATAATTTTTCATTCCTTATGGACATGGGGGTTAAATGTCTCGAAAAATTATGATCACAAAATAAAATTACATCGTCAATTTTACCTGAGAAAAATTAATTTCATATGTGACATTTTATGCCAATGCATAAATAAAACAAATGATGAGATAACCATTTATCTCCAAAAATGTCACAATTTTTCTCAATTATGGCTTTTAAAAATTAATTTAGAAAATCTAAATTAATTCCAGAAGAAATCGGGTCAAAAATAGCCTTATGGAGTGAAAAATAATGAATTAGGGACTTAATTGAAAAAATCAGAAAGTTCAGGGGCCAAATTCGGAAAATTGGAAAGAGTGAGAAGCGGCGCGCGCGTGCAACAACATATTATTCTGATTTTATTAAGCAAAAGTTACCGAAAAGCAATAAAATCAGAGAATCAAGCATGTGATTAACCAAATCAAAAATTCCTCAAAAACTTAATTAAACTCAGTTTTTCTCTAGATCATGATGAGAAAAACTCAAATATGGTTCTAAAAACATGTATTTAGGCTCTGATACCACTTGATGGAGAGATTTATAGCGGAAATCTGGCAGATCTCTCCTCCAGGATCCCATACATGCTGTTTAGAACACAAAACTCATGAGTTTAATTGAGTAAGAGGAAGATGTGTACCTGATTTGGCCGAATCCATCGTCTTAGAAACGATCCGAGAAGTTTTGCACCAAGATCTTCTCTCGTTTTCTAACCCCAGAATGATGGAATTCTTTTCTTATCTTTTCCTTATCCTCTATCCACCTTTATATAGAGGAGCTTAATCATTAGAGTCAGTAACAAGAGAGACTTAGCTCACCGGTATATAATAATCATGTGCTATTCATCATACCCATATTATTATCTGAGCCCACATTAATTCTCCCACACTTAATTAATAAATGAAGTCATGCCTAAGTAAAGAATTGATAAATTTTTAAGGCCCTTTATTTGTAATTTGTCCTGATATCTCAATTAAAAGCCCATAAATATAAGATATTAAAATAAAATATCTTACATTTATAAGCATAATCAGCAATGGCGGTAGAGCTAAATTCAACTTGGGATTGAGATATAGGGCAAACCGGTGGCCATCTTGCCTTCTGCATGATTACTGGTGATGAATCCATGTTTGATTTTCTACAGCTTACGTTCTTGATGATGTTGAGATTATTATATATATAGTTAGGGCAGGGTCTAAACTAATTGGCATTTTCACTATAATTCTGTTCCTTTTGTTTTGGGGGGTTGAAAAGAATTCTGTTCCTTGTTAGAATAGGTTTTCGTTTGAAAGTACTGTACTATGTTATCCCATTGGTATAAAGGAAAAGTCTACGCGGAAGAAAATATATATTATTATAATAATTAAACTTATTATTTTTTTAAAATGATAATATGACTGCTTAATTGGATAATGAATAAATGAAATTATTATTATTATTATTTTAAAAATTAATTGTAATATAAATATATATATATATATAAATTTCGTATATTATTATATTTAAATATTAGTTTTTTCAGTATTCAATAATAATAATAATAAATATTTTTTTTTTGTATCTCTTGTTTTCTGATATGTCTATTGGCTCTGAATGTTTGATTTGTGCCTTTTTTTTTTGTTCAGCAAAATAAATAAAAAGAATACATGGGAACTAAATTTAATAGACCATTTTTATGAGATCATCAAGGTCGAAGAAGAGAGGAGGATGTGGAGACTAATTTTGAAAACGTAAATGAATTTTACTGTTGAAAATTGACATGACAAATTTTTCCCCACACATAACGTGTTCAAAAGAAAAAATTTATTCAATCGCGCCTTAAATTTCCAAATAGAGACTCAAATGTATTACTTATACTCAATATAAAGTATTTGGGTGGATAAATGGTTTTTCTTGCCAAGTGTAGGGCCGTTTATCAAGCAAACATTCTAACGTTAGTGTTATAAGTAGGATCTTAGTAGTTGTGAATACTTTCGTTTTGTTCAGTTTTTTTTTATTTTGGATCGTTGAATAATTTATATTATTTTTTTCTTATATTAATAATATTTGAGCTCAAGTATGTAATGTAAATACTACGATTATGTTAATTTAGTTGGAATGATTTGATACATTTATAATATCTGACATTAACTTTTAAAATATATATAAAAAATAGGTTTACCTAATTTTCTATCTCAATAATAAGATTAGAAAAATGAAAAATGAAAAAAAAAAATCATCAGTGTAGCCAAATATATTTGTTAACAAATAACAACATACAATATTTATGTAACACGTGGAATAAATAACAAAACCATAAACTATATAGTAAACTAAAGCCCTTGAATAAATTAAACTAAAAAAAAAGGCAAAATAAGTAACTTATGAATAAAAAGAAATCATGAAAGAAAGAAAATTATCGATTGGAGTAAACTAATAAATTTTTTAGTTCTAAATATGATACGTAGTGTGGAATCATTATATTTGACTGCCCGTTTGTGTACAAGGATTTCCTTGTACTTACAACATATTGGAATTCAACAATCTTATGTTGAAACTGAGGAAACTAGTGATAAAGGCATAAGTCCAAGCACAGTTCTCTAGCTTTATGTCGTAAGATAATTCAATTTGTAAACAAAATCCCACAAATACATGTACTCTATTAGTAGCAAAGCCATTACATAAATCATATAAGTGGTTGTAGGATTAATTATATTTTATCCGGAACAATTAAAAATTTATCGTCGATATATACTCGGCGCTCTTAACTAAAGCTACATTTGCTTAATTTACTGAGTTTTTTTTTAACTATTATATATATATATGTTTTTTCAAATAACAAAAGGCAATGACAAAAGTTTTGGTAAATTAACTAAGTGATAATTTGGTTTAAAAGTGACCCTGAACTGTCAGCGATCAATAGGTAATTAGTTGTAAGTGGTTAATGTTGGCAATTAGTCTTAATTTTAAAATTTTCTGAAAATTTGAATTAGAAAGTAACTTATTAAATCGTGCATTTGAAATTTTTATTTGTTAGACTACAAAAAAAAATTGATTGTCACTACCCAACCAAGTAGACGCTCAATAAAGTCTAAATTGTTCTAATTACCTAATGCAAATAATTTATAACATTTATCTTTACATAACCATGATAGAAGCACTTATTTTCTTATGGTAGAAAACACTAAAATAAGAGCCACTATGTAAATAGCAAATAAATAATGCACCATATTTCATAATTGTAATTTAAATAATACTGGCAAAGTTAAAATTAAATGAACTTTAATTGAAACTAAAAAATCTGTAATTATAAATTGAACCAAAATTTTAATTTCTTTTGCCAGTTGCTACTAATTCTGATTTTAGATAACTAATAAAATAAACTGAGGATGTGTGATTGAGAAAACTTTACATTTAAAATATTTTCAATCACTTAAACAATGGTAATTTTTTTAATTAAAATTAATAAAACATTCTTCATCTCATTATATTGCTTCCAAATTTTGAGCGAGATTACTCTGTGTTTTTTTTTAATATTTATAAAATTAAGTGAATTTGTGTTATATTTCAAACTGTTTATGAAATAAACCCACCGCTTGCAATTTCAAATGTAAACCAAAACAGCCCAGAAGGGTATACTTGCACTTTCATTTCAGTCAAAGGATTTTTCTTTTTGTTTCCTTTCTTACATTACTGCGTGCGAATTTAGTTCCAATTTATGGTCATTTAATTCACACAAGACACGAAAATTTTTAATGCGGAAAATTCCTTCACATACGGGACTTTTTTTATAGTTTTTTTCTGGTCCAGATAAAAAAAGTCATACTGTTAAAAATCAATGTTTACAGCAGTTAGTAACTATGAAAACAATCGTCAAGCAAAGTCTCAATAAGAAACCAACCAAACAACAAGAGATAAACAAAATAAATGAGAGATATCAACAAGAACAGTTTCTGTTTATGCAAAACGGATGAGCTCAAGGAAAAATGATTAGTTTATTACAATTTGAAAAACATATTACAAGTTTAGGGTATAAATAAAAACAATTATAACTTTAGAATAGTTGTAAAATTTATTCTGATTTTAAGATAGATTTCGCTAACATAGCAAGATAGGAATCAGTGACACACGAAGCTAAGTGCCTGAAGTAGAGCACTGATTGTCTGCGAAGCAATTCAACTACCGCACAGATATCTAACTTCATTGGTAGCCCAATTGTTGCTCCATTTCCCAACTTAGCTAAGGAGCCACCCCCGAGTGCCTCCGCTCATACTCCTGTTCAATTTCACAAATTAGATAATAATAATAATAATAATAATAATAATAATAATAATAATAATAATAATAATAATAATAATAATAATAATAGAATCTATGGGTTCCTGGTGCATAAAATACAATTTAATGAAAAATGGATATTTAAACTATATGGAGGTTAGAGTTGAGGTAAGTAAAGGAGTTAGGGGTGACATAGAAAGTCCTTACAATGTTGTCTTTTTACAAGAAGCAGAGGTAACACGGGTTTGTTTGATGTGGTTAACTTAAGAGGTGGCCCGGTGGGTATCATTTTCTACCGTAGAAATTGTTTTTTTTGGGCAATAAAGAATATAAGCCAACACAAAATTTGAAAGTTAGGGTTAAAGTTTATAATGTTTGTGTTATAATCATATTAATTCGATAAAAATATAAAAATTATTATTTCGTATTACAGATTGACTTGGTAATACAAAAAAATATTTAATTTGTTAATAATTTGTGTCGTTTTGTGTTAAATGTATTAATCCGATGCATTTATAACTCACATATTTATTAACTATATCATATTATATTAATTTAATTCAATTTATAAATTAATCTCCGATTAAGACGTTTAATCCGGCGTGTTTATAACTTTTATATATATATATATATATATATATATTAAATAAATCATGTTATACTAATTCAATTTAATTTTTAGATTAAACATATTAAACGTGTCGTGTTGTATTAATCCATTTATTAAGTGAATCGTATCTATATTTAAATTTTAAACATGATTAGTTTATCGTATTCACATTGACTCTTATCTTATTATGGGTGTATTAAAACATGATACCAATACAACTTCCTAACACGAACTGCCACCCTTAACTGGCTTTGATCCATTTCGCCAAACAAGATTTAATTATTCACGCATGCTACACGTGAGATAGAAATGAAGATCAAGTTTTTCTCATAGTCTGCATTCGGTCGGCTTTGTTGTCTCCGACATATTAATATGCTTCTTCATGCATGCATGGTTTTCTTTCTCCGTCTTTCTTAATTACATAATTATATTTTCTTTTTAGTTTTCATAAAAATAATAATATTTTTCTGAATCTTAATTAATAATGTGCTCTCGTGGTTCACTAGTTTTTCTCTTAGTTTTCACAATTTTATTTTATTTTATGGATAAAGTTTAATAGCATAATTTATTATTGTTTTTAATCGTGATTCCATGAAATTAGCGATAAAACAAAAGTCAAATTGTACGGAAATAATTATATTATGCTAGCAATATTTTCTTTTCATTTGATCTGAATTTATCTGGTCTGATTCGAATATAAAGAAAGTTTAAAAATTTTCAGCTATGGTAAAAATATTTTTAGAAAAAGAAAGAATATTAAAATATTTTGAATTTTTAAAACTGTTTTTAAAATGAAAGGAATAATTTTTTTTAAGAATGTTTGAGAAAAATAATTTATAAAAAATTAAAAAGCAATTAATTGAATTAAAAAAAATCTAAACTTTGCTTTTTTAACACACAATAACAACAATTCCAAATATCCCTTCAAATTAATAAACCCATTATAATGTGAATAATAACAAATTTTTACTCATTTGATCCCTTTTTTAACTGAATTTTTTTTGAAGTTTTCGCTCTTATATTGTTGATATTTTTTTGGAGGGCGTTGTCATGAATTGATACAGATGCACCCAAAACCCAAAGTGACAAATCACAAGTGTATATTATATCTTGTATTTTATTCTTTTCATGTAGATAATTTCATTTTTTTTTCATTTATACTAAGTTATAAATCTTCTTTGGAAGTACTTTTGATTTGGTAATTTTTTATTGTGCTTAATATATCTTATTATCATTAAATATAAATTGCCATTTTTTTGATTTTTAATATATTTTCAATCAATAAAATAATAAATTAAAAATATATATAATTTTAGTCATATCAATTAAATATTCTTAACAAGTATAAAATAAAAATTGACTGCATCTTTATAAGATAGAGAGAGCAATAAATACATTGAATGGATTGAACCGGTTAACCTTCCTTAAAAACAGTTAAGGTCATATAAGCACATTCGCAGATTTTGCTTTTAAATAAATAAATAAATACTAATTCCACTTCTTTGATTCTTTTCAATAAAAGAAAAAGAAAAAGAAAAAGAAAAAGAAAAAAGAAAGGAAGTTAAAACAATAGCTCAATATTTTGAGATCACCCAACAAGTGGCGTGGTCTGACCTGTTTGATGCCTCATGATTAATCAAAGCATGTGCATCCGAGCTTAAAAAGGATTTTATGATTACGTGGCACCATATCAAGCACTCAGGCGTACCAAAACGTATCATGTAAAAACACTGAATTGCACCGAACAAATTATTCCGCAAAAAAAATCAAAATGTACGCTGGAAGAAGAGCAAAATTACAAAGGGTTCTTCCATTGTTATTAAACCGGTCCAGCCCGGTCATTTGAACCTATTTAATTAAAAATCAGTCACTAAATCAGGTGGATTCCTTCAATCAATCCGGAGATATATTGGATTGGTAGAAAATCGGTCACTTGAACGGTTGAACAACAAATCGGTCAATCTAGTTACAGTTCATCAGATTGAATCAGTAAAAATATTTAAAGAATTTGAAGGTGAAAAAGCACTGTTTTGTTGGTGCTAAGTCTCGAACATGAGACATTTGGGTATCTGCTACCTGTTTTTCACTGTACAAAGTGGTTAGCAACTTAAATTTCATTAAATTTGCACAAAGTTTTATATAATTATTTAAATGATTAATCAAAGTATTCAAATATATATAATAAACTTACATTTAATTATTTATCTATGATTAATATATATTATTAAAAAACAAAAAAATACTTAATTTATATACAAATTTATTTTAATTTATAAATAAATTATATATAAATGATGGTATTTTTTGCCAAAGAATTTTAATATTAGTAAATAGTAATAATAGTAATATATATTAATCATAAAAAATATTTATTTTAATTATTCACGTTATATAAGAGTTATATATATTTTATAAAGTTGATTTTAATTATTGTATTTCTATTATTAATATAATATTACAAAAATTTTATATAAATTGTCTTTAAAATTATTTTGATTTCTATTAAAAAATATTATTCTAATTCACAAAATTAATTCTATATTGTCTTTTTAAAAATATTATCTATTTTTATTTTAAAAATTAAAAAATATATATTTAAATATTATTATATATTAATATTTTAAACTTATAATTACACATAAAATAGATTGAATATAAATATTTTCTATGTTTTATTATATATCAGCATACTAAATGTTATATTTTTACATAATTATTTAACTCCCCATATACTTTTACGTTTTAACCCTTAATTATTTCTTTTTCGATTAATTAGTTGATCGGCCGAATATGAGATCACCGATTTTTCTCTAAAGTCGAAAGGGTTTTATCAAATAGCGAACCTTGCATTCACGCTATGAGTGAGTAAAATTGAACCGAAAATCAAACTGAATCAAATCAAAATTGGTTCAGTTTGTTCAGTTTTTGGTTTATTTTGTTCAATTGCTTCTAATACTTTGGTTAATTTGGTTTAGTTCGATTTTTGAACATTAAAAATTGATTAAACCGTACCAACCAAAATTTTATTTATATATGTTAAATATATTTTATAGTGATTTATTCTAATTTATAGTTAAAAAATTATAGTTTATGATAATTTATTTTAATTTATGGTAGTAAATTGTAATTAATTATGAAAATTTATTATAATTTATGTTAACTAATTTAAATTTAGAGTAATAAATAAAGTTATAATAATTAATTTTAATTTATACTAATTTATAAAATTGTGATAATTGAATTTAATCGATAGTAATTTATAAAATTATATTAATTGATATAACTTATATATTATAAATGTTAAAATTATGATAATTGGTTTTTTTAATCTATTATAATTGATAAAATATATTAATAATTATTATAATTTATATAAATTAATTAATTAATAAAATCAATTAGATTAAACCGAATTAAAGAAATATTTTGATTAAGTTAGATTCGATTTTTATTATTATTCGGTTATATTCGGTTCTTTAAAATAATAATCAATTCGATTGTTAAAATTCGGTTCGATTGGATTTTAAAACGAATCGACCAATGCTCACCCCTAACTCACGCGTTTAAAGAGGCCTTTCGCACCTGCTCACACCCGAGTAGAATTTTGGTACAGTCAAAACATGTACGTGTCGGCCCATCCTCCGATGATCCACGCTCTCTTGTCCAGGTGTTCTCTTTCCCTTCCCTGTATACCCCCTTACAAATCACTGCCTCCAGGCTCTAGTCCACCCTCTTTAACTAACTTAAATTGTTCTCTCTCCCCATACAGTGTTATCTCTTAGCTCCAGCCCCCGCTCGCCCAGCCTGATTTCTTTCATTCCGGATCTCCTAACCCCAATTCATTGCCCGCTGATTTTGATGCAGTAAAATAAGATTATAAGAGTGATGGAGAAGGAAAATCGAGCAAGTTTCCCCTATATGGGGAGGAGTTTCGATGATGCAAGTATTGATGATGCAAGTATTGATGATGCTTCCTCTGCTTTCAGCGACTGTAACAGCGACAGATCCGGTGAATTTCCTACTGCGGCATCTGGGAGCCGGAGATTATTAATAACCTGTGCATCAGAGAATTCCGACGATTTTATTCGGCAGCTTGTTTTGGATTTAGAATCCTGTTCGTTTGAGGAGCAAAAGCAGGCGGCTATGGAGATTAGGCTCCTGGCCAAAAATAAGCCAGAGAATCGCCTCAAAATCGCTAAATCTGGAGCACTTAAGCCTCTGATTTCTCTAATATCGTCATCGGATCCTCAGCTTCAAGAGAATGGTGTTACGGCGGTTTTGAACCTATCTCTCTGCGATGAGAACAAGGAAGCGATTGCTTCGTCGGGAGCTATTAAGCCTCTGGTTAGGGCCTTGAGAATAGGGACATCAACGGTGAAGGAAAACGCGGCATGTGCTCTGTTTCGCCTCTCGCAAATTGAAACAAACAAAATTGCAATTGGACGGTCAGGAGCTATTCCGCCTCTGGTGAACTTACTCGAAACCGGAGGAATTCGCGGCAAAAAGGACGCAGCGACTGCACTATATTCTCTATGCTCGGCGAAGGAGAACAAGATCAGGGCAGTTCAAGCAGGGATCATGAAGCCACTGGTGGAATTTATGGCTGATTTCGGGTCAAAAATGGTGGACAAATCAGCCTTCGTGTTGAGTGTTTTGATTTCCGTTCCGGAAGCGAGAACGACGTTGGTTGAGGAAGGGGGAATTCCGGTGCTGATGGAAATCATGGAGGTAGGGTCACAGAGGCAGAAGGAGATCTCAGTTTCTATATTGTTGCAGCTTTGCGAGGATAATTTGATGCATCGTGCTATGGTAGGCCGCGAAGGAGCGATTCCTGCCTTGGTTGCTTTGTCACAGTCCGGCACCAATCGCGCCAAACAAAAGGTAAGCCAATTGGGAATCTCCGGTCGACAGTCTAATGGCTACTGACGTGGAACTGCTATTTTCAAAATCGATCCTTTTTTTTTTTGCAAGAATTTAGAAACAGTGGTTGCCCACGTCTGACAGTTCATCACTTTCTCTCTGTTTATATTTTTTTTATGTTTTATAAATTCAATCCCCAACCAAATTTGGAGGTCCTGGAATTTCAAAGTTGATTTACTTTCTTTTTTGGATCCCGAATTTTCCAAATTGCATAAATGTCCTTTTCTACATTGTGGTCTTTTTTGTTGTTTTCGATCTTTGCATAGGGTGTTTACTCTGATTTTATTAATTAAGCAATGAAATTGAATGAAAAGCCATACAATATTAGTTAGAATAAGTCTTAAGTCTTTCACCAAAAGGGGGTTTTGTAAAATAACTGCGTCTATTTAGTTGTTTTTCTTCGTTGAAGATTTTGGAATATTTTGTTTGTTTGTTTTATATTTTCTTTTTTTTATCTAATAATACATGACTTGAGTTTTTGCTGTCGTATTTGTGTGTCTGATGTGCGGACAGGCGGAGACATTGATAGATCTTCTGCGGCAACCAAGATCCGGTAACGCCGCTGCCAGAACATCAGAGGTGTCAGTATGAATGGTGCCCTTGCCACATGCCCATGTGTTATCAGACATACAAATTACACAAAGTGTGGATAACTTTTTTTTTTTTTTTTTAATGATGAAAGCAATCATGTAAATACCTTTGTTACGGATCTTTTAAAATTTGAAGTGGTTTGAGTTTGGTTTAAACCTTAACCTTCGGTTAATTTCAAAATTGTTTTTGGTTCTCGCCATTTAATTACCCCAAATTCTTCTTTCTGATAATTAAAACATCAGTTTTTGAATTTTTAATTTAACAAATAGATCATATTAAAAAGCAAGTAAAACTAGTTGGTATCTGAAGGAAATGATTAAACTGAAGCAGAAAAGAAAAAAGAACAAAGGAAAGGGCTCTGGAAGGGTCGATGATGCTTCCTGTCATTGGGGGCCGGGGGGGTACATGAACAACGTGAGCCAGTTTCTTTCAAATAATAGCAACTGATATTGAGGGACAGGTTTTTCTCTTTTTTTCTGCCACGTGTTCGTCCTTAGGTTTTGTTACTGGGTCAGTCAGTCTGTCCACTTTTTCATTATTGGGTCCCATCTTTTGACGGCTTCATGTTGATGATGGCTGATTTGTAAATTTTGTCATCCCTTTTAAGATTTTTCTTTTACAAAACTATCTTTTATTTTCTTCAAACGTAATGTTGCTTTGGGTTTTATTAGTGGAGGAGAGGCTTTTCTAATATATTAAGCATTTTGGTTTCCTCAATTTGTGCTTCAAATTAGCGGAAATTCTATCCTAAAACATATAATTAAGCTGAGATAGCGACGATAAGATTCCAAATATTTAGGGCCCTAAAAAAAAATTCTCTTCTTATCCTCTGAAAATGAAAGTTATGGAGCATTTTTATTCCAATTAATTTTACCAATCCATCCACCAACATCATAGTCAAGTATTTGACCATCTCAAAGTGTATATTAATAATCGATTTTTTTTTCTAGTAGACATCGACAGTTCAACTGTAGTGTACAAAGCAAGAATGGGAGGCTAAGGATATATATATATATATATATATTATACTGTCAATATTTACACTATATTACGGTTGGTTATCTCTGTTTATTCAAAAACTAGAAATGCGGGGGTTTTTTTTCCACACGGTTGTAGAGACAGGGGGAGCTACTTTTTCCAGCCAATTGGTGAATGGTTTATTGCGTTAAGTTTTGCAATTTGCAAAGTTGACCTGGTCGATCGACCCATCACTCCCTATTTGAACTATTGCATTTCAGATTCCTTGGCTTCACCCTCCTTAATTAACTGGATTTAAAATGCAACACTCCCTTCTAAAAATTTTGTATTGCAAATTTAATTTATCAGAATAGCTCTTTTTTTCGATTTCTTCTTTTGTTTTTCGATTTTTTTGGTCTACAAACTTAAAATTTTATTATTCCTTGAGCCTAAAATAGGATTGCTTTAGAGCTTAAAGAAAACAGGCCTAACGACTAGTTGCTTTATCTTATATCATTTGAGTCCAATACTAACTGCTCGAACGGAAGAAATAACTGGAAGATGAATCCTATAAAAGATGGAGTTAAGATTGGAGTTGGTTGTATCAATTTGCTCACCCAAATACTTAAGTCAATAAGTGAAGAGATCAAAAGTTTTAGACGAATGAAAGTATTTTGAACTAAGTGTTGTATTGTAATCCCAAATTTATTATCAATATCCATTTTCTTTTTTGTTCAAATAAAATAAGGAATCAAATAATTCAAATTTTCAAAAATGTTTTTTTTTTCGGAGAATTTTTTTAAATTTTGAGCGTTGAAAACATCAACCCCTACCGATCAAGCTAAGCACAATTGGTGTTATATTAACTTATATATGTTAATTAAATAATATAATTATGAATAATGTTACATAAGTTTCCGTAAATATGAAAATAAATATATGAAAGTTTTATATTCAGCACTGGTTGAGTGCGGCGATGGGATGCAAACAAAAATTTCCTTCAAATCAGTTCTCTGTTCTTATCTCTTAAGCTATGGTTTAGCAGGAAGCATTGTCGCTAGCTTTTGGTGAAAGAATAACACATGTAACTTTCATGTACATAAACGAGATTGCATGAATTCCAAGCCTGTTCAAAAGAACTTCTCTTTTCCTGTTTTCCAGTTTTGAAATTTTTCTTGAGCCTCGAGGCCACGTAATGCTCTGAAGTCTGAACCCATCTTGGGTATTATTGGCCTAAAAGCCTCATATGCAACAAAAAATCACAATTTAAATGAAAGGAAATTGTATTTCGGCTTATTTGCTTCTGTGGGCTAGGAGGATGCATCTGCTTAACATAAAAATATGGGTTCCATTTTACAAATAGCCGATTAGGATTCACTATATCCATGTATACTAGTTTATGTAAATTCATTGAAATTGAACTATTTAATACAACTTGCTTGACAAAGGAGAAATCGAATCCTTATTGTACCTGGACTTTGTGATAAAAATAAGAAACTGCATGCGAGTGAAAGCTCAAATAGTACGAGTCAATGTAGTTGCTTTCTAGTATTGATCAATCATTTCTCATTCCCTGCAAACTATATATGGTTAAGAAAAAAAAACATCGAAAATCAATTCGGGAAAACCCCATCAAAATGAATTTCAGTAGAAACTAGCCAAAAATGAAAAGAAAGGAAATGAATTTCTTGACAGTTGTTAAAGCATTTTGACATATCAGAATCATTCATTGTATAGGGCTCAAGTTTCTTTCTTTCTTGGCAGTTTTGTCTGAATGGTAATTTATCTTATTTTGCGCCTTTGTAAAGCACACAATTTTCAGAATAGGAAACTAAACTACACCATTTCTTCTTGACAAAATCTTCGGAGCAACGCAGAGACGTAATCTGGCGCTTTCACGGTCTCTTATTATCTTTATTTCTTCTGCATGTTTCGTACCTTCACAACAACATTTATCATATTTATAGACGAAAAAATAAAATGGGTGGATAGAAATAATTAGCCAAACTTTTGTTTGTTCGTTAAGACTGGCTGCGTCGAATTGGGTCAAAAGCTTATTCTGTTTGTTTCTCAAAAACAAGGAGTTGATGATTTTTTTTCCCATCCTATTCTCACCCCCAAATAACCAAAAATCATAATAACACATCACAAATATGAAAAGAATAGAAACAAAGATTAGACTAGTCGACAATCCAGATTCAAAGTGGCAGTAATATAGATAATTGACTGGCTGGAATAATGAAATTTTCTTTCATAAGAAAATTATGGACTAAATGATTCACAAAAATTGCATACATAATAAATTATTTTATAAACTTGATTTAGAAAAGTGATTTTCTGCGATTAGATAGATAGATAGAGAATCTCTTTGCTCTAAAGGCCCATCAAAGTGGCGGTACCTGAAGTACAAACATTATTGGCATCTAATCCTCTTGTTATTTTTTATCTGCATATTTATCCAAAACATATCCGAATAAAAACACAAAATGAAAGAAAAAAAAAAGAAGGGAAAAAACACTAAAACATGGAAGAAAGGAAGAGAATACGTTGTCACGTGATTAGCACATGGACATTCTTATCCTAACCCAAAATATCATATCATTACATTATAATCTAAAAAGTCTAAACCAACTATGTCCACAAATTATTCTCCAAGAATCAACATCTCCATTCTTGTAACCCCATTTACTAGTTGTTACTGTAGCAACTCTCCTAACTTACCCCAATTGACTCCCAAATTTTGCACAACACAACACTCACCGCGAAAGGGCTCGCCGGAGGACCTGAGCTAGCATGGTTGGAGCACTTAAATGCGGCAAATGGCCCTCCGTACTTAATAACTCCACCGTGTTCCGGCCACCCAAATGGGTCTTCAAATACTCGGCCACTGATGCTGGGACAGACACGTCTTTCGCTGTCTGAATTATACAACAAGGTACCTTAACTAGGCCCAATATTCCTCTTAGATCACTATTAAAAACTGTTCTCGACACAAACAATGTAATATCTGGCCTCATATTGAAAAGAGTTCGGCTAAATTCTCTAACCGCCTCCGGCACATCCGCCCCCACCGCCAGCGGCGCGAAACCGTTCACCCACGCCTCATAATTCGCCTCCATAGCAGTAAAAACATTCTCTATATCCGCTCGCTCAAATCCTCCATGGTAATTTTTGTCATTCAAGAACCTAATTAATTAATTAATACCGCGAAAATTTCAATATCCAATAAAGAAAATAAAGAAATGAGAAAATCCAAATCACAAGATTTTAACCTGGGAGAAGCGCCGATGAGGATGAGTTTAGAGAAGAGTTCAGGGCGTCTAATGGCGGCCAAAATACCAATCATGGCGGAAACAGAGTGGCCAACATAGGCGCAGCGATCAACACGAAGAGAGTCGAGAATGTTGAGCAAGTCATCGACGTAAGCCTCAAGAGAGGTGTACCTTCTAAAATCGAAGTAGTCGGGATTGACGCTGCCGGCGCAAACGAGGTCGTAGAGGATTATTCGGTAGTTTTGAGTGAAAAAGGGGAGAATGCGCTGCCATGCTGATTGATCGGTACCAAACCCATGAGCCAGAACCACGATTTTATGGCCGGAGCCCTCCACTCGGACGTTCAGAGCTTCTAACACAGTAGTGCCCATAAGAATTGATTAAGAACAGGAGAGAAAAATGAGGAAGAAGCAAAAGAGGGATTTTTGATTGAGAGAGAGAGAGAGAGAGCGCGCGTATGTGTATGCCTAAACATTAAATAATATTACGTGGGTAGGTGTTTGTGTCTGTGGTTGACTCATACTTTTTCAGTATATGGTTGTCCGTACATCATAATTATATTTATTCACATACAAAAATTATTTCATAAAGTGAATCTGCACAAATCAAATTAATAAAAAATATATTATATAAATTATTTTATTTGTAATATTATTTTATAAAAATTAATTATTTAATAATCTTTTACTTGTTTAAAAAATATTTTTTAAATCTGAAATATAATATTTTTTATATTTCACTGTAATATTAGAAAAATAAAAAAAAATAAAGTGATATTTTTTTATAACTAATAAATTCTGAAAATTAACTTTTATTTTTAAAATGTGAAATTGTTTTTTTTATTTTTGAGATATTTTTCCTTAATTTGAAAAATATTTTTTAATTTATTTTTTAAAAGTAAACTAAATATTAAAAAATAAAAAAATTATGTAATAATATTTTTTTTGAAAACAAACCAAACCTATGACAAAACTTATTTTCCTATCACATTTTATATTATTCGGTTTCAATTCTTCTATTTTATTTATTCAGATTCTCAATTTATTATTTATATTTAATTAAATTTTTAAAAATTTATTTTTTATTATCTAAATCTCAATTTAACAAAATAAAAATCATATTATTTATCATCAACTGTATAAAAAATAATTTTTAATTTATACAAATTAAATTATAAAATTGAGAAAAATAAAATGGCAGACGATATATTAATTAAAAAAATTAAAATCCAAAATAATAATTTTAGCTATCAACAATCAAAACCAAAATAACATCAAATCTCTTTTTCCTTTCTCTACAAATCACCCATGATTCTTCTTAATTTCAGCACTTGCGCCAACTCTGTCTGAAAAAGTTAAAAATTTCCCAATAATCTCAAAAATTAGTCTCCTAACTTTACCCTAATTTTCCGAAAATTTAGTGAAGTCAATGGCACCAAAGCGCTAACTCTCTTGTAAGATCCGCCAGTTGCTTCCTCCAAAAAAAAAGGAATCATCTTCCAGTGGCGAGAAGGATGATGGAGAAGAAGAAGAGGGATCTTCATTTGAAGACAAACAACTTTAAGGAAAGCTATAAAGAAGATCTTCTCCACCACTGCAACAAATCCAAACTCCAAAAGCCACTGTTAACAGCATCTCCAATAATTTTTTTTTATTTAAGTTATATTCTCTATTTTAAATAGTCATTTTATAAAAAATATCTTCAATAAATTTTGTATTTTTAAATGTTAGAGTAGAAGTTAATTTTAACTCTTTGTATCTATAGAACCAAATTTCTTTTTTTTTTAATTATAATTAATACAACTTTATTTTCTATATATGTTCTATATTTTTATTGGTATATTTTTCTAAAAATATTTTTTTCCTTATAATAAAAGTTATTTACTTTTTTTAATAAATATTAATTTTTATGGAATAAATTAAAATGAAAAGTAAAAATATAAAAAATATTTATACTTGTAAACAAATTTATTTTATGTATATAAATATATTTTTTATTTTACTAAAAAAAACTCTTTAAAATAAAAATTATTGTTGAAGATATTTTAAGAAGTCCAATCTCATTGCCTAATAAGTAGAGTCTAAATACGAGTTTGATACAATAAATGAATTAAGTTCCAAATTAGAGAATGCTTTCAAGCTTATCGTTTCCAAGTCAATGGATGAAATGTTTTAGATTTTTTGAAAGCAACAAAACATATTTTTAACTTAAAGAAATATATTTATAATTTTTAAAAAATTATAAAATATATGCAAAATATTTTGTATTAAATTCTAATAAGTGTTGGTATTAAAAACATGACATACTATATAGTTAGAATTTATGTGATTCAAGTTCCAATAAAATCAACTGCTAAGAGGGAAAGGAGGTTGACAAGAGCGCAAAAGGCTCCAAGCGGGCAAAGACAAAGGATTCAGAGTCTGGTGCAATTTGTTAAGAAGTTCGAGAACACAAAAAAAAAAAAGTTGTTTCAACTGTTACGGAGTAAAGATGATGAGATTGCAGTTATAAAAGATAGGGATGAGAATTAGACACATTCTTGCGGTGTCTATTCCGAATTTATTCCTTTTTTTATTATTTTCATGTTCTATCCGATTTTGAAATTTTTTATGACGGGAAATTATGTATATTTTCTGCTTCATTTCTCATCCCGAAATATTATATATATATATATAATTTTATTTATATTTTAACATAATTTATTTTAAAAATATAATAAAATAATAATATCGTATTTATTTTAAAAATTTAAATATATATTTTATTTAAAAAATTATGTAATTAATTAAAATAATAAAAATAAAAAATCTTTTTAATATCAAAATTACAAAATTTATTGAGGATCGAATCAGGAATTCTTTTTCTTGTGTGGTGCAGCCACAATAATTTTTCTCCATTGAAAAATAAAATAGAGTTAGAGACAGAAACAGCTCGAATCCATTCCATTAGTGTTATTGAGTTTGCTGAAAAGGAGTCGATCCCACAAGGTACAGATCTCGATTCTAGGTGGATTTATGGAAACGTTTGGATCTATCACTTTACTAATTCTCGAACCGCCAAGAATTTTCATCTGCACAAAATCTCTAGAGAGCAGATTTAGTGCATCAACTCCGTCTCAGCATTGAACGAATTTGATTGTAATGTAGTTTTTTTCAAAAAAAAAATTGTGATTTTTTTAATTTTATAATAATTGGCCCCTTTGTCATGAAAATATATATTTACTTTCTTCGTTAATATGTGTAAAAAATATTCAGTTTTTGGTAATACTCTAAATTTATGCAAAGTATATTAGACATAATTAATGCATATAAAATTCTAATCGTATTAGTTATTTTTTTCATCTATATAAAGAATATATTTGAAAGAGTGAAAATATTTAGGATAACATTTCGATGGTGATGGCACTAACAAGGATGGCACGCTTGAAGAATGACAAAGTACAAAAACCCTGTCCTTACAGTAATTATAAAAAGATTAATATTTGAAATTATTTTGTTGGAGTAAAGAGTGGAAGACGTTAAGGACCCTCCACACCTTAATTATCTACGTTTGATGTGTTTCTTATAAAAGAACATTTAATTAATTAGGTTGTGATTTACTTTCTACAATAATTTTTGTATCAGTTGGCTAACATTTTCTTTCTGTTTCTTTTCAGCATGCTTATGTAATAAAAAAATAATAATAATAAAAAAATATAACATTTTTTTTATATATATATAAGAATAAATCTCCACAATTACTGTCCTTGATACAGAGATTGAGGATGGTGTAGGGTCCGAGAAAGAAAAAAATCAAGATAAGTGTAAGAGATGTTGTTGATGAGACAATATAGGCAAATGCGTTATTACAGGCTGTAGCTGAGTGTGAATGTTCCATATAACATAGAATCTCTATCTGGTAAGACAGTAGGTCCCATTACAGGAACCCATTCCTTATATATATATATATAAACCTAAAAATAAAAATTTTAACGATTTTAATTAGTTATGTAATAATTATAAATATTTAATATTAAAATTTATATACGATGGTAACTATCGAAAAACAATATATTTATATATATATATATGGATAGGTCCATTTTTTTTTTCATTTTCTTGTTGCCGCATGTAGCTCATTGGTTACAAAATTGACTTCTCCAACTCTCCACATTTCTTTTCAAAAATTTCCTTTTCTTTAACAAAGATTGGCCATTGGCAGAGCACAAAGCACGTTTAATAATTTCATCTCCTTTCATTTTCCCCACCAGGTTTAACCACTAGATAGATTCATGAGCATGTTTTCTTTTCTTTTCTTTTTTTCCTTTATTCGTATTAAGCTAAATTTAACTCCAAACTTCAATAAAATATAAATTCTCACCTTCCCAAAAAGCTGGGATATTGCAATCGTAGCTGAAAGATTTTTGAAGGAATTATTTTTTCACAGTTTAACATAAAGTTGAATTATCATGTGCAGTTAATAATTGAGAGGTAAAAGTCACCATCTTTTTTTTGTTTACATTTCTACAATCAGTGATGACTATTTCGCATGGAAAAATAGAGAAAGGAAATTATTATTATTATTATTATTATTATTATTATTACAAGTGATGAATACAAAAAAAAAAAGGTAATTTGATTGGCAGATATAGTAGAGTAACTCGTGGCACAAACAGGCACCAATCCATGTGAGAGTCCTATAGGAAAATCCACTAAAATGATCCACGAGATCATTTCATTCTTTTCCATTGCTTTTTTATCTTATCTCTTCTCTAAGTGATCAAGCAAAGTATGGGAGACAAACTATAAGAAATGTGAATATTCTTTCTAGTAACCCCATGCCCTTAATATCAAATTAATTTTTTTAATTAGTTTTTTAGTCATAACTAAAAGTTCATTTTTACATGAAAATCGGTTATTGACTTAGTTTGTGAATATATACATAGACAAGCATATAAATGGTACAGCTTAATAAAACTTCA
Organism: Triadica sebifera; assembly: GCA_023653625.1. Taxonomy (NCBI): domain Eukaryota; kingdom Viridiplantae; phylum Streptophyta; class Magnoliopsida; order Malpighiales; family Euphorbiaceae; genus Triadica; species Triadica sebifera. The sequence continues at coordinate 30,478,161 of CM042899.1, forward strand.
AGCCCTTAAATCATCAAAAAGCTAGAAAGTATATATGTAACGAATGGACTAGAGAGTGCATATTTAGGAATAAGGACACAAATTAATGTATGAAAGTTGTGGATAATTAGTTAATGGTGTTTTCGGGTCTCCTATGCCCTTTATATGGCAGATGGTGTGACAATGACAAGATTAGAGAAGATGGGCTGTTTTATGCATGGTTTTCGTACAATTTTTTGTGGAGGCCAATTTCCAAATAAACAAAAACATAGAGGGAGAGAGACTTCCAATTGGTTTGATGAGTCATTGTGCTTATCTTATTGACTCACTTTTTTGTTTCCTTTGCTTTCTAAGTTAGCATCTACACGTATTCTTGATCTTTGGTTAGATTAAGAATGTGAAGCTGAGTCGAAAAGGACGGACATTGAGAGATTTGTAACTTGTCATTTTGACCATATATGGAATGCTGAATTAATTTATTTATTTCATGATGAGAATAAGAATTATTGAGGTATGGGACTATGGGGTTGAAGAAAATTCTTGAACTGGAAGAAAGAACATTAATTGTTCCCTTTATCAAGTTGCGTGGTTAAAGCCTTTGTAGATCAAGATCACCAAAACTGTTTTCTTGATTTTTCCCTTAGATTCTTCTAACTCATAAAAACCCTTTCTACAGCCGCAGAGAGATTATTTATGGATAAGGAGTACGAGAGGCTTTTAGGCTTGTGTGTTTTATTTATAAACATGTCAATGAATAATGATCCATTATTTTGTATTCACCAAAAAAAAAACGTTGCTATGTAAAAAAAAAAATTTACAAATATTAAACTAATTTTATTTTTCTTAACTTGGTAATTAATTATCTGTTATTGATGCGTCCTAAAGCCCAAAATGACCAGAAAGGCGATTCATTTTATTTTTGTCATTATTAGGATATTTTTAAAAAAAAAATGTTATTTGTCTCAATTATTTTTTTTTTCTCAACTCATGTTTAATATGAATTAAAATATTTATAATTTATCAATCTATTTATTGGTATTGCTCGAACTGCATTAAAATATTAATAATTTAATGCAATTGAATAAATTGATACAAAATAACTTAAAATTTTAATCACCTTTTCTTTATCAACGCCGGCCTTTAGTCCTTTGTTTGTGCTACCAGCTTCATTGCCAGGGCTATTCGCTAGTTTTGGTGTCTTCTTTAGTCATTATTTGTTCTCCACCATTTTTGCCAATTTGCCACGCTTATGTTCGAAATGAAATATGATAAAAAAAATGAACCAAACAAATTTCAATTTATCATAAATGTAGAAACAATAGTTATTATATTGATAGCAAAAGAAAAAAATATATTTATTGAACCGTAATAAATAGACAAATATATCTTATAGCTAGACAGAGTTAAACCTAAAAAGACTTAAACTTAGTAATGGTAGTTAGGTTGAACTCAAAATCTCTGGGATCATATAGTTAAGAGTCAGTCTTTTGCATCATCACCTTGGAGATTATCAGAAAGTGAATTAACTTCGACATAATCATTTCTTTACATATCTAAATATATACATGCACATTGCCTTTTTTTTCTCTCTACCTTTAACTTGTCTCCCTTTCCCATTTCTTAAAGATATATTAAAATAATGAAAGAGTCTAAAATTTCCCTTTTCTGGCACGCGTGGTTGATGCCCCTCCAATGTGGGTTACTTTCCTAGAATATGATGACACTGGTGTTTTTACCTTCAAATTTTCAATGATTTGAAATTTAGATGGATAATATGAGTATCTTCCACTTTCTTTTTAATTTATTGCTTTCTACCAATGCAATTTTGATTTTTCATTCTTTTAGTGGATCTTGCTTGAATCTTGATTTTTAGGAACAATAACGAGTTGATTTTACATAGAGACAGAGTTATCCTGCAGAAAATTGAAAAAAAAAAAACACATGGCAAGGATTTCCCTAAAGCTTGGAACTCTTATAGTACTAGATATATACTATTGTTGTCATTTTCTGGCTTTTGTCATTGTGCACAAAAAAAGAAATCAAATGCTCCTAATTAATATAAATGCTGTTTTGCCAATTAATCTTGACTCATGCATGTAATTATTGTTCACAATTATCCTCTAGAAGACAAAATTTACCTGATATATTAATAATGGCTGGACCTAGTGAATATGGCTCCAAAAAGTGAAAAATAAACTCAAAAATCAAAATAATAAGAGCACGAAGATACGGAGACCGCAAGCCCATATGATATGCAAGGAGTCGTGATTAGAAATTAGATTGTGTTGGCACTTGGCACGCGTGCATGAACATGAGTCCCCAATATACCGCAGGTGGAGATTCCACTATGAGGTATTTGGCTGCTCTTTCTGTTTCTTCTTCTTCTACCAGTGAAATATATTAATTAATTGAAATTCATATCTTTAAAATAAATTGAATGTTAAAACCCAACGAATCCAAACAAAAATAACTTAAGCCTCGATCATTAATTGGAATATAAACAGAAAGGTACAAAGAAAAAAGTTTCAAATTTTTTTGGGTAATTTAGTTTTACCAATGAATACCCACCAATTGAAATATATGAGGTAAATCCTAGTTAACTAGCCGAGAATAATTGTGTTATGAAAAAAACAAATATGAGGTCAATTTTTGTCCAACTCCAAAAATTTTCGATTATTTAATGTTTCTTATAAGTTAGGTTTTTTTTTTTGAACTGATTAAAATTGAATAAAAAATTGCCATCTCTATCAGCAGAAAATGAAAATGAAGAAATGGCTCGTATAAATTTAGAATGGCTTTTTTTGGCATCTTTTTCATTTTATTTTTTGATTGTTTGCTTATCCAAGGACCAATCCATGATGTTTCACCTTTCTTTCTTTCTTTTTTTTTTTATTATTAGTATTTTTTTTAATAAGATTATTAGTTCATCTTCACCTTTCTTTCTTTTGTTTTCCTTTTTTTTTTTTTTATTACTAGTATTTTTTTTAATGTAGGAATAGTCATGGTCTGTTAGTCCACATTCCACATTGGCCCATATTGGGATAACTTGGGCCAAATTTTTTTTCTCGGAATTTTTTACAATGAAAAAAATTAGACCATTCATAAAATCTCTTCCTCCTCTACCGCCATCTTTCTCATTTGTTTCTGTCATTGGCTTCCTTCTCTCTCTCCCTTCTTATTTCTATCTCCGTACCTGGATAATAGTGTTGAGGAGTTTCCGCTACTGCTACGGCTGCTTAGGCGGAGGCAAAAGAGGAGATGGAAAAGCTTGAAGAGATGGAACCAGCACATGCTGCTGTTCCATTCTCTTGAAAGCCATATCTGATGCCATTAGAGTTGTTCTTCCCTTTCCAAAAGCAGGTAAGTCTTTTTTTCTTTTTGGTAGTTTGAATGTTAATGAAGTTTGAAAGTGCTAGCTTTTGTTGTTTCCATGCAAAAGCAAAGTGTACTTAAGTAGATTTTTAGAGCTTAATTAATTAAGTGAAAAATCTACTTAAGTAGATTTGGGTTTAGGAGCTCGCATTAAAGGATGAGATGCAAGATTATAGAGCAATTGGATAAAAACTAAATTCAATTGGTATACAAAGTGTATATTATAAATATACTTTAAATAAACAACTCTTTACTTTATGTACATCTATTGAATATATATATGTATACAAAAAGTATATTTATGATATACATATAGTATATTACATGTATTATTATTATTACGGTCTTGATAGCTACCAGATACATGACAATTTTTTTTATACTCATGGATACAGGTATTAGAGTATTTTCAATAATATTTTTATTTTAAAGAGTATCTCTAATATAATAAATAACATTTTAAAGCATCTTTAAATATAAAGAGTAAAAAAAAATTTACAAGTCAAATAAACTTTTTATATTTTTATATTTCATTTTTTATTTATTTCATACAAACTAATATTTATTAAAATAAGTAAAATAGAGAGTAAAGTTTGATTTTCTAGATATAGAGAGTCAATCTCACTCTTTACTTCAAATTTTAAAGATAAAAAATTTATATGAAACACTTTTTATAAAATATCTTTTTAAAATAAAGAACATAATTTAAATAAAGAGTTTATTTGAGATACTCTTTCTCACTCTCTCTCTTTTCCTTCTTCTTTTCTCATGTGATGCTATTCAGAATATTTTTCTCATATGATGTTTGCAGGTGGCTACTGTCTAAGCTTTGTTCCTTTACACCTAGACTTTCACATGCTTGAAGCAAGACAACTAGAGTGGTCGGATCACAATCCCAACTCTTCTCATCTTTATAAAGTATCTCATCCCTTTCTCAGCCAATCCTATTTGAACATGAACTGCGATGATTGAATTCCATGAAACCAAATTTTACATTAGCACTTCCTCAAATATTCCAAGAGCTGCATCTAAAGAACCAGACTTCGCAACATTAGAGCATTGACAACTTTTACTTCTAAAAAACCACCTAATTTCAAAGCAAAACCATGAACATATTGGCCCTCATCAAGAGCTCTTATATCAGTTTTTGCTGAAATTACAGGTATAAGTGTAACTTCATTGAGTATCAAGTCCATTTCAAAATTTACCCTGAAAAAACATTCAGGCAGTTGCCCAAATCCCTTCAACGTGAGAAACCAGAAATTAGAGAATTCTAGGAGACCAAGTTATGATCACATATAAGAAGACACCAGTCAATCACCAATAAAGCCATGATTATAACTCAAAAATTTGATTGTTATGCAATGAAAGATTCGATAGGACGAGGTAGAAGTGCACGAACTTATAGAAATGATTAGAGATGAGAAAATCAAATATGAATTTGAACATGTACGAGAGTGCAGGAGGACTGAGAAGTGATCAGGAGAGGTGGAGTAATTGAGTGGCATGGATGGAGTAAGATTAGAGTTAGGGATTAAAGGTTTAAAATTGAAGAGAAAGGAAATAATAAAAAAAACAGTAGGTATGTTTGAAAAAATACTTTAAAAGAGTAGAAATCATGTAATTACCTCTTTTTTATTTTAATTTTTGGACCCGAAACTTGAGTTCATTCTCTCTATTGATCTACTTATCCTCTCCTATTAAATGAGACGGGAAAATGCCAAAGGTGCTAACTGCTAAATTCCTATTAGAATGAGACAGAAAGCAAGAGGTGCACATCAGCTTTTAAAGGAGGGGTTATATACTAATCTCTATTAACCCACTACCGTCTGTTCCACCATAAACATTTAGTTCAACTCAGCTATCAGTAGGGGACCCAACAAATAATTGTACTTTGAGGTACTGCAGGTGATCAATCGATTACTGCGAGATAGCTCAAAAATTAATATTATCAAATGACATTAATCTTTCATTAACTGAATTAATTGAAAAAAATGTTCAAGCTTGGAAATGATAATTTTAATTATCATCTTCTTGAGGAATTGGCTGACTTGGTATCCGGTTGTTGTGTCGGACGTGGCCCAACTATCCTCAGTTGTTGAATAGGAAATGCCAGTGCCAACTGCGGCATCAACAAATAATATGCCTGCACTCTGTTTAATATCTATTGGCAGCTCAAAGATTAAATTAGTTCACCATAATTTTCTCATTAAAAACAAAACAATATTCATACCTTTGTCCATGAATATAGATAATAAGACAATGGCGGCAAGAACCCTTCGTAATTTGAGAGATTGAACTATATTGGACCCGCGCATCGTCAAAAGCTTGTCAATGCCATTAACTTACTTCGTGTAATTCAATGAATTGTGTGATTGTTGATGAATGAATGGAAAAAATTGTTTGATTTTTAAAGATTTGATTGAAAACTTCTCAACAGCGTCGTGGGCACAATTTAACAGCGTGGTCATTACTTGTTCGACGAAATGCCTGACTGGAAAATTAAAAAGATTCCAACACTATCATTGGCACAATTTGACTATGGGGTCATCACTTGTTCGGCGAAATGTCCAACTGGAAAAGTTAAAGACTTAACACTATCTGAAGGCAAAATCATTGCACCTAGAAACCAAGTTCCAGAGAAGGGATTGAAGAATTCAACAAAGAAATTTTAACAAATATTCTTATAAAGTGAAGGCTTCTGTATGGTGCAGCGGCGTGAGATTGGTTGTAGGAGATGAAGAGAGGGCCGGCTGTGAATGGAACGAGAAGGAAAACAAGAGGGAAAAGGCCAATAAAACGGTGCGTTTTGTTTTTTTGAGAAAACAATTTTTTTTTATTTGTGGTTTTAATTTTTGGAAAGAAAAAATTTGACCGAGCTAAGTTAAACGGTTCCATTAGTGGAATAAACGGTAGTATCAGAAATTTAAATGGATCTCATTAAAAGTTAAGATGGCATTAAGTTATATTTTAATCTTGTACCTTAATCATTAAGAATTAATTTATATCTTTGGAAATTTTTTTAATGAATTTCTTGTATGAATCAAATTTATGTAAACTAAACTAATAAAAGAGAGAATTACGTGAATAAAATAACTTATATGATATCCTTTTGGTTTATTTGGTTTTTATAAACTGGGTTTTATATTTTCTAATATAAAATATATTAGAAGCAAACCTGTTACCCTTTTATTTACAACCTGAATTTTTCAAATTGTTAGAGTCCAATTATTGTCCAATTTATTTTCGAATTATTTCATTTTTAGTGTATATATATAGTCGTAGAGAGAGAGAGTACACATCCACCTAGCTTCTAAAAGTGCTTCACGTTTTTTCATATTCAAACCCCTTTAAAGGTTGAAAATTTTCTTTATATTATATTAATAGGTGCCCTCTTTTTTTCACTCTTATTAAGTATGGCATATGGAAAAACTGTTATAAATTTTAAAGGGCGTCCCTGCTAATAAGTGATAACAAAGAAGTCCTTGAAAATCTTTATATCCTGCTCAGTAGAGTGGACTCACCTAAATGACGTCATTAAAATCTTGATGTACTTTCAATTACAAGAAAAATACCTTTTTGAAAGAGAAATAAAAGTTTTGGGGTGAAAATAGGATTTCTCAAAAAAACTTAGGCCCAAAGTTCTCGATAAAATAAAGAATAAAAAATGATTTCTTAAATTTAAATCTCTAAATTGAAATTTTATTTAATTAACTCTATTAGTTGTCAATTTTACACTAATTTAATTTAACATCGATCTGAAAATTTGTTCTATTAGCTATCACTAGTTAGATTTTAAGTATTTTCATAACTAAGTGCTACCTAAGAACTTATTCGATTAACCCCTAAATTATCTTTAGTTAGATTATAAGTGTTTCATTGATTAGATTAAAAATCAATTAAGAAATTTAATTACACGAATTTATATAATTAAATGATAAAAATATGTTTTTCTTCCTAAAATAAAAAAAAATCATGAAATTCAATAAAATACAATTAAATGTTAAGCTAAATAAAATAAGCATAGGTAATGTATATGTCATTCCATTTTTGTTTTATTATATAAAGTATCAACATTATCAATATCCGTTCCTCCCATTTTCAAATTTCAAAAATGAACCATGGCTTGATTAATTAGGTAATGGGTAGAGTATTTTATGTGTGAAAATAACTTTTTTTTTTTTTTGCTAAAGAACATAATTCATATTTAATATTTAACAACAGCAATGTTATATGATATTTTTAAAGTTACCCCCGAAATACTTTGTTGCGATTTGTATGTATAAGATTTATTATTTTTTCCATATTGGGTAAAATATTAAAAAAAAAGTAAATTGTTAAATTTTCTACTTCTAATTTGTTTAGAGTGGAAAATGTGAAATAAATAAGGCTAGCTCGCAGATCAGCGGCCATAATTTGTAAACATTTTCGCAATTGGGAAAAAAGGTGATCTCTTCTGAACCTTCGTCTCCCATGTGACTTCCATAATCGAATTTCCTTAAATTTTACAAGAACTTAATCATTGAAGCAAATTAAATAAAAAAAAGTTGGCTTAAACTATATTCGTCACATGTATTTATTCGGTTCTGTCATTTGTTTGTTATATCCATTTTGAGTCTACTTTGTCTTTTGAATTTTATTTTTGGTTGAAATGGCCTCTTAAAAATTTAAAATTAAGTTATATTGCGTCATATTATGCTTACATAACAGAAAATTATTATTTTTTTTGACAAAGAATATAACAGAAAAGATAGTTGGCACCATAAAATGATACGCGTGAATTCGAGCTTATAATATATATTAATTAATTAATTAATTAAAACTAATTAACTAGTGAACTTCTCCCACTAAAACCAAAATTCTCTAATTTCTTTTTAGGTAAAAAAATCAATCCTTCCATCATCTTTTATGGGTGTCATCGGGCACTGGCTGGATTTTCTTTCATTTTTATTTATTTTTTGCATTTTAGTTCCCTTTTAAGGAGTTTATCTTCCCTTTCATGGGATTTTATTAGCGGATTTGTCCCTCTATGTTTCAATATCAAATATACTTGGATCTAGGTCAAGATCTAAATCAAAATTATTGCAAGCACAAGCAACATCGACAAAACTGTCCCGTTAGAAATCTAGCACCTGGTCATCACTGTTGGTAATTTCTCACCGCTGCCACCATCGCCAGCAGAAGAAAATGAGGTATTCGATATTATTACTCTTCTAATTCCTGCAGTCGACATTGATGATTTCGCCTCAGTTTCTTTCCTAGCTAATATCGGCTACTTCATCTTCAATTTCATGACAAATTCAAATCACTCATTTCAACTGCTACTTCGATGCTAAGAGATCTATCTAGTTTCCTCTCCGATCTTTTTTTTTTATTGAACATAAAAACCAAAAATTATTAATTGGGTAATTATTCAGTAGGAACAGTATTTTTATTTTGGCGAGAGAAGAGTAAAATAAAGACTAAATATATTATTTCACATAAAATGATCAATGTTATGTGCCCATCGCTTATTAGTCCAAAAATATGTGTCAACTCCCTTCAATATACGCACTAATATGTTATGTGTTCTATGTCTGATAGATGACTCAGTGTAATTTAATTTTAAATTTTATAAGGAGTAAAGTGGAATAAAAATAAAATTAATTAAAAACGAATAATGGCAAAGACAAACAAATTCCATCAGTGCTTTCTCACTACTGCTGCCAGAGGAGGCGGAGAAGTTCGATATAGTCTCTCTTCTAATTCTTCTTGTCGATATTGATGATTTCGCCTTAGTTTCTTCCCTAGTTAATATCTTATGTTTTCTCTTCAATTCCATTAAAAATTCAAATCACTCATTTCAACTGCTGCTTCAATGCTAAGAGATCTATCTGGCTTCCTCTTTACTTTTGTTTTTTTTATTTAATTGAATATAAAACAAAAAGTATTAATTGGATAATTATTCATTAGGAACAATATTATTTTGGTGAAAGAAGAGTATTAAAAAGATTAAATATACTATTTCACATAAACCGATGAATGTCATGTATCCATCGCTTATTAATTCAAAGATACATATCAACCCACATCAATATACACGCTAATATGTTTCGAGTTCTTCTTCTGATAAGTGAAGTGGTGTAGTATAATTGAGGGATGAATCTATAATTTATGTTGATTGAAGGCAAACTTAATTTAATAGATAATAAACTAAAAATTATTTAAAGACAACGAATGTATAAAAAAAATATAAATTTATATATTTTTTGATAGACAAAAAAAACTCAATATTCATAATAATATAATAATATAGATTTTAAATTATTACAATTATTTTCTTCGAGTACTCGTATTTTGATATTTCTTATATGAGCCTCACTTATATTCTAACTGTCAATGATTACATGAGATAAATTCACCAAAAATTTATTTTATTTCAATTTTTATCAAATTATTTATTTATTTCGTTTAATTTTTATTTAATTTCATTAATTAAAATTAATATGTCAAATTTCTAATTTCTAATGCACAAATCCATCAAAATTTAAAAAAAAAAACTAAATTAGAAGAAGAATTTCGCTCATTTAATTATCCTAATTTCATACTTAATCGAACCACTTTATTAGTCTTTCTCTCTTTTCCTTCTTTCTTCTTTTTTTTTTCACTCAGATTTATGCTCATTTATACCTGGATTAAGTTTTTATTTTTATTTTGTATTTTTGGCCATGTTTTAGTGCAGGAAAAAAACTTGATTTGCTGGATTATGGCAGGAGTGAAGATAATAGAGGTGGATGAAGGTTAATAAAAAAATGAATTTAATTTAATTGTGATAGTTTTACTTTTATATGTGTATTAGATATTAGTTTAATAAATAAAATATTAAATAAAATAAAAAGATAAAAATTAAGTTTTATTTTTTAATGTGGGAGCAAGATACAATATATATATATATATATATATATATATATATATATAATTTTTTTAAGAATTAAAGGGGTATTAGAAAATATTTTGGAAGCTAGTGGGGGCAAAAGTTCTATTATCCCATATTGAAGCCCTCCCTAGTATAATTTAATTTTAAATTTATAAGGAGTAAAGTGGACTTAGAATAAAAAACAAAAGTGAAATGAACTAAAAATTAATAATGGTAAAGACGGACAAATAGAGAGCCGGGGGATGGGAGGGCAGGGGAGGGTATGGTTTAAGCCAAAAAAAAAAAAGGAAAAAAAAGGTTTCTGTCTGCTGCCTAATGCAACAAGCAAAGTATTAAACAAAGTTTGAAGAGCAGTTATATAAAATATGAGAAATGAATATATAAAAACAAAAAAAAAAAGAGAAATGTCCAATCTCATGTGCACTTTTGCAAAACGTGTCAACCTCTTCTTTGATCAACAAGCACAAGAATTAAAAAAAAAATCCAAAACAAACAGCCCTTAAAGAGAAAGATAAAAAAAAATAAACTATTTATTTTCACCCAAAAAAAAAAAAATGGAAATGGTATACTGAATACTCACTCCTATTGGCCACTAACCCCCACATGACAATGACTAAAACGCGTCAGAAGGGCAACGGGAAATATATCTTCCCTCATTCAAGCGGCGCACATTTCTTTTTCCACACAGGGAAAGATTACCGGTCCAGCCAGTTAACCGGTCACCTCCACCATTGCCTAAATTTTGACTTTTAACAGTTTCTTTGGTTGCTATATGGTATTTTTGTATTTGTATAGTGAGATGACATCTCCATCTCCGATCGCCTACTCTTCTACTTCGCATCTGATTTTGCTTATTATTTCAAATTTGATAGTCTTTCTTTTAAAGGGTCAAGCTTACTCGTCTTTACTTTTCTTCCTTTTTCGAAAAGGAAAGTTAGGTGACGATGGAATATAGCTTTGCTTGAGAATTTTATCACTTCAATAATATCTTTGGTTCTTTAGCTTCATTTTGAATTATTTCGAATATATATATATATATATATATATATATATATATATATATATATATATATATATATATATTTGTGTGTGTGTGGGGGGGTTGTTGTTAAGTAGTAGTAGAAGAAGAAGAAGAAGAAGAAGAGAGAGATTGTATTACTGGTTTGGAAGCATAAATCTTATGTGATGGAGAACTATTTGAATGAAAACTTCGGGGATGTGAAGCCTAAGAACTCGTCGGAAGAGGCGTTGCAGAGATGGAGGAAGCTTTGCTGGTTAGTGAAGAATCGAAAAAGAAGGTTTCGTTTCACTGCTAATCTGTCCAAACGTTTTGAAGCTGAGGCTATTCGTCGTTCTAATCAGGTTTCTTTCTCTCGTCACTCTTTCCCTATGTATTCCGTCGCATGCTTGCTTAGAAATTTCAGGAAGAAACATGAATCTGAGTAAAGAAGGAGAAATATTACTTTCAAGAAAGAAACCTTATTTGAGAGAAGAATATTAGTTTGTTGTATTGTTTTCCATTTAAAATTTTCACTGCTGGACTCGAATTAGACTGAAGTCCTACTCCTTTTTTCCCTTTCAACGTTGACCATTTCAACTTGCTTCTTGATTTGTTTTCATTATTTTTTTATGAAAAGAAATGATTAGGGATTTTATTTTATATATTTTATTCTTTGTATTTCTTGACAATCAGACAAATGTAAGTGATTGTGAACAAGTGATTCACCTATTTCCACATCACGATCTTCGTTTTTTTTTTTTTTTGCACTGATCAGTTCCGATTAATCAGTATTTCTGCTGTTAGGGGAATTTTGGATGTCATTGTAACAAATGAAGCAAGTTCTTAGTTTAGCAGTTAGTTGTATGATTCATTAACAAATTTCTTTCTATCCTTTGATTTGAAATGAACCTTATAAGCTATCCTTTGATTTCAAACAAACCTTATAAGCTATCAGTTCATTTAAGTTTAGAATATTTAAGCATCTTCATTCATCTTTTGGTTAAATCAATGTTTTCGTATTATATAGCATTATGTTTTCCAAGTTTGACTTGCCTAATAACAAGTCATTATGGCAATTATTTTCAAATATTAAGGCACCTGCATTTTCTTTATGTGGAGTGGATGGTTCTGAATCTGGCACTCAATTTTTTTTAAGGCTTCAGAGGTGCAGAGTAATTGACATGGTCTTTGGAAGTGAGTTTTAATGATGCTCATGTCTAGCTTTGCCTAATTGCCAGTTTTGTTACTTTTCAAGGCAGATTGTCTAGAAAAAATCACATTTTTAGATATCAAGCCTCAAATCTAGACGAATATCATAGAGGTAAGTTGGGATTCTTAAGATCCGTGATCCGCTGGAAGATAGACATGCTCTAATGAGTTTTGTGGTGAATGTGAACTGGTAATTAATTTTGTTCTGTCGGGTTGGGCGTTTTAATCTTCTTTTTTTGGGTTTGTTGAGGTGTAGTGATAGACCAAGAGGCTGGAATCTGATGTTACATTTTGTAGTTATATCAACATTTTTTGTGTGTAGAAAACAGGTTTCTCTATTGTCATTTGAAATACATTGCATTAGTTTGTGTTTGGAAATGGCTTTTCTGCGGATCCCTGCAATATTATTTTACTCAGACTAGCTGTTGAGAAAGGAATAGCTTTAGGGAAGAAGAGTAGGGGAGAATATACACTTCCCCGGGGATGAAAAAAAGCTACAAAAATGCAAGTCAAGCTCATACAGATGGAGTACTACTGGCCTTAAATGGTCCAGAATTAATGTTATGATAATAAAAACGGCTATTTCAAGCAAAAATTTGTGTCACAATTGTAAACTCACATTTGTTCACTCCACACTGGATTGGTTCTTGGTAACCTGTTAAACGGCTTCTGGAATGGGCTTGGAAAATATTTTCCTACAATGATATAGAATTCAAGGTTAATAAAAATCATTAAAAGTGCCTAGTCCATCAAAAGCAAAATAATATAGGCTAAATCATGCCCTTCCATTTTCATTCATTTTCTTGGTTTCCATCTTCACATTGCAGGAGAAGCTTAGAGTTGCAGTTCTGGTCTCAAAAGCTGCTCTTCAGTTTATCCATTGTGAGAATGTCTTGCTTTGTTCCAGCTCTATGTTTGAGGTATTCTACGGTTTGCCCTTCCATTTTGACTTTTTTAAGTAATTACAGGTCTAAGTTTGTCCAGTGACTACACCGTACTCGAGGAGGTTGAGGCTGCTGGTTTTAAAATTTGTGCCGATGAGTTGGCATCCATTGTGGAAGGCCATGATGTGAAAAAATTGGCTATTCACGGTGGAGTGGAGGGTATAACTCGCAAGCTCTCCACATCAGTTGCCGCTGGTATATCTACTTCTGAGGATCTATTAAATAAAAGAAAAGATATTTACGGAATAAATAAGTTCACTGAGAGTCCTGCTCGGGGTTTCTGGGTTTTTGTTTGGGAAGCTCTTCAAGATACGACCCTTATGATACTTGGTTTTTGCGCCCTTGTTTCTCTTATTGTTGGCATAACCATGGAAGGATGGCCTAAGGGTGCCCATGATGGACTTGGAATTGTCGCAAGTATTCTCCTTGTTGTGTTTGTCACTGCTACTAGTGATTACAAGCAGTCTTTGCAGTTCAGAGATTTGGACAAGGAGAAGAAAAAGATATCAGTTCATGTTAGCAGAAATGGCTTGAGGCAAAAAGTCTCGATATATGATTTACTTCCTGGTGATATTGTTCATCTGTCCATTGGAGACCAGGTCCCAGCTGATGGACTTTTTGTTTCAGGCTTTTCCTTGCTAATAAATGAGTCCAGTTTAACAGGAGAGAGTGAACCGGTTCATGTGAACACTTCAAATCCTTTTCTTCTTTCTGGAACCAAGATTCAGGATGGATCATGCAAAATGCTTGTGACTACTGTTGGAATGAGAACACAGTGGGGCAAACTCATGGCTACTCTCAGTGAAGGAGGAGATGACGAGACCCCATTGCAAGTCAAATTGAATGGAGTGGCAACTGTCATTGGAAAAATAGGTCTATTTTTTGCTGTTGTGACATTTGCTGTTTTGGTGGAAGGATTATACAGACGTAAGCTTCAACAAGGAAGTCACTGGAATTGGACTGGTGATGATGCCAGGGAAATGTTGGAATTTTTTGCTGTTGCTGTTACAATTGTCGTGGTTGCAGTTCCTGAGGGGCTTCCTTTGGCTGTGACACTGAGTCTTGCTTTTGCCATGAAGAAGATGATGAATGATAAGGCACTTGTTCGACATCTGGCTGCTTGTGAGACGATGGGGTCTGCCACAACCATCTGTAGTGACAAAACTGGGACATTAACAACTAACCATATGACTGTTGTAAAGGCATGCATTTGTGGGGAAATCCAGGAAGTGAACAGCTCCAAGAGTACTCTAAATTGTGAATCTGCAATCCCTGATTTTGCGATGAGAATTCTACTTGAATCGGTATTTAATAACACTGGGGGAGAAGTTGTTACAAACAAAGATAACAAAATTGAGATACTTGGTTCACCCACTGAAACTGCCCTTCTAGAGCTGGGTCTGTTACTTGGAGGAAATTTCCAAGAAGAAAGAGATAAATCCAGAATCGTGAAGGTTGAACCATTCAACTCTACGAAGAAGCGAATGGCTGTAGTTTTAGAGCTCCCTAACGGAGGTTTTCGTGCTCACTGTAAGGGGGCCTCCGAAATAATTTTATTAGCGTGTGACAAATTTATAGACAAAAATGGTGATGTTGTTCCCCTTGATGAATCATCCACCAATCATTTAAAGAATACAATTGAACAATTTGCTGGAGAAGCTCTTCGAACTCTTTGCCTTGCTTACTTGGAAATTGGAAATGAATTCTCTGCTGAAAGCCCTATTCCTTTCAAGGGTTATACTTGCATCGGTATTGTGGGTATCAAAGATCCAGTACGCCCCGGTGTCAAGGAGTCTGTTGCAATTTGCAGATCAGCTGGAATTGTTGTTCGGATGGTCACTGGGGACAACATAACCACTGCCAAGGCTATTGCTAGAGAGTGTGGAATTTTAACTGATAAGGGCATAGCAATTGAGGGACCAGATTTCCGAGAGAAGAGCGAGGACGAATTGCGTGAACTTATTCCAAGAATTCAGGTTCTATTTGTTTTCATTTGAATGATAATTTTGGGATCACAAAAGTGCATTGATGGATTTTGTGATCTCCATAAACATTTTGGCGTTGAATTTGCATGCCAAGCCAATAATGTTTTTTTAATCCTTGTTTTTCCATGCCACCTGCTTCATTGAATATCCTCCCGCTGCAATTTTTTATGCTTGCTTAGTCGTATGTTATTAAGTAGGCCATGAACAGTCTTTGAACAATAACTGTAGTTTAAGTTTTATTTGGATAGGTTTTAAAGGCACCTTTATACAGTTTGTAAATTATGGGAAATTTAGTTTTTAAATGATATTTTGGATTTCTTAAATTTTGTAGGTGATGGCCCGTTCTTCACCACTAGATAAGCATACCCTAGTAAAGCACCTACGAACAACTTTTGGAGATGTTGTTGCAGTAACTGGTGATGGTACAAATGATGCTCCAGCACTTCATGAGGCAGACATAGGGTTAGCTATGGGCATTGCTGGAACTGAGGTTTGTTCTGCTCAGTCTGTCCGCATGCATGTTATGTTATGTATTAATTTATGCTATTAACCTTCCCCAATGATCCATTACTAATTTTTACTTGAGCAGAGTTAAAAATGAAAGTTTAATTTTATGTAGCTGCATGTCATGACCAGATAATCTTAGTTTTAAAGACTTACTTCTTTCGTGCCACATAAATTTATTAAGAAAAGATTGCCATTTCTTCGTGTGAATTCATAGAATGTTCTGTGTCAAGATTAGGATCTAACAGAACAAGATTAGGATCTACGTAACTACTATTCCCTAACCTTCGGTGTTAGAAGAATTCTCATTTTTAAGTGGGGGTGTTATCCTGCAGAATTTTTTCATGTATCAGTAAAAAAGGAAATATGGAGAACTGTGCGACTCAATCTCACCTGTAAGATTTGTAGCATTTGAGGTCCAAATTAAATGGACTAGTTCCATTTTGATTCTGCGCTAGTTCTTAGAAATTTAGAATGTTTATCATCATTCTGAAATTTTCCTAAACCTATTAATTATAAATATTGAAGAGTATGTTCTTGTTCCGCAGGTTGCAAAAGAAAGTGCAGATGTCATAATTCTGGATGATAACTTCTCCACAATTGCAACTGTAACAAAATGGGGACGTTCGGTTTATATAAATATTCAAAAATTTGTTCAATTTCAATTGACAGTCAATGTGGTTGCCCTTATTGTCAACTTTTCTTCAGCCTGTTTGACGGGTCAGTCAGCGTGATCTTACATATTTTCCTTCCGGTTTGTCTCTTCTTGGTATTTCCTCCCTTTGCACAGATCTTTATCTTCCTTTTTGTGTGATGTTATCGCAGGTAATGCTCCCCTAACTGCTGTTCAACTTCTCTGGGTCAATATGATCATGGATACTCTTGGAGCGCTGGCACTAGCCACAGAGCCACCAAATGATGACTTGATGAAGAGATCACCTGTTGGAAGGAAGGGAAACTTCATTAGTAATGTGATGTGGAGGAATGTTTTGGGGCAGTCCATGTATCAGTTTGTGGTCATATGGTATCTTCAGACTAGAGGAAAAACAATTTTTCATCTTGATGGCCCAAATTCTGATTTAATACTGAACACACTCATCTTTAACTCGTTTGTCTTTTGCCAGGTAACGTCATCATTATGTTTGAATCTAACTGAACCATTCATTTTTGTTGTATTAAGACCAAACACCATTGTTTGCAACGTCAAGATTTTTGTCTGAAGTGGACTCTGGAAACTTTCAATGTGGTGTGGAGAGCAATACATGCATACATTTGCTAGTCATGTGCATAATCGTCTCCTGTATAATAGGATATTCTATTATTGCTTCATCCTTGTGTATCATATCTCACTTGGTAAGGGGGGGAAAAGAAAAGCAAATATCACCAGCCATCTAAGGAAACAAAACCAAAAAGCAAGTTGATAGCAATGAAATCTTATGGTGGATGACCTTGGTTTCTGTGGAATTCACTTAAAAGTTAAGTTCGGACATTTTTTCAGGGAGAGGTTTTAAGGAGGTATTTGGAATTACTATTAGGTGTCCAAAAAACAGGTTTAAAATTTTTTTAATTTAATTGATTGATTTTTTTTAATTTTTTATAAACTGTTTTTCTTAAATTTGCTTTTGAGAAAAATATATATTTAATTGTTTCTCTTCAAAAACAGTTTTCAAAACCTAAAAAATTTTAAAATAAATTTTTTTCTCCAAAAGGATTTTTGGCAAACGCAATGCCAAACGAGCCCTAATTAGCTTATGCAAGTAGTGGTTATAGAATAATAACTTATTTATCCCTTGTCATTGCTGAATTATCAATGTGCAGCTTGAGTTGCTGGTGCTAAAGTTTCTCTCCTACAGGTTTTCAATGAGATCAGCTCTAGAGAGATGGAAAAGATTAATGTCTTCAAAGGCATACTGAAGAACTATGTGTTTCTAGCAGTAATTGCTTGCACTGTCATGTCCCAAATTATAATTGTTGAGTTCCTGGGTACGTTTGCGAACACATCTCCTCTCAGTTGGCAACAGTGGTTCGTTACCATTTTCCTTGGATTCCTTGGCATGCCGATAGCTGCTGCCTTAAAGACGATACCAGTGGCATCAAACTGATACCTGTGCAAATGCCCTAGGTACTTTCTTAGATTCTTACACGACTGAGATTTTTTATTTTTTGTCACCCCATTCTTTATTTTCAAATTTTTTTAATCACCTCATACAGCTGTAGCATCAATGGAGCTCTAGAATTGTTTTTTCACACTGTAAAAGTTTGAAAAGCTGGCAAAATTTAAGGGCAAAGGCGGATTTTTCTGCTCGCAAATGATGTTGATTAGAAACACAAAATCTGATCTGTGTGGTCTATAACTTGCTGCTAACTTTTAAGCTTGTAGGAGAGACATTGTAATATGGTTTTATAATCTAAACATCTTTGCATCTCTTGTCTGGTTATCGAGTTTTCTAACAAAAATTAACACCACCTCACGCTCAGAACATGTCTACCAAAAGTGAATATTTAAGCATATTTTTATTAATAGCTATGTCTTAGATGCGCGAACATTAGGGCATGGGCGAATCATGAATGGCAGAGATAAACCATACATTATATCAAAATGATTCACCATATTGTGGGGCTAAGCACCCAGACGGTTGATTAAATCTCGAAATTTAGGTCCTCCTGAAGAATACCGGTATTCCAACTACTCTTCCCTTTTCTGTGTCCCGTTACTACTTATAGCTGAGAAAATATGCCGAGTCTGTACATTGTACATCCGAAATCGGGCTGCTCTGCCCTTGGTTCTTTTAGTAAATATACAAGTGGAAGGCTCTCAAAGGGCGGCTATAAGATTATGCGGAGGTCTCTTGAGATATGACTTCTTTTTTGGATTCATTTTAGAACTTGGTCTATAGAATCTTTTGACTGGCAAAAGAAACTAGGAATCAGTAGCAGATTAATGACAGGGAACAGCTCTTACTTTGGTCTTTGTTCCCTCGTATATTCAGTGTTGACTGCAGTTTTTGCAAGACACGAGATTCTTTTAAGCTTCAAAACTAAAAATGTCATTTCTCTCTTGCATTTTCCTATTCCCGATAATTCGATTACCAGAAAACTGAGGCACTGACGTTATTTGATCCAAAGCGGCGGTGGTCACAAGCTAGGAGCAGAAATTTGATAGTGTAATTTAGTAATGCCACTTGCATTCTTCATTTTTTTTTTAATATTCTTCATGATTAATGGGCATGAAGTGATAAATTTTTAAAAATAATTTTTTTTTGTTTTTCTTTTATTTTTTTCCGTACTAACCAATCAGAAAGTAAATATTTGAGAGTGTTTAAAAATGGAAAATATATTTAGTATTTCTCATTTCATTTTTCCCTCTTTGATAGGCGATAATTAGAAGTTAATATTTCTAGAACTCAAAATTACAATATGTATATATCGTTATTATTACTGACGGGAGCATAAAATAATAACGGTGCATTCAATTCATACTTCATTTGACCAACTTAATATAAGCAAATTGTGTAACAGCTGGAAATCCATATAATCTAATTTTTCACCACTAAACACCAAGAGAGAAAAAAATTATCAAATAAAAGATTGCCTACATGGGTCAGTAGTTAAGTGACCCCTTTACTGTAATATGCATAGTCTTAATTCAATTTTCGTCATATAGGCGTGCATTAGTCTGTTTGGCTAAAAATCTAATTGAACTGAATTACGGGGAAATTTCATTTTTTTTTTGATAGAAATTCAACATTTTTTAGTTGATTAGAAAATCAAAAATTTGAATTTAAATAACAAATAAATTGAAAAAACCGAACACGAAATTTGAAACCCCTATTCGTCCCTACCTTGTCTCATTGGTTTCAAAATTAATTACACGGAACAATATTCTATGAAAGCTGGAAAATATGACATTTTCAAAGTTCTTTTATAAAAACTGGCTGATGGCATCCATATCCATTTGCTTAGAAATGATATAAGTTTCTGAAAATAAAAAGACCAGAAAACCTTAATTAATAAAAAAAATCTTGTTTTGTAAGTAATACTAATACCTATTCAATTATTAAATAGAATAAATCTAGACCGGAAAACTCCTAAATGCTAGTGAAATCATTCTTGTATATTTTGGGCATTTGTAAGAGAAGTTGATCCAGTATTAAGGAGACATTTGAGATTGTTATTGGGTGTAAAAAAATAGGTTTAAAATTTCTTGATTTAATTTAATGAAATTTAATTTTTTATAAATTATTTTATAAATTTATTTCTGGTAAAAATATCTATTTAACTATTTTTTTCTCTAAAAACAGTTTTTAAAACATAAAAAATTAAAAATAATTTTTTTTCCAAAAAACCGTTTTTTTTAAAGGATTATGGCCTAAAACTCTAAATCATTTATGAACTACTCCCAATTTGTTGGGGCTGAGAACTTTCCATTTTCCAAGCAATGAAAACACTGATAAACTTCGGATTTGTGGTTTGTACCCACAGTATAAAATTTGACTTTTTCTAAAGTTTACACCCATGAAAAGACTTGATTACGAAACAGTAAGCCTAACCCACAAATATTATAGAACCAACTAGGGTTTGATACAATAAAAGATTCAGTTCTACTTCAAGGAAGTATAGATGTTAGATATAAGTGGTGCATTAATCACAGCAAGTTTTGTCTGATAATGAGGGTACCAATGCAAGACAAAAGTACTAAGTACTCGTTTCTTTGCCAGCTTTGACTGCACAGTTATCATCTTATTTCTCCTCTTAGACCTTTGGTTAAAAAATCTTAACTGTTCAATGTTCACTACGTCTTTATCTTGGGGTTCGGTCCAAGATCAAGCTAGCAAATGACTGTTTTATAAAGAATGCTAGAAAAAAATTATATCAGCAACTTTCAGCAAGAGGTAAAATGAGCATGGTAAACGTTTTGATAATTTGCACTAGCACGTCAAAATCTAGAGTAAATATATATCGTAACCAATTATACGACCCTTTTCTGTAAAGGGTGTAATTGGATAGCTAGCTAACATCACTAGAACAGTCACAAAAGGCAAAAAATATTATCAATACAACACTCAAAAGACTTGGAAAATTGTAGCTTATAGACCTAGAAAAGCCTTTTTTTATCCAAGTTTAATAATTAATCAACACATATAATTTTTCTGAATCCCACAACGCACTAAAAACCTCAATAGCCAACAAAACTTTGCAGGAAAATAGAGCTGAGGAGGCCCCTCTTTGAAAGACAAGCCCCAAACATTCATGCAAATCCAATCACATTCACCTTGGCATTACTTTTTGGATGGTCAACATGCTGCACAGATTTATCAAATCACACAAGCAGACCCCTATCATTTTTCCTATCTATCAGTCTTTCGTGGAATCAAGAAAGCATCCCAAGCATCCCCTCAAAAGGTTAGGTTGCAAAGGACATAATAATAATAATAATAATAATAATAATAATAATAATAATAATAAACCCATAAAGAAAAGTTGAAAAAAATAAAAATAAAAAAAGAAACAAAGAAACAAAGAATTAAACATGTAATGTAAGAGTAATCATATGAACTGACTGTTTTTCAGCAGCCTTGAAGACCTTCCTTCACGCCTCTATTTCTTTTTCATCTAATGGGATTGATGTATATTGATAATATGCTATTATATGTATCCCAAAACTTTCTTTTTCTTATTTCTCTTTAGCTTCTCTGTTTCTCCCTTTTTATCGATCATTGTTGATTAAGCAGACATGTCTTCAATCAACTCCAAGATACAATGTCCTTCAAGTAATAATTAAAAGCACCATGAGACAAACTTCCTTTTATATGCTAACCTTTGACATAATCTTCAGAGTCATAGTTCCCTTTTCATAGCCGTTTTTCGTCAGGTGACCCATAATCTTGATCAGAATTATTCAATGCTAATTTTTTCCTCTTTGTGCTAATAGCAGAAGTAATTGAAGAATTTTCCAAAATATGCAATGATCTCAATTGGGCAGAGCAGAGATCCATATGATTTACAAGCTTTGTGTTTTATGGTTCTCCATCTCCAATTTCTGCATTTCATTGTAGCATCGAAATACTTCCTCCTGTCACACCAACAAAGTTTCAAATCCCATTAGTATTCAGAATGCACTCTTTCACTTGAACTTATTGACATTCTTCCAATTACAAATCATGAAGAACTCACAATTTCAAGAGACCCTGAAGAAGAAATGTTTTCAATTCTACATTCCAATGCTTTTCTTGTTAAATTCTGATCCAATGCCATTAAGGTAGCTGCAGCAGCTATAATTGTTGGTCTATAATCCATTAAATTGATCTCTGCAGTTGCAAACTCACATCAATCAGCACAAAATCATATAATGAAGATAAAAAGAAAAAAAATACAAATTGATGCTTATTAAAATGTACCTCTCATTAAAGACAAGATGAGTCGCACTGTTCTAGATACCACGTGCCTTACTATAGAAGAGTCCTTGCAGAATTTTATGATGAAGTAATGAAGAAAAGGGAAGGGAGTAATTGAAATCATTCTCCATTCCAAAGTGTTTAATACCAAAAGCTCCATTCTTTGAATTACTTTACTTTCAAAATTGTATTCTTCGAGCCGAAACTCTGTTAGAGGAGGTACCTTTATCTCTTCCATTTTTGCAGCTAAAGAAAGACATGCCACTGATAGTAATCTAACTGCCCATAATTTTTCACTCTGCAACCAAAAAGTGGCCCAAAAGTTTGTATGAATAAAATTGAACAGTGTGATTCTAAATTAAAATAAAATTATCTTACACCAATAGTATTCTTCGAAAGGAATCGATCCAAGTATGTAATGGACAGATAAATTGTTGGCAATCGAAACCCAAAAATTGCTCTACTCTGCATTCATTGCCAAAAAAAGAAAAAAAAAATAGAAGTCTTTAGCATATATAAATAGTAACAGGAGTCCAAATTCAGCATTTATTTCCCAATCAAGCAGAAAAAAATACTAACTTTGAACATCCATGTAATGGCTTCCAGTCGAGCACATTTAATCCAATTCCCCACACCCATATATTGATTCTTGTCGAAATTAAAAATACTCTTCTCTTTCTTGATCATCATTTCCACATACCCTTCTTCTGTAACTAAATCACTCCCATAACTCATCCATAAGTCAATGAAAGTGTCCTCATCTACATCATCTTCTTCACCTTCAAGAGAGGCCTCATTCTCTGGAAAAAGAAGCTCAGATAAAGGATCACCTTCCATTTTCTTTATTCCTCTCTTTGTTTCTCTATATTGGTATCTCTTCTTTCTCTCTATCCATATAGGAATCCAAAATAGAAGCTATGTTAGATACATTAGTTAATTGCTAAACTCATGATTTGGAGAGAGAAAGGAAGCTGACCAACATGAATGACTGAACAATAGGATGAAGACGGGTAGCTAAAGATTAGCAGGAAATGGGTTTTACTGTTTTAACGGTTTTATTATTGGATTTAATGAAAAGAAAGAAAAATTAAAAGCTTTGGTTTTTCTTGATTTGGTTAGTTGTGAAGATTGTTTTAAAGCTTTCTGCGGTTTAATATTTATTTTATTCGCAAAAAAAAAACTTTTATTTTATTAATTATTATTGTCTGGCATTTTCCTTTTTTTCCTCAATTAATCTTTGTGGACTGGGTTTGACTGAGAGAGAAGCGTGTATATGCTCGGTTTCAGGCAGGAGCAGTTCGGGTTTGGGTGTACGCAAACATGTAGCGAGTGGGAACCACGGTCCAATAATAGAATGATGTGGTGTTGCCAGGTGAGTACTGTACATGGGCTCGTACGTGAACTTCTTTCCTTTTTATCATTGGTGATTGGTTGGGGTTTTGATTCTGTATGGTCAAGCTCATTGTGGGCATTAGATATACGGGCTGCTACATTTAACATTTTGGTGCTTTTGCAATAATTTTGGTTTTTATTTTTTATTCTTTTATAATACTATGTTGTCACTCAATGTTTCCAATAATAATTTTATTTTCAAGTATTTCCATTTTATTTTATTAATAATGTCTACTGACAGACTGATAGAAATAATTAGAAGAGAAACAAAGTAAAAATAAAACATCTAAAACATGAACTTCCATAGAAAATAACAGTTTTAGCTAAGTTTTATTTTTGTAAAAAAAAAGGCCAAGTTTTATTAATTAGTTATTATCTTTTGTATGTTAAATAATGTTTAAGAGGATTTGTTTTTATTTAAAAGAAAAATAGATTTTATTAGACCAGATGAGTAGCAGGCAAATTAACAGTTAATTAGTTACTGTAATTTTTATATTAATTTTTGTTTTTACTCGATATACAAAAATAATAATAATTGTAACTGTAAACCAAATTGTGTAATTGTGATAAGAATTTGAAATGAAAAAAAAATTAAAATTTTATAATTTTCCATTTAAAATACATATGAAAAAATATAAATATATGAACAATACAATGATTATTTTTACTTTTTTCAAATTAAATTTCTTGAAAAGATTATTAAATCAAAATGTTTTTTTGTTTGTTTATTTGAAAGACGTTAATATATGTCATTTGGTTCAGCTTTTTTATCGGTTAATAGCTGTTTGATCCTAAACAACTATTAAAGTGATGTTTGATAAAATATATCAATCAACAACCGATAGTTGATTATAATTCCAATCAAGTAATGATTTAAAAAATTCGATTTTAAAACTTTTTTCCATTAACTAGTTGCTAATTTGAATTAATTTTTTATTAGAACTATATTATTCTGATATGTTTTTTAATTATAAAATACTTATTTCCTCCAAATTAATTTTTTAAGTAATAAATTATTTGTAATTATTAATTTTTTATTAATAAATTATTTATAATTACCAATATAAAAATATTATAAATAATAGTTACACTAATATAAAAATTTTCTATTTTCAAATGACAAAAATATATAGTATATTTTTAATTACTATATATATCATTTAATATATTAAGTATAAATTGTGATAAATTAATTGATTGTGTTTTTAAAATATATATACACATTTATTTTTAATTTTATTGATAATTAATTATACTTTATTATTTGATTATAATAAAAAATTATATCAAATAATTACTTTATTTATTCATACATCATATAAAAATATATACTTTAAATAAAATAAATTATATCCCTATTGATAATTTTATATTTTAACAACAATAGTTTAGTTAATTTTATTAAATATTAATATCAATCAGCTATCAGCTATTAGTTAACAGTCACCAGTTGAACCAAACGATGCCTAAATCGTGTTAATAAAAATTTCAACTAGAGATTCAAACATAGTTTCTTTAATTTTATTAATGATGAATTTTTTTTTTCAAAACACAAAATTAAGCTAAAGATAATTTGTTGACTGAATACATTTAAGTTAAGCAAACATTAATCATGTGAAAACTAGGGCAGATTAATGAATTATAAAATTGGAAAAAGGGAAATAATAATAATAATAATAATAATAATAATAATAATAATAATAATAATAATAATAATAAAGAAAAGACACAAGATCCGAAAGCCAAATTCAACTCTCAAAGATTTAATGACACCTTAGCATATTGCACATATGTTAATTTAACAATAGGGTCTTGATAAGATAATATTTTTAAATAGTATATTTAATTATACCCAACAAAATTCCACTCTCCTAGTTAAGATGTACCCACATACCTCTTTTATTCTTAGACTTCGATAATTGGAGCGTTCCACATTGTCTAAGTAAATAAATCTTTATTAAGTTTGTTAGCATTTAATTGTTTGAGTACAATTAATTTTATACATCAATGGTCCTGTCCTATTCTATGCATCTCTAGGAAAAAGTCTCTGTTGAATCTTCATTTGTCTTCTCCAATTGTTCATACCCACCATTCAGAAAATGGGTTTCTGCCTCTCTTTTTTTTTAAAAAAACCTATAAATAGTGTCAAATATAAATTATGTTTTCCATGATCATTTTGCCTTCTTTTTTTTTTTTAATAAATTTGATAGAAAATAGTATGGTGTCATAAAGAATTAATGTTAAGGTTACATATCAATTATCTTTAATTTAATAATTTAATTGGAGTCGATTTCAAAATTATAGGATTATTATTTTGAATTTTAGGTTGGATACTTATAAATAAATTAAAAAGAAAAAAAAATTAGATTTTCAACATATTCTCACTTAGATAATTGATTAAAAATAGTAGAGAGTGGCAATAAAAAAAAAAAAAAACCATTTTATCTAAAAATAATATACATTTGAAGGGGTCTTTTCCCGTTTTCCTCTCCTTGTTGTTTGAGGTATCAGTGAGTTAATGTAAAATGAATGCAATTAAACAAATCAAGGTTAAATCACATTAGATCCAAGTTTTAGGCTGACTTGAACCCAATTAAACTAGGAAAAATAAAAATAACAGTGTTAATTAATATACTCAATGTATTAAAGTATATTCCACAAAGCAGATTTATATGCATATAATCCTAAATATATACCACATTTTTGGAGCATATTAATTTAGCTGGCTACCAATTTAAGATTAAGATATATTGACAGATTCACATGCTTTTTTAATTAATACTTATATATATATATATTCTGGCAAAGTACTGTTCATCTTTAACGAACCGTCCACTTACAAATTTCATGGAAGATGCCTAAGCCATTACTCATATTAAGCCTCTAGGCTCTATCTATCCATACTCATGCTTTTGGGATTAGAGTAGAATATTAGTTAGCCATTGCGTAAGTAATAGACTGGAATGCCACATCATATAGGTGACATCATTTCATTTTTTAATTTTTTTTTATCAATTAATGTTATTACATTTTTATTAAAATCAATTTCATGAATGATCAATAAAATTTTATATATCTTATAAAATTTTATATATGATGTTAGGTACATAAAACCCCGATAATGACTTCCTTTCTCAAATCTAGCTGTCTTCTCTCATATTAATTAATATTTATTTTTTCTAACAAATTCAATGGGAAAAATAACCACACACTGACTTGCATATATGTGTATATACCGACACAGAACTAATCATCTTAATGTCTTGACAGTGAGAAATAGGTGAAGTCGCTGAAAATTTCTTTAGTTCATTCATACCTCAATTTCCTATTTTATTTTTGGCTTTTTAAGCTCCGAGCTTGCTAAATTGTTGACTTCACCATTTTTTTTCTTCTCTTTATAGCAGGTTCGGTACAAACAAATAAAAAATGAAAAATAAAATTTTATTTCTAAATTTGTATTTTGAAATTCTAATATTTCTTTTTAATATATTTATATAATAGAAGTTTGAATCATACTTTTATCTTTTGTGTACTTTTATTGAGAGTATTTTAAGAAATATAAAATATTTTATTTAAAAAGATACGGAAAAAAATCTAAATATCAACAAGCTTGAGGAATTAAAAAATTTTATACAAAAATAAGAATTATATTATCAAATATTATAGTTCAATATAGAATATTAAACTCAAATTTAGAATTTGAATTTATTTCTATTTTGAGGTATATTAAATGTATCCTTATGAATTAATTCCTTCGTGAAGATACGTTGAAAATTGCGTTTCCTTTTCCCATTTGTCATGATTATTGGTCATAAGCAAAAGAAAATTAATATAAGCAGATTGGAGTAATGTCAATGACTCAATGGGAGCGGCATAACTTTGGAGCTAATGACCCTCGAAGTTACATCAATAATATTCAAGGCATATACATTACATTACTAATACCTTAAATTGCTAAAGTCATGTTCTTTAGCTTTTAAGTGATTAAATAACATGTTTTTATTTTAAGGGTAATTATAATTTCACATTTAATTTGTTTTTGCAAAGTAACTTGTTAACGATGAAAATACTTTCTTTAAATTAAAATATGAGCTGACAACCATTAAATTTTTTATTTATGTCCAGTTAAGCTAGCATGTGAAACAATAGAAATAGTTTCACTGTTTTATCAGCTGTATTGATGCTCATAACTAAGATTTAGAATCCAGTCCAAAATTTTTATATGACAGAATAATAGAATTATTTGTTATATAATAATTAATTTGCAATGATTCCCAAAAAAAAGGTAAAAAAGAAATTAAAAAGGGAATTATTTTTTTATGCGAAATTATATGTATTTTCAGTTTATATACGAGAAAAAGGAGGGAGTTTGTTGTGATACTAGGGAAAGTGCAGCAAGTGCAAGAATTCCACAACTTTAGTAGAATCGCCCTTGAAAGAGGCAACAAATTTTTGCCCGAATAAAGTGAATCTCTTTTAGCATAATTGCAAAATTACGTAACTCTATATTGCCTTTTCATATCCTCTAAATCTACTTCAACTGTTCTGCCCACACTTTTCTTTTATTTCCTCCTTTTTTTCACATCCCCTATCCATTCCTAGTCCTTTATTAAGCTTCTGCTTTTGCTCATCTCACATCAATAGATGGCCATGGCTATGGACCCCATACAATCATTACCATTTTCATATTCTATTATTTTCAAATTTTCACACTTTTCAGATCTAACTGCAGTTCTTAATTCTTGTATCAAAGTAGGTGGGTTCTTTTGATTTTTGTTTTTATAATTCTCAAAATATTAGAAATTTGAAATCCATCCATTCTCAAAATTTATATGTTAAATTTAAAACTAAGGTCTAATAGGATATAGAAAGAATGGAAACTAAGCCTTGATTAGAAAATCAGAAACCAATTTCAAAATATATATTGAAGTAAGAGAAACTAATTATAGATTATAAAGAAATTATATCAATCTTATGATCAAATGACATGAAAATTTATAAACTAAAATGAGTGAAGAATAATATATTTAACAACTCATCTCTAGATCAACTTAGATCATAGATGAATATGTAACACAAAAGAAAAGTATATATATAAGTTGAATTTAAAAATTATACCTACGAAATAAATAATATATATTTCTTCACTCAATAAATACTCATTTCTTTACATATTTCACATTATATAAATTAATACTTCAATCTTTCAATGTATCAACTGAGTTAATTAATAATGTTCGTTAATTTTCTAACTTATCTAGCAAGTCAACAGTTTTTTTAAAAAATAGTATCTCCACGAATATTATTCTCTATATATGTAGCAAAAAATTTGTGTACATGTTTTTGTTTATATAGTTTTAGAAATTTTCCTCCTGTTCATAAGCTTTTAACTTTCGAATAGCTCTATATAATTTTCAAACAAGTGAATCACACATGGAAAGGATGGAGACAATTAGATAGTGCTGCAGGTGCTGGAGTGAAATTGATTGCAAAAGAAGAAGGTAAATCGGCCATATGAAGATTATGAAGGCACATTTATATTGTCTATGTTAAAATAGACATATTTATTCCAATTCGTACGTAAAACTATTCTCAATTTACTCTCATGTACAAAAGAACTGTTTAGTTGGTTAGGTTACAATGAAATAGTACTAAAGATGTAACCAAAACAAAAGCATTGAATAAAGATATATAACATTTTTATTCACAAAAAAAAAAAGATATATAACATTTTCTTTTATATGGTCATCAAATTTATAATAGTATCAAAAACAGTAGATAAATAGCTAGATTGACTATATAAATGCTCAAATCCAAAATAGCTACAATGTCCAAGAATAAGAAAAATCATCACCTGGATCATGCATGGTTATTATTCAAAAGTCATTTTCATGCGAAGACTGGTCAAAATCATATGTAGAGCATCTATCAAGCCCACCAAACTGCTTTGGTAATACAACAACCAAGTTGAATTTGTCAGTTGTACGTATTACTGTATTATCTAAGTGAATGCAATTCCAGCTCATTTTACCTGGTGCCAGACACATGCAGAACTTCATGACAGAAAGACTCATAGTTGATTAATCTCCAGGAAATTAATAACAACATATTGAGAGAAAAGTCATTAGCCGTGGAACATAATGCAGCTATAAAATTGCAATTATTGACAACAAGTTTGAACTTATACTGGTACCAATACGATGACTAGAACTATAACATCTCATGTTTAAACTCGGGTTGGACTTCTTATAACAAAAATAATGCACTTTTTAAGAAGAGTTATATAAGGAAAATAAGAAGTATTCAAATACATAACATATTTAAATGAATTAATTATTTCAAACTTCCTCCACCGAGGAGGACCCAAAAAATAATTACAAAGTTTCTGGAAGGAAAAAAGAAGAAGAAAAGAAAAGGTAAGCATGGTGGGGGATGGATGAATAGGTGCATGTTCAATCAATTGGGAAAAGTAGAAAATTAATAATTTTTTTTTGGTGCATAGAAAATTCATATTTTGATGACATGTGTTCAATGGGGGGAGAGGAGCTAGATAGGTTTGTGAAGCCAAAGATGATGTCATAGTCATGTATGCGTGCTTTGGCAATTCAAAACAAAGGCAAAGACAAAAGTCAGGGAACATTTCTTCACAATTTGAAGCCTTAGCAATAAAGGGAT
The DNA here is from genome assembly GCA_023653625.1 of Triadica sebifera. NCBI lineage: Eukaryota > Viridiplantae > Streptophyta > Magnoliopsida > Malpighiales > Euphorbiaceae > Triadica > Triadica sebifera. Next base: position 30,508,532 of record CM042899.1, read on the forward strand.
TTTTTGATCAGCAACTATATATGCGAATCAAAATGAGTTGAGATAAATAATATGTGCACAGTACTAGTGTAGCGGCAGCCCCCAGTCCCGCACTGGACTTGTTTTTTCAAAGCCTGTTTTCATGTGATAGGAGAATGAGAAGGACCCCATTACACTACCCTATTCCCTAACATCTTCATCAAACAATAATATTATTGCAATAAAGAATATGTAAAATCACAAGTGATATCCAAAACTTACATCAAACTTGCCCTCAGACTACGAATCATGCGTCTCCTTCTTAACCCTACATGAATGAAACATATCACACTCTTATTCACCCACATTTGTAATCAATTTCTAGAACCTTTGTTACCATCATTGATATCTTACCAGTTACCATTCTAATATATATTAACTTGATCGAATTAATTTTTTTTTTTAATCTAAATTAGGTCCATATATTTGTTTATTAATCCAACTTAAAATAATATAGATTTCAAGAAGGATGATGGGATGACGGTAGATGAGAGTACTCTTAGATTTTATATCTTGGTTATGTTTATTACATGTTTATTATTTATAAGTAAACTTAATTGAAATTTTAGATGATATGTTAAATTAAAACAAACCAACAAACCAAATATTGCAATTCAATCATGTGGAACTTCAATTAGTGAATTAATGGCAAGCTCATAAAATAATGTCCAGTGCAAATTTACCATTTGTATCTCAATATCAATCAAATGGTAAATAATATGTGCAACTTAGTGAATAACGTTATTGCATTTTTTTTTTCTGATTGCTGATGAAACCCAAAAAACCTTACCAGGAACATTTCGAATATGTTAGCCGGAAATGACTGAGTCAATAATTTAGCCTTAAATTGATCCTTGCCTCTTCCTATCATTAAGAAACAAATATACAACAATATACTTGTATTCGAATTCGAAACTGCAGAATAAAATCTGTAAAAGTTCTTTGAGTATATGAGTCAAATTAAGGTAAAATGTCAATAAAACAATAAATTCTTTATGACAATAATGTTAGATAAATGGACTTAATTTATATACAATTTGCATATTGGGCATTACATGCAATTTCTTAATCGATTGTGTGATTATAGTTAAATTATAATTAATAATAGTCCAATTAAGTGATTAAATAATCTAATAATGGGCTAAGTCATCTTAAATTAAAGTGTAGGGATACTTTCAGAGTATATATCAAAACTCAGGGACTACTAAAATGTATGAACATTTTAGTAATTAATCCAATTTGTTAATATAAAAGAATTGTATTCCTAAATGTACATACATTTACCTTTTATTCAGTTTCTGTTTCTCTGAAAAATAAAAAGGGTAAATTACCTAGATTCAACAGTCATATATCAATTGATTCAGATATGTTTTCGCATCCATTTACCGGGCAGGAAGTGATACTTCTTTAATTGGGTCAGATGTGAAATAACAAGAAAAGTAATTCTGCCCCGAAAGAGAAGAGAAGTGGATGCTTTCTGGCCTGAATTGCATGATTGAGGTAGGTACCCTTAAAGTCAAAATTTGGGACTGAATAATAATATATAATAATATGTCAGTGTATTTTTCTGCCCCACCACAAAAACACCTAACCTTCACACAAACACTAACTCCCATGCCCATTTCTTTCAACAAAAGTTCATGCCCTATTCCTTAGCTTGTATTTCACAGTAAGCTCATACTACTGTAGTTGGATTCCCAAAGTTTTGACTTCCTGCTTCTTGACTTCATATCCTTTGATTTCACTTCCTCTTCTTCCTAAACTCAATCGGGCAGTGTGCTCACATGCTCAAGCAGCAACTAAGGGCAGTCACTATACCCTAAAAACTTAGTTATGGGCTTTCAAGGCCCAATCCCGGCTCTGACACATATGGGCCTTACTTGGGCAACCACAAGACAAAAATGGGTTCAGCTTTGATAATTATTCAATTATTATTCTTTTATTATGGGAATTAATTTCTGTGGATCATTTATAATCGGTGGTTATCAACTATCATTGCTTCTATTGTTTATCCAAGTGTTTGGCTGCAAGATAAAGCTCACACCTATATCGGCTTTAAAAGAACCAAATAAAATGTGTTTGGCTTGTGAGGAAAATCAAAAAAGCAATTTGTGCCTAAGGTTTCTTTTACCCAGGGACGCTATCTTCTGACTTTCTTTTGTTCTTATTTATTTACTTTTTCGTATCATTTGGATTCTTGCCCTCGCATGTTTAGGGATTTTGGTATGAGATAAACGTTCTAATTTGGCAATAAGGAATTCAATAGACCAAAGTGAAATATAGTTTTTAATAAAATCATTGAGAAATACTTATCAACTTTTTTTTTTATTATTATCTTCTTTATTCTATTCTATGATGATCATTTTTAATGTTATAGTACATATATAAAAAAATAGAAATATGTATCACTTAAATGATGAATAGAGTAATAAAAAAGGTAATAAAAAAAAAAGTTAATAAGCACCCCATAAAATCACATCATAGGTTTTGAGTTGACCAGGCTTAGCTTTTGTTTTTTTTTTGCCTATTTTAAGTTGATTAGAGTCCGACTATATATAAATAAATAAAAAGGTTTGGATATGAGCTCCGGCCATGTAACTTATGTAAGTGGATAACCAAAAATATTAAGTATTATAAATATATATATATATGTATGTATATTTTGATAGAAGAAACTATATATATGTATATATTATTGATAATGTATTAATGTTATAAACTCAAGTAGATAGAAAAATGTATTAAAAACAGACGCCATATTGTAGTGGGTCTCAGCCCATTACTTGGCGTATTTATTAAGAAACTATGGAAAGGACATATATCAATTATCAGCAATGGAATATGAGCCACGGTTCACCTGACTCGGACCCTAAGACCCACGCCTTTGTGTTCTTTACTAATCGGTTTTGCCACATATCTTTGTTTCTTCAAAAATTAGCCATTAATTTTCATTACATTTAATAAATTATAATCAAGATAAAAAAATATTATTTAAAATAACAATTAAAAAATTATAATTTAGATATACTAATTGTTTTAGAGTTATAATTATTGGTAGCAACTATTAAATTATATATAAAATTTTAAAGAATTAATATAAAAATATCTTAAATATAAAAAAATTATATAATATATTTTATTATAATATTTAAAATTAATATAATATCGAATAAATAAATATTATTTTAAAAATAAATTGTTAATTTTTAAAAATTTTATATTTTAGGACGATTTTAAGTAACTTATTTTCTCTTTTAAGATGGTGTTTCCTTCCACGTGAAAACAAGAGCCTCCGCATACGCTATACTGGTCGCAACCTCAAAGTCAAAAAGTCAAAAATTCCACCACGGCACCTACTGGATGGATTTCTTCTACGCAATTCGGACAAGATCCTTTTTTCATTCACGTGTCCCATTCTCAACCACGTGCAATTTAATCAACTTCAACCGCCAAAATACCTGCTGTCCACGTGGATCCTATATACGAAAGCAATTGAACGGCTGAATGCATAGGATATACGTACCCACTCAGCTACTCTCGGCTACAGACTGCCTCGAACATTCCATTCCACTCGATCTGAAAAAACCAAGTGGATCCTATAAGAAAGAAATTGAACGGCTGAATGCATAGGATACACGTCTACTCGGCTACTCTCGGCTACAGACTGCCTCGAATATTCCGTTCCTCTCGATCTGAATAAACCATCTCCAGTTTTCCAATTCCCACCCAAACCTGGCCCTTAATTTAAATTGGGAGCCCTTCTCCTTCCGTTGTTATTTGGTTTCTTCCCTTCCTATTACAAACCGATCTCTCTTATTAATCTCAGGGATTTAAATGGCTATATGCTCTGTCGTTTCAACTTCATCGTTGTCTTCTTCTCTTATTTTGGTCCAGTTTTTATTTTATCCCCCTTTTATTTTCTTCACAATCCTACTATTTTTCTCAGATTCGTAGTCGCCCCTTGTATCGTTTTTTTGACATAAATTAGGTATTATCCAGAGCAATCTCTAGCCATGGGAAAGCGTAAGTTTTTGTTTTTCAATTTTATGCTTTCGAATTCAATTAATTGCTTTTTTTTTGAATTAGGGCTCTCTTATTCTTATTGATGTCAATTTTGTGTTTCATTTATCATCTGGCCGATATTTTCATTTTGTTTAAATAATCACTTGATATAATGCAGTTAATTCGGTCTTCTCTATTTTATAAATTGGCTTGGGAACCTAGGATGTCTAGATTATTACATGTTACACTAAAATGCGGAAGTTTAGGTATTAATAATTGGTCGTTTGTGTATAATTTGACAGGTCATGCTCAGCGTAAAAATATTGCGATGTTGGATACTGATGATGATGATAATAGTAGTGTGAGTTCGACATCGACTATGAAATCAGATCACATGTCCGTGTATGGGATTGATGAAGTTCACCCTGATAAAGATAGTTTATTAGAACAAGCTCTAGATGCTTTGTTTGAGAAGAGGTTCGCTAATACTGATCTAATCAGTCTAATGTATTTAACTTGGAAATTAAGTTTTGCAATTTGTGCTTGTATTGTTACAATTTTAACATTCTATTGAGCTGATATAACGGACTTTGGTTTTCTGGATATAGGGCTTCAACAAGAGAGAAAGCTCTGGCCGCAATAATTGAGGCTTTCAATAGCAATTTGCAGCATGAATTTGTGGAAAAGAAGCAAGTATTTTCCACATGTTTATTGAATATTGTGCCTTAATGGGGCGTAATTCATGATATGTGAAGACGTGTGCTTGTGGATTTTTTTAGTTGTGCTCTGATCAAGTCATTAGTGAACCTTTTTTTTTTTTTTACTTCATTTGTGTGGTCCTCTTTACTGTTTTTGGCATCACACATGCATATTTATTTGTTAAATTATTATTGTACAATTATTTTTCAGATTTGCAACTTTATTACATCAATGCCTCAATTGTATCAAAAAAGGAGGGTCTAGCAAAGAGATAGCTCTGGCATCTCACGCCATTGGTTAGTCTTTAACTCATCCTGTCAACTCTTTTGCAACTTTGCGCTGTTGAAATGACTTACCAATATGGCATAACCTTTCTTGTAGGTTTGTTGGCTTTGACAGTTGGCTGTGGGGATAATGCACGTGAAATATTGGAAGATTCAGTTGCTCCTATTTCCCAAGCCCTTAAGTCTGGGTATGAACCCACCAAGACAGTAGCGGTATGCATCACACGCAAATAATTCTTTTTTAGTTGAGAGTTGATTTTACACCAATTTCTGGGAGATATTATTATGCTGAATCTGCCTTTTTTTTTTTTGGTGTTATTGGTCATAATGATTATAGCTACTGGAGTGCTTGGCGATTATTACATTTGTTGGTGGAAATGAACCTGCAGAAACAGAACGATCCATGCAAATCATGTGGCAATTGGTCCGCCCAAAACTGGGTTCTAATGTACGTATGTGGTTCCATTTTTATCATCTGTTAGCATCTTATAATGCATTGTAGTTTTCAAACAATGAAACATACAAAAATATAAATGTTTACGTAAACTTTTTGGCTGGGGACAGCCCTTGTATATGTATGTGTCTACCTATTAATTCTCTGCATGCAAAACTGTGATGCATCCAATTAGTGGTCCAGGGTTGCACGATTATTAGTCTTCACGTATTAATCTGTTCTACTATTCACTTTAGGTAGTTGCTGTCAAACCTTCTATGCCTGTTACAGCATCTGTGGTATCTGCCTGGGCATTTCTCTTTACAACTATGGGTGGATGGACTATTGATCTCAAAGAGTGGCAAGAGTGAGTAAATTTTTTCCTTCTTCATTTTTGTTCTCTCTTCCTTCCAGATGGTTATGCTTTTGGCTTTTAGATATTTTTCGAGTTATTCTGTGTGTTAACTCATTTACCCTACCGCATTTTGTTTATCTCCTTAGGCCTGTGGTTTTTGTGGAACCAACAGGGGTCTTGCGGTTGTGGGATAGTTAGGCTGCACATGTGCCCCAGATAATTTTGGATCAAAATCCATGGGCAACTTTGAAAACTTTTATTTATTTATTGGCATTTGATGCAGGTCTATTTCTTATTTTTCTGGTCTCCTGGATAAGGATGACCGATCAGTACGCATCACAGCTGGAGAAGCACTAGCTTTAATTTTTGAGATGGTAGATCTAGAAAAGTATACAACTGAAGCTAAAGTTTCTACTGATGGCTCAGTTCAAGAAGGAAATAAAGGATATATGCATATACAAGGGTTGAAAGCAAAAATCCTAAATCAAGTGAGAGACCTCTCTTCAGAGGCAGGTGGAAAAGGATCCATGAAGAAAGACCTTAATAGCCAACGAAACTTATTTAAGGATGTCTTGGAGTTCTTGGAGGTTTAAATTTGTTCCTCTCCTTATTTATGAGATTTATTCTTTCTTGGGCTTTCGTGATGACATTACTTTTTTTTTTCATTATCAGTATGGTTATTGCCCTGAAACCTCAATGAAGATTGGAGGAGATTCACTACAGATATCAACATGGTCTCAATTGATACAGGTTTTCTCATTTATTTTCGTTTGCCATATTGTATCAGTTATTTTGATTTCCATGTGAACAGTATTGAAGGTCGTCTAATTCAAAAAAAATTTCAGTTGAACTTGTTGAAGCGCTTTCTTGGCAGTGGATTTGTTAAGCATATGCAGGTTGGTTTTTCTTCCTTGCTTATTCTCTACATTATATCCACAGGAGTTCATTCTTTTTTTTAAAAAAAATGGGTATTCTATTAACGATTGAATTTGGTGAAACAGGAAAATGACCTTCTCCATGATATCTTTGGGTTCAAGCCAAAGAAAAAATATCTTCATGGTGTTGAACATCAGATGTCTAATAATGAAAAGGTGAGTTCCTAGACTCATGCAGTCTACTGTGTTCATTCCCATCCTCATTTGTTCTTCCATGCTTTTGACTTTTTATGACTTGCCTAGAACCTTTTTAATATAACTTTGAAACAGTGCTTGAGCTTCACCTATACTGTTGTTTGGTATTGTATTTGGAAAAAGCTCTTTTCAAGAAAAAAAATTATTTTTAATTTTTTTAAGTTCTGAAAACTGTTTTTGTAGATAAATATTTAAATAGATGAATTTAATAGAAGTAGGTTTGAGAAAAACCGTTTATAAAAAATTTTAAAAAATCAGTTAATTAAATCAAAAAAATTATAGACCTATTTTTTTGACACCTAACAGAAATCCCAAACAACCTCTATATCAGCATAGAATAACTTTTAATGCTTAGGATCTTTATGTTGGTAGTTTAGTTGACTTAGATTATGGTCTGATTGACTGCGGCTTTTACTAAGCATGCATATTTTACTTGAAAATTTAAAGTAGAATTCCTTGGCAGGAATTTTTCTTTGTTGGCATATTGAAGAGCTTGTGCAAATTTCTGTAGGGCTTGGGTTATCACAAACTAAGGGTATTTCATGTTGCACTTGGAATTTAGTGTGTCGTAGACCTGTAGTAAACTTCATAACTAGGATAATATTTTGGTTCTCCTAGGCCTATGGCGCCACTTTTTAGAACGGATCTCATATTTCGAGACACAGAAGTGTTGGTCCAATTTGGGAAAAGGATCTGGATGGAATTATATATATGTATATATACGTTGCCTCTGTTAAAATTAACGAACATGTGCTATGATTCCTTAGCTGTCACAAAAACAAATTTCCCAGCTTTGGCTTGGTCTTCGTCTTACCTAGTTTTAGATGTTGAAATGGTACATTCTGGGTTTTTTTAATAGATTCTTTTTTTTTTTGGGTCATAGAGGATGTACCGGTCTCCAAATTCTGTCATCAACAAAGCCAGGACCCAGTTTCTGAACAAGCAACGGATGTTATCTAAGGTGATTCCTTCTCCATATAAATCTGTGTAATGAATTATATTTGCTAATGTAGCTTTGAGATACTGCTGTGAAACTTGATGGTTTGATAATGTTTTAGTGTTAGTGAAACTGCCTTGTTGACCTTTTTGTTATCCTGATTTTCCAGGATAGAAATGTTGGCCATTTTGCAGTCAATATCGGTGACGAAGAGGCATAAAGTGTTGGGGTCTTTGTTGGTCCATAGGGCTACCTAATTTGAGAGGATCATGGGTTGTTTTCATTTTTGTGTCGAACAAGGGAGTGGACCTTTTGTGGTTGCCCATTTATTTATACATTGTTTCTGTTCTTTCATCTACCGAGATAACATAGAGAAGGCTGATTTTGTTTCTGAACTCCATGCATGGTTTTTTCCCCCATTCATCAAAGAGATTGTTTGGGGTCACAAGGTGAAAGAAATCCTATTAAGCTGTTTCAAATAATTACATATTTGCTTGGTAAGGTTATGTTTGGAAGATATCATGTGTCAAATAATTATTTTTAATAGGTAAGGAATTAAAGTGAAATTACGATTACCTTAGGCTACCTGGTTTGTACAAAGGAATTTTGATGTGCAACCATTAATGTAACCGTTATTGTTGAATGTTATTTCAAATTTTTATGATTTGCTATTTCTATCACTTTCATGATCTCATTTTCCCATGGGCAGTTGCGGCCACTGGTGGCTTCTCTCTGTGTCAAATTACTTGCTCGTACGATCATTAAAGTGTCTTATATTTATTCAGTTTTGTAATTAAATATAAAATAAAATGATAATTATGTTTAAATATTTGATTACATTTATTTCAGAACATCAAATCAAATTGTAGTATAAATCATTTTGATTCAACATAAAACCCAAATATAACTGGATAGATTGTTGGCGATTTTTACATTTCAGCTTGAAGTTGAGAGTATAATTGAATCGGGGTACCCAAACTCGACAAATTAATGTACACTGGAGGCAGAAAAGTTGTAGTGATTACGTTGAGATGAAAGAAAAGGTAAGAGTTTATTTCTTCAGAAATTATTATCTTCAGTAATTAAATTCACAAATCACAATTTCGGTTACATCCAATACCTAAAATATAAGTAGAGCTCATAAATTGGCACACAAGATAGCGAATGATATTCAAAAACACAATCATGTGTCGTATTTCAAGTGCTCAGGACCAGCGATTAAACCCTTTGGACTACTAAATGGAAGAACTTTTTCCACCTTAAAATCCACAAAAAATATTGTTCCAAAAGACTGCTCAGAAAGCAACCAAACTATACAGTTGTATGAAAACGTCAGACAAATAATATTTCCCTAAACGTGATTCTTTTTTCTCTTTATAAAACTCTCTCTGAAAGCATGAAAAATTCCCTACAAGAACCTAAACACCAGACAGTCCAGAAAAGTGCTTACTCATAGCTCTATCCTTCCTATAATGATTAGCGCCTCTACCCCTTCTTCCTCTGCCCCTGGAGTTTCCAACATTTCCTCTGCCGTCCACCTCATTACCATCAGAATGGTTATCTTGGTCTTCTTGCGACTCTCTCAGCCTTCCTCCTACTCTCACCTCTTCTTGTGACTCCCTCGGCCTTCCTCCCCCCATTTTACCCCTACCCCTACCCCAGCCCCTGGGATTCCTAGTACTTCCTCTTCCTTCTGTTTCTGGTTCATCAGATTCCACCTTTTCATGTTCCTGATCCTGATACTCGGACAACTTCTTCATTGCACCTTGAGGAATGTTACCACCCCGTCCAAGACCATAAATTAGTTCTCCCTGTGCTTGACTCACAAGCAAAGCTTCATTGGAATTTGCAACTGCCACTGAACCTGCAACCTTGTAACTATAGTTCTTTCCATCCTTGACATAGTATTGCGGTTTTTTTCTGGATCCCCACTTGGTGTTAGAAGCACTTTGTACAGAACTTCCAGTTTCAGTCCCTGAAGATTTCCCAGAATTAGAGGTAATTCTATCACTTAATATCTCACTCTCCTCCAGTCCAGACTCTGCAACACTCAAACCCAGATCGTCAAAGGAGTCATCATATTCATCTTCATACTCATAATGTGAAATCATGGCTGCAGTCCTAGCAGCATTGTTTTCATCTCTTGTACCAATGGTATAATTTTCCAGCTCATCTTTAGATTTCCTAACAAACCTCCCAATTGAAGATGAGGAAGAAACAGAGGGATTGTCAACTTGTTGCTTTCCAGCTACCATTGGATTGATAGGGTGAATTTGTGCTGGTGAAGGAAGTGGCTCAGATTCAACTAACTTCCCTTTTCCTTTATCCTTTCTGCTCATGGATGTAGCAGACTTAGGCATTGGCATGGTGTCCAGCGATGTATCCAAGCACTTTAGATCTTCATGGAGAGTCCCCTCCAGTATCCTCTGAGTGACTTCTTCTGGATCCTGGTTATAGGCTTCAAGACAGGCAGCCAAGAACCCCTTGCCATAATCAGGAAATAGGTCCTTTATTTGACTGATTTTCGACTCCTTGATGGCTGCATCTTCATCCATCTCTACTTTGTTGCTTGGAACAGGGGTTGGCATGACTGGCTGCTTCTTAACAGTGCCTTTCAGAGGAGAAGACATTATTATCCCAGATAAATACTGGAGCTGTTCATCATCCATGAATATCCATCCTAAAAAAAACAAGCCAAACTATAAGCAAAAGTTTTTCGAAGATCCACAAAAATGCTCCAAATAGTCTGTGTTATAAGAAGATTCTCAAATCAAGCCTATTAATCAACTGGTTGCAACAGCTATTTAATGTTAAGAAGACAGTGCAGAACTAACTAGGAAGTCATCACATAAAAAACATTTAAGAACCACAGAATCATCTTAACAGTTCATCTGAGTTTTGCCATGTGGAATAGTAATTCAGCTTGCAGACTATATTGAAAATTTCTCTCTCGCAAGCAACACTGTAGCAGACTTTTGATGTCTTGAATAAAGCCGTGGCCAAGACAATAGGCAAAAATATCTTAAACAAAAAGTACACTGAGGTTGAGATTCCCTATATTTAAACTTTTTAATAGGTTAGAGATGCATAATGATAATATCTCCACTGGCAAAGGAAGAAATTTTTAACATTTACTTCCAACTTCAGACCAATGTCATCTTAAGAACGAAAAAAAAGCATATGAGATTAGCAAGTACGGTCTTTAACAGAAAATATAGACTCGGGCAATAAGTAACAACGAAGTGATGCCAAATCCCTTCTAATTTCAGTCCTGAGATAAGATATGTCCCCCAAAAATCTCTATGGATCTGAAGGCCCATAAAAGAATGTTTATCTACCTCTAAATTTTATTAGTGATGTTGGTAATTGCACCATGATATCCATTTCCTTCAACCAATTCAAGAGATTTTACAAATATAAGCTTTGATAAACTGGGGACTCACCAGCATTTTGTAAACTCTGAAGTCTGCTCATTATATGGTATTTCTTATCAAGATTCTGAAGAAAGGTTTCTCTCTTCTGGTTCTCCTGAGAGTATAGCAGAACTCCACTTATTTCCCTTAAGGTCTGTATCAGAATATCTGTTCTTATGACAGGGTCCTCTACTTTTGCTGGAAACATCTTTGTTACCACTGGAATGGGAAGGGAATCTGAGAAAACTTCATTGCTTAAATAGCAAAACTCCAATAACTTCCAACAAAATTTGATAATTCTAGTACATAACATCTTTAAGCTAATGGCAATATTTGTCATCATTCCATCATCTCCTCCTGCCAAGATAATTCGGAAACCACGCTGTAGAGAAGGAAGCAAAGTATCATGCAATTTTGCAAGGGTTATCAGCAATTCCTCATTCCCATAACTGCACAGACAACAAAATTTGGCATTAGGTGAAACCAAAATTTTCAAGATTTAGCTTAAAATGAGAAAAAGGGGTAGATCAAATGGGCCTAGTACTTTCTACTTGCATCAGCATAGCTCCAATTAAAAAACAATGCTCCACCAGATTTAATCTTTCAGCAAAAAAGAAGCCTCTATTTTAGGAAAAGAGAAGAAAATAAATAAAACCAGAGGAAAGAAACACCAACAACTTCATATGATATGCAATCATATCACTGATCATTGAAAACAATCTGGCATCTCCAGTCATAAATTAAAAAATTTCAGATGCAAACAGGTACCTCAATTCTACAGGGCATGAAAAAAATATGGCTGCTGGTTTGTACGCATTAACAAAAGCATCCATGGAGACAACTGCATCATTTATGAAGTCAATCACCTGTAAAAACACAGTCTTAAACCATAATAATGTATATGATTAACCACAACAGATGATGCAAATATATTTGCATCAATTTTGCATCAGGGATCAACTTCTGACAGGATCTTTCAGCCAATTATATAACTTCATTCTACAACACAGAAGCAACTTATTTTATGACAAATCTTTAAGATGAAATTGATTTGACCATACATATAAACACACCATCTATTATCTTATACATCTAAGACAAACAAAAAGGAGAAATTGATGAGGAGGAAGAATGAAGTAAAAAGAAAACAATGGTGCATTAATTTACCAAAGAAACAATTGAAAACAACTCACCTCTAAGAAATCATGATGAAGTGAACTAAATCCAAGGTCTTCATGGCTTCCAGAGGAAAATAATACCTATTATAATGCCACAGAAAAATTATCATGGTTTAAATAAGACATGTATCCTTAAATGCCATAATACTGAAACAGGAAATCAGCAGTTAGCCCAAGAGCGGACACACACGCACAAATATTTTAATAATGAACTTTGAGTACAAAGCTTTAATTTCCTAAATTGTCTTATTCCCACAATTAACAGCACATCGGCTAGAGCTGCTCATATATGAGAAAAAGATAATGGAGACATAACTTGTAAGAAGCTACCCTCAAAAATAAAAATTTCATCACTTTGAACAAAGTAAGAGCACAAAGGCTACTGCCAATCACATTAAGAATATGGGGAGGATTCTGTATTAAAGGCTTCTGTACGATTGCTATCAAGAATTAAAGCGATATATAACTTACTATGTGGTAAAAATCAGGAAAAAGAATATAAACAATTTGATAGATGCTCCAAGAAAAGAAGCAAAGTAACAGATCCAACGAAATGGACCGGTTCAGGAATCTCATTTACAAGGAAGCTTAAAGCAAGCTAAGTTAGAAGAAAATAACATAAACCAGCATGATTAATGAAATGTTTGATATTATTATAACAAAATGTTCAAAACCAGTCCAGAAAATTCTTAGATGAATAACAAATGGAGATATTCCTTTTATGACATATCAGCATTACTGTTTTATCAATTTAACACAAGATCCATGAGGAAGAAAAGAACATCTTTATGAACTGAGAAAATTACCTCCAAAGATGTGGTGCAACGTTGATACATTGTGTGAAATATACCCAGAAAATGAAATATTATAGCAGTAAAATTATCATGGATCCCAGGCTGGGCTTTCAAAGCATTCACAACCTGGATAACAAAAAATTAGAGGGAAAAATAGCATTTAAATTCAACTAAAGGCACGAGGAAGATTTCCTCATGAGAGCATATTCACACATGTATTTGAGATACCAAAATGTCAATATTGACATGTATCTATCTTATGAGTCACTTAAAATGTATTAAATAACACTATTTGAGAAGGGGAAAAAAATCATATACACTCTTCAACAGTATAAGGCCGCTATGACGCGAAAAAGTCCAGTTCTGATGGCACATAAGGGCAGTAAGAAGATATCTCCCCAAAATTTTCATTTTTACAGTCAAGTGATGATACAAACTTGAAAAGAATTTATTCAAATTCTAGCAAGGCAAACTTCAGTACTTTAAAAATATTAACAAGTTGACTAATCTTAAGATTAATTGTAATTATACAGGCCAATTGACTATAAACCTGATGACTACCAAAAGGAAAACATGTTTTGGGTATGTCTCCTATTAACAATCTCAGTTATAAGTGTCTCATGGCTGGAAAATTGACACTAATTTCTCAAGTTCTCTTTTGCCTTAAGTTTAAAATTATTAGCTCTTTTACTGACACTATTATTAATTTTATCTTCAACAAGAACTACAGTTGGCAATCAAAAACAAACAAATACCCCTAATAATAAAAACCAAGGGCTACTGCTTTTTGGAATGCAAATAAAAAAGAGAAGGCAAATTTAAGCATCTCAAACCAGTTGCAAACAGAGTTCAGAATCAGTAAATCTATACTGTAGAGAGTACAACATCAAGTGAATAGCAAAGCTAAATGCGTTATGAACAACCGAGAGAAATAAAGTTATCTTAAGGTAGAAACTACATATGATCTATGTTACTCTGACATTTCATATTTGAAGTACCCGTACCCGTACCTTTCGGGCATGACATTGGTATGGGTATAAAATCCTTACCGGATCCTTCACTTTAAAAGTAAATACTCATAATCGCGGTTTCATTTAAATTATAACTGCATATCAAATAGACTTGGGAGAGAATGATTTTGTGAAATTAGAAAAATTATCTCTTAATGACTCACAATTAAAGACTTTGATTTGTGCTGCCGACAAAAATTAATATAAATTATATAGCAAATTTGGGATGATTTACAATTTAAATGGACTTAGAATTATCATTTTATTATTTGTTTGCGGTTTGAATTTTAGACTTTAAGTTTGTAATTTAAAATATTTTGTTCAATTTTATTTTATTTAGCAATTTAATATTATAATTTAATCTACCTTTTAACTTAAATTATTATATATAAAATTTAAAATATTTACATTTATATATATATATATAGACGTATCTCCGTACTTATATTCTAATTTTGGATACTTTTTAGCCGTACACACGTATCCTAAAATTTTAAAAATAAGAAACCGGACTTCTGGATATGTACCCGTATCCGAGCCCAAGCAACATAGCCTATGATACACACATACCAGAAACTGGGTCAATTCTTCATTTTCATGCCCAAATATGGCACATATATCCAACAACTTAGGCAAGTCAAGCAACCTTTTTTCCTGCAAAAGAACTACATGCAGAATTAGTGAACAAAATGCTAAAAAAAGATCAATGAGACAAGTAATTAACAGCTGAGGAAAATGTGTACACATACAATACAGAAGTGGAATAACCCACCTGCATGATCTCTTGAACTAAGGGAATCAGCAGCTCCAGCACCTGGATCCCTATTGGAAGATCTGAAATAAACTCAACAATGAAATCAAATTGTATAAAACGATGAAGATGATCAAAGAGACACAAAAGCCTAACATGAAGCACAGGAACCTACATGCGATACAATACCATGAAAACACGGCGACTTAGCTCAAGCTCTCCAACAATAACACCTGCAACAATGCCTTTAGCTCCACGATGTGGGAAGTCATACCATCTACTCCTGAATTTTAGGAAGCTATCCAGAAACTCATGCAAAGAAGTGTCACTAGCCACTGAGAAATGTGGATGAGTGTGAAACAGAGATATTGTTCGAAAAATACTAATTTAATAAATAAATGTTCCCACTTAAATACTCTATATAAACGAGGGAGATATGATGATGATGATGCCAATAAGAAAGAAAAATAACAAAGACAAAGGCAATAATAAACAACTTTCATGCGCTTATAATAATGGTACGAAAATAATAATGATAGTCTTTTGTTTAAAGCAGATGATAATATCATGTTGTTTCCATACTTAACAGATAATGCTTGGATATCGTTACTTTGAATCCCCTGACCAATATATCTTAAGTAAAACAAGTAGCATTCACCCTTGATGCTACACACGACAATCTTCGCATTTCATGACAAGAAAGACTATCAGCCAAACCGAGTAAAATCCTCCAAAATTATAAAACCACCAGAAATTATGCCGATTATATACCTATAGTAATTTGAGCTTAGATTAAATAAATAAATAAGCACCGAATCACAACAAATAATTTCTATACAAAGAAACTAGAAACAGACACTAACCAAAATAGGAAAATAGTACCTTCTCTCCAGAACTTTTTGGGGCTCAGCTTGAGTAACCGAGACAACTCCTTATTGAGAAGATCCACAACTCTCTGAGACTCCACTGGATCTAATCCTCCTTCCTCGGCGCCACGCCCAGCAGCCACCGCCTCATCCTGTGGCAAGTAATTTACAAAGTTGCCAGCAAACTGAGGTCCCCCTCCTGTTCTGTTCGATATCCATTCTCCATTATTCCCCATCCGGACTCTACTAGATGAGGCTACACCAATATTACCGCTCGAGGATGGGGCGACGCCATCCGGTTGCTTTGGAAGCGATTGTCGAAGGGAATTGGAGAGCGTGGGATTAGGATTAGGGTTTTGATTTTTGGGAACGAATTTCTTGGGGAAATTTCTGTCTTTGGTGGTGCTGCTCCACTCTTCTTGCGATTTATTGCTGTACTGAGAGTTGCGGCGCGACATGTTTATTTAGTTTCGGTTGAGATCAGAAGCAGAGTGAGAGTGATTGCCCTCAAAATTCTAGATAAGTTTTGCTTTTTAAGTTGCAACTTCCAAGCTAATTAGCTTCCTGGCGACCGGTGCGTTGACGGATGACGACGAGGGACGCCTTGTTTGGAAGGTGGCAACTGGCAGCGGATGATATGATATGCGATGTATACTCGGATAGTTGATAGCGGATTGCCAGAAGCAACTCATTGATAGCACGGTTTTTAATAAAATTAATTGAATTGTTTTAATTTATTTTAAAAAATATATTTTTTATAATATATAAATAAATAAATAAAATATTATATATTATTTGATATAATTATATATTATAATTATTAATTATAAATAAATTTTTATAAATGTATATTTATAATTTATAAATATAATTAATTAATTAAATATATTTTTAATATAATATATTTTATATTGAATAAAATGATTTTAAAGAAGTATAATTTGTTTTTAATAAAAAAATTTATAATATGATGTATTTTATTATAAAAAGACTAAACATCAATTTTTTCAATTAATAATTGTTTTAATTTTTTATTAGCTGAGATTACTAAATATATATATTCAACTATTTAAGATAAAAAAAAATTATAAGCTATCTCTAGCAACTGAATTAAGCGTTTTGTAAACAATACTGGAAAGTTAATAATCATAAAATTACAATGAAAATCTAAGCAAAAATATAATTTTTGATCTCAGAATTTTTTAAAATTATTCTATAGAACTTCCTTAATTAAAATTTTATTCTATTAAGTATCTAGTTTTCTAATTTTTTATCTTTTATTTAGTCTTTGAATTTCTAAATTTTATTTTATTAAAAACTTATTTGACATAAAATATTGTAATATATCACAGGCGTGCAACTGACTTCACTTGTGAAGCTTAAAAAGTACATACTTTTGGGGATTCAATAGAATAAAAAAAAAATTTAAAAAAAAGAGTTAGGGATTGAAATATTCAATTTTTAACTTTTTAATATTTCATTAAGATTGTTTGTCCAAAAATATTAATTTATTTTTTTTCAAATAATTCCTTTACAGAACAGAATTATGACAGAAAATTAAAACACGCAGTAGAACAAAAATAGAATACAAGTCCAAGGATTTGATAGAATAAAAATCTAATTGAAGGATTCAATAGAAAATTTTGGACAAGTTAAAGGACCAAATAATGCATTTTTCTAGGTTTTTTTTTGGGGAAGGGGGGGTAGGGGGGATTCTATAGAAATACACACCTCTTTCTGAATATGTAATGTAAAGATAGCACCTAATAGGGGGGAAAAAAAGACTTGCGTTGATTAGTTGATATGGAAAATGGAATGTTTTATTTTTTCAACGCAGAGATTAGCGCAACCTGCAAACTAGAAGAATACAGAACTAACAAAACTCTATTCGAAGATCATGAAATATTTATGTATTAGTTACGTAATAGATTAAGTACAAAGTCAGAGGCAAGGACACTATGCTCAAAATTTCTAACTTAACACAATTGAACCTGCCTAAAATCACATACGGGTTGCCGCAGGATTTCCTTGAAAAGTTGGTCCCCTATTTCGGAAACATTCTCGCATTAAGCTATCAAAATCAAGTCTCATTGATCACTCGACTGAGCAAAAGGCAACAGCAATGACAACTGATTCCTGTTCCACAACCAGCCTGAAGTTGATAATTGGAACAAAGATCAATACTGTGGTTGTTATCCCAAGCACGGCATGCTCTCCCAGAGGACACATTTCCAGTCTTAAGACTTCAAGTAGAGTTGAGACTCTATGAATCTCCTTCTCATCATAAAGCAACAATCAAACCCATTCAAAATTCGTTTCTTTGGGCAAAACCAAACCAATCAGGCAGTTGGATGCATCAGGTGCAATAGAGAGCATTGAGCATGTTTCATGCGAGTAGGGGAAGTACGAAGAGAAGCCTTGCCCATATTGATTTCACAGCTGGGATTTTAATTACTCCGGCACAGTCCCTTCGCTTTTAGTATGATATGAAGTCCTGAAACTGAGGAGCCGAAAGTTTTCAGTATAAAAGTACTATAAAATAGTCGGTTCCATCATTGCGAATCCAGTGTTCTTATTGGTGACGGAGACAATAGCTAAAAGGCAAACTATTAATGGTAGCACGTGGTGCAAAAACAATTAAATATTGCTTAGGAAAATATGCATGCTACAGAGATGAAAAGGCAATCGTGTCAACATGTAATTGCTATGCTTAATTGAAAACGTTCAATTGCTTTCTAGGTGATTCAGTAAAGGACCTTAACCTATGCAAATAGTTCAAACAAGTCCATTATTATCAATTAGATATAATACAGAGTGACAACCAATGGATTAAATGTTCAATTATAAAGAGGAATAGAGACTGAAAACAAACAAATAAAAATAACTTACGCCTTTTTGGTCACTGACAGAAGATGGGATCAACTGGCACACCTCCCTCTGCATCAATGAGTGAAACCCATAAATATTAGTTATATACATATAGAGAGAGGAGAGAGAGACATAAATCAGCGTAGAACAGTTAGAAAATTTGCTTACTTTCGCATTTCAACTCTAACCTCCTCTCTCAGCCAAGCAATTGGCCTACGTTTGACCAACCACTTGTTTTGTTTTTCATCTACCATTTTTCTTTTTTTCCCTTGAATCTGCTTTTACCTAATTATGGTGCTGAAATGCTTTTTGACTTAAACAATTAGGCTCCATACCCGTCGCATCTAAACTAGCCCTTAAGATCATAATTCAGGAGAAACACACCCACTAGATGATGACATGTCAATTATATATACTAAGTGAAGGTTGCAAAGACCAACTAATGTTAATTGCGCTAATTCAAGATCTGTAGACATCAAGACCACTGGGGACCCTTGGAAGGAGCACCTGATAGGTTTAGATTGTTTCTGACATGAAACACCAACCGACTAAAAGTGGACTCAATTGATAAAAATGATGGTGCTTAAAGAAAGCTCCAATTAGTCAATATTGTGCAAGGAAATAAGGAGAACCTCAGCCACAGTAAAACCATCTATAGAAGGAGGTAATGAACGAGTTTGAAAGATCCCAATTTTGAAGGAACATATCAGCACCTAAAGTGATTCAGGCAATTCATGCTGGTGAACCAATATTTAGTATTTTCAATCTCTGATGAGCAATGCAGTACTGATAATGAAGTACTACCTCATTCTGAAAACCTATGAAAGGGAAACTAAAAAATTTAATGACCCAATCACTGCTTATGTAAATACAAAATATGAGAGGAACATAGAGGATTCAGCAGAAATATATTCATGGACTCACTCTATTAGGTGGATGATAGGTACCACTCAACTTTCCCCGCAAAATTATCAAGCAATCAACACAAACCAGCAAGCATCAACAACACAGCTGAACCACAGATTTAGTAAATGAGGAACATGAAGGAAAATGGATTGGAATCAAAAGAACTCGCCGAAAGAGTACAAAGGAGAATTCGAGAGTCTCCCAGCTCTCCTCAACAATTTACACAGAAATTTTCCATGATCCCTCACCCCAAAACACTCCCCTATTTATTCTCAGTATTTACTTTTCCCGAGGCATAACAAACTCTGCCCATCTGCTAAACAAACCTATAATCCCTTTCCCCAAGGCCCTAGATAACTAACTAGTGCCACCTGGCAGCCCCTTTCCATTCTTACCCCTGCACCGATTATAAGTGACTTTGATAGGGGTCTAACAGTGGAGTACTTGTAAATGTTGATTTCACATGCCGAAAATCTGTGTGTTTGGTCATATGTAGTTTAAACGGTCACCTGCGCCAATAATAAGTGAGGACTGAAAAGTACTATTCTCATTTCAGCAAAACAACACTAATGAGAAGGGAAATAAAGGAAATGAGGTCCTTACTCCACAGGTTCAGAAATTGGATTTGAATATTTGCAAATATCAGAATTAAATCTGCATGCATAAATTGAGCAATAATGAACCCCACTTTTAGATAAAGTGCCTTGCCACTGATACTGCTTAAACTTCCCAGAACTTTGCATATTACTTGATTCTGCAATGGCTGGAGGTGGAGGAGGCGAACTAGGCCGTGGAGAGCAGGTGGCGGGGATGGTGGCAATGGAGGGGGTATTTCAGGCTGAGGTGGTAGAGATGCTATAGGTGGTGGAACAACAGGTGGGGGAAGTGGAGGCAGATGAGATATATCTGGCTGAGGTGGCATAGATGGTAATGGTAGTGGAGCAACAGGCAAGAAGAACATTTGGTCAAAGTGCTTAGTTGGAGGCCACCGCTGAATCTGTGCTAGTGGAGTCACAGAAGCAGGTGTAAAAGGAGGTGCAACAGTGCTACCCTGAAAGCAATTAGGCATTACCACTGGTGGTATAGGATTCAAAGGAACATGATGGTTTAACCCCCTTGAATCCCATGCACTGTTTGAAGGATGGTAAACAGGTTGCACAAATTGAGATCGCTGGAATTGCGGTGGTGGGGGAATAGGTCGTGACTGAGCTCCTATTGGTATGCTAGGAATGCTCCCAGGTGCAGGATGCAACTCAATTTCGTTTTTCTTGTACGTCCACATTTGTTCAGGGGCAGCAGAAACAGCATGAACACCTAGAAATGGTCAATATTTTCAGCAAAGTGGAAAAAAGCCGCCAATTAATTATCAAAAGCGAAACATTACTTCCCGGTGAAGGGTAATGTCCAGGTTGTACTGCAGTCGCATGATTCTCTGATTTCATTATGGGTGATACAAGCTCCATAGAGCTGCCATCAGGCTTTATTGAGAAAGGTACCGGATAGTTATTTCCTGGTTTACTGATCAAATAAATGTAACAATCTGTTGTTAGGCTAAGGACAAATGGGGCAGAAAATGTTGCTTTCTCATGCCAAAATTAACTCTGAAAGGATGCTAGAAAGAAAGAGGAAAGGAAAAAAAAAAAAGATAAAACTTTATTTCCATCCAACTATCATTCATTTTATTGATACAATACAATTAAGCATGAAGCGGACATGACTCAAGTAATCAATAGATCAAACAACGTGCATCTTGGCCAAAATGGACAAGGATAAAGAGACTGGCTGACCATGCAAAGCAGAGACTCTGTAATAGAAGAAGAGCAGATGAGGGGCAATGAGCAAGGCTGTGAGATTGGATGATTTGGAATGATAAAAACAAGGTAACTTTCAAGCTCCTACAGTTCACATGGGCACACATTTGGAAAAATATCTAATTTTAAGTTTTTATATAAGAAACAACAAAGTTCTACCAAGTAGAATTGAAAAATAAATTGGAAAAAAACAGATATCTGCAAATCTAGTTTCCAACTTATATTCACACAAGCATCTACTGTAGTGTGTACATGACCAAAACTTGCTATCAAATAAGTCTCACTCACAACCTATGCACTTCAAGAGGGGGAAAAAACAAACATTAATTTCTGGAGGAATTAATATATATATATATATATATATATATAGAGAGAGAGAGAGAGAGAGAGAGATCAACTTTGAATTTGGAAAGTTAGTTCTAAACCAAGAACTTCTAGCTATTACATATTGCGTTTGTACTTGTGAACTTGAACAAGATCAACCAGCATGATCAGAAAATCATTATCACTAATTGTCAATGGAAGACTAGAATATAAATATTGCCAAGCCCACTGAAACAGCAGACAAGAAAAACAATAACTGAGGAATGAAAAATCTCAATTCTAATCTGTGAAAACAATTTGGAGAATTTAATAAGGAATTAAAAGAATAGAGAATTCAAACCTGAATTCGATCTTGAAGAACATTCCAGGACAAATACAAAGAGTTTTCAGAAGAGTGCTTGCAGCATCAGCATTGCTGCAGTCAATAAACCAACTACAACCCACCTGCAAGTTTGATCTTATCTGCCTAATTATAGATCCCACATTAGCCAAGGCAAGATTGCAGACAGCCATTAGCTCATCATCTGTGATACCTGGGGAGATAACATTTGGCATATAAATACAAAGTGTGCTTGATGGCACACGATCTACATCCCTTGTGCTAGCAGTAACGCTTCTCCCAGATGTATAACTGTCAAACTAATTCAGATTTTGATTAATGCTGTATTTTGCACGTAATGAAGAAATTAAGATAAGTGAGACATCCTTGATCTACAACTTTCAGAAGGGCTCTCAAGATCGGTTTGAGCAAGAGGTGATTTGATCTTGCACATGCTTCTGGTATTATTGATTCTTATGTCAGCCTGGATTGGGGTTGGCATTGATCTTCCACTATCCAATGGAGGTAATGCAACATTAGCTGATCCCAGATTAAAAGGTGGTAGATAATTACTTTTTTCCTTCCAATGCTGCCTGAGATGTGCCATAACAGCAGCAGCTTCTTCAGGACTCTCAAATTCCA
Organism: Triadica sebifera; assembly: GCA_023653625.1. Lineage (NCBI taxonomy): Eukaryota > Viridiplantae > Streptophyta > Magnoliopsida > Malpighiales > Euphorbiaceae > Triadica > Triadica sebifera. Next base: position 30,531,272 of record CM042899.1, read on the forward strand.
TCAGCACAGCACCTTCATTGCTAAGCTCAGTAAACATATAAGGGCCCTTGTACAGAACTTTCCTTGATTCATGCAGAATCTCATCCCTTGCCCACTGGTTTGAGATATTTCCAACATAAACATTACAACTAGAACCAACAACAACACCATTCAAAGCACCCTTTGCTCCTAATCCTATATCCATGAACTTTATCTACCAAAGAAAATTGCTACGCATATATTCCCGGGCCCTTATAGCATCAGTTATACTCCCGTACTCCACCAAGGCAAATCCTTTGATAGGAAACAAGAAAAACTGTTCTAGAGGACCAAATCTGTCGAGTTGAAATCTCAAATGAGCTTCAGAAACATCAGGACCTAGAGAACCCAACCAAAGCTGTTGAGAGGCAGAGAAAATATCCATTGCAGCAGGGTCACCGTCACAGAACCAAACAGTTTGAGACCCACATGATGCTCCGATATGATGCTTAGAAGAGGCAAAATGATTACTTATGGTACCAGAAGCAAATATAGAGGTTGATGAACTGAAATCCATATTTGAAACTGGATTCTTGTCCACAAGAACATTGTGGTTTCTACCATCAAAAGAAATGCTCCTAGAGTCTAATGTTTTTCTGGCAGGTGAAATCATCTGTGGGTACACAAAGTCTCTGGGCAGGGAAGACTTGCCATGTGAAGAATCTGCAAGGTCACTCGTCCCAAAATCCATGGACTTTGACCCACATTATCATGACTAATACCTGCATTCAGCAACATATGAGTTTAGAGAGCTATTTACCTACATGCTTTCAGATATTGACCTGAAAATTTACCAGCAAAACCATCAATGTACAATCTATCATGACACCAAGATCTTAACTTACTATTTCTACCAGGTGGTTCACTGGATACTTCGTGTTGATGAGAGAACTTGGATACCAAGTATTGTCCGTCAATAAATTTTGATGCGTCAGAATCATCCTCATCACTGTCCATTTGGCTGTCTTCTAGTTTGAGATTTTTTGCAGAGTGGATCTAATTTCTGATGCAGCTACAAAAGATGGCATGTTATATAGCTTCTTACACTTTGAGAACATCCACCTTCTCAATGATGCATTGTCACCAAGAACCTGTATGAAAGAAACCTCAGAACAAGAATCTGCAAGAAGCAATAAAATATATATCTGCACAAGCATACCTCCAATAAACCAGGAAAATAAAATTAACTAAATGGAGTTCATTAGTTAACTATGAGGAAATTAAATTCAGCATTTTCACATGTTTAATAAACTAAGGAGAGATGAAGAAGATAGAAATCTACATAGACAAGGAAATAATATCTACTTGCAGCAATTAATTCTATATTTACAAGAAAATACTGGACTGAGTTTAACATAGCCTTAACCTGAGACAAGATAAACCAGCTATTCAAAATATGCTCTCTCTATTCAAGGTCATATATCAAGAAAACATGTTCACTAACAAGCACCATGTGATGTCTAAGACATGAAGAAATCTAAAACATTACCAATTCCTGCAATAGAATATGAATCTGCTGAAATGCAGTCGCAATCTGATATCAGCTCCACTTCATTAACTTCATTGCCTATAACACTTGTTTCATTACAACTTTCACATGACTCTGGTCTATCATGTGCTTTATTTAACAGAGAAGGTTCAGCATCATTATCAAGCCTGCTAGTCACTTGGCTAAGGAAACACTGTGCTGTTTGAATTCCCTCAAGACCAGAAAATTTGACGAGTTCAAAACATGCTTTAAGCAGATTTTTTGTACAACAAAAGAATATCCAGAGCAGACTTAGTGCACGAGATTTGGATAATTTAACCATTGGAGGTTGGTCTTCATTGGACATTTTTTTCTTTAGCTCAGAAAAGGCCTCAGCAGAACCCAGCATCTTCAGTACATCCTTATCAACAATTTGAAAGATATCCTTTCCCTCAAAGGAGGATATGAAAAAGGTGAGCACATTCTGAAAAACTGCAGAACAGATGCCTCAGATTAAGCAGCATGGCAGATATCAGCTAAACCAATGATACAGGCTTTAGCAGTTTCAGTTGCAACCCCATCAGAATCCTCTCCTCTACTAATCACTGCCACATTCCAATTATGCATATTGATAACAACTTTGGCAGCAGCTTCAAGAGCAGTTGGACTGTATGATGCATACCGAGGAATGAGATAGCTACTATACATTGTACGCTACTACAACCTGCAACAATAGCACCACATATGCCATTAAATTTCTTTCCTGTTTTCTTCTTCCTCTTTTTCCTTTGCTTTTTTCAGTGTGTGGATATGCACATATACTTCAAAAGGGATCTCAAAGATATGATGATTTGGCTACCCTCTTCTCAAGGAATTAATTTCTCTAAGATATATAAGAAGCCTCTAAGAGAAAAACATTTCATTTCTTTGCATTAGACCCGACTTCTTTTCCTTCACCAAATAGTAAAATGGCAACTGATGGTATATGATTAGCAAGCAAATACTGAAAGGAACAGGCTAACTAGGACGGAGACACAAAAACTTACCATGAAATACATTTGATCTCAAGTGATACAAAGATGAGCATATATGATATGCAAGTATACTGAAAAGGATTCAAGGCAGCCAGCAATAAGGAAAATGCTTGAGCCTGAATTGACAGGCGAGAATATTGCAATGCCCTGTGCACCAATTCTCAAATGAGGAGACAAGGTCATATTCTTCTTCAAGGGACAAAGGACCATTATGATACTCCACATTTGCAACTACTCAACCATCTATATTCTAAGGTCTAGAATGTAATTATTCAAAACGGAGGAGATCATACAATAGGAAAATTTCAGTACTTCTAAATCCTAAATAAGTCAAGGTTAAGTGTCGCATAGTCGGTATAACTCTGCTCCAGAAAAAAGGAATAGAGATCGAATCCTCCTCCAGTTGTCCCCCATCTATTCTCAGTTCCTTTAAAAGAAAAGGGGCAAGAGTTCAATGATGTTAAAATGTTAAATCAATTCAGTTTCTCATTGGGGAATACGGATTTACTTTGCTTTTCTGATAGCACTAATAAAATTGTGGGTGCCAGGACAATTCTGCTGTGTGATTTTGTATACCAGCATGAACAGCAACAGAAAGCAGGCAAATCATTAAGGGCCAACCTCAAGAAGTGCTTGCATTAGAGTTGTTATCAAAATGTATGGATGGACAAATGCAACTAGCTGGAAAATTATAATGATGCTCTTCCAGCAATCCAGTCAACTCATCACATAATTATGCATCAAGAAACAAACACCAACTAGCCTATCATGTTTAAATAAAAATGTAAGTATTCCTGCTGTATGAAAATTGAATAAATTAAGCAATATTTAAACATCAAATTTCAGCATTTCACAACCAGATAATGCAATTTGGCTTAAGTGAGGTGCTTGCCTCCGCCTTTCGCCTTTAACCAAATAAAATAGAAAACCGTTCCTAAATTATTTGGTTTCCAGTAATGAAATAGAGCATTAAATTCTACCATTGACAGATAAAGCCTCAAAAATAACACACTTCAACCAACTTTACAAACGCATACGCAGAAATTCATCCAGGTTCCAAAGAACAAAGCAGGTAAGGAAAAACAAAAAAAACAAAATGATCTACCTCTTGAAGCAGAAAAGAGGAAAGACAAGCTTGTTCCATGCCGGGCATGTGGTGCACCTAGGTCTAACAGAGTCGAGTTGATACAGTTTCAGTTTCGAATTATACTCAATTAAAAAATTTAAAATTCGAATTTGACTCCATCTCAATTGAAATTATTTTTAATTGTTCTAAACTTAACCGAAAAATATTCAAATCGATTTAATAAAAATTGAATCAAATAAAAAATTAAATAAATGGCATAATTGAAATAATAAAAAACTATTATATTAATATCGCGATTTTTACTAATCAATTATTATAATCCTCAAACTTAATCAAGTTTGATTTCAACCCGAATTAAATTTGAAAGCTTTAAGAGGACTCGTGTAGCTTTACTCATTTGCCCCAGGGTGCACCTCTTTCTGAGAAACGCACAATTTAAGGTGCTTATATGTATCATAAACGCTTTTAACTTCGTCTTTGTTTCTCCGTCTGGCAGGAATTTCCTCTTGGGATAGTGGTGGACGTGTTGTTGGTGATGGAGGTACATTACTCTGCGACTCAGCTGGGATTTAAGGCGGAGGTATTTCTGATAGAGTCTTATACAGCCTTCGCTTCTTCAGAGGCTGCTCTAACAAGGCCATGGCTCGAAATAATGCAGAGAAAGCGCCTCTCTCAGATTCAGTGAACCACTGAAGGTTTCGATGGAGGCCCGTAGTCTGGTACTGTAATGGCATAAGTAGCCCTCTCGTCGTTCCCCCACATAAATGCCTTATGCAGTTATATCATCCCAATTATAGATTTTCATCTAATTTTCTAATAAACACTAATTATTTTATTTTTTTGAATGCAATAGTAATTTTTTTCTTTATAGCATATTATTTTTTTTGAATTTTTAATGTTATAGAGCAAATGTTAGAAATACTTAATAAACAAATTAAGTTAATGAGGTCAAAATTCCATGTAATAAATCAAACATTTATTTAACTACAAAATAATAAAATTCAGTTGATTTATTTTCAATTTTTATTAGAATCATTTGTAATTTATTCATGAAATAAAAATAAAAATAAATTATATATTAAAAAATCCATAAGTATATAAATACAAGTTAAAAAAAAGCTAAAATGGAGTTAGTATAAAAGTAGAAATAATATATTAGTAAATGATTCGAATAAGTTAATGTCACTGATGGCATAACATGAGTGATGAGAATTGGATCCGATTTCATTTCGAACGAGAAGAATTTTTTTATAATTGTTCTTTCTCATTTTGATTTTGAAATTTTTTTATAACAGATACGGTATATACATCTTTTGCAAGATTCCTACTCCGAATATATATATATATATATATATATAAATTAAAAAATATTTTTTTATTTAAAAAATTATATAATTAACTAATTAATTAAAATTTTAATAAAATATGGAAAACAGAACGGGATCAGGAATCCCCTTCTCTATGTAGTGTGAGAACAGAAATTTAAAAATTTTCTCCTATAGAATACGGGGCGAATACGGGGCGAGGTCAGGAATAAGATGAGATTTTGGAGGCGATAATGTGGATAGAGAATTTAGCTCTTAAACCCATCTTGTTGTCATTTGTACACAATATTAGAATTTATATAATAAGAGTTCGAATTGAAGCCTGTATTAGATTTGAAATCTTGATATTTGCATACATATTAAAAACATGTACTAGCTAGTGGGAAGTCCATAAGATAGATGCTAATATCTCGGTTTAAAATTAAAATAGACAGTTTTAGGTGATCATCGAAAACTAATAAAATTAAATTAAATGTGTAATATCAATGAGCTATAACTTACAAACCAACTAAGTTGTAAAACATTAAGTTGTGTAACACTGTTTTATTTTGTTAAAGATATGTCATATTTAATGGTATTTAAATGAGTGGAGCCAATTAACCGCACCCAAGCTATAATACATATGTCATTATTTAAAAAATGATAGATATGTCGATGCACGTCATCTAAAGGTTCTGAATATGGATATGTGGATGTTTTCTAAATCTAGTAATTTTACGGTGAAAAATTCTTATGAGGTGTTGGTGTCTTTGAATATAGTTCAACCTCATCCTGATTGGACTCTCATCAGGAAACTCCTAGTTCCTCAACGTACTTGGGTGTTTCTTTGGCTTTTAGGGCGTGGAAAGATTATGTGTAATGAAGAAAAGAATAAGAGGAGTTTTTTGAGTAATCCCTTTTGTGAAACATGTGGTAATGTTGTTGAATCTATTTTACATGTTTAAGGGAATGTCCTTAAGCTAAAAAAATTTGGGAGTTTTGGCTTAATCTGGAGGAGATGCCGCGGCAATAAGGTAAGGATTTTATCTATTGGATCTTTTCTAATATGTCCACTAAAACCGAAGCTGGTTTCGAGGGTAATTGGAGTTGTCTTTTTGCTATTGTTTTTAGGTGGTTTATGGAAATGGCGAAAATGACCGATTTTTAGGAAATTTGATGTTTTCGTAAGCAGAAAAAATTTTATATCCACAAATATGTAAGGGACATTGATTCCTCTTAGACTACCATGGCTAATGGTCTTAATTTGAATAACTATGAAGATCAGCTAATTGGTTGGAATTTTCCTCCAAGTGAATGGATCAAATTGAATATGGATAGTTAATCTAAAGGAAATCCAAGGTTGGCTGGAGGAGGGAGGCTCTTTCGTGATCATCATGGAGTTTGGGTGTACACTTTTGTAGTGAACATTGGCTTCTGCACAACTATTGAAGCTAAGTTATGGGCTATCCTTAAGGGGTAGGAATGATAAGGAGCGGAGTTCTCCATCTCCATTTCCGAAATCCTGTCTCATTCTCCATTAGAAAAGTTTTTAATATTTTATTTTTGTACTATATGGGGATGAAAATTTTTAATCCAGACTCAATCCCTAATTTTTATTAAAATTTATTTTTTATTTTAATTAATTAGTTAATTATTTAATTATTTAAATAAAAAATATTTTTTATTTTAAATAATTGTTATATTTCATTTTATTATTTTTTTAAAATATTAATTATATTAAAATATAATAATTATTATATATATTATTCAGATCGGATCGAATCGAATCAAACGGGACAGAGATTAAGGCAAAAGATGTATATCACATTTCCTTCACAAAAAAATTCGGAGTCAGGAAGAAAATAAAAATCATAAAAAAATCGTCTCATTTTAGGTAAAATCGGGACAGAACATCCCGGGAGCAAGTTCAACTGTCATATCTTTTAAAGGGCTTAAGTTAGGTATAGACTGTAGATTTTCTAAATTGATTTTAGAGGTTGCGCTAAACTGGCATACTCTTGTCGCCATCATTTGAATCAAGTTGGAGAGGTGCGAATCAACCGTGTATATAGAGAAGGGAATCAAGCTACCGATTGGCTCTCTAATGAAGCGTTGAATTATAATAGAAGATTTATGGAGTTACATACTCTGCCTACATTATTATATATACTAAAACGCTTCGCGAAATCACAGTTGCAACAACAGTCAGTTACATAGAATTTAACGGAAAAAAACACAATTAGTCAATTATTAGAGGAAAAAAACATACAAGTATAACGACCGTTATATACTATTATAATATTAACACAGCTTGATAGATGGACATGATAAGTGGGTTAAAACGAGGAAGATTCTCTTTTTTTTTTATAATATAATATTGGTTTTTGAGTTCTAATTCACACTCTTTTTATTAGAAAAAAGGGAAAAAAATTAGAGATTTGATTCACTGAATTCTAATTCACAATTTCAACAACATTGAATTTTAGTAAGTTCATAAATTATTTAGCCCAAAAAATTTATACATAACTTTTTACAAGTAATATCTTCTACAACTTTTTATCCATCGCTGCCACAAGTAATCATCTTCTACAATTTTCTATTCTTATTTTCATTGTACTTCTTTTACTCTCAGGTTAATTTAAAATTTATTTTACTGTAAAAAAAATTACAATTAGTCATAATTTTACTTTTCTTTTTTCTATTGACTTTAATTAGTTTTTTTTATTTTGTTTTTCTTTATTGGGCGAAATTGGGAAAGGTTACCTCAACTCTATAAAATATAGAGGCAGCAAAGAAATTAAATTAATCAGCAACCTTATAGATATCCATGAAAATTTAGAGTATCAAATGAAAAAAGAAGAAGAAGAAGAAGAAGAAGAAGAAGAAGAATTGCCTCCAAAAATTGAGGCTTGAGATTAGCACTTGGAAATCACAAGTTCATAACCACAAATTGAACCATCTCATGTGGGGGTGTTTTCTTCAATATTTTGATTTTTTTCTTCCATCCTTTCTTATGCTTTTCTCTGGTGATAAAAAGATGAGTCGTACTAACTGAGAAGAGACTGCAATATTTAATCGTGGATTATTAACAAATGTAGAGAAAAATTATGGGTTGTTTTTGGATTTAAATATTATATTAAGGATTGATATGAAACCATCATTCATGAATTTTGTCTTTACTGGAATTATATATATATAAAATCTAGCTTTTTTGAACTGTTTATAAATATAAATTTCGGAATTATCTTTATTTTATTTGGCATTTTTACTTCAATTTATTTTATTTTATTTTTAGATTATTTAATTATATTTAACTTCTTTAAATTATGAGAGAAAAAATGTATTGATCTCTTACAAATACCTACATATAGTGACTACTAAAAATAAATTGTTTGATGATAATTATAGTACACTTGCATTCATTATTTTTTTAAAATTATATGAAAATGAACTATTAAATTATAAAATATATAATATACATTTGTTTTGTTACGATTTATAATTAGTTTGATATGTATTGATGATGACACACTATAACAAATAATTATTGTAAATATTTTGATATGTATAAATATTATGACACAAGTAGTAAATATCTATATCTATAATATTATATTTTTTTATGTTTATTGTCTATTTATTCTTCTTAATTAAAAATGTCAGTGTAGCGCATGTATAGCTGCTTGTATATTCTAAGCTGCTAGAGGATGATATTATTGGGGGTTGTTTGACCTCGTAGAGTGATTATTTAGTTTCTTTTGTCTTATATTTGGGGTTTTTTCCTTTTTTGTAAAATAAAAAAAAAGGATAAAAAATATTGACTAACAGTTTTTTTATAATTATTTTAGTTTTTATAAAAATAGTCTATTTTCCTTTATTATTAATCACTTTTCATTAGAATGTACATGAAATCTTAAATAATTAACACAGAAATATATCAAATGTATAAAAATTATATGGTATATTTTATAAAATAAATATTAAAAAAATTATATTCATATATAAATTATTGATAGGTTGATGAATTTTTATATCCTATTTAAAAGCTATATATAACTATAATTAACTTATAAATTATTCTGTGATGTAGTTGAACGAAGAAAACTTTGCAATGAAGAGGTACTTCAGATTTGGTATTGTTGGATACTAGTTATACCTTATAATATATAGTTCTATAATTTTTCGTTACGACACTTCTCATATTTTATCGTAAATGAATGAACACTTATTGAGATTGACTCCTAAGTGATCTTACTTTAACTTCCATCATAAATTATTAGCAATAAGTTAAAAATTCTCAATAGTACCACTGTAGAAATCTTATTTCGGTAACACAAAGAATATTTTAACATTTTATTTTTTTTGTCTAAAGATTATTTTTAACATTTCATTATAATAAAGACTATTTTAGTTTGGATGTGCCATATATAGGGTCTGTTTGGCACTGAGTTTGCTAAAAAAGTTTTTGGAGAAAAAAATTTTATTTTTAAGTTTTTTAAGTTTTGAAAACTGTTTTTGAAAAAAAACAGGTAAATAGATGTTTTTGCAAGAAGCAGGTAAATAGATGTTTTTGCAAGAAGCAGATTTGGAAAAAGCAGTTTATAAAAAATTAAAAAAATCAGTCAATTAAATAAAAAAATTATAAACTTGTTTTTTGAACACCTAACAGCAATTACAAACACCCTAATATATATATGGCAGCAGATTTCTGACCACATTGTATGTTATATTTTATTTTTCTCCCCTTTATTTTAACAATTCTCAACCTTGAAGTTGAAACTATCGAAAATACACTAAATGTTGCAATATTTGAGAAGATTATAGGGCATATATCTCTGCTTCTGTAATATACATAATATAATTGGACATTAATAAGCAGATAAGGCATGATTATAATTTTGTTTTTTAAATATATATATATATATATATATATATATAGAGTGTATGTTATTTTTACAACTCGTGATTGAACATATATCGACGTTATATATATATAAATTTCTTTCCAATTTGTATTGATGAATTAATAATAATTAATTTAAAGTAATGGAAGATTCCTTGAAAATCATAGGAGCTTAGAGATCTTGTGGTTGAGGCCAATGTCCATTCCATTATAAGCGATAGGCGCGAACATCCACAGATCATTGGAGCTTAAGAGCTACAAACATTATAAAGAAAACAGATTGGCAATTAAATTCAGATTAAAAAAGAAAGAACTGATCATTATCAATTATTGAAACTAGTTTTGTAATTAATTACCTTGATCTGAATCTGCAAAAACTTCACGTAGTGGACTGCCTCCTCTAGCATTGTACTGATATCAACCTTTGTTCCATTAGGAACCAGGTTCTGTAAGATTCTTAGTCGCTCATTTATTCTCTCCCTTCTCTTCTGCAAGTTTCAATAAATAGAATGGTATGTTAATATTAATTCTGATTCAATTGATAGAAATGATTTTTTTTTTGGCGTTAAGGCATTAGTAATGCTTAATTAATTAGTTACCCGAGCATAAAGGCTCTGGGGATCAGTGGCAGATCCTCGATTTGCTCTGGCCTTTCCATTGGAATTGAGAGCTTCAGACACTTTAGAATCACAAGTGGCTTCTCCATTAGAATCCGGAGAGCCATTGTCCTCCTCTGAACTACAGCTGCTAGAGCTTTGTCCTTCCTGTGCACCATTTCTCTCTTCTTCATCTTTGCTGTTTGGAGTTAATTTCTGGTTTTTCTTTGCCTTTGCATTCTTCTTACTCTTTGCTACCTGCATTTATTATTTTAGCATATAATTAGGATGAGAAAATTGTCACTAAGTAATTATTTTTGGGAAAGGAAACCATACTTACATCTCTTGCAATCCGAGTTTTCTTCTTGATGGTGCAGGATGCATTGGCTTCTGATTCTGGGATATCAAACTTTCTTTTCAGCTGTAATTCCTCATCAGGAACAGCATTATTATCCAAATTGCTCATATTTTCATTGACACACACAGCTTCGGTCATTGAAATTTCAGGAAACACGGGGACAAACGAATTTGAAGTGTTCTCATCCACGACACAAAAATCCATGTTAGAAGAATCACTGAAGAGGTAGGTTTCGTTATTGGAAGAAGGAATCAACACACTACTGCTACTATTTTCCTGAGAAACATAATTCAACTGATCAGGATTGAGAGCATTATTCCAGGAAAATAACAGACTCTCATTGGCTCCACCCATATTGTTCAAATTGGCTTCCAGATTTGGGCAGAAAGCTAACTGGTTAGTAAACTGAAGAAGGCCCCCGTCGTTCTCGTAGGGAAATGAGAACTGCCCGAGAAACTGATCAGAAGTGAAATCAAGCTGATCTTCTGCGAAGAAGATTCTGCTAAAATCCCATTCTCCATTAGGAAAAGCTCCGTGTAAAGTCTCCATATTCATTTTCAAAAACCTGAAGGCTAAGCCTGTGGAGAAGAAGAAGCTACAGCTAGCAAGTGAGACTGGAAATGGAAAGCTAGCTTGGTTGTGCTTGAAGCAAACAAAAACTAAGCACGTATATATATATACTCAGCCCTCCAAAAGAATGTGAGTAAGTATTTGACTTGATTAGTATATTAATGAATTGTTAATACCTAATCATTCCTCTGGTGTTGGTCCTAATTCTCTGTAACTGAACTCTGGAGTCCACTGTGGGCCCAAAACCAGGCAAAGGACAACTAAGATAATAATATATATAAGAAAAGCATTAAAACTTCATTAGTCTTAACTAATCTTACAGTAATTATAAATGTACAAGCAATTAATTGAAAAGGCGAAAGAGGGTCTTAAGGCCATCATTGAGTGATGACTAATTGTGATAAATTAGACCAATGATAATGATATATATAATATAATTAGGCAGAAGAAGAAGAAGAAGTATAATGTGTAATTAATAGAGAATGTGAGAACGTGGGAAGAGTCATGTTGAATAAAATAAAGGGAAAATTGTGTTCTGTTAGAAATATTAATAATCAAAGAAGGGCTTAGGACGGCCTGGAACGTGGAGATAATTAAGTCTGAAATAGTTAAAAGAAAAACACGGAAACCCGACAGGCTAACCATCGAACTCGTTCTTTGTCTCCTCACTAGGGGCTTTAATTAACTTCAAACCTAATGTTTCTTCTTCTGTTTTCACTTTTAATTTGTAAATCATTGATAGTACATTCAAGTAAATTATCCATTATTTCTATGCAGTCCCACTGAGTAATTAACACTCGGCTTTGTTCATGTATTTCAATGAAACCGCATTATACTTTTGATGATTTAGTTCGTTCAAATTAAGCATATACATGTAATTGGAGTGGACTTAAGTTCGTCTATAATTTGAATAAATAAAATTGATTAATAATTAATTTTTTGGTAAATCCGATGTGTAATTTATTCATAAAATTAAACCTCCAAAAGAAATAGCTTGAATTATGTCATAGAATTTCTTTAAAAAGGGTGGGAGTATTACGAGGTTTAAATTGATTTTTATAAAATAATTAAGCATAATAATAATAATAATAATAATAATAATAATAATAATAATAATAATAATAATAATAAATGCAAGTAACACAAAAATATTTCATTCGCTTGCTGTATTAATTAGGTTTCACAAATCACAATCTCTAGCATCCTTCTTACATTTTTTTTTTTTGTTGCTAAAATTAGTATCCCTTGCATTAATTTTGTTTCGGAGAAAAAAAGGCAAATTAAATGTAATTTTTCTTATTCTATAGAAATAACATTCTAGTAATATTTAATAACATTAACTTTTTCAATTCTACGTTAAAAATTGAGGCAAAGCTTTAAATTTAGAATACGATAAAGCATCTTATCTTCTTCTTTTTTTCCCCCTGATAAAAGCATCTTATCTTTATTAATAGTCGTCATCTTCTTCTTTACCGGTGGAACTAATTAATGCTAATTATCTGCATGAAAAAAAAAAAACAAAACAAAAAACAAGTGCACTCTACTCTTGCAAATAAAAAAGTAAATAAAACTAAGAAACATGTCAATATTTACCGTAAGCTATATTAGCTTTCCCCAACTGCTGCTGAATTACCTGGGCATTAGTTCTTGTGATTATTGCATTCCCCATAATCTATGTTTAATTTCACAATCCAATAGCGTCCCTCACATTAGGAGAAGAAAAGGTTAAAATAGAGTCAAATTAAATGTAGTTTAACTTATATGTTGTATAACATTATTTTATTTGTCAAAATACTAAGATTATAATAATTGTATATATGATCATTTAATCATATAATTTTAATAATATTAACCTTTTTTAATTCACTAAATTGATAACCCATGAGAGTATGGATGAGATAGAGTGGATCTATTCCAACTTAATTAGATGTCTCGAGTTTGAGTTATATATATACAATTATTTTAAAACTCATAAAATGTTTTATCATTCTTTGAGTTTCTATTTGGCTCAAACAGGATTAATTTCAATATGTAATTATAGTTGATTGGATAAGAAACAAAAAAAAAATCACTAAATTGATAGCTTAAAAGTGAGAGTTATGAAAGTTATAAAAATTGAGATAATAATAAAGCATCTTGTCTTTATAAGTCAACATGTTCTTCTTTATGTGTTTAACATTTTCTTTAGAGAAGAAAAAAAAAACCTAGTGCTCTTCTCGTGCAATTAAAAGTAGATAAATTGCATAGAGCATATGCTCCAATAGCAAAGGGGCTTAACCTCTCCTCAAAATCTCTGTTTCGAGACTCCTAAAAAAATAGATAAACTAACAACATATCAATCTTTATTAAGGGAAAAAATAGCAAAAGCATGCAGCTAGAAAAGCTATTGGCTCCAAAATGTAGATACTAACTTAAAAAAAAAAAAAAGGAACAATTAATGAATATTGATAATGGATCCATTCAAAAACCAAACACACAGCTTATAATTAATATCTTATAGAATTAACTCTACACGACCATAACAAAAACCCACAAAGTCTGAGGGTAATCCGCTAAGATTACCTGAACCCGGCCATAAGAACAACCCCTTTGGTTCCTCAGATTCCGGCGATCTTCCCGCCTTTTTTCCACACGTCAGAAAATGACAGTTTTTTAGTGTACAGTTTTCTTTTTTTTATTATTATATATGCAATGGTATATCTTAGTTGTATTCTGTGTGTGTACTTCTCCAAAATTTGCACCGCCCATTGCATTGCTCGACACGACCTTTTAATTCTTTTCATGAAATTTGGAATTTAAAGCAGAATAAAATCTTCGGATTAAAAACTCCACAGAAACCTGATTTTATTCTTCGTTTTTAGTTTTTGGCCGGCTTGCACGATTACGATTTTAGGGTTTCTCAAATATTTAACCATTAACTATACAAAAACATATATAGAATGACAGCTATTTCTGTCCTATTTACGTCTAATTCTGTCTTATCCAACCAGACTGGACCACGTAACCTTCCAATATTCAGCCACGTGTATTTATTGTTTTCAATTTTAATTATAAATTCAGAAAATGTTTCCAACTCACCTTTTTCAAAGCTCACAATTGGCATTTTATATGCCTGATCTTATTGTATATCGTATAACTATATAACACATTTATAAATATATACATATATATATATATATATAATTACAAACCACTAATGTAATTATTTTATAAATATATATTAATTTTTATAATACATTAATAATTTGGTATATGTGTACAAAATAAAATTTATTATTATAATAGACTTTAAGTATTTAATTATTTATATGATTACTGTTAATACAAATTATACATAATTTATTAATTTTTATTCATATATATTAATATAATTAATTATAATATAATATATTTTTATGAATGATAATAAAGCGGATTTGGAGTGGAGCTTTCTATTAATATTCCTGATCCCGATATTACATCTTGCTCCCTGTCTCGTTCCTTGCCAGAAAAAAATTTTGAATTTCTGTCTCCACACCACATAAGGACTAGAATCCTCAATTCCCTATTTTTATTAAAAAAAAATTATTTTATTTTAATGTTAAAAATATTTTTTATTTTTTTTATTTTAGTTAATTGATTAATTATATAATTGTTTAAATAAAAAAATATATTTTTACTTTAATTGAGTGTTATATTTTTATTTTATTATTTTTTAAAATATTAATTATGTTAATATATATATATATATATATATATATATATATATATATATATACACTCCGTTCCCGTAAAAAAAAATTTAGAATCAGGACGAGACAAAAAATTATATAAATATATGCCTCATTCAAGGTGAGAGCGGATCAAATTGTTATCTCTATATATTATAAATTTATTCATTTGTAAACTTATATATATATTAAAAAATATTCATATATAATTGAATAGTTAGATTTTTTATATATTTTAAAACATGTATAATCATATTATAAATATATTAACATATTCGCATTGTGTTGTGAAAATTTTATATCGTTTAATTATGTTATATCTAAAATTGTCAGTTTTTCCTTGTCCCCTTCCTTAATGTTTTTCCGTCACTTTCTTTCTGTTCAATGATTCTAAAACAATATATAGTTATATATACTTCAATCAGATTACTTAATTTAATTAGATTCAACATGTTTTATTCTGAAACAGAACAGAAGAAATTGGATATTAGCAATTAGTAGCATAGGTATATTAATTAACATTTAAACTGGAAGTAGATTAACAGTGTTAGATTAACTTCTGCACCTCCCAATAATAATTAATCTCGCTGTATTCAATTTCCAATTTCCCATTATGTTTTGTTTCTTTAATTACATTCCATATTCTCACCGGAAACCTCAACTTCTTAAAGGATGAAGCGTTAGTCAATTGACGTCCACCAACCTGTGATAACCTTTCCCTCCAAGACAAGTCACATCTCTCTCTCTCTCTCTCTCTCTCTCTCTCTGTTTTTAATTTTCTGAAGCTGCTTAATTATTTAGTCGTTAAATCAAAACATGTGTCCCATATAATGTTGACATTGAAACTGTATATATTATATATATAATTTGCTACAAATAGAAAAACCAAAATAATCAAAATTTAAAATAATGTAAATTATTGTAATTACAAATTAAGTTTTTATTTATTTAATTTAAGTGGAAAACCTCCTGAAAATTAAACAATACAAGCTCTACAGTGAGCTATTAATTAATATCATTAAGTAGGGATTGAAATTCCTTAATGACAGGAAATAATTTTTTTTTTTTAAAAAGAAGCAAAGTTAACATACACATGCTGAGGGAAGTTAATTATCTTCTTTATGCCAACATATATGCTAAATAATCATGCTCCATTGTCTATTAAAAATCTCTGCTCTATATAGCTCAAATTAAAGCACTGAAGAATTATAGAGGTTGTTATCAACATTTTTGAGTTCTGATTACTATTTAGTTCATTGGTTAATATCCTATAATCAATGTTCAAATTTCTCTATAAGGGCTTAATTTGTGGAGGAATCTACTATAAAGTAAATATTACTTTTTTCAAAAAATTAAAAAAAAAAAAAGCTAGAAACTTAATTATTATTTGCGGTATTGATATATTTAGTTAGTTATTAAACTTCGAAGTCAACACTATTTTATGGATGAGAAATATTAATTTCCTTTTTTTTAATTTTTTCCTATTAGTTTCTATATCATTGGAACACGTTTTTTTTAAATGTTATGAGACTAGAATAAATAGAGAGAGCCTATCACTCAAAAAAAAAAAAGGAGAAGGTAATAAAGAATGTATAATGAAGAAGATAGCTAGGGTAAAAATATAAAATTATGGGTAAAAATGTGTGAAATGTCAAAATTAATAACTTTTTAACTTAATTAGCTAGCTGGGGCGATTCATGGAAAACACAGACTAATTGTACATCCTCAGTCGGTTACGTTATGGAATGATAAGCAAATTTTAAAAAAAAAAATCATTTTATTACATTAATGAGAAATTAATTAAAATTAGAGATCACTCCAAATTTCAAAGTCAATAGGACAGCAATAGCATTGTTCTGTTGTGTTTCAATTGGCTTACAAGAAATAAATATCGTACAAATTAATTAGTAGCATTCTTTGGCTGTTTGATTGGCATATAAAAAAAACTGTGATTATCATAGTTCATCATAGTTCAGCTCCTAGAAAAGTTCACATCTATTTTTTATTTTTATTTTTATTTTACAAGGGCAATTGAAACTTCATTAATAGATCAAAGAAGATGACAATCCAAGACCCAGCCACACAGGGCAGCTATCAAGCTAAGAAACCGAGTCTCGAAACGATCGAGCCATATCAGCAACACAGCGAGATGCAGAATTAAAATTACGACTTCTACTATAAAAGGAAACATTCAAACCGAACTTTTCTAGTATAACATAACAATTCTTAATTATAGTGTCTATAAATGGAAAAGTAAAATCAGACCTGGAAAGTAAACTAATTATGTTAACACAATCATAGAATATGTTGCACTCAGAGATCTTCAACTTAGTTGCCATCTTCAGGCCTTCCTCAACCGCACGAACTTCAACATGTTGAGCCGGCAAAACCCGATCAAAAGGAACAACTCTAGCACATAAGTAGGTGTTGTCTTCATTTAAGATGACAATTATGGCTCCACCGGTTCCAGAAGATGCATTAAAAGAGACATCAACAACGATCTTTACTCTATCTGATTCTGAACTGCCTTGATGGTCCCTACCCCCCTCCTCTTCGATACAGACGTCAATGGAAAAATGAAAGGTTTTTTAAATTGTTGCAGATAACTTCGAGCCCATCGTACTTGAAGACCGAGGGTCATCAGCTCTCTCTCCATGAATGACAACATTCCTAGCATTCCAATTAGCCCAACAGAAAATAATAAAATACTCTACCCCATCATTCCCTTTTACATCCTTAATAACCCGCAGAAGGTCCCAGAAGTTTGACACATCCTGGTTCCTTTTAAGAGCCTGAAAATCAGCCCCCACCCAGAAGTTATCATATGAAGAGCATGACTATAAATAATGAAATGTGGTCTCTTCAGCCAATCCACAATTCTGGCAAGTTAAGGGCTGGACAGGGACATGATGCTTAGCCAAATTAGCTTTTGTAGGAATGATATCATGAAACACTCTCCAGAAGAATATTTTCACATCTATTAAACAAGTGTACGTACTCTGTAGAGAGCATATAGTGTTCATATAGTATTCTATACATATAGGAAAATTTTAATACATTTTCAGCGTTTACAATTAGAACTAAGTACTATAATTAACGTCACAGTCTCACAGCATATGTAAATTGGTATAAATAATATTAACTTTCCTAAATTAAGTGAGAAAATTATGGTTTATTGAAATAAAATGCACTTAACTCACTTAAATGCATTCTATATCAGCATCTCTCTTTGAATCTGAACCTTTAGATTGATTTGAACAATAAACATTTTTCACCCTTTCACCATGTATATAAAACTTCAAATCTTTCAAAAGATGCATAAATTTTAATTAGTTCATAGTTGTTAATTAAGTATAGCAGTACCAGCAATATAAAACTTCTATTATCTCAACGGGAACAAAAAATAAAGTTATATTTTAGGTATATATATAATTAATTAATTATATAGCATAAGTCAATGCTTTTTTTTTTTTTGTAATGTAGGCCTATAAATTATGGGTAATGTCAAACTTTTCCTAAAAATTAAACTTATCAATAAACAACATAATATTTTTTTTAATAGGGGATGGCAATAATATATAGTTTGTTCATGGAAACATGAAAATTATTTCGGTAGTTAATTATATATTATATATTAATTAATGAATAAAGAAATAAAAGGGACCACTTCCAACATACAAGTCAAACAGACTGCCCAAACGTTGTTTTCGTGTTTGAGTTGGCAAAAGTATTAAATTACATATATTAACACAGTGGTTGATTTTCCCAAAAATGAAAGTCCAAATTATATGCATATGAGATATATATATATATATATTTTTATCTTTTCTCTTGTGTCAATTTACGTTATAAAAACTGCACCAAACTTAAAGAAAATGAGGGAAGAATATAATCAGTGATGAAAATAAATAAAAGACCATTTATTCTCTCTTTTATTTTATTTGTCAAGTATTTCGTATTTCCATAATTTAGGAAGAAGATAATGTCTAGTACTTCCATATACTACCTATTCTCTTTTATTTTAATTATTATTTACTATTGATATGTGAAATTTTTTAAGCATAATATTTTAAGTATTTTTTCTCATGTAAGTATTACTCTTTTTTTTTTTACAAAAGGTCCAATTAGAGATTCGAACTAGCGAATTCATACTTTTAGTCACTATACCAATAACAATAAGCTAAATTTTATTGATTCAAGTATTACTCTTTATAAATACATTAATTCGGCTTGAATCCCTGACATTACTAGTATAGCTCATGTGTCGAAATATGGTAATGGAGTAATTAATTATTAGGAATTAGCCAATCACGCACTAATGTAGAAATTTTCCACTGGCTAAGAAGAGAAATTCCATTCCATTATCATAATGCGTAGAAACTTTCTGATTTATTTTCTAGATGGATAACTTTTTATTTCCCTTATGAATTAAAGGCTGCAATTTAGAGCTAGCAAAGGAATTGAGTCCGATGAATTCGAATTTAGTTATTTTGAATGCCATTCACTTTGAATCAATCTACTTTTAAGATATTTTACAAATTAATATTATTATATCATACCTCTTTTATATTAGTTTTGAATTGCAAGTCGAGTTATTTTCAAATCATATCATGTTATTATATACCTTAAAATTTTGTGAGAGTCTAGCTGAACTTTTTGCATATAAGTATAAGGAAATTTTAATTATTATTATTTTTTTATTGTTAAGCAGATATTTTTCAATAACAAAAAAAAAAGTAAATAATTTCTCTTACTTTCTACTTTTAACTTTTAAGATTACAAAAAAAAAAACTTTTAAAAAGTCAAATTATTGAGTTGCTTTGACTTAATCTATTCGGATCAGTTAAATTTGACCCGCAAATTAATCTTTCAACCGATTCAAAAAATTATTAGTCAATTCAGGCGTCTTCCGACTGTAGGCAAAAATTGCTAGCTATGTCACTAGTGAGAACATTTGTTAGCTCCAATTGGGTGTGAGTTGACGCGTATCCAATGTTCTTGAAGCATTATGTCTGAAAACACCGGCAAAAAGATCTAATGGAATGCTTAAATAATAGGAAGTTTCATTCCTTCTTATTTTTGGGCTTGGAGAGCAAAACTAGAGCTTTTATTTTGCCAGTAGCTTCAGCCTATTACAGGAGATTTTAGGCAGAATACCAAAGTGCTCTTAAGTCCAAACTCAACCAGAAGAATCTATTATTCCCCTCATAACTATTAACTATTCCTAGGGGGAATAATACAGTTGAAGACAGCAATGTTATTAGTATCTTTTGAAATTCATTATCAGTTCAGCAATACATTCAAGAGTTATTTCGTGGGTAAGCTCAATTAATTAAATATACCATTTTCGCCCCTCGACTCTTATGAATCCAGCCCCTATTTCCCAACAAGCATGGATGAAAATAGTAATATTGAAATATTCTACAATTTTTATCTTTGCTCTTACAGAATTTTTGCAATCTGGATTTTCTGTCTTGAGAAATAGAGAATTTTCATTTTCTCATCCATCCTTCAAATTCCACCTTTCATCAACTCCAATTTGGTGTAAGAATTCAACAAAAACAAACAATTTACTCTATAAATGAAGAATTTAGCTTCAAGCACATTAAAAATTAAATGACATACACGATCCGTTGTATCCATAATGATATAAATGGACCGGACATAGTAAAGGCATACAGCCGACATGAAAGTTGGGTGGGTGTGTATGCATCTGGGGCCAGCATTATTGCTCCCATTTTTTTGATGTCCTTGTTCCACCCACCATAATGAAATTGATTAATAGGGGAATATGAAATTTGATGCAAGCAACCCCGTCTACCCCCAAGACCCAAAACTGTTACTGTAAAGGTGCAAACCCACGCAGACGTAAAGCCAACAACAATCTTAAATTAGAACATAGTGCAATCCACCAAAAAAGAAAATTTCCTTTATTACCAATCAAGTTCCCTTCACCGAATCTTCAGATTTCATGTTTGTCATTTTGAGCAGAGCTTCAGCCATACAGGCACTATTATCATCAGTTCACAAGAACAAAGAGTGGTGTATCTCCTAACCGTTCCCGACCCTGAAACAAATAAGTTCACATTAGATGCAAATAATAAACAAATGTGTAACTCGTCACGAAGGACTACATAGACTCAAAGACTGGGTATACAACTTAGAAATTATCTAGCACATAAAGTCCAAAGCATTGGCTGGAGACAAAGTCATTGATGATGTAGCATGTCAGCTTTTAGCAAAGCAAGTGGTTTGCAGGCACAAGGATGGTGATAGTGTCCACGCATAAATTAACATGACTTTGTTTTGGCGTATTCTCTGGTTGGCATAGTAGAACAGATTCCTTAATAATGTTACATGCTACTAGGTAGCGTTTCCATTGCCTACAGAAATATTCAAAGTGACTTGCCAGCATATCCAACAATCATGCAAGCCTTCAGCAATAGCATTAAGTCATTGACTAAAATTTATTTCCTAATACTCATAAGATCAAATTCATTTCCCAGTAATGATACAAGCACTTGATCTAAACTCATATTCTATTCTTGAAAATATTTTTTATAATAGGATAAAAAAAAAACCATTCCAAATGTGCATGCAATTAAAAGCTCCTAATGTTCTAATAAAACTTTCGCCAAATTTGTTCTAGAAAAAACCATTTAATAGCATGTGACAGCAAAGATAGATAATCCTTCAAAATTTCTCGGTATCTATGAATTATATAGACATACAGGGACATGGCATTGGTTATGTTGCTGATAGTTGTATCACTCTTCAAACCCCAGAAATGATTAACTACAGAAAAATGCCAAAAATAACATACATTACATGTCCTTGAACCATAATATGTCATCATTTTCAATCCTTAGGCTACAAGAAACTCAGGGTCGTGTTGAAAACAACATTGAAGGTAAAAGACACCAAAAGCGGATTTTTTTTCTTCTAGAAAATGAGAATTTGTTCAAGAGAATAAACTAATACAAAGAGGAAAACAAGGCATTCTCCTTTTACAGATGCATAGAGAGTCTAGAAAATAATGAATGGAAAAGTTAAAGCTCCCCAATTAATGAAGTTTTAATACTGACTGATCATATTAATAGTTACCAGTATAATGGATGTTAGTTTATATAAAATTATAGACATACCTTCAGCTCTGGCAATTCTATAACACAGGCACATTCTAAAACGTGTACTCCAACACGCTCTGCAAAGCAAAAAAAAAGAAAAAAGATGGATTAAGAAGATGAACACACTTATATAACCAACTAGGGGCACTTATTGACCATTGATGAGACAATGCAGATGATGACACATGCTTTGAACAAATATTTTCCACGAACATTTACATGTAGACTAACAGAACAAATAATTTATAAAGGGAAAAAAACTGTCAATGACTTGTGCAGTAAAGCAACAATATCTTTTTTAAGAGTGAAGAGATACTGTCTTAAGATGGAAAAGAAATGGGCGATTCCTTTAATCAATGCCATGCAAACTTAAACTTTGCATGTAAAACTGTTCTGTAACATATAACACCCCAACTTTTGCTCAGACTGTCTTCTAAACAACATATTTATTGCCAAACTCCAAACTCAAACAATGCACTCCTCCTTCTTCTTCAAAGGGAAGAACCCCTTTATTTTGCAAAGGACAACCATAGTAAGTGTGTAAGCACGCTCCTCTAAAGTCTCAAACAAAAATAAATTAAGCGTATAAAAGGCAATGCCTAAGAAGAATAAAAAGATTTAAGATTTAAAACACTACCAAGTAGTCTGATTGCTGCACATAATGTCCCACCGGTTGCAATGAGATCATCCATAACCAAAGCACGTTCTCCTGCTTGTACAGCACCAACGTGCATCTCCATTATGTCTGTTCCATATTCCAGTGTGTACTCCTCTGAAATAACTTCCCCTGATAAAAACATCAAACACCAGAGAATTAAAAGCATAAAATGGTAAAAAATTATAAGATTAAAAATTGTTTGTTGCCGTTAGGATGTAAAATTACAGGTTATCAAATTGTTTCATTCTTAATGCTATAATAATCTATATATTAACAATTCCAGAAGCAACTGATCAAGGATTATCTCCCAAAAAACTAGCATAGTAAAGAAAAATGTATACGATAAAAGCAAATTCAGGTGCAATAGACATACCGGGCAACTTATTAGGTTTTCTCATGGGGACAAATTTCGCACCAATAGCCAATGCAATAGGAGGGCCAAAAATGAAACCTCTTGCTTCAATACCTAAATATGGAATGGACATCAGAACACATTGTAAAATATATTTACGTTTTATGGCAAATAAATGAAAAATTCAGCTACCAGCAGAGCAAATTAATTAAACATTTTTTTCAGATAATTGTCCTGCATTTTTCTGGATTTTTTCTTAATTTTTCTGGGCAAAAGAAAACTATTCACTGTACTTCTAGCATTCCCAGCTTTGCAGAATACAAATAACTATCACAGCTCTTTAGAATGGCAAATTTGCTTCCTGCATTCGCTTGTTTTTCAATGCATTAATTAATACGTGTCCCATTTGATCTTCAATTTTCGGCATATTTTTTTAATTTTGACAGAGCAATCGTTTCTGGAGTGACAGCTATGCCCTCCTGTGCAGTATACATTGCATTATAGCCCTATATTTGCAATTCAATCACTATTATACTATGTGTTTGAAACCGCAACGAATATAATGCAAGCGTAATTTAAAAGCAAAATGTGAGGAGCATACACATTCTCATTCAATAACAAAAAATGAAAGAGAGGCCTCGCTGTGAGGGAGATAAAAAAAAAAAAAAAGTTGACAAACAACAATCAAATATGATGGTGACAGAGACAAAATCATCAACTGTGCTAAGCTTTTAGTATTTAAAACAAAAACTTTTAAAATTGATAAAAAAAAAGAATAAGTATTTTATATTCCAAGAAAACCTCTCTCTTGAAAGAATTTGTTTGGCAATTGGAGAAGATGTAATTTTGCGAACAAATGAAAGATACAATAAACCCACCATTGGATATATAAGAAAGCATATAGAAGCTCAATATCCTACCAAGAAAATAAAATATGAAGGGATATGATGCGGAAATCAAACTAAGAAATGGAGCTTAAAAGGATAACCTGCAACGACAGAGATGTTCTTATCCTTGTATCTCTCCACAAACAAATCTATTGTATCCTTAAACGCCTTTGTATCGAGAAGCAACGTCGTTATATCCTGAAAAATTATCCCTAGTTCCCAACCACAAAAAAGAAGCGCATCAAAAACACCAAACACAGTGCTGAACATAGCTTCTACAGCTACTAAAATCAACAAAAAAGGAAGGCTGAACCAAAATAGTAATAAAAAAAAGCTCAATTAAGAATAAAACCTGGTTTGGGGAAGTTAGGGATGATCCTAATTGAAGAGGAAATCCTGTCTATGCGAGGATCTTTGGAGTCTTGAGAGGCCATTTTTGTATTTACCAGCGGCTGCGAATCACTTCCTGCTAGATAGTCACAGTAACAGAGAGACTGAGACAGAAAAAGAGTAGAGCCGGAGAGGGGGCAAATATTCTGTTGACGCGTAGACCGATCAAACCAATGAGGTTAAAATTTTCTTTTTGGACGAAATTGCCCACAGCCAAGTCATTTAAAAAAATTTAAGACGGAGATGGAACTTACCGCCACCGGTACAACGGAGAGGTCGGGAATTTCGAGAGCAAATAGACGGCGGTCCGATCCAAGCAAGGACTCGATTTGAAGACGGATATGGGAGTTGGTGAGAGGTAGGTGATTGGGGATGAGGCAGAAACAGACTTCTCGTCATGATTCTCAGTGGGTCCTTAAACTCTTGCATTCGTTTCAGTTTAGCAGATTATAAAAATAGATAAATAAAATTCTACTCTGTGAACACCGCATCTGCACTGCACGTTTCTTGCCGCTATGGCGCTATATTCTTGAATTATCATACTCATCGGCCGCGTTGAAAATATGGGATATTCATATTTCGATAAATTCATAATACCTTAAGAAATAAATTTTTTTACCTTAAATAAAATGAACCAAACTTATAACAATTTTTACCTTTTCATTCACTTTCACTTAATTTCATTGATCGAAACAAAGGATTAAATTTTTTTTATATGAAAAAGTTATTTATTGGATTATGATATCTTAATTTTATCAAAAAAAAAGTAAGACTAGATACATAAATGCAATACCTCGCCGAATTGAGAAAATTTTATTGAAAATGAAATTTCTTATTTTTTAGATATTTTAATTCAAAAAGGTTAAGGATTAGAAACTTAAAAAACAAGAATTGGGTTGCACCATATATATAAAAGAGTATATAATAATGATATATTTGGTGAATCAAATACCATGATTTAATAATAAAATTCGAATTAGTTGGTAATTTTGTGAAAGATTCATGTGAAAGGTGTCATTAATTTCTAATTCATGTGTATTCAATAAATTTTCTCTAATTCAGTGAGAGTGCATTTATGTATCTAGCCTTACTCTCTCTTTTTTTATAAAATTAAGATATCATAATCTAATAAATAACTTTTTTATATAAAAAATTTAATCCTTTGTTTCGATCAATGAAATTAAGTGAAAAATAAAGAAATAAATTTAATTTTTTCTCCTTTATAAATGTATTATAAGAATAGCATAGAATATTTTTGAAATTCACTTGTATCTTTAAATCTATTCTTAGAAAAATGAAAAAAAAAATTGTACACTTTAAAGTCTTAAAAGCAACAAAAACAATGGACTTAATGCACAGGTATTAACTGACACACCTGGCAGCGTATGTGCGGTACTAAAAAATGCGGTGGTGTGGGTTTTCATCAGTCCATGATTTCATCATGGCCTTTCTTGATAAACAGTGTTGGAAATTGCTCAGTCCACCGTCCACTTTACTTGCTCGAATCTATAAAGCTATGTACCACTCTCATTTTTCCTTCTTGAAGGCATCTTCAAGTAGAAATTCAAATTACGCTTGGAAGAGATTTATGGTTGCATTTTGCCTGTTGGGGCTGTAACTAGCATTTCGGTGTGGTTAGATCTGTGTTAATATATTTATAATACATATTTATTTAATTCAAACTCATATATATTTGAATTTGTGTCGTATTATATAGTGTCGTATCATCTAATTGTGTCATGCTCAAAATTGATGGTTTGGAGCCTCAAAATACCTTTCAAAGTAAACTTTTTTTTTTATCGAGCTCTTAGAGATGTAGTCATAGTTTGTCAAAATTTATGAGTAGGGTTGTGGCTCTAAATGTTTTCTATCATGTTTGTAGTCTAAAAATTGAGACAATGCTCCATATGTTGGTAGAATGCAATTTTGCCCGTATTATATGATTTAGCTCCCTTCTAAACTATCAAAGATTTAATATGAGAAGTTTTTGTGATTGAGCAAATTCAACCTTTAAAATATTCAACACAGGGCAACTGGAAATCCTTTTAAGCATTCCTTAGGCCCTTTGGAAAAATAGGAATAAGTGTTGGGTATAGCGGATAAAATAACATAAATAAATGTGAATAAAATAATTAGTAAAATAATATCGACAATTTAATATAGTTCACAATTTGATTCGAACTATGTTCACAAGATAAATTCTGAATATTTTTTTTTATACTAATAAAAATTAATAGATATAAAATGAAAAACTTCCCTAGATACAGACTAGAGGTAATATAACTATTTAAAATAAACTAAAAAATAGTAACACACAAATACTCCTAAAAATACCCAAAAAATATTTTTCTCAATATTTATGTCACTCCCTAATTTTTTTAAAAATTAAAAAATTATAACTCTCTCATAAGAATACATCTCTCAAATTATTTATCTCAATTGAATTGAAATTTGCAGTGTTCGATTTCCTTGCTTGCAATGCCTTTTATAGGCAAGAAGAGCAAAAGAAAACAAAAAAAAATATATCTTTTTAAACAAAACAAAAGTTCATGGTGCATGAAGGGTTGCAGAATTCATTTTGCAATTTTTTACATTTAAAATTTTTTAATTAATTAATTAATTAATTAGTGATGAGCTCCATATGTGGAGGGAACCACAATAATTTTTCAAAGAAATTTGCACCATCCTTGACTAACAAATTTTTTCCTCTCGACAATATATAATTCCAACAGCTAATCGAAAAAACTTAAAATATGATATTGGTATAATTTTTGTCAACATGTTTGATCCATTTTTTTGTATGAATTTTTTCAAACTGATCAATATGTGTTTGATCTCGAATGAAAAAAAATATTATTTCCAATATGGATAACACACTGACTATCACAAACCAATTGATATCTGTATTACTGCAATCCAAGTTTTTTCAAAAACTTTTTTATCCATAACAACTTCTTGCATGTTTTGTTACTGTAATAAATTTTGCTTCAGTAATGGACAGTGTAACATACTTCTGTAACTTTTATTGCCAATAAAACGACTCCTTCTACAAAAGCAATCATGTATCCTAATGTAGACTTTCTCGAGTGTACATCACCAGCTATATATGTCTCTTGCATCCAACTAACACAAATTTGACACCTAAAAAATATAAGCATATTTTGAAAGCATCCCGAAGATACATGTGAATCCAATTTACAACAACCTAATGTTTTTTTCAGAATTTAAAAGTAATTTGCTCACTACTCCAATGACATGAGTAATATCTCATCATATGCATACCATGACGTACATCAAACTTCTAATTATTAAAACATATGGAATCATGTCTATCTCTTTTTTCCTTACAATTGTAGAAGGGCTCTATTTGGAACATACTTTAAAATGATTATCAAGAGGATAATTAACTATTTTAGTTAGGTCCATTTTAAATTTCTAAAGTACTTTTTCAATGTACTTCTCTTGTGACAACCATAATTTTTTGGTGTTTCTCTCTCTAACAATCTTCATGTCAATAATATGTTTTGCTGGTTTCAAGTCTTTTATTGCAAAAAACTTGTTCAACTGTTTTTTCAAGTTGTTAATTCTGTAAAAATTTTGGCCAACAACGTATCATTCACATATTGCAATATAATAATGAAATCTTCATTAGAGAATTTTTGTACAAAAATGCAATAGTCTGACTATAATAATGAAATATTCATTAGAGAAATTCTACACAAAAATACAATAGTCTAAAGTAATTTTCTTATAGCCTTACTCCTCTATAATAAATTCAAATTTCTTATATCATTGTCTTGATGTTTACTTCAAGCCATATAGAATTTTTTTCAATATGCAAACATAATCTCTTTTTTCCTTATACTTAAAATTCTTTGGATACTCCATGTATATCTCTTTTTCAAAATCATCGTATAAAAATGCAGTTTTGATATCTATTTGCTCAACTTTCAGGTCAAGATTAGCTGCTAATCCCAACACTATAGGAATGAATGTCATTTTTACAACTGGTGAGAAAATCTCATCAAAATCAATCTATTTCCTTTGGTTGAACCCTTTGATAACCAATCCATCTTTGAATCTCATATGGAAACTATTATCTTCATGTTTGATTTTGAATACTCATTTATTATTCAAAGCACTTTTGTCTTTTGGCAACTTCACTAATTCAAAGTTTTATTTTCATGTAAGGATTTCATTTCATCTTGCATGGTTTCAATTTATTTCTATTTGTGATCATCAACCATAATTTTTTC
The DNA here is from genome assembly GCA_023653625.1 of Triadica sebifera. Taxonomy (NCBI): domain Eukaryota; kingdom Viridiplantae; phylum Streptophyta; class Magnoliopsida; order Malpighiales; family Euphorbiaceae; genus Triadica; species Triadica sebifera. Next base: position 30,559,990 of record CM042899.1, read on the forward strand.
AAAGCTTTCCCGTTCTTTTCTACCAGTAAATTACACATACATATTTTTTCTAGATACCTTTGTAGAAGACTGTCTCAGTCTATTACTTATTCTCAAAGAAAGTAGGGAGGACACAGGTGATGGTTGATGATGAACATCATAATTTTCAGCACCATATTTTGGGTCATTAATGGGAGCATCATCTTCTACATGCATATCAATATGATTTTCATCCCCAACTTGTATCGGCATTGGTGTTAGATAAATAAATTTCAAATATGTTGAGTCACCATTAGAATCAGGAGTATTATTTTCCGTATTGACAATATCTTCAATGGTTTTTTCTCAACAAAAACAGCATAACGACTTTTAACTAATTTTTTCTCTACGGAATCATAAAATCTGTAGCTAAGTTAATCTTTTCCATAGCTTATAAAAATATACTATCGTATTTTGACATCGCATCTTTTAGAATATGCATAAAATTCCAGTAACTAACCACACACATATGATCATATGAAACATCTTTTCTTGACCAAACTTTCCCTATAATATTTAGCTTTAAAGGAATACATGGTGAAAGATTAAACATGTACACAACTGTGAGTAAGACAACGGTGAGTAAAACTTATTCCCAAAATATTTTGAGCAAATTTACATGTGAAAGCAAATATATGACACTCCATCAAAGTCATATTCATCCTCTCAGTCAGACCATTCAACTAGAGTATTTTTTTAGGCATTTTATGATGTCAAATATCGTAATTTTTTTAGCAGGCATCAAACGGTCCAATGTATTTTTTACTTTTATTTGTCTGGATGAATTTCAATTTCTTCCGAATTTGTCCCTCAATTGAAGCATAAAATTATTTAAAGACATTTAGTACCTAATCTTTTGTCTTTAAAGCATACACTCACATCTTCTCGAACGGTCATCAATGAAAGTTACAAAAGTACTGAGCACCACCTAATGACTTTGACATTGACCTACATAAATTTGAATGAATAAGATCTAACACATTTTTCATTCTGGAAGGAAATGAACTCTTAAAAGAAACTTTATTCTGCTTTCCTGCTAAACATTAAACACATTTCTCTCTCCAACTGCACTTCATCCATTTTAGACAACATCTTCTTTCTGACCAAGGTGGTCATTCATTTCTTACTTATGTGATCGAGTCTTATGTGTTATAATTCAATAATGCTATTTTTTTCCACAGCACTCACAGTGTCGTTTGAGAGTTTCACATGCATCACATACAAAATAACATGTCTTACACCTCTAGTTGCCACCAAGGAACATTTGGTGAGTTTCCACCGGTTATTAGGAAATGTACTGCATAAATCTGCATCATTTAGTCTTCCTGCAAATATCATATTCAGGCGAATATCTTAAATATGTCTGGTATCTCTCAGGACTAATCTAGTATCATTCCTAGTCTTAGAACAAATATCACCTCTGCCAATAACTTTTGGCAAATTATCATTTTTCATATTCACGGCACCAAAATCTTCTACTGTGTAGGATGAGAAAAATTCTTTTTGAGACGTAGCATAAATGGTAGCGCCATTATCAATTATCCAACTAATCTCGTAAAATGTAAAATTGATAATATCATTACAAACGGTATTGAATTCGTTCATGATATTTATCACATTATCATCACTGTTATCATCTTGTTTTACTTCATTGTCTTTCTATTCTTTTTTGAACATTCGTCAATATTTCTTTACATGATCATTCTTTTTGCAGTAATGACATTCAATATTGACATATCAGTTTGGTTTATCTCTACTCTTTTCTCTAGGCATTTGTTGTCCATACTGACTCGTTCCTCTGAAATCTATAACCAAAACATATGGTTATGATGAAGAAGATAACTTTTGTGATATCATTTTCATTTATTCATTTAGGATACTGTTTTTTACAAACTCAGTACTAGCTACACCATTAGGTGCAGTGTTGGTGATTAAAATCTTCAAAGTTTTTCATGACTTTGAAAAGAGCCTAATACCAACAGAGCGAAAACTTCATTATCTAGCTTTATGCTCATTCTAGACAGTTAGTCAATGATCCTTTGCATTTCATTTAAATGAATTGTTATGGAGGTTCATTTCTTGTATTTCAGTTGCATTAACTTTGTCAAATAAAATAATTTATTATTATTTATTTTTTACGCATACAACTGCTCTTTTTTATTCCATAACGTCCAGACATGAGTCTCACTATATATGTGGTTATACATATTATCTTTGATAGACTATCGGATGTAATCACACATCTGCTCGTGTTCAAACTTTCACTCCTAATTTGTTTGCCTTCAAGTTTAGTTGTAGTAAATATTGACATATGCATTTTCATCACAAATAAAAAATATTTTATTTTGCTTCTCCATATATGATAATTTGTGTCATTTAAACTAAATATTTTAGTGTCATTTGTCTCCATTGTGAAACTCATTCAGCTAATAGTAATCATTAAAATCTTTTATGATGTGAAAAATCAGTAGATACTGCAACCACATAGCATACTAAAAATTTTATAGAACCGACAGACTAGTTTTGATATCACTTGTTGGGCACAAAGAGTAAAACATCACAAATAAATATAAATAAAAGAATCAATAAAAATAGCATCAGCAATTTAATGTGGTTCACTCTTTAATTTGTATTACATCCACGAGACAAATTTAAATTATTTTTTTTATTTGTGACGGGTACAAAGTGAGAGTTTTCCTTAGACACAAGCTAAAAGTAATATAACCATTTGAGATAAACTCAAAAATACTGGCATACAAATGTTTTCTAAAAACAGTCCAAAAATATTTTTCTCACTATTTTTATTACTTTCCAATTTAAAAAAAATCAAAAGCCTAACTTCTCTCATATGACTACCTCTTTCAAGTTATTTCTCTCAATTGAATTGAGATTTGCAGTTTTCTCCTCCATTTCTTGCAATGTATTTTATAAGCAAGGAGAGCAAAAGAAAACAAAAAAAAAATTATATTTTTTTCAAAAAAAATTATATTTTTTTCAAAAAAAATTCATGGTGGGTGGAGGGCAACAGTTGTTTTGCAATTTTTGATTTTTAAAATTATTTTAGTTAATTAATAAGTGATGAGGTATCCACATCAATTCTAACAATAAGTTGGTTTGTTATTCCAAGTAGCAGCGAGTTAACCAGATCCTAAACACTGCCTCTAAGCTATTGCGTGATTGGAAATTGGCCCATGTTTCATCTCCACTTTCTCCTCCCTCAAATCCTTCTATGGGTGACTATTTACATTGGTATGCTCCTCCTCTTAATTGTAAGGTATTGACCGGAGAAATTTGTAATATTTCTATTTGCTTTGTTAAATGTTTCAATTAGTTTATTGAGGTGATAATCCCCCTCGCTACTTTTAGGTTGCTCTTGATGCAAATGTTTTTCCTTAATTGAATTATCATCTTTTGTTTAAAAAAAAAAAGAAAATTACCTGATTTCTCATTTTTTAAATATTTCTTAAAAAATACTTTAATATTTTCAAAAAAATTTAAAAAATGTCTCTTTTTTAAAAAAAAAATTATTTTAAAATTTTATATTTTAAATTTTGTATTTCCATTGCTAAATAGCAAACCATATATTCCAAAAGAAATAGAAAGATGAAAACCTCTTTCTTCTACGGTTAGAGCCCTGGCCATAGTATCCATCTATGCCTCTCTCTACTCTAGTCATGGTGACTGTGCCATTGCCGCCCCACCACGCCCAACAACGTTGCCGACACCACCCACGGCGCATTGTCGCTGCTCTCTTTCAGTTCTCTCCAGTTCAGGAAAAGCGAAAGGAGATAAACAATGAAATTAAGTCGAGTTGCTCCCGTGGTATGTTGTCGCTTCCTGAACTTGGAATGCCTCTGGTTGAAAAGGGAATGTTATTTAAATAGGATTTCAACTTTATTTAAATAAAATTTAGCAGCATGTTAATTACGTTTTATCCTTGAGAGAGGAAATCGGAAGGAATTCAAATACTGATAAGCTCCCCACCTTATTCCCTCCACCTTTTGGCCAAATTCCCCCCTCCCAAAAAGACAGCCGATTAGACCTCTCTTAATTTTCCAACAAAGAATTTTTGGCACTATTGCCGTCTGATTAATTATAATTATATATGAATCATATATAGCCCATGGGTCATAAATTACAACTAAATATAATTGCAAATTATCAAAAATGTAAACCTGTAAGCAAAAATCATAACTTCACAATTAACATCATATGAATGGATAAATAAATATGAGGGGCGGTGCCAAAAACTCCGCATCACATCTTTGAGTAATCGTGAGTCTGGACTACTTATTGCTTGAATAGCTGCTGCCTGCAGGCATTCAGTGCTATCTTTGAGCCACTACCTAATTAAGGCAACTCACTCAATAAATCATAGACATTTTTCTTTTCCGTTAATTATGCAGAACGTACATCTTTTAATATTGTCAATATTTAATTTGCATTATCAATATACTATTCCATTTTTCCATTATTTTCTAATATTTGCTACATTTTTATAAAATAAACAAAAAATGAAATTTTTAAAGATGATTTCATAAATATTTAAAATAAATATAAATGTAAGTTGATCATATATAAATGAAAATAATAAATAAATCAAAGTAAGTCCAAACTTCAACATCAAAGTATGTGCTTTAAGATTTTAAATGGCCAAAGTATACAGCTCCGATCCACCTAATGAAAACTATCTCTAGATCAAGGTAATTGTTACTGAATAACTACTATTGATTCCAATATAATAAATACTTTTCAGTATAATTCTTATAGTTAATAGCTAAAATGTCAAAAGGAATAGAACTATGATTTAAATAATGGACTTGGAAAGTATTTTCAGATATTAATATATATTAGCATCTTTCTTTTTTTTTATTGGGGGTTTCTTATAGTTATAGCGAGGAAATATTAATACAAAGCTAAAATTTAAATACGTACAAAACCAAGCAGTATAGCGGAAACCTAAGCTTCTATGTCTTAATCGCCTTTCATTAGGTATAAATTGTACAATAACACGGCTAAATTAAGAAACTTGAAAATTTATATTAGTGAATTATTAATTTATCTCAGACTTGTTTATTTATATTATTAGATTTAAATGACAGTTAAAACGTAACAGTCTATAAAAATAAAACTTAACAAATTAGTAACACCTATTAGGCTATTATCACGAAGATTTTTTTTAGTATTAGTTCATCTATTAATGTAGATTTTAAAGAGAGACCAGTGGACGTATCTTATCCAGTAGAGTACATAGTTGAACAAACTCACCCACTTGAATGTGTGTGGCAGTGGTACCCCTAAAACAAAGTTAATGGCCTTCCACTAAACATCCTCCACCTGGCTTAGTAGGTTCTCCGCCACACCAAGGAAAAAAAAAAAGAATGACCATGTGATTCGACTCCTAACAAGTATACAACTTTGGTGGTATTTTCTTTCTTTGAAACTAATCGCATGCCGCGTGTAAGCGTGTAGATTTGCCACTTGCTAAATCTAATGCATGAACTTCGGCTACGATTCAATAGGAAGAAGTCTATTTGGGTGCTGGCTGCTTATTAGCTAGAAGGTGGAGCCTTTTTAATTTTGCTAACGCGTTTAGTTTTGGGAAGGAAGGGGCTTTTTGTATTTGACTTGGAAGCAGGCCACACCCCAGTCTTCACTTTACTCACTCCTCCCTTAATTTGGACCCTACTTTTTCGCAATACGCACAGTTTCTTTCAGTACTATCTCTATTCTCTGTTCTCTACTCCATACTATTCTCTTCCTTTCTTTGACCGACTTGGGTCAGTCACTCAACTATTGCCTACCAAGACAACTCAAAATTGGCCACCAAGAAATAAATTTTAAAAATCATCAAAATAACAATAACCCAAATTACTTAACGTGCTCCACTCCCTTTTGTGTTTTTAATTTTTTTTAATCTACTTATTATATTAATATTAATATTAATTTGCCTTCACACCTCCTCTTACTTTCCCGCCACTTGTTACGCAACTTCCTCTTGCAGTCTCCACTCCCCCCTCCTTTATAAGCTCATCTTACCCTCTCACTTCTTACTCATATCTCAAAAGCCTACACGCAGCACTTTCTTCTCCCAGCAGAAAGCCACCACCGCCTTTCTTTAATTTTCTTTTTCTTGTTCAAGTGATTTTGCTCTTCCTGCTAGCTTCAGTTTCAGATCAAAGGCAAAGAAAAAAAAAATCAGATATGGCACTAGAAGCTCTAAATTCTCCAACCACAGCTACTCCGTCTTTTCAATTTGAGGATTCAAGCAATCTTCACTCTCTGGCTGAGCCATGGACCAAGCGCAAGCGCTCAAAGCGCTCACATCACCAGCCTACCGAGGAAGAGTATCTTGCTCTCTGCCTTGTCATGCTTGCTCGTGGTACCACCGCCTCCACCTCTACCTCCAATTCCTCTGCCTCGTACGGCCGCTGCGCTCCTACTCCTTCACCTCAGCTTCCGGTGAATTCAGGGGACAAACTTAGCTACAAGTGTACCGTCTGTAACAAGGCTTTTTCTTCTTACCAAGCTTTAGGTGGACATAAGGCAAGTCACAGGAAATTTGCTGGAGGCGATGACCAGTCAACTTCAACTACAACTATTTCTGCCACCGCCGCTGTATCTAACGGTACCGGTAGAACTCACGAGTGTTCCATCTGCCACAAGTGTTTCCCTACCGGACAGGCCTTAGGCGGACATAAGAGGTGTCACTACGAAGGCGGCGCAGGAGCTGCAGAAAAGAGCGGAATGACTTCAGCTTCTGAAGGCGTTGGCTCTACCAATAGTCACAGCGTCAGCCACGGCCACCGTGAGTTTGACCTTAATGTCCCTGCCTTGCCGGAGTTCTCAGCAGATTTATTCGTCTCCGGAGATGATGAGGTCATGAGCCCACTGCCGGCAAAAAAGCCCCGTCTTTTACTGGCGACCAAGATGGAAGTCTCTCAAGATCAGTAGAAAATTTAGAACTTTTGTAGGGAAATGAAATTAGGAACATCAACTGAACGGTGTTTAATTTTCTTTAATTTCCATTATTCTTTTAGTTAGAACTATTTTTTTTGTACATAGCAGTTGAACTCTCAGTTTCAGTTGCTGCGTTGTCAGACTTGATATTCTTTCAATATTATTATTATTATTATTATTATTATTTATTATTATTGAAATTCTTGTAATTTGTTTAATTGTAACACGTAATTCGCCAAATTCACACATCTTACAATGGTCCAAGCAGACTCGGTCTAAAATACGCCGCGTAAACTGTGGTGTGGTTAAACATACGCACGCTGACTGGGTTGCACGACCGCGTGAGATGCGGGGCAAATGTGCCTACGGTTTGTTGAAGTTTCGGTTAAGGCCACTTAGTGCTTGAGTCATGGCGAAACAATTAAATAAATTACAAAAAATTATTTAAGATTTAATAAAATTACAATTATAAATAAATTTTTAAAAAAATTAAAAGTATATTCTATTGAATATAAATATCATTTGAGACAATAATTATGAAAGTTGTTATTTGAATGTGCTAAATATTTTACCATTACAATTTGAGTATAAATTTTAAATTCTAATAAAAAATTATTATACTATATATCAAATTCTAAAAAATTTATATAAAAATATTTTAAATATAAAAAATTATATAATATATTATTTAAAATTAATATAGTATCAAATCAATAAAATTATCTCAAAATTCAGAGAAAAAACTATCCATTTTTTTAAATTTATTTCTTTATTTTCTATAATTTATTCAATAAGTAAATTAAAGTTTCACTAAAAAAAAGAATGGGCGATTTTAAATTACTGGATTCCACTTTATAGCTAGCTAAGCGCCTAAGGTTCAGTCCCATGAGGTTCACGCGCTTGCTGCATGTTAGGCAATAATTAAAAGATTTTTTTAACAAATATATTTTTTTTAAAAGTGAAATAATAATAATAATAATTGGAGATGGCGGTGATAACTGATAAGTGATGAAGACGACAAGAAGTGAGGGATATATATATATATATGTAAAGGTGGAGAGTGGATAAGTTTTCCCGTGGAAACGATTAGAATTACTCATGCAAAACTATAGTATCAAAATCAATAATATTATCTCAAAAAATATTTGTTAATTTTTTAAAAATTTATTTTTAAATTAAATATTTTATAATTTATTCAATAAGTAAATTAAAAGTACCACTAAAAGAAGGGGGTCCACATTATAGGTAGCTAAGCAGCCTAAGGTTCAGTCCCAATGAGGTTCACGCGCTTGCTGCATGTTAGCCAATAATTAAAAAAAATTAACAAAAAATTTTTTTTTCTTGTTTTTTAAAAAGAAAGTGAAATAATAATAATAATAATAATTGGAGATGGTGGTGATAAATAAGTGATGAAGACGAGAATGAAGTGAGGGATATATATGTAGAGGTGGAGACTTGTGGAAGCTATTAGAATTATTTATGTAAAACTACTCATTTGGGTTGTTTGATATCGTGCTTGGATATTTAAAAAATAAATTTTAATTTTTTTATTTAATTGATTAAATTTTTTATTTTTTTATAAATGATTTTTTATTAATAAAAATATTTTTTAACTATTTTTTTAAAATAATTTTTAAAATTAAAAAAATTAAAAAAAAATTAATTATTTTTTTCCAACCATAATGCCAAACATGACCTACATTATTTTTTCAGAAAGATAAATGATAGTTTGATTTGATGCATAGGAGCAAGCAATTTGGGCAGATTCCAACAATCCGATTCGAATTTCATATAAAATACCTTTTAAATTTTAACTCAATTCCAATTCAAAAATCAGATTGATTTGAATTGATTGGTCAATCTAATTTTTTGAATTAAAAAATAAAGAATATTTCAATTTGACACACCCAACACAAACGTTGAATTTAATACACCGATCCAAATACTCTGAACAATCCAAATCAATGTTATTGATTAGATTGGATTGATTTTATTTTATTTTGTACGCCCCCATTTGATAGTATACCTTTTGCCTCATAACTATTTTCTTTCCATAATTCATTGTTTTTCCTAAGTTTTCTTTGTTAGCTGATTTGTACACACTATGAATGATAAAAATATAATTAATTTGATTTATAAATATTATATTTTCTTTAAAAAATTGTGTATTTAGTCAATTATTATTGCATCCATTTCGTGCATGAAAAAGTTTGATGTCAATGGTTGTTTCACATTAGACGTATAATTATAAACATCCAATAACAATATATTAATTTAATGATATTCTTATATTAATATTGGTGTATCCACACTGAATGAATCGATTTAATCAAGAATTAGACACTGATTAATTTGATCACCTAATTCAATTAAAAAAACAAACAGTTAAATCCAATCGAAAAAAGAAAGTTAGAACCGGATGACTCGATTGAATTCGGACAAATCATATTCTTGTCAAAATATAATAGGAACACAATGAGATTGAGAGTTTTGTCTTTGTATGAATAATTGATCATATAGACAAGGAATGCGTTGATAATCTAATTAATACGAACAGTCTGAGTTTAGACGGAACTCATCAATTTTATTAATTAGAAGAGCTTAGTTATTTTTTCATGAAATTCTTAGGTAAAAAGGTTGATGTATTTGGCAATTGCACAGATAAAATTTTATATTTTAGTTATTATTAAAATTAAAATAAAAACAGATTAAGTGAATCTAAAATTTATTTTTGCCCATAAAAAAAATTCGTAGTGTTAAATATGTTATAAATTTGTTAGTGTTCTCTTAAATCTTTCTTTTTTTTTTGAAAAAAATAAATCTTATGAGATTGTGATGATGGGTTTAATATGTTATAAAATTGTGAGTGTTCTTAATTATCTTTCTCTTTCTTTCTTCTTCTTATTATTATTATTATTATGGGTTTAAATTCATCACTTAATATAGTTTTGGATGTTAATAACAGTACTAGTAATTGGATAATGATGGATTAAATTGAAATTTGATATTTTTAAATTGTAACGTGGCGGCCCTGACGGCTAACACGACTTCAACATATAAAAAGTACGTTCCTTATACTTTATTTGTAAAAATCACAAATCATCTACCAAAAAAAAAAATAACAAAATCATGGTCTAATGGGTGTTGTATATTCCACGTGTCTTAAATTTTTTTAATTGATTTCCTATGCAAAAAAAAAGTGACTGATTTCTCCACCAAAAAAAAAAGTGACTGATTTTTCTTTTTAATTTTTCATAATTGGGAAGATGAAATTCCACTCACAAAATATGCCCAAATGCACTCAACGGGAATGCATATGAGCCTATTTGCATGTGCTTAAAATATATGCTGTTTGACATATACATTATTAAATAAATTACTATATCTATTTGTCAATATTACATTTATCAACTTACAAATGAAAAATGTTATGCCTTTACGTATAGTATTATACAAATAATAATTGATCAAACTACACAGTATATGTAAATGAGGGATATATACAAAATTAATATTGTTTTATGTCAGTTAACTATATAATATAAATAATTTTTATAATGATTAGGAGTTCATATAAATAACACTGTTTGAATTAGGTTTTTGAGAGGGTGAGTTAAATTGAAAGTGGATTTTCAACATGGGGCTGCATTATGATTTTATATATAGTTTGTCAGTCGTGTCCCACTTGGATTAAAAAAAAAAAAAAAAAACTCATACTGGTAAGAGTGCAGATGGTAGCCCACTGATCTGAATGAGCAGTTAGGCGGCTAACTAATAAACCGGGGGATGTGGTGGAGTCTTAATTCCATGGTTTACATTAACTACGACTTCATCAATGGAATAATGTGATCAGCTTCCTACCCAATTTGGGGTTGACTCGTACAGACGCAAAAGGTCAAGCATATCAACACGTACGCCAAACTAATATTATATCTGCATTGTTGAATTAGAGATGAATCAAAGGTTCAGCCCCCTTTTTTTCTTTATATATATAGTTTTTTTTCCTTATATATATATACAGTTAAATTATTTATCTTTACAAAAATGTTTTTCTTTCTAATTTAGAAGTCATTAAATATACATAAGGCGTATGGGAAAATTTTTTCAAAGCCAAAATGAACACAAATACTTTCTTTTTGTTTTTACTTTATCCATTAATTTTTTTTTCACTTATGCAGAATTGTATTGCCGATGTTTTTCAGTTTCTAATATTTTTAAGATGAAATTAACATATGCTGGTAATAGATGACTTCCTAGATAGGAATTAAAGACCTGCCAAGTAAAAGTAAAAGCACAATTTTGAAGTTGATATGGGCATTCCTCTATTAGTGTTTTGGGGAAATTTCATAGTTTTTCCAAAATTTCTTTACCAAAAAATAGAAAATAATTTAGCCTCCAAATTTTGTTCGAAAGAGAGAAAGTTTCATTGAAAAAAAGGGGAAAATACTTTAGCAAACCTAATTCCAACTGCTAAAAAAAAAAATCCAATTATCTATCTAATTGAAGCAGAAGCTTCTTTTGATGCATCAATTGACCGTACAGTGTGACTTTTCTAACGAGGACGGCATTCTAGTTTGGTGGGCAGAGAAAATAAAATTAAACCCCCTGCTCCCACCCTTCAACTGGGTGTATGAATTAAAACCATTGACTTTTTTATTCAAATGTTCTAAATTGACAAAGTCTTAACGTTTTGCAAATTTTTTCCTCCCCACAAGAACATTAAACCATTTTGACAATTATCCCTATTGCAATTTATTGTAATAAATAAATATTTATAGACTAGATTTATTGGCAATATGGCTTTAATACATAATTATCCGTAAAATAAACAGAGAATCCGATGAAAGGAGTAGACAAATACTTTTATACTCTACTGTTTAGATTGTCCATTCCAATCTATTTGTCTTCTTTTCCCGTATTATATATACATTTTTTTCTTTTTTTTGGGTAGTGTGTGGGCATCTTAATTCGCAAATTATTATTGTATATTATTTATTTAAATAATTAAAAATTTTAAAAATATATATAAAAAAAATAAAAAATTACATTTATATTTGTAAAGTACAATATAGATCTATGATGTAAGAATATGCCATGGATCTATTTGATATTATGTTTGAAAAAATATTTTTAGAGAAATTTTTTTATTTTAATTTTTTTTATTTTTGAAAGTTGTTTTTGGAGATAAACTGATAAATAGATATTTTTTCCAGAAACAAATTTGAGAAAAACATTTTATAAAAAAATAAAAAATCAGTTAATTAAATCAACAAAATTTTAAATTTATTTTTTAAACATCTAATAATAATTTCAAACACGTTCGATGATTTTTATAACAACCACTTAAATTATTTTTTAGACATATAATAGCAATTTCAAACACTATAATTTTTGTAGCTATCACTCAAATTGCTATAAGCATTAGATATGATTCATACGCTCTCTTTTTTCTGTTTATTATTTATTTAATTATTTAGGACCGATTTGTTTCCTAGAGAGAGGAGAGTTGGGAAGGTTTTTGAGGTGTGGAATGTTGCCAAATGTAAATTTGGTTGCTTTCTTGGCTAGTAGACAGCACCGCCGTCAACCACAATGTTCTACGCTGCATAAAGAGCAGCTACCAATTTCCTGTTGATTTTTTTTTCTGTTCTTTTTTTTTTTGTGTTAATTCAATTAGTGGTTTCAAATTCGGTTGCTCCATTTTGTTAGCTACCTCACTTGGTATATAAGAAATTGAGAGGGAGAAAAGCAGGAAGATCTATACGTTTCTTTAGAAGCTCAGTTCCATATACACATTGATCTCTTCCATGCACAAACACCAAAACTGCAATTATTTATCCTAATTGTACTCTACTAATGCAAAAGTAAGAATTAAAAAACTTTCAGCAACCGGTGTAATTGAGATAAATTATACTAATGGTAATCTAATTATATGACAAATAACCACTCAATATCTAAATTTTAATTTATAATATAAATTTTTTTATTTTAATTTTATAACATAAAACTTTCCAACACAATATCTGTTAATTGAGTTATTGAAAAACTGACATGACATTTCTATCCTATTTAGCTATTTAACACATGTAATTAACATATCTTAAATTTAAATGCATCATTTCCACATTTATAAAATAGGTTACATTAAAATTTCTTCTCACTTTCTCGTGTAACTTTCCTTTAATTTCTCTACCAAATATAATATAAAAATCATATAAATTAATAAACTGAAAATAACAATAAAATGAATTAAAGATTTGCAATCAAATCAACTGAAAAAAAGCACATATATTAATTCCAAAAAATACAATTTTCTCCACATTTCTCTAACTTTCTCACAAACCAAATAAGAAACCGGAAAACCCACCACCTTCGTTCATGAATGAGCTCAACTTTCAACTACCTCCACTGTCGACGTCGAAGAAAATGAGCTCAATGATTTTGACAGCACCATTGCAAGACCCACCACCATCGTTCATGAAAAAAGTTATTTCCACTGCTAACGTCGAAAAAAACACGAATAAATTGTTGGTTCTCGCTCAGATCTGGGTTATTACAACTGCTTAAAGATCACGGCTAGAAAAAGAAATAAAGAAAGAAAAATTCAACAATCTTTTACAATTGGCTTACCTCCTTCGAAGCTTCAAACCGTAGCCTTCACTCTCCTTTTTCTCCATTTTCTTTTTCTTTCTTTTTCTTTCTTCTTTGCTCTATTTCAGCTCCTCTTATGCTCTCCTTTGGCTATGATGCTTGTTCACCACGATTAGCTCTCCCTTATACCCAATTCTTACTTTAGCCGTGAGGTACCCATGCCATTCCCTTTATAATTTCTTCTTTTTGCTTCACTGAAGCTAAATTGCTTTTAATCCTTTGAGATTCGCATCCTCAACTCTAGATTTTTTTTTTAATTTCCTTTTCTTGTGAAAACTATTTTTTTTGAAACCATCCCAACCACTTCTCTTCTTTTGAAAACTATTTTTTTTAGTCTTAATTGAAAGTTCATCCTTCTATGGTATATGGTATCGGGTTCAACTAAAAAATGGCACAATGGTTTTTTTTTTGAGTTCTCTAGGTATTAATTCAGTTTTCCAAAATTATGTCAGAGATTTTGGTATTGAATTTATGTTTTTGTATTGAATAAAGTTATTGTTGTTTTATGAGAAAAAATAGAGAAATGTTGAGTTTAAAATGTGTTTGATTGTTGAGAAAATAAGTGTTTAATTGTTGAGAAAGTAGTGAGAAAGAAAAAATTTTAGCTTGACTTATTTTGTACGCATAAAATTTTAATATGAAAATTTTTTTATGTTGTTTGAAGCCAAAAGAGTTTTATATTGCAAATTAAAGTTTTAGTACGGATTCCTTATATGTCAAGTAGTTGGGGTACAACCTACATCTATTAAGCCAGTGTGCAGCAGAGAGGATGAACAGTTAAAAAAATTGAGTCTCAAAAGTGAGAGAGTGTGCTGAACATACTAGCAATTGCTCAAAATTTTTTCATACAACCTACATCTATTAAAAGCAAATGTTTTCTAGAATCAGTTTTAATATATTTTCTACCCTATTAATCATTTGATTTACTGCATCAATCTAGGATTTCAGACAAGTTCTTTTCCCTTATTAATTTTTCCTTTACAGCTTGCTATAGCTCAATCTCAACAAGAAACTAGTTGGGTTTAGTTTCACTGATCTACTTGATCAACTGGGCAACCTCAATTTACCGATGGTTTTGCTTCTATCTCATATGATTTATGGGCCTGCTTATGCGAAAGGCCATTAAAAATTTTGATTTAGATTCAAAAAATGAGCCCAGCATAGTAACAACGCCAGCTAGAACAGGCAGTAAGAAAACTAAAAAATTAATGTCTGTAGTGTAGCAGACCAGTTAAATTACAAGAATGTGATGGGCTTGTAAATTTTGCCCACAAAGCTAAGCTTGGAAGCCATGAGTTGCAATTAAGGTGTTCAAATTCCCTATTAAAGATCAGATTCCAAGCCTCACCCATGTTGAAAATTTCCTCTCTATGCTAAACAACTTTAAAAAAATTTTGGTACGAATTTAGAGTCTTGTCACAAAATGTTAATTAGTTTTGAGTTCCTGATCTAATGTTTTTCCTCTTTATTCATAATTATTTATGACCCATAAAGAAAAAATGAATTTATTTAGACCTGATGATTTATGTCACTATTTATGAATCACATTAATAATAAACTAATTATTAAAAAATATTTTAATTTCAGTATTTTGAATTATATATACTACGTACATGCGCGTGTAAAAAAAAATTGGACTTGATGATTCATGCATGACTATTTAGACCAGACGTAATCAAGTAAAATCAGTAACAGAGAAACCCAAGACATAAATGAAATGTCCAATCCTATGGTCCATGAGTAAGTGCTGAAAAGAAAAAACCTTTGGTGATGCCTAATGGGAAATAGAATCGTGGCATTGAATTTGAAATTGAAGTTTTAAATCACCGTTGACAAAACTCTCAATCCATTACTGTTGAACCACTAATTTTAGTGATGAAATAAATTAACTTGTGTGGACCTAATGTGTGCATTTCAAGTTCATGTGAAAGTAGATTTTAATTTATTTTTGTTATATGATGATGGAGTTCACTTCATGGAAGTGGTTGTAAATGGATGTCAATTAGCTAAGTGGTATCTAATAAACTTTAATTAAATGTTATAAAATTAAGAGTTGAATATAATAAACAATGAATTGATTAATCCCTATATTATTGAACAAATCTATCGATTGCACCAAAGAAAATTGCAAACTACTAATGGTAGATTATGTATGTTTCTTCAACAATAATTTTGTTATAGTCTTAAAAATTTTGGAAAAAGTTAAAAAAATACCTCAAATTTCAATATATTTTTAATTAAACATCCATGAAAAATAGTACCCTTAAGGCATAAGCTATTAAGGCTTATGTATAGGGCCCCAATTTTTGAGGGGCCTCTAATTTTTTTCATTAATTATATAAATATATTGAACTATTAAATTTGTTATTAATTATATAAAAGAAATAAATCTTGTATTTTAAATATGTGATATTAAATTTAAATGGTTAATTATTTGTAATTATTTAGATTAAACGATTGTATCGAAAATTGATTTAATTTTGTACCTAATCTTACTTTTATTGGTAAAACAACTAGTAAGCTTATTTAAATATAATTAGCTTTTGACTTTATATAATAAACTAAATTCTAAATCTTTTTCTTATGTAATTTTTTGTTAGTTTGTCTCTTTTTTTTTCTTTGAATAGTTTCAATATCTCTCAACTTGCATAGAGAAAATAATTTTTTTTTTACTTTTTACACTTTTCCCTTTTTAATTTTGTATAACTCATCTACTTAAAGTTAATTTCTTAATTTATTTTTTATTTTATAAATGTACTTTTTTGTAATTGCAATATATGAATTTAATTTTCTTCATTATTTTTAATATAGGTAATAATATCATATTGTAGAGTTTTATCAGAAATTGCAATAAAAAAATATAAATTAGGTGCTATAGTATTTTGCATTTTATTTTCATTCTAGCAATGATATCTAGTAAAAAGTATGAATCTAGATATAAAAAAAAGTAAGAGAAAAAAAAAGGTAGAAAAACTAATTCAATCCCAAAAATGAGCACTTAGTATATTTGTAATTAGTACTAAACAACTAAAGCTATAAAAATCAAGTGAAAAATTAGTTAAAAATTGTGAAACAACTATTAAAAATATATATGATCCGGCACAATGGAAAAATTTAGGCAAGCTTAATTGATTTATTAGTTGAGAAAGGTCCAATAAGAAAACTCTAAGATTTTTCATGACATGAAAATTACTTTTAAACTTGAATATAAATTTTTAATTAGTGATTTTGCATCTCAAAAAACAAAAAGAAAAATGAATAGCTTTAAAAATTTTGTTCATAATATTAAATGAATTTCTAATTAACTCTTGCCTAAAGCTATACAAATTTTTAAGTCGACTTTGAATTATACCAATATTTTCTCGTGTACTTTTTATTATATATTTCTAATATAAAAAATACATTTCTTTTCATTGATAAAAAACTATTAGTACATGTTTTTATAATACAAGTTAATATTTTTTTAAAAGAAAAGACACATATTTTTATATTGGAAGTGTAGGGTGAAAAATGCATATTAACAAATTGAATGGTTAAAGTGTATTCTTTAGTTCTAATTTAAATATTTGGATTCAAAATTATAAATATATTTTTTACTGAATTAAAAAATTAAGGTAATATGCAGAAAATCATTATTAAATATTTTAAAAATTAAATGCTGAAAGTGTTATTTTTTAGTAATATATAAAGGATTTGACTCTGGTTAAATATTAATTTATTATGTGTTGTAACAGTATTTTTAAATTTGGTATGGCCAACAAACCCGAGACAAATGATCAAAAATAAAATGTTTAAGGATTCAACCAATTAAAGTAAAAATTGTCAAAATATAACATTTAATATGTTCATACATATAAAATATAAATATAAAAATGCTAGCAATATTTTTTTTCAATACTTTATTGCACACTTCCTTTATAATTGGTCCACATTATTAAAATGATGTGGAACAATTATAAAACAAATATTCAAAAAAGTATTAAAAATAAAGTAATGCTAGCATATCTCAAATAATTATATTAAATATATTTTATATATAATTATTTGTTCAAAATATTAATATTTATAATTTAAATTAATACACGTTCAAAAATATTTTTAAATATAATTTTAATAATTAATAAAATTGTTTTGTTTATATATTTTTAAAATTTTTTAAATTCGAATTAGGCTATACTATTTAAATGTTACAATAGAGTATCAATTTTGTCAATTTAAATAATATTTTTTGATAAGAATCAAAATAATTTTACATGTAAATTTTTTTAATATTGTATATTAATATTGAAAATACAAATACTGGAATTCAACTTTATTAAATATACATAACTCTTAAATAATGTGAATAATTTTATGGATTATTAAAATGAATATTTTTTTAATGGTATATATATATTACTAATATTATTAATATCAAAACTTTTCGGCGAAAAATACCATTATATATATAATCCATTTCTAAATTAAAATAATTTCTTACATTAATTAAAAATAACTTATGCTATTTTTTTAAAATTACTAATAAAAGATTAAATAATTAAATAAAAGTTTATCAGTAATATTTGTAAAAAAACTTAATATATAATGAGACACATGTGGTAATTTGGTATGCTTCCTTATAAACCCTTTTCAAATACTTGTAGCACTATCTTTTTCAACTTTTTTTAAAGCATTTTTCTAACTGGTTAGATCGGATATGCTGTGACCAGATCAACCAGTTTGTAATTCAATCAATTTCTAGGGCACAATTTGGCATGTTCCATAATCAATTTAACTTGAAAATTGTCTGACCAGTACCTGATCGACCGATTTCCAATTAATCCGGTATGATCATAAGTTTTTTTAGATTTTAAGCTTCAATCTACCTAATTTGAGAGTCAGTTTCGATAAAAACCGGTTGAATTACCGAATTGCGTGGGTTTGATAACAATGGTTGTAACAAGGAACTTTAATTATTATAATCTTTCAGCTTTTTCAAGAAAATTAAGATTGAATAAAAATCCTACTCCTAGCCTATGCTCATTCCTTTACTAATGGATGTTTGGCTTTGGTGACCCTCTTTTTGCCCTTTTTTAATTTTTTAGGGGAGAAAAAAAAAATCTCCATTAGCACTGTTTAATTCCATCGCAACGAACCTTTCTGCTTTTACCTTTCCTTGAAAGAGGACAAGGGCTTCTTCTGTTTGTCCTTTGGAGGAGAGAAGGAAAAAACAAACGAATGTATAATGAAGTCCGTAATAATTCAGTTGTTGAATGTTTTTGATATCCGATTGACTTGATTCTTTAACAAATTATGATCCCCATCTTCAACTTGCACATACCTTTCAAATCTTGGAATAAAGCTATAAACCACAGTAAGATTTCTATGGTTTCATCAGTACAAACATTTTGGTATTAGTAGTGAATTTCAAATCTACAGGTCAGATATTTTAATTATAAAGAAGAAGAGATAGAGGAAATGATATAATAAAGAAATCTCTATTATGCTTTTATCATAAGGTTATATATTTTGAATAGTTATATCATCGTTCAAAAGGTTGGAAAAAATTTCTTGCACGCACAGCATTTGAAAGATTCTGCTAATAGCTTATTGTGGTGAATATTTGGCTTTATCATTATCATATACAGTAATAATCATTCTGAAAATATAATTGGCAGCCTTTTTTTTTTTTCTCCCAATTATCTATCATCCTTTTGTACGTTTATAAAAATAATAGTTTTGCTAACTCTTATGGCCCACGACATTAATAGTGTCAATGAGTAGGGTATACATGAAAAATTTCTTATCTGTCTTTGAATCCGATTATTTATACCTCATTTCCAATCCATCTTGAACCTGTTTAAATTTATAATGCCCAAAATTGAGTACATTGTCTAATTAATAATCAAGTCCGTATAATTACCTTTTATCATTAAAAAAATTAAATAATTAATTAAATAATTAAAAATTTAAAAATATAAAAAAAAATCCATCATAAAATTACTAAAAAATCAAATAAAACACATAAAATAAAATATAAAATTTAATTCAATACATCCAAATTAAAATAATTCATCAAATTGTTTAAAAAAATATTAAAACAATAAAATTAAATATTATTCATTATAATAGAAAATTTTATTTTAAATCTCTAATAACCAAATATAATTGTAATTCATCAACCTATCATAGACAAAAAAAAAAATAGCGGATATCTAAAACCCTCTGTCCCAAATTTACGATGAATTTAAATATTAATATGTTACAAAACTTTAATAGAATTATTCAATAAAATAAAAATGGACAAATGAACTCTGAAAAAAACTGGATCTGTAGCCATGTCATGAGTAACAATGCAATTTTTCCAAGTGTAAGGATATTCCAGTGTTAAGACTACATGATTAGTAAACTTTGAAATGACAGAAGTTAAATTTGTTTATTTAATTAATTTTTTATTTTTTGGTTTGTATGGAGTTTCAAAACTGAGATTTTTGGGAAGGAAATAAGTCTATTTACCACTGAAACACATATCCTGGGCTTTAATTAAATTTTTATTAATATATCTTAAATTTAAAATTTTAGGATAGAATCAGTAAACTTAACTTTTAATTTTTATTTCAATTTACTCATCAATTTTCTCTCCAAATGTTTTAGTAGAAAAAAGAATACTATTTCACTGTCCACTTATATGGGGCGGCTAGAGTTCCTACCCGTACTTCAACAAAAAGTACAAAAAAGAAAATAAAAATTAATGAAGATAAGTGGACCTGGAAAAATCCAACGGTAACCATGAAACCGTAAATAAAATCCAACGGTACATACCTGGTAGAAACAAGCGACGCGAAAACACGGAGCCGCTCGTGCCCAGAGTTTGGAAGATATTCGCCTCGACAAACCCAAGGAAACATTGACCCCACCGAACACCAAAATCAAAATCCCACCGTTCATTTACAAAAATCGCAACTTAACCATAGTTAATTTTTAACTTAACCTTTCAACCAAACCTACCTTTTCCCCGTCTCTTTTGCCATTATTATTACCAAATGCCACTCCACCAAGCTCACTCTCGCGTCTCTCTCTCTCTCTCTTACTCCACTTCCTTACTCCTCAAGAAATATCCGCCTCTATATAACCATTGATTATCAAAATTATCAAAATTTTGAACGTTTTCTTTCTTGATCAATCGGTGATCAACGGTAGAGATGAGCTGCAACGGCTGCCGAGTTCTGCGGAAGGGGTGCAGTGAGACTTGTATACTGAGGTCGTGTCTGCACTGGATCAATTCCCCCGAAGCCCAAGGTAACGCCACCTTGTTTCTCGCCAAATTTTTCGGTCGTAGCGATCTCATGTCCCTTATCTCCGCCGTACCGGAATCCCAACGACCAGGTAGACCTAAACTCGTACAGAACTGCCTATGTAAATGCATTGATGCCTGTAAAAGTTGTACTTTGTGTTTATAGATATTTAAAGAATTGCTTTCTCTTGCCTCCTTTGGTCTTTTTCCCGTGTAGCTTTGTTTCAATCTCTGCTGTTTGAGGCGTGTGGACGAACGGTGAATCCGGTAAACGGAGCCGTGGGGCTTTTGTGGAGCGGGAACTGGCACGTGTGCCAGGGAGCGGTAGAGACTGTCCTTTCAGGTGGAACTCTGAGGCCGTTACCGGGAATCACTGCCGGAGTGTTAGAACCGAACCACGACGAATCTTCTGACAGTTTCTCTGCGCAGGCATGTAGGTTAGGAAACGTTTGGCCCCAATCCAAGCCATTCCTTAATATAACGAGGGAGAATCAAGCATCCGATCTTAATCTCAGTCTCAAGCCGAAGCTCGTAGCAGGAAGTAGAGGTGGGAGGGAGAAGAGAAGTAGAGATGCGGTATCGTTTTACACAGAAGAATCATCAGAGACAACAACCTTTGAGAGCAATGGCGCCGATAGGAAGAAGCTTTTGAATCTATTCGTTTGAATAAAAAAAAAAAAGAAAGAGAGAGAGGGAAGATTTTGTACTCTGAGTGATCAGATCACCATGACGGTGTAGCCTTTTTTTTTTGCTTCAATATAAAGATGAAGCCGGAATATTTGGCCGGCGGAATTCTTTTTTTCTTTTTCTCTTTCTCGGACTTGAGGCTTGAGCTATTATTTCCGGTGGAGATATTCAGTTTATAAATTTTCTTTTTTATATATATTTTTTCTTTAACTTTGGATTGAATTTTGGGATACTGTTGATGAGAATGATGATGGCAATGAAATTGTCATTCAGTATGGGATTTTTGTCGTGTCCGTACATTTTGGGTTTGGGGGGGAGATTGTGAGCATATAATGCCAGAGTGATAGAGATAAGCTGCTAAATACAGCAGCAAGTGGCTCTTAAATTGAGAGAACTATGCTTTGACACGTATTTGCTTTGCTTCCACCTAAGAGGCTTAAGACACAGATAATCTGAACCCTTTTTTCCTACGGTTGTTTGATGTTTTATATGAGATAATTGTTTTAGTTGTTTAATTTGTTGCTTGCAATTTTATCATTTTCTTAAGCTTGGTGTTGGTTGAATCATGGTTAAAGTTGAGTTAATGTTTAAATTGAATTAATTACTTCATATATACTTCCATTGCTGTTATGTTATAAATAATGCATAAACATCCAGGTCAGCAAGCATTATGCATTTTTTATTTTTTTTAATCTAGTTTCGGATCAAATCAATAAACAAAATATTAAATAAATTATTTTATTTAGATGGCATATTTTTTTGCTGGCTTAATAATGAATTAAGGAGATGAAGTTGATCTGGGCCAAAATTGTTTATCAAATCCAAATCTCTAATCTCCAAAATGCTCTAGAGGGAAGCCATTTTAGCTCTGGAAAAATTTTAATTTAATGTTAGTTATTGCTAGTGTCATTTCCGGAATTGTGAATCTGAGTTCAAGTTTTAACAAAAAATTAAAAATATTACTACTTTTTGTCAATTGTGTAACATGAAAAATCTTTAATGTGGGGTAGGGATGCTGCAAACTAGTAATGAATATTGATATTTAATATCACTGCATAGCTATTGGATCACATGTTCTTCATCTCTGGCTGATGCATGACTTGGTTGGGATTGAATATTTTCGTTAGTTTTGCTCACTTTTTTTTTTAAAAAAATCACTACATAGCCACAGATAAAAATTGGAGAATTTATATGCATCTCAAGGAAAAAAAAAAAGAGAAATATTTGGTTTATCTAATACATCCAATCAAACAAAAATTATTTAATCTAGTTTTATTCACCAGAGATCCTCGTAAATGAGGTGAATTGACAGCATGATTTCAAATATTGAGAGGCTATAGTATATATGAGTTTCAAATTGCGCAGCTTAAATCTCCAATCGATATGAGCACCTACTAGTAAGTGACATGATTGTCTTTATCTAGTTCTGGTTGTTAACAATGAAACTCTGCATGGCCAAAAACTTGGATGTTAGATGAAAGCCATCTTCATAAAAACAATAAAGTCGACTTATCCCATCTCATCCAAAATAGGTCACACAGATTAAAGAATTGGGCACTAGATGCCAAATCACGCACAAAAGTGAAGCATCGCATGATATTTGACCTATGGTCTCATGCTAACCAAGCAGGTCGATTTGCGTACTTGGCGTGGAATTGAAATAGTGAAAAGGAAGTGGGTCCCAAATCAAATTTTGGGAAGAAAATGTTGAAATTAATGCGGTGCAGGTCAGCCTCTCCTCCATAGTCCTCCTCCGTCGGAAGTGGGTTCCACGCCATCAACACCAAGAAAATGTCTTTCACAGAACAAAAAGTGAAAAGAAAAGAATAGAAAAGGTTTAAGTTATTATATATGTGTATCATATGATGAAAAGGACATAATTGATGAATTGAAAGCTAAAATAGCGGTATTCCAATCCATTCGAGTCGCCGCGGCTTATAGCATATGCTGTGGATCCCACATCACCTTCACTGGATCACCATTCGCCATTTTGGCTTTGTGCAAAGCTAGTGGGTGATGCGAAAGATGCAATTCTTCACGGCCGAAGGTATGGTACCTAGACACAGTTCTTACTTAAATATTTTTTTTCTTTAAAAAAAAGGTCATTTGAGAGGCAAAGCAACTTCCATGAGAGATAGGATTCTTTTTTTTTTTTGTGAAATTGGAAGAGAAAAATTCCTTGTTAAAGATTTGGTATTTCGAGTCTCTTAAGGATAGTGATTTATCTTGTAAGAAAGGTACCAGTTCTTCAGTTGAGGCACAAAATATGGAAGAAATTAAATGCTGTTCTTTTTTCTTTTTTCCTTCAAGAAAAAAAAAAAACTCAACATCTTTTGTTTATAAACAAATATTTACTGTTAACTTCTGTTTCGAAACAAGCATTGGATAATTAAAATGTTATTTCGATGCATGAAAAACAAATCGATAAAAGAAAACATGGTTCAAGCAAAATAAAAATATTCGCATATGTTGGAGAATAGAGAAAACATGTGGAGGATAAAGGACATTGACAGAACTTTTTTTTTTTTCCTCTCAACAATTTTTCAAATTTGATTGGAAATTCTAATAGGTTGATATTTGCTGGAGATTTTACATTGATGAATTGGGAGAAAAACAGTAAGCATGTCTCCTTTTAGGCTGATGAGATGTGTCTTTTCTCTTGATCCGAGCAGTCTCATGGCTGGTTGGGAGATTTATAGTTTGAGGGAGAGGCTGGCTCATAATGTGTATATTGGTAGTCTACGTACTGCTAGGCTTTGCTGGGCAGCAGCTGTAGCCTATGCATACCATGGTTTTGTCTTTAATTGAGATTAAACTAAATTATAAATGAAAATTATAACCTTAGTCCTCAGCAAGAAATTTTTTTTTTTGGTGAAGACCAAATAACCACGGTGAATAAGAAAGTGGAGACATGTAAACAACCAATATACAACAGCGAAGTGAAAATGCCATTGCATGAAAGTGACAGAGAATAAGGAAAATGTTAACGACAGAATCAAGTAAATCATCATTCAAGGTTGAGGCAGCTAACTAATTAAGGCCCAACCAAAACCCAACATATGATGGAAAGTTTAATCACCTAATCCAAGAACAAGACGGATATCCTTTATTTAACATATGGCGTGCATATAGAGAACTACTAAATTTTACAATTCACCAATTCAAGATAGAAGCATTCATTTCAATCTTCCCCCATCATTCAACTGGGTAACAAGTTGCCGATATCTTCATGACGACTATTGAATAAGAGAAAAATTGGAAATATCATTACAACATATTTACATATATTTGCCTCTGCCCTATAGATAAAGTACCTCTATACAAATTACAATCTAATCTGAATATTGAGAATGAATGCCATCTATGCATATGATATTAGCCATTTTTTTGCGTATCCAACAGCCCAAATGAGCATTTTTCCGCTTTTACAAGCTGCCAACAATTTGGTACTTCTTTTTTCATTTAATCTGGCTCCTCGAGTCCGAGGAAAAAAAGTTCTCTTTTAATGTTAGCATTATGGGTAGGCAGTCAAGTGATGAGCTTTATACATTTGCTGTTAGGCTGGAAGGTGCACGTTTTAGTTGCATAAAATGCGTTCTCAGACTACATTCTTTCACCTGGCCATAGAAACAGTATTCATTGATAAATTAGTTACAACAACTAAAATAGACTCATCTGAGCATAACAAAACACTAAAACATGTTCTAATTTCTCTCTGCTTCGTGATTCTTACAAAAGTAAAACCAAACAATACCTGCATAGCTGTGATGACTGACAAGAGGTCCTTGGACTGACCAAGCAAAGCTTGCTCCTTTGCAGCTACCTTGGCAAGTTCAGCAATCAGAGAATTTACTCCCCCAACCTATCAATCAATAGTGATGCTTTTAGACATACAAATAAACCAAATTTACCCTTCAAGCAGGTTTTATTGCATTAATTGCTACCTACAAGAGGAAACAACAATAAGAAATAAGGCAAAAACAATGGCGGATAATTTTCAAGAAATGAGGACATCCTCGTGTAACCAATGATATTCTCACCCCTGGTAGATGCCTTAGTCAAATATCATCTAATGTAAATCACATAACTATGGTCCTTATCCCACACACCAATCAGGCATATAAGAAGCCATGAGAAGCCCCTCATGATATTATTATTATTATTATTATTATTATTTTGAAGTCAATATTATGATGAGCTAATCCAAAACAATAAATGCTATCTGAATTGTTCCTTGTGTCATATTTCGAACAGATCACAGTAAATACTGTGAGGCCCAGTTTATGCCTGGGTGTAGTAAATCACCTTTGATGATAATAAGCATATTGACGAAGCCATTGCCTGCATGACATCAACTGCTGAACAGATAGCATCCTTCACATTTTGAACTTCTGCCTGTAGAAATTAACCAAATGACAAATTATTAGACCTAGTTTATGTTGGTGTTTTGAGATTCAAGCAACAGAAAATTTGGAACTCACTCTTGCCCCATCAATAACAGGTAAACGAAGTGTGCTAGCTCGCAAAGCCTCAATAGCTCCAGATAAAGAACAAGCAAAATCCTGGTCCGTAAGAGCCAATTCTTCCAAATATACCATCTGCATTCATCAAGCATCATTTTTTTAAGATGTAACAGGCCAAAGTGAAAGTAATAATATAACACTGCTTAAGCTCAAGGCAGCATGTGCCTTAAATCTTAAAATTAATGTCCTCAAAAACAAAAGACCAGTGAAAGAACATCCCAACTAATGGCTCCGTAGAAGCTATAATGCATGATGTTGGAAACTTTCGCTCCAATATATTAATTTTATGGGCAAATTGTTTGTAAAATAACAAGCACAAAATGGAAATGACCTTAAAAGAGAGAGTGGATCAATAAGGGTACATTCATAACAAACATTAGGTTGAAAAAATGAAGTTCCCATGTAAAAAATATAGAAGAAAGGAGGTAAGAGGAAACCAGTTTTAACTATTCTTAATGCAAGAAAATCCATGTAAAACAGAACTAAATGTAGAAAGATTTATTACCTGCCCTTTAAGGATGGAAATTAGCTTCAAATTTTGCCTCAGTGACAGTAACTCCATTCTTTTTGCTCTGACAGATTCAAGCAATCTTGAGGTTGTTGTGCGTGCATTATACAGGCTTTTCTGACAGAGATAAGAGCATTTGAAGGAACTCTTACAAATAAAATTTTGAAGTAAAATATAATTGCATATAAAGAAGTTAAAACTAGTGATGTGTGGGCATTATAAAAGCTTTTCTGGTAAGGAAAAGCATTTGTCCTAAAATTTGATTTCTGAAGCTAAAAATAACTGAATAACAAAGGAGTTAGCATAAATATCAAACAAGCTGCGGGCACTGCAACAATAAAACACACATTGTCACAGGTACTTTCCTAAATGGAATTTGCAGATATTGCTACTATCCACATAATGTTAAATATATTTGCTTTCAGATGCTCTAAGTAAAGCATATGAACCAGTCTGTGCAGTTATAACACACACATATCCACATATATGAACCAGTTATTGTTTTGAAAACCCTCACAAACTCAGAATAATATAGATTTCTTAATGAGAATCACACATCATTAAAATGTAAAAAGCAATACTTCCCACAGCTTTGTTTCAGATCAAGAGGATGCTCATCTTGTCAATGATATGTTTCGCCAACAAAACTAATCCACAGTTAGTAACATGTGTCACAATCCTTGGTCCAGTAAACAGGCATTCAAAAACCTTGATTTGAAAACTTCAGCTAGTAGATTGACATTAAGAACCTAATAGATTTTTCAGTAATTCTAGACTAAACTGGTAATATTAATATTAATCACACTCTGTATCATATCTATTTCAACAAAACCTCCATAGTGGGTTAATACATTACACAATTTAAGATGTAAGAGAAATCCTGTCTATACAATTGTAAGAATCAATTAAAAATAAAAATAGATATTGACACCTGGAAGATTGGACAGAGATTTCTAATGTTAATTCATCTATTATCTATCTATTTATCTATCACTCTGTGCATGCACAAACATATTTATCAATCACAGTCTATCGCTCAAAAAATTATGGTTTAATAACACTTCAATTTTCTTAGACCGACCATTTTGACAACAGGCAAAGAGGACTATCAATGCAACATCACAGTTCTTCCCTACATGACTTGTTCAAAGATAAGATTATACAAGAAGATTAAGAAAAGAAAAAAAGATATCCTTCCCATTCTTGGAGGCCATTCCTGCTTCCTAGTTAATCATCCTATCTGCAGTTGATCCATAATTTCATTTCGATCAATAAGAAACAAAAACAAGCCATCCCTGTTTTATGTTCCTGCAGCTACTTATACCACCAAATGGAATGCATTCTTTCACAAAAATTTGTCATCAATTGGACCCCTTCAACTCAACACTCAAGAGAAACTTTACGACCACCCACATTAACAAAACTCTCTCCACAACTTTCAATCTTATGTCTTTATAGTTTCATCCACATCCAAATCAAAATATCCACCCTAGCATAATAAACTCACACTTTGTAATTGATCCCACAATAATTTTTCACTTTTAAAATGGCTCTTTTCAAGAAAAGATACATGCAAACATCAAATAAGGAATACATTGAGTATTCTAGACCAAGAATATGAAAGCAAGATTTATGTGACTCACATCAAAGACCAAGATGTCATGGCTAAGCTTGAAAAAGTCAGCTATGCCATCAGATTCGATTATCAAGCATGAAATATGACAATGATCTCGCATCATTTCATTGGGCCTTTCCTCCGAAGTTACCAGTATTTCATTTCAAAGCATGTCGCAGTACTAAGATATAAAAAGTTGGCACCAGAAAATTCACACTTACTAGTTTAGTCAACAAAAGAACAGCAAGATGAAACATACCTCTGCATTCGACCTCTGGGCTGACAAGGCAGAATCAGCTCTGGCATTGACAAAACGCCATTGCAACAACCGATTATATAAAGTCCTCAAAAGGTGCACCTCAACAATCCGATGCTCCCCACTCTTGCCTCTACGGATATCAGCAGCAAAGCTCAAAATTGAAGGCATATTATTCAAATTGCTCCAATTACTGTTCACCACAGCTCCGACAGAATTCCTAATCCGTGATGGGCTCGCTCCCCTAATTGGTGACAGCGTAGCCGACGGTGTCCCAAGCTTACTGGGAGAAGCAGGGCGTAGTGCTCCTCCACGAATAGGAGACAACTGTCCCCTAGTATTAATAACTCCCTTTGGAGATGATATTGGGGAATCTATCCCGAGCTTCTTGGGTGTGATGAGTTTAGGAGGTGGAGGTCCTTTCAGTCCAACAGTCTTGGAAACTGAAGAGCTTAGCTCTGACTGGCGACGTATTCTATTACTAGTCTCTTGCCAAAAACGTGCTGGAACCACCACACCTCGCAGAGGCTGTGCTTGTCCACCACCAGCATTACCCAAACTCCCAGAAGTACTACCGGAGGAGACACTCTCGGTATCAGAAGTTACAGGATGATCACTCTGTGCATCAGATCCGTAAACTTCAAAAGGCTTCTCTGAATCAACGTTGCTGGAATCAGAGCTCAATCTTCTCCCAATTGAGGACCTATTATCCATCAAGGAACTCTGCAGTGCCCTGACGACATTCACATTCACTCCAGATCCGGTTAGTCTCTTCCTATCATCACTATAATCAACGCTCCTAGTCATAGAACTCGGTTGTCGCAATCTCCCTGGCCATCGCTGCTGCTCAACCGGCTTTGAATTCTCCACCTGATCCGCCACTCTTGCGGGAGTTGGCGTCGGTTTTCGCCTCTCAGGAGTTCCTTTTCTGGTGCTAATCGGAGACGGAGTAGGCTTCGCCTTACTGACCTGAAGCGAGAACGACTCTCCCTGAAATGATACCGACAAACTTCTCGTAGAAGTAATCAACATTCTCTGTGCATTCGACACCTCCCCCCCATTACCATCCCAGGTTCTCAAATCTAGTGAATTTGAGCGCGGAGTAGTAGGTCGCCTGCGCTCCACAGATTGCGCCCGTTTGATGGTGGAAGGAGTGGAGGACATCGGCGACGTAATTCCCGCTGGCCGCGAAATCAAAGGCGACGGCGATCGTTTCGCAGTCGAAGAAGAGGACATATATCGAGAAGTAACTTCCCGGGATTTGGGTCGGCGAGGAGCGAGAGCATTGTCCGGCTCTGAAGGTAACAGCGGAGGCCTTGTTCGATTGTGATTTTGCGACGCCGCCGGTGTCGCATTGGGGTTTACAGGACTAGAAACCGCAGCTACCATCTCATTCTTCAGCCACAACCCCAAAAGCCTAAGAAATGCTAGCTAATCTTAAAGAGAGAAGAAATAACCAGAAAAATAACCGTTACCGTTTGCCGGCTTAGAAGTTTAGAGGGAGATTGTGGAGGCGCTGTTTAAGCGAGATTTATGAGCATAACGGTCGTATTAGGCTTTTTGTTACCGTTTGCGGGCTAAGAAGTTAAGAGGGAGATTGTGGAGGCGCTGTTTAAGCGAGATTTATGAGCATAACGGTCGTATTAGGCTTTTTGTTCGTTTGGACTCTTTTCTACTTTTCTTCTAATTTTAAATTCCAAATTAAACAAAAAGTAAACACGGTTTTGTTGACGAGTCTGATATTACGCGCGGATTATATAGTAGTAAGTGTGAGGGTAAAAGCGGAAGAATGAAAAAAAGAGAGTGAAGTGCGATGGGGTTTTTGGGGAGATGGGTACACGTGGAAGCGAGTAAATGGGTCAAAGGCGATGCAAGAAAAGATGGTTACCAAGAGCACTGGGGACTGGGAGTGGACGCTTGAGTTTTGTGAACCCTCAGAGAGACGTGACGCAAACGACACCCATATTTATTCTTTTTTCTTTTCTGGTCAAAGACTAGTGAAAAACGGAATTTTTTTGTATAAATAGCATTCAAAAAGGAAAAAAAAAATCTAGAGTTTACACTAATCACTGATTATGTAGTAATGTGAGATATTTCGACTCTTTTATTTTACATTTTTTTTAAAAAAAGATACTAATAATAATAATAATAATTAATTATAGGGCAATTTTTTATCAAAATAATTTTTTAATTTTTAAATATATATAATTTCAATTCTATATCAAATATAGTTTTGAAAAAAATTTAATTTGATTTAACAATAATACAACTATTCAAATCTAATTTTGTTTTTATTTAATATTGCTGACATATATTAATATATATATACACGTGACATTTAATTTTTTTAAATAGGTCTATGTTGATTTCTCATACTAAACTAAATATGCCATGATTTAATTATATTTATATAAATTTAACCCATAGTTCTGAATATATATATATATATATATAATGGCTTTGAACTTTAAAGCTAAATTATCTAATGGTTAATTCTAAGCAAATCTAGATATATTTACTAAAATATATTTCATTTGGAGCTTTGAGCAAGATATGCACAAATTTAAGGGTTTTTTTTAATTTATTAATATATATCAGTAGTGATAATATATATATATATATATATATATTTAAAAGTTAAAAAAATATAATAATATTATTTTAATAGAAAAATGAAAGTATAAAATTTGCTCTAAATTATAATTAGATGACATTACCAAATCATCGAGCAATTGATTCTTATAAGAGAATGAAAATATTTGCTTAAATTTTGTCTAAATTTTAATTTATATATTAAATTATTAAATAAAAATAATATTTATCAATAGAAAGCATTATTATATATTTTATTTGACAATTCACAATTGATTTTATTTATAAATAAATTTGAATTTAGATTGACATAAGTAATTTTCCAAAAAATAGAATATAAAATTTAAAATTATGAGATATTTGGGATTTTTGCAGTGTTAAAAAATTAGATTTAATTAACTTATTTTTTATAAACTAATATTTTCAAATTTACTTATAAGAAAAATAACTATTTATCTGATTATCCACAAAAATAATTTCCAAAATTTAAAGCATTAAAAATAATTATTTTTCTTAAAATCTTTTTTTTTTCCAAATCCAATGACAAATATGATCTATGAAGTTATTATTGTGAACTTGCTATTCATAGTTTCTTTTACAATAATCTTATTTGGACGCATTTTTTTATTAATTATTTTAAATTTAAAAAGGAAAATTTAAAGCATTAAAAATCCTTTGTCTCTCATCTTTCAAATTTTATAAAAAAACCTTACTGTATACCATTAAATAACTGCGTCGTCGGTTGGGGGCAAACTAGTACCGTATTGTTGAGGAAAAAACCCCTGTCCAAGAAATACTACAAGCATAGGAACTTTAAGTTGAAAGACACGACATTTAAATTTAGAAATTTTTAAGAATTTCATCCCAATAATTAAAAAAAAAAAGCAAAAAATAACAATTTTAATATGACATTTTGTCTTGACAAGAAGCAATTATATTTATACAATATTAATTAGTACTACGTATGAAGTTTGAACACAATTTTACCTATAGAAATTCTAATTATCCATATCATCCCCATTATAAATGAGAACAAAAAAAAAATATAGAAATAGAAACGACCCTATAACTAGAAATAGAATAATTACATGTAGATGTAAGTTTGGTTTTGCATTATTTACATCTCCCTAAAGCCCACTTTTTCATTACATAGATAACGAAAATGAAGAATTTAATCACCAACTAATTTAAAACCCCGAATAATTAAGCTAATCAAGTCAATTGCGTACGTCAACAATAATTAAAGCTTAACGAACCCTTAATCAATCTTCCAATTCTGAAAATGACTATATATCACCTTCCTTGGAGTTTTTTTAACTCAACAATCTCTTAAGTTAATCCCAAGTCATAATTTAAAAATAAAAATAAAAACTAACCAACTCTTTTCCAACCTTGAAGGTTTTGTTTTGTTTTATTTTACTTTTGTGTGCAAAAACAAAAAGGGAAAAGACCAATATTTACAAGATAAACCGCGTCTGCCATATCACAAAGGCAAATCCAGCTAAAAAAAAAGTTGTGGAATTAGTGTTTTATTAAGTTTTATAAAAAAGTGAGACTATTTAAAGTGCACTTCAATTTTAAATCTCAATATAGAATAATGAAAAGCACTAAAGGGATGGGTAGCCTAATTTTTACCAACCCTAACTAAATCAGTCTTAACTTAACTAATGCCAATTGAACTAAATTAATAAATACCATAATATCATTAAAAAATATATTTTTATGAACTTATTCTTGATTCTCAAGTTTTAAAGATATTTATCCATTAGAGTTCAAACTTGATATCTCTAGTTATGGAATAGAGATTTCTATCATTTCATCTATCCCCTTAGAATAATATTATTTTTAATATATTATGAGCTCCGCTCATGAATTGATACATGAACAGATAAAACAAAATTTTCATTTTAATGCATTCACTATCCTAATTAATCAGTCCAACCGAATAGCCTATATAGCAACTCTTTGTAAGAGTAGGGATGGAGTATAAATAATCAAATTAATTGTTCGGGCACATATAGTTATAATATTCACCTAAAATCACCAACACAGTTAACTATCTCATACGTAAACATGGATCGATCTTGAATTGGGTTAGTTATGCTGATTTACTATATTCAATTATTCATAGTATTGTTGCTCTCTCCTTAACCAGAAACTAAATTCCACCTTGATGAAAAAATGACTTGTTGACATGAAAGTTTCAAATTGCTTAACTTTATATAGACAATGTCCTGTATTTATTATTCAAAATTGGTTAGTTTGAATTTGCAGTTGACATTACAAACTGGACCACCGAGGTCACTGGCCTAGCTATTAGCTATAGTCATGTACTCTGTCAGCACAGTCAAGTACCCCATCCGAATAATTCAAATCCGAAATGGTATGAAGATTAAAATTCTAAGATAGTCGATCAATTCAATGGATAACTTTGAGGTCTAATTATACTAACATTTGGTGATTAACACATGCAAAATCACTGGACAGAAGGACCATTCTATATATTAGAAAATTCCTTCCTTCTTTACCACTCAAATTCAATAAAGATTTCTTCCTTGTTACTATATGTACAGAAATTCGAATAGTCTATTTCTTCTTTATATATACCTTCAAACTCTTTCTCTCTTGGTTATATCCTAAAATTAATGAATTTACATCTAAATATGTTTGTGTAGATTCTATAATTCTCATCATTTACGAACAAGCCACAGTATGTCAACAATATTAATGCATAGATAGTTAAGATATGATATAAGTGTACTTACAATATATAGTTGGATACTCTTTCTTCCTTGAGTTAGTTTTGAAATAATATAGGTTAATTATATTTTCCACATAGTATTTGAGTCACAATTCTTGCGATATTGAGTTACCATATGCATATACTTCTTAATCAAATGATTAGGATAATTCTCCAACATCCAGCTAATTTTTGGAATAAGTTATACTTAAAATTTATTTTTAGCATAGAATATCCTCAAATTCAGTATAAATTATATTAAGGAATTTATAGCTGTTGTCTGAAATTGTATTTAATGAGGTATATCAAACGGCATATTGTCCTATGGATTAAAACAGCAGATGAGAAAATGATGTTATTTAGGAGGCATGATGATGATGAAATACTGCTTTATGGACACTATTTATATTAAGCAATAATTTTTGTTAATATTTATAAGAAGTACATAATTACCTGGCCAATATGGATAAGAAACTAAACTGGGTTTTCTCTCATTCCACTTTGCACTACTGATTTGATATATAAGCACTGTTTTATTGCAACCGAAGCAGATTAAGCTTAATTAACATCTCAACATTAAAACCCTACATGCCAATGCCATAGGTGTCGTGAATATGGGCTAATTAAAAAAAAGGACATCTCTTTCTAGGACGCTCCGACTCATAATACACTGTCCGGTTTCCTACTTGCTTTCCCTGCCTCACTATGTTATCTTTCCCCTTTTTTATTTTAATTTTATTTATTTTGTTAAAATGGGGTCTTATTACTCTCTTGGGTCCCACAACCCTTTCTCTACATGATTTACAGTGGCGCTGAAACTCCAGATATGGGCAGAGAGGGTTATAACTTTGATGACCTAATCGGCTAATCCATCAAGTGTGCGCTGGAGACTGGAGTGTTTGGACGGTTCATAATTCACAGATTGAAAGTTGTGTACGTGTTGAATCATTCAGATTCTTCTCTTGTTCTTTCTTTCATTAAAAGGCTGCATAAAAACAAGTGGTATGGATACTGGACTCAAGTTGAAATTGTAATTATAGAGGTCCAATTATCATTCAATCAAAACTAATTTAATAGAATAAAAACAATTGAATCATTTAACTGAGTGTTCATAATTTGATACCTATACAGATTGTATAATATTATTTTTAACCATTCAATCAACTATTGTGCCCACGCAATAGATGGTAGCTAGCAACATTACAATTTAGTCTGTCTTTGATGAATATATATTCAAAACTTTCATCGCATGCATATATATATATATATAGAACAAACCCAATAGTAATAAACTAGTTCCTGTCAGCAGCAACCTGCACGTACTAAGTACTATTTCTAACCATGGTCACTTCCACTGAATACTTTTATCCTTTCAAAGCTTGGTGAAATTAATTTTAATTTTAATTTTCTTCAATACCTAAGTGTCCTTCATTTCTTCTTTTACTAGACAACTCATGTCAATGATAAAACAAGAGAGTCACTGTGAGAAACCGACAAACTTATTCAATAAAGTCCACTCTTAACAGTAAAATATTTGAGTGCAATTAAACCAAATATACACTAAAATGAAAGGTTTCATCGATTAATTCTACTCTGAGTGGGTATTTTATATATCTATGATAAAAAAAAAAGTTAGAATTTCTTTAGCAGGTAAGCAAGTAAACAAGGGAAAGTGTAACTGAAAAGTTATGCAGGACAGCAGCTGGGTCCGGTGCTAACATCTGCTACATATCTCAGCAGGTTAATTCGTTAATGACTTAATTATAAAGATGAGGTTAAGCAAAAATCATATCTTTTTTCACAAAATGATGATTGTTAGGAGTTAGAAAGCGTCATGACTTGAGTAATACTTTATCTTATAATTGGCTTTAAAGTAACTAATCCTTAATAATTACTTGCAAGGCTTAAGTACGACAGCCCGGCCACGTTGAATTTTTTTTTTTTCTGTGTTGGTCCCATTGCTTTAATGCAAATGATACCTATTTCTTTTCACCATGGCAAACCCAGAAAGAGGAAAGGTAGTTGAGTTCCTTTTGGAATTCTCATAATTATGATACTATTTCATATTGACATATTTATTATTTATTTTTAGACGAATTAAAAAAAAAAGAAGAAATTATTAGTGCACTAGGTGAGATGTTGATTGATGATATATAAAAGCAAAATAGGAAAAAGAAATTAACGTGCAGAAGAAGAGATGAGTCATCTTAAGATTTTTTTAGTTAAAAAATTTAAATTTATTTATTTGGGTATGGTCAATGAGGTTGGTGATTTGGTCAATTTATAGATATTTATTGTGGAAATTAAGTTAGTTTCCATGATAAATTGTGTTAAAAATTAAGATAAAGAAAAATTCGCAGGTAGTCGGTGGAGTCCTAAATGGTCTCCCTTAAAAATCAATTTTCTTAAACTTTTAGAGTCGCGATGACATAAATTTTTTAGATAATTTAAATCACAATATATCGCTAAAATAAATAATCCAACAATAACTATTAAATAGACAATAAAGAGAATACTAGAATTTAACGAGATTCGGCCAATTATTTCTATGATATCGGACACTACTAAAATAATATTTTACTATTTCAAAAAAATATTACAAATTGAAATATTACAAGAGAGAAAAAAAATACAACTAATATTAGAAATATTACAAAATGAAATAGATTATTAAGAGGGGATGAAACCATTTTTATACGCTAATATTTTTCCTCCTCTCTCTCCTACTTCCGATGTGTGATTGAGAGATTGCCAAAATTCAACAAATTTTCACCTTGGTGATCTTACAATTCCAAACAAATATTCTATAAACTCTTATTTTACAAATTTCAGTATGCTTCCAAATGCATTTGAAGCGCCCAATTTTAAATTCTAAGAATAATTATCAAGTCCAAACAATGTTAGAACTTGACACCTGACAGTGAAATGTCGAACAATTCTTTTATTTCTACAAACTTTCATGAATTGATCACTTGTGTACTCTCCGCCATTGTCTATTCGAAAACACTTGATCTTTCTGTCCGTCTGAGCTTCCACCATCTTTTTCCATATGAGAAAAACTCACAACACTTCATCATTTGTCTTCATTGTATACACTCATACTCTTCTTGAACAATCATCAACAAACGTAATATAGTAGTATTTACCTCTCATTGAAGCAGTTTTGGAAGGACCTCATACATCTGAGTGAACATTATCCAGAATACCCTTCGTATCATGGATTGCAGTACCAAACTTCACTCTCATCTGCTTCCCTTTGATACAATGCTCACATAAGTCTAATTTGCAGGTTCGTACTCCTTGCAATAATCTTTGATTCGTTAGAAATTTCAAGGATTTTTCGTCTGCATGCCCCAAGCGCATATGTCACAATCTGATTGTTTCTAACTTCTGGTCATCGCTAGAAATTGTTGCTATTATTCTAACGACTGTATTGTCTTTATATTAATACAAATTATTGCTCATTTGAACTCCTTTCATCACCACAAGTGCTCTTGATATAACATTCATTACTTCATTTTTAATGACTATAGTGAAACTCTTTCTCCTAATGATTCCTATAGAAATGAGGTATTTTATCAAACTGGACACATATCTTACGTCTGTCAAAGTTCTGATTGATCCATCATGGTTCCTCAACTGGACTGAACCAATTTCAGTTGTTTTACAAGGGTTGTTATTTGCTGTATAGACAACTCCACCTTCAATTTTTTTAAAATCGAAAAACCATTTCCGATTGAACACATATAATGGCTACAGCCTGAATCCAGGATCTAAGCAGTCAAACTGCATATTGATGACATCAATGCTAATGAAAAGTCTGAATCATCGCATTCAGCTCCATTTGAATCTACAACAATCTTGACTTTGTCAGATTTATTTCTCAAATTAGGACAATTTTTCTTCCAGTGCCCCTTTACTCGACAAAAGACACATTCATCTTTGCTCACTCTTGACTTTGATCTGTCTTTCTTTCCATTGTTTTTATTTTTTGAACCTCTTAATATTAAAGCTTCTACTGCTCTACGGGTGCTATCCTTATTGTTTTTTTTCCTCAATTCATAGCTATATAGTGTAGCACATACTTCACTAAGAGACACCTCAGTTTTTCCATGAAGTAGAGTAGTTTCTAGAAATTCAAACTCCTCAGGAAGAGATCCCAACAGCATTAGGGTCAGATCTTTATCTTCAAAAGTCACATCCAAATTCATCAGATTTGCTATAAGTTGATTGAAATTTGTGATGTGATCATTTATCGTGGTACCAGAAATATATGTTAATCTGAACAGCCTTTTCTTCATATGGAGTTTATTTTGACTGTTTTTTTTTTTAAATTTCTCCAGTGTCTTCCACAATTTACTTGCAGAAATTTTTTACAAAAGACATACTTATGCTCTCTGGACAGACACGATCAAATGGTACCACATGTCAAATGATTGATTGTCCTCCATTCATTCTCATATGCACCTTCTGGCTTTTCTCCCTCAATGACAATGTCTAAGCCTTGCTGAAATAAGTTATCTAGAACTTCACCTTGACACATGCTGAAATGACCTGTACCATCAAAAATCTCCACTGCAATTCTCGTATTTGCCACAGCTGTTCTCGCCAAAATTGATGAAGTAGAAGTTGTTGTGTCCATTGTGAATTTTTGTCTATCTCTTACCATTTCTTCTTCAAGACTATTTAGTAGCTTTCAAATGCGGAATACCCAAAAATCTAAGGAAACTTTTTTAATGTAAAAGATCAGCTTACGTTGAACCACCAAGCATATAACTCAGTAACCTTGGCTCTGATATCAATTGTTACGGAAATCAGGTTAGTTTCCACCAAAATGAATAATTGTGCCAAAAATTAAGACAAAAAAATTCTCAACTGGTTGGTAAAGTTACAAATGGTTTTTCTTAAAAATCAACTTACTTAGATTCTTAGAGTCTTAGTGATAGAATTTTTCTCAGATAATTTAAAGCACAATATATCACTAAAATAAATAACCTGACAATAGCTATTAAATAAATAATAAAGAGAATACCAGAATTTAACAAAATTCGGTCAATTATATCTACGTCTTCGGACACTACTAAAATAATATTTCACTATTTTAAAGAAATATTATAAGAGAGAAAGAAAATACAATCAATTTTAGAAATAATGGGTCAGTGTTTGGGATGAATTGTTAAGAGATGATAAAAAAAATTTTATAGGCTAATATTTTTCTTCCTCATTCTCCTACTTCCGATGTGTGATTGGGAGATTACCAAAATTCAACAATATTCTTAAGAGAAACAGATATATATTCATGCTTGGTACTCAATTCATTGGTCCCTCTCATGGTGGCGTTGTGATTATTATTCTTTCCAGTGTTTTCAGCTTATTTCGTGTTAGGTTGCCTCGTAGATCTCGAATTCCCTTATCCTCTCCGCATGATATTTAGGGATCCATTCAGAAGTTGTTTCCATATATGGTTTTCTTGCCAGAAAAAAACATGTAGTAGCCACTATATATATATATATATATAATGTTATATGATCAGTAGCGAAGGATAAATTTACACAATCTCATATATCTAAGAGGTAAATCTGCATAATTTTGCTTATTTAAGGGGCAAATTTTCACGATTTTCATGCTGAAGTGTCAACGTTGTTCATCACCGTTAGCATGGCTGGATTTCCGTCCAAAAAATGACAATATTGAGCCACTTTTGAATCTTAAATAAGGGACAGCTCGGAAAAAAAGTAGATTCTGTCCCATCAATCATTAAGAACTTAGATTATTTTAAAATAATCATAAAAATGGGTAATTTTTGGTTTAATGACAACGTCAACTAAAAAGGTATAGTAGATCGGGTTGGCTTGAGTTAGGAAGTGAGGGCGGGTGTAATGTAGAAATGAGGGGTTCAAAGTAGTCTCTTGATGGGAAAATGGTATAAAGTTCCTTAATTAATTATTAATTAGTTAGATGCATATGGGGAGCAGTTAAAACATCAAATCATATAAACCCTCAGCCATTGATGGCAAGATTCTGATTGAAAGCTATAAACAATAAATAGATCATCAGATACACATGGACACTAATTATAAATAAATAAGTAAAATCCTTAATTTTTGAAAGTTGAATTGAACAAGGTTTAGGCAAATGTGAGATTATAAACACACTATTGTCTGTTAGAATTGCCAGGTATGTTTTAATATGGATAATGACAACGAACATTAGAAACAATATAGCTCTAGTTGAGAGGAAGAGAGGATATGGACATATTCTCTCTGAAGATAGTTGAGCACTAGATGTTAAACAGAGTAGAGCATATAAGAAGCAGACATGAAGAGTTAAAAGGTAATCTTACTAACTAAGCAATTGTTGTTTTTGTCTCCACCAAGGATTTTTAAGGTAAAAGAAAAGGTCTAAAGTGACATACAGTGGAAGATCACTTAGTACTTGCAAGTTGTAAGGAAAACATACATATGATTAAATTCTTTTTCATAGATTTTCTAAATGAAAAACATAAGTCCGATTTTACATCTGGGTTGTAAAAGAGATACACATATAATATACTGCAGGATTTATAGATAATTTTAATCTTGTTTTTAGTATGACAGAATTCCATAGTCCATGATTCTAAGGAGAAGAGAAATTATTGAATAGAATAATAGCACAACTACAATTACACGCATAATAAAAGAAAAAAGAGGAATTAGAATTGTTTGATAGAATGAGCATTAAAACGATAATTAACTCTTCCTTATATGGACCATGGGATCAACTTGATGAAAAGTCCCTTGTTTTATATATATATATATATATACACTTGATCAAATCAAAACATATACCTCTAAGGTCTAAAAATGAGAGATAAAACACTAAATGGAACAATAGCATTTTTTAAAACAATTATTTCATGCTTAGAAAATAGTCATTCCCTTACAGAAAATATGGTGGTCTTTTTTTGGAGGGATTGCAAAATGATTCTTATTAAGAATCTAAGATACATCTTTTACGAGCATATTCAAGCCATATAAAACAGGATTCATAACTTCAGCTGGCTTATGCAGACCACACAGTAAACAGACTACTAAGAAAGGCTACATTCTTCATGTTATTATAGCATACATCCATTTCAGGAAATGAGTTAATGAGCTAAGGAAGCTGACTGATCTTCTTTGGATGAGGACTCGGAGGCGATGGTTTAGGAATATATGGGTTCAGAGGTGTGCCATGCTCAATTGGTCCAGGTTTTACGGAAGCCTTTGAACTTGGTACTGGATCAATAGGACGGTAATCTTCTAGATTCAAAGTGTGAGTATTGCTTCTGCTGTCAGTGCTGGGATTGTATCTGTTCTCAGTGCACTCACTAGAAGAATAAGAATCAACTGTCTTTTCATTTCCTCCATTTGCAAATGGTTTTTTGGCATAGTCTATCAACTTTGTAATTTCTCCTGTTGTATATGGGTTATGAAATATTGTGCATTGTGTTTAAAAATAGTTTTAGCAAGCAGATTCAAATTAATTAGGTTAACTAGTGGCGGTGTAGTATCAATTCTACACAGCACATAATGAATAAACCATAGATGGGACAATGAATGAGAACAAAACTAAAGAAATTTATTTGAGCAAGGACTAACAATAATATCAGCCAACAAACATAATGATGGTTCGTCCCATTAGTTTAAAAGCTTATCTGCAGATTAGATTATGTTTTTATGCATCATGGACAAGAGAACAGGCTGCTAAAATGCATTCAGGCAATATACAAAAAAGATCACCCATCAGAAGAAAAATATTGCTGGATTCTTTAGCTTGCAACAGAGCTGTGGTATTTTTGTATGATAAAATATGCATTGTAGTATTCACTCTTTTGCTGGTAACTAAATCCAATAAATAATTATCAATAGGATATTTCTCTGGGTGCCAACTGAATCCTGATCTCAGAAGCACTCGCATGTTTTGATAATTATTATAAACACAAATGGTTCACTCTAGATTCATGCCACCTAATATACTAAACTACTAGCAATGCATGGTCTTGGAAGAAAGAAAGACCATTTTGCTGTTCAACATTTTCTCATAGTTCTTTAAAAGCCTCAATTTTGCAACCTTTTGGTTTCGAACCAAAGACCCAACTATCATAATAGATGACGTACAGAGTTCCGATTTCTTATTTGCCCAAAAATAAGATAACACTCTTTGCGGTCTAAAGAGAAAGTGGCCATAAATAGATAATCAGGCGAGCTAGGGAGGAAGGCTGCAGGGCAATAATAGTTAATTTAGTTCTTCCATATATAATAGTTAAGAATTTGAGCTAACAACTTGATGAAGCTGCACAAATATCATATACATTTGTGCTTGAGTGTAAGATGAAACAATTCCAAGCTGAAATTTCAGTTTTTATTAAAACCAATCACTCAGAACGAACATTTTTATAAACAATAGCTTATAATACAGACAATTAACGTCAGTGACCAGAAACCACAATCTGAAAATTTACAGAGAATTGGACGACATAGAGGAGCCAAATGGCATCAACCTTAAGTGGACATGTCTAAAATAAAGAACCGACATTTTAAGCACCGAATTTCAATACATCATCCAACCCCAACCCCCCCGCGGCGGATGGCCAAAACCCAAATGAGTCAGCAAATTATATTATTAGCTAGTTATCTCCTATTTAAATGAGAACCACAGAAACCCAAAAAAGAAAAATTAAAAATATCAGACCCTGCAACAAAATCACATAGAGACAACAGCAACTCTCATAATATCAGACCCTAGCATTTTCCTTTTCATATATAATTTATTTACCTGACATAAGCAACAAACAGAGTTTTACGTCCTTTACGGTAATATAAACAAAATTACAAAACCCACAAGTGAAAAAACAGTAAGGTATTACTATTACCAGAAATTAACAAGCTGTTCGTGGCGCAAGAGAAATTGAGGACCATTAAAGCTGTCCCGACCACAAAGTACAAAACCCAGAGCACAGAAACCTTCATAATGTGAAAATAACAATACACAGAAACACACGCGAGTGCACCAAACTGTCTCCTCGAATCCCAGATGCCAAGATCTTGATATAACACATTCAAGCAACCAAACCCATCAGATATTTAAGCAATAAAAGAGTACCACAAAAATAAAAAGAGGCCGGCCTTTCGTAACCCAAGATTGAGAGAAAAACAAAGTCCACCAGAAAATCTGGGGAGATAAGAGACTAAAGAGACAATGTATGTGTAAAATGTATATAAATTGGATCGTATTTTATGGTGGTAAGTGAATAATAAAAGAAAGCATGTGGGGGCATCATTGTCTTACACTGCTGGAAGGGGGAGTAAATTGGGTTTGTGTTGTCTAGTGCGCAGCAGAAACAAATGAGGAATGAAGGAAAAACTTCAATGCTAATTGCTAACCCTGTGGTGGTATGCGAGCTGCTGGGCACGTTTACAGTAAAGTAGCTATAACATTAGCATTTAGCGCCAAATGCCAGTCCGTCGCTGTGTTTTTTTTTTTTATCGGAACATGACTTTCCCTATGAATACTGAAAAAAGGCATAAACCAAGGGTGCTGCTCATATGGTAGAGCACCTGCTTTGCATGCGAGAGGTACAGGGTTCGATTCACCGCTGGTCCAGTTACAAATTACAGCAGTCTGCAATTTTTGGGTATATGATCAGAATTAGCTTCGACCTCAGTAAGAGTTGAGTTTGATGTGTTGATTACAGGCTTCATCTTCGAATCACTGCATTTTCAACTAATAACACCTCGTTAAATTAACAGTGCCTTTTTATCATTTTGTTTTCTTTTTCCCTTAAATAAAAGGGATTGGAGTAACTTTCTAGACGCAGGAATGTAGATCAAGGAATGCAGCAGAATGAGCTTACAGATTAAACTGGGACAAAAATAAATCACCCAAGACACGAAAGTCAGAGTGATAGAGTCCAATGCCAAATTAATGTTGTAGATCAATTTCGGCACAAGTGCTAATAATGAAATGGGTAGGCTGATCAAAATATACATAATTCGTGCAAAAAGTAGCCCCAGCCTAATATTGAAAATTGCCACACATTGCAATAACTCTATAGCCCATGCTTCTT
The DNA here is from genome assembly GCA_023653625.1 of Triadica sebifera. Classification (NCBI taxonomy): domain Eukaryota; kingdom Viridiplantae; phylum Streptophyta; class Magnoliopsida; order Malpighiales; family Euphorbiaceae; genus Triadica; species Triadica sebifera. The sequence goes on from CM042899.1 coordinate 30,603,900, forward strand.
GATTCAATTATTCTTCGCCATGCAGTAGTAGCACGAATCATGTGCTTCGAAGTATGGAAACAAGAATGGCTTATCACCTATGGCTATGGGACAATGACCCTCAATTTCCTGTGAAAATGGCACGACCTAGAATATATATAAAAGAAAAAAAAATCAACAAATAACCAATTAGGATAAAGTTCTTGGGCTTCAGGGGTTAGTAAGTTGACGAAAAGTACAACTTAACCCAGCACAGTGAGCCCCTTGATCCAGAATATCTGAGGTTATTAACAGGCTCGCACATATTGCTAATCAATGCCCCCGCAAAAATAATAATCATTTAAGCAAAACAAATTTGGAGCAGATAAGAAAAATCCGCATTATTTAAATCATCATCTAACTGGCTGACACCAATTAAAAGTGATAGCGAGATAATTAAGATAGAATGTATCCACTATCATACAAATCCATCATCTAACAGGCTGACAACAATTAAAAGTCGAGAGAAATTAAGATAGAATGTATCAACTAATCATACAAATCCACAAACGAATGGCGTAAATCCAATAGTCAAATGGAGGAGCAAAACGCACCAAAGGGTTTCTTCTGTTAAATCCCATATATTACCCAGAATAAGCAAAGCATGAAAAAACAACAGAAGTTCATAAGTACGAAGGTAAATGAAAGAATCTGAAGAGATTATTGCTCAAAATTCTTATCACATAATTACTTGTTTTACTGAAATGCTAAACAGCTGTCAATATAATCAGAACTAAATCCAGCAGCACAAAACAAATGAGATGATAAGAAAACAAAAGACAAGCTCCTCTGCATATTACTTCATGTAAACCCTTGAGCAGTACATATGTAGAAAGTCCTCATATTCAGCGATACTGGAAAAACAAAACAAACAACAGTAAGTACATCCCTAATTAGAAGAATTGAAGCTTTGGTAAAAAGAAATAATCTGAAGAAATTCTTGCTCAAAATTCTTATCACATATTTACTTGTTTTACTCAAATGTTAAACATCTGTCAATATAATCAGAACTAAATCCAGCACTACAATACAAATGAGATCATAAGAAAACAAAAGACAAGCTCCTCTGCATCATACTTCATGTAAAGCCTTGAGCAGTACATATGTACAAAAGACAAGCTCTTCTGCTCTAACATTATTGATTAAATCATCAGAAAAACAAGTATTTAAACATCAAAGAAATAAATTAACATGGAAAAATAAGCAACGATGCAGACTCACAGTGCAAACTGTTAAATTCATGACATTAGAGCTCAGCAAAGATAACCAAACATTTAGACATCTTACCTTGATAAATCCAATTTCCTTGGCATTCTGGCGGAAGCACTGCCTGCAACACATCAGACCATACTTCCTTATAATTCCATGTGGATTTCCACACACCCGGCTGCAGAAAGCAAGAGAGATTGCAAAATATAAAATTATCAACAAAAATCTAATATACTATTGAAATTGATCGTTACAAAAACACAAACTCAAATAAAAGATTTCCAATTGAGAGATCGCCTTATGCAATCATGAATTATGCATAAGAGATACCTACCTAGCCAAACAAACAAAAATAAAAAGGTATCCATCTAATTCGCCTTCGTACAATTTCACTCACAAATCAAACTCCATGGTCAATCCAATCCGAAAAATCAAATTCCGTCTTGATATAATTACGTGAACAACAAAAAATTCAGGATTTAGACACTGAACTACACAAAACATTTAAGAGACGTACACGTAAGAGACTGTAAGCCAAGTAATCAAATCGGCTGGAGTAAATTACAAAGAATGCTTTAAACATTTTGTAAATCAGATCTCATTAGGTCCAAAAACATGATATCCAAAAAAAATGCAAAGTAAATTAGAGGCCTGATCACAGAATAAAAACGACAAAGGAAGAGAATGAAAAGCACAGAAAAATAAGAAGAGCCGAGAATAAAATGACGTACCAGGCACGAGAGCCGGGACCGTAGTTCTTAGGATGAGAGTTCCACACATTTGAATGGCCCATAGTTACCAGTCGCTCAAGAGATAACACGCTAAGCGCCGCTTCTGTTGAGCTTGCAAAAACTAAAAAACCCTAAACCTGTGATTATGCGGGAAGAGTTATGAAATCTGTAGTTTTATAGGTCGGGTCGAAGCGCGTGACCCTTATCTTACACAAAACGCATCGTCTAGGTAACTCTACCCCCTTTTTTTTGGGCTTCTTCTAGAGAAAGGCTCAGCCTGCATATTCATTAGGTATTAATATCACCGAAATGATGAATGGGCTCAGATAAGGCTAAAAAAGAAATTCAGCTAGGGCTCCGGTTCCAAACTTTACACAGATATCAGCCCATGGAAATTTTATTTTAAAAGGGAACGGTGGAGAAATGAGGATTTTGATCAAATAATTTTGTGTGAGGAGCCTGAGGGTCTTGCAAAATTACAAGGACTGTTAAAAATCTAACTGGGAGAAAATGCTGAATTGATATAGGAATTATGAGCATTGAGCACCAATAATCTGTTGATTTATGTAATTTAGTGTAGAGATCCAGGATTGCTGTTACTTCATTCATCTTCAGACAAAATGTGAGCACTGATCTGATGGAAGATCTCTACAATCCAACTTGCTTAAGCACCGAACTTTCGTTATTAGCTCTAACTGCCATCACCAACATCCTTAATGTTATCACATGACAACTTCGATTGTTAGGGCCCCAGGAGACAATAAATTTCAAACAAGCAACTACGAGATATTTCAAAAGAGGTTCTATGAGATCTTCTAATATAAAATATTTAAAATATTGTTTTAGGCAATAAAATGGATTCCGACATCGTCATTGACGATAATAATAATAATAACAATGACATTATAGGTAAACCATAATCAATGATGTAGACCTTCCATCGGCAACTGAATGTTTCTATCCGGTGCTTCCAATCAGAGACCTTAATCATCAAATGTTCTGCTATTGAGGCATAGAGGTTCATGACTTGGAGACAATCTCGATTGTAAAGAGACAAAAGTTGAATGAAAATATTTCCAGGATATATTTCGTTTAGATCTTTTGACCAAAGCCAATAAAAAGAATTTTCAATAATTAACAAGGCCCACTATGTATACATGTGTTGAACTCTAAATGGATGATCTTTTTTACTTGTCATCATAAACCAATTGAGTTTTTCATTACATGCATCACGCTCAGTTTAATTTCCGTGAGCCTGCGCTTAAATCAAACTTAATTCGCTGAAGATTGGGGCAGTCAAAAAACACTTTCTCCAGCAAAGAACTAGTTTTTATTCGTTGTTGTCCCTTTGGTTGATGGGCAGTTAAAATGAATATGAGCATTAAGTCCCAAAAGGAAGAGAAGAGGACTAAGTCTCCACCAATCTCCCACTATAGAGGTCTGTATCTGTTATTCCATGTGATGTGCAAGCCAAAGGCAAATATAAGGAGACACAAATTATTGATCTAAAGTGCAAGAGGAGTCCTGCAGGAATGTACTGATTTCGAACACACAAATCACATCTGCCACAAAATTGTAACCTATTCCTCAACGGATAGAACAGAGGGGCAAGGAAGAGATGAATCATATTCATCGAAGTTCAGGCAGATGATATATACAAAAGACTCACATTAAGAGGAAACTAGAATACAACATAAAGACTAAACAAGACTATCTCATACATACGGAGCCCTCCGTTCTATTTTATTTCATTTCTAATGTCGCGGATGACTATGTTTTTCAGAAGTCTCACAGGATGGGATGGCAGCAGATGAGATGCAGGCCATACGATCAATAGTTGCGGCCATAATATGGAGAGCACCTAGCCCAGCTGAAACAAGCCCAAAAGGATCTCTTCTTGCTCTTCCCTAAGGATCGAGCATTTTCGGTTTCATTTCTTCTCAGCATCTCCCACATGACACGGACATCCTCATATTCACAAGCCCTTACATCATACCGCAGCTTCAGTAGCCCTGTTATTTTTCCCAGAAAAATCAGATAAGATTTCATGCACAATCTTTGCAAGAAAAGAATTAGAAGCCGATCAAAGCCATATGCTTCACATAAATTTCCAAAAATTATTAAAGCAAATCACACACCGCATGCGTATTAACTGGGTTAAATTTGCTGGCAAGTGTTAACCTCAGTTAAGAATCAATTTCATCTCAAGTAACTATATAATTCACGAGAGGAAACAATTTCATAATCTCAGTTCATCAACTGGAATTTCTATCACTATCCTGTAGCCCTCACCATTTTCGACCAATTTTATAAAAACAGAAAAAGATCAGTGTGAAACCTAAATGTGCATATTAATTGGAAACTGCAGAACTATAATTCTGATCCTATGATCTCTTTTGATGGAAAGGAACAGAAGACTGGACCGAATTCAACATTATCTGGACAGATTTTGACTTCTACTCATATAGATAAAGAGTTTGATCAGGCAGCACAATAACAAAATATGACAAGGGGCAGCTGCCGCCCCCATTTAAACATAGACAATAAAAAAATTCCCCAGGAAAAAGAAACATAATTACAAAATTGAAAACAAATTGTAAGGAGACAAATGGAGCCTGTTCGAAATGATTCAAAACAAGAACAGAATTTTAATCAAATTAGTATAATTTCCAAATTAACTAGGGAATCCGTATTGTACATACGAATTAAACTTGAAAAGGAATGTACTAATACATATGAATTATGCTAATAAAGCATGGATGAAAAAGGGCAGAAAAGCTGTTTACTTTCACCAACAGCAGCCATAATTCCACTAAAGCAAAGAAAATCTTTGTCACCTTTAGCATAAGAAAGCAGAAGTGATTATCAATAATTCGTAATCTCTAATGGCCTACCACCATAACACGAACTAATTCCCCTAACCAATCATTCTGCTACCTTCAGGACATGCAAATAAAATAAAATAAAAATGACTTTAGACAATCACAAAATTATGCATAACATTTTGGCTCAGCAATTGGAATGAATATCGGCGGAAATTAAAAAACATTAGCATGACCTTATAAAATGAATCATCAAAACGATCAATCCATGAACCAAATAGGGAATTAGTTCACCCACAGTAACAGTGCGAAGTGGCTGAGACTTGATGAATTACCTGGTTTGCGAATGCCAATATGCAGAGCGACGCCGTTCCAAACTCTTCGCATAGGGTGTATCACCTTATACCACCACTCCATATCTCTCTGAAGAATCTCAAATAAAGGAAGAGATTAAAAGAGAATGACGATCCCACACTGCATCCAAAAACCCAAACAATCGCAAAATTCTTTCTAAAATCTCTTTATAAGGCAATAACAATATTCCAAAATTAAATAGAAACTTCTCAATTCGAATTTTGAATAAACTATTAACAGAATAGGAATTTCATTTAAAAAAAAAAAACTTTTTAAAGCAACGAACTTGCCTAGTCTCTCTTCCTTCGATTATCTCTCTTTATCTCTCCCTTTAAAACCAAAATCACTAGTTTAATCTCTTTATTTATGTATCTGGCTGACGCCATTAGAACCTCCATGATGCCACGTGTCAGCTGGGTCCGTGTCCGAATCCAATGCTTTGGTCGTGGTGGCAGCGACGTTTTCTGGCGGACTAATTGACGGGCCGGAGTTTTTTTAATACCACGTGTAGCATAATGATAGGAGGTCACTTTTTGAGATAGTACTGCCATGTGCAGATATTATCTCTGTGGGCCTCATCCAATTTTTTTATGCAGCCCCTCGTGTTGATCCCAATGGCGTATCCCACTCTCCTTAAAACCCGTGCAGCTTTATTTATTAGGTGTTGTGAAGACGGGCCAAATAAAACTGTCGCGTGTTGATGACGTGCTCTGTATAGTGAGTGCAAGTGTACAACTTGATAGGTAATGTCAGTGGTCACAAAAGAGAGACGTGGCATTTTATGATGGGTTGGTCGGGAAAATAATGTCACTGACGTACAATGGCACGCGAGGTAGTTGAATGAGAGGACCCCGCAGGAGTCAATCGAGGGCAGTGGATTTCCTACACGTAGTCAATTATGTCAGAGAGATTGATTATTTGAATGAAAGATTTTTTTTTGTTTTAACTGGCGGGGACCGCTGATTTGGACTCGACGTAAGAAGGTTTTAACATTCTACCGTAGAGAAGACAATTGTATCTGTCCCGTGTCCCGCTCCAATAATGAATTTTTTTATATTTTTTTTCATCCCGATTTTAATTTTTTTTGGTGATAAAAACGGACCGTTCCTCGAAATATAATTTTATATAATAATTATTTATATTTTAATATAATTAATATTTTAAAAAATAATAAAATAATAATATAAAGCTTATTTAAAATACAAAATATTTTTATTTAAAATTTTATATAATTAACTAATTAATTAAAATAAAATTAATATTAAAATAAAATAAAAAATTTTAATAAAATCGAAGAACATAATGGAGCTGAAGATGTCATTTTCGGTGTGGTTCGGAGATTGAAATTCAAACAAAATTTCTAGTAGGACATAAAAATGGATCGAGAATGGAAAATTTCATCCCATTTTAAAATTCAAATTTGGATAATCTATCAATTTAATAAAATAATAATTACGATAAATCATTCATAATCCATCTTCCATAAATTAGAAATAAAGATAATTTATATTCTAAAATACTAAGTATCATTTTTTTCTTTCTCAAAGATAAAACTTGATAAATTGAAACAATAATTACTCTTCATTAATTGAAATGATAATTAAATGACGGAGGCTACTGAATGATACTTTATCTTGCCATTAATGGTTAGGAATAGCGATGGGATGGGGATTCCCGGCTCATTCCGTTTTTTCAATTTTTATTATTTTATTTTATTTTAATATTAAAAATATTTTTTATTTTTTATTCTAATTAATTAGTTAAATATATAATTATTTAAGTAAAATAATATATTTTTTTACTTTAAACTAGTGTTATATTTTTATTTTATTATTTTTAAAAAATATTAATTATAGTAAAATATAAATAATTATTTTATATATATAAATATATAAACCGGAGTAAGATATATATATCATTTTCTCCCTCTTTTTTAACAAAAAAATTTCGAATTTGGGAGGAAAATAAAAATGTCTGTTCGGAGTGAAACACCTCAAATCGGGTCCAAATTGTCATCTCTATTAATATTACAAATGACCATGTATTACTTCTTTTTTATAATCAATTTTCTAAAAAAAAAAAAACTGTTTTACAAATTGAAATGGGCAACACTGCAAATAATGAAATCCTGTGCAACATGGAGTTTAGCCATCACCAATTTATAGATTCACATAATGATTTTAAACACCCAAAAATAAACACATCAACAATATGCATTTCATCAATCTCAAGATATGACCTAAAAATATCCCAACCCATATTTTATTACTATGGAATCAAGAATGCTACTTTCCGTACTGCAAAAAATGATTTACTCCTATTTTCACACAAATTAAAAAATTTTAATTAATATTTTTTCATTATATTCTATATGTCATGTAAGAAAATAAAATTTATTTTACTTTTATTAATATTTTAAATTTCCAATAAAATATAAATTTTTTCTTTTCAATTTTATCTGTATCTTGGTTTTGGGATAAGTTTTAGCTATTAATAAATTAATTATACTGATTACTATTTTTAGTCTTTCTAAAAACAAAGATAATATAATCATTTTATACGTGCATATTAAGTGACATTCTTAATTTTTATAAAAAAAATTTAAACGACAGATATAACTGAACAGAAGGAATATAATTGGAATTATATAATATATTTTTCTTGATAGATCTCTATATTAGTTAGAGCTTATTGATATGTGTTGATAATAATAAATGCATGATAGAAAATTAACAATTGATTATATTTTCATTTAAAAAAAAAACTAGCATTATGGGTAAGTGCATGATAATTCGAACATGCATACTCAATTTTTTTTCTTTTCCGAATTATCTCTTGGCGAAGAGTCTGATGGCATTAGACATCCGATTTCCAGCTCTCTAAAAACGGCAACTGTATCTCTTCCTCCCCCCACATTGGCTAGCAAGTTAAATTCAGCAACTCTCATGTCTGTTCAAAGCCATCCAGGCAGCCAATAGGCTCTGCCCAGTGCCCAGTATAGAAAAAGTGGCTTGTCTAAATTTCCCATTACTCCACGTCTATCCATTTGAATGCTGCAAACCAATAATTGGCTCAACTTATCCAACTTAAAGCCAGTAATTGACTCAACTTATTAAACTTATTTACATCTTAACTGGCATGAAAATTTAGGTCCGAAAACCATCATTTTCATAGCAACGTTTAATATTTACCTTCATTCAAGTCATAGATGAATCCATCAATTGGTAAAACTACAATCTGGAAGTAATATTACCAATAAGTAGCCTATTCAGTATGGCTGTGCACATGACCGTTGCCAATATAAATGGCAATATACATTTTGTATGCAGCTTGACTCCTTGAACATTTCTATAATAAACTCTTATAAAAGACGAAAAAAAGCCAAAAGATTTAAAAGAAAAAATACGTCACATGCAAATGGTTAAAGTGTTGAGTGTACAGATTATGCAGAGTGTCTTCGAAGCACTGCAGGTGAAGCAACTGGAACTTGAACCACCAGCAGTTCAAGCAAAGCAAGTACCAGCTAGTATTACCAGCTTGCATACCATCCTATCATCCTAATGATTTCAATGTATTTAGATTTCCAGTATTAGTGTAGTAGTAGAAGTATAGTAGAGTAGCAGTACCTTTGCTGAGTCAGCAGTGGCGGTTACTTAGATGGCATTCTGTTAGAACCAGCTGAGTTGTCAATTTCTTATTGATTTGGTTAGTTAGGATTCTTTTATATAAAGAGCTCTTGGCGGTTAATTTAAGATCAGAAGAATATCTTCATTTCTTCCATTAGTTTCAATCTTCTTGCTGCTTTTCTCTTGATCATCGAGAGACAATTACTTGAGTCTAATTCGTTCATTGAGAACCAGGTCTAGTTGGAAATTTGACTATCCAAGAATTTGTTTGAAGAATTATGAAAATCAACTTTTAATTTGTTCCAATGAGAGCATCATAACAGAAAATGTTACTGATATGACTCCATGCCTTTTGTCATGCTCAGAACGTAAAAATAAAATAAAATAAACTGCCCATTCATATGCACATGCATCTTTTGCCACCAATTTCCAACATGTATATTTTTTTTATAAGGAAAACAGAGATTTCTAAGCATTATTTGCCACCAATTGCCAACAGAAGATTTCTTTTTAATGATAAGGAAAACAGAGAATAAAAAAAAAAAACAAGTAGACATAAAGACATCTAAATTTACTCCACTCATGCTAAAGAGAATAATGCTAGTTTTTTTGGAAGGGTACTAGTTGCTATTTTGCTTGAAACTAAGTTCTCTCTTCACCGTCCACGGAAAAGATATTTAATCCAACTAAAGTCAACCAAAACTTTTATTGGTACTTGGCTAACCTATTAAGTAATGTTATAGAAAATAAATTGGGAGAGAACATAAATCGCAAATAAGCAAAGACTTAAAGACGTGGCAAGTGGGGGGGAAAAGCTGCAGATTGGTCAGTAAGATCTTTCCCAATGTCAAGAACAGGTCACAAGTTCTAGGGATTGTCACAGCAAATTTAAAAGAAGATAAAATGTATTCAGGCATAGCACACATATATATTCATTTATAACTGTACTTAAGTACAACAAATAGTTTAGCTTGATTAATTCCCTAAACTCCAGATAGCAATGGTATGGACAAAAGCAAGCTAAGAGAGGCCGCTCACAGATTAAATTTCATCAACCTCTGAAAAGATTTTCAGTCAGGTTCGCTCTATATGAAGTAAATATTCTAGAACTCCCCATGATCCAAGCAATATCTAGCATACATAAAAATTCTAACAATTATTGCTTGCTGTTCTGAGAAGGGGGAGGGAAAAACAAACATGTAATGCATGCTGGTAAACCACTCTATATTATGACATGTTGATGCATGAGGCAAAAGACCATTAACCAAAGAAATACTCCTTGTCTGAAGTCAAAACATATTTTAAGTCCAAACTCATAAAAAATATGATCACAAATTGAAAATTCTTTATGCAAACCGATATTATATCCAAAATTCAAAGAATATTATTAGTAATGATTAGACATGTAGGATTAGTAGAACCAGCAAGCTGGGTACAATCATCCCTTCTTTCTTCAGCTGACTCAAAATTGGTGTTATTCGAGCATAATTTGAACTCAAAAATTTGAACACGAACAAGTATTGACTTTTTGTAAGCTTGCCATGTGTGTTAGATATATTGTCCATAAATAGGCGCATGAACTGTTCACCAAAGGCTGCCAACAAATTCCCAAATAATATTTACCTTAGCAAGCTAAATCAGGCATACCCTCACATTTAAGCTGTAAAATTAAAGTAATGAATTCTCCAAATTGAACTCTCACAAATTCTGGCTAGAATAAGAAAAGAATGCAGCCAAAATGTACCTGTAGATGAACTGGAACAAATTTGTATGTGAAAAAATCACAGATCGGCCAATACAAGAGACCATTTTTCATTGTTGGGAGCACATCACGCTTCAATCTAGCAACAATCTCGTCACTATTTTCACCTGAATTTGACACCAAGGTAACATATCAGCAAGGAAACATCAAGTATAGTATTAATACTAGACAACCAAACCACAACTCCAGAAGCCAATGGCTTACAGGTTAGTTGGCACCTTTCCCATCGATGAAATGTAGGATGCTTGCTGAATTTAGTCATATAGAAGGGACAAGAACAAGAAGACGATGGAGAAGGAATTCAGTAAAAAAACACAGGTTGAGTAAAACCTGGCTCAATGTTACAACATCATCATACAGCACCAACCTTAAGTAGCCTTGGCTTCACTAAATCAGTGCAGCTCAAGCTAGACAACCAAATAAATTTTCTCAAAGCACATCGGCAGTCGATACAGGTATACAACCAGGAAATAGCCAAGCATTGATTGTTAATATTATAGAAGGAGCCTTAACAAATCTATGTGATTTGACTACTATCATTCATCTAACCAAGCAAGTTTTCATCTTCCAAACAAAAAGCAAGTGAGCCATTACGATAACACTAAAAGCTCATAGTGATCGAAGTAACCACAAGGCACCCATGGCGTACAGCAATCACCAAAGGCACTTAAATTGTATTGGATAAGACAATTTCGTTTACCTTGTAAAGCTGCATTGTAGGAGAAGAAAACAAGGGCATTAGAAGGTCCATAAATAGCCTGTCCCATGAAGGTTTTCTTCAAGGTAGTCAACACGTCACGTTTTGGCAAAGCTTTTGACATAATATTGAACCATAGATGCTGTGATGGCCCTAAAATTAGCAGTCCATATACAGCCATACGTAGAGTCCTTATTAAGTCCAATGAACCAGACGAAATTGACAACATCTACGGTGGTAAGCGAAGAATACAACCAATATAAATCAGATGTCAAAAGCAAAGAAAAAACAGTCCCTCTGTATATAATTTAGTAAAACTACACGAATAATGGAATAAGTTAGATTGAAAAAGCGATTTTCCGAGAAAATATCGTAGTTTTCCTCTGAATGTAACTAATAAGAATTCTGAAAACATAAAACTATTTTGCGAAAAATAGTTATTTACCTCTGAAATAATTTGCTTCTGTTAAAAAATAAAGATCGTGCATAAACATTTTTTTCTGGAAGAACGGTTCATCAATAACATTAGAACTTGAAAATTAACCAATTCAAGCAATCTCATTCTCAACCTGGGAGTGACAGAGGGACCCTTCTATCCCTTACTCTATATACAGTCAAACGTTGGTTTGCAGAAAAACGTAAAGAGTTGGATATGAAATTGAATAAACAGCTAACCGCTCTGAAATTAGAATTAGAAGTCAAAATGTTCCAATTAAAGGAATGCAGGGGGTTTACCTGAGCGCTCAAATCAGCGACAGCGTAAATAAGAGAGGTTGTGATAGTTTTTGTGACAATTGGGCGTGAATCGAGTTTCTCCAAATACCATCCTATAAACCCGACTTTAGATTTAGAATTCGATGTCGAAAAACAATGGAAGGAAGAGAGTTTGGGATCCCTGGTCTTGGTAGATTGATGAGGAGAGCGAGCTCGAGTGTAAAATCTCCATCGTTGGCTTGAAAATGAATTCTCGCTGCAAATATAGCTCTGAAGCAAGTGTTTGCTAATATTTCTCGCGGGAGAAGTGCGGCTCATTATGTGGGAAGAAGAATTGGGGATTATAGGGAGAAACAAACAAATTGCTTGGATGCTAGGTCTCTTTCGAGCTTTGGGTTATTTCCCACCGCTTTCAAATGAAAACGTTAAAGCCTGAAGATAGGTCTCCAATAATAAACCCGAAATGCAGGACTTGGTGAGAACAGGCCAGAGCTTGTGGCCTTTCGCCTTGGCAAGTTGGCATCAACCCCTTTCAAACCTATTGTGTAAGGGTTTTTCTTGTTATGTGGCGCAGTCAACGCGTGTGCGCTTCTGCAATTTGTTGCTTGTTAGGCTGGACTACCCCTTATAGTCAACCCAAATTGAGGCCCATAGCCCATACCTGGCATCCAATGTCAAATGTGTTAGTAAAATATTGTGTGTATCTTATGAAATTATTTATTATACAGAATATACTGTTATTATTTTTTATATTTTATTTTTCTGAAGAATTTTTTTTTTAGCCTCCTCCATCATACTTTGGCTATAAAAACCTAAATGAAAACCAAATATATATGAAAGTTAATTAAATTTTCCCTTCTCTTATAAAAAAAAACAAAAGGAAAAATAAACTTCCCCTTCAGGATTTGTTAGTTAACCATAAACTGTGAATTTACAAAGCCCATGGTGTATTATGTGTTTCATAATCAGAATTATTATCAATTTTTCAAAATTTCCAAGGTAATTATTAGTTGGCATTTGGCAAAACAATCTTACTGTTAATACTTATGTTAGCCCGTACGAATGATGGTGCTCTGAAGTTCCTTGGAAGAGTCTCCTACAGGAAAAATGGTTTCTGAGCTTTTTATGTGGTTAACCTGGCTATAATGAGTTAAACACACTAAATCAAATGCAGGGCCCATATCTTCCTTCCTCTATGTTGCTCTCCAATCTCAGATGTTTGCCAGGAATCTTTACAAGATTTTTTCATTTTTACTTTTAAAACTTCAGAAAATGCCGTAAGACTTGAAGTAGAGTTTGTATAGTTCATTTTGCTTCCTCGTGGGATTCTCTTCTTGATGTAAGTATTGATTCTTCTGGTGTTATTTCCGTGAAATGCAGGCCAGTGATTTTCTTGTTAAGCTTCTTCGCTATGATCATCAGGATGGACTTATATAGAGAGGCCATATGATAATTTTTCATTACACTGTTTGAGCCGCCTCTTTTTATTAGTTCATTTTCTTCTTTGTGTTGATTAGAAAGAATTGATCCATAAGCTTTCTGGATTTTAGCTGGTATTTTTAGGTGTCATGTGATAGTCGTTATATTTTACTACTGGTGTCAAGTTTGAGCCCATCTTTTGCCACGGTCAGTTTAATGGATTAAACATAATATTTACTTCAATCTTTTAATACGCGGATTTAAAATTTATCAATCCAATTCAAGACGAATACAAAATAATTAATATAATGCAAACTCTAATTACGGATCGGATTGGTTTGGTTTATAATTTAAGTTTATATACTTTTTACTTTTATTTAATAATAATAAGAGTCAAACCACACTTTAATGGTAAACTAAAATAAAGAAATAACATCTGATAAGTAGCAATAATAATAATAATAAAACAATTTTATTATATATGTTTGTTTTCATTTAAGATTAAATTACTCTATATATAATTTTATTTGATGATTTTATATATATTAAAATAAAATTTAGTGCAAAAAATTAAAATTTACTCTAATTTATTTTATATATATTTGCAGTTAGTGCGGATGGTAAATCAGTTTAATGATTACAATTTAAAAAAATTAATTCAATCCATAAAATATGCTTTGAAAAAAAATATAAACTGGGTCAATCCGCTATATTTATTAAACAATAATTTAATTATAAATTAATTCGGTTTAGATGAGTTTGGCAGTTTATGAACACACAATTCATGAGCTCGTCCATTTTTCTTTCAAGTAAGAAGTGCAGAGAAAGCACAATGAGAACGCTAATGCTTTCTGGCGAGGCATATTTCCATCATTCATTTCATACCCCACGCTTTAGGGCTGAAAATTGGGGGAAGATGTTAATAATATAAATGGTATCATTTGTTACAAATTGATAGTAAACTTTTGATTATTACTAATTGATACCATAAAATTTGGAAATGATACAATATAAAATTAGTTTCCAGTAAGAAGAAGATAATATGGCAATCATCTTTTTTTTTACCGGAAATCACATTTTTAAAATTTTTGGTACCATAAAGTGACAATTTAACCCTAATTTTACACGGAAAATCCTTTGAAGCTGAACTTAGCTTTCATTTTTAATTGATGGGTTAGCAAAAAACTAACTAGTTGATTAATGAATTGATGTCTTTCTAAAATTCCAAAGAAAATATGAGGCAGACCAGTCAAACAAAAAGAGTGAGTGAAACTAAACCTTGAATAGGTAGCTTAAGCAAGGCAAATGATATAAACATATCCCACAAACATAGCAATGATATCAAAAGGGGTTTGGAACCCATAAGGTAAATTTTAAGAGTGGGGGAGGTCAGTACCCATCTTCACCAGAAGTTTTTCACCATTGCTACTTCATTTTCTGAGGTGGGGAAACATGTATATAGGTCAGATTTAGGGTGTTTTGCTTCTGCATGCTCCTTACACTTCACCTCTGTGGTTGTGCAAATGAATGTCTGCATACACACCTTGCACTGCAACCAATTAAATACCAAAACCAAAGATCAATAAATGTTTTTTTTTTTATAAATAGAAGCAAAGACTCTTCCTTTTCTCTGTTTCTTGCAGAGTTAATTGGAAAATAATTTAGTTTTAAGCTTCAATTTACACTTAATTATAACTCCAAAAACATGTTTTAAGAGGGAAAAAAGAACGAAGCAAAGCGTAGCCAAGAACAGTACTTGGATAGTCATGGCTTTCTTGTTTGTTTCGAGCTGACTTCCTGCACACAGATCCGATCATATTCAAGGGCATAAATGACAATTAGGAGATACATCTTGACTTATAGTATAATTTAGTAAAATAATCAAAATTGATGTGGAAATCTTCAACTAATAAAAGAAGGAAATTATGTAATTTCCAACTTCTTTCTTTCGATTAACAGAGAGAATAAGAAACTTGGGGCAGCTGAACCTGATCGGCTATTAAATTCACATGGTTTAGTTCTTATTTCCATGGAAAAAAATATTTACATAGAAATAGAAAGGGGTTACCTTTAGCTGCTTTTTGCTTCTCTATGTTCCTCTCGCGAGCCATCTTTGACTTCTGCCCATTGCCTCCACCCATTTTCTTCTTGAAATAAGATTATGTGGTAAAGAAGAGAAATCGGAATTATAATATCGATCGCCAAGCTTCGAGTAGAAGCCCTCTTTATATATACGTGTGAAAGAAGAAGTGGAAGCCAGAAGGAAAAAAAAAAAAAAGAGACAATCACGAATAATTAATAAATTCTTGCAAATTTTTAAAATTATTGGGAATCCAGAGGAAATGAGCGACGTCGTTCGTTTTTTCTTCTACCCTTCGGAGTTTGGACTGGCTAGTGGCTAGGAGTTGCTTCTCGTGATCGTAGGTTAAAATTTTTTTTTGATTTAATTGAATATTTTTTAAAATTTTTTATAAATTATTTTTTAAATTTTATTTTTGGTAAAATTATATATTTATATATTTTTTTTAAAAATAATTTTAAAAATTTAAAAATAAAAAAATTTTCCCTAAAAATATTTTTGTCAAATGTTCCAAAACCGATCACTCCTTGAAGTTAGAAGTTTCTATCTTCTACCGCACACATTCTTTCATTGTTTGGTTTTAAGGAAAAAGTTAGGAGAATAAACTGTGCATTTTTCATTTTTTTTTTCTTTCAAAATTTTTTTTAACTATTAGTAATATGAATTTGTCATGTTCGTCAATTTAGGTCACGGTCGATACGGGTGTTTTGTGACCGGACGCGCCGGACCTACCGGAATCGTGTGCGTGCGGACCGGAATTGAACCGATATGACCGAAATCTAAATTGGGACCGAGAATAAATGAAAAATTTTATTTTAAACATGTAACACTAAAATTCTTACGAAAATCGACGAAAATAATATTATGACTGTAAAATATGCGATTTTTGCACTGTCGGCAAATCACGAACGGAGCATACCAAGACGTAAAAAATATTAAGACGGACTTACAGGTACAATTTGGGGTCAAAAATCAATTGTTTAGCGCACCAAATTAAAGAGACAAAATTTAACATACGGTACCGTAAAAATACTCAGAAAAATGCTATTTTTGATCCGGTACTCCGATTTTAGAACCGAACATATCGGAACGTAGAAAAAATTAATTCATGAATAATGGTATATTTAATTGTTGAAGATTAAATTGTTCCGGACTTAAAATTAGGGAATTTAACAAATATGGAAAAATGAATTAAAATAATAATAATAATTGAAAAAAAAAAAGAAGAAGATTGATTTTCGGTTAAAGAGAGAAAAAGAAAAGATAAGGAAATGATTGATGGGAAATCCCTCAATCACCATCATATTTAATAAAGTCATAGTAACCAAATGTAAAGTTAACCAAGGAATTGCATGTGAACCAAAAAGAAGAACCGGTCATGGTTAGGGTGCACTCTTCCCATTTCTTTTAAACTATTCTAGATAATTCTATATTTTCTTCTCTTCCCCTTTCAAAACCGTGCATTCCTTTTTCTATCTCTCTTTTTTCTTCTTCTTTTCTTCTTCTTTCATCTTCCTTCATCTTCCATTTTTCTTCTTCCAAAACCGAGCCATGTATTTCCTTCTTTTCTCCATATTTCTTCAACAAGTTCTCAAAAATCTAAGTCTAGCTTAACCATAATATCATAACATAAGAAGAATATCTTATGAGTGGTGATAAATAAGTCTAACCGAAGCATCAAGTGGAATAAGAGGAGATTTAAGGCTCGGCCAAGGATAGTTTGAAATTTTGGAGGCCTTGCATGTTGGAGATTAAGGTAGCCACGAGTTGAAGAATGATGTTTGTAGGTGAAATTTTTTTATATTTTGAGTGTATTTTACCCCTTGTACCCGAGAGCCTAAGATCTTTATTTATAATTTCTTGTATTTTTATGTAAGTTGATTTCCATTGTTACCATTTTGTGAGATTTTACTTGGGTTAAATATGTTGGTGTGTTATGGGTTGTTGAGGGTTGATTTGCTTTGGTTATTTTTGGCCGAGAACCCTAAAATAATGGTAAGATGATGTTCATGTAAATCAAAACTTAGGAAATCATGCTGGCCGAAGAGAGTTGTGGATGTGAATTTGATTTGTGAAAATTTTAGTGTGATTAACCGTAAATGGCAAGGGTTGACTAATGCTAATGAAGTGATTAGTGATAATTAAGTTAATAAATAAGTTGATTAAAATTCCAAATGACTTAATTAAAGTAAGTTTAGAAGAAAAAAAAAGTAAAGGTATGACCGGAAAAAAAAAATTAAAATTTAGTTAACTAAATTTATTAAGTTAATAAACTAAAGTTAAGTCAATTAAGGTCAAATGAAGGTCAATAAATTTAATGGAGAAAAATTATGTTAATTAAAACTTTAGATAACTTAATTAAGGGTAAGGTAAAATAAAAGAATAAATAAAATTAAAAATAAAAAGTCTAAAGGTAAAATAAATAAATAAAATTGGGTCAAAGCATATATAATGAAATTTAGATAATATTATGAGTTAGTAATAAAGAACTAAGTCAATTAGTGAATTAAGTGAAAAATTTAAGTAAGACAGAAATAAAATAATTGAGTTAATTATTGAGATAAATGAAAATTTAAATAAATAAAGATAATGAATAAATGAGTAAATTAAATAATAAGTTAGTGTATTTGAGAAATTTTAAAATTTATACTCATAAATTAACGTGAGCGACGTTGGATTACAATTTGAAAATAAATAGATTTTTGCTATTTGGAAAAGTTCTATACTGTTAAATATTTGACAGTAAATATAATTTTATTAGGCGCATATTTGACACAAGCGCCAATATCGGACAAATGAAAAGAACCTGCAGACGCGACAAGACGATAAATTAGATTTGTGCAATTATTTATAATACTAATCATTAATAAATAAATATGATTCTTCTGTGATATATGAAATGAAAATAAATGAGTTTGAGAATAGTTTTGTGTAATATATATATAAGTTTTAATTATCTATTTTATTAAATTCAATATATTTTGGTCCACGTATTAGCCTAAACTTGGCTCAGGGATTTGTTGGCATGCCAATAGGGTAGAAACTCCATGGCCTGTGGTTATCTTGGTCATGAGAGGTATTAACTAATTATGTGGTTATCTTGGATTAGTTGTGGGGTTATGACTTAGCCCTGGTCCTGTGGTTATTTTGGACCAAACATGTTATATATATATATATATATTAAGTGATCATGTGGTTATTTTGGATCGATACTGATCATGTGGTTATATTGGATCAGCTGAGGGGTTATGATTTGACACCGGTCCAGTGAATTTTTTGGACCATGACTTTTCCGTCAATTGGCGGTACCCCGTGTTTTCCTAGGATTGGGTCTATGGCGTCTTAATATATGGGTTTGATAAATATTTTTATTTAATAAATGAATGTAGTGTTACGTTTTAAGTATGTGCTTATAATTTCGCATATGAATGAATTTATATTCCAAAAAAAAGTTTCACAGTTATATTTATTTATCGAAAATATTTATGTCAGTTTATTTATATAAATATAAATGTTATTAAATATATCGTCTTATACAAAATGAATTTTAATGATTTTCAGTTATTTTCTTCAGAATGATCATTATTATAAGTTTTTGCACCGCTGAATAAAAACTCAGCTCGGGAGTTTATTTTTCTCTCGCGCAGGTATCAGGACGAGGGTTAAAAAGCGGCGAGTTATCGAAGTGTGCCACTAGTCCAGTGAGTCCCACAAATAGAGCAGAGCAGCAGTGGCAGCCACCCGGAAATGATTGGTTTCTTTTTGTAACCACTTATATATATGTATATAAACAGTTTATAAATATTTTATGACCAGTTGTGGTCATATGGATTATATGTATAAAAATAACTATGTAAATTAAAGTTTTTTTTTATGCATATATAAGATATAAATATATCGTATTATACAGGAAATTGTGAGTAGATATGAGTATATGGATATACTTATGTGTTAATTTATACAAATTGATATGATCATTTTTACAGAGATTTATACATATGTATATATGTATCATGGATGATACATATATATTGAGACATATGCACAGATGCACTTTTTAAAATTGGTGTGTGAGAATATACATATATGCATCATGGATGATACATATATATATGGATATATGCACATGTATATATATACAGATTGGTTTATATAGGTAGTTAGTAACATCACCTTATCTGACTGTGACGTAAAAAGGTAAATGGGTGTTACAGAATTTATATCGGATAGACCCATTATTATTTGTTAAATTTAAAAATACTTATTTTCCGATATTCGAACTCAAAATTTGAGAAAATTTACCCTTAAATTTCATTATCTCATTCTAATTTTGATTATTATTAGTTAATCATCATTAAATCTCATTATCTCATCCATCATTAGCTCTGTTTTCGTTGTACTTCAATGAATTAAAATGTTCAGAATTCTCCAATACTAAGACTTTTCTTTTCTTTAATATGGACCCAAGATTTAAAAAAAAAAAAAAACTGTTAAGTGCTTCTAAATTGACAAGTGGAAATTCAAACGATAATTAGCTTCAAGTTCAACCATTCTTTGGCCATCCTTAATTTACAAAATTCCTAATAAAAAATGACAAGTAGTGTGTCAAATAAAGATAAATTTACTAATATTTTTATAAGCATTAATTTAGAAAATTAAATTAATTGAAGAGATAGTACTTCACACTTGTTTTTGTTGGAATCCATTGCATTTTTTGGTCGTTTGAACAAGAAAAAGGAAAAATAGACAATTAAATAAAATTTGATCTAATTTATTTCCTTTTAGGGTTGCTTGTGGCCCATGAAATATTATTATTTATTAATTTATGAAGATCATTTTTTGAAAACTTTTAACTATAAATTTAATTATTAAAATCTATTAAAAGAAGTGTATCCAATTCAGTTTTAAGGATAACTATTATTTTCGAACTTTATTCTTTAACCAATAAAAAATATAAAACATATAGTTAGATGATTTAATTATATAAGAAGTAAAAATACAACAAACTACAAGGAATTATTTAAACTTTAAAAATACAATATTCAAATGAAAATTGCTAACACAAACAATTATCTTACGCCTAATATTGAAAAAGATAAATCTAAAGAAAAACTTTATGATGTAAATAGAAATAGGAAAAAAGACAAAAACAAGATAAAAATAAAAATTGAGGAATGAAGAATGGTATGAGATTCAGTGAGAGTGAGAGTGAGAGTGAGAGAGAATAACATAAAAAGGGGAGCTTGGAGATGAAAGGACAGACAAAATTGATGTTTTCCCATTAAATCACGAGCATGATTATGTGCTTATAGCATTTTTATTACTATACAATAAATCAGTCCAAAAAAGACAATGAGAAATATATTTTTTAAATAATATATATTTTTACTTCTAATATTATAAGACTTGCATTAAAAAAATAAATAAATTTATCGCTCAAAAAAATGTATATATATATATATATGTAGCTACCATAAGTTAATAAATTAAGTAGACTTTTTAATACAAATTCATACACTTATATATATATATATATATATATATACACTTTGCATCTATTTTTTATTTTTGTTTATAGAGAGTTTCAACACTGAAACTTTAGTCATTGGAACACATACTTTTTACCACTAAATATAAAGCTTTTATTTTATTTTTTCGGTTTGGTAATTTTTCAATGAATAGAAATAAATTAATGGCAAATATGAAAAAAAATCTAATATTTAAAACCTTAATTTTTCTTTAGATATTCAGGGTTCATTTCAATTTCGTTTATAAAAGAATAGGGACTTCAGAACGACAAATTCGGGAAATAGATGTATAATTAAGATGCTGACTATGGTTGACATTTGAATTTTGGGTTGACCTTTTTGCACCAATAAAACCATACAGCTGGAGCTCACTTTTAATTCGCAGTGGCTACATCAGCCTCTCAAAGTAATTATTAAACACACAAAGTGGTGGACCCCACTGAAATACAGGTTCTGTCCCCACCTAATTTAAGCCTCAACGGCTCAACCAACTCTCGCTCTCAGTTTTATGATAGAACTGGTTACATGTCATCAGAGTCAATGAATGATGCATTATTTTTCTTTCCATTTTTTTATTTCAATATTTGAATTTTATTAACAGATATTTGTTATTTCATGCCCATTTTATCTCAATATATTTTTTAATTTTTTATTTACTTTTATTATAAAAAATGCATAATTATAAAATTATAATAAAAATTGCAGTAGGTAGTAATTTTGAAAAGAAAAAATATTTCGTATGTTGAATTTGTGAAAATGGATGTAAATAATAATTATGTATTAGTTAGGTCTATAAATTAATTTTGAAGAAAATTAATCATTATAGAAAAAATTAGAGGCAAATTTATACCCTTAATCATCCATAGAAAAATTGAACATACATTATTAACTCCATTCAATAAAAATATTTATCAGCCTAACCTCAAATTTAAACATCAAAATTTTACCATTTAAACTTAAAATGGTACAATTTGTTCGAGGGAAAGTTTAGTAATTATGTGGTTTGTTGGATATAGTAACGTTCATTTACTTTGCCCCTTGAATTAAAGATACCGTGATTAATTAGGAAGAAATTCTTGACTTCTACGTAAATATAATGTTATTGTTTTAGAACTAATAACCTTATTATTATTACTATTATTATTATCTTAAAATAAACTTGTGATTTAGATAATGTTTCTGTTGTATTTTAATTTTGAATTAAATTTAGAGAACTGGACTTACATACAATGACTTTGTGGTTTGTTATATATAGTTTGTATTCTTAAATATTTTATATTTTTATTTTAATTGACGATTCATAATTTCTGATTTATACATGTGAGTAAAATAAATTAATTTATAGTTACAAAAATTAATTTTATATATTTTAATTTGAGAAAAATCAGTGAGAATTTTTTTTTTAATGGTTAGTAAGCAAAATGATAGCTATCATATTCGTTATTAGGCAAGTTTTGTTTTAAATTTCTTTTAGACCAAATATAACAGTTTGGTTAGTTTCATTTTTCAAAAAATATTGTTGGGCCTTAACTTAGGTATGTAGTCCAGAGGCCCAAACTATGCGGGACTTCTTGTTTAATTGTCAGGGTTCCCAAACCATCGGCCCATGTAAAGTTTCCGCCTCCGCCTATTTTCATTCCTCCCTCCGGCCCCCCCTGCCCAAGAATTTCACATGATAGCATAAAGATGGCAAAAGAGATAATAAACAATTGTAAAAACAACAGGATAAATATTTATTAAATATTTTAGGTAATCCAGTCTTATTATTAAACATTTATAATCATTTTAAATTTATAGGAGTTGAAACAAATGCATTCATAATATTCAATTTTAATTTTTAAAATTTAATATGATATTAAAGAAAAGACAAAATAACTTGTAAAATTGCTAAAACTAATCTAAACAAAAGCAAAGAGGAACCCCCCTGACCTACAACCATTGCTGCGTACATGCATCCGCCGTCCCACTTTTGTAGTGTGTGTATTTGACTAATTAATGATGCTGGCTGCTACCCACCTTGTTGTTGATCATCAATATTAATAGTTGCCATTGCTACACATATTCCCGATAGGCTAGCCACCACTCCATCATTACTTTTTCTATTTTTTTATTTTTATTTTTAATCAGAAGATAGAATTCATTGACCAATTGAAATTATACACATCACATATACTACAAAGCCATAACTATTAAGCATAGGCATTATCAATCAACAAAGACAAATCAAAACCTCATTTGGCTAGCCAATTAATGTTTGGCCTCATCCCCTTGGCTTAGGCAAATAAGTAAACTTGTAATCAAACCCTGAAGAAAAATGCATAACATCAGTCAACAAACCATTAAGTGCATCTATTAGGAACCGGGCATCACCTCCAAAAGTAACGTTTTCCCAGTTTTGCTCCTGAGCCAAACAAACCCCCCTCTCTCAAGTCTAAGGCTTCAAGAATTTATGAGGCACTTGTTTGATGTGAGAAAAGAGGATCCATTCTGTATTAGGGGTAGACATGAACTAGTTAACAACTTAACAGAGGTCGTTATGAAAAAAACTAAAAGTATTCATGAATCGATTTCAGTTAATCTATTTTTCAGTTTATTGTTGAACTTGAATTTTAGTTTTGGTATTTTTAGTTTTTCGATTTCTTGGGCAGCCTTAGTCTGTCATGTCTCAAACCCACTAGAGCAATGCTACCAAAATTGCCTTGCACATTAATAGCAGCATCAAGAATGGAACATGTAAATTTTAATATAAACTTATTTTTCCTATGACTTTAGTATAGTTTATAAGCACTTGGTTGTGCTGTGTATTCCAATGTTGCCCCATGTCTAGGCTGATCTTGTTTCGCATTTTGTTCTAAAATTCCAACAACGGCTTATGGATTAAGTGCAATAAGATGCTATATATATATATATATATATATAGGAAAATAATTTAAGGATTCATTTTAGAAATGAGGCACTAAAGTGTAAATGAAAATTGTTTTTATTTTTTATGTATAAAAAATTCAAATGAAAAATTAAAAGAAAATAAATTTTAATAACAATTATATGACTAAATCTCAATTTATTTTTATAATCTACTTTGGAGAAATGTCACGTAATGGATTTCTATTTAAAGAAAATAGAAGTAATAACCTTTTAAAACTTTAGTTGTAATATACGGAAAGAATCAAACATCAAATGTTGATATACAAAAGTAATCTGTTTTTCAACATTAATAATTCTATTTAAATCGAATATTTTAAAGATTTAAAATTAAAAATCAAATCAGAAAATACAAAAATAAAACTAAATAATTCAAATGGATACAATTTAATTTTGGATTTGGATTTTACATAGGCGTAGCGGCGAGTGAGGTTAAAGTTAAAGGATCATCAAGACAATTAAAGCGAAGGGTCGCCAAGTCGCAACTCATTTTTGGCTGATTGCTCGCTTTTCAGACGGCTCCGTGACTTCGGCCAACGTCGCCAGCCAGCCCCGGACCCACCCCTCTTTCCCTTTCTTCTCATAAAGCGAAAATAAAAATAATTACCAAGGCTAAAAAAGAAAGCGGTAATAGAATATGCTTTGCTCTTCTCTGCAAATATCCCTTTCCCTTTCCCAATACCATTTCTCAGCTTTCTCTCTGACATGATCTTCCTCTTCTTCTGCCCTTTCTTTATCTATTGCTAGTTCTTCCTCAAACACCACCATCTTCATCGTCGTCTTCTGTTTACTCAGTTCTTCAAAGAAATTGAAAAAGAAAAAAACCCATGGAACTGCTTCAAGAGCTTTTTGTCACGGCTCTTCTCGCTGTGTTTTTCTCTTTTCTTATAGCTAAACTTGTTTCTAAGGCTATGGGTGGTGGCGATTCACAGGTGTCAAAGACTCTAAATTTTGATCAGGAAATTGTTATAGATAGTAATGATGGTTTACAGTATCGTGAAAGGTTGCAGGTTGAAAAGTTTAAGAGCAAAAAGAGAGTGGAATTCGTTGCAGAAGGTGCACAACCGGTCGATAGATTTTTTGAAGGACCGGTTAAGATTGAGGAAGTTGAGAAATCAGTTAACAGAGATGATGTTATTGGAGCCGAATTCTGTGAATTGCCTCCAAAATCAATCCAAGATGCGTCGAAGGAAGATAAGGAATCGTTGGAGGATATCTCGGGGAATAACCGCGCAGAGTTTCAATTAAAGAGAGGATCCGCCTTAAGATTCGCTGATGATAATAAGAGTGCTATTGAAGAACCTCAGGAAGTTATTGACGAGAAAAAAAGAGGTTTTGATGACAATTTGATTGTAGAAAACATGAAAACTGGAACAGAGTTCTCCGTTCGAAAGGATGTTATTGAGGAGCCTGAGGAGATTAAGGCTGTGGAGAGTGAAGCTAAGGAAAAATCCGATGAGAAGAAAATAGAGATTGAGAGCGATGACGATTATTGGGAGGGAATTGAAAGAAGTGAATTGGAGAATATATTTGCAAAGGCAGCCAAGCTTGTGGAGTCTGGAGATAAGGACGAAGATTTGACAAGGGCGGGGAGCGATGTGCAAATGGAACTCTATGGGCTTCATAAGGTAGCTATGGAGGGGCCATGCCGCGAGCAGGCGCCTATCGCTCTTAAAGTGGCTGCTCGCGCCAAGTGGTATTAAACTTTCTTATACCATATTCACCTCTGTTATTAACATCATTATGCTTTTGGCTCTATATTTTCTTACTTTTCTGTTTGTTAAATTGACTGAACGAATGTTACATTGATGATGGAGATAAAGTCGAGAGAATTAACGTTTGATCATGAGTTCAAGTTCCTCGGGGATTTACCGTAGCTAAAATTTTTGTAATATAAGTGACATATGGAAGAGAAAGTTTGTACAGTATGGATAAATTTGAGTAAAATGCCGATGAAACTGTTTAAGTTGTGGTTTGGTCACCGTAAACTGATTGCAGTACCAGATGATATGAACTATTAAATTCATTCTTTGTGGAATTAAAGTTTAAAGTCACCCTTGCTAGAATCCTAAATAGGAAAAAAAAAACATAAACTCAGTAAAGATTAGTTTCCCATCCTGCTTGCATTTACTATTATGTTGGCAAGAAGGAAAACTCATGCCTTTGCCTGTTTGGCTTCATATGCCAAATTTGATATGTTTGCTTGCGGTTCCAATTATTTCCCCTTTGCCTGAATTCTTTTGTGCCTATCCATTATTTTCCCTTTACCTTTTTGGTCATGTCTTGGATATGGCCAAAATTCACACGGCTAGGATACAAATTAGAAAGTCCAGGCAGCCATCTACTATTACAGTCTTGTATAAGGAAACTTTACCGCCCAAGAAAAACAAAATGAATTTACAGAAGAACACCATAGGGCCTGCCTATACCAAATTACACGGTATAGTTTGATAGTTAGTTATAATAACAGGGTTGACAGCTGCTATGTATGAGTGATGGAGGCACTGGTTGCCTTGTGCAAGGAATGCTTGGCAAAGGCTGGGAAACATGAGTCCGGAGGTGGCTATGGAGGGGTATATTGCCCTTGTCTCAGATAAGGTCCCTGGTTGGATGGAGGACAAATCTACAGTAAGTTTGGTATTGAGTCTAGAGCATTTTTGGTTTCTGCAGTGACTTTAACCCCTAGATAATATCTGGTCAATGTTATGTTTCAGGGCAATGGCAAACCAGGACCAACCAACGCAGCAAATATTGGCGTTGTGGCTTCTGATATATCTTCATCTCATGATCCAGATTTTACAGGGGAAAGGTACTTATTCAAAATTACATACTCATTCGTTTTGATTGACTTGTAGTTTTAATTTTCTAATTTTTTGGTGCTTGGCTCTGTTTGATATGTATCATTGTTCTGTCAATGTTTTTATCTCCAGCAGCATTGCAGAACTCATGCCTAGTACAGAGAACAGTGATTTGACTAAAGGACCAGTCTTGGAGAGCAGGGTATGTGATACTGCATTTTCTTCTGCATGATATCCTTAACTGTTGCCGCAAATATGCAATCCTGGAGTTTAATTGAAAAAAGAAACCAGTTCTACTGTGGATATAAAAATTCAAATCCAACCAATCTTTATACTTCACATTGTGGAAGTGTTAAATGAAAAAATTTGGATCTATATTAGTAAGCTGTAAAAGATATACACAACACTGATATTTCACACATTCGTGGAGCACAAACAATAATAGTCTAGTATATGAATTTTGCGAGTTCAGGCATAAATGATGACTCCATTCCTTGCAATACAAAACCTGTAACATGTGAGGCTGATGTCTTTTATTTTAAAATGCTTACTTTACATGTTTTATCATCCTTAGCAATTTACTTTGTCAGTTCACACCTAAAAGAATACATTTCATTACTTTATTTACCAATCAATTATCAAAATTTTTTGTTTAACTCAAACGTTTCATGGGCTCCTTCAGGCTGTGCTTGATCCAAGTAATCTGATAGTTACAACTCTGTCTTACCTTTTTGGCTATTTTGCTTCTTTAAGCAACAACTTCACAGTCTCCTGCTAATCACCATTCAAGGCTCCAAAATCAACTTAGTTTTTATTGCGTGAAAATTGTGATTCTACCATCTGTGATCTGTTTCATATTCATGAAATTGGACATAATATTATATTCTGACATAGCATTGTTAGTTATTTTCTTTATTTTTCTTGATCAGGACATGCTTAGAATAATTTTAGTAGAACAAATCACAAAACTACATATAACCAAATTCTGCGTGAATTTTCAGGTTAAAGAATGATTAGTATTTGCGCACTGCTGAACCTTCCCAACCGCAGGGGCCATTGTACATTTCCTTGACCAGGAACTAGTCAAGACCAATTGTCATTGCCAAGAATAAAAATGTGCTTACTGCTTAGGTATGTAAGTTTCTTGTGACGTCTATATTACAATTTGCTTGTCACTAGGCTATCCTGTCTAAATGCTTTATGGTAATCAGAACATGTTTATATTTTGTTTATGTCCACTTGTGTATATATATTACCTGCTGTAATTTATTTACCTGATGGTTGGGCTTATTGAATCATAATATTGATGCCTGCAACAGTGTTTATGCTTTATTTTTGGTGGGTTTGCTGCTATTGAGTCCTTTGTTAATTTAATTTCCAGACGTGAATTTCAGAAGAGAGTGAAATAATGTTGGTATTACGTGTAGTAAGGTGCAACAGCATTGCAACCATAGTTTAATACTTAAAACCGAAGAAATCAGTCTCATGCAGTTAACAGTTTCCCTCACGTTTAGAATTATTGGATGAGAAGTGGATGGCCAATGTTTTCATTGAATTTCTCCGTAATTTGCAGATCATATGATAGCTACAACTGCCCCTATCTTGTTTAATCATATCGTGTCATTAAATATGACACAATTATATTCAACATGAACACAACACGATTAATGAATTGTGTCAAAATTCAAAATAAGGACCCAACGCAATTAAAATTCATTTTAATAAACTAAGTGTGTCTAAATGTGCACATATTGCATAATATAATTATATAAAATTTATTTAACATATTGAAATATGTACAATTTTGACAACACGATTATATATGAATAAATACGAATATTAAATTAAAAATATAATAATATTTGCAAAAAAAATCACAGACATTTTAAAAAATATACAATAATTATATGTTAATTTATCTAATTTAATATAATACAAAAATAATAGCTATACAATTAATTTATTAATATTTGTTTATATATACAATATACTAAGATAATTAATTTTAATAAAATGTAGTGTATATATATATATATATATATATATATATATATATATATATATATATATATATATATATATATAAGTTATTTTGAACTTAACACTAAAAATATTATATATTTTTAAATGTATTTAATCAGTAAAATCCGTTTATGTCAGTTTTTTTGTTATTGATATAGTTATAATTATAGTTCAAATTTATATACATTTAAATTAAATTTGTGTAGTTTAATTGTGTGTCAAAAATTTCCACTTCTAATCACAACATAGTTGATACGCATGGTTATGGGGTTATGGATTGGGCGCATCTGGCCCACTTGGAATTGAGGCATGTTTGATCTGTATAAATTATGGATTAGGATCTTCTAATGTCCCAAATATGATAGATTATATTAGTCAAATTTTAATCACTTAATCGCAATGAATGATTTTATTTATGAATAAATAATTAATAATTATAATTAGATTAACATAATTGGATGCATGAATATAAAGAGATCGTAGTCTCAAAATATAATACAATTAAATTGAAATCGCCCAAAATGATTTGCAGAATGTTTGTCATGGTTCCTTGTGTTGATTATTTTATTGTGCGAGTGGCGGCGGATGGAGGATCCCACATTCCTTAGTTAGTCCAACCAATTATTTCTAGAAAGATAAGATGAGGCGTTTATAGATTCTCGTCCTATTATTAAAAGATTTGATGTTGAAAGATTTGAACCTGATAATATAGTTGATTAGATTAGATAATCTGAAACTTGTGAATATGAATAATATTATTAGTTAAATCTAAGCGTCAAATGGCTATAGAACAAATAATGTCAAATCTATTTCAAAAGCTCTTTTAATCTAAATTTATGAATTTGATATTTTTATTAATGATTAATTGATGGACTTATGAATTTTAACTCTGTGGTATTAGAGTCCTCTTATTCCAAAACCCTTGACGTTTTAATTTCAAATCTCATTCAGAAGTAGACGAAGCTAAAAGAAAAAGGAGCTAATTTTGTTTCAAAGAATTTATTTAAACTAAACTAATATCAGTTTAAATTTCTCACTTGAATTTCTTTCTTACATTAATACAGAGGAGTAGAGTTCAAGATAAACTTGTAAATATAGAAAATGCTAAAATAGGGAGAAGTTTCTTCCTTGTTGCCAATTACTATATAGGTGTCTCCATAATACCATGTTAAGACTTATGTTTTGATTTAGAGCCAAATCCATTAGCTCTGTCAGGACTATATCCTCCTTCTCCACCACCATCTGCGGCATATCCATTTCCTTCACCATCCACTCCAACCAGAACCAATCCCAAATCCACCACCTCCACCCCCCCCCCAAAACCCTCCACCAATGCCACAGCCTGAACAAAACCTCTGCCTTGGCCCACGCTGTTGCCATAGCCGCCACTAACAACGCCTACTCCACCTTCTTTGTCGCAACTACCAGTAGGACCAGACCATCCTTCCCTGCCACCACCCGAACCAAAACCAAAACCACCGCCTAAGCTTTCCCCGTAACCACCATTAAAAGTTCGATAGCCAGGCTTCACAACATGCATTTGTGAAATGTCATCAACCATATGACCCCGCCATTCGTTAACCTCTGTTTTGTTGTAGCTTCAGGAAGCACCAAACCCAAAAAAGATGATGCCTCATGAGACCATATTTTTTTCTTCCCATGACTCCTTCCTACTATCATAAAGGAACACAATAAAAGGACAAAAACTTAGCTCAATTCTATAAGAAAAAAAAAAAAAAGAATAATTGGTGGTTATAGGCCTTGGGGCTTAAAAGCAGATATAGGGGTATGGGTTTGGTTGCTAAATAAAAATAAAATATACATTTTTTTAAAAAATAGATTTTATTGATCTATTAAATATAAAATAAATTTATTAATTATAATTTACATGTTAATCGTTTTTAATTTAGATATTTATTATTTAAAAAAATTATAAATTTATCTTTTACAACTTATTATTTCATCAATTACATTTTAATCGTTTAGAACTTGCAGTTTAATAGTTTTGAACTTACAGATTCATTGTTTATGACTTAAAAATTCATTATTTATAACTTACAGATTCATCATTTATAACTTGTTGTTTCATCATTTATAGATTCATTATTTACAGTCTGAAGGTTCATCATTTTACAACTTGCAGGTTTATTGTTTTGAACTTGCATGTTCATTACAACTTGAAAGTTCATTGTTTTGAAATTGCAGGTTCATTCTTTAGAAGCTACATATTTATCTTTTATAACTTACATATTTATCGTTTTGATTTTGCAGATTTATCATTTACAACTTAAAGATTCATCATATAAAAACTATAGGTTTATTGTTTAAAACTTGTAAGTTAATTATTTATAAGTTCATTGTTTTCAACTTATAAGTTTACCACTTATAAATTCATTACTTTTACCAAAATTTATATTTTCCAACCTCCAACAACTCGGTTTTCTCTCTCTATATTTCTCATTTAGTTCAAATATTTTTATTTTTAACCATTTTATTTCATAAATATATCAAAACTAATATTTTTTAATCTCAAAACAATAATAACAATATTTAAAACATTAAATTACACTAAAAATAAAATCAAATGTTCTAATAAAAAATTTTCTCTCACCAAAATAAATCTAAAAATACTAAGAAACTTAAAAAAATAGACAGGAAAAAAAAAAGAGAATAACAATGAACAATACAAAACACATTATACGTATGAATTATTAAATAATACATTTTGAAATGGGAATCACGATTCACAATAAACACAAGTCAATAATATATATAATTTGTGCAAAA
Source organism: Triadica sebifera (assembly GCA_023653625.1). Lineage (NCBI taxonomy): Eukaryota > Viridiplantae > Streptophyta > Magnoliopsida > Malpighiales > Euphorbiaceae > Triadica > Triadica sebifera. Next base: position 30,635,389 of record CM042899.1, read on the forward strand.
GCCCGAAGTGGTGCAAACTCTTTCAAGTGAGGAGAGTCATTTGCGTGATCCTTCTAGTCCCCGGATTGGTATAGTGCGTGAATGTGCTTGGCCAAGGCTCGTGCCTCCTGGCCCTTCTGGTCACGAATTTGCTTAACAGAATCAGGCTATGATTCAGTCCATGGGCCTGCTTACACAATTTCCATGTCATGCTACTGCTATGGACTTATGGCCAAAATTATACAAAAGGGTATTTTGGTGGGACCAGGATTAGGGTCTTCAAATTGGCTTTATTTTAATCCTTGTAAAAATTTTCAAAAAAATGGTGAAAAGAAACACAGAATTTTGATTTTTAGATATCTTTACGTAATTAAAAGATTAATGTAGATGGTCACTAGAATACAATCTTAGGCAGATGAATGTAGACAGCAAGAATGAAGAACTGTATATGAAAGAGGACAAGAATGAAAGAAAAAAAAAACAAATCATAATGGGAATGACATGTTCCACATAGGAGATTCAAACGCTACAGGGGTCCTATGAAGTAGGATTGTAGTATCCTTTTACAGAAAATGACTTGGCTGCCCTCTTTTTGTCACCCACTTCCCCTCTCTCACATGTACGATGATCACACCAAGACAAAGATGAACAATTCCAGCCTACCCAGATTGTGATTTTTTTTCCTCCATGACTAAGCTAGTCAAATTCACTTATATTTACTGTAGTTTCATCTGTTCGATAAAAATAAATTTGGTATGTTATATCGTGATCATATGATGATCCACATTAATTGTCAGTTTAGTTTATGGTAAATCAACTTTATCTTACTATTTAATTTCCTGTCTTGGATTTTTTTTCCTAATCGAACAAAGGTTTTATTTTCATTGCTTCAACTCAACGAAATCATTACAATTATTGTTTCTTGAACTGAAATCATTACAGTATTTGCAACACAAAATACAACCAATATTGGAAAAAGATGAAGAAAAAGCTGCTTCTGACGTAACTGTATTAGAGAAAAATAAAAGATACAAAATGAGACTAATATTGGAATGGAAAAGAAGTATTTAAGCAAAATTAGAATTCCAAGCATTCATTTTCAGCTTCTTAATTTTGTTTTAAAAAGAAAATTTCCATATCATATCAGCACTAAATCACATCATAAAAGAATAAGAAAAAATGAATGGCAAATTCATAAATTTCTCACCCCCCCCCCCCCGGTACGTTAAAGAGGAAAATTATGTTTATTGGGAGACACAATAAGCAACAATAAATTTAAAATCTCCCATAATTCTCATAAATGATAATACCAATAAAATTTTCCCTTCAATAGGTCATGGACAATATAATAGGAGTAGTCATCTTTTTAAACTTACCATAAAGATGATAAACTCTCACTAATATTAGTAAATGTTGAAGAAAAAATTTAAATTTAAAACATCTCTCAATTTTTGCGAATGAGAATATCAATCTAATCCCTTAATTGACAATAAATTATTTAGTATTACAATTAATTGTTTAGATATTCTCATTATTAGTGCTTTTGGGAGAGCTTTTTCTTGAGCTTTCGAGTCTTGGACTTGTATTGGTTTTATTTAAAAAACAAAATTAATTCTGATGATTGGGAATTCTAATCCCAAAAGACAATTGAAAGATTGCAGGCAATCAAATGAGTAACGACTTCTTGGTGGCTGTTCCTCAATTACTTGACCTATCTTATGTATGAAAAATAAAAATTGACGTATTAGCAACCCTACTAAACTTGCAAGTGAGCTTTAAATGCATGCCGGCTAATTTATTTCTTTAATCAAAGTCGCATTTTCCGAGTTCTATTAATTTGAAATAAGGAGAGTGTTAACCCTACAATGCATAATACTCACTTTATGCATTGAAAATGCCTAATTTACGCTTTACTAAAATTTCTAAAATTTGAAATTAATTTTGTTTATCTCTCTCCCATATTAATCACATCTTCCTTTCCCAAAGCATTGATTACTGCACCATTATTCTCATTGGTTATTTTGATGTCTCAAGCATGTATATTCTAATAAATGGGGAAAAAAAAGGAGAAAAGTAGGACCAAATTCCAGCCCGCACTGTTATTCTTTTCTCTCCAACTTCCCACGTACTTACCCAATCATATAATATTCGGCCATCAGTCAGAAACGACAATGGAACATATTTGGAATGAAGTTTTCCTTTTTTATTTCTAATTCTAAAATATATATTCCGTCTTCTATTTTGTCTTGTTTTCTACAGAAAAAAATTATAAATTTCCTTCCTGCATTATATAAAAACGAAAATCTCCAATTTTTATTAAAAAATTTTATTTTATTTTAGTATAAAAATATTTTTTTATTTTAATTAATTAATTATATAATTATTTAAATAAAAAATATATTTTACTTTAAATGAGTATTATATTTTTATTTTATTATTTTTAAAAAATATTAATTATATTAAAATATAAATAAGAATTATATATGTAAAATATAATATTTTGAAGCGGGAATGTATATAATGTTCCGATCGGGAGACATAAAAATGATAAAAAATTTCATTGTATTTAAGTTAAGGTACCAGAGAGACAGATCTAACCATCATTCCTACCATATATATATATATAAGACAAAATAATAAAACCAAAACAAACTATTAGTACACAAAATATATTTGACTAAATCAATTGATTTATTAAATACTGTCTTTTATGAGTCTATAATTTCAATTAAAAAAATTATAAATTTTATTTTTTTATAAATATTGAAATTGGATCTTGGACTTAAAAAGCACGAAGGTTGCAAAAAAACTTTGAACTAATTAACTTATTAATTTTCATCAATAAAAATAATAATTTGATTTATTATAAAAAGTTTTTGCAACCTTCTTTTTTAAAATGAGTTAAAGAAAAGAGAGGAGGAAGAAAAAGAAGATGGGAGATATGAGAGATGGGTTGGGTATCGGCTAAATGAGGAAGAAGAGAATGATAATGTGTAAGGTAGGATTTACTTTGGGTTTAAAAGATATTAATCATAACGGTACAGTTTCATTAAAAATGAAAAAATATTTATATAAAAATGATGGTAAGAAGGCTTTGATCCCACAGCCTATCGCTTTATTGATGCTTTTTTACCACTAGGTTACTAAATACTAACATTGTTATTGACAATTTCATATCTATTAGATAACAAATTGGAGTTAAATTCAGTCAATTAAATCCACGATTGAAATTCAATTTGAACGCAATTTAATCAATAAAAAATAAATTAAATTAAGTTAAATTAAATTAAATTAATTTTAATTAGTTAATTGAATCTCATTAGAGTTTAATATAAAGATATATAGTAAAAATGGGATCAACCCGATCCAATCGGTTGGGAAACAATCCACTTTTTAAATTGGTTTAATTAAAATGAGGTTGAATAAATTATTTGTATAACACCCTTAATCTAACAAAATTTATGTCAGATAAAGAGATGTCTTCAGCTGACTTACGGAAGCATCTATGCAGAACTTACTGAAATGTCTACGCATGACTTACAATTATGTACCAATATATGCACTTATACTAATTACATATGCATACATAAAACTTTCATATGTCAGAAAAAAGTTATACAATGTAACGAGTGAACCTTCTTTTTTAAAATACAATATAAACCGTTTAGAAACAAAATGTGAATATCCAGATTACTCTTGCTCTGCTCTGATATGAACCTCATTAGTTCTGCGGTGCTAGTTACAACTCTTATCATTTTGTATCCTTTTATCTACAATATGCGTGAATGAAAAATACTTTTATGTTGAGTATAACTCTCAATGATACAAGTTTTATAATGATAGTCTCATAACATTCATATTAACTCATTTAATATTACAATATACATTTACTCTTCGAACATACATTTCTATCACACACTTTTATATACCTATATATATTCATCATTTAAAATACTGAAATATATTTTTTTATATCAATAAAATAAGCATGTTTTACATTATATTCATATTCTATAAATTTAAATAACCAAAATAGTTCAACCTATATTTATGGATGTCACATTCATAATTGTCATTATAACATGTTAATATAATATTATTATACCAGATATTTCGAGTTCCTTATTTGTTGTGCCCATAAATTTACTACCTAAATCTAGTACTAGGGAGACATAATGGATATCCATATGTATAAAGCACTTATTCGTATGTAGATGTTAAACATCTGTATAACCATAAGTTCCGACTAAGTCGAATGTAGCTGTATTTTTCAGTTGAACATGATAATCCGTATGACTCTATTGGCATGTCAATAAATTTACTATATTCCAATCCAAGTTAATTTATGGGTTAACATAATATATAGTTGTCTCACATATAATATCATAATGAACATTCCACTAATACTAAATATATATTAATCATATACCTTATGAATACCCACAATATGTTTTATATATACCCTTCTATAATATATATATATATATATATATATATATATATATATATATATATATATATATATATATATATATATATATATATATATAGCATTTATATAAAACATATTTGTAACATCCCATATTTTTAATTTTACTCAATTAAGATTTTTCTTAATTTATTTTCTGACTTAATAATTTAATTTGAGTAAAATTTTATTAAAAATATGATATTTGTATAAAATTACAAAATTTTCCCTGGGTATATATATAGAGAGATTTCCGAGATTAAAGTGATAAAAATTAATTTTTTTTCATTCTCCCTACACCGTCACTAATTTCGTTCATTAACCAAACGATATCCAATATTTGCCAAATTCGAACTAGAAGTAGTTCTCTAAGTTCTTATCACTCTGGTCACGTTTGATTTTTCAAAACCTTGCCAGATTTTTGGGATTAGATAGGAGAAATTTGGATTTTGGGGCTTCCCTTCCATTTGTCATTTTTTTGGCTTCTTTTCTCAAATTTGACACTGGATATGGAATCAAAACATCGAAAAATCTTGGTTTGTGTAATTTGAGCTTTGAAAACCACAGTTTGAGAGTTGATCAGAGCCGAAATTTGTCGTCGGAGCCACCACGAATTTTTGTAGATATAGATGTTTCCAGTCACTTTTATACCACAAAACTTATATATTTGAACTCCTCACACCTCAAGCTTTCTATTGATATCATCCGATCATCAATCCGTCACCATTGGAAATTTTTCAGTCATCAGAGTCCAACGACCACTGATCGGGTATTTTGGACAAAATCTTCAGCTAGTTAAATCGAGTCATTTGGTATAAACCACACATCTTAGTTATTTTTAGATAATGAGATATGAATTTATCTGTGAAGTTTAAATATATTTTTATTATTAAGGTGATTAATGAATTTAATTGAATTGTATGATTAATTGCATAAATATTGGAGTATATTGGAGATTATTTTGTGAATAATTGGATTTTATATTATTAAATAGAGGTGATTATCAATTAAGTTAGAATATTAATATATTAAATAATTAAATTAATAATCAAAAATTATTAATTATTGAGTTATTTTATATATTGATTGGGTGTATTATATATTTGGAGATCTGAATAGTATTGAATTATATTGAGATAAGTTAAAGTGATTATATAAATTTATTTGGAAAATTTTGAAGCATTTATTGGATTAATATGAATTTTTAAGATGAAAAATAGAAATAAATAGAGAAAAATAATTATGGAGAAGAAAAATAAGTGAAATAAAATATTATAAAATAAAATAATATTGAAAAATTTTGGTCACGTCGGAAAGCGTATTGGGCGACCGAAATCTCGAATTATGCATTAAATGCCCATAACAAGGTCTGACTCTAATAGTAATTTTCGGTATGCATGAGAACGGAAGATGATTGTGAAGCTTTATCTTTAATAGATCATAAATTAAGTATAATTATGTAATTAATTATAAATTATATATTGTTAAGGAGTAACAATAGAACCGGCTCCAATGGCAGACGGGATAAAAAAGTCGGCGAATACCGGTAAGCATTAATTAATATTTGTACAGTAATTTATAATTTTAGTCATTAAATTATTAAAACATGATTTTAAATAAGTATTTATTCAAATTAATTTATACGATAAGTGTGAAATTTTTTATAATAAAAAATTATTTTTAAATACATGTTATGACATGTTTTATGAAAAAAATTTAGTATAATATTTTTATATACTTTATTGAGGATTTGATCAATATAATATTTTGAATAAGTATATAAAAATTGTATTTGATATTTTAGCCCATTAATTAGCATAAACAATGATTTAGAGAGTTATTGATATGTCAATAAAGTTTATTGGTCCGATGAAATTTCTTTGGTCAAATGATATGTTTTATGGCTCGGTGAATTTTTCTGTGGTCGTATGATACATATAGTCAGTCCGATGGATTTTATGGGACCAAGTAGAATGATTTATTCACATTATTTTTTTTGTTCCGATGGATTTTCTAGGACCAAGTAGAATGATTTGTTCACATTATTTTTTTCTGGTCCGAAGGATTTTCTGAGATCATGAGATGATATGTATCTATCATTTTTCTGAAATTAGTCTATGGTGATTTAATATATGGGCATGACAATAAATTCTTTTTATGATAATACAATAACATTAATGAAATGAATTTTGTATGATATTATAGTTTGATATTAATAAATAAATTTATAATTTTTGTTTTCTATGAATGACTGTTATTGTAAATTATTGTACCATTAAGTTGTATAACTCAGCGAAAAAGTTTATATTTCTCTCGCATAGATTTGAAGTGAAGATAGAATGACAAATTTTGTAAGTATAGTGTTGCTAAAAGTGAGTCTCACAGTATAAAGTCAAGTAGCATTGGAAGTGATCCCGAGCAAGTTAGATATTTTAATTATATTTTATTATTTGGAATTTATTTTATATAAACAAAATTTTACAAGTCATGTGAGATGTATCATATATTGCATAAATGAGTGTGTAAGTATGAGAATTTTATATATTTACTACTTACTAATAAATTTTAGTTTGTTTGTATAATTCAAAATTTATTATTATTATTATAAAAATTTAAGAAACTGTAATACTCTTTATTTGTCTGATATACGATGGTGCATATGGAGTAGTAAGAAGTGTTACAATATTCATCACATCAATCGTGTTTATAACATCAATAAAACAAACAATTTCATATTTTACATCAATTCACTACCGAATTAGCACTCACAATAACATATTAATTATTATTTAATAGAAGTTATAGCATATTTTATATGTTATCAATTCAATTATCATAATTATTAGTATTATTATTATCATGACTATTATCATAAAATTTGTACAAATCTACTTATACCCTTTTCTGATTTATCGGGTTCTTACCTTTATCCATTATTGGCGTTGGCTTTATCGCTATGTGTAACAATAATTAAATTTTTAATTACTTATTTCCGTCAATAAATATTTATATTTTTTTAAAAAATTAAATCTCATAATAAGATTTTTCGGTTCCCACACGCGTATTTAATGTGTAATTCACCATTTCGAGCCACTCAACTCTTATTGTAGTGCGACCACTTATTCCCTAATAATATTTCATTTTTTCTCATATTTTTCTATAATTAATTCATTATCCAAAAATTTAACTTCATAAATTCTATTTAATTCTATTTCCTTATATTCCTTCTACATAATTTTTTTCAATTAAATTTTCCTCTTCTTAATTATTTAATATTTTTTTTTATATTCTAATTTTTCACTCAAAAATTTCCATTAATTAATCAATTTTTCCAAAAATCCCCAATAAATTTCTATAATTATTTCAATCTATATTCTTTAATTTTCAACTACCAATTTTACTTAATTAAGTCCAAATATTCAAGAATTAAATTCTTCAATAATTTAGCCATACTTTGAAAAATTTTCAAAAATTATTTCTTCACTCCAAAAATTATTTTACACCTCTAAATATCCCAAATAACTCCAATATCATCAAATCAAGCTATGGTTCTCCCTATTTCTTCAACCAAAATTTCGGACATAATTATGAAAATTTTCTAAAAATTCCGCAAAAATTTCTCAAAATTATTTTTACCCATTTCTCTTCACTTCTCATCAATTTCATCTCCAAATTCCTCATTTTTATTTTTATATATTTTTTTACTATTATTATCTACCAAACCCTAATCAAACTTCAATCCAATAAAATCAACTTAAAACAAACATAAAAAATAACTTAAAGGCATAAAAATTTAAATAAAAAGTGAAGAAATTCTCACCTCAAAATTTTTTGAAATTTTCGGCTAAGAGAAAATTTTTTTCCGAAATTTATCTTTCTCCTTGTTGCCCCCTTATACTTGGATAATTAATTATTTGTAAGAAAAATTGAAGACTTGATCCATGGTGGTTCGGCCAAGTAGAGATGAAGATTAGGGCTTTTTGATTGATATTTTTGGTAGATAATTCTAGATTTATGTAGAAATATGAGAATTTGTCCTTATATAGTTTAATTAATTGCTTAATCTTTACTACTATTAGCCAACTAAAACTTAATTAGGGGCTTAAGTTGACAAATGACCCAATTACATTTTAATTTAATTTGACTTATCATAACTTCATCAATCACAAAAATTTTTCAAATTAATTCATGACATAATTTATTTTTCTCAAATTTGATCTCCAAAAGATCTAATTCCGTCAAATTGAATATACAAAAAATTTTAAAATAATTTTCTCTTCAAAAAAGTTTTTTCAATTTTATGAAACGACTTCCGGTGCGAAAATTGTATTTTTAGGGTTTAGTCATTTTTTTTATTCGGTCCATAAAAATTTATTCGTTGTCCGATTTCTAAATTATTAATGTTAAAAATATTAAAATTCAATTACGATCACATCAACACCTTTACAATAATAAATGTATGTAACACTCTTATAACACTTATTCTATATGTACGTTATGCGGATAAATACGATTATAGCCGATGCATGCCATTTTTTTTTTAATTTTAATGACCATAATATTATCAATACTTAATTAATTCTTTTTATTTTTTCAAAAATTCCGGCAACATAACGGCTATAAACTAACTCACCCACTTGCAAAGCAAGCAATCAACAACCCATTTTTAGACACAACAATTCACATATAATACAAAATATTTTACATTTATCCACAAATCATTTTTTCATTCTTCACACATATAACAATTTACAAATGTTATTTTATCATAATATGTATAAGGTTCATTCTTACAACTCTATATATATATGTATGTTATTATTAGTAATATTTTATTACTATTTTGTTATTCCGTCTCCTTCTAAAATTCGTATACTTGCTCATGTCTTTTTCTGCTACTACCAGCACGAAGTCAAATAACTATGTGTTCAACATTATTATGCTTAGTGGTGATTACTAATCTAAAAATTTTTACTAATTATATTTTCATGCAATTATATTTTTAATATACTATTTAATTTTTCTCATTAATATATAATTCATTTTATTTTTTTAAGTACTCTTAATTCACTATTTAATACTTTAATTAATTTTATCAAAAAAAATTTCCTCAATAATTTTTTTCTTTTTAATCTTTCTTTTCAATTTCTTTTTTTTTAATTTATTACAAATTTCACTTAAATTCATAAATTTTCATTTATTTACAATTATGTCATTAACTATATATTATTTACACTTTTGCCACTAACATTTTTTTCTTTTTATTTTTATTTATTTATTTATTTGATTATTTATCTTGTATTTCTCACTTTCATTATTTTTCTTATATTTTTCACTTATTTTATGTTTATCTTATTTTTCATTTTAATTACTTTTTTCATATTTTATTCATAATTGTCACTTTAATAATTTAATTCACACTTGCTCCTAGTTTCAATCCGATAGAAAATCTTTCAGACCGGATACATGGAATGTGGACCCAAAGAGTCCAGTACACTGAAAAGTAATCCCGAAAGATCACTTGAGCACTATACTGTACACTGAATCGCTGAGTTACAATCACTGAAATAGACCATCATTGGTCTACATAAGCGAGTCGCCGTGACCAGCACCGCGGTAATAGTGTCTCTATAGCTAGCCAATTACATCCTGAGCTAGATTTAACCATCATAAAAATAAGTAAGGACATTATTTTATTTTTTCAATTCAATTTCTATTAAAAATTAAATTTCATTATTTTTATATTATTAATCACTTAATAATTTATTCTTTCATAACAATTTTATCATTACCAAATTTTTTTCACATTTTTCATTCTAATATATCAATTAAGTTATAAACTCATTAAATATATTTTATTTATTATTTTTCATTTCATACATAATAATCATCAATAAATAGAAAAAAATATTCAATATTTAATTGAAATTTTTTCAATAAATTTATACATACTTAAAATCATATTCTCTTACATTTCATAACTAAATTTTCATTTAATTAGCAAATAAAATATTAATTTCTATTTTTTTCCTATATTTAATTTTCATCATTAAAATTTTTCTTTCACTTTCTAATTATTCATTTCATTAATTAATATATATCATAATATTACAGTAAAATGTATTTATTTCTTAATATTCATTTTTCACATAATAAAGTCAAATTTTACAATTTCCACTAATTAATTTTTAACTGAAATTAATCATCCTAATTCACTTTTCGTGATCCATTAATCATGTTTTAAACATTAATTAACAATTACGTACTAAACACACAATTTTCAAAATTTCTATAATCCTAAATTATACTTAATTAATGGAAATAATTAGATTAAGAAATCACTAACCTTAATTGTTTGTTTAGGTCTTCCTAAACTTCTTTTTCCTTTGCCTTTTCCTTGGAAGAACATTCACCTTCTCTTGAACCTACCATTGATAAAAAAAATTTCTTTATTAATCCACCATTAATTTACTTACTAAGCTCAAATAAACTTCATATTTATTATCTACATATCTTAAATTAACTATTCGAACAATTAATTTAATTTAAAACCATAAATTTTGTTTACCTCAAATTAATATCTTAAACTTTCTCATTTAATTTCCTTCCACTTTAGCCTCCCAAATGAAGATTAAAAACTTCTATTAGCTACTAAAGAGACTATAATTATTTTTGGATGGTTGATTTTGGTGTAAAAAGTGAAGAAAATTGGAAGGAAAATGGGAAATGTGGGTTTCGGCCATGCAAGGGATTTGGATAATAAGAAGTTCCAAATTTCCTCTAGATAATTCTGATATTGAGCTTATTTATAATGGTATTAAATGGGTGGACTTGGACCAAACAAAACTCAATCCATTTAGACCCAATTATGCACTATAAATTATTTTTCTCACTTTTCAAACTCAATTTCAACCAAATTTGATTCCATAATTCATAAAATATTTTTATGTCTAAAAAAAATTTCAACTCAATCGAAGTTCATTTTCTGTCCATCTCACTTAAATCGGACTGATAATTCAATTTTTAGTGTTACCGTAAAATTATGTTTTTATTGTCAAATAATCCTAAATATTATTTAGAGTTTATCAATGACTTAAAATAAATTTTTAGATGTCGTTTGCTATTTTTTATAGCTCGATCAATTTACGGTTATCCAACTATTTAATTAAATCGGAATTTTTTTTTCTTCTTAATTTTGACTTTTGATGACTTATTTGATATCATTTTTACTCCAAATTTTACTCTCATACTAGTCATAACCTATATTTTCCGATTATCAAATAAAATATTTTTCACCAACGAGTGTATTTTTGACCCTCCGGATATACTGATCAATTTCAGAAACTACAGTTTACGACTAACCCCGTATTTGGGCCATTACAATGCATATCTCTAACTTGCAGTCAATAAATCAAACTTTAAATCCACACTATATACTGTATTTTTGCAAATTGAAACTCTTAATTTTTAAAATTTTTCAGCATAATTGCACTTATAGCCTTAAAATATTATTATCTACAATTTGATATGCTTAAATCAAAATTTTCTTGTCAGAAAAACTCTATATTTTTAGCATGTTACATCACATCGATTTACATGTCAAACACGTAAATGCAATAATATGCGCTTATTTTATAATCTTCATACCACACTAATATTACCATTTTAAACTAAATTTTTCACACTTATATGATCAGATTTAAACTCGAATAAGTACGCCCCTATACTCGTCAGTCTTTACTGACTTAGTTGTGTCGGTCATAGAGCACACCCACCATGTAAGGTCTAAACTAACGGTCGTAACAATTTGAATTTCAATTAATTAAATAGAAAATTATTAATAATACTTTATTTATACTAAATTGAGTTTGATTCATTAAATTGAGACTTAGTTGATTAATTTAACTTAAATTAATTAAATTGGACTTTAATTGATTAAATGAACTTAAATTATACTAAATTAATTAAATATATTAAATTGAACATCAATTGATTAATTTAATTTAAATTGGCTAAATTAAATTTAGTTTGAATTTCAATTGATTAAATAAAAATTAATTAATTATGATTAACTGGATTAAATTGAAGCTCAATATATTAAACTGAGGCTTAGTTGATTAATTGAATGTAAATTAAGATTTAATTAATTAAGTTAGGGTTCAATATATTAAATTGAATGTCAAATGATTAAATTGGACTTAAATTGTGAGTTAATTGGTTAAATAATCTTAAATAAATTAAATTAGACTTAATCGATTAGACTTAACTAGATTAATTTGGGGTTTAGCTGATTGATTAAATACAAATTGATAAAATGAGCTCAAATTGAACTCAAATTGTAATTAATTAAACTTAAGTTGATTAAATTACATTTAAATTGAACTTCAATTCGAGTAAATTAGAGTTTAGTTTATTAATTTGAGGTTCAACTAGTTAAGGACTTGCATATAGTTAAAATTAATATTTTAGAGATTTGATAGAAAAAAGTTTGAGGACTTGTTGTAAAATTTTTTATTAGATATTTGGATTAAATTAGTGTTCAATTTATTATTTTGAGGTTCAACTAATTGAGGACTTTGAATATATTTAAAATTGTTAAAAAAAACTTGAAGATAGTTAAAATTGATATTTTAGGAACTTAAAAGAAAAAAATAGCATGAGGAATTATTATAAAAAATAAATAAAATTAGATTTATGATTCGTGTCACTGAAAAAAGACATTTTCATTAATTTGTATAAATTTTGGGCATACTAGTTTGTATATTTACCTTTAATAGTTAGGTTTTGAACGTTAATTAGAAAGTCAAAATTTTAATATTAAAAAGATGTGAATGAGTTGATATAAAATTCTTTCAATTTAACTATAGATTTAGAGTTTGAACATTGAATATGTAACTATTTTAAAAATTTTAAAGGAGTATTTTATTGCCTTTTAAAATTTTATGTGATACAAACAAAATTAGTATCAACTTATTGATATATAAATTGATAACATACGTAGATTTGGAGAAAAATAATAAATTTTAATGATATAAATGGGAAAGAAAGAAGCTACCTCTTAAAAGTCTTATCTTAAAACTATGGCTAATAATTAATAAAATATTTTTATATATATGATAAACAGTAGTTTAAGTTTTTTTTTAAATAATATTTATATATATATGATTCCTCTTAACAAATACTCGAAATTTAATTTATAAACTTAATTTTGTTTATTTTCCTCATGAGATAGTGGGTCTTTTTAGTCAATAATTGCCGCTAAAGTGGGATGTTACCCTCTGGAGTGGAGCCGTCCAGGGCACCCAGAGATCTCATTCTCATAATTGCCAAAGCCCTTAGTCGCCAATAATTGCCGACAAAAACTTGACATAAAGTGTAATTACATATATACATATTTACAATTTCATTAAATACAGGACTTATCTTGTCATTTCAACGAAATGATAAAACAGCTAATTAATTATGAGGTAGGAACTCAATCAAATCCTTCATGAAACATTTATTTATGACAAACCTAATCCCACATATATTTCCAATTTGATTTTGGTTTCGAAAACTATTTGTGCTTTTAAAAATTATATTATAAATCAAGATTTTACTCTCACGAACGCGAGTTTACTAATTTCATTCATGGATCATTTTTATATTTGCGAGACAAAATTATTATTTTTTATATTTTAAGTGTATTATTAACATGAATGAATATATTAACATTAATTTTGATAAGAAATTTCCTCCAATTTAAAATTTTCTTGGATAGATTTGGATTATATTTTATATTAAACTCATAAATGATATAAATTTTAGGAACAAATTATAGAAAATTTATCTGAAATTTTAACAAATTGCAATAAAAAATAATTTTTTAAAAAAATTAACAATTCATCCCCATATTGTTTGAGATAATATTAAATTCATTTGATACTGTATGAATTTTAAATATTATAGTACAATATACCACATGGTTTTTTTTTATATTCGAGATATTTTTTTTGAATTTTTTAGTATTTATGTACAGTCTAATAATCTTTTATAAGAGTTTAAATCTTTTACTCATTAGTAATGATTGTAATTATACATTTAAATTACAGTATTTTCCCATTGTTATTTCAAATAATATTTTTATTAAATGACAGAAGAGTAAACGGTTAGTTTTTTTAAAAATTTATTTTTAGTTATAATTTATTAAATCTCAGAATATTTTTCTGTAATTTGTTCTAAATTTAAAAAAAAATTAAAAGATAAATGAAATTCAAAGTAAGAAAATAAGCGTTTGTCTATGCTTAAGCTTAATTATGAGAAACAGTATAAAAATGAGGATATATCCTTCCCACCCAAAGTATACATTGAAGTGTTGAGACTTGAGTGTAGGGATATAAAAAAATTGTTATATGCAAATTATTCAAACTTGATTTGTCAAAATTCAATTTAGAATTAATCAACAATAAACTATTCAAATTCGAGTAATTTATCGAATCAAATTTGAGTGTTCGTGAAATTAATTGAGTAACTATTTTTTTATTATTTATTAAATTTGAATGCATTTGAGTTCAATTGATTAAAGTTAACTTGAATCAGGTATATTATTGATTAAGTTTTTTAATTAATTCAAATTTTATGGAATTCAACTCTAGTTTGAGTCGGATTCTTATCGATTAGACTCCACTCATTACAGCCTTCGTTGAGTGGAAGTATGGGAGTGAGAACTAAAAATGAGGAGTACACAAACAAATTCAAACAGAATCATCAGCCGGCCCATCACAGATTTGATTCGGTAGATAAATTTACAATGATTTGGAAGCTTTTTACGGTGGATCCTTAATATCATGGCCGACCATTCTTTTTATCATTTTCCTCTTTCGATAATTCTCTTCCATTGTTTGGCAACTTGAAATAATCGACTACTCAAATTGATTAGATACCAACACGAAAACGAAGTATCTTCACATTCTTTTCATTCATCAATTATTCAAATATCATAAATATCTATTAACTGAATAAGCTCTACAACAAATTTAATAACAATTTCAAGATTTTTTTTCAGCCCAATTTATCATTTCTATCTACTAATTTTTTATTTTATTCTTTACGATGTTAGGTGATATTTTGAAACTAATATCATACATTGTACTAATATATTTTCTAATTTCTAATATAATTACATAAGTTTACATTTTAAACCGTAACTAAAGAATTTTTTTAATATACTAATATATTTTCTAATTTCTAATATAATTACATAAGTTTACATTTTACACCGTAACTAAATAATTTTTTAATATTTGATCTCGAAATTTACATTCTAATAAATTTACTTAATGTTTAAAGAATGTGACAATGAGGCGAACTTGATTATTAGCATCATTCTTTATTCTCTTTAATTTCGTTTATAAATACTGTTAAGTCATTATTATTATTATTATTATTATTATTATTATTATTATTATTATTATTATTATTATTATTATTATTATTATTATTATTATTAAGTACATATCTAGGAGAGGAGATGGTGGAAGCATGGAAATTCTAAAATTTTCAATCAATTGAATCACAAATCATTCTCTTCATTTTTTTTATTATGAGTTTTTTATTATTTATATTTAAATTGTGTAAAAAAATCACATCTGAAGTTTTTATTTTTTGATAGAACAATTAAAGCTTATTATTATTAATAATTTTAGAAGCAATTATTGGTGGAGGGATCCATTACAGCTAATTGCGGAAAGATATAAAGAGTGCAATAAACAACCATATCGGCTTGGTCTGATTAAACATTGCAATAATAATAATAATAATAATAATAATAATAATAATAATAATAATAATAATAAAATAAACATTGCAATTATTCAATTGATCTAATCATCAAAGTCTCCTTCTGAACCTTGGATTACTATGCAATAATTTTAAAATGAACGAATCTTAACTTCCAGCACTAAGTTCACTAATATATACACTTCATTTTTCAGTAGCAAATTGGCCACTGATCTGATCACGGCTAAAAATCTCCATCATCGTCACCACCACTAAGCCACAACCCACCAAAATCCTGAACTGATAATCACTTATTAGATTGATCTAAGCATTGCAATTATTCGATTGATCTAATCATCTAAGTCTTTCTTCTGAACCTTTGACTACTATGCAATAATTTTAAAATGAACTAATCTCAACTTCCAGCACTAAGTTCACTAATATATACACTTCATTTTTCAGCAGCAAATTGGCCACTGATCTGATCAGGGCTAAAAATCTCCATCATCGTCACCACCACTAAGCCACAACCCACCAAAATCCTGCACTGACACTTATTAGTTTGATCTTATCAGTGCAATTATTCGATTGATCTAATCATCAAAGTCTCTTTCTTCTGAACCTTTGATTACTGTGTAATAATTTTAAAATGAACGAATCTTAACTTCCAGCACTAAATTCACTAATATATACACTTCATTTTTCAGCAGCAAATTGGCCACTGATCTGATCACGGCTAAAAATCTCCATCATCGTCACCGCCACTAAGCCACAACCTACCAAAATCCTGAACTGATAATCACTTATTAGATTGATCTGAGCATTGCAATTATTCGATTGATCTAATCATCAAAGTCTCTTTCTTCTGAGCCTTTGATTACTATGAAATAATTTTAAAATAAACTAATCTTAACTTCCAGCACTAAGTTCACTAATATATACACTTCATTTTTCAGCAGCAAATTGGCCACTGATCTGATCATGGCTAAAAATCTCCATCGTCACCACCACTAAGCCACAACCCACCAAAATCCTAACTGAAAATCACTTATTATTAGAGTGATTGAAAAGAGTTATATGTGATGATTAGTGGCGATCCCACTACACCTTAGCAGATAATTGGTGTGGCAAAGTTTGGTTTCTTACGTGAAAAATTCATTATATATATATATATATATATATATATATATATATATATATATATATATATATATATATATATATATTCACCAATATAAAAGCAGATAATATATAGTATGACCCACCTACAATTGCATTAACAAATAAATGATTGTTATGGCATCAAACATACATAAAATTATTCTGTTTATTTTAATTTTTTTTAAATATTGATCATGATGCTCGATTGCTTACCATAAGAAAAATACTGGCACAGACATTTGAAAATAACTTAGTTTTCAAAAGCTAAGAAAAGACAAGCAAATTTGAAGACAACTTGCCAACTGCGTAAGAGGAGTTAAGAGTTGTATAATGCTAATTAGATTAGGAAAGATGCATAATTGAAGCACAAATATGAGCTACCAGTTAAACTATTATATGGATGCTGACATATGAAATTTAACATCTTAAAGTGATAAGTCAAGTTCTAGCCCACTCAATACTCATTAAGGTCTTATCTCTTTTATTCACTAAGTGGGATTCTTTAGATTGGGAACCTCTGAATTACGTGGGCAAATACAGATATAATATATACTGAACAAGACGTGTGGTTTCATGAATATGTGCCATAATTACCAAAAGAGAAAAAGCTAAAGAGTTCGCACAAAAAATAAACAAATAAATAAATGAAAATAAAATTTAAAATTTAAAATTAAAAAAAATGTACAGTGGCAAGTATTTTAGGAGAAAGAGAACTATTTATAGCAAATAACTATAAATGAACACCTATTAGATGCGACATGACATATAAACCCGAATAAAGACTTGTTAACTAAATTTAAACCTTGAGATCAAATTATTATTATTATTAAAAAAAATCTCCTTTACAAATTCTATAATATCAAATTAGAAAAATGAAATTTAATATGATATATAAAAGTTGATCTATGATACCGCATCATTGTCATATGAAATGCAAACACGTGCTCGACTCATTATTATGACCCAAATTAGTCGCAGCCATTACTATGCATGTGAATCCTATTGCTTTTACCCATGAAATTTGATTCTAAAAGCAATACCTTTTTTTAAAAAATAAAATAAAATTTAATAGTGTACTTAAGAAATTCCAAGAATGAAAATAATATAGCTATCAAACACAACTAATTTCTGGTGAATAATAATATTTTTCAGATTAAAAAAGAAAAAAGGAAAATCACAGCTAATTTAGGTAGGCCTCACATAGCTCCAAATCCTTTTAAGACTCAACGGTGTACAAGGATCCACTGAGTCAAACCTGGAGTCACCATGCATAATATAATATCCCTCCACTGGCCAGTGGTGTCCTACATGATCAGCATTATATTGGAAATGCATCAGAAAGCTAAAAGCCAAGAGAATCTTTTCTACTGCTATATATAGACTAAACCTTATTTTCCATTCTCACTTCATTTTTCAAATTAAAATTCTATCTATTAGAAAATTGCCTCAACTATCCATCTGAAGTTAGGCAAAAACAGAGTGTGAAGATGATACTGAATTTCAGGCTTCAACTGTTTATGATTGCACTTATGTGCTTCTATCACACTTCTGTGATAGCTGAAGTGAAGAGCATCCAATCCAGGAAGACTTACATAATTCACATGGATAAATCCAATATGCCAGCAAGTTTCGATGATCACCTTCAATGGTACGATTCCTCTTTGAAATCAGTATCAGAATCTGCTGACATGCTTTACACTTACAGCAATGTCATCCATGGATTTTCTACGAGACTCACACCTAAAGAAGCTGAATCACTTGAAAAACAAGAAGGAATTCTGTCTATCCTGCCTGAAATGATATATGAGCTGCACACAACTCGATCCCCCGAGTTTCTTGGATTAGAGAAAAGTGAAACTGTCTTCCCTGCATCTGATTCAGTTAGCGAGGTGGTTGTTGGAGTGCTAGACACTGGTGTCTGGCCAGAGATAAAAAGCTTTGATGACACAGGCCTTGGTCCAATTCCGAGTACCTGGAAAGGCGAGTGTGAGGTGGGCAAGAACTTTAATTCATCAAGCTGTAACCGGAAACTAATTGGAGCCAGATTTTTCTCAAAAGGGTACGAAGCAGCATTTGGATCTGTTGATGAAACAGTAGAATCAAGGTCTCCCAGAGATGATGATGGCCATGGAACTCACACTGCTACTACAGCAGCTGGGTCGGCTGTCTCAGGAGCTAGCCTATTTGGTTTTGCTACTGGGATAGCACGAGGGATGGCTACACAAGCACGAATAGCAGTGTACAAGGTGTGCTGGCATGGTGGGTGTTTTGGCTCTGATATTGCTGCTGCAATGGATAAGGCAGTTGCAGATGGTGTAAATGTTATATCCATGTCTATTGGGGGAGGACTCACAGATTATTACAGAGACACGGTTGCAATTGGAGCTTTCACAGCTACAGCACAAGGAATTCTGGTTTCTTGCTCAGCCGGAAATGGTGGACCAAGTCAGGGCAGCGTGTCCAACGTTGCACCTTGGATAACCACTGTTGGCGCTGGAACTCTTGACCGAGATTTTCCAGCTTCTGTAACACTTGGAAATGGAGAGAATTTTACAGGCACATCACTTTATAGTGGAAAGCAATTGTCCATTTCTGTTCCGCTGGTTTATTCTGGTAATGCAAGTAATTCTATGAGCGGCTATCTTTGTATGTCAGATGCCTTGATTCCTGCAAAAGTTGCTGGGAAAATTGTGATATGCGATAGAGGAGGTAACAGTAGGGTGCAAAAGGGTTCGGCAGTGAAAAAAGCAGGCGGTGTAGGGATGATTTTGGTGAACACAGAGTTGTTTGGGGAAGAGCTAGTTGCTGATGCACATCTTCTGCCAACTGCTGCAGTAGGCTACAAAACCGGAAATGTCATCAAGAGTTATGCCTTCTCTGATCCAAAGGCAGTGGCCACAATTGTATCTGGAGGCACACATCTAGGTGTTGAGCCTTCACCGGTGGTAGCAGCATTCAGTTCTAGAGGTCCCAATCTGGTCACTCCGGAGATACTCAAACCAGATATAATAGCTCCAGGGGTCAATATTTTAGCTGGATGGACTGGTGCAGCCGGTCCAACTGGGCTAACAGATGACACCAGGCGGGTGAGCTTCAACATCATTTCTGGTACATCCATGTCATGCCCTCACGTTAGTGGCTTAGCTGCTCTCATCAAGGCTGCTCATCCGGATTGGAGCCCCGCAGCCATTAGGTCTGCCCTCATGACCACAGCCTACTCAGCATACAAAAAGGGGAAAGCCTTACTAGATGTGTCCACTGGACAATCATCATCACCATTTGATTATGGTGCTGGACATGTAAATCCAGTAACAGCCCTTCATCCTGGCCTAGTGTATGATTCCAGTGTCGAAGACTATCTTGGCTTCCTGTGTGCATTAAACTACAGTGCAACCCAGATTAAGCTTGCGACAAACAGAGATTTCACCTGTGACTCGAGCAAGACATACACTCTGGGTGATTTCAACTACCCATCTTTCTCCGTTCCTCTTGAAACTGCTTCAGGCAAAGGAGGTGGTGCCGGCGTAACAAGCACAGTGAAATACACCAGGACTCTGACTAATGTGGGAACTGCAGCAACTTATAAGGTTTCATTGTCTTCTCAGACGCCATCAGTGAAAATCCAAGTTCAGCCAACAACACTCAGCTTCAGTGAACAATATGAGAAAAAGAGTTACACAGTGACATTCACCGCTACTTCAATGCCATCCGGTACAACCAGATTTGCTCGTATAAAATGGTCAGATGGAAAACACATAGTTGGCAGTCCAATAGCTTTCAGCTGGACATGATCCATGACTATGATTATATGGCATAAAATGCCTGAATTTATGTGTGATGAAATGTATTTTACTTTCCCCATCCAATGTTCCGACAACTGCTCAAGCAACAGACAGTTGTATTTGTAATATCTCTCTGACATGATCATAGGTCAATGACAAAAGAGGGAAAAATAACTGTACATAAAACCAATCAAAGAATTGTATGTTAACATACGATAGATTGGAATCTCTATCCAAACAATAAAAAAGGAATGTATTGGTTGCACTATTTATATGATTTGTCATTATGAGATACTTTACTAATTCTTGTTCAATAAAAAAAAAAGGTAAATTACTCCGATACTCCTGAGATTTGATAAAATACACTAGTTCATCCTTCTATTTTTGAAAATACATTATGAAGTCTCTCAGATTTGGTTCTATTAACTAAAAAAGATCCTTTGTTACTTTTGAATAGAATATTCCGTCAGTCAATTAAAATCTTACTAAAATAGTCAAAATTAACTTGTTAAATAATAAAAATACCTTTATTTATTTTTTGACATTTTGTTAGCTTAAAAAATACATTAAAAAATAATGACAAATTTGACATTTTGGCATTAAGATAATGACATTAAATTTTTTTTTTTTGGTATTTTTTAAAACAAAAAAGAAAGACAAATTTGATATTTTATTCATCTATAACGGCGGAAGGGCTATATAGTGTATTAAACAAAACCTGAGGACTTTATAATGTAAATTGCAAAAATGAGGGACAAATTAATGTATTCACGGTCAGACTAATTTACCTAAAAAAAATAAAAAGGATCCTCTTCCACTAAGCATTTTCTTGTTTGTGTTGTAGCTGAAAAAAGTGCATGTGTATACCACTCATGGGTATTTATATGGGAGAAAGACCTATAAGCATTTTCTTGTTTGTGTTGTAGCTGAAAAAAGTGCATGTGTATATCACTCATGGGTATTTATATGGGAGCAAGACCTTGTATAGTTTACTATCAATGACAATATTAAATCTTCACAAGCAATACTAATGAAGAATTGCCTATTGCATGCAGTGTTACTGGTGAAACGTCTAAAGCAACATTAGTAAAGAATTGCTCGTTGCTAATACAGTTAATGTAATACTTACCATTAACAACCTAGGTTTAGCACTTTGAGCATTTGGGTAAAATGACGTTCTTTCACCACCAGGGGAAGTTTAGCAACAATCTCACTCTTCTATTTGTTTTCTGTTCCTTTTTTCATGTCTCAAGGATAAATTTAATAGAGGGCCTATAAAGGAATGACATTTGCCAAAGATTTTCCACCATAAATAATTCCCATATCTATAACACAAGATAAAAATTCAATCAAGAACACCAAAATACTTGCGTATGGGTTGCTGGTTGGCTTGGTGGCTTGCTTAGATAAAGTACCTGGTGTGCACAGCAGGAACACTAAAGTAGTGTGGGTTTTCCAGAAAACATGTGAAGAGATCTTCTCATTGTCTTGGGAAAGTATAATCTTCAACTTTGCCTTTAAATTTCCTTCAGTAGCCATGATGTTTGGCATTACCCTAAGAATGTCTATGGACAATCTTGCTAGTCAACTAACCGACATTCATTTTAACAAAATAATAGAAAGAAAATCCCAAGATACTTTCTACCTCTAATAATTGCTTTGACAGAGGTAACTTAATTATATCCTAGTTTAAGTTCTTAATATTGGACATAATTCATGAAATTGGTACTACTTGTAGTGAGGAAAAAACATATATTCCTGCATTCTTTACGCTGAAATTCATTATTGTCAACAGTAAGTCAATTCAGCCATACTCAAGCTAACAATATCTAATGCAGTAGACAATTCAATAATCTCAGAACACTGGAAAGCTCCTCAATGCAGCGAATTACCCATCCAAATTTTATAAGATAATGCATAACAGAAGTTACAGACATTGCAATATCATTCAAAGAGCCAGAAACTTCTAGTGGAGGAGAAAAGTAATAGCATGAATGATGGATCAAAACATCATTCAGAATCTTGTATAGACTGACAAACAGGGAGATAATATGAATAAAGCTGTCAGTACTTTTGTCTTACACCTTGCCAAACTTCTTCCCCCAAACAATTTTTAACTGGCAAGGGAATTAACTGAGTGGAGTAACCCAAGTTCTCCAGTTCTAGAGAAATTAAATTACAGTAAACAACATGAAAAAATGCATTACCTCCACAAAGTCCATTGAATAATGAGTATATTCCTCCAAGCTTCAATAACACAGGAAGGTGCCGATGAAATTCTCTCAGATCCTCATAATGCTCCCCGTAAGTGTAAAAAAAAAAAAAAAAATACCTGAATAGATTTTGTCAATACATCATCAGATTGCTTCGCTGGCATCCCGGAGAAACATCTTCACTTTCATTTTTCTTACCAAAAAGACAAAAGAAAGAATAGTTGACATTTCATTGCAACAGTTAAAGAAGAAGAAGCAATACCAAAGGTAAACTCAAATCCAAAAGAAAGAATAAAATTGTTCCTAATTTGGAATCTGATAGACTATGAATTCAATAAAACATCAAATTCAACATGCTCCATTATGGGACTAGTAGCCATTCTCCAAAGAATATGAGAAACTAGTTCCCTATGTTTTTTACAGCCCTATGCCACTAGAATAATGCACCCAGACAGAGACATCAATACATAACCCATTGATTAAGCATGCTTTTGTTTCCGTTATCAACATAAAATATTCGCTAAAGAAAAAAAGAATTAAAACATGAATAGATTAAAATTCAAATAGGCATGCTTGCTTATTAGAAAGGGTAAAAACTTAAATTACCGTCATAAGTTCCAAGTTGAGAAAGAACATCTTGCCAGCGGCCAAATATAATCTTTACATTATCTTTCTCGGCCCAACCAGTACTAAGCATACGTTCATAGACCAGCGGATGCGCCTCGACGATTGTGTGAGTAGCAGGACTGTATTGTTGAATGGCGGTATCGACGAGGCCCATTCCAAACCCAACGTTTAGTATGTGACCACCCCTCCATTAGTGATTTCTCCCAAGCCACCATCACAGCTTTACTTCGGAGTCCATCAGCTTATCCTCGCTGAAACTAACTCTATCTTCGAAGTAATTCCCATTAGACTCGCCATTTTCATTCGCTTTCCTGGCGAAGGATCCTAAGATCAATTCAGATTGAATTCCTGCACATTAATTATATAACGAGACAGACAACTCGTTCAGAATCATTATTCCAGTCATGAAACTCGTTTGACGAATGGAAAATTAAATGTTGAATTTATCCCTCAATTTCTTAAAGAGAGAGTATCGGGAACATACCGGCACTGAGGAGAACTTCGAAGGTCTCTTGGTGACCTTCCTCCATGGCTAAATCGCCAGGGGAAAGATTAGAAGGAGAGAGTGAATTCCAGAGAGCAGCGGCTTCGAGAAGGGCCTTAACAACTGCAGCGTGGCCGAGCTTGGCTGCGTGCATGTGAGGAGTGAAGCCATCGCTATCGATGTAAGAAACATCGGTCACTGAGAATATGACAGCTCTAACTTTTTCCAAATCACCGTTCTTCGAGGCCTCGCACGCCCCGCGGGGGGGGGGGGGGGGAAGGGGGCAAATTTATATATATTTTTTAATTAAAATATGTGAGTTTTCACAAGATAGATAAGGGGGCATTTTGTTAATTTATATGAGGAAAAAATCAAAACATATTTTTCATTTTAGCATTAAAATGTAATTTTTCTAAAGAAAAAGGGGCCAATTGCCCACCTTGGCCACAAGGTGGCTCCGCTCCTGCGCAAAGGAGTTGGCACTCGTCCATGACTGCGAGCGTAGCTTCAGCTGGATTCACATAGTGAAACATTTGATAGTTATGAAAATTTGGACCCGTCCCAATTTTATCATGAACGGAGCAGAATTTTTGTTTTTTTTTTTTTTTCGTTCCTACTCCAAATTTTTTATGTCAAGACGGAACATGGATGGGTCCTGCCCCTATATATATATTTTTTAATATAATTAATATTTTTTTAAAATAATAAAATAAAATATATTTTTTACTTGAATAATTAAATATTTAACTAATTAATTAAAATAAAAAATATTATTAACATTAAATTAAAATAAAAAAAATTAATAAAAATCAAAGGAATAGGGCGGGGTCGGGGATCTCCCTCCCTGTGGGGTGAAGGGACAAAGACCATAAAATTTTTTTTCCAATGGGAATCGGGGTGGGATCTGGGGGATGAGGCGGGATTCGATGTAACATCTCTTATCCTTCAATACACTTATCCGTATACCAGACGGATAAGAGATGCTATAGAAAATAGAAATCTTTTTAAAAAAAATATTCCTTTAAATTTTAAAACATATCTAATATAAGAAATTTAAAGCATATAAAATATTTTATTTTGCACACACCCTAATTAAAATTTTATTTTAATATATACATACAATAATGAAATTTAAAAAACTTATTTATAAATATATCCAAAATAAAATAAAATAATCAACCCACTTTGGGTGACTACCACTGCTAATCCTATACTCCATTTAGCGGATCCCAAGTCAGCGTCTCTATCTACAAGTTAGGACGCTCTATGCTACTCCAGTAAGCTACGCAGGAGAAAATAAATTTTCGCGCTGAGTATATAACTCAATGGTGCAAAAACTCTTATAATAATAATCATTAAAATAAAACATACATTTAAAATGAAATCAATTCAAAATTTACGTCTTTTCTGTAAATACCAAAATATAATATTTTTATAATTCAATATATCGTTGAGTTCTTAATAATATATTTTTTATATACCCACATATTATAACATTCTATATTTGCTCATAGAGAATCAAAATAGTATCATATTACATCTCAATTTAGAATTCACAGAAATGCATAAAATCCAAATATAATATGACTCAGCCCACAGAAATGCACATGACTGACTATTGTATCAGGTGATCCACATAAATATACAAGATCACAATATTTACTTGGTCTAAAGAAATGCACAGAACCATAATTTATACCCTATTGACATGTCAATAATACACTAGTTTACGTATAGGCTAACATGTGGAAAAAATTCTCATATTCATAATTCACTTAATTTTTTCATAAAAATTAATAAATATTATTTCCATACCAAAATAATTATCATCATATAGAATTTTTAACATTTAAATTTTCTGGAATACAAAAATATATTTTCAATTCAATAATTGTAAAAATTTCAATTTTCACATAAAATATATTTATATGACTAATATTATAAGGGTGGTTGCACTAATCTTTTTATATTCTGCCAGCTCTTTCCTCTTATCTTGCGGTGACGCCTGACCTGATGTCACACCTAGAGATAGAAAATTTCAATTAATTATTGAATCCCTTACGACATAAGATAAAGTAAAATTAAATTTTTCG
The DNA here is from genome assembly GCA_023653625.1 of Triadica sebifera. Lineage (NCBI taxonomy): Eukaryota > Viridiplantae > Streptophyta > Magnoliopsida > Malpighiales > Euphorbiaceae > Triadica > Triadica sebifera. The sequence continues at coordinate 30,661,953 of CM042899.1, forward strand.
CTCTCACGGATATTAATATCTTATACTTAAAATTTTTCTTATTATGCGTTTTTAACGCATAAATCACGATTTTTGTCATTATTATGCTTTCCGGTGCGACCAAACATTCAAATATAAATTTTCTTTTATAATAATTTATTTTCTTTATTTTTCTGCCTCTAAAACTATTTTTCTCCATTTATTTCTTTTATTCTTCTGATTTCTATTTCCAATTCAAGAATTTTCAGTAATTCAATAAATACTCTAAAAATTCCAAATAAATTTCTATCATTACTTTAACTCATTTTCTTTCATTTTCCATCATCAATTTCACCAAAACAATATTCAACAACTCCCAATAAATTTTTTCATAATTAGGCTAAAAATCTAAAAATTCTCCAAAATTCCTATTAAATTTTTCTTTCATCCTAAAATTTATTTTCCACTTCCATACACTCCAATTAACTCCATTATCTTCAATTTAAGGCAAAATTCCTCCAATATAATTTTTGTAAAATTTAGCCATAATTATGAAAATTCTCTAAAAATTTCACAAAAATTCCTAAAAATTATTTTCATCAATTTTTCACTCAATCCATCATCCTTAAACCTTATTTTCTTCATTTCCTATTTTTCTCTAATTGTTATAGATTTTTGTCATAAATCCTAATTTTTCCATCAACCAAATATCAACAAAATCACACTACAATTCAATAAATAATTATGAAAATAATTAAACCAACAAAATCACATGGAGAAAGGAATAAAATCTCACCTTCTTCAAATGAGTATCAAGAATTTTTTTGATTTTTTTGGCCAAAATTCAACCATTTATCTCTTTTTCTCCACACCAATCTCATTTTTATCCTTTTAATTGGTGATTAATATGATTGGAAGAAGAAAAATTGAAGAACTTAAGGAATTTGGGGCTTGGAAATTCTCGACCATAGAGGAGAGAAGGAAGAAGATGAGATTTGTGATTTTTTTATTGAATTTCTAATTAATTATATATATATATATATATCCAATTAACTTAATTAATCTCAATTAATTCCTTAATCAACTTCTCATTGGCCAATAGCACAATTAATTATCTCTTAATATTGACACATGCCCCAATCACATTTTAATTAATTTTAACTTAAAAATTTTTCAACCAATCACAATTTTTCTTCCTTTTAATTCATAATTAATTTTAATTTTCCATAATTCAACCTCCAAACAACTCAATTTCATCAAATTAAATATTTCAAAAATTATAAAATAATTTCTCTTCAAAACGGTCTCTTCAATTTTGCAAAATGACCACTGGTGCAAAAATTGAGTTTTTACAGGTTAATCATTTTTCTTAATTTGACACGTAAAAATTCATCTGTCGTCCGATTTCTAATTTATTAGTTTTAAAAATTTTAAAATTAAATTTCGATCATATCGACTCCATTGTGATCGTGATCGTCTTTCTCTAGCTCCAGATATGAAATATCAGATTGTAAACCCGTACTAAAGATCCTATTTCCACAATTTAAACCCTTGACCTTAAAATTTCACCTTATAACTTCATCTATGATCTTAAAATAATATTTTCCATATTTTGATATACTTAAATTATAATTTCACTACCGAGCGAAAAATCCAAATTTTGACCCGAATTTGTCGTCTCGATTTGTGTGCATAACACGAAATTATATTATTTCATTTGATAAAATTTCTATTCATTTTATCATATTAATATAATTAAATTTTTATATATTTATCTGTATTTAGACTCCGATCGTATGTCTCTATACTGCAGTATAAACGACCGCAGTACATGTATACGGTCATGGTCTAACTCGCGGATGCGACATTCGAAGTCGAGGATGGGAACAAGAAACCTCACCCCGTTGTCATTCCTAAACATTTCCCCTCCCTCTAGAGATCATAAAATAGGATTTTTTACTTAAATAAGTAAAAATAAATAAATATTTATCAATAGGTGTAAATGAAAAATATTTTTCTAATTTATTGAATGCAATGATAAAATTAATTGTATATTTTTTGTATTTTTATAAGTTGATAGTTACAAATATGGTTAAAAGTTAGAAATTTATTTTTTCACGCTTTTATTGTTATTTTTTAACAATTTGATAAATTTATTCTAATTTGAATATATTGAACTGTTTTTTATATTATATTTATTTTATTTTTTAGTAAATTTTAAGTCAATATATCTAAATAATCACGAATTTTGACTATTTTAATAATTATAACACCACCCAAAATAGCTTCCAACAAAAAAAATAAACATTTTTTTACTTATGTAGACGCCCTTTTATTGTAAAAAAAAAAAAGTTAACCAGTAATAGATGAGTTATCATATCTACATTTAAACATATTGTTTTGTCTTAAGAAAAAAAAACTAACACATCCTTATATCATCTCACGATCAAATCCCTAGAGCAAGCACAAATCCATATCATTGGAGATGTTGAACAGTGAGTTTCACACTAGCACATGAAGATCTACCAAATTCAAGAAACAAGGACACACTTTCATTCTCTTCCATTGATACCACTAAATTCAAGTTCAAAAAATATGAAAAGATCATATCTTTCTTCAAGACTCTCAATTACTGATGCATTCAAAGAAAGATGACAAATATTATTTGCAATAGCTGTGGGTGGCTTGTGAGTTATGTTCATGATGATGGACCTCCTCTTATTGTTAGTCCTGGACAATTTCATATGGGTCCTAATCAGGTCATCCCTCAAGCTCCCAGATACCAATTCAAAACAAAAGCTTTTAGGATCACATCATAAACTTTTTTTTTTTGTGTGATTATACTTTTTGAGTTTCTTTTAAATTATTTTCCACAACAAAGATTGTAGTTTGATTTTGGGGGTTTTAGGGATAGTATGGGTACTTGTTTCTAGTTGTATATTATGAGTATTAAAGGGTATATAAAACCATGGATGGAGCTTGGGAATCTTCAAAGTACAGAAAAAGAAATAGAGTCAATTTCATTTGGATCTAATTTTTTATTTCTTGTGTTCTGGTTACTTCCATGCAAGATTTGAGATGAGTTATTCAAAATTAGTTATTAATGTGTTTTTGGTATTAGTATGTGTCATGAATGTGACAAGTATATAGCCACGTCATCTCTAGTCCATAAAAATTTGATAAAACGGTTTAATTGAAAAAATAAAAATTTATAGTGTAAAAAAAATAACAGTTTATCTTATATTGTTTAAGAAAATGTTAATTTATTTAATACTGCATGAATTTTAAATATTATAGTATAATATATGAATGATTTTTTTATATTCAAAATATTTTTGTAAATTTTTTTTAAATTTCATATACAATTTAATAAACTTTTATAATAATTTACGACTTATGCTCGTTACGAACAATTATCATTACATAGTATTAGTATATTCAAATTATTATTTTTTTAATTTTTATTTTAAATAATATTTTTATTTAAATTATTAATTTTCTAAAATTTTATTTTTAATTGTATTTTTTTTATTTGGCAATTCACGAGACACTAGTTTTGACGGAATTGTTGAAATCTGATTCACTAGGCATATCCGCGTGGAAAAAGTCATCGTTCAAGAACAAGTATATTGCAGTCCATGGCTCGCTCATTAGCCACGAGACAATTAAGATGATAGTTCCTCCTTTGACGATTCCATTTAATCATTTATTAAAATCATGCGGCAGCTGTGACCCTTCTCTGGTTGACAGTTTTAATAGTCCCCTAGATTATATATGTTTCAAATTAGATAAATAGCTAAAAAAAAAAAGTCTCGCTAGGATCATGCGCCAGCTCTGTGTCTCTCAATTTTAGATTGCAGTCTGTTTTTGATCTGCTGTTACATTATAGTGAATATTGAGATTATTCGGAGATTTATAAGGACAGAATCTAGAAGCTAGTTTTTTTTTTCAATTAATATTTCTTAATCGATTTCTAAATCTTCCATTTCCTGAAAGTTGATTCAAATTTGGGTGAGTGGCATTATGGCATCTAATTTTGATCGGTGGGAGAAGGATCCTTTCTTCTCAGCGGCGGAGGAAGTTCAAGAATCATCGGATAGGTACTATTTTCTTTCTTTCAAATTCATACTGCAGTCTTGTACATTTTGGGTTTTGGATAGATTTTGGGAACGACAAATTTGGATTTTATCCTCTATAATTTGGTCGCAGCAACCGAAATTTTCAAGTCATAGCGATTTCCATCACTAGCAGATGCAGCATTTGCTTTTTCATTAGTTTTTCTTTTTCTTTCAAATGCTATTATTTTGTTGATTTTATTAAGGTCTAACTATTTTCATATTTCTAATATTACTTCGTTTCGATTGGTTGCTTATCGTTTGCAATCTTTTCTGTGTATACTATTTGAAGGATGGAATCAACATATAGAACATGGCTGCACGCAAAGAAAGATGCTTCAAGTATGTGGAATCCTGAGGAACTCCGCCTTGACCTACGTACTGCCCTTGGCACCACAAAATGGCAGGTGATTTGGCCTTCGTCTGCTAAATCTTTTATTACTCTTTTCAGCTTAGGGGTAATTTATAATTTAACACGATTTCCGGCTGGAAATGCAGTTAGAGGAGTTTCAACGGGCTGTCGGGTTGAGTTACGCCAAAACCTCTGGTGAAGAATCAAAAGACAGACATCGTGAGTTCATTATTGCAATTCAGGACCATATTTCGAAAATTGAAGCTTCATTTCAGGAAGATGCCGTTTCCGAGGGAAAAAGGTCATTGCCTTGGGTACGACTAGATGAAGGCGAGTGCAATGAACTTGCTTTGTTTTTGTCGGGGTCATCAACACCAGCTATGATAAATCACAGTAGGGATGACATAAACCAACAAGGCGTGGGTAAAGAATTGACCGCTGATCGTTTGAAGAGCTTGGACGATTCAGTTGGGCAGGGCTCCAGGGAGGCCAGCGATAAGAAATCTCATGGACATAGGAGGACAGCCAGTGCTAGTGCTGACATCAGTGCTTGGAAGATTGCTGTTACTGAAGTTGGTTGTCAACTGAATTCGTCTAATGGGCAGCCCTTGCGACCCCCACGAAAGGTACCTAGTTTTTCAGGACTTCTAAAATCCATGGACTGTGCCTCGAAAATCAAGTGGCCAGTGAATGGCAATAGGAAATGGAAGGCAATGGATATTAATCAAGAATCCGATATGATACCATTGCATTCTTCACAGTTGACAAAGGTGAGATTTCTGTACATGTCTAACAATGTAAACCTTTCAATTGAAATGTATGTTGATTTTTTTTTTCTTATTATGCCAATATATCTGATTATTAGAAATATTTTCTTGTTAATCTTACTATAGGGAATTCATACATGTTATGAAAAGAGTAAAAGCTGCCTGAATTGTTGTGATGAATGTTATGATAAGCAACTTTATGGCTGGTATGGAGTTATACAGAGACAGCTTCAACGATCCCAATATCAAATGCAATACAGTCGACCTGTTCAAGTGGTTATATGGATTATTCTTCTCCTTTGCTTAATTGGTGAGCACACTGGGATTTTGTCATATCTACTTCCCTTTTCCTTTAAACTACATAACTTCCTGCATATATTTTTGTATTCATTTCTGGAATAGCATTTCTTAACATATGGTCAAGTATTAATGGAATAGGAAAGGATAAAATATAAACATTACCCATGAAAAAGTGATTGATAGTTGCTTGTAATTATTTTAATAGCTTACAAGTTCCATGAGCTTTAGAATTTTAATATGGGATTGAAATGAAATTAGATGGAATGCATTATATGAATTCTAATGTTACCTACACATGCACAAGCATTCGGAGGATTCAATCAATTTTTGCTTTAATGAATTGGTACTGCTGCTGTTAATTGTGGCAGAATGCTCAGGCCAAGCGAGAAATATGCCATGCTGGGCACTTAAAATACATTTTACCCCAAAAATTACTTTGGATATTTGAACTGTAGAATCATCTCCTCACATTACATGTGCAGAATACCTCCAATTAGGAGAACCAGATAGGCATTCAGAACTTGGAACCTCCCTTAGCAGAGAGGTTTTTCCATGTCTTTAAGCATTTTTGTTGCAATTTCTTGGTCTCGGTATACCATTTTTATTTAGGTACTTCTGTCATAGTAGGTGACAAAGACAGTGTATTCAAATAGAAAATGTAAGCTTCGTTAAAAATCAATAAAATTCTCTATCTACCTAAAAGCTCTGCATCATCATTTATTGTGGTAACAAAGTTGCTTGTAGGATTTTGAAACCAATGGTAGCCTGTCACCATCTAATATTGTTCTCTTTGTTCTGAAGTAAATCATGATTTACATTATCACGTTGCTTTGAGAGTACTACTTTCTCTCGCTTTAAGTACACTGGACTGAGATTAAAAATAATAATCATATTACTATCAAATTTGGTACAAGAAGATACGGATGGGATCAAGGTGATGTTTTATGTTTCTACTCCAATGAAATAAATCATACTGAGTGAAGGATAATTGTTTCTTCCTGATTCAGTTATTGCAAGTTACCTATGAGCATCCAGAAAGGATGTTTGAGATTAACGTCAGATTTATCAAAATGGTGCATCCCATCATATTTGTGTGCTTATTCAGTTGTCTCATATTGCCTGTTTCTTTATGCAATATGGTTTGATAAATGAGAAGCTTAATCCAAAAATGAAAAGAACCTTCCTTTTCTTACCAATCAGATTGATGAAAGTGATTTATAGCAAAATGAAGTACATTAATGTTGGAAACCAATAACAATTATCAAATTTTATGAACTGTTTAATGTGAAAAAAGAATCACTTTAATATAATCTGATTATAATTCTAATATGTTAAATATCTAAAAAATAGGATTTAGTTGATATATATAGGATTATAATAGAAATAGGAATTTCCATTCTGCCATTGAATAAGTGAATGCAGAATCCTTAATCGCTGACTATTTTATGTTGTGATAATTGATATATGAGCTGATTTTTGGCTTTTTGATTGCTGAAGATTCCTAGGAAAGTAAAGAAGAGATTGTTCACTTTAGTTTTGTGACATGCACCAATAAATGATAATCTGTTAAGAATCTTGTATAAAGCAGCTGATATTTTCACTTAAAGCTGCTGAGAAATGACGGAATAAATTGGTCACTTTAGTTTTGTGACATGCACCAATAAATGATAATCTGTTAAGAATCCTGTTTAAAGCAGCTAATATTATCACTTAATGTTGCTGAAAAATGACGGAATGAATTTTGCCCTTGATTACAATTGTGTTGTGCTAGGCATTTCTGGGTTCAACTTGTGTAAACTAACAGCAAAAAGAGAAAGAAAAGGAAGGGTTGTGTTTTGGATAATTTATTCTGATTTTGTCAGGTTTGTAAGTCGTGATAGTTATCTGCTCTTTCTGCAGTGTTGGTTGCATTGCACGCGCTGTAAGGTTTGAAATCATCAACCTGCATTTTACAGGAGGAGGCAGCCAGCAGAGGCAATTTGTGGCATGCGGGATGTCCTAATATGAGGATGTTGGTGCATCTATAAGAGTATCGGTTGTTTTCAATTGACAGTAACAGTCTGCATGCGATATATTTTTCCACTTGTAAGTTCTAATCTCTGCCTTTCGTCCCCTTTTCTTCCCTTTGTTCCACTTATTCTCTTCTCCCTTCATATTTTGTTAGGATGAAGGGCAGTTTATGTTGTATTGAAGTAAGCATCATGGCAGAAAAGTTGGATAAGAATGAATCATGTATGTCACTGGATCCTGTAGTACAATTTTTCGTTTTCCTATAGCCTTAGTTTCCACTTTGCGCACTTCTGAGATTAATATCATCCTCATTGATGAGGAGTAAGAGACTGTACAGTTGGACACGGAACTCTATCAAAATTTACGTGCTTATTTTGTAAATGAATAATTTTGCAAAAAGGTGATGACTATATCAATGCAATAATTTAAAAAAAAAAAAAGGTGAAAAAGCTTCAAATATTTGGCTTCTCTTTTATGTATATCTTGATTCTAGCGCTGAAGCAGTTGGTCAAATGAAGCAGTTTTCGTATGGTGATGGCTTTCCTCCACAGTCCACACATTATTATTAAAGGAATGGGTAAATTTTTATATAGCTTAATAAAATAATTATTGTGGGCTGGTAAATTTTTCCCAATAGTCTACTAAAACGCAAAAGGGTGCCTTTGTTTGGAAGATGAACAAATGAAAATTCCAGACTTTGTTTGACTAGTATGGTTGTGATATATGACGGATAAAGTTAACAACTAACAACAGAACTTAACAAGAAGCAGATGAGTAAAAAGTTGTTCAACTGTAGATCTAATGAACAACCCTGGTAAGGTATGTGGAACAGAAGTAGGAACCTGCAACCACAAGGGGGACAAAGAATTCGAAAAAAGCTGCATACTTAGGTATGCCAGATTCCTTGATAACAAAAGCACTCATTTCCTTGTGGGTGGAGTCCTTGTGCGAAGAAGCAATATTGCGGGTGTCTTCCTCTTTGAAAGTGAAACCAGAGAGAACACCCACCTGGTATTTAAGAAGCAAGTTGTAGGCTGCCTTGCTGTGCCCAATACCCTTGAATTCCTTTGTTGCATCCTTTCCAGCTGACTCTATCAGCACTTCTTCCCCACCTGGGTGCTCCTCCAAGAATTTTGTCACGTTAAGCACCTAATTTCAATAAGAATCAATTCTCATAATTAAACTGAAAATTTGATGATAAACGTAAATTGAGAGGGAAAAAGTATGTATTAAGTATCGAGAATGAGGGAGAATTACTCTGCCATCAATAATAAGCCAGCAGTCTTTCTTGGATTTGTGTTGCGCCACTTGTGACAAGGAAAGAACTCGATGGTCAGCCATGTTTCTCTTCTTGGTAGATTGTGATTTTGCATGGGAAGATCAAGGGGTCAAATTTATCACCTCTGTCCAAGGGACAGAATGGGTTAGAAACTATATTTGGTAGTCACGCGGCGACTACCATCTCTTGAAACGGAGAGGGTATGGTGGATCACGTGCGGTCACCGGTTAGCTTAGCTGCCTGCTCACAATTCACAAATCTGTAGATTATGACATGGGTGCTGTGCTGGGACGTCATTTTCCTAAAATTATTTATTATGTGGTTTAAGGTTTTTTCACAAAAATTAATAATATTATTTAATAGATATAATTATAAATATAAAATGACGATATTACTCTCTTTTAAAAAGACTAAAAATAATAATGAATTATAAGTATACTAATAAAATTCATTTCTTTAAAACCAAAATATGAATAAAGTTGTAAATAAAGAATTTATTTATTTTATTGGTAATCTAAAAAGACAATTGGAGTGAAATAAATTTTATTTTTTTAAATGACAGTTGAAATAGAGTAAAGAGAGTAAATTATATCTTACAAGCAAAAATAATTAATATATTCAAATATTGCTATCACAATTTCGTTTTTTCTTTTAAAAAAATAAATTGGAAAGCTCTTAACAATTATTTGAATTGTAACTTTTGTTAATGTTTTATAAGCCAATACTGTTCTTTTTAATTTTTGCACTTCTATTAATATTTAAGGCCTATTTTATTTAATGATTCCAAATAATTGATAGCAATTATTGATAGTTGACTAATAATAGAAAATAATAAAATGGTATGAACTCTAAAATCGGAATTGTTATTTGGTTAGAATTCTAAAATTAAAATCGAAATAATGATTTACTCTTCCTATTTAATTTTATACAAAAATGAAATTTAATTCTCTTTGAAACTATTTGAATTATAAAGATTCTACTGCCCAAATTATTAATTTTTCAGATTATATGAATTAGAAAAATAAATAAATGAAAGCCCCTACTAAATGATAGACAATACATTTCAAAATCTCCATATTTTCTCATGTTTCTCTAAAAAATAAAAAAAAATATATGCATATTTTTTATTAAAAAAAATTACTAAAACTGTGAACTCGGAAGTAAATTTTATTGCTTACTTTGCACCATTCCTTATAGACACCTTTTTTTTCTCTCATTGCATCATTTTCTTTATATGATCCCAAATTAAATATAGATCTACTCAATATTTCAGAAAAAAAAAATTCAATTTACCGTCATGATTTTCCATCTAAAGTTAACATCTTGAAAATAAAATATTAAACTAATAGGGTTTAAAATTAAGTATATTTATCAAAATTGAAGTAATTGTTGGCCCAAACCTCTAAATCAAACACCCTCTTAGATAATAAGAGGTTTATTATTGCATTTTACAAGTACATTATTCTGTTTTATATACACTCTGGAATGGTCAGATCTCATATTAAACAAAGAATGGATGGAGTTATTAATTAAAAAAACCTATGAATGAAACAAATCTTCAGAACTAAAATTTATTCTGATAAAAGAGATCGTAAACATCACAATTTCTAATTATTCAATCGGTTCTTCATAAAGGACTCTCTCATGCAACAGAGAACAAAGCCCAAGAGTGCCTGACAGTAGAAACAATACCTAAGGCCCTGGCCTTGACAAATCTTTAACACCATTCCCAAAACTTCCCATAAGCACAACCAATCCATAATTATGATGAGACAATAAAAGGATCTGCTTTACTAACTTTAACCGATTATTGTTACTCTTTAACAATGATTCCCAGAAGATATCAAATGCATTTATATCACAAGCAAAAATCACTTGCACATAATGCATCCAATTAGTTGAAACAGGGGCATGTTCATAGTCACTTTCATTCTGTGATCAAAGCAGCACATATTCATTTTAAAGATGGTTGCTAATTCCAAGCATGAAGTAGGCTCACTAAATAATATATTAAGGGTTCTCAAGAACAAAGATGCAGAAGTGAGAAGTTTAAATTTATAGAATAAAGCGATATATATTTTCATGTTCTTACTTGATGAATGATGGTATTCTGAAAAAGCAACAGCAGACACAACAACAGAGTAAAAGGGATATTTGCATCTGATAATTTGAATCTAGAAAAATCTAAACGTGCAGCCAACTTGTTGGATGTTTAATGATTACTATAGAATGGCAACAGATAGCCTACTCCGTTGAGGAGAAGATAAGAAGAAAAAGTGAAAAGCTATTGAGATGCACGAACTTCCTGTGTGCTTTTTGACAGATCTTTACACTCACCAGCTTCAGTTTCTTCCCTTCTACCAAGTTCTGTACCCTGGAATGAGACCCTAGATGACCTATACTGACTACCAAAGGCAGTTCCAAATCCCCAACCAAGGCCTAGGCCAACCCCGCAGCCGCCACCTATGTAAAAACAAGTTTCTGACTAGCGTTAATCCTTGAACATTACAGTTTATATGTGGATGCCAAACATTCACTAGTTAGCAATTATTTAAATAAAGATTCTTCGATAACTATGAGTAAAGAAAGATGATGTATACCTACTCCCATACCCAAGACATTCACAGGCATACCTGCACCATATGAGTTATAAAACATCAGGAAACATGGTGATCAATATATCAATCAAGGTTTGAAGGGGAGAGATTGCAAAGATATTAAATTCAACAAGCAGAATAAGTAATTTATTTGCATTCTTGGATGCTGACCCAGTTCAAATAGAACACCAATAAACAAGTTGGTCAAATAATAAACAAGATCATCATACAATACATAAACAATATTATAAATTCTTCCCCTTCAATTCCATATAAGAAATGTATTTTAGTTAGATGAGGCTCATATTCCCAACTTTAAAGGAACATGGAAGGATACAAAAATAAGGATATCAACCACTGGTTTTATCATATTTCACCATTGTCTAAATTCATCACTTTCACCGTGATTAAGCAGATTGGTAGCAAATTTTTCTGATTATCTCAGAATATATAATACTGGACCATTCCAATTACATGTCTCTTATAAAACCTCAAAATACAAAAAGATGGATCAAATGCACCTAACACATATGACTATATTGAATATTCCACATGCTTCGAGTCTTGACCAAACAACATAAGTCTATTCTACCATGGAAGACATCAACAACATTTCACAGACAATATTGTATGGGCAGAAAGTTGCTCTTTTTATCCAAAAGGACAATTAACAGGGAAGAAATATTCTTCAGAAACAGATTTTTCTTTAAGAAGACAGAAAAATAGCTTATATTTTTTAAGACTACACAATTTTAGCCATCTTAAACTCAGGATTAAATCAGCTTTAGATAAACCTCAGCTACATGATTCACAAAACCCATGTTCTCTGAGTTCAAATTGTCAAATTAAAATATTTAACTTGCTGGAATAATTTAGCTTTGAAAAATTCTCAAAAGGAATAAAAAATATCCAGGAACCAATACCAGAGAAGGAAAAAAAAAAAACCTGACCTCCGAAACCCCATCCCAAGCCAAAGCCACAGCCGACGCCGAAACCTTGAAATCAAATTCAGTATAAAAAAGTGAAATTGAAGAACAAGCAGTAATTTTTTTAAAAAAATCTGCAGAAATGAAAAAATCAGAGTAGATTGAGTGTTGAACATGCATACCGAGTCCGATACCAGCGCCATTGAAATTAGTAAGCACCATATCTTAATAGAGTCTTTCAAGCTGCGTGAGACAAAAGACAGAAGCAAACGAAAGGGAACTGAGTGAGCAGAAAACAAAGATCGAAGCAGCAACTAATAACACTACGTGAAAGAATCAGATTGTGTGATAGAATGAGGTGGGATTTGTATCAGCCTTTTTCCAGATTCGTCAATCAGACGGACTTCATCACAAATTCGGCTGAAAACTGAAATGGGATTGGATATTCACCTCAAATAATCAAGACTAATCGGCCCAAAAGATTATACCTCATGTCGTTTATAGTGGGTTGCTATTAACAATCCTGCCCTCATACCCATAGGATATTGCCCTACCCATCAAGAATCATATGAGGCTCCAAGTTGTTTGATCCAACTTCAAATTAGAACCATCTTCTGATCTTCGGGGTGTTTTTCTCTTTAATCTAATTAAAAGCAGGTCATATTTAACAGACGCACATGATCTGCATTACCACTCGGTTAGGAATAAATAAATTCAAAATGCGAAATTAATTTATAAATGGATTCCACAAGTTCATAATATGTGATATAGACTACTGACTCGAGAATAACTTCAATTTTAACATGTCAATAGAACAAGAGTTTGTCTCAATAAACGTGGAATGTAAAATTAAAAATCATATTTGTCGTGCTAATTCTCTCTCTCTCTTTTTTTTTTTTGCATATGATGTAATAAATAATAGCGTGATAAGAAGGCACCAATGAGAGACATTTTTCCTGTTTCTATAATATTTTGAATGTCACCCTAAAAATGGTGCTACCTACCCAGCAAGTTGGCAGAGTTTTTTCCCAAACTGACGAAAATAATTTTCAATTTAAAATAAAAAAATAAAAAATCTCAATTTTAGAATATTTTAAAGTAAGAAATAAAAAAAATATTATTCACTTTAAAAAAAAAAGAATAGCTCATTTTTTTAAAGAAAAAAATTGTTTTTATTTTTTTAAAAAAGGTAACAACTTTTTTTAAAGAAAAAAATTTTATCCACTTTTTAAAAGAATTGTCTTAAAAAAGAGTAGAAGAGGACAAAATTTTTTTCTTAAAAACAAAGTTTGTCCTCATTTTTCAGAAAACAATTTTTTTTTTTACAAAAGTTAGCTATCCGTTTTTTTAAAAACGGATAACTCTTTTTTTTACTTCTTCTTTTTATATAAAAAAATTATATTCACTTTTTAAAAAAAAGGACAGCTTTTTTCATTGTCACATGTACAAAATTTACCGTAAATTGGAAATAACTTTTCAAAATACCCTAAAACTGAAATTTATAGATTTTTCACTCCTAAATGAAATTGTTTGTCAAAAAAAACTCTAAAAATGACAAAAAATACCCAAGTTGGCACCAACTTATCAAATGCCTTAACCATGGATTTCCCTAAATCATTTTCATTTTCATTATCTGTTATGCTTCTATTCCCAGGCTGATCTAGTTATCATTATCCTTTTGCAATTTATGTAGCATAAACAAGTTGATTATAGGTTTAGCTATGCTCACCAAAAATATTTTGAAACAACAAATTCAAATTGGTACAAGTAGCACTGGTTATTTGAAGAAGTATGTTATGTTGCTTGATGTCCGATCGGATGGTGCGAATAGCTGGTCGGATATCATAGGGAAATCTGATCGGATGTAAGTTATTTCAAAGACTAGCAGCAGATGACAACAGAGTGATTAGTTAACTCTACTATCATAGCTTCTAAATGTTCCACAAGTACTTCTGTTATCTTTATTTATTTACAGCCATGTAGTTTGAGTTTAGCAAATAGTAGAAGTTATTTTTCTGTTAAAGATTTCCAATCTGCTAGTATGAAGCCTAGTAGCTAGAGAACTCTAGATAGACATTTTTCCTGTAATTTTCTCGTAACCGTTTCTTTTAATGAAGTTCTTCATGAATTTATCAATTCTTCAGTTCTCTTCATTATTGCAATAGACAACTGAAAAATATGGATTTTAGAGTCTGCAGACCTCAAAATTTTATTGAAATTTTCATTTAAACCTGGCATTGACAATACAAAAAAACTTCAGAACAAAAGGAAAGCTTGCAAACGAACTCCTCTTGAATCATTTATTTCTCTCCTGGTACTTATTTTGGGACATCAAATATTGCAAATAACCAATAAGGGCATCAAATCAAGGCACAATCTTATAACCCTTCATTTTATCTATCCAGGAAATGAAAGAATTTTTAGAATTCCTAAAGCCCAAAAATCCATGCTCCTTGCTCTTGTTCATGCTTGAAATCATTGCCTCGCCCCCCAATATCAAATCCGCAAACCACCACACTCCCACCTCCTCCAACTTGGTTGGCTGGAGCTGACTCTCCCTCACTATCTCTTCCCACACTGGCCCTTTGTCCTTCATCATCTCAACCAAGCTCGATCTCTTCTCTCCCTCCTCAAACCCATATTCCTCTATCGCAAACTGCTCCGCTAAAATTCTCCAGAAATGCTTCCACTTGAACACATCTCCATTGTGGCAATTAAAAGCTTCATTCTTGGCATATGGGTCTACCGCTGCCCAAATTTGATGCTCAGCGATCAGATCAGCATCAGAAGCAATAGAGTAACAATTCCACGCTGCTTTAGTTCCGGGGAATAGCAGAGGCAATCCTTCGTGTTTACATATAGCAGCATACACACAGAGGGTACCAATAATATTCATCAAGCTGTATGGAGAAAACCCGAAAATCTGGTCGGGTCTGTGAATGGACCATGTCAATCCCTCCTTTTTAGCCGTCTCCTCGAACAAGACATCCTCTAATGTGTAGTAAAAATTGGGTACATCTAATCTAGGCAAATCCTCCGAGAATGGGGGATCATGTGCCTGGATCTTGCCGAACAACTCGAATGGACCCACATAATGTTTTGTCCCGGTTTGAAGACAGATATGGTGGAGATTGGGGGCATTGGGGATGATGGCCTGAAGGACGTTTCTGAACATCAGACCGTTAATCTGGCAGTTCTCGGCCTCCGATGGTCGATTGGTCCAGGTGACATAGAAGATGTGAGTAACATCAGTAAGCTGAGATAATTTGGACTGGGTTTCGACCTGGTCGGAGATGTCACACTGGATGTACTCCACAGGATGATCAGCATTCCAATTGGGCCGAGGACGACGGGCCACGCCGTAAACTTTCCATGGACCACCAGGGGTGTCGTATAGAGGGAGGATCTCGGCTAAACTGTTGCCGACGATACCAGTGACGCCAACCACGAGGCCCACGCTCTGGTAGCTTTGGGGTGCATCATCTTCTTCAAATTTTTTCTGCAAATAGAAAAAAAAAAGAACACCAACAAAATTTAAGATATAATTACGGAATTAGGATTGAACTGATTTGATAGGTGTATAGAAGGAGAAGGCTGTTATTACCTTAGCGGCGCCAATAGCACCGGCCCACCACCAGCTCATCCTTGGAAGGTGATTTTCGAAAAATAGAAGTTGGAAAAAACAAGAGAGGGAATCTGATAACAAATTAACAATGGGTCTCCTCAAACTCTGGTTCAGAAGTATCGGTTGGAGTTGGACCTGCAGGTGGAGCTGAGACTCGGAGATCTTAAATTTATTGGGTTTTTGGATTTATCCATTTATAAAGATAGCTTTATATTACTGCACGGAAAAAGAAACAAAAGAGGACGACCCTCGAATGACATGAGCGCTTACGTGTTATTTTGGAGTCTATATGGTTGCGGATTAGTATGGAAAGAAAATTGCAATGAGGACAGTGACGCTGTGGAAACATTATGACATCCACCTTATTTATTTCATTTATCTTTTACATTTCATTATTTCAATAATTATTTTTATTTTTATATTGAAGGTTTATTATTTTTTATATTAAAGGTTTATTATTCATTAACTTAACAATTTATTTATGAATTTAATTTAGATAAAATAATTGAAATTCTTAGAAAAAAACAGGGATTAGGGAAAATTCAAAATGAATATGAGAATATTAAGAGCTTAATCACATTGAAATGCGGCTTCTAACAATTAAAATATTTTTTTATCAGATGAGAAATTTTTTTTTATGTAACTTAATTAAACTTATGATGTCCATTTAAATTACTAGTTTTGTATCCAGATTTTTTACAATTCCAGCCAAAATTTTTTATTTGTAATGGAGCTGTTTATAATATAATTTTTTTTCTCTTAAAGAATGATATCAAAAAATATTATTGTTTATAAATTACTAGTATATAACCCTCGCATCTGTTAAAAAAAATATAAATTGGAATATATTTATTTTATATTAAATATTTAAGCTAAAACTATCCTTAATTTAATATTATCCATGTTTAGATAAAAAAAAATAATTTTAAAAAATAATTTTTTTTGAATTAGTTGTTGAAATATCATGCATTGACTGATTATAAAATGTAAGTTCACCTTATAATAGTTTGAGCATATTTCATTTCTTGAGCTAAGTTATGGAATGAAATAGACTCAAAATCTATTATTCAACATTAATTACAAAAAAAAAGAAGCTCATTAGGTTGGATGCTAAAACTAATTGAATACTTAGTGTCTTAAAAAAAATTAGTCTATAATATTTATCAAATATCCAACAGTTTATATTCTTTATAATATAATATAAAATTTGTTATAATAAGTCTCTAATATAATAAAACGTGATATATTTAAATTTCTGAAGTTCCTAAATTTAATTATCACTTAATTTATAAACTAATAAATTACAAAACACTTCAAATTGATTTTAGGGAAAGAAACACTTTAAATCGAATCCCTCAAAAAGTCAAAATTATATGTTAAAAATTTAATAATTTAAAAATAGTGATTCCGAGACCTTTATTTAGTTGTTTCCATAGATTGTAAAAAAGAAAAAAAAGAAAAGGGATATCACAATCCAAGCATGAGTGATGACGGAGAGTGAGAGAAATAGAGTAGAAAGAGAAAAAAAAATCAAATAAAGAAAACCGTTAAAAACGTTATCACTTTCAATGTATAAAATGAAATTTCTGAACAGTGACGTTTAAAAGCTGAATGAGCAGGGACCAAATTGTCAATACACTGTATTTTCTACAGTACTTCAATGTAACAAGTTTTATTACATAGATAGATATTTACCCTCCAACAATAAAATTCAATATAAATTATGCTGGAAAAGTGGATTTTAGGTTTTTCTGTAATTCCAAATAAGCGACATGTTTGAATTGGGTTTAATGGATAAGACAATCGCAGATCCAAAGACAGTGAGATAGATGGTAGATAAAAAGAAAATGGATCAAGATAGCAACTAGTAACAATTACTTTAAAAAATAAATGCTAAAAAGACAATAATAATAATAAATAAAATAATTGAAAATAAATATAGCTTTACTTATAAATTTAAATAATCACAAGTAAAATAAAAATGTTAAAAATTATAAAAGTGGAAAAAAGATTTCTTATCAATAAATGTTATTCCATTTATAATGTCATATCAACAATAAATTAGGCGATTCATCTAAACAATCAAAATTATGGCTGAATATAATATTTATCTGCGTAATACTATTTATTAAATAAACTATTTACTAAAACGTCACCATGTTTATACGAGTGATCAACTTATCAGTATGTTTCAGCTGGTCCCAAAATAAAGTGAATTCTGAGACGAATTGTTGGGCCGGTGGTAACAAGTATCAAGGGCTTTTTCTAATTTTATTTCCCGCGTTGGATTCTCCATTTTAACCTTGAAGTTAATGTTGGTAGCCATTGAATAAATGTGGTGTGGATCCTCAAGTACGAGTCCTACTATATATAAAATAAAAAAATTAATTTTAAATTGAATTTTTTTGGCCAACAATTTAATTTTAAATTGAATTTTTTTATTAATATTTTTAATTTTTTTTTATTTGTGTTTACAACTCAATATTTTTTCTATAAATAGAAAAATAGAAAAATATTTTTTCATTTGAATTATAACAATCTCAATTCATTTGAGAGATAATTAGATTTTTGAAATTTTTAAAAAAAATTAGAAAGTAATAAAAATATTTTGGGATGTTTTTGAAAAATATTTGTGTGCTATTATTTTTGGGTTTATTTCAAAATTGTTGTATTACCTCTAGCTTGTGTTTAGGGAAGACTCTCTTCTTGTACCCATTAATTTTTATTAGTGGAATAAAAATATTCGGAGTGTTATCCGTGAACGTAGCCAAAATTAAAAGGTGAATCACATTAAATTATCGGTGTTATTTTTTACTGATTATTTTATTTCATATTTATTTATATTATTTTACTTGCTTATTCAACAGTTAAATTTACGTTTAATTATGTATATAGAAAACTTTATATCCTTAATTCTTGTGTTATTATATTACTCCTATTTATTTCCCCAAATAAACGAAGCTCTTCAGATTTTCATTTCTCTTTTTCTACGAAATAACAGAAACTTCTTCCAAATTTTCACACACAAACTTTTTTTTCCTTAAAATGATTGGGCTGCCTTCCAATTATTTTTTATGGAATTTATAAGCATTTTCGTGTTGAAGACGTAAATTATAAGACAACTAGGTCGGAGGTCCAATATCTTTCATCTGAAAGCCCATTAAGGCCCATATTCAGGGAGTATCGGTGAAGTGGCTATGTATTGGATTGCCCCGCTAATGTAGTTTCAGTTTCCAAACCAAGAATCTTCTCTGGCCCTCTAATTAAACGACACCATTCTGGTTCATCACTTTCCCATCTGTCTCTCTTTAGCAAAACTTCCCTTAACCATGAATGAGCGATACCGTACCATTCCTATTTTTCTCCCACTGATGCAATCTCATTACCGATGAGATCTTTGATGGCTTTTCAAAACACCTAATAACAGGTCAAGCCAGATTTATTTTATTGTCATTATTGGTATACCACATTAAACTTTCCTAATACTTTTTTTTTCTTATTATTTAGTAATTTATGAATATTTCTATTTTTTATTTCAATATTTTGACTGAAATCAAATTTTAATTTAGTAATACCTAAACAATTACGAATTCAAATTATAATAAAATCACTATAAAATTAATAAAAAAATTTGATAGGAGTGAAAGTAATATGCAACATTTTACTTTTATTGTTTAGTTTTGAAGTAAAAGAATTGAAATTTCTAAGTTCAATTACAAGGAAGTGGCTGCTATTGAAAACAAGTTGTTGTGTAGTTTGGAGCAGCTCTATAAATTAAAGAGCTAGAAGGAAGATAAGAATTTTACATTTTATACCGAATGATTTTAGATCAGTTAAATTATTCATTTTATTTTTTTTCTTTATTGTCTTTAAAAATAATTATGTTTCATATTTTTTTTGCTATACTTTCATATTAAATGTATAATTTACCATTTACAATTTTTTCCGACGCAATGCGGTAACTACCCACTGGTCATTCAATAAAAAAATACCCATGCTCCTATATATTTTTCAGGAAAATTTATAAAAATGGAAAAAAAATGCTACTAAACTTTCAAATTTACTTACATTTTAAAAAATACCAAGATCAACTTTTTAAAATTTCAAATCTACCAAAATTCAAATCCATCAAAATCTTGTGAGACAAATTGAAAGATGATAAAAATGGTAAAATTGAAAAAAAATTTTGATAAAAATGATAAAAAAAATTGCTGACATTTTTGAAATAAAAACTTAAAAATCGGTAAACCATAAAATTTCATAAAATTTCTTATCACTTGTATATTATGACCTAACAAAATATAGGATATGTAAATTTCTCACTCCTAAGATTATACCATAAATTGAGAATAATTACATAAGTAACTTAAAAATGTTGAAAGAGATGCTGTGATGAATTATATGTATGCTAAAATACATAGGATTCTAACATTGAAAGGGGACAACCCTAGATTTGGAAGATAGGAAATTAAGAAGGTTTAGGGGTATTGTATACTTTCTAGTTTCTAAAGTAAGGAAAAATAATAAAGGAAGAGACAGCAACGAACAAAATATTTTTCTCTAGTTCGATGTGGGTGTCGATCTGCCTAACCCATGACTAACATCCATCTTTTCTTTTTGAAAAATTTCAACCATACACCAATGATTTACGTGTAAAGAGAATATATGATCATTGTGCTCCGTGATACCTCATTCGCCTACATATTATTAACGTTATATAGCTTGACTTTGAAACCTCGACCTGGTACTGTTAGTAACTGATCATACTATGCTATCTGCTGTAATGTTGGAAATGAAAGAAAGCATTTCTAATACGAAAATCTTGAAAGATTATATGTTCATTGATATATATGGGCATATGAACTATATATATAGAAATTTTTTTGCATTTTGGACAGAATATATTATTTGGTATGCTAATTATAATTAGTATAATTAAATAAATTGGTACATACGAGAGTGTGTATGAAATGAAGTGAGTCTCTTCCAGTTTAACTAAAGATTTTGAGTTCGAGTCATGAACACACAATTACATTAAAACTCATGAGATAATGTTTTATGACTCTTAAAATCCTACCTAGCATGAGAATGATTAGTTTCAATGTGTAGTTATAGTTGACAGATTGAGAATTTCTCTATTCTAAAAAATATATTAATACAAGTTGGTCTAAATTTTGTAACTTCAAATCTTTTGTTTAAATAAAATTAGTATATGGCAGTGGCAACCAGTAAAGTCAAGAGGGGATGAAGGGTTGCCATTTCTGCTTAATTTGTTTTTGTTCTCCATAAAATTTTCTTCTCCTTTTTTATGAAATTAATTTAGTTAATCTGTCCACTCCAACTTTATTTGTCTGTTTGTAAGATAATCATGGAATTCAATTTTTTTTTTGTTGATAAAATTTTAAAATTTGTTAATGAAAATGATGTTGTGGTGCAACAGCGCATTTTTACATCCAGGGATAGAAAAATTATCAGTCAAAATTACGTAATAAGACAGCTGATATTTCGCATGCATATGAAAAGTAGGCACCGAATAAAATCTAATAGAACATATTCCTCTTTTTTTTTTTGGGTGCACTACATTTTCCCATTTAATTGTAAAATCAAAATAATGCTCCAATTCCCAACTTGAACAAAACCAAAAAAAACAAAAGAAGACTGAAAAATAAGCCACCACAGCCACCTGAAAATATGATGCCAAAAGAACCCATTGTGCTAGACCCCATTCTTTCCCCTTCTTGCCCCACAGCTCCCACTCATCTTTCTTTTGCTCCTTTCTTTCCTCATCAGTACCACTGCTTCTTCCATTATGGTGGACAGACCTGAAAAATTAAATTAAAGGTGCAACCAAAACTGATCAACAGTACTACTTTGAAATACATTTAACAAGTTAAAACTTTGTAGAAAATGTTTAATATTTAGGATTATCAACAATATTTTTAATTGCACTTACCTGAAGAGATGAAATCCTTTTTCTCCATAATCCTTGTCATCATTTCTTCATATTTCTTCAAGTAGTCATCGCCACCATCCAATTTTTCTACTTGACCAGCATCACTTGTTGACACCTTTAACTCTGCAGCTGCAAAGATCCACGTGGCATCCATCTGTTTGCTAATCATACGTGCTGCAGTGTATGGGATTTTGAGACGTCTTTTGCTTGTTTTAGTGTTTATGCAGCAATTAAGGAACATTATACAGTCCATCACGCTTTCTTTGGCTAATCCTTTCATGTCATAAGCTTGTGATCTTCTCCATAGACTTTTGGTATGAGAGTTAGCCGGAGTGGACAGGCAAAGAGCTCGAGTTGAATCACTTATGGCAGCATCTGGGTCATCTAGCAGCAAGTGACACTGAGCTCTATTACTATAAAGAACCATTCTTTCCTTTCTTAATCTTAACGGGCACACATCTAATGCTTCAGTATACTTAGCTAATGCTTCTTCTATATCTCCCAACCAAAACATATGGTTTCCTTGTTGCTTTATTAAACCCACCAAGACTCTTCTGTCTTCAACCTTTTCCGTAGACAGCATCAATTTCTCTCTTTTTCTCCTCTCTACCTTAAAATCCCAAATTTCTTGCAGAACTTTTTGAACTTGTTTGTTCTTAATTATCTTCGATTTGCGTGGTTTATAGTCTAAAAGAAGTGCTTTTGTGATTGTCTCGCCCACATTTAATCTATCGCCAAGATTTCTAAGTTCAATTAAATCTGCAAGAAACAAGGTGGCGATTTCTAAGACTTTGTACCTCGTATCTTCATCTTTGAGAAGTAAGAGAAGACAATCGATGCCTATGTACTGCCAATCATCTGAAGATCTCGAAAGATTACAGAGATTATTTATAACTTGTTCAGCTTCAGCAATGCTTTTTCTTCCAATTTTACTGTAGCATAATATCCTAATGAGCCCAACTCCTGCTGGTGATGAGTGATTCACTAATCCACCCCACATTCCGCCCAAATCTTTTAAAAACTCTTGCCTACAAATGAGATCTATTGACCTCTCTTTGCAAGCAAAACAGTTTAAAAGATGGATAGACCAGCACTGAAGTTGGCTAGCCCATTCTTCAGCTTTTCTGTTCTCCATTTCAAGTCCTCCTACTCCTCTTGTGATCAAGTCTCTATGATACTTCGACCTTTTGTTTCCATCTTTCACCCTAACAAAATCAGCATACACTGTGTCAAGGCAAGTAGAAGCCAGCTCTATGGTCAATTTCACTACCTCTTTCTCGTACATTGCTACTGCTGCAAATGTCCTTTCATAGCTTGCCAAGTGACCAAGTGCTCGAACAGCAACTCTTTGCTCCACCCAACTAATCTTTCCTCTTAAAAGCTCCATTAATGGAGGAATGACACCTGATTCAACAGCTTTTTCTGCAAACTCAACCTTGTTCATAGTGTAAGAGCCAATTACATGGGCAGCATAATAAGGGATATAAATGTTTTGATCCCTAAGAAGCCAATTTGTATCATTAGTACCTTTTAGAATCATTCTTGCCATGCAGTCGAATACGCCGAGGGATGGGAACTCTGGATCATCAGGCTGCGTCATAGCAATGTTCCACAATCCACTAAGCACCAGAACATGTTGTTGGCTTTCTTTCAGAGGCATTTCTTTGAAACAAGTTGTTAGTGCTGCTCGCCTCAGAGATGGGTCTTGCTCTTTTATGGAGCAAAAGAAGCAATTAGAATTGGTGCAACTCTGCTGATCCCTACTCATATTAGCATTATCAGATGTGGCTGTAGAAGTTTTAAAATTTGAACTCTCGTTTTTCAGAGAATCCATGGTTTTGTGTAATTAGATCAAAAGACTTCATGAGTCTTAGGGTTTTCCGATATGGATAGAGTTTGGCTTAGGGTTTTTATAGATAAATATTTACAGATTAAAAAAGGGGAATTAAGTGGTGAAGTGGTACCTAGCGGCGCATGAAAAATATTATATGGGAAATCTAGAATTTTTGGATATTCTTCCGCAAGCATATTAATATTACAATATTTGAATGTGCATGGGAGCTTTTTCTCCGAGGAATGTTAGAGTTTAGACAGCATTATAGTTTGAATATATACGAGGTGAATTATACATTTACATTCTGACACGGATTGTACTTCATCACATGAGTTTAGGAGCTTAACTATTGATCAACCTGTTAGGCTATAACTAATAATACTACACTAGACTACTTAAGAGCTCATACCAATACAAGTAATGTTATATAGTTATTTTGTATTTAGTAGCTTGTATATTTTATATACCAAATATCAAAAAAAAAATGCAATAATATCGGGTGATAATTTTCAGGATAAAAAAATGGCGATAATGCATTATGCATGCAAATTAAGATTTTCTTTTAACTGCAATAAGTAAATTTCAGAAAGTATTTATCAACATTGAATTGATAAATGCAATGATTTACTAGAAATTTTTGACATAGTATCTGGCTAATAATTTAATTGTATGTAAAAAGTAGATGTTATAATGGGTGTGAAAAATGTGGATTTCAATACACTTTAAACTAATTTTAACAAAACTGTACAAGTAACAGATGGTGAAGATTAATAATTTTTTTCATGGCGGAATCTAATATTGGTTAAATACATTAATAACTAATGATACGAGTTTGTTCTAAACAAGAATGTTTCACCACTTATCACATGAATAGTGTTGTAATACATAATCAAAAGATTATTTTGATTTTGATTTGTTTTAAATAAAAATGTCAGGTTTCACAATTTGGCCACCATTATTATAATAGATAACAGTAGAGAATATTACTGATATAGAGAGTTCCCATTTTTCCCACTAACTAATCAAATGTCTCTAGAGCACTTCCTTCCTAAGCTCCACAGGTGCTTCCCACATCATAAAGTAAAGTGGTCCTTACCAATATTTTTATTAGGGTTCCCTATATCACTCCAATATATTGTAGTCTTTTCACGTTTTTCTCTTCTAAATTCTTTTATGTATAAAGGTCTTTTGTCTTATGCAGCAAAAGGTATCATGCAACGTATGCAAGAAGCAAATCTTTTAAATTTCCTTGACATAATACAAGAAAATTAAGTTCATGTTACAACAAAATTTCCTGCTTTTCTAAGCACAATTTTCATGATGTTGTTCAAAGAATAATCCCTTTCATTCATCAAGTTTCTCTGATAATATTCCAACTCTTCCCTACTCAGCGACAGTTAATTTTGGCTATGACTTTACAAAAAAGTATATTATATAAATATATAAACAAACGTATAATACTTAGACGTAAGAAAGGCTTAATGCTATATTATTTAAATATTATGTAGCAATGCATTTTCTTTTCTTTTTTTTTTCATATAATTTTGATTGGGTTCGAAGTAGACATCCTCTAAAACAATTTTGCATACTAACTAAATTAAACATTTGTAATGCATTTTCTTTGGTTATGGGTCTTCATTACTGTGCTGCAGTAGAAAAATCAGCAACTTTTTCATCATCTGCGAAAGCTGGATGCCAGATCACACTGACCTAAGTTGAACTTTTGATTAAATTTTAAAACTTTAGCCTGCACTTCCCCCTGATTCTTCCACTTCCGAGTTATGAGTGTGGTGAATGTAATCTAATGTGCTCTCTAATGGGCTACAAAAAGAAGTTTGGGACCACAGCCTCAATATCAGACATTCTCTCTTCAAACCAGAACCAGAATGTGGTCCCTATCTTCCTAAACTTACAGCTTCAATATATTCAGGGGCACCATAATTATATATATCAAGGCTGAAAACAGATACTAATATTGATTAAAAACAGTTTCAAGTACAAATGTTTAAGGTCTCAAGAATATGCGGCTACTATATTCATATTAACATACTGTATCAAGTTGTAAAGCATGACAAGCTAGGTCATAAATTCCCTTTAATCTATCTCCAGTTATGGTAACATTATTAAAAAAAATGCTCATAATTATGAGAGTTAACAATTTTTTTTAATTTTTCATTAATATATATATGTACAGTTGGCGTGGAAAGTTAGTGCGCTGGTTAATTTTTAAGCTCATGTGGTGATGACTGGAAATACACAATCTAGATTGTCACATTTAACTATGTGGAACTGATAATACAGATTTGCTTACATAGTTTTTCTAATTGGAGATTGAACAATTTGTTTCTTTGATATATATTATTAAGAGTATCTAAGGAAGCTTCCATTAATTTACTCTCTTCAACAAAAGCATGAGTTGAGAAGGGGTTCATATTCTTGAGTATGGTGAACCTTTTATGGATATAGGCCTAGGCTAGGTCTACCACTCAACAAAGTTAGAGAGGAGACACGTTTTCATCCTACATATCTCTAACTATTTTCTTTGTTAAGTAAGACTACTTTTGATACCTTCAATACCTAAAGAGAAACTCCTTATTTCTTCTTCTTTGTTTTTTTTTTAATTACGTTTATGACAATGAAGAGCTAGCACCATGGACTTTTAGAGGATTAATTCCTCAAAGAAAAGTGCATTTCTGCAATGTTATAGGACTTGGGGTTGTTATTATAAAATAGCTCACTACTATTCTCGCGCGTTCACTTCCAATTTTTCAGTTTTTTGACTGTACAGTTCGTCATTAAGAATATAATAAGAAATTTTCTCGGTCAATTCATTTAATTATAAATTCAATCAATATTTGTTAGGTTAAAAACATAATTGTTATTTGGTAAATATAAAATTATTTTTTTAAAATTCAATTTTCTAAGTGATTAAATTTATAAATATTGGGTTTACTAAATTTTTTTCTTTTGCAATGGTTTTGTTCTAATCACTGGGCTAACCAAAATAAGGGCCTAACTTGGGTAGGTTTTCACAATTAAGGCTCATGTCAGAATGGCCCAACCCAATATCTTTCATAGTAGTATTTTTTTGGACCTTGACAATGGTTTTTTTGTACTTGTATGCAAATATATGGATTAAGCTAAACATATGAGCATTACAATAAGAGGAAATTTCAGATTTACCGTTTTTTTAACCTTTTTATCATTTTTACCAAATTTCATTATTTTTTTCTTCTCTCTTTTCTTTCTCTTCCTCTACTTCTCCCTACAGCACCACTACCTCTATTCACCACCCAAATGAACCCCAATCTTTGCAAAATTTGAATCATAATAGTTCTCTCACTCCGACAATATCAATTTTTCCAAAAATTGACTGGATTTTTGGGATCGGTAAGTAGAAATTCGAATGTTAGCACTGCCCTTTCGTTTTTCATATTTTTCGACTTTTTTTCTCAAATCTGATACCAAAAATGAAATCAGGAGGGCGAAAAATCTTAGGTTGGATTGTTGGAGCTCTGGCAAAAAAGCAAAAGTATATCATATATAAAAAATACAATAAGTAAATATTGGGTAGATATTTGGTAAATTGCAGATAAACTTTGAATAAATATTAGGTAAATAAGTTTTTGTAAGTGCAGGTCAATATTGGAAAGATATTGGGTAAATTTTTGGAAAATTTTTTTAATTATCATTTACTTGAAATATACGAGTTTTTTTTTTGTATTATTTCTATCAATATTTGGCAAATTTATGTGCAGAAATTCATCTTCAAAGATAAAAGAAATGATTTTCTGAAGAAAATTGTGAATGATTTGAAAATAATAATAATAATTGAATATTATATTTTTGAATATGTAAGAAAGATATCATGCTAGATTTGTTTTGAAAAAAATTATTGAGCAGGATTTCAGTTTTTTGATAAATTTGAAATTTTAAAAAGTTATTTTTGGTAATTTAAAAAAAAATAAGTGTCCTTATTTTTTAAAATATTTTAGCGTATTTTTCCCCTTAAGAAAAATTACAGTAGTGTGTGTCAAATTTGGGCTCATTTCGAAATTGGGACAGTAGCTTGGAGATTGAAAGGTTTCGCCATTAGAACATATTATTATACTGGTACGGTTAATAATATCACCAAAGTTTGAATTTCCAAATTTTCTTAGAAGAAAATGACTGTCACAACTCACAAGTTCTTGCGTAAAAAAGAAGCTGAAGTTTCGAAAATATAGACAATAATTGCGAGGAAAATATGATTATTAATTTATTATGTAGGACTATATGGTGGCTTTAATAGAGATGTTGGGATCCCAAATTTATAAAAAGCTAAATTAAGTTCGTATAAATTTATAAATGAGGAAATAAATTAGAGCAAGAATCTCTGCGATGTTGTTAATCTAGGACAAAGCTTAGAATTTACCTATTTAAACATTAATCTCTACCCAATATGCACACGTCATGATACTCTTCCCCCCCCGCGCGCCGCCCCGCCCCCCCCCTAAAAGCGAAAATGTTTGCAATAAAGCACTCGAGGATTTTGCCAAACTTTCGAACTGTCCCTTTCCGCAATTTTCGCAAGAAAAGTATCTACCTACAATATAAGAAACTTTTATTAAGTGAGATTCATTCTTTGTCAATGGGCCAATGGCCTTATGATAGAGTTTCTGCCTTTAATACTCGAGGTGGAGAATTTTCTTTTCAGATAAACCATTTCCCCCTTCAATAGTTTTTCAATAAAAGTAACTGAAGATTTTCAGCTTAGCGGTATCTTTCTCTTCCTTCTTGATTTGTCATGTCTTTTGAGAGGCCAACGTTGCAGCCGACCATCTCTCGACACTCATCTTCTTCCAGATTCTCCTCAAAGTGTCAGTCATTGGTTACTTCGTGATCTAATTGAGACATCTTACCCCTGTTAGTTTTATCTTTCTGTAAGCTTAAACTCACATTTTCTTAAAAACAAAAAAAAGTAACCGAAGATAATATTGGTGACAGATTCATTTTCTGTAGGGATCCAGAATTTAAGAGTTTTTTTTTTCTCTCTTTCAAATGAAATCTTTTTATTGTTAAATTGCCTTCGCAAGATGAAACGAGCAGAACAAAACGAAAATCTTAGATACTTAGCTACACTTGAATACCTTCATAGATGATTAATCTCGGTGAACCACAAGAAAAGTGAATTTCAGATTCACTAACGAGACACCTATCGAACAGGGGTAAAGGGAGAAACAGACCTCTGTTAGCTCTATCACCACTAAGAACCCATGCACTGGTTCCATATCGGAATTCTTCCTTAGAGAATAATTACTCGACCAGAACCTGAGAAAATATGTGGATGACTGTGCTCTATTTACAAATTCAAAGAGACATTGATTCAATGCCAAAACTTTGCTAATAACTATACTACTGATTTTGCCATTTTACCTAATAATTGGTTAGTCCAGTATAACTAGACACCTAACCTAGCTGTGCAATGACCTGCCATAGACACTTTCCATTTCCTAAACATCTGTCTTCCACATGGTACTGTTAACGATGTTGTCACGAGATCTATCCAACACAGCAACTTTCGCATGATATGCAGCTGCTGCGGGTTTTACCCTCTGGTTATGAGGAAGCTCACAGGTTTCGCTCATAGAAGCAAATCTTAATTCAGCAGGAGGAATAAAACAATCCATTGACAGGCCCGGGACATTGAATGCTACTTCTTCAATTGCCCATGCTTCTTCCATTCTGGTTCTGGTGTGGCTCATTGCTGCATCTCCAAACCGGAAAAGGGTTACTGCAGAACGCCCTGAATGTGCAATCATTACACCATCCACAGGCCTATAATCATCCAGAAAAGAATTGATAGTGGTTTCCCAGTACACAGCATCACCTCCATTATTTTGAATGCGTGTCAAATGGGAATCCTCTATGTGAACAAGGAGCCCAGTTTTCTGGCTGAAGTAGCCAAACAGAACATGCCTTATGATCTCTGCTGGTCCTTCACTCCTAGCCTTCAGTGTTGCTGGATCTGCACATATCTTAAGGATAAAGCAATCATCCCCATTGATCTTTTTCTCCCCAATGCATCTTGCATTGGTGAACATGTTTGCAGTTGTTCTTGGGTCAAGACCCTGTAAATAAAGGAATTTTGAATAAAAACATAAGAATCATGCTACATCAGTAGTCAAAGAAACAAACAAGAAAAGTCGGCTTCACCTGAAGTGCTCGGCGCAATGTTCTAACAGGACCTTTTGCAGCATGTGGACCAAGCCAGGGAGTGTGCCTCCACACAACCTTCCCATTGCAGCCAGCATGAACCTTGCTGCCTCCAAGAGCAAGCTCCACATACCACATGTCTGGATTCATTTGCCACAGAACAAAACCACCAGACTCAGCAGCTTTGGAGGAATTCCGATTTCTTGTGACCTTGTTTGCTGTTTCAAATTCAGAAGCTATCATCCTCACCTTTCCCATAGCATAAGCATTGTGGATGGAATTTTGCACTCTTTGCCCTCCTGAAGCTGCTGTATACTGCTGCAATATGTACTGAGCAGATGAAGTTTCCTGCAATAACACCCCAGAAAACACCTTAAACGTTGCATATGGTTAGAATAAAAATTTCTTCCATGGAGAAAAGTCTAATTCTTTCTCTTTCATTGTTAGGTAACGAAAAGCTTTTTTAGTGATAATGTAAACAATTTCTCTCTATTTCAATGTTGTATCACATTACTGTTTCACCAATCATTTTCCTCCTTCTTTAGGATAGCAAGTACCAATCATATTTTATGATTCAACTAATTCTATATCAAAAATTTTCGGATAAAACTCTTAACATATCTTCCCCTCTCTCCCTTCCCCCTCTGATGTACAACTACAAGCAACAACATGTTAAGTAATTGATTTGCTTACATGGCCACAAACACCAACTCCCAACAAATAGATACTTTACATAAATAGGCTTTAGTTTAAAGCCTCTATTCAAGAATCATTAAATAAGAAGGGGGGAAAAGAAAGAAACAGATGAAATTTTGTCCACAAACAACCACTTTGATATATTTACGTCATTGATAGAAAAGATAAAACTGAGCAACTTTAACCTGGATGAAGCATTTACTTCTTGTTCCAAGTTTCATTAATGATCTTTTTAATCTTACAATTCTGTTGAACAAATGGGTTTTGGGTCCAACTCATAAGTTCAAGGGAGAAGGGATGTCTAAGTCATTATAAGAGCATTTAGATTTATAACAAGCAGATGTGAGATACCCAAATTCAGAAATCTAATATGGTATCAGAGCAACAATAAGCTTTTCTTTTGTAATCTTTTTTCCTTCACTTTCTTGAGTACCAAACAGCCTTTTCAATCCTATTCACTGTTTTCTTTCTCGTTATCTTCCATGGCAAAAATCTACAGAATCGCCTACGAATCCTTTCTACATCCTAATGAAAATCCTTCACTCGTGCTGGTGACACTGGTTTTGAACGGAAATAATTATCACTCACGGTGTAGATCAATGAGAATGGCTTTACTATAAAAAAAAATAGGATCAAATTTGTCTATGGCACAATAACTCCTCCAGCTGAGATGGATCCTCTCTACAATGCATGGAATCGTTGCAACACCATGGTCTTGAGTTGGATTATCAATTCTCTTTCACCTTCCATATCTCAAAGTGTGATGTGGATGAATTTGGCATCTGAAGTGTGGAAACATCTTCAAGATCGCTTTTCTCTAGGAGATTTAGTAAGAATCTCTAATCTCTGTCAAGAAATAGCCTCGTATGAACAAGGTAACAGTTCTGTGACAGTAGTATACTCATTTGAAGATATTGTGGGATATCTCAACACCTATTGAATAAATGGGTTTTGAGGGTAACTCATCCCAAAATATTGCTTCCGAGAGGGGGGATATGCAAGTCATTATAAGTAGTACTTAAATCTTATAACCAAACGATGTGGTAGTATATCTCAACACTCCCCTCATACCCAGATACTCATTTGAAGATGTTGTGGGATATCTTAAACACACTTAACTATCTCAAAACTCAAAAAACTAGTTCAAGAGAGAGATATCTAAACATACTCTTTTACGCCGATAACTGAACACATACGAGAAACTTAGAGTTTGAAATTTACAGGACTGGACGTATGAGGATGGTCCAACATCGGCTCTGATATCATTTATTCAACATGGATCTTGGACCTAACTTATCCAAAAGCTAGACAATGAGTATGGATGCCTCAACCATTATAAGGACCACTCAGATTTTATAAACATAGGATATGGAATATCTCAATAACTCCAATCAATAATGAAAAACTAAATTTGAAAATAAAAGATATGAGCAAAAATATTAGAAAAATGAAATATAGCATCATATCTAACTGATAATCCAAAAAATGCCAGCATTAAAGATGAACAGAATAAAGAACTTACAATTGGAGTATCCTTTATATTAAGGTAAGGCAAAGGCTCTGTGCTGGTAACGTGAACCGGAGCAAGCGGCGCGCCAAGTACACCGAGCAGCAGCCTCAGATCGGAGCGCTTGCAAGCATTCGACGACGCAACGGAGGGTGTTCTGGAGAGTTGTCCCTTCATCCAGTGGCCCCATCTCCCTTCCAGCCTAGAATATTCACCATCATCTTGATCTGGCCCCTCCTTCAAAGGCGATAAAGCCTCCACGGGCCTTAAGTTCCCCGATCTCGCTATAATCAACGGCTCGGGCTGCGCCACACGGTGTCCATGCCCCTTCCTCCTCCGTAACAGGCTCGACATTGGTGACCCACTCCTCGCCGGACTCTTGGCTCTGGACCTCCCCGGAGACAGACCTCTAACCACCTCCCCTTTAAGCGCCGAAAAGAACCCCTGCTTCCTCTCCATTTTAACTCTCTGCCACTGACACCTCGAATGCAACTGTTCTGAGCAAGAGCGGAGAACTAACAGAAAACCAAACGGAGAGATAAAAAGAATGGCGAAACGGTAGCGATAGAAAAAGATAAATATTGATAATAAATTATTGCCGCGAGACACGAAAATCAGTAAGCTTATACTTATAGTGAGGATTGTGGTTGTGGTTTTGGTTTGGTTTAGTATTCCGAGTCTTTCTTTCTCTCTTCAGTATCTTTCTGTGCTGTTTAGATTATTATTTTTTCTTTTTTCTTTTTAATTTAAGGACGGGGACAAAAAGACAAGCACTCCTGACTGCTGGTGATTTTTTTTCTCATGACGGCAACTGAAAATGATATGATCGAAGGCGATAAAATTAGCGCCGTTAGCTCCGGTCAAATGGAGACGGGTGCGGTCAGAGAAATAACGAAAAGAATAATAAAGCTTCTGTTTAATGAGCAATTAAGCGTTGAGTATGATCTTAGGTTAGCAGAGCACGCGATTAAAAGATTTTTTACGAGAAAAAAACATCGAATCGGTGATTTCCATTATAGTATTTGAACACCCGGTCTGTAGAGAGCGAGTGGGCATGATTAATCTTTGATAGTGGATTTACTTTTTATATTATTTCGATTATTTTGTAATATAAAAATAAATACTATGTACAGAAAATAAGAAGTGCAGAGTAAATTTGAACACTGTGTACAAAATACGCTGAGTAAAAATTTAAAAAAAAAAAACAAATTCAGCGAAAAAATATTTCTCTCTAACATTTGTCCTACCTTCATTTCCATTCTACTATTTTGAAAAACTCTAACATAAACAATATCCAAATTATATATATTTATATAAATCTAATTTTTTGATAACAGAGAGTCATTAGTTTGTCAATATAATTGACAAATCAATATTAACAAATTAATTTTTTTCATCATTGTATCTAAATTCGCCGAACCCAATTCAAAAAATACATAAATTAGCGGATTAGTATTGAAGATATAACGGTTTGTATCAAAAACGAATTGTTCTATTTATGATACAACTCAAAATGAGTCGTGTAATAGGATGACACGCAACCCATTATATCTTGTTTAATTTTTACAGTTATTGTTAGATTATGTCAATCTAATTCGATCCATTTATAATTCACTTAAATTTGTAGTAATGTCAATATGATATAAAAAAATAAATATATTACACATATTTTATTCGTATAATTTGTTTAATTTTTTTATTATATTAGAGTGGACATAATGCTTATTGATTATAGTGGTATCAACGTAATTGACCAGACACAAGTACAATCCACCAAGCAAAAATATATAAACAGTCCTATAATTTTTTAATATTTTATAAACGTAAATTTCGTTGGGTATGCGTTCACGATAAGTGAAAATCCTAATAATTTTTTTTTTTGGATTTCCTAACTAAAAGAATAGACGTATTTGTTAGTTGTTTGCTTGATTTATATACGGTGCGAATGGGTAGGGAAATTTATGATATCACACACATTGATAATAAAATAATAATGATAAGAAATGATCTTGGTGGTTGAAACTGTAGGGCCAATTAGAAGATTTCCTCCATGCATGTGATCAGAAAAGGAATAATTAGACAGAAAAAAGACTATAGAACTACAATATATGTCTAGTTTGAAGTGAAAAAAAAAAAAAAGAGGAAACAAACAGTAATGTAAGATATAATGTTTGCAGTCAGTGGTTGATTAAATCCATTTAATCTATTACACTAATTAAATTATACCGTAATATATATATATATATATATATATATAAATTTATTAATTATTATATTTAAAATAGTTAATATAAATATTAGATTATTGAATATACTTAAAAAGATTTCGAAATATATGCGGCCAACTTTCCAACAACTACTCGTACCAAAAGAAATTTCTAAGGACTACTGCTCAATCAATATCGCCAATCACGGCAATCTTACATGGATTTCCCCATTTCATTATTTATTCTTAAATACAGCAAATATGATAAAAAAAAAATATAAGGGAATTAAACAATGTCATTTAAACCTCTGTAACCAATCCATCCAAATTATTACTATTCTGCAACGGACGAAAGTCATGGCCAATAGTAATAATAACAGTGATAAGATGCGCTCTAAATGGCATCAGGTCACATGTAATGTAAGGATCCATTATGATTAAAAAAAAAAACATCTCGAGATCTCGCAGAATCTAATATTTTTCTTTGGTTTTTGATAATATTTTCAAATAATTTCCCTTCCTTCCCCCATTTCTGCCAGACCGATATTTAACTGAGCCGTTGGATTCCCATTTCGGACTGTTGATCCATGATCATGGTCCCTTACAAGTTACAATGGGTTCCGTGCTTCAACACAAACTACGCTTTGCGCTGTTTGGTCCTTCCTTTTCTTATGCCTTGTTATAATCGGTGTGCGCCGGCCCCTTTCTTCTTCTCCTCCTCGTTGCTTCTTCGGTCATCTCTTTCTTCTTAAACAGCAAAAAATATCCTCGACTGAGAACACCCTTTTTTCTTTTTTTTTTTTTTTTTTTCTCTCTCTCTCTCTCTATAAGTCCGATTAAAAGAATCACATAATTTTTATAAAAAATAAATTTTTGATATCTAATTAGTAATTACTCTTAATTTAGAACGAAATGTTAAACCAATCCTGGGTCACAATGACCAATTCCGATTTTACTGTTCATAACCGTGTTTCTTTTTCCTTTTTTTTAAAAAAAGAAATCTCAAAATATGAAAAGATATTTTTTTTTTACTAATATCAATTAACAATCCAATTAAACATAAAAAAAAATCCTACTCGTGGCATAATTTGAAAACATTAAAACTAAATTTTATTATACCAAATGGTAAAACGAGTGGTAAGAGTTTTTATGTGTGTCATGTGCACTTGTTATTGATTTTTTCCCGTTGTGTATAAAATCTATTTATTATTATGTCATAAATAAATTAATTTATTTAATATATTTGTTATTATAAAATATTATTGCTTTAAATTATTTATCTTTTTATACTCTTAAATCGAATCATATATTATTTAATTTTTCATTCATTTGAAATGGTAGCTTGAGTTTCGTAGCCAATTGAAGTTAAGAAAGACCTTTTTACATTGAAATAAATTGCAATCGTGTTATCTTTAGGCTTAAAGCAAACTAATTTTTCCCCCTCGTCTTTATTTCTCCTCCTCTTGCTTTTCTCTTTGTTTTTATTTTTGTATTTTTTTAGAAATAATAAAAAAAAAAGATAATACAAATAATAGATCTCATAAACAAAAGAAAATGGAGAAGATTTGCAGTTGGTTCGGTGAATGGTTGGGGTACAAAGACATCCAAACCATCGTTGGCGGCTGACTTTAAAACTAGAGAGTAAAGAAAGAGCAAAATGATCTCTGTTCTATATTTTATTATTTAACCTAACTGCACACAAAATAATCTAAGTGATGCAATCACCGCAGAAAACCGGTAAAAGTATTAGGCTTGGAATCATACTTTTCAACACTTTAGATATGAGTTTTGTTAAATTTAAATTCATCCAACCTAATTCAGGTGTCTCACTTTCTATTTTCCACAAGAGGCACCAATTATGAACTTCTTCTTTTTTTTTTTTTTATGATCACTATCAATTTTAATTTCCAATGCCTAATCATTTATTTCATATTAAATTCAATTTTTATTTTTTTGTCTTCACCATCTAATATATTACAATTATCGGAATGCTGACTAATCTTATAACTAGTAAAATCAAATAATTTATCTTATAATAATTCTATTATCAGAAAGACTAAACTATTCATTTTCTAAGTATAAAATTGATAATATATATATATTGCTATTTTTCCAAATTTTTAGGTTTAAAAAAATATTTCTTTTATTTTCTTTATTGAACTTGGCCCATGGGTTGCTGGGCGAAACTCGATTGTAAAGCAACGTAAAACGCGAAAAACCCAATACTGGTTACTGGTTTCAAAATTAGACAAATAATAACCCATCTTCCTGGGCTCTTTTAACCCTTTCAACGCAAAAAAAGAGGCCCGCAAGTCCAAGTTTATCAAATTCTAATTGTAATTGTGTGTGGGTACTGAGTAGAATTTCAGTACCGAAGGTGGGTGGGTTTGCTGCCTCCTTGCTGAGCATTTATCTTCTTTTCCGATACATATATCATAGTCAAAGTACGATATTGCATTGTAGATTCAATTTTAATAAGATATTTATTTTTATATATCTGAAAAATAAAATTTATTATTATTTAAATAATTGATTTACGATATAATTTGCTATCTTTTTCTGCCATGGGGTGTTTGTTTCTTACTACAGTACATAGTTTGATATGGTCGTGAAAGTCTTGGCTTTACACGCTAGAAATGACAAGTCTGGTTGGAGTCTAAGGCTATGGACAAAACTACCAGAGTTCTACTTCCTTCCTAGGTTTTTTTTTTTTTAAATTCGAAAGTGATTTTAAATTCGACTCGTTTCAATTTATTACAAATTTAAATTCGATTTAAGCTTGATTTGTTTTTTATACTTAAACTCGAGTTTGATTCGTTTAAAAATTATTAAATTTGAAAACGACTATTTTTTTATGTTTAACAAATTTAAATTGAATTCAACTACAAAAGTTCGAATTAGCCTCGTTAACAATAATAATAAAAATTTAAATTTGATAACAAAATATAATATAAAACGAAATCTAAACTAATATATTCGTGAGTTTTTAAACGAATACGTTTATGAATTTTTAAACAAAAATATTCGTAAGTTCGTAAATAAATATATTCGCGAGCTCATAAACGAACGTGTTCGTAAACTAAGGAACCAAATAGTATTAAGCTCGAATTTGAAAAAAATTTCGATCTCTGCTCGTTAAACGATTTCGAACGAATTTTTTTTCCAAAAACACATCCGAAAATATTAAACTTCTATATTTTATATTATTTCTCTATTTATTTTTTATATTTTTTTATTTATTGAAGTAACAAAATTAAATTACATGAGACTTAGTATATCAAAAAGTCTCAGTAAATAATAAAATCAAAATACATGATTTTAGTAAAATAAAAAAATGTAAGAGTTTAATAGGATAAAATAAAAGTACCTTAATTTAATATAAAAAAAATTGAGTGTAAGAGCTTAATATTGCATGCTCTAATCACTAATCCTAAAGACACAATCAATAATTTAATTCAAAACATTTTAACATATTACATAACTGTTAAGTTATTGATTAGTTTGTTGAATTAATTACCAAAGAAGAAGAAAAGCCAAAAATATATATTATTTTTGAAAGAAAAAAATGCAAAACAATTAAATCAAAATAAAGGGGGGAACAATACAAAGTTAAATGAATAAACTTATAAATTTTATTGGATTATATTATATTTACAAAAGAAAAAAGAAAAGGAAGAGAAAGGGAGTGGGAGTGGATTTTTGTACACTGTAGTCCAACAGGTCACGTGTCAGTTAGCGCTTTCCTTTGCTTTCTAGAGACTTCTTCAGCTAAAACTACGGAGTACAGACTCTCTTTTAATAACATCTTAGATTCTAAGATAAAATTCTGTTTATTTCTAATTTAATAATTATAATATCCGTCTTCTAGTGTATTATACTGAAATAAATATAATGTTATTATTATCATTTTAAAATGGTGTTCTAAATATGATAAATATTTATTAATTCCTTTTTATTATATTTTCTATTAATTTTTTTATATTATGAATGACACATATTCTCATTTTTAATGACTTATATGAGAACTCAAAATATGAAGAAGTTAATAGAAATTTATACAAAAATACGTACTACCAAAAAAAAGTATATACAAAACTTCATTATTTAATTTAATTCAAAAATACAACATTTTGAGTTATATATTATGATAAAATAGCATTTTTGAAATATAAAATATAATAGAGGTATTTTTGAAAGACAATTTTTTTAAAAAAAAGAAGCATTTTTGAAGGATAAAAAGTGTAGAAGAAAGTTTTAAAAAAAAAAGTATAAATCATGT
The DNA here is from genome assembly GCA_023653625.1 of Triadica sebifera. Lineage (NCBI taxonomy): Eukaryota > Viridiplantae > Streptophyta > Magnoliopsida > Malpighiales > Euphorbiaceae > Triadica > Triadica sebifera. The sequence continues at coordinate 30,700,552 of CM042899.1, forward strand.
AATTTTCTCAAGTTAATAAGGACTCCTCTCCAAATATAATTTTTGGATATATATAGTCTTTAAAAAGAAACTTGCAAAATGGAGTTCATTTCACACTAATATTTTCTTACAAATTAATTAATTCCTTAGCCTCAAATAAAAATTAAATCGATATTAATAAATGCAGGAAAAGGAAAACAGCTGGTAAAACCTGATTTATTCTAAATATTTGCCATTATGAAGTCAAGGAATAATTAAAAGATAAGTAATCTACAAGTAAACTTTTAGCATTTTGTTTTTCATTTTTTTTATATTTAAAAAACAGTATTTGAATGATATATCTGCTTCGGAGATTAAAAGAGCAAAAGGAGAAGAGATGGCAGGAAGCTTCACGGAGCAATGCATTAATTGTGGGGTAATAGAAGACAAGATTTAGCTTCACGTATTGGCCTTGTGATAGGCCACTAATCAAGCATTTGGTTAATTACAAACAAAAAATAATGAACCATTTTGTCAGAAAATAAGAAAAAACCTCCCCTAGTCATAGTCGCATAATTAAATAGGATCTGGTACTTGATGATATCACACATAGGAGCTGAGGTAGAAATCAGTGGAAGTATAGTTCTATGATTCCACCTTCCTTAATTCCTTTCATTAAAATCCACATGACAGTCTGTAATCTGCTGTTGGGTTCATATTTATCTAAATTTCCCATAGAAGCACTTTCCTCACCTTTCACCTACCCTTTTTGCCACTATAAATACCCCCTTCTCTCCCCTCTCCACCATATATACTCACTTAGCTCCTCGTCTCCATTAGTCCATTTACAAACTTCTTCCATCATATATATGATAATTCTTTTGTTTTTTATTTAAAGAAAAATAAGAAAAGATGAAGCCAGTCTTTGCAGCTCTTTTGCTGGTCTGTCTTGTTCTCACTTCCTCTCTCTTTGAGGTCACCATGGCTGGTTCAGGTATATATACATACATATATATATATATATATATATATAAGTAGCTATACATTTAATTATGAATATTTAAAAAAAAATTATTTTTATGGTTTTGTGGGTTTTCTTTTTTAATGAGTAAATGGGATCGTTTTTATTTATTTATAATTTGGTTACAAACAGCATTCTGTGACTCAAAATGTGGGGTGAGATGCTCAAAAGCAGGAGTTAAAGATCGGTGCTTGAAGTACTGTGGAATTTGCTGTGAAAAATGTAAGTGTGTGCCCTCGGGGACTTATGGGAATAAGCATGAATGCCCTTGTTACAGGGACATGAAGAACTCTAAGGGCAACCCTAAATGCCCTTAATTGGAATTAATCACGCTTCTCATGCAGTTTGATCTTTCATCTTTTGTGTTAAAGGGTTGATCATATATATGTTGTGTAATTAATACATATATATCTATATATATTTACTTAATTACATATGATTATAATCTTATACAGGTTATTATTAGGTCATATATACTGAAGTTGGAATGTTTATGGACTAAGGATAACTGGATAAGTGGTGCACTTCCTTTTCCTCACCGAAATGGTCAGTTTCCACTTAGTCTGTTAATGTACTACTGTTCCGATATTAGTATACAATAATAAATATTAATTATATTACTTAAAGATCTCTCTGTAACTGCATTCTTTAAATAATTACATTTAAAAAAATCCTAATACATTTACTTGCAAGAAATTAAATATTCATTTTCATGTCCACTAACCCAAACCATCTCAAGGATTCATAATTGAAGATCTCATAGTCGTTTGGATTTTATTCAATTTAGTGGTAGACTTTTGAAGGACTTAGGTCATTTTTTGTTTTGTTCTGAAAGGCAAGTCTAAGAGTTTATTATTTCTTGTTTAGAAATGTCCAAATTTTTATTAGTTCTAACTGTATACATGATCCATACTATTACTGAATATGTATTTAGATCAATTAATATTAGTTTAATTAAAGAATATATATTTATATTTATTTACATATATACACAAATTAATCAATTGTGCCAGTAACCAAATTTGAATTGGTGATACAAAAATCACCAAATAAAATGCGTTTCAAGCCGAAATATCACAAATACCACAACATTTCGAACCATCACAAGAAAAACTATAACTAAACATGGACTCGAAGCATTTTCTCTAATCTCTTTTTATTCTGAACAAGAAAAAATAACGTGCGTCCTTGAACCGATAATCACCTTTCGACTAATATAGTCCCTCGGAACCAACTTTGATTGATTTTTATGGGGCACATCATGTGGAGTGTACAAAATAATAATTACAAACAGCCACTTTTGCCAGCTTTGGGTTCCCAATTTCTTTTCTTCAGCCGTCCGATTCGTGCCACGTGATGATGCCTTCACTATTTGCTGCAAATGACCATTGGCCCTCTGTTGGAAAGCAAGATAAATTACATCTCTTTTTTTTTTGAAAATAAAAAATAAGAAAATTACCCTAACCTGAGGCCTTAGATTTATTTATTTTTATTCGCATGTTGGAATTTTCGAAAATAAAAAAGTGTTAAAATTTAAATAACTTCTCCTGCTGCGAAACTTATAACATGCGATTTACTAGCTCAATGATAAACGTCAGTATATATATACCCTTTATAAAAATATATGTTCATTTTTTTTTATTTCTCTGAAGTTATAGTTGACTTCCTTTTTTTTATTTATAAAAATGTCTTATTATCATAAATATAAATTTTCATTTGTTAATTGTCCAATATTACAAATATAATATGACAAATATTATAACAAATGATAATATATTACAAATATAATATTTACAATTTGTTAGTATTCACTTTTCAAATATTTACAATTTTAACAAATGGGTTTTCAATTTTCAGTCGTGAAATAACTTTGATTAACAATAATGTTTATATAATCCATTTGTTTTTAAAGAACATTTCGTGCATTTAAAATTTAAATGGATATCAAAATTATCTGAATATTTTAAATGATAAATGCTAACAATATTTTTTTCAATATTATTTTAGATACTTACTTTATAATTATTCTATATCATCAAAGTTAATTTATTAAATAATATATTAAATTTTATAAATTAAAATTTTGGTAATACCAAAAAAATATTAAAAAAAAGTTAATAGCATTTTTCTTTTGGATAGATTTGCATATCTGGCATTTGGGGCCCCAAATTTCATTATGAAGGGAGGCGTGTAGAACATAAACGGATTTAGTGTTCCTTCCTATTCCCCTCTAAAATATTTTCTGCACTTTTAGTTTCTAGAAAATTTATATATATATATATATATATATATATTGCCCTCATTAATAATAAAAAAATTATATAAATATATTAAAATATGAATACTCAAAAAAAATAATTGTAATAATTTAAAATTTATATTATTATATTATTATGAATGAAAAGTTTTTTTATACCAAAATATATTTGAATACTCGTTTGTATTTTTTTATGCATCAATTGTTTTTATATAATTTTTAATTTATTATCCATTAAATTAAGTTAATCTCTACTGAATATAAATTCTAGATTAGTTTCTAATTTTTATTTTATTAACTATTAAAATTTTAATTTATTATCTATTAAATTAAATTTGTTTCAATTTAATATAAATTATAGACCCCTCCTTCCTGTGTGGAACAAAGTTATCCCCATTTATACCGGATCAATTTCTTAGAGATATGAAATGACGCGCCTTGGCCACTAAGTACTTGTGTGTAAAGGTAAGCAACACGAGAACTTATAAGATTTCTCTTGAACAGAGAAGAACCTAGAAGCTTGTATTGCTCTATCTCAATCACGTACTACTAACTTTGCGCACAATCTCCTGGTTTTTAGGTCCATCCATTTTGCATTTATTTATTTGTTTGTTTTTATAATTCAATGAGAAGTACAATGGCTATAAGTTTCTCCCTTTTCCTTAACTCTAGGTAGAATTTGATTTTAATCCCTTACAGAAATTTAAGCTGTTATCGTGGAGAATATCCCATTGAAAATGAATCAGCATTCATAGATTTTACTAGGGTTACAAAGAGTACTAGAGCTTAGTTGCTCTTGTGGAAGATAGCCATTAAACTTGCTTCAAGTTATAACAAGAGAATGATAAATACGCCTATGCGTGATGAATTCTTGCATTTCTTTCGAGTAAAATGTTTCATCACATACGCCTATAATACACACTACTATCCACATACGTAAACATCCAGCACAAGGAGCACCTGATCGCTCTAATTTCCTTTTTCCCTTTCCCCACTGAATCTATTCTTTTACAACAGCATATGTCACTGACTTTCACCGCCATTAAATTTCTAGCCATTAAATCGATTAGTATAAAGTGCAACCTACAGGAAGCCTCAAATGATAACCTTATAATGGTTGGAGCTCTTGCTCCGGAATAATGGTGCCAACAGGATTGTACGCAACACCAAGCTCTCGTTGTCTATATTTCCAAACCATCCAAATGCCAACGCTGGATAAACTAATTAGCACGATAGCCAGAACTCCAGCAGCTGCCACCAAAAAGTGTTTCTTCCACCATGTCCTGAAATGCAAAAAAGCTAGCAGATGATATAGAAGCAATAATACAACACCGTTTGAATGTGGGGCCAAAAGGAAACTACTATCCTACTATTGGATATCAAATCACCAGTCCCAAAATCGTAAGATCCCAACCGAGACTCCATACCATGCAAAATTTCTAGCTCAACCTAATGAAACAGTCTAATGCTTCGAATAGAAAGATGCTCAAGTCTGATATAATGGAATATAAAAACTTTAGGAGCAATTCAAATTTTAGTATTAGTTAATTATAAGTTAATAATAATAAAAAAAACATACTCCTTTTTCTGTGGCTCAACCTTCCACTCAACCAACTGATAGCTCCCAAATCTCTCGGGAAACTGCAATCGGTGATCCTTTAACTTCATGATTATGTTCTGCACACAAAAAGGAAACAACCATTAGCGGACTATAGCCTACAGAAGGAAAAGGATCAAGTTGCATGAACAATAACTATGGTCTCGTGATGGCATTATTACCATTGCCGTGGTATTTGAAATGTAATCAGAGGAGTCTGCTGGTGATATGCCCCATCTAACAAGGTAATTATTATCTTCTAAGGTAAAATTCAACATATGAACCTGAAATCAAGCAATGGAATGAGTATTGAATCAAATTATATTTATTAAGAATTTGCAAATGACAAGTCACATTGTCACACACTGACAATAAAATTAAGAACACCATAAGCCACTGTTGATTTGCTTGCTTTAGATTGAGTGCCAGAAGTGATGATATCTTGGGTGTTAAAATGACCAATTTCCCAGTTCAATTAATAAGATGAGTAATATCTTGATCTGTAAACTACTCTGTCATGCCATTATGACATAACTGACTGTACCTGCAAATTATTGACTTCCAACTCATGAGCAATGAACTCTGCTACTTCTGTTAAGTTGGGTTTCGTGTAAGAATTGTTGACCCTAATCAACATATCGAAAGTTATGATCCCAATTCGAAGTTCACCTGATATAACATGTAGGAAGGCAACATTCTTAGAGATTTTAAAGTATATGCTACAAGATAGTAATTGTCAAAACTACATCAGCAGATAATTGTTAATATCAAACATTATATATCATCCTCAGTTTAAAAAAAAATTACAAATCATGTATATGCAAAAATATTGAGTGCATCTGGAATGAAACAAGCATAAAATATTCATAAAAATGAAAATACTAAAATGCATAAGAAGCGCTGGAAGACATGACTTCCTTTCAAAATACTTTAAAATATAGACGATGAAGATAGAAATAAAGCAAACAGTGAACTTGAAAGAAATATGGATCATGGCTGAGAAGTTTCTAACAATGTTTAAAGAAATTTTTATCTTCAGATAATAATAAAAAGTTTCAAATGAGCAAGGTTCATGATACTCAAAACTTGAAGTCTAAAGGACTTCTGCAAAGAACTGAAATCACAAGCAAATCCCTACCTAGTCAACTGGTCATCTGAGAAAAAAATGTAGAAGATAAACCATTTTTTCATTTTATTTTTTTCACCAAAAGCTCCAGCAAAGTTACTATTATATTGGCTATAATAATGCAATGAGATCCTACCTTTACTCGAAGTTTCTTTAATTCCAAATTAGAAAAAAAAAAAAAAAAATTATGCCAAACACACATGAACTTTATACCACAATAAAATTGTGAATTCATTAAACGTTGTAAGAGAGACAAACTCTGCAAATAAAAAACATTAACAGACAACTAATAGAACGACGAGCGACCTAAAGAACAAGAACAGAGAAAACAAGAATCTGACCACCACTACAGGCTAAAAATTTTTAGGCACTTAGCCCAAAATAAGACAGTGGACATTGTTAAAGCCCATTCTACCTGGAAAGAAATCTGGAGTCAGTTGAGTTGGGGCATCAGTAGGAGGCACTCCACTTTTATTAGCACTAGGGGAAAGTAATGGTGCTGGAGCAGGCACATGAGGAACTTGCAGTCTTTTCCATAGATCTGAACAATTAGTTTTCCAAAAACCAATCTTGTCATTCTCACGGTCATAAGTCACAAGAGTGTTCCGCACTAGAATTCCTGTCACAAAACATTAAATGTAGCAGGAAAAAATTGAGTAAAAGAGGCCCCTTCTCCATAATTGCATTTCCAGGGTGAAGAATAGCCTAAGGACCAGCAGTGTCGAACAAACCTTGACTTTTGATCCAGGATAATTAGAATTTAAAGAAATCCAACAACAAAAACTGCCTATACTATGGCATACAGTGGTGAGAAAGAGATGGTTAATTATCTATACCTCCTAGAAGAGTTGTTGGATCCTTCCCGTTTTGGAAAATTCCCAAGCAATATGCACCACTAACCTTTGTATGCTTTAGAAAGAGAGACAAAGACAAACAGCGAAAAAGCACACGCCAAAGTGTAAATGAAGGAAACAAATTGTAATAGCAGCATATGATCCCAGCCCTGCTACCACCAAGAGAAAGCAGGGGTAGGGATGTAAATAAAAAATGCAAGAACAATAACTGGTCAAGTTACCCGGAAGAGGTAATTCTCTGGAGATAGAGACAGCTTTTCACCATTGCTGAAGACCATTTCAACCTCAGGAAAAATTTTTGATAGTTGAGAAACTACCCTAAAGAAACGGAGAAAACTCATTAAATTTTTTATTCAAAATTTTAAACAAAAGCTGCTAAACATCAACACTTGTGCTCTTATAATAGGCACACCTTCCAGCACCAGAAAAACAAGTATCTTCATAATTTGGATCAGGGCCATGAATCTTTTTGAGGAATTTGATTTCCTTCATAATCTGCATTCATTGCCACAACAAAGCGTAAAGGCACTGACTACAAGTACTCTACTCAAAAACAACAAAAAGCAGGTCGAGACACAGAAGTCAAAACTTAAGCAGCAGACTATACAACAAAAGCACCAAACTTTATCTTATGCCGAAATTAACTACTGTTGGAATGCCTTGCAATTAAGGCCCGGTGCAAAGCTTTGAATTTCAACAGGGCTAAACAAGTTCACCAAAAATACCAAATTACTATCTCCAGTCCACTTCTCAAGTGTCATTCCAGAAAAAAAAAAATTTGGTCCATTTCAAGTGACATTTTTTAATATCAAGGGAGCATTTATGATTATTTAAAATTTTATCCTTGTGTTGTACTTACCACCACATTTATATCTTTCTTCTCTCTCTCTTTTTTTTAAACATTTCTCTACCTTATTAATTAAAAATTAAAAATTGGAATAGAAAGGGAACATTGTTCAATTATACATATTTTTGTCTAGAATTTAAGTAGTTTAATCATTTCCTTAATTTATGTGCCAAAACCTTAAAATTGCTTGAAGTGGACCAGAGGCAGTAAAGCATAAGAAATTATCTCATACCCTCTGACTTGATGCATGAAAATTGACACGAGTCACATCAATTGACAGTTAATGGGAATTAAAAATGAGTATAGAAGTTAAGTCCATTCAAACGATTAAGAAAACAGAATCCAAATCCATCCGAGGAGATTCCTCCTCCAATATATGGAAAGAAAATTAAATTAAAGGATCTCCTTTACATTCAAAAGAAAAAAATGTCACTCATAAATCATAATACAGCAGATAATGCGCAATGATCACGTTTCATTATGAAGTCCTGTGTAATGCTACAGCAAAAGTCAACTTGTTTAAGCCCTACTCATGTTTTTATCCAGAACATAAAAAAGTGATACACAAATAGAGTTGAACTGATGCCATCCTCCATCTCATTTACCATGTTCCCCAACTATTAACTATTAAGCATAGCAATATTTTCTTTTTATTGCTCTTATCATAATTCTTAAAATGCTACTAAACACAACACCTCAAAACAACATAATAAACACCTTTTCAGGTGCAGAGGCACACATACAGTTCATAAACAACTCCATATAAAAAGTCAAAACCAACACAATCACATCATCTTCAAAGCAATATTTCAAATTCGATATAGATTTTAAGACGTCAAAAATATTAAAAACTTTGATTCACAACAGTTGTGAATACTTAAAAACATATGCAGCTTGGCTTCAAGCACAGATGTTAGGTAAATGTCAATGTCCAACAAAGGTTGGCTGAGTCTTTTCATAATTCTTCTTTGTACCTTCAGTATCTCATTCAAGTGTCCAATTATGTGTCTAAGGTCACATTGCAGCAAAGTGAAGAGTAAAGAGTAATAGAAATTTAAAGCGCTACAGCATAACATCATTTTCAAAAATACTCTTGAAAACTCTATTGCAGGATGTTAAAAAAATGGATGAAACTTAACTTGATATGATGATGACAATACTTTCTATCCTCATTAATCAAATGGAAAGCATGATGAACAAATTAATCTGACTTTAAAACTATAGAAGTGATTGAACTGAAAGCCATTTTATCTTACAGCATCCTTGAATGCATGAAAAGCTTCTTCTGGAAGATAAGCATATGTAGTTCCACTATCCAAAACAGTTCCGTGCTTTCCATCAAAGATTCTTGGGCTTAGCTTCAATCTCTTCCCAGCTACATGTAGTTCCTTCAGCTCAATATTGTAATATGGACTGTTTCCATCCAAAAACTACAGTAAATGTGTGAGATGCACCAAAAAGGATGCCCAGATAAATCAGTTGAATACCATATTGTTAAGAAAGCACTATACCTACGGTAAGGATCTGAATACGTAAAAACCATACCATGGGGAGGAGAAATCCTACCAAGAACCATTGCGCCCCCACCCACATCCATCCCACCATAACATAAAGAAAATGAGTCACCAACAACCTCCTTTATAACAAGTTGATCCACAATACTTAGCGGACCACGACCCAGTCCCATTATTCCATCAGCACGTTGGCTGAAAAGATCACCTGTTTCTACATTTTCACAGCCAAAAACAGCACGCTGAGGTGTGAGCTCACTTTCATTCCCAAAAGAAATGATGTCCTCAGCGAGCACACCACTGCTAGAGCTCATCTCTGCGTACCGTCTCTCATAAGTGCACTGCTTTCCTTCATCATCACAGTTACAACTGGGATTGCATTTTATAGGTTTGTAGGTGCTAGATGACTCTGGTTGAAACCTTGGATCCTAGATAACAACAAAGATCAACTATTAAACAACTGAACCTAATTTAATTCGACAACGATAAAAAATCTGCCAGCAACATAATCAGAGATTCTACCCAAGAAAAACATGGATTAGACTTAAAATTGCTGACAATAGTGAAATAGATAATTAAATTTCCATACCATGATACAAATATTTCAAAAATCCAATCTTAATCTTTGAAGTCTCAGCAATTGACTTTAAGTAAAATTTCACCTAGTTCATCACATACTAAACCAATTTAGATTTAGAAATAGATGCCAAAATAAAATTACATATGTGATAGAGCAGCAGAAGTTCATATCTTAACCAAATCAACGTTTCTATATGGCATGCCATTGGTATTGATACAGAATTTAACAGCATGCAAAACAGAACAGAACTAACCTGATGCTTGCCGCACTGTTCACACGTAGAGCACGGAACATATGTAACGGTACTGCCGGTATCGACAATAAGAGCGAATTCCTGCGGAGGAGTCCCAATAAATAGTCGCGTCGTATAGTAACTGGAAAAATTATCAAGAAAAATCAGCCAAAAAAAAATCATACAGAACAACCATAAGCTACAGTATGTACAGTGATGACAAGGAGACAATACCCGTTGGAAAGGAGATCGTCGTAGAGGCGCATGTGGGCGTTGGGAAGGTCCGAATTTTGGAGCTGCCGCCGGTTATAATCGCTACTGAAGGCTTCCCGATGAGCGGAGATGTTAGGGGTTGAGAAATGAAGGGGAATAATCATCGGCAGTCTTTGATTACTGAAATCGATAGCTGATGAGACGATGCCACAGAGGAAAAAGAGAATTAAAGAATAATGAAGGATAAGAGAGCGCGGCCAAGCCATGGCAGAAACACCGGTCAACCAAGGATGAGTGGGAAAGACTAGGAAGGACACAAATAAAATAAGTAAAACTCCGTTACTCTTTAAAAAGAGAGAAATGGTAAATCACTTTGCTGCTATTGCCAGTAGAGTAATTAGCCAATTAGAAACCACCACATGTCACATCGCTATATGACGCGGTTCAGTCAACCGGTGAAATTGTTTTTCAACGCAGCAGTCAGTTATGTTCTTTTGAAAAAAAAATCTATATAATATAATTTTTTAAAACTGAAACATAAGTATTTTTTTTTTTTACAAATTAGTAATTGCATAGGGATATCTTTTGCGATCAGTTCAACTTGAAATTAGTACGTTATTATTGACTAGTCATTTTTACTTTTAAAATACTTACTTAAATATTCTATTTTAAAAAAAATATATATATATATATATATATATATATATATATATATATATATATATATATTGGCACTTATATTCTTATAATTTATTCGTGCCTATCTCAGCTAAAGATATTTAAAAGTATTAAAATTTACAAAATAAATAATTTTTCATTAATTATATAGTTTTTTAAATAATAAAAATGTCCCATTAACAATTTTTTTTTTTTGCAAAAATTTACATGTGCATTAACCTTTTAATAATATAAAATAAGATACATAGTTCATAAAATGACAACAAAAAATGGTTTAAGTAGAGATTCAAGTTATAAGTGGAATATACATTCAAACACCCTATTTCCAAAAGAAATTTCAAAGTTGTGCCAAACACGCATTAATGAAGACATCATAACAGAAGAAACAATAATTTTTTTAAAAAAAAAAATGCACCAGAGCTCAAGTAATAATAGTTTTGGGGAAAATGAAGACAGTTTTGTAAATGAAATTTAGTGTGTAATATATCACAAGCAGCAGTCGGATCATCTTACAGTATCCCCTTTTTCATAAAACAGGTTTATAATTTTTTTGATTTAATTGATTGATTTTTTTAATTTTTCTAAACTGTTTTTTTTAAATCTGATTTTAGAAAAAATATATATTTATCTGTTTTTTTCTAAAAACAGTTTTCAAAACTCAAAAAATTTAAAAATAAATTTTTTTCTCCAAAAACGTTTTTGTCAAACCACGGGCCTTTAGAGTTATACACTAAAATTCAACTTACTTCTTATAGAGGTGATTCTCCACCACCGATTCACCATGATTAATCCTGTTCACACCAGTGCTTCATCCTTCCATGCATGTCTCACAAACGTGACAAAAACTACTAACACACAATTCCCTTCAGGAGTCAAGTGTACGATGACAGGACACTTAACAGCCTAATTTAAACAACAAAACCATTCAGTCCAACAACTATAATTATTTAGAAATCTAGGGATTCAATTGCTTTTTCAAAAATGTACACGTCTACATATTCCTCTGGAGCCAACCAAGCATATTACGCCCATAAATGTTGTTGCGCATTCTTGGAATGTTTTTCTAAACCAATATTCTAGGAAAGTTCTCAAAACCAGCCCCTGCTTTCGCAACAAATGGAAATGGGTCGCAACCAACGCTGAAGCCAGAATAATATGATTGGAGGGGTCAGTATTTTGGACTTGGTAAGTATTGGACATTTGAATCTTATAAATTACCCTGCTTAGTCTCTTTGTGCAAAATATATATCTATACATATATATGAAATTTTTTTGGGCTTGGGGGGCCTAGGCCCCTAATAGCCCCTCTTGTCTTCGTCCTTGGTCATAACAGATAATCTAAGTCTACACATTATTTTCAACATAAACCAAGCTTTTTAATTCCTATGCTTAAAATATACAACTCAACAAGTCAATCATAAAGCCTAAGAAAAATATATTCACTCCTAAGCAACTCCAAAACAATTTGAGTATATTGCTCCCCTTTTGATTTAAACAAGTACTTTTCCACAACATTACTACCGGCTTACTGTAGACATGAATTGCGAAATGCCCTTCAAGTTGTTTGAGAAGATTTGCCGTGATTGGTGGGACCTTCAATCCAAGTATATGTTGTACTACATAGTTGCTAGAGAAAAAAAAATGAAAAGGAAAATGCAGTAAGACTTTACTAACTATAAATTGCATCAGTTGCAATGCAAAATCATGAAATAGGTTTAGAAAAACAAACCCAAATTGATCTTCTGCAAGGAGTAGTGCACAAGTTGTTATCTCAACCGCTTGTCGATCTATGGTTTCTCCATTAGAACATTCAACATAATGTTGAAGTGCACAACATCCACTTCTGTCTGTTGCAATGACAAAGCAGTTATCTGTCACCACATTCAGAAGATACTGCCATAGACGATGCAGTATCAAGCTAGATTTAAGACTTGTCTTTTGGGTAAAATTCCATTTGAAAAAAAAATCTAAGTAGTTGAAAACATATAAACTTATGATTTTTATGAAACAGTGGCCTGTAGTTATAAAAATGAAAAGGCAATTGAAAATATTTGCTCCAAAAACTATCAATGAAACCAGACTGAAGTATTTCTACAACAACTTACAAGCAAATTTGAGATTTATGGAGTTTTTGTTTTTTTCCTCATGAATGATCAGAGGCCCTGCTTAGTAACTTCAGGCATGATGAGAAATGTTGTGCTGATAGTAAAATTTCAAATGCCAAACATGACATTACCTAAGACTTATTTCTTATTGCACCTTCAGTCATCAATTTATACTCGGTCTATCAATCAGCTGCTTCCCCTCTTACAAAATATTGTTGTTCCTATTGGATATCCAAACATATTCATGTTAAGAATAACACTCTAGATATCAACCACCTTAAGATGTTCTAGAACGGTATATATAATTGTTTTAAATGCCGTCATCAATCATCATCAAAGAAATTTATATAATATCCTCGTGAATATTTTGGTGCATAAATACCATATACCAAAAGATCCACATGCAAAAATACCAATAGAAATCATAACCAGTCAAAGAATAAAGATGCAACAAAATGGTTGGCAAATGCTACCAACAGGTCAATCGTAAAATTTGGACTGTAATTCTTAAAACTGAACCAACAAAGGCCAAAGCTCTGGGAAAGCACAGTCAAGTAATTGCCAAGTTTTACTTAGGTAAGCCACAAAAGGGAGGAAAACGACAAAAAGAAAAGATAACCTTATGTGAATTGTTAACAACACTAATAATATTTATTCTTTTATTAGCTTATGCTTCTAGGACCTTGCATACAAAGCTCACGTGGTACAATATATCAAAGAAATGAACAAAATCATAACAAAATAGACCGCTCATACCAATTTCAAGTTTCGATTTACTGAAAGCACAGTTAGAATTAGAAAGAGATAAAAGTTGGATTAGCATAAAATAAAAAATAAATTATGTTCCTCATCCCTGTGAGAGAAACATCACTTGAAGTGAGAGGAACATCATTTGAAGTGACAAAACCTTAATTTAGATAGAAGAACGACAGAACTATGATAATAGAATATAAACAAAACTGGACAGAGCATAAAACTTCAGTTTTAGGTTATGAATTGAAGATCACCTTATTGTCTTCAGTAGAGAAATGCTTCAAGCAATGCTCGATAACATTATGACCATTCATGTCCTTAGTCAATGCTACTGCGCTGAGGCTTAGCGCCAACATAACTATAGATGCTGAGGAGAGGTGATCCGTTCCAACAGCTTTTATACAACTCGAGTTCTATCAACATGCAACAATAAACGAAACAATAGAAAAAAAAAATAGACTCGATGCCACCCAATTAATCAAACAAATTAACGAAAGGAACCAAACTATATACACATACCCATGCGTGTTAAGACAAATGGTAAGAAGTTGAAAGTCCTTTTTAGTGACATATAGGAGAATCCGAGCCCTTTGCTCCTCAGTGCACACCTCTAAAAGCTTTTGTACAACATAATTCCCAAATGGGTCTATCATCAACTCACCACATAGTCTATAAACTCCAAAAGCACCATATCAATTTCCTCTTTTGATACATTCTCAATGGTCCTTTGCAACAATCTACAACCGTTTTGATCCTTAGCCAACGCCACAATCCTACCCCTCATATACTGCAAAGGAAAATACTCCACGAGCGAATAGTTGGGTACCCTATTATACAAACTAGTCCTAACAAGATCATTGGCTCTTGATAGCAAGCCATTAACAAAACCGTTTGAAAATCCTTTTAAATTTGCTAGGGAGAGTCCATTAACGTTTGAGAATCGAAGTAAGCCACTTATAGAATTATCCAACAAATCAATATCAGAGGCATGCATATTTAAGTAACTTACATAACCTTGCAACCTTGGTGACGAAAAAGTATTTTATACCATTATTATGTAGATTTCGTCCCACTTCTTGTACCGGAAATGGCTGACTACGCAGTAATGGACGATCTTGAGCAGAGCCGAGGGAGATATCATTATAAAAACCCAGATATGAAGATTGTCCGTTGCGATCAGAGACACGGAAATGAGAAAACAAAGAATCAATGGATTCTTGGTAAGGGTATTGCGTGGAAATTTCAGCGAGGAGATGGCGTTGGTTATGGTGGCAGAGAGAGGCGTTAGTTGGTTGAGAAATAGAAGCGTTGAACGACACCGTCCCCAATAAGAATCGATGATTCCCGTTATCCTGATACTCCATATCTCCATAACCAAACAAAAAGGACAGAGGCACAGAGAGAGAATGAGAAGCAACAGACAAAAGGAAGAGGATAGAGTTGGAAGGGTTTTAATTAATTTTGGTTAGAATTACGGAGAAAAAATCAGGATTTTAATAGATGAAAAAGATCTCGACGAGAGATTTTAATTGGAGAAAAATGGGTGTCCCGATTGATATAAAAGTAAGGGAACGACTTGACTGAGAGCCATAGAAGGAGAGTGAGACTACACAGAGATAGAGTAGGCAGAAAGAAGAGAGAAAAAAGGAGTAGATATGCAAACTGCTTACTGATAACTATACCAATGCCTATAAAAGCTTTTGCATGCAATTTTCAACAATATTTTGATTTTCATACGATGCGAAACCCCGCGAGTGGGTTTCCGCAGCGGATATTTGTTTGTCCTGTTCACCTAGGAAAAATTGTTGTTTTATCGCTCACCGATCCAGACCAACGGTGTATTTTCTCCTTCTTCTCCTTCTAACTTGTCATCTCTATTGTGGGACAACTTCGATTTAGTGGACCCATCGCCACACATCAATCCGGACCAACGTTGTATTTTCTCCTTTTTGTCCTTCTAACCGCTCGTCTCTGTTGCGGAGACCACTACAATTTAGTGGACCCATCCCCCCACATTCACCTTTCAATTTTATGGGATGTTTTACTGGTTTATTCGGCCGATGGAGTCGATTTGTTGTCATTGCTAATTAGATTTGTTTATGATTTGATTGGTTTAAACTAAAAATTTATAATTAAATTAATAAAATCAATTTTTAAATATTTTAATTTGTAACCAAACCAAACATTGCTAAAAATATCCAAACCAATATTATTTGGATTCAATTTGAATAGTTAGTTTGGTCGGTTTGATAAATTAATTAAATTCAAATTTCATAAAAATTCAAAAAAATATTAACTTAAAATCATGATCAATATAACAATATGAATATCATCTAAAATATAAAAATTGAATATACTACTTTAATTTATAGAAAATTTGAAATATAATTTGTAAATTAGTAAAATAATTTTTTGCAAAATCAAGATGTTTCAAAGGAAGTTAAAGAGTATAGGTAATTAAAAAGTCTATAATTTTAGGAAATTATTAGTATTAAAGTTCTATATACATTCTTAATCCAAAACCAAATCACAAAATCGGTTTATAAAAATTTCAAAACTATAACTATTTATAAAATCATCTAAACTATGATTTTCGATTTGAATTTAATTTGATTGATTTGATTTGGTCGGTTTAGTTAATTTTTGTGCAGTTAATTCATACTCACTCCCTCTTAACCTCATTTAAAAAAAAAATTCATCTTAATAAATTTGTCTATTTTATAAAAAATTTCTATTTTTTTTTCTAATTTTATCCTTTATTTTTATAAATACCTCACTATATTCAAACAACATTAATCCTCAAAAAGAATATTAATGATTTGCCTAATTCTAATGCAACACCAAAAATGAATGAACTCATTGAGGGAGAAATGTTTTTTTTTTTATAGAAGTAAGTGATAATTTATTGATATTTAGTGTTTAATAAATTTTAACTGTCACGCTATTAGACTAGAATTATTAATATAGGTATATTTTTTATAATATATTGCTAAATTAAAATAAAATGTGGTATTTCAAAAATTATAATAATTGTTTTGATATATTAAAAATGATGACGATGATTAAAATACTAATCCATAAATAATTAACTTTCACAAATGTGCATAGTAGTAATACATAGTTATAAACACCTTTAAAACTAAAAATAGAGTTGTGGTCTTTTCATGAATCTATTCAATACGAATTTAAATTAGTTTGTGGTCCAATATATCATAAATCCTAAGTGGTTAAAAAAAAGTTATGTTAATGAAAAAGTAAAAGATCTAAACCGATAATATTTAATTTAAGATTAATCATTTAATTCGTTTTCAAAATGTCAATTAGTGAAGATTGAATGAGATGAGAATAATTTTTAGAATATGAAAATGAATGGAGAATGTTTGATTAAAGGAAAAGAAAAAAAAAACAAAAAAAATTGGTTGTCACCTTCTCATTGGCGTGAGTAGACCATATAAAAATATCCATAAAAAGCAAGAAGGGCTTAGAACTTTAATCGCATAAGAAAGTAAGAACTATAACCAAAATCTTAGAAGAAAAAAAAAAATCATTGGCCCAATAGTTCTTTTTTCCCCCATATGTTGCTTATGTATATTTACATTATAAAATGAAAAAACTACGTTAAATTTGATAATTAGAGTGAAGTATTGGCTTTAGGATCTTCTGAAAAATAGCTAATCTCTCTATGTTCGCTAAAAATATTTATTTTTCACTTAAATCTTATTGGTAACAAGTTATCATATCTTCGAATTTTCCTCGAGTTGGTAAAATTACATTTTGGTCTTGATAATATACTCTTATATTGGCAACCCTGAAAACAGTTTTTTTCTCTCTCAGTATTTAGTAATGCTATCCATATTTACATTAAAAATAAAAATAAAAAGCAAAAGAAAGAGCCATTTTTTGAAATTTGAGTCAACCACTGAAACCATCAGGAAATTTATTTCTTTGAATTCCAAAAAATAATTTAATTATTTTAAATATATTGGAAAAATACGCTTATATTCCTTTCTGGTTGAAGTAACTAACTAACTAGCAACCCTGCGAGAAAAAAACTAGTGCACTTTCTTGGATATATCTTTCAATAATTGAAATTTGTATTGAGGGTCCAAGTCATCCTTGCATTTTGATCATTTTTCAGTAAAGGTAAATGATTATATATATATATATATATACAGGGAGAGAGAGAGAGAGAATAGCTGAGCTAAACCCATAAAAGATACGAATTAACAAGCATAAGAAATATTACACATATTACGTGACTACTAGACGGATAATCATGAAGAACATCAGTATCGGTTAACGTCTCATAAAAATCTCACAAAGGGAAGGGTATAAAAAATTCAGCAAATAGCAACGGTAAAAGTCCTTGCTTGTC
Source organism: Triadica sebifera (assembly GCA_023653625.1). Lineage (NCBI taxonomy): Eukaryota > Viridiplantae > Streptophyta > Magnoliopsida > Malpighiales > Euphorbiaceae > Triadica > Triadica sebifera. The sequence goes on from CM042899.1 coordinate 30,718,659, forward strand.
CCTATTAATTTTAGCTTACCCTACCCAAAATAGCGATGACCTTTGTCTTTGCAAATTTACACAATCTTACAAATTTTTTTATTGATTCATTGAGTCATACCAATTAACATTTTGGACTTCTCACCTCTTTAGCTGCCACAACAGCACTCATATTATACAACAAAACACAAAACTGCAGTACTAACTCTCACTGAATGACTCCACCTAAAAAAGTTCAAATAATATTATTGCTTATTAAAAATTAATATTTTCATAATAATAATAGTAACAAAATGGCTCTGCCATTGATCCAGATAAAGAATTCTGATTAAAAAACTTAAAACTGATAATCATGAATAATACCCACCAAATTAAAATTCTCTTTACTTTCACATCAATGTCTCTCTTGCTAACATAAAAGGGTAACAAGGTGCGAAATTAAAGATGGGGCCGCCTAACAACTATGTTATAAGCTACTCTAAGTCTCTCACAGAGGTAATAACAAGGATACTACCCTTCTCTTAGAGTCAGTTTAACCATTTTAAAGCTATGAAAACTTTAGTACTATTATAATTATTACAAAAATAAAAATAAAAAGGGAAATTATGTACTGGTAAAAAATGACCCATGCATCATTACTGATCCTATATCCTTCTCTCCATCATTTAAAGGATCTTTTTAAAAAAAAAAAGTTACAGATATTAATATGCATATTTAAAAAATGAAAATATCTTATTATAAAATCATTTTCCTATCCTTGATGTTATCGATGTGTCCAACCAACTGTGACAGGAAAGCGCAACTATAAATCATAATCACTGAATCATAGACCAAGTTCAACCCTTTAACACAAGAAGAAGAAGAAGCAATTGAATCAACCCAAACCACAACTATAGATAATTAGGAGGTAAGTATGACAACAGAAAAGTGACGGTTTAGCCATGTTGGTGTAGTGCTCTAACTTAATAATCATTGGCATTGAGAAAGAAACAGAGTACGAAAAAGGTTATGCAAATTGTTCATTGCTAAAAGACCTTTAAAGTTTTATATACCAGCACCATGCTGATATATTCTATGTCGGTCTTAAAAAAGCTCTGCCCTTTGCATCCACTAAATCACTGATTATATACCTATCATTACTGAAATAATAAAGAAATAAATAAAAGCTAGAGGACGAGATCTAGTTTAGAACTTCAATATTTCCTTAATCTTGATCTATTATTAACTCGAATACATTTGTTTCCTGCATAAATCAAAATTTACTTGTTTCAGTACAGCATCGTTAAGAAAATTGAGTGTTATATGTTGATAAATTATCAATATGTTTAGATCCCAATCATGTAGTATTTTTAATGATCCTAATCTATCCATATGGAAATAGACATAAGTAACCAACTCTTTATATTTTAGATTCATTCATTGTTTCTGCAACAACAAACAAAATGCACTGGACAAACAGCTTTTGTGTAACTTACCCTGGCTCAACAATCTTTAGGAATGAGAGAGAACAGGCATAGATATCTGCAATAGAAAATGAAACCAAACACAGTCAATTAAGCATGCAGTCACGGCTGGTAATACTAGTCATTCGAAAAAGCACATCTATGTTAAGAGTACGATCATTAACTTTGAACCCAATCGGTTTCTAGAGTAAATAACAATGTTTTGAAAACAAGACCGATCTCTAAGCTCACAAAGAAAGAAAATGCATTCCGGAGTTGTGCGAAAAATCAAGATTCCTGGCATAGAAATCCAATCTCTAAGCTGCCACTCAAAACATTTAATTTGAACAACACTATATTCATAACCAAGTCATTTTCCTGGCACAGAAATCCAATCAGCACCTTCAAGCAACAATCAAGTCTCTTAATATAAATTTGTACTGCTTCAACTATGTATATATAATTCAAAAAGAAGAAAAAAATGAAAGGGTAGAAGAGAACCATACAAGTATACAACCTTGTCTTTGGCTTCATTGTTTAATAATATAACTATGAGGAATGGAAGAAGACAACAGGCAATACAAATTTTTTTTTTCTTTTTGATATCTTATTTCGTGCGAACAGCCTAATCTTCAGCAAAGAAATGGTGAGATGGATTTGTCAACTTGTCTACAAATTAAAAGCACTACAAATTACCAACAAAAAAAAAAGCTTTGCAAAATTTGCTTCATTCTGTTGTATTGATTAGTCCCCCTAAGTAAACTTACAAAGATATTTTGACTATAGTACATGATTGGCTGTTGCAATAAGGAATAGCTAAAAAACTCATCCTAATGATCTGATAAACTACGCACATTAAACCTATTACTACACTTCTTGCTACAACGATGCATCATCCGCCCACCAAACAAAGAAACTTATATTATACTCACATGATAATCGCTCCGTTAAGCAATAAGTTGTAAGATTGTATACTCACTTTATGTATGCACCGGGGTTAGTGATTTTGGCTGTGAAAGACTGTTCTACTGTTGAAAGAGTTTCAACGACTCTCATGCAGTACGGCCAGCTTTAGAGGACAGTGTCATTATTCAGATATGTCATTCTTGAAACCAAATGAACTCAATTTCCAGGGTAAGCATTCCTTTTGGACATTTCTAAGCTGAGCCATTTAGATGATAGAGCACGACCACGTGAAACAAGATAAATAATAAATGCTATATATACAACTGTTCCAGTACAGGCTAAAAATCCAAACAGCATTCCCTTAACTTCAGATGCAAAGAAGTCAAGCAATAGATACCCATTAATAAGTATAACCAGGATAGCTACAGTCCATGCCAACCTCTGCAAAAATATAAGGAAAAATATATAGAACAATTAACAAAATCAGGAATCACTTCATAACTAGTATGCATTGCATATGCAATTTACTAATAGATCACAAGAAATATAAATAAAGCGTCCTTAGCTACTCCAACAAAATGCAATATATACTAATTGATCACAAAAAAGCTGAACTGCATGAAAGTATATCAAAATTCACCAGCTTCACAAAGAAGTGATAAATACAAACATTCGCGTGTATTCTAACAGTCATAGTACTTCAGCATCTTAAGCTAGGAAGAGAAAGTTAGAAACTTGTCCCCCCATGAAAAGAAGAAAAGGCTATTTCCTTATAAAGCATTTTTCTCTAATCACAGCTTCTTCCCAATTTTCAGGGATACTCTAAAGTGCTATCAACCTCAGCTCTGCCTCCACATAAATAATTCATTCCATTGAAACATTTCAAATCTCATCAGGATCAACTGCTTCCTCAAAAAATTTGTATAAAATACAAATTGGTAGGAAGCCATGTGGATTTCATTCAGGCTTCACAAAATTATTTGACCAACAGTCAAACTATTTCAGCATATAGGGATGTTCATATTCTACTATCTGAAAGTTAGAAGTTTGAACAGCAAAAGACCATTTTAATGGAATCCTTGACTCTTGTGAATCCTATATCTCATGTTCATATCAAGATCACACATTAAGCAACGCATTTTACAATCATTTGCTATTCAATCAGTTACCACATTAAATGAATACAAGGAGAGAAAAAAAATGTAACAATTTAACAAAACCACCCCAGAACTAAGATATATCACACTATCAACTAATGCAAGACTTCTATAACTTAAAAAGCTTGCTGCTGCTTATTGTGATTTCTTCCTTTTCTTTCTTTCTTGTCCATGAATCGAACTATTTCTTTCTTCTTAATACTTTAGCTGTGTCTTGACAAATAATTGTTGATAAAAGTCTAATTCCATAAAGTGAGTGTAATGAGAAGGAATCAAAAAAGTACTGCAAGCAATTGGTAAAGTAAACAAGGAAAGGCTGACAACTTTTGCACATTAATTAATTTGTTGAATTTTTCCTGCTTCTACCTTCCCAAACTTGAAAAATTTGTTGCACATCCAAGTTTGTTTTCAAATATACCAATGGCAATAAACTACATATGGATGCCTACACAAATCAAGCATTATCAGAGTAATCAAGTCAAGAACTTACCTCAAGAACAGGTCCAATTCTGAAGACCCCCATGACTTCTTCCTTAGCTACCAAGGTAAGAAGAGGGATGATTGCAAAAGGAATCTGTATTGACTGGAGCACATTTAGCCATTCATTCAAAATATCCAATGAAGCTTCAGATGTGTTGAATATAATAGCTACTACCATAGTTGGAACAATAGCAAAACTTCGCGTTATCAATGCCCTTAGCCATTTTTTCAAGCGCAGGTTAAGAAAACCTACCATTATAAACTGCCCAGCATATGTACCAGTTATTGTACTACTTTGTCCGGCTGCTAACAAGCCAATACCCCAAATATAAAGAATTGGAAAGAGTCCTCCTCCATATTTTTCCTGAAGATATTGCCCTGCATTGACTAATCCTATACCATTGGCCTGTTTAGTACCATAGAATCCCTTGGCAAACACAGTTGTCACAAACAAATTGATCATGAAGGAAATTAAAAGAGCAATAGAGGACTCGATTGAGTAGTAATTCAGTGCCTCCTGAACCCGACCTTTCTTCTGAGGATCAATCTTCCTTGACTGCACCAAAGCTGAATGCAAGAACACATTGTGAGGCATTATAACACAACCCACAACTCCCACAGCTTGACGAATTGTTTTTGAATTGAGTCTTGGAATTAAAATACCTATAGCAGGGGTCAGAATTTAAAAAAAAAAAATCCATGAATGTGACCAAGGAAGACAATTTATTGAAGAAAAAGACAATCTGGAATGCAGAATGTTAACATTCATGTACGAAATAACAGCCTTACCCCCTAAAAGCTCTTTTCCACTTGGCTTGGTGTCGCCAAACATCCAGGCAAATGATAAAGCCATAGTTGCAATTAGGACAGCAAAAACAGCTTCTAACTTCCTCACCCCATAATTCTCTAGAAATAGAAACATAAAACTGTCCACATAGAGAGAGAGAAAATTGTTATCAGTGAAATATATTTTCCGTTCTCTAGAAAATGGTGCTGTGCGAGGAAATAAATCCAAGTAAAAAGATGAACCGATCTTGAGCAACAGACTCCGTCACCCAAATATATTTTTAAGCAAAGAACAATAACTCCACAAAGGAAGGCAGAGAAGCACAAAAATGTAATACTAATTCCCCAAGGAAATCTTTATGGTTTCAATCAAACATGTACCTTAAAGAACACACGAACTTAACCAGATAATACTAGCTTAAACTGATAAATACCAACCAAAAGAGTATACAATTATGCTTATAAAAACTCATGTCCAGCTATTCTCTAAAGCCTAATGCTACGTTTGGTGCAGAGGAAGTGATACTTTTGTTTCGCTTAATTTAATTATGAAGTGAATGAAATATCCCGTGAAATAAATATATATATATATAATGACATTTGTACCCTTCAAATGAAGATATATAACAGATGAGAGTGCATTTTAGTAACTGCACCCTTAAGTTGGCCCACCAAAAATCGGAGTTCTCTTTGCAGAACAAACTTTCCTCCTCTTCCCCCCTCTTCTCGTGCTTAAATTTGGTCCAAACTAGGGAATTTAGCCAAATTTATTTTCTTTTCTCTTATCTTCCTTCCGAATCCCTTAAACAAACATAGAGTAACATTGCAACTATAATCTCACTTCTCCAACACTTACAGCTTAAGCATTAAAAATGATAGTTAAATGCCTTAAATGCAAAAGTTATCGGTACAGAAAGATTTCCACATGAACTAATCCTATGGTAACATAACTTTCAGAATTCTCTAGCCCAAAAAAAAAAAACGAATATGCTAAAAACTAAAAGAAAATCTTTTTCATAAATGATAAATTCGTTAATACTTACCAATCCAACGCAGTAATCACCACTCCTGCCCAGACCGGCAAAACCCCATTACTCAAAATATGTATGGCAATAGCGCTGCCTATCACTTCCTGTATATCAGCTCCAATAAGCGCCACCTCCGCCATGAGCCACAAAATCAACCTAGCCCAATTTGGATATTCCTCCCTACACAGCTCGGCCAAGTGCCGGCCAGTGGCTACGCCGACCCGAGCGGAGAGCATTTGGATCAGCAAACCCATGACGGTGGCCCACAGCAGCAGCCACAGCAGCGTGTATCCAGCAATCGCCCCAGCCTGAAGATCTCCCTCTAAATTCCCCGGATCTAAAAAAGCTATGCTCATCAAAAATCCAGGTCCCGTGAATAACCACAGTTTTTTCCAAGAGAATGGCGGGACATAATCGTCGACACCGATTGCCTCCTGGCCGTCCACATCGACGATCAGGATTTTCTCTCTCGCCTCGAAAGCAACTTCTTCGGCGTCCTCACCATCCGACACCAGAGATTCAGATGGTTTTGGTAATAGACGGCTTGATTCCTCCTTTTTGTGGCCTTCTCTGGAATCTTCTTCTTCTTCTCGAGATTGGGAGCTCATTGTTGTTTAAAATATACACAAAAATGAGACAGGAATGAACTGCACCGCCCGAATATTCCTCAGCAGAGGAGGACGGAGCCGGTGAATGCTGTTGTGAACTGCTAAAGGAGGCAGAAGTTGGAGCTGGTTGGGCGATGGGCTGTGTGAGTGCGCGTAGCTGCTGATGGTTTATATATCTTTTCTTATTTTTCGTATTTTCTTAATCATTTTTTTTCTTTTCGAAAACGGATTTCGTTGTCCAGTTGCTTTCGCAGTACACGATCCTTGAACCCGGTGTTTGTTAACCATTCGCAGCTTGACACGTACGACATTGGTGTGCCCCTTTCTTCATATCTACGGTGGATTAATTGTTTAATGTGTTTTTTATTTCACGGAATCAGGATTTATTTTTCTTATTTGGATTAATTGCCAGTTCCATTCAATTATTAATTTTGGTACTTTTATCACTGATTAAACTTAAGAAAAAATTTAAAGAAGTAATTATGTTTTTCCTTTTTCAATTAGATATTAACCTTTTTTTCATTTTAACCCCTAATATTTAAAATTATTTTCAAATAAATTTCCAATCTGCTCAAAATTGATGATTCTGAATTGTGAAATTGAAGAGCTTGGAATTTGGATAAACAGCTGAACATTATCTTTTACTATATTATCATAACTTCTTTTCCATATTTAGAAAGTAATAATTATATTATTTAAATAATTATTATAATTTATATGTATAATTTTTTAAATATTGTACATATTTATTTATTTATATTCTACAATTATAGTAAAAATATGTTTTATTTATGTTTGTAATCATCTACTTATATATTACAATTTATAAATTATATATTATATTAATAATAAATATAAAATAAAATAATAACAGTATTTTTAAAAATCATTTAGAAATTAAAATGCAATTTTTTTACCGCGGATCGTCGCTGTTTTTTTGGCAACAGCTTACCTTTATCGCCCCACCAAGTAACGGAGGAAAGAATTTGCATTTTATGGAGATAGCCAGCTAGGTTTCCAACGTTTCTTGTAGAGAGCAAAACTACTTGCCATTTGGCTTTTGTTCAGCCATGTCAGTTGTCACCACCAACACTAAACATTTGTCAATACGAGATTTCTTATGAAGCAACAAATATAAACATTGACCCCTTGTTTGAGACAAGAGAAAATAAGGGGGAGGAAAAATAAAGAGGTAAAGTACGGGGGATTTTGTCATTAGCTTATTTGGATAAAGATGGAAAATATGGAGGGAGAGAACAATATTTTTTATTTTTATTTTTAAATTGGAGAGAAAATAGTAGAAATTAGGAGGAAAACTGTATTATTCAAAATAAAATTATATTTTTATACTATAAAATATTTGTTATTTTTATAAAATGATGGGTAAAATAGTGAATGTATAATATTATTTTCCTTGACTTGAATCCAAACATGAGAAAAAAAATAAGTTTTATTTTTTTCTTTTTTCTTATCATTTTACTCCCATCAAAATATGAGAGAATAAAATAAATTTTATTTTTCCTTCCCTTTAAGAAAAGTTCTCAAATAAAGGGTCAAGCTCAATTTAGTTCTTTTTTTTTTGTGCTTTTTACTTAAATAGGAAAAAACAATATTTACCAAAAATATGTAGAAATAAAACTTATTTCGTGATATATGTTAAATTGTGTCATGTGGCAAGGGGTAAGAGTCAGATACAAATTTGTCGATATTCAAAATAACTATGAATTCATATGATCATCAGTATAACTAGCTATTATACTATGTGATCACTAGAGAAAATCATGACATATAGACAATGTAGAAAATAATGCATTTTTAGGTAAATCGCTAATATAATTAATGATCTGTGAATAATGATTTCTTTTAATTAAATAGGTAAAAAATATAATAATAAAAAATAAATAACATAAAAAGCATTGTTTATTGTTCACAAATAGCTAGTATATGAACAATAAACAACCTTCACATGCATGCCCTAGACCAATAATGGTGCATGAATTTTGAGCGTATTATTGGTAATATGAGCAGCGATTATATTGTTGTTAATAGATCTCCGCTATAAATATCATCCGATTGCACTCTAACTCTTCAACTGTCTACGTGGAGAAAATTAGCACATATTGAAAAATGTTTTTCATTTCAGTATGTTTTAGTAAATATATTTTTTTTCACCAAAGTAAAAATTACTTTTTTTCTCTTTGTTTTTTTTTCATTAGAGCCTAATTTATGAGGCATTAAGCCCCTTATATCACTGGGGCATATGCCCTAGGCTTTTTGTTTTTGTTGATATGTCATCACCTCATCATATCATACTTTAAAATTAAATTTTTGTCTATTAAGTGAAGATAATTTAGTTTTTAATTTAGTTAAGTTTTCTAAGAATGGTTCAATAACAAACAACTCTTTTCTATTTTTAAATAATATTTTTATATCAAAATAAATTCTTTAATGGTAACAGAAAGTCAAAAATTTTAAAATCTCCCTGAACTCATATCTTGTTTTTCTCCCGATTTATATTCCTTCATCCATCCTTATTTCCTTCTATTTTCTTATTTTAGTATTTGATTATGAAAAAGCTAATTAAATTTATCTATAAGAAATGATCAGTGGAAAGAACTAAGAAGTATTCATGCTTACATTCATCTTAAGAAATAATGTGTTAATGGGCAATTGATCTTTTAAGTAGTGCAAGAACTTGATTAGTTCTTTCTCCTCTAATAACTTTCTAGATACACATGGAATGCCTGGTCACTCTGATTAGAGAAAAAAAGAAAGGAGTTTAACCGGTTTATAATTAAAATAATGTTAAAAATAAAATATATCCCACTTACGAGGGAAATTTTCATGAGAATCTAATTTATGCACCAAATGTTCTTGAGCGAACATAGTAAGAGTAAGGGAAAATTTCTTTAATTTGTGGAAAGTTAAAAAAAAAATTACAAAATTATGATAAACTTTAATAGAATTCTAGCTTTAGGGTAATTTTCAAAAGTATTTCTAAATTCAGGATTGTTTTGTTGAGGCAGAAATTGGGATGGGTTGTGCGCCACTTCAATAATTTGTTTTTATTTTGTTAATTATCTTTACCTTTGTAGATTTCCTCGCTGTGCATAACATAAATAAATAAAAAAATGTCAATTCTTTGTGTCTTTATTAGTTCAATATACTTGACAGGGACTGGTGGGATAAGACGTAAAGAAAACATTGAAATTTATTATATTTAAAGTGAGGTTGTTTCCCAGGGGTTGGTGAGATAAGAATTAGAGTCCAGCCTTTTTTTTTAAGAAAACATTGCAAGGGAAAAACAAGGAAAGGTGCAAATTGTGATTGAAGAAAACGAGTGAAATTAACAAAAATATTAAAAATATTTCATGCAAAAAAAATTGTTTATAAAGGTCAGTGCACAAATTCAACTGGTGCATATAATTAATGCATTGATTGAACCGGCGCACTAACTTTTAACTTGAATATTTGACAAAAAAAAAAAAACCTTAAATTTAGAATTTTATCAAAAACTACCCTTAATTAATAATTTTTTTTCCTGAGCAATATCTCTACAGTAAGGGCATATGGCCCTTCGAGGAGAGATTTTGGATTCGAAACCCATTAATTCCAAAAAAAATTTCCCTTTCCCCACTCTATGGTGTGTTGATTATTAAAAAATTTTTAAAAAAGTAGAAATTTATGCATCAAGTAGTTAGCAATTAAAATTAATCATGCCCGTTATCTCCTTGATTATGTTAATGAGATATTATTGATAGAATGGTGTGCATGGAGAACCAATTCTCAGATTGTGTGGTGCACACTCAGGAATAACTATCCACTTCTCATGTTTTCAATAATTAAAAAGCATCTCTACTCAGTTGGAAAATGCTGCATATTGAAGACATCCCAACAATAGAACGTAATAATAATATAAAATTTGAAACTGAATTAGAAATAAAATTATGTGTTGTATTGACACCATTCTTTTCTATTGTAGATGAAAAGGACTGCCATTTGGCAAATCCTCTCAACAGGGCACAAATTCATATTCTCTTATTTAATTTTTGTTTTTTTTTCTCGCCTAACAAAGCATAAAGCCATTAACGCTTTCTGGTATATTTTGCCCATCTCAAGTAATAATAATTAAGAACAAGCAAAAGGCAAAACGGATGGATCATGCAAGATATTCCTTTTATTATTATTATTATTATTATTATTATTGTGCTTTTATTCCACTTCAAGATGACAGGTTTTCTTTTTTCAGAAAATGTAAAGAAGTTGCTTTTCTCGGTGAATGATGTCAGGAAACAAATGCTACAGACACAAGCAATACACTCAATTATGCAACAAATCAATACAAATGGATTCTGATTAGTACTCCCAACCATGTCTTAGTCATGAGATGGAGAATAGAGATCGAGGTCTACGAGCTAGAAATACGTATTATATATTCTACAATGATTTTCTTTACTATTAAGTATTAACAGATAAGGAGTGACGTGTGGGCATGTGATTACTGGTTCGAATATGAGAAAGAAGATTATGAGATTGTGTTTAAAAAATAGATTTAAAAATTTTTTTATTTAATTAATTGATTTTTTTAATTTTTTATAAACTGTTTTTCTTAAAACTATTTTTGAAAAAATTATTTATTTATCTGTTTTTTTTCAAAAACAGTTTTTAAAACTCAAAAAAATTTAAAATAAAAAGTTTTTCTCTAAAACCATTTTTTCAAATTGTAATGCCAAAAAGACCTTAAGCATAGCTGGGCGAGGGTGGCATTTGGTGTTTAATGGCAGAGCTTTAAACAAAGTAAAGCCAGTCCCTTCTTTGATATAAAAATGAATTTTGCATCTAATCCATATATAAAAGCTATCTTAAGAAGCACAACTAAAAGGAACTCAAGAAATTGAATATCAACTAAACGCAATTAGTGACTCAAAAGAAAAATAATGGCCTAAACCAACCATTATAAACAACACTTATAGATGTAATTTGTTTGGATCAAAACTTGGTTCTTATTTCATTTCATTTTCAATTAAATACCCATGTTATTCAATGAGCTATAATTCTTTAATTTTTTAAAATTATATATAAGAAATGGTGAATGAATTCGGTCATAAAATTAATTCTAAAATGAAATAAATTTTTCTTTATAATTCTGGAGACAAAATTGAACTTAAACTCATTTTTTATATATATAAAATAAATATCAGAACCCCAAGGTTCAAATATAATTAAACCAAAAGTCTTCAGTCTACACTTCCTCGAAGTGAACAGCAGCAAGGGATGAAATGGATTTCGGGTTTACATATAATTAAATATTTATATAAACAGAAAGCCATTAAAGGCTAAATGAATGAAAAACATACTTGGATATTCATATTGTATAATTGAATCAGACTAATTAAATATGATCACGACCAAGTAATCATTTTTGTATAGGTTGGGTTCAAGACCAGCTCAAAAGCTCCAGAAACCGAGTGAGAACAAAATTACAACAGAAGTGAATTAAATAAAATAATAAGAACATACTTGAATATGTAAGTGGACTAGACAAGCCTATCTTCATGCTTTGGAGTGCAAGGCCTTAGGTTAAGTTCTCTCCATGATAACGTTTCCCAGTTATCATGCTCATGATGATGTTAAGCGTCAGCTCAAAAATCAGAGTTCTAACATCCACTGTCTGATTTGATTTGTCAGCAAGTTTGCAAACTGTTGACTTGATTTTCTCAGCACGAATCCCTGACAGCATCTGAACAAAATTTGGAGGGATGAGATTTGCTGCAAGTTTCTCCTAATGGAGATCATAACAGTGTAGAATAGTTGTTATAGGTTTAAATTCAAATTATTTTGAATAGTTTAAAATTCATTGTCGGTATCTTTTTTAGGAAGTTAGTTACTGTAATTTCTTTATATATTTGTCAAGTTATCAAATACAGAAAAATAACTTTCCAACTCTACAACTCATCTTGTTATGGTGTCAGAGCATTAATTTTTTTTACCAACAATGTCACTACTCTTCTCTTTTATTCTTTCTACCATCATAACCACAAATAATACTGCTTCTGTCCCACCTACCATTCACAATACGAATGCCTACCCCATTTAAATCTTATTTCCCCATATGAAAAACTCTTTTCGGCTCCTCCAAATTACACAAAACTCGAAATATTTGGGTGTCTTTACTATCATTGGCTTCGTCCCTACACAGTAAATAAATTGGAGTAACGTTCAAAACCTTGTGCTTTCTTTGGTTATTCACTTACACAAAGTGCATATCTTTGCTTTAACCCATCCATTTCAAGATTATACAATTCACGTCGTGTTAATTTGTTGAATCAATTTTTCCTTTTAAGTCCCTTAGTTCTTCAAATTCTCAATCCTATGACATCACTTTGTCTACATGGATACCTCCACCAATCTCAATTTTTTCTTCCAGCTCTCCTACCTTGCACTCATAACTCCAACCGAAGATAATACTCTCCAATCTCCAAGTGGTCGCCGTATGGAGCCCAGGACAGGGAAGTGTAGTCGTAGCCTGTGTATTTTCCGACCAAGAGTCGAGGGCGGTCGGCGAAAATGATATAATTCTTGCTTAGACATTCTTCGGCGAGTGAAGGTGATGAGATAACAAAAATTGGGCGAGAGCCGAATTAGAAGAAGAGAGGCGAGCCGTGGCAGTGGCAGTGGGAGATTTTTGACAGAGTTCGGTGAAGGGGTTTGTTGAGTAGGTAGAAATATAGTGAAGGAATATGGGCATGGCGGGTAGTTTTTTTATCTTATGAAGTATTTTGTGACGAAGTATAGGATTAGAAAACTTGAAAGGTAAAAGATACCATTGGATATAGGCGATGAAGCTTTTTTTGGGGGTCAAAATAAGTAATTTTATTAAGAAGAAAGATACATAGATAACTTCTGGGAAGGAACAACACATCAAGTAAAAGGGAGACTACCATTAAAATGATGTCTAACCAGCCAACAAGCAGCTTGATTACTCTGCTTGTGCACAAAACAAATATTTGCTATATTAAAAGAAAGAAGTCTCTCCCTTGCTTGATCAATCCAAAATTCTATCTTCCAGGGAATATCCAATATATTATATTTAATAAGAGCAACTAGAAAATTAGACTCTACATTCATTATAAAATGTTTTACGTCTTAAATCAGTAGTAAACTCACTCGTACAAAAATAACTTATACGTGTTTGTTATTTTAAACTTTATATATCCATTAAATAATAAACGATATGAAGAAGATGCATATAAGTTAGATTTTAAGCGTCTGTCAAAGTGATATACGCATATAATTTTTTTATGCGTATGTTAAAATATAATGATATACACATAAAATATATTTAAAAAAATGACTATCGACATCTGTTGTAACAAAACAGCAGACAATTATAGTCAATTTTTTTTAGAAAAAATTGATTATATGCGTTTGTTATTATAAAACAGCATACACTTATAGTCATTTTTTTTTAAAAAATTACTATAGGTGTGTTGTTATTAAATAATAGTCACCTATAATTAATTTTTTTAAAAAAATATAAACTGATAATCATACAGCAAATCGTAAAAATTATTTAAACTCACAAAAAACTAATTGTATAACAAAAAGAAAACTACTAAGTGAAAAAAACTACAACATAAAATTAACAAAAAGAAAATGCACAAAAAATAGAAAAGATAAATAAATTTTATTCCAAAAAAGAAGTAGAAGATCAAGTATCAATAGTAATAAAGTGGAGAATATACAAATTTTTAGATAATTGATAGTAAGAATTAGCTTTAACATGTGAAGAACCAACTTGTTTTCTTCTTACAAAATGTCTCAAACAACCTCCCAATACATGAAATTCACTTTCATTTTATGAATCAATAAGAAAATATTTTCTTGTCATTGCTGTGACTAAGACATAAAGGCTCAAATTTGAACATAGTAGCTAAAAAATGGAGACTTAAATTTGAACATAGTAGCAAAAAAATGAAAAAAACTAAAAAGAAAAAAAATAAAGAATATATTTTTCATGTGTATTTCTGGTCACTAATAAACAATATAGTTCTTGTCATTGTCGTCGCCATTAAGACAAATGCAAAATAGATGCGATGAAAGTTTTACAAGCTAAGTTTATGTTGAGAGTTGAAGATGGAGATGATTGACACATACAACTAGGTTTCAAGTTCTAAAGTAAAAAATATAGATATATGCAGTTGAATTTCAAATAAAAAACACAAAAACGAGCCGTGTTTTTTGTTTTAAAAAAGGAATTATATGTATTTGTCTTTACTCGTGACAAACATCTATTATACACTAATATGCATATGCTTTTATTAAAATCAGATGCATATAAGGGTAGAAATATTATATTTTTGTCCTTGTTAAAGACAAACACCTAAAGTAAAAGGTATATGTGTATATTTTTCGTTAAAACAAACATCTAAAGTATAAGGTATATATGTCTGTTTTTTATTAAAACAAATACCTAAAAAGTACAAGTTAAAGTTTACATGTTTGTCATTTATATTAACAGATATATACCAATAAAAATATTTTTCAATAATTAATTCAAAAGGAAATTATTGTTTATTAATAAACAATAGATGTCTGTTGTTTGTTAAAACATACACTAAAAGTATATTATATGTGTCTATTTTTTATTAAAACATACGCCTAAATTACAAGTTGAATTTTATATGAATGTCGTTTATATTAACAAATACATATGTTTTGTCATTTTATCATATATTTACAAAAATGTCACCATATTTATTTTATGTGTATAATATTTTTTTATAACAAACACGTATTACTTTCACTTAAAGGTATTTTTGTACTAGTGGCTTCATCGCAAGAGTTATAGACTAAGCTTCAGCTTGCAATTTAGAATGGGCAAAAATACAACAAGTAATACCATCAATGAGATGATGAAAATAATTAGTACATATAATTAGGATTGTAAATGAATTAAATTGCTCATGACCTATTCGAGCCTTAGTTTAGAAAAAAAACTCGTTGAAGTTTATTTATTACTGTTAACGAGGTGAACTCAAATTTAATATTATTTGGATCGTGAGATCACGAACATGTTCATTTATGAGTTCGCGAATATGTTTGTTTAAAAGTTCGAAACGTATTCGTTATAAACTCGTTTTATTATATTTTGTTATCAAATTTGAGTTTAAACTCGAATTTTTGTAATTATTAATTAATGAGCTGAACTCGAACTGAACTTGTTAAGTATAATAAACAATTTTTTTATGAACTGACCTCGAGCCACTCGTAATTTTAATAATTTTAAAATAATCTGAGCTCAAATTTAAATATAAAAATTCGAATCGAACTCAAGGTGCACTCAAGTCTATGATAAACTTAAAAGAGTCGAACTCGAGTGCTATCTCCCTTTTTTTACTCCATTTAACTGCTATAAAAACCTTATAATGCCATTCAATCTTGGTAGAATTTTAATAAATCAGAGTAGGTAGGTTAGTAGTCTTAAAAATGAAAATTGTGATCCCGTCAGAAATGCATTATGATATTTTACTAAAAAGTCAGTAGCCATATGAGCAACTCTGCCAAAATTAAAAGATTTTTATTGAAAGACCAAATCATTTCTGGCTTTCCAAATAGTCCAAACAATGAAACATATATGTTGTAAATTAAACATCAAGTTGTGAGGAAGACCAACTCTTCACCATTGCAGTCCATCGTGATTGGACTATACTGATTTCATTTTAATCAGATATATAAGATAATATCATGAACCGAATATGAATTAACTCAGGACAAGTATGAATGGCATGCTCTCTAGCTTCAACCATTGAATGACACAAGGGGCACAAAGAAGAAATAGAAAGGCCTCTTACTACTAGAGCTCCATTTACAGGTAAAGAGTTTTAGAGCCACTTCTACAAATAATTTAACTCTAGGTATTGGCTTTAATATCTATAAATATTTTCAGTTAATTAAATCCTGTGAGCCAAAAGAAGAACCAGGACCCCTACTAATATTTTGCAATTTCTCCCGAATTAGAAAGTACATTGACTTAACTGTATAAATATCATATTTATTATAACGCCACAACCAAGTGTCACAACAATTCACTCTCCCTTTAGGATTCATTTGAATAGCTTGAATCTCCAATTGGGATAACACATTTTTAAGCAACTGTAAATTTCTATAAGCTTGATCATCTAGTATGTCACACGCATGCTGCAGTGGAAGATTAGAAGGTTTAGGAGATGAGCTTAAAACCTGGAAAATTAGCAATCCAAGGGTCATTCCATATGTATGTATGTCTTTCATCATCAACCTTCTTTCTAGCTCCCCATTGTAAAATTTGTCTGGCAACCATGATGATTCTCCATCCCCGTGAAGGTCTTGAACCAATCTTAGCATTCCTAAAATCACCATCTAAAAAATACACTTTTCATCACTTTAGCCCACAATGAGTCAGATTCAACTAGCAGTTTCCAAGCTTGTTTTCCCAATAAAGCCAAATTAAAAAGTTGCAAATTTCTAAAGCCCATTCTGCCAAGAGATTTAGGCAAGGTGATTGTTTTCCAGCTTTCTAAACAAAGCTTTTTAGAACTCAAATTTTGCTTTCTCCAAAATCTAGCAAGGAATTGATTTCATCACGTAGATTTTTAGGAAGGAGAAATCGAGACATAAAATAAGAAGGAATTGCAGTGAACACATACCTGATCATAACTCTCTCCCTGCTAAAGATAATTTGTGCTTCCAGCTGCCAATTTTCGCAATGATCTTCTCATTTTCTTAATTTAACTTTTTTCTTCTTCCCCAAATTTTCGGAACACGTCTAGATACTTGTATAGGTGATGATGCTTAATTATTCAGCTTCCATTAATATTGATATTTGAGAATCTCGAATTATGGTTTGACTATGCATCTTAGCATCTGTATCTTCAGGAAAAAAAAAAAACTAAAACATAGGATAAAAATTGATGATTGATAATTAAGAAAGTCTGTTTTATGTAGTTCCCGATTGTTTTTTGAATTTAAAATTATTTACCTTTAAAAATTAATTTTTTTTAATAATATCTGGGATTATTGAATGGCCTGAACTTGTAAAAATGGAACATATAAAGGAAAGTGACAATCTATATGTTAAATACATAACGGTACTTGGAAGGTAATTATGGGGCGAATTGTATGGCTAATTTGGATTTCTTTCTTATCTTGAACAGTTAAACTGTTCGAGCTTTTTGTAATAATCCTCTCTCCATCATCATTTCTTAGCATTATCATCATTTTTTTGAGGAATGTTAGACACCTCTATTTTTTAATATATTTCAATATTTATCTTCAAGAAAATTTTAAAAATAACATTTTTTAGAATATTGCTTGAGTTGTTATTTAGAGTTCTGTAAAACTCTTTTTTTATTAAGAAATTAACGTCAGAGTATTTCCATTTGTATCTAAAATCAAGGTGATTAAAAACATATTTTCTAGTTTGTGTTAAGACTTAAACTTTATAGCTTGTTTGATTCCTTGATGGGTGATATTGGGAAAAAAATTAGATAGAGAAAAAATATATATTTCCATATATTTTTTTGTTATATTAATTAGAAAATCAATAAATTAAAAAAAAAATTTCCACATGGCTACGATGACCACTTTTGGTTTTTTCCTTATTTAATATTTATTTTAATGCTTTAAAACCAAAAGTTGTTACAATACTTTCAGACTTTAGTGCGGTGTTGCAATACTTTCAGACTTTAGTGTGGATCCTATAATGCTTGGAACTTAATAAGTGCGCTAAATATACTATGAAAAAAGGGGATAATACTTGCTTAAAATCAATTTTCATAATTTAAATTAAATAAAAGACAAGAAAGTTGTTTAAAATGGACTAATTGCTAGAGTGCATTTAACATACTATTTGGGGCCAAGTATCTTGGGACATATTTCAAAGTTGATAGAGGAGATTGAGCATGGATGGACGTGACCTACATTTAACCAGCAAGGGCTGAGCCTTGGGCATTGTGAGACCAAAACCCTCAGCCATGTCCACCATTTCCTCACTAACCCTTTCCCACTCAAAGCATTGAAGGAGTGAGCCCAAGGTTGAACCAACTATGCGCAAGGCCAGGGCCTCTCCAGGACAGCTCCTTCTTCCTGACCCAAAAGGCATCAATCTGAATCCATCTCTAGCCCCCTCAACTCCCTCGAACCTTTCTGGCTTGAATTTTTTTGGCTCATCCCAAATTTTAGGATCATTCTGTATGCTCCACACGTTGACCAGTAGCATGGTGCCAGATGGTACTCGATAGCCTCCTACTGAGCACTCCTGTGATGATTCATGAGGAACCAGCAATGGACCTGCTGGGTACATTCTCATCACCTCGCTTATGATGCAGTGAAGATAGGGAAGCTTTGATGTATCAGATTCACTCAGTAGTTGGTCATGTCCGATGACTGTATCGATTTCGTTCTGTGCTTTCTTCAAAATTTCAGGATTGTTCACTAGAAGTGCCATTGCCCATTCAACTGTTGCTGCTGAAGTATCAGTTCCTGCTGATAGTAGAACCTATGCAGACACAAGATGTCAAAATTAATCCATTACAGTTCATGGTGAGAGGTAAACTATGTAGATAAATTATCATTTCAAGGCACAAGTTTATCTCTTACTCCGCAATATTTTTAGTTTAATCAATCCTAAATAGACCATAATCTAAGATTCGGCTGTAAAATTTTCTAGCAAATGGCCAAAATAAAATTACTAATCACAGTTTTTTCATCTTTTATATTTTTGGACTACCTTAATTATTTCTATCAAATTTTTTTATGAATAATGCATTTAATATATTTGGGTTTGGGTCCATTTGCGAGCTGTCTTATAATAATAATAATAATAATAATAATAATAATAATAATAACTCCTATTCCTATACTTGTTTTAATTGACTAATTGTATTTAACCTCAATAATAAAGTTAATGTCAATGTGAATGCAACTTAAAGTGGGAGACATACAACTTGCAAGTATTAAAATTGTATTTATCTATGCATTCTTTATTGACCAAAAGTCTTGATCTTATGATTGTATATTGACCTTCTTCAGTGTGTATAGGAATTCTTTTATGTGTCAAAAACATAGAATTTTTTTTATTTAATTACCTAGTTTTTTTAATTTGTTATAAACGAATTTTTTTAAATATATATCTAAAAAAAACAATTTACTTATTTCTTTCTAAAAAATTCTCAAAATTTAAAAAAATAATAGTTTTTTTTTTTTAAAAAAAACATTTTTCCAACAATACCAAACAGTGCATCCCATATCGCATGCTTCACTGATTATTGACATTGAGCTTAAAAGATATGCACAGCCAACGCGTGGAAAATTTAGTAATGCTACCTTTTTTTCCCCCTGTTTCTTGCCTTTCTCGGTAGTATAATTTTCTATGCCAGAAAATGATTAGTGCGGAAATCATGGTTAGAAGGGGGAAAAAAAGATAAAAGATGGATATGTTACCAGCATAAGACTTTTGATAGTTTGATCGTTGTAGTACTCAGGTTCAGATTGTTGAAGCGATAACAACACCTCAATCAAAGTCTTGTTTCTCTCAGATGAAGAATTAACGGCAATTCTTTTTCTATGTTCCTCTATCAAATCTTGGATAAATCCATCTCTCTTTTTCTGCAACTGGAGAATTCTCTTCTCCCCCCCTTTCACAGCCGACAACAAAGGCAAAAAATCCCCCATATTTGTGCCGCCAAACTGAAATGTTTCCCTCACGATCTCACGAAACCTTTCAGCCTCCTCCGCTTCCACCACGTTCTCACCGTAATACCTCTTCCCGGCGATCATCCTCATCATCACATTTAACAGCATCTCAAAGAGGGCAGTCTTCAGATCCACAGTCTCATGATCTCTATTCCTGTACAAACGGCGGATCAGCAACTTAACTTCATCGCTGCGTATGCTGGAGAGTGACTGGAGACGGTGGGAGGAGAGGATTTCGAGAGAGGAAAGTTTACGGAGATTGCGCCAGAGATCGCCGTAGGGTGCCCAAGCGAGGCTGGTGTAGTTGTAGCCGAGGTATTTTCCAGAGAGAAGACGGGGGCGGCTCGCGAAAACTATGTCGTTCTTGGTGAAGCATTCTTCTGCTACGGATGGAGAGGAGACGAGCAGTACACGGCGGGATCCTAGCTGTAAAAGGAGTACGGGACCGTATCGGTGAGAAAGGCGGGAAAGAGAGCGATGGAGGGGTTCTTTCTTGATGAGGAGGTGGAGGTGGCCTATTATGGGAATGGTGAGGAATGGGCTGGGTGGGAGATTTCGGATCTTGTTCAGAAAATGAATAGTGATTACATACAGAAAAAGAAAGAGAAGGAGGTGTAGGAGTAGGATCATGGTGTTGTATCAAGTATATGACTGTTGTTGGTAATTCTCAAGGGTCTCTGGTAGCAGATAAAGTTAAGGGTGCACCGCCTACCAATAATTGGAAAGAAAAATTGTGGTTATAAATTGAGAGTAACATTATTACCAATAATTAAAAAAATTTGTGGTTGTAAATTGAGAGTAGCATTATTTGAGAAATTCTCCACAAAAATTTTATACATATTACTATATAATTATATTAATCTACAGATAATATAATAAATTAAATTTATTTAATAATTTATCTGCTCCTAAAGAAATAATTGCATAAATAGGAGCTAAATGAGCAGCATACCAAATGGAAGGGAAATTTTTTTTAATGAATGTGTAAGAAAGTTGAGTATTTTTTGAAAAAAATTTCAAAAAAAATGGATAGTAAAAATAGTAAAAAAGTTATTTTTAGAATATTTTTAAAAGATATTTGAGTGTTATTATTTTTAAATTTATCTCAAATTATTATATTACTTTTAATCTTTATTTAGAAAAAAATTCTTTATAACTACTAATTTTTATTAAAAAAATATTTGTAATTTATTCTGTTGACTAGCCTAGGTATAAAATATATTAAATTATTATTATTATTCTTACTCATTATTTTTAATCTATATTTATTTTATTGTTATACCCAAAAAAAATTATTATTTGCATATATATATATATATATATATGAAAAACTTGTATTGTTATACGCTGTTTATCAAATGATGCATAGAAAAAATTCATTATTATATATTTATATGAAAGTTTTGCAATAAGAAATTACAAATTTAATATCTGACGTGTGGGTGTACGTGCGATATCGAATTTCCAGATAAATTTGTATTCGTTGATAATTCTTACTGAATTCGTGACAATAAATTTGTCCAATATATAAAATTATCGTAATTTTAATTTTTTTTTCCAATTTTACTATTTACTTTAATAAATACTTAACCTTTTTTAAACTCTATTAAATTTAAAAAATATCATTATTAATTAATTTTTATATTTTTTTATATTTTTTTTTATACGTCTAGACTCTAGGCTTGCTTTTTCATTAAACTGAATGGTTGGGTGAAAGGTTGCTGTGATCGACTTATATTTACAGTAGTGATCCCAGTTAGAGACACCCTGCTAATCTTAAGGAAATTGTCCAACCGTAAATTTTTGAGGATTTCTTCTTGAATTTAAAGTAATTTTATAAAATAATCAGCATTTAATTAAAGTACAATTTAGAGTCACTCTTCGATTTCATATGTCCATAAATTTGAAATTATGTTCAAATTAAAACAAATACACCTTTAAAATTATTTTAAAAATACCATTTAAGACATTCAACTTTTAAAATATCAATCATACACATTAAAAAAAAAAACCCTTCGTAGCAAGCAGATTAACTGTGATATATGCTTTAACATATTTGACAATTGACATATAAAAAACAATTTTTTAAAGTGATATTATATTGTTTCGTCTAATTAAAGCGTCTATAATCGTTAGTTAGAAACTGATATTAAAATTTATTTGAAGAATGTGGAGAAACGGAGGGAGAGAGGTGAACAATGGATTAAGAAACACACAGAAAAACACCGTAGCAATTACCGAAAGAACAAAAAGAATATCCATCAAATGTTGTTAGGCATAAGAAAGGAGGTTCACCATGGTTGGTCGTGGGCTACATTTAGCATACAAGGGCTCAGCCTTGGGCATGGTTAGCCCACTTCACTCTTTCATATCCACCATCTCCACACTAACTCCTCTCCACTCAAAGCACTGAAGTAAAGCCCTCAACGCCAACCCAATCATCCTCATGGCCAAGCCCTCACCACGATACCCCCTTCTCCCTGACCCAAATGGTAATAATATGTAACCCTCTCTTAAACCTTCTCTGTCTTTCTCGCTTAAACTTTGTGGGGTTCTCCCATAAGTTGGGATCATTTTGTACAGCCAAAATATTCACCAATAATATTGTGCCACGTGGGACATTGACTCATACTGTTCATTCTTGTGATGACTAGTGTGGCGGTATCAATGGGGCGGCGGGGTACATTCTCAGGGTCTCGTTTATGATGCCATTGAGATAAGGAAACTTGGGTAAGTCTAATTCTTCGATGAGCTTGATCGGCCTTACGTTTTTATCTATTTCTTCCCTGCCTTTTACAAGTGCTTCTGAGTTGTTTACTAGGAGTGACAGTGCCCATTTCAGGGTTCCTGCAGAAGTGTCACTCCCAGCTGATAAAATAACCTGCTCATCAAAAGAAATTATAGAACTATAATTATGCAAAACTCACTAATTCAACTGATAAACTTTAGCAGAGAGATACTAGTTTAATAATTATGGTTCCGAGATATGGAGTTCGAATCCAGGAACAGAAAAAAGAAAAAGAGAATAGCACTAATTCAAGATTTTAAGTTTATGAAAAAAATAGAGCTTACTTGCATCAGGCCTCTGACGATTTCATCTGTATAGTATTCATGTTGATGTTCTTGCAACCCTATCAGGACATCAATCATGGACTTACTCCTTTTTTTCTGAACCAGCATTAGTCCTTGCTCTTTTATGCTCTTCAATCAAGTCCTGCCTAAATCTATCCCTCTTTCTTTGCAATACAGCTAGCCTCTTCTCAATCTTATTTAATCCAACCCACTTCAAAAGCGGTATAAAATCTCCAATATTTGTTGCTCCACTTAATTCAAAGTCTCTCTTACAATTTCTTTAAACCTCCTTTCTTCATCCAATTCTGTCATATTCTCTCCGTAATATCGCTTTCCAGCTATCATTCTGCCCAAGCCTGCGAACCAATGATCTGACCTCTTCATCGCATGTATTGTAGAATATTTGAAGGCGATGGGATGACAAGAGTTGAAGAGAAGCTATGCGTCTTAAGTTGCGCCAGTGATCGCCGAAGGAGGCCCAAACAAGGGTGGTGTAATCATACCCAAGATGTTTCCCGGCGAGAAGTCTAGGCCGGGTAGCGAAGAGTATGTCATTCTTAATTATTAATATCCGTACTTTCCACAATTTGTCAGGTTCAATTTGTAATTATTAATATCTTCTGAATTTGCCAAACTATTTAATTGTTCATTGATCCCATCATGAGGTCTCATTATTAAGTAGTAATAGTTGGGGGAAATGGCTATAAGCAAAGATATCAACTAAGGACGACAAATTTTATATGAACTCGCCTATTCTTCTTCCCTTGCTGGTCTGAAACAGGGCATTTGTTGCTGCTCGCCACACATTGCTAGCCTAAAACAGTCAAGTATTACCTTGTTTTCACTTATGTTTCATATCTGACTCGCATCGATAAGGGTTCACTAAGAGATAAATTAATAGAATATTCTTAAATAAATTTAGACCACATATGGGACAGAGAACACATAACACAGATTATGTATAATTTCAAGAAAATATTTGTCGAATATTTTTGTCCGCTCGTTCTCTTTTTAGTTATATCTTTTGTGGCTAAATTCTTTTCTATCTATTTTTTTTTTCTCAGCATATAGCGTTTTCAGATGTAAAAAAAATAAAAAATAAATAAATCACATAATTCGGCATCAATTCCAATTTTGAACCCTTGGAAGTTAGAAACTCAAATTTTCACATGGCTTGACCCTAGAACAAAGAAAAATTCATATGGCACATAAAACAGCGGGGAATTGGATTCAAACACAAAGTCAAATAGCCTCATTCCCTATATAAACTTCTTAAATAATCGCACAAATCTTCAAGCTCAAGTCGGACTCTCTTTATGGGACGAACAGTCTTCTTACTTTGTATATTAGTCTTCGACAGATAGGAAATATTTTGCTTTCTCCCTCCATAATCCTGTAAAACACTATCCTAAATCAAATTTCCTACAAACTTATATATAATTTTTTTTTTTTTATGGAATACAAGTTTTTTGCATGGATGTACCTCTGAGCGCAGTCATAGCAGGTGGCACAATGGCCACAAGGAACAAAAAAGCTGTTTCTTTGATCATCATAACAGATCACAGACAATTTAGCATCATATAAATCCTCTGAAGAACTACTTGATGATCCATCTTCATCATCTTCTTCATTGGTTCCATAAGTTAAACGAATTGACTTGTCTGCCAGTATAGGCTGAATCTCAGAAACTTGTCTTGCTGTTGGTGCTTCTGCGGTTGTCTCCTCTATGTTGACTTCAGAATCACAAGCTCCAAGATATCTCAATATCAGCAAAATTATAACAATTATAAATCCTGCAAAACTCATAAAGGTAAAAATGGTAGAAGCCAAGTTATATATAGGTCATTTATTGTATGAAGCCAATAGCATACCAAACGTTGCAATGTAAGTTATCACACGAGCCACGAAAGACAGCTCAAAGTACCACCCGCCTATATCCCCCTGCGATGCAAAGAATCAGCCAAAGTTCAGTTTCTGATGAAATCTGTTATAGGATGTGAAATTGAGACATGTAAGAAAGGGATGAAGCCTTACGTTATTAGGTGTGGCTACAACAACATACTGATTCTTTGGAAATATAAGCATAAGCCGGCATGATCGTTTTATCGTTGAGCACATGTTCTTGGCTTTCGATAGATTATAGTTTTTGATGTAATATTTGCAGATATTTTGGTTACAATACTTTTGGGATTTGTGTAAATCAGACCAAGATAGTACTTGTCATCCTCCTCAATCATGTATTCCGCTTCTTTACCTGAACAAAATATGCAGTTCTTTCTTGTCATGGTTTGCCAATTTCGTGATTGAACAATTGAATATAGGCAAATGAGACTTGAAATTGATAGTGTTAGCAAAAAAATGAGCAAGGATACTATATTGCAGAACCCATTTGCTAATTTCTATTTCATATCAAGAATTCTGACACTAAATCCAATTGTGGATTTCCTATGCACACAATTGAGCTTCTCTGAGGATAAATATGAATTTCCTCAGTACCCACTTTAAGTATACTAATCTAGACATATAAATTTTGAACAAATTTTGCTATAAGATAAAGTGTACCAACTAAAACAATTTGGAATTTTTGTTCTTTGTGAATACCAAAAGAAATTACCATTTAGGGGTTTACTTAGGTTAAGACTGTCAGGGGAAGTCGTCAGTGTTGGCAGCTATGTTTCATACTTCCGTTCTCCTGCAGAAGCAGAACTTATGTTGAAGTGAAAATTATAAATCAGAAAGAACGATTACTGTTGACTTTCAAATTGAATAAAAATAACAATAATTACCTTGAATATGTGAAGGAACCCTGCGACCACAGACTCTCGGCTAGAGGTATTTCCACAATGGAAGATTACTAGCTCGCACTACCATTTGTTCCCGGTCATTCTATGCAGAATACTCTACATGAATATGCATATATTACTTTAAAATTTCAGGAGTTTCAACAGGAAATCGATAGACTTAAAGCTAAGATAGAGGATATGGAGAAACAACTAAGGTACCCTTTTTAAATAAAGATAAGATAACCCTATTTAATTGGTTGCAAATTCTTTAAAGGACATGGAAACATCAAACACATAGATATATTTCACGGTGTAGCACAAAAATCCAATTTCTTTCAGGATACTTGAGGGCAAGCTTTCCCATAAAACAACAGTGTGTGAAGCTGAGTACCAGGAACAAATCCTTGAAGAGGCATTGCAACGCCTAGAGATGCACAAGGTAACTCGTACAAGTAACTAATTAGCTACCTTAATTTGGGAAGCTATATGTAGCTAGCTTAAAATTGCTAAATTCATGAAACAGAAAGTTTAGCCAAAAAATTTAATTTTCGAAGTGCTTCACTATCTCAGAGGTGTGTTATATTATATTAGACCTTTGTTCATTTAATTGAAATGGGTCTGATTTCCCAAGACGTATCAATTAATTATGCAGGAAATTTACCTTATTTATATTAGTTTTCATTAATTTGCAAAATAATTGTCTTGCTTGTTTGCAGAATGATCGGATACATCTTCCTCCCAAGAGTACACTGCATATCTAAATGGTTTCTCCACAAACGAAAATTCAAACAATTTCTTGGATTGGCTTCGTCAAAGAGACTCAGATCTTTAATTTTTGGATTCCAATGGCATTTTTCCCTTGAGGTGCTTAATGCATAATTTGCCTCTGAATTATTTTTATGATTAGATTGTTATAAGATCAACTTTTGAGCTTAATTAGTATGCAGTTTTCACTTTGCAGTCATTTTATCCATTTAATATTTTTTAAAATTTAATTTTTTTCTTTGTTTTCACTTTGACCGTAAAATTCAGTGAACAATATATTCAACTGTAGAATTGTAATAAAAATTCACGATATATAAAGATTTTGAAAAAAGAAAAGTGTTCTGGAGATGAATGAGATATATAACCGCAGATAAAAGAAAATTTATACTGATTAAATCGAAAATTAGTTTTGCAGCAAAATTGGTCGTTTCAAATAAATTCAAGGAGCAAATTGGTTAACATTAATATTTAATTGTTGATATAATTTTTACATAATTAGAATGAAATCTGTAGTGATGAGGGGCAGCGAGCAGCTGAAATCTTATCCTCGCATTCAACACTGGTTCATGGACAAAACATGAATACTGATGATCACATAAGCACAAGAAGTGGTTTTGAGGATGACAACAATAATGTTTGCACAATTGGACTGAATTTTACCCTACAGGTATAAATTAATTTTCACATTAGTGTATATATATATATATATATATAGGCCCCATTCCATTCGGCGAGCATTTGCAGGTATTGAAGTAACAACACCATCCCAGTTTCACAGCCCAGAGAAGGAGCTCCTTTTGAATTATATTTGCACCCAGTGACCCAGTTTCTTCTTGGTTTTCTTCTATTATTATTATTATTATTATTATTATTATTATTATTATTATTATTCCAAGTCTATGGTTTTTGAATCCCTCCCACCACGCCCAAATTCTTAAATTTCGTTAAATTTTATTTTTTGGAATAGAAACCTTGCTTTCTAACGTTGTATGTGTGGTGAATAGTGATATATATTGGATTTATTTTATTTTGTTTTGTTTTATTAGGGGTTGATATATTATTTGATTTGTTTCGTCAATGAGTCTCTTTCTGTATTTTGATTGCATTAATTGATCGTTTTCCAAAATATTTTTGTTATTGTTACAGTAACTGTAACTCTATTCAGGAATTTATGGACGGAGATTTTTTGGATGAAAATTAGTTAGATCTGCTAAATATTATAATTTAATTTTAGGTTTGAATAATAACAGATTTAAAAAATAAAATATATTTAAATACATAATACAAATAAATTATATATATATCAATCTAAAATAATAAATACCAATTCAAAATAATAAAAGAATTATGTATCCGGTGTAAAAAAATTAAAAATTCAAATTTAAAATTAGAAAGATATGATTTCACAAAAAAAAAATTAGACTATAAAAAAGTCATAATTTATTAATTTGTTTTGAATGCTAATTATATTAATATTTTTTGATATTACAATAGCATCCTTAATAAAGTGATGTTTGTATCTGCATGTTTTGCGGATTGAACCGATAAAATTCATTTAAAATTATTTATTACTGTTAACGGATCGAATTTAAAAATTTTATCAAACTCAAATTTAATGTTATTTAGTTCGTTTGCTCGTAAATATATTTATTTAAAAGCTCGGAAATATATTTACAAATATATTCATTTAAAAATTATTGTACATGTTTGTTTAAAAGTTTGCGAATATATTTATTCAAAAATTCGTGAATGTGTTTGTTTAAAAATTCAGGAACATATTTTATTTAGGATTCGTTTATATTATATTTTGTTATTGAACTTAAATTTTTGTCATTATTAGTTAATGAATTGAATTCGAAATTTTGTTATTATTAGTTATCAAGTTAAACTCGAATTTTTGTCATTATTAATTAACAAGTTACACTCGAATTTTTGTTATTATTAATTAACGAGTTGAACTCAAATTTTTGTCATTATTAATTAATAAGTTGAATTTGAGTCAAATTCATTAAGTAAAATAAATGGATTCTTTACGAGATAAACTCGATCCGCTCGTGAATTTGATAATTTTTAAATGAATCGAATTTAAACTCAAATATAAAAATTTGAATTGAATTTGAATATATAATAAACTTAAATGAGTTAAGTTCGAATTCATCGTACTAACCCTTGGTAGAAGTGTGAGCCATATTAGACTAAATCAATCTAATGATCTTATTTTTCACTGATTTTTTTATTATCAGTAAAATTCCAGTATATAAATATATATATATATATATATATATATATATATATAATAAAGTAAATTAATTAAGATAATATTAGTTATTACATATTATTATATTTTAATTATATAATCCAATAGGCAGAATGTAATATTAATTAAAGATAAATTGTTTACACAATATATACTTCTAAGTCTTTTTTTTAATGTATTTGTTACAAAAAAAATGTCGAGGCTGTTGAAGATTTCAAGAAAATGCTGTCTATCAGATAGAGTAATCATTATATAAAAAGGGAAATGCTGACTTTATAGTTTAAGTCTGATAATAATATATTAAATTTGTTAAAAGCGTTTTTAGAAAAAATATTTTTAGTTTTAAATTTTTAAAATTTTGAAAACTATTTTTAAAAAAAATCAGGTAAATATATATTTTTTCTAAAAATATATTTAAAAAAAACAGTTTATAAAAAAATAAAAAAATCAGTCAATTAAATAAAAAAAATTTAAACTTACTTTTTGGATAACTAACAACAATTATAAACACATCTGAACTCTAATACATTAAAAAAATACAATGACATATATTTATTTTATTTTTTATTTTTTTTGAATGACTCATACTTTTTTATTTTTCATTCTATATAAATTTTATAATATTAAAAATTAAAATATATGTCATTTAGATGTTTAAAAAATTAAAAGTTAAAATAATATTAGTAAGATATTTGATTAGATTTTATCTTAAAATTTTTAATGTAAATGTGCATTGTGTATGCAATGTTAAACTCATGTAAAACTAGGAATTGATTTTGCTAAACTCTAATATATTATTAAAATTGGGCAAATAATCTGCATAATGGCACTAAAAAAAGTCATGAATGCAAATGTGAACTTTTAGCATAATTAAAATACAAAAATGATATATTTTCTATTTTTTATAGAAACAAATACACTATTTTGTTGAGAATAAAATAATTAGACAAAAAACATATCTAAAAATTGAATAGGAATTTAAAATAAGAAATAAAAATAAATTTAAACTCCATGTACTTCAAATCAAAACAAATATCGGGAGAGAATCAGACAGGAAGAGATTTATGAATGGACGAAAGAATGGGGGAGGGAGATCCAACGATTAGGGGGATAAGTAATATATGGAGGGTGCCACAGCGAAAGATCATTTCACCATCCAACGGTGATTAAGAAACAGAAGCTGGATGTAACAAATGATGGGAACATGAAGGCGGGGCCCAAACTTAAACCCAAATAAAATTAACACAAGCCCGCCGAATCAGCGAATCTAAGGAGGGAGGGAGACCCGCCTCCAAATCCAAAAGAGAAAGGGTGCGTTTGATTTTCAGGGATTTTTTAAAATTTCAATCAATCAAAATTGAAAAGTAAAACCAAAAACCAGAAAACCAAACAAGCGCCAAGCTCAGCTTTTTTGAAAAACAAAAATGGCGCTCCCTCTTTTACTTTCATTTCTTACCCTCCTTCTCCCCTCATTACATATTCTACTCCTCGCCGTTCCCAAATCCCTCTATCTCTCTCCCTCTCTATTTTCCTTCAGATCTCTTAGGAAATAGAGAGTGAGTGAGTTTCATGGCTGACCAAGAGAACTGTGTTCGTATTACTCGCGCTGCCAAAAAGAGAGCTGCTGCTGCCATTGCCTCCGCGGATAAGCAGCCCCTGTCGAAGAAGAGGGTTGTTTTAGGAGAGCTGCCTCACCTGTCAAACGTTGTCGCTCCGGTGAATGATGTGGCTCAGAAGCAGAAAACTAAAGCAAAGCCCAAGGCTAAAAGGGCTATTGTAGTCAAGAAGGATGATGTTACAAAGAATGATGCTTTCAAGGATGACGTTGATGAAAGGTCTAATGATCCTCAGATGTGTGGACCTTACGCATCTGACATTTATGAGTATCTTCATAAATTGGAGGTAAGTTGTTCTGCATCACCCAATTGGAAATTTAGATCTTCAGATACATCTATTTGATACTTGTTTCCGTTGAGTGAGTGGTTTTTCTTATACATATCAACCCAGGAGTTTAAGCTTCTTAGTTACGGTTTTTCAAGTGATTTGGCAATGTTACATTTGAATCATGTAGTCTTTTGTCTTTTGGTACTTAAAATTGTTATCAGCTATAGGAATTAGGGAATTCAAATTGTAATAAGAATTTGCAGTTTGGGAAATCAGTGTTTTAGAGAATAATTCGTGGGTTCATTTAGTGCTTTAGGTATAATTAGGCATTAAGCACTCTTAGCAAAAAGGAAGGTCCATGTTTCTGTCAGTTAAGACTAATTTTGAAGATGAATTGAATTTGTTTAGGCGGATCCGAAGAAAAGGCCATTACCTGATTACATTGAAACGGTCCAAAAGGATATTAGCCCCAACATGAGAGGAATTCTGGTGGATTGGTTGGTGGAGGTTGCAGAGGAATACAAGCTAGTTTCGGATACTCTCCATCTCACCATTTCCTACATTGACAGATTTCTGTCTTTGACTGCTCTTAACAGGCAGAGACTTCAGCTCCTGGGAGTTTCCTCAATGCTGATTGCATCGTAAGAGCTTGCATTCTTTAAATTTGTTTTTGTTTTTGGTATTTGTGTTCTATTGGTGTTTGTATACTTATATTTTACTTTGCTTTGATTGCAATATGCAGAAAGTATGAAGAAATCAACCCTCCAAATGTGGAAGATTTTTGCTATATAACTGATAATACGTATACTAAGGAAGAGGTAATTTCTTGTTTTCCTTAATTATATAATCTGCAATCTATTTCTTACCTTGGGTTTTTACTTGCGTTACTGTTTTGATTTAATTAATGTTAATTCGCTGGTGATTCTGAAGGTTGTGAAAATGGAGGCGGACATACTCAAGTCCCTGAAATTTGAATTGGGAAGTCCCACAATAAAGACATTCCTAAGGTAAGACCTGTTATTGAAATCCTCTATTTGTTCATATTTGATAGTATACAAATAATTTCGATGCTTACAGGACAATATTTTTCTGTACTCATTTTAGTGCTTTTTTCTCTGTTGAGTTGCAGGAGATACACCAGGGTTGCACAAGAGGGTTACAAGGTTAGACTTTATTTCCACATAGCTTCAATTTGCATGGTTGTATATTCATTACTGTCAACCAATGTTGGGTGCTATCTGTTGCTGAATTATGGAGTTGTCATTCTTCTGCAGAACTTGAATTTGCAGCTTGAGTTCTTGGCGTACTACATAGCTGAGTTAAGCTTGTTGGATTATAATTGTGTGAAATTCTTGCCTTCTTTGGTGGCTGCATCTGTTATCTTTCTAGCAAGATTCATGATTAGACCGAAGATGCATCCCTGGGTGAGGGTCTTGTTGCAGACAACATTAATTTTTTTAAAATATTTCGTAATGAAGTACTTACAATTGTTTGGTTATGCAGACTTCTACCCTGGAAAAGTACACTGGGTACAACTCATGTGACTTGAAGGAATGTGTTATTATCATGCATGACTTGTATTTGAGTAGAAGAGGAGGTGGATTACAAGCTGTGAGAGATAAGTACAAGCAGCATAAGGTATTATTTTTTCTTCAACATTTTAGGATTTCAATTTGTTTTGTAACAGCTGAAATGGTTATCTTATTTAATATTGTCTTTACTTTCTCGGGACAGTTCAAATGTGTTGCTACCATGCC
Source organism: Triadica sebifera (assembly GCA_023653625.1). Classification (NCBI taxonomy): domain Eukaryota; kingdom Viridiplantae; phylum Streptophyta; class Magnoliopsida; order Malpighiales; family Euphorbiaceae; genus Triadica; species Triadica sebifera. Next base: position 30,751,297 of record CM042899.1, read on the forward strand.
TGCACCTCCTGAGGTGCCAGCTTCATTTTTCAAAGGTGTTAAAGAATGAATATTAGGTTGGCATTTCATGTATGATGAGGCTGCGAAGATCTTGCTCGGAGAATGGCTGAAAAGATCTTGCGCCATGGGTTGACATTTTGGTTTTACATGCAAAATATCCGCTGCTTGGAGACTTGATATCGTGAGCAAGAATAGCATTTGCTGATACAAGTAGCTGCTGTCCCAGTGGCAAATTTTTTCTTGTTAGAATTTATAAATTTTGAGAATGTTCTAGGGAAATATTGTAAATATAGTTGACAAATTTTGTTTGTCATCATAGCTTCTGATTTTGAATGTCAAGATCACGATATGGTTTTTCTTTTATTCAATTATGTTTAGGGAGTAGAAACCTTGTCCTTTGAAATGACTTGTTCACATTTGAGGAATAGGAGAAATTTATCATAGTTCCATCTAAGAAATAGTTTAGGCGGATTTTCACCATGAAAACATTGGCATGCAGTGATTTTGGCGTCGAAGCAAAGTGAGTTCTTGAAAATCATGGATAAATAAGATTGACTTGAGTACTTATTATCTTTCGAGTCACAACTCTTTAAACACTGTTTCGTTTCTTGAAGGAAAAAACAAGTGTAATAACCTTCTCAGCATCAATTCTTTGTTTTATATGGGAAGCCTCCACGTGAAGGGGTCTGCCTCTTCAACTTCAATGGCTTCGAACATATTAATTAGTCACCAGTTGATCCTCAGGTAATTAGAAATAATGAAACATGTATTTCGCTTAATTAACATTAGAATTCTATGAGAAAATTGATAAATGGAAGTATTGAAGCTGCTGAGTCAAGTCAAGTCAAGTTTCAGGAAATCTATTTGTTGATTGTGCTGCTCCAATGGCATGTGAAAGCTTCCTGGCCGTTTTCCCATTGTCTCTGCAGGCAGAACATCTGACCGTTGTGCTCGAAATCTCTGGTTAATATTGATTGAGTTCGCAGCTGTAGTATCCTGTTCTCTATTGGGATTGTGAACAAGTGAGTGGGCCTGAACACCAAGAGACGGCGCCTTTGTTTTTCTAGCATTGAGAAAATTTGCTGCCATTTGCATCTCATATTGGTACGTTTTGATTGCGCCTCTCTCTCTCTTGTGGGCGTTCTGATGGCCACCAAGCGCTTGTGAACTATGGAACTTTCTCCTGCAGAAGTTGCATGGAAACACTTTGCTGGAATCGGATTTTGATTTGAATAGCCTTAAATACGAAATCTGGCCTTTGCTCAAATTCAACCATTCATTTGAAAACCTTGTTCCATACCTGCCAAGCAATCATCCTCAAGTATTTCCTTATTCTGGTTGCTGGGGAAGATATCTGCTAGGTCGCCTTCAGCAGCAGAGGCTGTTATGAGAGCTATAGGGTCTATAGGCTCTAAATCAAAGGGAAATGGATTGAGAGATGCATCATAAGGAAATTGGAGTGACAATGGATATTTCAAGAGATTCTTATGATGTTCACCCCCTCTGTGACCTTGCTATTCTAGGGGTTACATATATAATGCTTTGATGCTATTATCTAAAGTCGTGTTCATATTCCTGTTTCCTGGCACATTTGTCTGATTTGAAGCAATTATCATTCATATTTTCACAATCCAGCAACAATTCCATCACTATCATATCATAATCAAATTTATGCTAATTGCCTGCCATGGCTTTAGTTGATTACGTAAAATTTTGCTGATGATCTTGGAGCTTGAATGGATTGTGCGCAGGATTTGTCGGCAAACCAATCCATTTTATCCCGAAGTTCTTGATCATATATATGAATTACTTCAATTGTTGATTGAAATATAGTTTAATTTAAGAAGAGACAAGGAAAATTGTCGAAACCGAAAGTAAACAATTTTCAAAGAAAGTAGTCCGATGATAGCTAGCTAAGAGACTTTAAGCATGGCGTTTCTGATTCCTCTAAAACATTTGGTGGATTGAAGAATCCGAAATTATGACCTTGTTTTCTAATCCCCCCTTAATTCCAATGGCAAATCATTTCTTCTTGGTATCGTTAATTAGCGCTTTGCATGGGATCAGGCTGGCTTTATTGAAAGTAACTATGAGCCTAGTGGGCATAAATAGTTATATGGTATATTCTATCTTTTTATAAGCTGGTAAGATCCGGACCATTGAAGCTTTAGATGAGAGATCATGATCTAGGTAGTGGATTGATGACTCGGGAGTTTGAAACAGAGAGTTGTCTAATCCAAAAGGAAATTTTTTACTTAGTGGTCAGTTCTGGAGATCAAAATTTGTAGGCAATTTCTTTTCGATAATATATATGGGATGCAGCTAGCTAGGCATTTTAGAATAATTTTGATTAACCCGCTTTTCCACCCAGAAATGAATTCCCCACGTATTTTGGAAGATTACCACTGCTATTTAGTACCTCTGCTCCTGTCAAGGTAGCCAAAATGTGATTCTAGATTGGCCCACACCGCCATTTAGAAAATTTTATTTCCAATTTCGGAGTGTATGAAAGTTCTTGTTCCTTGAATTGGCTGAACGGGTTCTCGTCTTTTGCTTCATGGAAATTGGAAATATAGGATGAGCTGATGTGGGTTTTAGAAGAGTGTGGCCCCAAAGATTGTTGTCAGGGTTTGATAACTTAAATTCATAGGACTTCTCTGTTGAAATCTGATACTTCTAACGTGACATTCAAATTTTATATCTTGAGATTTTAGTTCATTACAGTCAATTAGGCTGTACACTTCGGCTTTGATATATGATAGTAGACTCTTTCTGGGAGCTATTGAAAGGTTTTCAGTTTGAGGCTCCTTATTGACATATTTTCTCTCCCCTTATATCTCTTGTCAAAAAGAAGGCGACACAGTCTGCATGTCCACATGAATTGGCTTTTATTAGTTTTCGCAAACACTGCAACTGCAAATTGAGATTAATTGTACCTGTTATTTATGAAAAATAATGTATTTAATGTTTTTAGATTCAATTTGTTATTTAAACATATTCAACTTTGCATGCTATAACCCAAAAAAAAATGATAATACTTTAGATCAAAATCAGAAAATTGCCAGTGAGATGTCATGTCACACACACAAAACAATACTTTTCTTTTGTTGATTTTCTAGATTTTTATTTTCTTGTGCCATTGAAGATTATCAAATTTATTCTTTAATCAATATTGTTGAATAAGAAGACATTGAAATTTTTATGTTGTATTTTTTATTTTTTTTATTTAATTTACAGAATTAAACTTATTCAGTTATTCATAATAGATTTGTAATTTTTTATATTTTAAAAATAATTAATGGATTATATGGTAAAATCATCCACTTTTACTTGTACATTTTTAATTATGTAGAGAAATGATGATCTATATTTTTTCATGATTAGAAATAAAAATAATCGATTAATCAATTTAGTAATTAGATTTTTGGTTATTTTTTTTTTGAAAAATCAAAATTAACCATGAAATTCACAAAAATACTTCATAAACTGATTAATGGGTACATGATCAATCCACGCATGGGAATTGTGAAGTCTGAGCCTTTTGCACCAACACCAATATATTAACTTCTTCTTAAATTCTGCTTTTCCTTTTTTGTTTTTTCCATTCATCATCATAGCAGCATGGATTTCAAAATGTGTACACCATTTTCTTAAGTTCTCATTTCTCAGCTATGGTTTAAAACCCGAATCAGGAAGCCCATCCAATGAGGTACAGTTGTACATTATATAAGATGCTATGAATACTTTTTATTTTTTTAAAGATAAATTTAAAGATAAATTTTTGTTTCAATTCAACTAATCAGAAAAAATAAGTATTAGAGAGTATCCAAAAATAAAGAGTCTATTTAACATTTATTTTCCTCTTATATATGTAAACTTTTTTATCAATAAAAATTTAAAAATTCAATAAAAAAAATAAGAGTAAAAATATGGAATTTTTTTCCGATAAAAATCAAAAGAATATTTGTGTGTGATTAATCCCACGTACTCAAAAGATCACTGGGCAGCATAAGCTCTGTTTGACAGGTTTGTTGAGTGATGATTTAACAACTCAAAGCCTTTGCTTATTATTTTTAATCTTTTTTCAGTTTTCAAAAACAACCAAACCGAAAACATGTACTTTAAGCAAATATTACTTGTCTAGTTATATTCTTTGCCATACTCAGTCAGCATGAAGAATGGTGGAAACAGAATATATATATATATATATATATATATATATATATATATATATATATATATATATATATATATATATATATATATATATATAAAGAGAGCGGTTTTTGAAAGCATAAGCTAATAGGAGGTCAGCAGCCAGAAAGGCTAAAAAATGCGATGGTTGTGACCCTTGTTATAGGGACTGAAAGAGAGAAAACAAAAAAAAAAAAGAGTAAAGATTAACCCTATTTTTAGATAGAAAAAAATACATGGTGGTAGAAAAAATAAGAGTGGAAAATAAATAAAATTTTTTATTTTACTTTATTTGAAAAAAATAAAAAAATCTGAAAAAATAAATTAATTTTTTCATTGCTCACTCTCTCTAAAATTGAAAAAAAATATATGAAAATTGAAAGAAAAATGATAAAATTATTTTTTCCTTTCATCCTTAGTTATTGGCTTCGAACCAACAATAAAAAAAATTATATTATTATTTTTTCTTTTTTGTTTTATTTCAATTCAAAGACGATAAAAAAATTAAAAAGAGAAAAAAAAATTTATTTTTATTTTTCAATAATAAATTTCTAAGAGCTTAAAAAAAAAGGGTTTCTCGGGAAATATAAAGAATATATAAACAAAAGCTAAAGAGTTGCATCGTGAGTTCTGAGTTGTGTCCCTTGTTTGCAGGGTGTACTCAATGCCACATTCCCCTTTCTTTTTTTTTTTTTTTTTCTTTTTTTTTCTTCTCTCCTCTTCCCCTTTGGCCCAAACAAACAAAGCCATTCAACTTTCTAATTTGCTTGTGCCCTCTCTTTCTAGTTTCCACTCCTCTGTCTCTAAGCTATCTTGTCCCATTTCTTGCATCTGAAGCAGTTGGAGCTCTCTGTCTCTTGAGAGGAAAACTCATTTATAGGCAAGAATATGCATTTCCAAAAGTCTCCACCGCAGGTTGGCAAGATGCAGAGTGTGATACTTCTGATTCTCTTCCTGCTTCTTTTTCTACTTCTCCTTTTGGTCTCGGGACAGAACGAAGACACAATAGTGGTTAATAAAACAGAGTATCAGCAACCAAGAATGCAAGACGAGAAGCAACGACAACGTTCAAGGCATCCATTTGATGTTTTCTTTTCAAGCAAAAGAAAAGTTCCAAATGCTTCAGACCCTCTCCACAACCGCTGAGCACTCTTTTGCTTTTGTTCTCTTTTCCTTTTTTCTGGTTTGAACCCAATACATCATGCTTACTAATTAGAGCAAATTGAAGATGAATTCCGTTGTTTGTACTAGTAGTAAATCAGAGCTGCAAAGTGTGAAAAGAATTATTTCACCATCAACTAGTGGGAGCCATTACTTATCTTGTACTGCATTTTGTCAATGATGGTGATAGGCTGTGGACCTATGATCTTGTAAGGATGCAATTCTGCGCTTGACAACATGTATGTTTTTAACTTTTGTGGTTTTTTTTAGGACTTGCATGATCAGTATATTTTTGTATACCAATTGTATGGAATTTGAATATATAACAAGTACTCCATTCTGAAAAGCTTATTCTTTTCTTTCTTTTTTTATGGTGGTTGTTTTTTTCCGGGTCGTCTTTTTCAAAAAGCTTGCAAGATTGTCTCATCTATATATGGAAGTACCTTTTTCTTCTCCGTCTTCATTATTGTCTTTGTAGCTTTTTCCACTTTTCCGAGACTAAATTCCAAAAAGATTTGATAAAATCATACAGTACAATCAATAGATATGCATGGTAAGTAGCAGAGAATCTACAATTGCCTATCATATATCTTTTCAGGAACTTGACCATGTCAAAATGAAATGGGGTATGGGTATGTATTGGGAAAAAGAAAGTGATCCAGCCAACTAAGGCCAAGCTCATATATTTGTCATCACACTGTCATGCATGGCATTGTGAATAATCCCAACGGGATGATTAAGAGAAAAAAAAAAAATTTCAAAATGGACTTTCGACCAATTTAAACATTTTAACCAAGGAATGATGGAGTTATATACCAACATTAATATTGTGAAAATGTGATAAATTTTATATTTAAAATAAATATTTTTTTTTGGAAATAGAATTATGTTCAACCCCACAAGTTATTTCTTTCTCATATTTACTATCCCCTTGGGAAAAAAAAAGTATCAAATGTGATATATCCTTGATCAATTTATTCTTAGTGGATTTAGCAGCTTATGAGTTAATTCCCACGCCGGATCAATAATGTCGGTTTTGGGTTACAGATTAACACGTTTTCACAATTTGCGGAGGTTTTGTGATGAAATATGTCTTTTTATAATATTTTTGAATTTAAATAGGAAAGTATTTGAATTCTTTTTTGAAAAAGAATCTGACCGTAAATTCAAAATTCAGAACTCACAGTCTTATTATTAGATCAATATTATTAAACAAAAATTTTTTGGTTTTAAAAGTATTTGAATTCTTTAATCCCTTGTTTGGGAAAAGAAAATAAAGAGGAGAAAAAATAAGGAGGTAAAATATGAGAAAATTTTGAGTTTACCTAGTTTGGATAAATAGAAAAAATATGGAAGGGAATGAAAATATATTTTATGTTTCTCTCTTAACTTTCTCTCCAAATTGAGAGAAAATTGATGGAAATGGGGACAAAGCAAAATTACTTTTTTATCCTATAAGATATTTATTATTCAACAAAATGAATGGTAAAATAGTAAATTTTTATTTTTATTTTCCTTCCTTATTTTACTTCAATCTAAACAGGATAAATTTGTTTTTTCATCTCCTTTATTATTTTACTCCGATCCAAACAGGAAGGAGGAAAATAAAGAGAGAAAATAAAATTATTTTGTCTCCTCTCAAAGGAAAGTTCCCAAACAAAGAGTAAATGTTAGAGGTCGGTGAATTTTCATATAAACCACAAATCCAAATCTATTTGTTTCAAATGAAACATTGAAAGAAATAAGAAAGCAACGGGTACATTTTAGATTACATAATTTGCATTGTATAGATGGAGCTGAAGGTATGATTATTAAGCCCGTTTGAGAACGGGGGCGTTTGCTGTTTGCACTTACAACATCATTACTAAGCCAGAGCGGAAATGTGAAACAGAAGAAACTACAGCTTTTTGAAATGCCCCTTTTTCCTGTGTTCCTGCAAAGCAGCTGAAGCAGCTTTTCCTCTATTATCATAGTTATGGGTTGCTCTTTAATAAGTCTTGACACCCCCACTTTTTATTTTCTAAGCCATACACCTTCTCAACCACTGCTCAAAAATTTATATTATTTTTATAAACAAATACGCAGTGCCTAGGGCTTCCACAGTGACTGGCCCACTGCTCTCCTATATCAAATTGTCCTAATTACATAGACGAACATGTAAAGCCCTTATCCATTATAAAATATGTGCTCGTTGAAAATTTAATCAACTTTGAGAAAAATAATTGGGACGGATCCGACGAAATTCCCAAACAAATCTAATCGAGAAATTACCCGTAATGAAATTGACTCTGAGATTTAAAAATTATACTATCAATTGTTTCCATTTTTTTCGTTAAATTATATAGTTATTTTATTAAATTTTTAGATATTTACTGTTAATAAAAAAATTATTTTTTTAGGGATATCAATACAATAAATCAAACATCTGAAACAAATAATAATTTTTTATCATTTTATTACAATTTAATATTTTTATAATAAAATGATATATTAATAGAATATAATAAAATAAAAATGATCAATATGAATACGAATACAATACATGAAATCACATGGTAAATAATTTTCTTCATTAAATAGCTTAATCCATTTATTTGAGTGCGAAAGGCTAAATCATTAATTTGTTAGGGAGATTATGAAGTCGCTTTGTTTTAGTCACTCTTGTGTAGATCCCTAAACTCACTTTCATCATGATGTCCCTTGAAAGCTTCAATCGTGGTTGAACGCCATTTTCTCATCATGGTGTTTATTTATGTGGAAAAAGAAAAATCTGAGATTCTCCGACAGAGTCAAGAAGATGAGAATTTAATTTCTGGTCCACAACTCTTGGCGCTTTGTATTTCAAGTCGTTGCTTGATGAATAAATGCGATCCCTGGTAGACTTTCGTTTGATATTGAGTTTGTCAAAAATAATTTTGGAAAAAAATTTTATTTTTAAATTTTTTTAATTTTAAAAATTAATTTTGGAGAGAAATAAGTAAATAGATGTTTTTTTCAAAAGCAAGTTTGAAAAAAACAATTTATAAAAAATTAAAAAAATCAGTCAATTAAATCAAAAAAATTATAAACTTACTGTTTAGATAACTAACAACAATTCTAAACATTTAATATTTCAAAATTTGTCTATATTACGTAATTGTTATAAATACAGGCATTTTGGCTCTTGCGGTCCTGTTTCATCGATCACTTTTATCTTATTTCATAAGCTGTCAATTGGTGGTATGCGATACATGGTGACATTCATTGATGACTTCTCAAGGCATGTGTGGGTTTTCTTTATGAAATAAAAATCTGACACATTCTCAAAATTTAAAGAGTTCAGAGAGTCAGTAGAAGGAGAAGTGGGAAAAAAGATCTGTTGCTTACGCACAGACAATGGGGGAGAATATAGCTCAAGTGAGTTATCTCAATACCTAAGGCAAAGTGGAATACGTCATCAATACACTTGTGTCAACACACCGCAACAAAATGGTATAGCTGAGAGAAAGAACCGACATCTTGCAGAAATCTGTCGAAGTATGCTACATGTAAAGAATGTACCGGAAAAATTTTGGGATGAAGCAATGAGGACTGCAACCTTTGTGATTAACAGATTTCCTCAACCAAGGTTAGAATTTGTTTTTCCCTTTGAGAAACTGTGGAACATGAAACCTACAGTTAGCTACTTTCGAGTATTTGACTGTGTATGTTATGTATTTGTTCCTAATCACCTACGGAGCAAGTGTGACAAGAAAGCTGTTAGATGTATCTTTATGGGATACAACAGCCAAAGAAAGAGGTGTAAATGTTGTGATCCAACGAGTGAAAGATGTTATACTTCACGAGATGTAGTGTTCGATGAAGCCTCTTCCTGGTGGTCTTCAGAGAAGGAGGTGTTGCCAGACTCTAGAGAATTTGGAGACAAACTACAACAAAAGATGGATGAGCATATTGTTCAATTTTAACCAAATTCGAATGAATCAGGAGATCAAAATAGCGATGATATCGAACAAACAGAGACTCAGAGTCCTTGACAAACTGCTGTGTATCAACAACCAAATGATGATGGTGAGCCCAATGAAACTGAAGAATCAGCTCTGCAATCTCAACTCCGAAGTCAACAAGAACACGAAGGCAAAATCCCAAATACGCCAATGCAATCATAGTCGCAGAAGACACTATAATAGAACCTGAGACATTTGAAAAAGCATCGCAGAGTTCTGAATGGATGACAGCTATGAAAGAAGAGATTGATGCACTTGAGCAAAATCAAAATGTTTCGTCGACAGCTCGACATAGTACAGAGAATGAGAGTTGACATTGAGGGGGAGTGTTAAGAATCAATGTCAAAATAATTTAGGTACACCTACCATTAATTTGTTGAAAAATTATGTTTATTGTGTTGAAAAATTAAATAAATATTAGGTACACCAATCTCAAACTAATTTGTTGAAAATTAAGTTCATATTAGGTATACCTATCATACCAAAGATTTGAACAAATGTATGGTGAAGATTTGAACAAATGTATCGTGTGGATTAAACTTTGAGCCTATAAATAGGCACACTTCCAAAGTTTAAACCATCCAAGAGTGAAGACTACAAGTCTTGAGTATTTGTGAGAGTTGAAAGCTTTCTTTGTAATATTTATAGTTTTGTGAAGTTTTTGTTGTGTCTCCAATTTTTGAGTGAATTTCTTTTTTGAGATATTTAATTTAGAGTTGTGTATTCTAAATTTTTTTCTCAACAGACAGTGCCCTAGAGTTGGCTTGGCCATGAGGCTTATGGCGTTGACGTTGGCGACTTTGATTCAAAGCTTTGATTGGGAAAAGGGTGGGAAAGATTGCAATTTGCAAGAAAAGGAAGACGACAGTCCTTTGGAGGTTGTGTTTCGACCTCGCCAATCACTTGTTACTGCTCTTTCTCAACTATGAAGATGTTGTTTGTGGATTTTATTATTATTATTTTTTACAATGACATGGTGATGATGTAACGGCTGGTCTCATCCACAGCACTGGCCTTACCCAGAGTTTACAGGACTGAGCCCACCCGTCGTCAACAACCTACCTGTAAGAGGTGATGAGTTGGAGGTATTGGGCCATAGACCCCGGCAGTCCGTTGGTCTCAGTGAGACGACTGGTGAACTCAGTCCTGTGGCCTCTGGATAAGACCAGTGCTGTGGATGAGACACAACCGTTACAAATGAACTCAAGAAACATTATAAAAAGTGACGGCAATATTGAACAAATGGAAAATATAAAAATGAAGATTTCTTAGCTTGAAAAATAAAATAAAATAAAAGAAAAAGGAAAAATGTAAACATCACCGGAAGAGCAAATAAAGCCAGAATTAAAAAAACTAATTAAACTCACTAGCATACAATGTGACTTTTGTTTTGAAGAGAAATATATAACACAGCTTGGCTGCTAACTGTCCGTGAAAATAATTTATATACATTTGGAATTTATGAAGGAAAGGAAAACCAAAATCATATCAAACGACCACAGTGGGAGTCGAACCCACGACCTTTTGATCCGAAGTCAAACGCGCTAATCCACTGCGCTATGCGGTCAGATATGACACGGATGCAGATATTATAAAATTTTACCATAGGGTCAAATCTTCCGCATCGTTGTAGCATGCATCTTCAATTAATGGGCACGAGAAAAGCTCACTATGTCTTCTATCTTGATGGTTCTGTACACAGTTGAAACCATAGCATCGATCTCTCATCATCAACCTTCAGACATACTTTATCCAAACTAGAGAGAGAATGGAAGCAGCTTCTTACTGGCTGAGCTTAGTACTCTTCTTGATCCTAATTCCCATATCCAAGTTCCTTTCAGGAAACTATTTCAACACTAAAAATTACCCCCACTGTCCTCCTCCTCTTCCAATTATAGGCCATCTCCATTTACTCAAGCAACCCCTTCATTGCCTTTCTGCAAAATATGGCCATGCCTTACTTCTCCGATTTGGGAATGAATTTTGGAGAGAAAAGTTGCAAAATGGAAATCTGATTCATTATAAAAAAAGTCTACAATAGAAATAGGGACACGTGTTTGCTGCATTTTGCTTAATGTGAGCTTTGCAAGTCCAAAATGCACGTGTTTAATAGGTTGTTACTTCTGCTGAGCTGGAGAAACTGAAAAATGGAAAATCTGCACCTTCGCGCCTTTCAATTCTTCAACAGCAGCTCTTCAGTCGTGGTTACATTTTATCTCGTACCTGCGCTTCTATCGCACTCGCGCATTTTATTCGCGCTCACAATTTGCTTCTTAATTTCTCGCTTTCTGGCACAAGAAAAGCCCATTGATCCCATTAACGATTCTCTCTGCCACAAACCCAATTCTTCATCTCCATTAAAAGCCAACTTATTATTATTACTATTAACAACCATTCACAAAATCTATAACTTATTCACCGAGATCTGTGATAAAAACTTCTGCCTTCTTCACCATCATGTCTTTCGAATGCCTAGCAATATCAACAGGTAAGTGAAGGGAGTATCGAAATATAGAGAAGAAAGTTAAGCGATTGATCTTGCTTGAGGTATATAGTGCCGTTGCAGAGAATTAATAAAAAGCCCGATTTTTTTTCCTTTTTTTTGGTTTTTTTTTTTTTTTTTTCATTTTGGCTTTGAAAATTGAACAGTTTCTATGGTATTTTTATAGGGATTCATGGTTGACCCCGATATCGGTAAGCTCTCTGCTTTGGCAGAGTTATCCGTCATTCCTGGTCCACCTCTGTTTCCAAGCCGTCAGCTTATGAAATTTCCACTCTGGCACGATTCCAGCAGAACTCTAGGCCACATGTGCAATCTCAGAACTTTGATTTTAGCTACAATCAGCTCACCAAAGATATTCCTCGCTCTATCGGCACCTTATCAGAATTCACCAACTGTCAGAACTCACACATGTGGAAAAAGAAAAAAAAAAAATTTATAAATATAAAGTGTGTCAAACCAAAATTTATTTGGATATTACGATGAAAAGGTCCCATAACAATTTTTTAAATCCGAAAATTAAATACTCTTCCTATTTACAATGGGTCGGATTCATAAATTTTAATATGGTATCAGAGCTAATTGCTAAACGGCTCATGGAGATTCATCAAATTGATTTAAGAATATAAGCCCATACAAAGCAAAATGAACACCTGACACCTATGATACTCTAATTTGATCTGCGACATCTGAGATTCAAATAGTACAAACTTAAGCAAAGCAAAATGGAGACTTGAAACCTCTAACACTCGCTTGAATACAAGCTTAAACATAAAAATGATAACAAGTCACAAAACTTGAGGGGGAGTGTTGGAACCCAATTCCACATTGGTGGGATAACTAAAACTTGGACAATTTATAAATGTCAAGTGGTCAAACCAAATTGCCTTCGGACATTTTGGTAAAAATGTCCACACAACAATTTTCAAGTCCGAAAATTAAATACTCTCTCTATTTGACATAAATTTCAATATAGTATTAGAATCAATTGTCAAACGGCCTATGGAGATTTATTAAATTGATTTAAGGGTATAAGTTCAGACGAAGCAAAATGGAGATCTGACGCTTCTAAAACTCTAATTTAATCTGCAGCCTCTGAAATTCAAAGAGTACAAGCTCAAGCAAAGCAAAATGGAGATTCGAAACTTCTGAGACTCGCTTGAATACAAGCTCAAACGTAAAAATAATGGCAAGTCACAACTGAATCAATGTTATAATCCACATTAGTGGGAAAAGAAAAAAAAATAGAAATTTATAAATATAAAGTGGGTCAAACCAAAATGCATTCGGACATTTTGGTGAAAAGACCCTCACATTAATTTGCAAGTCCGAAAATAAAACACTCTCCCTATTTGCAATGAATCGGCCCCATAAATTTCAACACCAACATCATTCTCCGCCATAAAATTCTTCTTCTGCAATTTAATATTTAGCTTTTTAATTTTTCTTACCACTCACATGCCCAGTTAAATTTCTTTCACTCTCCATGCCGGGTAGATTCCACGTCAGATAAGAGTATTTGAAATTTTTTTAGTTGGAGTGTCTAAGTGGTGAAACTATATAAAAACAGGATAGAGCCCTTAATTGTAATTTTCTTATACAATTAAGGGCTCTCCTAAATGCTAGTAGATAAGTATGAATGATGAGATAAGCAAAACAGAAGAAGAAAACAGACAAGAAGGAGAGGATCTACTGAGAAGCACCAAATGCAAGATGTTTTTGAAACGCATGCTCATGTAGACGAACAAATGGCACTTGCTAAAAATTGGTAGGTCATTTTTGGCAGGTAAATTATAGGTTCTATCCCTATATATCATGGTTCGTTCAGGCAGTCTTTACACCAAATAAACATGTATAGATCCAGGTTGAACATGGATCAAGAGACATTGTTTTTCTTCATTTCTGCCATTTCCTTGGTCTTTCTTCTCTCAAAACTCATAATATCGAAACAAAGGTACAAAAACCTCCCACCAAGCCCACCCGCACTTCCCATAATAGGCCATCTATATTTGGTAAAAGAACCCATCCATAGAACTTTGCAAAACTTAACAAACCAGTATGGTCCAATCGTATCTCTCTTATTCGGTTCCCGCAAGGTTATCGTCATATCATCACCTTCCTTAGTCGAAGAATGTTTCAAGAAAAATGATATTATCTTTGCCAATAGGCCTCATCTTCTTGTGGGCAAACACCTTCATTATAACCATACCACTATTGGTTCTTCCTCTTATGGCCATCATTGGCGCAACCTCCGTCGCTTTACTGCACTTGAAATTTTATCAACAAATAAACTCAACTCTTCCGTAGGCATTAGACAGGATGAAGTCAGAATCTTGCTGAAAGGTCTTTTTGAAAATTCGCGCACAAGTTTTGCCAAAGTTGAGATCACGTCAAGGCTATCAGAGTTGTCTTTTAACATCATCATGAGAATGATTTCAGGGAAACGATATTTTGGTGTGGAAGCGGAAAATTTGGAGGCTAAGCAGTTCCGCGATATAGTAAAAGAGACCTTTGAAGTAAGTGGAGCAACATATCCAGGGGATTTTCTGCCATTCCTTCGATGGATTGATTTCCATGGCGTAGGCAAAAAGATGCTGAGATTGCAAAAAAAATCCGACGAGTTGTGCCAAGGTTTGATTGATGAGCATCGAAAAAACACGAGTTCTCGCCCGACGGGACAAGGAACTAAGACGATGATTGATACTATGTTATATTTGCAAGAATCGGAACCTGAAACCTATTCTGATGAAATCATCAAAGGCCAGATACGAGTATCTCTCTATCTTTTGTCTCTTACTGTTATTGCTAGGATGCTAATTCAACCCACGATTTCATTTTCAGAAAACTAAAAATTTTCCAAATCGGTGTCCCAGCAATCGTATCATAGTCAATTGCAAATTTCAATTACTTAACACATTAATTATATATCTTCATGTAGGCAATAATAGCTGCAGGCACAGACACATCAGCAGCAACAATAGAGTGGGCTATGTCACTTCTGCTAAACCATCCAGAGGTGTTGAAAAAGGCCAAAATTGAACTGGACACCGTTGTTGGTAAAGATCGATTGGTAGATGAGTCTGATTATGCAAGGCTAACATATCTACAAGGCATCATTAATGAGACACTTCGACTGTACCCACCAGCACCACTTCTGGTGCCGCATGAATCATTTGAAGACTGCACGGTTGGTGGCTATGACGTACTGCGAGGAACAATGTTGCTGGTCAATGCTTGGGCTATTCACAGGGATCCAATGGTTTGGGAAAATCCAACAAGTTTCATGCCAGAAAGATTTGAAAGTTTAGATGCTGCAACATATAAATTGCTTCCGTTTGGGTTGGGCAGGAGGGCTTGCCTTGGAGCTGGCCTTGCAACTAGAGTTGTGGGCTGGGCATTGGCTGCATTAATTCAATGCTTTGAGTGGGAGAGACTTAGTGAAGAGCTAGTGGACATGTCTGAAGGGACAGGACTCATCATGCCTAAAGCTCAGCCTTTGGAAGCGAGGTGCAAAGCACGTGAGTCCTTGATTAATGTCCTTAATGAGCTATAATAGTGTTTCATTGTTCATTCTCCCTTTGTCTGGCGAATTTGGTATCCATAAGAATTAAACCCATTAACCTACTGCATTATATGATGCAAAGACGTAATTACCAAACTATTCGCCAATGGCTTTCAAAGGAAATAATGGTTGAAATATAAGAGTCGTTATCCAAATTAATTCTCTTGCTAATTTTGTTTTATTTGTGTTGTGTGGGTATGGTTTCTCTATTTGTTCTTAATTTCTTTTGTTATTTATTTTTCAAAAAGTGATTCATATTTTTTAAAAAGTTTTGGATAGTCAATTATTAATGTCATTATATTGTACAAACTTCTTAGTAAAAGGAAATTATAACACAATCGCCAATCTTGCAGTATAAAAGGTCAGCGTTTAATATATTATCAAAATTGCTATCAGAATTTTTCAAACTGAATCATAATTTTAGGGTACAATTATAACAACATAGACCGGGTTTTGAAGTTTATCATAAAAGAAACCCAGAAATGGGTATTGATGGGGAAGAGGGAGCAACGAATGTGTACATCACCCCAAGGCACGTACCATGAAGCTTTGGGCCTTATGGGGGCATTTTACTAGTTTTTTATATATACTTCTTTCAATTGAATGAAAGTGATACCCTATGTGGCTATGAACCCTTATTTCATGCTTTTGTCTTTTTCAAGAATGGAACCTTAAGTGACAGAGGAGTTAAGAAAGGGATAAGTTGTGCGTGGCTAGGGAATTTTCTCTTCTATAAATAAAAAGTGGACCCAATTCACATTTTACTGCTGGTATCCTAGAGTACAAGGTCACACCATTCCCAGGTTGTACTATCTTATCTTCTCTTGCTCTTGCTGTCCTGCTCTAGCTATTGCTATATTCAAAGTCTTTAACAGAGATGACTCATTGTATATTTGTGGTAATGAAATATACATAATATTACGTATATTTGTATTTAGAAACAAAATATATTTGTATAGATTCTGAAATTATTATGTTAGTTGAGTAAGAGGTATATTTCACTGTTAATAATTTAAATGTTCAAGTTATGAAAAAACATATGTTAATAGTTAAGATGAGTTGATACGAAATTTTTTCAGTTTAATTACATAAATTTGAACCCTTAGTAAATTTTTGAGGGAGTGGTTTATTGCCCTTTAAGATTCTATTTGACACGAATATAATTAGTTTCAATTGATTGATATATAAATTATAAATACATGTGGTTTCACATAAAAAAATAGTTAACTAAAAACCATTAAAATTTCTTTAATAGTATTTTAATCCATTAAAATGATATACTTGAGGGAAAAAAAATGATAGTTGGGTTAGGTTGATAGCAATTCTGAATCGATCCGGCCCATGAACAACCCTAATGCTCAAGTTAGATCCCAGGGTTGGGCGGACGAATTAGACTTAAGTAGTTGGTAGACAAGACAATTAATTTTTATATTATGAACTCAAATTTATGTTGGATTATGAACACAATCTCATTCACAAGTGTAAGAGTATTTTTATTTTTACTTTTTTATGTTTCAAAAAATAAAATTATTTATTATTTAAATAAATAACACATAATACATCATAGATACAAGTTCATAATATAATTTGCCTGAGACAATCAGTAATAGCAAAGTTTTTAACAACTATCTTTTATACATTGAAAACTTTTTTCAGAATATTAACTATTAATTCTATATTTTTTATATTTTATGAAATTGTATTGATATTCATAGAATCATTTCATATTAAAATAAATATTATAAAAAATAAATTACATATTTTTAATTATTTAATTCAAAATGAATGATTGATTATATGGAATATATCTTGAACTTTTAAAATTAATCTTTAAATTATTAATTTTAGATTAAATGTTTTAAATTATTTAGAGTATCTAAGAAATGAGATTTATGTTTTTTTTAGTGAATATGTAAAAAATGAGAAATTTTTTTCCAAAATATTCAATCCGTGGAGATAATTCAATAATATACGCCACAATTTATTTATTGATATTAGCATAATTGTACTTTAAATTGGCTTGCTAAATATAAAATATGACCTTTGAAAATACATAATTACATTTATAATAGTAATGTTAGCTAAAAATGGAAAGATTTATGTTTTTTTAGCAGTAAAATGAATTCATTAAGCCATAAACTTCACATCATGAAAGAGAGAGTTCTTAAGAAACAAAGGAGAACTCCTTCAAATAGAAGTGAAGCATAGGAACAAACAACTCTAACAAAACAAGAATCACCTTATTCGCTTTCCTTTTAACATAATTAACACAAGAGTCAATCAAGATACAACAATCAGAGATGACTAAGCCAAACTCAGAAATATCAAGTTTAGGACTTTTGATAGTATCCACAATAAGTTTCGCATCCATCTCTTGCATTACAAATGAAAAACTTTCTTGTTTAAGCCAACTTAGAATCTCTCTCAAGCCCATAGCCTCAACAACCGAAGGTTGAACACAACAAGCAACCACGTACCTTTGAAAAGGCAGCAACCATGTTACCCTGACAATCACGAACAACAACTCCAAACCCAACAAAATTATTCTCTGAAAATAAAGTTGCATTCAAATTGTACTTCACATAAGGAGGATTCGACTTTTGCTAGGCTCCACCATTAAAGCAAGGAGTAAAACAAGCCTTACTCCAATCAGAGAGAAGACCAATCAGAGAGAAGATGACACTACCCCAGAAATTAGTGACAACCTGTTTTTGCCAAAGTTATTACATTGCCTCCAAATACCCCAGAGAACCATTCAGATCTTTGGAACTTGACTGAGATCAGAGTTATCCAAAACAAAAGAAAACCATTCCAGGAAGTTAGAAGCATTGCAAAAGGAATATCAAAATCCAACTCCCAAGCAACAATCTAGAAAAGATGAAGCAAATGCTCCTTAAACTCCCTTTAACTGGCACAGAAATTCTAACAGCCATCCCTCTCAAAAACAGCTTTTATCTCATAGGCAACACATTCCTATACAGAAACCACAAAAACATATTAACTTTTAGAGGCACAAAGATCTTTCAAATGTGAAACCAATCAAAATTTTCATTTAGGGAACCCTTATTCAACAAATAATCAACGACCACTATATATCCTGATCTAACAGAATAAAGACCCCTTTTATCAAAGTGCCAGATAATACCATCTTTTGCATTCATGCTACTTGGAGGAAGTTTCAAAATCTCACTAACAACACTTGCCCTGAAGCAATAAAAAAAAAGCTCAACATCTCATTCTAACGTACCAGGAACCCAAAGATTACTGACCAGCATGTCTTCCAAGCCTTCAACAATAGTAGAATCTATTTTGAAATTTGAATCCTTGCAAAGTCAAGAATCATCCCAAATTTGAAATTAATTGCCCTTCCCAATACGCCACCTGCAACCCTTTTGAAGAATAAACTTTGCCTTCCAAATACTCTGCCAAACAAAGCTTGGGTTTGACCCTTTCTAAGCTGCTAAAAAAAATTCCTTCAAAAAATATCTAGTTTTGAGAACACGAAAAACAAGTGTACCAGGATTGAAAAAAAAAAAAAATCTCCAAGCTTGTTTCCTAAGCATAGCTAAGTTAAAAGAATAAAAGTGCCTAAAACCCAACCTACCCCCTTCTTCCTCGTACATAAATTTTTTCAGGATTGCCAATGAATTTTAGAAATACCATCTGGATTATATCCCCACCAAAAAGAATTCATTATCTTCTGCAACTCATCACAGAGAGAGACAAAATAAAAAAAAGTAGACATGCAATAGACATAAACTGCTTGAGCTACATACTTGATCAAAATCTCCTTACCCGCTTGAGACATCATTTTACCATACCAACTAAACAGTTTATTCCATAGTCTATCCCTAAGATAAGCAAAAACTGCCTTTTTATTTCTGCCAATAAGAGATGAAAGACCCAAATAGCTGTCAGTATTAAGAGGAAAAAACACATTTAGAGCTCTTTTAATATCACCAACAAACGGCTCCTGCACATAAGGACTAAATAGAATACTAGATCTGTGACAATTAATGGCTTGCCTCGAATCTTCCTCAAATTGATGCAAAATACCCAATATTGTCGTACATTCATCCATGTTAGCTCTTAAAAAGAAGAAATGACCATATGCAAACAGGAGGTGGGAAACTATAGGAGCCTCTCCACACACTCTACACCCATGAATCAAACCATCACTCTCAGCTCTCTTAATAAGACTAGTAAGACCTTTAGCACAAAGAATATAAAGATATGGAGATAACGTATTACCGTGTCTTAACGCACGGGAAGGAATGATAGAGGCCGCCACTAAATCATTAACAGTCACATTATACTGGATTGATTGAGCACAAAGACCGTTTGACATTGTATTTATAAAAACACTGACGAAAAAAATTTTATTTTTAAATTTTTTGAGTTTTAAAAACTATTTTTGCAAAGAATCAGTTAAATATATATTTTTTCGAGAAACAAGTTTGAGAAAAATAGTTTATAAAAAATTAAAAAAATCAGTCAATTAAATTAAAAAAATTCTAAACCTGATTTTTGAACAACTAACAGCAATCTCAGACGCACCTAGTCCAATTAATCCATTTTAAATCAAACTCCCCATTATAGAGGTAACTTTGCGAATATGCATCATAACATCAGTTATTGTATAATCATTGTCATTGTTTTGGAGGCTTCTTGTGTCCAATTAATTAAAAAGTCAAGAACTAATAAAATAATTGAATGGTTATTCATGTCCTTTAAGCCCCACATTATAACTTGATATAATTTGAATTGTTCAATATACACTTTTATCCTTTAATTTGATCTCTATTTATTTATCTTCAAAGAAAGCTGGATTTATTTAACTCAATCTATTATTATTCTTCTTTTTAAATATGCAATTATTAATTTTGTATAATTTTTAAAAAGCCATAATATTTAAAAATTAGTTTATGAAGGAATTACTTATCAATAATATGGCGCTTTGCATTTTTTATTTTTTATTTATTTTAATTGATTTTTTGGGTGCAATTTTAACATTTCAAAAAAAAAAAATGTAAAAAAATGAATTAGTGTTTTATTCTTCTAGTTCTAGATTCTAGGATTGGCCATGGACCGTTACACAGCAGATCTAAGGTAACCCGTCATCATGCTTCACCCATAAATGACCCCACAGCACAGGCATTTTAGCCCTCGCGACCTCCTCTTCCTTCTAAATCAAAGAAACCAATCCCCAAAAAGAAAAAAAAAAAAATCAGAGTTAGCGAAAATGACCGATTCCGATGCCAGCACCGCCGTTACTGGACTATCGCATGAACCAGATTCAACTCCGTTGGAGTCGAAGCCGCCGCAACAAGAGCCGGAGAAGCAGAGCAGCAGTGGTATTTCTCTAAGCATTTGGCCACCGTCGCAGCGCACTCGCGATGCCGTCATTACTCGCCTAATCGAGAACTTATCTTCTGAATCTGTCCTCTCCAAGCGCTATGGCACCTTCTCCCACGACGAGGCTGAGGCTGCTGCCCGCCGAATTGAGGATGAGGCCTTTGATATCGCTAACCGTGCTTCTTCCACTGCCGAGGATGATGGCCTTGAGATCCTCCAGTTATATTCCAAGGAGATCAGCAAACGCATGCTCAACACTGTTAAGGCTCGTCCTAAGCTGGATTCTGCTGTGAATAATGGGGAATCGGGGACGCCGAATCCTGAAGCAGCATCTATAGACATCCGGTGAGGCTATTTCGAGTTCCGTTGAGGCTGAGGCTTGATCTTATTAGGGTGTTTTAGCATCACATTAGTATGTTTTAGGATTTTTTTCGTGTTTATTATCTTGAGAGGTGTTTGTACTAAATTATGGTTTTCTCTGTTGATTATATGATAATAACACTGTTACGTCATTATCTAGGGTTTGTTTCTTATTTCAGATTCATAAAAAATTGCTTGTTATTACTTTTCTTTGTGCAGACACGTTTACATATTGGGCACGTTAATATGTGTTTACTAGTATTTTTCTCATGCGATTTTGCTTTCATATAATTTATTGCTTTTCGTTGATCATAATTCTATTTAGGTCTGAATTGAGCGAATTTAAAATTGACGCTGTAGTGTAATTTGATAGGAATCATATCAGTGTGCTAAAATGGGAAATACGTCCAGTGGCAGTTCCTATCATGTGCCAATTATGGCTTTATTCTGTGAAAAGGTGTTCTCAAATTTCTTGGACGTGCACAAATTGAACAGGCTTTCAGTTCTATAGGTGTGTAAATAAGGCATACTGCTGTACCAAAAATTTTATGGGAGGTGTAGTTGAATTGAAAATGGTCAACTAAATTGTTGGGGCACTGCCCTGCTGCTATGCTAGGTTACTTGGAGATGGTACACTAATTGAATTTGCCTTTCATTTAATGTTTTTTGTCTAAGTTATAACCAGTGGCAGTTCCTATCATGTGCCAATAATGGTTTTATTCTGTGAAAATGTGTTCTCAAATTTCTTGGACGTGTATAGATCCGCTCTCTTTGTGTGCACACACACGATGTAGCTCTCACAAATGAATTCTTTTGGACCTATCTGTGCTAGAGACAAACTTACAATAGACACATATTGAACTCATGTTAGGTACTGACATTCATTAGATTCTAGTCTGGATATCTAAGCCAATCCTTACTAACTATGGGATGCCAAAAGAAAACTGTTCCTATTTCTTCTGAGTGAGATGGCATGGGTATGTTGCAATTTGTGTGGGATATTAATGTTTATCCTAAATGTTTAATCACATGCACCAAACATGGAGTTCACTTTACTCTATGATTTTACCTATTGGGTATTTCAGATTATTTATAATCTTTTTAATGTGCATCCAGGCTTCCAGCAATGCGATATACTTCTAAATGTTCTCGCTGGGTGTTAGGTTTTGTGCCTAACTTGTATAGAGTATAGATAGGAATTGTTTAGAATACTGACTTGTTGGTGCCAATAATGTTTCATCATCCTTGGTTGACTCAAATTTTACTTCAGTTACTGTAGTTTCTTTAGTTTCCTTGTTAGCATTGGTAATTTGAGATATTTTCAACAGAGTCTAAGCATTAGCTATCATGGATTTTAAAAATGGGAGAAAGCAAGGGATAAAGAAACTGATGGAGCCATGGTTGTTCAGCCTGATCATTGGTTGTCAACACTATGCTATCAGACATGTAATCGTAAAGCTCTAAATTAAGTTTGAAGTATATGAAGTGATGGATAACCGGTGGCAGTTCTATAGGTGTGTAAATAAGGCATACTGCTGTACCAAAAACCTTATGGGAGGTGTAGTTGAATTGAAAATGCTCGACTAAATTGCCGGGGCACTGCCCTACTGCTATGTAGGCTACTTGGAGATGGTACACAAATTGAACTTGCCTTTCATTTAATGTTTTTTGTCTAAATTATAATGTAAGATTATTTGAAATCCTTCTATTTGCTTCAGGAAGTACATAGAGAATGGCCTTATTATGTGAAAATGTGTTCTCAAATTTCTTGGACATATATAGATACTCTCTCTTTGTGCGCATGCACATGTTGTAGCTCTCACAAACGAATTCTTTTGGACCTATCTGTGCTAGAGAAAAACTTACAATAGACACATATTGAACTCATGTTAGGCACGGACGTTCATTAGATTCTTGTCTGGATATCTAAGCCGATCCTTACTAGCTATGGGATGCCAAAAGAAAACTGTTCCTATTCCTATTCCTTCTGAGTGAGATGTGTCACAGACTTCAATCCCACATCGGATAGGTGAAGGGGACGAGTCCTGGCTATAAGCGGGTGGCGCTGCACATCCCACCAGATCGGTCTTTTGGGGAGAGAGTAATGACCCCGTGACAAAATGGTATCAGAGCCTGGTTGGCGCGCTGTACACCCCAGGGTGGGGAGAAGGTAATGACTCACCCGACTCATGGGCCTACCTAAGGGGAAGGCGCTGCGCACCCTGATAGATCGGTCTTTTGGGGAGAGAGTAATGGCTCCGTGACAAAAATGGTATCAGAACCGACCCAAATCCGATTCCGATGTCTCGCCAAGCACCCCGGGTTTGGGGCAGGCAGGGGGGTCCACTGTGACGAGGGCGTCACAGGGTTGGGTGGGGGAGAATGACACAGACTTCAATCCCACTTCAATGCCCCGTGACAGATGGCATGGGTATGCTGTCATATGATGTGCAATTTGTGTGGGATATTAATGTTTATCCTAAATGTTTAATCACATGCACCAAACATGGAGTTCAATTACCTGTATGATTTTACTTATTGG
The DNA here is from genome assembly GCA_023653625.1 of Triadica sebifera. Taxonomy (NCBI): domain Eukaryota; kingdom Viridiplantae; phylum Streptophyta; class Magnoliopsida; order Malpighiales; family Euphorbiaceae; genus Triadica; species Triadica sebifera. The sequence goes on from CM042899.1 coordinate 30,774,954, forward strand.
GTATTTCAGATTATTTATAATCATTTTAATTTGCATCCAGGCTTTCAGCAATGCGATATACTTCTAAATATTCTCTCTGGGTGTTAGGTTTTGTGCCTAACTTGTATAGAGTATAGATAGGAATTGTTTAGAATACTGACTACTTAGTGCCAATAATGTTTCATCATCCTTGGTTGACTCAAATTTTACTTCAGTTACTGTAGTTTCTTTAGTTTCCTTGTTAGCATTGGTAATTTGAGGTCTTTTCAACAGTCTAAGCATTAGCTATAATCAAATTTTAGTGAAGGGAAAATGTGCACTAGCTGTCACATAATCAATGGACATATAATGACAAGTTTTGCTGGGTAGGTTGCATTCTACTTGGCAAACATTTGGTGCAATTTTTGTTGCATTTTTCATTGTCAGCATTATTGGTTTAGGGTTTGGCCCTTGTGAGTTAAAATTGTTTGACTCTTGTGTATGTTGGTAACACCCTTTTTTCTTGTAATGAGTACTTTTATTGATTCAATAATTCGTTTCTCCCAAAAGCTCTATTGTCTAAATAAACTATTGCCAGTCTGATTACTTGGTTGCATGAGTTTGTTCTGCTTGTACAATATGACTATATCTACAAGTTGTTTCTTATTTTCCAAAACTACTATGTATCGGTGACCTTTTGATTTCCAGTTAGGCCAATTTTCTGTACAGCATTAAGATTTTGTTCTGTAATGGATTTAGCATTTGCTTGCAGTCAAGTTCAGTCATCCAATCGAAAAAAAATCTCTCTTTTATTTGCTGATGCTTTCCAATTATTATTTAACTAATTCATAGCTTTAGCATTTTGGCTTGTTCATTATATCACGCAACTTGACTTTTGATATTTTGGATTCCTGGCATTGTTATGAATATCAAGTATAGAAGTACTTAAATATCTTATATCCTGCTTGTTTTTCCTTGTTGTGCTCTTCCTAATTCTAAGTTTTTCTATGTTGTATTTCTTTAATATAATTCAGTGCTTTGCTTCCATTGAGTCCTTCATCACAAACCCCTTTCTCACAGTTTTCAGTTTCCCTTTAAATTTTTACGTGTTGCTTTTTTATTTCCTTCAAAATGATCTTTCTAGCACAATTAACATCAGTACTGCAAGCATGCCATTATGTACTGCCCTCACCTTGATGATAAGCATCTCTAAATGCATTATGCATTATCCATCACATCTGATTATATTACATTTTGGGTGAAAGACATGGTTTGTGAATTATACCTGTTTGGCTTGTCATATGTCTATGATATTCATGTGCCTGGTTGTTGAGAGAATTCTTTTTCTAGTTAATGTTCAGCTGTCTGTCTTTATGGTGTTGTGGATGTGGTTGATTGTTGAAGTGCTTCATCTAGATTCTGTTTTACACAAAGTGGCTTATATCGTGCTTAGAAAACTCTCTGACTCAACAATAGAAACTGGAAAGTGGAAACTTGAAACATAGAAGGCTCAGATATGCATATCGATTACTTGGTCCAATATGTATAGGTTTGCTGCCAGCAGGGCCATCTGTGGTTTTATCTGGTTAGTGGAAAGGAGAGAAGGAAGTGTCAAATGTTTACTTTTTAAAAATTTTATTTTAAAGAATTCAATTTCCAGTTGGAAAAAAATGTAGTCCATGTTGTTGTCTTCTTGTTTGGCTGTTTTTTAATCAAATTGCAAGGGTAATTCATAGAATGTGATTTCTCTAGTCCCTTGTGCCATTCAAGTTCAGTCTTTCTTTCTGAAAACGTGTAAATTTTAAGGCAATAAGCATTACATGCATGCTTTCTTTATTTCATTAAGAAAAATTTACTAATTTGGATAGGCCAGCAAGATGTTGATTTTGTGGTAAAGGATTCAAAGTTGAAATTTTGAGAACTTTGAGGTTTTGTGTTATTATTCAGCTTCTTGGGTTTGGATAATATCTGATTTTACTCCGATTCTTTTTGTTGGGTTGTTGGATTGAATGATCTTTACTGATTGATTTCTTTGTTGCAAATCTAAGAGTCTTTGACTGATTCTGTTTCTGTTTCAATTTCAAGTTCAACCTAGCACTTCAATTTTTGAAAGAGAAAAGAAAGAAAAGATTTGGGATATCAGTATATACATCCTAGAATCTAATGCCATGTTCGCTTATGCAATGATGTGCTTGATCTTATAAGAACCTTTTTTTTTATTTGGTGCATAATGTTCCCCGGAATAAGCTTTTGATGTTTCATTGTCCTAGGTTGTTTCAAATCAGTGCTTTTCAGTCATATATTGAAACAAAAAGTTGGTGCCCATGTGAAAATTTGGATATTTGTAACTTTGATTGCTTATTTTGTTTGCATGTTGTGGTCATTTTGCTAATTTTTGGATTCTTCTCTAAACATTATTTTGTTATTATTGTTAAACAAAAGAAGAGTGGAGTTAACTGCCCTAGACTTTTTTAGCGTCAAAAGTATAATGCTATCGAGGTTTGTAATATTTGAATATTTATAGTGATTCGTTTGGATACATCTCTATTTGAGGTTTGTTTGAATATTTAGTGAATTGTTTGGATATATCTTTATTTGAAGGACGGCAGATTTAGTAGTGATTCACATTAGAAGCTGGTCTCATGTTTCACCCATGGCCTATGCCTATACCATATTCGGACACTGGTGTGACTTTTGAATGGTTGATAATTAATACCACACGTCACCTCAGCTTTCGGAGAAGACACATGTTTGATATTGAATATGCATGTTTTCTGTTACGGTGCAATTTAATGGGACAGTCAACAAATGCCTGGGCAACAATTGCAGACGTTTTGCAAAATAGTAAGCATCCGTTTATGTTAGAAATCAGGAAAAACCTGTTGCACCCATTTTTGCTTTTTGTTTTTGGACTGTGATGGTCAGTCCAATTTATTTCATTGGAGAAACAAGAAATTTGTTTCTGATTTGACAAGAAACTTTTAACACCTTAGAGTCATAGTTTGGAATTTTCATTAGATCATCCTTCATTTTAAATATTTCGTTCGATGGGACGAGGATTTGTAGAAAATGTAGAATTGTTCCCTGTTATATAGCTCTGACATCTCAGTTTATTTATTTTTTAAAAAAAAAGGAAAGAGAGAATAAATGACTATGGAGAAAACATATTTCGTTAATTACGAAGGTTTTCAGGGATTTCAAATAACAAAACTTCAAAAAGCTATCCAATTGGCGTGCTATAAATCTTAGCAAATTCTCCAGTGATCTAATAAATATGCGGAGTATATTTTTGTGGCAGCTTGTATAGGTTGTAAATTAGTTTCCGTGGGTATTTTAGAGCTTTATACTTGTAGAACTAATAATTTATAAGGCAAGAACAGAAAGGATATTCATAGCTGGACTTTGACAAAACAGATTAATAATTAGTGGTTTTCAGAAATTACAGTTTTAATTGAATAGGCCCTATGCATATTGATGAGCAAGCGATGCAGGTCGAGAAATACTGCGACACGTTAGAAGTCAACTTTGAGGAATTTCAGCAACGTTGCTAACTCCGCCCCTTAGGCATGACTTTCATATGTATTCTTCCCCAAAATTCCCAATTTATTATCTTTGACTAGAAACTTCAATTTATAGAATATATAGAAGCTGGTAAAATGATTACAGCTTATTTGAATTCAACACCTGCAGCCACTAATTCAAATCTATTTTTGGTGCACTAATCTTCCACTATCGTAAATCATTTCTTAAGATGAAAAAAGAAAGAACACATAAGAAAAAGATAAGCAGGTGCATATGAGGTTAGCTGAGAAATTAGGTGATGTTTGACTATAAAAATTCACCATTTGTAACCAGAATAAATAAATAAATAAGAGCATTGCCCAAGAAGGACAAAAAAAAAGTCACCCATTTTAGGTTAGTTAATTTGGTCATATAATTCAAGTCCAGTTTATTTTGTTCATGTGCTGTGGGGAAGGATCCGACACTTACGTATTAATTACTTGACCTCAGTGTTTTTACTGCATGCTCCATTAACAGTTGCAATTAGCTAGAGAAACTAACTATAATAAATGCATTATCTGTGACTAATTATTGTGTTTAAATTTGTTTATTCATTTGCATTGGTAATGAATTTATTTAAAACAAGCAAAAATAATTAAAACAAAAAACAAAAAGAATAATGAATTAAGATAATTGAGGGGCATATGGGGGCCAGAAGAATGGTTAATTAATGACGTTATCTAATAAATTCTTATTCTATGTTATACTACAGGGTAGTCAAATATAAGTGGCGATGGAATATTTTGTTTTCATGGCTGTCATGATTTTCATTTTCTGACTAGCTAGCTTCACATGTTTATTTGAATTTCGTATGAGAAAGAGAGGCAGCGCCTTGATTGTTTTGAACATATATATTTTCTGGCTGAAATTTAGAAGAAAAACATCATTGGAGTCTGGAAAGATCGATTAATGATATCAAGATAGGGTCACTAATTCATTCACTCGGACTAATAGATTATCTGTATGATAATTAATTAATTAATGATACATATCTATCAATCTACTGAATTCATCCTTTCTAAAGGACGAAAAAACAAACAATGAACAAAAATTCACAATTCTGTCTTATGATAAAACATACAAGCTAAGAAAAAGTGCAAAGATAAAAAAGAGTTAAAAGACATTTCAATGAGAGTGGTGCTATATAATCAATGGCCAGGACCTTTCTTGCTAGGCCCAGAAGCCAATTGATACATCAAGTTTCTAGCAGAAGAGCTACTGCTTGAATTATTGGAAGCAACAGAAAATGATGATACACTAGCTGATTCAGCTCCATCTTCTTGCTGGCATCCACTGATACGATTATTGTTACTATTACTGGTCATGGAACGAAGAGCTCTGCAATCGACAATACTGATCTGGGTAGACAACCCCAGTATCAATACAACAAAAACAAAGCAAAGATGCTTCATAGATGCAGTTGAGCTCAATTGCATGTCTCTATTCTTGAGGGATTTGATTTAATAGTTGAGAATTTTGTTATGATATCTCTCACACAAGCCTGTAGCTAAAACAGAACTTGTTTGGTTGGTAATGAAGTGATGGCCCTTTGCTCTGCTGTGGGATTTATATATTAAAAAAAGAAAAAAAAAAAGTTTGTTAAGGACGGTGGGGGAGTGTAGGGGCCATCACAAGATTATATAATTTTCACAAATTTAATTTCGATTTTGTGTTTTCCTTTGGACAAAATTCGGAGTTAGAGAATTGGTTTAGAGAGAGGTTAGGTAGCCAAGAGAATAGATATGTGTGTGGGGGTTTTACTTTGAATCTGAGTTTTGGTGCAGCTTCAATTTGACTTTGTGCTATTCTCTTTATTCAGTATATTAGGCAAAATTCAAAGCTGATCAGTACATAGACCAAAAGATGGGCCCTTTTTGCATGGTTTTCACACTCTTTTTGATTCAAAGCGTGTGTTTGTATGCATGACGCGTTGCCATTTTTTTTCTTTTTTCCTTTCTTTTTTTTTTTCTATGAAAAATAACCAGCCTCTACCATTTTAGAAAAGTGGATTTTTGGCAATTCCACGTGTAAATGTGAAAGAAAAGTGTTAAAGTTTGGATTTTTATAGAAAGGAAAGGTAGTTTTGTTTAACTGTCATATATCCTATCTCCGACTGAAAGCCGGTGGATTGGGGTGGGGCAGAGGCAGAGATGGTGGGAGGCAGGGACACGATATTCTCAAAAAGTACAATTGCACGTATGTGCATGCGTTGGCTTTTGAATTTTGGTAAATCAAATTTTTTATAAAAATTTTCTGATTAATTTACATTAAATGAAAAAGAGAGAGAGAGAGAGAAAAAAAAAGAAGGAAAACAGTAAGTATCTTTAAGGCTGAATATAACACAAGTGATCCGAATTATTTGACAAAATGGAATTGAAAAATGAAATTGGATTTGATTATTTTAAAGAATTAATTCAAGCAAATTCAGATAGTGTTTCTTTTAGTTCTCTTCTTTATAATTTAATTTATATTTTGATTCCTAAACTGAATTATCTCACATAATATTTGTTTGACATTGCGTTTGCAAAAAAAAAAAATAGTTTTAGAAAAAAAAATTATTTCTAATATTTTTGAATTTTGAAAATTATTTTTAGAGAGAAACATATAAATAAATATTTTTTTTCAGAAACATATTTAAAAAATTTTTTTTATAAAAATTAAAAAAATTAGTTAATTAAATATATTTTTCGGACATCCAACAACAATTTCAAATACTATCGTAGTTTAATTTAATTCAATTCTTACCATAATTCAGTTGGATTTGAATTATTGGGAAATTAATATGAACAAAACGGTGCATACTCCTATGTATCTTAGCTAGCCGGCATTCTAACCGTAGGAGACAACGTTTTACTGTGAAAGCACAAGGATTAGCTGTCGCTATTGAAAACTTTTCAAAGTGTAATATATAAATTAAATATAACAAGTTGACACTTGAAAAGTTGAAATAGATGAAAAATATTGTAGAAGGAAGAAAGCATGCATTATACTTGAATACATGCTCAAATTTTCCAAACCCTCTTTTTCAAAACGTATGCTCTTGGGGATCAGAATATATGCAATGGACCCACTTCATTCTTGGGTAGGATTTTGAAATTCCTATGAAAACCCAAACCAGGTCTACACACATTCATTCCCAGTTGCTGCTGCTTATAAATTAAATATATACTTAATATTATTATATTAAGCCATTTTACTGTGTAATGTGTAATCCTTTGAAATTAATTAAGTGTGATTGGCATAATATTGGTAATAATTATGTGAACAAATGGCTTAATATTGTTATGTGAACAAAAGTAGGTAATTCTCATTTAACTCCTCATAAATTTTATTTTTAAATTATTAGCAGTATGGTAAATACAACTTCATATCAATTAGACATATCCTGAGAAATATCATTTGATGTATATTTTCAATCGAAATTAGCTTACAATTGAAGGTATTCCAATTTTTTTTTTTTAAGGTGAGCCAAACTGACAAAAAAAAAACAAAAAACTAACAATTTTGAATTTCGATTATTATTGAAAAATAAATTAATTTACGGTAGGTAAAGGGAAGAAAATTTTTGTATGCAAAATCTCTTCAGCTAAATATAATCACACAATTTGCAGGATATGCGGAGTAATCTTTGATCCTTGCTTTACTTATTTATATTTATGAATCTTTCAAAACATATATAATTAATATTGATGAAAAAATCATGGCGCGCCAATCATTTCGTACTCAACAAATTAATTCTTTTTGCAATTAATCCAACAGTATGCTATCTTTTTTCTTTCCGGTTTCCACACCATCGTATATTTAAAAATCTCACCACTATGGCGATCAAGGTTGTGTGAGATCTCGAGTTCGACTCCAGTCAGATATATTGTATATATATAAAAAAATCTTACTAGTATGCAAGTAAATTCAGAAGCAAGCCAAGCTTCTGTGTATTTTATTACCAAACTCAATTCATTTTGTCCATGCCCATCATCCTCGTTAGACATAAGCTGGTCTAATATAACTTACTATTGCTTAAGTATACTTATATATATATATATATATGGTGACCTTGTGCATCATGCTCCCTCAAGTAATTAATAATAATAACAAATAATAATCAGTGGTCTAATATATATTAAAAAAACGACTTGTTTAGATTGCGTTATGTTTAAAAGTACCATAGTCAACATTCCCAGAAAATAGGCTGTCAATTTTTTCAATTTTAATTTTTGTCATTTATGAGAACAATAACCGACAGTATATAATTGCTGCAATTAGAGGATCACTAGACCGTCCGGCAGGCGCCCGACTAAGCGGCCACTTGCCAATTTGAGGAAAAATAAAATAGATATTCTGGTTTCATATTAATTAATTAGCTGCAATCTAAACCATTTCACGGGCCTGGAAGAACAAATCTACAAGTTTTCAAAAGGAAAAATACATATCTGTGTTTGCACTTGTGAATTTGGTACAGATATACACTCATCACATTCCATATTATTAATTTAAAGAAGAAGGATTTTGTATATATTCAAAATCTGCTATAAACCCATTCTATACGCAACATGATATGGGGAAGATCATATCACCATCTTCCCATTTTATTAATAAAACATATTTATTATCAAGAAATAAAGATCGTATTACCATCTTTTGGAGCCGTACTTATAAGTATATATCGTTCAGACATTTCATGTCATACTATGAACAACATGCACGCTTTTTTTATTGTCGGGACTTTCAACCTGTTGTTCTTAGCTTTTAAAGTAAGTTGAATGTGTTCTCACACACCCACCGGTTCCACCCTCCTTCCCCCCCCAAAAAAATAAGAGTGTTGAATGTACATATGTATATGGTTTTTCTAATTTATATATATATATATATATGAATTCCATAATATAATAAATTTAAACATTTTAGAAATAAATAAATAGAGATATATTGATAGTCAAGAATTAATTATATATAACAAAAATATATGGTAATAAATAGAAGATAGTTAACACTGTTGCATAAAAAATAAAAAATAAAAAGTATCTACCTTGGTTTACCATACTCTTTTGTAACCTAAATTGAAGATATATATAGTCCAAGAATTTTAAAAGTCTTGATTCTACACACAGAGGTCAAAAGTGAATATGGCCCTCGCTGCTGCTGTTGCTGCTTCTATAAATACCCGCCAGAACATCCATTCTTTTTACGAAATAGCACCCTCAATCAGCGCCCAACTTAAAGCAACAAGCCAACAACATTTGCAAACAATAAAAACCACAGTAACAAATGAAGCCCACTTGTCATTTCTTATTTTCCCTTTGCTCCATTATTATGGTGTTGCTTCTTTTTCTTTCTTATTCGACCAAAGTGGAGGGGTCGAGGCCTCTTGGAGTTGGATATCCCCTTTCTCCCACTTCAAACAACTCACTGAAGATATCGCAAGCCTATTCTGGTCCCAGCAGGAGAGGAGTCGGCCATATATCTTTAACATATTCTGGTCCCAGTCCAAGAGGGATTGGTCACTGACGATCGCATTCCTTTTTTCTTTAAGCAAGTTCCACAAGTATCGCCTAATGATTTTCTCTCCCTTTTTTTTTTCCTTTTTCTATGGTAGAATTTATCATCGAAAAAAGAATTTTTGGCATTATGCTTAGCAAGAAAATCTGGAAATATTATTAGTTTTGTTTGATTGGTTAGCGAATCTTTTGCTAATTGTTGTAGTTATGGCAACAGAAATAATTGGAAGGAGACTTTGGATCATGTACTCGAAAAGGTCAAAGAATATACGAATGGATTTTCTAATTTACCGTTGTTTAAAATTGTATAGGTTGATTCTGTGGTTCTTATCTGATCTATCCTGGTCATGTGCTCCTCCGTCATCACAGATTTTTCTTTTTCACGTGATCAGTAAGAAACACACTTCGAACTGTTCAGTTTAATTTATAAATGACTTCCTCCTTATGTCCAATTTGCTTATTTATTTTGTTTTTTAACTTGGGAAAGAAAGGGAAAACTAATAGTTATATTGTATCTGAAATTTTATTATGATCATACAAACTTATATTTGTGAAGTTCATATTCAACATAAAATCAGTAAAGCTAGCAAATTTTTTATCCAATATTTAGATTTTTTTTCTCTCAACGGTCAATAATTGCTATTAGCTTGGATGAAACATGTATGCTCGAGGTATAAAAATTATAAAAAAAAAAAAAAAAAAAAAAATTGCTTAGAATCCGGGAATTGATGAGTCAATGTGAGGCCCAATGATAAAATCTGGGTGCAACTGTGTTCAACTTGGATCTGTCTTATATGCAACCCAACAGTACCCCGAATTGCTTGGGTTATGGGCTTAAAAGTCCATTTCTTTGGTATACTAAATAATAGGATTTCATGAGAAATGAAATCTTATTCCTAAAATTGATGTTTTATGATTCTAATATTTTCTTTTTAGCATGTTCATGATGAACTAAAATTCTATTTTTATGTTTGATTTAATATTGTTGAGTATATTTTTGGAAATATAAAATGTTTTATTTAAAAGAAAATATGAAAAAATTCTAAATTTAAAAAAAATTGAGATATTAGAAATCTTTATACATCAAATGTTTTAGGTATTAAACTCAAATTTTAGAATGAGAATTTCATTTTTATTCTAAAATATAGGATACCAAACATGATCTAAATGAATCCGAGATTAGACTGTGCTTTCTTTTGGAGATATTTTTTTTTATTTTTTATTTTTACTTTTGAATGAAAGACTAATGACTCTTTGGTTAGAGTTTTGAAATTGAAAGAGAACGAAATTAGAATCCAAATGGCTGTTCACTATTTATGTTTAGTTTAATACATAATTGAGTAATTACACGACTCATTTAACTTGTTCTGTAGTATAAGGAGTATATTGGACTTCCTATTTTCATTTACAAAATTCATATTGTCAATTGGCTCGGAGGGCGAATTGAGATTATATGGTAGAATTTCTCTTCTTTTTTTCCCCCCTCTGTTTCTATAAAAACTTTTATTTTCGTACATAATCAATAAAATTTTATTTTTCTCGACAACAAACGAAGGCAGTGTGTCTATTAGGCGTGTAGTCCAAATCCAACTGCAAAACAATGAATCGAAAGTGTAGTATTAAGACAGATTCAGGTTTAATTGGCCCAATAAAAGAGCAAGCAGAAGATAGCCCAACAGCTTTTAGACAACTCAATCTTTTGTTGTTCGATCTACCTAACTGTATCCTTAAAATGAAAACGCCAAATTTCAGGAGGCCAAAAATCGAAATTTCCAATGCTTATTTCTACAAAGAAAAGTTCAAAACAGCAGTCTACATTCATATCGTGATTTTTTTTATATATAAATTGAAATATCATTTAAATAAATTAATACTAATTTTATTTAGATATGAAATCATGAATTTAATTTTGATCAAAGTTATCAATGTTAATGTCTATAATTTATGTTCTATAAAAATGGTTATATTTATTGTTAGATAAAAAAAATTAATCTTTTATAAATATTAAAGAAAAAAAATAAAACATGTTCTATCTTATTTGCAATTAGTGTCTAGTGATATTAAAAAGCCAACACAGAGCCGGACAAATTCGTCAATTAAAAGATTGAGGAAAAAGCAAGAGCATCAGACCCCAGCATTTATTTGGCTTCTTGTCATCTTCGATAACAACCAAAAGCAGGTCCCATTCCCCTATTAACCCACCCCCAACCTCAACCCTCTCCTCTTCATTTCCCCTTTACCCTCTCCATTTCTCTCTTTCTAATTTCTTCATGAAGCGCTTACTTGAATCTGAACGTGCGATTGCCGGAAACGACAACAGAATGAAGAAAGTAAAGTACCAAGAAGATGAACAGCTTGAAGAAATTGAAGATGGAGTCAATACGGGAACTGGGTTTGTGAATTTAGACGAGAATTTGCTATTTGAGGTGTTGAAACATGTGGATGCGAGGACGCTGGGGAGGTCAGCTTGTGTCAGCAAGCAGTGGCACAGGACTACGCAGGATGAGAGGCTATGGGAACTGATCTGCACCAGGCACTGGCCTAATATCGGCTGCGGTAACCAACAACTGAGATCCGTGGTTTTGGCTCTTGGTGGGTTTCGTCGTCTCCACTCACAGTATCTTTGGCCTCTATCTAAGCCACAATCCAGTTCCACGACTTCGAGTTCGTCGTCATCGTCTTCTTCTTGGGCTCCGTTCCCGCCGATGATTGGCTCGAAGCAGCCGGCTAGGTGGGGGAAAGACGAGGTGCATCTCTCCTTGTCTCTGCTTTCGATTCGTTATTATGAGAAGATGAATTTTAGTAACAGAAGCAGATGAATTAAAAAATTTCATTATTATTAACTGATATTTATATATATATGATTATGTATTAACTTTAATTTCGGATTTTAATTCTTGTTTCTTGTATGTCTAAATTTGGTTTGCGATTTGTTTTTTTTGTTTGTTTGTTTTCTTTTTCAATTTTGTTGTTGTATTCTGGGTTTTTGCTAATTAGATCTGTAATCTGTAACCATATTGTAATGAATCAATTGTTGCTCGCTAGTTGATCGCTTACATGTCCAAATTTATACTGGTAATTTAGAATGTTTCAGTTTTTCATCTTTTAGCTCCAATTGTTAGGAATTTTTATGTTTGGATGCGAGGAAAGAAGGGGATCGGTGAAAGGAATTTTATGCAGAAAATAGGAAGTGGGTAGAGGAATTGACTGGTTGGAATAGGAGCAAATAGAAAGAGCCAAAAGTATCCAGTTGTAATAAATGTCTGCTACTGGCTATCCTCTCTGCCAAATCATTCTGCCATGCCATGGACTAATTGTAAGAGACGGAGAGATTGCCTTTGTCCAAGATTAGATCTGTTAATGCCAAAGTCGTCTCTGATAGGACTGGATTGTCGTATTTGGAGTCTTTATATTCCTTTCAGAAATCCACAAGAGGCTTGCATTCAGTCCATTCTTGACTTTAAATCTATAAAAATGATATACAAATACTGTATTTTTCATTCTTTCCGATTCTGTCTACAGTTGTCCTGCAAGTGACCAATGAAATCTTTGAGTGTCGAGGGAGGAGAAGAAAGAAATACCTAATCTTTGATTTTTTTAGTGTGTTGATCAGGGTTGCCAAGTTTTAATATTGGACTCGTACGGTGATTAGAGCTGTGAGCTATATGTGATATTTAAAAACTATTGTCAAAACTCTGTAAAAAAAAAAAGGAAAAAAAAAAAGAAAAAAGAATAAGTTGGTAGAGCTAACAATTCGTGTTAACTACTTATTAATGAGTCATATCAAAACATTTAAGTATAAGATAATCTTAGAAAATTTGAACATATATAAATCATACATCTTTTTGAATAATGGTATATAATCATAAATCGAATTAAATAAATGAATTAGAATGTGTTTTATGTGAGTTATGCGTGTCAATCTGTTTTAATATAATTTTTTATCCTATTATAAACAAGAAAATTCTTTAATAACCCAAACTCATTTTTTTAAAACAAAATCAGCTTAATTTTGTATTGTATCATATCATTTAAAAGATGGTATTTAAAATTGTCAGCTATATCTAGAGAATTTTCCACTGTATTTTGTTAGAAACTAGTTCACAGTTAAATATTTTGGCTTTTAACTGGAATTTGAAAGTATTTCATAGCTAAGCACTCAAGCTCTATTCTTGTTTTCACATCACATGGGAGATTGGAATGGTGTTTTTGATAGGACAGAAGAATTGTTGAATGTTCGCATTAATTATATTTAGATTTCAGCATGTAATTATTGTTTTTTTTTGTTGCTTCATAATTAAAAATGAATTATTAGATAGTATAATTTCTCACTGGCACTTCATAGATTCATACAAGGAAAGTAAAGATGGAGTCTGATTTGTTTATGATAGCTCAGTTTCAGCCACAGCTAACAGACTTTCTAATGCTTGGACTAGGCTTAATTCACCCCCATTAATTCCATGACACCAATGAGAAACTCTAATGGGAATGATTCTTACTTTTCTGTCATTGGGTTGGTAGTGTACTAGTATTAAAATATCATAGTCGTGTCTTAATAGGGGTTACTAAGGATTCAAGTCCTTATTTTCTTTTTCTTCTCATTCAAATCCAATACCCGTTTATTAAAGTTCATTTTTTTAAAACGTTTTTACATTTCAGGCTATTGGTCTAATATTAAAAAAATAAAAATAAAAATAATAGTAGAAAGAATTCATTGACCGGTTTCACGGAAACCAGGCAAGTAGTGAACCCCTTGGTCATTCTTAGTAATTGCTTCTTTTATGTACCCATTTTTGGATATGAATCTTGGGCAGAGAATTCAATGTATTTAAACAAAATTTCCATGCAGAGGCAGGTAAAGAAAATAGAACATATAGTGTGTGTGTTCGTGCTGAAAAGTCGAAGACTCGTGTTTCCCAAGCCCGCAAAATATAAACAAAACAACTTTGAAAAGAAAAGAATGGAAATATTGAAGAGTTTTATAGTATTTTCCTTTTTCTTTAGATAATGAAGCGAACAATGGGCGGAAAAATCGCTCTCAAACAATCGAAGAGTGTATAAACCATAAAGAACACCCAATTCAAGCAAAGAATGACTTGAACAACCCACAATACTTAACACCATCATGAATCTATAAAATTATATATATATATATATATGAAATAACTAATTATTATTTTGCAGTAGAGAATTATTGGTTATCTGATTTATACAAGAAAAATCTCTTAAACAATTCACGACTTACTTACCGGTTATATTTGGTGAATATATCTTTCTTTCCACAAATTGAAGGCAAAGCCTGGGAGAAAGCCCTAAGAACTTCCCATGACATGTGTTCACACTTTTGGGGTGGAGAATTTGTACCAAAATTTTAGTTTGTGGGCTTCGTGGGAGTTGCATTAAGAAGAATTTCCCATGTCATGTGTTCACACTTTTGGGGTAGAGAATTTGTACCAAATTTTAGGTTGTGGGCTTCGTGGGAGTTGCATTACATTGGTTTTAATAATTGTTTTTAAAACCGGACCAAAAACTAGATCATTTATAAGGTTGTAAACTACCTGAATATTAGTGGATTTGAGTTTAGCCCATTTAAATTTGTTATATGCTCAAACTTAATTCGGATTTTTATATTTGAACTTGAACTCGCTCATTTTAAAGTTATTAAACTTGCGAGTGACTTAAATCAGTTTGTAAATTAAACGAATTTAGCTTGAATTCAATTTGTTAACTAATAATGATAAAAGTTCGAATAATAATGACAAAAATTCGATTTAATAACAAAATATAATGTAAACAAGTCTTAAATAAACATGTTTTTAAGCTTTTAAAAGAATATATTTCCAAATTTTTAAATGAATATATTCGCGAACTTGTAAACGAATACATTCGTGAACTAACAAATCAAACAGTATGAAATACGAACTCGAGTTCGAAAAGATTTTTAAGCTTAAATTTAAGTTCGAACTCAGTTCATTAATTATAACAAATGATTTCGAACAAATTTTTTTCTAAACCGAAACTCAAATATTTTATGAGCAATTTGATTTATTTACAATCATAACCATTTATAACTTAAATGTAACCTCAATTGTACCTTGTAGCTTGGTGGCAATCCGAACCGGTTCAATTGGATTAACTCAAATTTTTATTTTTATTTTTTTTGGTAAATAACTTAAATGTAACCTCATTGTACCTTGGTGGCAAGACACTTTCACCATTTTTTCCATTGTAGCCGCCGAACCCTCCTCTCTTTCTCCTCTTTTTCATTTTTTTTTCATTTTTTTATGAATAAAATTCTTCATTTGCAACTCTCATTTTCCTCCTCTTAATTTTTTTAATAAAACTCTTCATCTGCAACTCTTCTTTTTCTCCTCATCTTCATTTTTTTTTCATTTTTTTATGAATAAAATTCGTCATTTACAAGTCTAACTAGGGTGAGCATTCGGTAATCGAAAAAATTTCGATAATAGAATACCAAATTCTTCAAAGATATCTTAATTACCGATTATTGAACCGAATAAAAAATTCGATAACTGATAACCAAATTCAAAATTTTTGTAATTTTTCAAATAACCGAAAATTTTACCGATTTTTTTCGACTTTACTTAAATTTATCAAATTTCTTAACTTATTTTATTATAATTAATATATATATATATATCACATAAATTAAAATACCATAAAATAGCATATTTTTTGAAATAAAATAAAAGATATATTTTTGACAAATATAAAATCGTAATAAAATTCACAAATATATCACAATATATTATCATTATATCTCAAAATATATTATCATTATATCTCAAAATCAATTGATAGTAAGTAACTTCATTATTGAACAATTAAATTAAAAATATGCGCAACACACCTAATATGAAAATATTCTCCCTCCATAACACAAGATTCCCAATTGAGCATTTTCTTTTCAAACTACTTATTGCAACATCATTTGAACTAGCATTAACAATTGTGATAGATAAAACTTTATCAATTCTCCACTCTCTCATACATTTCTCAATTATACCACCAATAGCCTAAGGTTTATATATATATATATATCTTCAAAAGGAAGTTGTTTTGAAATTCGGTACTTACAGCAGCAAATTATTAAATAATCAAAATAGCTAAAATTTTATTACAATTACCATATCAAATTTTTTTTCGGAATAGTAACCAGTTACTAAAATTTAATGGTTAGCCCAATCCTCTTTGCTTCTTTCTCCTCAATTTTTATGAATAAACTCTTATTCTACTTAAACTATATTTAATAGATCTTCATGTGGTGCCCATAATACTGTTTGTGTTTCAGATGAAATCCAGTATAAAAATAGTTAAATCTATGGTCCGACAGCAAATATGACTCCAAGAATAATACAACAGTGTTTAGACCGAATTAGCGAATTCGGCTTGGGTGGAAGATGAACATGTGTAAGGTTTGATCTCCAGCAAACTCCAAAGCCTAGTCTCTATGCTGTGGCAAGCGAGCAGCCAGTTGATGACCAAGTGAAATGATGAACAAATACAAAGAAGTCTTAGAATAACACCTGAGCTGCATTTATTGCGCCAGCAAGCAAGGATGCTGCTCCTAAGACAATTTACAACTTAACTAGTCCAAATCTAATTAATAACTGATCCTCACATTGATTAAAAAACAAAAATTTAAGATAGCTAAAACTAACCACAGAGCTAAAACTAACAACTAACTATTAAGAGAATATCAAATAAATGCTACAAAAACTAATGCTAAAAGTAAATGTCGAGAGAAGGAAGCCTCTTCTTCATTTATGATTACTTCTTTTATAGTGTTGGAATTGCCACGTGTCTGATATTTATTAATTCTTAGTCATGACACCGCTTTGACCGAAATACCCTTTTTATGACTTTAAACATTGGGCTTAATTTAGGCTGATATTAATATATAAGAGTTTTTGGGATTATTGTTAGATGTAATAAACAAACAAAATTTTTTATTTTTTATAATTTTTTCTCAAATATTTTTTTAAAAAAAAATATTATACATGTTTTTTTTTTAAATCAGTTTTCAAAATTTAAAAAAATTGAAAATATTTTTTTTCCAAACGCAATTCTAACAACCCTATAGTCATTTCCTTTTTCAAACACAAGTTCCAAGCAAGAAGAAAATTTAAAATGCATGAAAATCATAGTGATGAGTTTCTCCTAGCGAAAAATGGCTTCTTCCTTCTTTTCTTTTTTTAATTTTTTCCCAGCAAAATAGAGCAATAAGCAAAAACTTTGGTTCTGTCTGGATCAACCCGTTCCCAATTTTTTATTCCAATCAAATCAGATCATCTAGCGGTTCACAATTTAACCAGTCCAACTGGCCCGCGCTGTCCAGTTTTAAAAACATTAGTTTTAATTCTTTATTCCACTAAATTTATCTATCTAGATTAAATATATTATTTTCTGATCGATAAATTTTTTTCCACGCAGTGATTCAAATACAATTAAGGAAAAAGATTATCCATATTTAGTATATGGTGAATAATTTTTAATTTATAAAATTTCAATGAAAATTTAAATTCATAGTTTTACAATATATAAAGACAATCGAATATTACTATTACAAAATTTAGGTGATATTCTGAAAAAAAAAACATACATGGAAAAAGTACCTTTGCATTGGCAGATTGGCTAACACTACTAGACCTAATTATTTAGTAGGCTTGGACCATGTTTCGGTTGAACTCAATCCGGACTATTATGTCTCTTAGCTTATATGTGTTTTGTATGCCCAATGGCTTTATTTGTAATTTCTTCTTTTTCTTTTTCTCAATTCAAGCCCCTTTGAAAAGAAAAACAAATTTAATTCCATTACAAATTTTGATGAACTGGATTTGTGTTGAGCATATATATATATATATACACACACAAATTTATTGCTGCAACCGATAAAAAATATAAGCAGATAGAATCGAGTCGAACAGGTATGCCAAGTCTATAAAAAGAGTTAAAACACATGAATCATGATACTTCGGTTCATCTTCTAATAATGTACAAAGGCTTGATACAAAAGAAAATACATATATTAGAAAAAATCACATTTTAAAAAATTATATAAATATTTAAATTTTATGTATATTTATTACTTCTAATGGCAATTGCAATTCTTATAATTCATAAGTTTTTGTCATGTTAGCATAACATGAATGTTTTATTAGTTAGAACTATTTAAAAATAACAAAATATACTTACAAATTTAAGTATATAAATAATTTTTAAAAAAAAAATTAAAATATCTAAATACTGTTTTTTGTCAAATGGGAGAGTCTCCACATATATCAAGCTACATATCTATTTACTAGTATGCCATGCCATGCCATGCATGTTCTACGAAAGCGCATATATACACGAGAGTCTTCATATAATAAGTGTTTAAAGTGACGTATTTATTTACTAGTCTACCATGTTCTACAAAAGCATATGTAATGGCTGTGGTCCCTTCACTTTCTCTTTGCCTTTTTGAATTACATTTTGCAAATTACGCCTGCAGTTACGCAGGCAGAAACTATGGTGACCGGTTTCTGAAGAGAAATGACACTTTGTTCAAAACATTAAAGAATAAAAAAGAGAACACTGGTAAAAAAAAAAAAACATTTGCTATTAAGTCAGTATCATGAAGATAGACATTTTTTTATTTATATGTAAATTAAAAAAAATAGTTAATATGATTAATCTTATATTTTTCCATTACTTAGGATCATATAAAAAATTTCAAAAATAAAGAAATAATTATTTTTTTTAAAAAGTGACTTATTATTTGAGAGTGATGGAATTACAAGAAAAAAAAAATTTACCTTTTTTTTTCAATGCAAGGCACGGAGTGGGTTCTGTCCTGTGTGCTGTGTTGAGGAATGAGGACAGTACTTTTCAGGTTAGAAATATAAACATAGAATCAATGCGCACTTCGCATATACCCAAAGACTTGTGTTGTTGTACTCTTCAAAATCAAATGGTGACTGGTGGCGGCATATAAACATGCCCTTTCAATCAATCACGTGCTATATTCGTTGGTGGTTCCCACTCTTCCCAATTAGTCCGTCATCAAACCTAAATCTGACATACGTAATTACATTAAACACTACTATTGTTGCATTGCATGCAAGCTCTATATATAGGAGATCAATCACCTCAATGTCTTCATCACAAAATTCTTTCAACAAACTCACAATCCCTCTCTCAGCGGGTCTCGACATACAGCATCATATTTTCTCTATCAATGGCCACAACTTCGATTTTTTTTTGCTCCGTTATTGTTCTTGTCCTTGCAATCTCATCAATTCTTATTTTGGAAGCTCGTCCTCTCGAAGTTAATGGATTATTGTACAATATCAAAACTGAAGGTTCTAGCCATAGAGGAGAGGGTCATGGCTCCACAAATGCTCAAATACTTGGAGGGATCAAGCACTCAGGTCCAAGCCCTGGTCAAGGAAATTACCATACTAATCGTGCTTTTTCACAAAATCTTGGAGGGATGAAGCACTCTGGTCCAAGCCATGGTGGCAAGGGAAATTACTACACCAACAGCAATGGCGGTTCACAAACTTTGGGAGGGATGAAGCAGTCTGTTCCAAGTCCTAGTGCTCCTGCTGCAGCACAATATTACACCACCAAAGCTCCTCAAACTATTTCAGAGATCAAGCACTCTGGTCCCAGCGCTGGTGGTCCGGGAAACTAATAAATCCATTTCCTATTTCCTATCACCATATGCAACTGCTTAATTACTATTTCTTACAATCTTTTCATTTCAGATTATTTCATTTTATAATTTATATGCTATTATAATTGGTTTGTACAATTAATTCTTTTGTGGAGTCGAGAATAAGAATAAAAACCAGTGCTTTAATGCCCTGGATTTTTATTTCAGTCGTGAAATAATGTAATAGAGTTCATTCTTTTTTACATCTATATCTACATAATAGTGTGTTTTACTTACTTTATCTGTTAATTTTTGTTAAGGATGCATATATAACAATTCCATAATTTCCAGCCCATCTACTATGAATTCGTATATAAGGTGCAGTTAAACTAATTAGAAATCTCATCATGAAAAATAATATCTGAACCTTTTATTTTTTTTCCTATTCAAAACGAATTCGTATATAAGTTGCAGTTAAAAAGATATTCTGGCTGAACCTTTTATTTCTGTACAAAATGACATCAAGAATTAAAACTTTCAGTTTCGACATTTTTCCGTCTTAGATGCAGTGCTAATTAAGGGTTTTATTTTGGCCCATCTCATTATGATTCTCGTTATTTCTTTTGCTTTTTTTCTTTTATTCAAGAGACAATAGATCAATGAAATCAGCGTTTGACCTCTTAATTGTCTGTACTATTCAATTAGAAAAAAAGTAACTCTGAGTCTGTGAGTTCAGAAAATGGAAAACTCCATGTCTGAATATTTGACCAAATGCGAAACGACACAGCAGTAACCTCATCCCTTCCGTGCCAAATGCCATAAAAAAAAAAAAGATATGCTACCAAGCAATGGTGAGTTCCAAATCAATATATGGCCTTTTTATTGAGGTTTGAATTTGGCTTATACCTTCGACAAAGAAAAAAAAAAGCTTTATACTTGGTTCACGTCTTTTCGAATCCAGTTATCAATTATCATTATTTCATTCTTTGTATATACATTGATTCCCAGTATAGATTGTCTTAAAGACATTAAAATGAATTGTCAATTTTTTTTTCAACTTAATTAATTACTCTCCACCCATTAAAATGAAATATTGACCATGAGTTGGTAAGTTAGACTTTTTGTTTAACATTCAAAATTGACAATTATTTAACATATAATCGAGCAGATTATGACTTTGAGTATCCACCACACATGCCTATATATGTTATATTGTTATATGTTGCTAGCTAGTCCCAGGAAATTCCTGTATTTCCACTATGTTCTTTTGGACTTTTGGTCCCCCACACATGGGGTGCGTTATAGAATTGTTTAATTGTGTATTGCGCAAGCAATTACAAAACAAAAACCCTTTAAAAGGCAACAAAAAACATGCATGTGACATTTTGATTGGGACAAAGATTAATGATAATTGATTTCTTATGTTTCTTTCTTTTTCAGTTATTATATAGAGTATATGCAATTAATGGATCCTTTCTTGACCCATGGCCTGACGTAGTGATTCCTTTTCATACGGATATAAGTGGCGCCGGCAACTAGCAGCCCTTTCAAGGTGGTTTCCTCTTTCTTTCCCTGTCAAATGGATGCCTTTTTCAGTTTCCCTATAAATATGGATATCAATTCCCGCTAATTGCATGCACAATATTGTTTCTACAACTGAACGCGTCTCTTCACTTCTATTTTCTTCTTCCTTAATTAATTATACCATCAAATGGGTCGCAAAATTTTCAGTTCTTTTAGCTTCTAATTAGTCGTTGTTGTTCTTGTTTTATGTTCATTGCTTTTGATCTCAGAAGCTCGACCTCTTAGTGGTGCAAACTCTGTTGGCTCTATGCACAAAGAAAATGGAGTTGAAATATTTTTCGATCAATTATACATAAAAGGGATTAAAACCGGAGGTCCTAGTTAAGGAAAGGGTCATGGGTTCACTGATTCGCAGACTCATCAAGTAAATAAGAACTCTGGTTCAAGCCCTGGACAGGACAACTCTAGTCCAAGCCCTAAAACCGGCTGAATTCGCCGTCTTTAATGATTCTTTTAATCGTTCTAGCTTCAGATTGACATAAAAAGTCAGGTGCAATTGCATTTTCGAGGAATTTGGACAACTTATATATATGTAATTCTATACTTGAAGAAATTAAGAAACGAATTTGATGTTATTACTTCAGGGCTTTTTACATAAATAAGTCAAAAAATAAAAAAATTACCCATTTGTATGGAAATTACGTGTTTTTATGCCAGGTGGACATGATGTGTTTTTCAGACAGATGATTGCCAATATGACTAGCGAAATACGATTTTATATAGTTAGCTGGAGAGTGCAAAGTTAGCCTGGAAGCAGATCGCTGATATAGATGAGAATATATTATGTCTTAAATTCCCACTTATAATAACGATAGTATACAGTGACTTAGACTGCCAGAGATTGCCTCCCTCACTCCACTTCACCTGACAAAAAAAACATAATTAGGAAAATATATTTAATTTAGGTACATTTTAGTAATTTTTTATTTTTTTTCACTTATTTACGTCAAAAGCCCATTACTTTCTCATATCATCAAAATTTCCCCTCTAATTTATTTTGCTCCATTATATTTTTAGCTTCTAATGAGTAATTACACTTCCAAACTTTGCCATATATAATGAGTTAAACATCATAACTAAATAATTACGCATGCAGAGTTTGAAAGATCTGCAGCAACCACAATATTCAGCTTTCTCTTCTAAGGCCACGAGCAAACGAGCAAACTTATTAGGTTATAGTGGAAGAGAGAGAACATTAATCCTCAGCGACCATGCGTATTCATCCAACCTTTTTATTTATTTATTTTTTTAATTGTCATCTGTGGTTTTAATTTTTTTTTTTTCTTGTAATAAAGTCAAATCGATGGCCAACATATATGGAAGTTGGCATCCTAAAACAGAACAAGTTCCATAACCATATGGGATACACGTGCCACTGGTTTTTCCTAATTCATCCACCAAATTGTCAAGATTATGCGATTGCATAGACATGCAGTCCCCCTGCGGATGCATTTATATTTAAGGTCCCTATATTATTCGATTTTGTTCTAATGCAGGGTCCCCTACTTCAATCTCCATTTTTTTTAACAGGGGGACTCTACCTTAATCTGATTCACTTTGAGTTCTAAATTTTATTTTATTTTTACGACATTTAGTTCTTAGTTAACAGAAATATTAAATATTAAAGAAAAATTCTTCCTGACCCAAAAGTTTTTGAAACACACGTATACATTGGACATGTATATATAAATAAATTTATGAGAAAATATTTTTAAAATTTTAAAATATAATTTTTCATTAAACAGCTACGGTGTCAGATATTATTTATGCTTAAAATGGGAAAATTATATTAAATGGCAATAAAATTAAAACAGATTTCACATAATTTGTGTGCAATAAAACTAAAATAGTTTATAATTTTTTAACATCTTTTTAAATAAAAAAGACCACTTTTTGTTAACTATGGATTAAATATCAAAAGAAAAAATCCACGACCTTGTATCAAATAAAAGACGTGTTTTGTAAATTAAGGACAAAATGTCAAAGAAAAAAAAATTGAGATCCAACTGTATTAAATAAGAGTATAGGTCCTCGGTAGAACAAAATTATATAGCACAAGGACCTAAAAATACTTTTTTGCCTTCATTAAATTTTGAAGCCCACTAATTAATTAATTGTTATCCCAACCTTTAAAAAAAAAAGGTTATGGATGCACCCATATATATATATTAGTGAAAAATGTATTTTTATATAAATTATAAGTTTCAAGTACTGTAATTAAAAATTGTGATTTGGAGTAGCAATAATGGGTGAATGAAAAATATTTATTATCTTATTTATTACTTTGACATATATTCTCAATTTTATATTATATTTGGTGAAAGGGAAGTATTATTTCCATTAATAAGGAGAATGTAAATAAAATGAGGAGAATGAATTAGAAATGAAGTTGTATTTCTTTTATTATATTTGGTTTGCTTAATTTTGTTGAAAAAGAAAAAGAAATATTTCTCACATAAAACTTAAAATAATTTTAACATATAAAATGACACATTTATACAGCAGATGGGCACAAATTATTTTATGTTATTTAGGAAATTTTTTGTAATTTTACTTTGCAGGACACCATTTTCCTCTCCATTCCTCCCTTTTCACACTGATTTTTGAAGTCACTTTTCTTCTTTTTTCCTCTCTTCTGCTTAAAGAATTGATCTACATTTATTTGCTTTTCTGTTCTCTTCCTTCCAGATTCTCTTAAACAAATATAGCTTTAATGTTATGAAATCTATCTGATAAAAAATAGGGGAATGAAGAAGCTAAGAGAGAAGCACTGCTCTTTAAGAATTGATAAGAGTTTGACAGACGGACAGTTTACTCCAGTAAATAGGAAATGATAAACCCATAAATTAAAACCTCAAAATATTTCTACAGTTATCCGCAACCCTTTTTGCTTTGCCGGAATTCAACATTCAAAATCGCGATAATGAAGAATAATCGCAGTTAATTAACTTTTGCTTAATCCTTTTTTATCTGAGCTTGAAAAAGATAATCACCAAGAATCTATCTCCTCGTTTAATTTTCTTGACTATTAACATCACAAATATAACCAAAGATGGGAAGCTCAAACACTGGATTGAATGACGACTCTGCCTCCGTATCCGGCGGTTCCAACACCAATACAGATTCCGATTCCGGAACTCAAACCGATGAGGAAAGTCCCTGCCTTTTTGAAGAAAACGAACTGGTCCTTGCTTTCCACAGCCAACAAGTTTATAAAGCCAAGGTACTCCTTTTATCTATTTTAGCTGCGTTGGTTATTCATTGGGCTTCATTAATTCGTTTTCTGTGCGATTCTAGTTTGATTTTGGCTATCTCTAATCGCTAGTCCAATGATTGTGACGTTTCGTGAATTGTGCTTGTCTAATTTGATTCCATGATATTGTCCCTCCTATTTAAAATTGTTTATGTATACTTTCAAATCTAAATCCCCTTTTTAGAATTTCCATTAGCATCAGTTTCTATTCAAACCTTTTAATGTATTTTTATCTGATCATCCATTCGTGATAAATATTACGGAGTTATGTTACACACGAGGCAAGCTAGCGGCGTGTCTACAGCTTTGATTTTCAGAAGGCAGAAAAAATAATGAGCTTTAACAAATATCCTCAAGAGCAAACATTATTGATGCTCAAGTGTGATATTCCTGCTCGTCAAACTAATTCTTAGAACTTGACTTCTCTATTGCTTCTTCTAAGACATGAAAACGCACCTTTGATAAGAGCATTTACTTGTTGCCAACTAACCTTGAGTTTGTCTCTTGCACACTACGGATGCTTTTGATTTTGAGTAATTGAAATTCTCTCTCGTTCAGTGGACCTTAAACACTTTTTTTTATTATTATTTTTATGTTTTCCTTTTCTCTTCTTTTTCTGCAAGGTGATCAAAGCTCAACATCAATCCAAGGGATGGCAGCACTTCGTTCATTACCTGGTAAGTATCAACCTCATCACTATTTTGCATTTCTTCTAGGTTATGTAGTGCATCTTGTCATCTAAGATTTTCACTAATTAATGAACCGAAAATGTTGCATCCATTTGAGCAGTTTTGCTAACTAAATGCTAAATTACTTTCTATTATAGTGTTTTCATTGCCTAAATTTCAAATGTTTTGCAGGGTTGGAAGAAAAAGCGAGTAGCATCTATCATGTAACTGAAATTTGTTTTTGATTTGAGAGCGGCAACTGATTATTGTAACTGTTCTCAGTGGCCTTTCGTTGAAGTGCTTATATATCTTTGGATTTCAAAATACCATTCAATTTTCTGCATGAATAGTTTCTTGCTTGATGTTGAAGCCTGTTAGAATATTTAGTGGGCCACATCAAGTGATCTTAGTATCTCAAGTATCGTTTCATTCTGAATGGATGGAGTTGTCAGCTGGGGAAGAAACGTGCTTAAGCTTCTCTAATTTGGTAGCCTACTTTGCTTGTTATGAACTCTGATAAATTGTCATTTTTTGCATTCTTATTCTTTAACAGTTGGGATGAATGGCTTTGAGTGGAATGTCTGACGAAAATGTGCAGAAATTCCTGTCTCAAAAGCAGGATTTGGAGAAGAATGCAAAGGCAGTTCATGCATCAATGATTAAACTGAAAAGTTCCAGTGGTTAGAATGATCCACGTGCTTATTTTTCATCACAGATTATCTGATATTTTGCATCTCTGTTACTTTCTGTGTGTTTTTCTTGAATATAATAGTACATCATATCTTTTGTTTGGTTAAGAATTAAAGAAATATAACCTGTAGTACTATATATAAACAGAAGGAAATGCCCAAATTCCCAATGAAGGTTGGATTTGGTTCAGCTATGCATGAATATTGTGGATAGAGGTGGGTTGGGTGGGGGGGATAGGAGGCTTTGGGAGGGTTCAGTAACCTACAGTTATGAACTCCCCTTGGACATTTTTAACTCGAACTGAATAAGTGGACCTTGACATTTATGTATTTTTATTTTTTTCTGTGCAGCTGAAATGGTGACATTCTTGAGTATTTTCTTCTCTGATTGTCCCGGTAAGGTAGATTGACTGAAGCATGGTGAAGATCTTAATAAATATATGACTGGAAATTTGATATTTAATAAGCAAATATCTATAGAGCTTTTATGACGTTGAAACGAGATGATGTTGGATTCTGGCTCATCTAGGACTCACCCAGGAAAGAAAGGGAAAAGCACAATATTTAGGTCTGTTATTGATCTTCATCAGACACAACTTCATTAGGTGTCATTTTAAATGTTGAAAAGTCCTTCATCAGGTCTAATCTTAAATGTGAAGCAGAAGCTAGTAATTGTTAATTCTGAATGTGCCCAATTCCTTTTTTGTGTTCTTTGAATTGGTGTTATTCTGCGAACACATGCAGTTGGAAGGGGGCAAGAAGCGGAAAAATGACTCTTTCAACAAGGTATCCTCTAGCTTATTTCTTTCTAATGTCCTTCCAGTGAGTCTCTGATGTCTATCAATGAACATGCCTCAAATGTAATCAGCTGACAATATTCTTCTAATCTTTTAACAGTTCTTATAGAGGTTCTCTATTCAAAATTTGTTATCTCTTTGCTTAGTTCGTTGTTTTTTAACTGTTAGGAAAAAGGTGCTGTATCCTTCAAAAAATTTGTGAATCTCCAACTTCCACCAATGCTAAAGAAGCAAATTGTTGATGATTGTGAATTTGTCACTCATCTGGGCAAGGTAACTATATTTTGCTAATTTGATTTCCCAGATTTTGGCGTTGCATTGAATTATTTGTTCTTGAAGCAGTGTTATAAGTCTTTGTGGTTCACGGTTTGCCCATTGTTCTTATTGTCTATATATATCTCTTTCTTCATCTCATTGTGTTTGTCAAATTAAGTAATATTGCAGCATAACTTAATCCATTTCAGTGATCAATATGCTAATAAGGGACTGAATATATATAAATTTGGAGCAAAAATAACATTGGCTTCAAATGGCAAGGACATCAGTCACATCTCACTCTCAAATTTTCATGCTCTGCCTACAAAGCTGATCTAATTTTCACATTCTAAAAGTCTAGAAGTCTGAACTAGTTATATTGCTTTTGTAAAATTAATAGTATCTTCTGTTGTTTGTTTGTGTTTTACTAAACAATTGCCTATGAATACTGTTTGTAACCGATTTTATGGTTTTGCTTCATTCCTTCTTCCAGCTTGTTAAACTTCCTCGTTCCCCAAATGTGGATAACATCATGAAGCAGTATCTTGAACGTAGATTTAAAAAAGATGGCTTGTAAGTTCTTATCTGGCCATTTTGTTAACTTTTGATATTTTTGGCAGACTTATACAGATAAAAGTGGTTTCCCATATTTCTTGTCATCATCTATCTATCTCTAATAGGTTTAGGACTATGAAAAACTTTTGGAGGCTAAAAACTTGACCCACCATGAGTTGTAAACTGCTAAATTTTCTCTGATTCGTTTGTTTGTATCCTTTTATTCTCATGCCCATGATCTGTAGTGCTGATATTCTGATGTTCAATGATTTGGTGAATATAGGATTTCTGAAGCAATTGAAGAAATTATCAAAGGTTTATGTTGTTGCTTCAACACGGCATTGCCAGTGATGCTTCTGTACAAAAGTGAGCGTGAACAGTTTGCTGACAAAATTAAAGATAGTATCTCTCCCTCGGAAGTTTATGATGCAGAGCATTTATTACGTCTCTTTGGTATGTTAGTTCTTTGGCAATATACAGTAATTATTTGCATAAAAACTGTTCTAATTCCTTTGTGCATATTGAGAAGGAATTAATATAGATTTCACTGGCCAAATAACGTATTATCCAGATATATGCAACATAGATTTGAGTGCATGCTTATTGCTGATTCATTCATAGAAGTTCTTGCTGATATTTTAGGTTAGTGTAATTATTCTGTTTATTAAATTTGTTTTATGCTATAATGCATAAGGTATGTTTGGTGGATTTACTTTCCTCGCATATGCATAAGACCAAATCCATTCGATTTCTAAAAAGGACTGCTAATCCTCAACTTTTTGAGGAATCCTTCATCTTTTTATTTTCTTAAGTCATTTGTGATTGATTAAATAGGACTGGGTCCTCCTATTGGTTATGTGGTTTTACTTTTAGAGTTAGTTGCTGTGGAAAAGTTATTGAAGAAGCAATTATTAGCAATGTGCCAGTTTTCAATTCTATAAACATGTTGAATCAATTTGATGATAACACTACATCTTAGTTATTTGATAGGGTGTAGCTTTAATATTTTGCTGTCTTATTTTATGTTAGAAATGTAGTGCTACATTAATATAGGTTGTTCTTTGTAGTATGGTTTGCTTACTTTTACTTCATCGATATCTCATCTAATTGGATTGGATTGAGAGTTGCATCTCAAATGAAATTTACTGCCACTAGTCATTGAAGATGAATTAGTGTACCAGTTAGAAAAATATGCATATGGATATCTATTTTGCTGCCATGCATGGGCATCATGGGTTTGAAAATGTGAGAAATCATTTCTGTTGCAGAAAATTTTCCAATTTCTTTCCCTTTTGTGTGTGTGTGTGTGTCTGTGAACTTTTTCTACTAAGAACATTTGTTGGCTTGTATTAATTGTTTAAATTACTAGTCATATCAACTCCTGGTGCGAAAAACCTTTTTGTGGCGCTTGCAGTTAAGTTGCCGGAGTTATTGGCCAATGCAAACATTGAAGAGGAGATGCTGATGGATTTGCAACATAAATTATTTGACTTTCTCAAGTATGATCTCTCATTAGAGACTCTCACTATGAATAATCCTTGTAAATACGTCTGAATTTATAAATTGTTATCTGTATTTTGACCTGAATCTGCATAAAAATATTTAAGACCCATGCAGGATAATGGCTGATTGGCTGTTCTTATGACAAAATGATAGTTTGATGGGAAGTTCAAATTTGACCTTATATTCAATGAAGACATCTATCAAGCTTAAAATTGTAGTAGTAAAAAAGAAAAAGAAAACTAAAATGTTTTTGAAGTTGTTAGTTCACCGTTTTTCTGCTTTCTGGTTATTGCAGAATGCAGGCTATCATGGGATATTAATTAGGTCCCCCAGTTTTAAGAAGAATGCGTAATTGGAATAATTTCGAAAATTTTCAAGCAAAAAGAAGTCCATTTTTTTATTATAGGAAGGATGTTTATAATATAATGTGCTGTTTTATTTATTTAAAAAGGCAGAATATGTAGTATGCTCTTCTCTTTTTTTTTGGTTCAAAATAGGACAACCTTGCCCCACATCTCATGTTATTTGTATAATAGAAGCTGTTCATCTAAAAGCAGAAAGAGATTCCTTAAACAAAAGATTATATCTATTGTTCTGCAGGTTTCTCCAACAGAATCAGAGTGTTTTTTTCCTCTCTACTTATCATATACTGGAAGAGACGGAGATGAGCAGCAACAGAGAAGATTATTAGGTTGGAGTCTAAAGGCGGGATTTTATACATAATATATCATGTAATTACAGCTGTAGGTATATTTTTCTTCTAACCATTTTGACCCATTCCCTTGCTAGGACAGAGAAATTTTGAATTCAATATGTCTGTCATGCACTTTAAAACCCCTTGACAAATTTCATATTGAGAATCCAATAGTTGATACTTCAGGCTATGCAGTTTGAAAAAGGCACATGCCTTGCAATGGGAGGAGCACCATAATAGGAATTGTAACAAGAGACAATTGAAAACAATTTAGCTCTCACATCTCTGTTTTCTCTCCACTCATTGACCTTCCATTGCTGCAGTTACACTTGTATGATGCTACTATATTAGTAATCTTATTCTAGGTGATACTGAGGGCGTTGTTCTCTAGCAAAATTTCGATTCTCCTACAATTTTTCTCCTTCCTCTGCAACAAATCCCCAGACATGCTAACATGTTTCCTCTAAAAGTCAACATTCTTCATCTTGGGTTGGTTCTTAACAAGCCATATCTCAACCGTGCAAGATTCATGGAATTTGTGAAGCAAATAGCCTTTGCAATTATGTTCCTAGTTCTAATGGGAAATTCTGTTGCCTTCCTGGATATTGGATGAAGAATATCAGTGATTAGTTTGTGAACCCTTATTAATCATGTGGATGCCACTAACACAGTAATGTCGAATTTATTATTATGACTAAAATTTTGCTCGGAAGGATTTATGCTTGCAATTGCTGAATTGCAAAAATTTCATTCAGATTCCGCAGTGGTGATAGGTTTTTCAATTGTCATTGCTAAATAGGTATTGATATTGGTCACCCAGTTGCGATGTAAAATTTCCAAAAATCTATCTCGCTCTAGACAATAAGAAGGTTTTAGGCATTGAATTAGATTGCAAAATAACAAGTTGCTTAGATAGAAAATATACAGAAGGTCATCAAAAGTGGGATCTTGTGCATTAGGAGAAGCTGAGATTGTTGGTATATTTCCGGTTTGGATTTTACTAAGATCCCACAAAAATGAGGATGAAGCTCCACTAGAGGATCATCTTGTTCAAATTGGATTCAAAAGAGTCGCTTGTGCTGAGTGAAGAAATCGGGAGAGAAGCTTTTTGACAGGTGGAATTCGGCCAATGTATATTATTCCTAGTTTGAATATACTATATAAAAAAATTCATAGTTTAGCAACCATGTAGCTCCGTCCCTTATGGTACATCGAAAAACAATTCTTAAAAATTTAAAAACCTGTTTGAACTTGTTAATATCATCCGATGTATTAACAAAAGTGTTTTAAATTTGAATAATTTTTTGACTTAAATATGTATTAAAAAATTTTAATTTGTACAATTAAGTTCCTTGAATAAAAATTTATTTAATTGACTTCTTTCGTAATCATTTTTGTTCAGTATACTCCCTTAATTATCATATTTGTTCAAGTGTCTTGTATAGTTATCAACTTTAAACTAATTCAAACCCTATTTATTAAACACGTAACGTGTAGATAGTTCAAGGAATCTTAGCCAATCTCTATTTATGGAAATAGTTAACATAACTAAATACATTTCAATTGATAGATTAAGTTAATTCACAAATTAGAATTAAAAAGAACTAATTAAATAAATTTTCATCGAGATAAATTGCACAAATTTATAAAGTTTGAAAACCGAAATATTATTTGTCCTAATTGCATTTAAAATTTTCGATCTATATATCATCTAATTATTAGTCCGCGTTCATAATTAGGTATGCCGACCATAAATTAAAATTTTTAGAACAATAGATTAAAGTTTTACAGGATCTCTTCAAATTTAATAATAATTTTTAGGCCTCGAAGGCTGCTAAAGTCTGAGCTTGCGCATTAATCATTATATACTTGGGGGTTGTGACTTTGAAGATGTTAAATCTCCCAGGGTAGCTTTCATTTTCAAATACCAAGTTCGAAAGGGAACAATGAAGCAGAGAGAGAAAAAATTGGTAAAAGAAGAATGAATAAGCAAATGAAACTTGCACGGCTACATAATTTATATTTCTAATGACTTCATAAATCACAAATATTTATAGGCTAACCAACTAATTAAACGCAGCAGAAAATAATCAAAATATAGAATTGACTTGTTTTGTTAATTAATCAAAGTAAAGGAGAGATCACTTTCAATTTCTATGTTCTATGTTCTCCGTCGCACACGTTCTTTCATTCCAAACCGAATTGGAAAAATCCTATTGGGCTTGAGTAAGGTTAAATATGTGGAGCCAATTTTAAAAATCTTTCTCATATGTAGTTATCGGTTATAATAGACTTGTTCAATTATTACACGTACTATGGAATATTTATGCTAAATGTGAAAGTCATGTTCAGCTGTAAAATGTATATTAAAAAAAACTAAAAAATCATGGTCTTAAAAAGACTAGCAGCTAGCAGCTGGTTATAGACTCTTACCAAAATGGACTTGATATCCTTTCCTTAGTCTCCTTGTAGTCCTTGTAGCTTGGAACCATTCGATCACGAGAAGTATCTTCCCATTATCCACCAAAATGGACTTGATATCCTTTCCCCAAAAAATGGACTGGTATCTTTTCCTTAGTCTGCTTGCTGTCCTTGCAGATTTGGAAACATCAATGGCGCATCCCCTCGATCATGGGAAGTATCTTCCCATAAATTCTCTGTTCACATTTACAATTTTATAGTATTTTAGTGGCCCCAAACTCAAGTAATTATGGCAAAGAGTGAAAGATCCTACAGCTTAGATAGGCTTACTGATGCATTACAGGAGGATGCATAAATATAAAGCTCAGACTGAATCCCATTGCATATACCACTATTAAGCATGTAACAATCAAAAATTCTTGTATCCTTGGTTATCTTCCACTTGGTTCAGGTCTTTTTAGTAGAAGACAGAGGTTCACTTGAAATATATAAATGGCTAGCAACGAATTTGTTTACTTTAACCCAGCTTTTATTGTTATTGAAAATTTATAGTTCCAGTCAATTACCTAAAGCTACAATATTTTAGAAGACTTTACTTCACTGAATCAACAAATTTCATTCTTTCATGAAGTGAACAATATTGCTACAACTAAATAATCCCTGAAATGGAAGCACATGAATAATTATGCATCAAAATTATAAGAATATTGCCCTGAACTTCCACTGCAATCAGAGCCTTAAGGTGGAAATTAAAAGATTAAGCAATCCATCACTTGAAATAAATGGATGAAAAAGTTTGCAAGCTTGCAGAAAATCTTGCCTTCTTTAATCCATTTGGTACTTAGCCTCGTCAATTATTTCATCACGGCTTCAACCGAAGGACAATGAAAACATAATTTGGCAGTAAAAAATTCAATAGTTTTGTTACCATAGAATTACCACTTATTTCTTCGTATTAGGAGTAAATATTAAATAGGGCTTATTAAAGTTCTAGCAAGCCATCCTCTTGAATTCATTCATGTCGATTTAAAGTTGTTCATGAAAAGTAATCTACCAAAGGAGGAGTGGGTAAGTTTCAAATACTATTATCTTCCTCACAATTGGATATCATTTTGGAGAAATTTGTTTCTTTAAATAGCAAGGGGTGAGAGTGTTTCCTTAAAATGATTGAACTAAATTTTTAAAGAGAATTATAATCAAATCAAATTAAAAAAAAAAAAAAAAGAGAAAATTTTAGTTCGAATCAATTTGATTTGATCAAATAAAAAAAATCTATTGATCGATCGAATTGAAATAATACTATTCACCAAAAAATATGAGATTGGGCTCAGATTCGATTTTGCATAGCCCTGTCTCCAAGCATGCTTCACCATGACCTATAAAGTAGTTTAAGTCAACAAAATAGCCAGCTAGACCTTTCCTCAAAATGAACATTTTTTTTTTATTTTTTGTGGTATATGATGGTTCTCAAAGCCTTACCTGACTCCTTTAATAAGCCTTCTTAGTCCTTAATATCAAATGTAATTAGAATTGGATTATGATACGAAACCAACCTTCAATAAATGATAATGAGAAACCTGACTATTCTACAAATTTAGAAATCGACCACCGTCATCTCCTTCTTGACCTTTCCATGGAATAATATAATATGTACATCCACATCTACCAATTAGTGCTTGGAATAAATTTTTCGTGCTTTAACAAACACAATATCTGACATATTCATTAATATTGAATTCAATAGTTGAAATTATATATATATATATATATATATGCAAATATGACTAATTATCTTACCTTATTAAATGTAAAATAATTTTTATACAATAAATAAATGAAATTTGTTTTCGGTTTTGATTATAGGAGAGATATTTTCCTCTTCTTATTAGAACAACCAATTTATACATTCATTTTTTTCTAATTTAAAGAAAATTTTGTGATACTAAACTTTTGATGGGTATAGAATTCGTAACCTTAATTCTACTTTTTGAGCTACATGATAGAAAAATTGTCCTTTTTATATAATTCATCAATTCAATTAATTTGTTTTTAGAGAAACATCAACGCAAGTTTATTTGTAATTCGGGTTAATGATAGTTTGAAAGTTCAAGCTTACCCAGGAGAAGATAAAGAAATTAATATAATGAACTTAGATATTTTATTTC
Organism: Triadica sebifera; assembly: GCA_023653625.1. NCBI lineage: Eukaryota > Viridiplantae > Streptophyta > Magnoliopsida > Malpighiales > Euphorbiaceae > Triadica > Triadica sebifera. Next base: position 30,809,212 of record CM042899.1, read on the forward strand.
TAGAACATGGAGAGGGTGTTTTTCAAATTAGTTATTATTATTATTATATTTTTTGTGAATAAACTAATTAATATATTTTTTTAATAAAACAAGTATCTTCTTATTCTGATTATGGCCGAAGTCTATAAAAAAAAACTGCATACTAATTAATTTAATTACAACTCACTGAGTATGTAAAAATAAAATAATATCGGTAGATTACGATTCAATTTGTACGAACATGATTTAGAGAAAAAGAATAATCTTGGTGGATGTCTTTATTACCACGTACTACACAAGGAACATATGGTCCCATAATTTCGTACGGTCGTTTATTTTTCCGCTGCCTTGGACTAATGAAAATATGAAGTAAATGAAGATGTGATATTTCTCACAATGAGATAATAATCCTAATCCTAGCTCACCTCCACAGAAATCCTGTGCTTCAGCTGATAAGAAGGAAATGAGAAGGAAATGGATTCCCCTTTCCTTCTTATCTTTCTGTTTCTGTTTCTGATAATATCACCTGCACCATTTTCATGCTCATCTTTTCCTAAAAGCACTTTGAAAGAAGGCTCCTCACTCTCTGTGGAGGATCCACACCATGTTTTGATTTCACCAAACGGAAAGTTCACGGCTGGGTTTTACCGTGTTGGACAAAATGCTTTCTGCTTTGCCATATGGTTCAGCGTTCCTTCCTGCATCAGAAACAATTGCACTGTCATTTGGACGGCGAATCGTGATGTACCAGTTAATGGAAGACGCTCAAAGCTCTCCCTTCTCAAGACTGGTAACCTTGTTCTCACTGATGCAGGTAGTCGACTGCCAGTTTGGGCCACCAACACTGCTTCGTTGTCTTCTTCACAACTGGACCTGCAAGACAGTGGTAATCTTGTTCTGCGTAATTATATGGAGGATAAAAAATTGTGGCAAAGCTTTGATTCGCCTACCGATACCCTGCTTCCTCTGCAACAGTTCGATAGAGACACGAAGCTTGTTTCTTCCAGAAGTAGAAACAACTTCTCTACAGGGTTTTACAAGTTCTATTTCGACAACGACAATGTTCTCCGTCTTCTTTATGATGGTCCTGTGATCTCAAGTGTTTTCTGGCCGGATCCTGGGTCTGTACCCTGGGAAGTGCAAAGGTCTACGTACAACAGCAGTAGAATTGCGGTACTTGATGCCTTTGGTAATTTTTCTGCTACAGACAATTTCACATTTTTCTCTGCGAATTACGGAAAGAAGCTTCAAAGAAGATTGAAGCTTGATTTCGATGGTAATATCCGGTTGTACAGTAGAGAAGAGGAAAATGGATCTTGGGTTGTTGCATGGCAAGCCCTTTCTGAACCATGCAGAATTCATGGAGTTTGCGGACCCAACAGTGTTTGTTCTTATGATGCGCACTCTGGTAGAAGATGTTCTTGCATTCCAGGATATAAAGTGGTAAATGATACAGACTGGTCTTTCGGTTGTGAAAATGAATTTAATCTTTCCTGTGACAGTAACAAGGTTACTTTCCTTCAACTCCAGCATGTCGAATTTTATGGCTATGATTTTGGTTTCTTTCCTAATACAACTTTCGATGAGTGTAAGAATAAATGCTTGCAGAGATGCGACTGCATGGGCTTCCAATTTAAATTTGTGAAGCATGACCATCCTAATGATATTCCTTATTGTTTTGCCAAGACACTGCTGCTAAATGGGCAGCGAGTACCAAATTTCCTAGGAGATTTATATCTAAAAGTGCCCAAGGGCAATCAGCTCTCCCATAATTGGCCTGATAATGAATTCTTCTTGCATAATTGTCGCAATGTTAGCATATAGCTGCCCAGAATGTATGCAACAAATCATGGAACTTGGTCTGTGAAGTTCTTGCTTTGGGTTGCCATCGCTGCTGGAGTGTTTGAAATTTTTGGCATAATTTTTATGTGGATTTTCTTGATAAGAAGCGGGCACGACACAGGTATCACACCAGGCCACCTTCTGGCAGCAACTGGTTTCAAAAGATTTAACTACGGTGAGCTGAAGAAAGCAACAAAGAATTTTAAAGAAGAAATTGGAAGAGGAGCCGGAAGAATTGTGTACAAAGGCAAATTATCGGATGATCGAGCTGCAGCAATTAAGCACCTTAGCGAAGCTCACCTAGGAGAAGCTTAATTTCAAGCAGAAGTAGGCACAATTGGGAACCTCAATCACATGAACCTGATAGACATGTGGGGATATTGCGCAGACAAGAACCACAGGCTTTTGGTGTATGAGTATATGGAGCATGGATCCTTGGCGGAAAATCTAAAATCCAAAGCACTTGATTGGAAGAAGAGGTTCGAAATCGCAGTGGGTACTGCTAAAGGCTTAGCTTATTTGCATGAAGAATGCCTAGAGTGGGTTCTCCACTGTGATGTAAAGCCACAAAACATTCTCTTGGGCTCTGATTACCAGCCTAAAGTATCGGATTTTGGTCTTTCTCGTTTAGTAAGCAGAGAGAATAGCGAAAATTCAGGCTTCAAAAAATTGAGAGGAACCAGAGGTTATATGGCCCCTGAGTGGATTTTTAATCTGCCAATCACCTCCAAAGTGGATGTCTATAGCTATGGAATTGTTGTGCTTGAGATGATGACAGGAAGGAGCCCAGCAATGAGTGTTGATGATGTTGACGATGTGGGGAATGTGGAGCAAAAACGTCTAGTGGCATGGATCAGAGAAAAAAAATCTCAAGCTGCTACAAAGGAGTCTGATTGGATTAAAGAGATAATTGATCCCATCATTGGAAATGAATATGACATTAACAAATTAGAAAATCTGATTCAAGTAGCTTTGCAATGCGTGGAGGAAGATAGAGATGCCAGACCCACCATGAGCCAAGTAGTTAAGATGCTTTTGAGTGATGAAAATGATTCGGTAGCTATAGATTAGGCCTTCGGTAAGAGTATATTGTAACTATGTACGCCATTTTAGCTATAGCTAATTTGGCTTTATTCTACTTGGATAATAGACTTTAGCTCTATCTTAAGTTAGGACAGTGATGAAATAAATGTATGGGATGTAAAAAATAAAATAATTTGTATTGGCAATATAAGGTTTATATTATCCTAATTGCATATTTTAGGCGATTTACAACCCATAACAAACAGTTAATTGAAGGGAAATTTCTTCTCTGGACAGGAGATAAATTAGCCTTGCATAGTCAACCAACCAGCAGCCCAATTCGTTACAAGGCATGGGTAATAAAGATGGGCCCTCTCCTGAAGTTAGGGTGAGGGCATTGAATGAACACTAAATGGTCCTGCCTGCCCTATCATACGCAAAATTCACATCTATGAAAAGCCAAATATTTGTTGGATGGCATTTAGAGATTGTGCCGACGTGATGGCTATCTACTTCAATTCAATAAATTTCATAAAGGTAAACTTTATTGTCATACAAATTGAATATTTTTTGTTAATATAATTATAATCTTATAATTTATCAAATATGTCCCATACCAGTTAAAGGCATTATTGAAACATTAAGAAATAATCATTCATATTTGTTTCTTAATAATAAAGCACATAAGAAATATGGCAGAGAATTAACAAATAATTTTATTCTTAAAAATATAGACAATATTTTTTAGAGTAAATAAAAAAGAAAAATAAACTATCTTTTTATATGAAAGGAGTATAGTATTTATTTCCACTTTTTCGGTCAAATTCAAACTCAACGCCAATTAAATAATATTTCCTCCACACCAACTAAGCAAAAAAATAATCATGCATTAAACTATTATTAATTAAGATGTTGCATATAAATAAATAAATAATTTCAAATACAAAAATTAAAAACCATGTTAGCTAGGCAAGTAGTGGTAGTCATTTCTTGTTATCTTAAAAGAAAAAACGTAATTTCTTTGAAACCGGGGTATGTGCAAGTCAAGACAGACAGACCAATGGAAGTTTGAAGACAAGAGATGAATTAGAAAATTTGACAAATTTTCTCAAATGCTGTGGCCACACGTTTCAATGATGTGCGAAATTAATAATTCATGTCAGTATTTTATTTAGAGGTAAAAGGGTTATTTGGATTAATCTTCAGCAAATTGAGAGCGAAAATTGAAAATTGAAAGATTTTGATATATGATTGAGAAAATTGAAAGAAATCAAGAGAAATAGCTATGGTATTTGTTCAAAGGAAGAAGAAGATATTTCTGTTGAATTTTTTTGTCAATTTTTTACTTTTTATGCTTAATTAGTATTTAATTAAATTTAATTAAATTTAATCATGTCAATTAAAATTATTCAAAAAGATATTTTAGTCTTTATCCAATTTAATTCAAAAAAAATTGACTTTGGATTTTTTACCACCAAAATTTTCAATTTTTCAATTTAGTACTTGAATAAATTTATTTTCTTAAATTTCATATCCCAAATAACCTTATCTTCTCAAATTGAATATACCAATATTTTTAAAATAATTTTCACTTCAAAATAGTCTTCTCGATTTTGTAAAACGACCAATGATGCAAAAATTATGTTTTTACAATTTAGTCTTTTTTTTTAAAATCACACTCATAAAAAATCATTCGTAATTCGATTTATAACTTATCACCTTTAAAAAATTTAGAATTCAACTACAATCGCATCAATGCAATTACGATCATAAACACATATCTCTAGCTGCCGATCAGAAAATTGGACTATAAATCCGCACTAAAGACTGTATTTCTACAAATCGGAGCTATTGATCTTTAAATCTCTATATATAACTTAACATATAAGCTTAAAATATTATTTCATACATTTGGTACACTTAATTCAAATTCTTACCGCCAGACAAAAGCCCCACATTTTCGATCCGATCTATTACCTCGATATGTGTATCAAACACGAAATCACAACGATGCATCAATTTAATTCAATATTCATATTAAATATTATATTATCATATTAAAGTAAATCTGTTAACACTCATATGTCCATATTTAGATTCTAATCGATACACATTTGAACCGCGGCATAAACAACCACAATAAGAGTATACGATTAGGGTCTAGCTCGTGTACATAATAATTCTCTCTTCTTTAAAAGATTTTGTCATCGAAATTATACTTGGTGTATCATTGTCTATCATTTCAGACAAAGATCTAGGAATGACAATTTAGATCCGACTCGTAGTGTCCATCCCGAACGGGGCTTTTTTTTCTCGTCCCAATCCTAAAATTTTATTTTTGGGAAAGAGACAAGAATGGTATATACATACTTCATCCCGATTTATATATATATATATAAATAATTATTTATATTTTAATATAATTAATATTTTTTTAAAATAAAAATATAACATTCATTTAAAGTAAAAAAAATATTTTGTTACTTAAATAATTATATATTTAACTAATTAAATAAAAAATATTTTTAACATTAAAATAAAATAATAAAATTTAATAAAATTTGGGAAAATGGTGTGGGGCTGGAGATTTTCATCTCTGTGTAGTGCAAAGACCTTAAAACTTTCTCCGGTGAGGATCAGGGCAGGGTCGGGGAACTCCACCCCAAACCCGCCTTGTTGTCATTCCTACAAAGATCTCAAGTTTACTTCACAATTTTTAAAAGAGTCTACAGGGATCTTTGGGTACCCAACTCCACTTCAGCATGATTTTCTATCCTCAGATAAATGGGCAATCAGAGCGGATAATAGAGGATATGTTTCAGAGCTACGTAATCGAACTTACAGAAAATTGGGACAAATACTTTCCACTAATAGAGTTCGCATATAATAATAACATTTATCAGGTAAATATCATCATGGCTCTCTATGAAGCATTGTATGGTAAGAAGTGCAAAACTCTAGTGTGTTGGACAGAGTTTAATGAAAGAAAGATATTGGGACCTGATTTGGTTCAACATGCAGAGGAAAAAGATCAAGAGAAAAATAATATTTGAAATTTTTATCGTACCGAGAAGCATATCGAGCGATCAAAGTCTCGAATTACGCATCAAATTCGAGTAACGAGAAATAACACTTATGAGAGATTTTGATATATAAGAGAGCGAAAATTTACAGAAAATTTTTATTTTCTATAGAATTTAAGTTAAATATAATTTGGTAACTAATTATAAATTATATGTTGTTTAGATGTGACAACATAACTGGCATTAAAGGCAAATCGAGGAAATGAACCAACAGACACTAGTAAACAATAGTTATGGTTTATACAGTAATTTATAATTTTAGTTATTAAATACTTAAAATATAATTTTAAATAAATTTTTATTTAAATTAATTTATATGATAAATGTGAATTTTTCGATTACATTAAATTATTTTTAAATGCTTGAATACTTGTAATGATATGTTTTTATGAAAAAAAATTTAGTATAACATTTTTATATGTTTTATTGAGGATTTAATTGATATGATATTTTAAATAAGCATATGAAAATTTATATTTGATGAAAATTTGATATTTTAGCACATATATTAGCATAGACAACGATGTAGAGAGTTATTGGCATACCAACAGAATTATTGGCCCGGTAGATTTTCTATGGTCATATGATATGTTTTATGACTCAGTAGATTTTATGTAGTCATATGATATATATATATATATATATATATATATATATATATATATATATTTGTTCACATTGTTTTCTCCGATCTGATAGATTTCATGAGATCATAAGATAATATGTACCTCTTATTTTCTTATGGTTCATTTATGGTAATTTAATATTTGAGCATGACAAGAAATTTTTATAAGATTACGATAACATTAATGAAATGAAATTTATATGATATTATGATATAATATTTATAATGAATTTATATTTTCTATTGTCTATGAATGATTATTATTATAAATTATTGTACTACTGAGTTATATAACTCTGTAAGGGAGTTTGTTTTCCTCTGGTATAAATTTGAAGTGAAAATATAGCGATAAATTTTGTTGATATAGTGTTACTGATAATAAGTTCAACAGTATGGAACCGAGCAACAATAGTAACCACCCCAAGCTTATTGATATGTTATTTGTATTTTACTATTTCAAGACAAATTTTAGGTAAATAAAATTTTAAATTTATGTGAAATATAACATAAGTGAGGTGTGTAAAGTGTGAGGATTATATATATTTATTAATTTTTATTTAATTTAATTATATATATATTTTTTTAAAAAAATTATTATTATTTATGTGTATGTTTTTTTTAAAAAAATTATAAAACTGTAATATTTTTTATCTATCTGGTATACGACAGTGTATACAGATGGTAAAAGGTATTACAATACTATATTAACTTAGTCAGAGATAATTAATATCACATTATTCACAATTATATATATATATATATATATATATTTATATATATATATATATATAATACTAAATTACTAAATTTTTATTCTTATACAAATTTATGTCCTAATATTATATCAAAATTTTTACTTATTTCTAATTTGAATTTTATCTCGCAATCTTCTATGAATTTTAGTTTAATGTTTTATCTTTTAGATGCAAAAAGAATTATATTAATCAAAATTTTCTAAAGAAAGTTGTGGCTAAATTAACATATAATGTTCAATAAAAATTATATCCAGTATTTTTTTATTATTTTCATGCTTGAGATTTTGTGGTCAATTTTAGATCTAATTTAAATCATAAATATTATTCACACTCTTAATAAAAACTTTAGATATATGTATCTATTTTCAGTTCCAATTAGTTTCATATTATTCCAAAATCCATAATATAAGATATGACCAAATTATGATGTGATATTCAGTAAAAATTCATATAATATTTTATGGGTATTTTTAGATCTAAGATTTGTAGTAAATTTTAGGCTAACTTTTAATCAGATATAACCTTCATACTATTCATACAATTTTTAGATTTATGTGTATACTTTCATTTCCAATTTATTTCATCATAATCCAAGTTTTAGAACAAAATATATGGTCAAATATATCAAGATTGTTCCAAATAAATTTTAACAAAATTATCAAACATATTAAGTTATTTGTTCAATTATCATTCAACATCAAATATCATTTAAATGCGAATGAAAAGAATAAATATGTTTATATATACAAGTATTGACACAATGAAGTTTTAACCACTTCAAAACTCAAGTTTTTATAGTTGTTTTAAAGTTTTTGGGAGATTAATAAGAAGATGAAGTAGAGGAATGATGGAGGAATATAGGATTTTATGTGTGGGAGAGAGGAAAGACGGCTAGGATTCTGAAAAATGGATGAAGAAAAATAAAAAATAACTCTGTTATATCCATAACAAATATTATTTTAAGTCGCTCTTTATTTTTGTCAAATACTCAGTTAAATATTTGATTTTTACATCTTTCTTATTATCATATCTAACTTTTCTATCTCTTTTATAAACATGCATAAAGTAATAAAATTCACTTATAAATCTTTCAATTACATTTTATTCCCGAATTTATACTTCGATAATTTTAATCGTAACCATTAAGCATGTTTATTATTCAAACCTAAATTGACAGACATTACAATATGCCTTCTTTTTTAAAAAAATCCCAGTGATACCTTCATTTTTTTAAAATTTTTGATAGAAATACCTTTTCCATCCTTTTGTTTTCCACTTTTAACTTTTTCTTTAATTATATGAAGTGACAATGAATACAAAGAAGACAAAATGATGATGAATAAGATGTTAATTATGAAAATGATGTCGAAGAAGCAAAAAAAGATAAGACGATGTTGATTATAAAAATGATGAAAATGAAGAAAATGATATCAAAGAAGAAAATGAATACGAAAGACTTTTTTCACTAGTTTCTTTAGCCATAATTTTATGTCTAGATGCTTTTAAGTTTTTTAATTTTCACTTGCTATCTAGCAATATTTGCATCTCCTAAATAAAATTCAAAAGGAAACGATGTTAAAGAATCAGTTGAAGATGAATATGAAAAAGACGATGTTAGGTATACCTTACATATACCTCAAATCTATCACACGTGTACATCACATATACTATTGTCCAATCACACATTCTATTGTCCAATCACACATGTACACAAGTTAAATACAAACACATAAGGGAGACATCTTTTTTTAGTTAAAAAATTGAATTCTTTTAATTTTAAAATAATTTTGATGATGCATGAAAAATCCAAAGCACTATTATTTTATGTCTAGATACTTAAGTTTTTTGGTTTTTTATTTGCTATCTAGCAATCTTTGCATTTTGCAAACAAAACTCAAAAGAAAATGATGTCAAATAAATAGAGAATAAGATGAATACGAAGAAGACAATATTGATTTTGAGGATGATGAAGACATATAATGAAGAGACAACTACATATACCACATATATATTACACATATACCACAAATATACCTTATATATACTTTATATATCATGCTTAGACTTCATATATACCATTATCCAGCCACACTCATACACAAACCCAAAAATATATATATAAGAGAGATAGATACAAGGAACTTTTCGAGATTGCTTTTGGTGCTCAACATGGTGCGGGCAGGCGATGTTGCTACTGGTGTTGGGCATGGTGTTATTGGATGTCCGGTGGCAAAATATAATAATTTTTTTAAAAAATAAGTAAAGAATTTAGAGAGGGTGAAATGAGAGAGAGAAAAAAAAATTTAGAGCACAATGGAAAGAGAAAATGACAAAAAGAGAGAAGAAGAAGGACAAATTTGAGTAATTACAAGAGGGAGAAGGAAGCGAACATAGTATTTGTAAAACATAGAGCAAAACAATGTTTGTAGTGAAAAATAGTTTTAATTGTTTATAAATATTTTTTTATTGTTTGGGACAGCATAAGTGAAAGTAACATCAACAATTAGAAATTAATTTTTAATTATTTGAAATGAAATTATGCAAAACTAGGAGAAGAAACATTAGTAGCTTTTGTTTTTTATTGGGCTCAAAGCACATTTAGCATCATGAATCACTAGCAGGAATTTCGATTTAGTGAGCAATAGTAAAAGTCATTTTGTTGAAAAGAGAAAAATGCGGATCCACCAAACAAATAAAGTTATAAATGTCATTTTCTTGTTGGAAAAGAAAATTATATGTGATATAATTTTGACTTTAATGGAATTGAATCTGATTTCTAGATAGTCATAAATTAGTTGCATCTATATTATATAAAAATAAAGGAAAAAATATCAAGGAAAAAGGAAAAAACTATTAGAAAAATAAAAAAAATAATAATAATAAGTATTAAGGGTGGAGCCACGTGATCCACTTTCCTCAAAAACAATGAATGTAAGTATTGTAACAGAAAAATTATCAATTTGGAATTGAAAAACAGGGCAAAGTTATTTGTGGAATATTTCAATTTGAAAGCAAAAATGGAATGTAATTCATGTCCAAATCCCTATTATATTTATACAAAAACCCTTAGTACAAGGAGAGTGGACTTTTTTATGAACATATTGGGGCATATGGGCTGAGACTCAATTCCTCCAAACTAGAGGTCCAAATGCACAGGTGTAAAGCGATGATAAATTTAATTTTAAGAGTGAGTAAATCACATACAATCTTTTCTGATATTTTAATTTTAAAAAATTAATAGTTTATCCTCATATCATTTAAAATAATAGTTATTCATTTGATACTGTTTATATTTCAAATATTGTATTGTAATATACTACATAATTTTTTTATATTATAGATATTTTTATGTGAATTTTTTAAAGTTTTTTATATAATCTAATAACTTTTTATAAAGATTTAGAACTTTTGTTCATTACCAACTGTAACTGTAAAACAACTAGTATATTTAAATTACAGTATTTCTAATTATTATCTCAAACAATATTTTTATTAAATGATATATGTTAATTTTTTTTTAAAAAAATAGTTATAATTTATTAAATTTCAAAAAAAATTCTGTAATTTATTCTTTAAAAGTAGTATACCTAATATTCCGCCAGCTTTTGTCAAAATATGTTCTAATTCAAATAACTCACTATAAATTTTGAATTATACTAATATTTTCACCCTTACGGCTGTGATTTTATTTTATCGGGTAATGACAAAATCAACAACTCCTAACATATATGTTATTTATATAATAAGTTAATATATATATATATATATATATAGGAAGCTTCATATGAAGCTACGTATCTTAAGAAACTTTGTTTACTATATAGATAGAATACAACAACATTTCTTCCAAGCCAATTGAATTAAAAAAAAAAAAAAAACGTTTTCTATTTCACTCAAATGCTAAGTCAAATTCTCGATTCACTAAATATGGAGAATTGACCATATGGAAGTAGGAATTATTTTAATGTGATTTTCACCATAAAAAAATATTTAACCCCAATTAATAAGGTAAGTTGACGATGACGAAGGAAAAAAAAACTTTTAACACTTTTTTGAGGAAAGTCTTTTTTTTTTTCGGCAAAGAGAAACTTATTAAGAAGAAGTAAACGAGTACAACTAATAATATTGGCAACAAAGGTTATTATTATTATTATTATTAGAATTAGCTTAATCAAGTAGATAGAAATATAATTTCTCTATTTTGTTTATTCTGACAATAAAAAAAATGAAACTTCGATTTCTTAATTTTTCATCAAATTTTTAAAATAATTTTCCACCAATTTGGAGGATATTTCTAGACTAAAGCTACGATTGATGAAGACTAAAGTTACGAGTATTTTTAGACACTGTAATTAAACTTTACAATCAACATGATCGGAAGGATATATAACCAACAAAAAAAGATATTAGAATTTTTTATTTAAAGAGATAAACATAATATTTCTTATATTTTAATTAATTAAGCTAATAAAATTATATAAAGAATATATTTTTTTTTCTCTTTTGAGAATTATTTTTCTTAAGCGATTATAGTATATATTAATGCTGGAAATTCTTAACATATACTGCTGCTAGTTGTTAACTGTTTACCTAATTCAAATATAACTATTCTAAATTAATTATGTTTAAGAATTATATAGCAAAAATAATTTATTTATTTATTTTCTCAAAAATCGAAAGATCTGAAACTTTGGATCTAATAATTTGCAAGATCTATCCAAAACCTTCACAATAAGCGTTGAAAATGCCATAGAGGCACAGTTTGATGAAATTTCTGCATGCAAGTTGTTTGTTGACTTTGTGCAAACTAATTAAGATGAGGCTCATCTATTTCCATTTTTTATTTGTGTTTCTGACTTCAAAACTCATGCACAGAGATAGAGCTGGAAGAAGTACCACATGGATAGCGTTTTTTGTTTGATTTTTCTCGCTCTGATTCTTTCAACTTCATCTTCATCTCCATCTTCAACATTAAGAAAAGGGTCATCTCTTTCTGTAGAGAGGCCAGACCAATTTTTGATTTCATCAAACAGTGTGTTTATTGCTGGCTTTTACCCAATTGGGGATAATGCTTACTGTTTTTCCATATGGTTTAATGAATCCTCCTCCCCTAAAAAAACCATAGTATGGATGGCCAATCGTGACGATCCTGTTAATGGAAGAAGGTCGAAGCTAACTTTGCTGAAAAATGGAAATCTTATACTAACGGACGTGGATCGAGTTGTTTGGGAGACCAACACTATCTTACAGAATTCGTCACGGCTGCAGCTTCAGGATACTGGCAATCTTATTCTGACTACTGAAGACGGTGTTATTTGGTGGCAAAGCTTTCACTCCCCAACAGATACCCTTCTTCCTCTGCAACCACTTACTAGAGAAACAGAGTTGGTTTCATCAAGGAGCCAAACCAATTTTTCTTCAGGTTTCTACAAGCTATCTTTCCATGACGATAATGTTCTCAAAATTCTTTACTATGGTCCTCAGGTTTCAAGTGTTTTCTGGCCACACCATTCGTTTTTGCCCCGTCAAGTAGGCAGAACCACATACAACAGCACTAGAATTGCTATACTCGATTCCCTGGGCCAGTTTACTTCATCTGATAATTTAACATTTTCTTCAACAGATTATGGTGTAAATATCCAAAGAAGGCTGACGCTCGATTTTGATGGGAATCTTCGGTTGTACAGCCGGGAAGATGGGTCCAAATCGTGGGTTGTTTCATGGCAAGCCCTTTCTGAAACATGCAGAATTCATGCTGCTTGTGGACCAAATAGTGTGTGCAGATACGATCCTTCCATTGGAAGGGAATGTTCTTGTCTTCCAGGTTTTGCACGGATAAATAACACTGATTGGTCCTTTGGTTGTCAGCCAAAATTCAATCTTTCTTGTGCCAAAACTGAGGAGGCTACTTTCCTTCGATTGCCATATGTTGAAAGTAATGGATATGATTTTGCATACGGGATAAATTGCACATTGGATAGGTGCAAAGAATTATGCTTGCAAAGATGTGATTGCAAAGGTTTTGTGTTTAAGTTCGTGTATAACAACAATCCTGACAATATTCCTTACTGTTTTCCAAAGACCCAGTTGCTCAACGGTTACTATACGGAAAATTTCAGAGGTGACATGCATCTTAAAATGCCCAACACTATGTCCTTCCCTACCAAATGGCTTGATGATAATAGCCTCAGTTTAAATTGTTCTGCACAAGTTGTTAAGTTGGATAGAAAATATGGAGAAAGCCGTGACAAATTGTCAGTCAAGTTCTTATTTTGGTTGGTAATAGGTTTTGGAGTACTTGAATCTTTCATAATTATCGTGTGGATATTACTGATGAGAAACTGGCGCTATAAAGATTCATACGAGCAAGGTCATCTTCTTTCCGCAACTGGTTTCAGAAGATTCAGCTACTCAGAATTAAGAAAAACAACAAGAAATTTCAGAGAAGAAATTGGAAGAGGAGCTGGAGGTATTGTTTATAAAGGTATATTGAATGACAATCGAGTCGCAGCAATTAAGAGACTTAATAAAGCAGAACAAGGAGAGGCAGAATTTCTAGCTGAACTAAGCACCATTGGGAAGCTCAATCACATGAATGTGATAGAGATGTGGGGATATTGTGCAGAAGGAAAGCACAGACTTTTGGTGTATGAGTACATGGAGAATGGTTCTTTGGCTAAAAATCTTTCTTCAAAGGTACTTGACTGGCAAAAGAGGTTTGAAATCACAGTGGGAACTGCAAAAGGACTAGCTTATCTGCATGAAGAATGCTTGGAGTGGATTGTGCACTGCGATATCAAACCAGAAAACATACTCCTCGACTCTGATTATCAACCAAAGGTATCAGACTTTGGCCTTTCTCGACTTTTAAGCAGGACTGAAAATCGCAACGAGACCTTCACTAGGATGAGAGGGACAAGAGGTTACATGGCTCCTGAGTGGGTACTGAATACGGAAATCTCAGCTAAAGTGGATGTTTATAGCTATGGGATCGTCGTGTTGGAGTTAATGACAGGGAAGACCCAAGAAATAGCTACTCATTATGCTGATAGCAAAACAGGAGAAGAGCAAGAAAGGCTTGTTGAATGGGTAAGAAAGAAGAAGAGTGCTGGAGATGCTGCAAATATCAGTTGGGTTAAAGAAATCATGGACCCTGAAATGGGCAAAGATTATGATACAAAGAAATTGGGAAATGTAATTGAGGTGGCTCTTCAATGCGTGGAAGAAAACAAAGAAGCAAGACCCACCATGAGACAAGTTGTTGAGTTGCTTTTGCAGTATGAACAAGATCCAATAATGGGGGGTGAAATTTTTGACTCGTCATTGTTTCCTTCATGCAGATGGATCGACTCCATTAGTTAGAACTTTTCTTTTCTTAAATTTAAGTAGAGATGACATTTTATGCATTTCGAAGCAAAGCAAAACAAAGATTAATAACTTTTTATCAATTGTAAATTTCTATTACATGTGGCCCAAGAGTCCGGATTAATAACGATTTGAATCAAAAATATTTTTATTATACACACTGTGCAGTCCAACCAATCAATTTGATTCAATTTCTTAATATTTTAAATGAAAATATTATAAAATTGATATTTATTAATAATTTTTAATTGTTGTGAAAATTTTAAAATAAATATTTAAAGTAAAGCCGAGTGAGTGTTAAATAAAAGGAAATTTTGTCAACAGTTACTAAGAAGAAACCGAGTGTACAGCTAATAATATTGGTAACAAAGGTTAGAATTAGATTGGACAAGTCGATAGAAATAGTATTTCTATATTTTTCTTTGTTTATTCTGACAATAATTAGAGAAAGGGAAAAATGAGAAAATTATGAAATTATGATTTTTTTCTTAATTTTTCATCAATTTTTTAAAATATTCTTCTCCAATTTGAAGTGAAAACAGGGGAATGCAAAAGTTTTAAGTTACAATTGATGAAGACTAAAGTGACGAATATTTCTAGACACTGTAATTAAACTTTACAATCAATATGATCAGGAGGATATAACAGTAAAAATTGATTTTAGAATTTTTTATTTTAAGAAGATAAGCATAATTTCTTATATTTTTAATTAATTAAGCTAATAAAATTCTATAAAGAATATAAATTTTTTTTCTTTTTCTTTTTTTTTTTCTTTCGGGAATTCTTTTCTTTTAAGTTTATCTAGCGATTATAGTATATATTCATGCTAGAAATTCTTACATATACTACTGAGGAGTCTGCTTTCCATCGTTTGCCTTATGTTGAAAGTAATGGGTATGATTTTGCATACGATATAAATTGCACATTGGATAGGTGCAAAGAATTATGCTTGCAAAGATGTGATTGCAAAGGTTTTGTATTTAATTTCGTGTATAACAACAATCCTGACAATATTCCTTACTGATTTCCAAAGACCCAGTTGCTCAACGGTTACTATACCGAAAATTTCAGAGGTGATATGTATGTCAAAGTGCCCAACATAATGTCCTCTACCAACTGGCTTGATGATAGCAGCTTCAGTTTAAATTGTTCTGCACAAGTTGTTAAGTTGGATAGAAAATTTGACGACAATCTTTCTGTCAAGTTCTTATTTTGATTGGTATTCGGTTATGGAGTACTTGAATCTTTCATAATTACCGTGTGGATATTGTTGACTAGAAACTGGTGGCACAAAGATTCCTACGGGCAAGGTCATCTTCTTTCCGCGTTGTAGCATATGGCAATTTCACATGGAAAAAAATAAAATAAAATTGGACAATTTATAAAACTAAAGGAAGTCAAACCAAAATATCTTAAAATATTTTAGATAAAAGGTCTACCCTACAATTTTCATGTCTACAAAATTTACATTTTTCTCATTTTCAATGGATTAAGTCAATCAATTTTAATATAATATCAAATAAATTTAAGAGTACAAGTCCAGATAAAACAAAATAAAAATCTAATATCTCTGAAACTCAAATATGGACTTGCGATCTTTGAAATTTAAAAAGTACAAATCTATATAAAACAAATATGAAAACTTGAAACGTCTAAAACTCAATAAATATCAACCCGGGATGTAATAATGATAACAAATTACAACTAAACCAATCCAGTTGGACTTGAAAGGTAGTATTGGACCATCTGACAATCTCATATCGGAAAAAGAAAAAAAAAACAAAATTGGGCAACTTATATGATTAAAAAAGGTAAAACAAAAATGTTTTAGAGTATTTTGGATAAAAGATTTTTTCAACAATTTTCAAACCTACAAAATCCATAATCTTTTCATTTACAATATATGGGATCCATCAATTTCAACATTCGCAACTGATCTTAAAAGATTCAGCTACCCAGAGTTGAAGAAAGCAACACTAAATTTCAGAGAAGAAATTGAGAGAGGAACAGGAGGGATTATTTATAAAGGTATAATAGATAATTCACTTATAAGAGAGGGTCTTCTAATGTGTGGCAAGGCGTGGTAAAAGCAGTCCAATCCTTGCTAAGGGAATGCGTGCTTTGGTTTGTAATAGTGATCAAACTCATTTTTGGCTCGACACTTGGTTAGGGGAATAGTCTCTTTCGAATTTCTTAATGCAGGATATTAACTTGGTGGAACTTCATAGGCGGGTTAGAGAGTTTTGGGAGTTTGGTATTGGTTGGAGATAGGATGTGCTGCAACATTTGATTCCTGATAATATTAAAAATAAATTAGTTGTTTTTATCCTTCAGGAGGATGGGAATATAGAGGACGGATGGTGCTGGGGTTTAACTAGCAGGGGTCTTTTTTCTATTAAATCGGTCTCTGTTTTGGTGGGGTGTATGGATAATTCTGGTGATCAGGTGTGGAAAGCTATTTGGAGGATTGTGGTGCCTAATTGGGTTAGAGCCTTCTTGTGGATGGTGAAGCATGAAAAAATTATGTGTAATGCTGAAAGGTTGAAGTGTGGCTTTACTATATTGGCGGGTTGTAAGTTCTGCCCTAATGTTTTGGAGGATGCAAATCATATCTTTCGGGAATGTCCTATGGCTATGGAGATATGGAAACGTTTGCTGCCCCCTGATGAGTATACCTTGTAACAATCCTTTACTTTTCTTAATTGGCTTATGAATAATTTGTGTGGTTCTATTCCATGTGATTTTGATTTAAAATGGGATGTCATGTTCTCTATTTCTCTATGGTGTATGTGGAAATGATGAAATGGGACAATTTTTAAATTATGAACCGCATAGTGTTGAGTTTAAATTAGCTTGGTTAAGGAATTATATGAAAGAAATAGAGCATGTTTTTTCTAATAATAATATTGCTGAGAAGTTTGTGGATAAGAGGGCGATCAAGTATATTAGTTGGTCTTTGCCTCCTCCTGAATGAGTTACTCTTAACTCGGATGGTTACTTGAAAAAAAGTATTTTGCTGGTGGAGGTGGTTTCTAAGGGATATGAATGGAGTTTGGCTAAAGGGGTATACTTTTAACATTGGCAAAGTGCAATTGAGGCAGAGCTTTGGACTATTATTTAGGGGTTAAAATTTGTTTGGATTGAGCTGGTAGTCCAGTGGCTTAATTTAGAAACTTATCCTCGCTTGTCTCTTTCCAATCTCATCGCGCTCTGCAGAAGTTTGATCAGTAAAGGTTGGGAGCTTAAGGTTACTCATGTGTATAGAGAAACCGTGTTGCTTATTTCATGACTAATTCAGCTCTTCAACATGCTCGCAGTGTTACCATTTTGCATCACCCTCCAGATGGAGCTCGTCACTTGCTTTGGGAGGACACGATTGGCACAGACCTAGAAAAGTTTTGAGCAATGCTGTTTAGATGTTCTTTTTGTTTGTAATCTGTTTTTTGGTGTTTTGTGGGTTCCCTCTCCCTAGTATCAAAAAATCAATGAGAACAAGGAAAGGCCGAATTTCTAGCTGAACTATAGCACCATTGGGAAGCCTAATCACACGAATGTGATAGAGAATAATTGAAACAATCAAAAGGCCCATTACACTAAAATGGCCCAATACATGGACTATCTGAACAACAAATTTAATCGACTGCGGTGGATTTTCAAGGAGGCTACAGAATAATTGAAAAATCCGACTACCACATATTCTAAAGGGCAAGACGATTTTCTGAGGACAACACACGGGATGTTTTCCTCATCAGTTATTTATGCAGCCTACCACAATTCCCTAATCAAGCAGTTAAAATACTGAAAATGCGATGCTGAATGCTCCAAAGGCTTAATCAAATTGTTCGACATGCCTAAATTTTGCATTTAAATCATTTTCAAACCAGCAAACCCAAACGAACCAACAAACATAATTACTCATTCAACTGTCTGTTCCATTTTTTCAGAACTGCCATTTCATTTCTTACTCTTTCTCCTTAGTTATATGACAACAAAAACGGTTGTGTCGTTTAAGTCTATCGATTATATCAAACTTCGTTTGATCCAATTGAACGAGTCCATTTCATTAATTTCATTTTTTTCTCTCTTAAATATCTGGGTTCCAAAATCGAAAAGTAAATGAATAAACCAACACATTGAATCATTGAAAGTTTTTTTTCTGAAATTTATATCCAAAAAGTCTTTTTTTTTTCATTTTTTCATTTTTCTGAGATCCTCTTCTTCTCCCATAAAAAGAACCAAATTACCATCTTCATTTATGTACACTACCAAAATTATTAGTTTTGTATAAAACAACGATTAAAGCAACTTTAAAGAAACAAAGACCATTTCTTCCCCATTTGTCTCTCATCTCTCTAGCTCTCTCCGATTCTTGCTGAATCGACTCAGCTGGATTGTCATGATAATTAAGCACTGCTCTGGCTACGCTATTTTGCTGATTCCAATTCGCTTAACAGCGTTTCTTATGGATTCAGTTTGCAAGCAAAGCCCATTCTGCTCAATACCTGACATGTAACTCCTCACTTCCTTCCTAATCATCTCTTGCATCACTGCCAAGAACTCAGGACTGATAAACTGTGTCTCAAACCCAACACCATTATGCTGCGTGGATGGACCCTCCTGCTCAGGCATACCAACTGGTGGAGCCATCGGTGTCTGTACAATATTCGGTGGATTTAATCCCGGACGGAACCCTGATCCTGAACCAGATGCAGATACTTGATTTGAGGCCTCACAAGAATCGAATCCAGGAAGGGAGAGGCTTAAGGACGTCGGCGGATCAGTAGCAGAAGAGGTGGCATCGATTGAAAGAGCCGGCGGCACCAGAGAACCTGTTCTTACAAGGGGCCTGTAAAGCGGAGACGAAGCCATGGCAGCAAAGCTGGAATCGCTGATATCGGATCCGGATGGGCTACTCGGATTCAGATGAAGACCGGAAGTGTTAGACGGAGCACCAACGCTGGCGGATCTCTTAAGAGGCTGTTGGGCATGTACGTCGTCGAAATCTTCACTGAGGGAGGAGCTTTTCCTCTTGAGGGTGGAGTTCCAGTGATTTTTAATAGCGTTATCGGTCCGACCATTGAGAAGGCGAGCAATGGTGGCCCACTTGTTACCGAAACGAGCATGAGCCCTGATAATGGTCTCATCCTCTTCAGGAGTGAAAGGCCTATGCTCAACCTGAGGTGATAGCTGGTTGCACCATCGCAACCGACAAGACTTGCCAGATCGACCAGGGATCGATTTGCTTATCAAAGACCAGTTTCTAGCGCCATAGTTTTTGACGAATCTCTGCAACGCCTCGTCCTCTTCAGGACTCCACGGACCTTTGATCCGATCAACGTCTTTTCTCCCTGTAGAAGCCATGTATTGAGAGAATCTTGACAATATAAACGTTTTATCGAAAATCAATGAACAAAACGTCTCTCAATTAAATTCAAAAATTTAATTGGTAACAGGGAAATGGGTTTTTCTTGTTGATGGGAGGATTTGGTTTGGTTTTATAAAGGGAACACAGTGAAAAGAGTAGAGAAAGGGGTAATATATATGGAAGGGATAAGGATGACTGATTAAACCGGTTTCAGTGACCGGTCATAGCCGTTGAGAGAGGGAGATTCTTCCTGGCAAGGCAGTTACTAGTAAACAGCTGTCAAATTGACACGCGTCGCCTCATAATATCTCCAACTTACACGTATAATCACGAGCACTCCACTCAAAAACTTTGGGTTTTATCTGCAGCTCAATACCATACGGATCATCAGGTTCACACCGCAATCACGCATCCTCCCATGGATTTTGATTGATTTGGATAGGAGGGAGGGAAACAGAAAATTAAAAATGGTTGGTCATTTGATAACAAAATTCATAAACTGGCAGTTTAGTTATAAGTGAGAGATGGAAGGTAAACGTAAACCCAGAGCCACCTCATCTCAAAAATATCGGCATTTGAAAGTTAATGGACCGTTTTTGGAAGTTAGAAAAAGGGTTTAAAAATTCGAAAGAAACGTGGAGATTAGAAAAGAGAATAAATATTTAAGAAAATAAATGGCTCTTATCTGATGATGAAAGGCAACTGTTCAAAAAAGAGGTGAGGTGTACGGGTGGAGATGGACGGGGAGCGGGGGAAGGGACTGCTTTGACCGAGCCAGCCTGGATAGCATTTGCGTGAAGGGATTTATTTTTTTTTAATTAAATAAATAAGAGATGAGAGGGAGAAAAGGACGCACGGAAGGTGATGAGCTGGCAGAGAAAACGACAAAAGATGAGAAGTATTATCGGGGGAGGAACGGTACTACGATTCTGTCAGACTCCAGGCTGTCGAGTTAGGCCCACTCAATTACAATACATACCATCTTAACGGCCTACTGGGTTCTGTGAACTGACAAAACCGACTCCACCGTCTTTACTTGCCGTTTTATTAAAAAAAAAAATTAAATGTTTGCTCTATGAAACTTCTTGATTGTTTCGTTTTCCTTTTTGGCTTTGTTGCAATGTTTGTACAAAAGTTCTTCCTCCTTTTTCCCTTCCGTTTTAATTGTATTTCCTCTTTCGGTATACTATTAAATCTTTCAATTGTTTCGTTTCAGTATTGAAATCCGCAAATTCAATTGCGTTTAATTTAAAGTCAATGACAAGTAGTTTGGAATAACCAATTTCTTAATGTACTCCCAAATAAATCTCTCTCCATATATATATATAAGATGTGTACTTCTGAATGAATATAATTTATATGCTTTTTTTAATAGTACATTGGATTTTATATTTTTTTTTACATCTTTTATAAATTTCAGTAAGTATTTTTGTTATGATAAGATTAAGATCTTAATAAAATTATTTATTCAGTTTAACAACAATCACATGTGTGAAATTTTAATATTATGTTAGATTAATTGATTCGAAACAGGAAAATCTTAAATACAACGTAAATATGTCTAAAATTGTAAAAGCAAAATACAATATTAATAAAATTTTAATTTCACAAATTAAAAGGATTGAAATTAAAAATTAAATAATTTCTACGACGTTAACTTGTAACAGTATTCTAATAGAATATTTAATATTTATATGATAATTCCAAATATATATTAAGAGGGTTCTTAATTCTTAAAGGTATGTAATTTGAGCAACAACTAAAATTAAACTTATTGAATTCTTTGATCAACTACAGTTTATTGAAATTCATAGCTGGGCATTTTAAGGGATAAAATTAAAAGATTAAATAAAAATGGTCTGTACAAACCAAAAAGAAAACTAAAATCGGTTACTTACTTGCTTGTGTATAAGGCTTGAATTAATTTGAAGGGTGACCCAATGAAAAGTATCACACATTTTGCTTTGGGTCATATCATATTTAATTTAAATTTAAATTTCAGTTCCAGAAAATTAATATTTGATTTCGACAGCTTGAGTTTCTTGCGTCTTGGTGAAGGATTTTCATTCTTTATGGTTGGTATAAGTAACGTTGTTGCATTAAATTTATAGAGCATATATGTAACTAACTCTTTAACACTAAAATAAAGCCAGCCGGCTACACGGGCAGAAGTAGGTGTGCCCATTAGAGGCAATATGGCTCCTCTATGGATTTTTTAAATTACAATTTTTATTAAACCTATCTCTTAATTTCATCTTATCCAAATTAACCGGGCATGCACATGTTTTTTGTATAACCCACAGAGTGCTCTGTGTAGAAGTGGGATTGTGTTTGGGACGAAGGAAAAGAAAAGAAAAAAATTGAAAAGAGTGGAACAAAAAAGCAATAAAAACAGAAAGCTCAAAAAGGGCCAGTGGGAGACTATCCTTTGAGTCTTTCATCTTCAACACGCAGTCGTTACATGGAGACAGCTGTTTATAACACCTTCCTGCCATACATAACCACTCTCACGAGTCACGAGCCATGCCCACCCATCTTTTACCTAACCTTGTCCGTTAGCCGTACTTCCACGTGACTCGGTCCTCCGCACGATTGCACCTCTCGTGAATTAACAACCTCTTATTTCTTCGTTTATAGACCATTTTCTTTTTTTAAATCTTCTTATTTACTGCAGTTCTTTTTACCCCTCAGGTGTGAAATTGAAATTTCTATATATATAATTAATAGCCCACCTGATAATCGGATTGAGTGGGTTTGAATTTAATCATTTTAAATTTCAATTATTTTTTTACCAATTTTGAATTTTTGTTCACATCATTCGGATACGCCACTGAATCAAACCAACTTTTAAAATACAAAATTCAAATGATTTTTTGTGGTGCTTAGGAGGTTTAAAACCATAAAAATTATTATTTGTCATAAAGAATGTAATAACTAACACTTTTGTAATTTTCTACTATGTGTATCGTGCATGTCATAAATTAATGAAGGGATAGTGCCTATTTATTAGGGTGTGCAATTAGTTCAAATCTATTCAAACCGGACATTTTAAGAAATAATCGAATCAAAATATTAAAAGTTTGATTCAGTTTTTATCCATTTGATTTGAAAAAATAATAAAACAGTCTCAACTGAACCATACCAAACTGAAAACACTTATAAACCCTTCCCATAATTTGGACCGGACCAAATTATGATCGGTTTAGTTCAGTTTGCACACCAGCGCCCTATTATAAAGATGGACAAATGATCAACTAGATAGTCTTGTTTTCTTTTTTATTATAGAAAGTCAAAAATTCTTTTAATGTATCCCATCCTGTGAAAATTTTCCACTTTCGAAATAAATTAAAGATAAAAAGGGAAAGAATTACTACCCAACTATCTATTTTAATATAATGTATGAGGTAAAAAATAACTGAAAGACGCGTACGGTAAGTTCATATATGGGTCAGCTTGCAGCACAGCCACAGCAGCAGTATTAGGCTATTAGAATGGCCCTCTGGTCCATGTTTGAGAGCAACTACATTGTGCAGAGATTGGTCCCGATTGGTGGCCGCGCTTGTGGCTTGCCTTTATGCTACAACTATAGATAATGCATTGGATTCTCTCATTGCTGCCATTTGCAACCGATGGTGGTTTTTTTCTTTTTCTTAAAAAAATAAAATTATAGGACAATATTTATATAAGTGGTAGTGTCAGACTTAAATACGTACTAAAGTACACACAAATACGGATTAATCCTCCAACTAAAAAATGACTAAGAGATGGTATGGGCATTAGGTAGGTGAATATGGCACATGGTATAAGAAAGAGAGAGGATGTTTCCTTCTAGTAAAGCTCAGATTTAAGTAATTCCCTATGGGACTTAATTATTATTTAGTGCCGAATGTAAACAATGATGGAGAGATCTATAGCGGAAATCTGGCAGATCTCTCCTCCAGGATCCCATACATGCTGTTTAGAATACAAAACACATGAGTTTAATTGAGTAAGAGGAAGATGTGTACCTGATTTGGCCGAATCCATCGTCTTAGAAACGATCCGAGAAGTTTTGCACCAAGATCTTCTCTCGTTTTCTAACCCCAGAATGATGGAATTCATATCTTATTTTTTCCTTATCCTCTATCCACCTTTATATAGAGGAGCTTAATCATTAGGGTCAGCAACAAGAGAGACTTAGCTCACCGGTATATAATAATCATGGGCTATCCATCATACCCATATTATTATCTGAGCCCACATTAATTCTCCCACACTTAATTAATAAATGAAGTCATGCCTAAATAAAGAATTGATCAAATTCTTAAGGCCCTTTATTTGTAATTTGTCCTGATATCTCAATTAAAAGCCCATAAATATAAGATATTAAAATAAAATATCTTACATTCTCCCACTTGGGCGTATTAATTGAGAACGTATTACAAAAGACTTCACATTCCCGCTCGATTCAATAAGATTATCAACATAGGATCATGGCGGAAACCACATAATCAAGAACATGACACCTTCCATAGTCACACATGCCAATAACCCTATCAATCGTAATGAGCATCAGTGTGGAAATGTGGTAAGAATTATTCAACACTAACTTTATGATCAAAACTTTATGTGTTGATTTTCTTATCATCCAGATTTCTTATCTTTATGTAACACAGTTACTTCATAAGAAATCCTTTATTACTTCAAATTGAAGTCTGTATGTCTTAAACTTTATATCTCGAGATACTTTATGTGTCACAAGACATACACCAAGGCTATAAACAGCAATGCCCCAAGCCTTTGCTTAAGATGACACTAATCTTAAGACTTTCAAACATTTAATCTGATATATCACATAATATTTTCCAATGAAAATATAACAATGTATTGATAACCATCAGAATTACAATAATGTACATTTATACCAATGTATAAAGTACGAACAAACATTACATAAAGTAATATAAAATCCTCCCACTAATCCAAGGGATCAAAACCAGACTTTAGACCCATACTGATGACATGTCTCACATAAATAATGGGCCGAAGTCCCTTGGTAAGAGGATCTGCTATCATATCTTCTGTATTGATATGATCCACCTCAACGTCACCTTTCTTTATCAGCTCTTTCAATGTCAAATATTTGACTTCCATATGCTTAGACCCTGTGATATTCTTGTTGTTTTTAGCAAACAACACAGCTGGAAGATTATCACAATACAACTTTATGGGCCTGTTAATGGAATCAACAATTGACATTCCTGCAATGAGATTTCGTAGCCATACAGCCTGTGTGGCTGCACTATAACATGCTACAAACTCAGCCTGCATCGTGGAAGAAGAGATTAAGGACTGCATAACACTTTTCCAAGATACAGCCCCACCAGCCAGCATAAAAACATAACCTGATGTGGATTTTCTATCATCTGAGCAACCAGCAAAATCTGAATCTGTATAGCCAGTTAACTCCAGATGCTCAACCTTTCTGTATGTTAAGATATAATCACTAGTCCCCTTAAGGTATCTCAAAACTCTTTTAGCCGCAGTCCAATGGTCCATTCCAGGATTAGATTGATATCTACCCAGAATACCAACTGCAAATGCAATGTCCGGCCTAGTGCAAACTTGAGCATACATCAAGCTTCCTACTACACTAGCATATGGCACTGCTTTCATTGATTCTCTCTCAACCTCATTCTTAGGACACTGTGCCAAGCTTAATTTATCACCTTTAGCAATTGGCACATCCCAAGATTTACATTCATGCATATTGAATTTCTTCAATATCCTCTTTATGTATGCCTTCTGAGAGAGACCTAAAAGGTTTTGAGATCTATCCCTTAAGATTTCAATTCCCAGGACAAAAGATGCTTCTCCAAGATCTTTCATATCAAAATATTTAGATAACAACTGCTTAACCTCATGCAGTGTACCTAAATCATTACATGCAAGCAAAATATCATCTACATATAATATCAGAAAGATATATTTGCTCCCACTGATCTTGAGATATATGCATCTATCAACTTTGCTTTCAACAAAGCCTAAAGAAGTGATTACATCATCAAACTTTAAGTACCACTGTCGTGAGGCTTGTTTCAAACCATAAATAGACTTTTTAAGTCTACAGACAAGATGGTCTTTACCATCTTCATGAAAACCCTTAGGTTGTTCCATATAGACCTGCTCGTTTAATTCTCCATTCAGGAATGCGGTTTTAACATCCATCTGATGTAGCTCTAAATCAAAATGAGCTACTAGTGCCATGATTACTCTAAATGTATCCTTAGAGGATACAGGAGAAAATGTTTCACTGTAATCAATTCCTCCTCTCTGAGTAAAACCTTTGGCAACTAATCTGGCTTTAAACCTCTCAATATTCCCTTTGGAGTCTTTCTTGGTCTTATAGACCCATTTACAGCCAATAGGTCTACAACCTTCAGGTAATTCAACAAGCTCCCACACGTCATTACAATCCATAGATTGCATTTCATCTCTCATTGCTTTCCACCACAGATCTGATTGGGTACTAGAAACAGCTTCCTCAAATGATATAGGATCAGAGACTTGACCAATGTCATAATCACTCTCTCCTAAATAGACCACATAATCAGATGAAATAGCAGATTTCCTTTCCCTAGTAGACCTCCTGAGAGGAATCTGTGCAACTGCACCCTGTGATGATGAAGCCTCATTAAACTGTATAGGCTCATCCCTTAATACTGGATTAATCACAGGTGTAGGATCCAACATTGCAGGTTGCTTGGGAACAGGTATATGTATAACCTTAGTCTGCTGTTCCTTACTAGTGATCTCAGAGTGTTCATACTGATCAGCTATATCAAATTCTAAAAATTTAGCTGTCTGTGATTCTACAATTCTAGAACCCCCTTCTCTACAATAAAATTTGTAGCCTTTAGAATGATCTGGGTATCCTATAAAATAGCAACGAGTAGATCTAGATTGCAATTTACCTTCAGTAGGATTATAAAGGCGTACTTCTGAAGGACAACCCCAAACACGGAGGTGACTCAAGCTAGGTTTCCTATTAGTCCACAGTTCAAACGGCGTTTTAGCCACAGACTTACTGGGTACTCTATTGAGGATATATAATGCCGTTTTAATAGCCTCACCCCATAAAAAGTCTGGGAGATTAGATCTTGACATCATGCTTCTAACCATTTCATTTAAGGTGCGATTCCGCCTTTCAGCCACACCATTCTGTTCAGGACTTCCTGGCATAGTAAACTGAGCTACTATTCCACAGTCCTCCAAGTATTTGGCAAAAGGACCTTTTAATTGTCCTGCTATACCGTATTTGCCATAATACTCACCACCCCGATCAGACCTAACAATCTTGATAACTTTTCCCTGCTGTTTCTCGACTTCAGTCTTAAAAATCTTGAATTTCTCAAGAGATTCAGACTTTTCCTTAATCAAGTACAGGTAGCCATATCGGGAAAAATCATCAATAAATGTTATAAAATATTTATTATTGCATATTGTGGGTGAATAAGGTCCGCATATATCTGTATGGATTATCTCTAAGAGATCTGAACTCCTGATAGATCCCTTTTTCTTAATTTTGGTTAGCTTACCCCTACAACAGTCAACACATGTTTCTAGGTCACTGAAATCAAGGGCAGGCAAAATATTGTCTTTAATTAGCCTATCTACCCTTTCCCTAGAAATGTGGCCAAGTCTTTTATGCCACAACATGGATGACTTTTCCTTTATTAAGGGTCTTTTGGCAACAATATGTTCAACATTACATGATGTAGAATATATTTCATTTGAACTTAAAGAAACTTGATACAAACCATATGACAAAATACACCGGCCAACTGCCTTTGAATTAAGAGTTATATTAACAACTCTATCTTTAAATACAAAAGCATAGCCAATTTTGTCTAAAAGTTGGTATGAACAATACATTAGATAAAAATAGTTCATAACCACTATCTAAGTTCAAACAAACATTTCCAACTAGTTGAACATCAACTGTAGTATTATTGCCAACTGTGAGCATTAACTCTTCTTTATTTGGCTTCCTCATGTTTGTGAATCCCTGTAATGTGAAGGCAACATGTTTAGTCGCTCCACTATCAAGCCACCAGGAACTGGATGTGGCATCAGCCAAATTAGATTCACAAATAACAAAACCAAAAGAGTTACCTGTAGGCTCACGCTTTTCCAACCAAGCTTTATATTTAAGACAATCCGCCTTTTTATGACCTTTCTTTTTGCAAAAGAAACATTTAAATTTCTTTTTCTCTATGCCTTTAAGATCACCCACAGCACTAGATCGGGAAGACTCATATCCCTGAACAGAAGAAGAAGCATTAGTCTTAGCTTTCTTACCTTTCAGTTTACCTTTATGCTGAGGTCCGGATACAAGAAGCGCGACACTGGATTGTCTCGCCTTTAGCTTCTCTTCCTCAGCTACGCAAACAGCAATGAAAGCATTGACAGTCCAAGGATCCTCCCTTGAGTTGTAAGCCGTAATAAGCATCTCAAACTCAGGAGGCAGAGTATTGAGAGCTTGATGCACAATACAAGCATCAGGGAGAATAATGTCAAAACCCTTTAACTCATTCTGTATGTGGACCATCTTTAAAATGTACTCCCTAACACCTCCAAGTCCGTTATACTTCATGGAGTATAACTGTTTCAGAAGGGTACCAATCTCAGCATTGATTGACACTTTATAACGCTGAGACAAAGCTGTAAGAAACTCTTTTGCTATATGAGTTTCAGGAAGACCGCTCAACAGATGCTCTGGAATTGACCTTTTAAGGGTCAAATAGCACATGCGGTTCATCTTATACCAGGTTGAGTATAACTCTTTTTCCACATCAGTACTCTCAGGAGTCAAGTCAGCTGGTTTAGGAGTAATCATGGCAAGATCAATATCTGCCAACTCCATAGCCATTTCAACATCTCTTTTCCACTCCTTAAAATTAGAAGCTGATAATATCTGAACTGTAACAGTGCAGTTATTGATTGAGAAGGTGACTGAAAAATCAACAATGTAATACTTTAGTTCAAGACAATAATAATACTCAAAGCCATAAAAGAGTATTAATCCGAAGAATCTCAGCACATCATTATATAATCACATTTGGGCAGAAAATATAACATGCAATAGATAATTCTTCAATATAAGAACGATCTAGAAATTTACACAGTCTTTGTAAATTTAAACACCTTTGGGCAGAATAAATCACTCAGACCAGTTCATTCCCAATCAAATGTCTTATATTAACATCTCAAAATTTGAATTTATAATAAACACCTTTGGGCTGAATAATTATAAACCAAATCTGAGACATCCCTAAACCATATAAGTCTGTATATTTCTTAAAATCTCAGCTAAAAAGGTCACTTTGGCAACTACATTTTAGCCAATTTTAAAAGAAATACTTATATCGGGATACACTTTATTTATTGTCTTGCAAAATATAATTTTTCATTCCTTATGGACATGGGGCTTAAATGTCTCGAAAAATTATGATCACAAAATAAAATTACATCGTCAATTTTACCCGAGAAAAATTAATTCCATATGTGACATTTTATGCCAATGCATAAATAAAACAAATAATGAGATAACCATTTATCTCCAAAAATGTCACAATTTTTCTCAATTATGGCTTTTAAAAATTAATTTAGAAAATCTAAATTAATTCCAGAAGAAATCGGGTCAAAAATAGCCTTATGGAGTGAAAAATCATGAATTAGGGACTTAATTGAAAAAATCAGAAAGTTCAGGGGTCAAATGCGGAAAACTGGAAAGAGGGAGAAGCGGCGCGCGCGTGCATTACACGCGCCTGACGCGCCAGCGCGTGTCATACACGCGCTTGCAGCTGTCGTCTGGCGCGTGTAACACACGCGCCCGACAGCCCCCATTATCTCCCCTACGCGCCAACGCGCGCCTCTGACGCGTGTAACACACGCGCCAGACTGAAAATCCTTCCCAGTCTCCACCGCGCGACACGCGCGCCTCTGCCGCGTGTAGCACACGCGCCAGCGTCTTCCTCCTCCCGATTCTGCAATTTTTCTTCGAAAATTTTCCCAAAAAATTCAATTTACTCCAAAACCCGAAATTTCTTCAAATTTTTGCTTTAAATCAACATGCAACAACATATTATTCTGATTTTATTAAGCAAAATTTACCGAAAAGCAATAAAATCAGAGAATCAAGCATGTGATTAACCAAATCAAAAATTCCTCAAAAACTTAATTAAACTCAGTTTTTCTCTAGATCCTGATGAGAAAAACTCAAATATGGTTCTAAAAACATGTATTTAGGCTCTGATACCACTTGATGGAGAGATCTATAGCGGAAATCTGGCAGATCTCTCCTCCAGGATCCCATACATGCTGTTTAGAATACAAAACACATGAGTTTAATTGAGTAAGAGGAAGATGTGTACCTGATTTGGCCGAATCCATCGTCTTAGAAACGATCCGAGAAGTTTTGCACCAAGATCTTCTCTCGTTTTCTAACCCCAGAATGATGGAATTCATATCTTATTTTTTCCTTATCCTCTATCCACCTTTATATAGAGGAGCTTAATCATTAGGGTCAGCAACAAGAGAGACTTAGCTCACCGGTATATAATAATCATGGGCTATCCATCATACCCATATTATTATCTGAGCCCACATTAATTCTCCCACACTTAATTAATAAATGAAGTCATGCCTAAATAAAGAATTGATCAAATTCTTAAGGCCCTTTATTTGTAATTTGTCCTGATATCTCAATTAAAAGCCCATAAATATAAGATATTAAAATAAAATATCTTACAAACAAAAGTTCCCATTCCTAGTCCCGATATACTGTGGATACTAAACAGACCAAATCAATTGGGACATTAATTTATAAGCAAGTTGGCATTGCTGCCTTGCTTGCATCCACAAATGCTAAGTGCTTAAAATATGAGAACACTGGGCAGGAAAAAAAAATCACATAAGATTGAATGCATGTGCTTAGAGGATTATTCAAACATTACCTACTCCTAAATTACTAAAACCATAATCCACCTACATTCTCTCACATCCATTAATTTTGATATTTTTCACACACACTAAATGAATAATTAATCATTATTGATTTCATAAAATTCATTGAAACTAATCTCAATATCAATTGTATTAAGTGCTAATATATATAATTTTAATAAATAAAAATAAAGAATATATAAAAATTATTTCATTAATTTTAAAATAATAAAAATTTAAAATATACATTTAAAATAAAACGAGAAAGAGTACATATTAAAGCTTCATTTTACTCTTTTGGCATACAATCTAATATTTCAATCTAGTGATTGATGTATTTATTATTCCGAAACAATAATGCATTATGCAATTTTTAAAATAATAAAAATTTAAAATTTTTTGCGTGAGATGGATTAAAAATTGATTCAAATAGAATGCCTTCACTAGTAAATTATTGGTATGGCAGTGCCACACGTAAACCGAACTCAAATTTCTAATCTGCCCCAGTCCTATAGTTTTCTTCTTCAGTTGGCAAAAGAAATTGTGAATTAGGTGGGACCCTGCACAGACCACGTAGACTAATCAATGATGACTAAACGGCCGACAGCTTGAACTGCCACATATATGATATGTTAGATAGTGAGTGGGACCAGAAGCAAAATTTGTCGTCTATTGGGTGACGTGGCGTAAATGCGGACAAAGACTTTAACGGACCTAACCGTAATATTTGAAAAACTGTTGCCACGTCAATAGCATGCCAGCTAGAACCCATTTAAATCCCCCGCGAGTTCCAAAGAGAATCATAATCTTGGGATTCGCAAAAGCGGGGAGTGTTAGTGTAGGGCCCGTTACCATGATTTTCCGCTGCTTTGCATGCATCCATCACTAGTAAATTTCTAATCGCTAGCACCTGACGTTTGAGAGAGAGGGAGAGCGCATGCGGTTTTTATGATTTTATCGTACGGTTCCCTCTTCTTTTTTGTTCACAAAAGATAAATAAAAATACAAATTAATTGTTGGACACTCCAACGTTATTTTCTGATTAGTTGAGACTGAAAAAAAATTCTCTTCATTTTTAGATTTTTTTTTATCTAACTATTTTTGTTAAGCAGATCATTATATAAAATTTATCACATAATTTTACAGTCACGTACCAGATATGTAAATTTTCTTATTTAATAATACATCGGTATCAAATAAAACTATTTTTTATGGATGAGAATGATTATGCATGTTTTAAATCTTTATAAAATAAATTACAGATGCTATCTGTGAAAATCCAAATTTAAGTTCGGAGATTATTTTGAAAGCAAACTTAATTACTGTGAACATTAATAAATATTGTGGAATTAGATGGAATATCTAATTAAATTGATAGTTTAATTACAATTTAATTGGATTAATCAGTGTAGCATGTTCGATTTCAACAGCCTGATTTTATTATAACATCTTTACCCGATATTGTTTTTTATTTATAGAGAAAATTAGCTCTGATAAATTGAATGGCTTATTTTCAGGAAATTGAATAATTTGTTATTCAATCCGTCCATTAATTAGTCTTTTGTTATCTTTCATATATAATATTCTTCAAAAAAAAAGAAAAAATCTTTCATATATAATATTAAAATCTGCATACTGTTTTCACTTTTATTCTCATCAATAAAGAGTGAAAGCTTTTTGCATATTTCTTCTTTTATATATATACATATATATATATATATATATATATATATATATATATATATATATATATATATATGTAGTATTCCACAACATATACCAGTATACCATAACTATGTACAAGATAATTATGACCCAACAAAAAAAGAGAATATTTTGATTCCTGAACTTTTTGACTCTGCGTAATTAAGTTTCTCAATTAATTATTTATTCAATTTACTATCTTAATTATCATTTTTGAATTAATTGAGTCTATGCTACTACAAATAATAATAATAATAATAATAATAATAATAATAATAATAATAATAATAATAATAATAATAATTAAAGGTGTAAAGTAAATAGAATTTCAGTTATTTCTATTCATGAATAATTAATATCTAATCAATGATAATTAATTGAATACAATTTTAGTAGAAAGACTAAATTAATATAAAATTGATATTTAAGAAAGTCAATTAAAAATTCCATTGGTAAATTTAATTGCACAAATTCCTAAATACAACGAGGCTTTTTGTTCCTTTATATTAAAAACAAAAACAAAAAAATTGCTAGTTTTCGCAAGGTGATAAAACACAGATTCAAACATCACCGCCCCTTGTTTTAATTAATAGAGATAGAGACTTTAAATATTTTTCATTTCTACGATTCTATATAACGAAATTTATTCTTCTTCCCAGCTAATTAATTTGTGAATATATTATTAATCGGCACACAACATAAAAGACATATTATCTTTGTTATTATCTGTCAACAAAACAAGACAAGTCAATGTCATTAGCAATCTCAATGGATATATATATCCAATTTTCTTCAACCTAGCCATAGTAATCAAACTATTAATTCGATGCCAAATTTAGATTAAGTATATATATTTCACATAATTTGAAGTTTTATATTGGAGAATTATCACAATCTCATACCATCATTGTCCAACTACCAACCAAAACAAACCATCCCTTGAAAAAGATATATTATTCCGAAGCAATAATGCATTATGCATGCATTAGTCAAAGTTTCAACATCTCACAGTCCCAATCCCACTTGAAGAACAATTCAAAACAAATACAAAAATATTGTTAAAACCCTTTGTACTTTTTTCTTTATTTTTTTTTTATGAAATTAGGAAAGGAAATTCACTTAATTAAACACAACAATCAAGACTAACTAAACCAAAACCATCAACTTCGATTTAATTCAATATTGGGTGATGGATGCTTTTATATATGATTGGATTAGATTAGAACATTTCCCTAATTAATTTTTCATGGTACAACCACTTTTTTCCATGGCACAAAAATTAAATACAAAAATATTTGGAGTGAAAAATAATACTCAATTTAGGAATGAGAGATCGTGATTCTTGTGCTTCAATTTTCAATCAAATTAAAACAAAATAGGGAAGGGCCCATTGAAAGAATTGACTAATCAAATAAAAGTCAGACCTATCTGAAAATAGGGGAAGAATGGACTGATTGAGCCCCTTGGGTCTCTCTTTTTAAGCCATCCAACTTGTTGATGTAAACCCTCGTTTGTCTCCACTCTATGTCTTTATTATTATTATTATTATTATTATTATTATTATTATTATTATTATTATTATTATTGATGTGTCTTATTGGAATAACTACTTTATTTACGTAGTTGTATAAATTAATCCCAAAAAAAAAAACCAAAGTGGATTACAACTAACCATGAGTTTCATGGCAGCTTGATGTTAACTTAATTATTAATAATGACCAGAATTCAGTGAATGATTTGCTGAAATCAACTCTAGTCTTTTTCTTTCAGGTACCCATCACTATCGATATTCAATTTTGCAACTGCATATTATATTTTATTTTACTATTATTTTGTTTGGGTATTTGGGTTCAGAAACGAAAAAGGTAATTTAGTCTGATAAATTTATTTTTATTTGTATGAATGTATGTATAATAAATCATTTGTCTTATAGAAAATATTTTAAAAAAATGACAATTATTTTAGAACAAAATTTATCTCAATTAAGTAAAGTGATATTTATTTTGGAAAGAGGGAGTATGTATTAATATCAAAATAAATAATTAAAAAATGATAACGTAAATTGCTTCCCTTGATGGGTACGACACTAATAGGTTGACCCATTAAACAAAGAGATAGAAACCAAACTTGGCAAGTAGAAGACGGAAAGCAAAGTTCAAAATATATTTGATGCGGATGACTTTCAAGAGATTTGCCAGGCGGCTGCTTAGTTGGGCCTACCCCTCCTCTGCCTTTCTTTTAACTATCAATATGATATATGGAATTATAAAATGATAACCTGATGCGTAATCACATTTTTTAATCTCCGAATCATATGCGTTTTATTTATTAAATTTAGTTTTATTTATTGAAATTAATTTTTTTAAAATTTTTATTTTATAAAAGTTAAAGGCAGTGTTATTGAAGAATACATGGTTCACTAACAGAACACAATCAAAATTGTATGGTTTTTATTTAGATAAAAATTAAAATTCGAGACTAAATAGAAGTTGAAAATTTTAATCTAAATGAAAAAATTCAGTAACTCATTGGAAAAAATACATATAATTCACCGTCTAAATATGCATTTTATTAGAATTAAATTGACTTAACCTTTATAATTTTATAATTGTAGATTTAATAATGTTTTTAAATAAATTAAACTAATATGAAGTTAGTTTCATTACAATTATAAATTTTTTTAATCAATTCTTAATGCGGATTTTCTTTAATATTTACTTTTAATGATATTGATTCAATTGTTATTTATTTGATTTAACATTTTTATGTGTTTAGACTTTTTCACTTTCTTGAGTTACAGACTTATTTATTATTTTTTTATAATTAAATAGATTTAGATAGTTAGATTTGATAATTGTGAATTCACTATTATTTCAAAATGATTTAAGTCAATTTAAATTTAGTTGCACTGCAATTATAAACCATTATTATATCCATCAAATTTCACATATTCTCCTTTAACATATTTTTTTCTAATTTGATGTGTAAATTTTCAACTTAGTATATCACTTGAATATTATATATCAGCTACTTATTTTTCTTCATGAGAAATTATTATTTAATTATTTTTTGAATTGTAAATTTTTCCTAAAAATTGAATTTTTAGAAATTGCAATTTTTTTGTGACGAACCAAATATATGAAATATTTAAAGAAAACTGAACCTTCGTCAATTAAATTAACTTAATTGGTGTACCTTTACGTAATTAGAGATAAAAGCTGCTGGTTGAACGTGAAAACAATTAAAACAAAAAATCTCTCAGAAGTCAGATAAAATTCAACCTAAACAACTGAACGTCTCTTTTCAATTAGCTAGCCTTCAATATTCTCCTAAGTCCTAACCGGTGCCTATTTCCTTTTATTATTATTATTATTATTTTAAAATCAGAAACCCTTGCCTTATTTCTCTGAGTTAGAGCTGATTTTATTTTGAAAAGGGTATATATGTTTTCAATTCTCATATCACTGAATCCAATCATTTAATAAAACCAACAAGGGGATTCCGACCACCTTTAGCCCAAAAAAAGAACAAGGAAATTCAATTCAGATTATAATGAAATACATAAATTCTAAAAAAAATTGAAAATACTTGCAATTTTATGAGATGAAGAATTTTGGAAATCATGGTTTTCTAATTTCTAACAATTGCCGTTTATTCAAATGAAATTAAGTGGAAAAATAATTTGTATTTCAATATTTGTGTAGTACAATGGGGTTTTTTTGGAGACCGTAAATTATACTGTAGACTCGTATCGTATATATATATATATATATATATATATATATATATATATATATATATATATATATATATATATATATGATGTATTATATGTTATTTATTTAAATGATAAAGAATTTTTGTTGGGAGATCAGTTGGGCCATAAAACTGAAAACATATAAATGAGCCTATATAGCCCATCTTCTCGTTCTTGCACATATATTTAGCTATCGTCCCTTTCAGGCCTTAACATGATCAAACGCTCATTTTGGATTTGACGAAGCTACACTATTCAGTATTCATATCAGAATTATGACATTAAAATAGAAATACATTTTCTTCTTGTAATTTCTTATCAATAGCATGAGTAATAGATTCATTAACTAATTAAATAACTTAATAATTTTATTTTTTTTTCTTAATTTGTTGTCCATCTACATAATTATCAAATATATAGCTTTTCCAGTTTGCTGTTTTTAGGGTTCGTGAAAAATATTATGTTATATTATTGGTTTCTACTATTCTAGAGTTTACGTTATTTAGCAAAAAATAAGGAAATTCATTTGTTTTACTGATGAATGTTTTATTTTTACACGTCTTAAGAACAACTTGTCATATTCTTTAGCATTTACGAAACGGGAAAAAAAAATTGCACTATTTTGGTGGCAGTCGAAATATATTTTTTCACATTTTAATATATTTTATTCATGGCAAGATAAAAAAAAAAAAAAATTCCCCTCTCTTTTGTCTTTTTTTCTCACTTCGTCTAAATATTTTTATTTTTCATATTAAAATCTCTTCTAGTTGTAGGCAAATAATTCTTCTATTATTTATAAAATATGCAAATTTTGTCTTAATTTATTTTTTGTTTTATTATTATTATTTGAAAAAAAAATGTCATATTGGAACCTAAAGGTTATTTAATATGTGATCCTGGTATAAGAAATCAGAAAAAAAAAATCTGATTATATTAACAACAAAAAACTCTTTGAAGTTTTGATAAATTACCGTTAAAATAAATTTTTAAAAAATTAACAGTTTACCGTCTTTTGTTTAAGATAATATTATTTATTTGATGCTTTATGAATTTTAAAAATTAAAATGCAATATATCATATATTTTTTATATTTAAAATATTTATGTGTGAATTTTTTAAAATTTTATGTATAGTTTAATAATATTTTATAAAAATTTACGGTTTTTAATAATTACCAATGACTATAAATGAAAAATAATCAATACATTCAATTTACAGTTTTTATAATTATTATTTTAAAAAATATTTTTATTAAAGAACACGAAATAAACCGTTAATTTTTTATTTTAATTTATTAAATATTTATTCTTATATTAATAAAAAATTTAATATATTAATATTATAAATTGAAGGTAAGGAATATTATTATAGGTAAGTCATAAGTTAGTACATATGGTGAAATATACCTCATGTTAATTAGACTCTTTTAAGAATTTTCAAATCGACTATTTTAATTAAATAGTTTAATTTGAAAATACTATTGTAAGTAGAGTTGTAAATTAATTAAGCCGCTTATAATATATTTGAATCTCAATTCATTTGCTTTTATTAATGAGTTGAGTTCGGATTTAATAGTATTTAGTTCGTTAACTCGTAAATA
Source organism: Triadica sebifera (assembly GCA_023653625.1). Lineage (NCBI taxonomy): Eukaryota > Viridiplantae > Streptophyta > Magnoliopsida > Malpighiales > Euphorbiaceae > Triadica > Triadica sebifera. Next base: position 30,847,296 of record CM042899.1, read on the forward strand.
TATTCGTTTAAAAATTCACTAATATATCTATTTAAAAATTAATGAACAATATATTTATTAAGGGTTAGTTTAAGATTTATTTATATTATACTTCATTATCAAATTTGAATTCAAATTCAAATTCAATTTTTTTTATTATTAATTAACGAGTTTGAGTTATGAATTGTTTACGAACTAAACTCCAACTGTTTGCGAGTTTAATAATTTTGAAAAGAGTCGAATTCGAGTTTAAATATAAAAGCTCAAATTGAATTTAAGTTGAGCTGAAACATATATCATTTTAAAAGAAATCGAGTATAAACTTATCAATATTTAGCTCGTTTTAATTCATTTACAAGTCTAATTGTAAGCTTGTGGGCCAACAACTTTAATATTTTGACTTAAAGCCTTTGTTTCTAATGATAAGAAAAAATAAAAAAAAGTAGACGTAATAAAATTGCAAAATGATGTTTGCATTATTTCATTCATGCTTTAAGGATTTGTTTGGTTCAAAGTTGGGTATGAGAATAAAAATTATTGATTTTAACATATTATTTGGTTCATTTTATTCTATTGTAGAATAGGAAAATGAATTTTAATTTAAACATGTTTGATTAAATATAAGAATGAAAATGTGAATCAATTTCATAATTTATATTTATTTTTAATATGTATAATTTTAAAAATTAAAACTTATGAAATTTAATTATTATAAAAAAATAGTTAAAAATTGTGAAACTTAATAGCTATGTCAAAATAAAAATATAAAAGCTCAATATAGTAAAAAAAATTAAGACTTAAAAAGCTTAATTTTCCGGAAAGAAATATATTTTTTTTAATTTTAGGCTTTGTGCATGATGTAAAAAAATGAAAAAAAAAACTAAAGTTTGTATTTTTCATTTATCAATATGATAAAAAAAATTATTAGTTTTACTATCAAAGATATGAATACAATAATAATGCTTTTAAATAATTACCACCCGATCAAATGGACTTCATATAAATTGAGAAATTATTTTAATGATTCGATAATTTTCAAAACTATAGAACTACCGTGGGTATAATTGGAATGCAAATATGAGTAGACTTCATATAACATAAGAAAGTTATAATATTTTTTAATTAGTTTGACTTAATTTTTATTAGAATGAAATATTTATTTTTTTAGGGAAAAAAAGTGATTCCTATTAACGAAAAATTTTAATTCCCATTATATTTTTTTATGCTAACCGAATATTAACATTAATGAAAATCACTTATTGTGATTCCTATTTCCATTTTTTTTCGAGAAGCGAACGCTCGCCAAGTGTTTTCATTGTTTGATTGCAATGCTATCAAGCTCAACCACAAACGACAAACGACAAACGGAAAGAAAAAAGAAAGGAATCACTGAAGATTGAAGAATACGTTTCGAATTTAAATATATATATTTTTTGAGTTAAACTGGGGGAGGAGGGATTCGAATTTAAACCTTTTAAATAACCCATTTTCCAACTCAACATTTAATTAAAATTATTAATATTAGCATATGCATATTTAAATGTTTAAATTACTCCATCAGAATATAATAAGTTAGTTATATAGCTTTAAAAATAAACAAATTTCCACTTATTAGTTAATTCATATTAAACAAATGAAACAATGTTCAGAACTAATTAGCTAAGTAAGAAAGTCAACTACTTTGCCTTTCAATGGAGGATGAGAAAGGGAAATCTGGGAACAGGGACCTAACACCGTAAAGTGAGAGGACCCAAACGATGATTTCGTTGTTGTTGTTGTTGGCTATTCTTTGTGAAACCAGCCTCCTAGTCACATCTCAACCACTCCCCACAAATATTTTTATACTTGCTGGGCAGAGCAACATGGCTGGCCGGGGAGGCGTCGTCAACAACACTAAGACCGGAAATCTCACGTGGGACGGCATTGTTCCTCCCCAGTGCCAACCAAACCCATCAATTCTCCGGCTAAGTGCCAATCTCAGATGGGTCTTGGCCCACGAACCTCTCCACGCCGATATTGACTATAACAAGACCAATGGAGTTGGACCGGGGATGGCATTTGCTAATGCAGTTCTGACCAAGGACCCGACCATCGGGGTGGTGGGTCTGGTGCCATGTGCCATTGGTGGGACTAATATAAGCCAGTGGGCTAAGGGAGGTTTCCTTTATGACCAGTTGGTGCGACGGACCAATGCGGCATTGAAGAGCGGTGGAGTTCTTAGAGCGATGCTATGGTATCAGGGTGAGAGCGATACAATAATGAAGATGCCGAAGCTTATATAGGGAGATTAGAAAAGTTTCTGAAGGAATTAAGGGCTGATCTTCATTACCCTCTGCTTCCTATAATTCAGGCAGACCCGATTAAATTCTATTTAGATCAATGTTTGTAGAATAAAGATTGAAGATTAAAAATTAATTAATGGATAATATGGTACAGGTGGCTTTGGCATCAGGGGAGGGACCGTTTCTTGAGAAATAAGAGAGGCACAACTGGGAGTTGAGGTTCCTAATGTAGAATGCATTGACGCCAAAGGTCTACCGCTTGAGCCAGATAGGCTGCACCTTACCACTCCGGCTCAGGTTCATCTTGGACAGCTTTTGGCTGATGCATTCCTGGAGAGTCCATCTAGCCCAATTCGCACTAGCACTGTTTCTTCTTCATCTAAAAGGCATTCTAGTTTCATATCTCACCATTTCGCTGCCCTTTCATTGTTAATTTTTTCATTTTCATTTCGTTTGTAGACGGGCTTAATTATCACTCTATAAGATAGAGTCAACTCTCATTGGGTGTGAAGTGTGAAGTGTGAACTTGGGGTATTTAGGGTGTTGGAATCTCTAGTTCTAATAAATTGAACGGGTAATTGCCATTGGTATATATGGGTCCCTTTCATGTTTGTTTTCTTTTTTTTTTTTAGAAAAAAATTGGGTTAACTTATTGTAATTGCAATTGAATATCTTTCTAGTTTATATATATATATATATATATATATATATTAAGGGTTCTTTTGATTATTCATTGTTATTTTTTTATTGTTACTGTCCATTTTTTAATGAATTCGACGAATATATTTTCGTGGGCAGGTATTTGGACTTGGGCAATATTTTGAAGAGTAATTAGGCTTCACAGGTAGACGAAAGCTTTAGACTGCTAAATCCATTAGCTAATACGACATAACTTTCTTTTTTTTAATTAATATATATATATATATATATATTGAACAGTATATGACAACTGATATAGCTTAAAGCATCCTATATAAAATAAGCCTAAAATCAAAGAAGAAAACCCTCACTTGTTTAAGGGCTCGTTTAGTATAAATGAATTCATAAAATTTATGGAATTTATTTGTAAACATTTTAGCTTTTGATATAAGTTTTTTTTTTTTTTTTTTTGTAAATTTCAAAAGTCAATTTCATGAAATTGATTGTAACTAAATTAAATTTCATCAAAACTGATAAAATTTGGAAATAATTTTTTAATTTAGTACTGTTTATTTTCAAAAAACAGAATTATCATTGTATTTGCCTATATAATCTCAACCTCTCTTCCATCTCTTTCTTCATAAAGTGGATACATTTTACTTTTTTACTTTCTTTGAATAATGTACATATTTTTTAATGAACTTTTTCATTATGTAGCTGTAATATACTGTATATTGTATTTATATGGTATGTATAAATTCAATATATATTCTGTACTGCAGTGCAGTGTATTATAATAGAGATATCCGATTCACATTTACTGGTTGGTCCTCATTCTTTTAGTTTTAATTAGTGGAAACTTCTTTTTTTATTTTTATCGTTATAATCCATTCGTTTGTCGTTTTATCATTTTTATTAAAATTTTTATCATGTTATTTTTATTTTTATCATTATAATAGACAATTTTTATATCATTTTTATTATATTTTATTTTATTTTTATCATTTTCATGATTTTTGAATTTCAAGAATACCATTTTTCTTTAATATTCTAGTGCGAAAATCGTATAACTTCTCACTTAATTTTCTTGCTTTTTAACTTTTTTTGTTTTCTTTATATTTCTATTTCTTATCATTTCGTTTATAAATTGATTTCTTGTTTTTGTTTTCATTTGCTTTATTGTATTTCTGCTTCTTTTTTTTTGTATATTTTCCTGATTTTTGCCTCAACTTTACTTGAGATTTATTATTTTTTTGTCATTTTTTTTATATGTAACATGTATTTTTATTTTTCAAATAAAAAATATTATTCAATCAACATTTACCTAATTTTTTTAGATTTATTCTTTTGTCTTTTTTTTTGAAATATAATGTAAATGTTAGATAAATATTGTATAAATATATAAATATCAAAAAATAAAAATATATCATATATGGAAAAAATAAAAGGTAAACGTTTGGTAAATATTGAGTAAATATTTGATATTTATAAGTATGGATCAATATTAAGTAAATATTAAGTAAATTATGAATAAATATTTTGGTTTCTATAAGTGTAAGTCAATAATAGTTAAATGTTGGATAAATATCATGTTAATATATTATTTACCAAAAAAATAAATGTATATCATATATAAAAAAATATAAATGTTGGATAAATTTTTAGTAAAAGTTAGGTAACAACTCTATTATTCCATTTAAATAATCTAAAGAAGGAAAAATGAATGTGTCAAGCGAAATTTCAGTTATTTGAAATTAAAAAAAAAGAAGAAGAAGTTGATTTGAATATTTTTAAAAGAATTTTTAAGTCCATATATCTGAAAATATATTAGTTTTTTTTTATTTATGTAAATTACCCTTTTAATTATTATCCTAATCCAATTAAGGCCCAAGGCCCAAGTAAAACCAAACATATTCCTCGCTTAGGTCCATTCTGAGACCAGCATAAGTCATAAAGATGCCAAAGCAAAAACTGGGCCAGTAGGCACATCTAATTAAAGCCCAAACAAAATCTGATCTTCCAGGTTTCGATCAAAATTTATGCAAATTATATCATGGAACATTCGTGTATCATTTATAATATAAATGACGAAAGATTTTATTTTTAATATATATATATATATATATATAAATAAATAAATAAATAAGGGCGTATTTGTATTTGTAAAGAAAATCAGATCTATAATGTAACACTAACATAAATTAACGATAAAAAATTACAAATCTTAGGTTTAGACTTAGAGTTAGACTTGCTTTCCTTTATTTGAATTATCAACATCAGGTGATCTAATTTTAACACTAATTTAATGTTGTAATCCTAAAATGTTATTCTTCTGCATTAAATTTTTTTTGAAAAAGAATGTATCATCAATAAATTAAGATAATCATACGATATCTATAATAAAAATCTAATTTGATAACAAAATGTTGACATTAGGCGATCCATTTTTTGCATGATTTCTGAAAATTTTTAATATTTCAGCATCTTTTAAAAGTGGAAATCTCATAAATATTATCTAAGTCTATTCACAAATCGTTTTTATTTTGTATTGTAGATAAAAGATAACATGAATCAACTGATATCAACTCATAAATGAAATCTTACAAAAAATAATAAAATATTTTATTAAAGAAATAATCACATTAAAATGGAAGAAAATATCCATGAAAGTAAAGAACAAACTCTACAAAGAGAGAATTATATTAGATATGTAAATATCTAGAGTTATTAAAGCTATAAAATAAAATAAAACATAGAATTTTCTAACTATGGTTTGTTTAATATACTTAAGTGTAATATATGTCAAAACAATGTGTTAATACTCCATCCAGATGATATGTATATAAACCACCATGTTACTTTTAGAGATTGAGTCTTCAACTCTTCATCTCTATATGTCCTCAATTGATGCCTCTAAAAAATAAGTGATAATGCTCAAATTACAACGGTTTGCAAATTTTCACTAAATTTTTTGATTTTTTTTTGTTTATATTCAACCATGGATTATCCAAAATGGCTAAACTATATCCTAAAAATTGAATTTACGGATCTTATTTAGTGCTTAAATTAAATCAAATGTGAATGATGAAAAAGATGATTCTTTCAAAATTTAGTCTCTTTTATTTGTATTTCTAAAGCACTCCATTAATAAGTCATTAAATTATAATTATATCTACCCCTTAACGTACACCTATCTCGTAACGGCTAAATATTAATTAACCCATTTAGTATGCATAAGACCATAACTATATTAGTGATCGGAGTTCATTTCAGTTCTATCTCAGACTCATTTTTCCATATTTTATTTGGTTTTTATGCCATCAATTTAATGAATAAAAAATATACTCACTCTGCTTCATTTTGATAGGCTTACTTTTTTTTTTATTTGTCTAAAAAAATAACTTTACTTTCTATTTGCTTAAAAAATAATTATCTATTATATTTTTATTTAATGTGTCTTATTATCAATAAATATGAGTTTTATTATCTACGATTTCATAATTTATATGAAAATGTAAATAAGTTTATTAAAATGGGACGGATGAAATATTAATTAACATAAAAGACTCATAATTAATATTAATTGATAGCTGTTATATTTGGCTGTTAACATCTCATCTCAATATATTTTATCAATATTTGTCAATCAATTAAATTTGATATCATTTATTGTTGACTGAAATATGTATACTATACAGTTGTGTACACCTATGTTATATATACATTTTACCAAAAATACCAGAGATGATAAAATGGTAAAACTTCACACTTGAATAATGCCCCGGAGTGGGATCCCGCGTGAGGATGTCCAACTTCTCAAAAGCAAAAAGAACAAATTTCAGTGTCAATCCCAACAAACACATCCACATTCCCTCCAGTTTCCAAAATCCCACAAACCCCCACCACTGGCCATTGCAATTTTAATAAAATCCATGGCCATTTCCAGGCTATTTGGCGTTCTTCTTGTCTTTCTTTTTATATCCCATCACAGTCTCGCTTCTATTCTTGTTCCCGACGACATCTTCATCCTAGCAGGCCAAAGCAACATGGCCGGCAGAGGCGGCGTCGACAAGGGCAAATGGAACGGCTATATTCCACCGAAGTGCAGGTCCAACCCATCAATTCTCCGGCTGAGTGCTCAGCTCAAGTGGGAAGTGGCGCACGAGCCACTGCATTCAGATATTGATGTGGGCAAAACCTGCGGGGTTGGGCCAGGGATGGCATTTGCCAATGGGGTTAAAGCTAGTGACTCGAGGATTGGCGTGGTGGGTCTAGTCCCTTGTGCCGTTGGGGGGACGAAGATCAGCCAGTGGGCTCGGGGAATGAAGTTGTATGAGGAATTGATAAGTCGAGTAAACAAGTCAGTTAGGCATGGTGGCACCATTAGAGCCATTCTGTGGTACCAAGGGGAGAGTAATACAGTGCGGAAGCACGACGCTGAATCTTACAAAGGGAAAATGGAAAATTTTATTGCTAATTTGCGTTCTGATCTTAACATTCTATCGCTTCCTGTAATCCAGGTTGGTGTTTTTGATTCTTTCCTGTTTTTCGAAGGTTAATTTCAGGTACCAATTTTAACCTTTATTTGATTATCTGTTTGGATAGAGAATTATGATTGAGCGTGATTTTTGCAATAAATATTGGGAAGGGAAAGATTGGGTCAATAGATGTAAATTGAATCAAACTAATTAGTGTTAACCACTCTAGTAGGGACATAATAATTTTAAGTTCTGAAACATTTGAATTGAAAAAAATAAAAAGTTTCCATCACATAATGATTCATCTGATTATTTAGGAATAGCCAAGCAAAAGCTAGCTTGTAGGTTTGTTTTCCCAGTTCTAGGTCTAACTTCACATGTCTTTATCCAAGTGTATGCCCACACAGCAATCCTACAATTTTATACTTATTCACGTTCCTTTTAACTCAGTATTGTAATGCAAATTTAAGTGGGGATAGTTGATTCCAATTTGAAGCATATAATCATATATTTCCCATGCTACACCTAAGAAGATAGTTGTAAGCAAGGTCATACCTTTTAGTTTTATAACTCAAGAAATGAGAAAAACACATATGATTTTATGGATAAATTAATATTTGAAGGAAACGGGCACAGGTAGCGCTTGCTTCTGGGGAAGGGAAATTTGTGGAGATAGTGAGAAGAGCTCAGCTAGGAATGAAGATACCAAATGTGAAGTGCGTAGATGCCAAAGGATTGCCTCATAAAACGGATCACCTGCACCTTACAACCATGTCTCAAGTTCATCTTGGTCTTAAGTTGGCTCATGCCTATATTCTTTCTTTTGCCCATCTCCACTAAGTGGCCTTTACTGGGTCATCCGTCATCATATCACAGACTCACAGATTGTTTTGAAGAAAAAAAAAATGCCCTTTTGTTTTGGATGGTGTAACCTCTCATAGCTATAAAAAACGATAATTAATGCGATCATATATATAAATTTTATATTTGTCCATGGGTTGAATAGATTGATGGAAGTTTTAGCAATTATGTTTTACTTAAAATTATGAAAATTATTTATTTCCATATTGCCTAGGATCAAAAGCGAATTTAAAAATTTCAATTACACTGAGCATACTAAATAAATTTTCAAAAAATAGTTGAGTATGCTATATTCATTCTGTTTTTCTCAAAACAAGATTCTAAATTGGTTTAATAATAATAATAATAATAATAAGATTCTTAATTTTGCTAAAATAGTAAAATTTCTGTGAAGGTATCACGCCAAATCCAAAACGATAATTTCGTGGTATACTCAAGCTACCATGTTAGTCATTGTCTGAAGACAGAATCAATGCAAATGCAACATAACAGCTTTATAAGTATGCCCTCCAACAAATGATGTGCAGTCCACCAGAAGTAAAGCTGTCATGTTACTTTTTGATTGGCACACTATAATTGCCGAATGCAAAATGTGTAATAATATCTATTATAGCTAATCAGTTGTGTTCTTGGGCAGTCCTTGGATCACGTTGCCTCGCTTGCCACTTCACATTATTATATTTACAGAGTAATTGCTTGTTGCTGGTCTTTACTAACAGCTCTAAGAGCACAATAATTTTTATTAAGGTTCCGTTTGGTATTACATTTAAGAAAAACGCTTTTAGAGAAAAAATTTTATTTTTTATTTATTTGAGTTTTGAAAATTGATTTTGGAGAGAAACAGATAAATAGATGTTTTTTCCAGAAATACGTTTGAAAAAAACAGTTTATAAAAAATTAAAAAAAACAGTAAATTAAATCAAAAAAATTTTAAATCTGCTTTTTGGATATTCAACATCAATTTCAAACACTGTCTAAGTATTAATTAATTGATAGTTAAAGTTTAAAGTTAATAATTAAGAGAATAAATTATTTGCTTGTATTTATTTAAAAATAAATTATAAAAGAAAATCTCAATCTATGTCCAGGTGCTTTTTGAATTTAAACCATTTTTTTATTAATTCGAATGATAATCTTTATAATTTTTTTAGTTTCAATTTTCGATTAATTTTTCATCTATTTATAGATAAGAAATTTAATGCAAAGATGCTATTGGAATCTAGAATTAGAGCCTTCTCACTTTTGGACTCATATTTTCACTCTGTGATGTGAATATATTACTGAAATTCATATTTTTAAAGTATGCTATTGGTGGAAAAAAAAGAGGTAAAAAGGTGGGGGGAAGAAGGATGGAGGCTTTAAAAATGTGGGTTCACTACAAATTTTCATAAAGAGTTAAAATGAAAAGGAATTATAAAGATCGTAAGATTAATAAGAACGATATTTGATTTCAATTGAAAAGGCACAATGTTGGATATTTGTTTTTATTTTTTTATTTAAATGATCGCATTCTCTTCTATCTACTCTGTCTTTTTAAAATATTTGTTTTTTTTGCACTTTTAAGTATTAATTATTTTTTTCTGACTTTATCCTTTTTTTATTTATCCATTGTATTTATTTTTTTAACTTTTTTAATCTAAATTAAAGACACAATAATAATATAGCCAATTATAAATCTGATATATAATAACATTGCTTTCAAACAAAGTTTTACCATAATTGAATTTTAAACTAGTGTATAATTGGTTTGATTATAAAATCGTGAATAGTCATTAGTTTAACCGGTACATATTAATAAAAATAATTTAACTTTTATTGAATAGTTTCGGAAGAAGTATCAAAAGAATTCAATTTAACAGTATGAATATTTTTTAATTTACAATTCGAATATTTCAAAAAATAAGATAAAGAAAAGAAATAAATTATTTTTAAATCTTCAAGTGACTCCGCATTCCCCTATCTCCCATTTCTTTGAATGCCAATGACTCGTAAAAAATCATTAAAAATATTTAAAATAAATAAATAGATTAAAAAATATCTAATTTTTTTTAGTGCTATAGTACATAAAAAAAAGACTGATGCAAGGAAAATTTGAAATTGTTATTCTTTGGTGTTGAGGGATAAAATCAGAATCGAAATACTAATTCTAATAAAAAATTGTATAATATTATCATTAATGACAAATATCATATATAAATAAGAAGTTTAATGCAAATAAAATATATACCCACATCGAAATCGATGGCCCTCCTGTATATTAAAACCAATCAATTAATTTACATTCTCACATTAGCAACGTATATTAATATTTCCTAGATAATGTTTTAATTTTTTTTTTTCACTTTAGCTTCTTAGAATGCAATTTAATTTTTTTTTTCCAATATAATAGTAAAAATTTTGGTAAACTAATGTATATTAGTAAAATCTAATATTTGACAAAATCTAATTTAAAAACTAAAAAAAAAATTGTAAGTCTCACCATTACATATATATCCATATTCAAGTACTTATAAGTACTTATAAATTTTATTTTTAAATTTTTAAATCAATACAAATTCATATATTGAATAACATTTTAATATTGAATAATATATGTAAAATATTAATTAAATTTCAATAAAAAGAATGTAAAATATATAATAGAAAATAAAAATGAATAGTACTATATATTATCCATAAATGTAAAAATTATCAACAACAATTAACATTGAATATTACAGTTATATTTCTAAAAGCAAATATTATTTACTTTCCGATTGTTGATTCATAAGATAGAAAATAATATAAATAAAATAAAAATAAAAATAAAAATAAAATAAAATTTAATAAAAAAATTAAGAAACATAAAAAGTAACCAAAAGATTAATAATGATAAATCGAGCATATTAAAGTAAAATAATATTTATTTTGGATAAAATATATATTAAAGATTTTAGTTTGAACTATAATTAGATTAATACTAATAAAACTCAATGGCCACTTGATGATTAACTATATATCTTATCATTGCTTATGAAAAATATAAATCATATTAAAATTTAAATTATTAATTACATACATATAAAACTATTTTAAATATTACTAATTCAAATTAATAATTATAAAAAATTTAAAAATAATTATTACTAAATCTCTTACTGCTTTAGCTATCCAAATGAAATTGTGATTTATGGCTGTTGGGTGTTATTAAGGAGATTTACGAAGAACATTTAATAAATATTTTTTTCCTGTCCTTTACTAATTATTTGTCATTTCATATATACAATAAAAATGTTATTTAGACATATAAATTTGTAAAAGGTAGAGTGAAAAATAAATATGAGGGAACAAATATGAACTTAATATCATGTTATGGCACAAAATCATAACATGAATCAGCCTAATAAAATGGAGGCAATCAGAAAAAAGATTGCATTTGTAGTTTGGGCTATTTTTAATAAGTTAATAAATTATATTATTTAATTTCAATATTATTTAATATATTTTAAAAATTGAGAATGTATGATTTTTATAATTGTTATTAAGAAGAATTACATCTAAAAATTTAATATTTACGTAAAAATAAATAAAAGGAGTATTTAAATTACCATTAATTATCTAGTAAAATACCATTTAATAATTTACTAATTTATTTATAACAAATTTATTAAAAAATATATTATCCCATAGATCCTAAATTACATATTATTATTATTATTATTACAACATCAGATGAGGAAGAAATATTATATTTGAGATGGGATCTCAAATATGAGACCTTCCATCAAAGAGCCAAAGCCCTTAACCATTAGGATGTTGCCTCGGGAACAGTTACCTCGGAGGCTTAAGTTTCATGAAATTGTCATTTTATAACCATTGGTCCGTTTCAAACAAGATTAACTGCTCTCATAAATAATAATAATAATAATAATAATAATAATAATAATAATAATAATAATAAGGGACAGTGATTAACTGGAATTCAAATTTTGGATTGGTTGGCAAAAGCAATCAGTAAATTTACAAAAAATTCTAAAAACCGGATTTTTTTATTTAATTTACAGATTTTTTTAATTTTTTATAAATTATTTTTTTAAATGTACTTTTAGAAAAAAAATTATTTAGCAAAATAATTTCTAAAATTCAAAAAATTTTAAAAAAAAAAATTTCTACCGCTTTTTTTGTATACAAGTGTGAGCTAAGGCCACAAAAAAAAAAAAAAAAAACTAGCGAAAATGAGAAATTCCAGCAATATCATGTTTTAACCAACTGATAATACCTTGAGGAGGAGGACTAGGAAGAACATGAATTTATATTGGAAACTCGTATGTCAAATGAGAGAGAAAGTCTGCAACAAAATTACCTTCTCTGAAAACATGCTTTATTGAGAACAAAATGAATGAGGAAGTCAAACTCTTAATTCGATCAACGATAGACCTGCAGTGGATGTCTGGAGAGTAGTCACCTATAATCATAGAGTCTAAAATTTTATTGTCACATTCCACCTCCACGAGTCTAGGCCAAAACTCAATGCGAGATTAATAACTTCCAAAACAGACCAAACTTCCGCTTTTTGTATAGGACAACAACTAATATTGCTAACAAACCCAGTCACCCAATTACCCAAGTGATTACGGATTAAACCACCTCTCATAGCCATACCAATTTTGTTATCATAGGATGCGTTGGTATTTATTTTATACACAGAAAATGATGGACACTTTCAATCAACCAACTACTCACTTCTGTTCACTCCCGTCGCATTGTGGAGATCATTGAAAATTTTATCAATAAACCCCACTTGGTTCTTGACTTCAAAATGAGAGGGCTAACAGATTTATCAATCCCATTAAACACCACATCATTTCTCCTCTTCCATAATCACCAACAGCCAACACAGAATAAGGTTATCCAATGGCGTCTACATATACATGGAACCTTATGTTCACTGTAAACAGACCGTCTCCTTCCTCTCTCTCATGGAATCTCTTTTTCCCTTCTCTTTTCACCGCCGCCCACTTTCAACGCCGCCGAAACAGAACAATTGGAAGACTTGTTGTTTTTGCTACATTGTTGGACGCCAAGCCAACCGTTCTTGTCGCCGAGAAGCTCGGAGACGCCGGCCTAGAGTTTCTGAAAGCATTGGCCAATGTGGACTGCTCTTACAATCTTAACCCGGAGGAATTGTACACCAAGATCTCACTCTGTGACGCTTTGATTGTGAGGAGTGGGACCAAAGTTACGCGCGAGGTTTTCGAACGCTCTGGTGGGAGACCTAAGGTTGTGGGCCGGCTGTGTTGGAATTGATAATGTTGATTTGTCTGCAGCGACAGAGCATGGTTGTTTGGTGGTGAATGCTCCTACGGCCAACACCATTGCAGGTGCCGAGCATGGGATTGCATTGCTTACTGCCATGGCCAGGAATATAGCGCAGGCTGATGCATCCGTTAAGTCTGGTTTGTGTTTATTGTGTCTTTCTTTCTTCGTGTATCTTTTCGGCATTTATCCGAGCAGCTGGCGTACAATATCTAGCGCTACAAGCGTTTAATTTTCATGGATCCTTTTCTTAAAAAATGTTTAACCTTTTGACGGAAGGCGTGGATACATTCATTCTAAACTATGAATAACGCTACCAACTATTCTTCTTTCTTTATTCTCTCTTTTTTTTTTTAAAATTTTAAGAAAAAAAAAGTAAATCCGTTATATAAACATTATCTTAATCTGATAGTCATGAGGTTTCCAACTTTTCATTATTAAAAAGGCATTAGAATCTGTTGGTTCATTTTAAAATTGAAATAGGGTCAAAAATGAAAATATCTTTTGCGTCCTGTTTAGTTTGCTGGATGATAGAATCCCACATTTAGCTTTTCCAGATTATAGTTTAGTTGATAATGGTGTGGACTTGGACAATTGGCTCAGTGTGCTGCTGCACAAAATTTGTCTCATTTTGTTTGATTACTACAAAAATTCAATTATTTAGTATCCATACTACAAGTGTTTATAGAAAATATGGATTGATAAAAAGGAGTACGAAATGTTCTCAACCAACTCATTGTTTCAATTTCCATTTGCTTTGATTCCATTTGAATTGAAAAATTGATGCATATCTAGATGTAATCTACAGGCAAATGGCAGAGAAGCAAATACGTAGGGGTGTCTCTTGCGGGGAAAATACTTGCAGTGATAGGGTTTGGGAAGGTGGGACCAGAAGTTTCTAGGCGTGCCAAGGGTCTTGGCATGCATGTAATTGCACATGATCCTTATGCCCCTGTGGACCGTGCCCGTGCAATAGGTGTGGAGTTGGTGAGCTTTGAGGAAGCCATAATTTCAACTGATTTCATCTCCCTGCATATGCCCCTTACCCCTGCTATGTCAAAAATATTCAATGATGAAACCTTCTCAAAGATGAAGGAGTCCGCATTGTTAATGTTGCTCGCGGTGGAGTCATTGATGAGGAAGCTTTAGTTAGGGCTCTGGATTCTGGGATTGTTGCTCAGGTTCTTGTTTCTTAGACTAAGTTCTTTTACGAAATCTAACGTTGAAGACTTTTAATAAATTTAGAATTTGCACAGGCTGCTCTAGATGTTTTGACAGAGGAGCCCCCACCAAAAGACATCAAGTTGGTACAGCATGGAAATGTAATTACAACTCCTCATATTGGTACAAGCACTGCTGAGGCGCAGGTGGGCTAGAGAGGTCTTTTTTTATTATCTAGGCCTGGTCTAGCTAGTTACTAAAGATATTTTATCTTCTTCAGGAAGGTGTAGCCATTGAAATAGCAGAAGCTGTTATTGGGGCTTTGAAAGGTGAGCTTGCTGCCACTGCGGTGAATGCACCCATGGTTCCTGCTGAGGTATCTTCCCATATTATTTAGCTGCTACAGAAATGCTATTGTACCTTACATTGTCTCAAATCAAGGCATTATTCTGTAAATGTTAAATGCCTTTTCGTATGTAAAATAATAATGTGGAATGATGCCTGGTCTTTTCAATTTTTTATTAAATGCAGTTGAAAGTTAACAAATTTTAGCACACCTACCTGCCTTATTCATCCACTAGCAATATTTCTTCAAATCATTTATGATTACGAAGGAAAGTAAATATATTATATATATATGATGAATTTGTTTTATTCTGACATTAACTGGAGGATCTTGCGCTCTCTATTTCTGTCATAGAGTAAATTTCAGACTTGTTTTGTGTGCAGTTACCCGTGTTAACGTGGTGATTCAAAATTCATTTCCTTATAAATTTTTACATTTCCAATGATTGTAGGTTGTATCAGAACTTGCACCGTATGTTGCTCTAGCAGAAAAGCTTGGAAGGCTGGCCGTGCAACTGGTTGCAGGTGGAAGTGGTGTGACATCAGTCAAAATGACTTATGCCTCTACTAGGGGTCCAGATGATCTTGACACTCGATTGCTTCGAGCCATGGTAACCAAGGGTTTAATTGAGCCTATCTCCAGCGTTTTTGTAAACCTGGTAAATGCCGACTTCACCGCTAAACAGAGAGGAATAAGGATAGCAGAAGAGCGCATTGTGCTGGATGGTTCACCTGAAAATCCACTTGAGTTTATCCAAGTTCAAATAGCTAATGTAGAATCTAAATTTGGCTCTGCAATATCGGAGTCTGGTGAGATCAAAGTTGAGGGAAGAGTGAAAGATGGGAAGCCCCATCTTACCATGGTAGGATCATTTGGTGTTCATGTGAGCCTGGAAGGCAACCTCATATTATGCAGGCAGGTTGATCAACAAGGTATGATAGGCAAAGTCGGCAGTATTCTAGGTGAGGAGAATGTAAATGTGAGTTTTATGACTGTTGGGAGGATTGCTCCACGAAAACAGGCAGTAATGACCATCGGTGTGGATGAGGAACCAAGCAAGGAAGCACTAAAGAGAATTGGGGAATTTGCAGCCATTGAAGAATTTGTTTTCCTCAAGTTGTAGTACAGTCAATATGCACATCCTCCAAGTATATTCCATGTCCAATTTTGGGGAGGCTTGTGGGTAGTTAGTTCAAACTTGATTTTCTTTCTGTTCATATTTTCTTTATTTTTTATAACATGTCAGGAGTTAAAATCTGAAGCCTGGTGTTATATTGTTTCAGTATTTTTCAGTTCTTTCGAGCCCCTTTTTACGTCTTCAGGAATCTGATTTGGTTTATTTTGCAGCTCGGAATTAAACTTCCAAGCATTATTTTATAGTTTCATCTGTTAATCAAAATGGAAAAGTGTTGAGCAGGAGGCCAGGAATATAGGTCTAGTTAAGCTTCACCGAAAATACAGCTGCTTTGAAACTTTTTGGGCTTGGGCTTCCACTGGACATGCAAACATAGGCCTTCCTACGAGTTAGATGCCTGCCGCGTACTTTCTTCCCTATCATGCTAGATGCATCTTTGTGATTAGCCACTTAATCATCTGCCATTGGCTTCTTCATATGAAGTGATTAGCTGTTCAGATTGCTTTATATCATTTTTTTTTTCTTGTCAAATAAATTACTTTGCACCTTAGGCCGTCACAAATTGTCACGTGTCCACCTGCCGACACTCCGAGCCGTGAAGCAGCCACCTCATAAATTACGTGTCCTAAACTGCTACTACCATCCAAAATGAATCATAACTATATTTTATTCATTCATAACTTGGCAAGATAGCATATAATAGGTTTCAAAGGAGCAAGGGGTAGGAGAAGTTTCCTTTCCACTGGCAATATGAACACACAAGTATTAAACTCGCAGTCCATGATCTAAATTATTATTGTAGGCAAATGGTGAATTTAATTTTTTGACGATTTTTGGCAGGGAACTGAAAGGATAAATGAAGAAGGCGCAGTAGAAACTATAGTGGAGACGGTGGATTACCGATCACCACCGGGGCAAAAAGATCCCACGAAAGAGAAGGTGGGGGTGGTTCATCTCTCTCGCAGCAAGAAAGATCCTGGCATCATGGCTAAAACAGCTTCTGCAATGACCAACACCTTTAAGTCTGCTAAGGATGCAATAGTGGGCGTGGGCAAGGGCAAGGATAACACCACCAAGTGACTGCAGAATATATATATATATATATATATATATATATATATATGTTTCTTACATGCATATGAAGTACTGCTTGCAATTAAACAGATAATAAAAGTTGTGTTATTGGAAATCTTGATGGCTACCTTTGAATCTTTTAATCTTTTATTAGTATGCCCAGGTTGAAGGTGCTTTTGCAATTAAAGCATGACAAAGTGGTAAAGAATATTAATATTGGCTATTTTAGGCACTTATTCTAGGGGCGAAAGAAAGAGAAACCAGTGCTAAGTTACAGTTTATATTGTTGATAATTGATCTATAAGTCATCAATAGGACATTTTAATTTGAAAAGTTTTGTTTAAGGTTTGAGTCGCAATTTTCTTAATTTATGCATCTGGGTCTAGGAAAAACAGAGAATTGCAAAGAGATTGTCTAATTACTGCATCTAATTTCATTCTACTTCAACTAAATTATCACACACACAGATTCATACGACACGCTACAACAAAGCAAGCAAAAAAGGGAAAAACACTAATCCCAAATGCCAACCTCCATGAACCCATCTTCGGTAGCACATCCCCTAAACATCCCATTGGTATTAAACCTACAAGCCACTTCTCCATTTTGAGAGACTGCTATGAGGCCTGCTTTCCCTTCATCAAGTCTCTCTTTAATTACAAAATCTACTGCCTCTTGCAGCCCCAAGCCCTTGTACTCCATCACGGCAGCCACCTCCCTGGCCAGTGTGCTGCGGATAATGGCCTCCCCTTCCCCTGTGCATGAAATTCCGCACAGGTCACATGCGTAGGTTCCAGCCCCAATCAAGGGTGAGTCACCTATACGACCGATCATTTTGTTCATTAGCCCTCCTGTTGATGTGGCAGCCGCACACCTCCCCTGGCTGTCCACCACGACACAACCAACCGTCTCCTGTGCATAAACACTCATTGGAAGGCCGTTCATTTGTAAGGCGCCGGCGCTGCAGGTCTCTAGGGGGATCCTGTAATCAAACTAGATTCGAAAAAAGAGGAAACTGAGTTTTGGGCCCACCAGATTAAACTAGATTCTTGTTTTTTACTTGTATAAAAAAGGAAAATATATAAAAAAGGACAGGTTAAGATTCCATGTACCAGGATGGAATTTGCTTCCTTTGCTAGTTTCAGCATTCCCACGTTATCTGGGGTGATGAAGTATTCATTGTCCACCAACTGAACACCCTGTTTGAATATCAAAATCAAACTCTCTCAATACCATTTTCTTATTCTATAAAAAAACCCATTTTCTTATTCCTAAATCGAATTCTTTTACATGTCGTTTTTTTGTGTCTACAGTTGTAGAGCATTTGAATATGTGAATTTAGTTGTTCGTGCGAAAATTAAACGGGCGAGCGGGATGAGGAAGGCTTGCAAAGTGCAGACAGACCTGTTTCCTGGCAAAGTCTTCTGCGCCAGAGAAAGCGAGGTACGAATGTGGAGATTTCTCCATCACTAGTCTGGCAAGGGAGATTGGGTTTTTAACAGTGGTTAAACCCGATACGGCGCCGCATCTTCTCTTAGGCCCGTCCATAATGCTCGCTTCCATCTCCACAGTTCCTTTCTCTGTTAAAGCAGATCCACGGCCTGAATTAAACAGAGGATCGCTTTCTAGTTCTCTCACCTGTTATACCCGACAAAGAAGATTCTGATTCAGCCACAGAAAGGATAAATAAATGAATATTAACCAGAATAAAATTAAAATTACTGTATTTCATTTTTTGACAGAACTGATTAAAGGTTTACGCAAGCAAAACTAATGCAAAAGAATAATTTGCAGGAACCAAATGCCTGTTTGATAATCAGGACAATATAAAGAGACAGAAAACCAAGAATCAGAAAGAAATGCAAGAGAAAATGGAAGGAAACGTACAACGAGTTCAACAACATCAATGGCAGAGAAATTAGAACGAAGTGCAGAGATGCCCAGATTGAGGCAGCGAGTGAGGAGTTGTTTAGCCTCCTCCTGTCGCTGAGGTGGAAGATTTGGGTCCACACCAGCACCTCCATGCACCGCTATAGCCCACTTTCCCATTCCTCTCCTCTCTCCGTGGTTATCTAGCTCAGGCTCAACCGAACTCTCTCTTGCTTGCCGCTGTGTATGTGTGTATATTCTTCTCTCTGTGTGGCTGAAACCTGAGTTGGTTGCCACCTTTTATAGGCATTTTGCGGGACTTGAGAATTGTTTGCGTTGGATTTTGATAATTTAATTTTCGCCTACTCAAATTTTATTATTATTATTTTTTTCAAATTTTCCTGAAAGAGTGAGAAATATAAATTGGAGAGGAAAACAAATTCCGTTTTGAAAACTCCCAGATGTCAGTGTAGTTCTGTCTCTCTGTGCCCCACTTGTTGCGGAAATATCTTTTGTTCAAATCAACATGAATATATATTACTTTTTTTACCTTTTCTGTTTTTTCTCTTCTAAATTTCTACTAGATTTTTCACCGCTCAAAACTGGAATTAGGAGGAAAAAAAAAAGGTGGACAATATTTTTATTTAATTCTTATAAACCCAAGAATCTGTAATTTAATTGACTTATAGGGTTAATTAATTATTGTGAATCTTATAATATTTTCAAATAGCAGATCCTATAAATTAATTTTATAATTTTATATACGGATGATATAATAAAAAAAAATCAATAAATTTTAATTCAATTATAATAGAAACCCGTATCCTATATAAATGTAATAATTCAAATTTCAATTAGAATCTACAAATCCGAAAAAGAACAACAAAAATTGCATTAAAAAAACTACTGCTATTTCTTGTATATTTGTTAGATGCTAAATTTTGAACTCTAACACCGATTACTAACGGAATACACTTCTTGGCTTAATAATTTTCATTTTACACCAAAATTATTTTAATACACTAATAATTAAAAAAGAAAGAACAATTCGAGTTCTAATAGGATCTCTTTAAAAAAAAAATGTACAAGTGGAGCAGAAAAAGATATGCAGGTGGGTAGTGGAGCTTTTGAAAAACATAAAATTATATATAGGAAAACGCTAAGAAAGAGGGTAGGCAGCTGGTCTCTATCGCATCAGGAAAAGGGTTTGGGTCCTCCACTCCTCCTAAAGAAGAAGAAGAAGCTGATTTCTTGGAACACGACTCTATTTGATTAATTTACGTAAATGACATTAGATTGCAAATGAAGTGATAAATATTGCTGATTGGTTGGATTTGCTTAGGATGATGACTAAGCGACAAGGTAGCCATTGGATTTGCATAAACTCAGTCAAACTTTCCAAAGTATCAAGATATTTTAGATGAATCAAAACGAGTTAAAAGTTAAAATGGCAGACAATTAGGTGGACCTTTTTGGCACATGGTTTTTAGTTATTTTTCTTCGACAGTAGAGCTTTTAGTAGAAATATTGTTCGATAAATTAATTGTTATCTCTTAGAATATAAATTATTACTGCACCGCCCCACTTTTTTTCCGTAGCAATATATGTTTGCCAAAATTATATGGGTGAATATGGATTTGTTAACTAATCCATAATATTTTTTTATGAGTTCGTTTATTAAGTTTCAGTTAAAAAAAAATTGGAATTTGAAACCTAAATTAATCTCTTAAATTATCAATTAGATTTTTTTGGTTTTTAATCATTAAAAAATAGGTTAATATTTTTTTTAAAAAAATGACAATCTATGAAATGATTTTGCTCACAAACATATTTAAATCACAAATTATAAAATATCATTCAGAATAAAAATATCAAAATAAATATGTAATAAGTCACAATTTTTTTTTCCATTCATATTTCTAACTAAATATAAGATCTAAATAGTATATTAAAATAAATGTATATATATTATTTTAGATTTTAAAAAATTAAATAAATTTTTGTAAAATTATGAATTTAATACATTAATGAACACACTCAATTAAATGATAAATAGTGGGAAGAGAGAGAGGGAGAGTTAACCAAAAGAACCTATTAAAGAAAAACAAAAGATCTAATAAAGGTAATCTTGACGAATAAAAGTAGTCCAGTGCTCCAATAATGTTAGTTTATTTTAAAAATGCAGTATTTTAGAATATTTTTAAATATAGAAAGTAAATTTTTTTATAAATTTAATATATTTTTTATATTATTTTATCTCATATAAATTAATATTTTTCAGAATAAAAAAATAGATGGCTCTTACAATAAAATATTTTTAGAGAAGCAAACCAATAAAAAGATAAAATATGTACATAAAGTGAAAATATGTTAATTATAATTAGAATAAATAGTAAAATTTAATTTTGTAAAGTCAAATTCACTATTTATTCTAAATTTTAAAGATAAAAAATTTATTAAATTTTTTTTATAAAATAAATTTTTAAAAATAAAGAGTATAATTTAAATAAAGAATTACCTCCAATCAAATACACAATGAGGGTTTGAATATGGAAATGAAAAAAAGTTTTTTGCTTTAAAGAAAAATGCAAAGATAAAAAGATAAGAAAATGGACCATTACCAAACAATTTTTGCTTTCATTTTTCTCTGATTTGAAGTATTGCAATACGAGGTGGGGATTTGCCAAAATGGAAAAGGAAAATTGGAGTAGATGGGGGGCAGTCGCAATCTCCCCACAACATCGGGTGGAATCTTATAAAGATACTGGCCCTTTTTCTCTGGTGACGAATGACGACGACAGTTTCGTCCTGCAATTCAAAAGATTCTCATCACGTGTTACTGACTGTCATTGAGTATCTAACCAAACAAACACAAAAACCTTAATAGCCCAAAATGTTGTTCAAAGCCCGCTTCTTCTGTTGTTTGCCCCTGTGAAGCCGGAGATATGATTCCGGATTACATTGAATTATATTATCGGCAAAATATTTATCTTTTTTTTTTGTTAAAAAAAATAATATTATTTGTATTTGTTTTAATTACTATTTTCTTCCTATTCCAGAAGTTCGCCTTTCCCATGTCGGAATGAACACCCATTCACACTTTCTTTTGTTTCATGCTTAAAAGGAAAATAACATGATATGCATTCAAGTTATTAAATTTCAAAGAAAATCTTTATCGATTTTTGGGGTATTTCAACTCAGGATTTCATGTGAAATAATTTCTCTCTATATAGGAAGCCTTTTATATCTCATGTAAACTCAGTTGCATTAATCGGTCACTCAATTGGCGTCCTTATAATGGGATCCATCTAATAGTTTGGTTTGGACCCCATGGAAAGATATGTTCATTATTTATTTTTTTTTTAAAAAAAATGTTAGAAAATTTTTAACACCTTGGAGTTTCAAATTTGGTCAAATGTGTAAATAGGCTATATAAAGGTACAGGGCAGGAGACACGATCACTCTTCTAAATAAAAAAGTTCGGTCCAATTATTTTTTTTACTAAAAATTCGATTTTAAATGACTTTTTTATATCAAAATTCAAAAATATAGAATGATACAAACAATTATATCGCAATTTTAATATAGTGGGATATAAATTGCATTAATAGTTCGTTACTAACAAGATATTTAAATCACCAATTACGTAAAGGCGAAGATGGTTTTCTCAATTTGTGAAAGTCGGGACTTGGATTTTAAGTGACAACAATGATAATATAATAAAAATAACTTTTTTTTAAACAAAAACAGTAGCAGAATTATTATTGAAATATTTCATAAATGAAAATCACATTTGAATTTGATACAGTTGGTTAAAATTAAGAGTCTCTCAAGCAATTAAAATTTGAATTCTACTATCTCCTTTTTCTTGATAAGCACTTCATTATATATATATATATATATATATATATATATATATATATATATATATATATATATATAAGGAATTATTGAAAACAAAACAATTTTCACTCTAATTACATTAGCAGTGATTTGCTAGACAAAGTTATTTTTTAAACCTGAAAACTGCAATATAGCTCATGTACTTGATCAAGTACCTTGAAAGTTGAAATACCATGATCTTGGTTGGGCTCAAAACAATTGGGCATGACTTGTAATCTTGTTTAATATCAAAATACACAAACAATAATAGCCCAGGATGCTCCGACTCTTTAATGCTTGAAGATCTAAAACGGGCCTAGTAAAGTAGTATGGAACTGCCACTCTGCCAACCCAATTTGAAACTATTCCCGGGATCAATAGAAGCTATTATATTTTTACCAGAAGTCACTTTTTTTTTAATCTTAACAGTGAATATCTATGCGGAAAAGGCTTCTATTTATTAGTTATTACTGAGTAGTTGAAAGTTGAAACCTAACAAGACAAGTGGCAGTCAGACCTTATCATCTACCTACACTCCATAAAAGAAAAAAAAAAAATCTGAAAATTTGATAGGGTTGGACATCCTAGGCATCGAAAACAAAATAGACCAGGATATGATATCTAATATCTTGATAATACCCTATATTCAGTATTCAGAGGGTTAGTTGCTGCCAATTTTAAATGAATTTCGGGTCCTCAAAATTGGCCTCAACGCCTGGGAGCACAAAATTTCTATCATTTGTCTCTTTCTTTCTGCCCATGAAAAGGTACCCTTGAGGCCCAAAAACCATTTGCACTTGTTATAACATTAGCTAATGTTACCACATACCACAACTATAGGCCCATCTACCCCACACTTTGGACCACTCTGCTCCATCACAGTTGTTTCTGCTACTAACACTGTCCCTTTTTGGCTTTTCTGTTGATGTTTTCCTAGTTATGTTTTTTACTGTCATTATTATTCCAACCTTTTCCCAAATCTTCAATACATATATATATTGGAAGCAATGGCAATGAATGCAAAACTTCACCTACTGAAATATTTTTGGTGGGTGGATTCAGCGGAGCACAGAATCAATAATGGTCCTAGAACGGCAGTCACCTAGGCTTATTGTAATTAAAATTAGACCCATAACCTTAGGACCATGGTTGATTGAAATGATGCTCCTCGATTGGACCCATAGTTAATAAAGCTCTGTCTCAATATATATATGTTATCCCCTCCCTGAAAACAAAATACATGTATTGCCGAAATTGAACAAAATGAGGAACTAAATGCAGGTCCTGTCCTTACCTGAATAGCATATTCGGCATTTCCTGAGATATTACAGCCCAACCCAACACCAGCCCATTGGATACTCATCCTGTGGCTCTGCTGCATAAACATTATCACCACACTTTTTTTAAAGAAACTAAAATATTTTTTTAAGAAAATATTTTTGGGTTAGAATAGATTGACAAATTGAAGGAAAGGCTTATTAACAGTTATACCATTCACGTATGGAATGTGCCTCTCTCCTTTCATATTGTTGAGGAGATCAAAAGTATCTCCCCATCCTTTCTGAACTCTCTTTGTTTACTTCTGCGTCCCCATCATAAATTTTCCAGCCTAGTTTTTGTTTCTATTCTTTCTGTTTTCTTCCTTCTTTTTTTTTTTCTTGTATTTAATTTTAATATTTAGGTGATATCTTGACGTAAATATTTTAAAAATACTTGTATAAATTTCTCATATTTATCTCTCTCTCTCAATGAATGGAACAAAACCTAAATATATAAAAAAGATTGTCTGGTTATTATATGAATTACTACTGTTTTATGGCTTATACATTTTGCTTGGAAATTATCTAAATATAGGTCGTTGGAAATTAATTGAAAGGCTGTTACTGCATAATATCTTCTGCCTACGAGTTAATGGGCTGTCAACATAATTAAAGTTGCAGCATTATAAAACTTAATAAAAAAATCAATAGAATATGATGTAGACAAAATCATTTATTATCCAATGACTTATTGCACCGTCAACGTTGATAATTCAAATTATGCATGTTCTAAAAAATAAGTACTATGAATTTTCTTGCAATTTTCTCCTTTTATACTATACTCTACTGTATTTTGTGTTTTATTCTACTTTTTTTTCCCCAAAATTACTCTGTTTGATAGATCATTCACATTTTAAATTAGATTAGTAGTAACTTCTACCCACTTAATTATCAAAATAATTTAATGATGATTTGATTATCACTTTATCATATATCAAGTTTTGAATATTATATATATATATATATATATATATATATATATATATATATATATATAACTAAAATCACAATATAGAAATTACGGTACAAAATTTTTAAAAAAATTGATTTAATTTCTAAAAAACAATAAATTAATTTTGATATATGGAAATGGAACTTCAATGTTGTATTAACCTTTAACATAGTCTAACCAATCTTTCCAAATTTGAACTCCCCTTTATTGAGATAGAGGCTGATTATGAGGATGCAGCTGTTTACAACTTGGCTTTCACTTGCAAACCTATCAATTTTCTATGCACAGGGATCACACTGTGTTGGTAATCAATTTTGGAATAATCACCACACTTGGGCCTTAACTAGTCAAGCCGTATTTTCTACTCCAATAGCTTAATTAAGAATAATAATAACATTCCTCAAAAATAATAATAACAAATCCAACAAATTAAATTATGAATTTTTTTAAATTTAATCTCTCCCACTGAAGATTTTAGTACTTTACAACTTGATATCACCACTCTAGTGGGACAATTTAAATTGGCACAAATTAATGAAAGATTTAATATTAATTATTAATTGCTCACATAGCAAGTCTAAGGTATCAAATTCCTGAATTTTCTGAGTCATCACGTGCATAGTCACGTGATTGAATTGGTGTGTTATATTCATCAATTTAATGTTGAAGACTTTAGGGCATCACTACGGTATAGATCGAAAGTGTGGAGCTTTGAGGTTTTTAAGAATTTAGAGAATAAAAAACATATCTTTTGGTCCCTGAATGTGTACAAAATTTGCAATTAAGTCTACTCAACAGAATTTTTATTTAGTTTAGACCTTCAATTTTTATTTTGTTCAATTGAGTCCTTAAACTTTTAATTTTTGTTCAATTTAGTCTCATTGTGACAGGATAATAAGTTAATATTTGTTGAGGAAACTGGTGTTAAATAAAACTATAAAAAAATATACATTTTAATGCATGTGCACTTTTTGTATCAAATAGGAATTCAATTGAATAAAAATTAGAAGCTCGATAACTCAGATGAATAAAATTTTAATTGAGTGATTTAATGGTATTTTATTATATTTTTATTCTACATATTCAGAGACCAAAAATGCATATTTTATTTAAAGAAAGAGAAGATATTTACTTGAACCAATCAAATATGCTACAGTCCATGCCCCCTAAGTCCTAACTACCAAAAAGCAAAGAATAAAAGACATGACAAATTAGTTTAAATAATAATAAAAAAAAGACATGACAAACACAATCAAAAGATTTTGTCTCCCAATTTCAAAATTCTCTTGCCTTAATTTCACTCTTTTCTCCTTTTGTGGCTGTGTTTTAGTTGATCTAATTGCATCTAAATCCACTTTTTATTCTTCTCTTATACCTTCTTTATGTTGCTTAATGAGGCTTAATCCTGTACTTTCCTTTTGGGTCCACTTTTTTTAATCTATAAACCACCCACATCTCATCAGATTTTTATTCCTTATACCACATTTAAAGTTCAACAATTAGCTGCGGGGAAGAACTTTACGTGCAATCGTTTCCTTTTCTGTGATACTTCTTACAAAAAGATTAGCATGGAGAAATAAATTATATCATCTTCTTTCTCTTCTGTCTCTCCTTTTTTTTATTTTTATTTTTTTTTAGGTGCCTGTGATGTACATTAATTTGGCCATTTGCCAAATCCACACCTATCCAAGATGTGGTCAATATGAGCGGAAATAAGCCAACTTTTATATCCATAAAATATTGGCTCCGGCATTCACGCTACGTTAAAAAGAAAAAAAAGATATTGATTCAATAATTTAAATTTAGTGACCTAAGTAGGTTAATGCCATTTAGTAAGAAATCTAGAGGGGGCTCTGTTATTTAAGATTGAAGAATAAAGCCAGCTCATGATTCCCTTTAGTTTAAAGTGGTAGAAAGCACATGCAATCTTTTTTTCTTTTTTTTTTCCTTTTTATTTTAGTTGAATTGAAACTCCATGCCTACAACATTAAGATTGGAAAACAATTTTTAACTCCCTAATACTATTAATATTAATAAGTAATTGAGTGTTAGAATTGTTATACATGTATATAAGATATATCGCATATGTTATAGAGTCTATAGTGTGTGTTTGTATATATATATATATATATATATATTTTAGAAAATAATAAGGAGGTGGAGGAAATGGCTATGGACATTTATGAGGCCAAAATGCAAGTCCCCATCAAGGGGCAGTTCCCCATAGACTTTGGCTTGTTGGGTTGGACTCGTTTATAAGCTTGTGTTTTCAAACATGCAGCTTTTAGGTTTGAACTTAATCACCCTCGACAACGAATACTCCACTCATGTCACTCTCCTATTATGTTAATTTAGCAATGCATCTATCTCACTAGGAAGAAGCAAAAACTCAGGCGTATGAACAAGGCAACTACTTCTACTCCTACTACTACCACCTATATATATTACTAAATCAATTCCATGTTTCCGGACCGGGAATGAAAATGATAGCTGTAAAAGCTCTAGCTATTTGGTTATTAGAAACCACATTAACACACAGAAATTTAAAATAAAAATGCTGTAACAAATTTGAGTTTTGTTTTGTGGAAATTGGAGAATTTGGACCACGAAGGCTGATAAGAGTAGGTTACAACTCACTACTTTAGTCTCTTTCCCTAAGTTCACACATTTGTGAAGCCAAAAATACTATTAGAAAAGATATTTTGAGCTCTACCAACAAGGTCAAACACCCAAACAATAATCTCAGTATTCTGTCGACCCAAAAAAAAATATGAAGGCCCGATATTTGCCGGGGGCCGACAACTTGTCCTTCCTTTCACATGCAAACAAAAACTCCCCTTAAATGTTTATTATTTTCATTTTTCCCTCCCTTACGGTCTTATTCTTGTTAACAGATTTTTTAATTTTATTCTCTCATGTATAAGACAGATGTATGCCTAGACCAGATACTCCAATTCTAAAGATGCACATCCAAATTCTGAAAATTTTAACGAATATGGTCACATTAGATTTTTTGTTTTTCCTTGTACATGTATATGAAATATATATACGATACAAAATATTTATCATTGCTTTGATTAGGGTCTTTACTATCCGGATAAAATGCCAACTATCTATGCTTCCAAATTGTTGGGATTGAAGATGAGAATGGAGAAGCAGAGATGGAAGGCAATTTAACTTCCACATGATGAGAAAGGAAGGCCAAAATTATTAACCATACAAAGCTAATTAGTCCATAGAAGGGGGAAAAAGATTGAAAATGACTAATTGGGAATGATGAGGAAATGATCGGCACTTTTATGGTTTAAGCCCTGTAGTACTCTGCTTTTCTTTGGCGGAGGAGGCTCTGGTGAAGAAGACACTGATAATCTACCCACTGCCCACGAATCGTTTGAACTATCTGAGCTAAACGACACATCCATTACGCAGTTTGGACTCCCTAGATCGGATCCAAACTTACGCTTGTTTGATTGGCTGCTGCGGCATCTCAATGCCAACTCCATTATCAGCTCGCTGCAATCATTCATCTTCTCCTGTTTTCACGTTTTCAAGTTTCAATATTCAGAATAATTTCTAGTTCAAAATGTTTAAGAAAATGAAATAGGAAATTTACAAGGCAAGTCACCTTATCGGTTCCAAGAATACCCAATAGCTGGCTTCCGTATTCAACTCCAAGACTAGGGTCTATATCATTAATCGCATGCAGCATTGTAGCTGTAGCCATTACAGAAGGGAGAAAAGCCATAGACCTAGAATCTTCAGCCATTAAACAAACTTAATTGTGAGAAAATATTTTAAATTAAGCTAAAAGAAGCCTAGTTTATAAAAAAAGGAAGGAAATTTACGGGGCATCTTGCCTAAAATTATAGATAGAATAATAAGTTCACATCTGTGGATAACTTTCCAGCTGAGATGGTCCTTTAAGCCGAGCCTTCTTATCATGTAATCAAGAAATGCTAATGGAGTTACAGGATTCATTCTCCATTGGAGAGTGGAGAGCACCAGAATCTCCATTCTCTGTATAGTTTTAGCCTCAAACACATACCTACTATCCTCCACCTACACAAAATTGTGAACAAATCACGCACAAACTCGATGATTATGGTTGATATTTGAAGTAAATAAAGATATATATCTACCTGAAGGTCCAACAAAAGTGGGACTTGAGTCTCCTCCACCTTAGCGGCAAGGGAGAGACAAGCAACGGCGGCGAGTTGAATCATCCATGGCTTCTCTGTCTGAAGGTGGAAACTAAATAGGAACCTATCAAGAAAGTTGACGGCCAAAACTGAAGTAAGAGCAGTGAAAGAGTAGTGGGCATTGACCTTGAGCATCCATTCCACAGCATCACACCGAGCTTCATCTAAAGATGGGTTGGTTTCTAGTTTCTTATACAGAAGATTTTGCTCTTGCTTGGAAAACAGAGATGAAAGCTCCTCATCTTCCCAGTATAAATCTTGCTCTACCAAGACTGGACAACAGAAGTCTTGGTTTTCATTATTATTACTACCACAAAAACAGCTCTCTCTTTCTTCCTGTTCTAGTTCTTGAAAATAGTCGACGTCTAAAACTTCTTCTTCCCAATTCTCCTCTGAGCAGTAAAGAGCATCATTAAGAAAAGAAGGGTTAGGCTGAAGAGATGTTGAGTGGAGACAATGCTTCGCCATCTTCTTCTTCAAAGAAGAATATACTATTGAGATATTGGTTCATTATAGGCCAAAGCAGAAAACGTATAATAAAGAGAGAGCAAGTAAAGACTCAGCTTGAGCCATCTCTCTCTCTGCACTCCGTGTGAAAGAAACGAAAGAGGGGCACTGACCAGTAACCTAAGGGGATGTGTTTTTATTTGTGGGTCTGGACTTTGGAACTTAGCTTCTGAGTCTTTGTTTTTTTTCTTTTATTTCTTCTAAAAATAAAAAATAAAAATAGAATGAATAGCGTGTATGGTCCTATACCTGAAACAAGGACCATGCGCCTCACTAACTCGACACGTGCCATTCGTACCACTGGGGCATTTTAATTTCAATAGGGATTGGTGGGGGATCTTCATCTTCTCCCCTTTATTTTTTTCCCCGAATGTTTTCTTTGTCCATGATATGCTACAAAAAGATTGCTTTGAAACGTTCAGATTTGAGAAAATTTTCACAGGACAAAAAAACAAAAAAAGGAAAAGAAAAGAGAATATATTTTGCTTTTGGTAAATAAGTTCGAGTTGGGGTTTTGTTTTTGTTTTCTTCTGGTGGGTGCTGTGTTAATATCAATATTTCTTTTTATTCTATTTTTTTTTACATTTTGTTTATTAAGAGATAGAGAGAGTAATTACTCTTATAAAAATAAAATTAATTACTAGAAGTACATGATAATAAAAAAAAATAAAAAAATAAATATATCTCCCCTGTTTGTATTTCAGTACTATGCGTTTCTTTTTGTTCAATTTCATCTCCAATCCACAGTAAAATGGTATGCATTTAAAAAATAAGATAAAAATGACATAAAAAATATTTTCAATAAATGCCATTTTTTACACCAAAAATGGCATGAGTTACAGTGAAACACATTTTTGGCATGGCTATAGAATATTCTCTTTTTTTTTAATTGTTAAATAAGCTGATAAATAAAAGAATAAAGGAAAAAGAGGAGTATGGTTGGCCATTGAAGATAGCACTATAGCGATGAAAAATAAAATTTTGTTTTAGGGATTTTGACTCAAAATAATATATATATATATATATATATATATATATATATATATATATATATATATATATTAATAAAAATGGTGGCTTTATGGAGACATTTAAGAAAAACTAAAATATATTATTTGTTGATTAATGTGTTGAAATAATATATATATATAATTTTTTATGTAAAAAATAGTATAATGAATTAGAGATAAATTTACTATAACTACACAATTTTAGTGTAAAATTTAAATCAAAATAGAGTTTTAAACCAGGAGTTTTAGATTAGAAATGTCCTAATTTATTAACAAAATTTATATGAAATAACAAGTAGTAATGGAGGGTATCATTGATTAATAAATTACCGTCATATATTAATAAAAATTAATATTATTCATGCTTAATTGTCATTTAAAAAGTAATCTCAAATTTTTTTAACCTAATAGTGTATTATTATTATTATTATTATTACTAATGAATGGATTATAGATAAAAAAAATCTTTAAATATAACATCAAATTGAAGTAAGAATACGCCATTACTCATGAATGATGATATATGGATGCATATGATACGATTAATAGATGTTTCCGCCCTTTCGAGTAATAATACACATGATTTATAAGAGTTTTACTTTTGCTTAACACATTGTTTTACCAAGATTTTTTCCATTTTGCTATTATGGCCTTCAACTTTTTTGAAATATTAGTTTGGTTTCTTAATTTTATTTTTTTATATAGTTAACACTTCAATTTGATTTTTTTTATTTGTGTTACTTAAAATATCTTAACATGCTAAAAGATTTTTTAAAAAAACAAACAAATTGAGGGGTTAAAAAATCCAACATAATCAAATTAAAATACTAAATAATAATAAATCAAATCAAAATATCAAATTCAAAATTCAAAATTTTTATAAACTGTACTATAGACCATATCAAAGTTTAAGAGCAAAATAATATATTAAGACATTTATTTTAATTGAACCATCAAATTTTGGGTCAGTACTTCTTTTTCCAAAAAAATAAAAAGGTTTAGTACTTTGATTTTATGGTATGACGGAATAATTGGCTTCTTAGACTCCGTTTGTTTTAATGTATGATATGATTGAAGAAATTGCTTTTAAGGCTTGTTTATTCACCAAAAATATTTTGTCTTTCAAGAATATTTTACAAAAAATATAAATTTTTTAGGGATTTGACTGTAACACTATAAAACAGTTAAAATAATTTGTCTTTTAAAAATATTTTACAAAAAATATAATTTTTTTGGGATTTAACTGTAACATTATAAAATAGTTAAGATAATCTGTCTTTTAAAAATATTTTACAAAAAAAATATAAATTTTTTTGGGATTTGACTATAACATTATAAAACAGGTAAAAAATATTTTTTTAGTGTTTAATTGGCATATTTTTTTAAATAATATTAGTAAATTTACTTTTATATGTATAATTACTATCACTTGTATAATTATATATAAAAAATAATTTATAACTGTTATAAATTATATAAAATAACGTAGCAAAAATCTAATAGTTATACAATTATACATGAAAATGACAAATAATTGTTATCCAATATATAAAAAAATAAAATAAAAATCATATAATTACTAAATAAATATATAGTTATATTAAGAAAACAACATATTCTAGATTGATTTGGATGTATTTTTTACCATAATTTTACTATCTAGGTTTGTATTTTTGATGTAGAAAAGGGTATTAGTGCTGTTTGCCTCAATTATTGGTACTTGACTTATACTAATTTTATTTTATATCACCAAGTGGACATTGGTATTTGTATTTTTTAAGGTTAAATAATCCATATTATATATAGGATTTTCATTTGTTTTGTCTTATATTTTTTATTTTTATCGTCACTTCAGTCCTTTTGATTGCAAATATTAATTTTGGGAACTCATATTTACACATTATTATTGTCCAGAAAATTGCAGAGGTGGGTCTGAAATTTTTGAGCGTTTTTATGTAATTTAATATAACACAAATCAGAATTAAGAAAATACAGTTATTTATGGGTGTTTTTGGGAATTCATGTGTAAAATATATGTCAAAGGTGGAGCATGAACAATATTAATATATTCAACTAAGAGTTGGAAAATAATTTCCGTTATTAGGACGTGAAATTATTTTTTTGACTAAAAAATTATTTTTATTTGATTTTATAATTCAACCACTGAAAAGTAAAAGAAAATATTTTTTACAAATAAACGGAAGGAGCCTTAGTTTATTGATTTAGATTAAACTTTTTCAGCTGCCACTTTTGAGAAAATTATTAAATATATGTATGCCATATATTCTTGAATATATATATATATTTTTAATATTCTCCTGATTGTTTGGTTGAATATTTTGAGAATCTTTAAAATAATAAAAATTTAAAATGCAGTTAGTTATTTTCTGGAAAAAAAATGCTGATCAAAACATAAATATTTTCAAAACCAGCTGAGGCATTGCATAATTAAAGTTTAAGTAGGGGGGAGAGAAAAACTCGACCAGATTTGATTTATCGTATGCGGTTCAGATAGAAAAATGAGATTCGAGTTAGATGGTTTGGATTATTTTTAAGTTGAATTTACTTTTTAAGGAAATGAGCTTTGTTATTTGAGATTGGACGCTTTTTCTTTTTGTTTTTATGAAAATTTTCTTTTTGTTTTGTTTTTGTTTAGATCAATTCAATTCAATTTAGATAAGCGTACGATATAATAATTGAAATCTGAGTTGATTCGATTTTGATTCACACACTTGAGTTTGGGTTTGAAGCAAAGGGAAAGGCGTTATGGAAAAAAAAAAGAAATTGAAGAATATTCTTCTTCTTCTTTTTTTTTTTTTTTTTACTTATTGAGTAGGAAAGGGAAAAACGAAAATAAAAAGTAAAAGGTAGTGGGACCCAAAAATATATTTTTTTCAGTCCCTAATTGGAAAAGTCAAAGAAATTTTATCATAATTACTATTTTACCCTAATAATAACCTATTCCATTTCCTTCGTAAAGGGTAAAAGTGCCAAAATGTAATTCTGATTTGGATGAATAAACTCTCTCTCGTTTTATCAAAGCAAAGGGAAGAGAAGTTTTTTTTTTTTTTTCTTTTTCGCTGAATTCTATTTCTTCCCCAGCGACTTTTTCCCAAAACCACAAATGTATATTTTTTATCGTAATTTTTAATCTAATTTAATTATGTATTAAAATATATTTTATTATTTTATTCATAATGATTAACTATCAATAAAATATAATATTACTCTTAAAAAAACTGTGAAAAAAAAGTCATTAGAAAACTTTTAAAATAAAAAAATACTATCAATTACTGCTTTAGCTTTCGGAACAGGAGAATAATTTAATGCTACGTTGTAAAAGAATATTAATTATGTTCTGTTAGGTTATTAATTGCTTCGATGATTTAATTAATATTTGCCTTTGTATTTATAAATAGCCAACTATTTAATATTTACTATTTTCTTCAATAATCTGTTCACCTAAATATCACTTTATTTATCTGATTCCATCTAAGCGCATTCAGTTTCTAAAACAATTATTTTTATATACACGATAAGATATATATATATATATATATATATATATATAATTCGTTGAAGGAACATAATGAGGTACATATTTTTTTTATATACTACTTTGTCCTTCAAGCAAATTGTTTTTCATGTACAAATAAATATAAAACCAATTCCATAAAAGTATTATGGCATTTTTTTTTAAATCATGAGATTAGTGTTCAAAATTCTATAAATAGAAATAAAGAAGGAAAAAATTATTAAAAACCTACAAACTCTGCCTCAATTATCTCCCGTAAATGTAATAAAAAATTATTTTAATTATTTTAAAGTTGTATTCTTTTGGCTCTTATATATAAATTATAAAATCATGTAATATTGAACATTTTGAGCTCTTTAATTTCTTTGAAATACATTAGGCCCATAAGGTTCTCTTAATTTAGGAGTCCAAAGTTTTATGAACATATAATATCCGTTACACAAGTCAATTAATATATTAGAATCAACCAAAATAGTAAAATTAAAAAATAAAAGTATAAATATTATTAGAATTTACGGTTTCCAAAGCCATTTCTTGTGTTGTACGCAAAGAGAAGTCACTCTCTTGAACATCTGCACTAAGTACTATCCTATCCTAACGTTTCCACATGGTAAGCAGCACAAGAGAAACTGTTTGTGTGTGGTTTGTCTTCAAGTTTACCTCTCCTATTCCCATCCCCACTATTCTAATTTAATTTCTACGCAAAAATAATACAATCCTTTGGTACTGTAACTTGTTTTTTCACCTACGTCTGGTCTGTTATGTTCTGTTGCTTTTCTTTCTTCTCTTCTTTTATTTTATAAGGCTCAATCTCCAAGAAATCAAGCAACGCATAGACACAAAATAATAATAATCATAATCATAAAAAATGGTTGGTGAATAAAATCAATTGAAGGAGGTGATGGTAGATTTTGTGGTCGTTGTGATGGTTGCCAGTTCCCTCCAAGAAAAATTATCATCTCGCTCAAAGGAGCAAAATGAATGAATAATAATAATATTATATGCAAAGGCCATTCTCTCCTTTACAATCAGAAAGTGTGCCTTACATATTTCAGCAACCAGAGAAAATAATCCCTTTATTGGGACTCATCACTTCAACAATCCTCTGCTGCGCCACAAACACTGACCTTTCTTTCTTTTTTTTTTTTTCCTATCATAATTCATTAGGCATTGTACTGTTTTAGGTGATGGGATCCATCTGTGAAAGGATCACAACCCTTCAAATACGGAAGACCTTGATTGATCTTTCTTTAGGCCATGTGTGCTTATTAGGAAATCTAATAATGGTTTAGTGGAACTGTGGAGCTGAGGGCCCCCATCGCTTTCTTGCTCCAGCTGGCTGGTGGACCATCCATCTTGGGGGTCCACTTTCGTACAAGTCGCTGTCTAATGATCGTGTTTGTCCCGTAATCATGGCTTATCATACAAAACCCTTTCATTGTTGACGCACGGCAACTACTCGAGAGCCGAGACACTTATAAGCTTCGAACTTTTGCATTATCATGACAGGGAGTTGACGATTTTTTTTACTTTTCCTCCTATTTGTACTCACTATTCTAGTTTTTTTTCCTCTTTTATCAGAGTTTTTAACCCATATTCAAATAATTTTGAACCAAACTGTATTCTACTGGGCTTCAGCATTAATATAACAAAATTTATTAATACAAATTCTATTAAGCCAAAAAGCATTAGTAAAGGATGTAGTTTAAAGTTTAAAGTTTAAACCAAGTGACATAATTTGACCAAGTAAGATATCTTTCTAGCTATGAAAAACCGGTGTACTGGTGTACTGGGCTTTGCAGTCCTAAATCTGAACAATTAATGTTCCAGCACCTGTCAAAAAATGGCTTTGGCATCTCCGCCCGTGATCAGTGTTAGAAGCTAAGGGAACAGAACAGAAATTATACACCCTAAGAAGTCTGGCTACCTGTTAGGTTCCAGTCTCAGAAAGTTTCTGGCCAATGGTAGAGATTTTGTATAACTAAGCAATGAAATTGTTGGTGACATTTTCATAGCCATAACTTCCCAAAAGTACATGCACATGAATGGGTAGTAGATGGTTATTTTGGCATGCATTATACCGCCAAGAATTTGCATACTTGATGAGTATTAACTATTTACTGATCCCCGCGTGCTTTGACTACTCAAAACCAACCTACAGAAAACAGAGCGATGAATGTCTTCAAAATCATGCACAACATTTTGATAGTTCAGAGTTCGCCAATGATACCTACCTGCTGTTTTTGACCAATAGAAACCCAGAAAAATCCCACAGACAATTTGCCGAGCTCCAGCTGGGCTTGACTCTTTTGACTCCATTAAATCCGCCGTGAATTGTCACAATTATACTCTCTCTTGAAGACCAATTAAACATCACAAGCTTCAGTATTTTACTATTTGATCAGCACTAGACAATAGTTTTAACTTGTCACTCCCGTGCACGATTGTGCTTATAATCTTAAACTCTCTACGATTCCAATTCCAATATCACTAAGTACAGACTCATCGGTAACAAAGACTAACAAAATCTTGATGCCCAATGGAGGCCATGAGATCATACGGTCAAAATCAAAATAGAAGTCCAGCCAAACTAAAGAAAGAAAGAAATATCATGTAGACTCTGATGCTTGTTTACTATTATTAACTTTTTTACATTGGCACTCGCATTCTCTTTTTATCTATATACCCGCATATTCTTCTACGGGTTTGAACAAATTCTTGACATGTTTGATATTAAGACAATTTAACAATCTTGAAGTTCTCACAAAGAAATAAAAAGCGGGTCCCGGGTCTTGGGACAAGATTATTCCTGCTGCCTAATGATCACAAAGCAAAGCCAACAAAAGGAGATGCAAGGCAACAAAGTAGAGTTTCACTTCAATTTATATCTATAATCCTCATTTGCAAACAAAACTTCAAATTATTCCAGGATTATCTACTACATTGGCAACTTGGCAGAGATTTAGTATATCTAAGGATCCCTAACTAACAGACATTTCCTGGCATTCCTGCCCACATGAAAATATTAAAATATTTAAATCTCAATTGTTTCCTGCAATAACAAAATTGTAACTGAATCCCACGTTTTAACATCATTGTAAGAACATATATGATTAATTGCCATGCTTAAAATGTTCTCGAATGAATTTATCTGCATATGTTGGATACTTATCTCGAATATATGCTTGCAGGCATTTCTGATAAGAAAAGTCTATCCATCCACCATCAGTTCTTACAACAAACAGGCATCTTGAATATCTAAATTGTGGGTGGCGATCAACCTAGAACAATGTACAATGATACAGTCGATCAATTTCCTCATGCACCGACAGATAGGTAATTTGTTGTTAGCATATCACGCATTTATACAATGACACTGTTCAAACACACAAAACAACACTATAGTGTAAAATCGCTCTTAGACTCCAAAAAAAAAAACACACTCACACACACGAGTCTTTTTTTTTTTGTTTTTTTTACCAAAGAGTCAGAAAAATTTCTAGTGGTTAGAGCTGGAATTTAATATATGCCACTAAAATGCCAGTCGTGAACTATGTGCACACAAATGCATTCTACTGATAAATAGACGAGAGAAACCAAAATAAAGAATTAAAAGTATTCCATTCCATGGACAAAGATAAATGAGGATAGCACCAGCCAATTGTCTACCAGTCAGTATATCATCTATGTGCTGACCATAAAGCCTCCATATATCCCATGAAAAAAACGAATATTTATATTACTGTCCAGCACTTCACTCTAGTTAAATGTTTAGGAGGGGAAAAAAAACAAGCAAAAGGTCTATAATGAGACATTTCAATAAACAAAGAACCAACAAAGTCTATTAAAAAAAGTAAAAAATTGATTTAGGAAAAAGAAATTGCTAGCTGTCTCATATTTACTTGACAAATGCTATACTAAAGACATTTGCATTAGTCTTTGCATCAGGCCTCCTGCAAAAATTTTAAATCACATTGCTATACTGGACAGGTCTTATTATTTTCTTCAAAAATCAAAACAATGCAGTAAATGCTTTAAGAAAGGCAAGATATGCTATGTATCATACAGATATTGTGCACATACAATGATCACCAATCGACGTACTTAAAATTAGGAAGAGAATATTTGATAAAAAAAAAAGAAGAGAAAACAATAAACAATATGTGAGTATGGAGTTGCATATATTACCTTCGTGAAGAGTTTGCAGCATATTTAATAATCAAGAATGAGAAATTGCAACACGTCCAACTAGAGGCCCAAAATAAAATTATCAAAAAATAAATGTAAATAACAACAATTTTACAATTAACAGGATCTGTAAATGCATTAATATCTAAACAAAATCAGATCATGAAAACTTTCGGCAAGAGTTCAAAACTTATAAACCATGAGCTAAATTATTGAAAAAATACATGGATGGTTATGCATTCTACTAAGTGATGAGTACGTGCTACCATGCACATCACACTTCTCTCTCCATTCCAATTCTGATGATCTTCTAGTTTTGTTGTTGATACATATTAAAGGGAAAATTGAGTTCAAATTTTTTAATTGATCACCAAAATTTCTCTGCACATTTTGACTTGTTTTTTGTACCTTTTATTTGGATCTATACAATAGAGACATGATTCTTCCCAAGTAATTTGATTGCTCATAATACTCATTAATCCCCTTGAGGTTCTTTAGATAATTACCCACTAGAACATTTGTATCTCGAGTAAATTGGTTTGTTCAAGATTTTCAAACATTTCATTATGGTTCAAGTTCTCAAAAATTAAACCAAACTGAAATTAATACCTTAAATTATTAATTAAAATTTAACAATTAGCTTTTTCTTTTTCTTTTTTTTTTCCATTTTATGCTTGTGTGTGTGTCTGTGAAACTGGAAGCCAAAAGAAAGGTGCTTAAATATAACATACAAGCCAAAAAGACTCAAAACTGATTAAATTAATAAAATCTGAACCATATAAATTTGGTTATGTTTGTTTCACTTCTATAACATGTTGAGCTCGTCAGTCAGTATATCTTATATAGAATTTTAGACTGCATCAGCCAAAACTTCATTCCTAAATGCTTACCATTTATCAGTTCATGTACAATAAACCCAAAAAAAAGAAAAAAATAAGTAGAAGCCAAAACCTTATTGCCATGCATAATGGAAAGTGTTTGGCACAAGTCAATTTTTATGATGATAGAATGATGAGTTTAATTTCACTTATGATACTTAAAAATGTATAACCAGTCGGTCACAACACTTCAATTAGTAACCAAAATATACTCAAACTTTAATTTGGTCTCACCAGCGGGCACTATGACCAGAATCTCACTTTCCTAGTACCTGAATGACCAGTTGGCATGCATGTCACTTACTTCAATTCTAAAAACTTACCACAACTTTTTGGTTGCTAGTAATTCTAAATGAAGTAATTCTTTTTTCTTCGGAAACATAAACAGTAGAAAGGACTCTCTACCTCTACTTAAACTTCATTCTCTCTCCCTCACCATTTATTTCATTCTATAAAAAAATGTAATCAATATCGCTCCTTTTCTCCCATTCTCTGGCATTTAGCAATTTCCGTATTGTTCATGTGAACCAGATATTTGTCACCCAAAGACACAGTTAAGTTTTTGAGAAGGTGTAGAGAGATGGTGGTGTTGGGTAAGAGAGAGATTCCTGGAAACCATAAGAAGGGTGTTAGACCCAATGAGATCCATGGATGGTTGGCCTCCCAAATATGGTTAGTATCTACTCTGTGACATGTTCAATGATATGTTGATTTTTTAAATGAATTCATTCAAAAAATAAGTTAATTTTTGTTATCTACTATGTGTTCAACTAATGTTAATTTTTTTTAAAATGAATTTGCACAAAAAATAATAGGTTGATTTGTCTTATCTACTTGTTATGTTGCTTTTTTAAAATGCAATTGCATGGAAGTCCAATATTTGTCTACTTTTTTTGGTGGCAGTTGTTGAACCTGATCGTGACATACTTTTTATTCATGTTTTCTTGAGTTTCAAAGCTAGGTCACGGTTACTTTACTGTCATATTGCACTATAAGGGGGAGTTTGTGGATTGGGGGTATTACAATGACAGCATAGAGTGTTTCATTGGTGTCATGATAAGAGAATGAGTTAATTATAATTGATAAATGGTTGCAAATGTTATGGTGGTCAAGGTTGTTGAGAAATTATTATATGTCACCGGGGTCAATATTAAGGGATGGACTTAAAGTTTTAGACAAGGACTACGATGTATATAAAATGCATCAATTTTGTGTTGATGAAAATGTTAGATTCATTAGCATGTTAAGCATATGTAAGAAAAAGAATATGAGAGAAAAAACTGATGAAGAATTTTGAAACTCTAGTGTTAGCATTGAGGAGACAGATGTGAATGTCATCTAACCTGCAAATGTTCCCCAAACAGCTCAGACTGAGGTTCATAACAGCATAAAGTTCATCTTTACAAGACATGGCATGTCAACTGCAGATGCAAACAATAAAAACAATTGTGGAAAATCATCAAACTGCTTTCTTGAGGAACAAGTTTTTTTCTTTTTTTTTTGTTTGGAGGATGTTAGTGCTGATTTGCATTAGTATTTGGAACTTTTTGGATGTTTTTGTGCCATTTATGTACTTTTCTGGAAGTTGCTGCTATATTGAACCATAGTTGTATAATAGTCATGAAGTGATTTCTTATCCATCATGCAGTTTGTATATTGGCCAGAAATCACATGTAATTCCAACTTGTGTCAATCACTGAGAATTTGAATTAAAAAAAAAAAGCAAAAATCTATTTACCATTATTGAGTCAAGTCCGCATCCAATTTTATCTTCAGAATTGGGATGATAAGCAAGAAGCTTCTCCACCACAACTTTCTCATCCTCAGCTGTTAGACGTTCTCCATTCATGTACCTAAGACCAAAAAAATCAGCCAAATAACTTTCACAGCCCACAGATTGACCACTAAATGCACAAATTAACTAAATATAGAGAGCCTTTTCCTTTTTGCAATAGGGCATAGGCTATTCCAAGCATGAATTGATAGCTACAATTTCGCCAAATGCACATCAATATATTTATCAGGCATAGAGTTCTCCTGAACTGCAAATTTAAGCCCATAACGGCAGGTTTCAGTATAATTTTCCCCAAAAGCGAGCACTTGCAAATCAAACATTAGATGCTAAGTGAACATTGTAACAAAGGAGATTGCCTCTGATTCTCTAATGCCTTTGAACTTCTTCACATTTACAAATTTAATATACTACCGCTTCTGTCATTGAATTGCAAATAAAAAAAGAAAACATGTTTTCATTGATTGAAATCATGTCTACTGAGCAGAAGAGGATTAAAACCTGAAACAGAAATTTTACTGAAATAAAATACAGGATGACCCTCAATACTTTATTGTGAAATAGTTAACCTTCCTCCTATAAGAAGTCAAAGGGGCTTACTGTCAGAATGAGTCTATGAATATGACTAAGATTGTTGGCTTGAGGTATTGAATAAAGCTTCAAAAGCTTCACAAAAAACCTTCATGTTAATTATAAATAGCACTGCGCTCAAAACACTGTCGGAATGACTTTCTTTATGTTTTCCAACATTGCAAAAAGGTTTGCAAACAAGATAAAGAAGCTCACCTAGATTTCGGTCAATGTATTACTGGCTTCTAATTGACAATCCAGTATTTTGTTCTTCTGTATGGGGTTAAAAACTCAAAAAGCAACAGCTTACCCAGAGATTCTCTTTGCAAAAAGTCACTCTCCCTCTAGTTTGTCATATGCTACAAATGTTTTCTTTCAAGGACTAAAAGTTTTGGTTGTCATTCCATCCAGCGGCTATGAAGAGGATAGAATGGATTAGAAACAACAGCCATGTACATTCTGTATGAAATAAATAACATATTCTTATTCATAGAATATCCTTCCAAAAGTGTCATAAGCACTTATCACGCCCTCTACACACCAATTATAGAAATTTATCAACCACAAAAAGTGTCACTAGACGAACAAGTTTGCTTAATTTGAGGACATTGGGAACTGTACCTTCAGTTTCAGAGTAGGCTTTGGAACCAGCATAAGGAACCAAAACACAGCACTTCTATAGAAATCATTTCGTGTACCATTGTCCATTACTGCAGGGTTATATTCTATGCCTATGAAAATGACCTTGTAACAGAAAGACTTTTTAACACTTGGAGTCTAGAAACCAAACGATACAGTGGAATAGCTTAATGACAGCTATTACTTAAGGTAAATGACTTCCAGCAGAAAGACCTTTTAGCATTGGACTCCACTCAACCCAAGTGCACATGATAAGAACCTCCATGTCAGTAAAAGTCAAAGTTAGGTTAGCTAAATAGGGCAAGGATATTATAACCTTGGAGTGCTAAAGTAAGGATAGATTAATATGATGGATTTGGAGAATGACATTTTTGTGGAAGAAATAGAAGTTTGATTTCAACGTCTTAAGTCTATTCTGCAATTTCAATTTTCCAATCAACCACCAGAAAAAAAAAATAAAAGAGGGAAAAAAGGCACAATCGCAAAATGCAGTATTCACCTTGCATAAACAATAGATATAAGATTATTAAATCTGAAACAAAACAATATGCAAAAATGAACACACAGTAAATGCTTGAAATGGAGGAAGCAAGCTTGCCTCCCTCGCAATTTAATAGAACACCTCGGCTAAGTAATACATATAATTTGAGTATGCAAAAGCTAATACAAAAGTAATTTTCTGCAGCATAGGTTCTAATTCTGTATGTTTAATTGTTTATTCAACATTTGGAGGAAGAAATCCACCAATCTTAAAAAATTATACTGAGAATAGGAAGCATTTCCCAGTAACTGGGGCTGCAAAGGGACAATAAAAATACTTCAAATTAGGTAGCGATAGTTCGGAAAATCAAAAGTGCAAAAATAAAAGAAAAAAAATGTGCTGCAAAAAGTGTTGAATGATGGAACTATCCATGGAATCGTTAGAATAGAGAACAGTGCAGACCTGTCAGAGTGAAGAATTTCTTTAGTAAGGGAAGTAATGGGCTCTATATCATTCAGAATCTCTTCTTCTTTATCTTTCCACTTGCTGTAATCAGGATCATCCCATCTTGGATATTTGGGCGCGTTCCGAGCGCTCGACACTGCAGTTGTCTTT
Organism: Triadica sebifera; assembly: GCA_023653625.1. Lineage (NCBI taxonomy): Eukaryota > Viridiplantae > Streptophyta > Magnoliopsida > Malpighiales > Euphorbiaceae > Triadica > Triadica sebifera. The sequence continues at coordinate 30,890,982 of CM042899.1, forward strand.
TCCGCAGTGGATACTTCCTTCTCGAGCCTGGTGGACTCAGCAGAGGTGCTCCGTGGACGGCAAAGTGGTGGAAGGATTCCGGGGATATGTCGATGGTGGTGAAGCCGAAGACGCAGGAGCGGAATCCCCCTGAGGAATAAAGGAGCGGCCATTTTAGTTGGAGTGAGCCAGTGCGGGAACTGGGTCGAATCTATCGTTGTTTAAGGTAATTCTTTATATTTTCTTATTATAAAAGTTTAATTTTTAAGTCGTTGAACGAATAAAAATTTATAGACATTTCCTTAATTTGTTAAGCGTTTTCTTCTACGCAATAGTAGCAAGACATGCGTTTCTGGCTTCATCTAAAATGTTGAAAAGGTATGAGAATATTTTGGTGTAGAGGTTAAATTACCGGACGTTGCTCTAATTATAGTCTGCGTAATATAATATTATCTCAACTTTAACTTATAATAAAAAAATATTTAAATTATAATTTTATAACTCTAAAATAATTTCATTCATTTCCATCAGTATATTTAATAAAACATTTACTTAATATTTTTAAGTTAAGACTAAAATTATAAATAAAAATAATATATCGAATATTATGTTGTTATACACTCTAAAGTTAAAATACTGTCAATATAATTTATATACTTATTCACTTTTTTAATAATTAAATATATTTTGTTTTAAAATTTTTTACTTTCTCGCCAACAAAACAAAATAATTGTAAACAAAATTCAAACAAAAAATTTTGATTTTTTTATTTCATGTATGTTTTTAAATCAATAAAAAATTAAATATTTTTTTCAAAAAATTTTTGATTTCATGTACTTTTTTTAAAAGAGTTAAAAGAGAGAAATACATAAGAAAGTAAAAATAATTTTTTTTCAAAATAAAATACATTCCATGTGTTTTATTTATCTTTTAACTCTTATGAAAAAAAATACATGAAATCAAAAATTTTTTTTACATGTATTTAATTTTGTTTGAAAAAATGCATAATTTTTTTTACAATTGTTTTGTTAGTGAGAAAATAAAATTTTTTTTGAAGGAAAATGCATTTCATTGCTGAAAAAGGGGATAAATTATACTAATATTACTCCAATTTTAGAGCATATTATAGTATAGTACCTGACATATTATTTTTACGTATAATTTTGGTAGTAGCGTGGAAATGTTAAGTGTAATTTTATTGTTGATGTGAAAATATCACATGAGTGTTCTATTAAATAGATTGATGGAAATAGATTGAAGTATTTTAAAGTTACAAAATTATAGATTAATTATTTTTCTATTACAAATTAAAATTCATATACTATTATGTTATGCTCCCTATAATTGAAATACAATCTACCTTAAAGAGAAAAAATGTTAGAAACTTTTGAATTGTTCCATTTTCCATTGATCATTCTCCTCCTATTGCTGCTGCCCATAAGAAAAAACAAAGGAAAAGAACATTGAAACATCCTCGTTAAGAGACGATCAATTCCAAGTATTTATATTAATATTTGTTTGCGGTTATTATTATAAGATTATTAGTTTAATAATTGTAATTTGTGATTTCTCTAAAATAGTTGGAATCATTTTAAAATTATGATCTATCTTGTTTAATAATGGCAATTAATTGTTACCGATTAACGGTGTTGGTTAACTATCAATAAATAATTGTGGCAGTAAATTGTCAATGGATAATCATGCTTTCAATATCTAACTATCACAAGTCAACGATTTATAATTAATTTTAAATATTTAGAAAATCATCACTTAAAAATTAATTATAATTTATAAATTAATTATTAATAATTATATTATATTATTAATGTGATATATATATTAATTTTTATTCATTCATAATACATATTGTTTTCAATTATTCCTCCTTCTTTTAGCTTTTCAATTAAATCCATAAACCAATTTTACTCAATTAAATTTGTAACCCCATTAACCCACATTTATACACAGTTGGATTTTTTTACCAATATTTGCGGACACTATATTAAATATTTAAAAAATAGCTTTTGTTATTCAATTTTTCATAAAAAATCTAAATTTTTAGTGAAATTTCTAAAAATTGGCTGCTGAAAAATTCAACTGATACCTAAAATCATTTTTTAGGTTATTAAAAGTTAAACTAATACAACACCCAAATCAATTTTTAGTTTGTTAGACAACTAAAATTTGAGATTAAAAATTGAGCTAAATGGACTTTAATTTATTAATAACTATAAGATTTCAATATATTTCTTATATGAGTAATATGGGAATGTATTTTAAAATCTCAATTGAAATTAACTTGATACTCAATATCTAATAGCTTCCTTATTCATATTCATATCCATATCAAATTATACACTTCATGCATGTAAGGTTTTGAGTCAAACTTAATAATTATAATTCACTTATGCTAAAAAAGATTCAAACTATTTTAAAATTAATTTATCCACAATTACATCCTCATTATTGCAATGTAAGTATGTAAAACTTAGCGTTGAATTTAATAATTATAATTTACTTTTGCTCAAAAATGTCTAATCTATTTTCAAATTAAGTTGTCTACGATTATAACCCTCCCAATTATTTTATGGCAATGGGAGATTCTATCTCTAACAATTATATAACATGCTAGAAAAAAAGATTATAAGTAATGGAAATCCAACTCCCCTAAAAATGAGAATTATTAATTTTTCTCTCTAATTCCACTAAAAATGAGAATTATTATTTTTTCGGTATTTTCTAGTCAGTCAAATTTCATCATTCAGGGAATGAAAATTATTTCTACATCAAGTTTCATTTTTGCCTTTTTAAAAATTATTCATATCACTAGTCACATTTATACATGGAAAAAAATTTCATATCACCGAAATTTTCAAATACATTTGATTAAAATCAATTATTAGTTGATAAAAAAAGATAGCAAAATTGATTTATTCATATTGTTTTGATCGAAGAACCTACACTTACTTTTTTTATCGAAAAGAATATGCACTTACACTAAATTATATTTTAATTTAATATTGTGAAGGAAAAATAGACAGGCTATGCCACTAGGCCTTTTTTTTTAATTATAATTATCTTGAATATGGTTGAATATGGTGGAAATTGGGACTCCAAAGCGATTGACTTTCATTTATTATAGTATATTTGTTATTTATTCTATTTTAATCTTAGAAATGTACTCGACTTATATATGTACAAATATTTTTTATCATTTTTTTATTCTTTATTTTCTATAATTTATTGGATAACTTCAAAAACTTTATAATCGAAACAATTTCAAAGAAAATTGGATTTGATTTCGTATATTTAATCAAATAGAAAAATAAATAACTATTTTAATTTTGCATTAAATTCCTGAGTTTAATCCAAATAATCCTTAAATATTTATTTGATCGAAAATAATTAAAGAGATCATAGATAGATATAATGAATATAAAAGTGAAATAATAAACTTGCTTTTTTAATTATGAATTGTGAAAAAATTTAGTTAATGTAAATGGCAGTGGCAAGATTAAAAAGTTTTTAAATAAAATTATTATCATTCTATATGGAAAAAATTCTACGAGAACTTACGGTACTATTTATGAAATATTTACGATTACTGTTGGATATTTAAAAAATAAATTTATAATTTTTTTGATTTAATTGACTGATTTTTAAAATTTTTTATAAACTATTTTTTTAAATCTATTTTTTAAAAAAATATTTATTTATTTATTTTTCTTTAAATATAATTTTTAAAATTTTAAAAAATTAAGAATAATATTTTTAAAAAATATTTTTTTCAAATTCAAGCCGAACATTTTTTAACTTAAGGAGATAGTCTTCCACGAAGGTAAGGTAATCATAGGACTCGTAATAAGCAACCATTTAAAAAAAAAAAAGGATTTCTTGGAAGAAATGGAAAGAAAAAAAAATTTTGTTTGTAGTTAAAGAAAAAATAATGGCGCAAAGGAAAATGATTCCAAGAGAACGATACCATACGTAACTCATAAGTCCCTCTAGTCTACATCAGGGATGATCATTTATGAGCCGCTTGTTTGAAAATCTTAAAAATCAAAGAGCGGGTGATTGAAAAGTAAAAAGGGTAGTTTGGTCCACGGCTACCACGTGAGAACGTTCTCTCTGTATATAAACTCAGAGGGGAGAAAGAAGACTATTCCGTTCAAAAGATAAAAAAAAAAAAGAAAAGGAAACAACCCCTTTTAAAAGGGCAATGAAATTCGATTTCAGGTCTATCGCTGAATACCTCGAAGAAGAAAAAAAACCAATCAATGTGTTTGAGAAAGTAGCAGCTCCAACCTCCAGTCCGGTGGTAGCGAGGACAAGTAGTTGAAGCCTCAGGCTGCAAATCACAGCCGTCTATATCTGTAGTTTACGTGGATGGGTCAGTCATCGTCGTCGCCTGCAGTATTGAGCCGGCGCGAATCTAACCATATTCATCCGTCTAAAGTCAAATCAACGGCCTTGATTTCGCCTATGCTACCTGAAGAACCTAGTGAATATGTTATTATTGATGGAGCACTCGACTACATCTCCGATCTACCTGATGAGTGTTTGGCTTGCATTTTCCAGTCGCTTACCTCCAGCGATCGTAAACGTTGCTCTATGGTGTGCCGTCGGTGGTTCAGAATCGAGGGACAGAGCCGGCACCGGCTTTCTCTCAACGCTCAATCAGATCTCTTCCCTATGATTCCTGCCCTCTTCTCTCGCTTCGATGCTGTGACAAAACTCGCTCTTAAATGTGACCGCAGATCCGTGAGCATCGGCGACGAAGCGCTAGAAGCTATCTCAGTCCGTTGCCGGAACCTCACGCGCCTCAAGCTTCGTTCTTGCCGCGGCGTTACCGACACCGGCATGTCAGCTTTTGCGAAGAATTGTAAAGGGTTGAAGAAGCTTTCGTGTGGATCATGCACGTTTGGATCAAAAGGTATGAACGCTGTTCTTGATAACTGTGCATCTCTTGAAGAGTTGTCAGTGAAGCGGCTTCGCGAAATTACAGATGGAGCAGCGGCTGAGCCGATTGGGCCAGGTTTGGCCGGATCTTCTCTCAAAACGATATGCTTAAAGGAGCTTTATAATGGACAGTGTTTTGGTCCGCTTATAATGGGATCAAAGAATCTTAGAACTTTGAAGCTTTTCAGATGCTCTGGTGATTGGGACAAGCTATTTCAAGTGATTGCGGATCGAGTCACAAGTATGGTCGAGATCCATCTCGAGAGGCTCCAGGTAAGCGATGTTGGCCTCGCGGCAATATCAAATTGTTTGGATCTAGAGATTTTGCACCTTGTCAAAACCCCAGAGTGCACCAATTTAGGTCTAGTTTCTGTCGCTGAGCGATGTAAGCTACTAAGAAAGATTCATATTGATGGGTGGAAGGCAAATCGAATAGGTGATGATGGATTAATAGCAGTTGCGAAGAATTGCCCCAATTTGCAAGAATTGGTGCTTATTGGAGTCAATCCTACAAAGAATAGCCTAGAAATGTTAGCTTCGAATTGCCAAAATCTGGAGCGATTAGCACTGTGTGGCAGTGATACTGTTGGTGACGCAGAAATTTCTTGTATTGCAGCCAAATGCATAGCGTTGAAAAAACTTTGCATTAAAAGTTGTCCTGTCTCGGATCTTGGAATGGAAGCGCTTGCTAGTGGATGCCCAAATCTGGTTAAAGTGAAGGTGAAGAAATGTCGAGGGGTAACTTGTGAGGGTGCAGATTGGTTAAGAGCAAGTAGGGGATCCTTAGCCGTGAATTTAGATAGCGGTGAAGTTGAGCATCAGGATGCAAGTGCTAGTGATGGTGGGGCACAAGAAAACGGAGTTGAATTGACTCCAGGTCCTAGCCAATTGCCCACAGCACCTATTGCTTCAAGCAGTGCTGGGCGATCAACGTCATTCAAGTCAAGATTAGGACTTTTGCGTGGGAGAAGTTTAGTGGCTTGTACTTTGAGAAGGTGGTCAAGTGGTAATAGTAGTTCTCGAAGTTGATTAGATTAAGGACTATAAGCTGCTTAGCCGAAAAACAAGTTCTTGGTCTTGATCTGTTTCAATTGTTTTGCATCGGGTTCAATTCCATATTTTGTGTACTCGATTTGATATTGGCTTACTGTTTATTGCCTTTTCAACTGAATCTTCGTTGTCTAAAATTATAATTTCTACCTTTGCTTAAATTGATGTTCATTTTGGTTTTATGTTACATGGCAAGTTCCATAGCACATGAAAGAGTGTCATAGTATGCTTTTGCATATGCTTAGTACTCTTATTATACATTGTGTTATATATTTGTTAACTTTCTTCATTTTACTTCTTTTATAATACACAAGTTATTACCATGATGCAATTTCGGCTTTAAGATTGTTCAATCTATGTTTCACTCTGTTGTTAGGGCATCATTGTGCTTTCTAGCTGTGTGCGTAGGATGTTTAAATTTGGGCTCAGAAACTATGGTTTCCAGCTTGAGCAGAAGTATGAAACTGTTACATGATTAAATCTTAATTTTTGTGTGTCCTTTAAAGGCTCGGTTGAGTTGAAGCATCTGGTTTTTAGTCAAATTGGCTTGATTTTGGATTAACCACTAGGAAGTTCATGTGTTTGTGAATAGTGAGTCATCCCAACATGTCTCTCTTAATCAATGTAAGTCAAGGTGAATCGTATTGAGTCTCTATTGGTGATTTGCAGTGGTTTTATATTAGCAAACTATTTGGGTTGTGCAGACACGTGCACAATCTCAAACTTGCACAAAGGCTCTGCAAAACACCATAGAAATGGAAGATTATTGTAAAATCACCTTGCTTTCTTGAAGATTATGATGATTCCTGGTCTGACATCAGTATATTTGTCTATGTTATTACTGGAGTAAGCAAACCTTTTAACTTCGGTAGCATCTTTATTTGCAAGTGGCATTTTTTTATGTTGAGTCTTATTTTATTTTTATAGTTTAGCCAATTTTAAAAGTCCCTCTCAACTTGCAATTCCTTTTCTTTTTATTACTCGGAAAGTGTTTTTTTTGCAGTAGTTGATCTTGTCACGTAATGTAGTTCCACTTTCTGCAATTCTGCTTGGTTATTCCGACTAATCATCATTGACACTGCAGTATTATATACTGTGCTGTGAAAGAGTTGTATACTTACTACAACGTGGTGCAAGTAGGTAGCTTTGCATTCAATTGGAGTAGCTACTGCTATTGACTTGAAATTTTATTTGTTTTGGTTTCTTGACCATATAATGGCATTTAGTTTCACTTCATCTGCATTCTGCACTAATTTTATTTGCATATGATATCATTGCATTAGCTTGGCATCTTACTGTACAATTAAACTTGGCACTGTTTTTCCCTGAAATTTTTTATGCTTATGCTAAATTGAGTGCTTTTTATTTATGATCAAAGTTAAGAATAATTTCTTGCATATGTTAGACTTTTTCACATGGTGGCAACTCGAGAGCAATGCCAAGGGCTAAAGGCATTGATAAATGTACCGAGGTTGAGTTTAATTTAGCCTTATTAACTTAGTTTTTTGGGTAGTTCTCACCTTCTGACAGTGATGCATGTATTTGTGTTACTAGTTGTGTTCTATCTGATGCTCATAAGCTTCTCTTTTCCTTGTACGAGATACCTTCGTATTTGCCCCAGGATTTTTAACTCAAGATTAAGGGGGAATGGAATTTAGTTAGAAGATCAGATTGTGTTTGAAATTTTGAAGCGCACTAAATTTAACAGGTGGAATAAGATTTGCATTAGCATAGAATTCTTCATTACTGCTCGGTGAATATCTTCAAACATAAATGCCAATTTTTTTCTTAATTTTTAATATATAGAAATTCTTTGGGTGGATTTGGAAGATGGTAATGGTTCAATTTTTCTTTATCAACCAATTAAGGTCGCTGTTATCTCCGAAGGAAATGCATAAGTGGAATATTTCCTTGTTTTAAATATTTTTGTTATTTTTCATATTTTTCCGCCAAATGGCAGAGGAAACATCATCTGTCGCATTCTAAAGAAATGTTTCAAATGGCCAATTGGTTAAGAGATCGTTGGCCTGCAGTCTTGAATTGCTAGGCACTGATGTGACAATCAAGTCTGCTGTTAATTTTTGTCCTGAAGATAATTTTGAAGAGAATATGAGCCTGTAAAATTCCACGATGATTATAGTTTTGTGAATGGTGGTGTTAAAGATCAAATGGGCGGTGGCCTGGTGGGTTTCATTAGGAAGACTAGTTTCTTGTCTTCTTTCCTTTTTTTTTTTAATTTTTTTTCTAATTGATATCCTTTCAGTTATATACACATTTAAAGGCAAATTTTGTTTTGATAATAATACCTTTAAAGAAAATTTGTTATAATATAAATAATATATTATTAAAGATAAAACTAGAATAGGTATTAGATTTTTTTGCCAGTTCAAGGAACCATAATTATATTTTAATTCCTAATAATTAAAGACTAAATCGTTGCAAGCTCTATCAAAAAAAGAAAGAAAAAAAAAGTCGTTACAAGCTGTCTATATTACTTCAAGGTCTAGTTGTTGTACATATTCTGCTATAATTTCAGGGTGTTCAACGAATTTCGCAAAAAAAAAAAAGAAAAAAATGGACTATGATAACTTGCACTGTACAAGAGCAGTGGCATTTTAAAGATAGGAAGACAACCATCAACAGAACAGATTTATGAAACTAAAAGCCGAATGTAAACAAATATTCCTTGAGAAACTGATCATCTCTTGTTTGTTTCACATTCGTGTCAAATAAAAATTAGAAATCATATCTTGTTTATGCATTTGTCTAACACATGATTCCCCCCTACAGCACTTATATAAATGTTAATTAACTACTTCTTTAGCCTTATCTTATGGAAAGAATACAGCAGTTTTCATTTAAATTTCAAAGTATCCGAGGCCTTGAAACAGTTGCACACTTGCAGCCTCCGTTTAATAGAATCAAAGCTTGCTTTGGCACGGGTCTCCTTTCACTTCTCTTTCTTTTCCTTTTGGACGTCTTTTTTTCGGTAAAAAATAATCTGACTTAGAATGGTACCATTGGTAACGACGCCAAGAGCAGAGCCCATAACAACTTCAGAGAATTAAGGAAAGAAATTAACTGAACAGACACAACAAGGACAAGCAGAAAATTAACTTCGATGGCTCAGGAGGGTCACAATAATTGATGAATAATCAGCAGTGTGTAAATAAAGCTTTCTTGGAACGTAGCTCGTTCAGCTAAGAAAGGGTGGGGCTGAGAAAAATACATTAACTATATTGAAGCCTAATTAATTCCAGTTGATGTTAATCTTTATATTTAACTAGATGGTAATATATAAAGTAAGATCATATTAAGATAATACTAGAAAGTTCACGCCTATAGTCTCCTATTCACATTGGTCCATAAACAACACAAATGACCAAAAGCATCTCTTACATGCATTTTTTTGCAGTGTACAGTTATGAACATATAAAGATCAAGATTTTTCTTTTTCTTCATCTGTGAGGAAGGGATGTGGGAAGGATATGATAAGGATCACAATTAAAGGTGGTTTTCCTATAATCAACATGCATGTCAGCCGTAATACTAACTACAGAATAAACATAGGAACATTGACAAGGATACCAGTTGTTGGTGCTTTTTCTTGGATGCTGGTAAAAACCCTCACTGCAAGAAATCATGAAAAATTACAATTTTATATACACGAGACAAGGTCTATATGCATGCTAAGATTAACTCAATAAACTATACAACTCACCTATAGAACCAGCAAAATTCATAAAACATGTCAAGAAGCTGAGTTCCCCAGTGCTTTTGTTCTGCAAATAATACAAATTTTTACCAGTTAAAATATAAAAGTAGCCAAATGAGGGGGAAAGAAAAAGAAATACCATTGAGAATGTTACAGGTAAAAGACCATACCGGAAAAAGCAAACAAAACAAATAAGGGAACTAATTACTCTCTTTTGATCACAAAGATTCATAACTGCTTTCATTAGTAATAGGAGACAACTGATTTAGCATTAAGTTAAAAGCTCTCTGATATAGATTCTTTTACCAATTCTGCATGGTTTCCTTTAATACCAGATCCAGGGTTACTAAGTTTGTCCAAATCAGTGCTAGTGTGCTTGCAACAAACACATTATCAAGGAGAATCTTCCACCTCCAACAGCCATATCTTTCAATGCAAAATTTAAGCAAAGAATGGGAACACAAACATAACTGACATAACTGATTATATAAGCATTGAAAGTACTTGTCCACCCTAAAGCTTGCACATATACAAAAATTTAAGAATCAGTCATGAATGGAAGGGATAATAATACACTTGAAAACAGAGAGAAATATTCTCCTCCTACATGATGGAATTTAGAATGGAAAATGCAATACTGAAAACTAGATATGCATGCAGTTAATTGTTTCAAAGAGGTCTCATTAGAAATAACTTAACATTTACAGAAAATAGTAGCATCCAAGCTTCAACTCACAACAAAGTTTTCCAATATCTGCGGGATACGGGCAAAGAGGAAGATTGCATGCTGGGATGCCTGTAATATGTTGTTCAGCATCAGATAACTTTCAGTTATAAAGAAAGAAAACTTCAACTGAAGGGAAATGAGATGGTGCAAATATCAATAAGTAAGCTAATTGCAGACTGGATATTAAAACAGCTACTTACATAGAGAGCTTCAAATAAAATGGGATCAATTTGACCAGCCAAAACAGTTGGTGCTACAGCACAATATCTGAAATATAATATTAGGGAAACTTTGAATGCATTTTATAATTCTCGCAGTTAGTATTTTCACAACAATAGACAATATAGGATACAGTAATGGCCTGATCCATGACAAGACTGGCAGAGGTTGTGAGTAGTAGTAGATAATAGCGACTAAAATTATGCCTGTAAGATACAATCAAAAGAAGAAGGGTACTCAGCAGAAAATAAAGAAAAAAAAGTGTATCAAGTCTTTTGATATATAGCATGAGCTCTCAAAATGCAATATAATTTCGCTGTGGAGACAATATATCAAAGTGGCCAAACTAACCCAATTACCCCAAAGCAAGCAGAAATTGTGAAAAAGCTTTTCAGACGCAAATTTAGATTACGCAAGTGCTTGGCATTGAATTGGTCGAAAAAACCAATTTAGGAATCAAATTAATCTTATTGAGCTCAATCACTAAACATATATATTCCACTTCATCGCCAACATATCTATTCCGAACAATCAATATTAATAATCCGTCACAATCCCTAAAGTCTATTTTCTAACACTGACATCACAAATGAGAAGCTAAAGTGAGGGAGAAGAAAACAAACCTTGGATCAAAAGGAACGCCAATTCCCCGAAAGCAGAAAAGGGAAGACCTTTGTGAAGACAATAAGCCAGAGCTATAGTATATCCTACAACTTCAAGCTCAAAACCCACAAGACTAAGTCCTCTGACACTTCTATGCTTTAAGATTTTCAATATCTAAGATACAAAACAGAAGGAAGAATGATTTTACGGGAAAAAAAAACAGATTTTTAACAATTGTACCGATAATTCTAGGCAAAATAACCAATAAGTGAAAGAAAAGCAGATCGAAGTGAATTAATTATACCTGAGGGACTTTGACAGTGGTGGAGGCGACAACGATGCAATAGCCAAGTATTTTGGAGATGAGAGGAAGCAAACAGTCCTTATCAGGGAGCTTACCGTCTCGGAGAGATCCAATTGCGCAGCTCAAATCAATTCCTATGAACTCCATTGTGTTTTCTTTCCCCTCTTTATCTCTTGTTCTGTTCGATCCAAAATACCAATTACTTGGTATGGCTATTGGCTTTAAATCAAATAATGGAACTCTGAGTTCGAAGCCAAGGCTTTCTCCCTTTTGTGTATTTCTAATTCCCCCATTTTTTTCTCAGGTCTCAAATTATAATCCATCTCCATTTTTACAAATTTAATTAATTTTTAATTTTTTTAATTTTATGCATTTTATTATTATTTTTATATAAAGAGTTTAATTAAAAATTTAAATTTAAAATCTCATAATCCTCCACACAAAACTAGTACTATTAAACTAAAACTTATTTAATATATTTTATTATTAAAAAATATGCATCATAATTTTTAGTTTTCCAATTATATTTTAATTAAGTTAAAGTATATTAAAAAGATATAAAAAAATTTATATCTATTATTTTTTTAATTTATATAAAAATAGAAGGAAAATATTTTTATGAGACAGAAGATTACTTACTTTCGGATTATATAACATATAGAGATGAGATTTTTTTTTTAAAAAATAATTTATTATTTCTTTTTTTTAATGTTAAATTTAACATCAAAACAACCAGATTATTAGTACAGCTAATCCAATAATAAATAATACAAGTTCAATAATTCAATTTTTTTTTTTATCTGAAGAATAGTGATGGAATTTTCTTTATATATGATGTTTGATATACGAATTCACTGGTCAACCTCCCCATCTAACCTTGCAAGTTGCAATAATAAAAATGTTTGACCCAATAACTGTATACCCATACTATCACCACCTAGGGCTGCAAATATAATTTCAAGGTTCCTAGATGACAGAGGAACCAGCATATTATGTCGCTGAGTTTCCAGACCAAGAATCTAGTGTCATGTACAAAATAGTTTTTACGAATTTATTGATATATAAAATTAATAATAAATTTTTTCTTATTTTTTTAGATAAAATAAAATTAAAATTTACTTTGTATACTTGATAGTGGGTCATTAATTTGATCCATAAATAAATTTATGAACTCAATTTAGATATTTTATATTTATCTTTGATCCACACTTTGTCTAACTGAGTCTCTGATCCATAGTTTTTATGCTTTCTCAAGCTACTGCATGATTCCACATAATAATGACTTGAAGCTAATTTATTGTGCTGAAATTGGTATTTTGTTTACATTCATACTCACATTCTCTATCAATAATAGAAGTCATCGGTAGATATTATGCTTCTAAGTGCTTAGCTACTTCTATAGAAATTGTGTATTGCTACTCTGCAAATGCAACAGTAAATAAATTATAAGTGTAATAGAAGCAAAAAGACATACCAAGCTATTTGCCTCGGCAAGTCTTTTTATTATCAGTATTTAGTAACTTGAGAATTGAAATTGAAGGCCATTAGGCAACTGATTCTTATGGATACAAAACAAGAATGGTAGAAAACGATTGCAGTGATAGTCTACAGGTTTTTCAAAATTTAACAATATAAAAATGTTTGAGTGACAGATGAACATGTTGGAGTTGCTGAGATTTTTAAAGATTTGATGGATCATTTTCTGCATAAGAGATGTTACTTTAGTTGAATTTGGTACGCCCACATGTGAAGAAAGTATGGGCAAGGGAGAAATAGCAGATGACTTTCTTGTATTTTTGGACATTTGGACACTCACACGTGAAGGCATGGGCATTATTTGCTGCTATATAAGCAACCATAAGTGAGATAGAGAGTAGAGTGATTGTATGTGAGCTGATTTTGTGAGAAATTGAGAGTTTTTGGAGAGTAATTTGTGTTTAGATTTTCTTTTATGTTTATGTAGGAAAATGAGAAAGAAAAAGAAGAAAAAAAAATGTATTTATTAACTCAATTTTTCTTCAATAATGTTAGTGTCTAAATGAAATTTTCATTTCTACTCTTGTGATCATAAATTTTTCTTCAATAATGTTAGACGTTATGGTAGCACCTGGCTCAGACCTTTGTGATCCTGATGTATCCACTTTTGCTTTATATGTTGCTGTTGAGATTCAAAAATGTCATTTTGGTCATATTCATTAATTAGTTTTTTATACATAATTGTGCATTTTCAGAAACTGTTTTACACATTATTGTGCATTTTCATAAACTGTTGGCCAGGGGATTGAAATTACTCTATTGGCATTTGAATAATGCAATATGAGTCTAACTTCTCCTGAATGTCTGTATTGAAGGAAATGTATCAGAAATATTAAAAAAAATATCAACATTGCTAAATGGCAAATTTTATGTCACCTTTCTGTATAACCTGCCATTCTTTGCTGTGTAGGGGCCAGGAGGCATCATCATAACCTTGCGACAGAACCTTATCTAGCTGAATCCTATATAGATTGAGCAGGATTCAGAAGTCATATATATATATATATATATATATGAATGTTTTTTGTTTGAAAAAAAAATCTCAATCATAATTTCTCATACCTTCTAGTGCCAATATGTTCATCGGCAGAGAGAGTGCGGCTGTTCCCGACGGTAACATTCAATTCTTGCAGGCCTTGAATGAGTGAGAAAATGAAGTTCTCTTCAAAAGTGGGGTTCTTGCCTGCATCTAGTAAATCAAATATGATCTTGTTAACAAAATGAATTGGTAAGAAGAGTTTTGGCAAACGTACATGTAAAGAATAATAATATTGTCAAGGAAGGCACCTGTGCAAGTTTTGGTCCTGTACTGGGCGCTCTCATATTCAAGGCTGACATAAGGGTCTTGCCTAGATAACCAACCATTCCTTGTCATCCAAATTGCAACAGCTAACAACTGTCCAGGTGAACTCCATTAAATTAAACAATACATAATAATCATATGGTTAATTTGAATGGAAAAAAAATACCAGTGACCTCAAGAGGCAAGCCTTGGATTCCAGATTCGAACATAATGTGCAAAGTAAGCTGATATTTAGTGCGATCAATTAATGATAAAGTTAAATGTTTAAATAGGGATTAGGGTGGGTGATTATGTTTGCAAAGAGTTGACGTAGCCGTCTCATTCCACAAGCAATTTTCGTTGATTCTTGATATGAACATAAATATGAATTCTAAGTGGATTTAATCGCAATAATGGAAGATAGGTGCCCCTGATTAAGCTCTAGCTGTAATTGCACTGTTGTCAAATAAACTTCTATACAGATCTGATATGAAGAAATACTGAAAAAGGATGAGTTACAGGTTGGCAAATGTTTGATTGCGAAGTGCCATGCCACTGTGTTCCATTCTCTATTTTTCTGTTTCTCTGTCGTTTGATGCCATTTCAAAACGAATAGTCGTTTTTTCAACGACAGTTTTCCTTACATCCATTGTAAAATGACTGGACCTTTAAATGGAAGAAACAGAAATGTTAAGGTCCTATCGTTTTTACTTTATTCATTAAATGACTACCATATGTCACTTGCTAACAGTACATCTCTTTGGTTGTTTGGAGGAGTCTGTTTGATATTTTAGATGGTGCATAATTTTGAAGCAAATGGCCAAATTATGTCGTTTTCACCAAACGACCCATTTTACATAGGTTCCACTGTCGTTTTTAAACCCTGAAGGATTGGGCTCCATGGATTCACCAAATCCACCCTCGGAGCCGGTTCAACCCGCAGCGATTCCTTCGCAAATGCAGCTACAGCGTCGCCACGCCACAGCCACGAGTTCCGGAAAGACAATAGTTTTGGCGATCCTCCTTGTGAAGATTCTACAGCGAGACTCTTCTCCTCCAAGCCCCAGAAACTGTTATTTTATCCTTACTTTTCTCTTATCTGCTTGGTTGCTGGAGTAAACGAAGAAAAGTTTTCATCTTTCTGTCTTCTGGGCACTTCCAAATGCATAATTTTCGTCTACTCAATTATGTATCTAATTATTGAGGTATCTTAGCGGTGTTATCTTTCTTTGATATGTATTTTACGGATGCAAATTATTGAAGTTTTTTTTTCCTTTAATATTCTGTTCATTCTTGGTATTGTATTGCGTTTTTAAGCATGGAATAAGAATCTAATACGTTATAATGTTTGGCTAGTTATTAAGTTCATGAGTGGAAATGGCCATCATTTTTTTCGGGTACTACGTGGAAATATGTAATTCTCAACGAAGATGATAGGCTCTGGGATCTGGCAGAAGCAGTATCTTCAATCATGTCTTGCTTATACACGTGATGGCTGTGAAAGAGCAATCACGTGATGGCTGAAGGAGCGGAAGCAAAATCTCTAAATGCAGCTTTGAAAGAATACCTTCAGTCTTTCAACTTAAGGTATACTTTTAGTGGAATTACGAAAAATTCTGTACTTCAATGGTTGGTTTCTCAACTTGGGTCATCCCTCTTCTTTTTTGAGTTCCCTGTGATGGATGCTTTGTTAGGCGGAGACTTTATTACAAAAATAGTTCCTCAGTCATCAAACTTGGAACATCTTATCAGTTTTTAGATCTTAATGAACGCATAGGAATTTGAACTCAAGGCTTCTATAATAAAATTGGAATACTCGAGAGGGAAACAAAGTTGAGCTGTTATTGATCTTCCGTTATATTCATATTAATCCTTTCTCTGCATATGTAAAGCCTTGTTCAGACATGTTGAAGATAATTCTTGACAGTATGAAATAAGTGATCGCAGTGGAAGAAGGATAACTACATAGGAATGCTGCAGAAGTAGGGTAATGAAAAATTATTATTGGAATGTTCAATCCAAAGAGATAAGGAAATGAGGAGAGAATGATAATTGCCAATGTCCCTTTAGATAGAATTGGGGGGTGTGGTTTGCTCTTTTGCCTAACTATTTGCAGGTGGCAATAAATCGACCTGCCCCCGCCATAGGGCACCATATCCCTATCTTGTGTTTTTCAACTGGACCAATATCCTCTGCATTTTATTATGCATGTGATGATAATACCATTCGTTCAGCACCATACCAATTTACTCCGTAAGTTCTTTCTAAATAACAGATAATATATTAATGTGAAAGTTGCATCCAAATTACAAGTGTAAAATGGTAACTATGCATGTATGGGTGTTGCTTCAACTGTTTGTGGAGCTAATGACTCCAGTGGGATGAGTTGGTGAGATCGCCTTTTGGTTATTAAATGTGAATTGACTGGCGATATTTTGTGGGTCTGTATGTGATTGGATGCTAATTTTTGTTCATTATTGCTATGGTCTATGGATGCTTAGGCTGATAATTAATCATTTCAAACTAATTGGGCATCTTTAAACTTTAATATGCAAAGAAAACAAAATTTATCAATTTGATGTCTTCTGTAAAGTTTGGGCATACGAATCTTTGTGGAAATATTGGAAAATAGCAGAATAAGGTCGCATGTCAAAGGTGGTAGGGACATATTTTGCCAAGTTCATGATGTTTATTTGCCAGTTGCTACCTAGTTCTACTGTTATCCAAAAACTAGAATCAAAAGGCTTGATTCTTTAATTGTCAAATGTGGAAATGCTGGATTGATCTTCTATTATGCTGGAAATTAAATTTTTTCTTGCTCTAATTGATGTATAGAGCTTTGCAGTGCTGGTTGATAGAGTTTGACCATGTACAGTTTTCCTGCAGGTGCTGTGGTGTTATTTTCTCCATAGAAAAGTTTTTTTCTCTCCATATCTGCTAAAAGTAGAGCTCTCAGATTGAGAAACTAAGTGCTTGGCTTTTTTGGAGTATAACATCAATGGTTGGGCAAGTTAGCAATTTGCTGCACTGACTATGGACTGCAAGTTAATTTCATCAAATGATACCTTGAAAGTATGTTTTCTGGTACTAAGCTTTCCAGATAACATATCTATTTTTTTTTTCCTTCATCAGCTTTGGCCGATTGTCCTTTCCATTATAATTAGTGGAGCTAGATACCAAGGAGGGTGTTCTTCATACTAAAATTTGCAGCCCTAATGGTTAATGGAAATGTGAATGAGTGGCCATTGAAGCCTATTGACATAAGCTTCCATATCACTGTAAATTTATCCATGTCTTGTTGTAGTCATTGAGTTGTTTCATTTCATAGTATCACAGGCTTTTTTGCTTAACTTAGCCCCATGCATTATGTCAAGAAAAATTATCGAATAGGCTCTGTCATAGTGGGGTATGTGCCCATTTTCTCAAGGAAGTGTTATTTTCATGGTCATGTTTTTTCAGTTATCTATCTTCAGTGTCCCTAAAATTTGTATTTAGTTTCCATAATCAGGGAAGATCTACGGAATCAATAATTTAGTTTAGCTAACATTAAAGCGAATTTAAGATGGCTACAGAAGATACAGACAAGGTGTTAATAGTTGTGTATTCATATATATATATATATATATATATATATATATATATATATATGGCGGGCCACATTCAAAGCAAATTTTGGTGGATGCCTAGTGATGGAATCAATACACCTTTGAGGACCACCGCCAACATAAGAATGACTATTATAACGACATCTTCTGCTGAAGGCAATTAAATGATGTGTTTTCGTGGTTCAGAATCAAGGATTATTTGATGTGTGTTTGTTAACGTGCGCCTTATTTTGCTTAACCATTAAATAATGCGCCAATACTAATGTTCTTGGTGTTTAGACCTTGAAACTTCTGTATGTAATTATTAGAAAAAGATTTGCTGGAAAAAGTTAATAAATAAAAGCTTTATGTTCTGATGATAGTCATTTAGGCCACCAGGCACACGCAGGCAATTGTTTTGTACTGAGCTGTATGTATATGTGTGTACTTAGAAATATGAGGATTAGCCAGCAAACAAAGGGGGAAAATGTGTTCAGGGCAGTAAAAATCAGAAAGAGATGCATCTGGCAAGCTGAGGAAACAAACAAATAGTGAATGTTCTATTTACAACTAGGAGAAGTTGTCTGCTCAATAAATGGCATGAACACTCGCTCTTAATCAAATGTGTATTAATTATGAAGATAAAGTAAGTCACTTAGACTGGTTTTAAATTCTTAACTACAAAGGTCCCGCCTCTTGTAAATTTTCTAAGTACTTTCCAGTGGGTTAGCTGGAGCGTGTTCTGTTCTACACTCAGTTTTCTCATTGCTGCGCTTGGTTATGGAATTATGTGCTATGGCAATTCTTTTCTCATTTAATAGATGTGTCTCTAAACTAGGACTCTGTCTAAGTGTGTGTTAGTTTCCATATTGTTCCCCTTCTCTCTTTCTGTGCGTGTGACAATGGAAGGTGGTCTTCCCATGCTTAACTGTCTTTTGCAGCATACGCTCAGGAATTTTTGTACGGTTTCAGATTCTCCTAATTCTTCCAAATGGGTTTATGCAGTTTTTTGGAGGATACTACCTAGGAATTACCCTCCACCAAAGTAAGTATATTGAAATTCTAGTGTCATTTCTCCACTATTAGAAGCCTAAAAAGCATGCTTTGGTTACTAATGGGATAGATTTTTGTCCAAAGTTTGTTTTTTTGTCAATAGTTCACATTGTTTTGTTGCAGGTGGGATTATGGAGGAACCGCTCTCGATCGCTCCAAAGGAAACAAAAGAAACTGGTAATTTTACTTGAATACTAAAAAATCCAAGTCTATTTTACGTTTTGGATTCATAAATTAAGTTTTCATTTTCCTTTCAGGATCCTTGTTTGGGAGGATGGATTTTGTGATTTCCTTGAATGCGAAAGAGCAGGAAATGGGTATGTGAAGGGAAGGTTCGGAGCTGATGTTTTCTTCAAAATGTCTCATGAGGTCTATAATTTTGGAGAAGGGTGAGAAAAACCTGAGTCCTTGAAATCATATACTTTTTGTTGTTCAAGGTGTAAGCAAGCGAATGAATATGGCAACTGGTTGCAGGTTAGTAGGGAAAGTTGCAGCAGATAACATTCACAAATGGGTGTTCAAAGAAAACCCGAATGAGAGTGATCCCAACTTCATCTCGTCATGGAATGCTTCTGTTGAACCTGTAAGAAGATCAATACAATTTTTTTTGCTTTAGCTGAATGATCGGTGCAGATATGAAGTGGACTCTTCCTTATAGATTTTTAAGTAAAATTTTCCCGCATGATACAGCAACCAAGAGCATGGGAGTTTCAGTTCAATTCAGGCATTCAGGTTTGTCATCTTACAAACTCATTCAAGATCAGCAAGTAAAATGAATTCAGTAGAATGACAGACAAATGCCATTAAAGCTTATTACAACTTTTCTTGATTCATAGACAATTGCCATAATTTCAGTCAGAGAAGGCATCATTCAGTTGGGTTCATTTGATAAGGTTACTTTTCCACTCACCTTCTGTCTCCCACTCTCTCCACCTTTCTCACATTTCTGCAGATTGACTGAGAAAATGATCTTTGGATGTTCCAGATTGTGGAAGATCTCAATCTGGTGATCAATATACAGAGGAAATTCAGCTATCTTCAGAGCATACCAGGAGTCTTTGCCATACAAAGACCATACCTACCGATCCAACATCCCTACGTTCTTAAGCCTAATACCTGGATGATAGAAAGCCAAGAGACAACTTTCTCTGTTGATGACAGGTGCCAAATAACTGGAGTGAAGAGACTTCTCAATGAAAGGTTAGATGATTCTCCTATCAAGTCCAAGAATTTAGGTTGGAACAGCCCACAAAACGGCAGGACAGGGCCACCCATTTGGTCAATTCCACCTCTTCTGCCCACCGTGTCTTGCAGTCTTGGAGCTTTGCTATGCAAGTTACCTGCTGTCATCCCTTCCTATGCCGGCATTGACACGTCTCTAATTAACTGGGCAAACCCGAGAGCCAGGATTGATACTTGCGGTATGGTAACTGAAGATCAATTTGCTAATATCAAAGTGGAGTCTTCTAGTTCATTAGAGACTAATGCTCATGGAGAAAAACCCAGTTCCACAAACCCAAATTCAGAACTCGAAAATGGAGTAATTGGCTTCCGACATCTGAGGGAGGGATAAAGTTCACTAAATCTCAAATAATTAGGAGCCCCAAATTATATTTATTGTTGGGTTTTATATAGTTGCATGACACTTATATTAGCTAAAGTCATCTGCATATGCCTTTGTTTAGAAATTATTAGTAAACGAGATAAAATCTCTCTTAACTAATCAAATCAGATATGTTTTAATGCAACTTAAAATTGTGTATGAAAAACCGACAGTTGCGTCATTATATGATTATTTGTGGGTGTCTTGATTGGTTGAAAAAGGAAACAGCATAATTTTTATTTTGAATTAGATTTAATTTGGATTTTTGTAAAAACTTTAAATGAAAAGTTTTTTAACAAGAAGTATATTGAGAGGCTCTTTCAGTGACCGTGTTCCTCAAATGGATCTCTTCGTCGTTGAGAGGATTGGCCGAAAAGGCATTACCTGGTAGAACTTATTGTTAGGATAGTAGTGAAAATACGGCATTCGAGATTAAGACTGATCTTTGGAATGATGACAAAAGCATCCTCTCATTGAAGGGAAGAATGGGGTAGCAATGTTGGGGATTGAAAATCCGTGCTCTATTCCTATCTTTTTTTTGGGCTAAGTGTACTTCTACTCAAGCATATGCATTGGTCCCAACTTTTCTATTTTCTTATTTCTTGAACTTATCTCATGTAGAATTAAGCTGTGATCTTGGTCGCAGTTGTTGACTGATTTTTAAATTCATAAACAAAATTATTTCTCCAAATTTAATTTTGTTAAGAGTTAATTCATGTTGAGTACTTATATCTTAATATAGAACTTTGAGATTGTTTTTGGTTCTCCTCTTTCTCCTATAGAAACTCACTTACTACTGTCGTCAAATAATTAATGTGGAGGATGGACTTCAAATTTTACCCAATGTGACATACTCTTAATAGTTTGTCACTGTCCTGATGGACCTTTTTTTTCTGAAAAGTTCTGACAGAGTTTGTGCAAGAGGAAAATGTTTCATCTGTGTACTGTCGATCCTTTCAATAACAATAAGACATTTTTTTGCACAATTGTTGATATATTTGTTACAAACAATCAACATGCCATTCCCTTAGACTTTCTTGGCAAATTAGTTAGTTTAAGTCCTATTCTGGATATCAAACTATATATGCTAATCTATTAATTAGATAAAACTTACCTACTTACCTACTTTTTGAAAGAAACCCCATCCTAAATGGAAAAAATATCTAGTGTAGATGTGGAAGAGATTGTGAAATAATTTGTTGCTGAGCAGAACAGCATATACCATTTGTGTGTGTATCTTGAATTTAACTACCTTCTGAGAGTGATGTGATAACATTTTGGACCACATTCCAGTCACAAAGATTTATAATTTGTTGAATCCTTCAAGTCATAATAATGACATTTGCTATAAAGTTGATGATTCTATCCTACTCTTAATCTGTTTAAATATGATGGCATAGGGAAATTTCAAGACCAATTAAAATCATTTTGAATTTGAGGATCATCAAGCCATGCTGGAGTTGAAGTTTGAAAATCAAGCATTAATTATATTCATAAATTAAGAACGAGGGGAGAGAGTTGATCATTTTTTGTATGCATTTGGGAATCATCGTATGCATGAGACTTCAATTTATTTGGGGATTGAATATCATCAAAATGAAAGGGAGGGAGATAAAAAGATATAGATGTGATAAAGATAAATCGCTATTTATGCCTTTGCTAACTGCAAATACCATTATAGAATTGACAAACCAAATCATGAAAGCCAATTGCTAAATGATGGAAAATTTACAATGGAAAGTGCAAGCTGATGAAAGTATCTGTTCTTCAAATGCAATACGATAAATAGGAAGCTCTATATACATGATCAGAGCATCTGAATACTCTTTCTAGTAAACTATCCATTCTTGGACTTATCTTAAAGTTGAGCAGTTTCATAATAACCAAGAAGGAAAGGATCAACCATTTGGCACGACTCTTCTACCTCTTCTTCATTCTATCATCCACTGCCGCAAAATAATTAACTCTTGCTTAAGTACTGCTTTTCTTGCCTTCAAGTCCAAGTGCCCAATGAGGCTTAGCAGGAGTGCGCCTTAGTGCCTTCACTCCTAAAGGATTGTCCTTGCTCTGTTGAAGGAGTTCAAATCAGCAAAAGAGAAAGGCAAAGTTCCACATGCCAACATTCATTCATTTAAATCAAGAAAAGCAAATATATAGAAGTTAATGTGAAAGCACTCTTACCATTAAGCAGGTCCCTTGGTTAATGTTACAAATGGGATACTCGTGCGGGCAGCAACTATAATGGTCTTCACAGCAGGTAGCACCCTCTAGCGGGCAGCATCCCCATTCAAAGCAAAAGTTAGCATACTCAAAGAGGCAGCAGCAGGTGTTGCTCTCAGGACAAGCATAGTAATTATCACAAACAGATGGTGGCTTTATTGGAGAAGGAGGAGATGGCCCTGGGTTGGGGGGATTTTGGCCTTTCTTGATAGGGTAAGAGGCCTCCATTGCAATTCCACATTTCCCTGTTGGACTGACAATATTCCTCTCCATTTTTAGGTAGCCACTTTCTCCCCAGCTTTTACCCCATGAATTCCTCACAAGCCAATAATCTTTACCATTTTCATTACCATAACCCACTGCAGCAACACCATGGTCCAGTGCTGTTCCACATCTTCCAGTGAAAACACCCTGAAAGATTCAAGTATATGCTCAATTAAAGAAAATGCCTTGTTTGGCTTGTGATAGATGAAAGTAAGGATAGAAAAAAAAAATTACAGATTCGTAAAACTGGAATTCTCTGCCGCCTGCTTCAATTGCAACGCTCACAGGCTGATTTGCAACTGCCTTTAGCAATGCTGCCTCACTGTTGGCAGGAACATCTTCATAATCATCAATTATAACAACTTTGGCATTTTTCTGTATGAAAGATTAATGAGAAAGAAAGACATGTTAGCAAATAAAAATGTTTCTTGTTTTTTATTATGTCAGTAAGAAGACCAACCCTGTAAGTGTCGCATCTGCTGTCACGAGCAAGGTAAGGGTAATCTTGTTCAGAGTCAATTCCGCCATTGTTGATGATAAACTCAAAGGCATAATCCATGAGACCTCCATTGCATCCTTCATTGTAAGAAGTATCACAGTCCACCAGCTCTTGCTCCGATAGAGATATTAGATCGCCGGTGACAATCTTGTTAATCCCTTCCACAGCAGCAATAGTTGAGAATGCCCAGCAACTCCCTTTATATCAAAATTCAACACTTATTACTAACCATACTCAATTTAACCAATATCTCACACAAGCGCTTGCTCATCTACACTGTTTCCCACATTATTACATCAAAATTAAACAGGAATATTCATTATATCATGTCTAGAAATCGACCAAAACATCAACCGAGGAGACAGATGATATATACATATAGCTCTTTTTCAAATTCCTAATCATTTTTAAATCTATTTTAGTTTCGTCGAATTTGCTTGAACGTCCATATAAAGAAATACGGACTAATTAGATTATTTAGGAAATTGGATTTTATTTTATACAAAAACGAGTAAAAAAAAACAGAAGGTTTTTATTAAACTAAAAACATATATTAGAAAATTCTACTAAGTTACTAGTATAAACACTTCCTCCGGTTTTGAAACCAGACAGAGAAAGAAATAAGAATATTTTCACAACCCAAACTACTGGATCATAATTCCTGCTCGAAGCTCCTAACTACGATATCAACTACAAATTCGTTGCTTTTAACAGTTGAAATTAAAGAAAAACAGTACGATC
This sequence comes from Triadica sebifera, assembly GCA_023653625.1. Classification (NCBI taxonomy): domain Eukaryota; kingdom Viridiplantae; phylum Streptophyta; class Magnoliopsida; order Malpighiales; family Euphorbiaceae; genus Triadica; species Triadica sebifera. The sequence goes on from CM042899.1 coordinate 30,915,320, forward strand.
CAGATTCATCTATAAATATCTAATACAGAAACGATGCAGCCAAAACATAGGAAACCAAAAGGTTGATAGGGGCAAAATTGTCTTCCCAAGTCAACTACAGCCATAGACAACGAAATATGGCGCTGCCAAATTCGTTCATTTTTTTCAGATCCAAATTCTCCAATTAACAACAAACACAATTCAAAAATTGTAAATGATTTTATTTTTATTTTTGGCAAAAAAACTTAAGATCGATCGAGCAATAAAAAGCTGTGAAAATGTATTGCGCTTAACCATTGGGTATTCACAAACAAAAGAATAAATAGACGAAATAAATAGCCAGTGAATAAAGCGGTGAGCCAGTGACATAATCAAACGGTAGTTTATTTGATAATAAATCGGAAGATATTTTTCATGATCTATAGAAAAAAATAAAAATAAGTAAATTGTTAAAACAGAAAACTCACCACAACTGCCTTGGTCTTTGACCTCGACAACAGCACCTTTCTTCCTCCAGTCAACGAAATCCGGCAAAGAATCCCCGACGCGTGGAGAGTAACGATCGGAGGATTTAGGCAGCCTGTTCTTTTTAGCACCATTCCGGGTACCCAGGTACGTAGACCGGTACTCCTCGTTGGTAAGATCAGCAAACCGGTTCAATCCGACCTTGTATGTCCGATTCTCCGAGTTATGCTCATCAATGAACCTTAAATTGTCCTTAAAAACATCAAATCTTCTCTCCTTTTCATCCAAAGCGTTGTAGGCCTTATTATACTTGGCCAGCCACTGCTCGTATATAGCCATAACCTCGTCGTCGGTTCTCCAGCTGGATTTGGTAGCATGAGTTTGATAGGACATGATCGACATGTCCAAGGCCGAGGACAAGGCAAAAGCTAAAAAGAAGAGCAAGAACATGGCTGCTGATGATTTAAACAGGCCCATCTTCAAGGTTTAGTTGGGTTGGAGAGGTGGGATGAGGGTACGAAGATGGGGAAGTGATAGAGAGGGTTTTATAAAGGCAAACTGGTATGGATATTTTTATATAATCAAGGAGAGTAATTGATTTCAAGACAAAAATAATTAATTTAATTAATAAAAGATATTTATTTTTATTAATGGGCAAGTGACAGATGAGAGCAAAACGCAGACAAAGGCAGCATGTGGATATGATTTGATTGGTTGGGGAAGAGAGGCTAATGACCAGTACCCTGGAATTATGGTGTGGCGGTAAGCCGTGAAGTAGTGGGAGACTGGGACTGCTTTTTTGTCGGTGTTTCTCTGTGTTTCCATATCAATTATTTCATCACCTCTCCCTTTCCTCTTTCACAGTTACCCATATCATGATGGCTCTTACTACTTTTTATATTCTTTCCCCTTTTATTCATATTTTTCATTAAAAATTATATTATTTTTAACGCATAATAAATAAATAAAAATCTCTATTTCGATTTCGATTTCTGCAACACAAAAATTGCTTTATTATCCACTTTAACAAAACCTTTTTTAATTGTAAAACACAGAAAGAGATGAATAATTCAAAAAATTGTCACCTTAAATACATATATAAAATAATTTTTTTATAAAACTGAAGAATTTTTTTTAGTTACAAATTAAAATTTATATGTTAGAAGAAAAAAAATTAAATGTATAGTTTATGGAGGGAGTGACCCGACAATGGGCCAGGATAGCAACCGTACCCAAATTCATTTAAAATCAAGGTACCTAACCCTCTATTTAAAATTACTTATTTATTGCTTATATCCGTCCTAATTCTATTTTATTTTATAAAAAATATAATAAAATAAATATTTTAATAAGTTAATATTTAATTAAAATATAATAAAATATTAAAATTAAAAATAAATAGATGTATTAGCCAAATCGTGGGTATAGGATATCCCAATACCATTTTATCAATTCTTATATCAGAGTTATATCCATATTATAGTGGGGATCCAAACTCTTTTTATAAATACAATTTTACCTAAAATAAAAATTAAATTACATAATTTTTTTCTAAAATTTTAACAAATCACAATAAAAAATAAATTTTAAAAAAATAATATTATTTTACCTTTTTATTATTTGAAATAATATTTATTAATTTAATATTATATAAATTTTAAAAATTACAGTACAATATACTATATTATTTTTCTATATTTGAAATATTTTCTTATGAATTTTTTAAAATTTTATGTACAGTTTAATAATATTTTATAAAAATTTATCGTTAAAAATAACTGTAACTGCAAGACAACCAATATATTCAAATTATAGTAATTATAATTATTATATTAAATAATATTTTTATTAAATGACATAAAGATAAATTATTAATTTTTTAAAATTTTATTTTTTTATTGCAATTTATTATATTAAGTTAATTTTTTAATTTATTTTTAAGTAAATGACATACAATATAATTTGTACCTTTTAATATTAAAATTAATGTCTAAACCTGTTTACTCACTATCATAATCCGTTCCATTAGAGTCTGAGTTCCGTAATAAATTCTGTCCATTATCGTTCCTAACCATGAACCGAACCTAACAGGACTTATGTATTTTTTATGCTATTTAAATTTATTCAAGTCCAATAATATGAAAAGTGGGATTGAACACAGGTTGGCTCGGAGGGCTTAAGCCGAGCAAGTGGGAAACCCAAAAATAATATTTTAGATTTGTTCTAAATATTTCAGTTACTTATTTTTCTAAACAAATAATATGAATTTTGTGCAAAATCACATAATTTGTATAATATCTAATTCAAGATATTACTCTATATCTTTTAAATAACTATAAATTAAAACAAATTAAATAAAAAATGAATATAATATTTGATTCAAAATAGCATTTAATACAAGTAAGAAAGTTATTTAGATATAAAAATAATTAATATATTATAAAAAATTTATAAATTATTCATACCGGACTGAAAGACAAATAATAAATGTAAATCCGACTTGTCTAGAAGAATAAATGCGAATTGTAAATTTAAATCATAAAAGTAAAACGATTATACATTAAAAAATTAAAAATTCAACCGAGTAATAAGATAACTTAACAAACAAACAAACTTATTTTACCGATGCATTATTTAGCCAATCTTCTGTATCAGACAGTGACAAAATTACTAAATTTGGTTGAATAACTTAATTGTTTATTGTACGGTTGATATGCAATTTGGTTGAATAACTTAATTGTTTAATGTACGGTTGATATGATGATCAAAAGGCCAAGAACATTAATCAATAACAAAACAAAAAGTCAGTATCCTTTAGTTTAGTTTTTGCTATTAGCTTAACGATTTAACAAATTAAGAATTAAATTGGTTTGTTTATCTTTTAGTTTGTTTCAACTTTTAAAATTTATATTAAATTTTGTTTTTTATAAATAAAAAAAGGTAATTTTCAGTTTTTATAGCAAAAATAAAATTTTAAATATTTAAAACATAAAATATTTTTATTTATATTTTGATCAATTTATAATAATTTATTATATTTAATATATTTATGATATTATATATAATATATTTTATGTATAAAAAATTGTATATATATTATATTAGTAATATAATAATATTATTAAAAATTATTATATAAATAATTATTATTTTTTAATTGAGTTACTAAATATTTTAAATAACTACTGTTAATTGCTATTTGTTATCTATTAACAACTACCAATGTATTAATTCAACCAATTTAATTAGAAATCAGGTCATAGAGAGGTATCAATTTTGTTTTTAAATGGCACAATTTGTACCTATTGATGCATGCTCAAACTTAGGCCGCAATGCATAATGTTACAACAATGCTAGGCCGCCAAATATTATCTTTTGTTACTTTTTATATAACTTTTATTATATTTAATTACATATTATTTTAAATATATTATCCAATAAATATATATATAATTTATTACATTATTAAAATAATTCAAATAAAATATTATTATTTTATAACAAATTTATTTAAAAATAAATAATATATAATTAATAGTATTTTTTGTCAGAGAATTTTAATATTAGTAATATATATTATAAAATATTAATTTTAAATATTTATATTATTTAAAAGTTATATATACGATAAAAATGAATTTAAATAAATGTATATTTATGCAATATTACTAAATAATCAGATAAATTAATTTTGATATTTATATAAAAAATAAATACATATTTATCTAAAAATATATTGATATTTAATATCATAAATAATAACTATCTAATTTATAAACAAAATTAAAGAAAATATTAATTACAATCACTTTAGAATGATTATTATATTGATTGGTAGAAGAAGAAAAAATTCATCAAATTATATTTTAATTTTTAGCTCTGATTTTGTTCTATTTTAATTTAGATGTAATTAGATGTAAATTAAATTAAAGATATTTTTTTGTGTATAAAATAAATTTTATATAAATTATTTTATATTTTATCATATATAAAATATTATATTTTTACAAAATTTCACAGTTTAACTTTAATTGACTTTTAAATTTTTAATTGTTGTCTTTTCCGATTTAATGACGAGATAAAATCTAATAACCTTAGAGCCGACTACGCACATCGTTTAAACCAAACAGATCCTTGGTCGGTAGTATTTCTTATTCTTTCTTATCCAAATAAGGCCACAGGTCATTGTCAGTTTCCACACACTTCCGAATCACAACGAATTACAAAATATATGACGAAAAGACCATCTAGCCCTTGCAGAAAACAGATTGGCAAAGCTTCTTCATTTCCATTTCAGTTTTTAATGTTGCCATTAGAACAAGGGCATTGGGGGAAACATAGAGATATTCTGATGGACAACCAAGCACGGACCCATTCATGATTGATTCCTTAAAAAATTTTGAATATTTGAACATCTCTAATTAAGAATCGACAAAATAGTGATTTTCCAATTGACACTGATAATTGTTGGTGGCTAAGATGATTATCATATAAGCTAATCATATCTACTGAGCCACAGATATTTCTTGAAGATAATTATCCTTTTAATTCTTAATTAGTACTGTCTCAGTTACACATTTATATATCCATGGCTGGCTGTGCCCTCTGAGCCTCTGCCTTCCCGTGCAGGTAGAAAAAATAATTAACAAATTAATTATTTTCAAGAGAATTGCATAAAAATATTTATGACAATCAAATAATTAAAATGAAAAAGAATAAAAAAATTATTTACCCAAATTACATCACTCCGTTGGAAATTCTTTTATTAAATACTATAATATTTATGGTTATTTAACTGAAATATACGTCTTAAAAGGTATAGGTATAGATATCTTATAGATAGAGAAGGAATTAGTGCAATGTTATATGGGGAAAAATAAATTTTATAACCTAGATAAATTTTTGAAGCATTGAAATTTGATTTTTATATTGCCAAAATAAAATATATATTGTATAAAGTAGAAAATAGAAGGAGAAAAAATAATAAAAAAATAAATGTTCGCCAATAAATTATTGACAATCAATTTTTTTCACAACTAATTTCAAAATAATTCGATTACAATTTTTTGAAACGGATTTAATAATCATGAAATTGATTATTTTATTTTTTTTAAGTATCCAATAGGTGATGCTGAATATTGATTTTAATTTCTAAGTTTTAAATAATATTAAATTTAATACAAAAATATAATTATTGCATATTATTTTATAAGGTAAAAGCTAATAATTTTATTTGCATTAAAATTATTATTGATATATGACATTTATTTTTAAAGATAATAATATGCTATTGTTTATTAGAATTCAACTGCTAATTTAATTACTAAAAATTTTAAAATTCTATAAAAAAATTTAATTTCTCTTCATAAAAAGTATCCTTTTCACTTTATATTATATGTAGGAATTATAAATTTCAGTTAGCAGGTTTAAAAAAAAAATCTCACGTCACCTATAATTGTCACCCTTAATTTTTCCCTTTTTTTTAAAAAAAAGAAAAGAAAAGAAAAATCAAATCATAACTTCTTGATTTGTTAAAAATATAATTTTTACTTTTTAGTAAAAATAATATCATCAATTCAATTAATGGAACGTAGGAGGAAATAGCAAAATATTGTAAATAAAAAAGTAGGTGGCGGAATGTTTGAAAACAAACACTTCAAAACGCATGAATAATCGGTGGCATTTCCTTTCACGACAACAAACGAAAAACAAAAATGATGTATTGAACATGAAGATGGGTTAATTGACTTTTCATGCCACCCCGATTTTCACAAATTTAATTTGGAAACGCAACTCCAGTTTTTCTTCGAACATAATTAATTTTTCCAATGGCGTTCAATTACTGCATCACTACTTGGTAAAGAAACTCTTGACTACAGAAAAGCAGACATGGTAATAGAACTCCAATTTGAAACAAACTTTTTTTTTTTTTTTAATCTGGGGAGGGGGTTGTTTCCATTTACTGCATGTAGGGTTGAATTTCGAACCCAAAACCTTTTATCAGAGACTAACCCATATCAAGGAGAGGAAGAGTTCACAGCTTTATGGGCAAGTTCGAAATCCAATTTCAACGTCCTTACTTGATAAATTGTACATCTCCAAAATGAATCTAAGATATATGAATCCATGGGATGAATTTGTAAATCCCATACTTCAGAGTGAAAAAGTGATAATAGTTCTGTTAAACTTTCTTTTTGGGTTGAAATAATAACAAAAATAATACATAATTTCATTAAAATTTTAATGAGACAATGGGAGCAAATGATCTCATTGCCCCAAACGTGCATCCGTGGACATACATCTCTAGTTAGCTTCATAATCCCTGTGTTTTGCAAAATGAAAATGAAAGAATGGCTTTTGTTTCGGAAGTAGAGAAAAGGGTAGCTGGTAGATGAATTTTATTTTTAAATGTCATTTCCAATTAGAAAATGCAGATGAATGCAACCCACCAAAAAAATACCCATTTCTTGAGAGAAATCACAGAATAATTATTAATTATATTTTTCTTTCGTTGGATCAAATTTCATTGAATAAAGATAAGGCAAAGATTCCATCCAGATACATAGGGGTCCATGATAAGCAGGTTGATTATTTTCCATATTAAAAAAAATAAAAAAGGAAAAACAACAAGGCAGAACTGAATATTTTATAGCAGAGGGACAATCAGGTAAATTACTGATGAAAGATATAAAAAATTGTTGAAAATAAACGAGCATGTCCAACATCCAACCTCTATATCTCCATGTGAACTAACTGCATGAGAAATGGAGAAGTGGGCCCAAAGCCCATTAAGAAGGATGATCAAATTAGATCCAAAAACAGTTGCGGATAGTTTCGGCGGAAGCAGGACCATAATTTGAAGCACAACCGTCCAATGGCGCCATCAATCACCATTGCCTCAGCCACCATCTTTCTTTCCGACCTCAAGACACCAACTCCATCTGTATGATTCACATGGGCACACTGCCTCTCATCTCATATCACCATTTGCAGATTCTTTAATTCTTCTTTTCTAAATTTGAGGATCCCCACTTGGCCGTTGGATTGTTACATTTTATTAGTTGCACTTGGGGTGGGTCCACATTGGTATCAACTATCAAGCCGTGAAATGTGGGACCCACTCGTGGTTGACAAGTTAACAAAAGAGCTGATTAACCGTTGATGGCATCATTGTGTATAGTTAATACATTGGAAAGGGCAGTGGGGTTATTATGTTAATGTTCCCATTGATTAAATGCAATATGATCATATATACGTATGCATTGAGATCACATTCTTCGGAGTTTAGTGCTGGCGGTTGAGGCATTTGTAAGTTTCTTTGTTAAAAAATACAAAAAAAGTTCCATTTTTCTTCTATGTGAATATGAAATTTTAAGCCAATTTAGTATCCCACGGATACATGGATACCCAAAAATCCATTTGCAGGACGTAAATAAGGCTTGTTTGATATGACTGCTGATAGTGCCATTTAGAATAATTAATAAACAGAGAAATTAACATGTTATAGCAAATTTATATATAGGAACTCTGAAACAACTAAAATGACTATTTCAATTGTTTATTCAGTAACAATATAACTAAATTAACAGCTGTTTTACAGTATCATTAATTGATACTCCAAATCATATTATAATTTAAATTTCTCATGGGTGGAGCGAAGCCAAACACATGTATATATGTCTCAATCACAATCTCACACAGATAGTATGGTTGATACATATATATATATATATATATATATATATATATATATAATCAAAACTAATTTGCTAAGGCCTCCCCCCACAATCTTCCTAAAGATTCACCCAATTCCATCTCAAAAGCTTAAAAACTGAACAGTACGTGCGAGCTGTACAAGTACCACTTACAGTAAGCTCACAAAAGATTCTTTCAGTTTTAGGCGGGTTTGTCATTATATTTACCAAAAACGTTTTTGCCCAAAAAAATTTTATGTTTAAAACTGATTTTAGAAAGAAGTAGATAAATAGATGATTTTTCCATAAGCATGTTTGAGAAAAACAGTTTATAAAAAATTAAAAAAATTAACAAATTAAATTAAAAAAATTCTAAATTTATTTTTTAAATATCTAACATCAATTCCAAACACCCCCTTACCAATCCCACCCATCAGCTATACTATACATACTAAGTTGATAATTTTATGAACCAAAGGATGACATACTAATTGTCCAATCATCCCAAATGTTACTAAATCACAATACAAATAAATTATATTATCAGCTATTTATTGACCTAATTAATTCTTAGAATTAAAAAAAACTTCATATATATTGGTTAAGGGCAAATTATATCCAAACTTCTTATAATATCTCCATCTAATTAATAATTTTAATGTTTTATGTACGCTGTGCATTTATTACTATGAGCCACATATATATTGATATGATTTCATAATTTGTGTAATGAAATCCAACAATTTTTCTTTAAAAAAAATGATTTGATGATTAATAAGAAAAAAAGGGCATATTTTTGTTTCAATACTTTATAATTTGCGTAATAAAATCTCTCAACTGAAAATTTTGACTCTCTTAAATATCAATCTCAGTTAACTTTCAATTGAGAAATTAAATTAATTCAAAATTGACAATTAAAAAGTCAAGTCAATTCAATTCAATTAAGCTTGTAGAATTTAAGGACCAATTTCATTTTATTTTATTTTTTCTAATTTAACATGTATGCGTTTTCAATAGGAACCAATATGAGGGGAAAATGGTGAAGGATGCGTAGGTTTAAGCTTGTAGTATCATATTGGTAAGTTCCAAGTTTATTTTATATGGAACTGAGATGAAATTATTCTGCAATCAACACTCAGCTTATCCATGCAAAATTACGTAACAATTTTTCCTAATTTGTAGTTTGTACGTTGAGATAATACAATCTAATTGTATATTGCTTTCTTACCCCAATTTGGTGGAAAGCAAGTTCAATGTATTTTTTTGCATTTTTTTTCTGTTTAAAGGGAACTAGCTAGAATTCAGAGTTACAATTATACAATGACAAATTATTCTTCTAGTATCAATTGAGTTAAAATTCATTGGTTAGTGTTGAATCATTGAATAATTTTAGATATCCATTTAATTTTTATTAAATTTTTTTTTATTTTATTTTATGTTTAAAATATTTTTTATTTTTAATTAATTAATCATATGAATTTTTTAAATAAAAATATATTTTTTTCTTTAATTAAGTTTTATATTTTTATTTTATTATTTTTTAAAATTTTAATTACATTAAAATATAAATAATTATTATATATATAAATAATGTTTGGTATGGGAGCACGGTGGGGAAGTATACACCATCCCCACCCTATCAAAAAAAATTCAATGTCCAATTATCATCTCCACAATAAGATTATGTTTGGATTAAGAGATTTTGAATGAGATAATTAGAACAATCTATAGATTTATGTTAAATTCATCATTTGACTACTTAAAAAATATCAAAATCTATTGATTTTGAAAAATTCCTCATTTTTTAAAGTTTTAATTTATTACCTCCTAATTGAAAAAATCCAAAATTCACTATTTTTTATCCAAAGTGGATTGTTGTCAATTTTTTTCTTCCAAATTTGTCCCTAATAAATTAATAATATTAAAAAATTATCCTTAAGTCTAAAACTACTGCAAAAACCATTTGACATTTTTTTATTTTCACTTATTTTATCTGTATTGATTTGAATATAAATTAAAAAAATATCACTTATTGTCAAATTTATAAACATAGTACATATAATGAGTTTATATGAAATTTTGAGCAAAAAATTTGTAACATATTACAAATTTGACAATAATAGTGATTTCATCAGTTATGTTTTTTAGAAATTTTACTTTAAATTGTATTATTTCACAATTTAGTAGTAATAAAAAGAAGTAGAAAATGCTTAATTAATGATAAATTACCAATATTTAGTAAAAGAAAAAACTAAAAATTAATTGTTAAATATATTGACTGTGGTTATTAAACCAAAAATGAGTGTAAAAGAAATTACATAATTAATCTATAGATTTTATATTCAAACCAAACAATTGAATTTTTATAATTCATTGATTTCATAATTAAATGATTCAAAATTCATAAATTTTAAGAGATGTATAAATTTTAAAATCTCTCAGAACCCTTAAAAAAAAGAATGAGAAAGAGACAAAAGAAATTTCAGATAGATGCAACATTGAGTCCAGCCCGCTCCCATATGGGGTCCAGCCCGCTCCCATATGGGGCCTTAGGGAATTTAATTTTTTTATTTTCTCTCTGCTGCCCCACTGGATAAAATATGCAAGAATCCTACTTGTTCAACATTTTGTTCACAAACAACTTCAGTTCAAGATCATTTCATGCCCTCTTTCTTTTATTTAAATAAATTCTATCTTCTTTTTTACATAAAAAATTCAAATGTTTACCCTTTAATTTTGACTGTTGAAATGTGGCAATCCCATATTGGAAAGAAATATTTTTTCCACAATAGCATTAGCCTATAAAAAAAACTTCATATTCTCTTAACAAATCATCCTAAACATCAATCTCTTACTTCTAAGATTGGTTGTATTTTCTCTCTCTCTCTCTCTTTTAATATTTCACTTTGTAATATTTATTTGAAATAATGCAATATTATTTTAGTAGTGTCCGAAGACGTAGGCATAATTGGTCGAATCTTGTTAAATTCTGGTATTCTTTTTATTGTCTATTTAATAGCTATTGTTGGGTTATTTCTTTTAGTAATATATTATATTTTAAATTATATGATAAAAATTATGTCATAAGGACTTTAAGAGTATAAGAAAATTGGTTTTTAAGGGAGGTCATTTGTAACTCCACAAACTACCTGAAAATTTTTCTTTTTCTTAACTTTTGACACAATTATTCACTTTGGTGGAAACTAACTCGATTTCTACAACAATTGGTATCAGAGCCAAGGTTACTGAGTTATATGCTATGTAGTTGCGGCGTAAGCTGATCTTCCACATCAGAAAAATTTTCTTGGATTCTTGGGTATTCCGCATTTGAAAGCTATTTAATAGTCTTAAAGAAAAAATGGCAAGAGAATGACAAAAATCCATGATGGACACAACAGCTTCTACTTCATCAATTTTGGCGAGAACTGTTGTCGCAAATACAATAATTGCAGTGGAGATTTTTTATGATACAGGTCATTTCAGCATATGGCAAGGTGAAATTCTAAATGTCTTATTTCAGCAAGGCTTAGACATTGCCATTGAGGGAGAAAAGCCAGAAGGTGTAAATGAGAAGGAATGGAAGACAATCAATCGTTTGACATGTGGTACAATTCGATCGTGTCTGTCCAGAGAGCATAAGTATATCTTTTGTAAAGAAACTTCTGTAAGTAAATTGTGGAAGGCACTGGAGGAAAAATTCTTGAAAAAGAACAGTCAAAATAAGCTCTATATGAAGAAAAGATTGTTTAGATTCATATATGTTACTGGTACCACGATGAATGATCACATCACCAATTTCAATCAACTTGTAGCAGATCTGATGAATTTAAATGTGACTTTTGAAGATAAAGATCTGACTCTAATATTGTTGGGATCCTTTTCTGAGGAGTTTGAGTTTCTAGAAACTACTATACTCTATGGAAAAGCTGAGGTGTCTCTTAGTGAAGTATGTGCTGCACTATACAGCTATGAATTGAGGAGAAAAGACAAGAAGGATAGTACCAGTGGAGCAGCAGAAGCGTTGATAGTAAGAGGCTGTTCGAAAAATAAGAACAAGAGAAAGAAAGACCAATCAAAGTCCATAGTGAACAAAGATAAATGTGTCTTTTTGTCGAGAAAAGGGGCATTGGAAGAAAGATTGTTCGAAGTTGAGAAGCAAATCTGGCAAAGTCAAGACTGTTGCAGATTCAAATGTAGCTGAATGTGATGATTCATATTTTTCATTAGCATTGATGTCATCAATAAGTAGTTCGACTGCTTGGATCCTGGATTCAGGTTGTAGCCACCATATGTGTCCCAATCGGAAATGGTTTTTCGATTTTAAAGAAATTGAATGTGGAGTTGTCTATACAACAAATGTCAGTTCTTGCAAAACAACTGAAATTGGTTCAGTCCAGTTGAGGAATCGAGATTGATCAATTAGAACTCTTACAGATGTAAGATATGTGCCCAGTCTGACGAAAAATCTCATTTTTATGGAAATCCTTGGGAGAAAATGTTTCACTATAGTCATTAAAAATGAAGTAATGAAGGTTATATCTGGAGCACTTATGGTGATGAAAGGAGTTCAAAAGAGCAACAACTTGTATTACTATGAAGGCAATACAGTCTTTGAAACAACAACAATAGTTTCTAGTGATGACCAGAAGTTTGAAACAACCAGATTATGGCATATGCGCTTGGGGCATGCAGGTGAAAAATCTTTGAAACTTTTAGCGAATCAAGGATTATTGCAAGGAGTACGAACCTACAAAATAGACTTTTGTGAGCATTGCATCAAAAAGAAGCAGACGAAAGTGAAGTTTGACACTGCAATCCATGATACCAAGGGTATTCTGGATTATATTAACTCAGATGTATGAGGTCCTTCCAAAACTGCTTCAATAGGAGATAAACATTACTATGTTACCTTTGTTGATGATTGTTCAAGAAGAGTATGAGTGTATACAATGAAGAAAAATGATGAATTGGTGGGAGTTTTTCTCATATGGAAAAATATGGTGGAAACTCAGACGGGCAGAAAGATCAAGTGTCTTCGAACAGACAATGACGGATAGTACAGAAGTGATCCCTTCATGAAATTTTGTAGAAATGAAGGAATTGTTCGATATTTCACTGTCAGAAATACATCACAACAGAATGGTGTGGTTGAACGCATGAACCGAACTCTACTGGAGAAAGTTCGGTGTATGTTGTCTAATGCTAGATTAGGCACACAGTTTTGGGCTGAGGCTGTAACATACGCATGTCATCTCATTAATCGTTTTCCATCAACTACTATTAATGGCAAAACACCTTTAGAGGTGTGGTATGGAAAACCTGCTATATATTATAATTCCTTACATGTATTTGGTTCCATTGCTTACTATCATGTTAAAGAATCGAAGTTAGATCAAAAGGTAAATAAAATTATCTTTATGGGGATATTCTCTAGTATAAAAGGATATCGACTATGGTGTCCAGAGACGAAGAAAATAATCTTTAATAGAGATGTTACCTTTGATGAGTCTACCGTATTAAAAAAGGTAACAGAGGAGCAGACAAATAGTTCTCCACAGCAAGTGGAGAAAACTCATAAACAGGTGGAGTTTGATAGAAGAAGAATTGTTGATCCAACAATTGTAAAGTCTGATAAAATTATTCCTACAACAGAAGAGGAGATAATGGTAAAAAATGGATCAGATGAGGAAGTAGAGGTTTCAGCACAAGAACCTCCTCAGTAACTTGAGCCAATTGCACTACAAAAGCTGAAAAAGAATATTAAGAAACTTGCTCGACTTGAAGATATGACTAATTACATATCTTCAATAGATGATGAGATTCCTTCCACTTATTGTGAAGCTATTCAAAACTTAGAAGAAGAAAAGTAGAGAAAGGCTATGAAAGAAGAGATGTAGTCCCTTGAAAAGAATCAGACATGGAAGTTAGCAAGTCTGCCAAAGGGAAAGAAAACGATTGACTATAAATGGATTTATGCAAAGAAATAGGGATTTTTTTGATAAGAATGATATTCGCTAACAAAGCAAGATTGGTAGCTAAAGGCTATGCTCAGAATGAGAGAATTGATTATAATGAAGTATTTTTTCCAGTTGTAAAACATTCCTCAATTACTATACTGTTGGCCTTGGTAGCACAATTAAATCTAAAATTAGTTTAGCTGGATGTAAAAACTGCATTTTTACATGGAAACTTAGGAAAAAAAATCTACATAACTCAGTCGGAAGGATTTAAAGTTACTGGAAAAGAAAATTTGGTGTGCTAGTTGAGCAAATCGTTGTATGGATTGAAGTAATCTCCAAGACAGTGGTACAAACGATTTGATAAGTTTATGATAAAGCAAAAGTAAATATGATCATTGTGTATATTTGCGCAAGCTACGAGATGATTCTTTTATCTATATTCTCCTTTATGTTGATGATATGTTGATAGATTCGAAGGATGAAGGAGGGATTCAGAAGTTAAAAGTTCAACTAAATCAGGAATTTGAAATGAAATATTTATGAGAAGCTAAGAAGATTTTCGGTATGGAGATATGCAGAGACAGAAAATTGGAAATACTTTTTTTGACTCAAAAACAATATATGAGAAAAGTACTAAAGCGTTTAGGAATAAATGAAAATACTAAACCAGTTAGTACTCCACTTGCTCCTCATTTTAAACTCAAAGCATCTTTATCTCCGAAAAGTGATGAAGAACGAGAATATATGTCAAAAGTTCTATATGCAAATGCTGTTGGTAGCTTGATGTATGCAATGGTATGTACGAGGCCTGACATTTCACAAGTAGTTGGAGTTGTGAGCAGGTACTTGCATGATCCTGACAAATGACATTAGCAAGTTGTGAAATGAATTTTTTGGTATATTCAGAATACTACAAATGTTGGTATAATGTTTAAGCGGGATGAGAAAATTGGTCAATATATAGTTGGATATTGTGATTCCGACTATGCAGGTGATTTAGACAAACATCGATCTACTACTGGTTATGTGTTTACACTTGCAAAGATACCGGTTAATTAGAAGTCCACCTTACAGTTAACAGTTGTTTTTTCTACAATAGAGGCAGAGTACATGACAGTTTCAGAAGCTGTTAAATAGGCAAATTAGCTTCAGGGGCTGTTGAATGACTTGAAAATTAGTCAGAAGCATGTCAAAGTGCATTTGTGACAGCCAAAGTGTTATTTGTGTAGTAAAAAATCAAGTTTATCCTACAAGAACGAAACACATTGATGTTCGATATCATTTTGTACGAAAAATTCTTGAAGATGGTGATATACTACTTCAAAAGATTTTGACTGCTGAAAATCACGCAGATATGACAACAAAAATTGTGGCAGGTGTCAAGTTCCAACATTGTTTGGACTTGATAAATGTTCTCAAAATTTGAAATTCGGCGTTTTAAAGCGTATTTGGAGATATTACTGAAATTTGTAAAGAGGATATTTGTTTGGAATTGTGAGATCGCCAAGGTGGAAATTTGTTGAAATGCGGCAATCCCACATCGGAAAGAAATATTTTTTCCACAATAGCATTAGCCTATAAAAAGACTTCATATTCTCTTAACAAATCATCCTAAACACCAATTTCTTACTTATAAGATTGGTTGTATTTTTTCTCTCTCTTTTAATATTTAACTTTATAATATTTCATTGAAATAATGAAATATTATTTTAGTAGTGTCCGAGAACGTAGACATAATTGGCCGAATCTCGTTAAATTCTGATATTTTTTTTATTATCTATTTAATAGATATTATCGGATCATTTCTTTTAGTGATATATTGTGTTTTAAATTATTTGGGAAAAATTTTGTCACCAAGACTTTAATAGTCTAAGGAAGTTGGTTTTTAAGGGAGACCATTTGTAATTCCACCAACTACCTGAAAATTTTTCTTTATCTTAATTTTTGTTGACACAATTATTCATTTTGGTGGAAACTAATATGTCAAGTACTTCACTGACAACATTGCCAAGTGATTGAACATCACAAAAAAGAATAAAATTTGAATATGTCTTCATCCCATTAACCTATCTATAAGTAATATGTATGTTTGTTGTTTGTCTTCCACTTATTTTGTTTGCTTATGTAAAAGTAGATGTGATAGTAATTACTTCAAATAGATGCGTCTCATAAACATTTGAGAGTAGTGTTGTTTGAGATTATTGGAAATGAAAAAAAAATGCTTAGAACTTAGAAAAAGAGGAAAATCTCAATTGATCAAGACTTCAAATGATTTGGCTTAGAAGAATAATTGGGAGATGCTAGAGAATGTGGACTGGGAATATGTTCTCACTCTGCTTGATAATAATGATTTGCCAACCAAAACCCCTCGATTCAAATATATATAATAGTTTCCAAAACCAAAAAATGTATTGCCTGCATATTGGCTTAGTTTTTTTTAAGCCTAGTATATCACTAACTTTTTTTAATATAATTAATTTAATTCAATTCATCTTTATATACTTGAAAGATATTAAAATTATGTATATATATTTTTTATTTTAGTAACATAACTATGATTTAATTTAATTTTCTAGTTGCCCGCAAGAAAACAATTAGTTTTTAATATTTTATTGGCATAAAATTTTTCAAGAAAGATACACACAGATATATATATATATATATATATACATCTTCAAAAGAAAAGAGAGAAAAAAAAATTAAAGCTAAGGGTTTTCCAATTTTTGTTAATTCTATAGTACTTCGGATTATACACTAGCTAGAGTTTTTTAAGTATGGTTATTCCGGCACAAAGCTAATTCACCCTTCCTTTGTACTTAATCATGGTGAATTCACCCAAAACAAGGCCCAACGCTAATTCGGATTCCATGCTGATGATAATCATGCCTTAGTTTGTGCCTGTTGATTTACAAAATATATTTCCTCACCAACAATACCATAAAATAATGGAAAATACAACAATCCAGTATTAGTGGATTAAAAAAATAAAAAAAATGAACTGAATTATAGTGATAAATTTTTTATTGGAATTGAATTATATTGTACAATTGTCTTTAATTTGATAAATCTGAATCTTTTAGTGATATCTGAATCGAAAACTGTATTAAATTGTACCAAACTGTTTTAAAACTTAATTGTACTAAAAAAAATCTGATATTTAAATATTTATAATTTTATTATATATATTAACTGATAAATACGAAATAATTTATATATAATATTATTTATAACTTTTGTAGTTTTATTGTAAAAATATAATATAATTTAAATTTATAATTATATATAATGAAATCAATAAAATAAAATAATAATTAAATTTATTAATTATTTAACAAAATTTATGTGATATTTATTTTAGTAATGAATTCAAATAATTAAAAATTTTATATGTCAAAAATAATTTTATATGATAAAATTTTATAATGGTGGTGTAGAAAATTAAACACATAACCTCCATATAAATCTAAGATAAACTCATCATTAAATTAATCAACTATATTTTTTATTAATATATAAATACAAAATATTTGTAATATATTGCTACATTCATTTTTGCCTATAATTTTTTTATCACTAATTATAATTTTTTCACATTAATAGTTTATTTTAATTCTATTATATAATAAATCTAAATTATATTAATTATCTGATAAATTAATTTAAGTGAATCAATTATAAAATAACCTAATTTATAATAAATGTATTATAATTATATGATAAATTAATATAAATTATTATTTATTCTAATTATATTATATATTTTTTATTAAAATAATTGTATTATTTTAAATTTAAATACTAATTTATATTATATTTTTGAATAAAATATACATAACTAATATATTCAATAAACTTATATGTTTATATACTTATAATTAATGAAGAAATTATAATTATAATTATATATATATAAATTAAATAGTAAATTTATATATTTATACTTTATACTTATAAGTTTATATACCTAATAATTTAAAATTTAAATATTATTATATGTATATCTTACTATATGTATATTATATGATTTGTTTATCAAAATAATTGCATTATATTAAATTTATGTGCTAATATAAATTATATTAATAAATAAAAAATATATTAATTATATATATATATATATTAAAATTAAATAAACACATGCATACGTAATTATACTTTATAATTATATACTTATAGTTATATACTTATATTTATGAGTTTATATACCTAATAATTTAAATTTTAAATATTACTAAATGCATAGCTTACTATATATGTTGTATATTTTTTTTATTAAAACAATTATATTGTGTTAAACTTATATACTAATATAAATTATATTATAAATAATATATATACTTAATAAATTTATATAATTATATACTTTATAATTAATATAAACACTATAGTCATATATATATATATATATATATTTAAATAATCATAAACTTACATAGTTATATTTTATAATTAAACATTTTAATTCATAAACATTCTATATAAGTAAAAATTGTATTTTTGAATTTTAATTTAATGTATCAGATATAATACTCTCATGAATTTTTTTTGTTCTTCAAAGATAAACTGTTTATTATGAGCATTTTTATGCGATAATTGCATGTTTATTATAATACTATTAAGTATTAATTCCGTCAATTATATTTAGATTTTAGCTACTTTATTTAGTTCAAAATATCAAAGTATTAGATTGTTTTATACTGTGTATTATTTAGTATCGAAAAAACCGTATGAAATTATTCCGAATTTTTATGACCCTATAATACAGATTTTTTTATTTATTTTCAATACAATACAAGACTTAAATTTATATATTTCCAATTTTTTAAAATAATACTAGATATTTTTCAATTTCAAAAATAGACCAAACCGTGTACACTCATATCCATCATTTATACCATATATTTTTGAGGGAAAAAAATCCATCTCCTTGAATTTCTCATGAAGCTCTATAGTGACCAATGATCAGAAATGATATATGTTTATCATTAATTATCAGCATATTACCTTTAAATTAGTGATACAAATTTAATGATAAAAGCTATGATGAAATTTTGAATTCAAACCATAATTAAATTATTAATGCAAAAAAAGGTCAACACGATGCTCTCTATAAAATCCAACAAAATTTGTATTATCTGATTTCTCTTTGCTGTTTGCAATTTTCAGTCCTTTTAAAAAGTAAAATTCGTTTCCTCTTGTCAATCTTAATTACGTCGGTACGTGCTCCTTTTGATCCACCAAATCCGAGGGAAGACATTGTCAATTGTTTCTTGTAGATGTTTTTTAAAACAATTTAAAAAATATATATTTTTTTATTTTTTAAAAAGAATTATCTTAATGATTTTGTTTATTTTATGAAAATGACGTGATTCTTTATTTTTTTTTAAATTTTACCCTCTATTTTAATAAATATTTCACATTTTTTAAATTATATAAATTTTCAAATTCTATTAATTTCAAACTATATTATAGTCAATGAATCAGATTAGTTATCATTTCTTTAATTCTTAAACGTACTACATAAAAAAAATGAACAAGATAATTGAAATGCAGGAAGAATAAATAATAAAAATTGATATTATCAAATATATATATACAAAATTGCATATAAGAAAAAGAAAAATTAAGTTATTGTGGAGGTTGGAAGCTGAAATATCCGTAATCAATCTAAAACTTGATCGACCAAAATTCTTAAACAAATAAAAAAGGATGATTGAAGTTTTAATTATGTGATTTTAAATTTGGGCCAGTGGATTGTGAACACTAATTCCACCAATATCCTTAGAAGTGTTTTTGTTGAATGAGTGGTCTACTGGCCTTCTAATTTTACTTTAGGAGTTTCAACTTTCAACTTTCAATTCCAAACGGCAGAAGAGTGGAGTTAGTGGGAATTAAAAAGCTGGAATTGTAAATTAATTGGAGCTTGACTCCTTTTCAGTCCAATTTTTAAATGATTATTACATGCCAAACCCATTTTCCCATATTATATAATATTAAATTATTGATATTATTCTAATATTTCCAATATTTGACTTCATCTCATCTCTTGGATTTTTCCTTTTGCCCTTCTGTTTTCCACCCTGCAGATGCAGATCCTTAATAATATACATTTGTTCGTATTACATTTTATTTTTTTATTTTTCCTTAAAATAAAATAAAATTTTTACCCATGTCAACATGTGTTTGTTCAATCGAGATTCTCACCTAGATAGATCTTACATGACAGAAAACAATATAAATAATAATACTCCTAATAATAATAATAATAATCACCCGTGATTAACTTATTAATTAACCCAAAACTACAAAGTAAGAGTCAAATAAAGCCATGCAATTTGAAATTGAAATTAAAATTAAAAAAATTTGACAAATACTAACATTTCGTAACAAGGGAAAAAAATGGCTCCAATTGTGCATATTCCTTAATAAAAACTACAATAATAAAGAAAGTTTGACTTTAATAATACGCATATAATAGTGTTTCTTTTCTTTCTCCACACAAAAGAAAGACTTCATATTTGTCAATGTCCACATCTAAGCATCTAACCATCCATAGGTAAGAATTAGTCGATGGTCCCATTAATTTTGTCAAAAGAGAAGGTCCCATTAACGATGTGGACCTTACCAAATTTCAGTATTCAGCTTGAAGATATCCTTCGTTGAAATTTTCAAATACCAAAACGGTAAAAAAATTCCCAATTTCTTTATTATTTTTATTATTATTTCTTATCTTATGAAATTAAAAGAGAGGAGAAGAAAACGTAGTTGAACGGAGAAGAAACTGGAAGAATCCTATGTGACTTCAGTGAAGAGATTTAGGTTTTGACGATGCTGCTCCTGATGATGTCTTGTCCGGTAAAAAAAAAAAACGAATCCAGTAGGTCCCACATAGCCTCATTATGACTTTTGCATTAAAAGCTGATAAAGGTCAACTCTCCTCACTGTCTCCAACTATCTACGATTTTACCGAGTCTTTTAATCTAACGGCTAATTAAACGCCCTTTTGACCTTTCCCCCTTTGCTGTTATCATTTCATTTCTTTATTTTACACCCCCTTGGTGGGTCCCTAACAGTTTAAATAGGCGGTCAATGTCCTGACAGAATTCCTCCACTTGGATTCCACCGATTTGCTGAACCCTTTGACGGCAAGGAAAACAGAAGGGGACAGGTAAGTCACTCGATTGCTTGCATTGAGAGGGCATCAGTTTGACTCTGATTCCCGTCTTCATTTATTTATTTTTTAAATAATCTTCATCTTTCACATTCCTCTTTTGCTTTTTATTTTTTTATTTTTTTGTTTACATCGTTTTCTTTCGTTTCAAGTTCTCTTCTTGAATCTATTCTATTAATACTATTATTGGTCAGCCTTTTTATCTATAAGACTTCTCTCTTTCTCTTTCTTTCTCTCTTGTAGTTGTATTTTTTTGGGATTTTGCCCAATCTTGAATGGTGGTGGAAACATGGCTGTGGAACTTATGATGGGTTTTTCCGGTGATAGTTTTGCATCCAAATTGCAAGAAAATGATGTGAAAGAAGCGGCAACTGCTGGGATCCAAAATGTTGAGGAGGTCATCAAGTTGTTGAAACAAAATCAGCTACAACAGCAACAGTTCTACCCTGAATTCTCCTCTTCCACATCTAATACTCCGCCGGGTACAGATAAAATCACGGCTGTTACCGATGCCGCCGTCAATAGCTTCAAAAAGGTTATTTCTTTGCTGGGTCGTACCACAAGAACTGGTCATGCTCGTTTCCGACGAGCCCCTGTCTCCTCTGTTTCCTCTACTCAACCAGAGCATCAGGTTCAAGATCCAGCGGCATCTGTTCGACCTATTAATTCTCAGCCAACGGAACAAGTTTCTTCCTTTCGAATTTACCAACCTACGCCAGTTCATCGTCTTCCTCCTTTGCCTAACAATCATAACCACCACCACCATCAGCAGCAGCCTAAGGCTCCTCTTTTGGGTATAAAGAAGGGTTTATCAGAGAACAAGGAATTGCCCTGTTCAATCAATTTCTGCAATTCACCTTCAATCTCTGCGGCTACTTCTTTCATGTCTTCTTTAACAGGGGAAACTGATAGCGTACAGCGTTCTGTGTCCTCTGGATTTCAATTCACTCAGCCTTCACATGTAACCTCTGCCGGGAAACCTCCGCTGTCCTCAACTTCCTTAAAAAGAAAGTGTAATTCTATGGACGATGCCGCTCTCAAGTGCGGCTCCTCATCTGGCCGCTGCCACTGCTCCAAGAAAAGGTTCGCCATCGAAAAATTTCCATTAGTCAAAAACTTTTACAATATTATATTATTGATGTGTTAAATTATTTATAAAATAGCGATTGATTATATGTTGAATACTGTATTTTGTTGATTGATCAGGAAATCAAAAGTGAAGAGAGTAATCAGAGTCCCTGCAATTAGTAACAAGATGGCTGATATTCCACCTGATGATTATTCCTGGAGAAAGTATGGTCAAAAGCCCATCAAAGGCTCTCCTCATCCAAGGTAACGTCTAAGTTTATGGGAGACAAGAAATTTTGGTTCTCTTCTGATTGATTAATGAATGTGTTGGATTAGATTTTTGATGGTCTGATGATCTTGTTTGATTTTGTTACAGAGGATATTACAAGTGCAGTAGCATGAGAGGATGCCCAGCCCGTAAACATGTAGAGAGAGCTCAAGATGATCCGATGATGCTGATTGTGACATATGAAGCTGATCATAATCATTCCCGCTGTATCACTGATGAACCTGTAGGTGGGGTTCTTGAATCATCTTAAAAAGTCAACTCATCCAACGGTGAACAAGAGTGTTGTTTCCTAGTTTAATCAGAGACGATGATGATAATAGTGGTCAGATAGTCAACGCAGGGGGCCTAGTGGTTACGTTTTAGCTGCCTAAGAAGAAAATATAGGATGGGATTTCCATGTTTTGTCCTCTTTTTTCTTTTTCCCCTCCCTTGAAGGCTGTCTATAATTGGAAAAGGAAAAAAAAAAAAGATTGGGAAAGCATTGAAAACAGCAGATATTGTGGATTTGGTGGAAGTTGAATCATGCAATTAGTGGGGGGTTGTAATTTTTTTAATTTTTTCTTTTTGATGCTCTTATACATATCACTTAGAATTGTGCATTTTATATATATAAAATATAGGGTGGTGGATCTTGAAAAGTTTGCCCACTTGAATTTGTTCCGTTTTCCACTCTTGTTATGTGCGTTTTCTTTTCTTTGTTTTTTTGAGAATAAGATAACTTCAAACCAATTTAAACCAAGTCATATTCATATTCATGAATAAGATAACTTTAAACCAATTTAAACCAAGTCATATTCATATTCATAATTACCAATTTAAACCGAATCATATTTCATACTCGAAACCAATGGGTTAAAATTGAGGGGTAGTCAGCTAATGATTTTGTAATGGGATAATAATTACCAATTTAAACCACTTCACAACCAATAAATAAAGGTATAGTTTCCTCCTTATTAAACAGGAGAGTGAGTAGTTAATATATATATATATATATATATATTATAAAGAATTTGATTAAGATTCAAATTCTGAGATTTTAATAGCTCTTATTGGCAATGTTGACCTGCAGATCGCTGGTGTAGTATAGTTGCCGTAATCTGTAGAAGATAGGGTTGTTGTCTAGTTTTAATTGGATTGATGCCCTTTTTTGGAGAAATTTATTCTATACTGTGCGTGGTGTTGTGATAATGAATCCATACTTTGGATTTGGGGGTTGTGGAGCATCTAAAAATTTGTAAATATTGTATCAAAAGGACTTTTATGGGGAGAGTACATATATATGTGACCCACCTAGATTGGAGAATACAATGCAAAGTCAAAATGGTCGGTTAGGATTATGATAATTCATAATTGCCCCACCCTTCCACTCTTTTTCTATTGTTTTAATTTATTTCTTTCTTCTAGTTTGAAGACAGTGTTTGGCCCTCGTTCAGCACATTCTGCAGCTATAAGATATTGACATTTTACGTTGAACAGCTCAGAATGCTAAACTGAAATATAAGGTAAGCCAAAGTTAGTCTTGGATTCCATTTCTGTAGCATATAGATTATATTTTTTTAGCATTGGGATGGGTAAATTTTTAATTTTTCGAAGTTGAAACATTTCTCTCTTTTTTTTAAATCACTATATTAATGTAGGTTTGGTCACGGATCGGTTGGATCCGTAGAACCAATCTGGTTCAATCTAGTCCGGACTGTAGTCCATTAAATAAAAGGTCTGGTCTAGTCCGGACCTTTCCCTTGGAATTGAGATTTTCAGTTTTAATCCGAATAAATTTAAACATTTCGTATGCAGCAGCAGATGCAAGGCTGCACCTTTTTTTATATAAATAATTAAATATATTAAAATATAAATATAATAAAAAATAAAATATTTTTTATAATAAAAAAATAACAATTATATTTTAGAGTATTATTGAAATTAAAATTTTTAAATTTTTTCTTTATAAATACTAAATTCATTTTAATTTTTTTCATTTCTACACAATCTTAATCAATTTTCAATTTTTCTACCATTCAATCTCAATTCTCTCTACGTATATTCCTATTTTTTCTCTAATTGCACTCTCAATTATTTTTTTCTAATTATACTTCTACATAATCTCAATTTTTAATTAAATTATTTAATTCTCTCCAATTCTCAATTTTTTAATCCTACAATACTTTTTTCATTATCTTTCTCTACAATTTTTTAATATTCTCCAATTATTTCACAAAATTTAATCATAAATAATAGTAAATTATAGTGGAATGAATAATTTTTTTTGGTGAAAATGTTGTTAATTTGAAAAATTTTATTGAAAATTTGGATAAAGAGAGCGAGTTCAAAATTTCAGTTGAAGAAAGTCAAAAAAATAAGTGTGATAAACAATTGAGTCCAGTGGTGCTAATATGTAACACTCTTATAACACTTACTCTATACGTACGTTACGTAGATAATTACGATTATAGCCGATATATGCCAAAAAAAAATTTTCTATCTTAATTTAATGATTACAATATTATCAATACTTAATTAATTCTTTTTATTTTTCCAAAAAAATTTCGGCAGCATAACGGTTATAAACTAATACACCCACCTGCAAACCAAACAATTCACAGCCCATTTTTGGGCACAACAATTCATATATAATACAAAAAAATTTTACACTCATCCACAAATCATCATTTCATTCTTCACACACATAATACTTCACAAATACCATTTTGTCATAATATGTATAAACTTCATTCTTACATCTCCATATCTATATATATATATACATGCCATTATTAGTAATATCCTATTACAATTTTGTTCTTCCGTCAGCTCCCAAAATTCGCATACTTGCTCCTATCTTTTCCGCTACTACCTGCACGCAGTCAAATAACTACGTGCTGAGCATTATTATGCTCAGTGGTGACTACTAATCTAAAAATTTTCACTAATTATATTTTTATGCAATTTTATTTTTAATATACTATTCAATTTTTCTCATTAATATATATAATTCATTTTATTATTTTTAATTACTTTTAATTCGCTATTTAATATTTTAATTAATTTTATCAATTTTTTTAATCATTCTTTTCTTTCTTCTTTTCAATTCTTTTTCTTTTTTAATTCATTACAAATTTCACTTAAATTCCTAAATTTTCACTTATTTACAATTATGCCATTAACTATATATTATTTACACTTTTACCACTAATATTATTATTTTTCATTTATTTATTTGATTATTTATCTTTACTACACAATTTAATATGTATCTTCCACTTATTTTTCATTTTTCAACTTTATTATATATATATATATATATATATATATATATATATCATTTATCTTGTATTTCACACTTTCATTATTTTTCTTATATTTTTCACCTATTTCATTTTTATCCTATTTTTCATTTTAATCACTTTTCTTATATTTTATTTATAATTATCACTTTAATCATTTCATTCACACTTGCCCCTAGTTTCAATCCGATAGAAAATCTTCGGACCGGATACATAGGACGTGGACCCCAAGAGTCCACTACACTGAAGAGTAATTCCGAAGGATCACCCGAGCACTATACTGTACATTGAATTACTGAGTTACAATCACTGAAATAGACCATCATTGGCCTACATAAGCGAGTCGCCATGACCCGCACCGCGGTAATAGTGTCTCTATGGCTAGCCAATTATATCCTGAGCTAGATTTAACCATCAGAAAAATAACTAAGGGCATTATTTTATTTCTTCAATTTAATTTATATTAAACCATAAATTTCATTATTTTTACATTATTAATCACTTAATAATTTATTTTTTCATAACAATTTTATCATTACCAAATTTTTTTCACATTTTTCATTCTAATATATCAATTGAGTTATAAACTCACTAAATATATTTTATTTATTATTTTTCATTTCATACATAATATCATCAATAAATAGAAAAATATTCAATATTTAATTTAAAATTTTTAAATAAATGTCTACATACTTAAAATCATATTCTCTTACATTTCATAACTAAATTTTCATTTATTTAGCAAAGAAAATATTAATTTCATTCATTTTTTTATTTATTATTATTATTATTATTTTTTCCTATATTTAATTTTCATCATTAAAATTTTTCTTTTATTCATTTCACTAATTAATACATTCATTATTCCATATATATCATAATATTACACTAAATGTATTTATTCATTAATATTCATTTTTCACATAATAAGGTCACATTTTACAATTTTCACTAATTAATTTTTTTAATATAAATTAATCATTCTAATTCACTTTTCATAATCCATTAACCATATTTTAAGCATTAATTTAACAATTACATACAAAATACACAAATTTCTAAATTTCCATAACCCTAAATTATACTTAATTAATGGAAATAATTAGATTAAGGAATCACTAACCTTAATTCCTTATTTTAGGCCTTCATAATCTTCCTTTTCCTTTTCCTTTTCCTTTCCTTTGGAAGATCCTTCACCTTGCTTTGAACCTAGCATGGACAAAATTTTTTCTTCATTAATCCACCATTAAGTTACTTCCTTAGCTCAAATAAACTTCATAATTATTATCTACATATTTTAAATTACCTATTTGAACAATTAAATTAATTTTAAACCATAAATTTTTCTTACCTCAAATTAAAATCCTAAACTTTCTCCTTTGATTTCCTTCCACTTTAACTTCCCAAATGAAGAATAAAACTTCTATTAGCTATTAGAGAGGTTGAAATAAATTTTGGATGGTTGAATTTGGTGTAAGAATTGAAGGAAAATGAAGAAATTTTGAAGAAAAGAAAAGAGGGCATGACACGGACAAACAAGGGAAAAAAAGAGGAAGAAGATTAATCAGAATTCTGTCTAGAGAATTCTGCAATTCTGGGTCTTATATAGTGGATAAATTTGGGTGGGCTTGGGCCAAACAAAGCCCAACCCATTTAGGCCAAATTATGCATTATAAATTATTTTTTCACTTAACAAGCTCAATTTTATCCAAATTTAATTCCATAATTCATAAAATATTTTTATATGTCTACACAAAAAATTTTAACTCAATCGGAGTTTATTTTCTGTCCAGCTCACTTAAATCGGACAGATAATCCAATTTTTGGTGTTACCGTAAAATTCCGTTTTCACTTTCAAATAATCCTAAATATTATTTAGAGTCTATCCATATCTTAAAATAAATTTTTGGATGTCGTTTTCTATTTTTCATATCCCGGTCAAATTACGGTCAACCAACTATTTAATTAAACCGGATCCCTTTTTTTCTTAATTTTGATTTTTGATGACTTATTTGACCTCATTTTCACTCCAAATTTTACCCTCAGACTAGTTATAACCTATATTTTTCAATGATCAAATAAAATATTTTTCACCCACGGGTGTATTTTTGACCCCCAGATATACTGATCAATTTCGGAAACTACAGTTTACGACTAACCAGGTATTTGGGTCATTACATAATATCATTTGAAGCAAAAATTCGAACATCCAATATTTTTCAAATTGATTTTAAGAAAATTAAAAAAAAATGATAGGTTATTTGATGTTATGTGTAAGTACAAACATGCAAATTTAAAGTTAGAGATGATTATGACATATTTTAAAAGTATTTACAAAATAAACATGTTCTAAAATTTGAATAAAGAAAAGACAGTTAAATTCTAGGTATACTTCTCAATTATTTTAATATAAAGATGAAAAAAATAAAAAGAATTGACAAAAATTATAAGTATGAACATTTATCTTTTAGTTTTGATGAAAAAGTATGTTTTGTGAATTATTGTCAAAATATATTAAATTTATCTGATAAACATGTACTTAGAAATACTCTTAAATGTATTTTATATAATTTATATAAAAAAATAAAAAAATTGCTCAAGATATTTGTTTTTTTGAATGAACATGTTTATATTTGTATTGATATTTGGAATGATTATTGATAATTATATTTTTATATGGGTCTTACATGTCATTGAATTGAGTTGTCACAACCGACTCCCAAAACAAAACACATGACAACCGCTCTAGCAATTGGTTTATTCTCATTGTTTTCGCTTTTCTGCTTTGTGATGGTCGTGAGGAAACAGAGGAACCAAAGGCAATTGAAGGCTATAATAGCATCTAACGGTGCAGCCACGGCTACCACATAAGTTGTAGTGGTAATGCAAACAAGCCAACAAGAAAATGAGTTGGAAGAGAAGATGAAAATAACTCGAGAGATGCATATGGGGAAGAGTGGGGGTTTGGTATTCTGTGCGGGTGAGGCACAAGTTTACATGTTGGACCAGCTGATGAGAGCTTCTGTTGAGTTGGTAGGGAGAGGCACAATAGGGACCATTTACAAGGCGGTGTTAGATATCCTTTTGATTGTCATCATAAAAAGAGTTGATACGGGTATATTACCAGGCAATAGCAAAGAAGTTTCTGTGCAGCAAATAGAATCGATGGTTGGACTTAGGCATCCAAATTTGGTTCCTCTTAGAGCTTATTTTCAAGCTAGGGAAGAACGATTTCTCATGTATGATTACTAGCTTAACGGTAACCTTTCCTCTTTAATATACGAAAAGGTTCAATTTCCTCATTGTTCTTCCAACTTGGTGAGTCAGTTTAACTATAACTATCAACTCAGTGAGCTAGAAGTATCGAATTATGGAGCAATATCAAAAAAATAACCAATTTTTGCCGTATTCTTTTGAAGTTATTAGATTTGGCAGTAATGTATTTCGGTTTTCCACCAACATCGAGAATCTCTCTACTGATGATATCGGAAATTAATGTGTGAGTGAATTTTTTTTTTAGTAGTAAAACTTGATTAAGGATAAAGTAAATCTCTTATATCCATGATACGGCCAACCATTTCATGTCACGAACATATCTGTTTAATTGAAGTGCATGGTTTATAGAATTATATTTCATCGAAATAATTGCAAGAGCTTACCAATTGTGGGTCATACATACAACAATTTTTTTACTTGATTGATGGAACCATTAAAGATCCCGTGGTGAGCGTATTTTGTAAATTGGGATCCATTTGTAGTCTTGTTTGCACTCTAAGGCGAGTTAATTCCATGACCTCACTCAGAATAATATATCTTCAAATACGGATTTGGAGCTGGTCCATCTAGGCCAGTGAATAAACCATATTCAATATGAATTTACTTAAAATCTACTCAATTTTAATGGCTTATATCTTGTACAAGAGAAATTTTTAGATAGACTCAGTCTATTATATTATTTGTATACTAATTTAATTATACAGTGATATATATACATATTGTATTCACTTTAACTGAGAATAAAATAATTAAATGCATTTTACTGTATGAAGAAATTAGTTTATGAATGACGTGTTAAATTAAGTCTACCGAAAATTTTCTTTTTGCAAAAATTTTATTTTTTAATCTAAATATGAAAGGCAATATAGAAAAATGTGAAGAAATCCATGTTCAAGTTTGAAATCAACAAGTGCAAAACCAATGCACTAGACATTGTGCTTCAAGATAACAGAGGACAAACACAAGGACTGTCTTACATCCACCAAATATGGAGGCTTGTCCACGACAATCTCAAGTCATCTAATGTTCTTATTGGCCCCGATTTTGAGACTTGTAGAGGACTACTGTCTTGCCATTCTTGCCACTTCATCACCAGAAGAAGATCGCCTTTGTATCACGACAAACAGATCCCCAAAAACTCGCAATGCAAATCAACTTACTTCTAAATTTGATATTTTTTTCATTTGGAATTCTCTTGCTGAAGCTTTGTTTTTTTTGGTGTGAGGTGTCATCAGACTATATATTAACGGACTGAAATTAATTATGTTCGTACCGGATAGAATCCCGAAAGATGAAAAAATAATTTTTTAAGAGTTATAGTTGCATATCCAGAACTTGAACTCTAGAATTTTGATTAAGCTGGAAAAATTTAATACAAACTCATTCATATCCTTTTGGTATCTTGCTGGAGCTTTTAACTGGTAAGATTGCTCCCAAATCCCCTTTTTAGCTTTAAATGATATGGTGGATTGGGTTAGATCCACTAGGAAAGATGATGGCACCAAAGATATTGGACTGGAAATGGTTCTTGAGGTGGCTATAGCTTGTAGCTTGACCTCGCCGGAGCAAAGATCCACTATGTGGCAAGTATTGAAGATGCTACAAGAAATTAAAGAAACTATGTTAATGGAGGGTACTGAGTTGGACCAACATATTGCCATGTCTTACTCCTAGTTATAATATTGTGCCGCAGTATTTACTAATGCAGAGAGTAAAGAAACAGTTGATATAAATGCAATCCTACGTACCCTTATTCTACTGACACTATATTGGATGTTCTATCAAAAATTAATTCTTTTATTGTCTAGTTTGTTGGCTTCCTATGAAATAGAAAAATTAATATTTCCGTTGGATTTGGCTCTTGAAAATTAAATTTGTCTACTGGATTGATACTTGGAACTTTATTATGCTCTCAACAGAAGAAGTCAGACTGCTGCATTTGAATCTTGATATGAACTACTTAATTATTCTATAGGATTACGCATCCCCATCATCATGATTATTATTATATAAGGAGGTGAGCTGAAACTTACTAAAGAACATAACAAATAATTATAGGTAATTCTATATAAAATAGAGAGACCCAATTTAAATATTGAACCATGAATACAATACAATGACAATATTTACAAACTTGAAATTACTAAGAGTCATTCACGGTGGTCGTCTCATCAATGACTTTAGCGTGTAACTGATGCAACAATGGCGCCCTTTGTTGCCTGCTTATTGGCAAACACATTAATGCAACAACAGGGTTGAAATAAAACTACCATGGCTGTAATCTCACTTCAAAAATTTTCAACTGTTAAAAAGATACTAAAGGCAAACAATATCCATTCAATAGATCTTAGAACAATATTGTATAAGTTTAATGAAACTAGCATTTTCGTATATGCAATTAAGGTAAAATTTTTTTTTTAGTCTATTATGTGTATGTCTACATTGATTTAGTCACATTTCTTTGCATTTCTATGCCTTACCTAACAACCTCATGAATGTGATTGTACACTAAGGTCTTTATTTATTTATATATTTTTTTATCATGGCAGATTTAGCCGAGCAATGCTCCCTAGACCATTGTAAAAACCTTTTACCGCAAACTATATTTATTCAAGTTAGGTTTTATATAAGGTAAATTATTAAAAAAAATACTCTAGCGGTTTAATAAATTTGACACACCCTATTATTATTTATAAAAAAAAACACAATCTTATAATTTTCTTTTTCAAAAATAGTTTCCAATCATAAAAGCGGTGATTTTATTCTACATTGCTGCCAGAAAAAATTTTGCAAAAAAAATAAAATGAGTTAGCACAAATTTTTCGACTCATCAAAACATTGACCCAAATTTATAATTTTAAGAAAATTTAAGGATTAAGTTAAAAAAGAATTTATCTCCATCTTCTTACTCCTCCATCTTCTATTTCCTCTGCTCAACCACACCACAACCATTACCGTTTTTCCTTCTTCTTCCTTTGCACAACCATACAACAACCATAACTTAAGTAAAACAAAAAAAATAAAAAACCAAAAATAATTCTAAAAAATCCAGTTGCTTTCATTTTTTAGCCTATTTGCTCTTTTAATTTGATAAGGTATGGACTGAAGCATTGTGAATTTTTTCTTTCCTGTTTAAATCAATGTTATAGGTTGTTCAATATCTTAGAATCCAAAAAAATATTTTTCGATAAAAAAATTTATTTTTAAATTTTTAAAATTTTAAAAACAATAAATATTTTTTCTAAAATTAGATTTAAAAATAACAATTTATAAAAATTTTAAAAAATAAATCAATTAAATTAAAAAATTTCTAAATTTGAATAATAATAAGATAAAAGTACCATTTTTCAGATATGAAGAATACCGATTTAAGGATTAAGTTGTTTTTTTTTTTTTCATCTCTTTCTCCATCTCCTTCTTCCTTCGTCTTCTTCTTTCTCTGCTCAACCGCACAACAAGTACCACACAATTATATTTATTGAATATAGTAGGCCAAGAAACCGTAAAATACTTCATTTGATTTGTTTTATTTATTTCTTTTTAGATAAAAAATTAAAAAAATGTATTAACCAATTGAGCCACGACCCAATCCCCCATACTGTTGCTCAAAAGAAGACAAAAAAGGCAAGGGAGAAGGACTAGGTTGAGTCGCAAGAACACCAATAGCAACACTGATTCTCTGTTGTGGAGAAGAAATAGAAGGCAAAGCAGAGACGATAATGTATATGCAATGTTGGAAGCCTAGGAGCGGTGTGTGGTTGAGATTGGGGCTGGGTGTGTTAAACGAGATTGGGGTTTCAAAGATGGGTTAGGATTATGGATAGGTTTGTGAGACCGGCGGGCTAGACTCAGGATATGAAAGTAGATGGAGACGGCAGTGAGGGTGAAGGTGAGGGAGAGAAGATGAAGATAGGTTTTTTTTCTAATTTTTTAAATTATAGATATATCCCAATATTTGCTGACTCATCATTTCTTTTGCAAAAAAATATTTTCCGGATAAAAGCTACCGTTTTTTTTCTGATCAGAAGCTATTTTTAAAAATAAAAAGTAAAATTGTGTATTTTTTTTTTGTAAATTGTGTTAAAATTGTTAAACGATCTTTTTAATATAAAATAAACGTTATTCTTTTTTATTTTTGAACAATTAAATAATTTTTATTCAAGAAGCATTAATGCCTCAGACATTGATTTATATTGATAACTTATAAAATTGTAATTGATCATAAACTCTTTCCTTCTTCGACCACTGTTATTTATAGGATTAGTAGAAAAAAAGCAAAATTTTCGCCATATTACAATTAAGATAAAAGATATACATATAAAAAATTTATAATATGTTCGTGTTAGTATAATTATAACAGATAAATCAGTATTAATACATCGATGACGTAATTATTTAATACACAAACTTAGCAATGCATACCAACAAGACATAAATGAAATAAAATACTAAATTACTGATAGTTGAGTTTTAACTTGAAAATAGAAGCCCAGTCAAGAGAAAAAGGTCAGTAGAGCCCAATATATGAAAGCCCAGCCCAATCAAACTGCGGAATCAATAATCATCCTCCAGAGTTAAAACGTGGCAGAGAATGCAAAGGAAATTGCTAGAATCGTCTAGGTATCAGTTTCAAGAACGTGAAAAACTCAGTCTGAGGGCCATTTCTGAATTTTTGTTTTTTTAATTTGAGCAAAGGACGAGGACGAGAAAGAGAAATGCACTGTAGCAACTTATAAAATCTTGATAGAAAACTTGAACCTGCTGATAATGCTAGATGCCATGGACTGTACGGACACCGAGATGACCGGAACCGAAGTTGCTATGCCGATGCCTCCTCAGCAAGCCCCAGCTGACGACGTTGTTAAAGAGTTGCTCACATTGGCTCGCCAGCTGATCAGCCAAGGAAAACCTACTCAGGCCCTCCAAGCGGTAAATTGATTACCTTTTTCCTTTCTTCCCCTCTTTCTTCACTCTCCTTCTTTTTCTTTTTCCCCCCCTTTAAATTTCTATTTTCACTTGGATTTATTCTTAGCCATATTGTCATAATGTTTATCCGATTGAGTCAATCTTTTCATATTTAATTTGTCCAATTGCCTGAATTAAATAGAAACTGGTTAGTTCGGATCTTCAAAAGTAGTTTGTTTATGCTTCCATCTTTTTGTTGTTTCTGTTAATATTTCTGCCAAATGTTATCCAGATAATAGTTTTTCTTGCGTACCAAATTATTACTCAATCGCCAGAATTGACCATCATCAATTTGCCATTGCCACCCTATAACTTCATCTGTTAGTATCAAGAATCAAAATTAGATGTTACAAATAAGTAAGTTTAATTGTATATGAACTTGTTTAAATCGGGAATCATTGCTTAATGCGCGAATCGGCATAGTTTGGAGCATTAGGCGGTTTCGGGTATAAAAACAAACTTCGAGGGAAATGGAGGCACAATACAATTATAAATCATCTTAAAATGCATAGAAATCCTAGCTATTGGAATCTCTTCAAACAGGAAAAAATTATGGGATTTGGCGAGGCATGTTCATCAGCTTTGATATGCCCTTAGGTTGTAGGTTTCCCATTTTAAGAGTTTTTGCTATATCTGATGGCCTGCATCTTGAAGTCAAGGTAAAACGCTTATCAATAGCTTTACTACGTCAAACTTACAAACAAGGAGGGTAAGGATACAATAGTGAAAGTGTTAATAGCTTCAAAAAGAATTTAATTCATTTTCCTTTTCATTCTTTCTCTCTTTCTAAAATCAATGGGAGGATTGGATTGTGGTCAGTATCTGACCTAGAGAAAGGAGATGGTATTCCCAAGTTGTTATACCTTTTTGTTGTCAATCTCTTTAACCTGTTTTTGGGTTATCTTGGGCATTTAGTGAGCTGCCGAATCAATCATATTTTAATTGATCTGTATTTTCTCTCAGACTCTATGTATACAATAATGACATGATATGTTCTTGAGAAGATTGGTAATGAATCTGTATATACATACAATTTAAAAGACTTCGTGAATTGCTGTGCATAAAGGATGTCACATATAGGGCTCTGAGATTTTAAAAAAGAACCTCAAAAAACATACATTTATTGCTCAACTTATATGTTTGCAACAGGTTGTCATGGCAATGAGAACCAAAGGTGGGGATGATGCTGTATTTCAGTTTCTTCACCGTGCTCGTCAGCTATATATAAATAGGCTACAAGAGCACAGTGCTGTTGATCAACTTGCTTCTTTGTTTGCTGAGTGTGCAATTGTTGAGGCCCAGCCTTCCATATCTGAACCATCACCAAATAATGGCGGTGGCGCATCGCTTCAGCCAAATGCTCAGGGAAACTCTATACTTGCAGAAACTGGCAGGATGCAGATTGTATTGGATGCATTCTCAGATGGGAGTAGCTTCATCTGTTTACAGTGTGGTGGTCTTGTTAGTAACCATCGCAAAGATGAACACTATGCCTACTGGTGTAGCAAGCTTTGAGGTTCAGGAATACAATTAAGGATTTTCTCCATACAATGATCTTTCACATGCTTGAGTACACTGTTGCCCTATTTCTGCATTTGACAGTGCTTTTGATGCAAAGAGTATTTTAATCATCCAATATGCAGGACAGGGTCCTTATAGGTCAAAAGGTTAGCTGTTTGAAGATGGGTTTATAGGTCGTTGCGTTGGTAAAAAAATTGAGTGATGGAAAAATTCTGCTCCATTGTTATTTAAGCTGTAGAATGTTTGCAAATTGCATTGTTGACAGTGGTTTAATAGAAGATATGAGTGATGACACAATTGCATGGATCAGATCAGTATATTTTGTATGTAATCTTGCATGCTGCTGAAGGCAGTAATTCATTAAGGTCTAACGGTGTTCCCTTTTTCATCTTTTGTTCAAGTGTCACATCTTCCGTCTAACATCTAGTTTCTTTATTTCAAATGGGTTCTCTTCGTATTAAAAAGAGAGTGCACAAGCATAACATTGGAAGATCATGGGTAGTTTTCCTACTCAGGCATCAACATAGGCTTGGGGCGTGGGATGTTTGATGTATTGTGTTTGTTGGGTTTGCTTCTAGTCTTCTACTTTGCTTGCAAGTAAAGAACCATGAGGAGGTCAAGGAAGCTGTCATTAGGAGGTTGATGGCTGAAAGCCTAGGGGTATGTTTGTCTTCTTTGTTCAAGGTTAATTTCCAACTTATTAAATATTTCTCAATTTTAATTTATAAAATTGAACTTACTCAATTTCAGCATATATAATAAACAAAATTTCAAAATCAATTTTAATCGGTTTCGATTGATTACTTCCATCACGCAACTCTCTCATCTCCAGTTTTTCGCTGTTTCCTCTCCTCTTCTTTTGTCTACAACCATCACCATCTTCTTTTCCCTCTCATTTGCAACACCACCCATATTATTATTGGCTGCACCAGGATCAACTACTATTACTCACAAACATAAAAGATTGTATAATCTATGATGGGACATTGCATCATTAGCACTCAAAACACCACACTTCCGAACGCAACAAGGATAACTTTAATATTATGGTAGTTTTATCAAGTAGCAGACGAAAACGGGGTAATAACTCTTTATTTTTACATAAAATAATTACCACCAGTGAAAATGTCAATCTAATTATTGTTTTCGTCAAGTCGGCAGAAAATGTTACAGGTTTATCAATCCTTTCAACAGAATCAATATTGTTTTTACACATAATAAACATTGGACAAATTAGCCAGAAAAATTACAATTGGGCCAAAAAAAGATTAAAAAAAAAAAACTGGATCTTTGTTATACATTTCTATATTTTATGGGTCGGTTTTCTTGCCTAATCTTTCTGTTAGACAGTATATGTGTATATATGTATATATATATACACCAAACCATTATAAACCTGGAGCCATATATTCTTTTACCAGTGTATCACTACTAAAACCATCCCAGTCTTCTGAATATCTTCTCGCAAATGGTCGGCAGCATCAACACCCATTTACAATATGCTTCGAATGCACTAACCACAGCAAAAATTTCCAAGATTACAAACCTAGCATTTTCAAAATCATCTCATCGAAGACAGCTTTAAGCATAGCTCCTCAACAGCCACTTCCAGCACTGCATAAGTAAAAAAGGCATATTAATGATTTTTCAAGGATCTTTCATGCTAACTTTGAGTTGATGCACTGAAATGTGGCCTGACAACCATACTGCTAGCTGATCATTTCACATAAGAAAAAGGTACTCCACCAAAATGAAAATTTGAAGATCACTGATATTGAGTTCTATTACTGGTGTTTAAAACTCAGCGTTGCTGGTAATGCAAGAGAAAATTTTGATTTCTTCGGTGAATGCTTTTTTTAAAAACGTTTTACCAAACCACTTTATGATATAGACAAACTGTCCTCATTGGGAGAAAAGGACTGAGGATAACCTTTCACAAATGTTACCTCCATTTGTTTGTAGATGTTCTATGTGGTGTGAGTCGGGATCATACTTATAGGTCAAAGATGAGTAGCGGGAAGGAATAATCTGGTGATCAGGGAACATCAAACTGCACGTGGCAGACGACGCTTTGCCCTCATGATTGTTTCATCACTGTGCCTAATCAATTCTGACAATCTCCATGGCTTCTGCCACTTCCATTTGAATTGCAAAAGCCATTTGTGATGACTTCTCTTCCACCTCCATAGCTTTCCACCTAGTCCAGCCACTGCTAATTTTCTTATTGACAATTGCCCAAGTGGTACCATCTGCACCAACAGTACATCCCATTAATTTCTTAGCTAATTGAAAGGCAGATCGAGAATACAGCAAAGACTAACCTTTCTTGTCTGATCTATAAATGCTGCCGAATCTCTGACTGAACCATTAGCAATTCCTGGTGTATACTTCAGCTGTTTCTGTGCTGGCACAGACATTGGAGACAAGGGACCACTCATTTCATCAGCAGAATGTTTCAGTGAATTAGGGGAATTCCCCTGCTCATTGCCAGCCTGAAGAGATGGAAATAGTTGTCCTTTCAGTAAGAATGATAATAACATCTTGACAAATATGCAAAGTACACCAAAACAATACTCAAGATAACCTAAAAAATTTGTCAAAGAACCTTAATGAACTCCGTACTATCTAAAACATGCAAATGAGATTCCACTTTCCTGAGAACCCATAGCTAAAAGACAAGTTTATATTTAGATGAAAAGAAATGATTGGCAATAGGATTTTGACCCTCACGATTATGGAAGTATCTAAAGAAGCACATTTGGTGAGAGAGCCTAATCTCCTTGCAATTTCTATCATTCCAATGAAACTTATAAGAGCAATAAAAAAAAAGTTCCAAGACTTTCATCATGAGACTTTATTCTAACTTTATATGATGCAACACCTACTTATGGAACCCTTTACCAATCATAAATTTTACTGCTCCAAGAGTTGGAAAAGAAGTTGCCTAAATAAGATCCTGTAATACATCTGAATTATCCTAGAATGTAAATATAGAGGGGCTGTGCAATTGCCCTACAATGATCCTCAGATTTCACTGAATTCTGAAACTATTATAGGAAATATGAGGGGAATATTTGTACAAAGTGACATCTTACCGAAGCTGATGTTGCCAACGCAATGGCAACAGCTTGTTCGCTCAATTTTAACTCCTTTTCTACTTCCTTTCTTCGTGCTTCACTTTGGCGCAAGAGCCCTACAAGTTCCTTAAACTGTTCTTTCATTTCCTTGATTTCCATTTCCTTCTCCCATATTTGACACCTGTTTGGAAGGAGCATATTATTTGAGTAAATTTGGCCAACCAACATAATTCAAAGGTAACATTTATATGGCAACTGAATCATTTGTTGTGAACTTGAAAATGGGTGTTAAAAGATGATAAGTTGACAGTTTAATTTAAGTGATTTGTAATAAACATAGATGTGACTTGTTTTGCTACTTGATATAGTTTTTTGCGGGCAGAATTTTAGCTGTGGAGAACTTAGGATTACTGATTTCATTGGCAAGGGATTAAGGCCAGAGAGATGCCCTAAAAGAAGGGTACGTTGACAGACTGGGAGAGCTCAAGATGGGAGGCAGGGAGTAAGGATTGTGAGGAAAAAAGGAAAAAAAAAGATAAAAAACAATGGGAATCATCAGCTACTAAACCACAGATCCTCCGTTAAGGAGCCTAACTGTTCCTTGTAACAGTACCAAAAGCTACAAGTGTGGACTTTCTAAGCACTGTAGCTGCATTGAACAAAGGTCTGGCTGATAGACATTAAGTTGCATTCAGATACTGAAAATACAGCTGCATGAATTTCAAGAGCCAAAAAAAAGACTGTACAATTCAAAATAGCATTGTTCAAAAAAAGCACCTTGCATCTCCTAAAGAACTGAACATATATTGAAGCAAGTTCTTTGCATCTCCCATTGAACGGAGTTGATTCCAACGACCACGATTAGTAAAGCCACGCTCCCGTTCTTCTGCCTCTGAAAGTTGTGAAGCCATTGCAACAAGTGAATTAGATGATATGCTTAACATGTTCTCCAGTGAAGATATTCTGGCCATTCTTGCATTAGGTGACATGGAAGAAGCCCTGAAAAAGAAGGAAAAACAATTCAAGGAATTATGACATTTATCAGAATGTTGCTCTTCTGTCTGCATGTTGATTGTAGGCTGCACAAAAGGGAAGAAGAATGGATAATAAAAACAGATATACTTCTGAAACTTGTACCTAGCAAATCCATTCTTTCCTCTTGGAGGACTTAGTCCTTTTGAGGCAAACTCATCCACTTGCTTCAACACAGCTAGCTCATCTGCAAGTGCAGCTCGTCTGGTAGATTGCATCATAACATAAATTCATGAGAAAAATGAACAGGTTACAACTCTGAGAATTGCTGAATTTAAGATTTAAGTGCATACACTTGACTTTGTTTCTCATATTCAAAACGAACTTCATGCACATTCACCATGACTTCTAGCTCATGGTCAAGCCAACGTTGCAAGGATTTCTCATTGCTCTGCATATGTAACATATAATGAAATAAAAAAGAGAGTGATAATTAGATAAACATAAATTGAGGAAAAAAGTCAAGATCATTTACCTGTCCATTTGTTCCATTCCCATTAGCAATAGCTGGAAGGTGACATGATATTAGTAATTTGAAATAGACAGGGAAATAAAACACTGTGCACACACACCATGCTTTGAATAGGTAAAGTACATGGGGCAGAAGGCATTCAGTAATTAGCATTGACTAAGTACGCTTTGATGATGCAAAATGTTCAATATTTTTATTTCTTATAAATAAGTGGACCCATAGATGTCCAGGTCATGAACCATAAGGAAAAATATTCAAATGAAACTGATTAATATACCTGAGCTGTCACGGGCAGAAGATTTACGAGCTTCAAGCAGCTCCTTCAGCCGCTTGGTAGCCATTGCAGCCTCTTCTGTTTTTCTTTGAAGAACCTGAAACAAAAAAAATTGTTCTGATAAACAGCTGAAATTATTAATGTTACACATAACTAGTGGTGACAATAATAGACCAATAAAGATTGTTGAATCCTCTCCTAAGTCCTAAGTACCTCTGTGCAGTTAAATATTGACTCAATATAATTAGAACTTCAAAATTTGACAAGAAAAGATTTTTTTTTCCTTCTTGTTGGTAAAATTATTGTAATCCTTCGTGGAAAAGTTTGGGTCTTTATCCATCCAACATTTAACAATGGTTTGCAAACTCCAAATTTCCAACATTCCAAGAGTTTCTTACTCAATTTTGATGCCAATAACAGGCAATGACATGACAAGCAGAAATGCTATATATATATATATATATATATACACATTCAAAGGCAGCAAACATATAACTGCATTGGCAACAAAATATGTTCAAAACAGTATTAAGCTTACCATTTTTTGCCGCTGGTTTAAAGCTTGTAATTTGTGCCTTTCATATTCATTTCTTCTTCCCTCCTTTCGCAACTGCAGTGGCAGTGGCAATGTATTGTAAGCAAACAAGATAAATACATGACTAATATTTGATAAATTCCATTATCATATGCAGGTAAAGAGAGAAAAGTGTAATGATATAATTACTTTTGTAAGAAGAACACTCAATGAGATTTTTTTTATTCTTATCTGCTTTAATTGATCGTTTCTTCTTAATACATCAAATCACATGAAACAAATAGCAAGATTAAAGAAGCAGTGAAACAGAAAATCGCCTTGAGATTAATAAAAGAGAAAGGAAAAAACCTGCAGCAATTCCTTTTCCCGAGAGGCTTTCCACTGTCGAAATTGTTCTGCCTCTTCTTTGATCCTTTGTTGCAACTGAACCTACACACAGAAAAGAGAATATAAAGAAAAGTTTAAAAAAAAAAAAGAAGAATTTTGCAACATGTACGGTAGAAATTAGTAACCTAGAGAATTATAAATTTGAAATATTGCACAATAGTTTACCTTTTGCGCCTTTATAGATTGAATTTCATCTTGTAATCTTTTTGCTGCTTCATCACTCTTCTGTTTTTGCTTTAAAAGCTGAACCTGGTTCTCTTGTTTTTTCTTAAGATCCAGAATCTGGTGTGCATAAAATTGTAAAGATTGTTTACAGTTTTGTACACAATTATTACATTTTCTTTAAATTGGGAATCATATGAAATGTTTAGCATGACACCTGTGCCTCTAGTGATTTTAATTTCTGGGCATGTGTATCCTGCAACTTTTGTGTCTGCCCATCAGAACTAGCTGACATGTTTTCAATTTCAGCTAACAAACGATCCCTTTCTTGCTGCAGTAGTAAATCAGATAAGTATAAAATCCATCTCTCCCCATCTGTTTGTCAAGGAATAATCTATGAAAATTCAAGTTCTTTTTAACCTGCACAGCTCTTTTTTCATCCTCTAGTTCCATAATCTTCTTGCCAAAGTGTTGCTTGAGAACTGCAGGATCAACTCCAAAAAGTTTCATCTGTGACTGCTCAGAAAGCAAAAGAAAAACATTAAAACCAATATCACTTTTGTGTGATTACCAAGAGTGACTATAATTATATCACATGCTTTGATAATCACCATGCATTATAAGCAAGATGGAAGCAGAAAGCTGAACAGATGACTATATAATTATATCACATACTTTGATATTAATTGATCTGAATGTCTACAGAAGAAAGCAGAAATCAGAAATTAGCAGATGTGTTAAAACACCCAGATTAAACATTCTTCTGCTCTAATTTGATCCATCTAAAATAATTAAACATTTCTTAAATGCATCGACAGTTGGCCAGTAAAAATAGCCCAGAAAAGTGCAGGTTGAAGTTGTATATTTTCTCAAATCATAATGCAACTCCCATAAAATATATATATATATATATATATATATCATCTTGAAACAAGAAAAATATATACCTCCTTCTCCTCTAAACACCTATTCAATTCATGCAATTCCTTGTCCATTGTGTTTTGTAGAAGTGTGTGTTCCCACTCTTTTGCAACCTCTTCATCAAGTTCCTTAGAATCACCTGCTACAATTGGCAATTACAGTTCAAATGATATTGTTATGACCCAAGCAAACCTGAAGTCATACTACAAAAATGTGAAACGTAAAAAAAAAAAATTGACATTAGCAGAAAAAGAACTATGAATTAAATGTAAGCAGAAACCAAAAAGGGCACAGGAGTTCACCTGGCAGGGTTTCTCCCATTTGATAATCTGTAGACTCTATACTATGCAAACTTCTTTTAAGCCCTTCGCTTTTTACATAGCAGGTTCTACAATCCTAACAGAAAAAGTTTCAGATTCATGTATGCAGCTTGACACTGATAAATAGCCA
Source organism: Triadica sebifera (assembly GCA_023653625.1). Classification (NCBI taxonomy): domain Eukaryota; kingdom Viridiplantae; phylum Streptophyta; class Magnoliopsida; order Malpighiales; family Euphorbiaceae; genus Triadica; species Triadica sebifera. The sequence continues at coordinate 30,958,302 of CM042899.1, forward strand.
ACTCTTAATACAACAATTAATTATGTCCATAAAATAAGTTCAAAGAACTATCAAAATCATGCATGGAAAGGACAAGAAGAGCAAAATCATCAATGTTCAAAACCATAGTATCTATCACATACTTGAGCATCTGTTTCACGTTGCTCCACTGCACTGCATCTGCTGCGGAATTCATGAAGTTCTCGGCAAAGATCCTCATTAGCAGCTTCAAGCCAAGCAATCCTTTCCTTGAGAACCTACCAAAATAGATTATTAGAGAAATTATGTTACTAATCCAGACTATCATCTTTAGAGTACCCAGATACCTGAACTTCATCTGATGAAGAGCCTCCTCCTCGGGCACAAAGTTCAGCCTGCAAATGCTCTAATTGTTGGCGCATTCTTAACATCTCACTGGACATAGGATCTCTATTGACCTGTCAAAAAGAAAAACAAAAACAAAAAGCTTCATGAATGATGCTTTCATGAAAGCATTATATCTTACTCACATGAAGGAATGCAAATAAACAAAAATTAAGAAGAATTTGTTAGAAAAACTTACAACGGGCTTGTTTTGGATATTGCGAGCACGGTTAGCATACTTTAGAGTGTTAAGGGTTTCCTCGGCATTAATATCAGCAGGACTGATGCAAGCTAGGGAAGGAAAATTTTTGCATATAGTTAGAAAATACTTAGAAAACCCAAAGGGATTGGATTGGAAGTTGACAGTGGAGTGTGAGAAAAAAAGTATGCAAAATTACCTATCATAACGGTTTTACTGTTACCACCAAGTGAGTCCTGCCAAATAAATGAACTTAGTCCAAGGATGAATATGGGAAATTTAAAATTAACAATTAAAAGATAAAAGCTACAAGCTAATTCCAAGGCTTCTTCATCCATTTATATGCATCAAAAAATTTGTAAATTTTGTTCGTTTTCTGCATAGTTGATGACCAACTGCTGGTCTTTATCGAAATACCCCAAATTGAGTGTCAATTGACTAGGTTCAGTATAACACTTATTTGTAAGTATTATAGATAAATAACTGGAACAAAAAGAAATTTGGTGCATTCAAATAAGCAGCAGAGAGATCCAAATTTCATCATCTCTTTCAAAATCAAGTAACTATTTATTCCAGATACCTAATAAATGTCAAATGTATCACTTTTACCAGTCAGCATTTGAAAGCAAAGTGAAAGAAATGATTTGAAGTATTTTGAAAGGAAATTTCTTATCAAGTACTGAAATTTTTCACAACTTAGCGTTGATTGACTGTGAGATACCTGCAATAGTCGAGTCAGTTTACTATCTCGATAAGGAACATGAACACCCTCTTTGCGTTTTTTTTCATCACCAAGTGCACTGATAACATTGCCAAGTGCAAGAAGGCCCTTGTTAATGTGAACACCTGTTTAAAATATAAAACTGTTCATACATTTTGTTAAAGCAAAGGGTGAAATCTCTCTCTTTTTAGTTATAATAATGCCACTAACCTTCCTTAAAGCGCAAGCCATTAGAACCAGTTCTTTTAGCTCTCTCTGATCCAGCAAGATCCACTAAATGCAGCTTGGCACAAAGGTACTCTTCATTCATACTGTCATTGGGACTGCTGTCACCATGAAAAGCAGGATTGAGCTTTCGCATTTGCTCTAATGTAATGGTGAAGATCGCATGGGAACGACTGCATAAACAAACTCAAAAAAAGGGAAAAAAGATTTTAGAATTCTGGTAACTGCCCATATTTGACAGTAAGAATTACTCAGATGTAATGCATTCAGACTAGTTTGGCAACTGTAAATTTTTCCACTTAACATAACATGACCGCATTACTAACTTTGTGTTAAACTTTAAAAATAACAAGAAATTATTCCCCGCTTGATAATTTGATGATTGTGATGGTGACTGTTTTAGGAATAACTGCTTTACTTTTTTTCAAGACCAATCACCTTATCTTCTGTCATTTCACATCCAGCCCACTTATAGTCTTACTTCCAGCAGCATTCTCAGGGATGAAATCAACTAAACTTACTAATGCCCACAATAAATATCCCTTTTCCTCAATGAAAATAAGGCTTCAAAAATTAGAACGAAATCCAAATTCAAGACTATATTTCCAACTCAATCAACAACCATTCATTTAAGTTTCTTTTTTTGTCTATAAAAAAAAAATGTTAGCTCCTGTTGTTGATCAAGTAATAAAAATGTTATTTTGGTATAATGGCAGGCCCTATATTTAAATGGATTGGTATGATAACAACTCTTTAGCTACTGTTGCAGTGCAACTGTATACAAAGAGTGATACAGTAAAAATTGACCATACTAAGAGGTCAAATAAATGAAGATTGATGTTAAGAAGTTATCCCATATGATAAGAATACATTATAAGACGTAATAATTTTATATGTTAGTTTAAGGAAATGAATACTATATAGAGACTATAAGATGCACAATCTACCTTGACTGATTGTTCATGTTTGTACTCGCAGTTGCCCTGCTCAATGATCCATGTTCTAGGCAAGAAGCCATTTCCTTCAGTGTACTAACACTAACTTCAGTAGATCCTGCTAGTGTTATAACTCCATTTGATGTTTCACGAATTTGTATTGGTGGTTTCCCTGGAACATTCACTTTTCCTGAGTGCCCATTTGCAGTATCAGACTTGTTCAAAGAAGTCGGTTCCAGCAAATCACGTACTTCTTCTTTTAGAATCTTTTGCATCAAAATCTTCTAGTTAGATAATTGTTACACAAAGTCCTTTTTTGCTTAGATGAAATTATATGTTAGAAAGAAATAATTAGAAATCCACTGTTCAGACTGCTAATTAGCGTACATAAGTTGCTATATATACAGTAAATGAATTAAGATAAAGAATATGACATGTTATATGTGAATATTTTTACTCAAAATCACTATAAATTTGCAATCTAGATTGGCAAAAAGCCTATGCTCCTGAATGGATAATGATTGATAATAATAATTTCAGAAAAAGGAAATATGAAAGGGTTCAATACACCTCAATGAAAGAAACATGCAGTTGGAATTCTGTTTGATGCTTTAGAGTTTCGATCTTGCTGAACAAAACATTCATGACTTGAGTAATTATTCCAGTTTGACAACCATCTTTGAAGCCAGTGCCCATCGTATATGTCTTCCCTGATCCCGTCTGCAAAAGATCATAAAGGAGACAATGAGAAATGGAAACTGCATTGCATATGCAACTTCTGTCCCACTTGACCAAGTTTTCCATGAAAGATAAAGCTTTACCTGACCATAAGCAAGAACTGTTGCATTATATCCTTGGAACAAGCCTTCAACTAGTGGAGCAACACATTCTTCAAACATGGAAGTTGAGGGAGAACCAGTGCTTCCATATACATGATCAAAAGTAAATGAATGTGTGCCAATCTGCACCTGCAATACAGTCGCAACATATGAACTCAGGCAAACAGCTAATGTAAAAGCTATTTAAGGACTTTGGTGTTCTGCTATTAAATGAGTTTAAAATTATTCATATTTATGATCATTTGAATAACCATATAAAGAACAAAGGAAAAAAATAGCAAAAAAAAAAGCACCTGAATCATCTGTTCAGGATTAGAAAATATGGAATGTGAACATTGATATGATTAATTTCTTCAGATGACTATATTGAAATTAAAACACAAATTTGTATCATTTAGGATTGCAGATAGGAATACTTGGCTGGAATTTCCATCCAATAATCATTGAAGCTCCATAAAAAATCTAACGCAGAGCTTAATACTGATAGAAATTAGGGTCTCAATTTGAACTACAGGCAGAAACTTGCAATTACCGCCAGCGTATAAGAAAAGTATGCCTGCAGATATAACACTAATATGGAAAAATTTGATTGTCCTTCTCAATAAAAAAATTATTTTTTTTTCAAAAAAAAAACTGTTCTAGACCAAATTTGTGAGGGAGATCACTTGGAAGGATTCTCAAGAGATAGAGAAGGTCTAAAAAGATCTTATAATAGAAATAGACCGCTAGTCGATAAATAAACTAGTAGGAAATATAATAGAGCATATATGATCCAAATTGGCAGATTAGAGACCACAACATGAAAGATGCAACCAGTGTCCGATGAAGCAAGTGGGCTACTTTAATAATTGGAACCACCATATTTTCAAAGAAGGAAGAAAAAGAGTTGGCGCAGAACAAAAAGTAAAAAATAAAAAAGGAAGAAAGAAAGAAAGAAAGAAAAGAAAATTTTGATTATCATCTGTAACAATTGAAATATGTGTTTGTCTAGTCAATTTGATTTTCCTAATAAAAAAATTACAGAAATGGCCGTAGACATAGTTGATTGTTCAAGAGATTTCCCAAGAAGCAAACAAATGCCATATTAAACAATTCCAGAAGATGAATGGTAACCAGAAATGCAATTCACTGTCTTCCTAAATTGACAAACGAACAATTCAGATAATCACTCAAACTTTACATACTTATATCTAATTTCCCCATCTATGGCTTATATGAAACGCTATGGCGGAAAGCTAACCAAAATATGGAAATGCCAGGCCTTGACTAAGCTTCTGGTCCAAACTCAGATTGAGAAAGCACACTCGTTGAAGTCAAACATGAATGATTCTCAGATTTTCCATTTTAACAAAAACAAACTGTTAAATCATCAGCAACCCAATAATTACCACTCGAAGATCCAGATCTCTAAAGACACAGTCATCAACAACTTCACTAAGAAAGAAAAACAGAAGGACATTTCTCGGTAAAATTATCCATTGAAAAGCACATTCCTTTTCCTTGCCAAATAAGTTTCACAAACAGTGAAGTCTCACACTCCTGAATGGAAATGTACCTGAGGCTTTCCTTGAACAACAGTGACGCAATCTTTACACCCCTGGGCCCGCTCATCGCCGATGAGTGGTCTGACATGAACAGAAACTTTAACACAACAATCTTCCGCTGCTGCACCAGTAGGAGAAGGAGAAGGAGAAGGAGAAGGAGGAGGAGCTTCCATAGTGAGGAAATCGAAGAGAAGATTAAGAGCAAGAAATCTGAGAAAGAATTAAAATTTAAAAGGGGCATGAAAAATCAGTATAGTTGGTGAAAGGAAACCCTTCTCATTGTCTGAAAAAATGGAGAACGCGAGGACAGGAGAGTGATAGTACAACAGCAATAGCCCTAGAGAGAGAAGTGAGGACCTGAGGTGGGTTATTTTTTCTTTTCTTACACAATGCAGGTAGAGAGAGAGAGAAAGACAGAGTTTGCGTGTGTACTCACTGTATGTAGAGGATTAGAGAGAGGGAAAGGGCAGTTGGGGAAATAGCGGCAAAAGAGAGAGATATTAGAAGAAAGTAGTAGAAATGGGAGGTTAACTGCTACGACAACAAACACTATCATTTTCCGTAGGCTTCAGTCTTCACTGCACACAGCCACACACCAGCCCACACACAGCCCACACGTTTGCTCTCTTAAGAACTTTCATATCGCTTTTCCCATTTTGCCCCTCCTCTCTCTCCTGTCTTAACGGCTCTCTCTCACCCTCCTTTTACGGTTTTACCCTCTCAATCAGCCATTTCTATTTCTATTTTTTATTTTATTAATTAAGTGCAAGTGCAAGTGCAAGTGCAAGTGCTAACGCCACGTATTATGATGTTTACGATTCATGATTGTCCCCAGAATATGGTGGAAAAAAGGGTCTTAACAGCACATAAGCCACGTGACGTGATGTCGAATCATAAATATACCATCTTCAGGTTTTAGACAATTTTCCGGCCGTCGCCGCCACCACCACCACCCTAACTCTATTCTATGTACTGATTTATATGACTTCAGCTATAACTATACTTTTTGTGCATGTAAGTATGGGTTTATAGACGCATAAATTCAGACTCTGCTATACTGTTTCCATTAACACAGGCACATGCAATTCAAGATTTTCCAAAACTTTATCAATATTTTCCAGATTCAATCAGAATTGGAGAAAATTAATTAGTTTATTCAACCCTCCTGTTTCGCATGCATTCATATTCTTGTGATGATAATTTGACCTAAATCACATTTGGCCTCTTAAATTTGATCCAATTGGACTCATCAATTTATGTACTTACATTTTTAAATACTTAAGCTCATACACTTCTTATATTCATAACATTTGAATACATACGTCATATTTTAATCAATATAAATACTGAAATATTAAAAGGATAAGAATATTTAAATATTAAAAGTTAGCAAGTACAAATCTCTAATTATATCAAAATTTTAAATATAATTAAAATATCTATACACACAAACACATAAATTGTTCCGATTACAATAGATGATTATGATTTAAAATTGATTATAAATTGTCAATTAGCTCTAATTTAATAATATTAGTCTAGTGATGAGAATTATAAGTTTTCAAGTTTGCAGTTTGGAAACTTGTACCAAAAAAATCGATTATAGATTATTTTAATGGTGAAAAATAGTATCTTCATCTTGTGTAGTGTTGACGCTTTTATTTTATGGTATTATCGGTCCGTGAAGGAAAAGGGAAAGATGGAAAAAGACAGGAGGGGGAGGAAGTAAAGGGAGAGACGGAAAGAGAGACCCACACATTATACATATCCAGCTGGTGGCCTCCCCTTCTCACATGCTCTTTTTTCAGTGTACAATCCTCTGTGGACCCCACTTCTTCTCTTTTTTTTTTTAAAAAAAAATACTGGGTTTTCTTGAAATTAATTAATGAATTAATTCATTTTCTAACTTACAAGAATAATCCTTGCGTCTGTCTATCAATGTAGATATTCATCACCATTCATCAATAAAAATAACATTTTATTTTATTTGCATAAGAATTAAAATACCCTCATGTTTACTTAACATGATATGTCATATTAAATCTAATAAGGTGGATGAATGACTAAAAGTATCTTAATCGTGTTTAGGTTAATTCAAGTACATCCTAATTTGGATTAACAAAGAGTTTGTATGAAAAAAGAAAAAAATTAGAAAATAGATGAGCAAGTTCAATCAATGGCATTAAAAGGTAAGGCTATAGATTTTCTAAATTGGGGGACCTCAAGGCATACTGAAAACTATAGTGAGCTTTAGGGTTAAAGGTCCAAATCATATGAGCATACCAATTTCTAATCATGGTGATCTAAACCCAACATCTATACATTTCATAAAATAATGTATTTAGGGGAGATTGATGGCTTCTTCTCACCCAATATCATTGACAGCGTGCTTAAAGCTTTCCATCAAGTGGGCCGTTGCCGAACCATCATTTTTTTCATGTTTCCTTTCTTCCAGGATAACGAGCAAAAACTAACACCACACAACCATTTTCTCATAATAATTAATAATTAAACAAATAAAACCATCCACATCTTACTCTTTTTAATTATTTCTCCACCTAAAAATTACCATTTCATTAATTAAAAGTTGGAATTTGTTTTAATTAGCTAGACATTTATGGGGAAAAAAAACAAAAAATTAGCCTAGTTTAACGTGGTAGACTGCAAGTTAAGCAAAATCTATGACAAAATATCAATTCTTGAAGCAGCATATATGTCTGGAGTGTGCTTTATTCACAAGGAAGGAAACGGAGAAGGGAAATAGAGAGAGCAGATGCTGTTATGTTAAGATCCAAAACCCAAGTTTCCTTTTCCTTAAACCTAACTCTTCCTTCATTGGATTTCCTCCCCATCTGACCGTTGGCTTAGATGCAAACCACATAACTACCGCACTACATGATCTATAGGCACCCATTGCTATTGGATTATTTTTGTGGTGGCAGTAGCCTAGTTGGTTGTTTAGCCTTACTACTTACTGTAATTTGATTTCCCCATTTCCGAATCCATCTTACCAACCTCAAATAATTTTAATATTCCATTTCAATTCATCAATAATGACACTTTGGCTAATTGATAGATCGAAGTGGCTCTGTTTTTGTTGTTTTATAATAGATCAGTGATTATTTAATTTATTTGGGTTTCGTATGATCAACTATTGCAGTGGATTGCTCGGTGTTTTCCTTTATTTGTACGATTTCGATTCATATATTTAAATTTATAACTTTATAAAACTGTAATTAATTTTAATATCATTAGATGAACTTTAATTAATTACATGAACTATATTAGGAATACAAACATGTCGTAATAATTCTCGATTTATAACGACACTTTTTCAATCAGTTTGAACATATTGAAGATCAGTAATTTTAAAATTAGATATCTTTATTATTATTTCTGTAATAATAGGGGAAAAACAAAAGAAGAGAAAATAAAATCTGATGGTATTATAACAGCAAGTATCCTTAATAACATCTCAAGGTATGCCCCCCAACATGGGGAAAAGGAATGGCAAGCCCATCTCATGTTACATGTTAACCTTAAATATAGAATAAGCAAGGACAACAGAAAAATCTTAGTCTTGTTTTTTCTTTTGCCTTTGTATGCTACCCACATCAAAAAAAAAAAAAATTATATATTATTATAAATTATACGACTTGATTTTGCCTATTTTTTTTTTTTTTAACTCAGCTTTCGGCCATACCAACTGCCTTTTCTTATAGGACCTTGATGAGTTGCGAGCTATGAGCTTTCTGCAAGATCAATGATAATTTATTTGTTTAATTAACGCGAAATGGAAAATAAACTTTTAGAAACTGAAAAATATAATGATTAATGAAGAAAAGATTCGCTATTTATTTGATTTCTCAAATTCATACAAAAAAAAATTTAAGAATTCTTTTCCATTCAAATATTATTACGTAAATAAAGTTTAAATTCTAACTATTATAAGATGCTCAAATGGTTATAATAATATACGGCAGAAAGAGCATATACTGTCAATAAATTTTATATAGATGAACAATTTAAATGCAAATTGTAATAATTTTGTAAAAGTCATTTTTTAGTAATGAGGTACTGTAAATAGAAATTTCTTGAATAAGAATCTTAATTGGTAGTCATCAGATATTAAGCAAGCCACGTTGTTCTATGAAACCAAAGAGTACACAAAGCTTTTTTTTTTTTCTCCTGTATCGAGGCAGGAATACATAACTAGTTGTGAAGCTAGCAGTGATCTCTTTATTCTCATCTTCAACCCTCAGCTTTTTTTCATTAGTGTTTTTTTATTTTAATTGCCAGCCCCATGTGGAGAGTTAAGAATCACATGCTACCACTTCCTTTACATCACAACATTATTCTTAAAATGCTATCTTTTGATCCAAGAAGCTCCTTTCCCCTTTCTTTCTGTCAATTCTTACTCACTGGCATTTGGTAACCTTCCTTTATTAGTCAGAATTATTAGCACCATTATTAAAACTAAGTTGGGCTATCTTATTGTCTAATCCCGAGCAGTTCTGTTAATCAGTACACTCATTTTATGTACTTTTGACATTTTCCTTTTTAAAAACCATTATCATAAAAATTATAATGTTTTCATGCATATATAGAAATAGATATGATTCCAAAATGACATAATTATGACCAACTCAACCGTGGCCCTCCTGTCAATCAAACCCATTATCCAAAATCTCCTCTTCTTCAACGTGTGTTCTTATTCATTTCTAACTGGTAAAATTAGAGAAATACCCTCAATATGATTTCTGAAAACTGATTAGTTAGCGCGAAATAAAAATGCAAAAAAAAAAAGCTCTTTTTTTTTTTCTTTTGTATTGAATTAGTTATAAAGAGAAAGCTTTTTGAAGGTCACCTATGGATTGTAAGAGACAGAACATGTGCAAAAGATCGAAAGGGGTGATGATGGGCAATGGGTGATTGCGTAAAGTATATATCCAGGAAAGAAGTGGGGTTAAGGTGGTTGTTCTTCTCCTTCTCCAATCTCCACTCATACAATGCCTTTGTGTATTTAACATATTTTACTCATCTACAATCAAATCAAATCAAATCAAAATGTTTGTGTTTGTGTTCATTATTTGATTTTATCAAAGAGCCCCATAACTGTAAAGTGTCCGACCCAATCAGCACTATGGCCCTCTTTTCTTATTTTTTATTTTTCTTTTTCCTTATTTTTTGAGGTCAGTTACTTGTTAATTTTTTTTTTTATCACTAATAGTATATTAGAAAGTCCTTTTTTTTCCCCTTAGACAAGAGCCAGTTGTTTAATCTTCCAAAAGTTAGAGGGGAAAAGGAGAAGTATCAATGAATTTGCCATTTCCTGAACACAACTAATATGATCAAACGCCTAAATCCATGATCTTATCTTAATTAGAAGATTTTATCCATTCATCATTTCAAAATTTATTTATTAGAATAATTAAGTGAATTTCATGATGTTCCTTTACTATTGTTGTCCTATTTCTCCTGGGTTCTGATCCTTCCTTCCCTCCTATATATTGCCAGGAAAAGGAAATTCACTTAATTATATATATATATATATAGGAGGGAAGGAAGGATCAGAACCCAGGAGAAACCCAAAATCACAACTAAATACCAATGCGGATTTATACTGGTGAAATTTCATTTATAAATCATATTTCAGAACTGTAACATCACCAATTCAATTTCTAATCAAAACAATTCTTTAAAAAAGACATGAATCTATATCAATTCATCATTCTGAAATCAGCCCATCTGACCTCAAGGCACACTCCACAAGTGAAACCCAATCCTAAATGGGCATATTTTCATAAATTTCTAGGCCTATAAATCAAATGTGGTATCAAGTTTTCTTGATATCCACTTCAAAAGTGGCTGTGACCTTTCTAGGACCTGGTTCAGCCCATGGGGGTGCTTAATATTCGATCCTTGCTGAATTTTATCAGCATTCACAGAATCTAAAATTATGTTTTTTTATATTTTGAAGCCTCTTAGGATGTGTTTGAGTAGTTGTAATCATATATTAGTTTAATTTTGTTGATCACAAGTCAAAAACATTATTTTAAAGATAAATTTTTGACATTTTAATGATAAAAAAACTCGAAAAAACAGCTGAATAATAGTTCCCAAAAAGCAGTTTCTATCTTCAATGCTAAACAAGTTATTAGATTTCAGAATTAGATTAATCATTAGTTAAAAGAATACTAAGAGGAGTATTCGCAGGGTTATTTTATTGAAAACCATCCATGACAATTTTCCGAAATGATTTTCACTTGTCTTTATGACAAATATTAAAATTAAAAAAATAATGTCTTATCTCTAGCTATTTTTTTTAGCTTTTTCAATTGCGAGATTAGAATCAGTTACCAATTACTATTTACGATTTAATCAAACAGCTTCAGAGCAGCTGTTAGATGTGAAATAACTAACATCTCCTTCAAAAAGTTAAGCCTATGCCCTCTAAATATAAAAGCATTTTGAAAAGGGAAAAACCTTATTTTAAGAAAAATAAAACTCTTAGATTATGTAAGTAAATTCATAATTTTACTAAATTTGAGAGCGTTATAAGCTTATATTACATCTGGGAAACAAAATCTTAAACTAATTAATGAATAAAGTTATAATTTTCTTAAATTTCGGAAGGGCTATATTGCTCTGCCCATAACTCGATTAATGTCAAATACTTACCTGTATCATTTACATAGGAATACTTGGCTTGAATTTGCCATACAATAATTATCGAAGCTCTGTAGAAAATCTACCTACTGAGAAATGAGGTTCTCAATTTGAACTACAGTCAGAAGTTTGCAATTACAAACTGGAAGCTTATGAGAACAGTGTGCACTGTTTGCACATACAACACTATGTAATGGAATAACTTTTTCCTCAAACTTTCATTCGTTTGTATAAATTGAACTGGAGATGACGATTTGGACAACTTGTGGTGCCTCATCTTGAGTGGAACAATTTTTTTTTTTGTAAATTTTTTTCCATCCCAATTTTTTTAACAGGAACAAGATAGGAATGGTATATACATTATCTGATCCGATTATATATATATATATATATAATTATTTATATTTTAATATAATTAATTTTTTAAAAAAATAATAAAATATAAATATAACATTTATTTAAAGTAAATTTTTTTAATATTAAAATTATTAAACAATTATATATTTAACTAATTAGAAAATATATAAAATATTTTTAATATTAAAATTAAAAATTTTAATAAAAATCGGGAAATGGGGCGGGTTAGAGATCCTCGTCCCCATGTGGTGTGGAAACGGAGAATTCAAATTTTTTTCCAATAGAGAATTGGATGGAATTTCAGGTCAGAGATAGGGAAGAAAAATTCCGCTCTTTTGCAATTTCTAGATTAAACTCTGTTATTTTTACTTATAATCTTTAATCAATTACAAAATTATGAAGTGAGAGAAATCAAATTCCAATTGAAATCCAATGAAAAAAAATAAAATATTTTGTTTCACCGTATTACAATTAGTTTTTCTGCATCTTTTTGCTTCTCTTATCGCTTTCAAATTTCAAAATATTGAAATAATAGTTAGGTACTCGCGTGTCGAGATATAAAAATTTAAATAAAATATGTTTATTGGATAATTTTCATTTTAAATTGAGCTTATGAGTTTATGTATAAATAAATTAATGAAAAAAATATTATATAAATAAAATGATATTGTTGTTGCTTATATGATATTTTTATTATCGGTTTAGTTAATTTAGAAGTAAATTATAGGTGGAGTATAAGCAAATGTTTACAATCGAATATGGTAGTAATAATTAGTGAATAGAGAATACATAGTGTATTACATCAGATACATTGAGGGCATCATAGACAATGTATAAAGTGAATCTAAGTGATCACTCTCAAGTTCGCGTCCAATACAAAGCAAAAAAAAAAAAGTTAAACACCCTATCTCCACCCACATCCAATCTAAAGCCTAATTTTCTATTATCTTCCTTCATTTCTTTCTCTACCTAGTTCTCATTTTATACTTTTCCTTTCATTTCCTTATAAAATTCACATTTTACAAAGGAATCTTGATATCTAAAGAAAAATGAGTCTCCATAGGAGCATATTCTAATTACTCTTTTAGTATTTCTGTAACTCAGTTCTTTCTTTTTTTTCAAAACTTGTGGATGCTTTACTTCAAAGTTTAAGTCGGAGATGAGATTGTTCACTGAGAAAAAAGTGGAGTCCAGCCAAGTAAGGATTATATTATTTGTAAGCATAGGCGGTGCATGCATGTTAAGAAAATAGGGAAATGTAAAGTCGTCTCTATACATCCGAAAATCTCATTGCAAATGTTGTCGTCCAATATGTTATGGGCGTCAAGTCTATTGCCGCTATACGTGACAAATTACAACAAATTTGTCGCTAGATATAATATATAGCGACAGGATTTCCTGTCGCTAAAATATTAAGGTTACGTGAATCCGACGAATAGTATTTCTTTTGCTGAATCCTGAATATATATATATATATATATATTTTTTTTCTTGCTAAACCCAGTGTTCAAAATTCATCGTCGCAGTAGACATAACTACTTGATAATGAAAAAAATTATGCTTCTGTCCATTTAGTTAATATAATTGAAATAACAAATTTTCCCTGAGTTTTTTTAAATTTACTCATATACTAATTCAGGATATATTAATATATGATGCTTTATATTTATTGATAAAAACATAATAAATAGTTAAGGACATATTAACAATTAATAATTTTTTTGAAGAAAAAAATTAAAAAATTAACTATATTATCAAACCAAACCAAAACAAATAATATATATGTATATATATATATAATTCAAAATTTAAAATATACATTTATTTTGATACTAAATTTAATATGCTGCTAATTAAGTAAGTTAAGCACAATACAGAAATAATATATAAGTTAATCACAGATTTTTTTTAGATATATATATATAAGCCAAGTAACTATTGATACCGTTTATGCAAGTAATTATTCCATTTAGTATTGTAACCCCAATATTTATAAGTTTGGGAAATATATATATATATATATATATATATATATATATATATATATAACATTTGCATTATGAGTTTTAATGACATAATTATTTCTAGTTAATTAAATGAGATCCTTATTATATTTCAAAATAGCAAAGATCTATCATTAATAAATAACATAATATTTCAAATTTTTTGACAATACATCAATTTTGTTCCATTTTCAAATTTATTTGCCTCTTTATCATGTATATACTCCAACTTAACTGTTAACGTCTTATTCTTCCGCAATAAGAATGTGGACTACCAGACACAACTGTCATATGTTATATTAATTTTTCTTTAAAAAATTGAAACAAATATTAGATATTAAAATTCAACAAATCCAACATTGTCATCAAGTCGAAATGCTTTTTACTTATTTATCAAAGTCAAAATATTAATTCAATATAAAAGTTAATCTTAATAGACTTTATAAGATATTGTCCCAAATATAAAAAAAAATTAATAATTCCTAAAATAGTAAAGAACCAAAGCGAACAAATATTTTTAAAAATACATGCTAATCAACACTTATTTCTAAAAATATTTACTAAAATGACAAAAATTAACATTTACATATATTCACTAAAGAATTTTATCAGTAATTTATAGAAATATTAACAATACTTTGATTCTCTAAAAACATAAGTACAAAAATTTATAAAAACAAATTAACAAACTTTCGATCAATGTCGGGTGAGCCGACCAGTTGTAAATAAACCGATACGAGAAAGGAATGGAAAAAATGGAAGGAAAAAAAATCATCAAGCCCTTACCTTTTAAGTCTTTTTGCTATTGAGTCCTTCTTCTTTTATTTTGTACAATTAAATCCCTGTTCTTTTATTGTTTACACATATTAAGCCGTTACCAACAGATTTTTTTATGCTATTAAAATAAGTAAAAAATCATATACTCTTAGATTAGATATTTTAACACTATGTAAATAGCTCAATTATACTCTTATTTAGTGACTTGACTTTTTATCATTAATTTTTTTTAAAAAAAAATTTACTTAGTCAAGGGTTTTTTTTTTCTTCAATTTTTTGCTATAAAAACATTGTCCACATGAATTACGAAGCCGATACGCTAAATGAAGATCCATAAACAAAATAAAAAAATAAAATGAAATTTTAGCTAAGTCGATTAGCAATCTAAAATTGTAAGTTAATTAGAGAAAAATTTGGCAACCATTACTTGAGAAAAATTAGCCGCCTCATGGGAAACTCCATACAATCAATCTTCAATGATTCATAAATATGATCGTGTCTGTTATTATTACAATCTCGTAATAAATAGCATGCAAAGAGGTTGAAATGTCAGTATTTGATTCCGAACTTGGAGAAATGACAAATTTCTCAACAAACTCTTAAAGAGAAAATAATTTCCGTCTCAATTCAAATATGTGATAATAAAAAGAAAAATACAACTGTCAAATGTTTAGAGCCATTTATAAAATTGAACATATTGCTTCAAAATTGGCACATGGAAGCGATAAATAAATAAATAAATGATTTTATGAATTCAGAGACATTTGTTATAAGATGCAAATACTATCAACATTCTCGAAACATGGGTGATTTCCTAAGATCGTCTGGGTCTAAAAATGTGTCCACCAGTAATACAATGTTAGTGTCTATGATCCTTTCTTTCATATGATTTGCAAGTCAAACCCCACAATTATATATTCCGCAATTCACAAAGCCACTGAATACAAAATTTCGGTGTCCTTCCCTACACGCCGCCATTACTGCGAGCATGCCATGCACATACATGTATAGTAGATTTAAGGTTCTGTGAAAGAGAAACTAATAATTAATTAATTCATGTGAACAGATTTTTCACTTTTCCGTGTAAATAAATATAAATTATTTCATCTTTATCATTTTTTTCTCTTAATAGTTGAAGAGGGTTGACTTCTAAATCTCTGTATCATTCAAAAAAAAATCTAGTTTATTGGGTTTCCTTAAGCCACAATAATTAACAATTTAAACTGTTGTCCTGTCCCTCTTACAACAAATTTTATAATCTTAAAAATTAATTAAATAATGTGTGAACTTGCGTTTGATGGTAGAGATGAGACTGAGAGAGTTTTTATGTTCTTTTTTTTTCCCCCTCCAAATGATAAAAAAAAATAACAGAAGGTGCAGTTGAACAGGAATCTATTTGTTGACGACGACATGGCTTATTATCCTTAGCTTTAGAATATTAAATGGTTGGCAATTTGACATACTATTCCTTCCTCCCAACAAATCGAATTTCGAATTAGTCTGTTCCTCTATCTCTTTTGATTCCCTGCAGAAATTTCAGTCTAACTCTATCTTCCGGCATGCTGGCATTAAATTTCTTATTTCTTGCTTCACATTTTAACATTCATTTGACCTTTTCAGTCGTGGTTAGGACAGCCATTTCAAACTTACAAGCAATTGCCTTTTTTTCATTTTGTTCCAAGCCAGTATTATCTTTAAACTTTAAAGTTAAACCCACCAAAAAGCAAAGCAAGGTGGAAAAGTATAAGAGAAAAAGGGACTAAAGGAGGAAAAGCCTCTAATCTTTATGCCTTTAGTTTTGAGTCGTTTTTGTTTGTTTGCATAAAATAGAAACAATAGGCATTAAGCAGAATGCCCAATTGTCTTTTTTCCCATTGGATAAGTAACAAGAAATTAAAAAATCAAGAGGAATTTGATTCCTTGAGATATCATTTTACATACAGAAGAACAATTATTGACAAAAATATGCAATAATGACCATAATAACTCGAAGTTTAAAACTAGCATTAGTTGTACAAGATTTGCATATTCTTGATAATACCCACCCACAAAAGATTTAAAAAATATGTATTAATAAAGAATGGTCCCGATAAAAACCTGTTTTCTATTTTCAATTATGTGATGTTAACAAGCAAATTAAGAAAAAAAGAAGAAAAGGGAGACATATTCTTTCTTGGATGGTCCTCACAAATTCATGACACTGAGCACATTGAAGACACAGTAAATGCCGATGCGGATAAATTGTTAGTGAATGATTATTTGTTTTCTATGAAACTATTACAACACTGTGTTTGGTGATCTTGCTGTATTACCTTCCAATACAATTTCAAACAAATCAGCTTCAGATTCTTCATCGAAATCCACAGTTGTATTGTTATTGCTAGTGGTATTACTGTTGTTGTTGTGGATGTGGGTACTTCTAGTTATGCTTCTGTTAAGCCATTGAGAGTCAATTCTTCCCATTGAAAAGAGTTCTTTACTATCTTCATAGCCCAAAGCAGGGGAATTTACAAGAGGGCCAATGAAGCAAGGATTTGGGGTTCTTTGTGCATTTCCTGGTGCGTAAGCGAAAGCGCTTTGTCCAAAATTCACAAGAACTAATATGTCATTGTTGGCTGCGATAGTTGGGTAGAGTGGAGTCCCGAATTCCTCTGTTTTGCAAAGAATTACATGTACCAATTCTGCATCTACAGTGAAGAACACTTTCTTTTGCCTTGGATCGAACCCACACCCAATTACTTTGTCTTTTCTTGCCCATTCTCCTTTCTCCGATTCAAACACTAGTTTAATCCCTGTAAAGAGAGGTAATTAAGCGGACAATCACTTCAAAAAGAAAACAAAAGATAGAATTTTGGCACAGTAACAATTGTATTGAACTGCTATGATTTTAGCCTGCTAGTTACATAATTCTGTTTCATTGAGTCCAACCCATGATGCAGCCCACATCATGTTTTTGGTCAACTGCTTGATACCTACTCCCAAAACACTGAAGCATGCCACGATTAATGATCTAAACTTAAAGAATCAATTTCTCTCCATTTCATAATTAATGGATAAGCTACATAGTGGACCATATCCTCATTAATTTTTCACTACTATTGAAGATAAATTAGGTTGGAGAATAATTCACTAGTGGGCTGTCAAGTTTTTAATTTGTGCTACTTCACAGAAGCAATATCTGCAAGCTACATTTTTATAAATTTATTGCAGCTAACAATTTTAATTAACTAATTAAAATCAGGAATTAGATTAATAAAAAGAACAAAAGTTTTACCATCAAGATAGACAGAACCATTGGAGTTGAATCCTATGGAACCTGGGTAGCTTCCTGGAATTTTCAAAGGAAGAGAGCCTCCTGCAGTTAGCCCTAAAGATAACATAACTGCTTCATCATTGCTATCATCTCTACCAGCAAGCTTCAATTCTTCAATCTTGCTAAATCGATGACTGCTATTAATATGCACTAAAGATTCCGAATTCACTTTTTGATTAGAATTTTCTTGGATAAGTTTCGTCTTCTCGCTTTCCTTAGAGATAGACTGATCATAATCATCCCCTTGGCTATGTAAAACTGTGATCTCAAAATAGGCTTCTTGAGGAAAAGCTGAATTCCCTAATGGCGGCCCTGGCAAGGGCAAAGCACTTCTTATCACAGAAGCAGCAGACATGAATGGATTGCTTCGGTTAATTCTCTTCAACCCAGAATTTAGCCTTATCTTCTGCATGAAATCGGCTGATCCTTGACAAACTTCCCAGGTTATCTCTGTCTCTGCTTCTCTTCCATAATCCCCAATTGCACATAAGCCTAATAGGGATGATCTCGTTGATGGTGACGACATAAATCCTGTAAACCCAAATCTTGACCATCCATTTTCAACTGCATCTGTAATAAGAGATGGATGATCAGCCCAGTTGAATAAAGGTCTGGTCGAAACCGCTCGCCGGAAAGCATAATAATTTCCTCTTCTTTTCCTTTCTAATTCAAGCTGATGATGAAGACTTGCTTGATGAAGCTTTGCAATCCCATCCTGAAAGCTCTCTGTTCTGTTGCCGGTTTCGTCAACAGCATCTATACTCTGTTTGAAACAGAAGAAACGCCGAATCAAAATCATCAAAATGATGGCAAAAATTATAATAGACAGCGCCACCACCAGAAAATGTTTCCATTCAAGCATTCTTCTTTGTAGAAATCAGGTTTTCTTTTTCTCTGTCAAGAAAGTGGAAGCGAAAGAAGGGAAGAATGTGTTTTATAAGGAAGGAAAGCATGCGTGGACTTATACCGATTCAACAAAGGCAGGAAGGCGGTGTATATGCACGCAGTAAAAGAAGTAAATTTTATAAGTAATGGCAATTAAAGACCATTCTTAATTATATTAATTAGTGTGAACCGACAGTCTTTCCTTATTAAAAAGAAAAAAAAGATTGTTAATTTCTAGAGAGAGAAAGGGTTTATTAATATTAAGTAAATACTTCTAGAAAGCCTGTAAATTTTCTTGTTTGGATTGTGGGACGAGACGATGAGGCATGGAGTTACCGGCAAGATGGAACAGTGTCAACAAAGTTAAAAGAAAAAGCAGAGGAAATCAGGAAACAGAAGAACAAGATTTTTATTGTAGGACGTGCTGGTAGTTATTTGTCGATGACAGTTGAAAATCAACGTTTGTTAACTTCGCGGGATTGGAGAGACTGATGCAAAAATTTTATGCAGTCAAAGAATATAAAGAGCCATAAGAATCCATTTTACAAGTCGATGGATATCAAAATTAAGTCTATATTTTACCCCTTAATTATATAAATTTGTGCAAATAAGTCTCTTAATTAAAATTTTATTTAATTAGCTTTATTAACCATCAATTTTAAACTAAATTAATCTTTTAATTATCAAATTTGTTCAATCAACTCTTTTCACTATCAACTTCAAACTAATTAATCCATATCTAATTAATAATAGTTAAAAATATTATTTGAACAAATTTTTAGTTGATCCGTACATAAAACATTTAGCATCAAATGATGAAAATATCTTATTTTTTAAAAAAATATTTTAAATTATATAGAAGATTTATAAATAAATAGATAATTATAAGCAAAAAAAACTAATGACAGATGTCTTTATTTTTTTATTTTACGTTGTGTGGCATAATATCTCTTCAACATTGTAGTTTTTTTTTTTTTTTTTTTGATGAATTAGATATTACTTTCAATTTCTGCATATTCCTTCCTTATTTTTTTTTCCTTACTGAAAAAGGACCGATTCAGCATATTCAAATAGGCAATATGACGATAAAATCTACACATTTTACGATTTAATATTTCCTAGGCGACAGATACATTTAAAAGTTTTTGTAAGTAATTCATTTTTTATAATTTGTTTTGGTTTTGAAGATTCTAACTTTGTTGCAGCATCGAAACTCCATATGCTAAGTTTGGTTATTTTTATGAATAAGTATGTGGAACAACACAATAGGCCGACTAGAATGTTCCATGGCACAACTAAGAATTGGCGACTACAGCATACGCTATCAATTCAATGTACAAGTAATATAAATGACTAAATAAGCTTAATTATGCATGAGTTTCTTAAATCTTTCATGGAAAATAAAATAAAGCCTATTCAACTTTAAGTATATATTATTGATAAATTTTAATTTAGTAATATTTATCTTAATTATATATGTAATAGCTTTAAAATTTCAAGTTCTATTTCTAAACACATCAAATAAATATTTTCACTTCTCAAAGAAAATGATGTAACACTTGAATAATTATTTCTTATATATAATGTACTATTATAACATACTAAGTATGAATTTGGAGAATAATAGTAAATAATATGTTTACATTTATTAAATTTCAAATTCACGAAATAATTTTAAATTTAAGCTGTAACGGTTGGGTCTCATCCACAGCATGAGCCCTACCTCAAGTCCACAGGACTGAGCCATCCGCCGTCTTACTGAGACCAACGGGCTGCCGGGTTCCATGGACCACTACCCTCAACCCATCTCCTGCTTACCAGGCAGGTTGTTGAAGCTGAGGATCGAACCCTCAACCTCCTTTAGCCTCCCTAAAGAGACTACCAATTGTACAACAAAAGCAACTATTTAAAATATTTTTGAGATAGTAATTTATTCGTACGATTGCATTTTGAATTAATCCGGATATCATCAAAAAATCTATTATTAAAATGATTTAACAAAATGTTTATTCATGTCATGGCTGAGTTGATACTAATTCAATGATTACGTTCAAATGATAAATATTTGATTTTCATTTACTATCCTATAATAATATTATAATTGCTTTTTTAATGAATATTATAAGTGTCATATAAAATTGGTATTTTTTTAAATATTGATGTTATTGAGATTAAATTTTTTATAAATATTAATTATGAAGATGATTGAAATATTAATGAATTAAATTGTTTGATAATTATATTTGGGAAGGAAAATCCCAAAACTAAAAGATGAAGGAAAAAGAGGAACTATGAATGGCGATAGTCAAGTGAATTTTTAAAAAGACATTTTATGTAAGCAGACAAATGCATGCAAGAGCGAGCATATTTGGTTAGTGGCAATTGTAGACACTGTCATTACGGGAAAATTTTGATTTTTCTTGAAGTTTTCCATGGTTCAATTAAGACGATAATGGGATGAAATATTAATTTTCCTGTACAATTTTTTCATATGATGACTAATTTATTTTAAGGGGTAATTATATAAAAAAAACTATAATATATAGGAGTATTTTGAATTTAAACTTATTTATTTATTTATTATCAACTGAAATCTTAGTTCTTATATTATTTTCAATTCACGCTTTCTCTATTTAATTGACATCTGTCAATTAATTGAAGGACAAAATGCTGAATTAACATGCTAAATATGATTAAAATGCTTGTTGAATCACTAGTTGTGCCAAATGTTAGTTCTTTTGTTATTAAAATTTATAAAATAAGTTTTTTCAATATTAATTTTATAGTACATCAGCTTAACTTTTTTTAAAAATAAGTCAGTATGGCATACAATTATTAAATTTGATATTCTCTGCACTGTGGCCATTATAATTTACTGATTTATACTCAGAAAAGCAAGAGGTGATATTCCATTCAACTGATCATTACGAATTTCTCTATCTGTTATATTTTTTATTAATGCAAAATGGTTTTAAATGGTTTATTTAATTAACAGAATTTATTATTACAAATATCAATTTTTTTATATGTAGAATTTATTGATATTTCAAATGCTATTGAAAATTTGACAAATTTATAAAATGTAAATTTGTAAAACAGTTTTTATAAGGAACATGTTTGGATATAATTTTAAAAAAAAAAAAATCATTTCTCATGATCTATTCAAATTTTGATCATTTAAAAAATTTGTGAACACAATTTTCCTCTACAAAAAACGCCCTTTTTTCCTCCATAGACGCACTTCCCGTTTCTATCTGTTTCTCTCTTACACAACTAATCTCAGAAACAACCTCAGTTTCGGTTTCGGTTTCCGTCATTGACGCCTCTCCTCGTAGCCGATGCTTAATCACGGCCACTGCGGTAAACTATGCTGTTTCTTCCGCTGCGACATCCGAAATCAACAAGATCAAGAACAGACAAAGGAGTCTACACTTCTAAAAAGAGTAAGGTCCTTGTTTTATGGGACCTCGATAATAAACCGCCCCGTGGCCCACCCTATCCGGCGGTATTGGCGCTTAAGCAGCTTGCTCAAAAGTTTGGGGAAATTATTGAGATGTCGGCTTACGCCAATCGGCATGCTTTTATCCATCTTCCCAATTGGGTGGTGGAGGAACGCCGCGAGAGGAAACAATTTGCATTCTTAAGAGGAAAGGGTTGGTCACTCCATCCGAGCCTTACATATGCGGAATATGTGGCCGCAAGTGTTAGACTAATATGGAGCTAAAGAAACATTTTAAGCAGCTTCATGAGCGCGAGAGACAAAAGAAACTGAACATGATGAGGTCGCTGAAGGGGAAGAAACGGCTGCGTTATAAGGAGAGGTTCGTTTCTGGGAATCATAAGTATAACGAGGAGGCCAGGAGATTGGTAACCCTGAAAGTCGGGGGTACTGAGGAGAGCAGGGGTTTCTGTGAAGACGGTAGAGGATAAACCACAAGCTGCGGATTGGGCATTGAGGAGGCAGATTGAGCATTCGATGAGCAGAGGGGTTGATTGGTTGTTTCTGGTGTCAGATGATGCCGATTTCTGCATTTTAAGGAGGGCCAGAGAGGCGATTTTGGGGACAGTGGTGGTGGGGATAGAGATAGAGCATTAGGGAGGCACGCAGATTTGTGGGTGCCATGGATTGGAGTTGAGAATGGCCAAGTTGCAGAGTGTGATTTGGTGCCTTAGAGTAGGACATGTGAGGATTTGGAGGGGAATGATGGTTCTTTTCGGTTACACATTTTGATGGTGATATTGGTGGCATGGAGAGTGATATGGATAACGTCCTCGATGAACTTGCAGGAGCAACATCTGGGTGGAATAGTGCGAGGATTTCAGTGTTTTCAGAAGGGGAAGAAGAAGATGACCAGGATTATTTGTTATGGGACAATGAAGATGAAGAAGCTGAAGGGAAAGATGGGAATTTTTTGATATAGCCGGTAAATGTAGTTAGACAACTGCTGGATTGGGATACATTTTTCATTGTTTCTTGTGGTATAAAAGGATCACACTTTGAAAAATATCAGAACAGACTGAGTTTGTATAGAGTTAAGATTACTAGTAGGAATAGTGCTTTTGAAGGAAGTCATTAAATCAATTAACAAAATTGTAGGATTCTACATTATTCCTCCGACTTCCTGATTCGGGAAACTTAATTCATCCATCTATTAATGAGGTTAATCCTATTTGTATCCAATTTTACAAAATGGTACGTCTCTGCCCCCATACCTGTCTGTGGATGTGCCCTTGAGCATTTTCTTTTACTGTTCTAGTTTTATTTTTTTTGGTATAGAGTTGGCAAATGGTACCAGAAATAATTCAAAATGATTAGTTTACTAAAAAATGCACTTTAAAAGCAATCATTTTACTTCATGCTTATATTTTACTATGATGTGCAACATGTTAATCTCATCTCAGTTATCATTTTGATATCTTTATTAACATAGCTATATTAGTGCGAGTTTTGCATGTTAGCATAAATGATTTCTTCTTGGTTGAAAACTAAAGCAAACATTTCTTCCTGCTGGCTTCTGGGGCTAGACTGTGACGAATTTTGAATAGATAAAACGATTTTTTACAACTATTTTCAATTGGCGTTTCTCAAGTACTAGGAAGGGATTAGAAGTGAAACGAAAGAAATGTGTCTAAATATACCCTTTTTTGGGCATTTGAATAGGTATTCGATTGCAAGACTCAAATGGCACATTGGATTGCGAATGAATTATAGGTAATCTGTTTTGAAGTCGTTGCTTTAGAGTGTGGCCTCTGCATATAGAAGGAATGGTGGAGATCATATCTAATTTGGTTTTAGTTAGGTGCGATGCAGCCATTGTAGTGCACCATTAAGGAAGGATCATACACTGAAAAAGTTGACATAATCCTTCTTTCTAGAATTGAGTTCTCCTGTAGTCAAAATAGAAACCTAAAACAGAAGAAGAAGGCGACTTTATAAGAATTATTGCAAATTGCACTTGACAAAGTTGATCAAATGAATTGTCAATGCTATGCCTCTAGCTAACCTCAAAGCTGAAGTTTGAACCAGGATGAAAAACAAAAGAAGAGGCTCGTGGATTTTGGTTTTGATTAAAAACAGGTTGAACATGATATGGCTCAGCTACAAAATGAAGTTATGATTGTCTACATATGTGTAGGGTATCTTAAACATAGGCTTTGAGAGGAAAGTCTAATATTTTGTGGCTATGTAAGGATGAGTTTATGTCTCAAACTTGTATGTAATTCTTTAGTTGAGTACATGATGAGGTGAACAGTGAATTAATTGTCAGGGCTTGCTTATAGGGAAGTCATCGCCATTCTCTGGATTTTTCTGGAGGAACTATCATTTTCCGAATAATAGTCAGAAAATCCATCTTCTGTACGTACCTTTGTCAATTGTTTCGTTTCAAAACCTTCATGATTGGATTTGTTGATTAAATTTGTTCCCTTGTATGCTACCCAAGTCTTCATAGGCATCCAATGAAGAAAAAAATTTGAGAATGCGAATGATAGTATCCTTTATAACGCAGTAAGAATGATTATAGGAATTTGGGGCCCTGGCAAACATCATGAATTCTCCGGTATTTGATAACTTACATCATATAATGTGAACTTGCTTGCTCTCTCTCTCAAGTTTATGTTGTTTAAATATATGACCCTTAGAAGTCTGCACTTTCATCCTTGATGTTGTATGCAGATGATATTTTGGAATTAGCCTCACTTCAGGGTGAGGGTCTGTTGGGAGCTTCGGGTCAGCTGATGCTGTAGGTTGATAATGTAATAGAGCTGCGCTTATTACATTAAAGGCCTTGTATCTGATATGATATGCGCTGATAAGTCCAGTGATGCAACCAATGTTGTCCATTGCTGACACGCGGAAACGATATTCTATTGTCATGAAATATGGCGGTAGATAGTTTTTATAATATATAAATATATTATGAATTTGTCCAATAAAATTATTTGGCATCCTATAATTTTTGAGTGATCAATTAAACAGTTGAAGTTGTTTGAAAGGACCTATTAGACATTATATTTTTTTTTCTAGAGGAATTCTTTGGCAGTAGACTAATATAATTATGCAGTGAGTGATTATATTAGTTTACACAATAATACGGTAGACTTATATAAGAATTTCTCTTTTTTTTTTACTATCATCATTGATTGGATATTTAGATTCTATTTGGTAAAATTAACTCATAATATAGCTTTAAAATGATAATTTAGTTGTAGCTGATTCAATTAAAAGTAAAACTAACTAAAAAATATAGCTAAAAAATGTAAAATGAAGATATATTTATATTAATAAAAAATATTATATAAAATCTATTTAAATACATAATATAAATAAATTGTATACTATATATATATATATATATTAAATAATATAAAAATAACATTAAATATTTTATTCCAATATAATAAATACATCTATTTTTATCATAATTATATTATTATTATAAAATAATAAAAAAATTAGTTTATAAAAAAAATTAGTTTTATTAATTTTTTATTTTGGAGATTATGATGTAGATTTTTTTAAAATAATCTACTCTACCATATATAAATTATTTTTATAGAGTATTATTTAATTAAGCTTATATTTGCTGCCATGTGACCTTAGTTTAGGTGTTTAATCATTACTGGCAAAATTCAAAAAGTCAAATGATTTAAGATATTTATATAAGTGGATTTATGTAATATGTGTTATTGCAAAAGTTCATTGCATTTTTACGGATGAGGTCCTTTTCTGTTTTTTCAGCCCATCTTAA
Source organism: Triadica sebifera (assembly GCA_023653625.1). NCBI lineage: Eukaryota > Viridiplantae > Streptophyta > Magnoliopsida > Malpighiales > Euphorbiaceae > Triadica > Triadica sebifera. Next base: position 30,984,361 of record CM042899.1, read on the forward strand.
ATCTAACATTTACCTTCCTCATAGATACGGAGGCTGATTCATTGAACTTGCTCGACTGACATGCAAAAACTAGGCAGTGTTACGAATTAAATAAGATCTGTGGAAAAAAATATATATCATGTAAAAACTAATCAACGAAAGAACAAATATTAGGTTGAAAAAGAAAAGTTAATACAAGTGTGCAAAGCTGCACCTCTAATATTATATCTGTAATATTAGCTAACCGACAAGCCCTACAAAAATAAGAAAAGAATTCAATGCTTGTTTCCATAGAATGATTAGAATTTTATGGGCAAAAAAGTTGAATGTTGAGAGTTATCTCCACAGTTTGGAGGACGATTAGAAAGTTAGGATATGATAGTGCTAATTTCTTTCTACCGACTGAATCTCCAAGTTGGTCAATTGGGCAAACCCCCAATATTGCACTTCTATTAAATAAATTAATCTATACAACATTTTCAAAGTCCTAACTTAGTGTCACAACGCACAAGCATCCGAACTTAGTGTCACAACTCACATAGCAACATTTGTTTCCCATGTTTGGCGGGTTGTCTTTAAATGTCTATGAAGATGAAAAATACTTCTGACCAAGGGAAAAGAAAAAGAAGGCAAATGATATTTCCAGCATAAAGAGATTGCACCCTCTGTATATTAGAATTAATATGAATTTTTATTACATTTTTAAACTTGAGATTCTCTCCAATACTATGTTTTTAATAATTTTTTTATTTATAATTAATAATTTGTTAATTTATTATGTCAGAAATTAAATATTCAATTTCATTTGTAAGTGTTTAATATATTTATAATACTGAGAACATATCCTACGATAAATCGGTTTCCTTTCAATATATTTTCGATTGAATAGTAACAACATTTATTATTATTTCATTACAATTATTTTTGCGGTGAACCATATGATAGAAACACATAAAATTGAGTGATTTGAAAACACTCGATAAAGCCATGTTAACACATTAGAGGCAAGGCGTGAGACCTTATGCCTCAAAAGATGACATTAATTTATTGCCCAAGAATAATATCCAAAATAAAGTTATGAAAGGCACAATGAAACTGAAGATTTAAAGGACCAAAATATTATAACTTCTACTTTCAGTTATGTTAGAATCTTATTTTAATTCATCTAATTGTGTTATTTATCAAAAAATATGTTTTGCTTATATTAAGTTATCAATTACCATAAATCCTAAAACTCTTCTGCATCCATTCTGAAGTAGCTGATTTCACCCCGAGTTTGTCAACTAGGACAGTGGGAGTTTAACTTATTCAGTCGTAGTCTTCAGCCTTTATTAAAGTTAAGAGTTATGTTTAACTTATTATAATAAGAAGAATTGATAGTTATCTCCTAAGCATTATTATCATTAAAGTCATATATAAGAACCACGATTGCTGCTTTTGATGGGACGAGCAAAATTATTCTGGTTGTCATAGAAGCCCTTTCCTTACTCCTCAATATAGTTGCAGGTAGTCTTTCATACATTAAGATTTGCAGCACCTATTCAAGAGCTATCAGCTTGCCAGGAAAATGTGGATGGAAGGTCCATGCCCTCTAGGAATACCAATTGCTTATTATTATTTTTTGGTACAATACTTTTTTTTTTTTGTAATAAAAGAGGAATGGACCAAATCGAACCAATCTCCGCGGCCATGAGTCGTTGTCTCTCGATCCCCATGCTCACAATCTGTAACAGTGGGCTGGATAGTGACACATCATCAGCTCACAAATTAATTTCTACCCCTTTCTTTTTTTTTTCTTCCCACAAATCCAACCTCTTTTTAATGGAGATGAAATTAGAAACTATAAATTGATTCTTTAAGAATTAATATTTGAACTCGCATAATTTCAAACTCGCATCTCTTGATTTTCAGGCGATTATATTTATTAAGTTACATGAGCTCGGTTAAATCAAAAATACCAAAAATTAATTTGATTGATCGAACTTTTTTGTAATCTCTATATTTATCCATGCTTTGGCCAAATTTGTCGATTTTTTTAATTTTCTTTTATAATTTATAATGGAATTATAAATTATTTTAGGTTAGGCTTTGAGAAAGTAGGAAATCCAAGAGCCAAAAATTCCGACGTTGCATGCGTGGTAGAGGCGAAACCATCCACGTTGGCACTCGCATATTCAGAAGCTACTACGTGGATTTTCTTTTTAATTTTCCGTTATGACGAACTCTTTTTCTTTTTTTTTTAACAAGGAGTATGAACTCCAAATTTGCTCCGAATAAAGAGATTTTATGCAGCCGTACAGGCCAAAATACTACCTGTTGTTTGGGTAGAAGAAAGGCCAAAACATTATCAAAGTGATCAATCCTTGCCGCAATTATCTTTTTAAATAATTATTTCATGTTTATCTTTTTTATAATTAATTGATGAGACAAGAGAAAATAATAAATTATTTTTTAAAATTTCTCTTAATAAGATAATAAATATCAATACTTACATGGTAAAAAAAATATATTCATACTTCGAAAAGAGAGTGTCCCTTACCGCTCCCCTTACAAATCTAATATTTCAGTGTTGTTGAGATTTTTGGTCTATTTTTGTATTCCTGTTAATTTAATTTATATAAATTTTAGTGTTAATACTTCTGATAAGACTAAATGAATATTACAAGTCTTACATATTTTATATTTTCATATTTTGGATAATTTATTTTGACAATTTTAGTCAAATTTCCCCTCATCTTCTTATCTTTTTTTTTTTAAGGACCTCATCTTCTTATCTTGAAATGTATACAAATCATGAAGAGAAATGCAAATCTCACAATATTTAACCAAAAAGCATAATTATTTCATATTAAAAAAATATCTTCTAACATAATATGCTATAATACATAAAATAATTTTGAAAAAAAATTAATAGATACAATTAATAATAATAATAATAATAATAATAATAATAATAATAATAATAATAATAATAATAATAATAATAATAATAATAATACATCTTGAAGAAACATTAAAAAAAAATTGGGAACATTTTATTGGGAGATATTATATAAATGTAGAGAAATAGATGGAGGTGGTGATGGACAATGTCGGCCAAATTTGGATTTATCTTAAAGGAAGATCAACGTGGCGGCCTTGCCAGACGACAGACTAGCAGCCAAGTAGGAAACTCATACATCCCACCTCCTTCTCTGTTTTTTTTTTACTTTCGTTTTTTCTTCATTTATTTATATCTCAACAATAATAACACATATATATTTATTTCCATTTTATATATATACAAAACCATCGCTTCGAAGGAAACCGTTTTAGCTTTCTTGGATTGAAAGAAGAACAGAATCTTTTTTCTTTTATATTACAACTTGTTCTCGATCAAACATGGAAGCTGGGGAGTGTTCTAGATCAAGTTCAACTTCTACAACAACTACTAGTTCGAAAAATCCCACGGTAGAGAAACGAAAGCACAGGCAGCAACAAGACAAGCCATATAGAGGTATAAGGATGAGAAAGTGGGGAAAGTGGGTTGCTGAGATTAGAGAACCCAACAAACGCACTAGGATTTGGCTTGGTTCTTACTCGACACCCATCGCCGCCGCACGTGCCTACGACACCGCCGTTTTCTACCTTCGTGGTCCTTCTGCTAGACTTAATTTCCCCGATTTGATATACCAAAAAGATGATCTACATGATATGTCTGCTGCTTCTATACGCAAGAAAGCTACCGAAGTTGGAGCTCAGGTAGATGCCCTTCAAGCTCTTCACGCCTCAGTAAACACCACCACCACCAACAACAACAACAGAGTAGTACTATCAGAGAAACCTGACTTGAATCAGTATCCTAATCCAGAAAATTCTGATGAAGAGTAGGACCATATATGATGATCCTTGATTATTGATTAATTAGCAATAACCTTTTGTAATCATTATGTTTTTGTTACAATTTTTTTTTTAAAGACAAGACTACACCTCTGCTGTGCGCCTGCGAAAAGTTTCAGGCACAAAAGGAAAAGAGGATAGTAATTAATTACCTATGATTTAAGAGTTCAAAGCCAAAAAGAGGGGGATCAAATCTTTAATGTAAGTTTGTAACAAATTAAAAATGGATGGATAAATTTTTAGTTAATTAGTTAGTTGAGAATCAAGTTTTAGTTCTGGAATTTGTCTTATGCTAATAGTACAGTATAGAATAGTCAATTGTGCGTGTTCTTTGATTTTCTCTGTACGGTTCCAATAATATGCTTCGAAAACTACATGATGATGATGAAAGAAGAAGAAGAAGAAATTGCCATGGAGTTTTATTTTTATATCAAAGTATGTATATATATATATATATATATATATATATTAATGAAATACATTAAATTGGAAGAGCAAACAAAAACAAAGTAGATAATAAGATAAGGAAGAGGAATAGGGGGTTGGGCACCAAGAAGTGGCAACAGGTGACGTTGCTGTGGACGCCACAAAACACACAAGAAAATTGAAAGCAAAAGGGGAAGAAGAGAGGAGGAAAGGGAAGTGGTCCTCAATCAGGGAGGTTGTCCCTGTCATTAGAAGATGGAAAGCTTACGAAAAACAATTTGGTGGAAGTTGATGGGGGGGATGAAAGGTCGGCGGTTAGTGCTTTTTTTTTAAAAAAAAAAATTGAAACTCAAAAATAAACCGGTATGTTATTGTTGAAAAATGAAAATCCATTTATTTTATTTTATTTAATATATTCAGCCACATGCTAGGGGACCATTAATGCAATCTCTTGTCACGGTGTGTTTTTCTTCTTCTTCCTTTTTGTTTGTTTAAGAGTTGTTTAGGTATGGACGGTTGCTCATATAGCTAGTTTGGTCTGTTTAACCGGTGTCAGTGGCTGCTTAACTGTTCTCCAATAAAATTGCCTTTCTTTTAAGAAAACTATGACTAATTTTTGCATGATATCTTTGCATGATTGTTCTTATTTATAATATTTACTATTTAACAAAATAAAACTAGGTTTTGAACTCTAATTAAATTATTCCTTTCCATGAATTAAATATATTTGTTTTGGTCGGTTTCCGTATGATCATTTAAAGCAAATATATGTTCATATTCAACAATTGCTATATATCTTTTTAAATTATTGACATAAATAGTTATGAGTAATCAAATATACAAGTATTTCATGAGCTAGCTAGATAAGATAATGGTTTCAAAGTTGACGTTTTCTTTTTGGCAGTTCCCAATTAAAAAATGAAAAATAATTTAGATCGAACTGAACTCAAAATTTCAATTTTTCTCAAGAAAAAGGAGAAATTATATATAAGGATTATTAAGTTTGAGTGTGGCTTGGACCATAAAGCAAGGAAAGGACCTTGTATATACGACTTGACCATGATATTTTGGAACCAAAAGATTAACATGATTGGACAATTAAGCTCACCTAATCACAGCGATGTGAGTCTTCTTTAAGCAAGTTCATGATTAAATATAAGAATCATCAGAGGCCAAAATTATGTTCAGATGGTCCAAATATCTCTTATTCGATATGTTTCACCACTACTTACTTTCAAGGTGTATTCCACTGCCATCTGTACACCATCAACTCACAGAAAATTATATTTTAGTTTCTTTTTTCATTTTTTTTCTCTAAAAAAATCTTCATCTAGCATTGCTTTCGTGTAAATCACATATTAAAGATAGGACTTGCACCTCAATTATCGAAATCAATAATCAGCATATATAGTTTTTAATTCATTTAATCAATTTCTCCTGACTATTGATGTGCACCTCAGTATTTCTTTTAGTAACCAAAGAAATTATGTGTATGAGGAATATTAATTAGTACTCCTATCAACTGATTAAGTATCCTATCATAAGCAAGTAAAATTACAAAAATCAGAAGATGAGTCTTGAAATATCATAGGTTCATATTTACATTAATAATATATAAAAGGGTATCCTGTATAAATATGTTTAGACTTGTTCCTCTCAAATTATTTTTTCTAAATTAATTACTATATATTTTAGTTTAATAAGAAAGTTGATAATAGTATTTAAATACAAATATTGAAATATATACAATTGAATAGCATATATCTTATACTACTAATATCTTATTTTTTCTGTATATGCATTTTTATTTTCTATGAAACTGCGAATTAAAGGATTTTCTTCCACTTACACTACTCAAGAAATCATATTTCTTGGCTTAATTATTGTGAAGAGAGGTCACCATCTGATGGCGCAAGAATAACTTTCTTTTTTTTTTTTTCCCCGACAGAAACATGAATAATAATAATAATTCCAGCATCAAGCCCCCATATAACCAGGTTGTCCCTCATGTAACCAGGTTGTCAGCCTCGTACAGGTCCAACTCACTAGCTAACTAAGGATGGTAGCTAATCTCCCCTAAATTCTAAAGAAACGAATATCCCACACAAAACAGGTAATGCATCTCCACCTGCTAAAAGTTTTATCATATATAAAATTGTAAGAGATGGGTTTAGGAATATATTCAACTACGAGGAAAAAAATTATTACAATGATTTAGCATTGTATATACATGTTTTCTTTTGGTATAAGGCAATCATGTATCCTACAAAAATAATTTCTATAACCACCATGAAAGCATTAAGCATGCGGTTTCACACTAAAGAGTTGTATATGAATTATGATCACATTTCTTTTTATGTCACCTGCACAAGGAAGAAGAGAAATTTTGTGTTCTTCTTTTTGGACTTTTAAATTCAATCGAAGGCTTGAAAAAACCATTTTTTTTTAAAAAAAAAATCACGATTTGTGATTGATGCTGCTGATAGTAACATAACGTAAATATTCAAATGCATTTGATAACTGGTGGACACATAATGGTGCCTTTGTCATATATTTTAGAGGAAAACGTCAAGACAGACCAAAAAAAAAATCTAGCTAGAGATCAATTGTAAAACTGAAGAGGAAACACTGATCTTTCAATGGCCTAAACTCTTATTAGCTGTATACTGTTGCATTGCCATGGGGCTATTATTATACCTAGTATTAATTTCTTTATATATATATATATATGTCCAAAAATGAAAGACGCAATATGAACTGAAAACGATTACAAATTCGTTCAAGACTAAATCCAAATTATGTTGATCGTGATATTAATTATGAAATGCTAATTAAAAAACATCAATCAAAAATTTGAAATTATAATTGAGTTGCACTCTAGATTAATTTAGCTGCTGAACAACAACTAATTAAGTGTCATAAATAAACAGTTAAAAAAAAAAAAGAAAACCAGGTTATAATATCGCATGCGGACATTTATCTCAAAAGATAAAGATAATGAGGCACTCTTTTGTTGCAATGATTCCGTGGCTAAAGAGCAATATTACAAATCGACGAATATGACTACAACTAATAAGCCACATATGCTAATGTTCATGTGGGGAAAATTGCACACTAGGAGGAATGGCAGCCATCTATCTATCTATACATTAAAAGTAGGGTTGAAATCACTGTGAATATATTTGTTGGATTTTCTTCCTTTGATAAAAAAATATTACGGGAATGTTAAAATGATTAATTTTTTATTTGTTACCTATATTTTTATGAAACTATATTATTTGTACTATTTTTTATTTTTTTCATAATATTTGATGCATTTAGTATCTAAATTTTTGTCTTTCCGACACAATCGCTAATCAAGATATATGCTGGTGAGATGTGCGGGGCAAAAGCAAAAATAGGGAAATTGGGCAAATCTTTTTCACTTGTCCGATTCCTCTGCAGGGGGTTTGATGTGGACTTGGCAGCCCAACCCACTGAAAAATGGAAAAAAAAAAAAATTTAAAGGCCCGAGCAATCTCAATCCTTAGACGAAAGTCCATAAGCTGAAATTGCTTCTTTTTTTTTTTTTTTTGATAGAAAACATTGCTACTTCCTTTGTCCGAACTTCTAAATATCCTGCAGTAGGAGGCCTAATAATTAGACAAAAATAATTTAATATACTTTGTATATAGATTAACATCCCTAACTTCACCTAATATGATACATAGTGAAGTAATATTAATCATTCATTCATAAATAAATGGTTGAAATTAAATTTTATAAAATTTTTAAAAGAGAAACAATATAATAAAATTTAATCTCAATTATTAATTAATAAATAGCTAAGATCACCTAATATGACCTATCATGTTTAAGGGAACATGAGAGGATACGTGGACGTAGATATAAAAAATTACTTTGACTAAAGAGTATGATAATATTGTTGAGAATCATAAATCAAAATTTACTAACATATTATAATAAAAAAATAATATGATCAAATGGAAATGGCATTTTAGTATAATTTAGATGATTTATTCTATACAGTAACAACAATCCCGTTAAAATGAAGAAATAAATTGTAAGTAATCTGAAAATTTTTGTTAGATTACATATATTGGATTGGATTTAGTAATTCATATAATAAATAGTACTAGGATATATCTTAACCCCTTGAATCAAACTATTCTTTGGTATAAAAAATATTATTGAAAATTTAAATTCGAGATTTTACAGTTTTAATCACCATACTAACACTATTAAACTAAAAATTATTGGTGAATCAAACTATTAATAAGAGTATATATTTACATGAGAGATTTGTGAAATTTCTTAAGCTTTTAATTTTAATTTTCCACCATATATATTAAAATGCCAGATTCAAAATTTCTTTGAGGCAAGTCAAAGATATCTATAAAAAGAATATTAATGAATATGACAACCACATATTCAACTTTCTACTAATGGGCATCGATATGGAAATCTTCTTTTATTTGAATTTAAAATTTTCATCTTTTTATGCTACCTCTCAACAATCATTCGATTGAATGAACGAAGGGTCAAACCTTTTCATTTTTCCTTTTTCTTTTCACCTTTTTTTTTTCCTATCCAAATGTCGTCAAAATTGAAGTCCAATAAAATATAAATCAATGAATTCTCACTTCAATATATCACTTGATCCAAACCATATCCTAATCTTAAAATTGTGAAATTATTAGGAAGTGATTTTTTGTGATTCCCCAAAATATATAAATTAGGTGGCAAACTGTTACAGAAACGAGACTCCCTTTTTTTTATACAGCAATTTTTTTGTCATCTTGCGTTAATTCTGAAACAACCAAGTAATTTTCCTCTCCGCCTGGGATTTTTAATCTAATCTTAGTTTATATTTCAAAGGAATCATGATAGAGTGTTGATTAATTAAATCTATGTCAGGACACATAGTCTTTCACTGATTAATCCAGAAAATCCAAACCCTAAATCCAATCCCTTTTTTTTATTAGCTTTATGGGCTCTACTTTATTTTGATATCATTAGCTGTTGAATAAGTTTTGGACATATATGGAAAATTGCTCCTCTACTCATGTTAATGCCCTCTAGCACATATTTAACTTTGTTTTCACAAAGAAATATCACAAAAAGAAGAACCCATTAACCTCATGTTGTGGTGGATTGTGACCTTTGTTTTAGACTTACTCCAACTCAGAACAAAAAAAAAAAAAACAAGAAGAAGAAGAAGAAGAAAGGTTGGCCTCCTAGCTAATTCTGATTAATTGTTCTTGTTCCTTTGGCGGGAAACTCAAAATGAATACCTAATAATATCTGAAACAGATCTTTAAAAAAAAATAAAATTGAAGTGGGTCATGTAGCATTTTGGCTCTTGATGATTGGAGAATATTTTTCAGTTTTCACACTTCATGAAAAGGTTGAGTTTAATATAAGAAAAGGAGATGAGAAGAGACTACAAGTGGACTTTTTAGACAAGTGATTAAATGAAGAGTCAAAATTTTAACTGTATTCGTGTTTGTCCAAAACATGAACCACAGAGAGGTTAATAAAAAAGAAGAAATGGCATGAGAAAATATTTATAAAAAAAAAGGAAAAAGAAAAGAAAAGAAAAAAGTTCGTATATGTATGGTGAGGATCTCTCAGTGGCATCAATTCAATTGAATTAATTGTGTTTGGACTGTCATCCATTCACTCTCTCAAAAACAAATCCCTTTCCCTGCACATTTGCACCCACTTTTTCCTTACAAGACATGACAATTTTCTCACTAAATGATCATGTTCTTAATCCTTTTCTTTCTATCTTTCTTTCTTTCTTGGGGTTTCTCTTTCTCGAGAAAAAAGAAAGAAAAAGAGAGTGAAAAAGCAAAGAGAATTACACTGTAGAACTATAAAGTTATGAGCTAAGTATAATATAAAGATGCCCCATCTAAATCTAGTTGGGAATATATTTCAATCAAAACAATGATGACTTCCCACATTCACTTTTATTTTGGCATCATGCAATTTAAAGAGGTCAGTAAGTAGTAAGTAGTAAGTAGTAAGTAGTAAGTAGTAACCATAGCTAGCAGTACCCTCAGCCTCACTCAACCCCACAATCCCTTTCTATCAATTTCCAAGCTAAAAAGGCTTCTAAACAAAACGAAAACTAAGAGTATAGAAATATAAAGTGATTAACAAAAGTGGGTGAAGATGACCCTTCTCATTTCTATTCTTAATTATTTATCATTAATTGTGTGATACCATTTTACGCCACTTGTCATTCAACTTTTCTCCTACCCCCACATTAACCCAAGATCCGATCCCCTTGGATCAGCTTCCAACCATGTTTATTTTATAATGCTATTATTAACATCATTAGTATTATTATTTTTCATTGCATTTGATTTCTCTTAGTTGTTGGATTTTAGTGCTTACTTCATCCTCAACCATAGGATTCATTTAACTTGTTTGATAATGTGGTAGATGTTATTGACATTAACTAATGTCCTTTTTTTTTGAAAAAGAGAGCGAAAGAGCTGTTGAATTTGTATATCATTTTCTTTTATAATTAATGATAGCCAGTAAGTAGACTGATAATCAAATCTCTATCTAAAACCTCCCAAATAATACATATATGACATTCTTTCACTAATGAAAATCACATTTTCCAGCCTTAATTACTTAATTTGGCAGGAAGGTAGTTTTGCATGAGGAAAGGAGGGAGCGAGATCTAGGTTTAAGGGTAGAGATTAATTAGTATTGATATTAAGGCAGAAATTAATTACTCCACAGTTAGCAGTGATGATATGAATAAGAGGGGTATGGCCCATAAACACGTGCAAATGATGGTATTGTCTTCCCTAATGATGGATTCCCACCGCTTCTTCCACTCTGTGGGATCCACTCTCTATCATCGAACCCTACTTCACAATGTCTTCTTTTTTTTTACCAACACATTTTATTAATTTCTCCTTTTCTAATCAAACAAAATAATTCCTTGTTTTTCTCTACCATTCATTATCGTAAGTTACAAATTTTAACTCATCCCTAAAAATTACGTTACAAAAATTATTCAAATAATTATATATAAAAAGCCTCCTACATCATGCATTCAAATAACAATTAATATAAATTTTTTTATATTGACTAATTATAGGGTATAAATATATAGCGATAATGCTATATATATATATATATATATATATATATATATATATATATATATATATATATATATATATATATATATATATATATATATACTGACATGATGTAATTACTTTTTATAATGATTCGAGTTAATTGAAAATTAATTTTAAGAATGACTATAAATAAATTTTATTTTCAATGTTTATTCAAAAATATTCACTCGTCTCCTAAGCATTTTCCTATTTCTTAATTTGTAATATACCTCCTCCACCATATATTACAGATTTATTTGTTGGGTTTTATTTAAGATTGACAAGAATATTTGTTTGATTATAAAATAAAATTCAAATTAGTAATCTCACAATTTCGAGAATTATGGTAATATTTTTTGAAATAAAGCTCGCTAAAAAAATAGAAGGTCGTGTTATCCATTTGCACCGAAAAAGAGAGAAAATTTTGAGAGAACTGTATTGAAATTGAAATAGCATGAGGCTTTTGTTGAATTGTATGGCAGGGCCTAGTAATGTGGAAATATACGTTATACGTTAATAGTACTAGGGCCACTATCATAATTAAATAAATCTAATAAATAATTGATAATTGCGATGAGGTTAGCCATCTAATCACTCACTTTATCAAGAGGATTAGTAATGGTCTGACAAGCACTTCATGATTTTTTATGCATTCTATGCATATCAATTATAGATTTTTCCTTTAACTTTTGATCATTACTTTTGTAGAAAAGTATAAATTCCGATGGATTGAGAGAAGCTTTGCTGTTTCAAAAACTCCTCGGTTTCCAGAAAGCATATTTTATATTAAAAATGCAATAATTAATCTTTGCGTTCGATTAAAAATCTCACGTAACTAATATATATTAAAAAGTAAAGATTTATAATTTTGAATTATACTAATTTAGATCAATGATAGATCATTATTCAAAATTTCATATTACAAATAGTGTTAAATGTATTAAAAAATAAAATATAACTAAAAAATCCCATAATTAAACATGTAATTAGTTAGGTACAGATCAAATAATGACACCCTATAATCTAACTAGGCTAAGATCTGGTACAGAATAATTTTTTTACAAAAAATAAATAAATAAACGGTGTCGTGATTGAAGGAATTGTGGTGTGGTGGTGTAATCAGCTTCGTGAAGTGCCTTACGTGAGGCCAAAAGCATGGGCTCAACCTCATAAAATCTTTAATTAAGATGTCAAAATTTGATATGATTATCCCACACATTTTAGTCAAGCTGGAATGACACCTGGCCAATACAATTTAGCCTCGAACAAATCACTTTTGGAAGTGAGATCTTCGTCCTTTTCTAGCATTTGCTTCGTTTTTCACCATTATGCCATCTTTTTTTTTTTCCTTTTGGCTGCCTTGAACTTAAATGGTATAGTAACTACCATGTCGGAGTAATTTCTAAAAGTTGCATCTAGTAAGGCACCTTTTCCTTTCTGTTTTTGGGTGCTAAGCTAGTAGGGCACCTTAATTGGGTTTAAAAATTCACCTTCTCTTTTGGCAATTAACAGTTTGGGAGTGTCTTCCATTAGCAGCTAATTGGAGTAAAAAGATAAGACATAACCGAGCAATCCGTTACATCATTTAAATTTTAGACTGCTATATCAAAATTAGGGGCTTAAAATATGATACCCTAAATAATATTCACCATATTGTATTCATGGTGAAATTAATACTTATTTAATGATTTTTTATATACCCATCCATCAATAAAATTATAAACTGAATCTAAGTAAGACTTGTTTTTTTCATGTCATAATTTATAATATCTAATTGCAAAATATTCTCCCTTAATTATATATATGTTTCCAAGTTTATCTTGCATATGTATTAGCATTCATTTGATGATAAATTAAGATAGAAAGCTTATCTTCTTTAATAAATAGATTAAACAAGAAAAAAAAAAGATGTAACAATATCGAAAGCTGTAAGTTTGTATTAACATTTTTAACACAAATTTGCTACAAGAAAAGCCAGAAAACAAAAGGATTGATTATCCAAAAAATACTCAAACTATATAGATTATTTAACAATTTTGACACTTTCTATTAAATTTTTCTAAAGAATATTTTTTTTTACATTTTTTTTTCAAAAATAGTTTATGATGAGAAAATTGATGACTTTATTTTAGGTGGCAATTGGAATTTTATTTTTTTGGTAAAAAAGAAAGAAGAGCTAGCTATTTTGGGGTAAATTTATAATTTTTTTTAAGAAATGAAAGTTTAAATTTATAAACTAATAAATTTACTTTTAAACAAATTACAATCAGAATCAAAATTTTAAAAAACTAACAGTTTATCCTATATAATTTAATAAAAATATTATTTGACATAATAATTAAAAAAATTAAGAATTTAATATACTGATTACTCTGCAGTTACAGTCATTAGCAACGAATAGAAACACTTAAATTCTTATAAAATATCATTAGACTATATATAAAAATTTAAAAAAATTATAAAAAAATATTTTAAATATAGAAAAATAATATTGAATTGCAATATTAAAAATTTATATAATAAAAAGATATAATAAATTATTAATTTTTTAAAAATTTATTAAGGATTAAAATTTATTAAAATATGTTAGAATAGCTGTCAGTTGTTCAAAAACAAAAAACTAAATCCATCTCCTTCCTCCTTCTCCTTCTCCATCTCTTGATTCTCCATGGAAACCGGCCATCTGCTCTTGATTAATCAGAAAATTTAAAAAAAGAAGAAGCAGAAATCAATACTTCTCTCCTCAATGTGAATACTGCTATATCTATCATCTTTTCTCTCACTGCTATACCCATCAGAACCCATCTTGTCCTTTATTTTTTCTTTAAAAAAGGAGTCATCGATACATTGACTGCTGAAATCAACCCATGTTCATCCAAAGCTCAAATCAATAACACGACAAAAGCAAAGAGAGCAAATCACCAGCATCCGGACCAGCTGACCAGCAATACCAGATCTGCCTTCGATAACGTCGTGCTCACCAACCACCACAGACGAGCGACGCGTAGCTCCAAATTTGCGGTTTTCCTCCATTCATTTTTTGCACTTTCTTCAATCTCCAAATTAAGACTTTTCCTCTTCATGGGTATTTCTCAAAATTTGATTTTGATCACTGCTTCCTTTTTACTGTTGCTGCAGCTTGTTTTTAATGGAGAGTGCAGGGTTTGTGTCTTTTCTTACTAAATTTTAAGAATCCTAATTTTTTGGAACTACTTGCAATGTTATTAAAATTATTATGGAGGGAGTTCTCATTCTGTTTAGTTTTTTTTTTTTCTTAGTTATTAGATGAATGCTCTTTTGACCAAGATTGGGAAGGTGGGCTTTATTGTTTCTCTTTCCCACAAGGATTTTTCTGGGTCTAGATGTGTAAGATCAACTATCACTAACCAATTTAAGCTTACGGTTCTCTTACCTCTCTATTTCTTTATCTCCATTTTTTTTTTAATTTTTGGGTTTAGTTGAAGATGAACTAAAAAAATGAGCAGAAATCAAGAGCAAGTGGCCGGTTTCTATGGAGGAGGAGGTGGAGGAGGTGGAGGAGAGAGATTAGTTTTTAAACTTAAATCTTTAATTTTTAAAATTATAGATTTCCCTTAAAAATAGTTGACTCATCTCTTTTTTTGGTAAAAAAAATTTCGGATACACTTAAGACAAAATCACCAATTTTCTCGCCGAAAATTATTTCTGAAAAAAAAAAGCAAAAAATTATATATTATTTTGAAAACTTTAATATAGTTTGGATATATACAGGTAATTTATAAAAAAAAAGGGGGCAAAAATGACTAAAAAGCGGATCAAGAGCCAAGGTTTTCTCCAAATCTTAAGCATAAGCCTGCAAAGAGGTAAGATTTAATGAGCTGTCGAGCAAATAAAAAGCCCAAATATCCCGCTAAATGAATTTGTCAATATACCTGGATCCTCTTGTAATACCATGCAAAGAACATCAGATACAGAAGAAGAAATAGTCACATCAACCCGGCAACCAAATCTTTACGTTTGAAAATTTTTGTTTGCCGGAAACTATGAAGACAGACACATATATATATATTATATTTGTTTTTGTCTTTTTTTTTTCCTTTGATTTTATTCCAAATATATTGCAGATAGGAATGTATAATAGTCAGCCAGTAGATAAAGTAACGCTAGAGGTCTTGGCTTGAAGAATTTTAGTTTCATTCACATGCAGTAGTTCAGAGAATGTTTTTCATAGCTTGTATATAATTAATATGACTTTCAGTACTAGTCTTTGGGAAGATGCATACGCGGCTTATCATCCCACATTCATCCAATCATCCCCACAAAATCAGTGCAGACAGGGATAACCCACCAGCATAAATCCAAGTCAAGAATTTAAATACTAAAAAATTATTATTATTCCTGGGAAAATACATAATTTGAAATATATATATATATATATAGTCAAGATTCTTACAACAGCTTCCAGACATGAATTCGATGTTTCCAACCATTATCCAATGTATGTTAGGAAATAAAAAAAAAATACAAAACAAATGTTTCTGTAGATTCTTATATATAATCTCTGTTGTGTTCACGTTGTAATTATCAGATGGTGTAAATATATATCCTAAATTCCCAAT
This sequence comes from Triadica sebifera, assembly GCA_023653625.1. Lineage (NCBI taxonomy): Eukaryota > Viridiplantae > Streptophyta > Magnoliopsida > Malpighiales > Euphorbiaceae > Triadica > Triadica sebifera. The sequence goes on from CM042899.1 coordinate 31,000,394, forward strand.
TTATGTATTTTTTATTTATTTAAACCACTGGCATCCAGAAGTCTATTAAGCTTGACTAAGAGAGCGTTTGGTTTAGTCTTTTTAATAGATGATATATTTTATTTTACAGCTAATTGATGATTTTAACCCAATCAATTGCTTTTTGAAAAGAAATTATTTTGAAACCTTTTTCATTTGCTGGTAACTTATTTAATTTATTAATTTCAAAATACCTATTTCCTTCCGATTAATAAATTATTTATAATTACAATATGAAAATATTTTAAACAATATTTAAACTAATAATATCATTCATTTTTATATAATTAAAATATATAATGTATATTTTAATTGTTACATATGTTATTTAATATATTAAGGATAAGTTATATTGAATTAATTGCTTTTATTCAGAAATTATTTATATACATTCATTTAATTTATTTATAATTAATTAAATTTTACTATTATTATTATTATTCAATAATATTTGTATTTTATTTTTTATTTATTTATGCATCATATAAAAATATATATTTAAAATAAAATAAATTATATTCCTATTAGTAATTTTACATTCTAACAATAATAATTCAATTAATTTTACAAAATATTAGTTACAATCAACTGCCTGTTAAACCAAACGGGCCTAAATCTAGTTTGAGCCAATAAACTAATTTATGTATTTAATTAAATTTAGATCATCCTATTGAATTATGTATTAATATAAACTATTGAATGTAATTTAATCACGAGGGGTTAGTGAAATCCTGCTGCTCAGATCACAATTCAACAGCTAGTCAGTAAAAAAGTTTTGAAAAACAATTCAGTGATTTGAATTTAAAAATAATCATTCATGTTTATTTTATTTGGAATGAATAGCAATCTAGCTAACTTTTCAGGAATAGGAGAAAAAAAATATTTGTCTCAATATAAAAAAAATATTTGTCTCAATATATTGCTTAAAAATAAAATCACCAACTATTTAACATAAAGTTTTATTCTAAACTCAAAATAAACTGAAAACTTTCTTTTCCAACAGTTGAAATGATATGAATCAAAACTAATTAGCATGCTAAATGAACAAATGCGGTTCTTAATTATTCTCTATTTCTCTTTTACTTTATTTTTCAATTTAGTCCAATTCAATTCGATATATTAATTGGAACATTCTTTGAATTAATGGTGTAAATTTACATCATATAATTAACTTAATTTTTAGAATCATTTGGGCCACACAAAAAAAAACTTTCTTCTCCAGCCTCGCTGCATGTCTAGATGACATATTATAATTAATTGAGGAAATGTGAATGGCCGTGTAAATTTAACACCGACTACCAGGCTATAATTAATTTTAGGAGAAAATGATTAATGGTTGTTGAGTTATTGGGATCAGCCAATGTTAGAAGCGAAATAGTCGGAGTTTGGATAGGAGAATTGATGATGATCAAAGAATTACCCTTATTGGGATATGTGGCTATGCGATTACACGGTTAATATCGGAAATACATAATAGTATTTTGGCAGCTAAGATATGAACTGTGATTCATAGAATGAAATTGGCATGGAGTCGTGATTTTAAGCAAGTGTTAATTGAAGTTGATAACAAATTGCTGACATTAATCGGAAAATTCTTAATTCTTGCCACCATAAGACCTCAATTCAAAAGATTTATTCTATGATAGGTTGGAATTGGGAGATTTTGATGAAACATATCTATAGAGAGGTTAATGGTTGTGTTGATCGCTTGTCCAACATGAGCTTTGCTATGTCTCTGGAATAGTAGAGAATTTAATGATACTTCTTATGAGATTAGAGATGTTCTTACAATACAAAATAGAATAGGCATTCTATTTTTTAGAGTTTGCATTGTTTGGTTTTTTTTTTTTATATTTGTTGCCTCATTTCTATTTAAAAAATAATTACCCTTATAACTAGTTGTTGATGATGATAAACAATTCATGGCAATGATTTAGAATGGAGCACATTTGCTGTTCGTGTCTCAACTCTAATACCCACACGTACCAAATCATGTACACGTGCAGGTGAAAGGAAGAAATCACTTGGACAGTCCAAAATTGGTCCGTGATTGCAGTCATCAAGCCAGATCCTTCTACCATGCTTAGCTGGTTGGTAATTTTGACTCAAAAACTCATCATATTTTACATGGAAACACAATTATTAATGTAATTATTTACACCCATTTATATAATAATACCATCTTATTATTATTATTATTATTATGAGCTAATCAGTAGATATATGAAATATACAGCATATCATATGGCATTGGCCAGACCCAAGACCAGGATACTCTTAATAATAATACTCATGAAAATAAACTAATAAATTAATAATAGAGAAAGAAAGGAAGAAAAAGTAGGGTTAATTTGGTTTTGGAGGGTCTTTATATATAGTTTAAACTATTTGGGAAATTGGAGCTACAGATCCCAAAGAAGAGGAGGGTATTGGATAATGGATATGGCATGCAACTAAGAAATTAAAGATTTGATTTTCTTTTTTATTGTTTTTGGTGAATATTTATTATTTATATTTTTAAACATTCTCTCTACCGCATAGAAGGCGACGGCATTCACCTTGTTGTTATGTTGCTCTCACTCCCCACCCAATATCCGTATCTTGAAAAGTAAACAAAGTTCCATTTTCAAGTTTTGGGATTGGAGGAATCTTTTTTATTCTTCACCCTTTCTTTTTTTTTTTTTCCTTCAAAAAAAGAAAAAGAAAAGCTTGGAAGAGAGAGAGGCCACCGAAAAGCATGGACACCTTATCATGAAAGCAAGAAAAAAACGACCCGATTAGACTGGCCAACCCACACGCATACACACACACACACGCTCACACAATTATATCTCTCGCTCTCTACTACTGTATATGTGTTTGTCCCTTTTCTCTACTACTTTTTTTTTTTAAATTTTGCTGGTACATTCTCTACTACTTTAATTTCCCTTTTTAAAAAAGAAAAATGGAAATCTCCAAGTCAACCTGGCCTCATGATTTAGTCTTGGGTTGCTGTAATATCCGCCTCATATGGCCACTTTTGATTAGCATTATATCGACATCTATATAATTAGAGATTGGGTTTAGATTGAGTCCTTCACCATGGGAAGCATGAAGGTGCATCAGTTGGCTGCACGTGCATTCTGGGACCATGAACCTTCTCTCTCCCTTGGTTGCAAGCGACTTCGCCCTCTTGCTCCTAAACTAGCTACTCTTCATTCCCATCATACTTCTTCTTCTTCTTCTTCTTCTACTACTACTACTACTCTTTCTGGTACTACTGTTTCCTCTTTCGACCTTAAGAGTTTTATTAGACCAGAAAGTGGTCCTCGAAAACTCGGTTCATCCGACGACAAGAAAGATTCTCCTCCTCAGGTTATCATCATCATCACTAATTAATTAATTTTTAACTGCATTATTTGTTTAATTTATCAACTGAATTACCCATGCTTGTTTTTTCTTCTTGTGTGTATGTTATATTCCATGTGTTTCATAAATTTTCGGCTGATATATGTTGAACGGAAGCAGGTGGAGGCGCACCCGGGAGGAACACGGTGGAATCCGACGCAAGAACAGATAGGGATACTGGAAATGCTGTATAGGGGAGGAATGAGAACTCCAAATGCACAACAAATTGAACAAATCACTGCACAGTTAGGCAGATATGGCAAGATTGAAGGCAAGAATGTGTTCTACTGGTTTCAAAACCACAAAGCCCGCGAAAGGCAAAAACAGAAGCGTAACAGCCTCGGTTTAAACCATTGTCCTAGAACCCCAGCCCCCATTACCACTATCTCTTTGGATACCAAGGTATGTTTTTATATATATATAAATTAAAGTTATCCTGTTATACTTGTTTAAACAAAGAAATTAACAAGCTTAATTAGATTAAGTAATATATTTATATAGATATTTAATTAAACTGCAGAGAGAAGTTGATCAGACAGACGAAGATAGTCCATACAAGAGAAAGTGCAACAGCTGGGGATTTGAATGTTTGGAATTAGAAGAAAGCAGGTCATGTAGAGAAGGAGATAGAACTCTGGAGCTTTTCCCATTGCACCCAGAAGGCAGATGAGATGAGATGAGATGAGATGAGATGATGGATCATGGGTGTTTGAAGATTTAATTTTCTCATTCATAATTAATTAAACTTTGTACTTTCTCATTGGTGATCTTGATCTATCTATCTACCTGCTTCAAACTTTGTACTTTCTTCATTTCTGGCTTCGTTTCAAGAAATTAAAGAGAGAAAGACAAGTACTTGGTCTCTTTGTACTCTATTTCTGACTTGGAAGCAAAGCTCTTTTGTCACTCTAGATCTCCTTTATTCCATCTGTGCAGTGTGTGTATGTGTTTTGACTAACGAGTCGAATAGTAAAAAGAGAAACACGTTGAGATAAAGGTTTTTTGGTTGAAAAAAGGATTAGGCTATGCACACTGAAGTCCTCGCCTTACTTTGTACGATAAAAATCCAAAGCCTACTCCTTTCCTAGCTTTCATATTTTTTAATTTTTCAAAATCGGAAAAAAGGGTCATGTCTTCTCCCACCGATGCCAAGAAGGAAATCTGATTAAATTGCGCTACTTGGGAAGACTTTCATTAAGTAACATATCAACTACCACAAGACAATGAAGCTTTATTTTTTTTTTTTTTCCCATCGCCAATCACTATGCATAAGCCTATGGATTATGATTAATTCGGTTCGAGCCACTATTGGTTTAGGATAGTACAAATTTTCTCCGTGGAAAATATATTAAAATATACGTCAATCAATATAGGTAGAACTGCAAACTTTTACTTTTTAATTATTTAAATTGACATGCGTTTTCCAAAAGGAGAAACATAACCCATAACCAAATAATCTGTGCTATTTTGGACCTGAGAGAAAACAAAAAATGAAAGATAGGCTTTTATTTTCTTTCTTCAACTCAATGTCTTAATTTATAGCAATATTGTTTGGAATGATGTTAAAGCTAGATATAGTGATGTAATTAACATCTCTAATCAAATCTCATATTGAAAAAATATGAAATAGATTTTGAGCAGAATGTAAACACTTAAAATTAAAAAAATGAGAACCGAATAGATGTTTAAAAGCATAGACTGAATCCTATATATAGATGAATTGTAATATTTTAAAGCAAATCCTTCATCTATAAAGAGAGATATTTTGGATCTAATGTAAATATTTAAACATGAAAATTTCAATCTTATATATATAAAAAAAAGAAAATAAAAAAAATTTATAAATTTATACACCAACTACTAAAATGAGTTTAACGTTTAGGCCACATAGCATGAGTCGTTACTGTAGATTCAGATATTAGGCCTTCTAAAATTCTAGCTCATAGTGATTGAATTGTTAATATTTCATTAGCATGTGTATGTTCTTTGAGTTTTCGTCCAAAAATGGGCAGCTTTTATTTACCACTATAAAATGATTTATTGATTGTTGCAAACTTTTTAAGAGATATCGTACATTGCTTTCGTTTGAGCTGATGTCTTAACCTAAATTTCGTAATTTGACCTTAAATGGTTTTTTTTATATTTCTTGATTTTTTTTAACCAAAAAAAATCAAGATTTGGCCTAATTGTACATAAATTTACTTCATTTTATTTTATGTTGGGGTCTAATTTCTTGAGATCAAACTAAAAGATTGATCCGTTCAAAAATAATAAAATAAAATAAAAAGAATAACATTCTTTTGTGTCCAAGGTAGCTTTATCCTCTATACCAAGAACTTGTAAGCTGAAATTTAATATAGTGCAAAAATAATTTTATAATCAAATTATCAAGTAAATTTGAATATTCGGCAAAATAACTCAGTAAACTAATAAAATTAATCTCATCATAATGAATAATTTAATTCAAAAGTAACTCATCATAAATATTTGAAAGGTTTTGATTTAAAGATTAATGGTAAATATAAATTACTATGTCCTTACTTTTCTGAGATATTTGTAAGCACAATTAGATTAATTAAGTTGGCCTTAATTCAAAATTTTAATTAAAATTATGAGAAAATATGGCTGTATAATTAATTATGAAATAATTAAACTCGAATTATAAGTTTCGGAAATAATTGACAGCTGAACTTTATTTATTTATTTTGCTTTGTGAATCTCTTAATTTTGACATAAAATGTCTTTTTTTTAAAAACAAAATTCCTTGAATTAGACAATTGAATTCAGTACCGAGCATGAAAAGGTGTCAAATGACTGCTAGCTAAAGAAAACATATGAAAGATGCTAAAGGGAGTAAAACAAAGTGAAATTAATTAAGATGAAAATTGGAAAAAATGAAAATCAACTTTCGCCGTCCCAAAAGGATCGATTTGCAGACGTCGTTTTCCTATATCAATTTTTTTGTGCCCAATATTTATATTTATAATATTTGATGTTTTGATATATTGGTATATATATATAATTTCAAATCCTATTTAGGAAGAACTATAATATGATTTAGTAAGAAATAATTGGATTGGGGATGCAATTTTTATTTTTTATTTGTGGACATAATTAGCACTTATTATCCCTTGACATTGAGTATAACTAATAGTGTAAATTCATAAAAGAACATATAGATTAATTAAAAATAAAGTTAATTAAAGTGCAAGATTTAGCATTATGGCGCAGATACTTTTAAACAATACTTTGATTTGTGTATACCATTATATACCAATGAATAGCATGCAATTGACATTTCATTTTGGTATATAAAATGCACAACTTTAGGTTTATTTCATTAAAAAAAAAAAACAACTTTAGGTTAGTTTAGTCCACCAAATTAATAATTTTAGCAATGCTGTATTAGAATTGCTTTGTGATCCAACAACATGACTTCTTTCGTTTCTGAAAAAAAAATAGGGCATTTTTGTGAATGATGATAGAGTTGCAAACACAAAAAGTGCTGTAACGTGATCAAGGACAATTCCTGATGAGGACAAGGTGGAGATATTATTGTGGATTTCATGTCTTCAATTGTGTTCGGCTCTCATATATTAATAGCAAAGTCTTGGGCTTTTGGATTTGACTGGAAGTGTTATTATATTTTTGTTCATTGGGCCAATGGTTTGCATCAAAAAGAAAAAAGGGCTGCTATTGTGTCCTTTTGGATAGCAACCAAGAAAATATTCAATTGGGCTGCATGCATAGAGACGTACAAGTAAAGTTACCAGCAAAGGAAGCTTCCAAATTAATCTCTCTGTTTGTGCACCACACGAAAAGCTTAGAAGCAGAAAACACCAACTTTAAAACGCGATATTAGGTTTGAAAAAAAAAACGTTTTTCAGAAAAAATAAAATAAAATTTAAAACTACTTTTACAAATAATTATTTTTTAGAAAAATTTGAAATAAATAATTTATAAAAAAATTAAAAAAAAAATCATTGAATTAAATAAAAAAAAATTCTAAATATATTTTTTACACAAGCAATCATCCCAAACATACTTCACCTATTAGTTTCAAAAGCGTTTCGTAGCAGCATTGCATAAGTTTCTGCATATTGCCTAATACGTCCCCTTTTTTGGGTGCAAATTGTGGCCTGCCTCTATTGGTCCGACACATATACAAGTTTTTATAATGAAATATTGCATTTTGACATTTTCATTTTTTTCTATATTTATTATTGTAATTTTTCTGCATTTTTTAACTAATAAACATAGCATAATGTACAGTATTTACTCAATGAGATTTATCATTAATAAATATAAATTTCTATTTTTCAATTCTCAATATATCGACCATTAGTATATAACATGCTTAATTGTCAGTTAAACATAATATTTACAATTAAATTAAATTAAATTTTTTGTAAGATCAAAATTAAGATTCTATTTAGTAAAATTAACTGATAATCTAGTTGTTAGCTAATAATTTAGTTGTAGTTGATAATCTAGTACGGTAGTTGATTCAATTAAAAATATTCGTTAAAACTAAATGGAAAATTAATTAAGAAAATATAAAATTATATAAAATAATATATTTATATTATTAAAAAATATTATATAAAATATATTTAAATACATTATATGAATAAATTATATAATATATGTATATTAAAAATTATATTAAATATATCATTTAATATATATATATATATATATTTAGTATATAATACTGCATTATTATTATTATTATTACAATTATATATATATTAAATAATTTAATAATTATATTATTACAATAAAATAATAAAATTTTTATTATTTATTATTTTATAAAAAAGTATTTATACTAATTTTTATTTGGAAGATTATTATATAATTTTTTTTCCATTATTCGTCACATTAGTTTAGTAGTGATACAACATAGTAGGCAAAGACAAAGTCTAGATTATAAAACTTATAAAACAGAGAACTGAAAGTCACTGCTGACGGCACCACGTGTCATCTCGTGCGCTACATTGTTACATAACACCTCACTCCTCATCACAACCAGTAAATCTCTGCCGTAGAGGTACAACAGCCAGGTGTGTTAAATCAAACGATCGGACTGTCCACAACGCAGTCCTTAACAACTAAGCTAGGGTTTCTTTGTCCATATTGATTACCTCACTATATAAACCACACAGTTACCGCTTTGCTCGTGCGGTGCAGTTTGTTCTGCCCTCCCACCAAAAAAAAACAAAAAAAATTCTCTCTCTTGACCTTCCTCCGGCGTCTCTCTCCGGTTCTGTCCGGTTTTCCGACGATTCTATCCTTTAATTTACCCTATTCCTCTCCTCTTTCTGTCCTAAATTACCCAAAAAAATTTCTCTAATTTGAAGTTTTTAGGTTAGAGACTATCATTCAGTTTTCAGTTTAGTATCAGCGTCGTAGCCATTAGAGTCTCTGAGTGTGTTTTTCGAGGTCTCTCAGCATTTATCATCAAGTAACAACTAAAGGAGAGGGGGAAAGAACACAAATAAAAAAAAGCGTTATATTGTTTTTCTGGAATAGCAAAGAGAAAGGATCTACAAGGTTTGTGTTTTCGATATGGCGCAGATTCAGGTGCTGCATCAAGCGGCGCCGGTTCCCGGACCTAACGGGGTCCCGGCGGCCGCTAGCGGGGTTTCCTACATGCCGACGTCTCTATATGTTGGAGATCTTGACCTGAATGTGACTGACTCGCAGCTCTATGATCTGTTTAACCAGGTCGGTCAGGTCGTTTCTGTTCGGGTCTGCAGGGACTTGACCACCCGACGATCACTGGGATATGGTTACGTTAATTATAGCAATCCTCAGGGTGGTTAGTATTTCGTTAGCTCTTGATTTCAAGATACTATTTTTAAGTTGTTATTTGTATGTAATATGGAATTATAGTGAAAGTTTGCACATGTAATTGAATTTTGCATTTTCATGTTTACTTACATGTCACATGATTGTATATAAACCGACCGGTATTGAATTTATGTCTTCTTAAAACCAAAAAACATGGAAGAGAAGCCAATGGATTGATTTCAGTAAATAGTCGGTTTTAATTAATCACTTCCAGGTGTTTTTATGTAGAATGACATTGAAAATGGGAATAATGTGGGCATAGACTTTTGCCAAGCTAATTTCATAATTAAAACGAAGAAGCATAGGAAAGAAGAATGTTATTCAAACAAATGACCATCTATAAATAAAGATGGTAGTGAAACTAAAAAAAATTGTTACAGAGTGAAGACCTATACTTGAGGAGCAGTGTTATTGAAGAAATAGGAGAAACAGTATGACCAAGAGAGGAGTTGTAAAATGGATCAAGTTTTTCTGTCGTCTATATATAAGATTCATCTAAGTTAGGTTCTCTGTTTTAATTAAATCTACAACTGGCTTAATTTTTTGGATTAAACAGAGCGATGCCACTGTTGTGACGAGCAATTTGTTAGTACTTAGTGAAATTGCCAACTTTCTTGGTGGTTGATATTTTTAGTTGTAATTTATTGGTTTGATATGAGATTTTTTATATGGCGGAAATGTGTACAATGATGGAGTAAGGAGCAAACATCTTGGGGAAAAGTTTTTTGGTTGATGGAGCATTATCTTGTAAGTTTTGGGTATGTGCATATACTGGATGTGGTGGTTAGGAACAGTGATTTCATCTGAGTAAAAGGAACAAAGAGGGGGAGGATGAGAGAAAGATATGGTCTTTATCCGCGTGGATAATGGGATGGAATTGATTGCATCAGCCTAGTTGAGCTTTGGATTTTGAGAATGAACATGGAGATTTACTTAACAGCTCCAGTTGATTTGGCTGGGCAAGAGCATAATCAATTCCTATTAGGGTGGTTGATCAGCTGTTTACTTTCTCGTCCAGTGTTATATGTAGAATGCAAGTCATGGCCTTTGTATATGAATGGTGTGAAATTTGTTGTCTCTGCTCATCTTCTCTTCTTAACATGGGCAGATCTGCATTATTTCTGAGGGGGTGATTGCTTTTTCTGAAATTAAAGAAAGATGTTAGGGTCTACGTGGAGATGTTGAAAAAAGATAATTTATTTTTATTTGTTTACTCTGAATTAAGTAGATGGGTTCATTTTATAAATGCCACTAAAAAAATGGATAATTAATTTTTATTTGTTTACTCTCAATTAAGTAGATGGGTTCATTTTGTAAATGCCAATGCAAGAATTGAAGTATATGAATGCATTTATAACAATTAAAAGTAGGGTAAAACAAATATAAGTTTTCTTATATTTTTGTAGTATTTTGAAAGTCTGCTTTATTTGCAATTAGATTTTAATTTGATGTACCTTATATATCTGTTCCTTTGTTATCAAATTTTCCTATGCCGATTAAAGTTTCAGGCTCCCTGTTGATCTTATGTTTTTCCTAATCAACAGCTGCCAGGGCATTGGATGTGCTCAACTTCACTTCTCTTAATAACAAGCCCATTAGGATCATGCACTCTCATCGGGACCCCAGCATCCGAAAAAGCGGGACAGGGAATATATTTATCAAGGTAGACACAATCACTTATTTGCTCTCTATATATGTCTCTCCTCATGTTTGAAGATGACTCGTTGATTTTCCTGGGATTGCTTTTCCCCTTCCTACTTCAATGTGTGACTTTGCTGTTTGTGCTCGTGCAACTTTAAACATAATTATGGGTGTTCTATTTGTGTTTTTTGTGACATTATTGTTTTGACATTGGCCTTTCATCTACCATTGTGTTTTTGGGATTGCAGAACTTGGATAAGGCTATTGATCACAAAACTTTACATGATATATTTTCATCATTTGGAAACATTCTCTCCTGGAAGGTTGCTACTGATGCTTCTGGTCAGTCCAGGGGCTATGGTTTCGTACAGTTTGACAGTGAGGAAGCTGCTCAAAATGCTATAGATAAACTGAATGGCATGCTGATTAATGATAAACAAGTTTATGTTGGACATTTCCTTCGTAAGCATGAAAGAGAAAGTGCATTGAATCAAACAAAATTCAAAAATGTCTATGTGAAAAATTTATCTGAATTGACGACAGATGACAATTTGAAGAATATTTTTGGTGAGTATGGGGCAATTACTAGTGCTGTAGTTATGAGGGATGCAGACGGAAAATCAAAATGTTTTGGATTTGTGAACTTTGAAAATGCTGATGATGCTGCTAAAGCTGTTGAGTCACTTAATGGAAAGAAGTTTGATGACAAGGAATGGTATGTTGGAAAAGCACAGAAAAAATCTGAAAGAGAGCTTGATCTGAAAAGTCGGTTTGAGCAGAGTATGAAGGAAGTTGTAGACAAATACCAAGGGGTGAATTTATATATCAAGAATTTAGATGATAGCATCAATGATGACAAACTTAAGGATCTTTTTTCTGACTTCGGTACAATTACTTCATGCAAAGTATGTAAATATTCTCCTTGGTGTGTTAAAGTCAAATTTGGTTATTTCAATGCTCTTACATTTGTATGTATCTCATCTTTTTCTCTTTTCCTATGTTTTGCAGGTTATGCGTGACCCTAATGGAGTTAGTAGAGGTTCCGGTTTTGTTGCTTTTTCATCTCCTGAGGAAGCAACTCGAGCAGTAATTCTGATATATATGCTTGTTATAGTTTGTGATCCAATTTGATGTGTACATTGATGCAGTTTGTTTCTCTGCAGCTTGCTGAGATGAATGGAAAAATGATTGTTAGCAAACCACTGTATGTTGCACTAGCACAACGCAAGGAAGAGAGAAGGGCACGACTTCAGGTATTCTGGTAGAGGAGCTAATGAACATTTTTTTTCCCAATGATTCCTGGGAATTGGATTGCTTGAAAAGGATTTTTAATTTCCCTAGGAATTGAATAGTTTCAAACTTTTATCTTTTGTCAGACAAGCTGCATCTGGTTAAGATTTTCTTTTATTAAGCTGCTCTGTTTCATTCTTTTGACACCTTTCAAGATCATTAGTGCAAGATTTGTTTGAACCATTTTTAAGGTGTTAGTTTTTGCAGAATTTGCCAAGATGACATGAAAGTATGCCTTCAAGTTTGTTCCTTTTATTTTGCTGGGGTTATGCAATGTCCCCTTTTTCAAATGGTTATGTATGTTCCGTGCAGGCACAATTTTCGCAGATGAGGCCTGTTGCTATGGCATCTTCAGTTGCTGCTCGCATGCCAATATACCCTCCAGATGCTTCAGGTCTAGGTCAGCATTTTTTATACGGGCAAGGTCCCCCCGCAATCATTCCTCCCCAGGTGACTTATCTTTATTTATTATTATTTTTTTGTTTTTCAAATTATAAGTAATGAGGTTGAAGCATAGTGAAATCAAATGGTGTTCATGGTGAGTCTGGTCCAGTGGCACATTCAGGGGCAATTAGTTAAATGCATGTGATCTCCCAGTTTTCGGTATTGAATATGTTAATTAATTGCTTGCAGCAATGGCCATTGTGGATGTTGATATGAATCTCTTAATTTCTCTGCAGGCCGGATTTGGCTATCAGCAGCAGCTTGTTCCTGGAATGAGGCCTGGAGGTGCTCCTTTACCAAATTTCTTTGTGCCTCTAGGTCAGCAGGGTCAGCGTCCTGGGGGACGACGTGGAGCAGGTCCTGTACAACAGACCCAGCAGCCGGTCCCTCTGATGCACCAGCAGGTTGTTAAAAATTTAACCTTTGTTTTTCAAACAAGAAATCATTGCGCTTTGTTCTTTGTCACATCTTTTGGCATAACAAAACCTTGGTGGGTTGCAGATGCTTCCTAGGGGACGTGTCTATCGTTACCCACCTGGTCGCAACATGCCGGATGTTCCAATGCCAGGTGTTGCTGGGGGCATGCTTTCTGTACCCTATGACATGGGTGGCATGCCGATAAGTGATGCTACTGCAGGGCAGTCTATGCCCATTACTGCTTTGGCTACTGCGCTTGCAAATGCATCCCCTGAACAGCAAAGGACGGTAGGTTCATGTTCTTTTTTGTTAACCAGGCTGCGCATATCTATAGAATGATGTGAAGCGTTTCTTATTTTGGTTCTTTTCTTTGTTTGTGGACAGCTGCTTGGTGAAAGTCTGTACCCTTTAGTGGATCAGCTGGAGCATGATTCAGCAGCTAAGCTTACAGGTATGCTTCTTGAGATGGATCAGACTGAAGTTTTGCACCTGCTTGAATCACCAGAGGCATTGAAGGCAAAAGTAGCAGAGGCAATGGAGGTCCTTAGAAGCGTTGCTGCACAGCAGCAGGTGAACCGCCCAGCTGATCAACTTGCCTTGCTGTCTCTGAATGACGGCCTTGTCACTTAAAAATTATATGTTTTGGGTGATTAGTAAAGGTGCATGAGGTGGTCTTTACCTTCTTATGGCTATTTTTATGGCTGAAGCAGATCTAGATTTCAGTTCTTATTTTTGGTCATTTTGGGTTTGAGTAGGTGGTTGGAAAGTTGGAACTCCCCGAAGCTCCATTTTCTGTGCACTTTAGGATTTTAAATATTGGGTAGAACGAGATATACTTACTGTCCTGAGCTTTTTGAATTGTTTTGTCCGACTGATTGGCAGATTTGGTAATAAATTTCCTGTTATTTTATTGCTATCCTGCATATTGGTGGCCGAACCTAGAAAGATAAATTTGGGCTAAACTGGTGAACAGCTTCAGATTCGTAGCGTTGAACAATTAGAACACAAGCGCTGTTGCTCTTCTTTATGCTTTTCCATTCCGACATCTGATCTTGGAGTTGGGAAGAGGGTCTCTTCTAGAATCCTACTTAAATAACCATGCCTCCGTTAGTTTTTCTTTATCTTTCGAGCATGATATAATCTCATTACTTGGAGTTGGTGCCTGAAACGACTTATACGGCCATATACCTTTTCCATATTGCTTATATGGTCTTGGAATCTGTCTGGTAATACCTTATATATTTAAAATGAAAAAGATCATATATCAGGGGGAAGCAACTTCATTAAGAAATAAATTGTGGTGGGTGAGAGGTGGTCAGACCGAGAAAATACGTATTTTTATTATTCTTCTTGATCCTATCGCTCAATAAAATCATGCCCTGATTCTGTTTTTGTTGGAACTTTAATTATTTGATTCTCTTTCGTTTTTTAATCTTTCAAGTCTGCCATTCGATCTTTTAATAGATTAGTAAAAGCCAAATCTAAAGCCCTTAGGAACCTACATTCCTTTTCGATCTTTTAAGGTTTGAATTGAACTCTTCATAAAATTAAAATGCACTTTACTAGGAAAACGAGAAGTAGTAGGTAACACAGCACCCTTGGTATGAGCCAATAGAATAACAAATAGCAAAGCATCTTGACCTGAAAATTGAAATAGAACAGAAAATAGCAACTATATAATTGTTATTCTGCACCAAGGATAGAGAGAACAGAAACCAATTGGTAGCGATGAATACAAAAAAAAGGTTGAACGCATGTCAGAATGCTTTATCAAACCCAAATACGTCTTAGAAGAAGCAAAGCGTCCGGTCTATTTCACACCATGGTTCTTGGTATGATTACTGTTCATTACATACAAAAGTGTCTTGTTTTTGCCAAACAATCCTGAGATAATCAACCAGATTTCAACATCATTGGTTTCTTGGACAAGCCCAAGCGTGCCCTCTCTCACACTCTTGTCCATTTCTACCCACTGGCCGGCCGCCTTGCTACTTCAAAGACTGAAGATCCTGCTTCTTATGTAATCTATGTGGTCTGCGTTTACAGTCGAGGAGCCGGATTCATTCATGCTACTGCTGATTTAACCATATCTCTGATATTCTTTCATCCACTTATGTGTCATTGGTTGTTCAATTTTTCTTCGACCATGATAGAGCTCTCAATCACGATGGTCATGCTCGACCCTTGTTAACAATTCAAATGACTGATTTAGTTGATGGGTTCTTCGTTGGATGTTCTATGAATCATGTTGTTGGTGATGGGAGCTCTTTCTGGCATTTCTTCAACACATTCTCTGAAATTTTTCAAGCATAAGGTGAGGATATTCAACTCTTCATGCCCGCCAATCATTAACCGTTGGTCTCCTGATGGTTATAGTCCAATTATCAATCTTCCGTTCACGACCAATTCTTATCCCCATTTGGATCGCCAGTGCTGAAAGAGAGGATGTTTCACTTCTCATCAGAATCCATTGCAAAACTAAAGGCAAGAGCAAATATAGAGTACAATACTGTCAAATTTTCATCTTTCCAATCCTTGTCTGCATTTATGTGGAGGTGCATAACCCGAACCCGTCATCTACAGCAGGATCAAATAACAGTTGCAGGATGGCTTGCAACAACAGATCGAGATTGAACCCACCCTTATCCGAGAATTATTTTGAAAAGCGTCTTCATCCACTTAGAGCTTTCACCAGTGCAAGGAAAGTGCAGGAGTACAATCTTGGGGAAAATTCTTAGTTTATGGAAAATTAAAAAATATTTTATAAAAATAGGGTAAAAAATCAGAAAATTCTAGTTTTAGGGTGGTGAACAATTTTATTTCTCAGGATAATTTTGCTGACTTAGTAGAGAATAAAATCTTGAAGTGGCGCACAACTATGATTTTTTTTTAATATGGTGCAGAGCTGAAAAATGGCAGCAACACCTATGTGCTAGTTGGACTGGTGCACGGGACCTGTTGGTGCACAGGTGTTACATGGTCAAACTGACCAAATATCCATCCAAACTCCGAATTTTTCAAAAAATTACCTTAAATCTGTAAATAGTTTTGTTAATTGCAATAAACTAAGAAATATCTCACAGTATTAGTTGGGTAGCACAATCACACAAACGAAAAGATCCATGAGTCGTATGATTCTTGCATTAAATCTCCCTCTATCTACAAATTTATCCAGTTGTTTGATCCCCACAACATGATGATGGGAAGCACCAAGATTCAACAAGTATGGGAATGAATTTGGATTGGGGGAAAGCAGGGGCGTTTCGTAGGGGCTATGCACACACACACACACACACACACACACACACACACACATATATATATATATATATATATATATATATATATATATATATATAAATTCAATAGAAAAGTGTCAGCCTACCCAGGATGTGAAGGTGGGGAAGTATTGACTTGGAAGTGTGTCTTCCTCCTGATTTAATAACTGCCCTTGAATCTGATGAAGAATTCATGGATGTTGTCTCTGTGTTCTTAAATAACCTATTTTGCTAGGCTAATTGTAATGTAATATTTGCAAGGTGAATAAAGGTTATACCTTTTTGAAAATAATAATAATAATAATAATAATGTAACAACTAACACTGCAATTGTTCATGTACGAGGATGACAAGAATTGTTGGTAAATGGTATCAATTTTTGTTGTGTGGTGCAAAATTATATTATTTGGGATTTGGCCTGCATCTATTGAGTTGGTCATCTTTCTTGATCTAGGTAATTGGCCCAAGACCAATATTTTCGTTTTGTCTAAAAATATATCGATGAGGTTCCAAGAACATTGGACATTTCTTACTCTTGCTCCCTGCATTGGTAATAAACAACCTTCCTTTCTCGCCTCTAGATTCCTTTTTCTCCTCCACTTCAGCTACCGAATACACATATTGGTACTCGCTGCCTCATAATAGACACGTGCTTGCCACCATCAATCATTCAGTATATCCTTCGAATGCTACGTAACATGTACACCACACTAATGATAAAATTTTAGACAACAACACCAATCTTCCAGACCCCTCATATTTTAACAAAGCCATATTATCAAATGAGCATTCCAGTACGAATTCAATTGTGCATTGCAAAGTAAGAAAAAGTTGTTTTCTGCTCCTATGAATCCAGTCTCAGTCTCCATCCAAAAAAGGTTGTTTGGAATTATTGTTGGGTGTCAAAAATTTAGATTTATAATTTTTTAATTTAATTGACTGAATTTTTTAATTTTTTATAAATTATTTTTCTTTAACTTATTTTTTAAAAATATATATATATATATATATATATATATATCTGGTTCTTTCAAAAAATAATTTTCAAAATTTAAAATAAATTTTTTTTATTCAAAATCGTTTTTTCCGAAACTCTAAAACATTACTAACTTAGCATTCATGTAGTACATAATAAATAGAAAAATACCAACAATCATATGTGCGACTCACACAGAAGGCTACTCTGTAGTCCCACAAAATCAGTTGGAATTTAGAAACTTCAGGGGCACACATCTTTCATCTATATACAAACCCCATTTCCCGTTTATATATCTGTTGCTCTGTTTACTCTTTCTGACTAAGAGATCACTAATACCTTGAGACGATGTCGTCTCTTTCGACTGGATGTCGATTCTACCCCTATGACGAACAACTTCTCTGCTACTACCTCACTAGCAAGAACCACACAAATAAAGATGCTGGAGATGAAACTAATGATATGAATGACTATGATTTGATAAAGGAGTTGGACTTATATGATTATGAGCTATTTGATTTACCGAAAAATGCTTATTATTCTTACGTTTGTGGGGATAGGAAAAGGCACTAGTTCTATTTTACGAACTTTAGGGCTTTGAAAGAGAGCATAAGGGAGAGGAACATGAGGGCTAATGGAGGGTTTTGCAGAAGGAGCGGAAGGATTAGGTATGTGGTGGACTCTAGGGGGGAACGTTGTCTTGGGAAAGAAGAGTAAATTTGTTTTCTATTTGGGGAATTCAGTAAAAAATGCAATTAGAACCGATTGGATCTTGTATGAGTATGCTCTAATTGATCATGTTAAGGTACTTTGAATTATTCTTTGTTCTGGTTTTGAATTTGATTATGAATCTAAAGATACTAATTGATGGGTATCATTGCTATCATAAGTTTTGAGTTCTAGGATTTTAGTGTCTTATTGGCATAACTATGAGTCAGAAGAATTTGAAAAGTAATTTTGGTTCTATGTTGATTTCTCAAAGGGTTTTTGGTTTTGTTAGATATTATCAGTTTGCTAATTTTGTGTACGAATTTTATGCATATCTAAGTAGATACATTTTAATTATGAGGTAATACAGATTCTCGGGTTTAGGATGTTTGAAGTATGACGATTGTATTCTAAAGATTATGTCTTAATATTTTCTCTTGCTTAAATGTGCGTACTTCGAAATTAGAAGCGTTACAGATTCAATTCCTTTTAAACAAGTTTTTATCTATAATTGATTGGATACAAATGTCATCAAGTATGACTGATAGACTTATGACTCGCACAACAACTTCATTTTCTTTTGGTTAATTATGCAACACATTGGCAAATCCTATTTCATAGTTTTTGGTTTCTACATCTGCCTTCCTTCTATTCTAACTTTAATCAAATGAAATTATTGAAACTTGTTACCTGCATTTTGACATGTTGAAGTGTCATATATCCCAGTAATGTATTTTGTTATATGTTATAGACCGACATAGATAGTTAATATTCATCATTTTCTAATGGTTTTATTATTATGTGTTTTTAATAAAGTTTATTCTACTTAGATAGGTTTCCAGAATTTTCAGGAATGGAGGAAATGGTTGATTTGATCAACTTCTCTGTGATTCTGTTTTGAAACTTCATATTTTATGCATGGGTAGACTTTTTATGTCCTTGCCGCATATTTATCAAGTCTCGTAGTGGAAATAGCATCTCAAAAAATGTGATAAGTGTTTCCGCTGCATGTCATGTTGGCATTCAACATGATGGATTTCTTACCCTTAACATTGTTAAAAGCTGCATTATCTCATGATCACTATGTTGATAGGAAAAATTATTTGTCTAAATATCCTGAGAGATTGAGTACTGACTTGGATGATCAAATCCCTACGGGCTTTTAATACAATATTGAATCTAATAAGGCAGTAAGATACTATAAATATTTCTCTTGTCACTTAAACTACAATGCAACAACTATTTTCATGCTTCATTGTACTGTATTTGGTGCCAATCACTGCCATATGAAGGCAATTTGTCTCAAGTCAATTCATTGCTTCATACTAAAAGATTGTTTTTTATTCATATGCTCACTGTATCACATCCATAAAAGACACACATTGTCAATTGCTAGCTTTAGATTGATTGAATTTCTATTTAAGCATGTCCTATTTATATTTAGTTAATTTTAATTGCATTGGTGTAAATTGTATAAGCTTTGAACTTCCAAAGTGATGATCAATTCTCTTGTAATCTCTTATCTTTTTTTCTCCTCCTAATGTCTATGTTACAAATCAAAATATTTATCTTGTCTATATTTATTTGGTCTCTGAATGCCAATCAAACTTTTCTTTTCTCTTATATAGGCTCTTTTAATGTCATGTTCTACTGCATGTTTTACGTTCAATAGTGGGTGGTCTGCACATATCAGTGATTAATTTGCAACTTCTCTTTTAAGGGATGTTGGCATATTTTGGTTGCCAAACATTAAGCAATTAATTGTTCTCTTGTTCGTGCAATTTGTTTTTTCATGATAAATTCTTACTTGTTTCCTCTTTCATGCCACTCATACTTTTTTTTTTTGTGGTTGCCTAGTATGTAGGTTAACACACCAGGACTTTCTGGTAGTGACATACTTGTAGATGCTGAAACTATTTGACAAGTATCTATTCTAGAAGGAGATTTCATAGTATTAGATGATTTTGTCATTTGAAAATAAAAGAAAAATGTTGAAAGGAGTACTTTTGAAGGAGAAATGCAGATTAATTTTATTCCAATGACTAAATTATTGCTTGAAACAATTGTTTCATGGATTTTAGAAGTCGTAGGAATTTATGTACACAGCTAGGAGGAGTTTGGAGGTTGTAGAAGGCACTTAAGTGTCCAGCTTATAAAGAGAATGTTTAAAATCAGATTAAAAGAAAAGGTTCATATTAGGAGGTGTCTTATATAGAACATTAAGCAAACAAATAGAAGTTATTAAAATTTTGTGGAACATTCAAAGTTTAAATGAAGAATTCATACTATTAGTTGTGAAGTTTAGGGAGAAGTGATAGCAAAGTTGCTTCAACAATTGGGGTAAATCTTGACAAATCTCTACTATAATTTTTACTTTCAACGTATATTAGGAAAGAATCAACAATGTCTTTTATTTTGATGTGCAGTTTCTTTTATGTTCCAGTGGAATCTGAACAACAATTAGTATTTCAGATGATTGTAAATTCATCTGAACATATTTGAACATTGGCCACTTCACCTGGCTTCATTATCACATTGTTGACCTTAGGTGGTGGAGTGTTTGATATGTTTTCACATATGAGGAAGTTATATTTTCTCTTATTATTCTTAGGCCTTTCTCTAAAAAGTCTCTTATTCTCTGACCATCTATTTTCAGTTTCTCAAGTTGCGGGGATGAATATTTTATTATAATTGGGTAATTGATGGATAGGAACACTCTTCATCCAAAACACTTCAGCTATTTCGCTTACCTTAGAAACTCTATTATCATTTAGCCAGCCATGTGCTTTATTTTTGAGCTTTCTCATATTAGATGTAGATAATAAAATATGCACATTGAATAAATTTTATGCAATTGTAACGGGTTAATGATATGAATGGTGTAAAATCTTGCCATTTTGTTACAATTTGGTATAAAAATTTTTAATATTGTAGATTGGTACTAAAATTTTGAAAAATGTTGCGGTCTGATATTTGAACTCAATTTTTGGTGTCGGAATATTTGTTTAGCATGCCACCTCACATGAAATTCCATGTTAGATTTTTTCCACAAAAAAATACCTGCAAAAATGGTACCATTTAGAAATGTTTAAAGAGAAAAAAAAAAACCAAAATCATACTTCAAATCCCTAACTTATCTTCTCTCATTCGTTCCACATTTCTTCTCCCCTCCCTTTTGCCTCGCCTTCCAATTTGAACAAATTTCCTTTCAAAATAGCAAAACTATTAAATATCTCAAAACCTTAATCCTAAAAAAGAATTCAGAGTACGACGAGTGATAAATTAAGGATCAATGAATAGTAAAGAAAGCGAATCGAAAGAAACGAAGATTGAATTAAAGAAAGGAGACATATTTTTAAAGAATTTTAGAGAAATGGAATTGAAGATTTAGGATTAAAGAAACGAGTGAAGTTCAGCAATTTTATAAGAAATTTCAAGATTATGTTCGGTGATCCGAGGATAGAAACTTTTGGTTTTGGATGCTCAATAGAGACAGAATTATCAAAAAGGGAAAGAATCAGGTGAAAATTACTTGACTTGTCATTCAATGATTCTGGGATCTTGATGACAGACTAGGAAACGAGTTATGTAATGGGTTAATGTTGATGTAAGAAATTGTGATGAGTTTAAGGTGTTTTGAATTGTGGAGAATAGTGATTGTACTTTTGAAGTTCCATTAAAGGCATGTGGAGAAAATATGGTAGTATGTGCAAAATGAGTGTAGTAATACCAATTGGTCGGAAAATGCTTTTCACTTTGGTTATCAAATAAGATTTTTCTTTGGTAAAAGAATAATGCCCAAAGAATAATGTAAAAAACTTTTAATTTAATATGTTGTTCAATTTAATTAGATTACGATCCTCATTATTTTACCTGATTTATCTCTAATGAATTGATTCATTAGAAATTATTTGATAAGAGAATCAAACTCTCATTATTTAATAACAAATGTTGTTTTTGGAATTAGACCTTTTGACAATGGAAAGCGGAGCAGAAGAAAGGAGGGGAGAAGAAATGTGGAATGAAGGAGAGAAGATAAGTTAGGGATTTGAAGTTTGATTTTGGTTTTTTTTTTTCATTTTTTTTTTCTCTTTAAACATTACTAGACGGTACTGTTTTTGCAATTTTTTTTTTGGCAAAAAATCTCATGTGAAATTTCATATAACGTGGCATGCCAAGCAGAAATTCCAATACCGAAAATTGAGTTTAGTTACTACATTGCAACGTTTTTAAAAGTTTTGATACCAGATCATAGTAAAATAACAAGTTTTGATACAATTCATATCATTAACCCCAACTTATACATACAAAATTAGCTAGTTTACTTTCTTTCTTAGCTATTGCAGTCTTGTAAAATTGCTTATAGTGTCAAACTATCAATTGAGATGATGATGAATCTATGGATCTAAATCATCTACTTTGTTCTTTTATTTTCAACCTAGAATTTGTAGTAGTTCATAGACAAATATTTCAGCAAAATCTCAGTTTTGATTTGGGTTGGTTTTGCTTTTCAATTTGTAAGACTATGTAAGTACCATATATATGTTTTTTGTCAGACACTAGAACAACATACTAGTTTGCTTTTCTTGCAAATTGGGATGAAATTTAGTCGTTGCCCCTATTTTTGGCTTGGATTTGAAGATATCACAGAATCACAGTTAGTTTTCCAAATTGCAATTTGTTGCAATGAAAGGTCTAGAAAAAAATAAAATTTGGAATATATGCACTTTGTGTTTGTGGTACTTGGGGTTTTTTCTATTTAGATTGATCTTTGCAAAATTTTGCAAAGCCTTTATACACCCACGTTTGGGAACCCCTATAGTTGGGAAGAGAATATGCCTTAGCCTATATTAGTTTAATTTTAGGTCAAGTATACTTGTTCATACGTTGTTTAGGAATAATGCTTCTTGTTTGAAATTACGGATAAAAATGTTGTGGATGTTTCTTTACATTTATATCTCTATATATTTTAAGGAAAATTAATCTAAGGTGCATGAATTAGTTAGAAACTCTAATACAATGACAGAAAAAACTATTGAAAATTAAATCCTGTGAATGGACGTGTATGTATATTATATATTATGACATCTAAAATTTTGCTTTGTTTGTTGGGCAACTGACATTATTTATGGCAAAATAAATTGTATTCTTCAGTTCCAGGACCACCATTAGGATGTGTATATGATAATTGCTTGCCGTCTTTTAATATCTTATATTTATGGCCAATGACTTCGCAAAAATCTGCAGTGTGAAACGGATTCATGATCTTCCCTCTTGATATTTTGTTATTCTCGTGCAGATAATCTTTTTGCCTTTGCAAGTCAAGACAAGAATTGAGTGATTTTGGGGGGTGGCGGTAGCAAAAAAGCAATTCGGCGTTCGCCCGCCTCCCGTATTTGCCACTGGCATGCAACTATCATGTTGCGTTAGGAGATAAAATCTTAAAGCAAAAAATAATATAAAACGGTAGTATAAGTAATACAAACTCATAAAAATATATAGTTAAAAAAACACAAATCAATAAAATAACAATTGAGAAGCCTAATTATTTTCACAAATAAATAATATGTAATAAATATGTCATCATGCTTAAATTGCATAATTAAACTACTTTAATATCACATTGAAAAATAAATTAATTAATGAACTATATTTATTCCTTAAATTATTAGTCAAATTTTGTGTAAGAACTAATTAAAAATTTGATTTTAGATGAAATTTATTATTTTATTAATATGCTGAATTAATAATAAAATATTATATATAAAAACTAATCTTTACTTAATTCATGATTACAGTATTAATTGTATTTTCTTTTTATCTTTATCATTATTTAAATGAAAAATATGTGACATAAATAAATTAACGTGGTATTAAATAAAATTAATAAAAATAACTTCAATAAGATAAAAATTGAAAAGGTTAGAAATGAAAAGAAAGCAAAATATATAGTAATTCAAAATATGTAGGTTTTTTGAACACGTATGAAATTGGTCCATATCTATGTTCCATATTTCATTTCTCCGCAAAAGTCGAAACACCTTCTATTATTATTTGAATAAAATCACTGCTTTTGGATGTGCCAACCAAAAAAAAAAATCAATGCTTTTGATTTGACCATTCTCTTTGAACCGCAGTTACTCCTCCTCAACCACTCCCAACCTCAAAGGCGCCTCGATCTCCCACCTCTCTTACGTCCCCCACCCTCACTGTCCTCCTTTTCTCTGCCTATCTTGCTCCGCCCCTAATTTCTCATTCTTTAACCTCAAAGACGACGCTGCTAAACCAATTCAATCCTTCATCTACAGTTTCTCGTCCTTCAACACTAAGCCTTAAGCCTCAACTTATGCCCTGATATTTTTTCAGTCACCAAATCTCCGTTTCTTGATTTTTTTTATGTTTGGTTCATCATAATCGTTCAGAAAAACCATGAAGAGAAATTTTTCTAATTTCTAGATATTTTCAAGAGTTTTCATAGATTGTTGTTGGGGATGATGGAAGAGGGACTGCAAGCTGGAACGACGTCATGCGGTGGTGATGACAGAGACAATTGGAACGATTGAGGCAGATGGTGTCGTTTGGCTACTGGGGGTGATGTTAGAGGGACTGCAAGCTGGAACGGCGTCATGCTCTCCTGTGTGTAGTGAAGGAAACGGTGCTGGTTTATTGTTAGGGATAATGGCAGAGAAAACAACTGTGGGCGGTGCCATTTTGTTTCAGGTATGGAACAGTGTCGTTTCGCAGAGGGAAGGGGTGATAGCAGAGAGGGAAACGAAACCGTTTTATTTAGATGACAAAATGGGAAAGACAATGTATTAACTACAGTACCTGTGTCTCCGCTTTTAATGTATAGATATAAGATTATATTGATATCGACGTTAATCAAACATTCTTTTAACCCTTCAACTCTGTTACGCAATTTTTGATTGAAATCTTTCTTCAATTGCTCACACAAGTTGATGAGGGTGGGTTATCTCAATCTTCATGTTCTTGCAGATCCCGCAAGGATGTGCATAAATTTTGCCTTCCTGTGAAATTAATGGCTTGTGTATAACCACACACCAACTTTGCTTTAATAGCTATTTATGAAACTCATTCTACTACATAATGCAATCGCTTAATTAAGGCCCTTATTTGGACTGACTAATTTCAATAATGCCATATGCCGATTGGTATAGAAGTCAAACTAGTAGGCAAATTATTTGCTCAGACTCCAATTTCGACCGTGTCAAAGCGTGGGAATGTGTATATATAATTTACTTATTTTTTTAATTTTTTATAAATTATTTTTTTTTAAATTATTTATTTATTTTTTTCAAAATTAGTTAAAAAACTCAAAAATAACTAAAAATAATTTTTTTTCTCCAAAAATATTTTTTTTCATATGCAATGCGGAATGAAACCATCCACACCCACATACAATATTGGCTTTGGCGTTTTCTTCAAATGGGTTAAGGTTGGCAAGTTTCCTTTTCTCCCTCGCCAAAAGCATGGGTAAGGGTTGTTTCTAAATATTCATTTTTGAGTGGAAGAATAATCAATCTTATCTTGTTTGATTAGTATTCCAAACACTTTGAAATGTGCCATTGCGCAATGGATTGAATAAGAAAAACCCATGTGGCCGGCTTATACTTGTAGTCCACTCTCTTGCCTCAAAATATGACATAGTCCAAGATTAAAAAATGCAGAGGAAGATACCTATAAAAAAAAGGAAGGAAGGTTTAAAATTAGAAGATTAAAAAAGGGCAGCATAACAAACACAGATGGAGATATGAAAGGTAACATAAAAATATTTTTAAAGGAAGTTGAGGTATAACCTGCTAAGGGGTTTTGTGCCTTTGTATTCACACCTCTTTTAAGCCAAGTAATAAAATGTCGTATACATAAGGTGTGTTTGTTTGAAATTGATGTTAGGTATAAAAAAATCAGATTTAAAATTTTTTTGATTTAATCAACTGATTTTTTTAATTTTTTATAAACTGTATTTCTTAAATCTGCTTTTGAAAAAAATATCTATTTACCTGTTTATCTTCAAAAATAGTTTTCAAAACTTTCCAAAAACGCTTTTATCAAATACAATATCAAATGGACCTATAATATAACCTACTTATACGTACCTAATATATATATATATTAAGAAAAATATTATCCATACATTTTTTAACACTTTCTTAAATAATTAGTTAATATCATTAAAATTTAATTTATAAAACTTATTATTTTATTTAATAAATTATATTTTGATAAATGTTGATCAATTTTAAAATAAATATCTAAAAAATATTGAAAAAAAAGTGTTAGTTAGCGTTTTTCTTCTGATATTACCATAGATACAAACGGGAGCACAAGCTGTCCATCTTTGATTCACTCCATCCAAATAAATGCCCACATAACATTCACATATTATCATGTAGTAAAATGAGTTTTTTTTTCCTCCTGTTTCACCATAGAATGCCCAAACAATAATCCTTTAATAGATAGTCAAAAAGAAATTGTGAAGCAATCAGATTTTAGGTGAAGAAGAAAATCTAAGTCATCTAACCATGGGTCCCAACCAATTATAACTTTGCCACGTGTGCAATGTATATATTTAAAATGTTTTTAATTTTGGTAACAGTCGCAGCAAAACCCACACATCAGGCAGCCAACTCATCTAAAAAATACGAGAGAGGAGAGAGAGGAGAGGCATGTGATGATACTTGATAAAAGGAGGTGCTTGGTGTGAACTGAGAAGATGGGAAGAAAGGTGGGGCTGCCTACGGCGCACATAGAGAGATTAGAGAGAGAAAAGGGTCTATTCGATGTTTAATTTTTTTAATTAATTATTGTTATTTATTCTTTATTTTGTTGTTATTTAGAGAGATAAATATAATAAAAAGAAAAAGAAATTGGCGAGAAAGAAAGAGGGATAGAGATTTTGTATGTTCGTTGTGACTTGTGAACTTGTGATGCGAGCTGTTGTTGTAAATGTAAATGTAAATGTAGATTAGAGAGAGAGAGAGAGAATAACAGGGGAGGGAAAGAAGGAAAGAAAGACAGAGACCTAAGAGAGGGCATTTGGTAAGCGGCCCAATAGGGGTTGCTGTTGCTCTATTTGTTTGTTGATGATGATGGATGATGCTGTTGCTACTTCTCTTTGTCTTCTTTTTCTTTTTCTCCCCTTTTATTTTTTTTTTCTAAAAAACTTTTAATTCCTATTATTCAATTCTTTGTTTGGAAACTGCTCTCTCATGACCATTTAACTCGTTCTCTCCCCCCTCCTTCTTTGGGTTATTTCGTAAATTAACGATTGCTGCTCTCTTTTAATCTTTCTTTTCTTTTCTCCCTTCTGCATTGTATTCCCTCGTCCCATCTCTTCTTTCTTCTTCTTGGCCTCCTCTTTCCTCTCTTTCTCTCTCCTCTTTCTTTCCATTTCTTTTTTCACCGGTTTCTTTCCTCTCCTCTTCCCCCTTTTTCTCCTGAAAGAGTTGGGAAATACAATCTCTGGGGAAATACGTAAATTTTTTTATTATTATTTTTCTCTATTCCTTGTTTGGTTAATCTTTGATTTTTTTTTCTGTTGCAGATTGTTAGATCGATTAAGCTCTCCTCTTTTTATTTCTTAGGTAAGCTCCTTGGATTTTATTTTTTTATTTATTTGGCTCGATCGGCTGTAGGTATGAAGGTATTTATTGTTTTTTTTTTTCTTTTTTTTTTTTGCTTATTTTGTTTAATCTATAAAGTATTTTCTTTCTCTTTCTAAATAAGGTTTATGGTTTTGTTGAAGGTTTTTTCATTTTCTTTTTGTGGTTTTTTTTAATGTTTCTGCGTTTTAGATTCTTTTTTTCTCTCTCCTTATCATATAAGAAGATCTAGAATTTGATGTGGCTCATGGGTTTCCAGGTTTTGACTGTGTGTGGTTGTAGTGAGCTTGAAAATGTTTTGCCTGTGAATCTGAATTTCATGTTTTGCCTCTTTTTTTTTCCATTTTTCATAGTCTGAAAATATAGATTTTTTTTATCTGCCTAAATTATTTTTGTCATTATTTTTCTCTTTTGTTGGGTTTGTGGGAAGTGTTGATGGTTATAACTACTAAAGATTGTATTTTCATCGTTTTGTATGCTTGGTTTTGGTTTTCATTCTGAAAAAAAAAGAAGCTCAACTTGCTTTTCTATAGAGTTTACCATTTTCGTCTGTGATTTTTATGTGATTTTGTTGACCATAATTCTGTTAGGCATTTTTGTTCTGTGGTACTGATGTTTGAGATTGTTGCTTTGGAAGTGTTGTTATAGCAAATGTATGTGATTCTTCACTTAGCCTTTATAAATGCCCCATTGGTTTTATCGTATGCATATAATATTATATGGAGCTTTTGGACTATAAATTTAAGTATTTAACTATTAAATTTTGATTTTACGTGCCAGATTTGGCAGGAGTTTGCACTGCTGTTTGCATTGTGATTTTCTTGCTTATTATTTAAAAGATCCATTGATAGCAGCCCTGATGCAAGGGCAGAGGGGTATTATTGGTTCCTTGCCTGAAATCTTGGACTTTGACCATGGATCTACATCAGGCAATGCTATCATAGATCAGCAGATTTGCTGGAATACCATGCAAAATCCTGCTGAAAACCGATTAGCAGACTTTTTGCTATCGCCAAGTCACATGAACAATGCACATTTCAATTCTATTAATGAAGAGCGACAGAATTTGAGCGGATGGAGTTTGGGTGAACCTAGTTCTAGTGGTGCACAAAATGAGGCAAGCCATGAAGAACAGAAATCAGAACATGGATGGTCATCATCAGCAAGTGCTTTTGCTGGAGCTGGTCCAAGATTAGAAGAAAGGAGATTTGAAACAACCAATATTCTTTCACTTGACAGTGTTAATGTAAACTCTCAATTTGTTCAGAGTTCAAATTCAAATGCAATACAACAGAATCTTAACCTGAATGCAGGATTTGTTTGTCATGGTGGTGACAATGGTCAACTTGTGGAAAGCTCTATTATGCAC
Organism: Triadica sebifera; assembly: GCA_023653625.1. NCBI lineage: Eukaryota > Viridiplantae > Streptophyta > Magnoliopsida > Malpighiales > Euphorbiaceae > Triadica > Triadica sebifera. The sequence continues at coordinate 31,029,401 of CM042899.1, forward strand.
AAATCTGGCAGAGCAGAAAATGAGCGGACTTCTGCTGCTAGTGGTTCTGATACTTTCCCACATCCTTCAGGAAGTAGTGGATATATGATGGATGAGAATGATGGCAGACCAGGTAGTTCATTAGATGGTCGTCGCCAATCCTGCAAACGGAAGGTGGTTGAGGGGCACATTGGGCAGTCCTCTGTAAGTGAAAATTCTGGTTTCTTTCAGTGCTCAGATGGCAGTGCATGGTCTGGTGTCCCTGCCTGTTATGATGCTGGCAATAGTTTAAGTATATCTGTTTCATCAGAACAGGTGAACCCCAGGCTTGGACTTGACCTGAGAGGACTAGCTTCTGATAGCATTCCTGACTCAGTAGTAGCTGGACGCCCAGAAACCTCCCAAAGGAATTTTCGGTTGAGAATAAATCCTTCAAATCAAGAATCTCTCTCCCCTCCTTTATTTTCTGTGGGGAATGCTGTCAGGCGTTCCAATTTACCTTCTTCCCATCGCTCATCAAGACCTATTCCACTTGATAATTCTTTGGATTTTAGGTCATCACTAGTGGTAGATAGTGCTACTTCTCAGAGTCAGCCTGTAGTTATCCCTGTTCCGGTTTTGCCACAAAATGTGCAGTCATTCAGGAGGAATGAAAGCTCAAGCTCCCGAAATGGTAGTTCATCAAGTTCAATTACTTTGGGCAATAGAGAGGAAGGCAGCTCAAGAAGTGTAACAAGAAATTTGTGGGAACATCCTATGTTTGTACCCACGACTGAGTTAAGAACTTCAGTTAGAAATCCAACAAATAGAAGTGCGACAGCTGGAAATGCAGGTGCACCTGGAAATATTGCTTCTACATCTCGGGCTGGATCAGGTTCAGGTGTCCATCCTTTGTCAGCTCCAACTTGGGTTTCTCATCCAAATCCCCCGTTGAGAAATTCACGGAGACTAGCTGAATATGTTCGTCGATCGCTTTTTTCTTCTGCTCGTGCAGATTCTGGAGGACAAAGCAGTACTCATTCTCCACTGCATTCTGGCCCTCCTGGTTCCTCAGAAGACACAGTGGTTTCTTCTGGAGTTGGCAACCAAGGGCATCATCGTTCATATCCAAGAGCAGCTTCATGGCTGGAGAGACAGGGTGATGGTGCACTTGGATTTCCCTATCCATTGCGAACTTTGGCTGCAGCTGGTGAAGGAAGAGGCAGGCTTCTTGTATCCGAGGTCTGTTAAGAGTATTCTTTCTTTGTGTTATAAGCTTCTAATATTGAAATATTGAGTTTTTGATAGTAGGAAAATCACTTAACTAACTAGTCCTAACTTTATGCTAACTGAAGTTATTTCTAGAACTGCACAAATAAACGATTATACAAAGATCTCTGATTATGCGATGCAATGGTGGTTACTGGCTACAATCATAACTTTTAGCTATCGCCTATTTGTGTGCATCAGGCCTTAATTGCAAATTAACATAAAGTTCGGTACTTTTTGGATAACTAACCATTAATTTGTGTAATGAGCAATTTCTTTTAATTAAATGAAGCAGTTTTTATTTTTCTGCTTCAAATAATACTGCCTTTGCAGTCCTTAATTCTGAATTTGGATAGATTGGTGTGATATTCTTTTCTTTTGTACACTTGTTTTTCTTAGTCAGTCTCCTGTATTCATCTTAAACTTTTAACCAAGTGTGTTTCCTGTTTACCATCACTTAGATTTGTGGACTCAGGACCAAACTTTTCCTGCATTAGATTTGTGGACTTAGGAACTTACTTGGCTGCTAATATGTGTCTATTGCTTTAAAAATCAGAGCAGAATGTACTGGGAAAATTTTCACTTTCTTATTGCATTTGTTTTAGTACTTTTTTATGTTGATTTTTCATAATTGCCGAACAATCCATGCTTTGTTTTGTGCTTAATGTATTGATGCATATACATGTAATATGAAGCCAAGCTTTCTTTTGAGAGTTTCTTTAATGAAAATGTTTTTTGGGTGACAGATTTGCTTTCCCATTGGTTTAAAATAGGTGCTTTCTAGAGTAAATTTGTTTTGGGCGTAATGTGCTTTTTCTACCACTAAATGTGCTTCAATTGTTTCATCAAGACTCGTGATTTACAAAGGATAGTCCAATGTGTTCAAAACAGAGTGACGTAAGAATTTTCTTAAACAGAATTAAATCTAATTGATTCTCTTAGGGATAGAACAATCATTTAGAAAGAGTGCAGGCAGTGTTCGTTACCAGCATTTTATTACCCAAAACTCAAAGCATTGTCATGAAGAAAATCAGAGATGGAATAGAATGATGATCAATGGGATAAATGAACAGAAACAAATTGGAATATAAAAAGATATTTGGGAGGAAAATATCTTTTTAGCATCTACACATTTTAGTCTCCCCAGTCCCTCCTGCAGGGTTTATTTCTCTTTTGTATATGAAAAAACCTGTGTGATAGTTTGCCTGTTTGCAGTTTTGACACACTTAATGAACATGCATTCTTCTGAAAATTCACTATTCATTTTATATTTGTGTAGCAGATTCGCAATGTCTTGGATATCATGCGTAGGGGCGAGAGCTTGCGGTTCGAGGTTAGCTTCCTATATCTATTATGGGTATTACAAGTGCATCAAGTATGCATGTATTTAGTCCGTTTCTAAGGCAGTTGCTTCCTGCCCAGGGAACTCAAATCAAGCCATAGAATTAGTTTTTGTGAAGCTAAAAAGGATGATCAAATGGTTCCTACTAATTAATTTAATTGTGATTTTAGTGATGGTAAATTATATAAATTAATTGGTTGAGTTAGAGGTGACTGGTGGACTAAAGCATAGGTGTCGTGAAACAGGTTACTTACCATACTAGTAATAATTGTTTTGCACTACATACAACACTTTTGGTAGTTACTAAATGTTGCCAGTGTCTATAATAATAATTAAAAATTGTTAAATATTGTTGACAGACTTTTGAACGTTTAGTTGGTCAATAAAGCAACTGTGTGATTTTTGTCTGGCATTTTTAAATGCATCAGGATGTCATGATTCTTGACCAATCAGTATTTTTTGGAGTGGCTGACATTCATGATAGGCATAGAGATATGCGGCTTGATGTTGACAGCATGTCATACGAGGTAAAACAGGAGTTTTTCAACACATTTAACTTTCCCCTTCTTTTATTTATTCTTCTGACAATGCAAATTCTGTTTTTATTTTTTGAATTATAGGAGTTGTTGGCTTTGGAAGAACGCATTGGAAATGTTAGTACAGGATTGAGTGAAGAAACTGTCTTAAACCAGCTAAAGCAGCGCAAATATTCTGCTGCACAAGGTGCTGAGGGGGAGGCAGAGCCCTGTTGTGTTTGTCAGGTAAAAAAATTGCCTTCTGCATAGTTCCTTCTCGAGTCTCTGTGTCAGTTGCTCACATTTACGTACTGTTTTACTTGCAGGAGGAATATAGAAATGGTGAAGATGTTGGAACTCTGGATTGTGGGCACGATTTTCACACCAACTGTATTAAACAGTGGTTGATGCTCAAGAATTGGTGCCCCATTTGTAAAACAACTGGGCTTGCTACATGATAAATTATGTCTGATGTTTTGGTGAGTTAAATTGTGTTAAAAATTCACAGGAAGGAGGTTAAAGATAAAATCTTGCTGCTGAATTTGGCAATTGGATAAACTGTGTTTGGCGATCCTCCAATATCGCCTTAAGCTTGCCCCTTGTGGACTAATCTGTGGCATGAGTCACCAAAGGAAGGCAATGTTTGTTTGTTTTTTTTTTTAATCCAAAAGAAGAAACAAATTGCATGGTGAAATTGCAACTGTCTAAAGTGGGAGACAACTAGTTTTGGACTTTTTATTTTGTTATTTGAACAATTAGTTTATGACTTCTATTGGATATTCATTGCCTATTTTTTGTTTTTCATAATTATCATTTAGATACTACTGTCTCATTTATTTTTCCCTTCTTGACATGTAATCGAGCATAATTGTTGGAAAAAAAAAGAATTATCTAAATTTTAGCCATGGATTATTACATTAGCATCCAAGGACAATTGGGTTCTATATGTGGCTTGCTAGTTACCTCAAGTTTATGCTCTGCAATTTGTAATGCATGGCTATACAGATATTTGTTGAAAATGTTAGAGAGGAGTAATATGCAGCTATGGATTCATATTAACATCAGATTTTTGAGAACATTTTGTGAAAGGTTGTAGCTTAGATGCCAGTTATGGATATGACGAGCAGAGGATTTAATTTGGAGTTGTCTTGATCAAATTGGCTTTGCCTGGGTTTTTAGCATGATTGAATAATGGAGTTAGCATAAGTTGATTTCACTTGCAAAGCTTTTGGCAAAATGAATTTCTAAAGTTTTATAAAATTAAAATAAGTTACGAGTTCTACTGCATTACAATGAGTTTCTAAAGTTATTAAAAAATTACACAATAAGCCACTAATCTCTTACAAATGTACACATTAAGTCCATGAAAATTTATAATTTAGGTATTATTAGCCTTTTTATTTAGGGAAAATTTTTTGTATTTTCACTTTTGTATCAAAATAATTTTATTTTTTAAATTTTAAAATATATACATTTTCTATTTTTTTTTTAGAAATTTAATTTAGTTTGACAGTAATATAATACTTTGTAACTTTTTTTTCATTTAACATCATTGACATGTATTAATATGTATATACAACAATTTTTTAAAATAGGTTTGTGTTGATCTAGTTATGTAAATTACTATCATACTACAATTATATTTACATTTATCAAGTTATATCTATATAGATTTAGTTCACATACTAGTAGTTTTGAGCAAATACAATTATATCTATGCAGATTTAAATTATTTTTGGATTTTTTAGCTAAATCCTCTAATAACTAGTTCTACGATAATTTGTATATATCTTTGAATTTTGGGCTAATTTTGTGTAAATTTAAGTATATTTTTTAATTTATTAATATATATCAGTAATGTTAGATAAAAAAAATTAAGTTTGAAATATCATATTACTATAAAACTAAATTAAAATCTATTCGATATTATATTTAATATGAAATTGAAAGTATGTATATTTAAAAATTAAAAACAAAAAAATATGATTATTTTGGTATAAAAGGAAAAGTACATATTGTATAGTTAAGATTTAATTTGTGTGCTAAGACAGTTCAGGGATTCATTACGAAATAGAAAAAATAGGAAAAATTCAAGGGCCTTAATAGAATGTTTTCCCAATTTTTTTTATAAGATTTTAAATAGAGTCAATTTTTGCAACCTCATAAATAATGTTGAAAAAGATTTTAATATTGTTGAATGAAATCCGATGTATTTAAATATTAAATTCAATACAAGATAATGTCCTTCTATCTTATTAATTCAATCAGCATCTTATTTGCTATATGGTAAAAGCTAGAGGTAAACAAAAACAACACCACCGGATTGGGATTACAATGGTTTTAGATTTTGCTCGTACTCACATCTATTCATACTTAGTTTTAACTTTAATGAATAACTTTATTAAATTTTTAGAATGAATTTGATATTTAAATTCACAACGAATTTCAATAGAGTATGGATAGAAAATCTTCGGTACCTGACCTATATATATATATATATATAATGTGAATGTAATGATATAATGTATATATAAATGTACAATTTATTCTATTATAATTTATTGAATTTAATGATATAATTAATTATATATTTTGTTTTTGTTTTTATTAAATTGATGAATTACAAATATAGTTAAAAGTTACAAATTTGTATTTTTATTATTTTAATGTTATTTTGTATCAATTTAATAATTATTTTAATTTGATTGTATTGAATTGATTTTTATATTTTATTTGATTTATAGTAAATTTTATGGTGAATTTCCTATATACTTTTAAATTTTTTATTATTTAGCTAGTTTTAATTTTATTTATTTTAATAAACAGATAATTATGCGTAATATTAATCGAAATTAGTATTAATATTATAATTTTAAATATATCATAAATATTTGAATTCGGATATGACACATATTATTATCAAATTAATTCAATGATTCATTTGAATCAATAATGCTTCTATTGCACTTTCTCCTTTGATAAATCATAATCCGTATTTGTTTAAATTTTTTATGGTCGAGAAACAAAATAAAAAAAAATGTTATTAACACGGAGAATTGAAGAAGAAAGACAAAATGGTAATTAAAAAGAAAAAGGAGGAAATTGGGAATGACTAAAAAACCGTATTAGTTAAACTTAAAGAAGAGGGAGGAGGTTGCAAACGCCACTAAAAGTGACATCGGGAATTGCAACCTTTACTTCTCTTTCTTCTTCATTCATCCATTAAGTTTTGATTGGGTCAATACATTAATTGGGAGCTGCTTTCAGTTTCAGACTAAAGTGACGTTTTAATTGGATAAGACACTGCAAAATTTAGACATGTTTCTTTGACTTTTACCTTCTCCAATTTAAAGGTATCCATCATCCTCCCCCTCAGATATTTTTACTTTACACTTTCACCCCTTCAATTTTATTATTCAGCACTTAGCTCCTTAGATTCCTGGTCAGACCCCTAATTACTATCCGTGATTGTATGTGTTTTTTTTTAAAAGTATTTTACAAGTATAAAAACATTGATTATAGATGGAGCTCGGATAAAATTATTGGACTGAAATAAAAACTAACATTCTTAAAATCCGATCCATCAAACAAAAGCATGATCGGAAATGAAGGAAATGAGATTAAAGGGTATCTATCATACAAAGTAAGGAAGTACTGACTGCCAAAGTTTAGAATATGATAAGTAATGGGGTCTATATTCAATTATGAAAAACTTATGTGAAAAAGAAAAATCAAGAAAAACCATTTTAATTAAGGCGGGAGATTAATCAAATTTGATTACAAGCCTTCTCTCTCTCTCTCTCTCTCTCTCTCTATTATTAGTATCAAAAAATTCAAAAAGCTTCATTAAGCCCATAAACCCTTTCCCCAAGAGAGAGCTGAAGCCAACAGAACCAAAGAAGAGCACAGAAAAAGAGAAGCACAAATTGCCAGTGACGGTTTCTCTCAGAAACCATACGCAATAAAGATAATCAATCTATCCATCTGCTTCCTTTGTCTCTCTCTCTCTTGATTTACTTGCTCAGATTTGTCATCCATGGCGGATCTGTACGGAACTGCTCCCTCTCCGGCTCCGGAGTCCGAAGAAATTTCTTCCTTCCTCCATCAACTTCTCCACAATCCCTCATCCTCGTCGTCTTCTTCTAAATTCTTGCACCACGCTCTTTCGTCTCCGCCTCCTTCGCTTCCTCCGCCGGCGGATACTTCATCGCCCGCCGAATTATTGTTTGGCCGCTCTCAGTCAGATTGGCGGGCTGCCGGAGGGAACTCTTTAAATTTCTCCTATCACGGTGGTTATTTCACGAAAGAGAGTGCGGAAAATGCTGTCTCTTCCGTTATTTCAAAGAGGAGGGGAGTCTCTGTGGAGCATGATCTAGGTGATCTTAGCTGCGATAGCGAGGTAATTGTTGAGGGATGCTTGCTTCAGGGATTTTTGTCGGTTTTTTAATGATTATTTTTCAAAATCAGCCTTTTGCTAATCAGTTGCAATTGTAAGTGAGAATTATCAATTGTCTGAGATTTTTGGTTGTGATGTTTTCTTTTTTCTTTTTGGAAGGGTGCGGAAGTGTCAGAGGTGCCATCCGAACCACTGCGGCCTAGAAGTTCCTCCAAGAGAAGCAGAGCTGCTGAAGTTCATAATTTATCTGAAAAGGTTGGTTTTTCTGAGATCTTTTTTGTGCGTTTGGAAATGGCAACTTCATTTACTGATTTGCTTGGAACTGCTGAATTGTTGATAGAGGAGAAGGAGCAGGATTAATGAGAGAATGAAGGCTTTACAGAATCTTATTCCAAATTCTAATAAGGTAATTCACCGGGACTTTTTTAAGCTCTGAATAGTATTATTGCATATGGGAAGAATAAATTGATGTTATTTATCATTTCATGATAGACCGATAAGGCTTCTATGCTAGATGAAGCGATTGAATATTTGAAGCAACTTCAGCTTCAAGTACAGGTCAGTTCTCTCCATTCAATCATTGTCTAAAAATTGCAAGTGAGACTGCAAACTTAAACGTCTTCTGTCATTCCGTCAATTTTTACCTTGATTCTGTGGATGAGATCTTCAACCAAAACAATTCAGAACTTTTATCTCCTATTGCAATTATATTATAAGGGATAAAAACAATTTTGTGGCACAATGGAAACAGTAGCGAATTCTGATTGAAATCTTATGAATGTCTCTTGATGCAAAAGTGTTCGTTTTTACAGGAATCTTCAAATATAATTGCACATAAACTAAGCACAAAAGAATTTTCATTTTATGCAAAAAAAAAAATTGAAAAGATAAATTCTAGATTTTGCATATCCATACCTTGCCAGACGAACAGTAGCATGTGGGTGTAATGTGTCCACACAGTTCCAATGATGAAATAACTTGCACATAGTTTGGAGGTCTAGTTATGCTCATAAACAGATTGACTGAAGAACAATATGGAATTAGTTAGTATTCCCTATGAAGATGACATGGGGAGAACAGTAGGCCTTTCTTTGTGAAGGAAAAAAGCAATAAGTTGTTGCATGGATTGCCTCAATTTAAGCTTGAAAATGAAAGGTAAGCTTGGTTTGGCGTATTTAACTCTTTTTTGTGCTTGTACAATATGATGGTGGCAAGTAGAGGAAAGCAAACACCACTTTATTTACATTGAGGTATTTATTCTTTTTTCTTTTTCTTTGTTTAAAATTTGATGGATTCCCGAAAATCAGCATCACACAGTATGTTGTATTCGAACGAATCAGGTTGTGCTTGTTAAGGCCATCCTATCAAAATATGACGAAGAATAAGGCACAATTAGCAAGAAACATGAAGAGGAAATGAGAGAAAATTATGAATGCTGCAAATGTTGACTATTTGGGATGGGTCAAGGACTGTGAAGTATGTCAATTTTACAAGCTTCCTAGCATACATCTCCAATCTGTCATATATCATGTCTTCTCTTGTGTATCTTTCTCAACATCTGGGTGCATCATATTACCAACGATATTCGTTTTGGCCTATTTTTTTTCCCCACAACCAGATACTTATTTCTTCATGGCATCTGTTTCCCTATCTGATAACTTCTGCGTTCTCAATTCTGCACCCTCAGCTTAAGAGGAAATAGATTACCTTGAATGATGATTTACTTTAGGATCCTTGAATTCTCAAGGATGGAATTTGTTAATTTAGGCAGATAATGAGGATAGTCATGGGTGGGTTACAGGTGCATATCAGTTTTCCTGTTCATACCTGCACCTTCTGAAAATTATTCCCCTCCTGAACTGTCTGCGTCCAAAGTTGAGAGGGTGTAATGCAGAAATGTCCTTTAACACGTACTAGAGGACCAATAAGGGAATCAAAATAATTTTCGCAAATTGGTCAATTTTTTTATTAATTTTTTTGCGAAAAGTCGACTTCTGGTCGAATCTCTTGTTAACTGATGATAACTCCACTGAAACACTGTGTCCACTTCAGTGTGAGGTTTTTCACTAACTCAAGTGGCGAATTAGTTGTGCCTTAAATTTTATTTAAACTTTATGTGCTTTCCCGAGAGGTCCAAGACTGATGATGGATGGGGGGTAGTCTGTACACAATCCATCAGGTTCTCTACTTAGAATTTTTGTTGTTCAATCAAGCTTGCATAACAATGAAAAAAGTACAGAAACAAAACACAATTATTATTTGTGATTGGTCTTGCAGATGTTAACAATGAGAAATGGATTGAGCTTGCATCCAATGTGCTTACCAGGAGTTTTACAGCCTATGCAACTGCCCATGAGCTTTAATGAAGGAAGTGGACTGTTAAATACCAATATAGCAACAGGAGCATTTTCTGAAAATGATGAAAACTCAGCACAAACTGTTCTCAGTCTTCCCAATCGGTGCACGGTCTTGAATCAGCCAATTGTTGTGCCTTCGGCAGCAAACATCTCCTCTTCGGAAACATCCTTTGGTTTTGAGCCACTGATGCAGGTTCAATATGAACCCTTTAATCTATCCACATCTTCGAAGGTAAATTCTCGTATCAAATGTAATGAAGTCAACCAACTTTTGTTGCGATTAACACCAATTATTTTCTTGCAAACTGAAGGAAATCTGCAGGGAAGGCACAGCACAAGCACCATTAGATACAAATCAAATTGTGAAGACCACTTCATCTGGTGTCTCCTAGTTGATATCTTACCCTTAGATGCAAGCTCAACAAATCGTGTCTTTTTTTTTTTTTTTGCCATATAAGGTTCAAACAGTCCATGCAACTTCATCAGGTTCTTTATGTTGTACAAGGTTCATACTTCAATTGGGACCCAACTGTTGACATCCCTTAACTTCAATAGGAAATATTCTTGCCAAAATAGTGTTTAGATTATTCGGAATTGGAAAACAAAAAAGTGCCTGTAGCGCTGATGGGTGTGATTATTACTGCACTCTTTGAAATCAAACTGTAGAAAATGAAACGGAAGGATGTTTTGCAGTGCAGCTATTTCAACACGCATTTGAGAAAATCTTTTCCTTATTCGTATGCCTGTCAATCGCTATATATAAAGCCATTCGAGTGTTTTGCCATACTGGAACACTTCTCCATTTGATAAGTAGCTAAGTTCATTTTTGTTTTCATGGTTGATAGTGGTATTCTGTAAATCCTCATGTATAATTTTGCGACGTGGATTTGAAATCTCTTCATGAAATGCCAAGCTTTCGCTGCAATGGAGTTCTCTAGGAGACATTTTAGTTCATTGTCGCTTTATTTTTGTTTTAGTGGTGCTTTATGGTGTCATGTAGAAATACAGATGTGAAGGAATGAGTTAGACAATTGGAGTGGGCTCATTTTGTACGTTTGCATTTTTAGGTTGACAAAGGTCATGAATCTGCCATGTAGACCCACGTAATAAATATAAAACATAACGTGATGTTCTCTTGCCTTTATACGAAGGATAATTACTTCCAATTTAAGAATTGAATCTGATAAGATTGATTAGAGTTTGAGATAGATTTATAGAGTTTAGATTATTTACAATTGTTGAAGTATCATCTTACATCAGCTTCTTATGAAAACAGATTATTGGATGAGTTCTTGTGATTTGCCAAACAAAATTATCATACTTCTTCTCCACTTTTAGAATTTTCGCATCAGTCTCATGGTGTCAACTCACACTATTAGAAATTAGTACTCCTTTTCTCGATTGAATTATCAATTGACATTCACATTAATATTTCTAATCTTTCTTACCCTTGCTGATTAATAGGCCCTATCTTCTTCGGCTAGCTGTATTTTCTTCTAATGGTTCGGTAGGGTTAATTACACCCCTCATTTATGAATTTATAGCTAATTAATAGTGTTATCCATGAATTTCAATTTACAATACAAAAATACTTCGAATTTAATTTAATACATCCTCTATTCTTTTATCTATTTTTTGTCAAATTCAACTATAAAATTGACATGTCATCTAAGAATTAGTTAGTCATAAATTCAAAGACAACAAATGTAATTAATCCTTCAATTTTAGTATATTATACACGCTTATATTATTTTTCCATCCGAAAAAGATAGACCTAATTCTATTTTTGCACATATTAAGAAAATTAGTTAGTTTAGTTAAACTAATTATTTTTACTTAATATTTTTCAAAAATATCATTTATTTATTATTATCTTGAAAATAATCATTTAATCTACAAGACTCAAATTAATACTCATGTAAATATCAGCCAATTTCAATAGTTATTTAAAGCAATAGTTAAAAAAAATTAAGAATCCAAGAATAATAATTAATTAATAGTTTATTTATTGATATAAATGGCATTGACATAATAATTAAATATATGAATAATGCTATATTTATAGTTGAATAAAATAACTACACTTCAACAAATAAAAGTCATAATTTTGGATGACAAAAAGTAGAAAGTTAGTTTATCTTTTTTGGACAGAATGAGTACAATAAATATGGTGGCTAGAATTTATACAACTTATATATATATTTTAGTTATTTTTTATTAATGACTAAGAAAAATTAAATAATTAAATAATTTTAGTGAGTAATATGCACATGAGTATTTTTTTAATTGTTTAGAATTTAAAAATTCTAATTAACCATATTTATTTTAATCAATAAATGCTTAATTTATAACAAACCATTAATACATTTAGATGTAATGGCTGTAATAAGTCGTTTTTAACATCTTTTCTAGTTTTCTCGATTCTAATAAGAAAAATAGATATGTTATTTTCTTTTTCTTTTCCACTTTTAATGAAATTTTATTATACTTTTTTAGTCAAGTTATTTTTTCATCACAAAAACTTCTACGAAAGTCTTACAAGTACAATATATTTATAATTATTAAATTTTAATATGTTGGATCACTTCTAATAAAAAATACTATATTTATTTATTAATATAACTTCAATTTTTATTTTTATTTGTGTTGCAAAAAGCTTGCTTTTTTTTTTTCCAGCTCTCTTATAAGTAGTTAGTAATTTTTTTTAATTTCTTTTATACTTATTAAGCAAGAAAATAAAGGAACTTATTCTAATTGCAAATGCTAATAAATATATAATTAATTATTATGGTAAATTATGATGGTTAGATTTACTTTGCGGTAGAAAATGAGTGGATTTAGCTACGCAAATTATATCATAGATCCGAGTGCATGATGTTTTGTATGTTAATACTTGGTACAATACCATTTTTTAACTTCAACGTATTCTTCTTATTTTTCTATTCTTGTTCTTCTTATTCACATAAAAATATGTGTACTTTTAAATTTTTTTTAGAGAAATATAATTTTTTAATTTTCATATTTGATTTTATTTTTAGTATTTTTGAATATTATAATGATTTGTTATTATAGTTTGGGATAAAAATATTTAATTTTAATTTTTTGTGAAAGTAAATGGTTGAAATTGAATATATTTGAACTAAAAATGAGTAATATAGAAAGAGAAAATCGAGTTGTTGAAGGTTGAAAACGATAGATTTGGTAAAAATAAAGAACCTATAAGTGATTAATATATCAGTTGTAAACGATAAACTTATAAATTTAAAAAAAAAATGAACATATAGTTTCAAAATAATGAACTTGTAAAATTTAAAACGATAAATTTGTAAGTTGTAACAATGAACCTGTAAATATTGAACTTGTAAAATCTAAATAATGAACTTGTAGTTTCTAAAATGATGAACTTGTAAATGATACATATAAGTTTAAAAACGATGAATCTGTAGTTTTAAAACGATGAGCTTGTAAATGTTAAATTTGCAAAATCTAAATGATAAACCTGTAATTTCAAAAATGATAAACTTGCAAGTGATACCTATAAGTTTAAAAATGATAAACTTGTAGTTTTAAAATGATGAATCTGTAAGTTCAAAACGATAAATTTGTAAATATTAAACCTGTAGTTTCAAAATGATAAATCTTAAACTTATAAATGATGAATCTGTAAGTGATGAGATAACAAGTTGTAAATGATTAATATGTAGCTTCTAAACAATGAATTTATAAGTTCAAAACAATGAATTTATAAGTTTAAAACAATAAACATGTAGTTTATAAATTGTGAACTTGTAACTTATGAATAATGAACTTAAAAATGATGAATCTGTAAGTCCAAAATAATGAACCTGTAAATTTAAAATGATTAAACATGTAAGTTATAATTGATAAACTTATAAGTTCAAAAAAAATAAAACTAGTAAATTATAATTGATAAATTTATTTTATATTTATTAGTTTATCAAAATTCATTTCAAGAAAAATGCTCATTTTTATGAAGTAAAAAGATTCATAATGTAATATAAACTCAGATCAATAATATAACAATTCGTTTGGGTGAGTATGTGTTAGGTCTAAATGGATTAGATTGCATGTCACTTATTTACTCATTTATGATTCATTTAATTATTATACAGACACTCATATTCATACCCATTCAATTTTAATTGACCATAACTCACCCATTTACTCATTTAATATATCAAAATAATGTATCTCAAATAACCTCCATAACTGTTTGTTAAAATTTTATTTTAATTTCCTAATTCAAGGGTAAAATATTTTTATTAATTTGCTTTTTATTTTTTTTTCTAATTATTAGTTTGTTCAAAATCAACTTTAGAATTTAATTAACACAAATTTTATTTTACAGTTACATAACCCTATTTGATCATAATTTTTTTCTTAATTTTTTATAAATATTATAAATTCATTGCAATTAAGACTTAAGAATTATGAGCAAAAATATATATTTTTTTAATGAAATGAGTTAATTAACTTATTTGGGTGGCCTAATGAAATTAACTATTAATTAGTTTTATAATTAATTTTGAAATAAACTATTATTTTTATAAAAAAATAATTAGAGAGATAATTCATTTTTTATTTATTTGCAATCTATATCATCATCTCTAATAAACTTAATCTATATATGTTATACTAAGGGTTGAAATAATTCAAATTTATGAATTTTTAACAAAAAATAACAGTTTTAAAAATAAATAAGAAATAAGGTAGTTAAAAAAACATTATCGTTTGCCATAATATGTCATTCGTTTTCTTCACTTCATTTGTCTATGACATATAATAAGGGGAAGAGTAAAAAAAATTATTTTCTTTTATGAAGGAAGAAGAAAAACATTTCTTGTAATTTCTAAATGAGATAAAACTACTAGTACATTCAAAGAAAAAGAAGAAAATGACAAATTATCAAAAAAACAATATTTTTTTCCTATTGAAACTATTTTTTAAAAAAATATTTAATTTTTGACAACAAAAAAATTTATAATAAATATGTATTAACTACAAAATCACATAACTAATTTTTGTTAATAAAAAAAATTCAGAAAATAAAAACATGAAAAATTTATAGGCACACTGATCGAAAATGACTTATATGTTAAAAAAAAAATTAAAAATCTTTATAAGCAATTTAATTAATTTTTTAAAAATTCAATTTAGTGGCTAAAAAAAGTAAGTTTTTTAAAAAAAAAAAATTAACTATGAGTTTAAATGAGAATTTATACCAACCCATCAATACCATATATTAGTGGAGTAAAATGACTTGAACCCACTTATTACCTATTTATATTTAAACTACCATTTATTACTCATACCATAATTTAAATGGATGAATATAAATGGTTAAATGGATATGGAAAATTTTATTAATTTTTAGATTTACTGAAATTAATTATCAGATAGTTTATTATCTTATAAACTTATAAAAAATTAGATTTAATATAATTTAATAACTCTAAGTACCGAACCAATTTTTATATATTCATACATGCAAATAATATTATTTTTTCATCTATAAATAATAAAATTAATATTTTATTTCACTGTAATTGAGTGTGACAATATACAAAATAAATTAGAAACAACATAATTTGTGTGTTTTAATTTAAATATATATAAATATATATATATATAGTAGAAGCATGAAAATATTATTTTTACATCCATAAATATTATATTTTTAATATATATATATATACACACACTATATGTGGGAGAAAAGATTTCTATTCAATTACCAATGTACAATAAATTTTATGATTGTAAATTCCAGAAGAAACACATACCTTCTCCGTCATATTTATGTATAAGGTTAGTAAGATAAATTTATTTGTTTGATTAAAATTAATTAGAAACATTAATTCAAACTAACTATATTCTAACCACCAAATAGTTAATGGTTCAATTCACGTCTTGTATAAAATGATCAACTAATGGTTCAAACTTCCTTAATCTATGTTCCATTTAAGAATTTTCAGTGCATAAAAGGAAAATATAATTAATCTGATTGTTTTTTTTTTTCAAAATTATGGATTTTTCTATTGATAGGGATAAAAAAAAAGAAGATGATTGAAAAGAATGTTGGCATCATTTGAATTATTTGATTTTGTGTTAGCTGTTATCAGCAAGCAGTTCGTTACATAATGATTATTGGCCTCCAATAAAATTAAAAAAAAAAAAGGTTTCCAGCTTTACTAGCTGCATTTCTTTCAAGAATCGGCAGAAAAAAGTAAGGTAGGTTACATTTAGATTCTCAAAGAGTCCCTTGTAAATCAACTGACGAATAGGATTGAAGGTGTGAGTTGGCACCACAAAATTAATAAGAATTCTTAAATTTTAACAAATTCATCAAACATTTTTTTTTAAAATTTTAAATATGCTTAATATATACTTCAATAGAAAGGCTCATAGGCTTTAATTTTAATTTATGTGGATAGGTCGTATTGATTTTTTTTTTTACCAACATCGAATTTATGATGAATCCGTTTTTGTAATAAATTAATCATATATAGAAAAGAAATAATTTTTTTTATAATAATATAATTGATTCTAAATATTGGCAATCTATTGATTTATTAATAAATTTACAAATTGAAAAATAATACAACTAAATAATAAATTTTATTTTCTAATTTTCTTAAAAATATTGACTGTGAATTTGCCGACTCCATTTAGATAAATATTTTTTATTGTATTATAAATGTGGACCTTGATTGAAAAATCTTGACAAGAACACGCTTAAGTTTTTATTTTTTATTTTTTGTATTGAAGCTAATTAATGGCAATGAATTTCGGATTTGGGCAAAGTATTTTCCTATACATTATAGTATATGATATATGTAAAATTGTGCATATGATTGGAATATATTCATGGATAACATTAGAGCGAAGTCTGTTATATACTAATTAAATTATTAATAAATGAAATTCATTTAACTGAAAAAAAAATATTCAATCTTGATATGAATGCGATCTTCTTTTATATATATATATATATATATATATATAGCTAAAAGCTAAATAATAAAATGAATTCGGCATAAATAAATATTTTTATACTTGGTACTTTAACAAGTGAGGATCTGATCAAGAAAAATTAAAAAAAAGTAGATGATAAATTATGAATTTAATTATAAATTCAATAAAAATAAATATTTTTCGTTTATCATATTCGTAAGTGTGGACCTCTTTGGGAAATCTTGATATGGACGCGTTTTGGTTTCCGTTTTTTGTATGGAAGCTAAATAACGGCATTGTCTAAGTCTCATGATTGTATTTTGGTCTCATCTCTACCTTTGAACTCTTTAAAAAAAAATAAAAAAAAAATCACCTCGTCCACACACAACCACAACAACACACTTCTCCTTCTCCATCTCTATCTAACACAGACATTTCTTCAAAGAAATCCAATAACTCCAATGCTTAATTAATCTACTCCAATTCAAAGCATCCTGATCCTTTGATTTCTGTGGAAAAAAAAATTTAAGTTGGTGTTGATCAAGGACATATATACTTCGAGTTCCAGTAACCTGAAAAAAATATATGGAAAGAGCAGCAGTTGTTGCTGTTGATCAGCAGGTAGGCCCAAAGAGAAATAGAGAAGGGGCTACAAAAAATGGACACACTGTTAATTCCGGTGGCGAATCTGAGCATGAGGTACACATATTGACTGAGAGAGAAAGGAGAAAAAAGATGAGGAACATGTTCACCAGTCTTCATGCCTTGCTTCCCCAGCTCCCTGCTAAGGTATTTGATAATTGGTGTCAATGAAAGATCTAACTAATCAAAATTTTTGCTCAAGATATATATTATATGGAAGCGCGGGTCATATATGAAATTGAGATTTTGTCAAGTCCTGAAAATTCTGTTCCTCCCAATTTGAAATCGTGTGTGTGTATATATATCTTATGAGTTTTCAAGAGTAGTGAGATTCTGATCCATGTGCATAGAACTGTACATTTACAAATACGAATTAGTTAATTTATAAAGATAGAGTTGAATTAATGTTGGATATATAGAACAAAATTACACTTGCTATATGGCGTTTAGAAGAGATCATAATTTTCCTTTTGCATGCAATTGATTCTAGTTAATTCTTCTTTTGCCTTCCTCGTTAAAGTTGATTGATAACTTTGGTTTAAATCTGAGTTTGGAATTCTCGGCTATCAGAAATCATGCCACCGAAACATTTGATTTATATAGCTTTGGTTTAAAATTTTTAAGTTTTGATGAACTAGAAATATTTGATTTATATAGCTTTACTCATAGATATAGAATTCTTCTTTATGAATATAGGGCATATTCATGCAATAAAATTTATTCTTTATCAAATAGTGTAGCCTTTCTGCATTTACTAGATATTCTGATTGCTCACATGTATCTTTTTTTTTGTAATGTTTTCACCCGCTAAACCTGACTCTTTGAAGGCAGACAAGTCGACAATTGTTGATGAAGCAGTAAAATACATTAAGAACCTCGAAGAAACTCTTCAAACAACAGAGAAACAAAAGCAAGAAAAGCTCCAAGGAGCAACAATTGTTGACAGTGGGCCATCAATGATCATGTCACAGACAGAAGCAATTGAATCCAGGGAATCATTTTTGGCTATTCAGGGACCATCAAAGAGATTCTTTATGGCAGCAAACATGCCCCAGATGTTTCCAGTTTCTCCTTCCCCAGCTCGGTTTCAGACATGGTTTTCTCCAAATGTTGTGACGAACATGTGTGGCGATGATGCACAGATCTGCGTGTGTTCACTGAAGAAGCCTGGGTTGCTTACCGCTATTTTCTATATACTAGAGAAGCATAAATTGGGTGTTGTATCTGCTCATATTTCGTCAGATCAATATCGTGGCATTTACATGTTCCATGTGCATGTAAGTATGAGAATCTTTGACTTCGTAAGTTATGATTTTACTTTTCTTCTTTGTTTAATTAGCTTGGCTACAAGATGAATGGTTAGGGTTTGTACGTGTATATATATATATATTATAATTCTAAGTCTTACAGATTAATAAAAAAAAATCTAGTTGTTTTGCTCACGATGATATAAGCACATTATTGAAACTCGTAATATTTCTGTGCTTTATATTTTCTTGAATTTTTTTTTGGGGGTTTCATTATTTCTCATTACACATTGTTTTCTTTTAAATTATTTCAAGAAGTTTCAATAGCACAAGGCTTGTGGCTTGTCATCCAGTCTAATAGGAGCATCTTTAGACAAATATTTGTTGGATACCAATAGATTTGTGCTTATGATTTTGTGAAAAAATGTTTGCTTTTCCAATGGAAATGCTTATAATGCTATGGGGCTTTCATGAACATGCAAGAGAAGCTTCTGGTCAGTATCCAGACGCATTGTCGGTGGAAGATACATTCAAGTTAGCTGCAGGAGAGATGAACTTATGGCTCCTGTCATGTTGATTCCAGGCTTAACCATCTGCCATTTTTGTAGGAGTGCCTCGTATCCTGGACATCTACTTGTAGAGCTACTTTGCTCTACCAGAAGAATTGGATATACAATATATTTATATTACAGCATTTGTGAATCCATGATATGGGCTCCGATTAGCTGCAGATAGTTGAGCCATAAGAGTGAGGAGCATGCGTCATGCTTCTGCAAATGAAATCTCATAAATTGAAATTTCAGTTTGTATATATGAACATACATTACAAGAGGTAAATCCTTTTCTAATTTTCTCTTTCTAATGTAAGCTTAAGTTTGTTTTAACACTTAAGAGATGAAAGGAAAAAAAATCCGTGCAGGTCAGACTCAATTAGCTAATACTATGGTCACAACATAATGGAGTTGGTCTTCATGCTTAATTTTCAAATACATTGTCAAACTTAAGAGTTTAAAATAAAATATATCTTGTTATAATAACAATTCTAAATTCAATTCATGAAGTCTAACATTACAAAATCAAATTTTATATCCATTGATTCTTCAGCATATGGTATTAATTTGAATCTCTTTGTGAAAAATTCATACTATATATATTGGTACAATAATGAAAATAGGGAATAAGACCTAGGTTCAAATGACCAGAAGTTTTCTTGCTTTACAAGTAGGCAAATATCTTCTTGTTAGTCGCCTTAATTGTGCAATAGTGGCAAAATATATGGTTTGAAAGTGTTGCTTTTTTTTTCCTCCTTTTTTTAAGCTTGAGGAATGATATTGATATGATGGCGAAGATAGCCCCATTGCTAACTAACTTGTCTTAAAGGAGACATTTTCTCCATAAGATGTATGACTGAAGATTGAAGAAGACCCAATTAAAGATGGGCATGAATCACTCATCAGGCCTTCATTTAATAACCCAATTTAATAAATGAGGCCATTTGAGGTGTGTAGAAATCATGGCAATAATAATAAGTTGTTCTTTAATAAAGCGGCGTCTTTGTCAAATATATGCTATGATAACTGCACATCAAAGTTTAATTTTGATTTATAGTTACACTTAGCTAAATTGTGAAAATATAAATTATGAACATCATAGATAGGGATTTATCATAAAAGGAGAGTCACCCGTCATCATACGACTCGTCTTATCAACAAAAAAGTAATAATAAAAAAGTTCTGTTGTTACACCCATTTCTACGAATGGAGACCAAAAGCATCTATTTAATTTCAAGCCCAAGGCCCAACGGGCATGAATGTACATTGAATAATTCCAAGTATATATTTCCCTTATCGATTTTGGCAATTCAGCGAAGACAGTGAGGACTAAAGACTGTAGACATAACAGCAGTGACGGCTTGGCGGGAAATGAACTGGGGAAATTGCAGGCTCTCGGCCAACTTGCTTCTTTGGGCCCTAATAGACAACCCAGAATAATGTTAACCTCCTAGACATATATGCATGTCAGATTGGTAAATGACAAAAACAAATCTCTTTCTTCTTCTTTGTTTGTTTTTCTATATTTGCACACATAAATTACATAAAAAAAAAAAACTGAAAATCATCAAGATGTGAATAAAGTATTTGTCCCAATGACATATTTTAATGTTGTGGGTCAAGATTGCATTTAAGAATTTATTAATATTACTATAATAAGACCAAAAGGTTCCCATCAATAGTCAAAACCCATCTTCCATTCCATAATTATTCTCTTTGGATAAATGACATGTAGATATGAATCTTAACATTAAAATAACACGCTAATTATTTTTTTTGGGTAGAAAATAATAAACCAGTTATATTAATGCTATTGACACATAATGCTGCCATCAACCATAAATTTTTTAATTATTTCCTTATGTTCATATGAATGGCTGAAGAAGCATCCGAAACCAATAAAAGAATACCAACTCCAATCCCAAAATCCAATTGAGTTCATTTTATATTTTTAATAATGCAAATAAGATATATATCTTCACACTTAAAACCAATAATTTATTATCTACTATCTAAGTTATTTTATTTACTAGCATTATAAAACTATAATTTTATCACTTATTTATTTTATTTTTTATTTAAATTAATTTTTAATGTAAAATTATATATTTATTATATTTTTTAATAATCTTCTAAACAACTTTATTTAATATTGATTTTTTCGGTTGGTGTAGCTGTTTTTTTCTGGTGATCTCATTATCTTGAGATTGATTTTTAAATTTAATTAACAAATAATTTTAAATTTTAAATTTTTTTTATCATATTTTATCTTTAATAACACTTTTACCAGTTACCTATAAAATATTTATTTGCATCAATTTTTTATATAATTTTAAATGAATTGATTAACTACAAACAAAGCAAAAAAAAAAGACAAAAAAGTGTTTAAAAATGAAAACAGGTAAATTTATACCCAAAACCTACTTTGAATACAAATTGATTTTCATAAAAATATTTAGTTGATAGATTCACCCTTTTAACTTTTTTTTTTTGCTTATTTCAATTAAAAGTAGAACATCACCTTGCTGAAAAAAATTCACAAAAAATATGAAATGAAAATGAGATGGTAGATTATTAGTACAGTTAATTAGAAATATGTCCAATTAATTAGAAAAAAATAATATTAAATAAAGAAAAAATATGACAAATTTATAATTTTACATTAAAATTAATTCAAACAAAAATTTAAAATAAATAAATGGTAAAATTGAAGTTTTGAAATGTTAGTAAATAAAGGAACTTAAACAAGAGACACATATTTTATTTGTACTTAAAGAATATAAAAAAATATTGTTAGCATCCCTCAAATTCTATACAGTAACTGTCACAGTAAAAGTAAATATATAATAGATTCTAGACATCCAATGCTTATATCATAATAATAAATTCGTATTATGTTTTATTATAAATTCAACTTTTTTGATATGTGTAAAAATGACTATTATTTTATATATATGTCAAAAGTATAAATTTATTTATGAGACACTGCGTTAACAGTATAATTTGCGCTAGAAATCACCACTAATTTTAATGGTCTCTTTAGATAGCAATGGCACCACTAAACTACACATAAATGATAAATTAGAATAGATTAGCCTAATAGCCTTTAATTACAGAGTCACTAATTCATCTTTTGTAGGAGTCCCATCAGTGCCAGCTGCTCCCCTTTCTCTGTCGCAAACCCCACTGACTCTGGATAGTGCTCAAGCTCTGATTTTTCTTTCTTTGGATTATAAATTTTTATTACCGTTCTTCTATTTCTTCCTTCTCTCCTCTGTTTATGGGGACAAAGGAAGGAAAGTTTTGACCTTTCAAATATTTACATAAGAAACAAACAAGAAGTGCAAGTAGAAGAGGAAGAAGAAAGAAAAGAAAACAAATGGCTAAGGATTATTCATTCTTAAATGATCAGATGTCAAAGAGAACCTCAATTTTCGGTTTACGTTTATGGGTTGTTCTTGGTATCTGTGTAGGTGCTGCCATAGTAATTGTTCTTTTTCTTATCTCTCTCTGGTTCACTTCTAGACGCAGCAGAACTAACAAGAAGAATGCATCGTATCTCAACAATCCCACAATCCCCAATGTCTCCAAGGAAATCCAGGAGATCCGTATAGACCCTTCACACCCGACACCGGACCTGAAACCGCTGAGCCCGGACCCTGTACCGGAATCCGAGCCTGTTCTGCTTCTACAGCATGAAGAGGAGAGCAGTCCTGTCGGTGGGCGAAACAGAATTCATATTGAGATTGGGAAGGACCATAGAATATCGTATCCGGAGCGGGTTGGAGGGTCGGGTCATGGAAGCGGGGAGGCTCGGTCCGGTCCTCGTTCCGGTGATCAGGCGGGTTCCGCGATTGCGGTGCCAGAGGTTTCACATTTGGGTTGGGGCCACTGGTATACTCTCAGGGAGCTCGAGGTCTCTACTAATGGTTTCGCTGATGAGAATGTGATAGGCGAAGGTGGATATGGGATTGTTTACAGTGGTATTTTGGAGGACAATACTAGAGTGGCTGTCAAAAATTTGCTTAACAACAGGTATGCGGCCATAATTATTACTATTATCGGGCTTTCATCTGTACTGAATTAATTAGATATCACGGGCTCTTTGTTCTTTTTAAAAATTCTAGCTGGGATGTTAATGCATCGCCTCTCCTTTGTCTTTATTTGTTTTTGCTATGGTTTTACTTTTGTAGCTTTACTTTTCCGGAGGTGCTTGCAGTTATCCGCTTGCCGCTTGATGGGAGAGAGGGGACTTAAAAAATACCTTAAGGTTTAAAAATTTGTTGCTTTGTGTAGGGGACAAGCTGAGAAAGAGTTTAAGGTAGAAGTAGAAGCAATTGGACGCGTACGGCACAAGAATTTGGTCAGGTTGCTTGGTTATTGTGCTGAAGGAGCTCACAGGTACTTCAGTTTTCTGCTTTAGACTTCTCATTTTGATTTTTCATTATATCTCAATTTAGAATTTTTCTTTGAATTTGGAGTGCTTGAAGTACTTGTCTTGTATTCCTACACTGATAACATTTGGGGTTGTTATAGGATGCTTGTTTATGAGTATGTTGACAATGGGAACTTGGAACAGTGGCTCCATGGAGATGTCGGGCCTTGCAGCCCCCTTACGTGGGAGATTCGAATGAATATTATACTTGGAACAGCAAAAGGGTACTAATTTATTGTGAGCATGGTTAATCATAAAAGCTTTAGTTCTTTGTTTTTTTCTCCCTTCTGAATTGTTGCTGCTACTCAAACTTGATCACAATTAGGCTGACATACCTGCATGAAGGGCTTGAGCCTAAGGTTGTTCATCGTGATATCAAATCAAGCAACATTTTATTGGATAAGCAGTGGAATGCTAAAGTGTCTGATTTCGGCCTTGCAAAACTCTTAGGCTCAGAGCGGAGTTACGTGACGACTCGTGTAATGGGAACATTTGGGTGTGTTCTCAACCAAACTTTTTTAGTTGCGTTTTTATCCCTGATTGTAGTTCAGCAAAATAGAATAATAAATATGTTTTGCTGTTGAACAGATACGTTGCTCCAGAATATGCCAGTACTGGTATGCTGAATGAAAGAAGTGATGTTTACAGCTTTGGGATTCTTCTTATGGAAATCATTTCTGGAAGAAATCCAGTTGATTATAGCCGCCCTCCTGGAGAGGTTTGTAATGAAACGAAATTCACTTGATGACATATTTCAACCAGTTTGACCTCAAAATTTTGAAGTTTTTTCCTCCTCATATTAATTCAGTCCAACTTTCAGGTAAACCTTTGAAGTTTTTTCCTCTTGATATTAATTCAGTCCAACTTTCAGGTAAACCTAGTTGAATGGCTTAAAACAATGGTTACAAATCGGAATGCAGAGGGAGTTTTGGATCCTAGGTTGCCGGAGAAGCCTTCTTCAAGGGCGCTGAAGCGTGCCCTTTTAGTAGCTTTACGCTGTGTGGACCCAAACGCACAGAAGAGGCCAAAGATGGGACATGTGATACATATGCTCGAAGCTGACGAGTTCCCATTCCGAGATGTAAGTTCGCATTCATGTTGGGCAAGTGGTCATTTTAATTCAAGGCTTTATCTTTAAGATGATATTTTTATGCTAAGCTACAAATTGTTACATTTTTTTCTTCTGTTTTATTTTTTAAAAATTTCTATTGCCCCATATCTCCATTACTATTAATTTGTTGTAAGTTTAAGAAAGAGTTACAAGCAGTTCTTTCTCTGTTTTTTTGGGAATAGATGAGGGCTTTTGATTCCTCGACTTGATCAAACAATTAAAATGAGGATTTTTTTTTCTGGAATATGTTTCTGATTGTCTTTCTGCTCTTGATTTCAGGACCGCAAAACTGGAAGAGAAAATGGGCGAACTCATCGAGAGGGTGTGAAAACAGATAAGCGTGTAGCTGAATCAGGTGACAGCAGTGGTTATGAAAGTGGTGCCCAAACCAATAAGTGGAGACAGCAAGAACGTGAAGAACAGTAAGTAGCCTTGCTGAACTCGTGCGCAAGATGAGTTGATTAGCCTCGTTTTGTTCATATTCTTCCCATTTGAAGCTGGCATGTACAAAATGTCACCTGTGCTACCTGAATATGCGATCCATATTGTTTTGAATTTGAAGTATTTGTAGATTATGCAGCATGCACCCTGTGTCATTGAGCATGTACTCGATGTCTCAAGTACTGTTCTTTCCTCGATTGATCATCATAATAGCATAGAGCTGATGAAATGTATGAAATTTGAATTTTGTTATATTGCATACACTGAGCTGTATATCACTGAATATGTATTTCACCCTTGATTTCTGTAATGACTAAAATTAAATCATTTGTAGATGCTTTGCAAAGCTAAATTGCACCCTCAAAAGTTGTTGCTTCCTTCATTGTTTCAGTATGTGAAGCTTGCAAATTTGAATTTATAATTTTGTTATAGTACACTGTCTGTCTCTTGGTTATGATCAAATTAAGAAATGATTAAATAGATTATATGATGACTATTTATGCTGTATATATGTCATCTTGCATGGTACCTATGCTTAGATTTCTTGATATATTTATTTCTGTTTTGATAGTGATGAGAGGGATTGTTTAGGTACAACATGTTTAAATATTCATTTGTTTGGGGTCTGCAAAAATCTCGCTAAAGTACTTTGTCTCACCGACAAGGATCTAGTTGCAGAGATTTTCCAGCAATGGTCTTAAAAGAAGGGGATTGTACCTCCAGTTAGTTCTTAAACCATAAAGGCAGCAGAGTTGAGTCTTAAAGTTTGAATTTTTTGACATAACTTCCCTATATCAATCACTTTTAAGTTATGATTGCCATTTGCCAAAAAATATGAAAATTTAGGGCCTACATTAGTACATTTCACATGGGTCACTATTGCATTTACCCCAGAAGATTTTAACGTTGTGTTCTGGGGGCCCTTTAATTGTGACAAGAGAAACCTTGAAGCATGAAATGAACAAAGGGATACTGAATCATTGGACCCCTCCAATTTTTATTTTTTTTATTTTTCTGATTCTGGTCTTAATACAAAAGATGGGAGGAACCCTTTTCTCCTCTTTCTATTTTAGGCCTTTTGTTCTGTCTTAAGACTCGTAATAACTTTCTCCATTTCCACCTTTGGTGGTCTTAAGTTATTTTGTCTGTGGCTTTGTTGACCGATCTCTGTGTTTTGCTTATCACGCTGTGTTTATTAGTGGTTGTAATTCCATTAAATCGTACAAGTGTCTGTCCCATATGGGCCAGAAGTTAAGTTTTAGTTCGTAAAGAGAAAGTTGTAGAGGAATATTAGATAGACCACGTGAGAAGAAATAAATTTGTTGGTCTTATGTCTTGTTCCATTTTCAAACTCTTTCTTATACGGGCCAAAAATATCTTTGGGCGCGTTGAGGCTGAGTGCTCGTCATAATTTAGTTTTAGTGGGTTGGTCCCATGCATAATCTACGTTCTTCCTTAATTTTTCTATTGACTGATGATTCTAACCTCGAAAACGCTGGAAATGTGAATTTTCGGTTAACATACAAATAGTAAAGATGATTGTGTTGGTTACTCCATTTAAGGTAACCATAGACCACAGTTGGAAATTTTTTGTCAATCTTTAGACTCAAAGTAAAACCTTGGCTCTCATATTAAATTAAAATATATAATTTCAAATATATATATATATATATATATGAAAAGATCATTGTTGAATCGTATGCTTAATATGTTGTGAGTGCTATTAGCTCAAAAAAAATGCGGATGCTTCAAACTTGGGCTTTATTATTATTGTTATTATTATTGATTGTGTTCTTTTGTATAGTTGTATTTAGGATGTTAAAAGTTAAAAGTTTAGGAGGTCTGCGAACTCAACGGCGGCTCATGAGCAAGCTATAACTTCGAATTCTATGTGAAGTATGAATCAACGGGAGCTATCTCTTCCTTCTTGTTAGCAGTTTTAGTTGCAGATTTAGTGTTTTAGTGAAAAAATTCTTCCAATAAAAAAGTTGGAGAATTTTTATTACACCATCACAAATTCTACTGGCTTTAGGATTTTTACACTGGCTAAGATTGAGAATTTTTACTCATCTTTTGCATATATTAGAATATAATTATATCCTTGTTGGGATATTTTTGTTGTATTAAATTAGGATTAAGAATCCTAGTCCTAATGGGATTCGTGAATAAGACTCATAATTCATTCCAGCTCTTCATTAGCTCTAGTTGTAGCAGTAGCTTCCTATAGGTAGTACACAGTCCTTGCTTGACCAACTTTGGAGGTCTTTTTATCCTACCTGTGTTTTACAAGTGTGACTCTTTTTTTCCTCTCAATTGGAAACGCTCTTTATTTTCTTTGCTACGAGACAAGTAACTCCAGCTAACCACAGACTTCTATGGATGGAAGTGTGAATTTTAGCTGCCTATATTTGAAAATACAAGACTCAAATTAATTAAGATGATGCATATACTGGAAATCACTAGGAAATGAGCCAAACCATCACCAGGAAAATGGTACATTATACTGGAAATTTGATTGTATAGAAGTCTTACCTTATACATAAAACTCACAAACCACTTAAATTAAGCTAATTAAGTGAAACATTCCGGAGAGAACGTGGTATGAACAGAAGTCTATTTTCTTCTAATAAATTTATATAATGCTCGTTGCTTTTCCTTGATTTTCTTTATTCACACTATTTTTATATAAGAAAAAACATATTTTGGTTCTAAACTTTACAAATTATGCAATTAAGTCTCTCAATTAAAAATTTATTCAATTAATTCTCTTAACTATCAAATTTTACTCAATTAACTCTCTTAACTATCAATTTTTAACTAATTTAACCCTTATTTATAAAATACTTGGCCTCTGATCAGTAATATTTTTAACTAATTTAACCCTTATTTATAAAATACTTGGCATCTGATCAGTAATAAGGGAGTCAATTGAACAAACTTTTAGTTAGTTTCAATTTATGAGACACTTAGCATCTAATAAATGACAGTTAATTGAAAACATTTTCAATTCAAAGACTAAATTAGTTCAACATTGATAAAGTAAAGAGAGTTTTTAATTAAGAGACTTAACTGCGACAAAAACTAAAATGCAATGACGAAATAGTAAAAGATTAATTAATTATGTATTTATAAACAATTGAGAGCCAAAAATGAGTTTATATTATAAACAACTGAGTTCCAAAATGACAATATAGCAAGATCAGTGGTTCTCTTTTACTCTCTCTCTCTATATATATATTATTTTATAAACATTTAGCAAATCTCTTATTTTGTTCACATTCATATAAAGTCCACCAGTATATTTTAAGTGTAAAGTTAATTTTAACGTGAAATAGAAAAGAAATGTGCCATCCATATTATAGTTTCATTTTAATGGTAAGTTGGATCATGGATGATATTACTCATTATTAATTAAAAGATTAAAATTTGAGATTTTTTGGGCACTAGGCCCTTTCTTTTTCTTTTTCTTTTTCTTTTTTAATGTTAAGAGAATGAAACTCATCAGCATAATCAGAAAAAATTCGTACAGTCAATTAGGTGTCATGATATGTGAGCAAACAATGAGGCTACGCAAATAAGTCTAGTCATCACTCTCTCCTTTATTTGCTACTTCTTTTTTCTTTTAATTTAATTCTTCCGTTTAGCACCCTTGCATTCTCTTTTCTTGGTTTTTGCCTAATATGATCAAATCTATTATCGCTTATTCATATTTGTAATTTATTTTGAAGTTTTCTTATTTTTCTTAGTGAATTTTTGGATCTATATTTTCAAATATAATTTTATTTTTTTATTTATTAAAATAAAATAAGATGCCAGTGAAATTATTGTTATAAAATATTGTTCTCCTTGTATGGAAGGCTTGTACTCTTCTTGTATGTGAGATGTCCTTCTGATTCGATTTTTCTTATCCAACTAATATTGGAATCAAGCTACTATACAAAGTTAAATAGCAGAGAAGGCAAAATAGAAGGAGAATTTGAAAGAGTAAGGAGAAAATGCTATTCATTCATTCATAATAGTAGGGATGACAATTTTCTTCCGCCCCACGGTGGCCTGCTCCGAACGGGGAGGTTTTTTCAAGTTATATTTTTTTCGTCCCAATCCCAATTTTTTTTTGCCAAAGATGGGGCAATTATGTATATATATCCCCCATCCCGACCCTGCCCCAAAAATATATTTATATTATTTATATATATTTATATTATTTATATTTTAATATAATTAACATTTTAAAAATAATAATAAAATAAAAATATAACTTATTTTAAATAAAAAATATTTTTTTATTTAAAAAATTATATAATTAACTAATTAATTAAAATTTAAAAATAAAAAAATAATTTTAACATTAAAAAAATAAAAAAATTAATAAAATTCGGGGATCGGGGCGGGGTCAGAAATTCCCGCTCCCATGTGGTGCGAAGACGAGAATTCAAAAAATTTTCTTGTTGGGGTATAGAGGCGGAGGTCGGAGTCGGAGATGAGGAACTCCGTCCTAAACCTGCCCCATTGTCGTCCCTACATAATAGAAGCATGACATACAAATGAGGTAAGGTGTAACAGTCCTTTCCCCTCAGCAACCCAATACAGAGATGAGAATCAAATGACAAGAAGCTGAAAATGACAACATCCTTACATAGATTAAAATGACAAGCAATATAAGGCAAATGACAGGAAATAAATTCTACTCGTAACAGTCCTTTCCCCTTAAAAGACCCTGTCCACAAGGTTAATGTTAGGAAACCTTTGTTGGATGTCATATAAGAACTCCCAGCTAGCTTCTTCAGTGCTCATATCAGACCATTGGATCAAAACCTTAATGGTAGCTTGGCCACAGGAACTGGAGTTGAGTTTGGTGGCACTGGCAAGGTAGTAATTGGAACGGTAGAAGGAGAGATTGATCTTTTGAGCTGAGAGACATGAAATACTGGGTGAATTGCAGCTCCTGGAGGAAGTTTGAGCTTATATGCTACTCACCTATTTTGTCTTCTATGTGAAAAGGTCCATAATACAAAGGGGACAACTTAAGATTTCTTCTTTGGGAGACAGTATGTTGTCTATGTGGTTGCAGCTTTAAGGAGGCCCAATCACCAACTTCAAATACTCTCTCTGGCCTATGTAGATCAGTTTGTTGCTTCATTCTATGTTGTGCCCTTTTTACGCGGTATTTCATGATTTGCAATCCCAACTCTCTGTCTTGTAAGAACTGGTCCACAACAGCAATGTTAGAATCCCAGGGAAGTACGGTATATGAATGAGAGAAGACACTCCATAAATTACTTTAAAAGAAGAAGTTTGAATTGCTGAATGGAAGTTGGTGTTTTACCACCACTCAGCCAAAGACAACCATTTGAACCATTGAGAAGGACTCTCCTCGGTCATGCATATGAGGTAGGTTTCCAAGCACATGTTGACAGCTTCTGTATGTCCATCCGTTTGTGGATGGTAAGCAGTGGATCTCAACAGCTCCACACCTTGCAACTTGAATAATTCTTCCCAAAATGAGCTGATGAAGATTGGGTCCCTATCACTTACTATTGAAGAAGGGGTACCACGCAGCTTGAACACATGACTAAGGAATAACTGAGATACTGTAGCAGCAGAATATGGATGACTAAGGTCAATGAAATGAGCATACTTACTGAGGCAATTCACTACCACTAAAATCACATCTTTACCTTGGGATTTGGGAAGTCATTCCACAAAATCCATGTTAATATCAAACCAGATTCCTTCTGGTATAGGCAATGGTTGTAACAGACCAGGTGTGTTAACATTCTCCGACTTGCAGGTCTGACAGATAATACATTGTCTGATGTAATGCTCACCAGTTGCTGAATTATGCATGATTTCTAGTATTTTCTGCTTTAAATTGGAATCATTTCCTACTACTAACCTTTCTTTCCTCCTTAACAAGCCATCTACCCAAGCATATGGACCATATTTCAACTTACCCTTCTGCAAATCTTCAATCACAGTCTTGACTTGACTATCCTGCTGCCAACTGGCTTCAATTTCAAGTTGTAAGTTGCTGACTGGAGAAGAAAAAGTCAGGGCAGCCAATTATGATGCTGGGAGCCTACTGAGAGCATCAGTAGTTGTGTTTTCACTACCCTTCTTGTAAGTAATCTCAAAGCCAAATAATTTAGCTATGTACTTTTATTGATGATCTGTAGTTATTTTTGCTCCAATAGAAACTTCAAACTGTGATGGTCCGTCTTGATCAAAAAATGCCTATGGGCTACATAGTGATCCCATTTCTTGAATGCATACACTACAACTAACAATTCTTTTTTGTACATAGGAAGAGAAATGTGCCTAGGAGACAATACCTTACTAATATAGGCTATTGGATGAGAT
Source organism: Triadica sebifera (assembly GCA_023653625.1). Classification (NCBI taxonomy): domain Eukaryota; kingdom Viridiplantae; phylum Streptophyta; class Magnoliopsida; order Malpighiales; family Euphorbiaceae; genus Triadica; species Triadica sebifera. The sequence continues at coordinate 31,061,000 of CM042899.1, forward strand.
TCTTGCATAAGGATTGCCCCAATCCCAAACTCACTAGCATCTATTTCTATTACAAATAGTTTATCAGGAGATGGCAAGGCCAACACTAAAGTTGTGATCAAAGCATTATTGAGTTTAGTGAAAGCTATTCTTGCTGTGTCAGACCAAATAAAGTTATCTTTCTTCAATAAATCAGTCAATGGTTTGCTCAAAATTCCATTACCTCATATGAATCTTCTATAGTAAGCAGAAAGCCCCAAGAAACGCCCAAGTTGTTTCAGACTCTTAGGAACAGGCCAAGTTGCAACTGCTGCTATCTTTCTGGGATTAGTGGATACCCCCATCCCACTAATTATATGTCCAAGGTACTCCATTGTGGGCTCCCCAAACAGACACCTACTCCTTTTGGAAAATAAATGGTTTTCTTGCAACTTTTGAAATACAATCCTCAAATACTTCATATGGCTTTGCATCTCTACTGTAAATAAGTATATCATAAAAAAAAAAAGGACAAATCTCCTCAAAAGGGGCCTAAAGATCTCATTCATAAGACTCTGAAATGTGGAAGGGGCATTGGTAAGCCCAAATTCCATTACCACAAATTCATAATGCCTATCATGTGATCTAAATGCCTTTTTAGGAATATCATTTGGATGCATTTTAATTTGATGGTAACCCGATCTAAGATCTATCTTAGTGAACATCACAGCTTTATGCAATTCATGTAATAGCTCTTCAATAACAGGAATAAGGTATCTATCCTTTATAGTTTGTTTGTTTAATTCTCTATAATTGATGCACATTCTCCAGCTATTATCTTTTTTCTTAACTAGAACTATTGGGGATGAAAATGGGCTCATGTTAGGCTGGATAACTCCACTATTGAGCAATTCTTTTATCATAGTTTCAATCACTATTTTTTGAACAGGAGAGTGCTTATAAGGTCTAATGTTTACAGGTTTTGACCTCTCAACTAATGGAATCCTAAGATCATGAGGTCTGTGAGGTGGTAGAGCTGCAGGTTCCTCAAACAAGGATGCAAACTCAAACAATAGTTGAGCAAGGGCAGGATCATTTACCTCAACTGTAGGAGCTGTGTTGGAATTCACTGGTTTGTTCTCTAGCATTTGAACCACGAAAGTAAGTGGAGGAGGCTGCTGTAGTAGTTTAGTCATGGCTTTATTAGTAACCAACCTAATTGAGGTGGAATTGTTGCCTCGAAGTTGATACGGTTCTTCTGACAAAGAAAAAGTCATGTGGAGCTGCTTAAAATTCCAAAGTGATAGATCCGAGAGTATACAGCCAATGAACCCCCAACACCATTTCGCAGCCTCCCAATGGCATCACTAGAAAGTCAGCAGTAAAATATTGACCTTGCATTTCCCATGTAAAGTGTCGGCAAGCATGTGCACACAAGATTTCTTGCCCATTTGCCACTGTAATGTTGACAGGTTTAATGGATTGTAACTTACACCCCAATCCTTTGGCCACTAGTAGGTCTAAGAAATTGTGAGTACTACCCGAGTCAATGAGTAGGTGAATTGGTCTCCGCTTGTGACTTCCCACCACCTTCATTGTTTGGTAAGCCTTTTCAGCAAATCCACTCAAGACATGGAGTGATAATGTTGGTTGGGCAATAGGAGTTTCATCATCAATCCATGAAAAAGCTTCTTCAAACACTTCTGCATCCTCATTTGGCTCCTCTTGTACCACCACCATATGGAGTCTTTTTTTTACAGTTGTGGCTTGGAATAAATTTCTCATCACATCAGAAGCACAAGTTCTTTGCTCTTTTCTCATTCAACTTTTCATCAGTTAGTCTCCTGTCCCTTGGTGGTGCTAACTTGGTGCTATTAGTCGAAGATACCTGGGTGAACTTGGTGTTAGGAGCTACAAAGTGTTGATTGGATGAGTTTAGGATTGGTAATAGTGGAGATCTAGAGTTGGGATTGGGAAGCTGTGGTTTGGTATTAGAGGATGGAAGAGTAGCAATCTAGAAGGGTCTGTTGGAGTAGGTTTTTGAAGATTTGATGGTAGTGAGGTAGGATTCTTGCATTCGAGCAACTGCATAGGCCTGCTGCGAGGTTCTAGGGGCATGCATCCTCACTGGAATGCGCAACTCATCTTTCAGACCACTGAGGAAGCAAATCAATGAGTATTCCTCATTCAACGTGACTTTGTGAGACAATACATCGAAATCTTCCAGGTATTCTTGAAGAGAACCCATTTGTACCAAGCTCTTGAGGTCAGCCATTGGGTCTTCATAGACCCTTTCTCCAAAACGATTTTTAAGTGCCTCAACATACTCTTCCCACGGCGGATCATCCATTGTCCCTCTATTTTTATTATAGGATTGATGCCATTGTAAGGCTCTGCTCTCCATGTGAATAACAGTTAATTTCACCTTAGTAGTGGAAGGTGTAACATCGATTTGATAGAATCTTTCACATCTGAATATCCAACTTTTCAAATCTTCACCATCGAACCGGGAAAACTCGATTTTGGTAAATTTAGTGGCCATTTGGTAACCGTTAATTCATATGGCTGGTTGAGAACGGGTTGTAAGATCGATAAAAGGAGCAACCATGAGGTTCGATTGGTTTTCTCCAGCTGGGTTATGGTTAATGGGTGGGTTCGATAAGGAAACTGGTGACTGATTTTGTGCTGAAGGTACAAGATGGGAGGATGAGGATTGATTTGGAGCTGGAACTCCAGGATTGATGAGAGCGAGTGATGAAATCAAGGTTTTCAGTTCAGTCAGCATTCCAGTTTTGAGTTCACTCACCATACCCATTTTCAATTCACTCATCATTCCAGTAAGCATATGTTCGTTTTTTTTATTACTCTCTTGCAACATTCCCTTGACATGCTGCGAATTGCTTCTTCAAATTTCTTCAGATCCTGAGACCTCGTGTTTTCTGAGATAGACATTGTGGCTGGAAATTTGGATTTTCCGGGAGCTCACAGCGGCGGTTAGAGAGCTAAGGAATGACTGCTTTGATACCAGATGATCCAACTAAAATTGGAATCAAGCTACTATACAGAGTTAAATGGTAGAGAAGGTAGATTAGAAGGACAGAATCTGAGAGAGTAAGAAGAAAATACTATTCATTCATTCATAACAGAAGCATGACATGCAAATGAGGTGTGCTGATATAGCCGTTATAGAAGTTTGGTAACATATGTCAGCTCAGCAACCCAATACAGAGATAGGAATCAAATGACAAGAAGTTGAAAATGACATCATTTCATAGATTAAAACGACAAGTAAAATAAGATAAACGACAGAAACTAAATTATACTCGTAACATATAAAGTGGGTGTCCGTTCAAAATTAGATTATCCGCAGTATGTTACATTTCTTCACTGTTTTTATTAAATAAGTTTTTATTATAGTAACTTTATTGTTTTTGTACATTTTTTATACTTTAAAATTAAATAATTTTATTGCATGTTATGGATGTATTTTTCTTAATTATTAATGAGAATTTTATTTCAATTAAAAAAAACAATTACACAAATAAAGTTTTTAGTTTTTTTTTCACGATAATTTTTATAGCAGCAATTTGGCATCGCAGAGGTTATCTTTTATTTTCCATATGGTAAATAATCTTGCTTACCTACACAGTGAGTTAAGCAATCCAGCTCACTGCTGAATTTATGATTGGAAGCATGTACATCAGTATATGAACTTAGGCCTTTATATTTGGGAAATAAGCCCTGTGATTGTCAGTGTGGAAACTTAAACGAGAGAAAATCCAAAAGATTATAGAAAAGTTAATACTTGAATGAAAATGATGATACATTATTAAATAAGAAGCCAATGGTCAAGAAGCTGAGGCGCTAATTTCATATTTATCAAACCTCTATTGGACCCAGCATAATTTGGATTTTAGAGTTGACGAACGAGTCGTCAATCTTTTGTAGCATCTCTTGAATAAGTTTGTTTATTTTATTTAAGCCAATAATAAAATACAACGAATGAAATAAGCAAATTTATCATTAGCTAGGCGCTTCGGTCCATTACAGAAGGATTGAGTCTGGGTACGTATTCGTTTCGAAAATTTCTAGTGCTATATATAAGTGGATGAAGAACCAACGTTCCCCACCCAAAGCAAAATGAAGATGCTTTCCTTGTTCTTGTTCTTCTATGCATGGCCTTGTTTCTTCAGTCTTGCTACTTCGACTTCAATGGAAAGGGCCACATATATTGTCCACGTGGACCAATCTTTGATGCCCAAAATCTTCACTACCCACCAAGACTGGTACTCCTCAATAATTACTTCTCTCGAATCTACACCCTCTGTCTCCTCTGCCCACGATCATAATTCCTCTCCATCATTTATTTACTCTTATGACAATGTTGCTCATGGTTTTAGTGCATTTTTAACACCAAATGACCTTCCAACTCTAACAAAATCTCCAGGGGTTATTTCTGCTTACAAAGACAAGATAGCCACAGTTGACACCACTCACACTTACGAATTCCTTTCCCTCGATCCGTCCACTGGCCTTTGGCCTGCTTCCAATTTTGGCGAAGATGTTATAATTGGAGTCATTGATTCTGGGGTGTGGCCAGAGAGTGAGAGCTATAAAGATGAGGGTATTTCTCCAACACCTTCCAGATGGAAGGGAATTTGCGAGGAAGGAGAAGAATTCAATTCCTCCATGTGTAACTCAAAGCTAATTGGAGCTAGATACTTCAACAAAGGAGTTAGAGCTGCAAATCATGGGATTAAAATCTTTATGAATTCTCCAAGGGACACTGGTGGACATGGGACTCACACTTCCTCAACGGCTGCTGGGAACTATGTTAAAGATGCAACATTCTTTGGCTATGCTAAAGGTACAGCCAGAGGTATGGCTCCAAAAGCTAAAGTAGCCATGTACAAAGTCCTGTGGGAAGAGGGTCGCTATGCTTCTGATGTTCTTGCAGGCATGGACCAAGCTATTGCTGATGGTGTTGATGTTATTTCTATCTCCATGGGCTTTGATGGTGTGCCTCTGTTTGAGGATCCTATAGCAATAGCTTCATTTGCAGCAATGGAACAGGGAGTGGTGGTCTCATCTTCAGCTGGAAATGCTGGGCCTGAACTTGGGACCTTGCATAATGGTATTCCATGGCTCTTGACTGTTGCTGCGGGCACTATTGATCGCTCTTTTGGTGGGAGTTTAACTCTCGGCAATGGTCTAACCATCTTTGGATGGACCTTGTTTCCAGCTAACGCATTGGTTGATAATCAGCTACTGGTTTACAACAGGAATTTTTCAGCTTGCAACTCTACTAAATTGCTATCTCAAGCTCCATTTGCCATCATCTTGTGCGACAATACTGGTTTTGTCCATGATCAAATTGTTGCCATTGCAGGTTCATCAAATGTGGCCGGTGCTATTTTCATTTCAGATTCGGAAGTTGGAGGTGTTTATTGCCCCGGGGTTGTGATTAGCCCCACTGATGCACTAGCTGTGATCAAATATGCTACAACTGATAAGAAACCTTCAGTTAGCATGAAATTCCAGCAAACAGTTGTGGGCACAAAGCCTGCCCCTGCTGCAACTTTTTACAGTTCGAGAGGTCCTTCACCGAGCTATCCTGGCGTTTCAAAACCCGATATAATGGCACCGGGATCTCGAGTTCTAGCTTCGTGGATTCCAAATGGCTACGCAGCTCAAATTGGGTTAAATGTTGAGTTAGCAAGTGATTTCGTGATTATTTCTGGAACTTCAATGGCTTGTCCCCATGCTTCTGGTGTGGCTGCACTCTTGAAAAGCGCACACCCAGAATGGAGTCCAGCTGCTATTCGATCGGCCCTGATGACCACGGCAAACCCATTGGATAATACTCTAAAACCAATCAGGGACAATGGGGATGAAAAGCTTGGATATGCTTCTCCTTTGGCCATGGGAGCTGGACAAATTGATCCTAATCGAGCTCTAGACCCAGGTCTGATATATGATGCCACTCCACAAGACTATGTGAATCTCCTCTGTTCCATGAATTACACCAAGAAACAAATTTTGACCATCACAAGAACAAATGGCTACAATTGTTCCAACCCTTCCCCTGATCTCAACTATCCATCACTCATTGCTTTGTATGATAACAGAACAACCTCAGTGGTAACCCAGACGTTTCAGAGGATTGTGACAAACGTAGGAGAAGGTGCTGCAACTTATACAGCTAAGGTAATTGCACCTAAGGGTTCAGCAGTTACTGTCTCACCTGAGAAATTGACTTTTGGAAACAAATATGAAAAGCAGAGGTATTTTCTTACTGTGAAGTACACGGGTGATAAAAAAGGCAGGGTTTCATTTGGTTCACTTGTTTGGACAGAAGAGAATGGAGTTCACAATGTGAGGAGCCCTATTGCTATTTCACCTCTTGTGATTACTTAGCTGTTGGCATTGTAATCCTTTGATTTAATGTTCAGGAAAAGTATAAAATGATTTCTGTTTTCTGCAAATATGAATCTTATAGATAAATAAGAACTGATTGTTCCTAAGTTAAAATTCGGTTTCATTACTTTGTTTTCAGATTTTTGTTTCTCAGAATTATAATTTCATAAAAGGTCTAACTCCAAGAATTCATCATTCCCCAAGATAAGTTTATTAAAATCAAAATCAATGCAAGTGAAGTTGACTTTGATATTTTTGCGATGGTTTTTCCATAAGAATTGAGACAAGTATACTATATATGAAATCATTGAGGTTATATTGATCACACAATTCCAGAAAGCATAACCGCAATGGCCTCTGTTCTCTCTCAATCAGCAGTTTGAATTTCTTCATGATAAGAAGTTAAGAACGGTGGTTTATCTATGCCAACATATAGTTTCTGTGGATGAAGTTTGAAATAATTCCAATAACAGGGAAAAGAACCAAGAAATTTTGGAAAAATAATACTATTAAACATCTAACTACTGTAAATTGATCATTGAAATGCTAGTCAACTACTAATATTAATATATGATATCTTTTGTTTATTAAGTATTATTGGCTATTTGACAAATCCACAATGATGTAAATGGTATAATATGGAAGAAAAGTTTTAATTCGATTTAATCTATTAAACTATTTCAATTACACATTAATACATATAAAAATTTATCAATTATTATATTCATATTAAGCAATTTATCAATTATTATATTCATATTAAGTAATGTAAAAATAATATGTCACTATCTAATTAAATTAGTTTACAAAAATCTAATTAAAAATTCTTTAATATGGAGATTGACGATAAGATCTCTGTCATTTCATACAAAAGAAGCCGACTTATATTTGTAGTTTATGCAACATTTTTATTAAACTGGCTTAAAAAAAAATGAAGAAGAAAAGTTCTTTGCTCAACTGAAAGTGAAACAATAATTATGCTTTGCAGTTCCTTTTGTTTTCTCTCTAAGCTCTGTATGTAATTTGAAGTAAACGGCATCTTTTATCCACGAATGGAATCTGAGAGAGTGCTCTTAACAAAGGCTTAAAAATTCAACTTAAGTGGGCTGTTGCCTGTTATTGATTGCTGAAATTTCTTTAGATTAATAAGAACTTTTTGACTGAGTCTCCTACTCATCTTGCTATTTTTTCTTAAATCTACTTCAAAGTCAATCAATTCGAAATTTGGTGCCCATCAATTTCCGTCACTCGACTCACTCCCAATCAATGAGTTTACTTTTGAAATTTTTTATCATAGTAGGTAAGGTATCAAAAGGTTAATTAATTAAATGCGAAATATCAGTATTAATAAGTATTTGAGTTTTTAATTTTTATGTACAGAACAATTACGTGCTTATATTTCTTTTTGAAAATTACTGATGATAATATATATATAAACATTCCCTCGTGATATATCTCCGGAATAAATTACATTCCTTATACTTGTTTTCATGTATAAAGATAATTTAAAAAAAAAAAGATTAAATCAAAGTTTCCTTCTATATCAATATCAATATGTAGGAATTTATCTTTTGCTCATGAATTTGTAGGAGTTAGTTATCAATTTCATATCTAAAGTTTTGTGGGAGAAACACTGTTACTATTAGTACTGTAGGGAATTGACTTTTGCGTGTGTGTGTATATATATATATATATATATTACAACAGTTTGAGTATCGACGTGGTTATTAAATCCAAAGAATCGATTCATTTGTATGACTTTAAACCCATTGTTATTAAATACAGCTTCGTTAGACTGGTTCGACAAGTTTAATTGGAAACCCGCCTCAAAGTCGGACAAATTTTTACTGTTAATCTGGAAGTATATTAGACCGGTGAAAAAATCGACTACCCAGATTGTTCAACCATAAACCGGTGAAAAAATCGACTACCCAGATTCCATAAACCAGTTGATCCAGTCATGGTTATATACTAAATTTCGACCACCCAAATGGTTCAACCGCGAACCAGTTGACATGACTATGCTAAATTTTGTTGGAGAAATGACATTGCTGAGACTTAAACTCGGGTTGGGAAGGAAAATTTGCCAATGTTTACCACCGCACCAAATGGTTGCATGTGTTTCAACAGATACAAAATTTTATATACATACAATTTATAAATTATTATTCATATAAGTCAAAAAATGTATTATTTAAAAAATATATATAATTGATAAACTTTCATTTGATTGTTTATATTTTTATTAATAATATACATTATTAGATTTTTACATAAATTATTTTTATTAATGCAAAAAATTATATTAATTTAAATTATAGATATTAATATTTTGAACATATAATTGTGCATGAAATTTATTTAATATAAATATTTTTTACATTTTATTATGTTTGTACATGTTAAATGTTATATTTTGATAGAATTTCGCTTTAATAAATTTAATCTTGGTTCAATTTCGAATAAACCTCTTATTTTTGAAACTAGTTAATTGGACGGACTAGATTTGAAAATACTACTTAAACCATAATGATTGATTCTAAAAATTTAGTTATCACGGACAATGATCCATTATTAACTTTTGTTCCCGGAGGTCCCTTAACCCTTATTCCTTGATCTAGTTCCACCATTACCAACATTTTCCAGCCCTTTTCATGTACAGTTGTCTACAATAAATACTAATGACCACTACTTTTTCTTTTCTTATTTGAAAGAAAATTCAATTAAATTTGATTTATAAATTATAATGTAGTAAAATATATGCTAAACCAAATCAGTGAACTTAAATTAATTCGATAATACTTAGATCTGGCAATTGAATCCAATAGAGCAACTTTCTATTATATTAATTATTTGGTTTGGCTCTATTACATAAGTACCCTTATTTGCAATTTTTTTGGTTCAACATTCAAGCTGTTAGCTACTCTATATGGTAATGAATTTTTTATTTAATTATTGTATCATTTATTTAGGAATATATATGTTATAGGAAGTTCTTTTTTTTTTTTTTTTTCAAAGAGACAATACAGGAAGATTTTAATTCTTCCAGAAAAAAAAAAAAAAGATGATTCCTGAAGAAGAAACTGCTTTCCTATAACTAGTACACACTTGCTATGGACTGTCATATAATTTTCAAAGACAACAAATGAATTGAATGGCAGGCTTTTTGTCTTGTTTTGTTTTGTTTTGTTTTCGAGAGAAGGACAGATGAAGGCTACATCTTCGGCTGCATGCGCATAGAATGGCTTGTAAAATTTTGTTTCTCAATTGACCTTTTCAAACAGATCAAGTCACTGCTATTTTGTCATTGGCTTGCCTTCTTTTTCTAACGGTTAGCAATCTACAATGCATGCAATCGTATATCGCCAACTCATTGAATTAATGATAATAATTATATACCTGGACAATAAAATGCTAACAAAAATTTTATTTTGAGTTTTTTTTTTTGTCTAAATTACTGGTATCAAAAAAAAAATCTAAGGGTGTGTTTACTTATAGATTTTTTTTTGTTTTCATACAAAATTTTGGAAAATTTATAAAACATGTTTATTTGTTATTATATAGAAAACTTTTTGTTTTTTTATTTAGATAATATTTTAAATTTAAAGGATAAATTTGGAATAAATGAAGAGAAAACTCTTTATTTTTTATTTAAAAACAAGTTACATATTATATTAAAAAATATAGAAAACATGTAAAATCTTGTTTTCCAAAGTTTAATTATAATTCATAAATAAACTGTTTTCTATTTATATTTTTAAAAAATAGTACAAATAAACACAAAATCATATTTTCTGTTTTAATTTGAAAAGTGTTTTAGAAAACTGATATAATTTTCTACAGGTAAACATACACTCTAATTAAAATATGGTTTGAATCCGCACAGCCAGAGTATTAGGATGTGTTTACTTAAAGAAAAGTTAAGCTTTTAATTTCTTGAGCATCAAGGTCAGGCTATTATTTGGGATCTATGGGTCTAAGCGGCAGGTTATACATGTAAAGCAGAAGCATTTAGCCCATACATTTTTCGGTTCCATTCTAAATCTGTAAGCGCCATAATGTGGCTCCTATATTACAGCATATTTCCTTTCACGACACATTGCCAGTTGTCTAGCTAAGCGGTTGATTTCTAATTGTAGTGACGCTGCACTTAAACTGGGAAAGAAATGTACGTCTGAACTCTTAAGAAATTAGCAAAGAAAACAAGTTGAGCGGTTAATTAATTAGATGGTCAAGTCTCTATACCTAATCCCTTTTTTAAAGAAAAAAAGAAAATTACTCTGAGCATGTATGTTTGTCCAAAAAGACCAAGTCGTCCACTTCTTAAGCTCCAACAAATAAGAAGGGTGGAAAATGCGTGCCCACAACACCTCCCTAGCTACGAAAGTTTTTAATAAATTTTCAATTTTATTCGTAATGTGAAATGCTTACCACACAAAACACTTGGCCTATTTATGATCGAATCGTGCTATACAACACGAATTCATATTGCACCAATTTATGTTGCACATGAATTCCCTAAAAAGCTTTTTTTTTCGTGATAATCTAATTCCCTTTTATCATTTTTCTCAAAGGGGAAAATATATATATATATATATATATATATATATATATATATATATATATATATATATATATATACACACACACACTCACATTAACCAAGCATGTGCTATGGACAAACACTCGTTTGTAGCTGTTTTTTTAATTTCTTGCAAATATTAATTTGAAAAACACAAAAAAAAAAAAAAGATTGAGGCGACAAGCAACCTAACAACTCGCCTCAATAAAAATCTGCGGTGCTTTTAATTACCATAACAAAACTAAACATGTTGATCCTTCCCTTTTTCTTTTTGAGGAGCACACCTTGTCCATATGCTTTTTAATTACTTTCCTTCTAGCTTTCATTTACTCAACAACATAGGGAAATTATTCTTCCAAGTAACTAATTAATATGGCGTACAAAAAAATTCTGCAAAATGATTTTCCAAGATTCTCAACTTAGGAAAAGCAACCCATTCTTTAAGATGTGGACAAATGTTAATATTAGCTTCATTCAAAAATGATTCTCCCTTCATAAATAGTTAGAGGTATCAGAGACTCAAATTAAGAGGTTCGTTTTCTCATCATCTCTTAATCTTCATGTCCCCTCAATCCTATTTCAAAATTTTGGACTAACCTCAGTTGTTCCCTTAATTATATTGAAACAAAAATATTAATTATGAAAGATAAATATTGTCTTATTTATTCAATCGCAACTTTTATTATAAATATGATTGAATTTTATATTAATGAATAAAAAAAAATTTAATGGATTCAATGGTAAAAGACTTCATCTCAGCACGCGAGAAAGTGCTTCTTCCGCCCATTAATAAAAGCAAAGTTTGCGGTCCATACCCTCAATATAATCTCAACACTATTATAGGTTTATATTGCATTGAGATTAGAAAAAATACTTTTGGAAAAAAAATTATTTTTATTTTTTTGAGTTTTAAAAACTATTTTTGAAAAAAAACAAATAAATAAATATTTTTTACATAAACATAAAAACAGTTTATAAAAAAATTAAAAAATTAAAAAATTAAATTCAAAAAATTATAAACGTCATTTTTAGACATCCAATAGCAATTCTAAATACATCATAAATAGCGGTGAAGATAATATTATATGACTTGTAAGACTCATTTTGTTGAAGAGTATTAACCTCGTTCTAGCTAATTAATAATCATCACTCCAAAATTTTTTGCACTACCAATTGCAACATGGGCTTAAAAAGTTAAATCATGTAGCTCATCATTAGCCAACGTAAGGGGCAAGTTGGAGCAAATTATTTAACATCAAGCATCTTCATCTCTCTATATAAAGGAATAAACATATACAAAATCTACTAAAATTTATTCTTCAATTTATATTTCCTCCATGGCTTCACATTGCAATGTTATCTCGTCCCTCTGGTATTCATTTATCTCTATATCGCTCTTTATTCCCTTAATATTAGCCCAATCAGAGAATTATATTGTTCATATGGATTTGTCGGCCATGCCCAAAGCCTTCTCTAGCCAGCATAGCTGGTACTTGGCCACTCTTTCTTCTGCTTTTACAGTCTCTAAAAGCAAAAGCTCCATTTTTAATCCCCAGTCTAAGCTTATTTATACTTATACTCATGTTGTCAATGGCTTTAGCGCTTATCTATCTCCTTCTGAGCTTGAAGCAGTGACGAATTCTCCTGGGTACATTTCATCGTTTAAAGACTTGCACGTTAAACTCGACACAACTCATTCACCAAAATTTCTGGGCCTTACTACGAATTCCGGAGCATGGCAGGCTTCGAATTATGGGGAAGATATCATCATCGGGGTGGTGGATACCGGTATTTGGCCGGAAAGTCAGAGCTACAGTGACAATGGAATTTTTGAAATTCCAAAAAGATGGAAAGGGGAATGTGAAAGTGGAACCAAATTCAACTCCTCCCTATGCAACAAGAAACTCATTGGAGCTCGATTTTTTAACAGAGGTCTAATTGCCAATAATCCCAACATCACCATTTCCATGAATTCAACGCGCGACACTGACGGCCACGGGACCCACACGTCGAGTACTGCGGCTGGAAACTTCGTAAAAGGTGCTTCGTTCTTTGGCTATGCCACAGGAACTGCAAGCGGAGTGGCTCCCAGGGCTCATGTTGCCATGTACAAGGCTCTGTGGGAGGAAGGTGCTGTTACTTCTGATATAATTGCTGCCATTGATCAGGCAATTATTGATGGAGTTGATATTCTGTCCATTTCATTGGGCTTGGACGGTGTTCCTTTGCATGAAGATCCTATTGCCTTGGCCACATTTGCAGCTGTAGAGAAGAATATATTTGTCTCAACTTCTTCAGGAAATGAAGGCCCTTACCTTGAGACACTGCACAATGGCATTCCATGGGTGCTCACTGTTGCTGCTGGCACTGTTGATCGCCAATTCAATGCGGTTTTGAAACTTGGAAATGGAGTTTCAGTCACTGGCTCATCTCTCTATCCTGGGAATTTCACTTCCGATCGAGTCCCAATTGTTTTCTTGAATTCTTGTCTGAATTTCAAGGAATTGACAAATGTTGGTTCCAAGATTGTGGTCTGCCAAGACCACAATGCTTCCTTAGACGATCAATTTATTAATCTCAAGAATTCGAATGTCACAGGAGGTATCTTCATAACCAATGTTACAGGTCTCGAACTATATATTCAAAGCACATTTCCTGCGATTTTTGTGAATCCAAAGGATGGGGAAACCATCAAAGATTTCATAAAGAGCAGCACCAACCCAGAAGGAAACATGGAGTTTAAGATTACGAATTTGGGTACTCAATTATCTCCATGTCTTACTAGCTACAGCTCAAGAGGGCCATCCCCGAGTTGCCCATATGTAATGAAGCCTGACATTATGGCTCCTGGTTCTTTAATCTTAGCTGCTTGGCCTCAAAATCTCGAAGTGGTACGGGTTAATTCTCAACCATTATTCAGCAACTTCAACATATTGTCTGGGACTTCAATGTCCTGCCCTCACGCAGCAGGCGTCGGAGCACTCTTGAAGAAGGCACACCCAGAATGGAGCCCCGCAGCAATCCGATCAGCCATCATGACCACTGCTGACACTGTGGATCACACTTCTGGGCCTATAAAAGATATTGGAAACGATAACGAAGCAGCCACTCCTCTAGACATGGGAGCTGGCCACATTAATCCCAACAAAGCATTAGATCCTGGGTTAGTTTATGACTTAAATTCAACTGATTACATCAAACTCCTTTGTGCATTAAACATCACTCAGAAGCAAATCCAAACAATCACAAAATCATCTTCTAACGATTGTTCTTTCCCATCCTTGGACCTCAATTACCCTTCTTTTATTGCCTTCTTTAACGCCAACGACTCCAACACAGATTTTACAGTGCAAGAATTTCACCGCACAGTGACTAATGTGGGAGAAGGAAAATCAACCTACACTGCAAATTTGACTCCTATGAAAGGATTAAAGGTCAGTGTCGTGCCAGAAAAGTTGGAGTTCAAAACCAAGAACGAGAAGCTAAACTACAAACTTGTCATACAAAGTCCAAGAAAGCTTAAAGAAACTATTATTTTTGGTTATCTTAGCTGGGTTGCTGATGACGGTAAACACACTGTTAAGAGTCCTATAGTTGCCACAAGCCTCAGCTCAGAGACAGTTTCTTCTTAACTAGAAGACCTAACTTAGTTAATTTAATTATTACTTGTATACTTCACAAGTTAATTAGCCATTATATCCATTGTTGAATAAAAGTATCCTGCATTACTGATCATTACAATTTAGTGGCATAGATTTCAACTTATCGGATAGAGTTTTGTGCGGCTGGCTGGCTGGAGTATGACCATTATAAATTTTAGTGTTAAATAACATTAAAAATATAATGTAACTGAATCTATATAAAATCTATATAATTCTAAGGAAGTTAAGAAAAAACAATTGGATAAATCATAGGTTATGGATAAATATTGTTGGCTATTGCATGTGCGGAGAGAGGGTATCCTCAATATTTATTATATAGTTATATATGTAATTATGTTGGTGTCGAAGATTGATCGGTGTTATAATTATGATTTAGTCGGGTGACAGTTTAGATTAGCACAACTAAATATTAATTGGGTTGGTTGGAATAATGTGTGACAGCTGATTTACCTAAATTATCTTCTAATATTAATGATCAATTTTTTTTCTCCCACAATGATCAGTCTATTAATAAAGGGTATGCACTTTATAATTTATACTTTCTTTTTCATAAATAGATTTTGTTTAAAGTTATTGCACAATAATTAAAAATTTTATTTAATATATAGGTAAAACATTATATTATCCTTAAATCTCTATCAGTGATTATTATTATTGCACGTTTCCAAAAGAAAACAAAATTTCTTTCTCTAATTATTAAATAAAGGCAGTATTGACAACGTCAAATATTTTGGAACAAAAACTATAAACAATAATCCAAATTCCAACGACCAAGAACTTAACAATGTAATTAATAATATTCTATGTTCTTCCGATCTATTGAGTTTATATCTGTATAGTAATTCAACATTTAACAATATAATTAAATAGAACGTAATAAATTTTGGTTTAATTAATAATCTTGAATTCATTTTAAGATTGGAATATTCAAACTGCACTTAAAATTAATTATATAAAAATATCAAAAAAATGCGTTACTAATTATCATGTCACTTTGTTTCGTGCATGAAAGAAATTAATAATAATGATAAGAAGAAGAAGAAGTGCAACTAAGAGAGTAGTTTCAATAGAACTTATTATTGAATTCTCCTTTTAGTTTAAGAGTAAGACATTTTTGATGGAATAGAATTTCTTTGAGCCCCACATGAGAAATTCCCGTGTCTCAGGCAGGACATTAACAGCTTATATAATCCGTGATTTACGTTCACTAGAAAGTCACATGAATGAAAAACATTGTATCTACGTACCAAAAGTATGGTTCAAGAACTTTTTCAACTTGTTAATTTGGAATTTTCCTCCAAGAAAAATAAAGATTAAATACTATGTTAAAATTTTGCTCTTTAAGTTGTAATACATTTGACCTAGTAGTTTATAACTATATATGCACCAGAAAATACATAAAATCTGTTTATAGATTATCAAATAATGATAAATTATTATGGAGGTGTTTGAGATTGCTGTTGAGAGTTTAAAAAACAGTTTTATAATTTTTTTAATTTAATTGATTGAATTTTTTAATTTTTTATAAACTTTTTTTCTCAAATCTGTTTCTGGGAAAAACATTTATTTACCTGCTTCTCTCCAAAAACATTTTTCAAAATTTAAAATTAAATTTTTTTTTCTAAAAGCACTTTTAGCAAACACAATATCAAACGGACCCTATATATAAAAAGTAATGTCTTACTTTGCATATATTATTATTAATTTTAATTTATGAATAAATTTATAGATCAAATTTAAGCAGGAAAAATTCATTAACTATAAATAAAGATCCATGTGAGATGTAATTAGTTGTTAGACGTAGCTGAATAAAAACATTGATTAGTCGAATACATGTATACTAAAAATGATCATTACTCGAAAGGAACATAGTTATGAAATAGTGAATGTCAAAATCACTTAATTAAAATCAACATAATGTTATGCATATGAATTCTCTCTCATTTTACACCCAATTAAATGTTTAGGATAAAATCATATATAAATATGGACCTTTGAATTAAATATAGTAAAGTTGTTTGAGATTTGTAAGTATGTAAGATCTTAAAATTAGATGTAATTTATCAAATTAAAGGCTAAAAATTGTAACGTAGTGAGTATGACAGCACAACATCTTCTTTTTTATTAAACACGCAACAATTAAGAAGTGATGCACTACCTAATCATGATCTCATATGTTGAAGTCCACGGGGGTTATAAGCTACCTTGTAAAATTGTTCACGTCCAGGATTATTATTGCCTTCTCCTCCATTTACTTATTTTGTCTGTTGCAGATCACTATTGGAAAGAGTTGACAATGCATATCACGATGGAAATATTGCTTAATGAAGTGTACCTCTATTCGGCAATTATATTTGAAGTGTATCAGATACCCTGATTTTCTTCATAATTGAGATCATGCTTCGCTGTGGGACTGGCAGTGCACGTCCCATTCTAAGGCAAATTGGTGGATTTAGGGTGTCTTTGACATGGACGCAAAGTAGGTGCAAAGCAAAATGGAAAAAATTTGGAAGAACACATGGTCATGGAGTGGCAGTTCAAAATCTGTGAAATGCAAAGTTCCACATGTGGGTTGTGGAGCCCACTGTGTTTTAGTTTGAAACTTCCGTCGGGGTCCACTTCCACTCCGCAGTCCCCTTCCGTAATGGGAATCAGTGAATGATGAATAGAAATTTTAAATGGATGAAAATTTGTTCAAAAGGAACTTAAATATTTTCTGAAAGTGACACTCTACATCTATATTCTACAAAGTTGAATTCTAAAAATTTATTAAAGTTTGTTTCCATAAGCATTTAAGTATATAATTAACATAGTTTCATTGATTTTCTTACATAGATAGCAAAATTTATTTCATATTTTTAGAAAGTGTTGTAAAAGAAAATTGTTCTTATTTGCATTTTAAATTCACGAATTTAGAAAATTAGTTGGTTAAAGGTTCTAAAGGTCTTTGAAGTATCCATTGGGATCCCCCATCTCCTGATTTGTATTTAATTAAATATTTTATCAAATTATATGCTCCGACGATAATAATATTTGATTTTTTAATAGTAACATTTCGCCAAATTTGTGCAAAGATATATTAGGTAATATATATAATTTTAATTATATTAATTAGACTTTTTATTTAGTTTATATAAAATAAAATCAAGCACATTTCTATGAGAGGGATGAGTAATTAAATTTTCGGCAGTAAGATTAGAACAAAATGAAGAAGGAAGCGGCTGACGATCACGAGTTCGAGGATTCTTCCCTGCCCAACTCAATGGCATAATTTTTACTCTTGTCTCTGACAGCTGCTAGTAACATTCCACACGTTATTCCATTAACATATAAATGATTTGCTTAATTATAATTTATACACATTAATACAACTCCCCACCCAGTTGTCAGTTTACAAATAAACCCTCTCTTTCATTTCCATAAATGTCCCCTTCTTCTTAAATCTATTCACCAAAAACTCATAGGTATATATCACTGCGAGAGTGTTTAGATTTATTGTTAGTTTTCTAAAAAAGTATATTTAATTTTTTTTTAATTTAATTAATTAATTTTTTGAAAAATTATATATTTAACTACTTTTTTTTAAAAATAATTTTTAAAATTCAAAAAATTTAAAAATAAAAATTTTTACCTTAGAAATAATTTTGTCAAACTCAATGTAGCCACATTTAAAAGCTTAATAGGTGTTAGCCTGTTGGTGTTTTTGTTTGGTTGGGGAATTTTTACAAACACCGCAAAAATGCACGCCAAAACTGACTCAGAGGTTACCAGTAGCCTCGCACCATCCTCTCCCACAAAATCTCCTCACCGCCCTGTCTACTATGTTCAGAGTCCATCGCGGGATTCTCACGATGGCGAGAAAACTACGACGTCGTTCCACTCCACGCCGGTGCTTAGTCCCATGGCATCTCCCCGTCATTCTCAGTCTTCCGTTGGCCGTCACTCTCGTGAATCCTCGTCTAGCAGGTTTTCTGGATCTTTGAAACCAGGATCACGCAAGATCTCTCCTGCTGATGGTTCCAAAGGCGGTCATAGAATGGGACAGAAGCAATGGAAAGATTGTGCTGTGATCGAAGAAGAAGGTCTTCTTGAAGATGAAGAGCGTGAAAGAGGCCTTCCTCGTCGCTGCTATTTTCTCGCTTTTGTTCTTGGCTTCTTCGTTCTCTTCTCTATGTTTTCTTTAATTCTCTGGGGAGCTAGCAAGCCACAGAAACCCAAGATCACAATGAAGGTATTTTACTTTTTTATTTTTTTAATCACAGAATTTAATCTGAAAAATATGGAATTTGGTTGATTGTGATTTTATTTGTCTTGCAGAGTATATCATTTGAGCACTTCACAATTCAAGCGGGCTCCGATGCGACGGGAGTGGCTACTGATATGATTACAGTGAACTCCACAGTCAAGATGATATATCGCAATACAGGAACATTTTTCGGAGTGTATGTAACATCGACACCTGTAGATCTGTCTTACTCTGAGATCACCATAGCATCAGGAACTGTGAGTCACTGACATCCTTATTCAATAATTCCTTATTTAGGTCTTTTAATTGGAATGATGGATGTAATTTGGTGCAATGGATATTGCAATTGCAGGTGAAGAAGTTTCACCAATCGAGAAAGAGCCAAAGATCGGTGTCAATTTCTGTAATGGGAAATAAAATACCTCTGTACGGAAGCGGAGCAACATTGAGCAGTTCATCGGGGATGACTACACTACCCGTACCTCTAAAATTGAATTTCGTCGTCAGATCAAGAGCTTACATTCTGGGCAAACTGGTTAAGCCTAAGTTCTACAAAAGAATCTCTTGTGATGTTGCTTTTGATCGAAAGAAGCTCAATGTTCAAATTTCTCTCAAGAATTCTTGCGCATATGATTGATTCATCAATGATCATTATTGATTAGTGGCATTAAGAGGAGGGATTTCACATTTTCTTTTCCTAAATTATTGTTTCTTTTTCGTTAAAGAGAAGAAAGTTGGAAATGGGAAACAGCTAAACGGGCAACTTTTGAGATGGGCGGGCAAAGAGCGGAAGCTGACTTTTTGGTTGCCCACATGCCCATGGAGTGGGAAAACAGGCTGGAATGGATTCGTTAGTGACTTGTTTATATATTGTTGAAAATTAATCTTTGATCTAAATTATCTTAAACATAATTTATCTTAGGAGAGAAGAATTGACTAAATTATTAATTACAAGGAGAAATTATATCTTATTAGCAGCCGATAAGATGAGAGGTATTTGAAAAAAAATTATGAGTTGATGGAGAAGGAATGAAATTCATGTTGTGGAAGTGAAAATCTCGTGGCTAAAAGCACAACAACCAGACAACCTGCGCTATACATCCATGTCCATCGACAGAATATTGTTGTTTTGTTTCTTTTTTTTATATAAATTTTTGAAAGAAGACAGATTATTATCAATTGCTGCTTATCATAAACATACATCAGCACATAACAGAGAATCGCTTGAGAAATGTCTTGATACTGGAATATTTTGGAAGTATTACTTAAAAGATAATTGAAGTATCTGCCAGAAGTATCTGAATGCTGTATCTCTTGTCTGGTTGTCTCTACTCCTTGAACAACCAGCTTCATCTTTGCACATGTTAACTAGCAAGAAATATACTAAAAATACTCTTCGAACAGTAATTTTCCAATTGATAGGTAAAAAGAGAAAAAAATTATTTCTACTTATTTTTAGATTTTTTTCTTTAATTGCCAATTATTGAGAGTATTCTTTGTATTAGCAGTTATGTGGCCAGAGATTTATTATATTGAATTGCCTAAAAATCCTTTTTTTTTTTTTTTGAATGAGCATTTCTTTGTAATTTTTCTTTCTAGAACGAAGGGTTTTTTTTCTAGGAAAATAAAAATCATTTTGACATGTAACCATATAATTTATCTATGCACCTACCACTTCCGTAACAATGATTTGGAATCCATGTATTTGTGTCGGTGAATTAAAAAAAAAGGAAAAAATTAGACAATGTAAGAATAAATCATTTGAAAAATAAATGACAAAATAATCCAATTTAAACAAGATAAAAAGGTGCTGTATGAGATTATTATCATCTTATCGAGGGTATGTGACGACATGGATGGGGGTGCCCTATAGTCCTGGAAAAGATTTTGATGGAATTTGCTACTTTTTACTTCATCTATTCACTCAGCTACTCATTAAATTATGAAATGTGAAGCTTTTGCTAAAATTTTACAGTAGATTTTAAATTCGAAAAATATAATCAAAATCATGTTATTTGTTTAAAAAAAATTCATATTTTTGCTAATTAAATATAACTTAACAAATTTTGTTGGGAGTTTCACATTTGAGTTTTTTAAAAAAATGATTGCTATCCAGTCCATTTCGGGGCTAATATTCCATTTCAACAATAAACAATTGCTGTGTAATAAAACCCTATAAACATTTACCAAGAATTGAACTTTGAATACCTTCAATTCTTAAAAAAAAAAAAAAAACTATTATTAATTATAATTGAAGTACCAACACATGCCTTGATTTCAGAACTAACAAGCAAATGAAAGCCCAACTAAGAAGCAATGAAAGCCCAAACCATTAAGATCTACTATCGATATATGAAGCTACCAAGAGTGCACTGAATCATACAACAATATTTTTTAATTAAAATATTAATATTTCACACTTGTTTTATTTATTCATAAAATAATACTTTTACCATTTATGTATTTCATCGTATTTTTTTATTCTTCTTCTTTCTCTTATATTTCTTCTTGTTCACAAATTTTTTTTTATATATTTTATTTTAGAAAGAGAAAACTTTTTAATTTTATATTTGATTTCATTTTTTGTACTTTTGAATATTTTAGTTATTATTGTTATTATTATTGGGATAAAAATATTAGTTTTGATATATTTGTAAAATAAAATGATTGAAAATTAAGATATTTCAATTAAAAGTGAGAAATATAGAAAAAAAAATTGTATTGCTAGAGGTTGAAGACGATTTATTTAGTAAAAATAATGAACATATAAGTGATAAATTTATAAATGATGAATTTACAAATTGTAAATAATAAATGTATAAATGATAAACTTACAAATTGTAAATAATAAACGTATAAATGAATCTGTAAAATTTAAATGATAAACTTATAAATTTTAAATGATAAATTTATAGTTTTAAAATGATGAATTTGTAAATTCAAAATGATAAATATGCAAATTATAAACAATTAATTAATAAATGATTAACTTATAATGATAAATTTATAAATTTTAAATGATAAATGTATAATTTATAAATGTTGAACTTATTTTTTATAAATAATAACTTATAAGTCTAAAGCGGTGAATTTATTCAAAAAAAATAAACCTTTAAGTTTAAAAACAATAAATCTATGAGTTATAACTAATAAATCTATTTTATATTTATTAATTTAGCAAAATACAATTTAAAAAAAAACATTCACTTTATTTTTATTTAACACTTATAAATATAATAACCCTGTTACAACTTAGTATTACAAAACTCTGAAATGGATTTTTCTTGTTCAAAATGGATCTAATTGGCAAAACTATCGAATCATATTTGATATGGAGATAAGGTAAATGAGTGCAGATAAAAGAAATTGGAAAATACATTTTACACGAATTCGTGTTGCACATAAATTCGTGCTGGCCGTTAGATCAGATAAGATCCACAAACAAATTTGTGCTGTTCTGAAAAATTTTTACCAAACTAAAAGTTAAATAACTTACAAAAGCTGAAGAAGGTAGCTAAAAAAATCTATCTCCGGCAATGAGTGATACAAGAGCATCCCCTAGTGTAGGGATTAGCAGGCTGTGAGGATCTGAAACAATTATGGGTATAGTAAGATCTCCCAGAGCGATGTGGGCATGGTACTCTATTTGCAGAAAGTGCACCGTACGATATGCAGTAGTGGATTGGTATCACTCTCACATAAAGAGATCTCCGATGATCAAAACCATTTTCACCTTCAACATCGTAGTACATAGGCACTGTTGATGCCCATTCAACACTCTCTCCCAAGCTTCTCTCACCAACCTGCAGCTGAGCTTCAACGTTCACAACCACCATATGCACTGTTATGCAAAGAGCAACAATCCCTTTTACAGCTGATGAAAACCCCATGACCAATGTTTGGACTTTGGATCTAGCTAGATTGTGGTTTTTGGAGAAAGAAATGGAATGTGATATTATATAATTAAAGAATCCTGCAGATATGGGATTTTATTTAGTTTAGGGACATCAGTACATCACCCATTCACCGCCCCCTTGCGGGTTTGCCGGCCTTATTAATTTCACGCAGCAACCAATGCGGTGCCGCTCCACACTTGGTGCCATTCTCTTTATAAATTAGTAAATTACTGATTCAGAATTTATTTCACTCTGATATCGTTCAGTGTTCATTGTACATCACGTGTTCACGTGTCCGAGTTTTTTTGACCACCGACGCAAGACTTGTCTATACCATATCAATAGGTCATTTTATCACTAAAATTTTAATTTTTAAATTTTTTTATATTAAAGTTTTATCATAGGTTAAAGTCTGATTAATTGTAGCAAAATTTAATTTGAAAGTTAATGTACATACAACTTGTTTATGAATAAAAAGTTGATTTTATGTGCAATGCAATTTATTAGAGCAAATTATATATTTAGTAAGGTTGCCTAAGTAAGCTCTATATGATAGATTGTAAAATTATTTTTTTAATATGATAATAAATTCTTAGATCAATTTATAAATAAAAATATAAGTTGAATTTATATAGAAAATTTTTTCCATAATACTAAGCTAGTATATCCGCATATTTAATTTTGTGCAAAAGGATTTTATATGAAAAATTAGAAACATTTTAGATGGATATGTTACATTTAAATGCGAACAAAGCGCAAATTACAGGTTTTATGGTTGCATAATATATCATTTTATTTAAATAATAAAAAAAATTATTTTAGAAATATATAAAAAAAATTATATATTTGTGAATAATATTAAATTCATAATACAATATTAATTAAGATCTATAATACAAAAATTGCAAATAAAGGGTTTTACCGAAATGGTGGATCAGATCCAATAGTTATTTGAAAATGTGAAATCATGTCAATGTGATTGGGCTTAATTAAGAGGTATAACCAAGTCAAATTGATACAATACTAGATTCAAGTTCATCTCAATTAAAAAAAATTTGAAATCCGAATTTGACTTAAACTCAATCAAATTTATTTTTAACTATTCAAAATTCGATATAAAAAATATTCGAACTACTTAAATTCGACTCGATAAATTTCGATTTAATTAAAAATTTTAATAAATAATATACTCGATTTGACTCAATTATATTTAAATAATAAAAGTATAAAAATAATTTAATAAATAATAATAAAACTATTCAATTAAATTTATAAGTTTTACAAATCGAGTATTATAATAGTTATATTTGACTCGATAAATTACTAGAGTTAATTGAGTTTAAATTTAATTCAATTAATTTCGAATCGAATTCGAATATTTTAGGTGTTTGACAAATAATTTAAATTGTTTACGCCAACCAATGCAAGGGCACAAACAGTATTTTAACAGAACTCTAAGGTAGAAGATAAATTTACAACAATATAAGGACCTTCTAGAAATTACGAAGAATCGCTCTCATCGGCCTTCTCGCTCTCCAGTCCTTTTATTGGCATAGCCCCCAATTCTGTTCTCTCTTTCGGGTCTGATTTCTCATTTCACCATGGCTCTTCCTCAAAATCAGTTCCAGCAGCACTATCAACCTCAAAAACAACAACCCAAGAACTTGAGGTAAGCTCTCTTCAAAGGCCAAATCGTTTTGGTCGATTTCTTTCAAAACCCTAACGTTTTCCTATTTATTCATGGAATCCTTAGTTGATTTTCAATTATTAATCACCTAGTATGTCCAGGAACTTGTACCCAATTGATGGTCATATTTCTCCGTCTGTTGCCTATTACAACCCAGCTAATTTGCAAGATCAGTCTCAGCATCCTCCTTATATCCCACCTCCTTGTAAGTTATTTTTTTTCCCTTTTTTCTCTCATAAAATTTCATTTTTCATTTTCTATCTCTGAAGCCCTATATACTGAAGGATTATTTTCCACCTAGTTAGCTCATTTTAGCCGTGCATAGCTCATTTCTACACTAAACCTTGTTTAATCTTCTACTATGTAGCTGCAAAACTTTCTTCGGTCTCAAACTTTAGCTTACTTTGGCGTGTCTTAAATCATTTTGAAATTTTTGGGTACTCTTGGCTTTGTTGGTCGTCTTCCAGTTCATGTAGTAGGGTTTGCCCCGGGTCCTGCTCCTGTGGCTGATGGCAGTGATGGGGTTATTGATTTACCATGGAATTATGGACTGGAACCAAAGAGAACGAAGCTAAAGGAACAAGATTTTTTGGAGAATAATTCCCAGATTTCATCGGTTGATTTCTTGCAAGCACAATCGGTCTCAACTGGGTTAGGGTTGTCCCTTGACAATACCCGTGTTTCATCTTCCGGTGATTCAGCTTTGATTTCACTTATTGGTGATGATATTGACCGGGAATTGCAGCAACAGGATGCAGAGATTGATAGATTCCTCAAAGTCCAGGTTTGCATTTAAAGAATTTAACTGCATGTTAACATGGCGCGAAAATTAACTCATCATTAGTTTCCATGTTTTTTGGATGATTCTCTCTCTTTGCTTCTTATATGAAGTGTATACAACTTTAGTGTGGCTCACATTTGTGCAAAGTGTCTGCTATTTATATGTATATGATTTAACCACGTTTTATGTTGATTTGTCAAATCTGACAGTAAGTTCTTGATTTATGTTTTTCATTAAAAATTAAATATTTTCCAATTTTCCATTAGTGGATCTGTTCTGCGCATCATTACATGGATTTGCTTCACATTCTACTTGAAGACACTGCATTTTTTGGTTCGAACTTTTTTCTTGGTTATGATGATCTTTATATTAATTTTTGCCCTATGTAAACAAAAAGCAAATCAAAGAATTTGTTTGACTCTAGGTAAGCATTTGTGCTAAATTATGACAGTAATTCAAAGAACTTATTTAACTAGATTCTCCGCCCAGCTTGCAAATTGGCTTATTTTGGTAGTTACTGCTGTTTTTGTTTGCCCTTTTATGGTGCATCTTTCCATGGTTGGAAATTTTTTTTTGGTGTCAGTGCATTAAAACTGTCAAATCTGATGATTGTGTGCAACTTTGTTAACTAGAGTTTCTAAAGTCGGGATATGATAGGAATTATTGTGGAAATGCATTTATGGTGATGCTTCTTGGAGTCGATTTTCTATTTGAATCCTTTTGGATTCCATGTCTTTGTAGCTATTAGATTTATCATGTTTTTGCCGAAATATAATTGCTTCTTCTTTAAACGTTTGTGAAGAAGTTAGGAAGTGCATTGGGTTATAGCTATTTTACATATATATCTCATACAATTGGTTTCTTGATACTTGAGATGCTTGTGTTTCTATAGGAGATAGGTTTTATGTTAGGATCAGTTGTGAAAATGTGTATTTGGTAAGGGATCTGTTTCAAGTTAGAAGAAGAGTTACTGAACCTTTTAATTTACTCATAAACCTTCTCTGGCATCAATGCTTATATTTTTATTTCCTCTTATTTATTGAGTTATTTTTCCTTTCCGCATTTTAGCTTCCCTTACTTCTGGTGTGCTTGTCTGCCGTCTTAACAAATTTTTATCTCATATTAATGAAAAGAAAAATCATTTTTCTGGAAAAGTAAATTTTGATCTGGTAAATTATTCTTTTGTTAGAACACATGTAGCCTCTTTTTTGTAAAAAGAAATGAATGCACATGCCAGAACCTCTTAAATGTATAAATGCATGGAAATGGTTCGCCAGAGACATTATCAAACCAAATATTTGGACTGGCCAAAGCATGGTACTGTAGTTCTAGCTTATTTGCATAGTTGGCAAGCCAATCCAGTGTTGATGTACATTCTCTTTGCTTGACTTATGCTAACTTTCCACTCTCATTTCTGATGTCTGTTATTCTGTAATATTGCTTCATCTTATTCTTCTTTTATCTGTTCTTAATCACCCAATATAGTATAGTATCCACAGTAGCCTTTTTATTCTTCTTCATATTCCCCCACAGCCAAACCCCAATCATGCAATGCTAACTTGTGGCGTTTAGAGAAAGTGCATTCATTTCAGCGGTTCATTATTTATATTATTGAATTTTTAATTGACTTTTTTGCCTTCTAGGTGGACCGATTGCGGCAAACTATCCTTGAGAAGGTTCGGTCTAACCAACTCCAAACTATCTCACTTGTGGAAGAAAAGGTTCTTC
Organism: Triadica sebifera; assembly: GCA_023653625.1. NCBI lineage: Eukaryota > Viridiplantae > Streptophyta > Magnoliopsida > Malpighiales > Euphorbiaceae > Triadica > Triadica sebifera. Next base: position 31,087,957 of record CM042899.1, read on the forward strand.
AAAAACTACGTGAAAAAGAAGCTGAGGTAGAGGGCATTAACAAGAGGAATATGGAACTTGAAGAACGAATGGAACAATTATCTGTAGAAGCAAGTGCTTGGCAGCAACGGGCTCAATACAATGAAAATGTGATAAATGCCCTCAAGTTTAATCTTCAGCAAGTCTATGCTCAAAGTAGAGATAGCAAAGAAGGGTGCGGTGACAGTGAGGTGGATGATACTGCTACATGCTGTAATGATCGTGCTATCGATTTTCATCTTCTCTCTAAGGAGAACAATGACATGAAAGAATTGATGACTTGTAAGGTTTGCAGAGTCAATGAGGTTAGCATGCTTCTGATACCTTGTAAGCATCTCTGCCTATGTAAAGATTGTGAAAGTAAGCTCAGTTTTTGTCCCCTGTGTCAGTCTACGTTTATTGCCATGGAAGTCTATATGTAATAGGATACATACAAAAGGCCTAATGTTATACTAAAGTTATATCATATGCATTGCTTAAATGTTGTTTTTGACGATTGCATGTTTGTGATAGTTATTGTCTTCTGTTCTATTTTCTATCAAAAATATTTCCTAGTAAATGGCATATTTGTCTGCAAATTTGTTTGTGCTTTTCTTTATATGCGTAACCTAGAATATTTTAGTGTATAATCTACCAAAATAATTTGGGTATATAAAGAGCCTGGAAAACATGGAGATATTTTTGGTGGGAGTTTGATGTCCATTGGGATTATTTAATGATTTGGATAGTCCATGAAGAAATTGGCGTCTTCTTGTAATAGTCATATCTTGCAGTTCCTGTCATAAGGTTTTGTGCGACGATGCTGCATAGCTATTTTGGAAAGCTTTCCCTTGTCTGTGGAATATCAGTGAAAACCTCATGCAGTAAAAAGGAAGTATGACTAAATATTCAAGCTAAAGTGTTTTCCTATAGGAGTATTTTCAATTGGAAATTGGATTTTAATCGTATTTACAATTACATCAGAAAATGATCGTTTGTAGTTTATGTTTTTCCTTACATCTATTTATGTCGAAATCTAAATGTTATGCAACTCTATTTATGGACTCCTATTTTTCAGTTGGAGTAAATGTTTTCTTGCCATCGATACGTCAGAAATCGAGCAACTTTATTGTATGGACTCCTGCCTTTTACTTTTATTCATATGAAGTTCTTTCCCGTTTAAAAATAGGCTGATAGTGATGACATTTTTTTCCCTCAAGTCTATTAAGGGTGTGTTTAGAATTGCTGTTAAATGTCCAAAAAACAGATTTAAAATTTTTTAATTTAATTAATTAATTTTTTTAATTTTTTACAAACTGTTTTTTATAAACTTGCTTCTGGAAAAAATATCTATTTACTTGCTTATTTTCAATACCAGTTTTCTAAATTCAAAAAATTTAAAAATAATTTTTTTTTCTTCAAAAGCGTTTTTATTAAATGCACCAACTCTTAACTATTGTAAAAACAAATAGTTACATAGGGTTTCTCTTATATATTGTTTTAACTTTTCTTTTATCCAATTCAATGTTTGTTTTAACTTTTCTTTTATATTTAGTATGCCAAAATTATGTGGACAAGGACCAGTTTTATAGGTTGCTGAAATGTGTTTGACGAAGGTGGTGCTTTGCTTATTAGCTATTTTTTGAACTGAAAAACCATTTCATTAAGCTCGAACAAAATGAGTTAGGCCTATGTAAAAGCCTCCCTCACAGGAGGAGGAGGATAGCGCATCGATCAATCCGAAGGGCAATCCTTAGCATTTACAATTACAAGTTATTGCTGCATAATCTGCAGCATGATGAGCGGTTATTCTAACGGGAACAAAAGGCACTGTACAAAAGCAACTAAGATTACATTTAACAATTTTCATCACCGCAAGGTATATCAATGTCTTCATTAATTGCTTGGGTTACAACTAATGTTCATATAATGCCCGATGCAGCTACAGAAAAAAACGATATACATCAGCTAAAAAATTATTAAGGTAAACATTTTGGGGGAGAGCTTCTGTAAGAAGCCATCAGCAGATAAAACCATGTCAAACCCAATATAATTTGTCTTTTATATAAATTGGACCATCATTGTTCTTTTGCTGTGGTTAACCTTCTCCACACGCCCATCATTTGTTAATTGGTGTGCATAAATCCTGGATTAGCAATATGTATGTACAGATAACAAAGGACAACAATCCTCACAGAGTTATGTATTATTTCAGGCTAGTATAGAAGCATCCAACAATACTGTTGATTTGGGCTAATCTGGAGCACAATCAACAAGTTTTACATACCTAAAGTCCAAAACTAGAGGCAAGTTAAATGGTGCTATTGTCTCATGTTAGCCTACTCCTTGAAAAGCTGAGGGTTACTCTGGTATACGGGAGAGTTCAAATATCCGGTACAAAAAGCAAACAAATCACATGATTATATTGGAGAAAACAAAAAATTGTAAAATTAAATTTTGGTGGCAAAGAAGACTTAATTGGATTCAAAATAATACTAATTATAGTCTCACTCGACTTGAATCTTGTAATAATGACCTAACCTCTAGCGCAATATAATTAGAGAATGGCTTTTCAATCCTAATGAATAATTGTTGAAATTTCCTTCACCTTGCTTTCCTCAAAGATATTAGTAGTAATATTTTTTAACTGACAAAGACATGAAAATTGATGATTGGGATATATAGATAATATTGTAGAGAAAGTATTAGATAAACTAAGTCTACCTAATAATACTACGTTATATGTACTATATATTAATTTAAAAACACAATGACATGCTTGTTTATTCATTAATTGTTGACCAATATAAATAAAATTATTAAATATATATTATTATATAATTGAATTAGTTTAGTTGAATTTACTTAAAAAATTTCTCAATATTGTATCTTTCTCTGATAAAGGATAATGAGTGGGGAGTTTCATCACCTATATAATTAGGAACATGATTGGACAAAGATGTGTAGCTTATAAAATTCCAATGAAAAGTATTTAGATTAATTGTCCAAACTTGATCAGAAAACTAATTAAGGGCCAAAAAAAACAAAATATGAACAATTTAATCATGGAAATGTAACGCGGTAGTTGAAAAGCCATATTTAGTCCACTGACCCACATGTACAAAACTTGCTTAAATTTGAAGCTCTAAGACTATTAAATTAAAAGCTTGATCGAGCCAATGAAAAAGGGTATTTGATTTAATCAAGAAAGAGTTGAATTTAATTAATTAATGATCTCCTCTAACAGAGTAATTAGTACTGTGTATAGAAACCTTGGGAGGCAAGTCTTTGATGCTTGTATTGGAGAAAAATGAGAGAAAGGGCAATAGAGGAATTAAGAGAGGGAATGAAAGATTTCTTTTTTTTAGAGAGAGTTGAGAGAAGGAGAGAAGATTGAAGAACTTTTTTCTAATCATGCCTTAGAAAGTGATGACAAAGAGGAAAGTGAATATGCTTCCCCCATGATTATAACTATCTGCTCTCTATTATTATTCCACCTCCACTTCCACTTCCACCGCAAACTATACCCGATCTCAGTCCTGTCAATGCTTGTCCCTTCTCCCATATCCTTTTTCTTTTTCTACCTTCTCTTTTTATAAAGACTTTGGATAATTTTTTTAAAAAAGAAAATGTACATTTAAAGATATATATGAAATGAACATTCGAAAAATATTAATGGAAGATTTTATCTTTATTACTATACTTCAATCATCCAACTCCTTCTCCTTATTCCCTGTAAAGCTTTTCTTTTTTTGCTACTTTGTTTTTTTTTTTCTTCTTTCAATTGTGGGGTATATATGGGTATGATATCTCTGTTGGCTTACACCTCCACTTTGTTTCTCTTTTGCCTTTTTTTTTTTTTTCTTTCTTCATCAGATGTGTACATTGGTGATTTTATATATTTATTAAAATTTCTTTTGGGAATTCAATATATATTCCTTACACCGGTTGAAATTATTCCTATTTTTGAACTGAACATGCATCTTGTTCTCGGGTACGAGACTATTTTTAGCTTAAGTCGTTCAGATTGCAACTTGCAAGGGGTCCCCAATTCATATACATATGGAATATTTGCATTTGAAATTGAATGTATCTTTAAATGTTGCCTTTACTTACTTCCATTGAACATTGATGAATTTCTAACATTAATTAATTATTATTAGCATGTGCAATCCTGAGAAGCCTCTATATTTTTAGGGAGCCACAGTCAAATTCGATCCAAAAATTAATGATTATATTCCCTATAATTAAAAAAAATTAAAAAAAAAGGAGGATTTCAGTTTCCCAACTCATCGTTTTTCATGTTTTAAGTCATTAACTACTCATATTCTCTGTGCATTTTAAGCATATATAACTATGCAAACTAAAGCAGTAGTTTTTTAATTTTAGAATAACTAGATCCCTTTATCTCCAGCACCAAATGTTCTACTTATGTTAAACATTATCTTATAATTTTTATGTATCCACATTGTGCATGGAGTAAAGAGAAAGCAGCATCACTTCTTGTGCACATTTTTTTTTTGAAAAAAGAAAAGGAAGTGAAATTTCCATTGCTATCTTAATGGTTTCGCTTTTGGCAACAGTGGTCCTAGCAACTTCCAATGTCCATCCTACCTAGTCTTCCAATCCTTCTCTGGTGAGAACTACTAGTCTTAATTAGAGTTCCACCTCCTTTTTAATTTACTCCTATTTTAGTGATAAATTATAATTAGTTGGTTCACTATCACTTTTAAGATCTTGAAATTATCAGTTAGAACCTACGTTATCTAAACCCTATAAATCCGAAAAATTAATGCTATGGGATACATGTTAAATAGTGTCCTAATTTTAGTTTTGGGAATTAACAGATCAAATCAATTATTACCTGTTGTTTATGTAATAGGGGTGTATCTATGTGTAAGTGGGTGGGATTCATCAATCAAATTCACTTGACATATTTCATTTTTTTTCATTATAAATTTAATTTTCTTTTACTTTAATTCCATTGAAAATTTATAAATGGCTAAAAATAAAAATTATAGTCCCATTAAATTTTTCTTTAATCACATAAAATTTTGACTCATTAAGGAAAAATATTTGATAGTATATATATATATATATCAAATTGTGATTAAATTAATTTAAAAAAATTGTGAACTTTTGTTTAGGAAGAAACATTTTGCCATTTGCATCAACGACCTGCTAGTCTTTGTACCCAAAAAAAACAAAAAGGACCTACTATTTTATTTTCCACAATGCGACACTTCGTTGGTCAATTACTAAACAAGTTTAACCAAATCGGTGCGCGTGGGGAATCATACAGTAAAAAATATAAATAGTAAAGAATTCATACAGTAAAAAAAAAACAAAAAAGAGTATGATTTGTGCGCTGGTTGATGAGTGATGTATGCCCAGAGATCATTTTAAATGCTTTTTGCTTGACATGATTGACCAGCCAAAAGGGTTTTCTCAGTGGATTATTAGGTGGCAATAATATCTGTATGATTATATCAATATTTTATATTCATTTTTTTTGGTTAAAAAAAACAGCAAAAAAAGTTATATATAATTTTAGAGAAAATTGGACTGCCTGGATCAACCCAACACTGTAAATGATTTGGAGATAAACTGCATTTCCCCATAACATAATAGATTAATCACCATCCGAATCAATTATTTGGTAATTTATATCGAATTTCGATCAAGATTGCTATTTTTGTAGCTTGAATTAAGGAAGTCATCATAGTAAAAAGATTAAAAAAATTGTAACTTAAAGAGTATTCAGATATATATATATATATATATATATATATATATATATATATATATGTGCATGAAATAATAGCGAGGATGAATGATGGTGGGGGGGACCCATATGAGGCTTTTGATCATCACAAAGGAATCCCTTAGATTAAGGAGTAGTAGTAGTAAGCAGCAGCCTTGAATCGTGGGACCCTTTTTTTTATTAGATCTTTTGTGTAAGTGTTAAAACAGCTTTCTCTTTTCTCCCTTTAACGTTCATCGGCCACAGTATAAAAAGAAGAGGAGATGAAGAGAGAAACAAGAGAGGGAGAAAAAAAAAAAAAAAAAAGATTGTGACGTGCATGTGATTAAACAGCCTTTGTGTTTCCCTCTTCCAACCCAAATATACTAAACCTACCTTTCTTCGGTCTTTTTTGACATCCAGGATCTCTTTACTTTTTTGGTTAATGATGTTTAGGTCATAAACATAGGTGTTATTGATTTGTACTAATAAAAAATTTTAATTATATTTGGACCCATCTTTCTCTTTAGACATGCAATGTTTTGCCCTAGCTTGATCATCAATACAGCACCGACTAAAAGCATGTCATTAGTGGAATCAATGGGACCCCAATTTATATCAACATCAACACTGATTTGATCATATTACTACCTTTTTCCACATTCGGTAGAATATACAAATTTTATCATTGCTTTGTATAGATAGCTACCTAATTAACCTTTGTGTATGCCAAAGTTTATAGTAGCATCTTTTTTATGTATAAGTAGAGTCAAAGTCTTTAACAAAGGAAGAAAAAGGAAAAAAAAGGGAAGGAAGAAATAAGGGAGAGGAGAGGAAAGGAAAGGGAAAGACCTTCATTGTTGTTCTCTCCTTTTAATGTAAATCTAAAGCATGTTTATAAAAATGAGCTTTTTTTTATACATATATATTAAGAATAAACAATAGGCCATGCAAGTCTAAAAAATTTTATGTGTAGAACCTTTTAGAATTGGACCTACGTTAAAGAGATTAATTTTCAAGGAAGCTGCTTTTTAAGTCTTTTGGAGAGGAGAGAAATACAACTTTTGCATGGAAATCAAATCCACGTTATTCTAAAGTATTTTTCATTAATTTATATATATGGATATAAATTCCTTATTTACATCCAATCAATCAATTAAAACAACTTCCTTTTACTTCGTTTGGGTCATTATGTCTTTTGTTGATATATTGATTCCTACAAGAGAATGAAAAATCCTGTATATATACAAATGAACATGCACATGATCATTTATTTAAGTTGCAACCAGAGGCGGATATAGGGGGTGGCATATGGGGGCCATAGTCACCCCTAATTTTTTTTTTCAAAAAAAAATAATATTAATATATTTCAATTTTTATCCCTCAACCCCACCTATTATAAGTATTTTTTTAACCTACTTAGTTTTTATTTTTTTTATTCAATATTTATATAGCTTTTTAGGAAGAACAATTAAAAACTTTCATCTTCTTCCGCATCACTTTTTCAACAGCACACGATTTTGAATTAAAAAAAACAACCATAAAAAAAAGATAAATATTAATCAAATTATTTGGTTGAAAAAAAAAGAAGAGGTGAAAAATGATTTAATTGACAAATCTTAAAATGTATTATTTTAATTTTTTTCTTTTAGTTTTTTCTCAATTTTTTTCTTTTGTAAAAAAATACTATTTTCTTGTTTAGTTTATTGGTTAAAGAATCACATGATTAGCTATTGTATTGGATTTGATTAGTAATATTTTTGTTTTCTTAATTTTGCAATTTGAGGATTTTTTTTAATTTTTTTGCTTTCCTTTAAATGATATTTTTTATGGGTTATGTCAAATATGCAAGAAAGAGAGAATAAGTATTTTAATTCAATCATTAATGATTTTAGTGATATGTAAGAAAGAAAGTTGCAATTTAAGATGCCTCAATTATCAAAATATGTGAGTATTTTTTTAATTATTTTGTCAATCTATGTAGTTGTATATAAAATTGGATACATATATTTAACTTATTTTTTTTCTTATGCATGTAGAAGATGATCATATTAGCCACTTTTGAAGTTGATTATGCTAAAAAAATATTATCTAAATTTTGATTGTCAATGACTAGTGCAATTCCTAAGGTTAGATATTATAAACTTTATTACTAGTAGATTTTTTATATAGTTTTGTTATATCGTATGTTTGTAAATTTATCAACTAATGTAATTTATAAAGTTAGATATTATAAATTTTATAATTAATAGATTTATTATATAGGTTTTTTTTCTATCATATGTTTGCAAATTTGACAAAATAAAATTAAAAATTTGTCCCTTCTAAATTGAATTGCTGGATATCCACTGGTTGCAACAAACCTATACGTCTTGAATCTAAATTAACCTGCAGCTTCTAGATCGTAGGATACAGTATTTAGATAGTAGATACTAGAAGGTTAAAGCTAAAAAAAAGAAAAAGAAAAGTTGCAATGGCTATGGAGCCATTGGCAAGGCTTTATTTTGCATGTCCTGAAAGAAGTCGCTTTTCCTTGAAATTGTGAAATTTTATGCACGTAAGTCAAACGCAAAAAATTTACAGTATTTTAACTGACATATATATATATATATATATATATATATATATATATATATATATATATAAGCAAAAATATACTGGATATTTCCTATAACGTAAGTATAAATATATGACAATATCTCCCACTTGTCTTTTTCTTTTAGAAAGTGAATTGGGGTGTTTTTCAATGCCTAAATTAGTTTTATAAATAAATTTATTCATTCACAGCTCATTATGTATGTAAAATATTTATTATTTTATATACATGGTATATATATTGTGATTAAATTCATATATTTTTTTATGAATCACATTAATTTAAATTAGAATTTTTGAATGATATGTATGGTAGCCAGTTCTTATTAAAGTTGCCTTCTATAACTGGTGAGACGCACATTGTAGTGTTATCCTAAGTAAATATCATTTCATGTTGGATAAAATTCTGAATGACAATAAAATATTTTCTCAAAAGTTTTAAAATAGTTGTATACTTAGGATTCGAACTCAAAATCTCTGATTAAACTAGAAGAGTTTCGTGTTAACTTATACACATTCTTGAATATCTTTGTTTCTATATCTACAAAAACATCTCACTATAAAGGTGAGTACACTTAGCGCATAACAAAACCACAAATTAAAAAGAAATTGCAAGATAGATAACATTAAGTTTGAATTGCAAAGTTGTTGGTATTTAGGTTCAAATATTTGGAATAGTTTATAACATTCTCCCACTCAACATTAAGTTTGAATTGAACTAAAATTATGGCCTACAATACATTATTCATAATTTTGAATCAATTGAAACTGCAAACTCTTTATATATTAAAAAAAATCATCGATCTTCAAATCAATAATTTAATTCTAAGTATTTACTATGCAGGAAAATTTCCTGTTTTCATAATTTAGGTTTTGCTAATTAATTGTTTTCTTCCGTTAGGACATGCCTAATCAAGTACTATAGAATGGAATATATAGATCTAAAATAGTATATAACAAAAGTAAATTCAAATAGGTAGTTTTGAAAAAATATTTTTCCAGGGTATAATTAAAACCATGCCAGCTGCTCGAAATTAACGATCAAAATGAAAGGAAACATATATATGAGAAGAAATGATTGCTGAATCATTTTATCTAAAATAATAATAATAAAAATCATTAATTAATGTCACTCACATCCAGAAGTAGCTATGGCTAATTACAATAGCATCAATTAACTGGTATTGATTAGATAGTAGTATTAGGATTAGAAGTCATATAATCTGAGGCAAAAAAAATAGTTTCAAATAGCTATCCTATGCATTATACTATTAAACTTATTTCTCTGTATGAGATGTACATGAATTATTATTTATGGGTAATATATATATATATATATATATGCAGAGAGAGATATCCTAATGAAGCTGAAACTGCAAGGAAGGACAGAGATGTCCGATTAAGTCCAAGTCCATTAAATAACACAAAGGACAAAACCATGGTTTTACATTAGTGCAATAGAGAGAGATAGATAAACGGGTATCTTGTCAGATCTATTAATATCAGTGTGCCATTTCGTCGTGGGATCCATCTCCTTCCCTCGTGACCCTTATATATATACATTTCAATATTAGCACTCCACATATATAATACAAATACAAGTCCTTCCGCTCTCTCTGCATTTGTTCAACTTGTTTGACCACTAGTTAAGCTACCTCTCTTTCTCTCTCTTTCAACAATAACAATCTTACATTAATATTTTATTGATTTATGCCTACATTTATCAGAAAAGATTATGATGCTGTTGTGCTTGAAACTTTATATATATATATATATATATATATATATATATATATATATATATATAATGGGTGTGTTCTCCTAGTGCATTAGATGGGCCAGTGAAACAGACAAAAGAGAGCGCGAGAAGAGACAGAAGAAAGAACCTTGTAGCTTGTCGTATAGAATACAGTTCTTGATTCCTTTTCACTTTAAAAATCATAAAAATAGAGAAGAAAGTAAGAGTTCAATTTTATTTTTCTGAAAAAAAAAAGATAAAAGATAAGCAAGGATTTTTTTTTTTTGGTATCATTATTGGGTCTGGAGGTTTAAGTTGTCTTTCCTTGAAATCTTCATTTTAGATTATCTAATAATTAGTGTTATGATTTGTTTATTATAATTGGGGGAATAATATATGTAAAAAATTATAAAACTATAATGTTAATTGTTAAATTCGAGGGGAATCGACAGAGGTCATGTGAGAGAGAGAGAGTGAGAGAGTGGGGTTCACTTTCACTGCAATTTAGAAATTAGAATAGAATCTTCTTGGCTCCTTCAACATGAAGAAGCTTTAGTGAGTGAGTGAGTGTGGGTATTATGGGGAGGAAGAGAGTGTGATTTTGGTAGTGACGGTGGTGGGCTCCGGAGGATCTGTCTAAGTTGCTGGTGTGTGTGTGTGAGAGAGAGAGAGAGAAAAAGATGAAACCATTGGTTTCTAGATTTTCACATATATACTCTTGTGGGGCCATCAATTTTATATAACTCCTTTATCCTTTTTTTTTCCTTTAATATTTGTCCTGCTATTCCCTACTCTACCGTGCTACATGCAAAGAAACTAAGAAGAAAGAAAGCTCCATGAATCATGAAATTACCTCCTTACTCATTAACTATATTGTCATTCTTCTGTTGCCCATTACTCATAAACTCCTCATTCTCCATCAGGGAGATAGGTCCCATCTGTATATGATTCTTGGTCCCACCCCCATCATCAAGTGGTTCAAAATGGATATGTGTATATATCTATCTATCTATCTATATATATATATAATTAATCGCATAATTAAGTTAATCAACCAGGGATAATTTCCTCTCTCGTGACAATGACTAAGTGGGTTCATATTTGAACTTATCTATGTAACTTATATATATATAAAAGAGGATACAAATTTATATAGATTTATTAGAGGGAAGCATCTAGATGGGCAAGATATTCCCTTAAATATGCATGTAACATGAATGAGGCCGGGGAATAGAGGGGGGGGGGTAATAAATATTTGTGTCATTAAAGAAGAAAACAAAACAAGAATCACGAGATTCTTATATGTACAGAACCATCAAAATTACATGGACAACGTCCTTGTCAGCCGCTGTAAATCTTGCAGTGTGTAAGAAGGGCAAGTGTTTAATTTTGAACCTGAGAATCAAGAAAAACAAATTAGAGAAAATGAGGGTTTCAGATAAATACAAATTTTAGAAGATTATTAATCTCAGAGACTGAGGAGAGGATTTCCAATTTTAATTGAACATCATCGGGACTCGAAGCTGACAATGTTTCTTATCAATTTCAAGTTTCTTTACCATCTATGTATAAATATATCTATATAAAGTGAAGGAAAAAAAATTAATGTCACATGCAACCTGGTTTATCAGTAATAATTCTGTCAATAAACAAATGAATTGCTGGGAAGTTTACAAATTAATTTAAGTAACGATCATGTGATGAGTTTGTTTTTGCACTATACTAGCAAATCATATGATTTTTATTCTAATCTGTATATATATCCGATCAAGTATGCTAGAAACTCAAAAGATCTTTTTTTTTTTTGTGGCTAGGTTTTGATGTACTAGTACTGCTTGCACATGATAGTTAATATGCATGTATTAAGTTGATTTGCTTGCCTTAAGTAGTGTCATAAATTGATGGAATTTTCTGGGCAAGTATTTTTACAGCATGAAAAATATGAAATAATAAATAGATTATTTTCTTCTCGTTTTCTAGAAAAATAACTCTTACAGGAGGAAAACAAATTTCTTATCAAAATCAAATTTATATATTTATTCAGAAATTAAGTTAATAATAGAGTAATATGTAAAAAATTAATTTTAATTTCACATCTTACACAAAATAATTTATTTTTTACATGAGAGTAAGTTATCAACTCTTCGTGAATACTAATAATAAATATATGAAATTGTTATCTTATTTAGTAAGATAAGATAAAGGAGGACGGTTTAACCTTTTTTTTTTTTCCAATAATGAGAATCATAGACATGATCAAAATAATCAGTTGAGTATCTATGGGAAATAATTAGTAATGATTTTCATATTCTTTCACTTTGGACCTCCTACTGTCCCTACCCTTACTGTCACTTACTCATCATAAAATGAATCCATATTTCACTTTTATAGCTAGGATCCCTTGGCAACCACTCATTACAAACAGTTTTCATGCAATCTTGTTCAAAATTTGTGCTGATTTAAATTTTTTTTAATTGTAAGAGAATAAACTTAAAGTGAATTAGACATATATATATCAAACTAAATTATACATATCTTGAAAAATTCATGTGTTCCATTTAGAAAATAGAACAGAGAGAGTGCATTTTCCATATATACAAAAACAAACATTTATTGGGTCCTCAAAAGGGAAAAAAAAGCTGTAAAATTTCCAGTTATTCATGGAAACTTTTGGGTCCAATAATTCAATCACCTGAGAGACACGTCGGCAAAGCAAAAAAGCCGAGCCGAGAAAGAGCCAAAATTGGAGGCTCAAAGCAGAGAAGCTAAAGGCTAAAAGAGCTACATATATATTTATAAATATATATAGGTATATAAACATAAAAGAAAAAAAAAATATATATATATATATATATTACTGTAACATAGTAAGTAAAGTTAGCAGTGGCCAGAGAGCATGTCTATATGATATTGATATTGAAGTTTGGAATAAATATTACGATTTGAGAGGGAAAAATGGAAGAAGAAGAAAAGAAGAAGAAGAAAATGTCGTCACTCGTCACCAAGAAACAGCCTTTAAATCCCATCACGTAGTTCGATGTATGCTTTAGCTTATATGATGTGGTAGAGTTAGAGTACATAGTAGAAAATGATGGGATTCGAAATTGGAGAGTGTGTTTGTGTGTATATATGTTGGGTTGCTGATAATAAACAACAAAAGGAAACCTACAACATGAAAAACAGGACACTCGTTTGACGTGGACCGAACCCACCTTCGTCTTTCTCTTCTTCTTCTTCTTCTTCTTCTTGTACTTATCATTTTATCATGCACCCCTCTACATTTTCATATGACCATAATACCCTTTCATCAATGAAAATCCCCGAGATATCAACGACCTCAACTCAAAGTGACATTGAATAATGAAGACACCCAGTTACCATTTTTAAGTAAATGCTGAAGATTAATCAAAATGTTCATAAATAGCTATAACTAGGTCTAAACAGACACCAGCTAGTTATTTTCCTAAAAACAATATCCTGATTCCAACAGGCTAGGCAAGAAGTGTCATTAAGGATAGGTACTGTATTATGAAAACTACCGAAAAAAAAAAGAACAGAGAGAAAAAGAAAAAGAAAGTTAAAATTTTGTACGTTGACTAAAAAAATGAAGCTAGAAAGGGAAAGAAAAGGGGGGGGGGTGAGATGGTCAATTCACAAAGGCAAAGGTTATGCCTGATTTTAATTTTTAAGTGGGTGCGCGCGGGATGAATGTCAGAAAGATAGAGAGTTCACGGGTTTGTCTTGAAATGCCCTTAATTTCACACTCCTATACACTCAGACACATATTCTCTCTCACTACATAACCGAGGTCCGTAACAAATATTGTTTTATTTTATACTAATTATATTATCATTTAACCTCCCGAAAAAAAACATACTTAAAATAATGATAATAATAAATTTTTAAGAATGTAAAAAAAAAAAAAGCAACAACAACGGCTTGATGCACACAGTAGTTCACCCCTCCTTCTCTCCAGCATTTTTATCCAAGCCCACACCCAAACAAACTTTCACTCACATACACTGCTAATTAGTGCTTCCCCCTTTGATTTAATTTATTAGTTCTGCTTGCTACTTCTTTACCCATATCAAACACAAAAGGCACCCCCCCGTTTTCTTTTACTCTTCTTCCCCCTTTCAGACCTATCTTTATTTCTTTCTTTCTTTTTCTGCTGCAAATTAGGCTGTGCTTTTGATCTGCAATGGCGCTTATGCTTGACAACTGTGAAGGAATATTGCTTTCTTTAGACTCCCACAAATCGGTCCCAGCTCCTTTTCTTACTAAAACTTACCAATTAGTTGATGATCCCACCACCGACCATATTGTTTCTTGGGGTGAAGATGATACCACTTTCGTTGTTTGGAGGCCGCCTGAGTTCGCCCGGGATCTTCTCCCTAACTATTTCAAGCATAACAATTTCTCTAGCTTCGTCCGCCAACTTAATACTTATGTATGTAATTTTAGCCGTTATTGATCACTTTTCTTTTTTTTTTTTTTTGCTTTTTAAAGTTTTCATCTTTACTGACTTTTGATTTGTTTCTTTTATTGTGGAAAATTTAGGGTTTCCGTAAGATTGTGCCTGATAGATGGGAGTTTGCTAATGAGTTCTTCAAGAAAGGAGAAAAGCATTTGCTATGTGAAATCCATAGAAGAAAAACAGCTCAGCCTCAAGTAGCTATTAATCACCAACATCCCCACCACCCACATTCTCCACTTGGTGTTAATGGCCCTGGTTTTTTCCCTTTTTCTAGCCGGGTTAGCATCTCCCCTTCCGATTCAGACGAACAACCCAACGCCAACTGGTGTGACTCGCCGCCTCTCGCTTCCCCGAGAGGAGGAGGGCCTAATGCTTCCGTTATTAATGGCGGTGGATTTAGCAGCTCAGTCACCGCTTTATCAGAAGATAATGAGAGACTCAGAAGAAGCAACAATATGCTTATGTCTGAACTTGCACACATGAGAAAGCTATACAATGATATTATTTACTTTGTTCAAAATCATGTCAAACCTGTTGCTCCTAGCAATTCTTACCCGTCTTCTCTGCTTCTTTGTGCCCCAACTTCTACTGCTATTCCTTTTGCTTCTAAAGGTTCTTTAGTACAAAATCCATTAAATCAACTTCTTGGATATTACCCTGCCTCTACACACTCTAAGAAAGTTCCTAAAGTTCAATTTTTAAACTCTCCTACCAACAATTCAAACAGTTCTTTGCCCATTCTTGATGAATCCAACATCAATGCCTGCAAGACAAAATTGTTCGGTGTTCCTCTACACTCCAAGAAAAGATTGCACTCCGAATATGCTTCTACTAATTCAGGAAATATGGAGACTAGTAAGACTCGTTTGATTTTGGAAAGGGATGATTTAGGGTTGAATCTGATGCCTCCATCAACGTGTTAATTTCCTCAGATTCATTCAAAGATCTGAGGTTTTGCTTTTTCTTTCTTTCTTTTTTTTTCCTTTACTATCTTTTATCTATTTAATTAGATATTTTTCTGGTTCGATTGTCATGTTGCTCTTTGGGTCTGAAAGTCTGAGATGATAGTGCTGATTAAATATGTGTGTGTGCGTGCGTGTGGATGTTTGTGACCTTTGTATATACCTTTAGTGCTCAGGGTATTTTCTCTTGTTTACTTCCCACCAGCCATGATTAATGCAGCTGGGTTTTGGTTAGAGTGATCATCAAAAAGCTAAGTTTTAAACAATCACCAACTTCTTCATCTTTCATCTTCTCTAAAGATCATGTCTACTTGTTTTTGATTGGTACAATTATTTTTATTGCTCCCCATTATCAGTTCTCTCTCCTCCTCCTTCTTCTTTCTGATTTTGATGTCTGTAATATTTCAGTTACATTAATTAATGAAAGATGAAGAGAGAGAGTCTTGACTCTTGATATTTTCCTTTTTATTTCTTTTTCGAAAGAAAAAGCTGTGAAGGTTTCAGGCAGCTTCAATCGACTGCCTCTCTAGGGCTTTCTCTGTTCAGTCCCATTAATGGTTGATATGCACGCAAAAGCAGCTATGGCTTGTAAAATACTTAGAAACCAAATTACAAGGAAAAAAAAAGGACTGTTGATACCATTATGATAATTTGTTCACCAAAATCTTATTAATTGTAGAGTAATCATAATTATCATCATCCCTATTATTGTCAAAATACAAATGATTACTGTTATTCAGGAAAAGAAGGTCATCATATCTGGCTTGATGAAGGTTATAATCTCTATTTTCTCGTTTCGGGAAAAACAAATGCATGAGTGATGAGATTAATAATAATAATGATAAGACACAAATGCAGAACAAAAGCAAGAAAACAAAAGGAGTGGGTTATTCGATGAAAGCGAAATATAAGAGAAAACTGACTAAAAATGTGGCTTGAAATGCGTCTATCAGTGCTTCTATACTTCTTCTTCTGAGGACCAGAAACCTTTGCTTTTTCCTACTTTAAGTATCTGATCAACTTCTTCTTCAAAACTCTCTTGGGATCCCTAGCCTCTTCTTCTATTTTCCTCTTCCTACTAATCCATTAATTTCCTTTCATCCCTTTGCTAGTTTTCTTGTTCCTCCACTGGCAATGTTTCATACAAAAGTTTGACCACCCATTTCTATTTTATTTTTGTTTTTAGCTCACACTTTTGTTTGTTGCTGATTATATATGATTATTTAATTTATTTATTATCCAAGGAAGTGAAGCTATGAGGAGACAGAGCTGAACGCAAGATAGGAAATGTCTATTTCAAGTTTCTCATAGAGAGTATACGTAAAAAGTATGGAACATATATAGTATAGATTGGAATATCTTTGTCGTGCAGCGATTTTCGTCCTTATACCAAAAACAAAACCCTAACCCTAGTTTTTTACATCACTCAGATGCTTCTCTTCAATCTTCACGCCTTTGTCTTTTTAAACTTTAAGGCCATCGCACGTGACTTTTCTAAATTCACATGTGGTGTAGAAGGATACGTCTACTCCATCATATATTTTTTATATCTTAAATTAAATGTATTATATATAAATATGGAAGAAGGTTTTCTAAAAAATTAAAAAACAAAAAAGTAGATGATGGGGCATTTCGAAAGTTGATACGGATCATCCGTTAAAGAAGCTTTAATGGAAGGAAAATGTTGTCGTGTTGCTGAACAGCCGTATCGGACCACGGAGTTCAGTTTTTTTTTCCTAATTTTCTTTTTCTCTTCCTTCAATTTCTAAGAAAAAAATATATAGAAAAAGAAGCAAAGAAAAGGAAAAGCTCATAAAAAAATTTGTACTGTGTGCTTCGTTTTAGTCTTTTGAAATTTGAATGTAGAGCACTTTATGTGTTGACATTTCTTGATTCTTCTCTATGTAGAGCACTTTATTGACAATTTTAAAAAAATTATAATTTAATTAACTATAGTATATAAAAAATATAATAAAAAGGTACATTACAGGAATATTTAGGAAATGTAAATTAAAGGCTGCAAAAATTACACATAAATCCAATTTGTTTTCTGTTTTCGGCCAGAGAGTTTCTCAAGAGACCATACCCTCTACCTACATTGCCCTATACTATACACATAGGTTGGTTTTTCCATATTTTGGTAACTAATTATGTAAGACGTTGTTTGTTTAATTACAGGCAATTCATGCAGATACAGCTCTAAACAAACTGTCAAAAGAAAAAATTAGAAGTGGAAGATGTACTATTTTTAACAACTGCACAAATTCTGGGTGCTGCTTTCACTTGTACGACAATCCATAATGCTATAATTAAATTATTCGTTTAAAGTCAGAGAACCAAATGAGTAGATCTCACGTTCATCTATACCTACTTGTGTGCTATGAAGATAGCAATTGAATTTGGGTTGCACATGTTTTTGGGTTTTGCAAGTATAGAACAAGCTTATGAAATGTAATGTGTATATATATGTGGACAAATTTGGACCAATTAGATTTCCTTATAGTTGATAGAAGTGAAGAAGTATCTTATCTTCCTTAAGACAAAAGTTAATCATAATTGTTTATAATTAGACACAATCCATCCAAAGAATATAATTAAGAAGCAGCGGTCCATCTCTTGTCTTTTAGTATGGTCTCTTTAGAATAAGATGAGATATGCCCTTTTCTATATATAGTTTCGATCCATGAATATATAAGATAACATCATGTATATAATTTATATATGCATCAGTTGGAATCTTGCTCGGTAGCAACGTTTATGGTAAAAAAAAAAAATTAATAATAATAATAGAAAAAAGGGTTGCAAAGCGTGTTCTTCAATAACTAAAAAATAAAATAATCTGATAAGGGATTTGGCTTAGTGGATGGAGAATCATAGCTCAAAACACAATGAAAACTATTATATTGAGAGGGGTTTAACAATCGTCTTCCCTACTCTACCTAATAATTGTATCATATAACCATAAAATAGGTTATGAGAATTAAAAAAAAAAAAAAGAAGAAGAAGAAAATTTTCAAAACTGGAAAGTGATCTATATTTATGTATCTACAAAAACAATTTATTGGAAACCATAAATATGATACGACTATATTCAATAGTATCATATACTCCCCCCAAGGTAGGCTCATAATTTCTATTAATTTTTATATAGATTAAGAATTTTTGTTTTTTTTAAAATATTTTATACTAAGAAAATTTAATTAATATAGCAGAAGTATACATTTTTTTTTAATATACCCATATATTAAATAGAGATATATTTAAAAATTGAGAAGAGATATTACATATTGATAATAAAACACATTAAATAAGGGGATAATAGAGAATTGATAAATCAATTATTCAAGTATATTTTCAAAAATAGAAATAGAGGAAAATGGAAATTGAATTCATTCAATTATTCAAGTAATAATTTACGTGACAATTTATGTCAGATTATATTATATATGTAGTAATATACATAGAATTCGTGTGGTTTGTTGATACATGAGGGCATTCGATCCATATTGATAATCTTCTTGGGTTCAAAATATTGCAGATAGACAAAGTGATACTAAAATAGTTTTTCCTTTTTCATTAAATGTCGATCTATGTACTGATATTAATTATTTCCAAAAAAAAAAGGGAGAAAATTAATTAATTTAATTTTTTCATAAATTATTAAATAACCATAAATCTAAAAAAAAAGGAGAAAATAAATAATTTATTTTTTTATACTTTTTATACGGATTGAATATTTTAAACTCATAATTTTCCACTTTTATCATAATTATTTCATGGTTGGGAATATTTGCTTAACCTCTAGATGCTGATAGTGATACTAAAATAGTTTTTCCTATTTCCTTAAGTGTAGATCTGTGTAGTGATATATATAGCTAGGCCACTACTAAAAATTTAGAATTTAAAATTTCTCTTCTTACTATAATCAATAGTGTATGAATAATCAAGAATTATGTTCACATAAAACAAAAAATGGTTATACATTTATGCATCTCAGAAATTGATGGTATATATTAAGTGATATAATTCATTGAATTTATATAATAATGTAGTCAAATTTTCGCTTAATCATCCTGTCACTTTAAAAATTAATGATGTAATTGATCATGTTTAAAATTATTATTTTGAGAAATAAATTATTTGCATTTAATCAATTAAAAAAAAGTTAGCAATTTGATTTCATATCTACAAATATATCATCCGTTAAAAGGAAAAGTATGAGGGCTGTGACTAACAGATAACTTTAAAAATGGTATTAAAATTTTTAAGAAACACTGATAGTAAAATTTATTTCTAAAATGCAGGGCATGGGCATCATAGGATTGAAATGCGACTGGTGCCAAGGGCATATGCTCCAATGGTGAAGAGGTTTAGCCTCTTTCCAAAAGTTTTGGTTACGAGACTTCTCACCAAAAAAATAAAAAAGCGACTGATCGGGCACGGGAACATATTGGGTCAAAAGGAATTATGATGGGCCTGAATGGTTTGATACGTTCTGGTTCTCATCCAATGTAACAACTAACATGGGCTGAATCCACGAGATTTTTTTTAGCAACATGAAAATAAAAATATTAGTAATCAATGGCAACACTATTGATTATGAATTTAATAAAAACAAAAAATCAAAATATTTCATGATTTACGTTAACTTTTCTTATTGGTCAATGGCAACAAACCATTGTTTCTCACATTTTATAAAATGTTGCACTGTTTACATATTTTTCTGACAGTGAACCTTACTTTCTATGTATATCAAATTAATTATTATTATTTTTAATTTTTAAATTTAATATTTCTCTCTATCCTAATATTTCATTATTTGAATTAGAATTAAAAAATAATTCTGTTAATGTTTGAATTTAAATTAGTCAAGTATAAAAATTAATTACTGGGAATTGCGAAATTAGCTTAGGCTTTAAGCTTTGACAATTAGCAGTAAATAAAAAATCTACTAAAAACCAATATAATTCAGCCGAAATCTGATTACACTCCAACATTGTTCCTACCAATTATAGTCAAAAAAGCTTTCGGTTTGGGGAGTTCAAAACGTTATCGTTTTTAATCTCTTCAATATCTCTGTGGAACAGCCTACTTTGCCCGTTGGCATCACCAAGGCTCAGCCACTGCTAATGCTAAAACCCTAAAACCCTAACAAAACCACACGGCTTGCAAAAACAGTACCAAGAATTCACCTCCGCTGCCACAATGGATGAAGAAATAGTAATTGCGTCATCCTCAATCGACGGCGGCATCGGTTGCTGGGACCTCCAAACTGGCGTAGAGCACCTCCGCTACAAATCCTGCGCCTCCCCTCCCCACGGCCTCACCTGCGTGGGTTACCGCTTCCTTGCCTCTTCCCAGCTACGTGAGCGTGACGCGTCATCTGGCTCCGTTCTCTACTGGTCCTGGTCAAAGGTAGGGTTATTCACATAAACTGTTTGATATAATTATTATACGAAATAGTTAATTTTGATCACTTCTTATTAATAGCCTCAAGTGGCGGTAAAGAGCTTTCCTGAGGAGCCGATAAAGCCGCTTGTTGCTAACAGCGAAGGCACCTATATTGTTGGCGGAGGATCATCTGGAAATATTTACCTTTGGGAGGTCTCTCTGTCACTTTGAGAATGGTTTATAAGTTTTACCTGGCCTGACTTAGCTGCTTTGTTAATTTCTAATAATATTTCATGTTTATTTGGGTTTTAGGTTGTCACTGGTAGATTGTTCAAGAAATGGCGAGCTCATTATAGGGGTGTTACATGCTTGGTGTTTACTGAGGATGATTCTTTTCTGGTTTCTGGGTCCGAAGACGGATCTGTTAGAGTCTGGTCACTTCTAATGTGTTCACCTTTATCCTTCTTGCTTTTGTTTATCTTCCTTTTGAAAGTGTTATTGTAATTGTTATGATTGCTGGGTAGGCGTGAACATCTTTCATGAATCAGGATATTTGATGATTATCAAACAGAGCCGGCAAGCCAGCTCTATGAGCATAGCTTTTCAGAGCACACCTTGCGTGTAACAGATGTAGTCACAGGCTATGGAGGAGGCAATGCAATTATAGTTTCAGCTTCTGAGGATCGAACCTGTAAGGTTTGTTTTCTTCTTTGTTTAAAATGATTGCTTTCAGATTTTGTTGTTGATTTAATTCATAGCATTCATGTAATTCATTTAATTCATTTAATTCATTTAATTTACACATTATGATACTAATGTTCCGTAGATTATTGAATTGAAATATTTAGAATTATGTGAGCATGACAGTTGGGTCTGCTTTGTACTATCTCCTTAATGGAAATATTTTAATTATGTCATAAAACGTGAATACTTAATTCCAAAGAGGGGAATACTTTTATATGATTAAGACTCTTAACTACAATATGTTCCAAAGTAGTTTTTATAGTCTCTGAGTTTGATCTCTCAGAAGGGGGCCACAGGGTTTGTCAGAGTTGAAAATAAGATAAAGCTGTATTTAATGATAAGGGCCTGTGCTGATTATGCATTTGATACAAATAGAGAAAGAATTTATATATAGAGAGAAGTCTGGAGTATTTGGCATACATGTTCATTTCCCTTGCCTTCTGATACTTATTCAGGCAGTTAACTTATTGTACTTCAGGAGAAGTTTTTCTGCATGGCTAACTATAACTTATGTCGGCAAATAAAAAAAAAACTTGCAATGACCTTTAGGGTCCATAGACTTCCAATATAATCTACAAATGGTTTGATCAATGATGTTTTGCCTCAAACATCATTTTATGGGGGTATATTGGCATTCCTGTTTAAAATACTCTGTTTTCCTTTTTGTTTATTGGGTTGGAGGCCAGGATATGAGGGATCTATCTGCTTTATTGTCTAAAGTTCTTTCTCTTGCCTTTTCTTTTAACCTTTAAGACTTAAATTTTTATCTTCATGCCTTGTCTTAGGTGTGGAGCTTATCTACGGGAATATTATTGAGAAATGTTATATTTCCCTCAATAATTGATTCAATTGCTTTAGACCCTGGAGAACATGTCTTCTATGCTGGCTGTAGAGATGGAAAAATATACATTGCTTCACTCAATGGTGATAGTTCCTTATGCAAAAGTCATTGGTTGCACATTGTTGGTTCATTATCTAGTCACAGGTTTGTGTTTTGTTGTATGGTTGAAAATTTTGTGAATCTTCTGATGAGTAGTTTGTGCCGTTACAAGTTTCAATTGTTCAATTACATTCTCAACTACTGAAGTGGTATGATGGTTGGAATTTTGAGGTGTCTGCATTGTGCAATTAGGCGTTACATTATGTTGATCATTGATATTTCTCTTTATGAAAGGTTCAATTGCTTTTTTTCGCATCATATTGTTACAATGGTGGTTATTCTAAAGAATCCAAGTGTTAAATGTATTGAATTATAACAATTTTTTACCCATTTTTGCTTAAGGTCTTTATAGTGTTCTGATTTGATCTGTTTGTAGTTATTAGTGGTTTTGTGATATTTTTATTGCATTCTTTGTTGAAATTGCATACTACAAGTTCATGATTATGTCATGCCATGTTCCTGGTAAATTATGAAGAATTTTCTCTTTTGACCACTTTGCTGATCTTTGCCAGTGGCAAAGAATAGTTGTTTAACATGGATCACTTACAATTTATGCACTACCACCTTAATCATTCAATAATAATTTGTCATCACTCAAGGAATAAATTAATAGGAGTCTATAAGTCTCATGATCATCGTATAAGATTCTTGATTAAATTCATCTGAAAACACAGGGCTAAACCTAGGGAGTATATATATGTTTGGAAACATAGGGGTAAGTTTGTTTTCTATAAGCTGGATTTTGATTTCACTATAATTATCTGAAAGATAAAAGTTTTTCTTTATAGTTTCACTTTCAGCAGTCTTTTTCTGGTGAATCTTGTAGTGAAATATTTCCATAACTTGAGTTTATAACTATGATTTTGACTATACTTATGGTTGAATCTTCTAGTTTGAGCTCTAAGCTTACTATATGAGATAACATTCTGATAATGCATTATATTTATGTAAATTCCTGCATGATTTGGTTTTTTTTCCCTCTTACATTGTTGTTTATTTTGAACAGTAAGCCTGTTACTTGCTTAGCATACGGTACAAACAGAAATTTCTTGCTAGCTGGATCAGAAGATGGCGTGATTCGAGTTTGGGACCCTAGAACCCATAACATTGTTCGCACCTTTAGACATGCAAAAGGTTTCGTTAATGAGTTTCTGCTCTTTCAGTTGCATATATGATTATTCACTGGTCCAGATTTCAATTTTCATTCTTTTACTGAAGTACTACAGCCCTGGGCCCGGCCCATGGAAATCACTTCTCCCATTAAGAGTCATTCTCAAGAAGGATAAAAAAGGCATCATGTATACATGTTCACACTTTATTTACTAGAAAGAACAGTTTAGAGAAAATTATGTCTATCTACTAGTCATTAACAGATAAGAAAAGTAATTTGATATTGCTCTGATGCTCCATGTTAATAATTAAATCCAACTAGTAGAAACCCAGGTGTAGATAATTTCAAAGCACCTCATTTTTGTTATACAAATACATCAACATGCGGATATCAAGTGTATGCCTATGCCTACATATGCATATAAAGAAGTTATATATGTTGAAGCATATTTTATTTTTATCTGATTGAATAAATGTTCCAGGTCCTGTGAACAATGTCCAAATTGTTAGGCGGCCACTTGACCTAAATCCTCGAGTGTCATCAATTGTGCAAGCGTCCTCAAGAAGGCATGGATCATTATTACCGCCACCACTGGATAAATATGTGAATTCAACAGACAAGAACACAGGAATTAGTTCAGTTGTTAGGCTTCAGGCTACTTGCAACAGTCCTCTGAATGCTTCATTGCTCAGCTCTCAAATGATTGATAATCAAATCAAAGAGCTTAAGGTTCATAACTAAATAAATGCTCATTATTATCTTTCTTAATGTAGAGACCTTTTCTTAGAGTACTATTTCTATGGCTATATTGCACTGGACACAACTTATAGGTTTCAATTGCAACTTTAAAAAGATTACTGACCTCCATGCTTCTAAAAATCCTTTGCTTCTCTGACAGCCCTTTTTTCCTTGTTTGCAGCAACACGGCTCTGCTGTTGCAGCTGAAATGGAGGTGGAAAGACTAAAGCTTGATTGCCAACAGTATACGCAAATGCTTCAGAAATGGAAGAAAATGTACGAGAACTTGCATGAATTGTGTGTAAATGAGATATTGGAAGGAGATAATGCAGTAACCATGGATATAGAATAATTTCCCTTTTAGAAGCACCTTAAAAGTTTTCGGATGTGTATTTATCATTAATTTGACGAGAATTGAGATCCCCATCTACTGTTTCTCGTGTATTGTTTTGGATAATTCTAATTTTGATTCCATGAAAATTCAGAAAATTTTGGTATTATGCAATCTTGTTAAAGATTACGATCACATTTTTGTTGTATAGTTCCTTAATTGAGTCGTACAAGTTTTTGCTTTCGCCATGTACTGCTTTACAAGTAGTGACTTCCTGTCAGGGGATTTTACTTGCAATATCGAGAAGAAATTTATGATCAATGAATTAAACTAAAACTGCCTGTTAAACTCTTAATGAATTTTCTTCTTTTTTTGGATTCAATTGAATGTAGAATCATGCCTTAAATCTTGACAGAAGTCAATAAAGGCAATGCTTAATACCACAAATTCAACAGTATCATATTCGCTGCCAAGCTCTGAGAAGAATATTTTCTGGAGTTTGAATTTATATGAGATTGTGGCTTTCAATTACAGGAGCAAATGCATATATCAGAGAAAGAATAAAACAATAAAATCATAATGATACTTTT
This sequence comes from Triadica sebifera, assembly GCA_023653625.1. NCBI lineage: Eukaryota > Viridiplantae > Streptophyta > Magnoliopsida > Malpighiales > Euphorbiaceae > Triadica > Triadica sebifera. The sequence continues at coordinate 31,113,314 of CM042899.1, forward strand.
GAGAACTTTTTTAAGCAAGTTTGTGTTTCCAATTAATAAAGATTGCGTAAAGGGCAATATGTATGCGCCTAGAGCCATCAGATTTACAGAGAGATACTACACACAGAGGCCAAGATGATGCAATTGCATAGCCCAATGTTTACTGTAGAAGACAGAAAGCCTAACTCTGAAATCACCTCTCATTTCATGACGCAATCACAACTGGTAAAAGCAAGATTTACCTTCAATGAAAGCCTGCTCTTTCTATGCCACTTTCCTTTGAAGAGTGGCGTGCCCTAGAGAAGAATCAACTCACACAAAGTTGAATCACAAGACTGTCTGATTTCAACAATTTGCCAACAGGAAAACGACCCAAAGTTGGAGTGTTGAAATTTATGTAATAAGAGATAGAAAGGTGGGACCATTTTTCTAATAAAAAAGAACATTTGGGGAATTATTTTTAAACTCTAAATAAATACCTATAATATATGAACTTTCCTTTTTATTTTCTTTTTCTATCTCTGAGCCTTCCTGCTGTTCCCGATGAGGGAGGGAAGGGTGACGAAAGCGGGGAGCGCAACAAAAATGATTAAAAATATATAGGTTGGTTTCTTTCAGTATTATTATTAGCATTATAATATTAAAAAAAATTATCATACGCAAAGTATATAAAAATAAAATAAAATGGGACGTGGGGAAGAGAAGATAAGGTGGTGCAACTGTGATCATGCAAAGTAAAAACACCAACCCAACAACAAGATCTCTCCTCTATTGATTCTTTTTATCCAATCGAACCTCTTCTTGCAGAGAACATGTCTCTTTATTCATGTCATGTTGATAAAGAAAAATATATTATAAAATATAACACAATTTAATTATTTATTATTTTAATAGGGAGTGGATTAAGACTAACTTAACTTATGCTAATCTCAAATAAAACTCCAAAAGAATAGAAATTTCGTGGTTCTGCCTTTTCTAAACACCAATAATTATAATTCCATCTCTAATATTGAAAAAAAAAAAAAAGAGAAAATGGGATTTGACCATACCACACTCTCAATAAATGATAATTATAGAAAACAATGGAATAACAGCTTTAATAATTTCTCAGACACTTTAAATTCCCAAAATATGATATCAATAATTAAAAAAAATATTCAATTGAATGTCAAATACTGAAAATTTTAGAATATCACAAATAATTAAATATTTAAAATATAAGTTAATAATCAAAATATTATTTTTCATTTATAATATAATTAATTCAAATAAATTTTATAAAACACATGGTACAACACAGTGGTGATACTTCACATCACCAAAAATAAGATAGCTAGTAAGCATGCTACCAGTAACAGATACAAATAATAGATATTTTCTACTACAAATACCCATATGCATGTTTTTTTATCACGTTCGCTAGTTTATGCCTCAATCGATATGCGTGTTTCGCGATCAGATATACCAAATCGATAAAAAACCATGTGCATTCACAATCGGAACAAATATGGTATAACCAGAATCTAAATTCACATTGAGAATAAGTGAGAAAATTGATTTTGAATAAGTAATATTGAATTTTTTTATGAAAAATCGAAAAAATAGGTTCGACCGTAAAATACGTGATTTTCGTATTATTAGCGAATCAAGACATACCAGTGTGTAGGGTAAATTTGGTGTCAAAATTCTAATATTTAGGGCACCAAATCAAAAAAATAAATTTTGATATACAATTCCACAAAAATATCGAGGAACACGATATTTGCTTCGATGCTCCAATCGCAAAACCAAAATATATCAGTATATAGGGTGAATTAATTTGCAATTTTTGAATTTTTTTGGCATGCCAATAGGGTGATTATTCTTTGGCAATGTGAAATTAGATTTGGTCCTGTTATGGTCTTGGGTCATACAAAATAGATTTTGGTAATATAAATATTTTTGACCATATGATTGATGTCTTTATTATTTGATACCTTCGTGATTCCCTAAAGATAGATTTATGGTGTTTAAATATACGAGTATGATGAAAGATTTGCTAAATGAATGAAAGTGATTTTTATTTGGTGAATTCTCTATAATTTATTATGTCAATAATGAAATTATTTTTAAATATAAATGATTATATGCTATATGTAAATGTAAAATTAATATATTCAATATTCTAAAAAAAATAGTTATTTATAATTATTTTTTATTGCAAATTTTTAGTGAAATAAACTATAATTTCAAGTTACACTTTGAATGACTATTACTATAAGATTTGCACCACTAAGTTTAAACTCAGTTCAAAAGTTTATTTTTCTCTTATGCAAGTATCAGGATAAGGGCCGAGAGTGGTAAATTAGTTGAGAAAGTCGTTAGACCAGTGAACCATCCGGATGAGTTTGGTTTTTTTGTATCATTTATATATATATATATATATATATATATATATATATATATATATATATATATATATATATATATATATATATATATATATATATATATATAGTGTAAAAATGTATGACCTATTTTGGTCGTATAAAGTTCCGTAAAATTATAATTTTGTAAATTACAAAATTTTTCTATGCATGGATTGGTTTTTTTGTATCATTTATATATATGTATATAAATAGTGTGTAAAATTTTATGACCTATTTTGGTCGTATAAAGTTCTGTAAAATTATAATTTTTTATGCATATATATATATATATATATATATATATATATATATATATATATATATTATACATGTTTGACCAAATAGGTAGACAACGACATCAATTTATCTATCAATTATGTAGGAGAGTAAGAGAATATGTCACTTTTAATATAAATGTAATGACACGACACATAAATACAATGAATGTGATTCTAATTATGTGATATCTGTGGTGAGTCCAGTTAATAGATAATAAATATATTGCGCACAATAAAACCAGATAACAAATAAATTGTTTATGATAGAGACAGATAACAAATGTATTAAATAATATATTAGTTTAAAAACAATATTTATAAGAATCGTATATTATTTTTAAAAAAATAACAATTTCAATAATATTTTTCTCAAATAAAAATAATTACAAACAAATGCAGATAACATAATCAGAAAACTATTTCCAAAAGTAATAAATTCTATAACATTCTTTTCAGACTAAACAATTACAAACCAGTGTAGAAAATTTCAAAATATCAATGCAGAAAAATATTTAAATCAACAAATATTAATAGTCCGCTCTAATGTGAAGAAAATTTAACAATAACCAATTTCTGTAATAAATATAAATTAAATAATAATAACTTTAAGATAAAATTTAAGTTATACAAACTATTTTATAAAATGTCATTTGCTCAAATAAAAGTATTGTAATATTCAATAAAATTTTATGAAAATATGGTTTTTCATACTAAAAGTTTTATAACATAATTTTAAAAATGTGTGATACACTATAATTACCACACCTAAAATTTTGGATAAAAATTAGTTTCAGGCTTAAATACAAAAAGTTATCAATCTAGTAATGGTGTATCTCAATTTCCTAACCCATATGAAACCAAAAGAGAAAAAAATATTATTCTAATAATATCTAAAAATCTAACTACTTGTAAGTAACGACACTAAGAAAATAAATATAGATATAATATAATAGTATAATTAAGGTATCAAATTATTTTGGTCATAATACTATGCTTAAAAAAAATGCAGCAGTGTGGCAGTTTGAAATCTTAAAGAAAATAAATGGATTTTCAATTGAATATTGTATATGAGAGATAAATTTTTTTACGAATAATCTAATTGAATAAAAAAAATGAGTCAGTCAAACACCGTTAAAGAGAAAGAAGAAGAAAAAATAAAATAAAATTTCAAAATGCTGCATGTGTGGTCGGGAGAAAAAAATAAAAGAAAAAAATAACTTTAATCAATGAACAAAAAGGGTTACATGGTACAAGTGTTCAACAATGGACGGAAGAGGTACAAAGAAAAGAAATAAGATTTATAAAGTGAAAGAGATGCAGAAACTTCAACTAGAACAAGTGTGATGTCAAATCAATTTAAAAAAATAGGACTGTAAACACAACAGGTGAAAGTTATATGTATATTAATTGAGAATAAATCATTGACCAGTGGAGTAAAGAAAAAAAATGCAAAGGCACAATCTACGAAGAAGCCATTAAAAATAGAGAAAAATTATAGTTGATAATTGACAACTAGTTTTAAACAAAATCTAAGAAAAATAATTTGATATAGAGAATAATTTGTGAAGAAAAGAAAAATATTGAACTTACCAAATTTACAGATTTGAATTTTTGTGTGGGCAAAAATTTGAGAAAGCGGCTGAAGAAGAGAATAAGAAGCAAAAATAAAATTGGGGTTATCACAGAGAGAGCAGAGTATTTATCGTCATCAATCTGGACACTGCTTTGAAATCAGGGAGTGTGTGTGAAAGAGAGAGGGAAAGTGTTTTCTGTTTTTTGTATTGGTGTTGCAGAAAAGAAAGCACGAAATTACACCCAACTAACACGTCTCTCTTTTTTCTTTTCTTTTTTTCACTCTTTTTCTATCCTTATCTGTCATCTTATTGATAAGTGACGACTCAAACCTCAATTGCAAATTTCCACTTAATTTTCTTGGGATTATGCACTTCAAGGACCTGCTTATTTCACCATAATTAGACTGATAATTAATCTAACAGAAAAATCAATTGAAGTTGACCTTTCTGCAATGGGAATTATTGCATATGATATGAATTGATTTAATTACAAAAGTAAATTTGATCGAGTGTTTAATTGTATGGCACTTATTTCTCTGTGGATACTATCAATTAATCTTAAAAGGAAGAGATAGATTAAAGCTAGACATTCGATTCAGCATCGTATATTAGACCAGTTATGTGATTTTTTTCGTGCATGATTTCACGTGCATGGATTGGACAAAAAAACCTAGCTACCATTTCTAAATTCTAATTTCCTTGCACAGTTGCACTAATCATATAGGGAATCTACTCAAGATATCACATCAACGGTCCAATATAAAAGGGGGGCAAATTACTGGAAGCCAAAAATGTATATGAATAAACAGTATTATCTCTTACCCAAATCAAACTTTGTCGTTTTCATGCCCTAATCGTTAGCCCTATCCGTATACCCCAGATGTCTCCTTATCAACGTCTACATCATATCATTACGTGCTAAAGCTTGGGTCCACACAATTAGGCCCTCCTCTAAGGAGATTGAAATATTATAATTTAAAAATTAATTAATAACAGTAACAATCAGAAATTACTGTCTTCTGGTAAACGTGATGGAAGTAAATTTGTTTTCTCCATTTAATTTATTTTTTATTTCTTCGAAAGCGGTAGAAAATGAGTATCGTTTACTTATATAATAGGTTAGTTTGTTTTTGAAAAATAATTTAATTTTAGATAAAATAAAAAATATTTTTCAGAAAAATATAATTTTTTTCTATTTAATTACAATATTAGAAAAATAAAAAAAGATTGAAATGATATTTTTTTTAATATCTAATAAGTATTGAAAAATAATTTTTCATTCTTATAATGAAAAGTTATTTTTTTATTTTTGAAATATTTTTTATTGAGTTAAAAAATATTTTTTTTGAAGATAAACCAAATATTGAAAAATAAAAAAAAATATATTTTTTAAAAATAACCAGAACTTCAGTTAATATTTTTGTTTACATATAGGAAAAGGTAAGGTAACAAATGAGTTTAATCAAACTTCTAAAATTCAATTTTGGGACAAATTAATCTCTGAAACATTACTCTTTGTCTTACCCTTGAATAGTTCGTTAACGTGGATAAGTGATTCATTAAAATTGTTGACATGCAGAGATTCAAACGGACCAAATCCTTCTTCTCCTTTTTTGTCTTTCTCGTTTATTCTTTCTCTTCCTCTCCATCTCTCTTTCAAATCTCATATTAAATATCAAATTTTCATCCTTTGACTACATCTTATCCTATTCCTTGATCACCATAACAAAAAAAAAAAAGAAAGTTATTTGCATGAATGCACAATGCTAGTTATAAACAGAAGGACAATTCAAGTAAATAGATCGAGCAAGTATATGAAAAAATGACAGTAAAATAAAATAAAATAAAAATAAACAAGCGTAGACACAAACATAATTAAGATCAATCACACTGTTGTCAGAAATTACGACTAGGATATTTTTCACAACTAAACAATATCAATAGATTTAACAAGTAGTTAAACAAAGATCAAAGCAAATCTATGAGCTAAAAGAATAAGCAAAATAAATAGTTGATGCACCAAAAATACCCACATATGTGACAAAATTGACCAGATTTAACCATCAAAAAAATAGATGGACTACGGATCAAAATTAAAATTGATCGCTAAATCAACTAAGGTTGACTTAAAGAAATTGCAGTCCCTAAGCTTCGACTCCATATAAAACCAGATCGTTCCATTCACAGCGAATTTGATGATGAGTAGAGGAGTGGAGTTACAGATCCTATCGTGCCAGCAACGGAGAAGGTGACATGCCATGAAGAAAAATAACATACAGAAAATAGTATTGGTTAGGTGGAGTGGAACCGATAGCATTAATTTGTGTGAAAATTGGATGTTAGGGGTTTGATTGAACTCATTTGTACCTTGAGTGTAAAGGTTTATTTGGTCCCTCTGATTGCACATTTTTCCTTTATAAATTGAATTGGTAATAAATTATTAGATTTTCTTTTTTTTTTAGATTAAATTTTTATTGATCAATCAAATCATATTATGTCATGTATATAAATTAGTAATTATTTCGCATATATGATAGAATATGTTTGGATTTATATATAATATATGATTAAGATAAGTATTGTTCCAAAATATTATATGATTCAATTAATTTTTGCAATTAGTTTCATGTGTATATTGTATAGTAAAAAATAATTTATTATAGGAAATTCTATTATTAGCTTAATTTATGTTAATATATGAATTTGATTTAAATAATAAATTTTCAAAAATAAATATTTAAATCAAAAACAAAAGTAATTTTAAATCAGATTATATGCAATTGATTTGTGTGAGAGTGTTAGAATAAGGAATCTCACACCGAAAAGATATCGAAAACAATTAGAGCATATAATTGTAGGAAATTTTATTTTAATATGATTTAAACTATTTTAAAGCAATAATAAACTATAATTATAAAACCCGATTAATTAAATTTTGAAGATTTGAACTAGTTAGTTAGTTTAAGCTCATGAAGTTATGCCTTAAAAGAATTGTTTTGCCTAAATTAATTCTTCAATTGCCTAATCAAACTCCTCTAATGTGATAGATGCTTATTTAGACAAGCCATTGTATTCGAAATAGATAACTACATGTTTTCAATAAAAAAAAGTTCAACAATTAGATTTTGATGCATATATAAGAAAGAAATCATTTAAATTCAAGGTATAACATTTCCACCAATACAGCATAACACATGGCTTGTATAAAATGTAAAGAATGAATCATTATTCCCACACCTTTGCAGATAAAAGTAAAAGCAATAGAATGATAACTTTCATGGCCGTAAGTTAAAGAACAAAAATTGAGTAATTCTCACATTTGCATATATTGTATGTGTTTTTTTTTCCAATTATATAAGAAATTGTAATTTTAAAATCGATAATTGTATTTAAGAAATTCAATATGGAAAACAATAATATAATAGAAATTAATAGTAGAGATAGATTTGAAAGGCAGAAAGGGAAAGCAAAAGGCAGAGTTAGTGGTGTTGCGAGGTGAAAATGAAATTTAAAATGAACATAGGTAAGGCATAGAGTAAATTAAGTTTGTTCAAGGGTTAAGTTATATTGTGCCAATATATTTATTCTGTTCAGATTTTTTGCTTCCTAATTTTTTTTGGCTTATTTTATTATTTGAATTCCATTTTTATTTTATATTTTAGAAAGATATAATTTCACAGCTTGTAATACTGACATGTTATTGTACCAGTATTAAAAGATATGATCTTATATTTTTCTAAAATGTAAAAGAACTAAAAACTAAATTTAAAAAAAGAAGCTAAAAAGTAAAATAAAATAAATACAGATATGCTTTGTTAATTAATGATTGGCAATTCCAGCACATGAAGCTGAGAACCTGATCCATCTCGAAGTGCGTTCCGTTTCAATGAGAGGAGGAGCTCAATTTAGGCAGTAGATGCCTACACCATCATGATAAATTTAGACGACGAGTCCCGTTAGATAAATAATAAAATATATAATATGTCCATTGGACCATTGCCACGTCTGCAGAACAAGTGGATCCAACGGCACCAGATCATCACCGTCCATCAGGAAAATTAATATAAAAATATTTTTATCATTTAAGGTGGTCTGGTGAGATTTCTGACATCTGTCGTGTGAGTGGGGTTTTAGGGTTTTTGAATTTAGAGGCAAAGTTAAAAGAGTTAACTTTAGGAATGAGAAATTGATCCGTCTTTACAGTGTTCCCTTCCGAATGAAGCCAACTTTTTTGTTCTAATTCGGAATTTTTTTGTGATGGAAATAGGAATTAGGCGGTCTGACTCTATTCCAAAAATTAAAAATATATAATTATTATTTATATTTTAATATAATTCATATTTTTAAAAAATAATAAAATAAAAATATAATACTTATTTAAAGAAAAAAATTATTTTAAAAAATTTATATAATTAACTAATTAATTAAAATAAAATAAATTTTTAATAAAATTTGGATAACGGGAGCGAAATGGAAATCTAAAATTTTTTATTAACACAATACAGGACGAGTTGGGAAAATGAGATGAAATTTCAGAACAAGAGGCGGAAAAACTCCACCTCCAACCCGCCATTCCTGGTTAACTTACTTACAAAGTAGCACTTCCACTTACTGAGTTACTGTGATGTATGCATATATATTCATAAAATCATAATTATTCATATGCACACCATCAAAAAGTACTTATGGTAGTCGCTGATTACAGTTGGTAGATCTGAACCCTTCATATGGTGGGACCACTTTATGACCATATCTCTAATCTATTACATTCCATCAATTCTTTTTACTTTCCATTTCCGGTAAATTATTAATTCTTTTAATATTTGATTGTTAATTGTGAAAAATTCTAATCTATATCATGTACATAGTTTTCATATGATAAAATATATAATTAACTTTAAGTTTAAAAAATAAAACAAAGTTTATTTTTGTATTAATTTAATATTATTTCAATTTACAAATAAAATATATTTACCTAAGTATATGCAATTTCATTAATAGAATTTTCCTATTAGAGATATAAAAATATTATACTATTTAGTTATTGACTTTATATAAAAGTAGTTATTATTTTTAAGTAATATAAAAGTCTCTCTTATTGTAAATTTATATATAAAATTCAAATAAACTATAGTTTTATGTTAATAATTAAATTTTAAGAAAAAAAAAAGATAAAATCAATGTGTACTGTTGACAATTCAAATCTTCTAATATTAGTAATCTATAATAGATGCTCAATAAATTGTAATTGTGCAAAATTTTATAGAAATTTTAAGTTTGTATAAATTATATATTTTGAAAGATAAAGGAAGAATTAGTGGAAGTTAATTAATTAATCCTAGAACCCAATTATTCAAACATAATTGGTCGGATCAGAACAAAACATATAGTTAATCATTTAATCATCATGATATACAACAATTTTTTTTAGTGTAATACGCAGTCAAAAGCCACAAGACCACGACCAATTTAAATTGATTGTAAATAATATGCATGCTCAGTTAAAAAAAAAATGTAAATAATGCATAATCTCTTCTTTGGAGATGGACCTGCAAGTTGATTGTACAGATCAAGAATAGGCAGCAACACGCATTATGGTGTTTTATTTGGCAGCAATCTATCAGACATAGAAATCTCTAAAACATTTTCTATGAAACCTTAAGCTTTGGAGAAGATGCAATGTTTCGTAGAAATGGTAATTAATTAAAGAGAAGAGAAAACTAATCAGAAATATAAACAAACAAAAGCTCACCAACTTTCTGATGACAAAAGTGCAAAAGGATACTTGAAAACGCATTTATACTGTTCTTCTTAATTAAAATATTTAGCCACTTGTTATTATTTATAGACTTTCACACTGCTGGTCCGATATAGTCTGTTCCCGATAACACCTTTATTTATTTAACTTTTATATATATCATATTCAAAGTATATTAATATAAAAGTAATTAGAAAATATATAAAATAAATAGTCACACAATTCTATTTAAAGTGTTACGTGCTCTTATTACACACTTGAGGGATTTGATTTAAACCATGAATATTGAAAAAATGAAAGATGAGATTTGAGAGTGAGATTTGTAATTTAAGTCACAATAACAAAAACGAAAGTAGAAGTGAAATTTGCAATTTTAATTTAACACATTCTAGTTTTTTTTTTAAGCCACATTAGTTTGTTAGAAGACGTTGTAAAAATGTCTCAAACTACAACACAGAGCTAAATTGAGCTCCTGAATGATACAAAACGTTATCTGATACCATATTAAAAAGTGTATAATAATGATTTATTTAAGATCATAGGCCAATGTCAAAAATGAATAGATAGGTCTATATATATATATATATATATATATATATATATATATATATATATATATATATTCCCTTTTAACTTTCAAGAATAATAAAAGAAATTAAAAATAATTATTTTTTCTTAAAAAAGTATAACGAAAACTAAATTAAATTACAAATAAATTATTCATCTTTTTAAAAAAATTACATATTTTAATATTAAATTGATATTGAGAAAAAAATAAATTATTAAATTAAATTACTATTTATTTATATGTGTTATTTTTGGAACCATAAAATACGTTATGCATATACCCCTTCAGAATATTTTTTTCCTTTCGGGAGTTCATGGCCCTCGTGCCCCAAGCCTTATATATATATATATATATATATATATATATATATATATATATATATATATATATATAAGTTTCAGTTGTATTTTTTCTCTCCATGCCCTTAGCTTCTCTGCAAAAATCTGATAAAACTCATAGTCTACTTACTCTTCTCATTTATCTTCCCCATCACTCTGTTTTCCAGAAGTTTTTCAGCTCTCTCTCTCTCTCTCTCTTTTTCTCTCAGCACTTAAATACTTGTCTTCTGAAGAGGCTTTCTGTTTTTCTTCTGCAGATAACTCTCTCTCTCTCTCTCTTTTAAAAGGAAAAGAGAGCGAATAATAAACCATGGAAATTGATCAGTCAAAGTCTGCAGCAGAGGATGAGATGGAGATGATGATGATGATGGACAAGTTCCCCGATTACTACGCTGCTTGTAACGATGTCTCTGATTTAGCCCCTCCACCACCTGAGTTCCCTGCTAATATTCCTTCTAATTCTATTCCACATTTTATCGATAGCTCTCCTCCTTTTATAGGCTTGCCTTCTAATTTACCATTAATTACTAATGCCCATTTTCATGAGGATTCGGATTCTCCTTCTCCTTCTCCTTCACTTCTTCTTTTTAATCCAACCACTGCAAGATGGAGAGGATCGGGTGTTGGAGAATTCGTAGCTTGTGCCAATGATTCACAGAAGAAGAATTCTATGGCGGCAATGAGGGAGATGATATTTCGAATCGCGGCCATGCAACCGATTCACATAGACCCGGAATCGGTTAAACCACCGAAACGAAGGAATGTGAAGGTATCAAAAGATCCTCAAAGCGTAGCTGCACGCCATAGAAGGGAAAGGATAAGCCAGAGAATTAGAATACTTCAAAGATTAGTCCCTGGTGGTACTAAAATGGATACTGCTTCTATGTTAGATGAGGCTATTCACTACGTCAAGTTCTTGAAAACGCAAGTGCAGTCACTCGAAAGAGCTCAGGCTAATAGGCCTTCTCCACCTCCGCAGCCACCACCACCACCACCATCTGACGGGATATGCTTCCCTGTCACTATGTCCAGTGGGAGTTATCTTCCAGCTATGGGAAAGGCATACGGACAACAGCAGCTCCATCCTCGTCATCACAATGTTCAACATTATGGAGATGGTTAATAAGTAGCTCATAGCTTCAGTAATTAAGTGACTGATGATGAGTGAGCATGAGGTTGTAAAAAGATTTATAACATGAATTTGCCATTGCTGCTAGCTAGCTCAGCTCACCTCAGCTCTTTCACATCCTTAATTCTATTAAGCTACCTTGTAATGCTTTGTTTCTTTGCTGATAATAATTTCAATCGCCGATCGAACAAAAAAGCCCAACTGTTCAAAGTTTGTGGGTGAATATTTTAATATCAATTATTATAATATGGTGTCTTATTTATTTATTTTTTTGTTCTTTTGAATATTTAATTATATTATAATTATTTGAGAAATCTTTCAGTGACGTATATCGAGCTAAAAATGGTTAAGAGGGGAAGCCACCTGTTTGATGATTTCATTGCAATTCTAACAACAGAATACGATGACTCTGATCATATTTTTTTTAAAAAAAACCAAAAAAAAGGAAAAAGAATTAATTAAAGTGCAGCGCATTATTAATGACACAAATAAAGCCCCTATAGTATAAATAAAATAAAAGAAACATAGGAGTTTTCATGCTGCAGGAGACCGTGAAAAACAGAAAACCCAAAAAAATAAAATGATAAAAAGAGAAAAATAATGATGATAATAAGTGATAGTGGATTTACAGAGTGTGCAAATTATCTTGTACGTTTGCCAAGAAAAATCTAGAAATGGTTTCTTTACAGGTACACCCAATTTGTATATCTTGGTAGGTACATAAGAATTCCATGATTTTTTCATTTTCATTTTGGGACACACCCGAAAAATTGCATACTTCTTGGAATAATATATGCATGGGACACATCATAAAAGCATAAATTATCGATCAATAGAAGTGGAGAAAAAAAAAAAGACCCGCGTTAGCAAATTCAGTAAAATTATGCCATTTTTATCCTGCTAATCCTAATAAATTTTCTCAAATTTATCTTCAAATTACTAATTCTGTTTGAGTTTATTTTCGATATATATATTTTTTGTCACAGTATCAGTTTCTATTTTTGAGTTTATAACAATAATTATTCTTTTGTTTCATAAGTTGTCATTCATTAATGAGATAGATTGGTTTTTTTTACCAAGGAATAATTCAATTATATTTTGTTTATTTAATTAAATGCTGTTGGAAATGAATTAGACTCTGTTTGATAATACCAAACTAGATTATAATCTAGTTTGACTATAAAAATAATATAATTTGACAAGTAATCTATATTTGAAAAAATAGTTTATTTGAAAAAAAACTAGATTATAATATCCAAAATAAAAAACTAGTGGAATTATCTTTTTTATAAGCAATAAGATTATGATTTTTCTTTTATTTTTTACCTTTATTTTTTTAATCATTTTATAATAATAATAATAATAATAATATAATTATTAAATTATATATAATAAGTTTACAATATTAATAATATAATGAAATATTATACGATAAAATAGTCGTATTTATTATATTAGGATGAAATATTTAATATAACTTTATATAATATTTTTGAATAATATAAATACGTTATTTTATATTTTTCAGTTAATTTTAATAAAATTTTTTAATTAAATTAAATAGATCTAGATTATCAGTTTACGAAATAGAAAATTTGTGCGAATATATAATTAGGTCATAATTTATTAATATATATATAGTTAATAATCTATAAAAGGGTAGATGCATGAGAAAGACACGTGAAGGACTGACAAAGCGGTAGACTTTATTGTGCAAATGTGGCAAAGGCCAAGACGTCCTTGTCCGCCAGCGTGTTAACAGTTAACACGTGAAACTCAATCTGGTTGGTCAACTCTTTTCCCAGAATGCCCTTACGTGGCACTCCACGTCAACTTCCGTCTTTTAATTGCCTAATTAGTAATTTTTCTTCCTCCTATAATTGCCTCTATTTTCACATGAGATTAGTTTGATGGATTAATTATATTTTTATTTTATTGCTACACTAATCCAATAAAGAAGAATTAAAAAAAACTTAGAAACACACAAAAGGAAGCAAACAAATTATATTGATCGAATTTTTTATGAGAAATTGAGCAAATAATAAGTCAGGTATTAGGATAATAATAACAATAAATCAATGACTTAATTAATATTTGAGAAATGGTTTTAAAAGTTATCAGATTTCTTTTTTATAAAAAAAATTATGTGGATTAGATTCCAAGAGATAGAATGCCTGATAAGCCAAACCCAACTATGTCACAAATCTCTCCTGGCTTGCTTGCAGCATATATTTTTCTAATCAATGGGCTTTATTTTAATATATAGGAAAACGAATATTGCTTAATTTAATTTCCCTTATGATAATATAATGTCAAAACCTGAGAATCCAAGTATGACTCGGAAAGCTCTATCTGATCTGCAGGTTCTGGAGTTTCATTACAACTTTGCTTTGAACAGAGCATCCTTTGACTGGATTGTAATCCTACTTTTGATTATATAACAGATTAATTGAGCAACGTCAACCTTCTCAGATTTTCATCCCTAACAAATTTAAATATGGAACTACTGATTCCCGGTCTAGCTTTAGGAATTTTTGATCAACGATTTCACAACCTTCTTTATTTATTTAATTTCTTCTAATTTTTTTCTTTTTCTCCTGTTCTCCTTCTGTACTATAAGTCTATGATCATGTGCTGGATGAATTCTATAGAAATTAGACATCTCTCCAGCCATAACCAAAATGAATATCGATAACTACCTAAATAGTTAGAAATTGACAATATTCATTGTGTTCCTAAATAGTTATGACTACCATCAATATTGAATTTTTTTTTAATTAAAGACTCCTAATTTTAATTGGAAATAGATTTTGAGTACTACTTTTCTATGTAAACTTTTAACCTCCATTTTCGCTAAATTATAATTAGGGTGTTCGACTTAGCTTTTTAGGACAACCGATAGTTATTGAAACATTCCAATCACTAGCAGATAACTGATTTTTCTAATGCATTTGTGTTCTTTTTGCAAATTCTTAGATATGAAGAGAGTATAATAGTTTTTTTATACCCAACTAATGAAGAAAACAATGTGATATTTCTTACCATTTGAACTACTATTTGATCCATATTTTCTTACAACATTATATTGGATCATACATATTTTCTTCCCATTCAAACACTAACGGATTTTTTATTTTTTATTTTTGTATTAATATGAAATTGCCCCCTATTTTTTTTAGTGCAGTAACAGAGCCACGTTGCTTAATAAATAAGCACATGTTACATCAATTTCTTTTTTTTTTTAATGTTTCAAAAAAAAGAACTCCTATATATATGTATAACTTTTATCTATTTAAATCAGAGATGTTATATTACTGTTATTTTTAGTTTAAAGGATCAACTAGAGATTCGAACTCAAAAATCTCACGATTTTAGACATTAGATTAGTACCATTAATTAGTTAAAGCTTATCAGCCGATATATTATATTATTTGCAATTGATGTTCAGAGTAAAAGAGTAAAGAGGTTAGTAAGGGCAGCTAATTTGACAGGAGGAGGCAACAAAAATGAGAAAGTTATATATACATAAATTGTTATTAAAAACACATGACATTGAAATATATGGTTGGTTGCATTGGGTAAATTTTAGGGCTGGAGACAAAAAAACCTAATCTACTAGGACAACATTGTTTTTTGTCCCTTCTCAAAGTTTTTGGTAGGGACTAGGGGAGTGCATCTAGAAGAAAGAGGCACCATCCTCTATACATATACACATATATATGCAATGTTCTTTCTTAGACTTGTCGCATTTGAAAGGTGGAGTGTATCTCTTTCTTTGTCAATGCTCACCGGCAGAGATGAGATAAATTCTCCACTGTTAATACGTAACGTATCTTCAATTTAATTATGTACATGATATTGTTTTTTTTTCTCTTTCATATCTTAGGGAGATTATTATTTATTTAATTTATCCAGTTTCCCCATTTCATTTTGGAAATCCACCTATAGTTTGTTCGTAAAATATTAATATACTTCAACAGCACACACACAATAATCTATATGTCTGTCTACTTTGATGTATTTTTCCT
Organism: Triadica sebifera; assembly: GCA_023653625.1. Taxonomy (NCBI): domain Eukaryota; kingdom Viridiplantae; phylum Streptophyta; class Magnoliopsida; order Malpighiales; family Euphorbiaceae; genus Triadica; species Triadica sebifera. The sequence continues at coordinate 31,129,374 of CM042899.1, forward strand.
TTCTTATGGCATTTGCAGGAATTAAGAGAAAAAAATTGAAAATAAAAAACTTTAAAGCTGAAAAATGAAGATTTTAGTCAGAAAAATCAGTTTTTATTTTTTCAGTAACAGATTCATTAATCAAAGATAGTTTCTCATTTAAAAAGATTTTGCTGCACAGAATATCAAGTGAAAACTGAAAACATCTATTTAAGCTGCATTGCCAGTGCCACCCCTTGAATTTCGAAAACTCAATTTTGAATTGGGCCACATATGGACTGGGCCAATCCTGGACTAAGACAAGCCTAGTTTTAGCTCTTTGTTTTTAGCCTCGTTAGTAGGTCCATAGTATTGGCCCTATGTTGCCCAAAACGAGGGCGGACAGACAGGCTCTACGCCACGCCAGAAATTACGCATGCAAAATATAAAGGTAACTAGTTGTATTTCTGCATTTTGTGAGGGATGGGAAAAAAAAATTTTATTTATGCTTTTATATGAATGAAAAATAAAATATGTAATAAATATTTTTATAATAAATTTTATTCATGTTAAATATAGAGCAAAATTTGTTTATAAGAAATATGATTAATTTTACTGAAGAAGAAATATAAGCTATTTAATTAATAAAGTATAAACTATCTTTAAATTATGTGTTGGAAAAGGACATTAACTTATGAGATAACAATATAATTAAATTGTGTTTGAAGGGTAAATTATAAACTAACAAATATCAATAAATAACTATGACTTGTAGGTCATATTTCAGTTGAATTAGATATAGAGGTGAAGAAGAAAACAATGATGGAGTTTCCCAGGGTCAAATTCTAACTTCTCCAAGAAGACTCGTTTTGCATGATATCCATGGCATTGGAGATAATAGTTTTGATTGCCAAGAATTTCTCTCAAAACACACTTTGTTTGACACACTTCTCTTTTTTTTCCTGTAACACAAAGAGGTTAATTTATGAATTTCATTTATTACCTGTGTTGTAGTATTTGCAGTAGAGAGGCAAAAAGAGAAAAATAGTGTTAATAATTATAAATACTTGTGATGATGTTGTGACTAACAAAAAAGAGAAAATTTGTTTTTATGAAGTTGTACACATTATATTGGGACATCGTACGTAGTTAGATTAATTAGTTAATTTCTTTGCAAAAATGATCATACAACAAAATTCAACTTGTCTGTTGATTTTGTTGTTAACATTAAAAATGGGTTAGAACATGGCAGCCTGCTGTTATCATATTACAAATATTAACTCATTAACGTCCACGATGAAACTTCTGTTGATTTGATATCATTATTGAAAGGCAAATCCAAATTATTTATTTATTTATTTAGATTGAACTCAATAACAAAACTACATGATGAGATGAGGAATATATATTCTTTTTCTTCAAAAAAATATGAATAAAAATTGAATGAATTTCATAATGATATATACAAACAAATTGTTCCTTGAAGAAAATGCATAAATATGTAGAAACAAAGCAAAAAGTGAAGATCGTGAAAGACCAACTAAATTAAGCACGCGGAATTTGTAGATTTCAAAAGCCACCTCATTTCCAATAAGGAAAAAAAATAAAATTAGTTCAACAGTCATAAATTTATATTATTACATTTTTCCTAAACAAATCAAACAAAATACAATTTGCACATATGTTGGTAGCAAAACACATCGGGCTTTTTTTAATTTAATTTATTATTTTCGTGTTTAATCCAAGTATATATATATTCAGCTTGATGAATAATTTATTAATTTTAATGAGATAAAACCTTCTAGCTAATTTTGACATCCTCATTCATACGAAAGGAGAGATTAGAACTTCATCTCCTTTTACATTTTTTGAAGAAAAGAGAGAGGACAATGCACTAATAGGTCACTGAGACCAGAAAATTAATCATATTAATCGCAATCATTATAATTCATGGATGTAAGAACATGTATTTTTAAATGTTATTGATGTCGCTGAGGATAAGGTTAACCAGTGATGTTGAATTTGACAATGCATAGATATTAAAATAAATTCTAAAATTGACAGGATTCATTACTAAGGGTTTCTATTAATGACTAAAACACTAATCGAATCCTCGTTTTGATAATTGAAAAAATTAATGAATCCAATTCTCTCAACTCATCATTATTTAATTAATCTTTCTTCGTCGACTAGTCATTAATTAATCTAATCAAGCCAATTAATATTATATATCAAGGCTTGATTAGGCAAGCTTTAATCTTTATTTTTCATATCCATAATGTCCATTAAAAAATACCTCACAGGGCCAAAAAGATTTCTTCTTGAATTAAAACTAGTCTGCCTTTCCCATTTTCCAATTGATCCTTTTCCTATATATATATATATATACACACACACATACCTAACAGCTAAAACCATCATTTCATCATTGCTTGTAAGCTATGGCTTGGAGATATGAAGGTGAAAATTTCTGTTACAACAAGTTGTTGATTGATCCAAAGGAAGCAAGTTGGTTTGGTCTCATTCGTCTCCTAGTTTCCTCTGATATAAAGAGTAGAAATTTTGTTGAATGTCCAGAAGAACAAAGGCGGATTGATTTCAGTCATCGATGGCTCATTTATATCTCTCTTCTAGCACAGAAAATTTTTCTGATTCTCAGAATTCCATTGGCTCAGATTGGGTATGCATTAGAGACTTGGTTAAATCTTGTATCAAACAGTGACGGTTTTTTTACTCTCCTCTTCAAAATTTTCACAGGTATGAAAATTGATTAGTTAATGAAACTGAAAACTGTGCTTGATTCTTTGTATTAATTGCATGAGATGTACATGTGCATGCAGCTGGGTTCTCAATTAAATTAATTATGATTATGTGGTTTTTAATTAAAATTGCAGGAAATTATTATGAGATGATGCCGGATACCGCATCAGCTAGTTTTACATCTGCGACAGGATATTGTGACTGGAGAGTGGAATTAGATAAAAGTATAACACCTGAACATAGAAAATATAATTCAGCTGTAGCTTTCATGGCTTCTAAATTGTCATACGAGAATAAAAATTTCATCAAATCCATAGTTACAGATCACTGGAAGGTAACTTTCATTCCTTTTGCACTGTCTACGTTAGACTTGCACTGTTGCACACATATGCATATATGTGTTTTTCTGAAACAATGATCTCTCTCTCTCTCTCTCTCTCTCTCTTTTTGGTTTTTTTCTTTCTTTCAATTATTTCTTTTTAATTTGGCGCAGATGGAATTCTTGGATTTTTACAACTTCCGAAATGGTGAGTACTGTGAAACTTGATTTCTTTGTACGTATGCCTAGATCATCATTATATTCTATTAATTAAGCTCGCTCAGTAAGTATCCGTGATGATTAAGATATAGCTAGATTAATTAAGTCCTTTTATACTGCTTCAAACATGAAACATGACATTTTTAATTAAACCACTAAGATTTTAAAATCTAGTTTTGGAGCTTGTGGTTCTTAATTATATGTTGATTTTTAGCAGTATCTGAATTTAATAAATTAAGGTAGGTATCAATTAAGTCAAAACCAACTTAAAAGAGAAAAATAAAAATTAATTCATTGAATCATTAGAAAAAAGAAAATCCCACTCTAAATCGAGTGGAGTTCAATGGGAAGTGAATTAATTAAACAAATGCAAGTGGTGGTTGTGGAATTTGCTTAATTTCTTAGTTAATTATTGGGTCGGTGATCCTAATCTTGACTTGCATTTGCATCCCGCGTATGATTATTCCAGTAATAAAGCTGGCAGGCCCACTAACAAGGCCGAAAATGCTCAAGCCTAAAAGTTACATATGCTAAATAATTAGAAAAAAATAAAAGGAGTCAGCTTTTACTAATAATTCTTTGTTGAGTGTTCCGGCTGAGTAACTAAAGTTGTATACATGAAAAGTATGGGTAAACTTCCTCGTTGAAAATTAATATATTTAGGCATCATTCTTCATTCTAGGCAAACAATCACTGATAATCTCTCATTAAATATTGCTTAATCTGAACAATTTTATATTATTAATCGTCAAACCTCATGTGACCCATTAAAGCAAGCAACTCCCATGATTTTTCAGCTTTAGTTAAGAAATGCCTCCATTCGAATAAGACAACATTATGAAAATCACCTTTTTTAAAAAAAATAAATCAGAACCTATATATTATGATATATTATTATAAAAGGTTGACCATTATAATTGCTTGACGTAATACATACTCCTGGCGAGAAGATAAATTCAGGTAAGATTTAAAAAATGATTACTTGTTCAAGGGAGAATGAAACTCACTTTTTTTTTTTATAAAGTTCATTTAAGAATAAAAAATTTTAGGTCAAATCATCGTAAACTAATCCAATATATTTAACTATTTTATTTTTATTAGTTAATGTAAATATAATATGCATACATATCACTGAATTTATCTAAAAACTTTTCAAAAACAAAACATCATATTTCATTACAATATTTTAAAATGAGTCTATCCCAACCACGACATTTCACTAATGTATTTTACAATAGTGTATTTTATTTATATAAATAAAAGGCATATCGCTAATTGTTGATTTTTCTTGAAATGTTATGATATGTGATTTAAATTTTAAAATTGTGGACAGAATACTTGAAGCAGTCATCAACGAAGGCCTTCATGTTTCAAGATAAAAAGACAGACCCTAATCTAATAGGGGTGACATTCAGAGGAACCAACCCATTTAATGCACACGATATATGTACAGACCTGGATCTCTCCTGGTACGGGTTTGAAGGAGTCGGCAAAATCCATCGTGGCTTTATGAATGCCTTAGGCCTCCAGAAAGATGGCTGGCCAGCCCAAATCGCACCGCCCATCGTCCACTTATATGCATACTACGAAATCAGAAGAGTGCTCAAAGACATGTTGCAAGAAAATCAGAACGCCAAGTTCATAGTGACAGGACACAGCTTGGGTGGGGCATTAGCAATATTGTTTGTGGGTGTGTTAGCTATACACAGAGAGGATTTTTTACTGGACAAAATGGAAGGAGTTTACACATTTGGGCAGCCAAGAGTCGGGGACAAGCAATTTGGGAGTTTCATGGAAAGCAAGATGAAAGAGCATGATGTTAGATACTTGAGATATGTTTACTGCAATGATGTGGTGCCTAGGTTGCCCTATGATGATTCAGCTTTCTTTTACATGCACTTTGGGCCTTGCCTCTACTACGACAGCTTCTATCAAGCCAAGGTTTTGTCGGAGGAACCCAACAAGAATTACTTTAATTTGTTGTGGCTCATACCTATGAACTTGAACGCCTGTTGGGAGCTGATAAGGAGTTTTGTGATTCCTCGGCTGAGAGGGCGAGAGTACAGAGAAGGCTGGTTTATGACTGTGGTGAGAATAGTAGGGTTGGGAATTCCAGGATTGTCAGCTCATCTTCTTCAAGATTATGACAATTCCACTCGATTGGGAGCCTTGCCTGAGCTAGACCTTCACCAAGAATAATCACACTTCAACACCCTCAATGCTACATACATTAATTATCTGCATATTAAAAATATATAGTTGCTTCTAAACATAATCAATTACAACTGATATACATTGCTGTGGAAAAGGGCTTAGTTCATTCTAGTTTGTTTTTTCCTTGTTTGAGGATCTAGATTTCTCACTTATAATTTACTCGTTTTTTGACTTAAAACCAGCAGATGCTTAAAACTATTCAAAAACATGGCTTTTGACTAGGAAGATATTTTTGGTTCAATTTTCCTATAAACAATAAACACTAAAAAAAAAACACGTTTTGCAGGAAACTATTTTCAGCAAACCAAATGGAGTCTAAACAAGGTAAAAAAGCATTTCAAGTTGCTAGGGAAAATGTTATATATGAGAAAATATAATTGTTCATATACATGCATACACTCGTATAAGACTTATCAATCAAATTCTTTGGGATATGGAACCATGAACATGCAATCAAGAATCTTGCTTCTTATCGGAAATCTTAATAGAAGTGCTCGAAGCTTCATTCCCCTACAAAGCTGCTTTGACACCAAAATAGTGTCGCTGCAGTAGTTATCTGTTGCTGTACATTATCTCTCTTCTGTCGCAGGTAGATTCCACTTCAACCTGACAACGGATCTAAAAAAACTTCAATAAGTTCCATGAAATGTTACCAAATGCAAGTGTTTTCAGAAGTTCTATTCCATAGGCAAATCCACACTTTAACATATCACATTGCATTTTACTTGAATCCAAAATTTCTGCCTCAAAGTTTTGTTTGTTTGCCTTCACAAAACCAAAATACATTTATGCGATTGATTATTGAAAAACAATTGATTTATAAATACAATGATTATTGATTTTCTAATATCTTGACCAAACTCACTCAGGCAACTGGAATGTCAGGCATGCCATGTCAAGAAAAAGTTAAAACCCTTTTTTTTTTGTAATACTGGAGAAAAATATGTAAAAATTGTAGAACAAAGATGGCAGTCCAAGAAGTTACCAGGCATGTTTAGCTGATTAAGGCACAACAATAAGTGGCAAGGCGAGACACTAGAAAGCATGACACGTGAAGCAACCACTCAGGGTGCCCATATGAGGGGTTCTGCGGAATGATATAGCCTTGTGAGAATTCCTGGAAACTTGGCGTGCCTGGTTGGCTAATACTGAGCTCCTCATTTCTTGGGCTCTCTTCTGTGCTGATCTCAACTTGTTCATAATTTTATCCATAGATGAAGATCTCTTTTTTTCAAGCTTCATCTGAAAAGAATTTTAAGTCAGTGTAGCGCACATAATGCTCAATCCCCTGATTCTACAAAATACAGAGTGAAATATGAATGCCTACAGTTTGTAACATATCAATCCAAAATCTAGGCGGATAAGCATGCCCTTTTCTGTTATAAAACACCATATCTAGCGATCATGAAACTTTCCTTTCTCTCTTTTTATTTGTATTTGGATTTTTTTTTCCCGGTACCTCAGAAAAGAAAGAAAAAGACTGTTCTTTGATACCTTAGAAAGGAAAGAATAACACAAAAGCCGCCCCAGCTATAACAACATTCAACAAAATAACAAAGAGGATCCTGAGTCAAATCCATAATTCAGTTCATTTGAAATACTAAAAAAACAATATAACTTTCCACACACAGCCACTCACTAAGTCCAATTTTTTATGTTTTATTTTATTAATTTTCTTTTTTCTATACCCAGTCCTCCAGGTATTATTTCAATTCAGAAACCAACAGTGACAAACACTTTAGCTATCACCTTCTGAAATTCTATAAATTTATACCATTGTGAAGCTAATGAATAAAGAGAAAGCATGTCCTCAGGATTATGGTTTGGAACAAATGAATTTTCTATTGCACCAAAATTGACCATTAACTGAAAATACTTAGTTACTTGAGTGAAATTGTATGAAGAAACGTGCAGGATAAAAATTACCTCAAGTTTCCTTATTGCTGCCTCAGCTTTTGCCTTCTGCAGATTCTCCCATGCTGTGATTTTGGCTTCCTCTCTCTTGGCCCTGACAGAAAAAAAAAAGTGCATCAGTTGTTTGGCACCCAGGAGTAGCATAGATAAATTGATTTGGTTATGACTATCAAATAAGGGAAAAGGGGGATTCAAAAAATAATTATAATAGACAAAGGAAGAAGGAATTGTTCTTGGCTTATACAACCTTATGAGTTAGTCATTATGCATCTGCACAAGCAACTATAAGGTTTGTAAAATTAGATTTTAATGGAATAGATACTGTGATTTTCCATAATGACAGTTTCTTATCAACAACCAATATTTTCCAAGCATGATGTTCAATTCATAGAGGGAATTTTCTGTGCAAATAACATGAGCAATGTTTCAGGATGGGCACAGATATAAAATGTGAATATTTTTAACAATCTAAAGTATGCAATTCATATTTTCTATCATTTTTCAGAGTAACTGGCATTTGGCATACATACCATCATTCTTTATTTTTCCTAGCTAATGTAAATTACTCTACAATCATATCAACTTAGGCAAAACTCAATCAAGTTGAAATAAGATGAAACAGTATGCACATGTTCTTGCTCTTTTGTTCTAGGGACCTAGACTTTTCTTGGGGATATTTAGTAAAGATTCAGTGGCACAGATACCTTAGCCTTTTACTTGCTCTATTAAGCTGCCCAACCAAATAAAGGAATCAGGAAACATAATCTGGAAGTCTTACTTGGAAATACTTTTTGAAGCCTCTGAAACATCCCAAGCTGAAGATTGAGCATCAATACTTTTCTTTCTCCAGTCATCAACAATTTCTGAGCTTTTCCCTTGGTGACGGACTCTATGTTTCTTAGACCATCTCGTGACAGTAACCCTTTCATCCACCTGCACATCCCTGACTTCTGATTTAGAGGAATGGACGCTCTGCAGTTCCGCAATAGGTAGGGCACAGGGAGCAGAGGCTGAGAATGAAGGGCTTCTGCTTTGAGATGAATGGTTGCTACCTTCAGGACTCATTTGTGTTGCCATATCCCTTCTTGATACAGCAGAGGATATATCATTCGCTGCATCCTTGACACCATCAAGCTTCTCATCTACAAATTCAGTAGAAGAGTGAAAGGTCAAGATCAGAAAGAACTTTCACTTTACATTAAACAGAAACATATCAACTTTGGGTATGAGTTTGAGAAAAGTGCTTTTGGAAAAAAAAATTATTTTTAATTTTTTTGAGTTTTGAAAACTGATTTTGGAGAATAAACAGATTTGATAAAAACAGTTTATAAAAAATTAAAAAATCTAGTCAAATAAATCAAAAAAATTATAAATCTACAACTAACAGCAATCCCAAACAACCCTAAATCTGCCTTTTGAAGGCCTAACAGTAATCCCAAACAATCATTTTCAACTAATCAAAAATGAAAAAAACATGCTGATCTAAGTGGAATGTGAGGACAAATTGCCAGAGATTGGCCCAGAACATGCATAATTTCCTTTATAAGATATATGGCAATCTTAGAAAAAGACTAATTAGGCTTTTTTGGATAGTCATTGTGTTACATCTATCCAGTTTTGCAGACATCCTTATGCTATAGTAAAAAGTAAAATTCAAAGAAAATTTGGAAATTCCTAAAATATGCATCTAATTATACATCTAATTTCCGTCCTCAAAATTCTTTGTAGTAACATGATTGACTTAAAGAGAAATCTCACCGACATAAACGCACAGACCAATTCAATCTTTCAAGAAGCAAATAAAGAAAGGACTAATAAAATTCCAGATTACTAGGTTTAAGGAAATGAGTAGGCCTGGAGGAGTTAAAAATTCTACCTTGAGGCACCGAGGACTGGGCCAACACCTCAGAGCATCCGTGCACACTAACTGAACGGGTCATGCAAGGTTCTGTCCGCACAGGAAAGGCCGCATCGTGGCCATTAGATCGAATAGCCAATCCATCTGCAGCAATAACACCAGCTGAAAACGGAGAACCTGCCGTGAAGTTTCCTGCATTCCCCCCATCAAATAATGGCATGGTAGGCGAATACAATGAATAATACGCAATTCCCGGAGGTCCAAGGGGTCCACTCTTGGACTTTGGCCTCCGGTTATGAAGTTGAATTGACGCTCTTAATGCACCATCTCCTGAACCAGGACTAAATATCCACCTCTCAGCATCCTCCCATTTGGACGGCAACGTTCTTCCATTATTGAAAGGCAACAACGCAGCATTCACTTTGTTCCTATTACCATTGGTATGCAATGGCACTCGCTCCGAGCTCCAACCCTTCTGCATTCCAACACTAGTGTGGCAATAATTGGGTATACCAGGGCTAGGAAACGTGCCGGACTTTCGAGAAGATATCGAGCTCTTTCTCATGGCTCCCAATCGAGGCGATGAGGCAGCAATAACATTGTTCAGATCCAACGAAGCGGGTCTCCGCCTATCTGGCTTCTTCGAAATAGCTTCAGATCTGGATCTCCGTTCCTGACACTCTTATGTAAACAAAGCAATCAAATTAAGATACAGAATCCAAGGTTAATTTTAGACTCAGATAGTAAGGTTTTACTACCTTTAAGAGAAAGAGAGAATGAGCTTCTCGCAGAATCAATAAGATGGCCGTCGTCTTCTACAGCTATAATAGCGAGGGGGTAAGTGAATTTAAAATTTGAGATTTCTGTCTTTCTATGACCTTTCTAATCTTTTTTAAGAGATTATGATCATAAAACTAAAAAAACGTCGCATTAGCTGTACCTTTCGCTTTTTCGCCTTTTCTGAATGGACGAGAGTCAGCATGAGCGTGCTTTGAGTTGCTGTATACAGTAATGAATTTGTTTGGATCTCGATCTGGACCACTCGAATTTTCAAGGAGATCGTTACCACCAGTAGCAGTTTCATGTCCTGCCAAATGCTGCATCAAAATCACTGAATTTATTGCCACGAATTGTCAAAATTTTCTCAAATAGAATCCAATTTCATTCGCAAAATGCCATCATCATCCTCAAAATGCAATCATTTTCATATTTTCGCGTAATGAACGCATGGGATCTATCATCACTCCAACCATTTCAGATCCTCCGCGATAGGAGAAATGTCAGTTCACGGAGTAGCGCATTGAACAGAACTCAAAATTCCACGACAAATTGCACCATCAACTCAAGAGGAAAAAACACGCAAATTACTAAAATAAACCTCAGAACAGTTCAATTTGATAAAAAGTGCAAGATTACCAGTGAGATTTCGGAGGCGAGAGAGTCACGATCGTGAGCATCTGAAGCAAAGGAGCAGCGATCAACACTAGCAGAAGCAGAAGAGAAGAGACTAAAATTAGACTCGAGAGTGAAAATCACAGAGTCGGGACTAGCGTCTCGAGCTCTAAAACCCAATCTCGACGAGCTGCGCTCCTGATACCCGAGCTCCGACATTTTGAGTTTTCAGTGTCTTGCGTCCTCCTTTCTTCACATTATTTGTCAGTGTAGAGAGAAAACAGAGAGTGAGATTTCGCTTCTTAGGGTGAGGAGAGAATCTGCTTCCATGGCAAGGAGGTGCGTTATATGCCGGGTGGCTATGAAGGAATTATTTATTTCATGTCGAAATCGGTTTTTTGTTTTTCGGTTCTTATTTTATCAAAAGGACCAGAGAAAAAGACAAATAATTTTCGGCTAATTTTCGCAATTCTTTTAAGCTGCTTTTTATTTATGTTATGATTATGGGATTGTTTTTGTTAATAAAGTGGAGGGTAAGTGGGGATTGCTCCTTTTAATGCTGCGGTCCGTTGGTCCTTGTTCATGATTACCTTGACCTTGAATTTGACTGGGTGTAAAATGACAGTAGGGTCCTCAGATAGTACAGTAGATCTTCAATTTGCTCGTCCAAAAGTGTGGGGGTATTAATGACTTTCAGGCATTTCCATTTCCCATTTTAACCTGGGATAAGATGAACAAGTGTCAACTGTAAGTAAAGTAAAATCTAACAACCACTCACAGGTATTTCTTTTTCCTGGTGGGTAAATGATGTCATTTTGATGCCCATTTTACCGTTAGTGATAAAGTAGATTTTCGAAAAATAGTAAAAAAAAGAAAGAAAAAAGAAAACTAAGGTAAAGATTTAAAAGTGGAGGGGAAAAACTTAAAAAAGCATACACATAGTCTACATATATCTTCTCACAAGAATATTTGTATCGTAAGAACATAGTGCTAACACTTTTTATCTGAATGGTAAAGGAGATTAACATTTATGAGGTGTTTGGTTTATTAAAAAAATAGAATTTTATTTTTAAATTGATATTTTAAAATTTCAATACTGTTTTTTATATGTTTATGTAATAGAAGATAATCGGTTTAATTTCATTCTGAATATTTTTAAAAAATATAAAATATTTTATTTGAAAAAATACAAAAAAAATTTTCAAATTTATTAAATATTATAAATTTTTATATTGGAATAAGAATTCTAATTTTAAATATTTTAGCTATCAGAATTTAGAATAAGAATTTTATTTAGAGGGTCGATGTTGGATTGCTATTTGCTCATATTTTTCCTTTGAAATGGCAAAAATTATTAGGGTAATTTTCATGATTTCATTTACTACTTTATTTTCATTCCATTAAAAATCATTCAGTGTTGATCATTCATATACACACCACATGAAAAGAGAGGGAAAATAAAGAAAAAAAATATTTGTAAATTAAAAGAAGATCAAACCGATATATCATGTTATTAAATTAAGGGTAATTAAATCAAAAATCAACATTTTTAATTTTTACTATCACAAATTAAAATTTAGCACCAAATGAAAACAAAATAATCCTACTTTGACCCATGACCGGTTTATGGGATCTTAACTATATTAATACAAAATCAAAATTTATCGGTCAGACAGTATCAAGAGTATATTTGTAATTCAATTAAATTTTCAAAGACTTAATTAATGTAATTGAGGTAGCTCAAATTGAGCTACGTAGCAAAATTCTTTTTAATATTGCATTTACACACGAAACCCCACATAAATTAGAAAAAAAGGGGGGAAAGAAACATATTACCAACCAAAGAATCATGATTATATAGGAATAGAATTGAATATAGAAATTATTTAGGCATGGCAAACAGTCGAATGATTTTTTATTTTTTTTATTAACATCAGCCATGAGGCCCATGGCCATATCTTTCTGTTCCCGTCAAAAGTGCCGCGCTCTGCGATCAAACCTTTGGTCAATTAGTCGGGTTTCTCTCGCCAATTCATTGATGTGCATGATTTTGTCTCGTGATGTAAACATATTTTTGTTGTGAAAGGCCTCATCTGCCTCTGCCCCGTTCTCACATTTTCCATTTTTTTTTTATTAACTTCTTTACATAAATCTTATTTTTCTTCATTCTTTTTTTTTGGGGTCATATTATCATACTGCACAATATTATAACTTAAACTCCAGATATCTCCCTCGTTTTCTCAAGATTTTCAGTTTATTAGGAGGCTAAATAATGGAGGAATGATAGAATGAAATTAGCTGAATTGATCTACTGCCATAAATCACGACTTATATGTCTAAATTTATTGATATCATTTACGAAAAGAGATAACTACTTTGCCCTCTGCATTTCACATTTTTCAGTTTTTCACTCGATAATGGATCTATGAAACATTAATTATAATTTTTTTCACTTTTTTTTTTGTACAATTTTCAATAATAAATATGATAAACTTTGTTACATTGATTTTTCAACCCGAACCTGCTCGCTTTTCATAATCTTAAATTTACATCTGTGTATATGCTCTTTATGCTTGTGACAGGAGCAAATAAATAAATAATTTATTAAAAGGCTATCCAAAATGAATCTAGGAAATTTATTAGAAAAGTGTCCCATCATTTTCGAGCAATTAAATGCTGTGTGTCACCTTTTGTCGAGGCGGTGAAGCTTTGACAGCCTGGATGCTTACAGTCAAACCGAGTTAATATAATGTAACTTGCTATATAATCAAAATCATAAATGAAGATGCCATTGAATACTAAAAATAATTAAAGGAATAGGCCATTTCAATCGCTCTGCACAATTCATACTGACAGCAGAAAGTTCAAAACTGGAAACTCACGAGCAGCAATGCCAGTGGGTGCTAAATTGCTAGCACGAAAACAGAACTAACCAATCGGACCTAAAATTGCAAAATGGGTGATGAAGTTTAGCACCTGCCAATTGATTTGGACATATGAATGCTCTGGTAAGAGCAACCCTTTGTTTGTTTGACTCACTGGTAAACTAAGAGATTTAAAGTAACTTAGTCATCTAATGATAACCTACTCGTGCCTCTGTTCGACCGCACTTCATTTCTCGTCTGATTCTTCAAAAGTTGAACCAATCCATCCTGATCACAGTTTTAAAATTTCGTAGCATACATGAATAAATTAAGGGAATCATGTTGATCCTAAATAAGATAAACTCTAATGGAGGATGATTTGTCAATTGCATAAATATGTTTTTTAAGCATTTATTAGGCCAATCCGTTTGAGTCAACGTATTGACCTAATTAGGATATTTGGTTAATCTTATTTCTCTTAACAAAACCACTGATTAAAATATATTTTAATCAATCAATTTGTTAATCCACGGATCAAACTCCACTAAGTTCTTAAGTTAAAAGTTTATTTCCTTTCCATACTGGCTTAATAATTTTTTATACAGGAAAAATTCACCATGTTCCTCTACATACAACAATAAGATTAACCTTTTATAACTTACGACAACTAAGCAAAATATATATAGAACACCAAACCTATTCGTACACCTTACTTAAGATGATTTGTAGCCTTCAACTGTTGTGTCAATGAAGTAAGCAGTTATTGCCTTCAACTTCCCATTCAAAAAGTTCTTCTCAACCTGGGACCGTGGGCCACAAGAATACAACATAACTTTACACCACAGATCAGCATATTAATTGTCTTCATGAATTAGCAAACCAAAAAACTAACAGAATCCCAGGCAATATTGTTTTGCATTTACTGGACCTAGTTAAAATGATGATGCCATAAATTTAAGCGGGTGAGAACAAGACAATTCTTCAATATATTAACAACCAAGGTTTTTTTTTTAAAAAAAAAAAAGAAAAAAAAAAGAAAGAGAAAAGGAAGCAGAAACATTCTCCAAGAATGTGCAGAACTATTTTGACGGAACGACAAATCCTATAAGCATGAAATGAAGCAGCAAATGAATTTAACAATTTTACACAATTACTGATCATAAAAGTGCTGCTAACAAAGTAAGACACAGACAAAGCCTTAATTAAAAGATACCCAGATCCTTCTTTTGTTTAATGTCATGATGATCATCAAAAATAATGTGAAGCACAAATATTCAAGGTACCACCGTCCACGAAAGTGAAAGGGATCCATTACCAATTCATTAACAACTTGAACGTGAATGGTGCACCCATTACCATTCATTAACTATCAATTAAACTATTTAAGAAACGGATCATACACTGCCCTCCAACCCTTGCAAAGAGAATAGCCTCATGCTTTGTGGATGCCCTTTTATTATTTAGAAAAAATGGCATATCTTAAAACGATCCCACAGCATCATTTCAACTGATAGTTGTAAGATGGAATTATATCCCACAACGCTATATATAAGAATCACTACAAAGGAACCCATGTCCATGACCATCCAAATATGCCCTTTACTACTTGCGGAAAGGAAAGAGGCACATCATTCAGTTAGTAGCAATACCTCATGTAATGGTTATCCAGAAAAGAAAGTACACAGAATGAACTTAATTCAGAAGTTACCTCTAATGACCATGCAGGATCAGCGGATAGAGACAGCTCTGCCAATTGGTTGAGGTCAACATTTCTAGGTAGAAACATGACAATTTTGGGAGCAATTTTCTTTGCAGTGTTAAAGAGAAAATATCTGCATAATTATATGTCAGCGAAGCATCAAATTAATAGCAATATTAACGATAAACCACAATATTAAAACTACTGAGGTTTTAGTCTCCCATCAATTCCAAAAGAAAAAAGGAAAAAAGAAAGCCTACCCATCACGTGGCCTTAGCATGGCCATACTATAATTCTTTACTTTAGCATAATCAGGTCCTCCCCAAGGAGGTGATAAGAAAACAGTGCCTGCCTGAACACAGGATATCACAACCACATTATGAGACTAAAACGTAGCTGAAATTAGAGACAAGCAAGAGACATGTCCAATAGAAGTGAACAAAATAATTGATCGTGAAAAAATATTTTGCATGCACAACAGTACCAGATATTTGCTAGAGAGGTATCATTGCATTCACAGTCAGGAAAAAATATTTTGCTTCTTGCAAGAAAAAGAAGAAAAGGAACAGAAAACTTGCTAGAGATTTCAAAATAAAATGATAAATATCTCCAATTTTAAAATAATAATTTATGTTCCAAAGTTGGAAACAAAAAGGACAAAGATCAATGAAAATTAGATGAAAAAGATCTCCGAATTAAAATCTTTGTTATGACCCAAAGTGGAAACATAAACGGAGAAAGTAAGAAAATAAGTTGTAACATTTTGCAGATCCCGAGAGAGTTTCAAGTTACAACAGCAAAATTGTAGACATAGAATAAGTTAGCTTTAATACCTTCAGCTTTGGTGCCAAAAGAAAAAAGTCCCCCTTTATAAAGTCTATTCGGTCATCAACTCCATAGATGGCAGCATTATGATATGCATAGTCAACCTTTTTTGGATCAATATCAATTGCAGTGACATGCTTACACCTGAAATATCAGATCATACAGAAATCAAGCACATATATAGTAATTAGAAAGACTACATAGCAAACCCATACATACTGGAAATGTGAATGACCTAACCAACCCCCTAGCCCGCAATGTAGAACACAAAATGATTCTTTTATAAGAAAAAACAAATAAATAAAAGAACTGTTAGAACACTTATGAAATTACTATAATAAGGTGTCATTTTACAGTCACCTCAAATAAGTTCTGAACATATTCATAGATCTATTTAATTAAAAAATCTACTAACTCTCATTGAAGCAATTTAAATTAAAATCATATCAAATCTGACGTTTGAAATCAGTCCATCCACACATAGCTCACAATTATTTAGCATACTAGATGCTCAGTAAAAGTCCAAAAGGAGAACTCAAAATAAATTTTTTGAAAAAAGGGAAAAGAACTCTTCCTTATAATCTTGAGATATATCATTTACATACTGACATTTTTTCTTAGAATACTTAAAAATGACTCTGGGGTCAGTGATTAGCAAGGTCTGGTTTTCAAAGAATCTCTTCAATGATTAGTAAGGTCAGACTGCAATCAAGCTTTACATGGTTGGAATAATCAGCAACTAGAATGAAATCACCAGCATCCCCAAAACCAACATTCATCTAATTATGAGAATTTAAAAGTTTCAAGTGACCTCTTGTTAACAGATATTTAAATAATAAAATTTATCAGGAACAAATGTTAAATATAGGCAAGATATCACTCACCTCAGAGCAAACTGGACAGCATTTCCACCAACTCCAGTGAAACAGTCAATCATGATGTCATCAGCACAACGTGATGCATGGTGCCTAGCAATAAGCTCTGGAGTTACAGAAAACCATCCTTCCTTGTCCATTTTTATACCACTATCAAATCTGGAGAACAACATATACCGTTGACACCAATATTTGCCACTATTGGCAGAAACATCTTCAAAAGTTTCTTGACACTGAAGCTCTGAACAATGCAAATAGTACATTGGAAAGGAACCAAATTTTCAGAATACTTCAATGATACAGGCAAATTTCTTAAAGATTTAAAATTTATTATGCAGCACTTAATTATTACCAATGGCTACCCCAAATGATTGGGCAAAATGGAATTCACAAGCACAAGCGTAAATTAATAGGCATTTTGTTTTATCATTCACAATATTCTATTGACTGCCAGTTGGCTTCATTGTCTAGCATAAATTAGAAAATTCTTTTACTCCTGAAATCCATCCAGGAGTATAGTTTCTGCTTATGTTGGCTAGCAGATGAAAGGATTATAATTTTCCAATATGGTATTTGGTGTAAGTCTATAACCTATTCCCAATCACTGTAAGATGAGAGATAAAACACGCCTAAAAAAGAAAGCACAAGTAGTGTCACAGAGATTCCATCATTTTGATTCACTCCAACTGAAAGCCCCTGAGTAGGAAACCAACTGAATAATTCTAATATCATGCTTTCTGTCTGTTGATATATGGCAAATTATAAATCATATTAACACTACACATACAATTAGATATATAGAAATCTATGCATAGATACACACAACCAAAGAGAGGGAATGACCTTCACTAGCATTGGATGATTTCCTATGTGTTCGTGCTTTTTTTGCTTTCTTTTTCCATTTCAACATGCCAGGTTCTAGCTGGATATCTAACCTATCTGTTGCAGGATCACCAATTTCTATTTGCATGGTATCAGCCTCAATAACTTGCTCGGTTATTGTACTGGTGAAGCTGCAAATAGAACTGAATGTCAGAATTCCCAAAAAGTGAAAAAAGATAATTGCCAATTTCTTGCTCAAAATAATAACATAATTGTCATCATCCTTACAATCAATATACCATTTATTTTCTCCGCAAGCATAAATCCACTAATGCATGGTTCTATCTTTAAAATTTCAGCCATGAATTATTAGTGGATGTCATCCAAATCCTACTTTCTAGGATTTGTTTTCCCAACTACACAACATGCTACATAAAATTTTTTGTATGCAAGAAATAAAAAATTTAAAATCAAAATAGTGGCAGATACCTGCCAATATGCCCCTGAGCCTCTGATAAGCATAATTTGAAGTCATCATCACAACTTGTTATGATCCCACAAAGTTCATCTTGAAGCTCACAATTATTTGTTTCTCTTTCAATAGTCACCCCAGGCAAAGAACTGTTGGCAGCGACTCCTATCTCTGTTGCATCAGATGGTTGATCTATTAATCTATCATCATCTGCAGGTTCCTCCAATAACTTGGAAAGGCCATGATTGTTTCCAGTCACTTCAGCAATTACCGCTTTAATTTCATCAGTGACATCATCACATGCTATATGTTCCATACAAGCGGGTGGATCCCATGTAGAAATGCTAGTTTTGATGTTATGGAAGTAATTTCTCATATAGAAAGAGTCCCAATACACCCTCCAATCTTGAAGATCATCACTGTAAACACAACTATCAATTCCATCAGGTTCAAGCACTTCTGAGTTTTGAAACAACAAATAGATTTCAGAAACCCCTGTCTGCTCAGCAGTGTTATCACTGAATTTTTTTTTATGTTTTTCCCCATCGTATGTAGCAGAGGGATCTTCCAGGTAATTGTGCTCCAAGCTTTCACCAACAAGTTCTTTACCATTGTCAACAATAGCATCTGTCAACCAGCATGGTAATGAAGGTGCAGCACCTGAATTTTTTGAACTAATTCTTTCATTATTTTCATCATTCGACATAACATCGAGTGTTACAAACTCACATTCATGGTCATTACTTAACAGACCATGACCGATTCCATCAAAGATATCACTACATAAGACATTAGTTGAACTTGCAGAATCTTCACCAGGAGGAAATTGGGAATCACTGATATCAACTGCAACATCACAGTTATACGATTCACTTTGGTCCAGCATTGACATGCAACATAAAGAATTGCTTGTTTTATCATGCAAAACAGTATGAGATACAATCTCCACCTCACTCACTTTTGTAGATTCCAATGCTTCATCCACAAGTTCTTTACAACAACGAGAAAGCTTCAAATGAGTGCCTTTCCTTTTGCCTCTAATTATTTTGTTCCTTATCTGCCAGATTGTTGATGTTGTCAGACGACAAAATATTAGCGGTAAAAAAAAACCAGCAACAATTATAGCAAGAACAGTAAACTGGTGGTAGTGCATTGATAATAAATTACATTCTTTCAATTGAAATAAAACACCCTAAAATAAGCTACAATTCCATCTAAATTAATAAGGCATGAAACCAAAGGGCTAATACTTCAGTAGGACAGTCCATCTAAATGTAAAAAAGATATATGGGTTTTAGCTTGTTGATTGATAGCATTGACATGCAATACATATTCACGTTCAAAATATACTCACAAGAAAAATATGCGACAAAACACACACTTGAGTAGCAGTCAATTGTGTGTGTGTGTGTGTGTATATGTATCAAGTAGTCGTAGAGGGCACACATAGAAATTCATAGAAATTGAAAACAGGATAGTGATGTACAGAATGGTTTCCATTTAAAAAAATACAGGTTAAGTATCGAACACAAAGAAAAGGCAAAAAGAATAGAAAATCATTGTACGTTTGGTTTTTCAGACGTGTGGCTTTAAGTAAGGTAACAGACATATGAGGTTACCTCCTTATTGGACTGAAAGGAAAGCGGAAGCCCCAATGCACCCATTTGTTCAATCAAATCTGCATCCTCTGGAGCTTCATCAAAATCCATAAGATTAAGGGGAAAAATTAGATACGAAATTTCAATATTGGAAAAAGAAACGAAGATTAAGCAAAAAAAAAAAGAGAGAGGCACTAACCGCTTGTTAAAGTAGGAATCTTCAAGCTGCTATCCCCATAATACTTGCGAGATTTCTGCATTTGAAACGATATAGTTGCAAATAAGTGATCGAAGGCATCGAAGCTACAGTTTTCACCAGAACTAATAATTACTCGATGCTGATTTACTGTTAAGAAAACCTTAATTAAAAAAGTTGCAAATTGCGAGACTCAGAGAAAGATTGCTATAATGGTTCTACTCATGAGCTAGAAAGTAGAAACAGCAAAAACTTACACCGTTGGACTCAGGAAACAATGCAACTTCTCGAGTCTCCTTTAAGCCGTCATCCCTATCGAAGTTGCAACCTAAAATATAAGAAACAAAAAAAGCCCCAGTATTTACAAGAACAAGTGTCGAATAAGAGAGAAAGAGAGAGGCACCATATGTAGACTTCGGTGAGCTTAAAGAGGGAACCAAGAGCTCTAATGGCAGGGCCATCAATTTCCATTAATCCAGGATATCTGGTGAGGGTCAACTTTAGGTTGAAAAAATGCAAAGCGAGTCCACCGAACCACTTTTGTAGACTTCAGTCACCGGTAAGGTCACCTTCGCGCTTTGCCTATTGCAACTTAAAAATTATAATACAAACCAGACGAAACGACGCAGGTTTCAGCAATTCTGCCTGCCACTCGTCCAACACTACATTTATTTTTCAAAAAATAAAAGGAAATTAGGAAAACCTCTCAAGAATAGACGGCGTCGTTTTTACACTCCTTTAATTCCAACGGCGCCGTGTTACACCGACTCCCAATTCAAGTGTCAAACTATCGAAGCAAAATAACCCCTCGCCTTGAGAGGAGTGTGCAGAGGCGGGGAACGGAAGAGAAGCGAGAGGATGGAAGACGGGGAGATAGTGGAGGGAGTTGCGATGGAAGAGGATGCGCAGTTAACAATGCAACCTAGGAATGGGAAGTCACCATACGAAACGCTGCGAGAAAGCAAAGCCTCAGTGGAGGAGATCGTAGCTCAGATTCTGTCCATAAAGAAAGAAAACAAGCCCAAATCGGAGCTCCGAGAACTTGTCACCCAAATGTTTCTCAATTTCGTCACTTTCCGCCAGGTTCCACTCAATCTTATTATACCTTTAGCGTTTTCACATTGTTTTTCTTTTCTTCGAATAATTTTTCTTTTCTCATCTAGGGTTTTGTTTGTGGTTGTGTTTAGGCTAACCGCTCGATTTTACTGGAAGAAGATAGAGTGAAGGCACAGACAGAACGCGCAAAGGCCCCGGTGGATTTCACGACTCTGCAGCTTCATAATTTGATGTATGAGAAGAGTCACTACGTTAAAGCTATCAAAGCTTGTAAGGACTTCAAGTCGAGATATCCTGATATCGAGCTTGTTCCTGAAGAGGAATTTTTCCGTGATGCCCCGGAACATATCAAAGGTCCTGTTTTCTCTCATGATACTTCACACAGTTTGATGCTCAAGAGGCTCAATTTTGAATTGCACCAGGTATCGTAAAAGAAAAACACTGTAAAACCTTGTGTTTTCTCTTTATTTTTTATTATTGGAAATTTAAGAGGTTGCCGCCATATTTGCTTGTAAATAAACTTCTCAAAGTTTGTATTGGTTATTTAATATTTATGTCACTTAGCTTTGGTTCCAACGATCAGTTGAACGAATTAATTTTGGAAAGTAAAATAGGTATTGGTTTCTCTAATTCATGCAATTTTTGTTCCATGGAAATTTTGTGAATTTAATGAAGATTCTTATTAAAAGATGCTAATTTATTATTTCAATCAGCGAAAAGAGCTGTGCCAGCTTCATGAGAAACTGGAACAGCGTAAGAAAAGTTTATTGGAGACCATTGCAAACCGGAAGAAGTTTTTGTCAAGTCTTCCATCACACCTCAAGTCACTTAAGAAAGCATCCTTGCCTGTACAAAACCAATTAGGGGTTTTCCATACAAAGAAACTAAAGCAGTTAAACTCAGCTGAGTTACTTCCTCCTCCTCTTTACGTGGTATACTCGCAATTCCTTGCACAAAAGGAAGCATTTGGAGAACATATTGATTTGGAGATTGTAGGAAGTCTGAAAGATGCTCAAGCTTTTGCTCGACAACAAGCAATTAAGGACACTGGTAAGTGATTGTTGAATCTTATTCAGAGGCTGCCATATAAGTTGCTAAAGCTGCATTGATAATGTAGTCTTGGCAGAATTTTATATTTAAATATGCAAGGAAATCCTTTTGCTTGTATTAACTTGTTGCGCCATAATGTTACTTTTAGTCTTCTTCGTATAGAATAATGACTTTATCATTCTTTCATCCCTTCCCTACCTCTGCATCCCCCAAACAAAACAAAACAGAATATGAACGGTAAATAAGGAGAATAAGAAGAAATAGAAAGCAGAAAGAGAGAGTAAAACATGAGAAACCTAAATATTGATTTATTGAATGAACCAGACATATCTACCAATGTGGAGAGTTCCAGATTGGAGGATGATGCACCTGATGAAGATGATGATGGTCAGCGAAGGAGAAAACGGCCAAGGAGGATTCCAAGCAAGGAAAGTCTGGACCATGCAGGAGTACATCAAGTTCATCCACTTAAGATTATACTTCATATATATGATGATGAGGTTTCTGATCCAAAGTCTGCAAAGCTGATCACTCTGAAGTTTGAATACATGTTCAAGCTGAATATTGTTTGTGCTGGGGTTGAGGGATCCCATGAAGGACCTGAGAATACCATATTATGCAATTTATTTCCTGCTGACACTGGTGCTGAGCTTCCTCACCAGGTTTGGATGTTTATTTTCATGAATACTAATCTGTACCTTTCTCTCTTTCTCCCCTCTGGTGTCTGTCTTTTCATGATTTTTTCTTTTTGACATTATTATAATTTTTGCAGTCAGCGAAGCTGTTCATTAAAGATTCCCCTGCATTTGATGAAACTAGAACTTCACGTCCATATAAGTGGGCCCAGCATTTGGCTGGGATTGATTTCTTACCGGAGATTGCTCCACTGCTTAGTAACCATGAAACTGCAAGCAGTGAAACAGCAAAAAATGATGTTGCATCAGGTTTATCACTATATCGTCAGCAGAATCGAGTGCAAACTGTCGTGCAAAGAATTCGTTCTCGGAAGAGGGCTCAACTGGCTCTTGTGTGAGTCACTTCTGTATCTTTGGGGTCATGGATCATTAGTTGAAGACCAGTCAATACAATAGTGGATGAATGCTAGGTTATGATCATATCTGAACATTAGCTCTTATAGCTTTGTTCACTTGGCTAGGACTGTAATGTGCTTCTTTTATATTTATACGAAGCAGCTGCTTATATTATGGATTTTTTGAAGTGATCTTTTTTTTTTTCCTGCTTTCTTATGAATTAAGTTTATGTGGCTTCTTGTTTTGGGATCATTTATGAATGTTCATTTTGAACCTCCCTAATGCCTTATGTATTGTCGTGAAAAGGTATGCATTATGTTGAAAATTTGGAATTCTTTCCTTGGTTCACAGGGAACAGCTTGATTCACTTATGAAGCTTCAGTGGCCTTCTTTGAATTGTGAAAATGTTCCATGGGCTTTACATAGTCCCGTTTGCAATTTGCATGGTTGGTCACCTGCTGGGCCCTCAACTAATCAGACTTCATCTACACCTGTGATTGACACAGATAAAGTTCAGGAACACATGGATGTTGACATGGATAAAAGATCTGGTATTTCAAAGGAAGAATTGGAAGGTGCTAGAGAAGATGGGGAGCTTCCGTCCTTGGTTGCTTCTGTTGTGAATGATGTTAAGCTTAATTCTTCGAAAATTTCTAATATAGAGCATGCCAAGCAGCTGACTTTCATTTCAAAGAGCATTATATCACCAATTAGCAAGGCAAAATCACAAAGTTTTAAGAAACATGATGATGATTCAGATTTCTTGTTGGACGCTGATAGTGATAAAGATGAGCTTGCACCACTTGAGCCAGAGGTAGAAAATGAAGCTTCTGCTCAACATGATAAGGTGGATGAAACGCTGTGGGTGGACTATGGGGCTAAAGAATATTTTATTGTTTTAACTCGGAACACGGATGCTGAAGGGAGAAATGTGAAGTTAGAGGCAAAGGTATCCTAAATGAGTTGTCTTCTGTTGTGCATTGTTTACCGATTGACCTTTGAAAGGGAGAATTTAATTTTTTGTTGTTGCAGGTTAAAATTAGCATGGAGTATCCTCTTAGGCCTCCTCTTTTTGCTGTGAGTCTTTACTCAACTGGAGGAAATCATGATGAGAATGATGGCTCTGAATGGTGCAATCAACTCCGTGCCATGGAAGCGGAGGTAAGCAACTGATTTCTTACTTGTAGCTCTTAGCTAGGAAATAAATGCAGGGATAGGTACTCAACCCAATTCTTTAGTAACGAAAGCCATTTGCTGGGCATTATTGTCCTGCCTGATTACCAGAACAGGGTGAACAAGATTGGTCATACCATCTGTGGCTTTTGAGACCTGGATTTCCTTTTACAATGGAACAGAGTAGTTGCAACCATTTCTTCTGCTGATTTTTCTTTTGTGCTCCCTTCATTTCCGGGTTGTCAAACAGCTAAGTGATACAATTAAAAATTAATCATGTTCATGGTGTCCCACTGCTAACCAAACAGGACCTGTAAGTTATTGGAATTCAGAGGCATGCATTTAGAGTTGAATTCCTTCATATTTTCTTGCTGTCTGAAGGACACATCTAGTAAGGCTCATATATCCTTAGATTCCTGTATGTTGGTTGATATGTTCATGGTGTCTCATTGCTGGGAACCAAACAGAACCTATATGTTATTGGATTCAGAAGCATGCATTTAGAGTTGCAATTTCTACGTATTTTCTAGCAGTCTGAAGGTTACTATAACGTATAGTAGGGCTCATATATCCTGTAGTAGGACAGCATCCTGATAATCTCTTACTGTTTTTCATGTACTGTTTTTGTTATGCTGATTGCCTCGTACATATTATTTCCATTTCCGAGAAATATTACTAATTAATTTTTTTCATTTATGCTTTTTAGGTCAATCTTTATATGATAAGGATGCTACCGTTGGATCAAGAAAACTATATTTTGGCTCATCAGGTACGCTGTCTTGCAATGTTGTTTGACTCCATGGATGAGTCATCTCTATGTGAAAAACGGAGTACTTCTGTGGTTGATGTTGGTTTGTGTAAGCCTGTCATTGGTAAGCTTCTAGCCAGATCATTTAGAGGAAGGGATCGCAGGAAGATGATATCCTGGAAGGACACAGATTGAACTCTTGGCTATCCATGCAACCGGGAGAATATTGGGGCACACATGTGACTGTATGAGTACTGAATTTGTGCTACCCGTCGGATGCAGATTGGAATAAACTATAGGAATGTGCATCTTGGATTTTGGGAAGTATGATGTACGAGCTATCATTGAGAGAAGAATTTTCCAAATGGCTTTCCAACTGGAATTGTTGGATTTACTTCAGATTAAGATTGTCAATGCTCTGTCACTGTCAATTTATTTAGCACACTGGGTTGCCATTTACAACTTTTGGGCCACTATGGCTTAAGGCGTTTTCATGATGCAGTTAGTGTCAACATCATGAGATCAGTTTTCCAAATTGGGAAGAGTATTTGCCCTTTTTTGGTAAGAACCTCGTAGGAATTTGTTGCTAAAATGTTGTCATAATCAATCCTCAATACTTGTAGAAAATTGTGTGACCTAAACGATGATTATGGTATAAGTTATGGAGCTCATGTTTGGCCTCTCAAATTTGTTAAGAGCTCAAGTTGGGCATATTTTGATAAAATAACAAGTTTCGGAGAGAGCAAATGGAATGAATTGTCCTCCCCGGTGCCCCCACTGTGACATCAAAGTATTTCCTATCTTTTTGCCCCTTTCTAGGAACTTAATTTTAGATTTCAACTCTTTGAGCGTTAAATAAATAGATTTATGTTTTTTTTTTTGGTGGTGATGGGATGTACTTCTCATCTTGTAGACCAAGTCCAAATTTCTGTTGTCCATTATGGAAAAAGTCTTGTAAAGCATGGAGCCCTCCAGTTAGATTCATTTGGCATCTGTAGAGGGCAAAAAACCTTGGAAATCATATTTGCAAACCCAATCCAAGAGAAGAATAGAGGATTAAAGATTGCGGGCTACTACTTGTGTACCAGTTGAAATCTCCAGAACAAAATGTCGGATGAAATCAAAGATTTAAAAATCAGAAGACTTTCCAGCAAAAACCATTTAAACAGTATATGATATAGAACTTGACATGCTTTCAAACATACAGGAAGTTGCAACTAACAGAAAATGCATTTGTTTCCCCTCTATTCCTATACCTAACCAAGAAGTTCGGAAGAGAAGCAAATGGACAAATGAGAATTAATCTACATCAACAATAAAACTGTCCTCCACTGTAAACTGGCATCTTCTTCTTAATCTACAGGAATATGTACAACCAGCTGCAATCCATGCTTTTCAACTGTATAATCACTATCTCATTGTTGAACTTTACCATGAATCAGTCTATTATGTCCAGTTGTCTACCACGGACCAGTCTGAGTCCTCCTCAAGCGCTGTCTCTTAACTCCCTGCTGCTGATTCATCATCTCCGTGACCTGTAATATCATCAGATGGAATTAGGAAAAAAAAACTTAAAATTCTTCTGGTTGTTGAAAAATAATTCACAAGAAATTCAGCTATACAATTTGTTAGATAAGGGAATTTGTGAGTGTTCAGCTATTTACTCATAAATCTAACAAGAAACGAGAATTGATAGTGCTGATTGCAAGAACTCTAAATTGAGCTCATACACTTTGAAAGCCTTCCAGTTATCATAAACTAATTATTTTAGTGCACACATACCACACAAAAATCTCATCAGCCCAAAATATCTTATAAATTTCTGATGAGAAACTGGTGGGGGACCACAAAGCAAAGTCTGAAGTTCAAAAACAACTGTTTCATCCTTCTTTACCACGTCCAGCATTATGCTTAACTTTTCATTGCCGAGGGAAAATAGCAGTATGCAGGCATGTGCACAGAACTCTAACCTACTGTAATCAAGTAAAATATCAAAAAATTTCTGAGAAAGTATAACCAAATTCCATTCTGTTATAAACAGCCGTGACCCTAGGATAAAAGTCTATGCTAAGCAGCAGTTCATTCATTTTCCTTGGCTTCTGAAAGATTCAACCATTTAAGAATTCTACTACCAGAGATTGATCCCCAAACAAATGCCCAAAATCAAAGAACCCATAAATATTTTTGTTCTGTTTTTCAGATTTATGAATCTCCAACATAATCTAGTAAGAGGGCTTGCAACAAATTGACTCCTAGCTTCTATGTCATGAGCAAATATTGAGCACATGATGGGCATATTGCAAAATCACTTACAGAAATTTTTTCAAGGAAAAATCACAGCTAGAATAGTTATACATGTTAAGAAACCAAGATATTGGCAAAAGAAAGCTTATCCAGATAAGTATATGTATTAATATAAACTTGATTTATGTAGAAAATGGACAAAGTGTGAAAACACGTTTCACAGACTGATTCGTCTACCTCCTTGATAAACAAATATTTCAGATCCTGTTCCCTTGCTCTCACATGTAAATTCCTTCTTGCTAAAGGTGCATAAATTTACTGGGGAAAGAGCAAATTTTTCATTATCATTCTCTCGATATACAACAGAACTTGTTTGCCTATTTCATTTTTGCACTTGTGATTCTAAGATTCATAATCCATTTATACACATCAAAAACTTATTAAGGGCTACATCTTATATCATAATCAAATAAATTGTAGGCAAAAAGAAAGCAAGATAACAAAGGTTAAGAATATAATATAGCAAACGAAAACACATGTATTGGATCCTGTTCCAACATGCCTAAACTGCAGAAAAAGTTTCCTTAGGCATTCCTTTTATCCATCTACTTAAGTAGAAGGAAAAGAGAAAGGCATTCCCATAGTGGCATTGATAGATAGAATAAATGAAGTAAAAAAAAAAGTGTAAATGGCAAAACAGATATTTAAGAAAAATCAGATGTTAGCGTGATGCCTTCATCACTTAACCAAGTGATATTCATTACAGTACATACTCAAGATTTTTTACTTTGATAGATATGTGTGGTGAAAGGAAAGATAGATTGATTTGTCACCAATAACAACCCAAAAGCAAGCATAAAGAACCACACCTGATTTTTCTGCATTTCCATCATTTCTTCCTGCAGTAGCCAACACCATAGTCAATAATGGTTCAGAAAAAAGTATTTGAAATGTAGAAATGGATTGCTTTCACAGAAACAAAATACCTGTTTCTTTCGTAATTCTTCGTTCTCCTCTTTTAATTTTGCAACTTCTGCTTCTAACTCCATAGTGTAAGCCTAACAAAAGCACAAAAAAGAAATAATAGACAATATTGAGCATATGCCTAGAACCAATATAACAAGAATTTTTATCTTCAACATAAATTAGTTTATAACCCTTTGCTGTTGTTCATTTCAGTAAAAGCATTGAGTTTCAGGATATTTAGCCAAATTCAGGTTCAGTTTCATGTTATGATCCTTAAAACAATTGATCCATTACCTTGTCATAAACTGGATCCTTATAACTCCTCATGAACTTGACTTCTTAAAACCTTTCATCTCTTCTCATGTCAGATTGCTATCAAATTACCATTCTGCTGCACAATCTTTCATGAAATTTGAGTATGCAGCATGGCCATAGATGATAAAAGTAGAAGGTTAATGGCTAGCAAAACTCATGAATCCACAACAACATGAAACTCGCCATTGTTTATTCTGTATTTTTCTTTTTCTAATTCATTGGTGACATTGTGTTAGTTTTACAAAGTGATAATGGAAAACTGTTTCACAAAATTGACTGCAGCCCACACAGATAAAAAGAAGAAAGTGAAAGAAATCGTAGCTTCCTCCTTTCAATCTTCTAACTAGTTTCCTTTTTTCTATCTTCTCACTGCAAGTGCATCTATAACCAAAGTAATTCTTAACGTTTGTGTAATTTGAGTCAATAGAATAAGGTAGACATGTTTTAGCTCAACCAGTCACATGTTTTTCCTTAACAGTGTGCATTCTGAAATAGAAAAGTGCAGCAGCACTCTAATCTAAGGATCAATAGAAATTCATGCCCAATTCATGTAACTCCTTACAATCTCAAAATTGCATCTAGATCAGGTGTATGTTTTAACTGAATTAAGCAGCGATTCCATACTCACACTACAAAATTAACAGCAGTAAACTCAGATGCTAAATCTGGAAACATAATATAAGTTGCATATGAAACAAAATATTCACCTGCTTGCGTGCCCGTGACCTTGCAGCCGACTCTCTGTTCTTAATCATTCTTCTTTGCCTCCGCTCAACCACCTTCTCCACAGTACCACCAGCTCTCCTTCCTCTCAAACCTCCATTAAAGACATAGGGAACTGGCGACACTGAAGATGTATCCCCATTACTCTTTGAAATCCCATCAGATGACAGCTGGTTTGCAGGTGATCCTGTTGCAACACCTCCTAATCCAACCATTCCCATCCCTCCACCATGCATCAAACCACCACTTATCCCCTGATCACCAACACCCATGATTCCACCCCTAATTCCAGGACTAGTTTGCAAAGGCAACTGTGTCGCATATACCATATTAGGCTGCTTAGGAAATATTTGCTGTTGCTGTTGCTGTTGCTGTTGTTGGTGCTGGTGCTGCTGTGTATGTGCCTGATTTGATCTAACCCCATTAACATTCAAAGGCAGATTCAAGGATTGCAAGGAAATCTGATTGGTATTATTATTATTATTATTATTATTATTCAATCCCAAACCCCTGTTCTGCTGAAGCCCAATTCCTAAAGCAGCATTATTCCCTGGCCTAGACAAATCGCCAAAAAAACCACCATTTGCATTAGCATTTCCAGCTACTTGAGTATCTTCTCTCACAACCCCAGCTTTCACCAAAAACTCCTCTAAAGTCATTTCCCCCAAAGTCTGCTGCCTCTGGGGCATACTTGCTACCCCGGTGATGCTTCCATTCCCATATTCTTTGGAGATGTCCTTCCACACCTCATCCACTGTCTTCTGGCTCAAGGTTCTCGGCAGGGTCAATGATCCCTGCCGCTGTAGACCCTCTTGCGCCCCAGTTGACGTGGCAACCATGTTCTGCGTCTCCTCTGCACTCCATATGTTTTTAAGCAGCTCATCCATGTTCATTGAACCAAAATCCTTCCCTACTCCCCCCACGGTGCTCTGAAATTCATCGAAGGTCAGCGAGTAGACCGAAGACTGTCTAGCCAACGGAAAATTCCCCGAAGGCCGGCTGCCGTTGCCAGCTCCACCACCAGCGTCCGATGACAGCTCATTGGTGAAGTTCTTGAAGTTGAGATTAGTCCCCATTTCATAAATACCTGAATAAAACAGTGCCGAACAGCTGAAAATGAACCCAATAAACAACAGCCTCCCTGACTTTCCTTCACAATATTTAGATTTCCTCTTTCGCTCTACTTCTACCTAAAATTCAAGTTTACCTAAAAATTAGCCAGAGTCTCAACTCAAACTTCACAATTAATAATTGCTAAATATGGATCTTAACGATGAGTGCTGATTTCTTTTTCTTTTTTTCAAAAAAAAGGTGATTACTGATTAACTTCAACATTGCATGTTCAACCAAAACATCTCTTCTACATAAACCAAAAAATTTCGAACTATATTGCATCATCAGCCAATTCAAAACCCTAATTAACCTACGGCATTTCCACAGCTAGAAAAGAAAACAGTTAAAGGGAAAAAGAAAAAAAAATGAAGAACTTCAGCTAATGTTGTCATAAGCATAAACTAAACAAACAAAAAATCCTCAAACGATCCAAAGTTATAGCTAATTAATAGCAAAGATCAAATACCAGTTATTAAGAGAAACAAGCTGTGAGTAAGAACCAGAGAAAATAACTGTATTCTCTCTGATTCTGGTGGCTACTCTGCCTGCGTTTTTGTTTTTATTCCTTCTTCCTTGTTTATTTAGGGCTTGGTGGAAGCGCCAAGTGTCGATTGTCTTACTACTTCTTCCTTTTTTTTTTAGCTTTTAAGACATGGCTAGACTTTTACATGTTTAGAGTTTGGATAATTATTTATTACTAATTTGCGAATTAATTTCATTAATTTTAATTCTCTACTACTGTACACCCCCAACGTTATTATGATAATTATTATTGACTATTGAGACGTGGACCAATCACCACAATGTTAGGAATCTGTGATGTGACATGTAGCTAATGGAGGAGTGCTTAGTGGGTTCATCAGAGCCGTCCACGTCGCTTATTAGTGAGATTAAATTTGAGTGCAGTCAGTATGCACATGGGGACGGAAGGGGCATTTTTGTCCAAAATTCCATGTTTATCCGTTCCTTGCACGTGAAAGTTATGTGCCGACATTATAAAATGTCTGCATTTTGTTACGGGTCTGCACTTTCACTCTTCAGCAAAGTAATTTAATCTATCACCACCATTCTACTCGCACCGTTCCACTTTAGCGATAATTTAAAAAAATAAAATTTATATTCCTCCAAAAATAAAAATAAAAAATAAAATTAGTGCATAAACCCAGAATATCTTAGAAATCTGGGCTTTTCAATTGAAAAGAGTAGGCATTTGCTTTATTTTTTATTTTTTATTTTTATCTTCATCGACTATCTTTTAAAAAGTAACAAATGCAAAAACTACATTAAAAATGGCACAAAAACACCAAAAACTATTTACAATATAGATGCAAATTATAAAGTATTTTTCAGATGGGTTTTAATCAAATTTTCCAATAGAATAAAAATTTATCCGCTAAATTTATTTCCCACGAGAAGGAAGCAGAAGCAGCCGAGAACTGTGATCTCTTCACAATCATTTTATAATATGGGGTTGAATTACAACGGTTGAAGTAAACAATCATAGTTAAACTCCAATCCTTCAACACTTTCTTCAAAATAAAAAAAGTATAGTGACTTAACACATTCCAAAAATCATAATTTATGGAAAAATTGCATCAATCAGATTGTAGCATTGTTTCTACGATTCATAAGAATCTCATTGTATAAGCGCGAGAATCATATTAGGTATAAACAAACTTCAGTTCTTCACTCATCAAACTCCAATTTTAACTCGAGCACAAATTCCTCTCACTGTCAGTGTGAATTACAGCTCTCTTAGGTACATAAAAAAGAATCAAATAAGGTAGCAAAATGCCAAACTTTGAAGTTGAACTCCTTTTATCCCATTACCCCAAAAAAATTAAAAAATAGACAAATTAAAATTTACATGCTTTTGACCTTATTTACCCATACTAAGCACCCAAATTAACCCATAAGATATCACAAATTTTCTTTCAGTATCAGTATCTTCGCATCTCCATTGCTCAAATATCAGGAGAGGAGGATTACATGGGCGTGTACTTGTCACACACACAAAATTGGATCAACATAATGATAGAGACCGAACTAGACTGACGGCGGATCTGGATGACTGACCTAGACTAAGCGTAGTGTAGGTCGATCTTGATGGATTTGATAGAATCGACGACATCTCCAATCCACCATATTTTCTTCTCTCTCTTTTTTTGTCCTTGCGGTTTTGCCCTCTTCAGCGTTTTGGAAGGTAGTCTCGCATTCCATCGGATAGAGGGATTGTTTTTTACTGGAAAACGACGTCATTTTATTGAATTTTTTTTGGAAATACACTCACAACAGATAAAAAAAATTATTAAGCATAATTTTTCTTGTTCCATTGGACGAAAATGCCCCAAATTGTTTGACTTTGACAAATGTCTTAATAAAAGGGCAGTGCCCTTAGGTCCATGAGATTTAAATTAAAAAAAAAAAAAAGAAATATAGCCCTTAATTAGTGGGTTATGAGCCTGCCAAAATTAAGGATTACTATTTAATGATTGATAATACATCAAAAGTGACAGATGAAGAAAGATTTTTGAATGTGTGGATAATATGGGTATCTAAAAACCACAAGACAAAACCCAAAATCAAGGGTTATGGGGTCAAATTAGTTGCATATATTTGGATAACTTGCATTGTGAAGCAACCTTCCCTCCTTCGCCTTTACTTAATTTCAATCTACCAGCATAACAAATAATTATCTATCCTTATGTTGTCACTTGTCACCATTATATAAAAGAAAAGAAAATAAAATCAAGTAAGTGGAGCCTAGATACTAACATACTTATTGGTTTAAATCTTCGGTTAAGGCCCTGAGATTTCTATAAGTTTCTACAGTATGAAGGATGACGAAGTGGGCAACAATTCCATGACTCTTTTCAGGATGGACTGGACCACCATATACCAATTTTAGTAGCGTAACACTTATATTTTTATTGTATTTTTTGTATGTCTTATTCAAAAGTTATTTAAAAATGTGATCTATATTAGTGTAATACCCATTTCCTCATTAGGAAGGGTAGTTTGACCTGCCTTCTGCATTTGTAGCGAACTTGACATAAGCTTTGGAATTAGCAATGGTTGATTGAAGAATAAGGCTGGGAGCTTTATTGAAAAATCAAAAATCAATAATAATGTGAGGAATTGAGAATTCCAAAAAGCTGCAAAATACAGGGAAGCATATTCCAATTTGCAACTACTTTCTACCAATGATGGCTGAGGACAAAGTCAAAAACTGCCCTATACACTTTTGTCAAATCAATGCCGTCACATACCCCTCAATGGGGTAAAACTAAGCTTTTCCTTTTTGAACTGATTTTGTAATTATCTCCCGGTTAAATAGTTATGTTATATATTGACTTGAATTTTGCCATATGAGATGATTTTTCATCCTCGTCCAATTTATTTTGAATTCTAATTTTGTTCCAAATTTATCATTTTAATATATTTATGTTAGTGGATAAGATATGTTTTAATTTGAAAATATGTAAGAAAGAATAAAATATATTTATTCGTAGCTAGAAAAAAATAAATTGATCTCTACCAAATTATCAATCTAGTGAACTTTAAATACATGGTTGGTCATAATATGTATGTGCTATTCATAATGAGAGCTCATTATGAATAGTAAAAAATTCACTTTAAAATTTTGTATCTCTAATTAATGTCAGATTAGAAAAACGAGTTACATTAATAAAAAAAAAATAGATCTGTATTAGCGATAAATTGTGTTTGACGCTAAGCTTTTTTTAATAATTATTAGTGACAGACTTGAGATCCGTCACTAATA
This sequence comes from Triadica sebifera, assembly GCA_023653625.1. Lineage (NCBI taxonomy): Eukaryota > Viridiplantae > Streptophyta > Magnoliopsida > Malpighiales > Euphorbiaceae > Triadica > Triadica sebifera. The sequence continues at coordinate 31,163,562 of CM042899.1, forward strand.
TGATATATTAGTGACGGATTATGGTCGTCGCTAAAAAATTATGAAGATTCTATTTTTTGTTAATTGTTAACGACAGAAGCAATCCGTCACTAAAAATTTAGTTGAGTTCCTTATAATATTTTAGTTTGACTCTATTTTATGAATTTATGAGATTTTTCAGGTGTAATTGGTTTGATGTTTTCCAGATATTTTTTTTGTTTTATATCCCTTTTAGATTATTAGTGTATTTTTGTTCTTTTTTGCTTGATGACGTGGACCTAAGCAGAACCATGTAAATTTATGTGTTTTATTTTAAATCTCTTATATTTTATTTGTCACATTTGTTTTGCCCAAAAAATATTTTGTTGTACTACTAATTTTCCTAATGTTATTAAATTAAAATTTAATGATTTTTTTACATTATAAATTAAAAAGAAAAATAAATGGGATTTATTCCATAATCAGCCACTTGATTTTTAGTTTCTTATTCCAAATGCATTATTATTCCTCTTTTATTGATTTTTTGACACTTTTGATAAAGTAATAAAGATAGCTTGTGGAAAGACAAACACAAAGTTCAACATTTTAAGAACAAAAAAATTAATGACATAAAATGTGCACAAAAAAGAAAGATGGAGATTTGGGCTTTCGCAATTTTCACTGTTTTAATTTAACCATACTTGGCAAGCAAGGAATAATCTCTTATCCAAGTGCTATTCCTAATAGGATCTTCAGAGCCAAATACTTTACAAGGTAGTTTCATTGATGCAAAAGAGGGGCATAATCCTAACTTCATATGGAAGAGCCTATTGCATGCACAAGATGTGTTAAAAAGAGGTTTGAGGTGGAGAGTGGGTGACGGCTCGAACATTGACATTAGAAAGATCCTTAGCTTCCTGATGATAACAATTTTCGAGTCGTTTCTCAAATGGTGGAACGGGAAGAAACTGCAAAAGTTAAGGATATTGTTGATCCTATTAGGTATGGATGGGATGTGGACATGATAAATATGTTGCTGCCTCAGGATTTGCCCAAAATTCTAAGGATTCCACTAAATCGTGTCCATGGCCAAGATAAATTAATATGACACTTCTCCATGAATGGTTTACAATCTGTCAATTCAGCCTATCACATTGCAACAACTATTTGCTCTGATATTAATTCGTTTGTGTGGATGGAAAATAAAATTTTATATGAAAACTAGATGTGGCTCCGAAAATCAAGAATTTTATATGGAAAAAAGTAATATCTTGCCTACAAAGGAGAGCTTGCTAGAAGAGGATTGAGTCTTAATATTTGATGTGATTTTTTTGAGGATATTGAATCTCTAGATCATACTCTCTTGCATTGCATAAGGGCGGTTTCTTGTTGGAATTTGATGGGTACAAGGGATATTTTAATAGTGTTGGTGAATTCATTGCTCATGGGTTTGATAACTTGGAGAATAATATGATAGCTAAGATTTGTGCCTTGATGTGGAGCATATAGTGGCATCGCAAGCATAAATTTTATCCTCCCTCTAATGTTGTCAATTTTGCTATTAATTCTTGGCAGGAGAAACAACAAACCAGAAGGCAAATTGGAATGGCAAGGCAGCAGCTCCAATTTTCCACTCACCGACCAGATTTGGATACAGTTGAGTGATGGAAGCGCCCGTATGCAGGCTGTTACAAGTTGAACGTAGACATTGCAGTTTTTGAGCATCATAATATGGTCGATTTTGGTGCAATATTGGGTGATAGCCTTGGACACTTTGACTACATTTTCCAGCAATATTATAGGAAATTTTCAGGTCAAGAAAGCAGACGTGTTGGGGGTAAGGGAAGTTGTAGATTGGTTAAGAAACAATAATTATAGCAATATCATAGTTGAGATGGATAATCAAGGAGTTAATTTTTTTTAATGTTATTACATCTGATAATCCTTCTTTGAGTTTGACTCCATTATTTTGGATTGCAAAGTGTTTGGTGGCGATATTTTGGGTCTTTCTTTTTCTTGGATTCGAAGACAAGCTAATAGTACAACTCATACCATAGTTCGGATAGCACTTTTATATGCTAATTCTCATGTTGGAAATCGTATTCTAGGTTTTCTTATTAACAATATTAACTCTGATGTGATGTCTGAAGATCTTAGAATGGGTGTTTTGGAGAGGCCTGCTGAACTGGTAATTAAAATTTTAAATCTTCCTGTCATCTGCTTGTTTTCTTTTGTGCTTTAATATATGATTTCTTCAATATATCCGCACATGAAATAAAAATATAAAAGAAAAAGGAAAAACACTAAGAAAACGTCAAAAATGAAAAAGGCCCAGACAAAAACAGAACAGAAGAGGCATTGTTCAAGGTGACAATGATGGGAATGGGGATTTGCCAAAATAGAGCAGCACCTATTTTCCAATTATTGACACAATATTTATGGTTGTAGCATTAGCAGTTAGCACTCTTAGATAAAAATATATTTGTTACTAAATAGAGTATGGATAAATTGACACGAAACTCTTTTAATTTAACCAGAAGTTTCAAATTTAAATTCTGATTATACAGTTATTTTAAAATATTTGAGCGATTGTTTTACCACTTTTAGAAATCATATTTGGTACGAATAAAATTAGTTTCAGTAATATCACATATAGTTTTAAAATATATATATATTTTTAAGTCAAACCAAATAAATATGTGTAAGCATTTGAATTCATAACTTAGAGGTCGCCTACATATATGACCTAATCTTTATTTATGCGAATAATAAATAGTGTCATTGGCAAAAAAAATTTTAAAAAAAATTATAGGATTTTGAAAGATATTTCACTTATGCATGGTTTTTGAAAGTTGAAAAGAAATAGATATTGATCCTCACTTCAGTACTCGGTAGTGGGAACAGCATATATAGAGAGGACCAGTCCTCGTTAGCGGGGACAGCTCATATGGAATTTTAGCAGACGTGTCGAACTAAAAATTGCAGAGTCAGTTAAAAACCCTTAAACCATAAATTTGACCTCCTATCATTTCTGTAACCAGAATACTGTGGACACCTGTAATTTTGTCTCCGCAGGACTCCCCTTAATTCTGATCCTATCTGATTTATGGAGAAATTCTTATATACATTTACCCTAATTCAATATATAAATTTTATTAACTATTATATTCATATCAATTAATATAAATAAAATAATTAAATACATATTATTATCTTATTAGATTAATATATAAATAACATAATAGAATAAATATATCTAAAAAAATATCAAAATTAATCAATTTTCACATTTAAAACTACTCATATAATAATATTCAAGTATGACTTTAATTGGATTCTGTTCGAACAAATTTATAGATTTTACTTTTATTGGATGAGTCTTTTAATTTATTTTTGCTATAATTGGATGAGTTAGATAAAGAATTTAGAATTTACATTAGATAATGTAAATAATCTATGCTAATTTTTGCTAAAAAAAAATTAAAAGGCCCTAGAAATAACTTTTATAACCTGCCACAAATTCACTATTTCTATATATTGTCCAACTTTTAATATTTTGAAGCTTTATTTTCCGATCCATCACAATGAATTTATAATTTATATTAGCTAATACAGATGCTTATTATTATTATTATTATTATTATTATTATTATTATTATTATGCTAATTTTTTAAATACGTAAAAAACACCCCAAGCCGGCAAGCCCCTGTTAAAAACTGAATTCACATTTTCCACAGTCCAGTTTTTCATATTTTGAAGTTCTATTTTCTATTAATGTAATAATCAACTTCAACAACACAGTTTGAAAAGGACTAAAACATAAACATTTTAGAGCATCAATCAAATCCGGTTTCGATTTGAGCAAAGAAAAAATAAAACTCAAGGCCAACCAGCTTCTTTGTTTATACAATTTCCGGGATTCGTGTCAATATAAATTGTACATTTTTTATTCCTCAATAGAGATGAAACTGCATAGTAAGTAAACAACGTGTAGCTTACCGTTTCGCTCAATTTCAAGTCAGGGTACAAGAGACACGGCTCGTTTTACTTTCTTTCATTACTTTAGCCTATTGATTTTAAACATTCAAGTCAGTGTGATTTGCCAAATAGAGCTCATAAAAAAAAAAAGAACCTAAATTTGAAGTAATTCAATCAAACATTACATAGTACATAAATTGATTCTGCAAGTGAAATTTGTAGTGCTATATAGAGCTAAATCTTAGAATAGGCCTGGGAGAAGGGCTTTGTTCATATCCAAATGGAACTATCCTAAAGGGCCTAAACGCTCCGCAATGAGATTTTTGACATGCGGTGCATTCATCACTCAATTTGAGCAGTAACACCTGCAAATTGCAGACTTCTTTAATTAAGAGTTTGAGATAACTTTCAACACTCCGATATGATGACAAGAAGAGTTCAATCTGATCTTTTCTGATTCTAAATCATTGAAAGAAGTACCCAGTTTCTACTTATCACAAATTAGGAACCATTGACAATTTTAAATTTCGAAAAAGTACTGATCCTCATATTAGACCAGATGCACTACCTCTCTCCAGTCTTCTACACCTATTCTTCTAGGAACTTTACCAACCATTACAATTTGAATATATCACTTCTGCTTTTAATTACTACAAATGTCGTTTAAGACATCCAAATGGCATGATTTAGAAGATAGGAATGAAATGCAGACTTTCTCATAATACAATTATATATGTGGTCAACCAGTTGAGTGTACTACCTTCTTTGAGTGTACTACCCTCTTCACGTCAGCCTACGCCGGCGGAAATGCCTGAAAATAAAGCTGTCTGCATATAATGGATAGTTCTTCCTGATCAGGCCCTTTATGCATTTCCAATAAGAAAAGTCAACCAATTGTCCATCTTTTCGAACTACGAACAAACACCTTGAGGTTTCATAATCAGGATGATGCCCAACCTATAATATTACAAACAAGACAATGCATCGGTTAGATACCAGATATAACCAGAAAAATAGAATGGCAGAATCACAATTAAGCGAAAGGTAACACTGACTTGCTAAATCTTGGCAAAGGTGATGCATGCAGAAAATCCAGTTATTTATTATGAGCGAATTGGGAGCTGCCCCCCGAGACTGTTTAACATAGAAAAATGCTGTTGCTTGCAGATAGAGCCCAATTAAGGCTCCTCAATACAATAATTTTAGGACTTTTTTTTTTAGGTGGGGGTGGGTGTGGATGTCGATGGGGAGGGGAAGACTGGTCTCCATAAACAGACAAAATACTGGCGGAAAACCCATGAAGGTTTCCGTAAAAGACTTTTTAATTTTCTGCCCGCTGCTGGAAGGAGAAAATACCAGTGGTTGGTTGAAAGACTTCAGGTTCGGTGTGCACAATTTAGCTTTCAACCAGGGCTTAAAAATATGCCAGAAGCATGAATATTTTGCTCTTTCTAATGTCCAAAGGCCTTATCAAGGATTTATGTAGTACAATAAACCATGAACTGCAACAAAACTAAATCAACCTCTCATGAACATGTGGCATGCACATTCAGTTTTTATCGCTTCACACTGCACACTGTCACAGCTTATTAATGAATTGATTTCCCCAAAAATATAACAAAGATAATTTCCTACTGCCCCCATAGCCCAATACATCAAATATCCCATCATGGAATTGAGGAAGGGAGCATACTGTAATATAATCAATTCCGCATCCAATCTTCTTTTTGCACTCTGGATGATATGGAAGCAATCTCTCTACAATGGTTCTCTCATGCTCTTCGCTTAGCCTATCTCCATTTGCATATCTGCAATCAGAAATCACACATGAATAAGATGATAAATTAGCAAACACAAAACCAGCAAAAGGAACGGCACCACTTAATTATCACACATAAGAAAATGAGAGCGTGTGCTCACATATAGACAGTAAAACTTATCACCAGCATTTCTTCATAAATAATAACTAGCTTCATGTTGCATAGAAAAGCTTCAACATCCAGCCATAATTTTTTCCCTCGATTTTAGCAAGGTGAAGTACATCATAATGCCGCAAGAACAGCAAAGCCAAAGATTTGAAGTTGATGAGGAAAGTGTAAGGCATGAAAACAAGAATACATAAAAAGCATCTTGTGTTTTGTTGCCACCTCTTCAATTTACAAACTATAACCATCACAGCAACAGCTTGTGTAGGAAGCTGATAAAAGGTTTGCAATAATGGTAGAATGTTCAATCCTATCAATCATAGCAAAAATGAAAAACCATGTTATTTCTACTGCCGATTCGGATTGAAATACTACCAAAGATGCTATTTTTAGTGTCATTGGGAACTGCAAACAGAATTGAGATTGGATGACCCGGAATGTGATTAGAACCAATTTTGCGAAATAGCACCAATCAATGCTCTCTAAGTATGCTAATAAAATGGCTACAAAGGAAGAGGAACCGAGCAACATGGCATTTGGATTGAAATAACAGAGTAACAGGGTAGAATGTTCAATCCTATCAATCATAGCAAAAATGAAAAACCATGTTATTTCTACTGCCGATTCGGATTGAAATACTTCCAAAGATGCTAATTTTAGTGTCGTTTGGAACTGCGAACAGCATTGAGATTGGATGACCCGGAATGTGATTAGAACCAACTTTGCGCAATAGTGCCAACCAATGCAATCCGTAAGTATGCTAACAAAATGGCTACAAATGAAGAGGAACAGAGTAACATGGCATAATACTGAGCATTCCATCTAATTCCACAACAAGAACTCGAAATTAAAGAGAAAATAAAAGGCGAGAAACGGCTGATTGGTCACACAACTAGGTAGAATTCAAATTGAAAACCCATAACAAAATTCACATACTTACTTGCCAGAGTGAAGAATCATCCTAACAAAGCCAACAAGAGGAACAGTGTCCTCCAAAATCTGATCCTCCCAATCGATCGATTCCTCATCTTCCTTGTCCTTGTAATTTCTCTTCCCATCATTTTCCTCCTCATCTTCAGAAATTGCATCCAACTCCTTCCCTGTAGGGACAATCGGTTTCCTAAGCAAGTCCGACCCATCCGACCCAGTCTTTAGAGCATACACACGCGAGTTGAGTGATGTCGTAGGATGAAATGGGAAAGATAAGATCAAAGAAGAGGAATAAAGAGAGAGAGGATTGGAGTGGCCGTGCAGACACGGTGGTGGCTTAAATAAGGAAACCATGCTCAAGCCCTATCTCTCAGCTGTTAGGTATTAGTTAAACTGGTGCTTTGAATCGCTGCTTCTGTGCTTTTCTTCTCAGTTATGAGTTGTCATTTGAGTATGGAAGGTTGAAGAATACAGGAAAAGGTTAAAGGTGTCGTTAGTTACTTATCATTACTCCATCGGTCATCAGTGAGGTGCTATGCAAGTGGAAATCTCAAGCAGATAAATGCTCCAGTAGGATTGGTCCTGATGAGACAACCTTTTATTTTCTTTTTGGGCTTATAATTTGGGCCTACGTAGTCGTAAATTGGGCAGTTAAAAGCTTTACGGTGCATGTTATCATCGTATCAATAGCCATAACCTATTAAACTAGGTAATTACTCTCGCCTTGTTTCATAATAATAAAATTAGATAATAATTAAAACAAATAATAAATAAACGAGTCAAATTTTAGCATTATCTATTTACTTAAAACATACCAAGTATAATCTTTTTCTGGTTACTTAAGTACTCGATTAACAAGTTTGCCTGGGATTGCATCTAGAGCATAGCATGGTAAATCAATTCAAAAGTGGAGTCAAGGCAAGAGCATATGGAAGAGTAAAATAGTGTGGGGAAGTGGTCTGGATAGGAAAAACGCTTGGGAACGAACGGCGTCGTTTTGTTCCTAAGTTGGGCAAAAAAAAAAAAATACTAAGAACATTGTTGTTTTATGTGGGGACAATTCAATCCGAACACTGCAGTACATACAGTATTTTTAGAACCCGATTTTAATGTATTTAATAGGTTATTTAAAGAAGGGATGTATAGGATTAAAAAAGAGGCATATACATGGCTTGCTTTTAAATGTAGACTTCTCACGGCAGAAAAAAGCTATTTAGATGGCATTGTTGTGATTCTAATATTTGTGTGCTTTGTAATAAGGGAATATATGTAAATTGCAATTTAGTATATTGCTTATATATCATTAAATATATTGGCTGTGTACATGATGTATATCAGAGGCATACCACTTGTATTTCATGTGGTATACATGAGGTATTGTTGGTCCTACTTTTTTCTCAAGATTGTGGCAGAAAGCTATGCAGCTTGAAAAGATTTGCAGATAATGGATAAGATTTCATGCTTTTTATTTTATTTTTTTTAATTATGTAATTAAGCAATTGAGACTGTCATTTTATTCATTATAAGTTAATTGAAAGTGATTAGAACACTTAAATTTTCATGTTAATTTGAGCTTTTGCCAAACATCAAATGATAGGTTGAGGAGAGTTTTAGATGGGATCCAACACGAAGTGGTGAACATGGCAGCGATTATTGATTATTTCTCTCGTGGAGGGAAGGAGACGAAAGTAGCCATGGAGATGGCCATTGATGATTTTTTCTTCCCAAGTTGCTCTAGGCAGTTGGTCTTGCAGGTCAAAGATTCAGGTCAGGACTCAGTCAGAGGAGTCTCCACTGCTAAGATTCATCTGCTTTCGGAAAAAAAAATGTTCTTGTTGACGCCACACTTCAATTTCTAAGTTTACTCAACTTTGTATTTTGAATTTGAAAGACTAAATTTTATCCATTGGCTTCTGTTTTAAATCTTATAAGTCTATTAGCTAATAGTATGAGTCTCAAATGGCGTTTATTACACTTAGCAGGGTGGTGCTAGTGCAATCTGGGATTCGGAGAATGACAGTTGAAGAGGCTGCTCTGTTGTCTGAGATTGACAGAATTATCAAACACTTTCCCACCATATCATTAATTTCAACCGCAATTACCCCACCATCCATCTCTCATCAATTGTCTTATTTCTTCCAAATGAGTAACCGTATCAGCCTCCATATGCAATGCGTAGCTGCCATTGTAGGTCTCTTCGAGGTGACCAAATGTGACAGTAATATATTAACAAATTAGCAGTTTTTCGACTGATTCTGGAATTATTACTCTCCTTTCACTCTCTTAAAGCTGTCAACTTAGAGACTGAACATCACTCAGCTTTCCCTTCACTGGCCACTTTGAGACTTGAGTAATCATCCAATCGCAGCCTCTCTTTGAAGTAGTGATTATTTATTATACATTTAATGTGATTCCTTAAAATAGTAAGAAAATATGTTATACATATTATACACGGCCATTGTTTTTTTCACCTGATTATATGTATGTTACTGAAAATATGTGGATAGTGCTGCAGGATATTATTTATAGGTCATCTTTATTTTATCTTTTAATATAAATTAAATTATGAAATTAATTTTTTCTGCTCATTTGAAATTAAATTTTTTGAAACCAATTCTTACGTATGACAAAAAAATAGTGAGAAGGGAAATTTTTTGGTGGTGGTCAGTAAATCCGAACAAGACTGAAGTTGAACCGCGATAAAATTACACGATTTATCATTTTTTTAATTTTTTAGATTTTTTTTTTGTATTTAGAAAGTTTTTAAAATATTTTTTACGAATAAAATTTAGAATTATTGTTCAAAAAATGCTCTTATTTTTTTAAATTTTTTTATTTTATTTATAAATTTAGATGTACATGTTATTATAGGGCTAACAATTTGTGTCATGTCTTAATCAGATATGATACAATTATACCAAATATGAACACGACACGATTTGAAATATAAACACAACACAGTTAAAATTAGTTTTAATGCGACATGACACAATTAAATACAATTAATTTAACGTATCTAAACATATATAAATTATACAATTAGACATGATCTACTTAATGCGTCTAAACGTATATATTTTATACGACACGACTATACACGATTTCACACAATTAAATACGAATATTAAATTAAAAATTTAATTTAATTAAGTGAACCTCAATTTAATCAATTTATATTTAATTAATTGAACTCTAATTTAATCAATTAAACTCCAATTAAATATATAGAAGTTTAATTGAATTAATTTAATTCATTTATTGACATATAAAGATGTATTATATATATTTATAATATTATAATATATATTTGAATTTTAAGTAACACTAAAATAAATTAGTCATATCTTTATAATTGATAAAATAATATATTTTTAATTTTTTTTAACAGATTTGGCAGATAAAATCCGCTTACGACAGAATTTTTCTTGTTGTCTTGTATTGTAATCATATTAATACGGTTATGACCTATAATCGTTTAGTTTATATCTATATACGGTTAAATTCGTATCATTTCATATCGTTTAATTGTGTTATATCCCAAATTGTCAGCTATATATTAATATGTTGGATATTTAGCATACTTATTTTAATATATTTTATAAATTTTTTAGAATTAATTAATTGAACTGTAAATATGTAAATTTTATATTTAGTTAATATATATATATATATATATATATATATATATATAAAGAGCGAGGCACATATAAATTACAATAATGCATAAGATATGAACTTAACATGAAATTTGTGAGTTAGAATTAATGTTTATAGTGTTAGTCAATTTGATAAAAATACGAAAATTATCATATTTGTGTTGCATATTAATCTGTCAATAAAAAAAATAAATTCATTTTGTTAATAATTTATATCGTGTGAAGTTAAAAATATTTAACTTTACACGTTTATAACTCATATACATATTAACTAGATTATATTATATTAATTCAATTTATAAATTAATCATATTAAATATGTCATATCGAATTAAAATATTTATAACTTATATATTCACTAATTAGATTTATTATATTAATTCAATTCAATTTATAAATTAATCGTATTAAATATATTTATATTATATTAATTCGTTATTTAATTAAATAGTATTTATATTGGAGTTTTAAACCCGATTAATTTATTTGTATCATGTTGAAATTGACATTTATCCTATTATAAGTACTTCGAAATAAGATACCAACACAAATTGCCAGTCTTGGCGCAGTCCAGCTAGGAAGACCGGGGTGAAAAATGGATCTGGATATTCCAGTCGTGAATTTCTCGTCTGAATCAGGTGTCACAAGGGATCACGCAATTTCCATGACACCGCCCGTAACCAAAGCCAAACTTCGTACTTTGAGTAAGTTCGGACAAGCACGCACCACCATAAGACTCGCATCATTCCACTACATGAAATTTCTGTATCCACTCTCATTCTCATCAGTTACACGCCACCTTCGAATCACAATTGGTTATACTCGAGCTAAATGAAATCTCCGAATCACTGAATCCGTGTTTTCCACGAGCTTATAAAAATATAAATAACATTTTCTTTTTAATATATCTACGCCGACAGTGTATAGAGTCGCCAAAAGGCAGGCCCAGAAGGCAGACGAGAGAAGAAAAGCCTGTCTCACTATCACTCTTCCCATTTTTTAATATTTCTTTATGGTTAAAAAGTCAGAAATGATTAAAATTGCATCAAAGATTACAGTTCATGAGAGCAAAGGCGTTGATTGTACTCCATTCCCTAGAAAGCCCCAAAATTAAAAAGAGAGATTAAAAAAATTAAAAATCTAATCAGCTAAACTAACTGAACGCAAACAAACGAACAAACAGAAGAAATCGTCGATAAGACACCCTTTCCAAGCCATATATATACGTGCCAGTTCATCTCCCCTCTCTGTCTCTCTGTGGATTGGCCATTTTCTCATACACTGACAGCCCCCACCCTCCCTGCATCTCTCGTCGGAACTGTTTCACTGAAGCTTCTAAATCAATCCTCCAAATGATTCTCTGATCGGATTTTTCTTTTTTGTTCTTCTTTTAAGTTCTGTTGTTGTTTCAAGTTTGATCTGAGTTTCGATCGAAATGGAAGGCGGTGGTGATGGTACTGTACGTCTGGGTGCTCTGCACTTGAGGCCAGATCGGAGCGGCCTTGATTCGAGTGACGATGTGTCTGTTTCGTCGCCTGTGACAAGACAGAAAGCTGCTGCTGCTAAACAATTCATAGAGAATCACTATAAGAACTACTATCAAGGATTGCAAGATCGTAAAGACAGGTGCATAGTTTATCCTTGGATCTTTTACTTTCTTTCTATTTCCGATTTGCTTTAATCTGGATAATTTATTGTTCTTGTAATTGAAGTCAATCGTAGGTCAAATGTTTCAATGCATGTGATCCTAAAACTGTAGTATTATTTACTTCGTTTGAATTTTAGGTAGATTTGGAAATTTTTATCCATGGTTAGCATTATATGTCTTAATCTTCCTTTACTGGTTTATTAATTGATTGTGATTATAGATGATTAGTAACCTAAATTAGAATGGAAACACGCATTAATGAAGAAAGTTCTAACTCTGTTTTAGACGTCAAGCACTTCAAAGGAGAGCACAAGAAGCTCATGTATCAAATGAGGACCAAGAAGAGATGCTGAGGAATTTGGAACGCAGAGAAACAGAATATATGCGATTGCAACGACGTAAAATTGGAATTGATGACTTTGAACAGTTAACTGTGATTGGTAGAGGTGCATTCGGTGAGGTAAAATTCAGAACATCATATATAGACTTCCGTCATTCTTTTTTGTGTTTACATTGGGTATGGAGCAATAAAATTTTACATTGGGGTAAGAAAATCTAGTTGAAGTAGTACTAATATACCAATTCTTTAAACTTTGCTAATGAATTTTGGTGGTTTTTTGCTTAATGGGACATTTTTACTTATTGCCAATTGAATTTCATTGATCTTTGTATTCTGACCAGGAGATCTTAATATCATATTTTTCATTTTTGGTACTTTATTGTATTTGCATTGGGAAGGCATGATCTAGGACTAGTTAAAGAGTGAACATTTATCCATTAATATGTTCAATAAATGCAGGTCAGATTATGCCGTGCCAAAAGCACTGGAGAGATATTTGCCATGAAGAAACTGAAGAAGTCTGAGATGCTTAGCCGTGGGCAGGTTATAACACTCATTAAAGTTTCATCTAATGTTCAAAATCTAACATGGATAATTCTTTGTGGATATTAAAATTTTCACCAACATTATCTCATTCTGTGAAATGCATTAGCTGATTGTTGATGATTCCTTTAAGCAAGGCTGGCTTTGGTAATACCTTTAATTAAAGTATTTCAAGACTTTGCATTAGATGCACCCTGCAGCCGGGTTTTTTCCCAAAAAAGGGTGGTGGGAAAAAATATTTCTTAACTTAGAGTGAAATGAAAAGAATTTCCCATTTTAGGGTAGTCAGTGGTCAAAAACTGACCAGCTGACTGCTGTCCACCCAATGGAGAAGCGGACAGTTGAGAAAGGTTTTTTGTTTTTAATTAAAATCTGCTGGGACACTGGAAATTGGGACACAGAGGCTATTTTGGAGACTGAAAATGGGATCAACATGCTGTCCGCTATTTTGGACAGCGGAAAGAGACTGTCCGCTATTTTGGACAAGCAGACAGACACTGTCTCCTTGTTGAACCGGCGGACAGCTCATTGTCTGCCTGTCACACACGCGGACAGCTTCACTCCTCGCCATCTCAGCATCTCTCACCAGCACTCTGCCACATCATCACATTTCACCCTAAAATGGAAAAAAGTTTTCAAAACACCTTAAAATTGGAAATTTTTCAAATTATCACCCTAAGTTGGGAAATATTTTTTCCAGCCACCTTTTTTTTGGAAAAAGCGCCCCTGCAGCCTCTCTTTACCATTTGAGTGTGTGTAATGTTCTCATCAACTTTTATTTGCCTTTCGCTGTGGCATTGCATTGGAAAATAACTCGTAAACTACAGAAAAGTAATGCTTTGTATTTTCAAGTTAGTTGTTGATTCAATACATTGGGCAAAAAGATTGGTTGGCGTCAACGAATATTTTCTTTCACGACCATCAGTAACAAATTAATAGTGTGCATTGGCAGCTAAGAGATGATAAATTCAGCTGAACAAAAAGTCTCTTTATCTAATAGGGATTCTAGGTACTTCATAAAGCATTTTTGAGTGTCTGAAAATATTGAAGTCAACTTGTGTACTTTCTTATTTCTTTCATAATGTAGCTTAATTCTTCTTTTCTCTTCTTGTTTTAAGGTTGAGCATGTCCGATCTGAGAGAAACTTACTTGCAGAGGTCAATAGTGGATGCATTGTAAAACTTTTCTATTCTTTTCAAGATTCTGATTTCTTATACCTTATCATGGAGTATTTACCTGGTGGAGACATAATGACATTATTGATGAGAGAAGATATTCTTTCTGAAGATGTTGCACGTTTTTACATAGCAGAGAGCATCCTGGCTATACACTCAATTCATCAGCACAATTATGTTCATAGGTAAGATAATAACAAAGATAGTTGTGTGTTTTTCAAGTTTATCTTATTCACATGTATTGCCCATTAGAAAGGGGGATGAGCCAAAAACACTTGCTCAATTCGCAAACTTTGTCTTCATGCCAGGCACTCTTCTTCATTCTTATACATGTTATATTATATGGAAGTAAAATAGTTATATTAATGGAGAAGTCTTGGATTTGCATTGTGCTTTGAGTGTCAATTTCATTTTTGAATGCATAATTTATTTATGACCCTGAAAAAGCCATAAGCTTTTCAGATGTTTTGTTGTGCTTGGAAAATCTTTGAAGAATATGTCAAACTGAATCACGATAGAAATTCTCTAACAAGTAAATATAAAAGGACAAGCCTATAATTCTTATTTTCTTTGTCTTTATTCTGAGAATGTTCTGCATGCAGGGACATAAAACCAGATAACCTGATATTGGACAAAAATGGCCATTTGAAGCTTTCAGATTTTGGTTTGTGCAAGCCTTTGGATGATAAATATTCATCTATCCTCCTGGAAAATGAAGATATTTCCTCTCAAGAAGGTACAAATGAAGTTGGAGGAAATTCTGGCAACGATAGAGCTCCTTGGCCAATGCCAAAAGAAAAACTACAACAATGGAAACGAAATCGTCGTGCACTGGTATAACTATATATGTTTCTCATATTAAAGCCACATTTTTTGCATTTGCCTGAAGATATATAAAGGAGATTGAAATACATATATCATCTAATTTGCAAGATATCCACATGTCATGCTGAGTCCTGCCTTTTCACAAAGACTTTGCTCTTTCCAGACTTTTACAATTATTCTTCTTCTTGAGAAATTATATCTGCATGTTTCAAATTTCAAGTCATATCACTGTCCTTTAGGCGTATTCGACTGTTGGAACTCTTGATTATATGGCACCCGAAGTATTGCTGAAGAAAGGATATGGAATGGAGTGTGATTGGTGGTCTCTAGGTGCAATCATGCATGAGATGCTTTTAGGCTATCCTCCATTCTGTTCTGATGATCCCAGGATCACATGCCGCAAGGTATGGTTTTCATATGCTTGGCATTCCATATATCTCTATCATTAATTAATTTTTTTTTATTTGTTAATAGACAACATTTCTTTTCTTCTATCAGATAATCAACTGGAAAACTTGCCTTAAATTCCCCGATGAACCAAAGATTTCAAACGATGCCAAAGACCTTATCTGTCACTTGCTTTGCAATGTTGAAACAAGGCTGGGAACCAGAGGAGTGGATGAATTAAAGGTAATTGCCCTTCCAAGAATAATAAAATTCCTCCTTGCCCATTTCAGATGAAAATTCAAAAATTTGTGTGTTAAATTGTCAACTTCTGAGGTATAGATTCCAATTTTGTGAAAATATGATTTCACTAACTTGCGATTGTCCCAGTGTAATTTATGCATAGCCATGTTTGTTCTTAATTTTTCAAATTGGGGCATTCTTTTCCATGGTAGTGAACTTTCCAATATTATCATCCAGAATTAATATTGTGCAGTTTAAGATGGTTAGTATTGTATTCTTAAATCTCCACTATTTCAGGCACATCCATGGTTCAGGTCCATTCGATGGGATATGCTATATGAAATGGAAGCTGCTTATAGGCCTACAGTCAATGGAGATTTGGATACTCAGAATTTTGAGAAGTTTACTGATGTGAATTCTTTTCTTCATTTTCAAGTATTCTATTTCTTTCTTGCTTCTTCTTCTTCTTCTTCTTCTGGCTAAGTCTTTGTTTCTTTTATAGTTGGAAGTCCCACCATCCGCAATACCAACTGTTGGACCATGGAGGAAGGTAATAATGACTCTGTCTACACACTCTTTTTATTTATGCAGAAGGGATCTGAGAAAACCAAGTTTTCATTTATTCTTTAAACAACTTGAGGGAAAAAAAATGAGCAGCTAACAGGTGGAATGACAATTATTAATTGTGAGCTTCCACTATTGTTTTTTTGGATTATAATACAACAATCGTTATGCTAATAGCAATGATACTCTATTATAAAACTGGCGGTGCTGCTATCTTTCGTCCTGGCTCTCCTTCAATTGTTACATGATTTCCTTAATTATAACATTCCTTAGTGGCCATGTACCTTTTTATAGTTGGAATTCCTGCTTCTCTATATCTGCTCTTTTATTTCAGTGATTATTTTTAATTTTAAGGCATTAAAATTTCATCCAGAGAAGTGGAAAAGAGCATCAAGAATGAATGTTTGCATTACTTTGTTCTAAATTTTGCTAAATTACTTTATCCAACATTAGCCTAATTCCTCTAGTTTGTTGCATTGGCTCGATGATACAGATGTTGACTTCAAAAGACAACAATTTTATTGGATTTACTTTTAAGAAATCAGACGTCTTTAACTCACTGGAAACTTCAGGTATTTTCTTTGAAGCTTGACAGGTTTTGTTTCTTATATGATGACTTCTGCAGGTATATATTGAGTTCCAATCAGATTTTGTGTGATCTTAACTTAGAAGTGTGTCTGAATAGCTAAAAGTCTAGATTGTTTTCCTTTATTCTTTGTTCTGTGCATCATAATATCACATTATACTTATGCAACTAAGCTTACTTGATCACTTACATTTCAAAGGTTTGGTCCTTTCAACGGCTGCTAAAGATAGCAAATTGCTTCTACTAATAATGCATGCATGTAGCTTTTGACTAGTCAAAGCTAGTCTGATTGATTTTCCATTTTGTTTTCAGGGACTGATATGAAATCAAATTTATCTTCAAAGGCTCCGTCTTTAATTTCCTTGTTAGGTATGATCCTTTCTTTCCCTTCCTACCTAACTAAAGGTCCACTTGTGCAGTAGACTAGAGTTCGGGATACCATCGCTTTTATGGCTGTAGATTATTGATATTTGATAGATCGTCTAGTCCTCATAAAGAAGGAACTATCCTAATTTTGTCACCTTCTTGCGCTTGGTGCTAGCTCTGCAAGTGCCTCATTGTATTTCAGAGTTGTCTTGTCTAAGATCACCTGTACTTCTTTTCACTTATTGAGGGATACTTCTGTTTGGGAACAATGGGCTTGGCTGGATTTTGATTTTCTTTATATTAAATTGGACCATTTTTAAAAGCAAAGCAATACAAAAGGATCTTTAATTGGAAGTACCTTTTTTTCTTCTTCTTTTTTTCTTTGTATTGGGATGAGTTACAAACATGTGAGTTAAATATTTCAAGCTGGTTGATTTTATATCTACATGCATGGTATTGTTGAGTCTAAGGTAATGTCATTTCTTTCTTCCAATAATGAACAGGTAGGATTGACTTGCAAGAAACTGTTGAATCTGAAGGTGAGCAGACGCCGGAATGTTAATTTTCCAACCACCATGCTTGGACCAAGTAACTTGGACTTGGTAGGAATTCAAAGTGTCTTCACAAGTATAATCTACAAAAGGAAGAAGTATACAAGAGAGAATTGGCAAAGGCTACTGTGCAAATATAAATAAGGACATCAGCTTGAGCGTTCATATGTTTTTGGGTTTAGTTAATTTTGTTTCTCACATCACATGCGAATTGATTCTGTAAAGCCGCTGTAAATAGTCCAATTACAATTGGAAAATGATTTTTTGGGAGCTGATTTTTTTTTTCCATTATTTGTGTCAAGGTTGGGGGCCTTGGGCATTGTCAATATAATTTTGTAGACAAAATTTTGTGCTTCCTACTATAATGGCATTGGCTACACGAAAGTCGAAAATTTTTAATGTTCGTCTCTAGTGGCTATCAACTTAATGAACTTGTCTTGATGTTGAAATGTTGTAATTCATTCGTGTTTCATTCTGTTTCTATTTTTAGGAAAACATACTTATTTTTATAAATAGAAATAGAAAAATATTTTTTTTGTATTTTCTAATTACTACTTATAACTTATTTCTAATTTTTTAAATTAGAAAATAATATAATTAAATAATTTTTTTAAATTTTTTTTAAGAATAATTTTTTAAAATATTGATTATTTTTCACTAATGCACTTATTGCGATTAATTGATCTTCGAAACATTTATGTGGGTAGAAATACCTGTGTGGTGGCGGCCAGAATATCTGCAGGCCTATGGATTTACATTTAAGAACTTTATTTGATCTGAAAAGAGCATATATTGTACGGATTTTTTAAATTTATTTTTCCTGCACAATTCTACGGATATTTTCGTTTACGCTCTTTACTCGAATATGCTCCGCACTTGGAAAATGGGGGCAAATATCCCTCTTTTCAGCCGTCTCCTCCGCTCTCCATTTTTATCAATGAACCGATATTTATGTCTTTTCATTGCTGTGAAACTAGTTAGGAGTCATTGTGGATCAATAGTTAAGAAGAGCAATTGATTATTTGCAATTAATTGGTTCATTATAAATTGTGAAATGTTTAGTATTTTATCCGCAACAAAAAATAGTTTTGCTTTCATTTTTAGATAAGTTAAGAAAAATTTATTCCTTTCAAAAAAAAAAAGAAAAAGAAAAGTTTATTGATACGGTTGAAACTATAATTTTTATCCACATTTTTTCTTAATCTAATTCTAGATTATTAGTGGCATATTAGAAATTAAGAAATAAAAATTTATGTCTTAATAATAAGACACTTTAAACAAGAGTATATATATATATATAGCCGTAAAGAGTTTAGGCAGTGCACGAATCCTGAATTTTTATATATTGGACAGAATAATCGATAAAAAATATTTAGAATTGAATTGAATTGTTGATTTTTTTACTATAACTGATCTATATTGTACTATTGATTTTTATTTTGACATATATTAATCTTTTAGTAATATCTATATCGAAAATTGTATTAAATTGTACGAAAATATTCCATAAGCAAATTGTACTAAAAAAAACTAATATTTAAGTATTTATAATTTTATTACATATAATAACTGATAAAAATAAAATAATTTATATAGAACATTATTTATAACTTTTATAGTTTTATTATACAAATATAATATAATTTGAACTTATAATTATATATACTTTAATCCATAAAATTAAATTTATTAATTATTTAACAATTTTTATATGATATTTATAATAGTAATGAATTCAAATTGAAATTTTTTTATTTTAAAATAATTTATATACTAAAAATTTTATGATGGTCATGTAGAAAATTGAACTTATAACTTCCATATAAGTCTAAAATAAATTTATTATCAAATCAATGAACTATATTTATTATTAATATTTAAATAAAAAAATATTTTGTAATATATTTCTAGTTTCATTTTTGCTTATAATTTTTTTTATCACAAATTATATTTTTTAGCATTTATAATTTATAATTTTTTTATTAAAACAATTATATTATATCAAACTTATATACTAATTTAAATTATATTAATAAATAATATATATAACTTATATACTTGATAAACTTATATAATTATATATTTTATAATTAATGTAAATACTCATAATTACAAACTTACATACTTATATTTTATAACTAAACCTTTTATATAAGAAAAATTGCATTTTTAATTTTAATTTAATGTTTTGGTGAAAATATTCTAATAAAATTTTCTTAATGTTTCAGAGAGAATATTCTCATTAAATTTTTTTACTACTAAAAAATTGATTGCTTATTACAAATATTTTTATATGATGATTGTGAGATTCTTATAAAAATATTAAATTTTAACTCAGTTGAGTATGTTTTAATTTTAGATACATTTTTTTTTGTTTTAAATACTGAAGTACTAAATTATTTTGTAATGTTTAGTATGAAAAAACTTTATCAATTTATTTCGAATTTTCAATGCGAATATTTTTTCTTTTTAATATAATACAATACTTGAATTTATATATCTTAAACTTTTCAAGATAATACTATAGATTTTTCAATATCCGAATTAGATCAGATCGTGTACAATTCTACATAAAATCGTAAATTTTGAAAACAATGTATAATTTTAACTATATTAAATTATTAACTCAATTTTGTCAATAGATATAAAAATATAAATGAGTTTATATTTTTATAAGGACAATAAGTATTATTATATATTCTTTATATTGCACAAATATATTTTTTTATTTATCGTTAATGCACAATATAAGTAGAAAAACATTTTGTCAACCAATAAATAATTGTAAGAACAAGAAAGATATATAATAAAAATTACATAAAATTCTGAAATTTCAACTTCTCTTTTCTATGAGATGAAGTATTTTTCATCAAATTCTTGATTCATTTACTCTGAACAATTATAAATTATATATATATATATATATATATATATATATATTATCACAATAGTCAATAGTACGGGTTAGTAAAAATGTAACTAAAAAGTAAAAGGATTAATTTACATTTTAAATATTTAAAAGCTAATATTGGTTTTTTTAATAAAAATTAACTTTTAATAAAAATTTGAAGAAAACAAGATGATTTAATAGATTTTTGATTTTTTTAATTTGCTTTTATCTTTCTACAGTTTACATTATTAATATTTACCGATAATTTTTTTAAACGGCGAGGGAATCTGGTAAGATTGTCAAAGAAAATCAATATTGGTCTGGAAAAGGTAAAATATTATCCTGATCTGGACTAGCGAAGGGCAAAAAAAGAAAAATAAAAAGACAAAAACGACACAAAGTTAAAGTAGCGCGGGCAGAAAAGCCAAACATGGGGCTGGGGGTGCTGTTGATGATAATTAGAGTGCACCGCCACGTAATCTTCATTCACATCACAAGTCAAGCCAATAGATATTTTCGACCAAAGAAAAATATCTACTTCTCCCCACGCCGATAAATCGGTCTCGGATGACGTGGCACATGACACGTGTAAAAGCGGTGACAGCTGTAACGTCTTTTTGTCCCCAACAAAACCACCTCTAAATTCCAATTCATCACATCTCCTTCTTTTTCTCTCTTCTATTCTTTCCCCTTCCGTTCATGCTCTGAATTTCACTATTTAGGCTTTCAAGTCTGCACTCTATTCCTCTTAATATATAGTAGGATACGGACATGGATGGTTGCAGAAGCGAAGCTAGGATGATTTCACAACCTTCTGTGCCTCCCGGCGGCGAGTTAGCCGAGTTTTTTCCACAGGCAAGGGACTTCGGATTTGCTTTATATGAATTATACACTAATTAGGAAGGACATAACGTATGTTCTGAGATAACGTTTCTCTTCTGTCTTCTATTTTTATTACTATTGTTAGATTTGCAAACTAGCAGCAGAAAATATTGGATCAGCTGGATTTAATTTGATTTATCCAACGGCACGTCGTTTTTCCATCCGATGACCTTTTGTTTTGTGACACGATGTTACCATCGGTTCTTTGATTCTGAGGTTTTTTTTTTTAATTTGTTTTAAAAAAAATTATTCTAATCATTTGTTCGCCAAATGAACAACTTTGTCCCTTTTTTTTCTTTGGTTGTCAATAAACCAAAGAATAAATCTTCAATCTTATTTTTGTGATGCATTTATGTAGGACATTGCAGCTTGCAGTGGGCTTCAAATTTCTCAAACTTTCAGGATTAGCTTCTTTAGGAAGGATGGTGATGGCTATAGCTGATAGTTCCGAGTAATGTATTTTCCACTCCCACCTATTAATTAGTATCAGATCTCAGAAGCCGCTTACAAAATTCCATAATAGCAGTTTTAATTTCTGTCTTTTCTGTTAAAATAGTACCATCAGACCTCTTCAAATTGGAAATTCTATTTGGAGCTTTCCTACATTTCATGAGATTATCAAAGAATTTGGTATTAGCATCACCCAAATTCACCCACTGAATGCTGGCGTCTGCATATAGAGGCTTTCACCTTGGACTAGCCATCTTTTTAGATAAACAACGGCATGTTTTCTCTTCATCCAAAAGTGTAGGATTTAGCGGATCCAGTTGCAAGTTTTGTTGTAGAGACTCTAAATGCTCCTTATACTTGGTAACCTTCGTAAATCTTTATTGAAATTGATCTATGGTGGGTCCTTAGAGCTGTCTTTAACTTTCTGAATTTATGAAAAACCTGAAACATTTGAATCCTGTTACCTCTCTATTCTGGAATTCCTCATAATTTTAATAACATGCTCGATCCACATATTGAAGAATTTAAATTGTTTCTTTCCATCATCTATAGATTTTCTAATATAAACTAAAATAGGGGAGTGATTAGAGATACCTCCACACAAAGCTTCAAAACTGGCCTTTTTCAATCAAACAACTGGTTGTATTGCTCATCTAGGATTGCATCCTTTTCTTTAGAAAGGAAAAAAAAGACAGATAATTTATCCATATATGTGGCTTTAGTCATCAAGCTTCTTTATTATTTTCAATTGGCTTGTATTTTACTCCTTAATATAACTGATTCCTTTCCAGTGTCATTTCATAATTAACCATCTTTTGGTTCTTATAGTGTCAAATGATACTTTTCTTTCACAAGTGCAAAGAGTTGAAAAATCAAACAATTATTGGACAATAGATTCCTGACATATACTTTTTATGCAATACAATATTATTTTAACACATTGACAGTTTTCATGATCATATCATCTAGATTTCCCTTCCAAGCTTCTTTTCTACGTGCTTTATTTCCTTTTTGGGTTTGGGCACAATGGAGAATGGAGGGAGGGTTCAAATTTTGATGGAATTGCTCTTTCAGTTATGATTTTTTCTTTATATTAGCACATGTTTGAATCTTTTTTTCGCAAGAAGTTGATTGTAAGAGTAGTAATCTGCTGGCAGATTTTAAGAATATTTCTCATCACAATATTATTGTAGTGTACTCTGAGCTCATATGGCTGCAAATGCTTCAGAAAACAGACTAGTTGAGGCTTAAATCATATCATAATTGTTTTGTATTGATTTTTTCTGTCCATGGTGTGGATTTATCCCCCATAAAATCAATGAACTCTACCTCCTTAGACATATCATTTTTAGAGGATTCTGTTTGTAATTAAAAATATAAAATATCAGGATTTGGCGATGAGAGAATCTATGTCTACAGAATGGACAGATGAGAAGCATAGTCTTTACCTTAAATCCATGGAAGCATCATTTGTTAACCAGTTATATAATTCCATAGATCTTCTTGATCTGCAATTGCCGAAGGAGATGTCAGATCCAAGTTTATTGCAGGAAGCACATTATAACACTTCAGCTTCATCTGGCCAGGTTCAAAACAGATCTTTTATGTTACCTAATTGAATATCCTTGTCATTATGTATGAACTCCTCCTGGATGGATAATCAAATGTGTATTTCTCATGAAAATACTGTCCTATATTTCCTTAGTTCATTTCAATTTTATTCTAGTTTAAGGTTCTTCGAGGTAGTTGCTGGAAGAAAATCAATTTTCGAAGACCAGACTCACAAGTAAAAGTAAAAAAAGAATCACATGGTTTTCTGATGAGTCCTTGGATACAACACTTTAAGGCTGCAAGAAAATCACAAGTCACTAACCCAGAAAGTGATGCATCTCAATGTCAAACAACCAACTTAAGCATGAAGAAGACAGCTTCCAGTGGCAGAGCCACTTGTTCAAAACATTCTTATATATGTCGCTGCTATTCATGTCGCCATGGCCTGGTCGAGAGTAACACAGGTATCTCAGTTTTTTTTTGGTGGTGTTGACATTAATTGGTATTTTTTGTCCAAATCTGCATGCGTTCAGCGAATTATGCTAGCCAGTTTCATTAATTTTTATTTGTTATACGTGTAAATTGTAAGGTATCATTGCTTCCTTTCTTTCACTCTGTTCTTTTTAGGTGTTATTGGTATGTATTTAAGATTATAGTCTACCCAATTACAAGGGAGAGTAATACATCATGTATGTGATTGATTTGAGCAATTAATTTATTAATTGAGTCAAAAGACAGGAGAAATTACATGTTTGTATTGCAAAAGTAAGTATGAGAAAGTGGCTGCATTACTGGATCTACATATATTTTATCTCTAATTTGATCAACTTCAGTAATTCAAAATCATAAGTTTTTGTTCAGTGGTGGAAAGATGGTCATTATCAATAGCCATGATGGACATTCTAGATTAGGTGCTCAAGAAGACACTGATAATGCTATGGTTGTGTGATGCTTCGAGCAACATTTTTTATGATGTTAGAAATGAGTGCATTGTTCTTGCTTTTGTAGAGGTATCGGATCAAAATTTTGTGGATGAATATATTGAAAGTGAAAAGAAAAGCAGTACATGTAGCTCAAAAAGGTTGAAAACTGAGATGACTGGAGCTTCAAGTAATGACCAGGTGCGGTAGCGTACAATTCTGTTCAAAATCAATCTTGTAATTTACTAATTTCAGTGTTGTTTCGAGTGTTCTTACAGGTTGTTCCATGAGACAGGTTGCTGATGACAGAAGATATATCTGAAGAACGAGAAGTGAACTTCTACAGATTTATTAAAGGATCTGCACCCTTCGCTGGCAATTCATAAATTTTGGCTGGCTCATGTTGTTGTTCTCTTACATGCCATGTTTGTTTTCGATGGTCGCCGGTATTCATGATGGGGAGATTTTAGCACAAGGGCTTTGTTTATTATTTTGATGGCCATATGAGGAATGGTTTTTTACAGATTATTGATCACATATATGTATCTGGCAGATCATATATTTTATATGTGGAGCTTATTTTGTTTAGTAAGAATTAGATGAAGCTAGAAACAAAAGTTAAGAGAAGTGCACCATTTACGTTGCGTGATTTGATTTAATTAGGCTGGGTTTGTTTTATTGAAAATAATTTTTTCTATGGAAAATATTTATAGAAAATAGATTATTTTCAAATGTTTGGTTCTGACTTTCAAAAACAGCTAAAAAATATCTTTCTTCCTTTGGCTGACATTTGAGAAAAAAGAAATTTCTTTTCCTATTAATAGTACATAGTAAAATTCCTTGTACGTATAGACTTGTCATACATTGCGTAGATCTAAATGAGTAGAAAAATATCTTAGTCAAATGAATAAATAAAAAAATATTAACAAAAGATTATGATAAAATTAAATTAAAACAATTAACCAGCGTCGCAAAATATTTTCATATAATGTGTAACGAGAAGTGCATAATAGTCCAGCGCACCTTGCCGTACGCCGGGCTTATAATTCGTGGCATATATAAATGTGCGTGTATGTATTGTGTATAAAGTGTGTTTTGTGTATCATCTAATCATTTATTATATATATAAATTTATATATATACAAATATAACCATACACAACTAAAATTAATATTTTATATATTAATAATTTTATATAATAAAATATGTATATATATTATATACAAATACATTTATCTGCATAAAATATAATTTATTAATATAATAAAATTTAAACCTATAATTATTTATAAAATTATTATTAATACAAATTATATTATTAATTTGCTAATTTTAATTTTTATATATTAGTATAATTAATTTTAATAGGATGTATATATTTAAAAATTATTAAATATTTTATATATATTTAACTCAAATCAAATCCGTATTGTATGGTTTAATCCTGTTCGTGCTGAAAATTATCTAAGCTATGTCTATGATAAACCAGAGCAATTGTTGGACTTTGACTGAATGAGTTTCTACAAAGCTGTGATGATATTTGGATCTTGAATTTTTCTGAATTACAAGAGAAGGAAAAATCCAAAAGAAAAACAACAAAAGGAACTATCTAGGCACAATTTTAGGCCAGGAGATGCCCAAAATATCCTTTTGAAGGAAGGTAAGACTCCCAACAGGTGGAACTTCCAAATCAGTAACACCCATTGCCATACCCAAGGCCAAGTTAAAAAGCCCTTCAGCTACTCGGTTCCCTTCCCTGTAAACATGTTGAATACGAATCTCCTCAAAATAAACCAACAAATCCTTGCAAGCATTAACCAAGTTCGGACAAGGGCCATCCCGAAAACTATTCGAAGAGAGCCAATCAACCACAAGTTTAGAATCCACTTAAAGAATAACTCTCTTATAATCCTTCACACGCGCGGCAATCAGACCTTTTAAAACTGCCCATAGTTCAGCTTCAATAGCTGAACAACTTCCAATATTAACAAAAAAACCAAAAAAGCCAATCTCCAAATTCAATGCGGAAAAGCCCCCCTCCCCCTGCATAGCCATTCTGCCCCTTAGAACAACCATCAGTGTTTAGCTTAACCAAAGAATGAGGAGGTGCATCCCCGCCAACTAACCTCTCCTCATAAAGGTGCCCAGACATAACAAGATCCGAAGAATTTTCCCAATTTGATTCACATAATAAAATAGAAAAGGGAGCTTCACATTTAAATCAATATCCTTGAAAAATTCTGATGTTCCTCCATCTCCGTATCCACCAGGTGGCAGCAGCAAAAAGGATAGCCCAATTACCAGAAAAGCCAGGTCTATTTCTTGTTGGGTTTTTTTTTTTTTTTTTTTAATTTGAATTGAGAAAAATAGGCCACATATAAGAAATAAATGAGCCACGTGGTGCGTGTGCATAAATAAACGGTAGACCCGTAAATTGTAAGGAGCTGAAAATTGGAAAGCTAAAGCGTGCACGACAATACGACTTGCCCCTAATTCAAAACGACAAACTCCATCCACCCTTCTCGCCTTACATTTGGTGTCTTCCCTGTTAAATAAGGTGCGTTTCTCTGGTCTTCAACCATTTTCTTTAGGGTTTCAATTTTTATTTCTTCTCTTCAATTGTCAAAATCCCTGTAATTTAATTCCTTCTTGCTTTCCAGTTCTCTTGATTCTTCAAAAATTGGGTTCAACATTTGCCTTTTCTCACAATATCCCCATTCATGTTGACTTTGAAGGCAGTCCGCTCCACATTAATGAATAAAAATGCTGGTAAATATTTGATCAGTTCGGCAAAAAACTGTAATTCTAAATTTGATCAGATTCGATGTTATAGTGGAATTGTTGGTATCTCAACTTCATCGGTCGGTGAAGTAGTTCATAGGAGGGAGAATTCTATTTTAAACTTGTGTAATAACAATAGTTATGCTCAAAAGAAACACTTTCTTGGTTGCGGAGATGGAGATGAAGGCAGTGTTTTATCCAAGGTGTATGAGGAAAGGCGTGTTCTGGGGTAACTTTTTGCTAGTCCCTTTTGGTATATATGCATTTTACGAATTTTTTTAATTGTAATTTCCATCACATATGACGATATTAATGATTGCATTGGGCGAGCTGATATGAATTTTGGTATCAGGTATTCACCGGAGCAGTTATTTGATGTGGTTGCAGCTGTGGACTTTTATCATGGATTTGTCCCTTGGTGTCAGCGGTCTGAGATAGTAAGATACCATCCAGATGGATCATTTGATGCTGAGCTGGAGATTGGTTTCAAGTTTCTGGTTGAGAGTTATGTTTCTCATGTAGAGTTAAATAGACCTAAGTCAATAAAGGTAACTTATTCACCTTTTTTAAAAGATTTGGCACTTCCATCAATTTTGATGCGTAGGCCCTAGATGGATACCCTCACATTGGCATTCATACCTCTATTTCATGCAGTTTGAATTTTGAATGATGTCATCTTCTGTGCTAATAAATTTTTAGTGAGGATTTGTAGCTGTTGTTTATGCATTTATTATCTTGGTAAGCATTTGGTATAATAAGCACTGATTTATTGTTGGGTTAAGAAAGACTTGGATGTGATTTTGCTGTTCCCTTCAGCTTTGAAAATAAACCATAAAGGAATAGAACTATCCTTGATAATATTGTGATTCCTGGAGTTTGAATGTCGATAACAGGCATCATATTTGAGGTCAGCATTCTTCAAATGTTCAAAATTTTGCAGCAACATTGTGTTGAAATAAATGTGCTTGTGTATCATTCTCTAATGCATGTATTTGTTGTATAGCCTGCTTGTTTTTGAGACACTGGCGTTGGATTATGAGGGAAATTCTCAAATGATTAATCTTATTCAAGTTAGAAGTTTCTGCCTGCTTTATAATAGTTCCTTCAGTTTATGTTAACCTTGAGCATCTAACATCTGGGCTAGTTTTCATATCTGTTATTGCTAATCTGGATTTCTTCATTGATGTTATTGAAGCGTTGTTATTAAAGTTTGAAGTTCATTGGATGTTTCTGCTTCACTTTCAGACAACTGTATCAGAGAGTTCCCTTTTTGATCATTTGATAAACATTTGGGAATTCAACCCTGGACCAGTTCCAGGAAGTTGTGACCTTTACTTCTTGGTGGACTTTAAATTCCAGTCACCACTTTACAGACAGGTAACTAGTCACATCCTTTCTTTTCCCATTTTTTCTCTCCGAGTTATTGCGAGATGCCTCCTTTAAATAGTTATATCTGTTTTATGATTCTAGTTCATAGAAACACTGATGTACTATTATATACTAACTAAAAATTCTGAGATTATGTCTTTTGTAGTTAAAATTCCAAATGAATGAAATAATCTATATATTTTGTGATATTCTACATCAAGCACTTAGAAGTCAATTCTTATTTCATGTGTGGATTTAGAAATAACAAGAGAGCTACTGCAATTCTTATTTCAAGAACTTCTAAAAAGCCATATCAACAAAACTTATATATGCGAACCCTTGAGTTTCATGTAGACAAACACTTCTGAAAGGTGGGAAACAAGGCTAACCATATTGTAATAAAAAAATCACCTAAGGGGTCTTATTCTCAACCTTTATGCAGTATAAAATGGAAAAATCTGCTGATGCATAGTATTGCTATTTAAAATGTCTTGAGAGCATCATTTTCTAACCAAAATGGTGAATGGAAATTTCTTCTCTCAACATGATATTCATATTACATGAATGATTCAATTGTTTGAAGGAGTGTATGTACATCTAGAAATTGTTTGCATTTGTTATCTACACAGTATTTCCTGCAGTAGTGAAATTTGAATAAATTTAGTGTACTTGAACTTGAAAGATGCCTTCTGCATTATACATTTGCATCCTTATAAAAGAATTACCTTTTCAAGAGATCTTGAAAACTGGACATCAGAAATAGAAACTTACTTTAGCCAAAAAGCGCTGCTTGGGAATGATATATGTACATGCTTAAGTGACAAATCATGGTTTAGCTCATTACACAGATTAATACATGGCTGCTATAGAAACTTAATTTAGTGATATGCATAATACTGAACTACAAAAGAAATAGAGAGCGTGAGGATGGACATTTTTTCTTTATTCATTGATGCTAATTTTAGTAAAAATCAGAAAACCATTGATATATGATAGCACTTGGATAAAGATTTCAAGTGAAAAAAATTGAGGCAATTGGGTAAGAAGTCACTGTCACTATTCTACAAATGTCTCATTCAATGTTCTAATAGATCTCAATGGTGTGTCATTTTAAAAAAATAATGTTTTCTAGATTTTCCTCTCATTTTGGTCCAAGTAATATTTGTTTTGACTGTCAAAACATATTTAGAAAATGATCAATCTAGTATATCTTGTGATCAGAGGGTCTACAGAAGTTGCAGGAATGCTGATTTTTGGTTATGATCATGAATCTGAGTTCCTCTCATTATGGGTGTAGAAATGCAAAACTTAATGATGTCTCACCATCTGTATGTTCAAATATTTTTCATGAAAACATCTGCTTCAAGCTGTGTTTACTAAATTGAGCATACTGATACAGGCAGCATCAATGTTCTTCAAGGAAGTGGTTGCCAGGCTGGTTGGTTCATTCAGCGAGCGCTGTCGTTTGATTTATGGACCAGGAATCCCAGTCCTTGAGAACACATATGGACGGAAGGCATGAAAGACGTAATTCAGTGCAAAATCAACTTCCCGAGTTCATTTCGATACGTTGGGTGATTTTTGGTTTCGTTCCCTGCCCAGCCCCAATTGATTATTGTACTGACTCATTCAAATTTTCTAGTCGCTTACCAGAAAGGAAAAAAAAATCTAGTTTACTTCATTACGCATTCTTTGCTTGTTCGTCACTTGCTTCACAATTATTCACCTCAAAAATTTATACTCTGTTTTGAAGTCTATATGTACTCTAGATGAAAGATTAATCAATGAGTAATGTAGCAACATTACAAGCCACCTATTTTGATGCCATGCACGTGCGAACGTTAACATGTGCTTACTTTTGCTACATCGGCTGACTTTGATACTGGATTCTTGTGATTTCAGGTAACTAGTTCATTTTATTTTAAAGGTCAAACTTTGGTAAATGTCTTTAATTTATTGATTTGTAAGTCAGTATATGCGGCTTGATAGGTCGTGCCTGTTTTCTGCAACGCACTAAGCTTTAAGCATATGCCAACGAATATAGGTTAACATGGAAGAATCTATTTAACACAATTGATGGCCCTAAAACTCATGGTTGCTCATCCATTTGAAAAGGGCGTATGATTTCTTGCCCAAAGGCCAAAATTGTTAAGAGAAGGTTTCCCAACATTATGCTCAGAGTCTACTTAAGTATTTCTCTCTGCCACAAGTTTTAAGCCGAAACATCACATCCTAACGTAATGGGTGGTGACCCATTTTGGAGACAGTACGATCCAATGAAATTCGTAGCTATACAAATTCCATCATGGTTAATTGAGGATCATTTTTGCAATGAGTTTGCCATTGCATCAAGCACTTTTGAGTTGAATTAGGCGTTTAGTAATCTAGCAAGACAAAAGAAATAAATTAAAATGTTCCTTCTTGGGGCTAGGTTTAACTTGCTGGCAGAACCGCTAAAAAAATTCTAATTGTTTCTACATGCTCATTCAACCACCTCAGCTCGGTTTGAGAACTTAAGCATTTCTTCGTTTCCTCTATCCCTATGTCTGTTTTCATTGCATAACAACAAAAGTTTTAATTAAATTTCTAATTAATGTCTTTTGTATTCATTTAGAGAGTTAAAGACGGATACCATAGTCACTCTTATTTCTTCTTGCACTCCTGAGCACAAATATAGTCTTGTCCACAAGGAACAAACACCATCAGGCATAGCCTTTTCTTCTATTCTGTATGCATAAGGAATTTCCTGATAGAGACATATAAGAGGTGCTCAATATAATTTAATTTCCAGTTTGCACAGATAACTGATCACACCTATCCTACTTTCTAGCAACCAACCGAAATCTTCAGCACAGTCACTGCAGCAATAATGAGTTTTTCACATCTGTTAGTGCTTCAGCATCTTCACATCTTAATTGAGATATCAACATGTGACCACATGCATGGTGGAAAATAAAAGGGAATGGTGAAATGGGATTATACACACTCAAAGAAAAAATGATATCGAATACACCCTCCACATTATTACAGAAGAAGAATATTGTACAGCACTTATTTTCCTTCAGGAGCAAAGTTTGTAAACATAATCGAAATAGTTCATGTGACTTGAGATGCGGGAGATATGTATTTAAGAATTGCTGCAATAATCCGCTCTTTGTCTCTGGTAGGGAATGCTTCCAACAAGACTCCACCTTTATAAAAGTGGAAGAGAGGCACAGTCTGCATCAGTTCGGAGTGATGATCTAACATTAAAACAAAGCAAAAAGTGGGGAAAAGACCACATGCTGGTCCTTATATCTAGCAAGAGATACAAATAGGTATAAAATTATTGTAGATTTTAGTTAAGGAATTCACTAGCACATATCAAAATATAGTTATAATGAAAAACCTTGACTCCTTTCAGGGAAAAAGTATCATTATTCAAAACACAAATGCTACACTACATAGTACCTTAATCCTAAGCCGTTCAGCAACCTCAGATTGCTCGTCATACTCATCAATTACCTGCAGGGAAGAGTACAATAATTCAATTAAAATCTGATGTTTATGGCATCCTGATTTCCTTAGCTTGTGTTCAAATTGATGAACCAGGAGTCTGGCTGATAAAGTGTCTTATGCAAATTGTGCTTGTTGATTGTCTGCTAATTTTCATTTGACGTGTTTGACAGTAGAACTGAAACAGAGGTGTCCTGCTATCTTTGGTTGATTGCTTGGTAGGAGAATATCATATGAAGTAGTAAAATGATTATTTAATATAAAATTAGAATGATCCTTAATTAAGAACTTTGTTTTCTTTCTGGTATGTATTAGTTTTGAGGGTATCACAAAGGTGTTATCCATATGTATGTTGTACAATCTAGACAAACTTAGTTTACAAAAACACTCACATTATGCTTTAAGAAAATCACAGCAGCATCCTCATCACCAGCTCCTTTGCATAACTTGGAAAATCCCTGCGCTATATATTTGCAGCTTCCACAAGAAGGGCGATAAAAATCTACCACAACTAAAGAATCACTCTCTTTGGCTTTTTCAAGAATTTTGAAGAATTCCTCATCAGTTTTAAATTCTCTAACACAATCGACAGGACAAAGGTCATCGTCTTCGTCTTCGTCAGATAATTCATCTGAATTTCCATCAGCCACAACTTTAGTTCTTCCAGGTTGCAACAAAACTTCAACCTTCTTGAATAAGTCCAAACCCGCAGTTTTAGTGATGGGTACGATTTTATCCCGTACAAGACAAGATATTGCATTTGCATTAAATATACAAGGACTCATTCTTGGAGCTACGTTAGGAATTCTGGAGCCAAATTGTTTATCAGGATTGGTTCCATAGCCGAAAGAGCACTTGGAATACAGAATATTCTGCTTTTGCATCACAACATACAACGATCCTCCAATATAGCACAATCTTATATATACAAATATATATTCTGATTTGAATTGAACAGCTTAGGAGATAGATTCCTGATATGGTAACAACCTATAAGCCGCTGATGCCCCAAAATATTCTTTGCTCTTTATTATCCAACCGTATAGCCAATCACTACGAGCAATGAAAGCCAGAAAAAATGATAACCATTACCAAGTTTGAAGCGACAGTTGTAATCGTATGAAAAATCTAGACTATATGGTCGGTGTTGTTCAGTTTTAAGCTTTCCTCGTCTGCCATTTAGAAAATACGTTTGGGTTCAATTACTGACCTCAATTCGCAAATCAAACACTATTTTATATGCCATAAACTAAGCATAAACAGATAGAACAATTCATCAAACACTATTCATACATAGTGAATAGCAAACAGAAAAGTCAAAAACTTTTGATGCGTGTATTTGGAAAGTACCTGTGGGAGATAAAGAACAGACGTTCGCGCTCTAGCCATATCCGAGCAAAAGCTTCGAAACTTCGAATGAGAAGATGACACGATTCGCCATATCCACTCGCTTCTGCCCATCCATTATCTATCCAAATTACCAACTCTTATTTACGAGAAATGCAACACTTTCTTTTCATTTCAGAACTATTTTTGACGTCTATTTTATAATTAATCTATATTATCCAAATTTTAATTTATAAAATTTACTAATTTATTTAATAAATTTAATTTAATAAAATGACCTAATTATAAAATAAATGTTAACAATATTCTTCCTTTTTTTTAAAAAATTAATTAATTTTTTCTGTTTTTAGAATTATTTGCTCGAAATGGGCAGGGTGTAGTCTAGCTAAATCTTTTTGGGCTTTTATGGCCGAATTTTACAAATTTCAGCCTGCGCGTTTTTGCCCAGTGTGGTTTATCATGTACTTAATTTAATTTCATGTTACATTATGGTTTCGTTTCTTTACAAAATTGTGTATTTTTTTCAAATTAAATTTTTGTAAACTAATAAATATAAAATATATTCATCAGTTTTTATTTATAAATTCATCATTTTTGAACTTATAAGTTCATTAATTATAATCTATAAATTTATTATTTTTAAATTTATAAGTTTATCAGTTATAACTTATAGATTTATCATTTTAAACTTATAAATTTATCAGTTATAACTTACAAGTTCATCATTTTTTATTTACATATTTATCATTTTAAACTTAAAATTTTATTGTTTAAAAATTATAGGTCAATTGTTTAGAAACTACAAGTTTATTATTTTGAATTTACAAATTCATTGTTTAGAAGTTATAAGTTTACCGTTTATGACTTGCTGCTTTATCACTTACAGATTCATAATTTATAACTTATAGATTCATCATTTTAAACTTGCATATTCATCCTTTTGAAAATACAGATTCATCATTTTAAACTTGGAGATTCATCATATACAAAATAGATGTTCATCATTTAAAACTTATAAATTCATCATTGTTGGTTCATTACTTATAGGTTCATTATTTCTACCAAATACATCAACACAATTTTTTTTCTTTATATTACTCATTTTTAGTTCAAATATCTTTATTTTCAACTATTTTCTTTCACAAAAAAATTAAAATTAATGTTTTTATTCCAAACAACAATAACAATCATCACAATATTCAAAAATACTAAAAATAAAATCAAATATGTAAATTAAAAAAAAATCTCTTAAAACAAACTTAAAATATACATAATTTTTTCTTTTATCTTTGTGAATAAAAAAAAGAGAAAAATAATAATATGCTAAAAAACAAGAAGAATACAATAATACACAATTAAAAAACGGTATCATACCATGTAATAATATACAAAGCATCATACATTCAGATTTATAATATAGTTTACGGTACATCAAGATTGTTCATTATCTTATTAACCCGTCTGTTAAATACTTTTTATATTACATTTTAAATCTAAATCCCATTGATAATAGGGCTACCTGGTTCTAATGGTTAAGTTGAAGTTGAATATTATTTTAGTTTTCAATAATTAAAAGGAACAAAAATAGTCATCATCTTTTACAAATACAAGTGATTCAGACGCAGATTTAGCTACTGAAAAAGGTAGAAGATTAAAATATCAGTGTTTTCACCAGGTTGAACTAGAGTTCAACATGTAAAAATAATTTTTTATCAAAATATAATATTTAACATATTTATACATCGTAAAATATAAAAAATATATTATTAAATATGTTTCATGCACAATAATACATTTGAAATATTAATATTAATATTTATAATTAAATAAATACATAATTATGTTTAAAAATATTATTAAATATAAAATTTGCATATTTTATTTAGTATTTCAATAAATAATATAATTGATTTATGTAATTATGTAGTCAAGAGACATATATATATCAAAACTTTTTGACAAAAAATACAATTCCAAATATATATTATTTTCTAACCGTCAAATCGGACGAATCATGGTTGATCAACCTGTTCATGATTAAACAGTCCAAGCGGTAATGGTTCAGTATACCCCCAAATTAGTAGCAGTAATTAGATCAATTTTCTAATTAATTATGAAAAAGGACAATGCATTTTCCTATATATAATATATGATGAATACCAATCATGAGTGTACTTATTGGGCATCATTCAAAATAGGGGAAAAGAACTGTAATTTGTAGGTGCAACTTATAGCATATAGAATTGCAATGAATCTAACCTATATTACTCTTGACTATTGCTTTTAACTAAGGCGTTCTTCTTCATAACCAAAATGAGGAGAGACTGGAATTAATGTTGAAGGGACATTTTGATTTTTGCATTTCAAGTTTGAATTGTGATGGCTCCCTTCAAGTTTGGTTGTATTATTATAACTAAAACACTACTCTTCAAGACGAGGGATTTAAACTTGTTGATTTGCTTTTAGAGTCTCCTTTTTAACTATAACTAAAATTTTTGTTGATTGCAGTTTTTTTTTTTGGGTAATGGAGCTAGCTAAAGTTCTTTAAGATTTATTCCTTCTATTATTTAATTATTTATTTTTGGTTTATGAGAACTTTTTATGTGGATTTGGCTTTATAATTTTTCATTTATATTTTGTATTTTTTTTATAACACAAGGTTTATATTGGAGAAAGGGATAAATAGATAGTGAGACTCAAAATTGAATCCTCCCATAGCTGATTAAAAAAAAAAAAAAGGATATGGATAGCATGGTTTCTGTAATCTGGGCTCTATTTTCCATCTTTTCTTGTTTTCAGATATCATTTGGCGAATTTGATTGGCGTATATCTTGATTAGCATGACGTTTTAATGAAATGATAAGAAAATATAAAAAAAGAAAATAAAACAAAGTTATTAAGGATGGCATCTAGAGATCATTCTTTGATCTTTCATTTGTTTTTCTTTTCTTAGGCTTTGGTTGCCCATCAGTTATTTAAGCAAAACAAAAGTAACCTCAACTAATAAGCTTTAGTTAATAGTACTGAGATTTCCCAACTCTGAAAAACATATCCCTCTCTCATTTTTTTCCATTTTCTTCGCAAGAAAAATTATGGACTCCATTCCTATACCACATGGGATGAACATCAATCTCGATCCCATCTTTAATTTTTATTAAAATTATTTTATTTAAATTAATTAATTAATTATATAATTATGTAATTATATTTTTATTTTATTATTTTTTAAAAAATATCAATTATATTAAAATATAAATAATATAATAGAGGGGAGATCGGAAAAAAAAAATGTTAGTACTGTCTCCGTCATAAATTTTTTTGGAACAAGATATAAAAATAATAAAAAAATCTGCCACATTACCGAAAAAATAGATCTAATTATTATCCTATACAAGCCCGTGAAATCTAGAATTTAAATATTCAGTCATGATTTAAACCAAAACAAAACTAACCTTACCCATCTCCCCATCCCTAAAGTAATGGGAGCAAGCAAGCAACTGTCGATGCGGATAATA
This sequence comes from Triadica sebifera, assembly GCA_023653625.1. NCBI lineage: Eukaryota > Viridiplantae > Streptophyta > Magnoliopsida > Malpighiales > Euphorbiaceae > Triadica > Triadica sebifera. The sequence goes on from CM042899.1 coordinate 31,200,434, forward strand.
CCCTGCTGCGAAAGCCTACAATTTACTGATAGCACGCACTTGAGATAAACGTCACCTATAATAACTAATAATAAATGAACGCTAAAAAAAAAGAAGAAAACTCATTGGGGTGCGTGTCCGTCCCATCAGGCACCTAATCTTCGCCCCTCAAATTAATTTCGGTAGTTCAACCTCTCAACTTACTTCTTTATAATCCCCATCTCCATTTTCTTCTCAATGTACAATTCCTCATTTCGTTCGTTCTTTCTTTCAGATATTTCGTAATTCTCTTATTAAAGAAACAGATTTCTTCAATGGCTACCCAGCTCAAGTCTCAATCCATTCTAGATCTCTTGGCCCGATTCCTCGAGACCGACGAGGGTGCTAAACTTCGAGAGAAGATCAACCTCGTCTACCAGTTCCATATCGCCCCCAAGGTATTATATTGAGTTTGATATTTGATCCTTCGTATATTTTGCTGATTTCTTTTTTATTAACTGCAGAAAATCGGAATCGATGAGGTGGTGTATACTATTAATCTCAAGAAAGGAGAAGTCACTAAAGGTTTGGGATTTTACGTCTATGGACTGTCGTTGTTCGTTTATTGAATTTTTGATTTGCGAATTTTATTTATTTTTTAGATTATTTTATTATCTTGCTTTGATTTAAGGAGGACAAAATATTCTGGGTTACGCTTTGGTTTTGGAATATGATTGGCATATGGATATATTGGGAGGCATATCCACCTTCAACTGCTTTGAATGTAGAAAACAGTGATAGTCGATCTCTTACATTTGAGCACTAACAAAAGTTCCTAGGTTGTTTGCTAGTTTAATTTGAACGCTTCTTTTGGTGCTCCTGTATTGCCAAAGTATATTCTAGTTATTGGCCAATAGACGAATGTTCTTACCCTTTACCCATCACGGTCCCCTAGCATGAAAGCTGAAAATGGAGAAAAACCAATTGGGTCAACTAGTTTTTTTTAATTATGTGGTATTTATTTGTCTGAGGCATTCTATTGCAGTGAGTGGATCTCAGCTCCCTTGAAATAATAATTCAACTTGTTCATTAATAACTTTGAAAAAACAGAGTGTAGACTTCTTATTATCTTTGTGTTTCATTTGACAAAGGCATTAACTTTGTTGCTTATTTAACAAAAGTTTGTATTTTGTTATGCCTTTCGACCTTTTATGAGCTTTTCATTTATAAGATCTGAAAATCCTTGGATTTGTGTTGCTTTATTTTTATGCTATTTTCGAGAGGGGAGAACAGTTTAAAGAAAACATTTAATAGTAGGGCTTTTTTTTTATGCTGTTTTTTTTAACAAGCAACTGATTGGCAAGATTTTTAAAATTAGGTCCATATGAAGAAGGTAAACCTGATGCCACATTTTCCCTAAAGGATGAGGATTTTGTGAAGCTTGCTGAGGGAAAATTGAATCCGCAGATTGCTTTCATGAGGTGCGATCCTCAGCTGTGCTTTAACAACTATTTTTCCTTTTACTGGTTATTGCCATTCATGTGCTTGTGCTGATTTTTAGTAATTGATGGATACAGGGGCGCTTTGAAGATTAGGGGCAGTCTGAGTGCTGCACAGAAATTCACTCCTGATATCTTCCCAAAGCCTTCCAAGATGTGAGCTATATTGTTTAGCTCCATTTTATTGGGATGGCAGTTTGAATTTGAAAGTTCGCATTTGTTATAGGATAGGATAAACCAATAGCCGTTATTAATCAACATTTGTAACTCTGTTGTGGATCAGTACATAAGCTTCATTCTTGTAATGTGGAACTGGATTGGAGATCTTTTGTTCCACTTCACTTGAATCAAAAAGCTATATTTTCTCTTTTATTGTTCTTTTCTTATGACAATAGCATGTATAATTTATGCTATTCTGGTCTACCAAATGAGTGGACATCCATACTGGGTTATCAAGGTTGCTAATTAATCGTGATTTGGTCTGAACATTTTGGAACGCAGCATTTGGTATTTGGGGATGGGGATTGTTTGTTAGGGGAAGGAGTGGTGGGTTGGTTCTTGATCTTGCTTAATATTTATCACCACACTGCAGGTTAGTAGTGTGTAGTCAAATAGCCAACGCTCTCCGATAAAAGTCACGGCCTCCACTGAACTAGGGGCAACACTAAATTTTAGTTCAATAGGGGTTGCGAGTTATGTGCAAAGTGTGAAGGAGGTGGTTCATCAATGGGGTGATTTCTTGTTTGCGTGAGCAGGATCATCAGAATTCAATTTCTATCATCATCTATCAGTTACTAGTTTAAGGAACTTGGATTGCACCTGTAACCAACCTAATTATGGTTCGTAGTCTATCTGACAACAGAACATTTAAACTTTCTTCCAGACCCAATAAACAAATTATAGCGCAAAGGATTGACTATGCAAAGCAGATCATAGGATCTAAAACTTGTATGTGCACCGATTTTCTCACCAGAAATTAAGGGGTCTGGAGGGACCAGCACATGATACTAAATTTTGGTGCTGGGTTGTGTATGTTATTGAGATTGACCTGTCTGTTACCTTGTAATCTGGCAAGGTCTGTCATTCTAGTGTTGCTTTACCCATACTTAGTAGTAGTTGCCCATTCGATCAAAATGTTGAGGATATATATCATTTTTATTTTGATACATTGAGGATATATATCATTTGATTACACATATAAATGCCTGAGCTGTCATAGTTATTTTGGGTTGTACCTTTAAGTTGAAAGGGCTATAGCTATGATATCTATATATGCAGTTGGTCAATTTCTGTCAGGATAGAGGCAGATAAGGATTAATAGGATACATCCATTTCTTTGTTATGTGGTGTTTGTCTAGTTATATATACAACCTAATGTGGTGTTTGTCTAGTTATATTTATACCCTAATTACTTGCAAATACTAAAACCAAAAAGGGCATTGTGCCTTTCACGCCATTCTATCTTTCTCATATTTTCAAGCTTCATCTTCCTGCCTGCCTTCATTGTTCTACAATTTCTCAATCTGAAAAGAAGAAACTTTTGCTGGCTCACCCAACTCAAAGGCTCAGTCATGTTATCATTATCAACTTAGAAAATTGGTAATATCGGCCAATCTCTGCTGCGATTTGTAAGGTGTGAAAGGAAAATTGGAAGTCCGTAATATTGGGCCGCCAATCTCTGCTGCGATTTGTGAGGTGTGAAAGGAAAATTGGATGGACTTCCAAATAAAGTGCATATATAATAAAAGTTTGACATCTCTCTCTCTCTCACACGCTTCTAATACTTGACTGTACTTTCTGTGCCATTGATGATTTTATTCTTCAACCGATCCGATTATCGAATACCATGTAAGCAAAAATTTTTATAAACATTTTACCATTAGCTCAGTTTATTAAAAAAAAAAACCTTGAACCAGATCTAAACTAGAAATTTCCTAATTTAATAATAGGAGTAATAGATTTATTAAGAATTTTTGAAGATTAGACTAAAAACAGGGCAAAACGTGGAAGAAACAGGAAATTTTTTGGTAACATCATGTTTATTAATTTGTGGAGTCAATAATATACTATGATTGTTATTTTGCAAATATCAAATTAATTGTAAATGTTTTTGTTTTCTTTAGACATGTCAGTAATCTATCAGCTTTGTTAACAAATATATGGTCTGAATCTGATTATGGATAATTGGGAAAAACCATTGACAAGAAAGGACGGATTCATTATGCAGACCTTAAATACCAAAGTAAAACTAATGTTCTTTCGCAGAATGCCCCATTAACCAAAATATTAGTTCTATACATAAAGTTAAGATGATCTGTCATATATAATTTTTAACATACATAGCTGATTGTGTTAAATTAGGCTAAGAAAAATCCAATAAGAAATCTCCCTCATCTTTATGTTTCTTTAGTGGATAAGTTTGTCTCAATCTCTAATTGTTAATTAGCCACAACCAAAACGCGTAAACCAGTGACTTCAGAACTTGTCAAAAATGTCAGCTCTAAAAAAAAAAAGAAACTTCTTAAAGATGACTTTATAACGTTCCACCTTGACCTGTGACCACTGCCTACTCTATAAATTTGAAACGTCCCCTTAAGAAAACACAAATAAACAAAATACAACAGAATGAACTTTCTCAAGAGACTTTACATTCTCTCAATCTTCCCTTTGTTCACATCTGCAACGTTATTGTTTCAGGTACTTTGTTTCTCACCAGCTATGATATTTCTCATTTACATACAAATACGCATAACTTTTGGTTGAATTAATTTTCAGAGTTTGATGAAATGATAGGGGTTCAACTGGGAATCATCTAACAAGGCAGGAGGATGGTACAATTCACTCAAGAATTCAATCCCTGATTTGGCTACTGCTGGAATTACTCATGTCTGGCTTCCTCCGCCCTCTCAGTCTGTTGCACCCCAAGGTATTTTTCCAGGCAATTATTTATTTAAATTTCAGTATTCTCTGCCTTAATTGATCATGGCTTCCTATACTCATAGATGAAGATAACGAATCTAACTTAACTCAATTGAATGTGTACTTAGGATACATGCCTGGTAGACTTTATGATCTCAACGCGTCAAAGTATGGAAATCAGGATGAATTGAAATCACTGATTCAGGCTCTCCATGACAAGGGAATCAAATGCTTGGCTGACATAGTGATAAATCACAGAACTGCTGAGAAGCAAGATGGAAGAGGCATATGGTGCATCTTTGAAGGTGGAACTGCTGATGACCGCCTTGATTGGGGGCCATCCTTCATCTGCAAAGATGATACTGTCTACTCTGATGGCAATGGAAATCCTGACACAGGAGAGGATTTTCCACCCGCCCCCGATATTGACCATCTCAATCCCCGAGTTCAGAAAGAGCTATCAGATTGGATGAATTGGTTAAAGTCTGAAATCGGATTTGATGGCTGGAGATTCGATTTTGTAAAGGGGTATGCTCCCAGTATAACTAAAATTTATATGGGAGCAACTTCACCGGATTTTGCTGTTGGTGAAAAATGGGATACACTTACTTTTGGACAGGAGGATGCCCACCGCGGTAATCTAAAAGATTGGGTTCAGGCTGCTGGTGGTGTTGTTACAGCATTTGATTTCACAACAAAAGGGATCCTTCAACAAGCTGTGCAAGGAGAGCTGGGGAGATTAAAAGACTCCAATGAAAACCCACCAGGATTAATTGGCATATTGCCGGATAATGCAGTGACTTTTATTGACAATCATGACACTGGTTCTACTCAAAGAATTTGGCCATTCCCTTCAGATAAAGTCATGCAAGGATACGCTTACATTCTCACCCACCCTGGCACCCCATCCATAGTAATTAACTTTTGCTCAATCTTCTATTCATTTATTTCGTAATTAGTAGTATTGCTGGCTTGTTTCTAATGTATGTTTTCATTTTTTCTAATTATCAGTTTTATGACCACTTCTTTGATTGGGGGCTGAAGGATCAAATTAGTAAACTGGCCTCAATCAGGAAGAACTCCGGGATTGACTCCAAAAGTAGGGTGCATATTTTGGCAGCAGAATCTGATCTCTATATGGCAGCAATTAATGACAATATTATAATGAAGATTGGGCCAAAGATGGATCTTGGGAACCTTGTTCCTTCCAAGGATTTTCAGGTTGCTACCTCTGGAGAAAACTATGCTGTATGGGTCAAAACTTGCTGTTGAAGTATGCCCACAAGTGAAAATCTTGAATATTTAACCTATATTGAGTGTTGAAAAATGGAACATGTAAACACAGTAAAACCTGAAAATAATTTGTTGAAATAGATGTGGTGTTATTTGTATGATCACTGATCTGTTCCAAACACACAAGCCATAAAAATTCGACAGAGAAACTCATTAAAATGCATAAAACCTTTTCTTCTGAAAAATTAATGTAAAAAAGGAATTTTATTTCCCTGTAGTACTCGGTATTTATTTATGGTTTTCCTTTCTGTTTATTGTAATTGTCCTTTACTTCCATTTTTTCCTTTTTTTTTGGGGTTAATAAACGAACGGCATAGGAAAAGCCAACCGGCAGCTGTTAATGCACGATATATTTTCCTTGTCGTTTTTCTCGCAAAGCATTTACTTTTTAGCGATAATTATTTTAGTAGTAAACGACGGCACTGCCAATCTGATCTAACATATTTTGGTGCCTAACGGCCAAATCTCGCGCCTAAGTCTCCTAGCATGAACTTGGCCTCTTCTCCAGCTATTTCCTCGAAACCCAATCTCTCTTTCTTTCACTCTTTACTCAGATCTTACATTGAAACCAGAAGCTCAAAATCATCTCTATTTCTTTTTCGCCAATTATTGCAATTCAACGTAAAACCAAATGACCTCACTCTCTCTTTACTCCTGAAATCCTCTGCTTCATCGACATTGGGTTCAACTACGCTGAATGCAAAAATAGAAGCCACTCAAATCCATTCCCACGTGATAAAATGTGGTCTTGACCAGTTTGTCTATGTGAGTACTGCTCTCCTGGTTTTTTACATGAAATTGGGTTGTGTAAACTATGCACATAAAGTTTTTGATTGTATGCCTGATAGAGATACTGTTTCTTGGAATGCCTTGATTTGTGGATATTCGAGAAATGGGTATGATTTCGATGCCTTGGGGCTTTTTGTTCGGATGCTTAAAGTGGGATTTTGCCCTCGTCAAACCACATTAGTTGGTGTGCTTCCATCTTGCGGGCAGCGTGAATTTGTGTTTCAAGGGAAGTCTATTCATGGGCTTGGGATTAAGTATGGCCTTGATATAGATTCTCAAGTGAAAAATGTACTCACTTTGATGTATGCTAAATTTGGGGATTTGGAAGCTGCAGAAGTTCTGTTTGAAGAAATGGCGGAAAAGAGTGTGGTTTCTTGGAATACGATGATCAGTGCGTATGGCCAACACGGTTTCTTCAATGAGGCTAAGCTTGTGTTCAAGAAAATGTTAGAGGCAGGCGTGCAAGTTAACCCTGTTACTATTATGAGTCTTCTTTCAGCAAATGCTGAACCAGAATCTACACATTGTTATACCTTCAAAACAGGTCTTGTCAATGATGAATCTGTAATTATTTCATTAGTTTGTCTATATGCAAGATGTGGAAGCACAGAATCTGCAGAACTGCTTTACTGGTCCTTGCCAAAGGAAAACTTGGTTTCCTTAACTGCTATTATTTCAAGTTATGCTGAGACTGGTCGTATGGGTTTAGTTGTGGAATGTTTTACTCGAATGCAGCACCTAGACATGAAGCTAGATTCAGTTGCTATGGTCAGCATCCTTCATGGAATTATTGACCATGATCACTCAAGCATTGGGCGTACTTTTCATGGTTATGCATTAAAGAGTGGGTTGGACATCCATAATTTGGTTGCCAATGGGCTTATGAGCATGTATTCCAAGTTCAATGACTTAGAAGCTGTATTCTCTTTGTTCTCTGAAGTTCATGAGAAACCACTGATCACTTGGAATTCAGTAATATCTGGCTGCGTACAAGCTGGAAGGGCAAGTGATGCGATAGAGCTTTTCTGCCAAATGAAAATACATGGACATAATCCAGATGGGATTACTGTTGCTACTTTACTGTCTGGTTGTTCCCAACTTGGATACTTGCAGCTGGGGGAGAGAGTTCACAGCTACATTCTCAGGAACAAACTAGAAATGGAAGATTTTGTTGGAACTGCTCTTATAGATATGTATACCAAGTGTGGGAGCATAGTGCAAGCAGAAAGAGTATTCAAGAGCATTGATCAACCATGTCTTGCTACATGGAACACAATCATCTCGGGATATAGTTGGTATGGCTTCGAGCATAAGGCTCTAACATGTCTCTCTGAAATGCAAGTGCAAGGAGTAGAACCTGATGACATCACTTTTCTAGGAGTTTTAGCTGCTTGCATCCATGGGGGTCTTGTTCATGAAGGAAGATGGTACTTTAAGATAATGACAGAAGAGTTTTGTATTTTCCCAACTTTGCAACACTATGCATGCATGGTTGGTCTGCTTGCCCGTGCTGGTTTATTTGAGGAAGCATTGTCTTTTATCAAGAATATGGAGACTGAACCTGATTCTGCTGTGTGGGGTGCTTTGCTCAGTGCTTGTTGCATCCACCAAGAGGTCAAGCTTGGGGAATGTTTGGCTAAGAAATTATATTTATTGGATTATACGAATGGTGGCCTCTATGTTTTAATGTCAAATCTTTATGCAGTTACAGGGAGGTGGGATGATGTGGCAAGGGTGAGGGAGATGATGAGAGATGCTGGAGGGGATGGAAACTCAGGAATTAGCCAAATTGAGGTGACATTGTGTGAAGAAATGAGTTCAAATTTATACAATAGTGCATTTACTGCTAATACAAATTCTGAGCAGCTTTTGCTTTCACATTGACGCCTGGGTCTGCAGCCCTGATCCAACCTCAACTGGTTACCCCGTACGAGCTTCATTTTTTGGATGTACATAGACCACTTTGATCGGTACACATTGTTCAGACAAGAATCTTATAGTTTCAAAATGAAATCAGGGAGAAATTTATTTATTTATTCTAACAAATCCAGATCTTCATGAACAACAAAAGCTTCTCGACAATTTCAGTTTTTTAATCTTGATTGTTTTCCTATCAATGCACCTTTTATAACTCATTTTTCATATTAACACCAATGACTTCCAAACTTTGTTCTCCCCGTTCATATTTTGTAGATTTATTTTTAAAAATTTTGACATCTCATATGTAAACTGTAAGATCTTCTAAACATCTTTTTTGGAACCCACATCGGGTAACAACAAAGAAAATGAGAAATTTATAAATGTCAATTGGGCCAAATCCAAATGTCTTTGGGCATTTTGGTAAAAAGACCTCAACAACAATTTTTAATCCACAAAATCCGCATTTTCCTTATTTGCAATGGATTGGATCCGTCAATTTCAACATGGTATCAGAACCAATTGTCAAGTAACCTATGAAGATCCAATTTAATTTGAGAGTACAAGTCCAGACAAAGCAAAATCGAGACATGTGACATCTGAGACTCTAATTAGATCTCTGGCCTTTGAGATTCAAAAAGTCCAAGGTCAAGCAAAGCAAAATGGAGACTTAAAATATCTGAAACTCGAATGAATACAAACTCGAATGTAAAAATGATAACAAGTCACAACTGAACCAATTCATTTGGACTTGAAGGGGAGTGTTGGAACCCACATCGGGTAACAACAAAGAAAATGAGAAATTTATAAATGTCAATTGGATCAAACCAAAATGTTTTCGGGCATTTTGGTGAAAAGACTTTCACAACAATTTTCAAGCCCACAAAATCCTTATTCTCCTTATTTGCAATGGACCGGACTCGTTAATTTCAACATAATATCAGAGCCAATTGTCAAACGGCTCATGGAGATCCATCACAGTGATTTAAGAGTATAAGTCCAGACAAAACAAAAATGAAAACATGTGGCCTTTGAGACTCTAATTTGATCTGCGGCCTCTGAAATTCAAAGAGTACAAATTCAAGCAAATCAAAATGAAGACTTGAAGCCTCTGAGACTCGGATGAATACAAATCCCGACGTAAAAATAATAATAAGTCACAACTAAACCAATACAGTTGAACTTGAGGGGGAGTGTTGGAACCCACATCGGAAAAAACAAGAAAAAAAATGGGTAGTTTATAATTGTAAATGGGGCCAAACCAAAATGGCTTCAAGCATTTTAGAGAAAATACCTCCACAACAATTTTCAATCTCGCAAAATAAACACTCTCCCTATTTGTGATGGACCGAGCCTGTCAATTTCAACAATCTTGATCTTGTGCAAGTTCAACCACAAGCACAATTTGCAAGTGTTCTCTTTTTTCTTGCTTCTGTTATATTCGATAAAATAGCAGGCCTAGAAAAGTCATCAGTCAACACTATCAGAAAACTGCAAAGTTGCCATTTTTCTTTGAACCTGAGCTTTCAACTTAAATGCTTATTGTGATTCTCCAGCAAAGATGTTTTTCCTCTCTTGTGTCTTTCCTTTAGTATTTGATTCTTCTGGTGGTGCTCTGTGCTTGATTTATTTATTTCCCAACCGACAACATACTGATTTCTGCTGCCAGTAGTCACTTGGTGTCTTCTTTTGGTAGCTCCTCACTGCTTGATGAACAAAACTAACCAGAATCTACTTTTCTGTCTTGTTTACTGAAGAGTTATACTTTAGCTAATTGCTTGAGACCTGACAAGTATGTTGTTTGAGATGCACTTGATAGGGTCATCAGTATTGGCTGCTTCTGATTAGAATACTTTATTGATTTTTCGTTTCTCTTTACTTGTCACTTAGCACATTGGTTATTGTTCATATGAGCATTTGTTTTCCCTAGTGTTCTTGTAGGTATTGAAGCCTTATTCTATAGTGCTAGCTAAAATGAAGTGGAAAACTGGAAATTTTCATTTTCATAAATTTTTACTTAGATCCTATCCACTGAAAATCTAGTCATGTTCCACTGAGCTTAGGATGGTAATATGCCGCACTAAGTCTTAGCAGTTGCCTTTGCATTTTATCTGTATTTATTTGGAACTTGTTTGGTTAAATTTAATCTGCCCAAACAGCATAACAAGATACTTGAGCAAGGTAATGTTTTTAAATTTTGATGCTCTGTCATAAACCAAGTAGGGAGTCTAAGTTATTTTCCCTCAGAAACTGGAATCAGCATGTGCCTTCATAGCCACAACACACCATCTTTTAGCTATGCCCACAGAATTCAGTGATTGATGATTAAATTTTTAACATATATGATATTGCTAATTTATTTAGATCACGGAGAATGGGAGGTAGGAGAGGCATTTGGTTGCAACAGTGGGCAATTTAGTGTGATATGGAATTTCCAACAAGGGAAGAATGGCTCAAATGAGTGCTACCGCAATTAGGAGGGCCTGAAGATCTGCTACTGCTATAAAATAGTCCTTAAGGATGACTCCCTTGTTGATAGTCGGTTCATGCATGACAAGTTTGCTGTCAGTGATTCTCCTGAGGCTCCACTTGTGATTGCCACTCATATGAAAGTTAGTTCCTTCAGCATATCCAGCAAGCGATGACATTCTCCAAATATGCCCTTTGCTTGACCACTTCTCGGTGTCATTAGGGAGGGTTTTCAACTGTTTTTTCATAATTCTGAATTGTATTTTGGATTTTTGTTTAACTTAGATAACACAAATTTTATTCTGAAAAGAGTGGTGTAGAAGATTTCTACCCGCTGTCTAGTTATTTGATGATAGCAACACCATTGTTGTAGCATACTCCTTTTATGAAGTAGCAATCGCTTCCCAGTTCCCATATTATGCTCTTTTGTTGACCACATGGTATTTGTGGACTGGAATTTTATAACTTCTGATGTGTTCTTTTGCTGTTTGGTTTCATACTTGTGCATCTCTCAACCTCCAGGTGTTCACATTTGATTAATTGGCCGTCCGATTTGGTACATGAGATTGCTTATATAAGTCACAGTCATTAAACAATATTTGGTTTAAAAAAATTAAATTTAGCTTAGTAATCCCAACGACTTACTAAATCCATAGAATGAGTTTTAACTATATTCACTTCCCCAAGTCTTTAATATACATTTATAAATTATAAACCCTAAATTAGCTTTAGATTTTTACTTTTTTTTTTTCTCAAAAATAGCATTTGTAAAAAGAAATTTTTTAGTTTGTTATCTCTACATTCATAAACTTACTTCTTTTTATATAATTAATTTTTTTTTAATTTCTTAATATATTATTTTGACAAGAATTTTTATTTGTGAGAAGAAATAAAACTTTTATATCTAGAATTTACCATTTACTCTTTAATCAGTATTACATCTTAGTCATTTTTTATTTTGACTTAATTAGACTAAAAATACCCAATAAAAAATCAATTTTTTTTTATATAGTGAATAATTATAGAATGTATAAGTTTACATTTTTTTCTTCTATGTCTATATAATGTAGGATATTTGCATAAAATCACAAACCAAAAGATTCAAATCAATAAACCCAAATTGAAAAAAATGTGATAATATGTAACATGAAAAATTACATTACAAAAATAAAACTTACAAAAAAATAGTGATTCAACCTAAATCTAAAATTAGTGTAAAAAAGATTTAGAATATGTATTAAGAAGGATAAAAAAAAATTAACTTAACAGTTTTTAAATATATGACATAGAATATTCAAGTAATTCACTTGTTTACTAATTTATTCCATTATTTAAAGTGTTATATTAAATTTGGGATTACAAATTTGAATTAGTTAATACTATAATTAAAATATTTGTATCAAATAAGGGTTAACTTCACTAATTTTATAACTTAACTAAACTTAACATTAACTCTAATCCTGACTTAAGCAATATGTAAACCAAACCGAATGTTAGAGCAAAATTCACCTCAGGGCCAGTTGGAATCTTGTGGGGCCTTGTTATCATGTGCTTTCTATTCTATGTAAAGATGATGTTCTTATTTTGGAAGGTATTTACATACGTGGTTTTTGTGTAGGACTTTGCTTGTTGATAGATTGAGAAAAAGAAAATAGCCGTTGCTATCGGAAGAGCCTTGCCTTTTCAGCCATGTTCTTCCTCTCTTTCTCTTTTGCCTCTAAGAATATATACAAGCCGTCATTAGGCCGGAGATGATAAATTTTGGCCTTCTAAAAGGGGAAGCAATCGTTACTGTACATCGAATGTAGTTCGTGCCCAGCAGCGACCCACATGGCCTCCTGGGCTAGACCCTTCATATCTCGATGGAACGTGAACTAACAGTGCCTTTTATATAGTTCTCTAGATTAAAGATGGATATAAGTTCTGTTCTGGGCTTTAACTTTGTCTTTTATCTATGATTTTCTGCGTTTATGTCTGGCCCAGATTATGGGTTTGACCCACTCGGGCTTGGAGAAGATCCTGAAACCTGAAGTGGTATGTGCAGGCAGAGCTAGTTCATACCCGCTTTGCCGTGCCAGGAGTTGCTGGAATTCTTTTCACAGATGTTAGTGACCTTTTTTCCAAACAGTTTCTTCTTCATTATATTTGTGTCAGAATTAATAGTAGTTTAGTACTTTGCTGCTGCAGTTGCTACGTGTGCCGGGGATTAGTCAATTGCCAGTTTGGTGTGAAGCAAGTGCAGTCAAATATGAAATTTCAAGCGCGAGGACTTGGCTTGTTGTTCAACTAATCTTGATGGGGTAAAATATAAAAATCCTTTTGTGGATGAAGCATATGTGTTATGCAATTCTGCTTTCCTTTGGGCCCTTCTCTTTTGCTGCAGTTATGCTGAGACAGGAAGATACATGGATTATGTTGAAGGAGAGATCTATGGCAAAAATCAGACAGATCTCTCTAGTATCTAATACATGATATTTAGAACACAAAACAAATAAATTTAATTGAGAAAGAGGAAGATGTGTACCTGATTTGGCCGAATCCATCGTCTCAGAAATGATCCGAGAAGTTTTTGCATCAAGATCTTCTTTCGTTTTCTAACTCCAGAATGATGGAATTCTTTTCTATCTATTGATTTTTCTTATCCTCTATCATTCTTTATATAGAAAAGGTTAATCATTAGAGTTAGCAACAAGAGAGACTTAACTCACCGGTATATAATAATCATGGGTTATCCATCATACCCATATTATTATCTGAGCCCGCATTAAATCTCTCACACTTAATTAATAAATGAAGTCTTGCCTTAATTAAGAATTGATCAAATTCTTAAAATCCTTTATTTGTAATTTGTCCTGATATCTCGATTAAAAGTCCATAAATATAAGATATTAAAATAAAAATATCTTACATATGTTAGTCCGCATCCAAAAAGAGTTCCTTCTTTGGAATGGAAGTGCACTTGGAGGCTTGGAGTCTGGCTAATTAATTCTACGACTTCGATATAGGCTTGCATTGGTTTTTTATTCTTAATTTTCTAAATCTAAAATTATGTATCATGCAATAAACAGTTATCCTGGAGGTCTCCTGCTAAACCCACCTGGCTTAGCTAAAGATATAAAAAATGCTAAAACCTGGATGCTTTAGGAGATGAAAAATGGTATGTTTTGCTTAAAGTCTTATTTCAATTACTGATAGGAATTAAGAGTTTTTCTTTTTAATTTCATTTATTCCTCCAAGTTCTCCTCTACAGGGCGGCTTGCAATGGGAGCAATGCTAGGTATTTTTGTACAGGCTGCTGTTGCTCATTCAGGTCCTATTGATAATCTTGTGGAGCACCTCTCCAACCCATGGCACAAAACCACGGTTCAAACACGTTCTAATTCTGCTTCTTAAATATGAAACCTCATGTTTATTGTTACCACCTAAAAAAATGGTGAATTAATTGTAATCACTGTGTTTATTATCTTTCCTTAATTCATTTTTTTCCATTTTTAATTCCGTACGCATAATCACTTAGCGAATAAGTGGGTAAAATAAGTTGCTGCAAAAGATTAAAAATTAAATTTTGTAAATATCTTTTTCCACTTAAAATTTCTGAGCGCAGGAAAAAGAAAAAATTCAATAAACAAAATAATCATCAAAAGATCAAATCACTGGCTATGCCTAAATCTTCTTAGTTGGGATTGGGCTTCGTTATGGTAGAGAGTAATAAAGAAGCAAAAGATATCCGACCTGCCGGATTCGAACCAGCGACCTAAGGATGACAGTTTTCTTACTACAGTCCTCCGCTCTACCAACTGAGCTAAGGTCGGAACTGCTAAGTTTGCTATCTATACTATAAGATAGTAAATGCAATCTTTGTTCTGGTCCAAAGAGCTAGGCTAGGACCTAGAAGGATTCTTCATTTTTGTGGGCAACAACGCAAAGAGATTATAAATTTAATGCGACCCATAAAAAGTTTAAAACATTAAAGCTTTCATCCAGAGATAATTAAACAATCAAATATATGGGAGACAAATCACTCTTCTTGCTCTCTCTAAACGTTCAAAAAGAAAATTGGAAAAGAACAAAAAAAGAACTTTCATTTGACCAATCTCACACCTTTACACTGATTCAAAGTTCAATTTCGCAAAACCTATCCATTACTAAAAACAACTTATTATGTCCTTCCCCAACCTAAAACTACAGCACCGTATTATCTCCACCAAAGCCAACCAACCGTTTCTATCTGTGAGGAAAAATAAAATGCGGCCAACTTATCATAGACAAAATAATCACCACCATTTACATTCAGGTAAGAACTCTAATATGATCAAATCCATCCTTTATGATCAATTTAGGGATAAATGCCCAGAAAAGAGAGGTAAAAAAGCACAATGACTATGACAGCACCTGTTATGGGTTCCCTGTCCTGGATCCATGTGTCTTTCTCTTTGCTAAAAACATTAAAAACCGCGGGAAAAGGGATCTCCTTTTCTTCTTTTGAAGCTTTACTTCTGGGGACGATTCTGTTTCATTGCTAGTTTCTTGCACGGATGTTTTTGGGTTTGACATAGGCTGGACTGAGGCATCTGGTACCCTGTCAAAGTTAAAAGAAGAATCTTTTCTGTCCTCAAAGCTTTCTCTTGGACTTTTGGCAGGGATTGCAGCTTCTTGACCAGGTTCACCAGCCTTTCGTCTTTGCTCATGTTCGGCTCTCCACTTTCTCAATTCCTGTTCCACGCCCAATTTCCCTTCCTTGGCTTTCTCAGCCTTGTCCATTGCATCTTTAAGCGCTAGCTTTCTTGCAGCCATCTCTTGATTCACTTCTGCCAACTTTTCTGCAGTTCTTGATTCGGATTCCTTAGCCACCTCAATTTGAGAAATTGCAGCTGCCACCCTCCGGTTGGCCTCCTCCTCTGCTTCGTGAGCACGTTTGCTCAGCTCATAGTACTCCTCCAGAGAAAGTGTAATACCAACAGGCGAATCCCTGTCGTTGGTGCTTAGCGTTGATTCACTCTCCTGCAACGCTCTAATAGCTGCTAAAGCCAATTTCTCAGAAGCCCTGGCAGCCTCTATCTCTTTTTGAGCTGCAAGTAACCTGCTCTCCATTGTACTAGCTCCTGCCTTTGCCTGTTCTGCTTCTTCCTTTGCCTTGTGCAGTTCTTCACGAGCCTCTTGGGCCAGTTGTTTGGCCTCATCAGCTGCTTGGGCTGCTTGCTGCAGTTTCTTGGGAAACTCTACCATCTTCTCTTTTGCTTCTTTCTCCTTCATCTGAACTAGAGCTATTTCTGACTTAGTATTATCCACCTCAGCTTCCAGAGAAGCAACTGCTACTGATGCCATTCCTTCTCTCTGCCTCAGTGTAGCAAGAGATGCCTTTTCTTTTTCAAGTTCCAATTGTAACGATGTGGCAGCCACCTTCAAGCAATTCACTTCTTCGGTTGCTTTCTCTATGTTAAGTTTCACCTCTTCAAGTTCCTTCTTTGCTGAAGCCACAACTACTTGTACATCAGAATGAGTTCTGCTCCCTGGTTCCTCTAGCTCACCATTTGCATTTCCTTCATAATCCTCCTTTAATTTAGATTCCATATAAGCTGCTAGTTCAGCTTTCAGATCAATTAGTAAAGCTGAAGCCGTATCTACTTTTGATTTGAGATCCCTGGCTGAAATAATTTGTTGGTTTAGTCTCTGGAGCTCCTCTTCTGCCTGCTTCAATTCCCTTTCCCAATAGAGAGAATCTTGCTCCTTGGCCATAGCTGCTCCTATTCTTTGTTCCTCTGCCTCCAGGTGAGCAGCATGTGCGGACTCTAAGGATTCCTTTGTAGCAATCAACTCAATAGTAAGTTCCTCCACTGTCTTCTCAACTTCTTTGGATGCTGAGACAGCCTCTTCTGCTTTCTTCACAGCTTCATCTTTCTCAGCAACCAAGGAAGCATATTCCTTCCGCAATATTTCCAACTCTTCATTAACAGATTTCTGTTCTGAAATTGCAGCTGTATGTCTGGCCCTAGCAACCTCAAGCTGTGCCTTTGCAGCAACGCTAGCATCATCAGCAATCCCCTGTTCCAGTTCTTCTACCCTGAGTTTGGCAAGTTCAGAATCTTGTTTGGCTTGATGCTCTTCTGTCTGCGCCCTCTCCAAATTCAGCCTTAGCTCTTCGATGAGTCTTTTAGTACTGTCCAGCTCCTTAAGAACTTGTATTTTTGCCTGTTCAGCATCCTCTGATCGTTTCCTATACTCGGGCATCTCCTCCTGTACCTTCTCTAGCTCTTGTTCTACAATCTTGCGTTTCTGCAGATTCAGAAAAGAAATTTAAAAAGTTAGTTATCGTGTAGAATGGAATAGTATTTCATATGAATGCACAAATATCAAAACGAGTGAATTTATTAGAAGCAAAAAAGGGAACTGCTAAAATAATGGCTCTACATATATTCTCAAGTAAAGAAAGCCCCCCACTTTTGAGAAATAAACATAGCATATTAGCAAAAACGAGAGAAAAAATTCACTATGCAAAAATTGATTTCTCAGCTTCTTTTCCTCCTTTTTTTTTTTTATCTAAATGAAACAAATAAGAAAAGAATATAATCCAGAAGGCAAATGAACAAAGAGACACTTCACAATAAGGACATAAAGATTAATTTAGAAGCAGAAGTTGGAATTTTTTTTGGTGAACCAGTGAATATTTTCTTTTAAAGTACATCTCTTGGATGAAACAAGAAAGGAAAAGGCAAATGTCTTGGCTCTTCCATATATATCTATCATCACCATCAGTATTGCTGTTTCTAGATTAACTCCACGCCATTACAGCCATTACCAAACAGCCAACGGCTCTACTGCAAACCATTAAAACAAAAATCTACACAAGCATCTTAGTTGTTGAGACAACTTCAAAAACTAAACCCGCATACTGTTGCTTTTCTGCTATCTTTTGATGCTCTGCCCCAGTGCCCACTCACTTAGCCAATACCATATATAAAAGCAAGTAAAACTTGGTGGTTTTTGGGTTTGTAGAATGACTTTTTGAACAGTCCCCTAATTATGAATATAATAAAATGTGATAACAGTTTCTCTATAACTCTTCTCTAATCGTATATGTTTTACATACTTTACCATGTTAAATGTATGATTAAAAGTAATTGACCTTCTTTTCCTTTTCCCTGTTTTTCTCAAAAGATGGAAACTGATGACCAGATTGATCTGGCAACAAGTTTTCTCTCGGCACCTCATTGTAAAGGAAACTATGCACTATGTTGAGCAACATTCAATTTTTTTTCCCTAAAATCACTGCTACCTCTAATATCAGCGTAGCAATCAACACCAACAGAAATACATGCATGATTAGACATAGAGTACACACTCTAAGAATTCCAGCTTCACATTAAGAAAAACAACAAAAAAAAGTATGAAGAAAATATAACTTTCTTGCTTATGATCAATAGCATCATCAACAAGTGCTATGTGAAATGGTGCATAGAATGTGAGAGGATAGTGCCGTTAATAACAATAGTAGATCATATGTACCTCAACAGTTTGGATTTTATGGGCTTTCCAATCTACAATTCCTCCAAATTTGGAAACAACTTCTTTAACAGATTCAAAAGGCGCCGTTGTATCAATAAGACCTCTGGTAGGTGAACTGAAAGAAGGCATTCCGAGAATAGGACTAGAAACCTTTGCCTGGGCCATTTCAGAGGCAGGCTCATCTTGTTGCACTTTGACCTTAATCGGGCGCAGATCAACCTCACCTGATCGAAAGCTTAATATAGGAGAGGAAACAACAGGTATAATTTCATCAATACTAACACCTGGATGATGATGAAAAGAAAGATTATCTTGCATGTCATCAATACGAATACAGGGACAATCAACAAAAATAGTATTTTCAGATTGCTGCACATTGTGTTGTCCATTTGAGGATAATTCAGTGAATTCCCTTTTTTCTTGAGATGTTTGCCCGCTGAAGTAATCTTGAGTTGCTTCAGTTTTTGAAGCATCATTGATTACACTTTGAATGTTTGTCCCTGATATATTAAATGATGAATTTGGCACTGTATTGCCTGTTGGAAGAGGTTGATTTTGGCTTGAATTTTCTGCTGGGAAAGGTTGATCTTGGCCCAGAAAAGGGTTATTATGAACATGTAGGGCATTTGCAGAATTAGAATATTCAGAATCTACTCTTCCATTGCTAACTTGGATCATCAAGCCTTGGCTAGAATGATTGTTATTTTGGGAGGATGAAGAAGACAGTGGAGGAGGCAAAATTTCGGTGATTTTTGAATCCTCCATCAGAAAAATGGGGTCTAAGGAGTCCCACTAGGATGTCTGAAATCCATGAAAAACAAAAACTCCATTAGCCAAAAATATAAGCAAACTATCTCAGAAAGAAGTTTAACAGCGACAATCAGAAAATCATGGCAAAACTATGTAAATGAAAGATTGGAGTATGTTGTAAAATAATAGTTGGGCCTCTGGGAAATGAAACTTTATTCTGAATCAATGACAATATCTATCAATCTATTTATTTTTCCATTGGACTCATTTGACAGGGATGCTAATAGTAAGGAATACTGAGGGCCAAATGCCACCAAAATCCAGGTTCTTAAATAACGAGCCAAAAATCAAGTCCTAACAGTAACCGGAGAGGAAGGAATACATAATTCTAGATTCAGCTTTTCAGATTTCCAATAAGAACATAAGCAACTTATAACACATACCAATTAAACAATTTTTTCTTTTACAGATTAACTGTATCTTAATCTAAAAATAGCAGACCAAGCTCAAGACAGGATTTTATCTTTTTCTAACTAATTATTATATAATCCTTTTCCTCTTCACAAACACATCTTTCCTTCTTTTTTTTTTTCGTTTCTTTTGCTCAGTAGTCAAAGTAAACATGGATAAATTAAGAATCAGCTAATACTAAAATTGACAGCTGAAAATTGCAGGTGAAAAAGAAAACAAAGAACAAAACTGAAAAAGCCATCATAATCCAAGCAATTGTGATTAACTTTGCTAACAAGAGTTTAACAGGATTCAGCTTCATTAATGAATTCCCATAACCTTGAGCATGTTTAGAAGAACCAAACATAAAGTCATAAACTAACTTACGAAAGTCAACGTAGAGACGTCAGGTAGCTCCCAAAGGTGAGAAGATGAACGGAAGTGGAAGCTGAGAAACAAAAGCATCAAATTTATATCATTAAATTCGAAATCTAATCTGATTTAATTTAAAAAAAAACACAAAAACAAAAGACTGTTTCGATTAAAACATAAAACGAAAAAAAAAAAGAGAAGGAAGAGAAGCAATACCAGAATCATCCAGAAAGGAAAAAAGAGAAGAGCGGAAATTGGAAACGGAATTAACGATCTCCACTGAAATGATTGAAGAGAAAATATATTACTGAAAAAAAAAGGAAAATCGAAATTTAGCAGTGGAGCTAAAATTAGCAAAGAGAGAATAGCGGAAGAAGACACGTGCGAGCAATCTTTCAGACTAGATCCCATCTGTACGCTCTTTCTTTCTCTCATTCTACATCATAATTTTCAAAAACTCTTTGTCTTATTATTTTTATTTCTACGACCCAAAAATTGAAGGTGGAAATTAGAAGAAAAAATATTATCTTTTTCCGTTGGATTTTATTATTATTATTATTATTATTATTATTATTTTGGTAAGAATGAAAAAACAAAAAGATAAACTAATTATAGACCACCAACGAATTGTGTTACTGGCAGCTTAACTGACCTGGATTTCCGGAGTTTCTTGCAACCTTTTCTCTGCTTGTTTTGGTTTTATTCTGCCTTCTTTTAGCATAGTTTGGTAATAATTTAGGCAGAATGTGTAAATAGGTTGATAACAGTTCAAAATTAAATTTGCCTGTCTCTTTGGTAAAGTTGGAGTCATGTATCTAAATTTCGAACTCGAAAATTTTATAGTTTTAATCGCCCATATTTATACTATTAAAATAAAATTTAATAGTTTAGAATCCAATTTTAATGCATAATTTTTACACTATTAAATCCTTTTTTTAAAAGAAATATTCTTAGATCTTTTAACTTTATTTGCTGATTAGGTTTTTTAAAAAAAATAAAAAAAATCACATGTGCTTTATATAAGTCTCATCATTTTTTTTGTGGCTCTCTACTCGCTCTTCTTCTTTTTTTTCCTTATTTTTCTTGACTCTCTCCCAACAACATTAATGCATTCAAGTTTGCATATTTTTACTCAGTATATAATAATAACCAAATCAAGCTTGA
The DNA here is from genome assembly GCA_023653625.1 of Triadica sebifera. Classification (NCBI taxonomy): domain Eukaryota; kingdom Viridiplantae; phylum Streptophyta; class Magnoliopsida; order Malpighiales; family Euphorbiaceae; genus Triadica; species Triadica sebifera. The sequence continues at coordinate 31,221,517 of CM042899.1, forward strand.
GTTTGATTTGTCGAAATTAAACAAATTCGATTTTTATTTTCATTTTCATTTTCCCAAATATAATTCGAAAACTAATATTTGCTGTGTTAATTTGAGATAACGGTTATATTATCAATTTTTTTTTATAAAGAATATTCAGCGTGGTATCACATTCTAATCATTATTTAATTCTTATGAGTTGAAAGAATCTCCGGATAATTATTTAATTAGAAAAATTGTATAATGTGGGAGATTTTAATTATAACATGCTAAAAATAAATAAAAAAACTGGGTAGGTGGGGAGTGAAGCCCTATCCCTACTCCTAATTTGGCATTGGCTTCTTTCTATAAATTAATACCTTAAGAGTTTAGCCATCAGAGGCAGACTTGCTTGCATATTAATTTTAGCAAATCACCAACGACACACACATATATATTTGCTTTTCTCTAAAAATGGCCATGTCGTTAATAGAAAATTAGCAAAACGTTTCCCGTCCATTGCCTAATTTTCTATGGAATTTTACTTTTGATTCATTTTCCTCAACATATTCAATAAGATAATTCTTTTTTTTTTTAAATATGGACATATTTATGAAGGAATGCTACTATTTTTAAAATTCAGTATGAATTACTTTGAAAATTTGGGAAAAACACGAATTTTGATTAGTGTTCAACATTTGAATTGTAGAACTATTAACACGGAAAAAGTATTCTAATTTAAAAGTTGATGCTAAAATAAAAGTTTGGAAAAAACGATCCACGACATAAAAAGCTTCTCAATTTAAAGAAGGCCGCCTTCCAGGACCCACGTCATATATAGGCAAAACTCAAAAAGACTCAAATGGCCCTGGAAGATTAGTTGCTTACGTGGGTAATTTTGTAATAACGAAATTAATGAGGCCAGGGTCCAAGACAAACGGTAAAAGCGAAGGAAGCCAATAAAGGACAGAAGTAACGGAAATGGAGCGACGGAAGGAGCCTGCAGAAGTTTGTTATTCGCACACGAAACAAAAACAAAGAAATTTTAGTATTTTGTTTGCATAGAAGAGAAGGTTTTGTTACTGTTTACAAGAGCTTTTCTCGCTTAGACCATTACATTTATTTATGAATAATTTAATCATAAATTATTATTTGTATAAAATAATTTATTAATTTATAAATTTTTCTTTATTACAATTTCGGAATTTCAATGCTTAAATGTCACAGTTTGGGCTATTTTTCTCGTTGGAAAAGCCCATAATTAGATTCCTTCCAACCACACTTGAATTTCGGCCCAAGTGTGCAGGCTGAAATCCTTTCTTTGAAGAACGGATAGGTCCAGAACTATGCACAGAATCGGATTTTTAATGAGAATGCCAAAGTTTTCATATTCGGTCCAATTAAAAAAAGAAGAAGAAGAATATGAATATTGATTGAAGTTTAATTGGAATAGAACAATTAATGAAAGAAATTATTCAATGTATATTGTTTAAATATATTTTTATATGCTTTTATCTTTCATTATATGGAAAAAAGAAAAAAAAAGTATTTAACAACATGACTTTGACTCAATTTGTCACAGCTACAAAATTGTAAAATAATTACATTTGCAACAAAATTAAATTAAGTGTATTGCATTCTCAAAAATAAATAGAATCAAATATGTATCTGTTTAATATATATATATATATATATATATATATATATACTAATCAAATTTGGAAAAAGAAAAAGAGAAAGGACAATGACAGAATATTCATATATTTATATATTCTTGAAATTGAAATTCATGTTCAATTCTTCACCTATATACCATCTTTACCAGCTACTAATCATTACCTAACCATCTTTTCCGCGTTTTATTCTAACCTTTTAATTCTGATTTGTAAATCTTTGTTGCTTAATTAAGTTCTTTAATCTTACCAAAATGTAATCATTGTTCAATATCTTCTTCATATTTAGTGCATTAACACAATGATTTTAAAATAAAACATTTATATGCTCACATTAATTAATAGCAAATTGAAATCAATGAAACATCATTTAGAGAATACTAAACCTAATGGGGGTTGAATTATATTATTAAACTCTCTATTGACCATTAATTAAAATGACATAATATCTTCATTGTCATTTTCATTGGCCAATGAATTATATATATATATATATATATATGAGTGAGATTTTGATAGTTACTATATTAATTATTTATTATTTATCTATTTATGGATATTATTATTTCAGCCGATCAAAATTTAATGGTTCTAATTAGTTATTATAGTAATTATAACAATTTAATGTTATTTAATACCATAAATTTTATAATGATTACTCATATAACAGTAACTATTAAAATCTTATATATTGGTACAGTAGGTACACCTAATATTGATTTTTGTCCAACCAAGCTTTACCCTTTCAATATTTCTTTATATTATATCTAATAAATATTATTTCTTTTGTATCACATCATTTTCTTGTGCTGCCTCTTTCTATACCGTGATGATATATAGTGACCAAACATCCGAAATTTAATCTAATAATGATGTTCGTCATTGAAGAAAAAGCAAAATTTAAAAGTCGGATAATTGAAGAATTTTGGTTAATTATTTACTTGTACTCTATGTTAAATAGGATATGGAGTTTTAGACAACTCAATGAAACATAATTACCAAGAACCATTGTTAATTATAATTTAAGCGATGATTTCGCTTTCTTAATTATTGCTTAATTTAATACTAATTCTGATTCAAATACAGTATCTTAACTTTGAAGTTCTAACCCAATATTATCATGTTCTTGGTTTCTTGGTTTTTTGGCTACCTTATTAACAATAGTTTTCCCTAAAAACGGAAACATTATTGGGAAATAATTAATTTTTCCTAAGAAGAATTAAGAAGTATTTATCTTTTTATTTCTAAATAAAATTAGTATTATTGCCTTGTTAGCTACTTTACTTAGATTCAAAATTAATGTTCACATCCACAATTTCTATGATGTCTAAAAGCTACAATCTAATGACTGTGAAAATAGCATGGACAATGACTTATTATTTTCCTTCATATTTTTTTTCCTTTTTGTTTTTGGGCAATAAAATGAATTAAAATCAATTTGTTTCATAACTTTATTATTAGGAAAATTTAAGTTAATTATCTTGAAAATTAATTTTATAATCGAATTGATCTAAAACTTATAATTTATATAACCAGTTTTTCTCAACTAATAAAAAATAAAAAGAATTAAGTTTAATTAAAACTGTTTATTTAATTAGTTCAAAATGAACTAATATGAAATATTTGAGATGTCTTGTCAAAAATTTTATTGGAAATGTAATTTTCTCCCTCAATATTCACACTATTGGTAAAAAAATAAGATTAAATTGAACTTTACTGCTAAATTCAAATTGACAAGTTGAGACTTCACGGTAAATTAAACTTCACAATCTTCACATATATATTGAGGAGACAATTTCACCTTTATTCCGAAATGAAATAGTTAATATATAATTGAATTAATTCTCTACAAAATTCTAAACATTTGCAGCTATAACTATTTGACCTTTATAAAGTTAAATTTTTTCCTAGCTTATGTTTATATATCTTTGGCGTTTAACTTCGAGTAGGGTTTTTTAAATACAAAATTGGAAATTTCAACAAAAAATTGATATGTTTTTTTTTGTCTTAGTTATTTAGTTTGAATTTGCGTCGGATAAACCTATTAAAGATAAAAAAATATTTTCTCTCAAATTTTAAAGATATTTCATACCTAAAATTCGAGTTCAAAATCTGCTTAAAAGAAAAATAACCGTTTATTATCTTTTCATCACATCAGTTGAGAGTTGATATATTTTTCTTTAGCCCAGCTAGATCGATCTAACAAGAAACCTCATCAATAGAGTAAATTATCCCACCTCTATATAAAGAGGATTAAAAAGATGCAAAACACATTCGGTTTTTATTTTTATTTTTTCCCGTTAAAAGATGCTGGAAAATTTAGACATTGGGCAAAGTTAATTCCTTAGAAAACACTTATGGGGCATTAACGTGGAGAAAATGTGTGATAATTCAGAAAACTACTACTCCGTGAATAATGTATGATCTTGACGTAGTGAGTTATTGACTGGCTGCCATATATAGCCGGCATAAGAATTAGCACAATTCAACGATATATCCAAGGCAATTCTTCAGGAAATACATAGAAGTGGAGAAAAACAATTCCATCCTGTTCTCATAAATTTGTTAAAGCTGCCTACATAACTTATATGGAAAAACATTCCATATAACATTCTATAAACAAACAAAATTAAAGAAAAAAAAAAGGAAAAAGAAAACAAATCAAAATTAAAGTCCAATGAATTTCTCTAGTTAATCAAACGTTTACGTCTAGTATCTGTAATGTTTATCTTCCAATGCTCATCATTAAATCCAGAATTTCTAGCCATCTTTCTCTCCCAATCCAGCTCTATCTTTCTCTGCTTAGTTAACCCACAAAACTTCTGCAATTGCTTATCCATTCCATCATGAAATTTCCACCATCTCTTATGTGCAACATCACTTGCGTAAACTCGTTGGTCCCCAATATTCCAATTACAGTCATAATCTCTGTAACAATTCCATGGCTTTAACCCTAAATAATGTATGGAGTAAACCTTGGGTGGGTCAGCTCCAAAGAGCTCATTCTTTACACTTGCTTCAAGAGTTGTATTAGCCCAAAAATTCTTCAGAAAATTCACTCTTCTTGGTAATCTATGCCACCACACGAAAACCTCATTCAAGAAACCTTGATCTCCACCATTATAGGAGATAATGTCCTTACGCAGATCCATCAATATATTGAAGGTGCAGTTTGACGGCTCAATCACCATAATTCCAGAATTGAAGATCCATATATCATTCCCTGTGGCCGACATTTGTGGGAAGCTGAAGAGGATATCGAGGTTACGTAAAACTGTGATGTCTGAATCTATGAATACGATCTTGTCATAATCTGTGAGCTGCCATAGCCTGAACTTGCTGTAGTTATATTCGTTGTAAGAGTTCTTTTCGGCTCGTGGGTTTCGGATTTTTTTAATGAGTCGAATCTTCCACCCGGACGCAGCTAGAGCTTGGCGTTTGGGTTCAGAGATGGATTTGTCCAGAAGAAGGATAAGGTCTCGCTTTGTGCCTGTTTGGCGTAGGCTTTGAGCAAGAGCTATGGCTCCACAAACATAGGATTCTGAAGAATGTAGGACTGTTACATAGGCTTCTCGTTTTGGTGTTCTTGTTGTGCTTTGAATCTTTGAAAGATCATAAATTTCATCAATACCTGTCATCAGTACATAAATATTAATTCTACAAATTTGATAAAAATATAATAACCACTCTACTTTGTCTGATGTTGAAGGGGTGTAAGATTGAGTTATACGCTTTCCATATATATTATGATTCTGAGGTCATGTCGAGTACTAAATCTCTAAAATCGATTGATTTTTTTTTAATGTTCATTGGCTCAATATATATATATATATATATATATATATATATATATATATATATATATATATATATATCCGGTTTAGACAAGTATTTTCAAAATTAAGAAGACATAAAATATATTTTTCAACTTTAATACTTTCAACTTTATTTATTAAATCTTTCAATAGTATTCTTATTTTATTAATTTCTTTTACTTAATTTGAATTATTATGCTAAATTTAAAAATAAAGGGTTGAATAGAATAAAATTCACTGAAAAACACAGACGAATAAAATTGAAAGTTTTAGTGGATCTGAAAAATGTTATTTGCTAAAAAAAAAGATTAAGAAATTATGATGTTTAATGGTACCTGTATAAAATAAACATGCATTTAGGGGTGTCTGGATTGTCATCCGTATTAAAAAAGTAAATTTAAAATTTTTTTAAACTGTAAAAAATTATTTATTTACATATTTTTATTTAAAAAATTTAAAAAATAAAAAATAAATTTATTTTTTCTAAAATAGCTTTTTCCCCCAAACGGACTGGTCAAATCCAAACTATCACAATCTGAATTAGCTTCATCATTAAGGGAGCAACTTTTTCTTCAAATTAGTTGACATGTCCATATAGCTGAATCGCTTCCTCTCAGATATTGGTATCTCTGCTTTTCTCTTTTTGCAGTCATTTACATTTTAGCGGCTAAGAATCTTGAAAGCGCCTGTAGCTCAGTGGATAGAGCGTCTGTTTCCTAAGCAGAAAGTCGTAGGTTCGATCCCTACCTGGCGCGAATGGTCCATTGTTTTCTAAACTTTTGTTTTATTTTGGAAAACTAAGGATTTTAGTTTTTAAATTTAGTGTTAAGAAATTCATTTTGCTCAATCTTTTGGAAAATAAAAGAGAAGTAGAGAAAACAGAGAAGGATTAATATTTTGGAGGCATACCTTGTGCCCACAATGGCATAGCCAGTTTGCAAGAACCAACAGGCAATGTGACCTTCTGTTCCAGCCTTGACATTTCAGGCTCATAGAACCACCAATCACCTTCCTGTCTTACTGATTCATCACATCTAAACAGCTCCAGCATTGGCCTGCATTTGCTCCAAAATACTACTTTAGTTTTCCAACTCCAATCTGTTCTCCCTTTCTTCACTGCTAAATTTGCTGCTATAAGGTGAACTTGAAGCCTAAACACCTCTCTGTTCCATAATTCTTGAGGGTACTTGCATGGCAACTTGGCCACTATTATGTCCATATCATCATAAGCTTTAAAATTTGGCATTGGTATTTCTGGGCAGGATGTACCTTCAAGTTCTTCTTCTTCATCAATCCATTCAGGAAATAAATCTTCCCATTTAAAATACTCTGACACTTTCTCAAAATGGATTGGAATAATCTCTCCATGCATTTTCCAGTCACTAACATCATCTTCATCCATATTTACCATTCCTATCTTCATTCCTTTGCCTATATCATTCATGAATCTTGGCACTTCAATCTTCGTCATGTTTCCTTTTGGCTTTGGTGTATTATCTTGTGCCTCTTCTAATACTGCTTTCATCTTCACGCCATTTTGCATCTGCAAGATTCAATTTTGACCAAAGGGGTAATCAAAAAACAAATAGGATTAATCCATTAATGATGGAATCATTAATAAAATAAAAGTGATTAAGCTCACCTTACCTCGTGATGGCACTCGCGCAACGAGCACCTAACAAGTGAAGCTGCATTATCAAAATATACAGAAGAAGATGGGCGGAGAAGAAGAGCTGCATAAATAACAAGAAACAATGCAAGAAAAACCAAGTTGATTCTAATAACCAAAGCCTTTGAAGGAGTGGTTTTGATAATCTTTTGAAGGCTGAGTCCTTCAGCCATATCTTTAAGCCTATAGTGTGATATAGCTCAAAAGGGGACTTTGCTTAATTATGTATATATATCAACTAACTCCTCTGATTTTAATTTTATTTATAGTAAATTATCATATGATGATTAGCATATATTTTTAAGGACTTTGGTTTGTAGTTGTTAGAGGATTAAGAGAGCTAAATTAGAGTAAAACTCAAAGGACTTGAGACCATTTAGAAAACTCCATGTGGCACTTATATAATGTGCTTTTGATTTCATTTGCCTTGCCTTGAAGACAAATGGCTAGAGCAAGTGAAGCTTTACTTCTCTCCCATCCTGTTGGTGCCAAATAATTCTAGATTTATCTTTTCAAAGTTCCTAATATACCCCTCCTTGTGTTCTTTATTGGGCTTAAAACTAGATTTGGACCACTTAAGCATTTCAATTTCGGTTGATCCAAAAATATGTCCCGCCAATTAAATTGTAGGTTCCTAGCTTCCTATTTCTCAACTTTAAACCTAAAGGGGGTTGCTGTCTATAGAATCAAAATTATACATGTATGAAGAAAGATTTTGTTCTTATCAGCATTAGAACTTCATTTTGAGGTGGGAGTGGTAGCTTGCTATAATCTTGATCGAAGTTGGGAGCGGTAGAAGGATTTGCCCCTTTTTTCTTATGAAAAAAGAATGAGAAAAGGTTAAGAGTAGTAGGGTTAAGGATGTAATTTCATAATTTTCTGAGGAAGGTTAGGTATGTACGCTAAGAATCTTTAGAATTAGCAGGCAAGCAGGCACGCCAAGCCAACAACTAGTAGGTTGCCCCGTCAACTTCCTACATGCAATAAAATGTCGCTTTTGTCCGTTAGGAATTTTCTTATTTTTAATTTTTCTAATCATAAAATCATCTTTTTAAAGTCCTAAATCACCATTAATGGCATTAAAAACAGGTTTTAGGTCTGATATCAGTGTTCCACAACTCATCATGTGATCATGGTTTGCACGACTAAAACTCTTGGGTACGGTAAACTATCACAGTTACCACTATGTCAACCTAGTTGATTAACCCATTTTAGGGAGATGAGCTATTAGTTTTGCCGTCTCATGCTTGACATAATTATTTTCTTTCAACTTTTGGTATGTGTTATAATGAGTTAATCCCTCTTAAGCTAGGGAAACCCTACGTGATCATTTCCTCAATCATCGATGCTTAAAGAGTTGGGGTAAGTCAATTATATTTAATCTTGACATTTATTTGTAGAATAAAAATGGAGGTTTTTCGAGAAATTTATGAATGGTTTAGATCATTTTGAAGCCTCTTTATTAAAGTGTCCCGACTTCAATTCTATGATTTACCTTTTATAGCTGAAATATGTCGCCAAAATTTCTGTGTCAGGATTGACCGGTAATTATGACCACAAACGCATATTGAAAGTGAATTAGATACTTTATGATCATTCTGTTAAAGTAAAAATTCTCAGTTGAAGACAAAACCTATTGAAGGTTTTCATAACTTGGACACTCAGATTTTGGTGAGTATATGCGATGGAGGGGACGGAAAGACCAGTAAGCCAAGTGTGTAATAGCCGATTATAAACTCATATGGGAATGACTTCTATGTAGTACGACCTCAATACATTTGGAACTATGGTTCAAAACTATGCTTTATTGTAGGGCCATAACAGGTATACAACCTTCAAGAATTACGGATCTAAATACTAATGTTCTTTGAATTTTCAAAGTTTTAAAGTTATAAAAGTTGTAGCATTCATGGTTTCAAAGTTCCAATATTAACCAAACCCAACCCAATTTAGTAATGAGGGCCCTTCGGCCAACAGGAGTGCTGGGTCGGAGAATGCTGAACAGAAGTGACTCAAATAGCGCCATAAAAGCAAAACAATCCTCGTGCCCTCAAAATCAGTCCTTATTTTAGCAAAAGTGCATATCCAAGGTGGGAGGTCTTGCCAGATTAAATTCTGCACCCATTTTATGCAAAAATGTACATATAGCATCAAGAGGCATTAAGCCTCAACAATATATAAACAAGATTACTCTCAACATACAAGGTAAAAGTACATCTGGAAAAATGGCATAAACAGTTGGAAATAATTGTCATTTCTTTAATAATTTCCAGCGTATCAAAGTCTAATACTGTGCAGAAAGAGCAGCAAGTTCCAAAAAGTCAACCATTCGGTATTTTCATTTTACTAACCTCTTTTACTGAATTGAATGTTAGTCCATTCTTTTATTTTACTCCATTTCCAAAATAAAACTCTCTTATAAAGGCTTCTCCAGACCACATCTGTAAAAGAATTTTAAACTGTGAGAACCTATATCTAGGCGTAAGGCATGGCAACAGAGAATACTAGTGGAGTTGCAATTTTCAACCTGCATCACTATAAGCCTGGAAACATACAACACATTTGCTGCTTTTTGATCCTTCTCAAATGGTCTGCACGGATTAAGAAATGCAATGCTTCATACCTTTGCCGCCTCTTGAATGTGCTGAGAATGACTTTTACCAGGTGGAATGAAAATCAGATCTTCCCAGCCAGAGTTCTTCTCACTAATCTACATCAGACCAAAGATGAAAAATTCAACTTTAGATTTTTTTTCCATCAGTTGTCAAATTGATTCTCTAACCAGGTTGTTTACCTCCATCTTTCTCAGAACATCCTCTAAGCTACCTACCTGTTCAAGCAAATTAAATCAAATAGCAGCACATATGCAAACTCAAACATTGTTTATGAATGAGCAGCATTTTGATGGAAAGCATGGAGGATCAATTCCCTTAGTTTCATCAAATCTCTCATCAAAAAATGCAAGTCAACAGTCAAGTAATAAAAGCCCAATCTCCTACTAGATAGCCAAATGGAGGCAATACACTTCAAATTTCAGGGGGAAAAGTTCTATCCAAAGGGTCAAATATTCCAATTCAATTACCATCCCATGCATTTCAGAATACTGCACATACATTGAACAGCCTATCTTTGCATGAAGCTATGCTTTAAAGCAAAACATATGCCGGGACTTGGCTATTTGCAAGTGTTCATGAGGATGCTTGCATTTGTGTCTATGGGCACTAATGGATAAATGTTAGTACATTTTTAGATCAAAGTTTCCTACATGAGAAAAGAAAAGGAAAAAAAGAAAAAGAAAAAGAAAAAGAAAGTGACGCCATCTTTGATACCATGATATGTTGAGAAAGTCCCAGCCCTCTTGATGCCCTTGCAACCTTTGACAGTTCTTTTTCTAAATCTTCCTGCATGGCAAGAAGCATATACCCACTAATCAAAGCAAGCACCATCAAATAGAATAAGAGTTGTGTGATGAGAAAATTCAGTTACATCATAGAGAACTGAGTGTCAAACACACCTTGTGGAAATATATTGGGCAATAGCGCTTGTTTTTCTTCTTCACAACTAAACGGTCTGACTGCATACAGAGAGTTCATGAGACAACATTAATCTACCACCATATATTTTCACACCCAAATAAGAGATATATCCATACATGGCACGGAGGAAAAGTAGATGTTTCTCCACTTGAACTATGGAGGATGACAACCATGCAACTAAAAGAACCAATAGAGAGAGAATACCTCCATGGATCCAATACTGACTTCTGTCAGCTATATAAAACACGACGTAGTGTAAAATGATGATTCACATAGGCCATGAAAAACTTATAAAATTATCTTGGAAAGGGTGTTCAAACTCACAAAGTCAAAATAATGATCAATATTGGAGGTCCCAACACTTCATTTTATTCTGATATAACAAAATTTACTGGAAAATGTACATAGCCAGGTCAAAGGCTCGCATAAATGTGCATACATGTATGCATCCATTCAATCTGTTAGAGAGCTGGAGACATTTAATGCATGGATCAAACATATAAGCACAATTAGACTTGCTCCTGTTTATCGGGATGGCCTATTTATAAAATTAGGTATTGCATCATACCTGAAAAACTGGAACTCCATCAAAACCACCCTTGATGTCAGCAGCTTTCAACTGATAAACATGAAAGACTTGTAAGTATTACTCTACTATTTAATTTGTATAATCATATAATGTGAACATTTAATATTTACGCACAATAAAAACGAATTGTCATCATAAGACCATTTTATACATTCAGGTGGAACTACAGAAATATCATTTAGTTAAAGCTTCATCCTCCTACAATTCAAATTACAAATACACCGCACCAGTATCAACTTATTTCTAATGACCAAAGCCCAACTACTCTGGAAATTGTACAACAAATAGTAATATGGGGCTTCTTAAAATACAATTGCTGTCCAAGGGTCCATCAAAACTTACACAAGTAGCCAAAGGGTGATAGACTATGGAATGTCAATATCAAAACCCATGAACAAGTAAAACTAATTACAGGCAATCACACAAACTGAAAAAAAAATCAAGTACAAGCACAGGAATAATTTTATAACAGAAAAGAGATATCCACCACAATGTAATTAATGCTTTTAAATCAAACTGGGTACTGAATTATGCTACTATACTTCAGGCCTCAAAATAGTACTGTTGAAATTCTTTTTCTATTATTACTTCTTTTGGTCTCTATTGAGAAGTGCTTTCAACAACTAAAAGCAGAACTGACCTCTAATGCATTCTTTATTTGAACTGGATCAGGCAAAAACCGAAATGCAATTCCCTCAACCTTCAACATGTACACCTATTGCATTTTAAAAAGAAAACAAAATACATAGTTAATATACCATCTAATAATGTAGATACCTGCAACTCAGAAGAAATTTTGAATTTGAATAGCACAGGACGAGTACTGCTAAGTGCTAAACTTGCAATAAAAATAATAAATATGGCACAATACTTTGAAATCACCCATTTAAACAACATATCTAATTATCAATCGATGTCACAATTAAATTTGACAAAAGGCTTGTAGCAGCATAATTCAATACTGCAAGAACTAACTAAGGGACTACAATCACTTCAAAATGCTCACAGTAACTAAAAGGCAACCGAGCAAGTACATATATATCCCAAATCAGGAAATAGATTCAGAACCTCGGCTAAAAATTTAAAATGCATATGTCTAATACCTTTAATAAACAAAAGAAAACTAAAATAGAAAAAAAAAGTTTGATTAAGCAAGAATTACGTACCTGATCAAGAGTAATAGGAACAACCCTTGCCTCATTTGGCAATTCTCGTCTCCGCAACCGAACCTTAACGATTTTCACAATAAAAAAAATGATAGCACAAATGAAGTGAAACAACTGAGTATGAACGCATAAATAAAAGCACTTCTACAAGTACTAACCTGAGCGAGAAAGGCTTCGGCATCCTCTTGGCGAAAGCAGAGCAAGCTAATTGACTTAGCACCATCAGGATCGGAGATCAAGACGAACTCATTGTTTGAATTACTCACTGTGTACACGGCCGTACCGGAAAGGGTTTTAGCCACGTGGTCTGAGCTCAGAGTGCCTGCAGCTGCAGCGTGCTTCGGTTGCGAGACAGAGGCGAAAAGCGGTCTCGGAGGGGCTCTCCTGGCCGTGGACCCACGTGGGAGGTTGGGAGATAGCGCTCGCGTGGTGTCGCCGAGCCGAGTGGCAAACTCGATACCTAGCCGGGAGCAGTGCTGGTGGATGAATGTGGAGAAAGAAAGTAGAGGATTTGAGGGTTTAGAGGGTTCCATTGTCAAGAAGAAGGAATAGTAACCGAACCGGACGGAGTGTAGGTCCGATTTATGCCAGACCAGTGGAGTTATGCTGTAGCTACATCATATAGGGACGCTGTAATAGTACAATGCAATAAACAAGAGCGTGTTAAGTCACTTGGATGTCGAGCACATGATTATAACAAAAGTGCATATTGGGCCGGGCCAATTAGATCTATTGGAGCTCAAAATCAACAACATTATGGTTGCATATAATATATATATATATATATATATATATATATATATATTCTTTTTCATTTTGAAACTGATGGTTGCCTAACAATTGCAATTGCAGGATGGAGTTGAATGATTCCTGTGCAGATTTTAATGGCGGGCATTTCGATTCCAGGTACAAAAAGGGCATTTAGTGAGTAATCACTATAATTTGTGTTGTTAAAGTTTTATTGTTTGTGACATTAAAATAAAATTATATTATTAAATCATTGCGTGTCTCAGAATATATTGATTCAGTTATTTATTGTTAATTCTTATTTTTTAAATCTTTTTTAAAAAATAATTAATTAATTGATAATTTTAAGTATGTGAAATGCATTAGGCTAAAAAATCTTGAATTAATCCCCCATAGAGATCAAAAGATAAGATGGTGAAAATATTATCTTACAAGTGAGCCAATGAGCATGGAACATTGAGTCACAGAGAATTAGATTCTGCGATTTATATCTATCCTCTAATGAAGATAAGCTGGAATTAATATACAGTAGAAAAAGAAAGAACTTAAAACAATGATTTACCACCAAGAAGCAACTAGCTAGCTGATTTCCTCTGAGTGATCACAGTATATTATTAGCAATCCAAAGTTAATAATTTTCAGCAAAAAAGAAAAAAAATGATGCATAGACGTCCTCATTATCCATTCTATACGGAAGAACAGCTGAGAAATTTTTTTGGGCTGGCTGATATTAATAGAGACGGTTTCCTCAGCAAGCAAGAGCTTCCTGAAGTATTTCCCATACAATTGGCTCTTTTTCTCGAATTTTACTCTTAGCAACTCCTATGTTCGAAGCAAGATGCTGTCTAATTAGACCACTAATTACAAATATCTGGAAAAGCTCTATTGCTATTTCGCGAGGCAATCCATTAGCCTTCAAGAAAGTAGGTTCCAAATCTCCGGGGTTACGAGCTTTGCTAGCAAGCAACAAAGCTGATGTGAACGGAGATGGATTCATCGATAAAAGATAAGATAGAACAAGTCATCAAATATGCTTTTCAACTTGGCTATAAGGTCATGTAATTTGTAAACTTGGTTTTTCTTTCGCTTGGAAAAGTTTATATATCTTGTTTCCGTAAAATTGCCGAGCTGCAGCTCTACTGTACTTATTTCCTGCTTAAGAAGCTGCAGGATCTATTGTACTAGTGTTTTTCCTGAATAAATTCTCCGGTTCCTGTAAATTTTGTGCCAACCAAACTAGTCCACTGAGGTTTACATCAACCTTAACCTATTCATTTTAATCTCATTAACATTTGCTTTTGGTATAATAATATTTTTCTCAGCTACCTGTCCCGGGGAGTCATTTCTTCATAACATGAGCATGCATGCTAATACCTACATGCCCTTTACACACTCGTGATATATCATATTTATAACACAAATGGTTGGTTATTCATCTTAATTAGCTGCAAATGGAACAGATAAGATCCTCCTCTTCAATTTTGTTTTGTAAAATTTAAATTGTCCTACGGGACCAACATAACTTATTGATAAATTTAATAAAAATTCTTATTTAGATCTTATTCATATCTTCATAATTAATTATTTAATTTTCATATCAATAATAAAAGGAGACCATGTTGCTATGATTCGGGTTCTATTAACTGCATCACTGCCTTTGATTAAGTTGTGCCCTCAATATGATGAGCTCATCTGTTTTTTTTTTCGAAATGTAATCTGGATTTTTTTATGCTCCTTTCAATGACGAAACTCTCTTCCAATAGTTCAAAACCAATTTTTTTTTTGGATCAAATAAATATTGAGGGAGGGGGAGGATGAGATCTTTTTCTTTTGTGATATGGAAAAAATTATTATTGCATAAATTTGTGAGCTTAATTAATATGGTACGAAGTCTCTACTAATTTTCCATTCAAATAGGTGAAATTTTTACATAGATCAAATTTATGTATAACAAACTAATGGAAGAGTGTCGCGTAAACAAAATAACTTACATTTTGTTAATTTGATTTAGATAAATTTGATTTATGCAAAAAAAAAAAATTCAAACTTTTGATTCTGCTAAGCCGAGAGTCACGTTGGAATCCTCACTTTTATGAATTCTTAAACTTCAAAGACAATCTTTTGACTACGCTTTCGTTTTCAGGAAGTTGCCAAATTCGCATAATTAATTGCGGAATCATTCTTTCACTTTCTAGTTGCATATGTATTCATGGGACAACTTAATTAATTACAATTAATTCTGAAATTCTCACCTTGATTAAAAAACTTATCAGATAAATCATTCTACGGAGAAAAATTAGCATACATGTACTATCTTTTTAATTTACAATATCGAAGAGCTCTTTGTCTATTACAAGCATTGGAGAAGGGAGAAATTCATCTATGTCTACACGAGGCCCACAAACTTTAACTCAAAAAGATAGCAAATTTAAAAATATATATTTTTAATAATCTATATCAGAAAAAGAAATATATATCTTTAGGTCCGGTTTCGAAACCTCAGGAGAATATATATATATATATATATAATCCTTTCCTAACCTTCCTAACTTTGTCTTTCCCAGTGACACTCAAAAAAAATAAATATTTTTTTTTTCTTTTGGTCTGGATTTAGCATTTCAGTTCAGAATGTATAGTTTCCTCATCTAATTAGGAAGATGCCTCTTGCGTCAGTCCTCAATACATAGGGATATGGGCCCTGGTCGCCCCATGCGCAAAATGATAAGAATCTTCAGGCTTAACCATTTCCTGATCAATGATGTTTGTATAGAATTAGGAATAATACTTCATAGGTCCTTCTTGTAGATCAAATTCTCTTCCCATATGGATTTCGGCATTATGCTTTTCAATTAATTAATTTTTTTTTCTATATAATATCATATCTAAAATGAAGGACATGCATATTAATTACTTTATATAATTAAGTATTCATATATAGCTGCACTTGGATTCAGCACAGAGCAAGAATCAATTATTGGTTGAACTCTAATTTGAAGGCAACAGAAAATGGGTAGAACCTGTCCCGCTATACCGTATACTAAAGAACAACTAGAGGGCATGATGTGGCGAGCCGACACTAATGGCGACGATCTTCTCAGCCAGCAAGAGCTTAAAGAGGGATTCAGGTCATTAGGGTGTCATATTCCAGGAGTCCTAGCGCCGGTAGCGTGGCATTTGGCTGACAGAAACCGAGATGGATACATCAGTAAGGAGGAATCGAAAACGATCCTCAAATACGTTCCTTATCTGGGTTATAAAATCAAGTAGACCCTCTTGCATTTTCCAACATGCTCTGAAGTTAGTGGAGAAAAACCGCAACGTAATTAAGAAAACAGAAGACAAATTAAAATGTTTGCTTTTCTTGTTTTCCCTCCCTTAGTCGCTTGTCTGGTACGTCAATTGTATAGCTGCATCATTTCTTGTGAGAGGAGAAACTGAGTTATATGACGTACATGTAATTTCCCGCATAAGAAATTTCTCCTACTTATTAATGAAAACATATTATTATTGTTATTATCCTTAATTAATTATTATGCAGAAAAGGAAATGGTCCAAGCTACTATAATCTTAGTCTCACTAATTAATAATTGTTGAATGTGAAGTTTTATTCTAATTTATTTTTCGTAAGGTATTATGTGAAAATCAAACTTGCAATTTTATAATTTTTAAAATTAAATTAAAATAATGGGCTATAGTTTTAATGACAAACTTGATTAAATATTGTAAGAAAACATATATAGTTCCAATTTAGTTTACTCTAGAAAATTTTGGGAAAAGTACATAAATACTACCAAAAAAAAGAAGTACACACAAATATACTGTAGCTCCTATTTACTCGATCTATTTCAAAATGCATTTTTTTGTAAATTTCCTATTTCAAAAATACACTTTTTTTTATCACAGTACATATTGAGTATATTAACATACAAATAGTATAAAATATATATAGTATACATAAAGTATATTTAAATTATTTATAGTATATTTATGATATATTAGTTAAATAGTAATATATTTATATTAAATAAACCTGCGGTCCATACACATGAGCCCAATCCTCATCACTCTAGCTTCCACCATCTTTACCATCTCTCCGACACATGGATCCCATCCCTGTCACTCCCTCCACCATCTCTCCCATTTCCCCTTCCCTTTTTCCTACTGCCCTTGCTCTGTATTTTCTTCTCTTTCAATTCCCAATACTCCTCTCTCAGAAAAAGAAAAAAAAAACAAAAATACTTTCTCGAATCTTGGGAAAAAACAACTCGTCTGTTTCTTGTGTTCACAGTGAAATGTGATCTTCCATAGTAGTAATTTTCATCTAGTGGTTCAATAAATGATGTTGTGGTGAATGTTGAGTCTAACTCATACCCAGCTGAGGCTGTGCTAAAACTAGGATTGGGGCTGAGCCTTAGCGACAAATAGAAAGGTGAGGCAAATGTATGAGATGATTGTGAGAGAATCCTGATTGCTAAGGATCGACACTGGTACTGAGATTTGTAGGGATGAACAAGAAAAATAGAGTCTTGGTCCCAGCCCCGGTCAAAATGATCGGAATCAGATGACATTTGACAATTTTTGGTGGTGTTGTTAATGGCTTGTTTGGGTGGGAGGAAGACAAAATTCTTTGAATAGAAGAAGTATGCATTTTTTAAATACAAAAACTAAAAGAATGTAATTTTGAAAGAGAATTTTTTTTTAAAAAAAAGGTTTGTTTTAAATATTTTTGAAATAAAAATTAAAAATGGGGGAGTTGATTTAATTTTCTCTTAAATTTTTCTGACCTACCAAAAGTAATAAACAAAAACATGCGGGTCCAGTTGTAAGTTTTGATCTCCAATCCAAGCCATCACAATGGCCGAACACTTAATTTATCACTGTTAATTACAAAATTAAGGAAGATCGTTGAAAACGTAAACAAATAATAATAATAATAATAAAAAAAAAGAAAGTAGGTGGCCAAAAATTTTGAAGAAAAAAAAGCGATCAAATTTGAAGTGCTTTTTTGTTTGAAAAACGTGCAGCAATTGTGCCTGTAAAAACAAAATCTTTTACCTTCAAAATCATAACAAGTTTTTAAGTAATTTTGAATGGTAAATTGAGATATGAGCAGTCTAAAATTCAAAGAGAAAAAAAATTAAAGGAATAACAATATTTGTTATTTTATTATTCTTTTAAATTTTAAAAAGAGAGTATATTTGTTTTCACCTTAATTATTAGAAAAAATATATAATATCTTATTTTTTTATAATAAAATTTTTCTATTATTATTTGTAATTTTTACTTTGATTTATTTGAAAATTTTCCTACATAAAATATATATGTTCTATTTTATTTTTAATTTTCTAAAACTATTAATTGCCATACTACTCTTTCCAAACAAGCCTGAGCAAGAGTTTAAACTCAAAGCTTATCAGTCCAAAAAAAACAGAAAAGGATACACATTCCATTTCGGTTTTATCTGAATGGATATATATATGATAAACAGGATAAAGAACACTCTCCCAATAAGAGATAACATAAGAAATTTTGGAATCAATAAAGCCCCAAAAGCAAGTAGTTCAATAATGTTTAATAATTAGAATCAAATATTCCAACCTTGCTCGTGATTATAAAATCTCTCTTTTGCACCCCCCCCCCCCCCCCAAGTTTTTTTTACTGATTTAGGAATAACCTGACATGGATATATATGCTTCTTATATATTCCTCCTGGATTAAATTTATAACGATTTTGGGAGTCACGTTGGAATCCCTACTTTCATATGATTTTATCAATTCCTAATCTAGATTAAGTCATAAAGTTTGCAATTATGGTAGAATCTCTCTTTATTTTATTAAATTTTTTTTTTCTGCAAGTTGGCCCATTAAATATACAAATATTAAAAATATGCACTATGGAAATTAAGCATTGGAAGAAAAAAAAATTCCAATATTGACATGGTTACAAGACAGCATTCGTATCTCCTTGTCTGTCAAGCTTGTCTACCGAAGCTAGAAGGAAGAAGCCTTTTACGTCAGCATATACACGTCAGGATTTTGAACCTAATTCATGTCATCGGACTCATTTCCAAGATTATTGTTTTTTTTAAACCGAATTTTTATAATGATTTTCTTTCAAAAATTTGATTTAAATTATATTTTTACATTATTTTTTTTAAAAATTTAACCTATGATATTTTTTTCTTAATTTAACCTATATAAATTCAATCTAGAAAAATATTTTTCAACTTATGTAGCAACGATAGCATCAATATTTATGCATGTATATGATTCAGGGGTCACTTATTTAATTCATCATCAAATGATTTTGCACACTACAAAGTCAGTTTTTTTTAAGAGATCCAACTAATAAGTTTGAATTCGAAACTTTATAGATTTGAATACCGAGATTAAATTAATTAAAATTTATTAGTGATTTTTTTTTTAACTTTTGCAATTCAATATGGTTGTTTTTACTGAGCTCCTTGAAGTTTCTCTCTTTCCTTGTGTTGTCCAAGATGGGACTAATTGATTTTCATCATTCTCCCTCTCGAGGAGGGATGTGTAAAATATTTATTTAGTTTCATTTAGTTATTAGTAAATATACTGATAGTTTAGCTTAATTGTAGTACTGCTGTTGACTTGATCTTTTGTTGACTCGTACAAGTAGTTCTTTCTCCAGCAAATGAAAACGTGAGAGTATTTTTCTCAAGATGACTTTACTTTCTTGCTTTCTTGCTTTCTCTATAGAAAGCTTAGGTTTGTTAGCCGCAGTCAGTATAAGGTGCTCGTCTCCACTGTAAAACGAATAAATTAAAAAATCAATCAAGAAGAAAAAGCATTGATCCTCCAACAAACCAATCAAATCTAGATAAGTAGGAATTGGCATCTAGCTAGAAAGCATCTATATAAACTGCCAGGTAAAGAGTACTTTGATTCATCAGCGAGCAATCAAACACCTAACCCTCAAAATCCACATCAGTCATCGAGCAATCAATTAGAAACAAATAAAAATGGCTCCCCACTTTAGATGTAAATGCTGTGCTCTCCCTCTTAATGAAGCTCAACTGAAAAGCATCTTTTGGCAGTTTGACAAGGACGGCGATGGCCGTCTCAGCAGACAAGAGCTTGTGAAAGCTTTCGACTACTTAGGTTCCCGCCTGCCCGGCTGGCGAGCTTATCGTGCTCTGTTTAATGCGGATGAAAACGGAGACGGATATATCAATGAGCGAGAATTGGAAGAGGTTATCAAATACGTTGTCAGAATTGGTTATATGATTAAGTGAAAATTGTATACGGCAACCCTTAACTATATTGGCACAACTGGCTCAATACATCTCGATATCTAGTAACCTACAAATCTTAACTCATAGGCTACAAATTAATCTATATTGGCACAACTGGCTAGACTCATATCAAGGGAGCAAATTACCAGCTTTCATGTTTTAAAGGTATCATATAACTAAAATTTCAACTCGAAATTTTTAGTTAAGAGAAAAACCATCCTTACTATCTCATCTGATAGCCGTTTTAGAGGTTGTTGATGTCTCTCCTTTATTATACCAATCTTCTATCTGTATTCATTTTCTTTCTAATGCGTGATGGAAAGTTAAATTGTCTTTTTTAACTCTCAATTAGATCGGGACAATTAAAATACACCATTTAAATTAAGTAATTTGCCCTCAAAGAATTGCAATTCCTCGTAACAGAACTAAGAAATTAATGGAGATTTTTTTCTTTTTCTCCTTTTGGTAAAATATGGTACTACTATGGCTTTGTTCCACTTCAAATATCCACTTTAATTTTTTTTAAATTAAATTTACAAGTTTTTCATTGCATTTATCTTAATACTTTTGTAAATACTAAAAGGAGAATGTGATTTTTATAAATAAGGAAAAAATAAAAAAATATGTATTAAATATATTTTTTTAAAATTTCTGAAATAGACATTTAAAGTTGAAAAAATTTCAAATTTATAAATATTTTAAACGGAACGGCTAGGAAGTGTTGAACTTTTGAACAAGTCATCAACAACCTTACTAGAAAAAAAAATCATGATTCTCTCATTTGCAAAGAAAATACACCAGATTGATCACGGCAGTTCAATATCCTTATATTTATTAATCACCTTTGGTCTTAAATAATTCCGAGATTACAAGCTATTTATGGTTTTAATTTTAAAAAGTTAATTTACAAGCTTAATTTAGATATAGCTTCTTGGAGTATAATTTTGATTAGCATACTTAGAAAAAAAAAACTAATTTTGATATAATATAATATACTATTGGGACTCTGGGACTTTTTTTGTTTATCTTTTTTTCCTTTATGGGTGAAAAAGTATGTATTGGGTATATCTTCCAAGTTATGGGCGGACAAGATTCGATTAACTATATTTTTAGTTTAATTTGAATAAACAATATATCATGTGGGTTCAGGTGGCCTAACATGTATAAATATATTTATATATATTCCCTTGGTCAATATTCTTATCAAACAAATAATGATATATGGAATAAATAATTTTCCTTTTAGAGATGCCATATGCATATGTATACTTATCCAGGCCTATCCCATCTCTCACTTGGTCGGTTCTTTTGAATCTAAGTGCAAGTTTAGTTGTGCTATTAGTTACATCAACAATCAATATCACTGTTGAAAAATTAAGTTTATTGCGTTGAAAAATTAGGTATACTTATCTCCATTTAATTTGTTGAAATATTAAGTACATATTAAAAAATTAGGTACACTATGACTACCACCAAATTTTTCACTAAAAAATATGTGGTATGGATTTGAACAAATATGTAGTATGAATTTGAACAAATATGTAGTATGAATTTAGTTTTGTGCCTATAAATAGACATGCTTCCAAGACTTAAATCATAAAAGAATAAAGAAGAAAATAGGACTTTGTCTTGAGACTTTTGTGAAACTTGAGAACTTTCTTTGTAATATTTTTAGTTTAATAAAGTTTTTGTCATGTCTCCAAGTTTTGACTGAATTTCTTCTTTGAGATATAAATTTAAGTTGTACATTCTAAATTTTTTTCAACAATTGATATCAGAGTTTGATTTGGATGGTAATATTTACTTATCATATGTTATGTAATTTCTACTAATAAATGGATATTCTACATTAAAAATAAGTTAAATTATTATTCACCATTAAAAATTGGTATCAGAGAGAGATAGTTAAAAATCGTTATTGGCAGAGCTATATTGAGTCATGAGAAGTTTGGTACATTAAAAGTTTATTGATAAAATTGATTTGGTATAGTCAAAATTGTATCAGCATAATGGGTGACCTTCAAGTAGTCTGAGGAATCAAGAAGCTCAACAAAAAGACTACAATATATGGGCAACATGTATGAAGTTTTACCTACAAGGTCAGGACTTTTGGGAGATTGTCAATGGTGGTGAAGTTACACAACTGACAATAGAAGATACCGATAGCACCTTGCGAAAGTGGAAGATTAAAGCAAACAAAATGATATTTGCTTTAAAGACCACAATTGAAGAAGAAATATTAGTACACATTCGGGATGCCAAAACACCAAAGAAAACATGTGATACTTTTTTCACACTTTTTCTCAAAGAAGAATGATATAAGACTAAAATTTCTCGAGAATGAGCTGATATCAATGGCACAACGTGACATGATGATTGCCTAATATTTTCATAAGTTGAAGGCGATATGCTACAAAATTTCAAAGTTAGATCCAACAACTCATGTTGAGAAAACCATGATAAAGAGAATAATTGTCCATAGTTTGAAACCCGAGTACTGAGAGTTCATTGTCGCTGTATAGGGATGATTGATACAATTATCTCCTGTTGAGTTTGAAAATGTGCTTGCAAGTAAGGAAGCTATGACTAACCAAATGGTAGGAGTCTTGTTGAAGGATGGGGAGGAATCACTTTTTACCAGCAAAAAAATATATTCAAGCAGTATATTGGCAATGCATTTAAGCAGTATATTGGCAATGCATTTAAAAAGGATGGTGACAAGGTTGAATTTCATCAAGAAAATGGAGGCTATCATCCAGGAGGAGCTGTGAAAAATCATAGTAATAGTAGAAAGTTCGATGACGAGTGTTACAACTATTAGAAGATGGATCATATAGTGAAAGATTATTGAACAAAAAAAAAGTCTATTGAAAGTAACATTACTACTTCTAATTCTAAGGAGAACAACGAAAATGGTTGAGATGCCAATTCATTATTCGCTGTAGAGGAAAAAAATTAGTTTTCACAGTAACAACATTAGAATAAATTGACTACAAGAATTATTAAATTATAGATTCAGGTTGCTCAAATCATATGAGGGATGACAAATATAAGTTGTAATACTTATCTGAGTATCAGAGAAGTTGTGTGGTAATGACAAACAACAACTTAAGGTTACCAATAACTTACATCGATATGACGATAGTTATATTTTGATATAATTCTAACTAAGTACCACTTTAAGATATTTATCATATCCCATGAATGAAGGAAAAATTATTATCTATGGCTCAATTGACATCATCAAACCACTATGTCTTGTACAGTCTCTTATTTATGAAATGTATTATGACTTCAAAATTTCAAAAATACGAACAATGGAAGGGCGACGTTTGGAGTAAGTTTTTGTGATGTTAACATAATATGCACATGTAGATAAGACAAGAAAAAATGAGATATTATATTTATGACATATGCAGTTAGGTCACATTAGCTATTTTAAGCTAAATGTAACGATGAAAAAGTCGATACTTAAAAGACTTTCTCAACTTGATGTGTGAACAGAAACATTATGTGTTGGATGCTAGTATGGTAAAGTACACCAAGTGCCATATGAGTAATCAAAGTTTAAAGCAAAAAAAATATTAGAGTTAGTTTACTCTGATGTGTTCAGATCAATTAAGCAATCATCAATTAGTAGGATGCGATATATGGTGACATGCATTGATGACTTCTTAAGGTATGTGTGGATTTCGTTATAAATGAAAAAATCTGACTAATTTTTAAAGTTTAAAGAATTTAGAGAGTCAACCGAATAACAAGTAGGAAATAAGATCCATTACTTATGTATATACAATGAGAAAGAATATAACTCAAGTGAGTTCTTTCAATACCTAAAGAAATGGTGAATACATCATCAACATACTTGTGCAAACACATCGCAATAAAAATAGTGTAGTTGAGAGAAAAAATCGATATTTTGCAGAAGTTTATTGAAGTATGCTACATGCAAATATCATATCAGAAAAATTTTGGACTGAAGCAATGATGACTGCAATATTTGTGATCAATATAATTCATCAACTGAGGTTAGAATTTGTTTCACTATTTGAGAAACTGTGGAACATGAAACCTATAGTTAACCACTTTTGAGTATTTGACTATGTATATTATGTATTTGTTTATAATCATTTGCAAAGTAAATATGACAAAAAAGTTGTCAAATATATCTTTATGGGATATACAACGAAAAAAATGGATGGAAATATTGCGATCCAACGAGTAAAAGATGACACTTCACGAGATGTAATGTTCAATGAAATATCTTATTGGTGGTCTTCAGAGAAGAAGGTGCTTCTAAACTCCAAAGAATTTGAAGACAAATTATAACAAAAGATGGATGAACACATTATTTAACTCTAACCAAGTTTAGATGAATCAGGAGATCTAAACAACGTTGATGCCGAGCAAAGAATGACTTATAATTCTTGAAAAACTGGCATGTATCAACAACAAAACGAAGAAGGCGGACATAATGAAACTAAAAAATCAACTTTGTAATCTCAACTTCGAAGGTCAACACAAATACGAAGGTCAAATCCCAAACATGTCAATGCAGCCATAATCGAATAAGCAACTATACTAAAACCTGAAACATTCAAAATAGTATCATAGTGTTTTGAATAGATGACAATTATAAAATAAGAGATCGATGCATTTCCACAAAACCAAATTTGAAATTTGGTGTCAAAGCCAGGAGATGTTAAACCATATTTTGTAAGTGGGTTTATAAGATAAAACATCATCCATATGGGTCAATCGAGAGGTACAAATACAAAGCACGATTGATAGCTCGTGATTTCTCTCAACAGTATAGACTACATTATGATAAAATATTTTAGTCCATTAGTAAAACATACAACAATACGACTCCTACTTGCATTTGCAGCTAACAAAGACTGAAATTTGTAGTAAATGCATGCGTTAGATTGAGAGATCTATATGATCCAACCAATGAATTTTTAATGTCAATATCATCTTGAATATATGTGTAAGCTGTGGAAGGTACTATATGGGTTGAAATAGGCACTCAAAGCATGATATGGTAAGATTGCTAAATTTCTAACATCAAATGGTTATTCAGTAATATTTACATATTCCAACTTAATTGTCATAACTATTATGCTAGTGTATGTGAATGATTTAATCATAGCAGGTGATGATAAAACAAAAATTCTTCATATAAAAAAAATTTTATTTGTCTGTTTCTAAATAAATGAACTTTGACAGTTCAAATACTTTTTTTGATTTAGAGATTGTTTGCACATAAGAAGGAATATTTTTTTGTCAACAAAAATATTTTAAATATTTATTAAAAAGGTTCAAAATACTTGAATGCAAATTAATTTCAACATCAACAGAATCAAATGCCAAAATGTATGCATATGAAGGAAAAATTTTAGAAGATGCGACGATGTATCATCAATTGATAGGTAGTCTGATTTACTTAACATTTAGTCGCCCTGACATTTCCTATGCATATACTGTGATGTGTCGGTATATACAAAATCTAAAGAAGTCTCATTTAGAAGTAGTTCGACGAATACTAAGATATGTAAAAAGTACAATTGACTATGATCTTTTGTACAAGAAAGATGAAGACTACAAGTTAGTTGTTTACTGTGATGCTAACTATGTAGGAGATCATGACACCAAAAGATCAACAACTGAATAAGTTTTTAAGTTTGGTTCTAGAATAATTTCTTGGTATAACAAAAGACAACCGACAGTATTATTTTCAAACACTAAAGCTGAATATTGAGCAACAGAAATGATAGCTCAATAGAGTATATGGTTAATATAGCTAATGAATAATCTACATTAACTAATAAATTATGCAGTTTTTTTGTACTATAACAATGAGTCAGCAATTCGTTGGAGAAAAATTCGGTCTTTCATGTAAAAATTAAGCATGTTGAAGTATATTATTATTTTATCAGAAAATTTTTTTCCAAAAACAAATTAAGATGGATGATCAAGTTTCGGACTTGTTTATAAAAAGTCTATGTACAAACAAATTCGAAATATTTTGTTGACAACTTGATATAGCACATAAAATGAAAGCTGACTTGAGATGAAACCTTAATAATCAATGCCAAAATAAAATAATTTGTTGAAATATTAGATACGCCATCACTACCATTTAATTGAAAAATTAAGCTTATTGTATTGGAAAATTAGGTATACCCATCATCACTTAATTTATTGAAATATTAAACACATGTTGAAAGATTTGGTATACCCACCACTACCAAACTTTCTACTCAAAAATGTGTGTTGTGCATTTGAACAAATATGTCGTATGTATTTAGTCTTGTACCTATAAATAGACACATTTTAAGGCTTAAATCATAAAAGATTAAGAAAATAAAATAAAATTACAAGTTTTGAGTATTTTGTAAGATTTGAAAGTTTTTTTTTGTAATATTTTCAGTATAATAAAGTTTTTATTGTATTTCTAAATTTTGAATGAATTTTTCTTTAAGATATAAATTTAGAGTTGTATAGTCCTGCTAATTAATATTTTTATAGGAAACATAAGGAACTAAAGCGAGAAGGGAGTTATGGAACCTTTACGCCAAACCTCTCATTTTCCTTTTCAAAAGCTCAATTATTAAACTTCTCATTCAAGGGATAAGGGAAAGTCACCGTCTCTATCTCTAAGCTTTCAATACCAAGGAAAAATGGAAAGAAAAACAAGAATATATCCAGGGACGGAACTTAATTCCTTCCAAATTATTTCCAAGATTTTGCCTCCATCAAGGTCTACAAGTATATCGGTGTTTTTGTTTACCCTTTATTTAGGACAAAATTTAGATAGTTTTTGGAAAAAAAAATTCATATATAAATTTATAAATCAATTCAATCACAATTTGTAAATTGAAATTTTGATGGTTAATTTATGAATTCATTTATAAACTTAGTTTAAGTAAATTGTTCTAAACTAAAATGTTTGTGAGCTGCTTCCTTCTTCAAAAGACAGAACCTCTAAATACCTTATTACTACATTATAATCCATACCATATATATATATATATATTGCGCGCGCGTGTGTGTGAGAAACCTAGGAATAGCAGGATTCAAGTACATAGTATTTGTTTGATAAATAAATATGTAAATCGATTTCAGATTTGATTAAAAGTTTATTTTTTATATTATTCAACTGATCAATCTTGAAAATACAATTAAATAATACATATGTAAATCCGAATGTAATCAGATCTATTTTATTTTACAAAATACTAATTTTTTTTATGCTTCATATTCATTTGTTGGTGATTAAATAAATCATGCGGTAACATATCTCTATAAAAATGACAAAAACAAGAAAAGGGGTAATTACCCTTAAAAATTATATAGGGGTAGGAGATCAACAGAAGAAAATTATATATGACTAATATGTTATTAAATGTAAAGCCGCCCAAACACTAAGAAACAACTAGCAACAAAAACACCAAATTAAAACAGAACATGTAGCCATCAGTTTGCCATAAGAATGTGGATAGAAGCCTAGGTCCCAAGCCCAATATGCATGGAGATGAGGAAAAGTTGAAAGATGTGTTCAGGCGTTTTGACACCAACGGAGATGGCTTTCTTAGCAACCAAGAGCTTCAAAATGCCTACATGATTCTGAGTGTGTCTTTCCCTTCTTGTGGAGCTTTGACGGCACTCTTCGTTGCAGATCAAAATCGAGATGGATACATACACTACAAGAAAATATGCATTTAGCAACACTAAAAAATTCATTTAGGAAACTAAAAAGTATCACAAAATATATTACTGACGCAAAAAAACGTCGTCAATAGTATTGCTAAATTTTCCGTCACAAAGTTATTTGTGATGCTATTGCTTACCATTGATATTTTTTATTTTGTGACACTTTTTCAAAATGCGTTTCTTTTGAATAGGTACGTATATATGTATTTTCTACTCTCTTTATATATATTTATAGGGAGATGTTTATAAACAACTTTTACTTGGTCAGTTTTATAATTAAAATATACAATAACTACTCACAAAAAGTCAAAAATAAAAATTTAATGGAATAAAAAAATCAATAAAATAGAAAAATTTAGTGCTTCACAAATTAAGCACATCTTTTCTAAGCATGTCTTTGATGACAATACATAATTAAGTTTTGCATTTTATGATATTAAAATTATTTAAAAAGTTGTGATAATACATTTGCATTCAGCGCACTAATATGCTAAGTAAATTTTACAACAGAGAGTCAAATACTTCTTTGCACGCATATATTTCCAAGAATATGTGAGCCTTTGGATATAAATATATATGGTTAATTGCTAATTAAATCACTTCTCAGCTTTATGCCACTTACTAATTAAAATTGCATGGCAAACAATTTATATATATATATATATATATATATTTATATTCTATTCTATTTATATATTTATATCTATTTATATATTTATATTCTATTATTATTATATTATTCTATTCATATATGTATATATATTTATATATATATATATATATATATTTTTTTTTTTTTTTTTCTGAGACGATCCTATAGATATCTATATGATTTCCTCTTAAAAATAATGAATAAGTTAGGTGCAGGTAGCCAACGCAAAAGCTCTCTTTCATCCCACCAAAATTTAGCTCCTTGAGGCTCAGCCTAGCAACTAGCAAGTATCATAAGATGGAATAAATGTAGGCTGGGTGGGTGTTGGATAAGGGTCCAGGTCGAGTCCAGGGACTAATTAAGGCCTAATTAAGTTAATTAGTCTCCACTCTCCACAGGACGCCCTATAAAAACCTTGCTTCACACTACTATAAAATCAGCAATTACTGTCTTCTTCTTCATAAATCAGACACCAAAATTATAAAAACATGGCTACCCACAGAGGAATCGATAAAAATTGCCCTAGAACTTGGGTTAAAAAGGAAAAGCGTGTGGGTGGTGGAGTTCCTTATAAAGAAGACCAGTTGTTGGCCTTGTTTAGGAGCTGTGATCTCAACCATGATGGTCGACTTAGCAAACAAGAGCTCAAGTACTTGTTCAACAAGCTTGGTTCTGATTTTGCCAGCTGGCGAGTCTTTCGAGCATTTTGTCATGCTGACGCCAATGGAGATGGATACATTAGTGAGGAAGAATTTGCTGAACTTGTTAACTATATTTTGAAATGCGATTATAGGATGCAGTAGCTCCTATATATATATATATATATATATATATATATATATATATATATTGCCTCTTTTTACTTTAATTTCTCTGTTCGGTGGAGTCATGCGTGTATGTAGTTTATTTTTCTAGATGTTTACTACAAGAAAATTAGTATCTTCCATTGGTGACGGATGTATTTATGTATAGCGACTGCGTTTATAAATTTTACCACGAGTTGCCATTGGAGCTGCCACACTGGTCCGTTGCCCTTTTTAGTTTTTACGATGGAAGTACTTTGCATCACTAATAACTTTAATTTGCCGATGCTATGCAGCGGCGCATATGTTCAATAGCACGGTGAAGGTGACTCCACTTTATAGTTATGCTCATAAGGTACTCAATTTTGGAAACCTTTAACTTGACTCCAAATTTTTTTGGGGTCAAACAAAAAACATCCAAACAGTAATAATTCAATCTCAATTAATATAAATGAAAGTCAAAGAAAAAAATTAATAAAAATTAGGTAACTAAATGTCATTTTAATATTGATACTTATCTACTTTTGCTTAATTATTTTATAACAGAAAGGGTAAAATATTTTTCATAATATTTAATTATATATAAAAAAAAGTTGCAAAATTTTGGAAAGGTCGTGATCCTTCCATGCCCCATTAAGCACTGCTTCTATTTAAGCGTCCCCAATCAGTGACCTTTTCTCTTGGTGTCTGACTCTTTCAAGGATTGAAAAAAAAAACAAAGTTATATATACTACTATAGTATTATCCAGTTTTTTCTTTTCTCTATTTTCTTTTTTCTTAAATTTTCTCTGAAACAGATCATACGGTGTCGCATTCATAACTTGACGATAACTACTCATGCATATATATTCGGTTGCCTAATCCATTACCTTTTATATTATGAATATGTAGCTCTTGTGCTTTACTAATTATAATCTATATATACGAAAAATAAAAGATAAAATAAACGATTATATATTTATATTTGTACTTGTGTAAAATATAAAGACCAGATAGAAGTATCAGGTGATTCACCAAACAAAGATACATAGCTTACAATTACTCCAACCTATTGCTTAAGCACAGAAAAGCTATAACAGAATCTTCAAAAGTTTTATGTTTAAAGAAGTTACTTGTGCTTTAGCGCAATATTAGCAAGCATTAGCTAACTCAAGAAAAAAAAAATAAATATAATGAAAGCATTGTGTTCAGCTGTTGTTTTCAGCCGAGCCCAACGTTAGCAATTAGCACAGACATTGCGCTTGTTTGCCAATCTTTGGTCCATTCAATGTGCCTCGACTTCTTCACTGACTTGGCCTTAAAATATGATTGATTTTTACTTAACATTATTACTGAAAAAAAAAAAAGAAAAAGAAAGTGAATCTCTTGCTTCCTGCTGTTCATATCATTATTTTGTCCTGATTTTCTTATCTCAAATACTTGGTGCTCCACTTCTATCAGCTAAGTGGCGAGGAGAATATTGAGTGATGCCCCTTAATTTTCCATGGCTTCGTTCTATTTCCAATCCAATGTTCTGGGTTATAATATTTTCGCATTCAAATTAATACCAACTGAATATTTGCACAAAAGTTGTATAATTAAGAAAAAAAAAAGGAAAAGAAAAATGTTATAGCAACTGAAAATTTGTTGTGTATATATAGTGAAAAATAAAAGGATGACCCGCAAGCAGTTCAAAAAGATTTTTTTAATTAATGAATTTAATTATATATATACATAAAATGATTAAATAAAACAGCAATATGATTAGTAAAATAATAATTTATATGATATTATATGGCTGGTTTGATTTATGAAGGCCATGTAGATTTTAAAAGCAATTGAGGATGGAGCCCCCCAATCACCATCAGGCATCAGAATATAGAAAGGACGTATTATTGGTCCCGGTTCTGAGTAGTCTAATTTGACACCCAATTGTTGTCAATTAGATACGAAAAATGGCGTATATTTTTGTTGTTATTAACTATGTTCAATTCTACTAAAAGAACACTTCAAATTTTATTTTATAAATTCTAAGTTTTGTTTGAATTATTAATGATAAGTCTCATGGAAAAAAGTAAAAAATACTTATACAATTATTATTATTATTATTATTATTATTATTATTATTATTATTATTATTATTATTATTATTATTATTATTATGTTTGAATTTATAGATACTGATTATAATGTTTACATGCTTTGAACATAAAATATATTTTTGTGATGGCATATATATTATGGACTATATGGGGCATTGACGCATTCATAAAATGGGAACATAATAATAAGAAAATCCCTTAATTGGTTCCCCTGTGAATCTTAATTGCTAATGCATGGTATAATTTTTGTGAAGAGATAAAAGTTACAAAAATGGAAAAGGGGGTCAAGATAATTATGAGAGGTAGACTATTAATCAATTTATTTCTGGCCCAACTCGCATTGACCTGATTTATAAATGAAGTCATAAACCGAACCTAAAAACGCATTTTCCACGCCAGAGAGCTAGGCTGAAGAGCAACAAGAATTTCCTATATATAACCTTGCTTCTTATTAATAACTATAATCCAACACTGGAAACACAAACCAAAATGCAAATTACGCCAACAGAAGTACAATATACACCATTCAGTGGCAACTGAGAATGCCTCAGGAGTGCCATACACAAAAAGAAGGATTAATTGAGAGATATGTTAATGAAGAGTGACACCGACAAAGATGGTCGTCATAGCAAGGAAGAGGTCTGGAAGGTTTTCGAAAAGTTAGGTTCCTATTTTCCAAGCTGGCGGGTTCATGAGGCATTTAAACGAGCAGATGGAGATAAAAATGGTTATATAGCTAAAGAAGAATTGGAGGATCTTGTTGATTATGTTTTCGGATGTGATTATAAAAGGAGTTGCGGATGGTATGAAGGAGTAGAGAATTGTCTGTCTGCATGTATATATATATATACCTCTTTATTTCTACTTTCTCTTTTGCTTTGGTCGATGTTCTGTGTAGTTTGTTTCAAAAGATGAAGCTCTACGTACATTTGTAGTGATGAAATGGTTGAAGATGGTAATCCAAGGTTAAGAATCAATGTCAAACCCAAATAATCAAGCCCAAATCTTACCTCAAATCTCATGAAATTTGTTAAAGTCCATAGAAACTTCTTAACATATGTGGAATAGATAATATTTTGTGGTAAATTCAATTATTAAATTTGTTGTACTGGAAAATTAGGTACACTCATCTCTATTTAATTTATTGAAAGATTAAATACATATTGGAAGATTAGTTACACTCACTGCGACTAAACTTTTCACTAAAAATGTGTTGTGTAAATTTGAACAAATGTATAGTTTAGATTTAATTTTGTATCTATAAATAAACACGCTTACAATATTTAAATCATCAAAAAGTAAAGAAAAAAAATAAGACTACAAATATTTTAGTTTAATAATTTTTTATAATATTTTTAGTTTAATAAAGTTTTTTTTGTTGTATTTCTAATTTTTGAGTGAATTTTTTCTTTGTTCTACTCACTTTTTCTAAAAAAATAAGACTACAAGTCTTTTAATTTAATAATTTTTTTATAATATTTTTAGTTTAATAAAGTTTTTTTTGTTGTATTTCTAATTTTTGAGTGAATTTCTTCTTTGTTCTACTCACTTTTTCCACCTTTAAATTTGTACTGATTAGATATCATTTCAATCTAATTATATTTTATCTATTTATGTTAAAATAAATTTATTCAAAATATTAATAAAAATAATTTGTATATTTTTATCCTGTAACTCAGATAGTTATTTCAATTTAATTAAGTCCATATAGTATTCTATTAGTCTATAAAAAAAACACCCAGAATTTTATTGATTGTAAAGAACACAAATCTTTCAAAATTCTCACAGTGAAGAAAATGGCAGTGGAGCCCAATGTTTATCCAAAATCAAGTTCAATTTTTCTAACAGAAGGAGAAGGGTTAAGGGACCTAAACTGTTTGATTGTTGGTTGCTCATCTTAACAGTCTAAAACACAAGCTTCTTCTCCTACAGAAAAAAGCACGGAATAAAATATAAGATTAGTACATCAAGAACAACAAATTTCCTTCAATTTATCCTCTTAGAAACAGAAACAAAATATTAATTCAATTCAGACAAGAATGCTAACTCTTATGGTGAAAAAACCAAATTAAAACAATATGTAGTAGCTTATTATTCCACACTAAGCTTGGCTCTTGCATGTCCATGAGATATCTGAAATTGTTCTGTCAAACCAAAATGAGCCATTAGGAGCCAAACATGAGTAAGAAGTTCTCCCCCTCGTCCCAACTGCTGAGCATGATAAATTCCTCTGCAGTGGCTAGCACCATAAGCTAGTATTTCAGTCCACACATCACCCATAATTCCCCACCTCTCGCTTACATTGCGGCTTTCTAGTTGCGACGCTAGCCTGCACGCCTCGAATAATACAGACTTGCTTCTGTCTCCTTTTACTTTTACCGGTGGAACTGTGGTGTTCACTTCACGCAGCACACTGCAAGCATTTTCTACGTAGTCCTTAGACTTTCTCTTCTTGAAAAGATTAATTGCCCAAGTGCAAAGATTTTGAGAACTTCGGATATCACCTGATCTGGACTCATGCTCCTGAAAGAATTTTTCAGCCTCAGCACAAGTGTCCTGATATCTGATCTTCCCAATTCCCATTGGCAACATGGAAGGTCGCATCACCAGGAGATACATCAGGTAGTGGGATAATTGCTTGCTTATTTTGCGCTTTTCGCTATGTTCTTCTTCTTGATTTGGAGAATCTGAGTAGTAGCAGAGTTCTGTAGCAATGTGCCAGATTAGAATGCTCTGGTCGAACTCTACATCCACACTCCAACGTAAGTCAGAAAAATTTTCAAGGGCACGACCACCCCGGCAGATGCATAGTTCTTTAAGCTCTTTCTGGTAGTTGGCTTCATTTGTGCTCTTGAGATGATCAAATTTCTTCTTTAGATGGTCGAATACAAAAAATTTCAGCTTATCATCAACTTTGTCAGAAGTCATCTGCAGGTGTTCTAGTAAATTGTCTATGCTGAAAAGCTTCAGGATTTCTCTGTTAAGGTTAGGCTTACTCTTAAGGCTGGAGCTCAACAAGCTAAACTGTGCCAAAGAGTTTGACCATCTTGGATGCTTAGGCAGCTGTATATGAGTGATGGCTTGGCGGATAGCACCTTTTTGCTCGGACAGATAAAGATCTGCCCAATCTGAGGAGACCAGTAACAGTGCTGCATAGAGCTCGAGAAGAATGGCTATAATGAGCAGTAGGAAGGTTATGGATATATCAACTTTGGCGCAGTTTTTCTTGTTGGCTAAAGAAAAGAAGGCCAATACAATGGAGGTGGTAGTGAAAGTAACAAGGCGCAGATAGCATCCTACACGCGTGTAAATCACTTTTCCCTTAGTGTAGAGCAAATCGAACATGAATCCAAGTTCGATCTCAATCACTTTGAAAGCTTTTTCACAGGGTAAATCTTTGAACAAGGATTGGCTAACGTCTCGATCCTGAAAGCTGAGGATGAGATCAACAAAGAGACGTTCGAAGGATTTGAACAATTTATGGGCTTTACGCAATTCAGGTGCATCCTGAATGGTGGAGTCAGTGGCGGAAGAAACATCAACCTGAACCTGTGACTCTAATACTTCATCTGCTACTACACGGAATCCTTCGTATTGCTTCAAAGTGAATTCCTGCATAAACTTGGAATAATTGGGGCCGGGATCTGGAGCTGTGAGCATGGAATCTCTCAATTCCTCATTGCTTGCTTTCCTGAGGGACCATGTCCTTTCACCATATTTGATGATTCCTGCTAAAAACATTGGCATTGTGAGAATGGAGAAGCGGGAACCTGCCCAAGCCAAAAGGAAAATGTAGAGTGCCACTCCTGATTGAACTCCTAGCCCAAGAAAGTGCCTTAACCATAGTTCATTATCTTCCAAGGAATATGCAGTAATAGTATCAGGGCCACCCAAATGCAACAGAAGAAATGGTGCCCAAAATGCAGCAAGCTGAGTGTCTGGATCTAGAACAATGCCTCTACTCCCATTCTCATAGACATCCCCCATGTTGTTTAAGAGCACACCAAGGGCAACCGTTGCTACCCAGTCGGCCATCAAATACGTGCACCACAACAGAAATCGGACCCAAATCCTGCTACTCAGTTTCCTGCGATTTCCGAAGAAGATTAGAATTATCTGCAGTACCAGGCTGAGCATAACCAAAGCACGCAGCTCCCACTCCTTCCACAGTCTCCTCATTGTCGGAGAAAATATTTCCATGCCTTTCCTCCCCTTGATATAAATCAAGCTTCTAACGCCTGAAATTGACAGAAAGAATGTGTTTGTAATTCAATGCTATTAAGAACGAGTAATATTCTGATGAAAGAAGAAGAAGAAAAAAAAAGTGAGAATTAATCATATATATACCTGCTGGAGTCATGGAGATGAGGGTAAGAATGATTAATCTTTGTTTCAAGCTACTCACACTTAAGCAAAGAGGGACTTAATTTATACATGAACTGATGCACGGGCATCACAATTTATGATAGGTTCAATGGAATACTGGAAAATCTCTTATGAGAAGCAATCAATACGAAAAGTGGACAAGTGAATGAATCTATTGCCAAAAAAAGCATATAAAGAAGGAAACTTTGGACCTGGTTACTTTTTGCCCATTTGTTCCCACTATTTAACATGCGAATAGATCCCAAAGAAGGCCATGGATCCTACTAATTATGTTAAATTAGTAACGACATTCAATATTTCGGCACCTCAGCTTAGTTGGTAAGATACTTTTGTCTATCAACATTCCCAACTCTTTCTCACCAAAGTTAGATGGAAGATGGAGCTTATCAAAGAAAAAGGTGAAAAAGAGAAAAAGAGAAAAGTGAAAAAGAGAAAAAGAAAAGAATTTAAACAGATTATGGACTCCAGCAATGTGCTTTTATGATGATATGTTATATTGTAAAAGAAGGAAAATTGGGAAAACTAATGAAGGAATATAACACATTAAGTGCCTAAATGAAGAAGTAAGAGCCTAGAGAAATGCTGACAACAAGGAAGATGGGTTGAGGAAGTTAATTTGAGTTGAAATTGTCCTTTCTGTTCTCTCGATTTGATTATATAAAATTTTCATTAAAAGAAAGCAGCTGCAGATTCAGTAAACCCAATTTCGATGTTACCTGATAGGGTTAGTAACCTGCTAGATTTACAGAAATTATTAGACAAAGCTTTTGATATAAATTATATATATTTTTATAATTTATAATTATATTGTGAGGCACAACTCAGGCATGCCATTAACTTATATTTATTTTTCAATAATTATAGATTGATATAAATTAAAGAAGGTGAAATTATTGTGCTGAAACTGAAAGTAAATATCTTGTTGTTGCATATCGAGTTGTAATTATTTTTTGGTAGATCGTATCTCTTTTTTAGAAAACGTAATTTAAAATTATAATATATTATTATATACTAGCTTTTAATTTATGTAATCTCGAATTTATGATTTTTAACTCTCTAACTTTTTTATTTAAAAAAAAAACTCGTCAACTTTTATTTAATTTTTATAGTTATACCTATATAAATTGTGTCATGTTTTTTTAAAAAAGAAATTAAAATTTGATTTTGAATTCGGTATTCACTATTAATATCTCGTTCCAAAAAGTCCTTAAAAAACCCAAATTTATTGTTGGGAGGCAGTTCAAGGTAAATCCCACTAAGGCCCATTTCAGTTTAGTACCTCTGATGCGGTCGTTGCTTACAATATATATATATATTTCTGATAATAAAGTGGAAGAGTCATTAATGTGAAAACGAAGATCCATCAGCCACAAGAAGGGGAAGCAAAATCGGTGGAGGTCTGTTGCATTCTCTTCTCATATAATCCCAGGAGCACTCCCAAAGTTTGGTTTGAAAGCAAAAACAATAATCTAAAACTACATCCAGCTCATTGCGTTGTCTTGAATTCACACATAGTTTATCAACAAATGCTTTGCAATCAGACTCCGCAATGATTTTGAACAAACCAAGATCCAACGCAAGAGAAACGCCATAGCTAGTTGCCAAAGCCTCAGAGACAGCAGGGAATCAAGTGCCAATGTTTTTCACCGCACAAACCAAAATTACTCCTTTGCAATCACGAAAGACCACTCCAAAGCCGACCATATCTGGACCCCCGCATCAGTATTCATCTTGATAAAATCTGGTTGGAGAGGCTTCCAGTGTGTAAATAAGCTCGGCGTGGGAGGAAAAATGGAATTAAAACCCAAATCACGAAAGAAAGGCAAATCAGCCACGGTACCATATTTTCCACTGAACTCGGACTTTGATAGGATTGAAAGGAATATGATTGTGGATTGCTTTGTTACACAATAACCAGATATTATAGCAAATAAGACAACATTATTTTTTTTCACATCTTTAAGCGTCAATGCTTTCAAATAAGTTCAATAACCAAAACTTAAAAGAGAAGCCTTCAATATAACAAACGTGCTCCAAAGCGAGACCATTCCAAACATCCTTTGCAGAATTGTTTCCTCACCACAGCAAAAAACACAAAAAGGAGATATAGAATGGATACGCCTATGAAGTGTGGACCTTGATGGCAGAATATCTAGGCATGCTCTCCAGAGAAACTTTAGCACCTTAGGAGGAACTTTTAATTTTTATAACAATTTTCATAAACCCGATCCAGAGGATGAAGATGCAACATTGGAAAATTAACGATTTTGGAGGCACAGAGTTATCCGATAACCAATTTTTCGCCAGATAATTACCCGTAGAGTGATAATAACGCACCAAAAGTAACCTCTGTCCAAAAAAAGACAATGTAGTACTTCGAATTCTCTCAGTATCCCAACAACTACAACAATTAAACTGTCAACTATAGCCTCACTTAGAGAAGTATTTGGAGGGTAATTAATCTGAAAGTTATTGTTTCAAGAATCTATTATCTTCCCATATGCGAATATTCCTTCCATTCCCTACTTGCCGACACATCCCCTCTGCTAGAATCTCTCTACCAGCTAAAATATTTCGCCAAGTGTAACTGGGTCAGGAACCAACTGAAGCCTCAAGGAAAGAAGTCTGAGGGTAGTACCTAGCTTTCAACATTCTTGCAACTAGAGACGAACGATCAATGACTAACCTCCAACCTTGCTTAGCCAAGGGAGCGATTTAAACTTTTAAAATCCCGAAAACCTAAGCCCCCTTTTTGTTGGAGTCAAAGAAATCACAAATCAGGGAAAAGAAAGAAAATTAAGCAACTTATAATATTAAAGAACTCCAAATCATTAAAAGATTTTTCCAATAATTTTTAAATCCATAAAATTTATACTATTCACATTTTCAATGGACTGGACCTATCGATTTCAATATAGTATCAGTATCAATTGTTTAACGGTTCATAAAAATCCAATTTATGTAAATGTACAAAACTAAGCAAAGCAAAATGTAGATAAGAGACATCTGATACTCGAATGAACTTATGACCTTTGAGATTCAAAGATTATATGCTCAAACAAAGCAAATATAAAGACTTCATGCATCTGAGACTTGATAAATACAAGTTCAGAACGTAAAAATAATCATATAAAGTCACAACTGAACTAATTCAATTAAATTTGAAGAGAAGTATCAGATTCAAAGAAATTTCACATCGGGAAAAAAAAAGAAAATTGAGAAACTTATAATACTAAAAGAAGCCAAATTAAAATATCTTAGAATATTTTGGATAAAAGACCTTCTCAACAAATTCAAATTCATATTTTTCCCATTTGTAATGGACCGAACTCATCAATTTCAACACTTCTGATTTCGACTTTCAGAAATGTGTCCAACTAGAAAGATATAGACGTATGTCATTTTGTTTTTGACCTCATCAAAAATGGCTTATCGTTGAACGAAGTTCATTACACAAAGAGACTGGGAGACAAAAACACTACATTACATACGGGGAAATAGCCTAGGCTACAGTCTTAATAAGCAACTTTTTCCCTGACTAAGATATAAACTTTTCCTTTTTCCCTAACCTAGACAACCTTTTGTTGTCAACCACATTATGTCCTTGATTCTATTAAATAGAACTCGCTTTGATCTTCCAACTACAGTAGGAAGGCTTGGATATTGTTAGAGATTCCACAAATCCCACATAGGGAATTCAACAAAAATATGGACGATTTATAAGATTTAAATGGGCTAAACCAAAATGCCTTTGGACATTTTGGTGAAAAGGCTTCCATAAATCAACATTTTTCCTATTTGCAATGGACCGGACCCATAAATCTTAACATGGTATCAGAGCCAATTGTCAAACGGTCCATGAAAATCCATCAAATTGATTTAAGTGTACAAGCCCAGACAAAGCAAAAATAGAGATCTGAGACCTCTAAGAATCTAATTTGATATGTGGCCTATGAAATTCAAATAGTACAAGGTCAAGCAAAGAAAAAATGGAGACTTGAAGCCTCTAAGATTCGGATGAATACAAACCTAAACGTAAAAATGATAACAAGTCACAACTGAACCAATATAGTTGGACTTGAGAGGGAGTGTTAGAGATCCCACATCAGGAATTCAACAAAAATATGGGTGATTTATAAGATTCAAATGGGTCAAACCAAAATGTCGTGAAAAAGCCTCCACAACAATTTTCAAGTCCTAAAAATTAGCATTCTCCCCATTTACAATGGAGCG
The DNA here is from genome assembly GCA_023653625.1 of Triadica sebifera. Taxonomy (NCBI): domain Eukaryota; kingdom Viridiplantae; phylum Streptophyta; class Magnoliopsida; order Malpighiales; family Euphorbiaceae; genus Triadica; species Triadica sebifera. The sequence goes on from CM042899.1 coordinate 31,261,806, forward strand.
GACCCATAAATCTCAACAGATATAATGCAAGTTAATCAACTAACTTTACTCCTAGCCAATTTGCTAAAGAAAATCTTGCACTTTCCTCAACATTAGAGCTAAAAGAGGCTTCAGACTTAGCCAAATAAAATTTTTGATCAAATACCTCCTCATACTTCCTAAACAAGGTAGATATGGCAGCCAATTCCCTTTAGTTAGCTCGTAGAAACAAGAGACAGTCATCTATAAAAAGTAAGTGAGAAATTATTGGGGCCTCTTTGCAAGCATTAATACCATGCAAACAACCATTAGCAACATTAAAGTTCGAAAGACTAATCAATCCCTTAGTGCTTATAGAAGGAAAAGGTACAGAGACAGTGGTCCCTTTGTCTTAAGCCTTTGGTTGGTTTAATAAACCACATGGCTCACTATTGAGAAGAGTAGAGTAAGAGACCGATGTTAGTAGCCGCAAAATTGAATTCACCCAAGTTGCTCAAAAACCCAACTACCTAATAGATGCCCTTAGTTAGCCCCACTCAACACGATCATATGCCTTTGCCTTTGCCATATTAAGTTTTAATGATATAAGTTGTTTACGACCACTCCCACTTGTCTGCATGTAGTGAAAAAGCTCAAAAGTTACCAAGATGTAGTCAGTAGTGAGGCGGCCAAGAACAAATGCACTTTGGGACTCGTCAATTAAATCTCCCAAAATACCTTTTAATCTATTAGCCAACGCCTTTGAGGCAATCTTACATATCACGTTACAAAGGTTAATAGGTTTGAATTCAGCAATGGTATTCGGATTATGTACCTTTGGAATCAAATAAATATGAGTATGATTTAGGCCCTCTGGTAGAACCCCGCCTTAAAGCATATTAATCACTAGTTGCCCCAAATCACTTCTAACAACAGACCAATATTATTAATAGAAGACCGGAGGTAAGCCATCCGGCCCAAGAGCTTTCTCTGGATGCATCATTTTTACCACCTGCAATACCTCATTGTGTGTGTAAGGGTGACTAAAGAGATCGCTCATGTCAACAGTTACTTTGGGCCTAGCATAATACAAATCATCTTCAAAAACCTCAGAGGAATAAGAAGTAAATAGTTTGGTATAGAATTGAATAATATGATCCTTCACGGCGGAGTAATATAACTCCTTCCCTTGTTAATCCCATAATCTTTTAATGAGATTTGTACGTCTTTTTTCCAGGCAACTGCATGAAAATACTTCGTGTTTTTATCTCTTTCCTTCAACCATTACACCCGCGATCTCTGTCTCCACATAAGCTATTCTCTATAATCAATCTCAACTAACTCCTTTTTTAAAGACTTCCTTTCAGAAATAGAATTTGAATCGGTGGGATAGGCAATAAAGTGTAGCATTGAGATCACATTCTACCTCTTCTTTCCCAAACTATCAAACTCAGTTTTGCCCTATATACCCAGCTTTTCCGAATAATTAGCAATTTTGGAGTTCCAATCATTGCTAAAAGAAAAAGCCCAGCTGGATCGAATAACCTCAATGCAACTACTTCCTCACATCCATATTGTCTCAAGTTTAAATTGGTGTTTATTCTTGTAGACAAATTTGGTATCCCCTTCGAAGTCGAGGAGAATAGGACCCATTCCACAATTTTTTTTATAACAAAAGTTTTTCAACATGGATTGTTCCATTCATCAATTATGTATATTGACTTCTATATTTTTTTACTCAAATTTTTTTCTAACTAAAATCAATATTTTTTTAAGCAAATTGAATTGAGGATGCATAAAGTGAAGTTTTGTTCATTTTAAATTGATTTACCGAACCAATTAATTTACCTTCATTTTAAATATACACATATCTAAAAATAGATAAGTTTGAAAAAAAAAATATCCAAGTCTAAGAAACAACATCTAAATTTAAGTTTTGCTTATAATCGATAACCAAATAAATAAATTGTTTTTGTTTTTGTATTAAAATAACCATTAAGATTATAATTCTTTTCAGTACAATTTTATACATGTTATATTTTTAAATATGTTTTCACTGTTGTGGAAATCGGGTTAGTTTCCACCAAAATGAATAATTGTGCCAAAAATTAAGACAAAGAAAAATTCCCAGGTAGTTGGTGGAGTCACAAATGGTCTCCCTTAAAAACCAACTTCCTTAGACTCTTGAGTCTTGGTGACAGAATTTTTCTAAGATAATTTAAAACACAATATATCACAAAGTAAAAGACCCGACAATAGCTATTAAATAGAAATAAAAGGAACACCAGAATTTAACGAGGTTCGGCCAATTATGCCTACGTCCTCGGACACTACTAAAATAATATTTCACTATTTCAAAGAAATATTACAAAGTAAAATATTACAAGAGAGAGAGGAAAAACAACCAATCTTAGAAGTAGATGGATTGGTGTTTTTAGGATGAATTGTTAAGAGAGGATGAAGTCCTTTTATAGCCTAATGCTATGGTGGAAAAATCATCTCTTTCCGATGTGGGATTGTCATATTTCAACAAATCTCCACCTTGACAATCTCACAATTCCAAACAAACATCCTCTAAACTCTTATATTACAAATTTCAGTAATGTCTCCAAATGCGCTTCAAAGCGCCCAATTTCAAATTCTAATAACATTTATCAAGTCCAAACAATGTTGGAACTTGACACCTGTCACAACTTTCGTTGCCATATCTGCGGGATTTTCAGCAGTCAAAATCTTCTGAAGTAGTATCCCACCATCTTCAAGAATTTCCCGTACAAAATGATATCGAACATCGATATGCTTCGTCCTTGTATGATAAACTTGATTCTTTGCTAAACAAATAGCACTTTGACTGTCACAATGCACTTTGACATGCTTCTGACCAATTCCCAAGTCATTCAATAACCCCTGAAGCCAAATTGCCTCCTTAACAGCTTCTGAAACTGCCATGTACTCTGTCTCTGTTGTAGACAAAGCAACTGTTGACTGTAAGGTGGACTTCCAACTAACCGGTGCCTTTGCAAGTGTGAACACATAACCGGTAGTAGATCGACGTTTGTCTAAATCACCTGCATAGTCGGAATCACAATATCCAACTATATATTGACCACTTTTCTCATCCCGCTCAAACATTATACCAACATCTACAGTATTCTGAATATACCGTAGAATCCATTTCACAGCTTGCCAATGTCCTTTGCCAGGATCATGCATGTACCTGCTCACAACTCCAACTGCTTGTGAAATGTCAGGCCTCGTACACACCATTGCATACATCAAGCTACCAACAGCATTTGCATATGGAACCTTTGACATATATTCTCGTTCTTCATCACTTTTCGGAGATAAAGATGCACTGAGCTTAAAATGAGGAGCAAGTGGAGTACTAACTGGTTTTGTATTCTCATTTATCCCAAAACGCTTTAGTACTTTTCTCAGATATTGTTTCTGAGTCAAACAAAGTCTCCCCAATTTTCTGTCTCTGCATATCTCCATACCGAGAATCTTCTTAGCTTCCCCTAAATCCTTCATTTCAAATTCCTGATTTAGTTGAGCTTTTAACTTCTGAATCTCTCCTTCATCTTTTGAAGCTATCAGCATATCATCAACATAAAGGAGAAGATAGATAAAGGAATCATCCCGTAGCTTGCGTAAATATACACAATGATCATATTTGCTTCTTGTGTATTTCTGCCTTATCATAAACTTGTCAAATCGTTTGTACCACTGTCTTGGAGATTGCTTCAATCCATACAACGATTTGCTCAACTTGCACGCCAAATTTTCTTTTCCAGCAACTTTAAATCCTTCTGGCTGAGTCATGTAGATTTCTTCTTCTAAGTCTCCATGTAAAAATGCAGTTTTTACATCCAGCTGAACTAGTTCCAGATCAAATTGTGCTACCAAAGCCAGCAGTATTCTTATGGAGGAATGTTTTACAACTGGAGAAAACACTTCATTATAATCAATTCCCTCCTTCTGAGCGTAGCCTTTAGCTACCAATCTTGCCTTGTAGCGGATATCATTCTTATCAGGAAATCCGTCTTTCTTTGCATAAACCCATTTACAGCCAATCGCTTTCTTTCCCTTTGGCAGACTTGCTAGCTTCCATGTCTGATTCTTTTCAAGGGACTGCATCTCTTCTTCCATAGCCTTTCTCCACTTTTCTTCTTCTGAGCTTTGAATAGCTTCACAATAAGTGGAAGGAATCTCATCATCTACTGAAGATGTATAATTAGTCATATCTTCAAGTCGAGCAGGTTTTTTAATATTCCTTTTCGGCTTTCGTAGTGCAATTGGCTCAAGTTGCTGAGGAGGTTCTTGTGCTGAAACCTCTGCTTCCTCATCAGATCCATTTTCTACCATTATCTCCTCTTCTTCCGTAGGAGTAATTTTATCAGACTCTACAATTGCTGGATCAACAATTCTTCTTCTATCAAACTCCACCTGTTTGGGAGTTTCCTCCACCTGCTGTGGAGAACCATCCGTCTGCTCCTTTGTTACCTTTAACATGGTAGACTCATCAAAGGTAACATCTCTACTAAAGATTATTTTCTTCGTCTCTGGGCACCATAGTCGATATCCTTTGATACCAGAGGATATCCCCATAAAGATAGCTTTCTTTGCCATTGGATCTAACTTTGATTCCTTAACATGATAGTATGCAGTGGAACCAAACACATGTAAGGAATTATAATCTGTAGCAGGTTTTCCATACCACACCTCCAAAGGTGTTTTGCCATTGATAGCAGTTGATGACAAACGATTAATGAGATGACATGCGTATGTTACAGCCTCAGCCCAAAACTGTCTGCCTAATCCAGCATTAGACAACATACACCGAACTTTCTCCAGTAGAGTTCGGTTCATGCGTTCAGCCACCCCATTCTGTTGTGGTGTATTTCTGACAGTGAAATGTCGAACAATTCCTTCATTTCTGCAAACTTTCATGAAGGGATCACTTGTGTACTCTCCGCCATTGTCTGTTCGAAGACACTTGATCTTTCTGCCCGTCTGAGTTTCTACCATCTTCTTCCAGATGAGAAAAACTTCCAACACTTCATCCTTTGTCTTCATTGTATACACCCATACTCTTCTTGAACAATCATCAACAAAGGTAACATAGTAGTGTTTACCTCCCATTGAAGCAGTTTTGGAAGGACCCCATACATCTGAGTGAATATAATCCAGAATACCCTTGGTATCATGGATTGCAGTGCCAAACTTCACTCTCGTCTGCTTCCCTTTGATGCAATGCTCACAGAAGTCTAATTTGCAGGTTCGCACTCCTTGCAATAATCCTTGATTCGCCAGAAGTTTCAAGGATTTTTCGCCTGCATGCCCCAAGCGCATATGCCACAATCTGGTTATTTCTAGCTCATGGTCATCACTAGAAACTGCTGCTGTTGTTCCAACAACTGTATTGCCTTCATAGTAATACAAGTTGTTGCTCCTTTGAACTCCTCTCATCACCACAAGTGCTCCAGATATAACTTTCATTACTTCATTTTTAATGATTATAGTGAAACCCTTTCTCCCAAGGATTTCCATAGAAATGAGGTTTTTCTTCAGACTGGGCACATATCTTACGTCTGTCAGAGTTCTGATTGATCCATCACGATTCCTCAATTGGATTGAACCAATTCCAGTTGTTTTGCAAGGGTTGTCATTTGCTGTATAGACATCTCCACCTTCAATTTCTTTAAAATCGAAAAACCATTCCCGATTGGGACACATATGGTGGCTACAGCCTGAATCCAGGATCCAAGCAGTCGAACTGCTTATTGATGGCATCAATGCTAATGAAAAATCTGAATCATCACATTCAGCTACATTTGAATCTGCAACAGTCTTGCCTTTGCCAGATTTGCTTCTCAACTTAGGACAATCTTTCTTCCAGTGCCCCTTTTCTCGACAAAAGGCACATTCATCTTTGCCCACTCTGGACTTTGATCTGTCTTTCTTTCTCCTGTTCTTATTTTTCGAACGACCTCTTACTATCAAAGCTTCAGCTGCTCCACTGGTGCTATCCTTCTTGTCTTTTCTCCTCAATGGCAATGTCTAAGCCTTGCTGAAATAAGGCGTCTAGAACTTCACCTTGCCACATGCCGAAATGGCCTGTACCATCAAAAATCTCCACTGCAATTCTTGTATTTGCCAAAGCAGTTCTCGCAAAAATTGATGAAGTAGAAGCTGTTGTGTCCATTGTGGATTTTTGTCCGTCTCTTGCCATTTCCTTTTTAAGACTATTTAATAGCTTTCAAATGCGGAATACCCAAGAATCCAAGGAAACCTTTCTGATGTGGAAGATCAGCTTACGCCGCAACCACAGAGCATATAACTCAGTAACCTTGGCTCTGATACCAATTGTTGTGGAAATCGGGTTAGTTTCCACCAAAATGAATAATTGTGCCAAAAATTAAGACAAAGAAAAATTCCCAGGTAGTTGGTGGAGTCACAAATGGTCTCCCTTAAAAACCAACTTCCTTAGACTCTTGAGTTTTGGTGACATAATTTTTCTAAGATAATTTAAAGCACAATATATCACAAAGTAAAAGACCCGACAATAGCTATTAAATAGAAATAAAAGGAACACCAGAATTTAACGAGGTTCGGCCAATTATGCCTACGTCCTCGGACACTACTAAAATAATATTTCACTATTTCAAAGAAATATTACAAAGTGAAATATTACAAGAGAGAGAGGAAAAACAACCAATCTTAGAAGTAGATGGATTGGTGTTTTTAGGATGAATTGTTAAGAGGGGATGAAGTCCTTTTATAGTCTAATGCTATGGTGGAAAAATCATCTCTTTCCGATGTGGGATTGTCATATTTCAACATTCACAATAAGTTGATAGGACAAAATCTACTCTTATGTATGGATCAAGTACCAAACAACCGAATACCAACAAGTATGAAATTCATAGTTAAACGTAATTTATTTATTTGAATCACAATAAGTTGATAGGACAAAATCTACTCTTATGTATGGATCAAGTACCAAACAACCGAATACCAACAAGTATGAAATTCATAGTTAAACGTAATTTATTTATTTGAAAGTTTAAAGCATGACAAAGTTTTTTTTTTTTAAATGACAAGTGGATCTGATGTAAAACCGCATAAATGGACCAATCCATTGAATAGAGGCTCTATCAGCCTCTTGAGAGAGCGAACAATACTGTCTAGTTTTTTAAAGAAACACATAGGTAGACCGTTTTTTACAGAAGTGTACAGCTAGTTTGACCCACTTCCAGTTAAAAACAGAATTATTGTACAAATAACCTTAAAATGAAAATTAATTTTTCAAAACGTCTGATTTTGAGAAAAAAATTATCCCAAGTATCCCTCTTCTAAGAGGTTTTGTTACCGGAATTGAAACCCAAAAACGTAAAAATATGAGCCCAGCCAAGACCACCCCTTCATCAACGTCAACCAAAATCCCAATCGTCTCTGCTATTTTCTGAGCCGTCTTTTTGGTAATGTATAGTGACGGGATATGAATCCCCTGACCCAGAAACACGCCTCTCCTCTGGAATGTCAATCTTAGATGCAGCTTCCGTTTCTCTCAGTTCCCTTAACAGAACCAGCTGGTCTTCAAAACACCAAGGCCTAAAATCCAGCACTTTCTTTCTGTCAGATTCAGTGAAGAATTGGAAAACAAATTAATTATCCCCTAGTTGTCTAAAGCTAAAACCTTTTCTGAAGCTTCCAGCGGCGTTCTTAAGCCATGAACATTAAAATCTTTTGAGGTTAAAACCCTTCCAACCAAGAAAATAGAGGTCCTGTAGTGTTGATTGGATGCCGCTGAAGGATCAGGTTCAACCTTACCCACTTGATTCTCTTCCACCGTCAATTGCAACGAACTCAGTAACTCTTCCACCGACAGAGGATCAGCCATAAAGGACCAAGCAGAGATGGAGAAAATAAATCAAAAGAGGAAAACAGAGGAGAAAAGGAAGTGAGGAGGGAGAGTAGAAAATGGAAGTGAGAAGAAGGTATAATAGATCAGAGGAAGAGAGGAAGAACCCTGGTCTACCAAGGAGGTAGAAACTCCACAACGAGAGGAGGAGATTTTTTTTTTTAAACATATTTAGATTGGCTGCGGTTGGTCTTTTATGATTCATTCATAATACAAGTCAACATTCACAAGCAATAGTAATAGAAATTTTATTAATATTAAAATTTATTATCTTGTGTATAAGATAAATTAGATATGCATCCACTGGCATAACCTTCCAAGTAGAAAGTGTTCACCTGAGTTATAGATTTCAGATTCGAATCCTTCCTCCCCATTATAATTTAAAAAAGAAAGATATAGAAAACAATAGCATGCCTGAGTTGCTCACGATAATACAGCTATAAACAACTAAAATTATTCCATTTTCACTTGCAGTTAGTGGCTGTTTTATGTATTCCTATAGATAGTACTCAACTCCACAACAGAAAGTAGGGAGCTTGAATTGAATATAAGCAAACACATTCTCATTAATTACACCAGAATCATGTCTTTATTACAAATACAACCAATTGAAAAAAGAAGAAACAAAGATTATGTTTTTTCACTATTTCAGCATTGATCATAAACACCATGTCTTGCATCATCTTTTTCTGAATTCCAATTTCTCACGGAACAGTCTTGCTGGCAATTTGCTTCTGCATTGAAAGTAAATAAAACTGAAACCATTATCGTTATTGCTTAAAATTGACAAACGATGTGTTTTGATGAATCTTAACAAAATAAATTATATCGCAACATAATTTCTCAAATCAAATTATTCTTAAGAAAAAGAACAGAGAGAAAAGAGAACACTCACTGGCAAAGGAGAAAATGACCACTCATTGACTTTAACTTTGTTCCCCATGCTTCTTTGGAGCTCTGCTACAAATTCCCTGGGCATATTTGTGATTGTTACCTTCTTGAGGGTGGTCAGCTGCTGCAACCCACTAGTGTTCTTAATCAAAAGCTTTTCGCAGCGTCGAATCTCTAATTCTCTGAGGCAAGGCATGCAACCTTCCTCGACGGTCCAATTCTCCAGTTCCTCAAGCACCCACAGCTTTAAGACTCGGAGTTCTAGAAACTCTCCCTTCTTACAAGTCATATCTCTACCTAAGTAGGAGCGACCAAAAAGTCGAAGGATTTTCAAGTTACGCAGTTTTCCCAGTACTTGCATTGGATCAATCTTCAACTCTGACACTGATAAAGTAAGCATCTTCAGATTTTGTGGCAGCTGGAGATCATCAATTCCTTGTGCTAACTTCCCTAGCAAATACAATTCAGAAAGAGCAGAATGCCCATCCATGGTTCCCAATCTGAGGTCTGCAGGTCGACCGAATTCATCTATAGACCTCAGCTTCAAGGACTTGAGATTGTTGCATCTAGAAATCCAGCTAGTAATCTGCTTTAGCGATTCAGAATGGCATGTAAGCCCGAGTTTCCTGATACCTTCGAGCCTGCTCATCCACTCTTTTGGGGGGCTCCTTTTGCCGATTATAAGCCCCCACAAAGTTAAAAGCTTGGCTGATTCACTAGACAATGGCTTTTGGAGGGACACATCCAAATAAATCTCGTTCATATACAGATGCCTAAGCTTCTTTGAGTTCCAGATGGAAATGGGCAGGGATGATATATTAGTGTGCTTCACATCTAAAGTCTCCAAGCAAGGAAGATCACCGACTGAATTCGGGATTGAATCGAGAAAAGTCCATCTCAAGCCTAGGTAACTCAGTTGTAGCAATTTTCCTATTGCCTCTGATAAGACTGGTTTATATACACCTTCTAAATCAAGCACAGTGAGTAATCCAAAGCCTTTTTTACCAATGATCTTATTAAGAAACCTATCTACTTCATCTGCAGGTGTATCCCCCTTTCGGGTGTTGAATGATACATAAGAGCGTAAGGTATCAGTGCAAGAATCACTGATGTCAACATAAGTAGCAACCCTCCTGATATTAGGTGGTGGTTGTTCGTGTTTCGTGGTTTTGTGGACATGAAGAAACCATTTCTCTAATGCATACGGAAAGACATTGTCATATACTAAACCTGGCATACGACATTTTTTGGGGCTTCCATCTAACCTCCATTTTGCAACCTCAATCATGTTTCTTCTGATCAGCATTTCCAAATAGCTCTCCACCAGATCCTCAGGATTTTCTCCTTTTGCAAATCGTTCTGCAGCCCACAACCGATACAACCTCCTTGCAGGAATCACACATTCTTTGGGAAAAAGCCCTAAATATAGGAGACAGGGCTTTAAGTGTAATGGAAGATCTTGATACGCCAAAGCCAGTACAGCTTTTGATGGATCATCACCGAAATTTACACGCCTAACCTCATTTTCCCAAAGTCTTGGATCTTTGAAGGATAAAAGACCTCCAAGCACAACAATTGCAAGAGGGAGACCTTTGCATTTCTCCCAGATTTGCTCCTTCAACAATGGACCAATTTCATTCAAGATTTCATCTGTTTTATGTGTTTTCTTCAAGAATAAGGTCCAGCTTTCATCAATTTGTAAATTTTCCAGCTTAATTTCAGGGAATCCTGGATCAGTCAGCTTCTTTGCTATTTCCTCTTCGCGAGTAATGAAGATTAGCCTGCTCCCACTTAACGAGTTAGGAAAGGCACGCTTGAGGTAGTCCCACACTCCAAGAGTCCTGACATCATCCAATACAATCAGGAACCTTTTTCTGATGAAGAAATCACGGACCTTTTCTTCCACTTGCTCACGAGGTAGCCTCTCTTCTTCTTTGATTGTTGTAACTTGTTTCAATATATCGATTAAAAGATTTTTAGTCTTCTGATCGACATCTTCAGTTTGATTTTCTTCTAAAAACTCTTCAGAAGCATTAACCCAAGCGCGTAATAGAAAATGTTGCGCCACATCAACTCTGTTGTAAATATTTCTCACAAAGGTTGTCTTGCCACACCCCCCAGCACCCACCACTGAAATAAGAAACCGCAACTTATGGCGGCTAAACATCGCTTCAGCTAACTCATTTGTTTCACTTTTTCGACCAATGAAATCCATTTCATCATCAAAAATTGTTGCTGAGCTCTGGGAACGTACTTGTTTCTCTTCTTTGAGAGTAGCTTCCATATGTTCTTGAACAGCAGAACTTGGCCTTGCTTCTGATTTGCTTGGTTGTTCAACAGGTTGTTCAGTTGAAACGCTTGGTTTAGGAGCATCTGTAGGTTGCTGATCTGCAATGCTTGGCCTGGCTTCTGACTTGCTTGGATCTTCAACAGGTTGTTCAGTTGAAAATCTTAGTTTATGAGCATCTGCAGGTTGCTGATCTGCAATGCTTGTCCTGGCTTCTGACTTACTTGCTTCTTCAACAGGTTGTTCAGTTGAAACAATTAGTTTCGGAGCATCTGCAGGTTGCTGATCTGTAATGCTTGGCCTGCCCTCTAACTTGCTTGGTTCTTCAACAGGTTGTTCAGCTGAAACGCTTGGTTTCGGAGCATCTGCAGGTTGATGATCTGCAATGCTTGGCCTGGCTTCTGGTTTGCCTGATTGATCTGTAACTTGTCCAGCTGACTTGTTTGCCACAGCTGCGAGGATTGATTCAGAAGCATCCATAAGTTGATCTGAAATACTAGGTCTAGCTTCTGTTTTGCTTGCTTCTACTAAAAGGCTTGGTTGAGTAGCATCCGCTGGTGGTTGGTTTGACATGGTTGCCTCTGCTGCAAGTTGCTCATTCGAAACGCTTGATTTAGGAGGAGCATCCATGAGTTGTTCAACCGTCATGCTTGGAGTGGTATCTAACTTAATTGGTTCATCTGAAAGGCTTGGTTTAGGAGCATCCATAGTTTGTTGATCTGAAACGTTTGATGTTGCCTCTGAAATGCTTGGTTCAGCTTCCTGTGTAGGCTGATCATCTGGGATGACTTTCAAACTTGGCTGATCATGTTCTTCTTTGTTTTCCAAGGAGTTTTCTTTTGTATGTCTAGATTCTGCACAAGCCTTATCAATTTCTTCCACAAGAACCATCATTCCGCGAGTGAGAGTTTGGCTCCGAGTAAAAAACTGGAGAGGACACACTTTAGCGAAAAACTTTCGTCTCTGTAGTGAGGTTTTTATAATAAAGGACTCAACGATGTCGGCTGCAGAGTGAACATGCTGTAGAAGCTCAGCCTCCAACTTATCAGCATTGACTGTTTGTTTACCAGTTTGCTTGCTCTCTGCCTCTGTCAAAAGTTTGTCAACATGTTCCAACTTCTCCTTGGCTTTTTTTATTAGCTTCCTCAAGCTTGGACTGTTCATTTCTTTATCATTGAGGACATCTCCTAGTTTCTCGATCAAATGGGACACATCCACTGTTGCAGTCATGATTCTCCCACCTCTTCCTCTTTCTCACTGTTGCATCACATGCATCTCATGCGATAGACATTATTTTTTAGAGGATTGTTATTAGATTGGAAACAACATAACTAAAATGAAATATCAAGACCCTGAAATTCTAACTTTATTATTACTTTTTTTTTAATCAAGTATGGAATCTCATTTTTTCACCTCAAGTTTATATATTTAAGAACATTATACTTTTCTTACGACAAATTTACAGAGTTACTTTTCAATTATCAGGAATAATTCCCTTTCCCCCCTCCAATTTTTCAGCATCCTTACAAATTCTCTGAATGAATTTTTACTTTTTTTCTTAAGCTTTCTTTAGCTTTAAGAATAAACCCAATAAAGATTTTGCTTTTGAAGTTGCTCCATCTGAAAGGTTTCCTGGTTTCTTAACTTCTTTTATCAAGTTTAGAATCTCATTTCCATCTCAATACAAACAATTTAATGCTTTTCTTGTGGGATATAGTTACCTTTATATGATTTTATATGCAATCTTTATCATGAATAATTCGTTTCTTGTTTATCTCTTAACAAGGAAAGAAGATGCCAACCTCTGACATACTTATGGATATATTTCTACTTGATAACAAGTTTGGCATTTCAGCTTTATAATATGTATTTCCAATTTCTTTATCATTTTACTTTTTGGATTTTTCGGTACATTAAAAGAGTGATTTTGCAATATGCAATAATCAAATTTAGTACAGTATTAAGTCTTTTCATTTCATTACAATTCTCAATATCTTCAGGGCCTATATAAAACCTAGATAGCTAACTACATGCTTCATCTTCTAATATCTAACATGATTGATCTTTAAGATTAAGGAGCATTTGTAGAGAAAAAAGTGTCAGATATATGGAACAATTACCATTCCCATTGATCGGAGCTATTAAAAAAATGTTCAAGTTCCAGAAATTTTTCTGAAATGTCCTCTCGTCGACGAAGATGATCCCTCTCAAACTCAACAAAAACAAATTTCCTTATGAACTTGCACACAATTTTACCTTTTGAAGTTATTTGTCAAATTACATCTACTCAACTCAAGTTGGAAATCAAAGTCATCATCAATGCAATGCTCTTTTCTCCTGCCCACCTTAAGAGGTTGGATGAACTGCCGAAACTTTCAAGCCTCTCCCTCAAAAAGCTCAGTTCTCCATTTAGTGCCGCATTAGATTCAGATAATATAATTAATGCACCTATCCTCGGCACTTTGTGCTCCATTTTCAGTTTTGAAATTAAGCTTTCAACTTCAGAACCTCAATTAAATTTTCCAGGCCTCTTGTTTCCATGTTAGTTTCTACCAACTTCTTACACTTGAGTTTAGTTCACCCCGCTTCCGACGACAACAACAAAAGATAATAATAATAATAATTTTTGAATAGTACTTATAAATTATATTGACATCAACATTTATTTGGGGTATTTGAATTAAAATAGTACATTATTTATATTAATATCATTAAAAAATAAATGAGTCAGAAAAATCTATTAAAATTAGAATTTTATCTAGATAATAATAAGTTATTCTTTTTCTTTAAAACTTCTGAAATAGGATGGTTCACAGTTAAAAAAAAAATTAATATATATATATATTAATTCATATAAACAAGTCCAAGAAATTTTGACTTATATTAAGTGATATGTCATATGAGTAGTACCAAAAAGGAAGTGTTCTCCCTTTTTATAAGAAAAAAGAGCACAACTCCTTTATAATTTAAGTAATATAGAATAAATGCACAAAAATATGGGATAAATGCTTAAAAATGTGCATCTTAATGCGTTTATCTTACATTGCTTAAATTACAAAATAGTTGTACTTTCATTCCTTATAAAAAAAAAAAAAACACTTTTCTTTTGCTATCACTCATATAATACATATTACTTAACATGAACCTATTTTTTTAAATTTGTATATATGAGTTAATATTTATTTATTTATATATATATATATATATATTAATTTAACCAATTCAAAATCGTGGAACTATTGATTCTATAGGAAATGGCTCAGACCAGACCCTTCTTCTCTTGAGTCGTGGCTCAATCCAAATTTGATTGGGCTAGTTCAATGGGCTAGCCTGGCCAATGGCCACTCCGATTCTGAAAGTCATTTTCTATTTTAATTAGAATTCTTTTTATTAATTTAATATTATTTAAAAAAAAAACTAAATGATAAAAGATTTAGATATGAGTGGCAACGAGGTGGATTGGGTTGGATTTCACCCTTTCTATTTTTATCCCGATTATAAATTTATATTTATGTCTAATATCCTCATAAAAAATATTATTAATCTTCATCTCCATCCCAAACGGAGTCATGTATTCCAACCGGGGTCAAGGCTATTTTTTAACTTATATATGATATTATTTATTTAAATTATCAATTTTAATTACATCAAAATAAATCCAAAACAACAGCAAAAAAATTATAAAAGATCCGACAACTTTATTTTTTTAATATTTCATAATTCATACTTAATTAATATAAATTATAATATTAATCAATGCATACATAATTAGCAAAGTGAATATCTGATATACAAATATTAATATCATCATATATCTCAAAAGTTTTTAAAAATACAAATTATATATATATGTTGGGGCGGGTCATGGAGCACTGTATACAAATATCATCCCTCTTGCATCTCTACTAAATATTATTTTGGATTTTTCCAAAATCCATTAGGCGAGAGTATAGGGCGGAGGTCTATGTGTTCAGGTCCAATTGTCATCCCACATTTAGAATGTTTTTATTAAAAAAAAAAATCAATTAGATGCAAATTAAAAAATATCTAATAAATCAGTTGAATTTATTAGATAAATAAATATTAAACTACCTATCAATTTGTTTGGTTAATCCACCAACTAGGGCACAGATTATGTTAATTATTAAATAATACAAATATATTTTTTTTGTATCTTATGAGTTAATATATTTTTAGCATTTGTGTCCTTGTTTAAATTTGTTTCAAAGTAATAATGCCATTAAATTTTCAAATTTGTCACTGTAATAAGTTGATGAAATAAAAGTTTTAGCAAGCAAGCCAACATATATTAGGTATTGTTCAATCCTATCTATGACTCAAAATTTCTGCAATGTAACAAACATTAGACAGGACTGAGAATTTTGGAACATTGATTGTAGTAAGCCTTATAACTGAGATATATATTAAAAACTACTCTTGATCGGAACAAATTAAATAACCATATGTATCAAAATCGAGCTTTAAAAAATAAAAAGAGAATAAAATTGTGCAGCAATATCATACTTTATATATATTCGTATATACCCTGATCAGTTGCTGATATGGGGGGCCATAAAATTACCACCTCACGTACCAGAAGAGGATTGGCCACTTGGGCGGCCCCATTGAAGATTTGCAACACAGAAGTAACCCAGAATTCTAATATTTCTCTATCCATAGACCAAAGACTTCAAATTTTATCCACCAGCCAGCTGCAGTAGAAGCAGCCTTATGCTTTAGGCTCTGTTTAGTTTAGTGTTGAAAGTGATAATAACTAATAGATAGTAGTTTGCGGTTGATAGTAACTAATAGCAGTTTTATATTTATTGTTTGTTAAAAATAATTGAGTTGTTATTATGATATAAAATTACCAATAGAAACATTATTTATTTAATTCAACATATACATTATTTTATAATAAATAAAAATATAAGATATTACTTATTTGATATAATTGTTTAGCTTAATAAATTAAAAATCACAATAATAATAATAATAATAATAATCAATGAATAAAAAAATTTCAAAAAAGTTTATGATATAAGATTAACTAAATAAAAAGCAAATTCTTATACCAAAAAAATAAAAAATAATTTTGTTTATATATAAGGATAATATAGTGTAAGAGCAATTTAGTCTTTGTATTTAAAAAAATTTCAGTTGTTCAGAAAAAAATTTTAATATAAAACTTTTCAGAAATTGTTTAAAATTTCAAAAAGTATCAGCATCTATTTAAATTAGTTTACCTAATACTTTTATATCAGCTGTTATACAAGAAATAAACACCCTTTAGTATTTATATATTAACAATTACCAATTTTATCCTTCTTATATATATATATATCAAAATATAACAATGATTTTTATTTAATATTTTTATTGATGAAATTATATTTATATATATAAAAAAGATAATATTTATTTATTATTTTTCAGTATTTGTGTTAATGTTTAATTTTGTTTCTAAAACCAATTTGACTTCAAAACATCACTCTAGAAGAAAAAGTATTGGATATTCTAATATATTCAGCACAAAAAACTCAAAGTGAAGACAATGAATATAGAGAGATTACCAAGTTGCTGCAATTGGAGAAAGTAGAAAGTAGCAATTGAAGAAAGAATTGGATTTTGCCCATTTTTTCAATTTAGCAACTACTTATTTGTGTTAGCAATTTAACGACTACACTAAATTGTGATCACCAACCAATTTAGCTTAACGACTAGCATTTTAGAAACCGTGATAGGTGGTTGCTGAAATGTTATTTTTGGAAATGAAATTGCAAATTAATTGTAGATTAAATTTTTAGATTTCATTTGATTTTTGGAAGAAAGAGAGAAGAAAGAAGAAAAAAGAGGAAGACACATGTTAAGAACTTCACAAATTCATGTTGTCACTTAAATCCATGTCAGCAAGTTGTTTAAGACGCAACGGAGGTTAACGTTGGAGAGGTGTAATTGAATCAAAATTCGACCTTTGGGGTCTAATTGGGCTTGTTTTTACTATAGGGAGAAAGGTGCTATTTGGCCCTAATATTGGGGGCTTAATTGCAACTTTTCCCGATCAGAATTAAAGTGAAGCGCATCAGATTCTGCATGCTAAAATTCTTTCCTGACCTTTGATTTTCTGATCGGTAGTTTCAAGTCTGAAACTTCACATAGAAGACACTTTTTTAGTTAGGATAAGTTAGAATATATGAAATATATATCCATCCCATGCAATATCAAAAATAAATAAATAGTCTTCGAAGATGGCCTATATAAACCGTAGCTTTTATAAAAATCATACCCTTAATTCAAACACTAAGTTCTGTTTTTTCTTTTTCTTTCTCTCCTAGTAAAAATGCGTCATGTAAGTATTCCTATCTCTTCTTATATAAGCTTTCCTTTCAATACTTTTAATAAGAGTACTTCAGTAAAAATGGATGAAGACCAGTTGAAGAAGATTTTCATGCATTTCGACGCCAATGGAGACAAAGTTCTTAGCAGGGAAGAGATAAGGAATGCATTTGAATACCTGGGGGCAATGTTTCCTGGGTTCAGGGCCAACCGGGGAATCAGCTATGCTGATGCCAATGGAGATGGACGAGTCGACATGACTGAGTTGGATGATCTCGTTAGATATGTTTCTGGACTTGGATACACCGTTAAGTAGAGCTTGGATCTTTAATTAGGGAACCTGGCCTATTTCTGTAATAATTAATAAATTAAGCCTGTGCAACAGCATCTATATGTGTGGCTGATGGCAATTATGTTTTATTATTAGCTTTCCTTTTTGTGTTGCGAAAACAATTTCCAGAGGTTAATGAATACTCTTGATATGTTTGTATTATTATTATATGTGGCCTATAATATGATCTTTAAGTACATGGCATTTTCTTTTCTTAGCCTTTGCTTTCATTTATAGAGAAAAGAAAAATAAATAAATTCATTTATAGAGAAAAGAACAATAAATAAACAAGAATTTCATGCGATAGATTATTATTCAAAAAAAAATAAAAACAATTTCATGGGATAGAAGGAAGATTATTAATAAGATGTCAGATAAATATCAGTAATTTACCATTAAAATTGGAATTGGAATATAATCCATAAAGATAAATTTCCATGGAAAATTGATTCCCATAAACGATGAAGCTTCCCCATGAATAAAGAGCAAGTATAAATGCTGATTCATATTATATAAACCGGGGAATCAGCATTAATTTCAAATTTGAATTTAGATTTTTTCGCTGGCTTACTTCAAACAAATTAGCTGGTTCGTTATAATTAAGAATGTTTTTCATAATTATGTTTATGTGATCTGTTTATGCTTCGAATTTATATTAATTAACTTCCAATACCTGTATTAGCTTGCTCCCCTGTGTTTTCAAGATGATCATAATAATTAACATCGATCATCTTTCTTCTCCATGAAAAGGCACCTTGTTATTTGCATATGATTTTGCACAAATCAAGTAAAAAATAAATAAATAAATTGGACATATATATTTATATATATGTTCTCTCTAAATTCATCAGTTACCACTCTAAAACCAAAAAAAAAAAAAGCAATCTCAATCTTGTTCTTCCCAGTCCTTTTCATTAGAAGCACCCTTTTAGTCTATTTAAAAATTAATTTCAATTAATTCACCAGTTGATACGCGTTCCAATAATTTTTTATAAGTAAGAAAAAAATCTAAATTGTTTTTTCTTCCTTTTGAACTGGAATCATATATTATATAAAACCCACGATCAGAAACAAAATTTCCTCAAGATCACAAACGAAAAAAAATAAAAAAGGAAAATAATTAAGGAGACGCATGATTATATTATAATTAGGCACACCAATCGTGATCCACGAGAACTCATCAACTACAAACATTTCAAGACATCTTAATCCACCTTAGGATAATAAAAGCTTCCACGAGAATTTCAATGAACAGTATTCTTAATTTGGAATAGATGGATTGTGATTGCCATTCTTTTTAGTTGCAGGTTTTAATGTCTAGAATTCGATTCTGTTCTGCGGAAAAAAAAAAAAAAAAACTATTCCATTCCATTTTGGTCTCTTCTTCATTCTTTTTCTTGGAGATTCCTGTTATATATTCATTTAAGTGATGCTGAGACAGGGAGCATAATTTGCAGTTGTATCTTACCCTTTTCCTTGTTCATAATTTTTTTTCTAATTTAATACTTGTTCATAAATTTTTTTTTATGAATTAAATTGATTACAAATTGTTATATATATATATATATATAACTTAATATATTCATGATTTTCGTGGACCCAGTTCATGTAAGTGTTTCCGAGCACAAAGTGTTGCTAATTCCCCATATTAGGCTAATTTCTTCTTATCTTATTTGGGTAAAAACTCAAAATTTAAGCACGCATCCTACACTGGAAATTTCAATCTTAAAGCCAATTCTGATAACTTAATAAGATCCATAAATATGTCTTATTAATATAAGCATATCGATCCGCAATTAATGAACATCAGCTTGTAGACACTGCATTGAGCTGCTTCATGGCCTTCTCTTCTACCATACTGCAGTCTTTATACCTCCCTCATCTGTATCTTAAAACTGTTCGTAACAAAATTATTGATTTGGACCAGATAATTATGGGATATCATTTTTTGTAAGTCTCCTAATTTTTTTATGCCGAACAAATCAATTAAGAGAAACTATGCTGATGTCAATTTAAGCAGAATTTTTTCATAATTATATAAATTATTTCATTGAATATATAATAATAAGTTACTAATTTTAATTTATAAATGGATATATGAATCAAGATAATAATTTTTCTATAAAAAATAAATAGGTAACTTTTTCTGACACAGAACAACAATGAAAATAATAATAATAATATTGGATACAAATAATACTTATGTTGAGAAAAATTTAGAATGAACAACTCTAAATTAAATATCTCAAAGAAGAAATTCACTCAAAAAATTGGAGACACAACAAAAACTTCACTAAACTAGAAATATTACAAAGAAAGCTCTCAACTCTCATAAATACTCAAGACTTGTAGTCTTCACTTTTGGATGGTTTAAACCTTTGAAGTATACCTATTTATAGGCTCAAAATTTAATTCACATCATACATTTGTTCAAATCTTCACCATACATTTGGTGGAAATTTTGGTATGGTAGGTGTACCTAACATAAACTTAATTTTTCAACAAATTAGGTGGAGATGGATGTACCTAATATTTGCTTAATTTTTCAACACAATAAACTTCATTTTTCAACAAATTAGTGGTAGGTGTACCTAATATTTGAACAAATTATTTGACATTGATTTTTAACACTTTCCCTCAATGTCAACTCTCATTCTCTGTACTATGTCGAACTGTCGATGAAATATTTTGAACTTGTCTGTACATAGACCTTTTGTGAGCAAGTCTGCAACTTGTTCATCTGTCTTGATCTGTTTCATCTCAATTTCTTCTTGCAAAACTTTTTATCTGATAAAATGATAGTGCACTTCAACATGCTTAGTTCTTGTATGAAAAACTGAATTCTCTGTCAAACGAATTGCTGATTGATTGTCACAGTATAATGAAATTGTATAATCTACTTATTAATGTAGATTATTCATTAGTTGTATCAACCATGTACTCTCTTGAGCTGACATTGTCGCTGCTAGATACTCAGCTTCAGTGGTTGATCATGATATCGTTGGTTGTCTCTTGCTACACCAAGAAATTGTTCTAGAACCAAGTTTAAACACGTACCCAGTTGTTGATTTCCTTGTGTCGTGATCTCCTGCATAGTCAGCATCGCAATAACCAATTAACTTGCATTCTTCACCTTTCTTGTACAAAAAACCATAATCAATTGTACTATTTACATATCTCAGTATTCGTCGAACTGCTTCTAAATGAGATTTCTTTGGATTTTGCATGTACTGACTCATCACACCAACTACATAAGAAATGTCAAGATGAGTCAAGGTTAAGTAAATCAGTCTGCCTACCAATTGTCGATACATCGTCGTATCTTCTAAATATTTTCCTTCATGTGCACACATTTTAACATTTGGTTCCATCGGTGTCAAAATTGGCTTGCATTTGAGCATTCCAAACCTCTTCAACAAGTCTTTAGAATATTTTTGTTGACAAATAAATATTCTTTTTTGTGTGTGATCAACCTCTAAACCAAGGAAGTGCTTGAGTTTTCCAAGTTATTTCATCTGGAAATAAACTGATAAATTCTCTTTCGTCTGAAGAATTTCTGGCTCATCATCACCGGTTATGATTAAGTCATCCATATACACTAGCACAATAGCTAGCTTTTTTTATTAGCTTTGACAAACAAACTAACCATTTTGTGTTAAAAATTTAGAAATCTTACCATACCATGCTTAGTGCTTGTTTCAATCCATATAGTGTCTTCCGAAGCTTGCACACATATTTAGGATGATATTGGCTTTGAAAACCCATTGGTTGGATCATGTAGATTTCCCAATCCAACTCTCCATGAAGAAAAGCATTTTTCACATCCATCTGCCTCAAATTCCAATTTTGTTGGCTACAAGTGCAAGTAGAACCCGTATAATTGTAAGTTTCGCCACTGGACTAAATGTTTCATCATAATTTAGTCCATATTGTTGAGAGAAACCAAGAGCTACCAATCGTGCCTTGTACCTCTCGATTGACCCATTTGGACAACGTTTTATCTTGTAAACCCACTTACAAGATATGGATTTCACATCTCTTGGCTTTGACACCAGATCCCAAGTTTGATTTTGCTCAAGTGCATCAAGCTCTTCTTTCATAGCTGTCATCTATTCAGAACTCTGTGATACTTCTTCAAATGTCTTAGGTTATATTATAGTGTCTTCTGCGACTATGGCTGCATTGGCGTATTTGGGATTTGACCTTCGTGTTCTTGTTGACCTTCGGAGTTGAGATTGCAGAGTTGATTCTTCAATTTCACTGGACTCACCTTCATCATTTGGTTATTGATACACGTCAGTTTGCCAAGGACTCTAAGTCACTCTTTGTTCTACATCATCGTTATTTTGATCTCTTGATTCATTTGAATTTGGTTGAAGTTGAATACCATGCTCCTCCATCTTTTGTTGTAGTTTGTCTCTAAATTCTCTGGAGTCTGGCAACACCTCCTTATCTGAAAACCACCAAGAAGAGGCTTCATCGAGCACCACATCTCATGAAGTGTAGCATATTCCACTCGTTGGATCACAACATTTCCACCCCTTTATTTGGCTGTCGTATCCCACAATGATACATCTAACAGCTTTCTTGTCACACTTGCTCCGTAGATGATTAGGAACAAATATATAATATACACAGTACTCGAAAGTAGCTAATTGTAGGTTTCATGTTCCACAGTTTCTCAAAAGAATAAACAAATTCTAACTTTGGTTGAGGAAGTCTGTTGATCACAAAGGCTGCAATCCTCATTGCTTGTAGCATACTTCGATAGACTTCTGCTAGATGTCGGTTCTTTCTCTCAGCTACACCATTTTGTTGTGGTGTGTTGGCACAAATGTATTGATGATGTATTCCACATTGCCTTAGGTATTGTGAGAACTCACTTGAGCTATATTCTCCCTCGTTGTCTGTGCGTAAGCAACGACTTTTCTTTCCCACTTCTCCCTCAGCTGACTCTCTGAACTCTTTAAATTTTGAAAATGTGTCAAATTTTTCTTTCATAAAGAAAACCCACACATGCCTTGAGAAGTCATCAATGAATGTCACCATGTATCGCATACCACCAATTAACGATTACTTAATTGGTCCGAATACATCATAGTGAATTAACTCTAATGATTCTTTTGCTCTAAATTTCGATTCCTCGTATGACAATTGGTGTGCTTTACCATATTGACATCTCGCACAAACTGTGTGCGTTCGTATTTTAAGTTGAGGAAACCCCTTAAGCATCAGCTTCTTCATCATCACACTTAGCTTGGAATAGCTAACGTGACCTAACCGCATATGTCATAGATCTGATGTCTCATTTTTTCTCATCCTATCTACATATGCAGATTCTGCTGACATCATATAGACAGACTCCAATCGTCGCCCCTCCATTATTGGTGTTTCTGAGATTTTTAGGTCATGATACACCTTCACATCTTGAGGAACAAACAAGACATAATGGCCTGATGATGTCAATTGAGCCACAGACAATAAATTTTTCTTCATTCCTAGGACATGGTAAACATCTTGAAGTGACACCTGGTTAGAATTATATCGAGGTGTAATTATTGTCTTACCTATATGAGCTATCGGTAACTTTGAGTTATCGGCTGTCACTACCACATGGTCTCCTTTATACTCAGACAAGTTTTGTAACTTTTGTTTGTCACCCATCATATGATTTGAGCAACCGGAATCTACGATCCAATCATTTTTGTAGTCAATATGTTCTGATGTTGTTACCGTGAGAGCTAATTCTTCTTCCTCCATAGTGAACAATGCTTCGGCATCCCAACCATTTTTGCTATTCTCCTTAGAACTGGAAGTAGCAGTGTTACTTTCAATAGATTTTTTCTTAGTCCAACAATCTTTCTCCATGTGACCCATCTTTCCACAGTTGTAACACTTTCCATCGAACTTTCTACTATTACTACGATTCTTTGAAGCTCCCCCTAGATGAGAACCTCCCTTGTCATTATTCTTTTTAGATCCACTGCCAACGTACCGCTTGAAAGTGTCTTTGTTTTTGCTGGTAAAGAGTGTTTCCTCCTCACCCTTCAGCGAGACTCCTCCCATTTGCTTAGTCATAGATTCCTGACTTGCAAACAAATTTTCAAACTCAACAAGTGATGGTTACATCATGTCACGTTACATCATTAATAGCAAAATCGTTCTCAAGAAGTTGCAGTCTTGTATCATTTTTCTTTGAGAAGAGTGTAACAAAAGTGTCTCATTGGTGTTTTGGCATCTCGAATGTGCTCCAACATTTCTTCTTCAATTGTGGTTTTTAAAGCAAACATCGTTTTGTATGCTTTAATCTTCCACTTTCGTAAGGCATCTTCTGTCGTTGGTTGTATAACTTCACTACCACCGACAGCCTCCCAAAGGTCTTGACCTTGTAGGTAAGACTCCATACATGTTGCCCATGTATTGTAGTTTTTGTTGTTAAGCTCTTTGATTCCTCCGACTACTTGAAGGTCATCCATCATATCGATATGATTTTGACTATACCAAACAAGTTTGATCAACAAACTTTCAGTGTGTCAAACTTCTCACGACTCAAGATAGCTCTACTAAGAACGATATCTCATCGTCCCTCTCTGATACCAATCTTCAAGAGTGAATAATAATTTAACTTATTTTTTGATGTGGATGATTCATTTATTAGTGGCAACCACAAAGCACACGATAAGTAAATATTAACACTCAAGTTAGACTCTAATACCAATTGTTGAGAAAAATTTAGAATGAACAACTCTAAATTAAATATCTCAAAGAAGAAATTCATTCAAAAAATTGAAGATACAATAAAAACTTCACTAAGCTAGAAATATTACAAAGAAAGTTCTTAACTCTCACAAATACTCAAAACTTGTAGTCTTCACTATTTGATGGTTTAAACCTTGGAAGCATGTCTATTTATAGGCTCAAAGTTTAATCCACACCATACATTTGTTCAAATCTTCTTCATACATTTGGTGGAAATTTTGGTGTGATAGGTACACCTAATATAGACTTAATTTTTCAATAAATTAGGTGGAAATTGGTGTACCAAATATTTGATTAATTTTTCAACACAATAAACTTCATTTTTCAACAAATTAGTGATGGGTGTACCTAATATTTGAACAAATTATTTGACAATGATTTTTAACATCTTAGACCCAGTTTATTGGCCTTACTCATCATGCATGTCACTGGATTCCTCTTCCCTTTTTTGGAAAATCTCATATTCGATTTTAGTGCCCTTTCCTTTTTCTTTTCTTTCGGTGATTCCATAGAAATAAAAAAAGTATATGAAATGAGATAGGACCGAATTTTTTTTTTGAAAATTTTCAAAAAAGAAAAAAACTCAAGATTTTTTTTCAATAGAATCATTTTTTTTTTCTCATAATCTGAGATCTTCAGAGTTCCTTTTAATTAACTCACTGCATTAAATTTCTATTCATTTCTCGATAAAAATTTAATATGGATATACTTTTTTTGGGATTCAATCAAGAAGCAATTACACCTTCGAGGAGAAGAGATCTTACAACTAAAGGAACCTCTTCCCAGTGCATAGGACCAGCAAAAGAATGAGCAGCTTTAGCTAAAGTATGGGCTACCTCATTCCTTTGTCTTTTAACAAAAACAATCGTAACATTAGAGCATTATCTCACTTCTATTATTATTATTATTATTATTATTATTATTATTATTATTATTATTATTATTATTATTATTATTATTATGTTAGATGTCATCAATTACATTTATACATCTGCAAAGTTAATATGATAAAATGAGTAATTTTTTATAGTCAATAAAATTAACACTTTAAAATATGGTGGGCAAATGTGAGTTCCACCCCATGTTTAGGTCAAATGTTCATCCATTTTTAGATGAAAATCTAACAAAAGAGTTGAATTAAAATGAACTAAATTGAGCAGTGTTTGAATTGTAAGGAAAAAAAAAGTATCTAATAAAAAGGCACTCAAAGCGTTTGTAATTTCATTTTCTTTTTTTTTTTGTTTTGTTTTTGGTCCATTTTGTTTGCTGACCAAATTACTACCAACTTAATTTATTGACATGAACTATAGTTTTTTTTGAGAGAATGATACATTTAATAGCATGAAGGGAATCTTAAACAGTGAAATAGCGATAATCCATTTAATCTATCCTTGGTAAAAGAGAATAAATAGAAAGGAAAATATTGTTTACCTGTTGCCCATATAGCTAGAAATTCTGTATGCCAAAGGAATCACTTCCAACAATATTAATTTAATTTGCAACATTAAGAAAAGAAAAACGCTTTTATATATATTCTTAAACCAACTATAATAAGTGAAAGCGATAGATTCAAAAAAAAAGAATATTAGTGGATAATGATAATTGATGAAAGTGTGTGAAAGAGAGCTATAGTGCAGAGCAAAGAATCATGTCACGAGTTGCGCATATATAAGATGTTAAATAATGGAGTGAAAAGCCACTTTTGATAATAGTGATGATTCTTATGTATATATGCAAAACGTGTGGGGAGGAGAGAGCAACTACGGTATAAATAAATTTGATAAGCCTTGATGGATCATCAGTGCGCGTAAAGAAGTAAAAGGATCGAAGAGATGGCAATGATGGAAGGCAATTGCAAAGGGGTAGACAAGGATGGGAGGCCGGCAATGACAAGGGAAGAGTTCAAGAAATGGCTAACAACGTTTGATAGAGACAAAGATGGAAGGATTAGCAGAGTTGAACTAATGAGTGCTGTCCAAACCTTCGGTGGATGGTTCAATGGGGTGCGAGCGTGGTTGAGTTTGAGGTTTGCTGACTCTGATGGCAATGGTTATATTGATGATCATGAACTCGACAACCTTGTCGATTTTGCTCAAACCAACTTTGGCATCAGAGTCTCGCTCTAGCTGGCATTTATCATTAATATGCTGTGTGGAAATAAATGTTTGTATGGTTCAACTGCTCCTGCTGTTTTTCTTCTTAATTTATATATAATTAATTTATAAATAATTATGAATTCCTTGTGCCTTGTTCATGTGTTGTTTATTTATATCGAAAATAAATATAATTATGGCTTTTTTTTTCTCCTTTTGATATTAATATATTGGCGTTTCAAGTTATGCACATACTATTCGCACTCTAACAGGCACAATTAACAGCACTAATTAGCATGGGCTTTCAGGTACATCACCGCTATAGCCAGGTAAAAGAAAATAAGGAACAAAACAACCAATTATTCTAATAAAAATTACAATTATAAAATGCATAAAAGCGAATGTTATATGCGACGTTATTTGGTTGTGCTAGCAAATTTATTTCCTTTTTTTTTTTTTTTTTGAGTGAGAGAGAGATTAGAAATTTTTAAAGGTTTTATCAATGAAAATAAATCAAACAAAATAATGGAAAATACTCGTAGAAGATACGATACGTTAATTAACGAATATGTGTGACATTTATGATTTATCACCCTTCACTGATACTTCTTTTTTTTTTTTTCTCTTTCTAAGAGCTTCCATTTTTAATTAGGCCTTTATAGTTTTCATATAAAATAACCCAACATATCCTCCTTTTCTAATTATAGAAAATATAAAAAATTAATATTGCCTTATTTTAAACAGTATCTTTAGTAGAATAAACTTTAAATATAGAGAGTAAATTTTTTTTTGCAAATTTAATAGATTTTTTATATTTTTACTTTTCATTTTAATTTGTCACATATAAATTAATATTTAGCAAAAGAAAAAAATAAATAACTTTTCTTATAAGTAAAGAGAAAAATATTTTTAGAAATAAAAAAATAGAACATGCATTAACAATAGAGATGTATTAATTATAATTAGAATAAATAGTAAAATTTGACTCTATATATGGAGAGTTCATTAGGTGACTATTTTATGGAATAATTTTTTAAAATAAAGAGAATAACTTAAATTAAAAAAAATGATTAAAGATGCTCTTAGGCTGATTACTACTAAGAGTATGAATGTGATGTGCCTATCCAAACTTGCTAATATTATAATTATTAACAAGATTCTTATTCTATAGTAAAGAGTTAGGTTATACGTTCCAACTCCATTATCATATAAAAAAATTAAAAAAAAAGTGCTAGCACACATTTATCTTTTTTTTAAATAAAAAAAAGTTGCTAGTTCATATTTATTCGTTACTAAAACGTGGAGGAAAGGGTAGTATATATTGGTGAAGCCTTGTCTGTAAGGATTTCAAAGCTGTGAAGCAAACTGCAAGCATTGCTATATATAGAAAATCACCAACAATGGCGATCATGGCAACTAGGAGCATTCCTCAAGATGGAAAACGTCAAATGACCGTAGAAGAATTGAAACGGTGGTTAAGATCACTCGATGCTAATAAAGACGGCTGTATAAGCAGAGAAGAGCTCACAGAAGCTGTCCGGGCCAACAGTGGATGGTTCGCGAGATGGAAGGGCAAGAGAGGGATAAAGTCTGCAGATTCCAATGGCAATGGCTTTGTTGATGAGAGTGAGATCAGTAATCTAGTCGAGTTTGCACAAAAGCATTTGGGTGTTAAAATTGTAAGCTTGTAGTTTGCTCACTCTCCTGTTTCTCTTCTGTTTGTCACTTCTCCTGTTCTGTGCAATATATACTACTTCAACCTATATATATAGGTGACTGCATAATTCTCTACTGGCTTGGAGCTTATTCATGTTCACCACACACAAAGTGAAGACCAGAGCAAGAACTAATTATGATCTCAAAATCAATTATGAGGAATGATCGTGCATTTTATATAGAGAATTGTACATCAATTTTTTCGAGTCATGCTTACTTCCCTTCGAGAACTGCTTAAAATTCCCATGGACTAATCATTTGCACTGTACAATATTTTACATCTCGCTTTTTCTAAACCAAGTTGAAGGTATAACGAATTCTACTTTTTGTATGGCATCTTCCATGAATTCCTTAAGAAGTGCAATCAAATCAACCAGCCTTGCACAGGATACCTTGGTGGGACTTCTGCCTCAGGTCTTGGCCGCGTGCAACCTGTAATTTTCCTGCGTAATGCTTTTTTCATGAAACTTATAATTAATACATAGTTAAATCTCTCACTCAACTAAATTTTCATCCCTATTCAAGCCAAGGAAGGTTGAATTGTGACTTATGAGTATTTATTAATCAAATCTGCATTCTTCAGTATCCTTTTAAAATCATCTTTGCACCAATTAATTGAAGAATAATTAAAAAAAAACTCGAATGAAACCAAAAGTTCTTCGCTGAGTTCCTGTAAAACATAGAGATAAAATTAGGAATACCTGAAAAGTTCCAGAATATACATGGCCAACCCATTTGTCTCAGTATTCAGGGCAGGGGGTTAAGCTATAATCCTCAGTTGACACCTTCAAATATCAATATCAGGAGGCAACTTCCAACAATTCCATGAGTTAAAATCCTCCTGTTAAAAATGCGGGAAAAGGGACAGAAAAAGTAGTCACTCTATAGGAACAAATTAATTAAATCTGAAAATTCAGACATAATCTGAGAGAATGAGAGAGGAAACGCTGGAGAAACATAAGGGTTCATATTAGATGCAGCCAGAGTCAGAAAACATGGAAATAAACTGGGAAGCATAATGTAAATTACTTTTTGCAGAAATCAAATATAGGCCAGACTTAGCCCCAACTAAACTTCATGTGGTTCAGATGCAAGAAGATGAATCTATAGGACTACCCCTTACCACCCTCCAGAAACCTTGAAAAATGGGCCTAGACCACTCGGCTCTAACAATTGGATGTAAATTACATATTGGCACACTTTTGGCAACACAAACTTGCACTCATATCTTACATTGCTGCAGGGTCTGGCTTGGTGGTGGATGCTCTTGTAAAGAATGGGAGTTGCGGCTTTTGCTTTACTTTCTGATGTTAGATAAGTCTCACACGCATAAGGTCAAAATGATGTTGGAGTGCTTTCGCTCCAACAGATTCTCCTCAAGATAATATCACATTAAATATTTTCAAGAATCAGATTAACCATAAAAGTATCATCTAACAAAGGAGTAACAGGCGTCCAGTTATGAAATAAATAGCCTCACAAGCCCAAAAGTTGAACGTTCAATGGATCAGATTCAGGTTAATGAACTTGGTAAGGATGTTCCATGTCAAATTTAGATTTTGGTAAGGCAACTCATGAATAGTTAACAAGCAGAGATTTTTTCTAATTGTGACTGCGGTTCCTGATTCCTTGCCTTATAATATAAGTTGTAAGAATTAATTTTTTTTTTTCAAAAATCAAAAAGTAACATTTAAAGGTCCGAATTATTCACAAGTTCTTTCACAGGTGAAAAACAGATGGAAGAGTTACCTCAGATAGTAGCCCCGCAGTCAAGTGCAAAGTTTTAGCACAGAAATGAACTTCCCCAGGTCCTCCACTGGTGAGATATAGAGTTTCCTCAGATTCTTCTTTTGAACCATCCAACCCCACCACTGAGTTCTCTGATTTCTCGCAGTAAATGAATGATTGAATTCTATTAGATCCAGTCTCCTCCTCAGAAATGCTAAAACCTGGTGACACAACATTACTTTGATTTGAAACCTGTTCTTCATCAAACTTACTCCCACGAAAAGCTTGAGACACATCCACAATCTGTAAATCAGAACAATTGACCTCAGAGATTACACCCTCTGCATTGTCATGATCAGGTTTCTGTACAAAAGGTTCATCTACGCCTTTCGATATTTAAGATATTTCTTCCATGGCACTTTCATCTAATATGTAAGTCTCAATAGTTTGCTTAGTGGTATCTAAACTTGAAATTTCCACATTAGCTTCCTGAATAGAAAATTCCTGGTTTTCAAAGGCAGACTGAGAACTGTTGCCCATTTGCACACCACAGGAACCAGTTCCTCAGCCAACATACAATGCTCCACATTGGTTTCACTGGCCTCCGGCATAGATAGGTCCACCTGGATTTCTCCATCACTAATCAGCCTTCGTTTGTCTACTTTCCTATCAGATGTATTTGAAGCAGAAAACGGTGAAGCATTATCTTCCCTGGGCTTACTAGTGGCAAGATTAGTAGATCACTTCACATCCAAAAGATTGGCTGCAATTTCTGCACGCTGCAATGAACTTATCCTAACTACGCCAGCACTATTAACATCATCTTCATCTGGATAACTATCTTGCTTCATTGACCTCCGTCCGAAAACAAGACCAAATATCCATGACTTCTGAATTTGTCCTCACCGCAATCTTCCCATCACTAGCATCAATCTGGCAATCTAGATTCGAATTTTTGCCATAAAAGGTGCAGCTTTTGGACTTCATTGATCTCCTGCTTTTCTGGGATTACTCACCTGTCTCATCACCAGAAGAAGATGAAAAATATTCCCCTTTTTCTCCTTCTACCTCCCTAAGAAAGTAAGCTTCTCTTTTCTCATCAAGATACAAATGGAAATTCGCATCCATTCCATTAACACTAATATTAACAACCACCTCTTTTGCCTTCAGAACCCCTTGAAATTTGCGAAACCGAACATACCAAGGCGAGGATTTGAAGCTCCCATGCACCCCCACAATGATATCCACAGGTCCACCAAATGGGTGAAATGGGCCAGAGACGGTGTACACACCTCTGGTTATATAACTGCCAAGCCTCCCTACAGCATACATCTTATGATACAAGAACTTCATAGATCACTCCAACCCAAGTAACAATTTCTAAAAATTCAATCATAACTCGAGAACCTCACAACATTGTGAGGCTCCAGTAGTATAAACCTCAAACTCTCTCCTAATCCTTTTCAGTATCTCTACTTCAATTCTGATAAAACCCAAAAACGTGTCACGAGTGAATAATCCAATTGATAACAACTCAATAAATCAACAAACCTAGATAGTGACACAAAATTGGATAGTTTTATTAAATAATCTCTGTAAAATCAAGATTTAATGTCAAATGTCCCACTTGGTTGTCACTTATGCCTACGTTTTGTCAATTTTTTCATTTTGGTAAGAAAATAATAGAACGCTAAGGTAGACACAAACAACACAGATTGTTTCTTTTTTTCTTCCTTTAGTGAGATCCACTACATAAAAATAATTGTACGAGAAAGACAAATGTGAAATTCCAATACCTACAAGTCAAAATTTATATATGTGTCTTTGATTAATTGCAAAGAAAAACATATATTTTCGTTGTTTATAAAATAGATAACTGAAAGTCTGAAACAAGTTAAGGGTCTCAATGATTAACTATCACACAATTAAGAAAAAGACAAAACATTCTGTAGCACATGGAAATTAAGTGATTTGTACACACGATCTGATTCCTACACTTGATTTTTTTTTCTTTTTTTCTTCATTTTTTTAAACAATCAATTAGAAACAGATTGTGAAAATCTTGTGTTCACAACTTCGTGTAAGAATTAAGAGAAACTGAATCTTTTTTCCTAAAGGATAGGATTTTAATAATATGCACTCGTCGTGTCTTAGATTTTTATTAAACAATTGCATAATGAATATATGCATGTGTTCTATTAAATGGGCGGTCAAAGCCAGTTTGTATGCCGTTGATGTTTCAACTACATTGTAGACACCATTACCAACTTGGTTCTGCTTGTGTTCTGCTGTCGATACTGTTTAAGCCCTGTATTCTTATGGCTGGAATTTAACAAAAAAACTATAGCATATTATTAAATACCAGATTATAGTTTATCTAAATATATCTTAAAAAAGTTTGAATCCTTCCCTTGCTTCATCATTAATCAAGCACCAGCCGACGTTTTCATAAGTTTGATGTTCGTAATTTTCCATCTCTTGAGAGGAAAGAGAGATATTGAGTCACTGCAAACTGCAAAGATACATTCAAAGATCAAATGGCACATGCTTTAGTTTCCCCTGAACATAGCCTCATTGAATGTGAATACACCGTTAAGAGTCAAAATTCTTTAGAAAATTTCCACTACCAATTAAGTACAATCTCTAATCAAGATGTTATAATGCATTTCAAAAGGAAAATTATACAATAATGTTTTCAAGGCATGCCTAATTCCCGCGAGGAACACTTGCACTCAGCGGGGCCTAAATGTATGCGCTGTACAACATTGTATTTTAGCCGTTTGTGAAGCCAAATACTCGATGAATTCAAAATCTTTAAGGAGATCTTCTATTAAATTCTTTTGGGCCGCCGCTGGATAAATCAGCCTGCCCTGCACAAGGCAGCATTGTGGAATTTCTGCCATCAAGTATCAGCACATCCAACCTGTAATATGCCGGCAGCAATGACTGATTATATAAAAAAACATGGCCAGAATTCGAAATGTGAACCACCAGGAAACAATTATTAAAAACACTTCAAGAGCTAGCACACTCATCTGTCACCAGTCTAAAACTTCATAAAGACGATTCACTGTAATTCAATCATTAATCAAGATCTGTGTTGAAATCTGATAGTCAGTTAATTTTCAACAAAGAAAGCAACTCCTTTCACTTGAAGACTGTTAACAAATAATTTTAATTCCGTGTTCAAAGATAAGGTTACACGAATTTTTCACATTTCAGCTGCCTTAAGTCCTTTCAAATGAATCCCAGTCCATTAGTTCCCATATAACTTGGAATAGTAAATCAACGGACCCAAAGCGTTGTACAGAGTTATCTAAAATTACATAAAAGCTGTAATAAAGAATTACCTGAATGGTTCTATGACAATCTTGGTCATAACCCATCGATTTCCGGTTCAGAAAACTCAGCAAAATTTTCTGGTTAGCTTACATATCAATATCAGGAAGTGGCAACTTCCAGTAATTCCATGAGTTAAAATCCTCCTGTTGCCAGTGAGAAGAATTAGTCACCCTAGTTGATGCAAGGAAAGGCTAAAACACGTAAAGTCAGATCACATTACAATATTTGTTTACACAGTATACAAATATGACAAATACGTAGCCTCACTGTAACTTGAAAGTGCTCAAATACATATAGTTGGATGCAAGAAAAGGAACAAATGGAAACATCAACATAAAGCTCTAGGTTTCAGTTATGACTACGAATGATAGCTCCAGACTCATCACATGCATAAGAGTGGAAAAGAGCGCAGAACTAAACCTGCTCAGATGATGTCATGGCCGGGAACATGCCATGCACAAGAGCATGAAGGGAAGTGTATGATCTTGTGTCTACTAGGCGGTTCACAGCAACCTCACCCTGCAAATATAAACCATCAGAAGAAGAAAAAAATTGACATAATCATATAAACAACCAATCTTAACATTTTCTTTCAAGTATAAAGACCTTGAAATACCTTGGGGTTAATAATGAAGATTTTTCCCTTTGGTATTCCAACTTTAAGGTAGCTAATCTCGTCAGTATCTCTATTGCCAAAACCAGCATAGAACGGGTTGCAATCAGAAGGAAACAATGCCTTGATATCCTGGCATTAGAAGAATTAAAAACATTAGAACCCACCTTCCTTAAAAAATATACCCAAGGATACTTTATCCTCCATGTGGTACTTCCTTTTTTACCTAATAAAATTTCTTCTCTTACAAGAAAGTATTAAAAAATGAAGAGAGACAGATAGGAAAACTAACCTCCAGACATGCAATCTTGAATTCATGAGGAGCCCTTCTGATGACTGGAAAAAAAAAAGGATACTTAGTCCAGAAATTACAATTAAAAAAAGTATATTTGTCACCAGATTGTTTACTAAATGTTCCTGGTCTTCATGAAAGCCTCATTGTAAGTACTAGAGCATCATTTGACACCAAGAGAACCATTGAATCAACAGGATGCATGTATCATACACACACATCTCTGCATAAATCATAGTAAATAACGCAGTAGAAGCCAGTAACCTTCACGAAATAGAGAAGGGAAGAGTCCATCAGGTGATATAACGACAGGACCATCTGGTAAAGCCTTCCCATCCTACAACAAGATAATATAGCTTGTTTGAGAAGAAAAAAGAAAAAGTAAAGCCAAAGAGACATCATTTCTGGACTTTTTTTATCCTTATTTCTCAAAATTCAAATTGTGAGTGAAGCTTCAATCACCTGCTTAAGATTAACTAAGAATTGTCTAGTAATGTAAGCTTGAGCAATTGCACGTGCACTTAGGTAAAGGAACTGGTACCCATTATCCTGCAACAAAAAAAGGATAAAACTAAATATATTGCAACCTTGTCACCAGTCATAAGTCAAGTTGCAGATAACATAAAGAAAACTTTTGCCCTCTTGTCACTTCCAGAAAAAGAAAATAAACATTGGCAACCATAACAATTACATCTCTGCAGAAACATGGTTCCATATGAAGAAATAAACTTGAAGACCAAAAGATGGCTTTCCAGTTTCAACTGCAAGGAGCCCATCTCTGGAGAATATTCTTCTTTGCAGTCATGGGTGAAAATATGGTCACAAGCATTGCATTAGCAAAGTATGATTTTTCAAATTCGTTCCAATCTAAAAATACATGAGACGAGATACCACACACCTTAATAGCTGAAAATAAATGTGCAACCCCATTTTGTGACCAATCTATCCCAACCAAAGGCATGAACTGGCCTAGAACATCTGATCTGCAAAAACCATGTCAGGCAAAAGAAGTCACACATGACCAGAAGAACTCCAGCATTCAGGCAAGCATATGCCATAAAATAAAAAATCAAAAGGTTAGCTTTTAAAATTTTAAAGGATTAATAATGAAATAAAATTTGAGTCCCTATACCTTGTGTGCAGGTGCAAAGAGGGCACAGAAAAGATAAGTTTCTCTAATAGATGATGAGCAATGTATCGACCATGGGTATTGAAAAATTAGAATCATATATTATCCTGTAACATCATTTATGACGTGTAGATTGTAAAGATTTTAGAACCATATGCACATTCTAAGCTCCAATTTTCAGCAAAAACTACCCTTGCTAGACCTTCATCATTAGTTTCCACTCCCCTATTCCACATCATCTGTACTTTTTCACACACCTGAATGCTGTAGGAAACAAGAAACAACAATTCTTTTGGAATCCAACAAGCAAACCACCCTAAAACCCTATCAATTGACTACTTCTAAATGCATTTTGAGGTGAGATCAGCTTTGAAGCAGGCATTTTGTCTAACACCATCAGATTATCACCAGAAAAATGTTTACACCTTAAGTTGATAAGATTATGTCATTCTTTTTTCTGATTGAATAGTAGTTGTTTGGCAGATAATTCATTAATCCATACAAATAACTTTCTGGATCACGTGTCTATAATAATCATGAACATTATTTTATGAAACAAATGTAAGATTTGGCACAGGAATTGTTTGTGCAGTTTGCCATTCTATATTTCCTTGACAATCAAAAATGTCAAAAACTCTAAAACATTGAAAGTTTAAAAAGATACAGAATAAGAATGTTGCATTACA
This sequence comes from Triadica sebifera, assembly GCA_023653625.1. NCBI lineage: Eukaryota > Viridiplantae > Streptophyta > Magnoliopsida > Malpighiales > Euphorbiaceae > Triadica > Triadica sebifera. The sequence goes on from CM042899.1 coordinate 31,297,891, forward strand.
AAAGCTTCAAAAATTCTTACTTTGTTATTGTCCCATCAACATCTGAGATCACTATGCGAGTGTTCCATTTCCACAAATAAATTCTAGCATCAACCTGTGTAGCAGCATAATTTCAAGGAATCATCAAAAGAAATAAAAAAACAGATAGTGGAAAATAAAGTTGCAAAATGGGAAGGAAAAGCAGAAAATTTTATTTATGAGAGGCAAAAGTAAATAACCTTCTGCTTCCCCAGCATTGCAGTGGAGAATGTGAATGTCACTGCATTACTCCCTTCCTTCAGATTCAAGGATGCCAGCTCTTCAGATGTTGGAGTAACTGCCTTTACCATCTTTTTCATGACCTTACCCTCATTTTTATTATTATTTGTACCAACATTGCTGTTTGAAGCATTCTCAGCATCAGAACTTCTGGTATCATTTAGAGTAGGCTGCATGGTCTTCCTGGATCTTGATCTACTAAAAGGGAAAGGCCAAAGTCTCCAGCTTCCACTAGTATTAACAATGGCTTTTGATGGGTCCCCTACAAGAGATTGCTCAACTCGATCAACTGGTATCATGCCTCTTGGTTCAAATATGCTTTCACTTCCAAATGCTACCATTCCTAAAACAATAGGAGCAGCTGCATCCCATGGGAAGTAATGGCCACCGATTCTAACAACGAGCCTACTGTTCTTCATGATTTTAGGGCCAAGAGAAGTAAATTTATCCATGTCCAGCTTTTCAGCCTCAAATGCTTGAGAAGCAGCTTCAGCTCCCATTCCTTCATATAACAAGTGTTTGCATAGAGCTATCTCTGCATACAGCAGAATGCACGTGACTTTCTCATGGCAAATAAAACAATTGCTCCAGTGTGTTTTCAATTGCAAAATGAAAAAAATGAAATAACAATGATTTAGAGACATAATCATTTTTAAAATGAAAGAAAACTTATTCCTAAAAGGAGGAAATATCACATAGATTTTCTGAAATTGAAAAGATTTAATTGTCCGCACACAGCAACAGAATACATGCTTGCTATGACAACCATGATCCCTTTGAGTTATGAAATAACAATGACTGGGAGACATAATTATTTTCAAACTGAAAGAAAAATTATTCCCATAAGGAGGAAACATCAAAAGTTTTTATTAAATTGAAAATATATTATTGTCTCCACACATCAACAGAATATCACTTTCTAAGAGAACCATGATCTAGTTGAAAAATATCAACTTGAAAACCACGCAAGCCCACAAAATAAATGTGCTAAAAGCAAACATTCAAGTAGCCTTACCAACAGCAGGATTATCAACACCATTTTTTATATCTTCCAGAACTTGAGTATCTTCACTATCAGAACAACCCTGTGCTGACTGATTTTCATTGGCTGTATCTGAATTTGTATAATGTGTCTCATTCTTACCCTGCAATTTCCACTCCAAGGATTTTGACTTCAAATCCAGTGAATGGCTTAGAGGATGATGGAGGTCCTCTGTACCAAGACTATCAATGTCAGACCACAAATTGGGTAATGATCCAGCCAGCCGTGCAACTTCTGCACCAGGGTCACTATGACGTCTAGTAATATGAATCGGATTTGAAATTACTTTTGAATTTTCTATCAAATTTTCAAAATTGTGCAATCTATTCATTTGAACGAAGTTTTCTTCATAAACAGCATCTGGAAAATTTGACTTGCCCTGATTTTCTTTGACTTCAAAGTCATCGACATCACTAAAGAAGAACTGTTCTTCCTCTGAACTCTCGGAAACTGGAATGCTAGCTGCTTTTGTTCTAAGTTGTTCTGAATCACCAACTGACTCCAGAGACTTGTTGCTGGCAGTCTTCTTCCCAATATGTACTTTATCTTGAGTTTGATCAACTGAGTTGCTAAAACCAGAAATGGAGCTCATGCCCTTCAACTTGTCTTTGGCCAAATCAATTGTGGGGTCAACACAGACCATGTCATAGGATGTTTTCACTGGCACCGACAGTTCAAGATTTGCTTTATCATCGTGATGTATAGATGAAGAAGATGGATTTGTTTGGTGAGTACAGACATCACAACATCCAATGTGTTTTCCCTCCAAACCTAAATCCTCTGCTTGATGATTACCTGGATCCTGAATGAAACATCTATCACTTCAGTGGCGACAGAATCAGAAGTTATCAAGTGCAGTAGCTCATATCAATTAAAAAAGAGGATGAATTTACAGTTTATGTGAAGATTCGAGCCAAGCTGAATAGCTATAGAGTTTGAGCTCTCTTAAGAAAGGAATGCATGAGTAGGCTTGGCTCAAGGCAAAAACAAGCATATTCACAGGTTACCTAAGCTCAGACTTAGCTCATTGGTTGTTCCACGAGCCAGAAAGCCAGCATACTATATGGACTTGTTGGCAGAAAAACTTGTATGAGGCCATAGCTTATAGCCTTATACATCCATGGCAAAACCTGCCAGATTTATGCTTATTTAAAAGAGAAGCTAAGGTTCTCTCTCTTCTTTCCAAGTAGGCATAAGTCTAATGAAGATAAATAGATATCATGATGCTTTAGCTACACTAAATCCTTATCCTCATAAGACTGAAAATGTTCAACAGTCAGAGGATCTTTATATGCATCATCTTACAGAGGACTCTCTTTTCTTAAGTTTCAGGGTAATCTCATTAAGGGGCTAAGGCTCGATTATAAGACCAATCCAGCTTTCCTTGCTAAAGGCCTAGAGATGCACTAATTAAGAGAAGCTCACCACACCACAACTTGAACCTCCCATATTTTGGATTTAACCTATAGTCATGATTTGATTGTCAACTGTACTTAGGCTAGACATATTTTACATGTCCCATTGAGCTGATTTTAACATTTGTCTGTCTTATTCACCCAAAAAAAAAAAAAAACATTTGTCTGTCTCACTCACAACAGTTCACAATCAGTTGAGCTCATTCACCACCCTACGCATCATTTCTATCTTTGTTTGCATCAGTTTCCCTCATCCCTCTTGCAAAATTTCTATAAATTTAATAAGTTAAAATAAGTTGCAGCTATCAATTCTTTTGTAATATTCAAGAAAAATTTTCAAAAGAATGTCAGATTGTTTAAAAGTACTTTTGCAAGTAATAAATAGATATAGTTAGAAGATTAACCTCAGTTAACGGCTCAGCTGTGATATGCGAATTCTCAGTGCAAAAATGAACATCTCCAGGTCCTCCAGGAGCAAGGTGCAGAGTTTCCTTTGACTGTTTGTTTAGAGCATCCGACCCCATTATGGAACTCTCAGATGTCTCACAATAAATGAAGGTTTGAACTCTACAGGGTCCATTCTCCTCCTCAGAAATGCCAAAACCTGAAGCCTGTTTTCCATCCAACTTCTTCCCAGGATGAGCTTCAACCATATCAGCAATCTTTGAATCAGAACTAGTGACCTCAGGGGTTACATCCTCAGCACTGTCATCTTGATCAGCATTCCTTAAACTAGGTTCATCAATTTTTCTTGATATTTTAGATATCTCCACCAATTTTTCTTCCAGATCACTCTGGTCTAACATGAAAGTTTCAACGAGGTCAGCTGCAATATCTGCACACTCCAATGAACTTATTCTTACCACTCCAGCATCATTGTCTCCCTCCAATGAACTTACTCTTAGCACTCCAGCATCATTGTCTCCCTCCAATGAACTTACTCTTACCACTCCAGCGTCATTGTCTCCCTTTACATAACCATCGCCCTCCATTGACCTCTGTCTAAAAACAAACCCAGATATCCTTGACTGATGGGAATTAGTCATAGACACCATCTTCCCATTACTCTCATCAAACTGGATAACTGAATTTGACTTGCTACCATCATAATCCAAACTTTTAGACTTTATCGGCCTCCTGCTTTTCTCGAACTGATCTTCCATCTCATCACTTGAATATGAAGCATAAGAAACAGATTCCCCTTCTTCACTTTCTATCTCCCTGAGAAAGTAAGCTTCTCCTCTTTGATCAAGGAACATGTGGAAATTTGCTTCAATTCCATTGACATTAATGGTAACTTCCTTCTCTGTTGCCTTCAAAACCCCTTGAAATTTTCCAAACCGAACATACCAAGGTGAGGATTTGAAGCTCCCATCAGGCTGCTCCACCACAATGATATCCACAGCTCCACCGAAAGGGTGAAAGGATCCAGAGACTGTGTACACACCTCTGGTTATATAGCTTCCCAGCATCTCTACGGCATACATCTTATGATACTTGGATTTCTCAGAACATCAATACCTAATCATAACTTAAGCATCCAAGCTATGAACCCCAAAAAATGTGAGGCTCTATCAATTATTCCTCAAACCAGTAAATTGGATATGTTCCTAAGTCTCCCAGTATCTCCAAAACTTCAATTTTGATAAAAATCCAGATCAGATAATGCAAAATTACATCACCCTTAAATAATCCAGTTGATAACAACACAAAAAAAATTGTTTTCATGTTAAAATCAAAGAAACCTTTATGATCAATTCAACATTGTACAGCATCTTGCTAGTATCTATTTAAGTCAGTGACTAACATTTAAAGTGAAATCCTTCACAAGTTTCAGCTTGTATGAATCTTGATAAGTATTTGGTCTTTTACAATTAATGATCATATTAAACGTATCCTTATCTCTAATCGTTTATTCCTATATAACTTCTAAGTAACCAAAACATGCAGAGACTAAACATAATCTAAAATCAAATTTAATACATTGAGACTGAACGATCTAAATGAATTAACACCAATTACTAATCTTAAAGAAGATTAGCACATTCTCATGTTCATCCCAACAAGGTGAAGCATGCCAGCTTGACGCAACAAAGGCACCTCCACTCTCAATGGCACAAGATTTACCTTAATTAAACTGAGAACTATAAAAAGAGCTCATGTGATCTCTTTACAGACATTCTAGAGAAACCTAAATACGGATTTTTGTTGCGAGGAAAGAAAAAAAATACATTGAATTAAAGACAATTTAAATCGGAAAAGGACTAATTACAAATAATTAGCAGGCCAATAGCTTATGCTATGTTTGGTGTAAAAGAAGTGTTATTTCTTTTTAATTGGAGAATGGAATGGAAATAAGGAGGATGAAAATAAATTAAAATTGTATTTTTTATTATTATTATTATTATTTTATTATCATGTTTGGTATGCTTAATTTAATTCTCTCATAAAAAAAAATTAAAAAAAATTAATGTATAAAATGACATTTGTACTCAGATGGGAGAACATTTTAGTAACTTCACAGTTGCAAGAGAAGTCTCATTTCATCCCATTTCCAAGGAAATCAGATTTCCTCTTTACAGCCCCAATTTCCATTTTCTTTCCCTCTCTTCTCCTACTTAAATTTGGTCCAAACAGGGAAATTGAGCCTTTTTTTTTCCTCCTCTCTTCCTTTCAAATCCCTTAAAACAAACATAGTGTTCATTCCCAGCCTAGTTAGATAGAAAGTCGATAATTGAGGAGAAAATTAGATGCAGAAAGAAAGATATTACCGTTAAACGCTATTCGGTAAAGGACAAGAGATTAGAATACCACCGTCCGCCCTGCTTGACGACAGCTCTAGAACTCAAAGCCAATTAAAGATTGGAAAGCGAAGAACCAAATAAATTAGAGGAAGAAGAAGAAGTGGATGAGGAATAAGGTGGAAGGAGAGCAGAACGACGGCGTCAACGGCGGAATTGAAGACGCCGGGGACTTGCAGGGAGAAAAATGGGAAATTTTAGGATAAAAACCGATATAAATGAGGCTTGAAAAGATCAAAAATGGAGTGCGATCTTTGGGAACAGAGATACTAACAGACTCATATTTAGTTGGAAACTTGGGTTGGAGCCTTCCATTTTATTATGTGTTTATTAAAATAATAATTATTGAAAATCGCCGCCTTACTCTATTTTTAAAAATTAAAAAAAAATATTGCTATTAACGCCTTTATTTTCAATATTTTTTTAAATATTTATTCCATAATTAATTTTTATCATTAAAATTTTTAATCATAAAATTTTATATCTTACTCAACAATTTAAATTTAATAATGTTAACCAATTATTATTATTATACCCAAAAAAATCTACTATAGTCTATAACTTTTCCATTTTTTAAAATTATTATTATTATTATTTTATCTAATATGAATATTATTTACAAATTAAAATAATGATAAATTTTATAGAACAGTTCAATTTAAGAAAACAAAAAGAAGATGATTAAGTAGTGATTCAGTTTCAGGGCAGTGTAAAGATTAAACCTAACATTATTAAATGCTATTCACAAGAGTATAAATAGAGAAATGTTGCAAAAAAATGAAATAAATACTCCATAAATGAAAATTAATTAATGCCAAGTGAAGAAGAATGTGGATAACATGTTTAGTTTGAAATTGTTGACATACACACCGCCTAAACTCTTATCTCCAAGCCGATTGATCAAGGCAATGGACGTATGTAGGTGGAGACATCTTGAGAAAATTTTGTTGTTTACAGCCCCACGAGAAAACAATCGCCTTAATATGCTAGACATGGATCCCTAATTTATTTTTCGGTTCATATAAATTTAATTTAATAGATAATAAATTAAAAATTATATAATTATAATCGATATATAAAAAAATAATTTAATAATTTAAAATTTAAATTATTGTTGAATACTTATATTATTTATTATCAATTGGGACAATATATTATTTACATATAAAGAACTTTTCTAAGAATTAAAAGAGGCATTATAAAATATTTTAGGAAGCAATGGACACCCTAGATCCGTCTTGTAGTATTCTTAAAGAAATAATCGATATAATTAATTTCATATCTAAATTTATTATTCCTTAACTCTCCAATTTAATTTAGTGTATTCGTTAATTTTAGCTTAACGTAACTTTATTTATTTATTTATAGTTCTCTAAAATTTAATGGTTTGTTATGTCTTTATAGTACAAAATTCACTTTTTAAACTTCTTGATCGAATGAATATTTTGGACTTTTATTTTATATTGTTTTTTTTGTATTATTTATTTATTTATTTTGCATGTTGATTACTTATATAATCGCGAGTCATAAAATATTATATGAATCAGACCAATAGCCACCAACTCCTTTTTGTAATCCCTGCGTTTTTATTTATAAAAAGGTACTTGTCAACAAAAAAAATTGCATTATAGTAATACAAAATTTGAAAATAAAAAAAAATTGCATAAATTATCAAAGTTTTGGATTGTTATTCGAGATTGATAAAATAAATTTAGAATTTTTCTATTTAATTAACTGAATTTTTTAATTTTTTATAAATTATTTTTTTCAAATATTCTTCTGAGAAAAATATCTATATAATTGTTTATATCTAAAAACATTTTTTAAAATTCAAAAAAATAAAAGATAAAAATTTAATTTTAAAAATATTTTTTTCAAACGATGGCTTATATAGAACTATATTAATGACATCTGAAAACTTTATTGCTTTATAATTATTTGCAATATGAATATTGAAATATTGTAATATAAAATTTGAAAATAAAAAAATGATTTGCATAAATTATTAGAATATGGAGATGATTGATATTGTTGTTGGATTTCAAAAAAGTAAGTCTCATTTTTTTTATATAAACTGCTTTTTTCAAATATTATTATAGAAAAAACTTCAACTTATCTATTTATCTCTAAAAACATATTTTAAAACTCAAAAAAATAAAAATATATATTTTGTTTGAAAAATATTTTTCCAAAATATAATGTCAAACAAGACATATAAAACTATATCATGAGATCTCAAAAATTTTTTACTTTTAAATTTATAATAACTATTATCATATTATACTTTTAAATTTATTTTTTATATATTTCAAAAAATAAAAATTTTGATTATTTAAATAAATAATACATAATGCATCATGAATATATATTCATAATATAATTTGTTGTATAATAAGGGCAAGTATATCATCTTAGGAAGTCTTCATATGAAGGGGTTGTATATCATGATTCAAGATTCATATTATATTATGGACATCATTACTTCAAAAAAGCATGCATTTTTAAAATTAAATTTTGATAAAACTAATTAATATAAAATATGTTCATCATTTTAGAATTACATATTTATCATTTTGAACCTGCAAATTTATCATTTAAAAAATATAAGTCCAAATTACAAATTTATCGTTTACAATTTTTTATTTTATCACTTACAGATTTATCATTTATAACTTACAGATTCATCGTTTAGAACATATAAATTCATCTTTTATATTTTTCAGATTCATCATTTTGAGCTTGCAGATTTATCTTATAAAAACTACATATTTATCATTTAAAACTTGCAGATTTATTATTTACAATTTTATTGTTTATAACTTGCAAATTTACCACTTACAAGTTTATTATTAATAACTTGCAGGTTAATCACTTATATGTTCATTATTTATACAAAATATATCATCTTCAATCTCCAACAATATGATTCTTTCTATATTACTCATTTTTAGTTTAAATATTTTTATTTTTAACTATTTTTTTACCAAAAAAATCAAAATTAATATTTTTATCCAAAATAATAATAACAATTATTATAATATTCAAAAATACCAAAAATAAAATTAAATAGACAAATTAAAAAAAATTCTCTCTAAAAATAGACTTAAAATATATAGAATTTTTGTTTTCATCTGTGAACAAGAAGAAAAAGAAAAAAAAAAGAATAAGAAGAATACAAATAAATATCTAGTTAAAAACGATATGACATAAAATATATGCATCTAGATTTATAATGTAATTTACGCCATATATTAACTTTTCCATTATTGGCTCATTATGCCTTCTTCAATAGTTGGGTCCCTTGGGCTCAACCCATCAACCATCCACTCCAGATAAACAAATTAATTGTGATCAGCCATTAGCTGATAAATCATATTTTATTCCACATGTCGTTTAATAGAATTGAAGTAAAATTACAACTTTCTGCTTATTATTTTATTAATTATTTAATATATCAATTAGTTTCAGTATATATATTATAAAATAGTCATGATAAACATAGAGATTATAAGTTCAATACCAAAACTCTATAAGATGTATCAAAAAAAAATTAATGCATTAATTTGTCTTTAAACAATCATTACCGATTAAATTTTATCTTGTAAAATTTTAATTATTTAATTATTAATTAAAATTTTATATTTATCAATTTATAAGTATGTATTTTAATTTCTGAAATGAAATAATAAAATAAGTTTTACTTTTATGTTTTTCAGAAAGCAAAAAAAAAAAAGTTAAATCTATATATTTTTTTCAAAGTTTGAGAGGCCAAACCTCTATTATTAAAGTTAATATTCTATTATTAAATAAAAGAAGAGGAAAAAAATTTCTCTGTGAAGAAGAAAAAACGAAAAGGGCGTCTTAAGAACAACATTAGATTGAAGACACATGCCATGTCTGGAAGTAGGTTAGGCCAGCAACGTTTCCTGCAGGCCATATGCATTTTGCATAGTATCTTTGAAAAATTGTTCCTAATATGTTTCTTAATTAAAATTTCTATTCTTCTGGTCAAATCCACATCATCTTCCAAATATTTGTTAAAATAATAATTCATTTTTTATATTAAAAAAACAAATAATTCATTTTGTTGCTTTGTGGTGCTTGTGATTTGAAAATAACTAGGATGAAGATGGATTTTTGAATGCGACAATGAACAAGTAATGCTAATTAGTTATAAGGGTTATCTTCTTTCTATTCACCTATATTTTTTAGCAAAGAAGTTTTCTAATTTTGTCCCCCCTCTCCTTTTTGGGTTGGAAATTGTTATGATGAGAATTTCACCTAGAGCCCAGCAGTGATGATGATGAGAATTTCCCTTGGTGGGATAAAAAGGGAAAACTTGGTGCTCAAATTTTCATGGGGATGATCCATATCAACATTGGCCCTTCAAAGATAAAAATACCCAAACATTTCACATTTGACTTCTTTATATATTATTTTATTGTACAATTCATCAACCTATTAAAACTCTTGATATTTAATAAAGAAAGTATCGAAAAAAGTGAAAAAAGAAAAAGGTTGTATAATACCTTTAAATCAGGGATTATCTCTGGTTATTTATGATGCGAATCTAGTCCAACATGTCTCATCTTTATTCTTCAAAATTATTGTTAAGGGTATATATCAATTGTTGTACTTGGTACCTTAGGTTTTTATGATTTCTTGCAAGCCATCAACTCATTAGACCCACAAACTTTTAAGCTCCATATTTCTTGTCATTGCACCTTACACTTTGATTCCCAACCAAAATTGGCCTTCATAATTTTTTGCTTTGCCTTTTATTGTGGGCCGACTTGCTGTTGCTGATCATCATTTTTTGGGTTTACACTTTTCCCTTTGATAATATCAAATTCATGTGGATTTACTACTAGATACATCTTATGAGATGATTTCATCAATATGTATATATGTCATCATGTATATATATATGTAATTATTTGGAGGGTCACAGGCAGAGATTCGATGGGATTTTAATCTTTTTAACTTTTTTCATAATTATACCAAATTGGCAATAAATAAGGCTAGTTGCCTTCTTCTAGATATATTTATGATCCTATAATTTCACATGTTGGGCTTCTTGAAAACTGATTGGGTATATATAATCATGTAGAAACAAGCATGCGATGGAGGTGGCTTTTAGAAAGTTACTCCAATTAATGATGGGAAAAAAAACTTTCATATTTTTAGCAATTTTTTCTGAATTCAAATTAGGATGATTATTATAAAATATAAGAAAACTAATTTTAATTAAATCTTTTTTTTTTGCTAAGGTGTATGCTTTACATGGTAATTATTTATTTAATTTGGTAAACTATAGAGTTATTAGAATAATCAGAAATATATAAATAATTGAAAATAATATAATCAATTGGTAAAATTGAGGACAAGAAAATAGTCTAATTGAAATACCAGATGTAAACTAAAATAGAAAAGTCTTATAATTTTTGTATGCAATTCCTTAAGGATATTTCAAACATTCAACATTAAAATGCCAAAAAAGACAAGAGAGCAAAGGAATTCAATAGTTCATGAATGAAGCTTATATAGTCATGCATCCTTTAAAACCATATTAATTGTCTAATTATAAATATGGAACTGGTTTTAATACTTTGTTTTACACAGGTATAATTAATAATACAAATAAGAAATAGAAACTGAAAGGGGAAAAAATTTGGAAAATCAAATCTAAAAAGTACTTAGCATTTGATTTTCTTGTCTTCAGCAGCAATGGAATTCTTACAATGAGCAATTGCAGCTTGAATGGCAGCCTGCAATTCTTCCATAGTACTATCACTAGCAGAAGAAGTAAGAGTTGCAGTAGCTACGAGAAGGCCACTGTTTGTTGGAGATGTTCTCATGGAAGCTGGTGCAGAGAATTCTCCTCTTCTTCCTCTTAATTCTTGCCTATTCCTCGTGCTTAAATTTCCCGAAAACGAATATGGCTGCCTGTGGAATTGCAGATTCTCTCTTCTTCCTTTAAAGAACAACAATGGCCTAACCATTCTTAGATACCTCTTTAGCACATGGCTTACTTCAAATCTCAGCTTTTTCTTTTGCTTCACTTTGTCTTCTCTCTCTCTAACTTCACACCCTTTTCGCCATCTGAATAAAGAGAAATACTTTGGCTTGCTTCTACTCTTTGACTGATCATAGTCACAAGTAATGTTGCTGCTTCTATTTCCATGGCCGGTGCTGCAGTTGTTGATAGTGTTCTTGTTGGGTTTTTGTTTTTGATCGTCTAATAATTCCCTGATGGGGAGAGTGAAGCTGTCCATAGAATTGGTGGAAGAGCGAGGAGAGACTGGAAGATGAGAAAGAAGATGAAGAGGAAGCAAGTGGCCATGGAAGAAAATGTCATCAGCTGGAGATAAGTCAATAGCAAAAGGAGGAGGAGGAAGAGCTTTGGCCTTATTATTATTACTATTATTATTATTGTTATTAAGAGCAGGTGTAGATGAAGAATGAAGAGAGACTGTGAAGGAAAATTCATGAGAAGGAGAAGAAGAAGGTGAAGCAGGGGATGTGATGGGTACCTTTGCAGCTGCTTCCACTTCTTTTGAATCTTTTACTTGTTCTTTAAACTTCCTTTCTTTATCTTCTTCTTCAAGATTGGTGTTTGTATTCTGTTGGGTACCCATAATTCTGATTTGCAAATTCAATTCTTTACCTTTTCTTCTTCAACTGTTTGGGCCTACAGACATTTAATTTGCCAAACCTTCGGAAATGGTGGGGGGTATAACTGATAAGAATATGAAGAAGCAGTGGAGAGAGAAAGAGTCAATTGTGAATGAGCAGTTAGGTTTAAAAATGTGTTTTAGTACAAAATTTGCAACCCATAACTTGTTTATCTTTTTTATTTGCATTATTTTTTCATATAGAGAAAAAGGGTGTGGTGGCCAGTGGCCAATGGCCATACTATAAGATGAGATGATATATTTAGCATTATGTGTTGAAGTTTGGTGGGTAATTCACAAAATCTAACTCTCTCTTAAATTTTCTGATTTTGGATTGAAAAAATTACATAACATTCTAATTAATTTGCCACCACATAGCATTAGTGGAGTTATTCAACAACAATACAGTAATTAACCATCTTTCTCCCTGTTAATCATCAACATATATAACAAAAATAAATCAAAAACAATATTTCACTTATTATAGGACAATTAGTTATAGAACAATATTATTATTATTATTATTATTATTATTATTATTATCTCAATTAATATCTCTCTCTATTAATCATCAATGTATAAAAATAAAAAGGGCATAAACTTACTTGGGTAATTAATAAATATTATCATAGTTCAAATCAAATTCTTAGCTAAATGGGAAGGTCGAGGTTCAAAATGGACACCTATTTCAAGAGGTATCTTTGAATAAATAATATTTATAATAACAGAATAATGCCTATGTGTCCCTGCCACTATGAAATTCCCATGTTATCTTTTTGCACGCAACAAATATTGGCGTTAGTGTTTTTCGGACTTTCATGTATAATCTAATATCCAATATAAACATGAGTATTTATCTTTTTATAGATTTTTGAGATTTTTTATTTTTTTTAATATCAACCAATATATAATACAAAATTGAATATTAGAAATTCTGATGCGACATTATAATGAAGAGTATTTAAAAATTATTTCCTTATAAAATATTATATTACCTATATATATTTATTTCCTAATTAAGAGTATAATTTAAAATTAGATGAAACAATTTATACATAATTATCCTGTAACAATCTGGCTAAATCACGCTGTTTAAAATAATTAATTCGGATTGTTATTAATAGTTGATGCATAGGTTTATGAACTTTTTTTTTTCCTTCCTTTCTCATTCTCTTTTTTCATATGAATTAAAAAGTTAATACATATTCAAATTTAAATTTAAATTCTTACTTCGGTACAAAATTTTCTTTCATATTTTACCTATATGAAATTTGTCTTACTCTCCAAGTCTGGAAATTAATAATGTGATTATGTGAAGTTGTGTGGGTTTTCTTGTCATCCATGAGTATTTTGCCATTCTTTGACTTTGGTTGATAATCTATTAAAGGATAAATGTAAATCGAGTTAATATATTATGTGCTATCCTTAGCTTCAATTGACCCCATCATCTTTAGCACCTTAAAATATTATTTTTTACTAATTAATATCTTGATTTCTGTCATCACATGAACTTAAAATAAATTTCAGTTATTGGGTATTTCTTTAAAAAAATTTGTTTTGCGATGCAACAAGAAATTAATAGGGAAAATATGATTAATATATTTATAATTCAGACTTCATTAATATTGTTAATTTTTGGAATTACAATTAAACTTCCATAAAAAAAATATGCTGAGAAAAATGCTCACTTTAATAAAAAAAAAAAACCTAACTAATGAAATCAGCAGACATAATACTGATTAGTATTTACTATTGACGTTCTGTCCCCAATTAAAAGTTGAAAAATTATGATAAGATACTTTGGTAGTAAGGACATGATATTTCATTTATCTCATTTTAAATATCTTTTAAGATAATTACATGACAATTAGAAAATGATTAAATAATTTAAAATTTATAAAAGAATACTAATAATTATTTAAATAATTTTTTGTTAATTAAAATAGAATAAGGTGATAATTTTTTTTAAATACAATGGGGACAATGATTAATAGAATAAAAAATGAATACAAATAAGTAATATTTCTTAATTGCTTAAAAAAAATACTTAAAGTGAGATAAAAATATTTTTTAGAGGCAATTTACTCCATTGTTTTTTTTATAAAAATATTGTTTGAAATAACAACTATGAAAACTGAAGTTTAAATATATCGATTGTCTTATAGTTATAGTCGTAGTAAAGAGCAGAAAACTTAAACTCTTATAAAATATAATTAGATTGTACATTAAATAATAAAAAAATCACACAAAAATATTTTAAACATAAAAAAATTATATGATATATTGTATTGTAATGTTGGAAGTTTATATAGTATCAAATGAATTAATATTATCGATAAGAAGATAAACTGTTAATTTTTTAAAAAAAATTATTTCTAATTATAATTTCAAAAATTTCAAAAAAAAATCTCAACTTTATTCTTTCATAATAAAATATACTTAAAAAGAAACGAAGCGATCATGAAATTTATGGGAAGGACAACCCTACCATAGTCAACAAGAAGGACTTTGACCTTGTGATGCAATGCAACCCAATGCAATGTTTTGTTATCTATCAAAACTAATGAAAAAGAAAAAACGAGATGAAGGAGGGGGAGAAAGAATTGCCCAAAAATAAATGCTACCAATATTTTTTTAATACCTTTTAAAAAAATTTTATATAATTATGTGGATCAATTATAAAAAAAATATTTAAAAAAATCGGAAAAAAAAGTGTTGATGACATTTCTCCGGATAAAACGACGAAAATTAAGATCCGACGGCTGTAAATGAATGGTATATTTGAAGAGACAAAACCAAAAATTCACAGTTAGGTAAGATGGTAGACCCAAACACACGTGTACAAGAAAAGTGGTCCAATTTCGAGTAAGGGAATTTTGTTGCTTACTTGCTTTAGTTGAGGTCAACATCTCAATCATGGATGCATTATTTGGATGGACTGACACATCTTCACCCATTTAAAGTTTAAACCACTCGAAAATCACATATTTTATGATTTCTTAAAGATAAGATGGAGCAAATGGAAGAAAAAAACATGGCACGAAACAAAGATTTCGCACTCAACCTCTACAAGAACACTTTCCCTTTTTTCCTTTTTTCTATGGCCACTCATCAATATGTTATTCTTTCTTCACCAGACAAAAGAAACTAGTCATAGGAAGAAAATAAAATAAAATAGTTTTTTTAATGTTAGAAAGGATATTAATTAATGATGCACATAAAAGTATGTACATTGGATATTTGTTTTTTTCAATTTAATTAAATTTTCTTTATGCAAGGCTATTTTGGTATCTTTGTGCCTACCCATGTCCAAAATCACTGCTTTTTCCCATTTTGGACCCACAAACGAGAAGAGCAAAGACAATAGATTGTGTTCATGACAAAAAAGCTTGATGCTTGATATTGGCTTGCAAAAATCTCACTAGGCCAAAATTCATTGCCGTCTTTAATGACTTAGAAATTTGTCACTCCCACCAATGAATTTGGCGAGTGGAAGAAGATTCTAACTTTGGGCAGTAAAGAAAAGAAAATTTTGTTGGTTTTTGAGGTGAAATTCATGGGAGTATATGATGGGATGCTATCATCTTACAAAGAAAGCAGAAGAAACAAATAGAAGAATACAGAGAGGTCACAAATATGTAAGCTGGGGTTCACGTGCAATTTGAATCCTACGAAAGCTACCAGCCAAAAGCCAGTGTCCACTGTCCACATGTTGTCCATCACAAACCAATGCATCATGGTCCCAATCATGTGATGTCCAGAGATCACAGCCGTGCTTTAGGATGCTACCCATCACACCAGGCCGACTTCGAACAAAAGGAATAACTCTAAATACAACCCGGAAATGAAGAGGCAAACTTACACAAGTTTTTGTTCAGGACCCACTTCCCTTGTAAGAGGATCAATTAATAATATGGTGCACACCAATGATGTTAAAAGCTATACCGCCGTTCCCATATGGCATCAAAGGGAAGGAGACACTGCTTAACAAAGCCAACTTTTATATTACTGAAGTACAATATTCCTACTTGATACATGTTCAATATATTACTCTACATGAACAAATTCGTACAGCAGGCTGATTCTAGCAATTTTTTGCCTGTCTAGCAAGTTGCAATGCATCTATTTTGAGTACTCATCAAACTCCCTACTTAACAATATTACACATGAAGGCTGTTATGATTTGATGTTAGCTCTACGAATTGGAGAAGAATTGATTTAAATGGGAAAATAAATCACCCCTGACGTGTCACTACGCATTGGTGAGCTTTATCAAAGTCTTCCATATATCTTTGACGGTGGCAAGCACAAACTCTCATTGCTTCTGAGGTCAGAAACATATTTCTAGAATTGCAGATGGCGTTAACTTCGATCTTCTGACTGGAAGCAAGGAAGCAATTAGGAGAGAGCAAAATTCATCCTCTAATAAAATGGCTCAAAACCCCCCCCCATAAGAATTGAATGGGGCTAATAATATGAGAATTTTCCATCTTTCCATTTCCATTAAATGTCGAAACAATTGTTAGTGCTTGTTGAACACACATGTAGTAGGATACTAGCTAGTCACTTTCACTACTCTGTCTATCTGTAAACAATACACCAATGATGGTTTTAAGAATCTTTATCAACAAAGAAGTTCTAAAACAATTCACAGAGAGAGTTGGAGAGCTATTCTACCTCCTGGTGGTCTTTTCCCTTCCATGGCTTCTTTCTTCTCTTGGCAACTTGGGCAAAGGAAAGGGCCATCCCAGGGACGCAGCTTTCTTAAATTAGTTGAGCCAGCATGTATCGATATCCCCTCTTCAGGTCTCATCTCTACTTGACAGACTGCACACATGAACAATTTAAACATGTTGCACAGCGGGTACTTGGTATCTAACCTGCATTCCAACAGAAGACGCCTAATGTCAAAAGACTAGAAATGATCCCTCCTCATGAGCAGATGCACATTTATAATAAGTAATCCACACACAGTCATACAAGCAGCAGTCAGAAATAAGCACATACTGTACAGACTAGCTAATGTCCAGTCTGAAAATTAAACCAAAAATTATTTTCTAATACTTGCTATCTTCAAAATGCAAACCTTTCTGAAAGCATGGCTGATCCTTCTTCAAATAATTCCTCTAGCACATCAGGCTGAATATATTCTTTATCAATGTGAGAAGATGATTCAGAGGATCTTCTACGAAACATTGATTTGAGTACTCCTTTTACCTGCTGCTTCTTTGGTGCAGCTGAAGGAGCAGCTGGCTTCTCTGGTGGTGATATATCAATCACAATGCAGGTTGTATCATCTCTAAGTCCCTTCACCTGTACTGCTTCCTGCAAAAGGAACACAGAGAAACACATGACATGGGTAATAAATAAAATAATACTGTCAAAGCTGAAATTGTCAAACATCGTAGTAGTGAACAAAAGAATCTGATAGGTCTTGTATTTTCCATTAATGACAGGCAGAGAAAAATTTTACAAAAAGTGCCAGCATTAGCATACTTTAACAATTTGTGCAGCTGCAGCTTCTACAGGCATCCCGCGACAACATTCAAGAGCCACTTCTGCAGATAAAGCATCCCAGACACCATCACTTGAAATAATAAGCCTGCCACCCCCCGTTGATAACTGCAAATTAAGATTCATAAGCAGAAGTAAAAAGGACAACAGAAACAACGGTCTGTGTTAGAACAACAAGAGAAGCTATGAACAAACAGTATATTTAAGCTACTATTCATGGCAGTTGTTACTGATTTATGGTGAAGAAACTAAGCTGAGAAAAGCAGCAAACAGTCTCAAGGTGAAAAATCTAACAAACACAAAATGTGCTATCTAAAACTAAAACTCTAAAATCAAGTGTGACATTTCACATGAAGGGCAAATGGCATTAAAAATAAGCACCAGTCAGTTTGGCATTATAATCAAGTGTTCTGATCAATCTCTGTTTGACCAAGAACACTATTTAAAAAGTAAAGCAGTTAGATCAGGGACAAACAAAACATCAAAAACGCTTGAACCTTTTATCCTGCCTTGAGTACTGAAAGCAAGGCTATAAGCATTATCTAAAAATAAGAATTACTGGAGAGGTACTCAAGTAAAACTATGGAGTTTGGAAACAGTGCTCTAGTGCACGAAAGGATGCAAGCAATGGAAACAAGACTACTAACATGTCTCAAGTATAATATGAATGTGACAAAAGAAAGGAAGACAAACCTTCACTTGCTTCACATATGGAACAGGAACAATATACTCGCCAACATCCACATCACCAATAGATCGTGAAAGACACAAGCCGCCAGGCCAACATCTCAAAGGGCCAATCTACAGGGAAATTGATACACTATTTAGACTATTTCCAATTTATAAAATAAAATCAAATATAATTTTCATCGACTGCTACCAAGTTTCCAACCTCATTGCCATAGGACTATAGGATCATTGGTTTCAAAAAGTTTTGACAAGCAATATTTATTACAGAAATTTGCACAACACAAAATTGCAATTATTCAAAATTATCCTACAGTGTATGCATATTCTTATAATTACTCATTGACACCATATCTTTCAAGTAAGTTAGTTGTACTGATCTACTCATCATGTTTTCGAGTCAGGTGGTTCACTGAATTTAGCCAGTTTCACCTTGTTTTTAAAATTTTCTTTTCTAACAAAAACAAAGAGAAAAGCATGTGACTACATCAGTTTGAGAATAAAATAAAACAACTGGAATGAAAAGAAAATTACCTCAGCACCACCACCAGTATTTAGTCGTCCCACCTCACCCCCACTTGCAGTAATACGATCCCTCCTAATAAAATACAAAAAATCAAGGCATTAGTAAAAAAGGGCAATAGCTAAGCAAGTTACAAAAAACATTATATCACTGACTTACTCCTCCTCATTGCATTCAAGCCTATGATCTGCTGACAAGTAATAAACATCACCTTCAGCAGATTCAAGAATGCAGCGGGAATCACCAACAGATGCAACAGTTATGACCCATCCTTCTATTATGACAAAGGTAACAGTTGTTCCAGATGTTTGTGCTGAAAAAGCAACATGAAAGTATAAGCATCAAGTGTGCATATCTATAGCACCAAGTAAAAGAGACACTTCACCTGAACATACAAATCCATAACATAATGTGACATAAACGTACATGTTCATCAGCAGGAAGCTACACAAATAAATTATATCGTACAAAAATCAGCTCACAGATAAATAAGTTTATCATGATGATAGTTGTAAGCCCAATCTACAAAAGGCTGGGTTAAGATTATATAATATATTCAGATTGGCAACTAAAGTCCAGAAATCTTCAACTCAAAAAATATATGCACACTCCATAAATAAAGCATATACAGACATATGAAAGTTTACATTATAAACATGGGGGTTTCATCAACCAGATAGCAACATATGGTATTAAAACTAAATAAAAAGTGGGAATTCAATTTCCAAAATAAGTATAAAGCAAAATCTCCACCCACACTAAAGATCTCAATTCCTAGAGTATTGACAATTATTGATCAATATGTTAGCACCTTTTTTAACAATGATAGTGGCAAGGCCAAATTAGATGCTGTGAAATATATGTACACGCCTGAACTTGTCTCCAAAAGCCGTTTGGCATCCTATGATGCCCATTAGACACCTAAACTTGTTTAAAATGCAGTCACTGCACACTTAAGGCATGTCGCAGCAAGCTTTTGATTTAAATAAATTCAAGTATCGAATGGGTCATTTTAAACAAATTCAAGTGCCTAAATGGGTCATTTTAAACAAATTCAACTGTCTAATAGGTCAACTGAAAATGTCTAGGTTGAATGAGTCACATAATATGTATAGGGTGCCAAATGGCTTTTAGGGACAAATTCAGGGGTATATTTATATATTAAGCCAAAGTATGTGGATCAAAGAGAAGCTTTTCTAAGTCATCTACTACCCAATGTTATGGGAGAAAAGTTTGAATTTTCTATCTAAAATAACACAAGTATTCTTCAAATTGATAATGAAGTAAAAACACAGCAAAATATATGATTTTCAGAGGCAATTACAGATACCTTTCCCTTGAAAATCTTTATCTGTTTTCACGAAGCCTGCAACCAAAGCCCTTGGCAATGCTGCTACCCATTCATCTTTGTTAAGATCAGGTGGAATGGCAGATATGACATTATTTAGAAGATTCTCCTTAGTGTATATTGCAGCTGCAGACCCATTGTGTCCATCAAATAACTGCAAATCATAGTAAAAATTGGCAACTTACCAAAGTTGGAGATTAAAACATTTCATCCACATATAGATGAAATTTTGGAACTCGCTAAAATTGGGACGCAAAAAAAAGTCTTCTAGCGTTCTATTACATTTTTCAAACTAAAACCATTCAATAAGGATTTCCAATCACAGTAGCATTCTCCCAATGTGTCTAATTCAACAGTAAACCGCATTTATAATACGTTTGATATATATACTGAATAATGACATCACAATTATGAGGCTTTAATGATTAGAAATGTAGATTTACCCCAAAAACGGAATATGTGCTGACCCCATCGCCAACAACCCTTTGACATTCAGTCTTGAGCAACATGAAATCCTCCCCTTTCTTACTCTGACTGGCCTGCCCATGCATAATCTCGGGCTTCTCTATTCTCTCATTTGCCAATTCTCGCTTTAGCAGCACAGAGAGCGGGACCGTTTGATGTTCCCGCGCAGTGGACATTCTTACACCAATGAAAAAATCCCAAAAACACACGACTCAACTACCACTTAAGATATTTCCAAGAACCACCTCTAATTCTTCGAAACTTCCTAAAAACACATCATCCTGAAAAAGAAATAACAAAGGAAAATACACAGACGAATTCCACATTTTAGCTTCAAACAAATATAAATATTCATCGAACAGAAGCAAATTGATAACGACAAAATCAAGTAGATCCTAACATAATCGAATTTGAGGATCTGAAATGTACTAATACATCTTAGATTAATCGGAAAAAAAAATCAACCTCTACAAAAACCAACACAAAGAATTCCAGATCAACGCAGACAACATGCTATCAATAAAGTTCTGGTAATTATTCTAACAAGACAAAATTTCAAAATCGAGAGAATGCAAATAAAAAGTAATTAAAAAAAAGATAAACAGAAACAAAAGGAGAAGAGAAAAATTACAATGAGAAAAAGGAGAATATTAATTGCAGCGCAGGAAATTAGAAGCTAAGCAGAGGAAGAGAATGAGAAACAATTGGGCAGTCTCTTGGATCAAGCAACGCTGATCCCAACGTCCTGCAAAAATTCCATCGTTGAAAGAAACTAACACATAGAGAGAAGACAGAAAGAAAGAGAGAAACACAGACAGTGCTTTTTTCATTCAAAATATAGCGGAGATAGACAACTGTTCGTCCGTCCCTTTTACTTTTCTTCGTTTTTTCTTTTCTCCTTATGCCGACGTGGTAAAAACGCACCGTTCTGGCAATTCGGCGCCCTGGGAAGCCGTTGTCCTAAGCCGCATTCCCCGCAAAATTTTGGCTACCGTGAGCCTAAAAATTCTAAATATAATAACAAAATTATATTTTATAGTAATTTTATATTTGTTAAATAAATTTAATAATTATTTTACTTAAAATATATTTAATATGTTAATAATAATTTTTTATACTTTAACTTTAACAATAATATTATATGAATTAATAAATTCATATTACATTATATGCATATCTTAATTTAAAAGAAATTTTTGATATATATATATATCAAGTTATTTGATATAAATAATCAAACATAAAATATAATATACCTCAAATAAAAAAATAATTTTTTTTACTTAATATACTGAAATTACATATAAAAAATTCTTAATTATAGATTGAATAATTTATAGAATTTACTTATTGTTACGATTCTAATAAATTTAATAGTTACATAATTTATGTTTTTTTTCTAATATTAATGAGTGTCTAGATACCAAAATGTTATAAATGCGTTCATACTAAATTTTTTTAGTTTAACCATCAATTTTTTTGTATATAATATTTTAAAACTTTTGAAATAATATTTTGTCATTTTTCAAAATTTTATCCAACATGAATAAAATTAATCTCAGATTATCAATATATAAGTCGATGACACATATTGTTTCACACACCAAAAAAATAATAGAAATCATAAAATAGAATATATATATATATATATATATATATGAGTAAATCATATACATATTTCCTAACATGAATTAGATATGAGATTCATATAATATCATTAGATACTGTACATCCCTAAACCCTAAAAAAAACAACAACCCTAATTTATGTTTAAAATTTAAAATTAAAAAATAAAAGTAATTCAATTTAAGATAACGAGTCAGTTTTTTATCTGAAAGTGAGCTAAAATGTTAGTAGCATCGATATATATATTTTTTAACATGAATTAATAGTATCAAGATTCGACGATTATAAAAAAGAATGAATTCAATCTGGGTTTAAACATTGAAACTTGAAAGGACCAAAAGGAACATTAATCATAATTGCCAATTAATGAATGGAGAAAATTTGACTAGATTCCATTAACGATAAAATATTATAGACCAAATTTATCACTGGTAGCCATAAATCACAATATAATATATTATAATTAGTTTGATCTAAAAATATTTATGAACTCGACCTTAAAAAAAAAAAAAATTTCAACTCACCTATCAATAAAAATATAAAATAATGAAAATTTGCTAGCATGGGAAATGCTTAAACTTTTTAATATTCATTAACTATATAATGAGTGTCAAAAAAAAATATTGAAAATAAAATGTCAAGTTGTTCTATAACTAGCAATTTTAGAGACGATATAATATAATATGATTTTTTTTTCGATACGTTACTAACACGTTTAATCTGTTTATGATACGATTAGATATATTTAAAAATATTTAATAATTAAATTATTATTATATTAATAAAATTTAATAAATTATCTATAATTTGTATTAGACAATTAAATATTTAAAATTTATTTTATGCAAATATACATATCTCTATATTTATTTATATATTTCAAAAGGACAAGTTTAAATTAATAGAAATAGTAATAGTAACGAATTTTCAGCTCTAATTGTTTGATGTTATATTTTTTTCCATTTTATTATAATAATATTTTATAGCACGAACAAATATTTCGAAATTTGGAGATGAGCGCCGGTTAACGGATGGAAGTAACGCGTAAAGAAACGACCTGGACCGAGTCGGCTAGTCCTCCTCCATCAAATCAGAATTACTCTTGGAAAGTTTTTAAAAATTGAAAAAACATTTAAACAGCCTCACACGATACAGGAAAAGTCAGGGCTGCCAAAATTTGACAAACACTATATATTTGTGATTTATTTGAATTACATAATTAAAAGAATGATATGATTAATAAATAGGTGTGGGTATGAGTTGATTCTTTTGATACGAAAATGATCCTCATTACAACATATTTTTTAAATAATTATTTTAATAAAAAAATATATTTTTATTATAATTTAATAACTAGACATAATTTTTATATACTATAATTTAAAAATATAAAAATAATACATAATTTAAAATAATATTATTTTATATAATTTAATATATATAATATTAAAAAATTAATTTTTTTACGATATAATAATATATGAGTTGATTTTGCACATAAATTTGCAGTCATACTTAAATTTGGAAAAATAATAAATAAATAATAAAGCCGGTCATTACGATATTAACTGGTTATAACTTGTAAGAAAGTGGACAAAAATTGATGTTGTTAATGTCAACGTGGATGCGTGAATGAGGTCTTGGTCTTGTGGGCCCACATTTCTCCCTCTCTCTCTCTCTCTCTCTCTCTCTCTCTCTGTCCTTACAGCCTAAACATTTGATTTCCACTTGGAAGACCCCGGAAGTCTCGGCGCCATTTATCTGTAATTCTCTATTAACCGCAATAACCAAACATTTTTTTTCCTTTTTCTTTTTTTTTTTTTGTTATGTCAAATAAATAATTCACACCAAACTTTATTTTTATTTTAATTTGCTTTGACATTGTTTGGTGAAAAATTGGAGTGTGATTTTTAACAAAATGTGTTTCGATTTATGTATGAATAGTAAGTTCATATGGCCCATGTATACTTTTCTAAAAATGGTGGTTATGAACCCAGAATAGTAAGGAGCAAATTAATGGGCATAGTCAACCAATGATGTCAATGGTTCAATAAGTAAACTATGACTGTATATACATATATTAATAATTTATGATTCATGAATGAGCTGATCAAATGAGTAGGTGGTGGCTAGCTAAATGGCTTATTATTTCAGCAAAAACGTATGAATATAGTTAACACAGAAAACTGAAGTAATGAAGAAATTGTCAAAGTCTATATTTATTTATTTAATATAATTATTTCTCTATCCATCCTTAATTTCAGCGTATTAGCGGTTGACAAGCTGCATGAAAGCATGTTGTGTTTATTTAGATTGGGAGAATGCAAGCTGGACCCAAGTGTTCCTATCGACAGCTACAAAACTTTATAGTTTCTTACACATCACAGCTCACACGGCAATTCTAAATAAATTACTATAATTTAGATTTTTACAAAATAATAATAATAATAATAATTGAACTTGGTTAATATCTATCTTCATTCTTACACCAAACAAATAATTTATTACCATATTAATACAAATACTTTTATATAATCATTCGGATATTAATAAAATAGACAAACAATATATTATGGGTTTGCTTCATGAATGAATGTGAAGAAAAGATTTTCGAGGTTATATGTTTTTTTTCTTCTAATATTGAAATTTTTGTACAAACGCACAATCATATAGTTACAAAAGTACTGAGCCAAGCTCATTTGTTTACATATAGATATCATTTAAAAGGAACTTTTCATATTGGTGGACTGTTACCATTATTCTGTATTGTGATTGTCCGAAAATTAATCAGCATGGCAATTATTTTGCAAATATTATATAGTTAATGAAAATTTGGATCAGTTAACATATTAGCTGGCTGATTTACTCTACACGCCCTTTTAAAATAATTGGATATACGAACAGAAGATTGTGACATTTCCCCCAGACTGAATCAACGATGTATAAATTGAAATGAAATAATTTAATTGACTGGGTCTCAGTGTATATTTTCCACCGTTCATCATTAAAGGGATCAATCAGTCACTTTTTGGAGTCGTGTATATATGGATGGGGCCATGTGCCAGCCACAATGTCAATAGAGTGAGAGAAAAGTAGGATATTTCTTCGTGGAAAGGGTCCTAGTCCACTGCAAACCCTTTTTAGGGTAATAAATTACTAAGTAATTTAACTATAATTTGTATAAGATGTAATTCTACTAGTAATAAAATAAATATAAGTGCTTATCTTTATCAAGATTTTCGTTCGACATGCTTAAATTAAGCTAATGCTGCAATTATTTCATCATTGAATGTCCTACCTATGTCTGAACCAATCCATTCATCTATCAATGTTGTTGCGGTCTGGTGGGAGCTTGAAGACCACGTCGTTTGAGTTGACTTATTGATAATTAGACGTAGTCTCAAGGTTACATCAAAGAGTCTATCGATATGTCTTGAATTGTTTCTCTCACTCTGAAACCCTTCAGAAACTCCCTAAATACTACCACATTCTCCAGTTTGTTCTAATGTTAATATCAAACAAGCAACCAATTCTGCGCAGATGTCAGCTGGGTGAATAAACAACTGACGCTTCAGGGGAAGAGAAATTGATCATTTCTACGGAATATCCTATCTATCTTGGTAAAAAACATTCGATCAAATGAAAAGTTATGAAGGCGCATAAAACATCATGGATATATATAGTTATAGTACATTTCACTTTTGTTGATGATAAGATCATTCCAGTAATCATCGACTTCGACGAGATTTAAAGAAAGCAAGACAATTTTGGCTTTCAAGATATATAATTAGCCAAAGCCAGATGATATTCACTAGACCTTCAAGGCTAGGATTTTCTGTTCAATATTTTATCACCCTTAAGCTTTTCAACCAGGGGAGCACCTCCTTTAGACCTTCCTGCAAGCTTCGAGGATTATAATCCAGCTCTGCTTTGGCCTTCTCACAAGAATGTGCCCGCTCGTGTCTTAGAACATGCACCGTCTGCTCAAACAGAATAAAATATAAAAGATTCAAATACAAAAGGACAACATAACTTTGTGACAGTCAAATGAACACACGAGAAATGTATGTTCCAATCAAATAATTGGTGCATAAGAGAAATTGCAAATATATGGCATACCGGTGGACTGATGAGAGGAAGCTTCCCCACAAGCTTACCGAATGGCACCAATAACCACCCATAAGCTTCAATCACCAAGAAAGGAATGCTAAATCTGGGCTTATTTGTTCCAGTGATGATAGCAGCTATATCAAAGACATACGTAAATGATGCATTTTCTCCTGTAAGTAGATACCTTTTACCAGGTCGACCTTTGTTCATTGCTGCTATGTGTCCTTGGACTACATCATCAACATGACTGAAGGAAAATTTATCGTTTCCATAGCCTATGTATCCTGTTAAACGCCCTTCAAAGCGCTCAATCAGCTGAAATACAGTTTGTGAAATATCAAAGTCTACCGTTTGTTAATGATTGTTCCCATGTAGATGATTCTAAGGCTAAGCCTAATTTTGTTTAAATATTATTAAATAAATTACAGAAAACCTCCATGAGATTTTTTAAATTACAGACATAAATAAATTTTTTAAAAACTAATAAATTAACCATATTGTTTGAAATAATATTCATTCATTTGATGCATATTGTATGAATTTCAAACATTATAATACAATATGCCACATATTTTTTCTATATTTGAAACATTTTTGTGTAAATTCTTTAAGGTGATATTTTTGTATAAATTTCTTAAGGTTTCATATATAATTTAATGACTTTTTATAGGGGTAAATAGAGTTTTTACTCATTGCAAACAACTATAACTACAGGACAATCAGTACATTCAAACTTTAATTTTCCTAATTATTATTTTAAACAATATTTTTATCAAAAGAAAATTTATTTTTTGATGTAATTTATTAAAATATCAGTAGAGGTTTTTTGTAATTTGTTCAATATTATTTATAATAATACTGTTCGTAGCAAACACAAATAAGAAGAATTAATTTCAAAAATAAGCTGAACAAATGCTAAAAGTTACCCCTTACATTGCATGATTAGCAATGGAATTAAAGGCAGAAGGTGATTCTGATTCAAGTGGTGCAAACAAGCGGACCCTGAATGTCAAGAAGAAAAATGAATGTTTGGACACTTAACAGGTATCACGCACCATACTGACAGAACTGGAATGAAGAGCATCAACAGCCAAGACCATAAATCAGCATAGAACTTTGTCATCAACCAAAGAAATTAGCATTAACTAAAAACTCATTAACCTAGTTTTTCATTTCTCAAGCAGGAATTTCAGAATGAATTAAGCGACCAGTCTTACCGATTGAGCCACGATATTGCCCGTAGTAAGCTTGCCTGGATCATAGATGACACCAGGATAAACCACCACTATTGGCACCCCATCGGCTGCAGCCTATAACGCAATTTTATCAGCGGTCGCCTTCGATTTCTCGTACTCTGAACAGAAGACCTTCGCGTTATGCACCTGTAAGACAGAGATATAGAGATATGAACTTTTCAATTGGAGAGAAACTCGATTGCAAACCAGTTATACTC
This sequence comes from Triadica sebifera, assembly GCA_023653625.1. Lineage (NCBI taxonomy): Eukaryota > Viridiplantae > Streptophyta > Magnoliopsida > Malpighiales > Euphorbiaceae > Triadica > Triadica sebifera. Next base: position 31,325,807 of record CM042899.1, read on the forward strand.
ATTGCTAATACTCGATTCTCATCGGCAATGTATCCATCGGTTGGTCCAAGGGCGAAAAACGACGACGTATTCGTCTCTCTCGCCGCCTGCAACACGTTCTTCAGTCCTCCTATGTTGACCTACAAAATTGAACACGATGTTTGTTTTGTTTTCCCTCATCAGTTCAGTGATTTTAGAAGGTTATACATGGTGGTGTGCTTATAGAGAAGAAAGCTAAAGGATCCGGCAGCCAGGGCTCGCCGATGGGGGAGGCATGAAAGATGACGTGGCAGCCAGAGAAGGGATCCAGGAGGGAACGGTAATCGGTAACATCACCATAGGCAAACTCGAAGGCCTCGCCCGTGGAGGGAGAGGGAAGAGTGGAGAGATCGCTGGTGCGACGGACCAAGGCGCGGACGAAGTGGCCTTGTTGCAGCAATAAGTGGCACAATCTCCCCCCCAAGTAACCGGAAGCGCCGGTCACCAGCACTTTCATAATGGCTTAAGTTCTCTTCCGAAAAAATTGGACGAAATAGCCGACGGTCCTTTTGCGGTTTGGCTCATCAGTTCATCCCAGTAAAACATTTCCAATTCAGTATTATGTGATTTTTAAGGTACAATTTCTCATTAAAAAATAAGGTTTCTTGAATCAAGTGTTTATATGGGATTTGTTTTTCTACATCAGCTTTGTTGTTCAGTTGTCAAAATCTGCGTTCCGTAATTTGGCACTCGAGGCGATTCATACTTTAGGATTGGTTTTTTTGGGGGGATAAGCTTGCTTCTTCACAAGCTTATCCCCGCCCCGACCGGCAGCTGCTGGGTCTCCCCAACCTATTCCACTACTTGCATTTCGCAATGGAAATTGCAAGTTCGACTAATTTCATAACTTTAAAAGTCACTGTACATTTAGTTAGAAAAGAGGTCATAACTGGAGTAATGGCATCATGGAAATATCCTCATTCTCCTACAAAACAGCACTTAGTACAGATTTCACATCTCAAGATCCTTTAGCTACAAGTCCAATGCTTATTATTTCAGGATGTTCATGGCATCTTTACACAGAGCATTGCCTCTTTGAGCTCCTCCACCCCAAGTCTTCAAACCAAAGTCCCGCATATTCACACGCTTTTTTTTTTTTTTTTTTTTAATCCTTCATATGTTAGAAGAGATTTTACAATCTGGAACGACGAATGCATTTGATGGGATTGAATGAAGAATGCCTCCTTGTTGAATTATATGGTTGTCTACTCAACAATCCCGATGACCTTGTATCCCAATCTTCAACATTCTTCGGAACACAGACATCAAATAGGATTTGACCAAGAACTCCATGAGCATTAATACTTGGAGGACTTGGCAAATGAATCAGTCCTTCCTTCTGTTCGTCTTGTAATGAACCAAAATCTCTACCCTCATAGTACCCCACCGAACTTGGCATGTAGAAATGATCACTTGGTTTGATAGTTACTCCTCGAAAGCTCTGGTTTGGACTAGCAGTTGCTTTTCTCAGGTCATACATTGGTTCAGAAATCTCATCATGTGCCCCCTCCACACCCATTCTTTCCCCTTCAAGTCGACGAATTCTTTGGGAATAAACTGCTGCTGCCTTACTTAGGAGTTCAGTCACAGCAGCCTTGTAGTCGATTGGATAAACCCGAAAATGACCTGCAATAACAATGCATCACATGGAAACAATTTTAATGTGTTAACATGAAGGCATCAAGAAGCATCTGGATGTTTATCAAGTCCTTATGACAATCCAAATAAAAAACAATAGGAAACTGACCAACATAATTTAATACATCAAATTTCAAGACTACCACATGATTCTGTTCCTTCAAAAGATGCAAGAATATACAGCAGAGATATTTCACAAGCTCTACTACAACAGAGACATATCCTGGTGTCAATAACCAATATATCAGATGCAAATTCTTGACACTGAAATGATTATCTTAAACCATGATTACTTGAGAGCAAAATGGCCTACAGACTTAACATTTTTTAATCATTCAAAGCACCAATCAGATACCTTCTTCAGGGATATGCAAAAAATCATTTGACTTTAATTTTTCTTCAGTAAGATAGCTACCTGATTTCAGAACAATGTCAACCAGAAATTTGTCATATAATCAAGGAATTTCTGCAATTCAATTTTCTACAATAACCAATTGGCTTTAGGACTTCCTTATTATCAGCATTCGCTATAATACTTCCCTATTCATTCAATACATCAAAATTAAGGGTTAAAATCTCTACAACAACTTGATAACAGTAACCTTCTGAAACAAAACTGAAGTTAAAATGAATTTCCTGACATGTAATGAAGTTTAGCGATCATGCTAAAATCAGTAATAATTTCAATTACCACGGATAAAATTAAATCCTATACAAATGAAGTCATGATTAAAAATAGCTGTTGAATTTTTTACAGACCTACATGAGGAGAACCACTCATTGTCACAAGTTTTACGTCACCACCAAGTTCTTGAAGTCTTCGAGCAAAATTGCATATAACTTGATATGAAGCAAGTTCATCACTTTCTGAACATAAAATGAGATATGGCGCCCCCATGCTCTGCAATAGAATGAACTATATTAAAGTAGAGAAAACCAGCAAAAGAAAAAAAAAAGTGTATGGCAATAAGCTACGATATACTCACAACAGAAGAGTACAGAGTCTGCCAATACTCAGCGCGCTGTGATTCAAACCTGTTGAGGAAGAGAGCATCAAGACCATTACTAATGCCATTTGCCATCCACGATAGAATTCTCATCGGATGAGACATTTTAAGAACAGATGGATGAACAACAAATCGCCTCCCCAGATCACTAGTAAAATCAACTGGACTAGAATCATAGATATGGCCTGAGAGACAGTCCCTCAGCAGTCGGCAGTCATCCTTTACATGGAAGAAAAAATTCGAAGAACAAAAGAGTATTAAGTGTACAAATCACAAGACAATATGAAAAGAAGTAAGATATCACATTAACCTGACATACAAAAGGATGTATTTTCAGCAACTAGACATGGCAACATATCAAGTTGCGAGACAGGAAATTAGGAAAGTAATGACTATTTGATCACAATAGAGACATACCAAATTCAGTTGTACTCCACACTTTCCTTCGATGATCTGCAATGAGAAAATTAATTTATTGAGATATCTGTAAGAAACCCCAATGTTAACATTTAAGCACTGAATGGGATTGTTTACCTGAAGAACTTTGTACATGCAGGCTTTTGGACCTCCAGAAAAAGATGCAAAGACCAGAGGACAAGGCCTCATCTTTAGCTCCTAAACATGCAATAAATGCAATTATTAGATAACCAAGCCTCAAGTTTTAATAAGTGCGATGAAAGGAGCACAGGAGTTTGGCTAATTGAGTGTACCACATTAAATTCCACACATAAGTGTTTAGCAAGCAAAAAGGCAATATAGCATAATTTGGAATTTCACCAACTCATAGTCATTAATCAAATATGTTAATTGATTAGATTGCATGTGTGTGTGTGTGTGTGTGCAAGTGCATGTGTATTGGCAGGAGAAGCACAAGATAGACAAGGCCCAACTTATGGAGTGTGGAAATGAGCATGAAGTGAAAAAGGGGCGCTGTAGGGAGTTCCATCAGATAATGCCTATATAAACTTACACACACACTGACATAAGTAAAATGGAACTAACCTCAATAAGTTCATTGAAAATATCAAATGCCAAAGCTTCAGCCTTTTCAGGAAAGAACCTGTGCAGATCAACAAACATTTGGCTCCAATTTCAAAATTTATGTCTTCAGATGGTACTATAAGAAATAGCTTCTTTGAACACCTCCATTTTATAGCCCACATTTTGAAAATATTAAACTCCATGATGTTGTTCTAATAGAAATCCTACATTCACGAGTTTAACTTCTGAAAATAGTGGAGGACATCACATTGTTTCACTTCTGAAAATAGTAAGGAACATTAAATTTGCAAAATCGGAAGTAGAGACCACATAATGGCAACAAGTAATCAAAGATTAATCTACACATGCTGCATAAAGAAGATGTAGTTAGTTCTGAGATTTATTGTGGATGGTCCTATGCCATGTTGATGGAATTTTTGTATAAACTAATGAAATAATGGGATCTGTACGGTTGCTTAAAACTAAAAATGTTAGGACAGTATAGCCAGGCAAACTTTGAAAAGTACAGCATAAGGTATCTATCACATTCACAATGCAATCATCTCAAATTTCCACTACCTATAAGTGGATAAGCAGAAAAATCAAAAACAAAACAAATAGTAATTATTAAAAAAGTTCATGCCCCAGAAACTAAAACCCACTTGTCTAGGTCTCAAGGACTGTCACTTGATAGGGCCCAAAACAAGCTGCCATTCAAGAAACTATGAAATTCATCTCCTTTAAGAGTTTGTATCAGTTAAGAGGTTGCAATCTGACAATTAGTAATTTCAATCAATTAATTCCAGGGAATAAAATCTATAACTAAGCAATGAGTTAAAATAACATCTTTTTGTGGCTAGGTTATATAATCCACCAGCTGACTAGGCATTGCATAGTAGATCAAAACAAGGGTTTCGTAGATTAACAAAAATTAAGTAACACTGCTGAAAATAATGTTGTATTGGAAGAAGAACCACATAACATCTTTTGCCTATAAGTGAGTCATTGATACCGAGAAAAAAGCTCTTCCTTCTGTGGTTTCAGTTCGCCTCTTGTAAAAAGTAGCACTTGATTTCCTTTTCTCCCCTTTATTATGAAAGAAGTTTGACCACGAATCTAGCGAGCTAGAATTGTAAAAGCCAGGAATTTATACCAGTGCTTCATAATAGTGAAATATCCAGCAAAAATTTGGAATTTCCATTCATAAAACTCAGAAACCTATTTCTAAACACTCATTTACATTGTACAATGGAATCAAAATGGACTTTTTACACCAAACTCCATATCTTAAAAAGGCGTTGATTCCAGCATATAAAACCAGAGGCAGTTATTATATTCTGTTTCTAGCACCATCCAACCATAGTGATCTTAAGAAAAGCTATTGCCAATTAAGGGAAAACAAAATGAGAAGAAGAAGAAGAAGCGTTGAACATTAAATCAGAAAAATCACATTATGCTATAAAACTAAGTTTCTATATTTTCCACAACAATTTATCTTACAGATTCCATAGGAATACAATTCAGAATCATCAGAATTATCAGTTATGCTCAAATTATCATACAGATTCAAGAGGACAGCAATCCGGAATCATACTCAAATATCCCACACTCAACAACCAATCTTGCAATCCCATTCAACCCAAGTCAAACCCAGAATCAATATCCTCAGACATTAGATAACCAAACTATTTCAAACAACAAAAGGGGCACAGAACATTAAAAAAATTCAAACAAAATTAAAACTTACATATTGAGGAATTGGGAGTGGCAAACGAGGGAAGTCCAACCCAGAGAAGAGTAGAGCTCGACATAGCTATTCACGTGTCTCTCATGGCTCGACATCCAAGCAAAAACCACTACGATCCCTTCTCTTTTCGTGTCCCTTCTCCCCCAATAATACCTTCCCCCAAAACCCCACATTTTGCCTCCTCTATTCTCCCCTCAATCCAACGTGAAAAGACAGCTCTTCAATTCTCTATGACTCGATTCCTATGAACTAACAACTTCGAGGGAAGTATATTTTTTTTTATAGAGAATCAAAATTCAAGGAGGCAATAAACAGGCTCTGTTTTTCTTTCTTTCTTTTTTTTTTTTTTTAATCTCTCTCTCTTTCTTGGTTTTCTTTAATCCTAGTTTTTTATACCGGACAAAGAGATGGAAACGAAATAGCTTTGAGGCCTTAGATTGTCTGCAGAAATCTGCAATCTTTTTCCTCTGCAACTGCCAGCTTGCGCCACATCAACGTGGGATTTAAAACCTAAGCATTGAGTGGTGTCGATTTTTGATTGGTTAAAATATGTAATCGCCGGCTGTGACCAAAGCCTCTATAACAGTCGAATCGTGTACGTACGCAATGTGAAGCGGCCAAGCGATCGATAATTACTGAAGTCTGAAGAATCTGTGTTTCGATATCTTCTCTTGTTATAACAAGAAATATAAAAAGAAAAAGGAAATGTGTGCTGGTTTTTGTCTTATTTTAGGTAGTTTTATTTGAATATTATTAAGTATTTCGTTTTATTTTAGGTAGTTTAGTTCGATTCTAATATTATTAAGTACAAATCTGGTTAATCCTAAAATCTCAACTTGAGTTATGATGAAATTTTCCAACTCAAATTTATAGATACACACATCAAGTGGTTCACTCCTTCCAATCTTCTACTATAGATTTTTCTAAAATCTGGTTTAATTATAGATTATTCTAATTACTTGCAATCTTTTGCTGTTGATTTATCGCAACATTTTCAAATATTAAAATATTTACTGATGAATTATAGAGGGAAATATCAGTCTATGTTTGACTCAAGATGAGTTTATCATATCGGTCTAAATGAGTTTCATTAAAGTGTGTCAATGTTAGATGCCTATTAAAAAATATTAAATATTAAAGATTTTTATGAAATTATCCATTTTCTTTTTTTTTTCTTTATTTCTTCCCATGAATGACCTATAAAATGAAAATCCAATTACCTTAAAATTTTGAACGAAGCAAATAGATGATTCCCATTTTCCAAAAAAAAAAAAAAGGATTATTCCCGTTGCCCTAAATTTCCCCTATATCCTAATTGTCCCAGATCCACCCCTTCTCTCTAGTACTGCCTTTGATGAAAGCAAAGCAAAATTTATGATATTGAATATCTTTTGTTTTTAGGAAATAATTTTTTTTTGAAAAATATTTTTCAAATAAATATAATATTTTTTATATTTCGCTGTAATATTAAAAAATAAAAAAATAAAATGATATTTTTTTATATATATTTGATTAGCTTTGGAAAATAATTTTCCATTTTTACAATTCCCAGATCGAAAAACGAAAGAAAGGCCCCTCTAGTTTCCTTCGCTGCCCTCTCTTTCCGCCGCAGCCAAACGCCGCCCCCCTACGCCACTTCCACCCTCAGAACCAGCGGCAACGTCGCCGTTCCATCTCGTTCACTGTCCAGAGCTGACGGCTCCACGCGAAACAGCAAAAGGTATGTTTGTTCTCCTTCTAATTCTCCATTTATCCTCTTTCAGTTTTGACAGTGTGAAATTCACACTTTCAGTTTTCAATTGAAATGCAGCATTAAAAATTAGGTTATTTTGGCCGAATTTCTCTTCCAATGATTATATCTGTTATTATGCTTTTAGGTTATAATTAATTGTTTGCACCGAATTTTTCTCTTGCACTGATGCTATTTGTTATTATGGTGTTTTTCTCTTTCAATGAAGAATGATCTTGATCAAATAAGCTCTGGGTCTTCATGTTATTTTCTTATTCGTTTTGCTCTTGTTATTTCTTGCTTGAATGTTGGTGATTCAAAATATTATCAATGCTTATCATGTTCATTGTATGTTTGTCTTTTTCTTACGTTTTTTGTTTTTTTAATTTTTTTTATATTTGTTAATAATGAATTATCGTATATACTTCTAAATTATAATGCTCGACTTCGCTTAGGACATGGTTTTCTTTCTTTTTGTGATGGGTGCTTCAAAAATGCACATCTAGCAAAATGCTAACAATATTTAATCATATTTTGTAAGAAATGTATTTTAAGATTGGTATTGTATGGTTAAAGTCCCTTCAATATATAGCTTAGCTGTAGTTCTTGGTTCAAGGCACTTGATATCAAGATGAGTATGCAAGACTGAATAAGGCTTTTTCTCTGACAATTCTTTACGTTATAATGTTTCACTCTAGCTAATCAGTAGTTATACCACATATCCTTTAAGCGAAATTTGATATTTGGACATTTTTGCAGCAAGCATTAAATTTTTGTCAACCCTCCTTTGGGTGGGGTGGAAGTGAGGTAACAGATTAATTGCTTGAAACTTGAAAGAATTTAGAAGGGAATCTTATTTTGAGATTCATGCTTCGTTTCATATTTCAATGTTGAATGATGTTTTATAATTCGTTTCATTTTTCATCTCTCTCTCTCTCTCTCTCTCTCTCTCTCTCTCTCTCTCTCTATATATATATATATATATATATATATATATTTTAAGATTTTATAATATCATGAATGAATTTTATAGGTTGCAATTTGAATAGATGATAACTTATTTTTTGTATTGGTTAAAAATTGAAATTTACGGTTAGTTAAACTAAAGTAGTGATTAATCAATTAATGATTAACTGATCTTTAACGGACATGCTTAGGTTTTAATTTTTGTAAAATGGGTCTTAATGAATTGGACTTGAAAAAATTGTCCATAGATTGATTAACCAGTCCATTGTACACTTGTTCAAATCCTGATTATACTGGTTTATTTTTCCTGATGTATGTAGCTTGACATGGACAAAGAGGCTGCACGAACTGCACGAGAATCTCTGGATTTGGCATTTCACATGTCAAACATTCTTGAAACGGGGCTTGACCGGCACACGCTCTCTGTGCTCATTGCCTTGTGTGACTTGGGTCTGAACCCAGAGGCATTAGCAGCTGTTGTGAAAGAGCTCCAAAGAGAGTCCACCAACTCCTACTGTGTCTTCACATAATTTATCCTCCTGAATTGGATGTTTATTATTTTATTCCTTAGCTTGCGTGAGAATATTGCCCTACCAGGTGTCACATGATTCCATGGGAAATGAAAGTGCTATGAAACAGTGGAAGAATGTGAAAGCAAGGTTTTAATACATGAAATACGGATATAAAACCAGGTCAATATTGTAGTTTTGAATGTGTTTCACAGTATGGGTATTGAAAGTGTTTGGGGCATGCCATCGAATCTTGTGGGTTGTAATTGATTAAGAGCTCTAAACTAGACAAGGTTAGAGCTTTTGGGGTTAAATGCAACTATCTATTTGCAAAGTATCATTAAATTACGTAATGGTCCTTAAATGTTATTTGGTAACTTAAAATGTGTTGAACTTTCATTTTAATAATTGTAAAATCTTTTCCATCGTTTTGTTATCTCAATTCACTATATCGGTAAACAATTCTCGCACACAATCATTACAAATTATGTTTCAAGGTTGTTGACTGATAGTGTCCTGCGACTTTTTTCGACTGCTTTTATAAAGATCTATTTCTACAATAATGCGTTTTAGTATAGATAATGGAGAAGAAGAAAGGTTATGAGAATAAACTAATCTAATATTGGATTATATTTTCGCAGGAAATCTAGAAGATGGTTTGCATGGATAAACTTCATCTCATTCTTCTAATAACTAACTATGAAGAATTCGAACCAAAAAAGAAAATCTATTTAATAGTAATAGCAACTCATTTCCAACAGAAATTGCATATTTCTTGAACTGTCAAACAAGCAAATAGATAAGCATGAAAATAAGAGACAGAGCATTGTTGTCACCAATGAAGTTAGTAAGCAAAAACGAAGGTATAAAATAAAATAAAATAAAAAAACCCTACTATTTCAACTTAAAGTGCTCCTATTTCTTTCTTTAACATGGTTAAGGAAAAACATCATAAGAAAGAAAGAAAAAATATAAAACTCAGAAACCGAAAGAAACAAATTACATGCAGTACCTGTATTAAGCTCTAAAGTCAAACTGATGCAACTTTTCTTGTAACTCAGTGTCCAACTTTTTCTTGCCTGCTTTCTGCAGATGTTTTTTAACCTTCCTGTAGACACTAAAATTTGGTCTAAGACCTTTATCAATCATTTCAGAGGGAATGCTTTCAGCAGCAACCAGATTTCCTCTTTTCTGATGAAGGCGTGCAAGCAAGCTGTAATTCTCAGCAGTTGAGTACTTATCATTTGAATCCGCAACATATCTGTATGCCTCCTCATATTTCTGCAAATTCAAAAAAACCCTTTGATGAAGGAAGCATGTGTTAAAAGTCGAGGCTGAAAACCCATTGCCATCATATTATCAAAAAACTGAAAAGCAATATCCAACTTGCCATCATTACAACAGTGGTATAAATATTACAAAAGTTAATGCATCAGAAGGACAATCTTTCTCTGTCATTTCCTGAAAGACATTGCATGCCTCTGCACTTTCACCATTCTTTAGCAAAGCACTAATTACATTATCACAGCCTTTCTTCCTCATCTCATCCATCGCATTTCTTGAAAGTCACAACTCCGACACATTTCCTTAATGAAAAGATTGTAGTACAATAACCTCCTCTCTGTCTTCTCAATCACAAACTTTGCCATATTGAAGGATCCTAAAACACTGAAGATCTCGATAAACGAACGAATTCCAGTAACATAAGTTGTTCCACCAACCTTTTTCAATATATTAACCACACTCTGTGTGGATTCCCTCAGCTTAGCCTCAGTTGCAGCCATAACATGTAAGTATTCAAATGCCTTTTTGGTTAGGGACAACCCATCCAGCCTAAAATCATACAAAAGGCCTTGCATAGCATCATAATCTTCTAAACGCCCGCAGTTATCAATAACCAAACTACGGATATCAGAGTTACATCCAAATTCGGGTATCGACTTCTAATCCAATAAAAGAAATCTAATGCAGGATTCTTCATTCTATTCAAAGCCTGAAAAATTAGAGACGCTGAAGCAACAGATAGTCTTACAGTCAGGAAACCCAACTTAGATTCCAGATTTTCTTGGTCACTACTTAGTAAATTTATAATCTTTAACACTCGCTTTGAAGCTGCTTTTGGTCTAAGCTAATCAGTACGCAGTTTTTTATACTGAGAAGCATCAACAGATGATACTGAATAAAATCTACAGCCAAAATCTGTTTGAGTTGAAAAATAAATAAAGATTCAAAATTTGACTGGTATAACCATCATATCTATAACTACTGAAACCTAGACATTTTGAAGATTGAGTAAACGAGTATGTTACAGAACTAACAAAAGGCAACCCATGTGAGGAAAATGAGGATAAACTTCTGCAGCCATCATACCTACAAATAGGGAAAAAAAATTAAAAAAAAGGGCGGGTATAAAGTATGATAAGCAAGGACTATGAAAAACATATTGCGGGGTTGAATTTCCAGAAAAGGGACGAAGTGAAACTGGGGTTTTAGAAGGAAAAGTAAGATTGAAATATGAGAAAACAGAGTAATGAGAAGTTGAGAAGTACCTGAGGTTCCTCTTTATAAGATTTGAGATTTTCATGGTGAGCTGAGGATTTCGAGACCAAATCTATGATACTAAAACTTTTAATTATTGTAAATTTAATATTAATTTTTTCAATATTTTTAGTACTATAACACGTGGCATATTAATTGTATTATTTAGCTATTATGTCATTTTTTTAACCAAAAATTAAATTTGAATATCATATTAAAATATTTTTAAAATAATTTATACCGATTTATAATAATTAAAAGATTTTATTTTTTTATCTTATTAACCCCGAAATCTCCTCTGCCACTGGAATTTCATATCTTTGTGCCAAAATAAAGACATTTTTGTGAACTGTGATAATAAAACATAAGTAATCCCAACAAGTTCACATAAGATAATGAGACCCCAACCTGCATAAGCCAAAAGCAGCACCAAGGATTTCCATAAGAATATTGTAGGCCATCCAAATGACATTCGGTTTATTGAGAACTGGTAAGCTATTTTATATATATATTAGAGATATCTTATCATTATTTATACCAAGTACATAACTACTAAATCATAGTTTATGTAAACAAGTGTTCATTTTTATTTTTATGAAATACAAATACAGACTCTTCATTGAAAAAATAAAATCATTATACAGTGTTTGGTAAAAGCAAAAATAGGAGAATTCTCTAACTATTCATGAATTGAAACTCAAATTTTAAGATTTTGATTAGACAATCCACCACTTTATTAGCTTGCCAATAAATAAAAAAGTATTTCCCAGTACATCCCATTTATAAATAAATTTTAAACTTTAAAACTATTATATCATTTATTTTTAATTTTGGTCATTAAATAAAATTACTGCATACTGAAATTATAAATAAATTTCAATAGTTTAACCTGTAATTTATTAATAAATTATCTCTCATTTAATTTAATAATTATGATTATTTTACTTTATATCATTAACTAATTATTTACAAATAAAAATATAAATAAAAAAACTCTAAAATAGATTATCAATTTAGTATTTATTAGTATAATATTTTCTGAATGTGACATTTACTAAAATTATCCATATTATTCAATATATATATATATATATATAATAAAGTTGAATTTAATTACTTATATTTTTATTTTAAATTATGATAATTTTTAAATAAATAATTTTTAAAATAATTTGATTTCTATCAATTTTTTTAAGAAATAATTATATAGTATAATTTAGTTTTTTAAAAATTATTTTCTACTTTGATTTTAAAAATAAAAAATAGATTAAAAATTAATTAATTAATTCAATTGGTTATTAAATTAATAGTTATAAATCTAAATATTTTATTATAATAAAAAAATCTCCATCAATAAAAGAATAAATTATGGAATCTTATAAATTGAGTTTACTGTAACACTATATACATACTGTTATATTAAAGTTAGAATATATCAATTCAAGATAATATATCAGTTGAGTGTGTAAACTAAAATTATCTTTTATATAGATTTGCTAGACTTAAAATAAAGATAAAAATGCACTTCATACTTTTTTTAATAAAAATATATTTTTATAAATTATATGTTTTTATAAAAGCAAGTTATTGATCGGTAAATGAATAAATTTATAATTTCTTATATATCATATATATTAGAAACTAAAATTTTTGATATTTAAATAATATATTTGATAAAAGAAATTGTATTGATGAAAGTACAAGTTTTCTAACTTTTTTGTGCATGAATGATTGGTACAAGTTTTCTAATATATAAAGAAATATATATGTCATTTTATAGCAGACAGAGATAAAATTAAAAAGAAAATAAAACATAGAAAGGTCCATATTTTTAATAATTAATTTTCTAAAGATTAAATAAAGACAATAACGTATTTATTACCTTGTGAAATCTAAATTTGTTATGTTTAAAAATAAAATTTATATGATGAATTAATTTATAAATTCAAATGAAAATAATAATATTTATTATCATTATTTTTTGAAATTTGAATTTTTTAGGTTTAAAAATAAAATTTATATAATGAATTAATTTGTAAGCCTAAATAAAGAAAATAATATTTATTATGATATAAAATCTGAATTTTTTAGATTTTAAAATAAAATTTATATATAAATTAATTTGTAAACCAAAAATAATAAGTCACTTATTTAAATGAAAACTATTCAATTTAAAAATAAAATTTTAAATATAAGATTAAATCATAAATATGATATTCAAGTTCATTTGTTATAAGACCATTTCAATTAGTTAATAATTACATGTTAAAAAATGTTAGCAACACGTCATTTCAACACTTTGTTTGAATACTCTCTTTTAATATTTTTTTCTTGATTGGTCTACTATTTTCAATTAAAAAATATGTAATATCTTTTATAGATAAGATTAAATATAATGATTTTATTTTTTCTCTCATAATAATGACTAAAATATTAAATTTTATTTTTTATTTTCTCTTTCCTCATATCTAACAACACTTTTTATTATATTTTTTTATACTTTTTTATTAAATTTTAAAAAACTAAAAAAATAAATTATATTTTTAACTGACTTTTGAGAATGAAAAATGGTACTCTATGCAGTAATTTTATACTTACTATCTATTTGATATTACAAATAATAATTTTAATTTTAAAAAAATTAAGTTGAAATTAATTCATGGGCTATATATCCAAGTGAAAAATATTTTTTATGGTTTTTATATTGAAACTTATGCAATACAATTTTCTGAAAAAATAGTACACATGAAAAACAATTCTAAAACCAACAAAAAAAAAGTAAAAGAAAACTAAAATCATAAAAAAAACAAAACAAAATATATAGAAAAAATAAAATAATTTAAGTAATGAAAAATCTAAAACAAAGAAAAAATCATGAAAAGAAATAAAATAAAATATATAGAAAAGTAAAATAATTTGAGCAATAAAAAAACTAAAATGAAAAGAAAGTTGATTATATTTTATATTATATTTTTTTGTAGTTTTTTTATTTCCTTAACAAGAAAATTAACATTCTCTTAATTATAAATTTTTTTTGATTTATCATTTATTCTAATTTTATTTTATCAATAATTTAAAAATAATTTTTGTTCTTAGTATAAAAATCAATCCAAAAATTTATCATAATTGTTTCTATATATTTTTTAATTTTTTTTAAGAAAAAGTTAAAAAATTAAAGAGTGATGTGAGATATAAGTAAAAGAAGAAATGAGCGATAATGATAAATAAAAATCAGATTATAATGTTTTAGTTATTATTATGAGAGAAAAAATTATTATATTTAATTTTATCTAAAAAAATATTACATGTTTTTTTTTATTAAAAATAGTGGACTGATAGAAAAAATAGTGTTAAAAGAGAGTGTTAAAAAAAATGTTGTTAACATTCATTTTACATGTTTTTAAATAAAAAAACAATTTAGATAATAAGTTAATTTTTATCTATTAATTATTTATAATAGCAGGTGAAAATACATATTCATAGATAAATCAGGTGTCCTCTATAATTAGTCATAAATAAAACAAAGCTATAAAAAAACATTTAAAATTTGACAAAATATCATCAGTAGTTTATTTATTTATTTATTTTTGTTTTAAAAAGAGTAAGTTTTATATCATTAAACATCCAAATATCTTCAATTTATTTATTGAACCCGCAATAAGTTAGAACTAAAACTTTAACCTTAATAGTTAATAATGTTATATTGCATAAGCAATGATGTTTATATATGGTGAACTTGCCTAACCTAATCACCAAATGCTTAGGTTAGAAGGAACTTAATATGTTTAACCATAAAAATTAACCTCAGTAAATTAGTGGGGGGTTGAATGAATTGTTTAGTGGTGGTTGACCGGATTGTTTCTACTTCAAATACTTTACATGCCTGGAAGAAATTTTGAAATCGAAAAATACCCATTTTCTAATTGTTTGGTAATAATTGAAATTTTTTTTTTAAAATATTTTTAAAATTTTTTATCTCTTAATAAGAAAATAAATATTGAAGTGTATAAAAAAAATGGAAAGTATCATGACTGCCTAATTTCCTTATTCTTAATTTTAGAAAGCATTAGATCACATTTATTTAATTAGTCTATAAATTTATTTAGAAACTTAGTTTAAGGAAGGAAAATGGTTTTTTTTCTTTTCTTCTTCTTCTTTAAAAAAAAAAACGATTAGATGTAAGTATGGTTTTGTACAAATTAGCAATACAAATATTTGAGTTTGATAATTAAGAAGCTCACTGCGAAGTTCTCTCTTATTCTCAACTCTCATTTGTGTTCGATGGAAAACTGAAGGAGACGGACGACCAACCAACCAACCGATCGGCTGATTCTTGATTCATTCGATGTGGCCATTTGATCTGGAAAAGAAAGAAAATGTTTTGTTTTGATTGAATTGAGGGAGTGAAAGAGGGGAATATGGTGGGATGAGGGAGGTGGGGATGGCGAGGGGACTCAAATGGGGATGCTCGTACAAGAAAACCACTCTTATAGTTTGCTCCATCAACATTTTTGTTGCTCTTTACGTTCTTCGCTCTCTCTACGGCTCACTCTACATTTACACCAATCATGATTTAAACAACGGTAACATCTCCTTTCCTTTCTTAATCCCGATGTTTGCTCTTAATGTTTACCTCCTTTTTCTTGGGTAAGGTTCGATTTTTGAAAATTTTGGTTGCAGTTGTGAACTATACACCTGATCAGATTAGTAAGATGGAGAATTCAATTCAGATTCGAAAAGCTAATGAGCCTCTAAAGCTTATTAAATTGGTAAGTATTTTCTTGTTATTTCTTAATATCTCTGCTATATTTTTGTATTTCAGTAATGGGTGATGAGGAGGATGCTGGTTTTTTCTTAAAAGGTGAAGGAACTTAAAGAGGAGCTTAAGAGAGAAGAAAAGACGGTTGAATTGCCAGTGGAGGTTAAACGGAGGTTAACTGATGAAATTTTGCGGAGGTTGAAAAGCTTGGACAGGAATGCCAATATCACAGAGCAGCGAGGTTGGTTCACCTTCAATTTGATGCAACTTTTTCCATTTCTTTTAAGCAAATTATTGTACCATGACTCCTAATTATGATATAGCATAATTGGAGCTTCATATTACAACGGTAGTATCCTTGATAAGTGTTCTCCGTTGATTGTAACTCTTGCATCAATAAGCTTGAACGGCACTTTAAGGTGGATTTCTGAAGGCTTAATTTTGATACAATTGCTCCAACTTTAGTGATGAAATAATGTTATGGACAAAATTTTCTAGGAGGGCAATTTTTTTTTCTTTAATTTTTTTTTCTCACATTCAACTCAAACGGTTAACTGCTTTAATGTCATTAGTGATAGCCTCGTTCATCTTTGTTAACTATGATAATGAGAGTGTAACCTAGAAAATTTTGGCTGTAGAACTGTAAATGCACTATGTTTGCTACTTGCTTTATTGAAAATCTACATAATTTAATTCCCAAGTTGTGGTCGTCCTAAAAGATGGGTATTGTTGCATCTCGTTTGTATTGTTGTATAATATGGTACTTTATGATTTTACGCTTAAAAATTTCAGGAGAGGGATTTTTCTAAGGCTTCAAAAGCATTGGGTTTAAGTATTGCATACTTATTAGGTTTTTCATGGTTCTTGCATCTCATTTGAGGGTTAGCCATTAGCAATTGCAGTTTTAGATCACATTTAGGTATAAATTGTTGAACATTATGCTTCTACTTCTGATCCTTTATTCCGTCAATAGATAGATTAGCTTAATCTTTTGGCTCTAGCTATTTTTGGTACACTTTTTTTCTTTTTACTAAGAGAGAGCATGAAATTTTTTAAGACTTTTTGGGCATCTTGGACTCATTTAGTAATGCAAAAACAAAACCAATGAGCTTTGGCTTATTGGTACTGGAGCCTTCTTTAAAATTGTTAGAATGTGAGTTCAAATCCCATTTGCAGCTTTGTGGACCAAAAAAGTAATGTGGAGCAAATAAAAAATACTTTTTCTTCCTCGGTCAAAAAGTGACAAAGCCGTAACATACGTTAGCAAATTAAAACACATTTAACTGAAAACAATCTTATGAATCTAGTGACAAGAATGCATTAGTTGGTAGTTTGTCTTCTTCTCACCCATAGCATCCACCCCAACTCCAACTGCCCATCTGCCTCCCAAGTGTTTATCTCATTGGTTGTTGTTCAACTGCAAAATGCATCTCTTTTTGCTGTTAAGCAATGTAAAATACGGAGCTTTTGAACATAAAATTCAATAGACTAAACTCAATATTGCTTTAGTTGCTGGGTAAAGTGGGGGGTCTCCTTTCATTTATGTAAGAATCTAATATTTGCAGTTTTATTATCAAGTTTAACATGAATGTTAATTGCCAATAAAATATTCATTATTGTTGCACACTTATCCTACTGGCTAATTTCGTCTTTGCATTTAAGTTTTTGGTTGTGGGCTTGACTTATTACATTCTCATCCACAAAGAGGCAAAATGTGTTGCACTTCAATATTGACAATTTGACATCTTATTTGTAACTTTTCAACTATTGCATCCAGCTCCACTTCTTGTGTGTTCTCCATACTACCATGGTCTGTGGCAATCTCTTTTTTGCACCCTGGCAACTGGCCACCTTTGCCTGTTCCTCTCTATCTTTGTCTTTCTCTCTTGTACTATACGGATTTCAATTTCCTCATTCCCTCTTTCTTTGGCAACAACCATTGACCATTTCACTATTAAGATTGCTTCCTTGTCTCTGTAATTGCTGCTGTCCTGTTTTTGCCCCATCCTATGTCGCAGCTTTTTTTCCTCTTTGTTCTCCATTTTCTTTACGACTATTCTTCATCTTGTGATGTCAAGGTTTTGCTGCCCTCTTGGTTTCACATTGTTCTACTAGTTAACTTCAGCCTCAAACCATGTAAGGTCATTTAACAAAACTAAATTAGTTTGATAATAGAAAGGAGACATCTTCATTGTGTTTCTTCAGAAGAGGAACAGATAGTGATTTGAGTATTAGTCCCAGAAAGAAATCAAATGTGTCCAAGGGTTTTCAGAATTGTGTCGAACATCCTCTTGGAGCTTAGTCTCTGATCAAAAGACTCTTGTAGGTGAAATGTAGGTGACTATTAAAGAAGCAAGGAATTATCAATGAGGGAAAGTTGAAACATATTAAAATTTTAAAAAGTATAAAAGAAAGGAAAAGTTTAGTTTGATAGTGGAAATGTGCTCTCTTAATTCTGCCTCTTTAGAAGAAGCAGCAGTAGATGACTATCTGGGTATATGACCCAGAGAAATTCAAATGTGCCCAAGCATTTTCAGAATTGCATGGTGGAAATTCCTTTTTGGAATCAGGTCCCAAAAGATTCTTGTATGTGAACTTGTTATTCTGATAGAGAATAGCTAAATAAGTTGGAATATTCTAGAATCAAAGGGGAGGGACATGTAAGGGAGGTGAAAGGAGCTAATGGGTAATTAGAAATAACAGAATTTGGTAATAAATAGGTGGAGGGACAGTAGGAGGGGCAGGTTGAGTATTTTGGAATCATTTGGCTCTTGAAGCTGTTTGGGCATGAAGGGGCTGGTCCCTGGGCTCCGTGTTATGCACAGAGATAATCTTAGTGTTCTTTCTCTTTTCTTAAGTTTTTCTTGTTAATCTTCCATAGTCATCCCCTGTTAATACCCATTTTCCATCAATATATCAAAGAATGTATTGTTCTCTTCATCTTTAACTCGCTAATTTGCTTTTGCTGCTGGTTGAGAATAGTTCTTTTGTTAACACTGTCAAAGACGCAAGCGGAGATCAATGAGGGAAGGTGGTCCCCGGGCTCTGTGTTATGCCCAGAGATTATCTTAGTGTTCTTTCTCTTTTCTTAAGTTTTTCTTGTTAATCTTCCATAGTCAGCCCCTGTTAATACCCATTTTACATCAATATATCAAAGAAAGTATAATACTCTTCATCTTTAACTTGCTAATTTGTTTTTTCTGCTGGTTGAGAATAGTTCTTTTGTTAACACTGTCAAAGAAGCAAGCGAAGATCAATGAGGGAAGGTCGAATTAATTGAAAAAAATAAGAGTATTAAAAACAAGGGAAATTTGAAATTACTGATTAAAAATTATAAATAGGGGGAAGTAAGCTAAAATGGATATTATAAAATGGAACTGAGGAGGATATTTTGTTAGTACAAGCCCTTTGGCTGTGACATAAATCTTAGTTTATCAATTTTGTAGTTGCCACAAGAAAAAGTATTTTGGAACTTTAACAAGCAGGCAAGCATGTGTATATATAGCCAACTAAACTTAGCCTCAAACCATATCCAGCTGGGGTATACATGTATGGTACTGATATTATGGTTTACACTTTACATGTTCATTTTCGGACCTTTTGCAAAATACTGTATCCTTGCTGTCCTTGGATATCCAAATACATCCTTTTTCTTTTATCATGTAGAAATCAATCAGCAGTACTTTTATTTATATATTTATTTTTCCATTTGTTTGTTATCATATGGATGCATGTTGACCCAATATCTGGTCATTTTCTCCTCGCTAGTCATGATAAATTTTTGGTGATGTAACCATGAAAATAGTATCAGTTTGTTGATTTTTTCTTTGTCCTGTCTTGCTAGTTATTTTCTTTGCATTCTTGTTTTGATAAACAGAAGCTGTTGAAATCTGGCGCAAGGAAAAATTGCAAGAACTCAAACAACTGATCCATGGAACAGGGGGACTGAATTCATCCATTTTGCAGGAGGAAGCTGGTAAGATTTTACCTTTGAAGCTTGTGCTCTGTAGTGTTCAAGTTGTTCTATATTTGATCCTTATGATAGTATTTTAAAAGTTTCAATGCTTAGTCTAAGGCTGACTATCTATAGGGATGCTATTAAGAGCCTTGGAATCTGATTGGCCTGGGTTGTCAGAGAACATTGGCCTCTGGATACCTACTGAAATCATCAACCAGGAACATGATGATAAGCCTGAGGGTGAAGAAGAAGAGTCTGGTAATTGAATCAACCTTTTTGCTGGCGAAATGTCTCTTTCTTGTACTCTGTTTCTGTTTCTCTCCTGTCCAGGAGTAGGAGCAAGTTTATATTATCTTGCCCTTTACCGTACTTTGCATGTGCACATGGCCTGATCACTACCTTTCATTTCTTTTTTTTTTTTTTTTACGAGTATAAATTCATCTAGTCATTAATGTGTACTTGCTTTTCTATTGCAGAGGAAGATATTTTGCCTGGCAGGCCACTTCCACCTGAATGCCATGCTGAACTTCATACAGACTATGATGGTGATGCTGTCAGATGGGGCCTTACCCACCATAAAGAAAGTGCAGCAGACTGCTGTCAAGCTTGCTTAGATCAAGCAAAATATGCTAAGCCAGGTGAAAAGAAATGCAACATATGGGTCTATTGCCCATCTGAGATGGGATGCTTCTCACCTGATATCTATGAACACAAAAATCAGGAGTGCTGGCTAAAATATGTAAGAATAGAATCTCGGTCTCCATAATAATCTAATGCCTGTGTAGATTGAGACCGAACTGAAATTTACATATTTATATTTGTCAACGTGCAGGCCGAAAAGCCAAGACTGAATTTTAAGGGTAGCTATTCTGAATCATATAGAAACTCCCACCCAAATTCACCGTTGATTGTTCCCTGGGTATCTGGTGTTGTTAGCACCTGATTATATTTTAATAGCCCAAATGATGGTCAATGCTCAAAAAAGGGGGAAAAAGGAAAAAAAAAAAAAAACAGAGGACTTGCACAACAGCTCTACCTTCTGGAGGATTTACAAATATATGGAGTTGGCTCTGCTTATACCTTTGCTAGGCATTGCTTACATTTGGGTCTCGCAATTTTTGACTCTTGTTTTCTTAATCCTTCTTTTGGTTGGAGGGAAAGAGTATAGTGGAGGATTATGATTTATATCAAGCATTTTTTTTTAACACGCGGAATCTGTCTTGGCACTTGTGATTTCTGAAGTTGAAAAAACTAGTGCCCAGGCAAGGTGACCTCTTTTATAGTTAACATGAACATATTTCATTTATGGATTCGACTGAGGACACTGATTGGTAGGAGAAGAGAATAGAGATGTGAAAAATGGTTTATTTTAATGAATTGAAAATTTACAAGGAATTGTGTACTGCCTTGTGCAAATTTATTTATTTATCTCAGGGGAATTATCTCGCTTTTGGCTCTCTTTGGTTTATGAAGGAATGCCATCTTGTGGGGTTAATTTCAGTCATCACTTAATGTACATTGTTTTTGTATTAATAATGGTGTTGATGTCAGAATCAAAGTGAATTTTTAGCCAAACTGCTAACCTATGTCTAGTATTTATAATTTGTTCTCTGAAAATGGGAATTGCATCCCAACTTTTCTCTCATTTTTTTCTTCATTTTCTACTCATGATTATGATCTCGATTTCATTTATTTAATCCAGGAAAAATTTTATAGATGAGTTCACGCATAAAATTTTTGCTATAAACAAAATTAATATGGAGCAATAATAGCCTAGTAGTGAATATTGACGCAAATTCTCCAAAACGGCGGTTCCGGTGGAAAACCTAGAGCCCTTTTCTTTTTCATTTAATTCCACCCGCCCGGCCCATCCTTCTTTTTCCTCTTTCTCGCATTTCTTTTTTCCCTTTCTCAGCCAAACCGTCATCAGGGACTTGTTTGCCTCATTGTGTATCTACCCTACTGCAGATATAGTTTTCGACGATATTCCGGCGGTTATTTCAGTTACCTGCAATCGCGATCGGAAAGATTTCGAGCTTGCATATCAGATGGTATTTATATCGCAAAATTTTGTATTATTCATAGGTTTTTAGGTTATAATTTCTTTAGGCAAAAATAAATTTTTATTTAAACATTGTGTATTTCTGCAAATGAGGAGAATATCATTAAGTAATTAACTAACTTGATTTCATTAATGGTTGGCTGAAGTTGCTGCGATTTGTGAGATTCTGTTCAGTCTTTTGGTTTTGTTTGTCTGTAGCAAATTCTCTGTCCAGCAGCGTTCTTCAGCTGATTCACTCTTCATGCGGTTTTTTGTTCATTTTGCCTTCTTCACTGTGTCACAAACTATTCTGGCTTTAATATAGTATATAGTATTATTCGTAGCCCAAATCAGGCTTTCCGATGCACATTTCTAGCTAGAACTTGTTGACCTTAACAATTTGTGCTCATGCAAGTAAGGTGAAAGAAGAAAGAGATTAGAAACAACATGCAGCAGCAACATATTTATATGACTTATAGATTGTGTTTCTTTCCCCTAGTGGGATTAGTGTATATTTATATTTTGGAGTAATCAATATGTGATGTTACTTTAGCAAGACCATAGTGGTTGTGGGAGAGGTGATGGAGAACTTGTTGAGACTAGGAGGCTTTTGAATTCCATCCTCAAGCAATTGGTATCCTATTATGCGGAATAGCAAAGAAATTTGTGAATAATCGGAATCCTAGTTGATTCTTTTGTTCGTTTTGTTGAGTCTTCTTTACTCATGAATTTAAATAAATAACCTTTCATAAGATCTCATCCTTGCATTTTGCAGTGAAGCCAGTCTGCTAAAAAGAGACGCCCAATTATGCTTCATTGCCAGAGCTCTGTCTAGCAAACTCACTACCACATTCTTTCTGTAAAAGAAGATGCGAGCTATAAAGAAATCCGAACAAGCTACAGACTAGCCATCCTTAATTATCATCCTGATATGCTGCAAAACACAGATCAAATTGAGTCAGAAGATAGATTTTTGAAGGTACAGAAGGCCTGGGAAATCCCGGTTCGAGCATCGAGAAAAGATACAGGAGCTGCAGAAAATGTCAGTTTGGAAGACGTGATGATTGAAGATGGCGGAGAAATCTTGTGGCTCTTTTACCAGTGCCGTTGCGGTGATTATTACTCTGTTGATTCTTTAGAGTTGGAAAAAATGGGATATACATTGTTGAGGGATGAAAATAAGATCAGTTTTGAAACAGGAGATGTTTCACCAGCATCAGTTGCTCTTCCTTGTGGTACTTGTTCATTACAAGTTCGTCTATCAATTGATACAGACATAAAGGTTCCAATCAATGTCAATTCTTAATCTGTAAAATTTTGAGATAATCTTGATCTTCATAGCCTCAAATAAGATCTCAAGAGCTAATTTTTTGCTCTAATTTTCTTTCGGCTATACAAGTTGTAAACCTGTGTCAGATATTGACCTTAGCGGGCTGGGCTTAGTGGCAAGCATGGCAAAGCCCTTGCCTTCGTGTGGGTTACTTCATTGGCTCCGAGAAAAAAAAAATTAATAATTTTATAAATAAAAATTACGCGTTAAATGTAAAATTAGTTGATCGATACAAATTTCCTCAATCTAGCAGAGGGAAGCCGAAAATCTTTCATTTTTGTTCTTATTTTGATTCGCATAAAATCAGCGGGCAACCGGAAAAGCTTCGGCAGCGGCGTCAAGACAGCACTTTCAGGTAAGGGCTTCTTCCTTTTCTCCTCCGTGTTTGTTGAAACTAATGAATAAAATCGACACAAGCTATTCTGTGAGCAATTGGCCTCGGTCTGAGACCGATCTTTTTCTTATCGCTGGCACTTTATTCGAATTATTATATTTACTGGGAGTAGTTATGTTTCTTCGTAGATTGTTTTTATTTGCAACGATTGGTAGATTAGACTTTGAATTGGGTAGGATTGAACTCGGCAGCAATATATCGTTAAGTGATTCTCAATAACTCAATTAATCATGCCACAAATCTTAATTTCGTAGTCACACTAGCGATATACCACTTTGGAGGAAGATGGGCTCTGAGGAAGGAAAAGGAAGCAGCCGCTGGAGTGTTTTTGATGGAATCAAAACTATCCCATCAACTCCAGAAGCTCTTATGGCAGAGATTGACACAGCCATTACTAAATTGGAATACGCACGTGCCAATGCACTGCTTGACCCTCCATCTCCTTCCCAATTTAAGGTTAGGAGCCCCACTGTGGGTCCAGCTCCTCAGTATGATGCCCGGACGGCGGATGAGGCTTATAGGGCTGGATGTGCTGCATTAGCTGCTGGGAAGCTTGATGAGGCTCTTCACTCTTTGAATATTTCTCTCTCAAAATGTCCTCCTGATAAGACCTCTGCTGTTGCCAAACTTCAGTCTCTAATTTCTCTTACATCACAGCAACTCCAGAAGTTGCCCAGTTGACTTAATTTTGGTATGTTTAGTCCTTTACTTGTTTATCTTAGTTTTAATTGATGATTACCTAATTCAATTCATATCATTCTTTGAACTATATATAGCGAATAAATTAATGATCTGTGTTTTTAATTCTTCAGTTTGTTGTTTGAGATTTATCATGCTAAATGTTCATGGTCTTGATACACACATTTCCAGCTGCTGCTTAATGCTTATTGATTTGGTCAAGGAGTGGATTTCCTCTGTAAAGGGTAGGGCAATCACATGGACTGAATCTAGGTTGTATCAGATTAAATTCATTATGCTGTATGCACTAAGAATGCCTTAGATGCAAATCAAACCATAGATCTATTCCAGGAGAGTGCATCCAAGAAGAACATTCAGTTTTGCGTCCAAGAACATTCAGTTTATCTTTTCTCCTAATTTAAGAGGTTTGTTACCGTTCTGAACTAGTCCCTGCATTTTTGTTAAATATGGTTGTGGAATTTTTCTTAGAACCCAATATTAACTTTTGTTCCTAAACTTTTCAAATGAAATAAACTCTGTTTGGAAATAGTTGTGATAGAGATTAGGTATTACATCTAACTGATAGAATTTGAGTATCAGTTAATATGAACAGTATATTGGACAGTGAAATGCAAGAAAAATGTGATCTTTACACCTGTTCCTTCACTGACATCCCGTCAAAAAAATTTCTTGTTAAGCTATTGCTGTATGGCACATTGCTACAACTTTTGTCTTAGAGATTAATCCCATTACCTCTGTTATGCTAATTTATTTTTCAACATTGGGTTTTGCTGAGCTGTGCATGACAAACTAATGTATTCATATGACCTCCTTCTGTGGTTTGTGTGGACCAAAGTTGTTGTGGTTGAGGCTTGGTAGGATTGCACTTTCTCTAGTTTGAAATAATCTCTAAAGGGCTGAAATAAAAGCTATTTGAGCCGTTAGACCCAAATTAGGTTCTTAATTTCTATATTTATCAATCTTGCCATAAATATTGTTATGATATTTTTACATAAAAGGTTATAGCATTTATTGATAATATGGTGCAAAAACTTTTTCTTACCTATTATCACTCCTAGTAATGCCTGGTTTTGTAAGAGGGATGTGTGAAGGCAGTAGGAATGGGCGGACACAAAAAGTGAAAATAATAAGATGCATAAAATCGGTGGAATATTGTTGAGATAACTAGAAATGAAACCATCATTTACGGTCGATGAAAAGGATATAAAAGCAGAAACAAGGAAAATATTTATTTTCCTGTTATTCCCCTAACATGTGAAAATATTAACTTACTAAGAAAAGCGTAAATTGTTGAATACAAAAAGTAACTTCCTACTCCATTTTCTCCAGCTTGGGAAGCTTGGGGGAATATTGAGTGCATCTTGTTGGAAGGTGCATTCTCCTATGCTACGGTTCTTGATGCTTCCCATTTCACAAAAATGGTGGGAAGTTTCTCCTATTCTCATTTTCCTTGCCACATCTTCGTTGTCTCTATCACTTTCTAGTTCTACTGAGGCAATTGTACTAAGTTACTTTCTGCTGTCTTCAATTATGCTCAGGTTAGAATAATGCATTTTCGGTGTTAACTTTGCAGTTGTAGAAGTTGGCTGTCTGATTTTTCCTTAATATCATGTTTAATTACATGGTATATTCTGCAGGCCTTTTATGTTACTAAAAGAGAAAGTGGGCGGTGCAGCAATAATTGAGTCTCAAAAGATGGGTGCAACCGTGCAAGCGTTATTGGTGCAGTTTGTGACGTGATTTGCTGACTAGCTTTTTTACTCGGTGGTTTGGGCATCAGGATCATCTGATTGTAAATTGACTGATACTGATACAAATCAGGAAGTAAAGGGTTGAAGTATAGATTCATTAAGATTTGTAATTTGACTGTAGAGACCCTGCAATATCTGAGGCTTTTTGTAATGGAAACAATTTCTGTAGCTGTTAGCTGTAAAGTTCTTGCATACTTGTTATTTTGTCTTAAAGTAACGGGTTTCTTTCAAGATAATCAGTGCAGTAAAATTTTCTTTCTTGCTTGACGGTTCGATTATATATTCAAGGATTGTTTTCAATTTGATCGTTGGGTAGGAATAGTTATCATCAATGATTATGAAATTTTACCTGCATTACTTGATCATATTAATTATTTTTTTTACAGATTTTGAGGAAGCAACTTGATGGAAGAATCTTAAAGCTGGCGGTTTTAACCTTAAAGGATGTTTTTGTATTATCATTTCTGTTAATTCCACTGACTTCTTTTCCTCCATATTGATTGCTGAAACAAGTCGGTAGCAGATGCATATTCATTGTAGAAGCTGAAGGTTACTTAGAGTATATTTGGTATAAAACTCTAGAAATTTATTTGATGTTTTTTAAAATTTAGTATAAAAATTCATGTGGACCACACCTTCATTTTTCTTAATATATATATATATATATATATATATATATATATATATATATATGAGAGATTTTTTAATAATAGTTATGGTTATATTAGCAACCATCATAATAATTCTTAATATTAAATAACATTAAATGATTATAATTATTATAGAACTTATTAGGACTATTAGATTTTTGATATAATGGTTGAAAAAATATTACTCAATATGTATATCATTTTTATATTAAATTCTGAAAGAAGCTTGCAAATGAATTTGACGAATAATGTAAAATTTATTTATTATTGGCTAAATTGTTTATACTAAATATAGGCTCAGAAGGTTGGAACTTAACAATATGAATTTGTATTGATGACCTATAATGTGTTTTCTGTCACTAACTAGACTGCCTGGCCTTTTTTTTTTTTTTTAAATAAATAGCTTCATGTGCGAAATATTAATACTAATACGATTCATAAATAAAGAAGTAGACCTGATGAAAGACAATTTCTAATTTCTCTCACCCCACAATAATTTATGAAATATTAATGACATTAATTTACATGGGTAGGTGTCTTGTCCAAGTTCCCCATACCTTCAGCTTCAATTGATATTTGAATACGAGACCAAACCATAATTATCTTTTAGAATGTGAATTACATTTTGCCCATCGCAGGAAATTTTAACCAACAAATTTGCATCAGACAGTAGAGGATTTTGAGTATCATTTATTAATATTTCCCCAATTTTTCTTTTCCTTTTTTTTTTTTGGTTTTTCCCCGAAGTATAGAAAATGCCTATATTTTCAATAAGCTGCAATGCCACTACCACAAAATGATGGTGAATTTGGAAATCAACTAAGAGTGTGACTTGAATATGTTAGGTTCTGTATATAACGTAATATAATCTCTATATGAGCAAAAGAACAAGAAATTTCCAAATTCCACAAATTTGCATTTGTTGTTTACTACAACAATATGGGTGTGTTTCATCATGAAGAGCCACCAAATCCTTCAAAGAGATGCAAGTTCTTCACCGCAACTTTGAAGGATGCGTTTTCCAATTGCCGTACTAGTAGAAGGATTTCAATTTCAAGCCCTGATGAGGATAAACCAACGAGCGACATAGATGATGAGCAAGAAGTATTCTCTTTTTAACATTGTTCATATAATTAATATATGAATCTTTTCTTGTTTTGCTCCTGGGTTTGGTTGTTGTTTGTTCAGGTTGTTGTGCCAGCAGGAGAAGTCTAGGCAAGATCCTTTGTTCTGACAGACAGTTTTTC
The DNA here is from genome assembly GCA_023653625.1 of Triadica sebifera. Taxonomy (NCBI): domain Eukaryota; kingdom Viridiplantae; phylum Streptophyta; class Magnoliopsida; order Malpighiales; family Euphorbiaceae; genus Triadica; species Triadica sebifera. The sequence goes on from CM042899.1 coordinate 31,353,769, forward strand.
ATGGGTAGACTCTCCAAGAACCGAGGAATTGTCCTTGGCTCCGAAAATTGTACAGCAAAAGGATCACGACGAAAATGTTGATGAAGATGATGAAAATGAGGAATTTGTTTCTGTTTGGAGTTGCTTCTCTTGCTGTTCAAGTGGGTTGAACAGGGAAGCTTTTGTTTCTGTGAGGACAAAATTGTCTCGCTGCTCAAGCTTGAGTGAGGTTTTAGAGTTTCAGGATTTTTGGAGGCGTAGATCAATATTTGAGGAGTTCTGCCACTGTGAAGGATAGCCATTTGGTCTGTGCAGGAAAGCTGTGTAGCTTCCTCCTCTGCCCAAATCTCCTTCTGAATCTTGGTCTTGGAGTAATTATTAAAGAAGATTTGTTAAAATTGCTTCGATTCATACTTGCATTTAGTGAGTTAATATTGCAATATTATAAAAAAGAATTTCATGAACGACATTCTAATCATAAGAAAAAAATGAAGAATGTACCTTCATCTTGTTGAGATTGTCATTTTAATTTAAATAAAAACTTCCAAATTCGAAACTAAATTATGGCAAGTTCCAATCATGGAAATAATCTACCTTACAAATATATTAATTTGCAACAAAAAAAGGAAAAAAAAAAAGTGAAGTGAGTCCTGCATAAATATGAGTAATGAGAGAGCGCATTCATCATTGCAAACACTTTTGACAGTGCATTATCAATAGCATTTCTTTCATAAATGAGATCCGGTTTTCTAAAAAAATAATTCTCCCCTGGCATTGTTTTGGTTGGGAAAACAAGAATACGTAAATTTTATTGCGGGGAAGAAAATAGAGGTTTTCCTGGAGAGAAAACAGCAACCTGTATCCAACTATTTAAAACATGATTCAAAGCATAGAAGGTTAACACTAAATTCTTCTAAGAATGTGCCATTAAGCTCTGTGCTCCACATATGAACCTGCAAGTCCAGAAGTGCCAAGTACGGTAATCTGCAGAATAGAACACCAAATTATATTGAAATTGAATGATTATCTTCTACTCATTAACAACATTACTGCAAATGAACAAATGAAAAGCTTGAAGTTGAAGCACGTCCTTTGAATGGCCATCTATCCTTAAGTCTAGGGTGTAGTTACCTGGAACGCCCAACTCCTGCCCGTTCCGTGTTTTGGAACGTGTGGCCCCGAACATGGAACGTTTTCGTTCCAGATTGCTAGTTTCAGCAATCCAAAATTATTGCAGGTTGTATTTTTTTTTTCTTTTTTTTTTTCCTTTTATTGACAGCTTCAAGCCTTCAAGGTGCAGCATTAGGATTCCTGATAGGTAAGTGGCTGACAGGCTGAGCAATTGATTTTAAATTCCTAATAGAATTAGGAGTCTTTATAATTATAATAATAAATATTGATAGAAATAAATCTACTCTTACCTCAACATATATAAACCTAATTACTACAGAAACCTCTACTGATGTAACTAATCTATTACACTATGCACTTATGTTTTGCTAGTAATGGACTTATGTTTCATAATCGAAATTTATGCAAATTTGCTTATCACGTAATACTATGGTTTGAATTTTATGCATACTGATCCAGTCATATGCGAATTTCATTCCTAAGTAGCAAATCAACTAAGCCTATGACGCCGCTGTACCATGTACCCATTCCTAACTAACTATGGTCTAGAGTTTATTTTAAGAGCTTATATCAATAGGATGTCAGAAAATCTACTCAATTTGTCAAACAAAAAAGAGAGAGCCTGTTTCGAGTTTAACTAGACCAGTTTTGCTCGATACAAATTTGTTTATCACTTATATGGTCCCCGACATGATGCTTTTTGAATCATAACAGCTGCTAGATCTTGGTGCTACAATCTTAGATAAATCAAGCAGTAAATTCTGTAGCATTGAAACAAGTTTTAGTACATTTCCCCACTCTGAACCAAGCCCACTGCATCTCATCTTCAAGTATATCATCTTTGAACCCAACTCTGTCTCTACTTTCTTCTTCAAAAAAGCCTCGTCAGGTCCAAATGAATCCAGATAGCCAGATTATCGTTGAAAAACAATGCGAAGTGCATTGCAAAATTCATTTGACAAAGGCTTCACATCCTACAGAAAAATTTCAACCATCAGACTGCAAGAATTGCCGATGTAACAGAAAGAGAAACAGGTTATGAGATCCTATACAAATTATAATTACCTCACCGCTCTGTCCAATGCTGTCATCAAGTTCCATTTTTAAATTCATTAACATGTCACCAAATTCCTCAACTGCTTCGGCAGCACGTAAAACATTTTTCAAGATCTCTTGACCAGCTTTGTTGTCAGTATTTTTTGACAATGAATTCTTCACATCGGATATGACTGCATTATGGAGCTCACCCCAACTGTCGGCCATCAAGTCCTTGAAAGCCCGTTCAATTAAAGGATCTTGCATGGCAGGCAATTGAGTTACATCCTCACTAAAATATCGTCTATTTCCAATCCCCAATACAAAATGAGATCCATAACCTGTGCAAATTTTTCCCACAAGAAATATATTCACAATGAGAGGACATTCAGGCAAAATTAATCAACCAGCATCCATACCAAGCAAATCCATTATATCTTAGTGGATGTCATTAAGGATTTGAGTGTTGTCATTGAATATAACTAAAATGGTTTAAATGCGTATACATTGCAGCATTAGACTTATTACCTCCACTCCAGTAGTAACATATGTTTGCCAATCCACTGATTGCGAAATAACATAGTGACAACGAAAATAGCTCAAAACAATTTACACAAAGTGATCAATCATAAAAGCGAACCATTAGCATACTTAAGCGTATCAGAAGTTTCGTGCTCGCTGAAAAGTTGGGAATGCAGCATCAATTCCACTCAACCGACCTACATTAAATGCATAATAAACTCTCATAAGGATGTTGTTGTCTAACACGAGTTTACTTATTATGGTGACAAGCAAATGAGCTTTTAGAAGCCTATGCTAACATTAACAAATTCCGATTCTACAAATGAACAATCTAATTTAAAAAAAAAAAAACCTAAATTTCGATAGAAGAATTGAACACAACAGAATTCGACTTAAATCAAGGCATAGATTCATCAAGCAACCAAGCCGTGATCGATTAAACAAACAAATTAAAGAATGTAAGATACTGCGATAAAGATAGAGATAAAAAGGGGGAGGAAAAGTACCAGAAGGGAGGCGATTGGAAGGGGCTGCAACGTACGAAGAAGAGAGGCTGAATACTGATCGGGAGAAAAAGTGATGGCGGAGCTGGTGGTGGGTAATAGCGGCGGAACGTAAAGACCGGAAGCGAGCTGCGCGGCATATGGATCTCAGTACCACCATCTTCTCCACTTTTTATTAATCGCTGATTTCAGCTGAGGATCCTTTCTTCAACAAGTGAAATAGAAAGTAGTGACTGCTGAGCGCTGGCAAGAAAGGAAAATTGATAATAATTATTTTAAAAGTATAAGATTATATAAGAAATATAATATAAGCGGGATTAGGGCCGATAACGATTACGGATTTTTCGGGTATCCGTGATAATTTAAATCCGTTTAAATTCTAATAGATAATTTTATTAGAATTTTAGAATGGATTTAATTAGTAATATTTAAATTCATCACAGATTTGATTATGGTACGGGTAAAGGTTTTCGGGTACCCGCTACTCAATAAATCCGATTATATATATATATATATATATATATATATATTATGTAATTTATTCTATTTTAATTTATTGAATATAATGATATAATTATTTTTTCATATATTTTTTATAGATTGATAAATTACAAATGTAATGAAAGTTTAAAATGTGAAATATAATTTTTCTGTCATAATGAGCAATATTTAATTTTATTGTTATTTTTGAACAATTTGATAAATTATTTTAATTTGAATGTGTTGAATTAAATTTTATGTTTTATTTGATTTTATAGTGATTTATGTTAGATTATTTATATATTTATAGATTTTTAATTATTTAATTAGTTTGAATTTTATTTTATTTTAAATTTTTTTAATAATAAATGGGTAATTATTCAGATTCGGTATTAATCGGGTAATGTTAATCGGATTTGGGACGGGTACGGGTATTAACATTATAATTTTAAACGGATTCGGAACAGATTTTGGTATGTATATAAATAATCGGATTCGAATTCGGATAAAGTAATTTTTGTGGGTACCTATCAGTTCCCACCGATGGGACAAAATGTTAAAAAATGTGACACGGGGTTGGCTCGTGACACTGCACTGTCAGCTCTTCTGGCTGAATTGGGCTTAATGATGAATTATTGTTTTGGGTTTGTTGGCCATATATGAATCCGGTTTAACACCTGAGCCCTTCACTCTGCAAGTCATCATCAGAGCTTTGAAAATTATGAGATAATTCCATTCCAGATGTTGAATTCAATTTTGGTGTTTTTATTAAAAATTTGAAAAATGATTTTGACTGATAGTAAAAAGGCTTGGACAAGTGTACAATGATTGGAACACCAATTATATTTTTTAATTTATATATATGCACACTCTCAATTTTTCTCACTCAACCTTAATCCATGAATTAGCCCATGAGCTCGAAGGGCGCAAATTATATCATGCACCGGGGAGTGATAATATTTTTAATTAAGATATTAATATTTTATATGTATCCCGTTTATTTAGAAGTCAGTATTTTTATTGTATTCTTCTTCGTATGTATATTCTAAATCTATTTTAGAGAAAAAAAATTAATTTGCATATTTTATTTGATTTTTAATATTTTTAAATATTTTATTTATTTTTATTATTATTTTTATGATAAAAAATAATTAGTTTTGATATATTTGTAGAATAAAATGGTTGAAAATAAATATATTTGAACTAAAAATGAGAAATATAAAGAGAGAAAATCATATTGTTGGATATTGAAAACAATGCATTAGATACAAATAATAAATATATAAGTAATGAAACTGCAAGTTGTAAGTGATGAACTGCAAGTTTTTAAATGATGAATCTGTAGTTTCTATGCGATAAATCTGTAAGTTCAAAAGATGAATTTGTAAGTTGTAAGTGATAAATCTATAAATAATGAACCTGTAAAATTTAAATGATAAATATATAACTTTAAAATGATAAATCTGCAAGTTCAAAATAATAAAATTATAAATTATAAATGATTAATCTATAATTGATGAAATAATAAGTTGCAAATGATGAACTTGTAAATTATAAACAATTCATTTATATATTATAAATAATGAATCTGCACATTCAAAATGATAAACCTAAAAATTAGAAATGATTAACCTGTAACTTATAAACGATAAACACGTAATTTTTACATAAAACATTTCTAACCAAAACGATGAATCTGTAAATTTAAAATGATAAATTTATAAATTATAACTAATGAAGTATAAGTTCAAAATAATAAATTTGTAAATTTAAAAATGATGAACTTATAAAATATAATTGATAAATTTGTTTTATATTTATTAGTTTATATATCAAAATCCAAATTTGAAAAAAACTCTACGTTTTATTTTTATTTTACACATTTAAAAGAATAATGTATATAATGCAACATAAACTTGAGTTTATGATATAACAACCCGCAAAAATGAAACTGTAGAAAGACTTATCAATACTAATTTTGCCTCTCCATCATCCAATCTCACTCATGCTATTTCTTGTAAAGATATCGCATCAATCTCTAAACCAGACATTTATGCTCGTCTTTTTTCTTCCGAAAATTGACTATGTTGTTTCTTATAACGATATAACATGGCTATTGCTGCTGGAAATTTTGAGTCCAAGCTTGAAATCTATTGGATTGTTGAATCCAGATGGGAAGGCAGTAAGCCAGTAACAGTCATAGATACATTATGGCTAGTTATTTTTCTATCTAATCCTGATAATCATAATCCACGGTTCAATCCGGTGGCAAGAAGGTGGACAAAGCCTAACTAGACTAGGTTGTAAGAGAGTGCTGGTTAAGTTAATAAAAACTATCCCACATGATAAAAAGGTTATGTAAGAGTTTATAAGAAATGTCTCATCAATCCAATTTAAATTAATATTCGAAAATTTTAGAGAAAAATCTTCAAATTTGATATTTATTTAAAAGATAAAAAATAGAAAATTAATTAATATTGTTAAATATTAATTATTTTTGAATTTAATAATGGTTACTAGCAATAGCAATTGTGGAATGGTTTTAGCCATAGAATTTGCGGTCGCAATTTTGACTTCGAATCTTTTTTTTTTTAAAGGCTTTTTCATAACATTAAAAGAGCAGTTGCAAAAATATATTCGACACTAATATTATGGTAGCAATTATTATCATAAACTACACTGTTTTTGAAAAACAATATATTAAGGTGGTGAAAATACTTTTAATTGTTATTAATGAGTAGTTATTGTTATCACGATATCCAAAATGTGGTCGTGAAAAGTGCTATGAGGGCTAATGAATAATTATTTAACGTTCATTAACCATTTTATTCAATTTTTAAAGATTGTGACTAATATGAATATGTGCCAATATATTATAAATAAGTGTCTAATCTCAAAATTCAAATTACTCATGTATCTTCTTGTTCTAGCCTTTATTTTTAACCTATACAACCCAATAATATTCTCTAACTTATTTTTGGATGAGATTAATTAATATTATTACCATTAAACTCAAATGTATTTTAATTTTTCTTCGGAAGAAATTATTATCAAATCCAGCCAGCAATATGTTGAAAGAAAGTGACTATACACTATAAAAAAGTATATAAGTTTCAAAGCCTTCGTTGTCTCAGTGTTTTTCTGACAGTAGATGAGAAGGATGTGCTGAAAGATAGAGGATGGCTTTATTATGAGGCATCGAGTGGAGGTTGATGAATGATGTGTGTGGTTGAAATTAATGAGACCGAAGGAAAAGACCATGGAATCCATTTGTATGATTTGGACTCTGACAAGGCCAATGAATTAATTGAAACTTTGTCTTATTTTTTAAACAGAGATACGCCTTTAATTTAATTCAATGGTACAACTGTTTGGTCTTCTGTTTAAGCTTGCTATTTAAAACTAAAGTTAATTATTTTCTTATAAAGCTTTGTTTAAAGTTTCCCTCCTTGTAATTAGTAAAAGAAATTGAAATCTTTGTCAGCTTTGTATAAGGAATAACAAATTTGCACAATTCTAAATTTTTGTCTGTAAATTTATTTATAGTGTTTTCACCTATGCGAAATATATAATATTCTCTTTAACAAATATAAATTGTAGATTTACGAGCTAATAGTGAAAGATTTATGCATAAAGTACGTAAGGTTTTTATATATTTTGAAAAATAAAAAAAAATTATATAAAAAAATTGCATGTAAATTGGGAATGAATGACTTTTAAGCATCAAAAGACAACCAAAATTGAAAATCTTCCTTTGCTTAAAAGAACTTCAAAAAAGACCGACACTTGAAAGTAAGGCGTACGTAGAGTTTGCTTTGGGTGTACATCCAGTTCTGATAGTTAGCGAATCTACCTAGAAAGATCCATGCAATGACTCGAGTCTTCTTTTGTTTTCCACTAGCAATCAGAAAAAAGTCTCCATGAATTATTGTTTTATTTATTAAAACACTTACTTTTTAGATTTGAATGTTTGTGAATTGTGATTATCCTTTTTTCTTTTTTCTTTTAACCACATACAAGATAGTCTCTTCTGACGGCCCATCGTTAATAAATAACAATGAAGAAACTTCAAACTAACGTAAATATGTTTATCATAAATACAAGGGTTTTTTGTTGAGCAAATTTCAAAATGCAATTATGAATTAAAGGAGTAATCAGTCACCCAACCTCAGACTAACTTCAAGCAACCAGAAGTCAAAAGTACAACTGAAAAGCCACGTCCCTCTATTCTGTCCATAAATACCTCATCCACCTCGTTAATAGTTCCCATTGCATTTTCGAATTAGTTGTTCTGATTACCATTTTCAAACATTAACTCTCTCAATTCCTCCCATTTTCTTCCAATAATGTCTCAATTAAAAAAGGTAACCAAGGAAGTTCTTCCTTATCTACGACTCTATGACGACGGAACCGTCGAGAGATATGCGGGAACAGAAGTTACCCCGCCCGGTTTCGATTCTCAAACCTGGGTTTTGTCCAAAGATGTAGTTATTACTACACCCGAAACCAGATTCTCTGCCAGACTTTACCGTCCCGATTCCGTCCCTAATGATCAAAAGCTTCCCCTCTTACTCTACTTTCACGGCGGAGGCTTTGTTATAGCTTCGTATGCTGAACCTAAGTACCACCAGTGCCTCAACCAGCTAGTTTCCCAGGCTAAAGCCATTGCTGTCTCTGTAGATTACAGGTTAGCCCCTGAACAACCGCTCCCTGCAGCTTATGATGATTCATGGGCTGCTCTTCAATGGGTGGCTGAAGGTGGCGGCGCAAATGAGGAATGGCTCAAGAATTATGCAGATTTTGGGCGGTTTTTTCTCGCCGGCGACAGTGCCGGTGCTAATATTGCACACCATTTGGCTTTGAGGATCAAGGACTCGGACCTGGGTCGGAATATGAAACTTCAAGGCATTACTATGATCCATCCTTATTTCTGGGGAAAGAATCCTATCGGAATAGAGGCAAATGATAGGGCTAGAAAATCAATGGTTGATAATTGGTGGATGTTCGTTTGCCCATCTGATAAAGGGTGTGATGATCCGTATATTAACCCGTTTGCAGATGGAGCTCCGAGTCTTAAAGGTCTGGCTTGTCAAAACATTCTTGTTTTTGTTGCGGAGAAAGACATATTATGTGATAGAGGGAAGCTTTATTATGAAAATGCGGTGAAAAGTGGATGGGAAGGAAAAGCAGAGATTGTGGAGACAAAAGGAGAAGATCATGTTTTTCATCTCTTTAGACCTGATTGTCAAAATGCTCATATCTTAATCAAGCAATGGGCTTCTTACATTTCCAACCACCCAAGCAAAGTAATTAATTCATTTTGATCAGTTTAACGTGTTCGCTTTGTGTCAATTTATGTGGGGAAATAAGAGAAATCAAAATTTAAAGTACTCTTTATCTTTACAGAGAGATTTTCCAATATTAATGTTTGCTTTACATTTGTTTTTATCAGGTACAGTTTAATAACTTTTAGTAATGCAAATTAGATTTGACGGTGTGGGACATTGCATTAAATAAAAGTACAGCAGCAGCATTCTTCTGCATTATTGAATACTTTCGCAAATTATATTATATATTTAAACTTATGATATTTTATAATATAATTTTTTTATTTATATAAATTAAAATTTATATATTTTAAATTTGTTTTTAAAGAGAGAAAATAATTTAATTTGTATATTTTAATTTAATTTAATATTTTTAAATATTATAATAATTACTATTATTATTATTATTTGAAATAAAAATATTTAATTTTGATTTTTTGTGAAAGAAAATGATTAAAAATGAAAATATCTCAACTAAAAACAAATAATATAAAGAGTAAAATCAAATTGTTGGATATTAAAAATGATAAATTTGATAAAAATAATAAATTTATAAGTGAAACTTGTAAATTTAAAATGATTAATCTATAGTTTCAAAACAATAAATTTACAAATTTAAAATAATGAATCTACAAGTTGTAAACGTTTGATCTATAAGTAATGAATCAGTAAATTATAAACGATAAATCTGTAAAATCTAAATAGTAAACTTATAAGTTCTAAACGATAAATATATAGATTCCAAAGAATAAACTTACAAATTGTAAACGATAAACTTGTAAATAAAAAGACAGTAAGTTCTAAAAAAATGAATCTGCAAGTTTAACACGATAAACTGGCTAAATTTGTAATTTCTAAATAATGAATTTCAAAATGATAAATCTATAAGTTCAAAATAATAAATCTGTAAGTTATAACTGATAAATTTATAAATTTAAAAACGATGAATCTATAAGATATAACTGATAAATTTATTTTATATTTGTTAATTTACGAAAATCTAATTCCGTAAAAATATACATTTTACAAAAAAAATTAAAATATATAATACAACATGTATTCCAATTCATAGCAACAGAATATTTTTCTAACACAGTAATATGTTATTATAATTATTATCAGTTGATAATCCCGGCCCAGCCCACTTTATTATGTCCTCTCAAATCTCTTCCTATTCATATTGGTTAATTAACAAACAAAATCTTAATTATTAGCATCAAATAATAGTTAATTACAGTTAATTTTTATTTGTTTTAGCACGCATTTCATTTAATAATAGAATTCATGCATATATGAAAAGTTCTTATCTTTTATACTCGAAAAATAAAATTAGTCAGTTGTAAATTTACCATTATTAGTACAATCTGTATCAGACATAGCAATGCTGCAGAAATGAGTTTCTCATAAAATAAAGTGAATTTCCAAAGCATTTCTTTATTTATTTTTTAAAAATATATGTATATCAATCATGCATTCACTTCATTGAATATTAGAGAAAAATTAATTAGCTAGTGTGCGCATGTAAAATATTGGACTAATTACTTCAATAATCCTAGATTTTGCATGATTTTTCAATTCAATAAAATTTAATAATTTTGGTAATTAATTAAACACATGCTTTTATAACTCTATTTTTGTTTACTCGTATCTGTTTTGAATGTTTGTTGGTTTGCTAATCATGGCTTGAGGAGTTAATACGAAAGACTATTGTTTGGTTGATTCGTGGGAGTCACAACTAAAATATATGCATATCACTAGTAAAGTTTATTATTTTTATCAGTTGTACTCATCTTGTAACTTTCTAATTCGTAATTTTATTAAAATAAGATAATTTTTTAAATTTGAATATCAAATATGAACCACAAATAAATAATCTACCACATCTTCATTCAATTGAAATTGAAAAAAAAAAAATTGCCCTAGCATATTTGTTTTTAAAACGGTATCGTTTAAGATATATATAAAATTTATATGTCAAATCTCATTTATTTAATGAAAAATTTGCTAAGATATAAGTAGATCTCATTCATTTAATAAAAGATTCGCTAAAACATACGTAGATCTCATTTATTTAATAGATGATTTGATAAGATCTGATGCATTTAATATAAAATTTGGTATAATCTTATGCATATATCTCATTCATTTAATAGAATATTTGCAAAAATATGTTGCAATCCTTTTAGGTACGCTCATTTCTCTGTACTAATTTTCCTTTTTACCATTTTGCAATTTATTAACTTTCTCTTTTGTTCTTCTGAAATTATGTTAATAATAATGAGTAATGCAAAAACTATCAAGACATCCTTTTGTACCCCTTGATTTGAAATACAAATTTATATGTATTTAGAATTTTACATGTATTTAATAGATACAATATTTACTATACACAATATTTATAACGTGTGAATCTATTAATTATTGTTTATAATCCTACGATAATTTTCCTAACGAGAAGTCAGGTTGCTCACTTCGTATATAAATGATCATCCTAAATATGATTCCGACCGATTATCGATGAACAAGCGTCCCATATAATCCATTCACAGCAGAAATTTAGCAGTATTTGACATTACTTCAGGGTAAATGAATAGATTACATCACCACAAATTTGACGCCAATACTTTTATATATTATTAGTATTATTGCCAAAATCCAGAGTTAGAATAATTCCAGCAGAACCCTTAATCGATGAACTCTTGGAATTTATCAACAGGGGATTCATTCCTATATACCTTCAGCTGATTCTGATTATTCCGAAAATGGTACATAAATCCTCTGTTATCAAATAAAAACAAATTGAGAGTCGTGTGGCCCCCAGATGATACATTCCTTTAGTTCTTGTCTTTTATTTCAACCTGATCTGTAGATGTGGAAGAGATCAGTTTTTTTTTTTCATTATTATTATTATTATAAATTACTATATGTAAAGAATATACGGCAGACGCTAATTCGAAAATAATTTAAATTCAATCTAAACTAGTTAAGACTCGTTTAGTATTGCATTTGCCAAAAACGTTTTTAGAGAAAAAATTTATATTTTTAAATTTTTTGCCATAAGCAGATTTAAGAAAAACAGTTTATAAAAAATTAAAAAAATCAGTCAATTAAATCAAAAAATTTCTAAATCTACTTTTTGGAAATCTAATAACAATTTATTGCAAAGAAATTAAACAAACCTGGCGGCTAACTAGTATTTAATTCCACCAAATGAATGATGACATAACACGATGATATCCTTCCCCGAATCTGATTTGCTGGCAAGAACTTCCAGTAAATAACTAGTTGGAATTTGATGTAACCCGGGAATAATGAAAATATAATTGTATATATACACTTAAACTTGCATTACTTAGCATTATATATTGTTAATTATTATAGTTCAGGTAGACATGATATGAGCATAATACTCATAATTGAGTTGCAATTATCTCCTTAAAAAGAAAGAATTAAAACAACTAACTATATAGGAAAAATGAAGCTCCAGCTGACTAATTAAGATGACTAAAATATTCAAATAAAATCAAATGATGATATAAATTTCAATAAAATTTTGAAAAAGAAAAATCAAAGATTTTATATATAATGATCAAGAGTTCCTTGCTTCTTGTATATACATATAATCCTTCTTTGCCGGTATTAAAAGTCATTCCTGGCTTTATTAAATATTTATTTAAATCATCTACATATTTAGGGGAAAAATTTTATTTGACTGATTTTTTAAATTTTTTATAAGCTTTTTTTTCAAATTAAATTTTAGAAAAAATATCCATTTATATACTTATTTCTCATAGTACTTAAAAAATTAAAAATATATATTTTTTAAAACGTTTTTTCCAATTGTAATGCTAAATATAACCTTATATAATTTAGCTAAGTTTATTTCTTCATATAATGGAGTGGCACTGCCTCGCTGGAAAATGCTTGCTTCTTGTTGTTTGCCATTCATATGACATAATTTTGACCATCAAAACAACAAATCCTCCACTAAAAAATAAAAATAACAAGTGCTGTTTGCAGGCAGCAATAGAAAACAGTAATTGTAATTATATATTTACCAGCATACCTGAACATGGTTTAAGCTGAGTAGGTAAATGGCATTGGCAAAAGAAAAGGAAAAAAAGAAAAGAAAACATAGACACTGTTTTGGCTAGAATTATGAAGTTTCGGTTAGTTGATTTTTGCTTTGCTGATGGCTAAATAATTTTGACAGAAGAAACACAACTTCAAAGAGACAAGTATGAAATAATAAATACACCCCCAACCTCCCTAACTAATATATAATCACAATTTCATATCCCACATGTTTGTGGAATTTAATATCATGCTAAACCTATTTGGTCAACACATCTAAAATATTCATTCTAAATCAGAAATAACGATTTTAACCATATGGATCCAAATTGCGAATGTCAAACATATTATTTTTATTATTCATTTCATTCTCCTGTCTCTCGTGGAAAAAGAAAGAAAGAAAGAAAGTCAGGCCCATCCCTTGGTCTACATAAACTCTCTCATTGTGCTTGAGAAAATCACTGCCTTTTCGAAAATTCTCTCTCCAATATCAGATGGATTCCATCAAGACAGAAGTAACCCATGATGTTTTCCCTTTCCTTCGACAGTACAAAGATGGAACCATCGAAAGACTGGCAGGAACTGAAGTTGTTCCTGCAGGCTTGGATCCTGAAACTGGTGTTTTGTCTATAGACAGAGTTATTATACCTGAAACTGGTGTCTCAGCTAGACTCTACAGGCCTATTTCAACAAAAGTTGGCCATAAGCTTCCTCTTGTAATCTACTATCATGGAGGAGGCTTTTTCATATCATCATCAGCTGATCCAAAGTATCATCACTCTCTCAACAAGATAGTGGCTGAGGCAAACATCGTTCTTGTCTCGGTTGACTACAGGATAGCCCCAGAGAATCCTCTGCCGGCTGCATACGATGACTCCTGGGCTGCACTCCAGTGGGTGGCCGCCCATGCTAAGGGAGATGGCGAGCAGGAGCCATGGCTCATGGATTATGCTGATTTTGAACGCGTATTCTTAGCAGGAGATAGTTGCGGTGCTAATATGACACATCACTTGGCTTTAAGGCTTAATGGATCGAAGTTGGGACGAGAACTGAAGATTGAAGGGATAGCTATGATCCAACCATATTTCTGGGGGAAAGATCCTATTGGGGCTGAAAAAACTGATCATTTTAGAAAATCAATGGTGGATAAATGGTGGATGTTTATCTGCCCATCTGATAATGGATGTGATGATCCACTCATCAACCCGTTTGCAGATGGATCCCCTGGTCTTGAGGGATTGGCATGCAACAGAGTGTTAGTTATTGTTTCAGAGAAAGACATATTGAGGGATAGAGGTGCAGTTTATTATGGAAAACTAGTGCGCTCCGGCTGGAAAGGGACTGCGGAGATTATGGAGATAAAAGGAGAGGATCATGTTTTCCACTTATTGGATCCCGATTGTGAGAATGCTAAGACTTTGTTCAAGCGAGTGATTCTTTTCGTCAACCAAGCATCACTGTGATGACAATTAGTCCTGTACTTGCTGTACAATTATTGTGAGATTGTGGTGAGAGTTGGGGGCTTTTCAGTTGTAAGATGTTCCTTTCATATGTCATTTTATGTCTTCAAATAAAAGATATCTAATCCAATAAAAGGTGGTTTGAAAGGTTGATTTCCATTTGCTAGTTTTTGCTTTAGAGGCTTCAACTTAAAAAAGGTAAAAAAAAAAAAATTAAAAAAGGGTGCAGAGTTGCAAACAACAGTTACAATTACGCCATTTAACCGCATTAATAGTCACGTTAGAGAAAAAAAAAAAAAAAAAGGAAAAGGAAAAAGGTCTCCCTCCGAAACCTGCTACTTTGACTGTTCGAATCAATAGAAATTTCTCGACGCCACTTTGCTTATGACGTCGGTCAAGTTGGGATTAACGATTAGTCAAGAGAACGAAAGAAGGCAAGCCATTGAATAAAATTCCACATTCCTAACAATTCTCATTGTGAAATCAACTGATACCCTGATAGCATATATCGCGCCCTAGCGACAAAACAGGCACTGAAATTTTGAATTTTCACCATTTAAAAAATTTCGACGGGAAATTGTTCAACAAAGAACGATATATGTGGCAGCTCACCGATTACAAATTTACAAAATAGAAAAAAAGGGTTGGGGGGAAGCCTAAAGTCCCCTGCGCTGAGCAGATCATGAGTCTTGACCTGAAGCACTTTCAACTTTCCACAGCTCAATAAAACGGCAACTAAGACAATTAATGAATTTTCACCAAAATATTAATCGGGCAAAATAAAAGAAAAGTGGAATTGGTGTTGACTCTAAATTCAAAGTTGCCGAAGGCCAGCTCATAGAACGGAAAGCAAGGAAAACATCCATGTGAGGGCAGCTCCCATTCACGAAGAGTTAAGAGACTTGTGTCATTTCAGAATTTAAATTGTTCCCATAACTACCAATAAGCAAACGTGACACCACGACAAACAGTTCAAGTATGGCAAGAAGAGGAATGAAACAAATGCAATATAAATTACAAATCCAAGATCATTCTACTTGAAAAAGTGAATATAGAAAGGTGCTAAAAAGAAAAACAATAACCTAGAAAATAACTGTGTCAAGCATGGTACCCAAAGTTTGAACTATGTTGGAGGACATCAAGTTAGAAACGTGTTCTTCAAGGTGCTTCTTTGCATCCTGCCTCCCCACATTAGCAATTGCTAGTTTCTCAGGTGGCAGCTCATCTTCCTCTTGCACTGCCTTGTTGTATTTAATAGCCAAGTTCAGCATCTCCTGTTCATTCAAAACCAAGATCATGTCACTTCTACTAAGAAAGTATTTCTGCGTCTGCCTACATGCCAATACACGCATGAATAACTAAAACGGCTTCAATGATGTCAGAAAGCAGAGTATAAGTTAATGAGTGCCTAAGCTAGGCCCGTCACGGGGAGAACCTAGATAATGAAGAAGGTTAAAAAATAGAAAATGCTCCATGGCAAACCATCTTGCAATCATCTAAAAGTCAGATTATCAACAACAATTTAAGGTAGCGCATTCTGACATAAGTATATATCACCAAAACACATGTTGAGCAGATGTGCAGGCAATTCAATTGCCTAAGCTAAAGTTGACACCAGGTGATCTCAACTGGAAACCTATAAGCTAAATGTTCTATTATTTCTACAAATTCATTCAATAACTTTGACAATTTATTATCAGGGCCCTCAATCACACAACGAAACCACAACATAAAAAAGGTCCTGCTTAAATTTTTCAACAATCACTCACCTGAACAGTCTGCTCATTTGTTTTAGAATGAGTATCAAATCGCTGAAGCGTCAATCCATCTGTCCATTTCTTTTTGTGCAGGTTAAGAAGCATTTTTTCCTCCAGTTCATTCTTTCTGTAATTAATGGCAATTGAGTAATAGTGTCTGTTCAATCCATGGATTAATGCCTGCAATAAGGAAAGCATGACAAAGGTTATATTACAACAGGATGATAGCAATTAGAAGAATAGGAAGATTACATAAAGAAAAGGTCAGTGTTAGTCATGCACTCACCTGAATGGATGGTTTGTTAAGATGGCCAAGGTTGGAAGTTGTCTGTCGTGGTTCTTGGCCAAGCATCATTGTTTGTGGGTTAATCAATCGAAAAGCATCAATCACCACCTTCCCTTTAACACTCTGAATTGGATCCACCACAACTGCCACGGCCCGCTGATTAAGAGCTTCAAAACTCTGGAAATGATATCAAGCATCATAAGGGAGGTGGTTAGTAGCATGAGAGCACTAGCAACCTCAAAAGGGACAGAAGTCAAATGCTCTATTGCATTATTACTCATCAACTTTGAATCATTTGCAGAATTCAACAAAGACAATTCATTCTATATTATCCCACTACCACCTCAGATCAGCAATTATAGCTACAATACTAAGTTTTCAAGATCAAAGTCTTTCTTGTCACGATAGCAGTCCTTGTAACAATGAATACAACTTCACCATTTCTCCAGCAACAGATATCATATAAGCGGTTGAACACCATTATCCTTAAAATTTATTATGGTTTTAGGCAGAGATCATTTCAATATTTGCATCATATTCAAGTTTCAAATATGCTGCCCAAACAACCTGGATGCATTTCTTTCTTGGGCATAAGTTCCAGCTTTCTTAATCATTTGCAGGATTTTAAAAAACCAAAAAAAAAAAGTATTTAATGCTTTCAGGTGAAGTCAATTTAGTTAATTGTTGTTTTCAAGCACCAAGTAGCACATTTCATCCCCTTTCTCCTTAATCACATCCTATACCACAATTTCCCGTCTGTGGTGACCAACATCACTACCAGGCCAAAACAAAAGTGCAGAGCCAAAAGTCCAGGCATTCAAAATGAGAGGAAAAAGGGCACTACCTACTCTGCTAGTAGCATAGATATCAAGCACACCATGAACTAAGAGAATCAATAATAAGTGAATAAACCTGTTGTGTGTTTATATCAACACCAGAGAGCCAACAGCCAAATCCAGGGTGGGAATGGTACCAACCAACAACCATCTCCGGCCTGCAACGCAAAAAAGAAAATGAAATAAGCTACCCAAAAAGGAAGTGCATATCGAGAAGAGAGAGTGTCAAGCAATAAAAAAAAGGTTATTTGTAAGCTACATATCAATTCTTTTTCTTTTTTTTTTTAAAAAAAAAAAAGCACATCTATTGTGCTAGGCACTTGCCACAATTTCTAGTGTAAGTCCTTGATAAAGCAACTTCATCATGCATAAATACATAAACTTCATGTTCCTACGACCAATGAATATACCAAGTAGCAATATATTCAATCTACTGCTCCACTTGAGATAAAACATCGAAAATGAGAATTCTTAAAGTCGCACAAGAACAGCTATAGGCTTACAAATAATTCTAAACCAATATAACAGTTACTCCAGTTCTTGGTGCTGTTTTATTAAATTACTGAAGCCCATTTAATAAATTATTTGTTATATCATGTGAATAAGGTAATGTTAATCCCAACGGAAGGTAAATGCCTCCAACTCTCACATCCATCATATTCTTGCATCATAATAGTTTTATGCCTTTAAAAGTTGCAGTTTGATCAATCCTTGGTTTCCAATTAAAATGGCTCCTAGAAAACCCTTTTTTTTTGTTTCATCAATCATGACCATTTCAAGGCTCCTTCCCAGGGGATTTTGATCAGGCTGCTGTCATTAAACTAGATTAGATCAGTTCAATTGAGTAGTTTGCAACAGCACCCCAGAAGTAACACACAAAATGAAGAATGTAATAGGTCCCACCCCTTGACACTTCTAGCTAAACAGGCAACGCTGAGTTTGAACGAACTTCTGTTATATCATGACAGTAAACAAATGTGAAACTTGTACTGAAGGCTCTATGCAAAATTACCATTAAAATGGACATAAGCCTATTACCAATGAGGCTTCCATTAATATCTGAGTGAAGAGAAATTTTCAACTAGTAGTTAGAAACCACAACTCAAATAGGCCCTCCCTTAAAAATAAAGCTGAATTCGAACATAGGCACAGACCCACAGATTCCCTGAAGCCATTGTAGCAATTTGATTTAAGATCAATTAAAAGATTCATTTATAAGTCAGACATTGTGCACCTGGATCACTCAATGTCAACATTTTGTATTCAGTAACATTCAAAGATTCACCTCCAAACCCACAATCTTACAAAACCAACTCCCTGGCATATAGAGCAAAACTATAGCATCATGTCCAACCCAAATCTAATTCATTGAAAAAAAATACCTTCCAGTCTGTTTCAGCATATCAAGCATGTTAGTCTGAAAAACATGATCAACTGCTTCAACACTAACACCAGTTCCACTCTGTGGCATTGCAAAGACATCAACCACACGGACAGTATATTCATCAACAAACTCCCCAAGCATCAAGCCCATCACTTCCATGGGAACCCCAGCTCTTCCTATTATTCACATCAGCCAAATCAAAAGTTAATAAGCATTTGAGCACAATTAAAGGTCATGATCTTTACAAGCGCCATGGAAATCAAGAAAAAGGAAAATCTAACAAAGAATCTTCACACCGGAAACCCAAAACATGCTATATTTGAGAATCAATGAGAAAACAAGCACAAGAAATACAAGGAAGATAATACTTACAATTCTAATTCCACAAAAATGATAACGAAAATCCATCAAGTCACAGAATGTAATGCAATACATTTCAAATTCAAATCTGATATCTGAATTAGAAAGCAATAACATATGTTGAACTAAAAAACAAAAAGACCGAATCAAAAACCCCTAAATTAAATCAAATGCCTATAAACCCAATGCGGCGATCGCGATACTAACAGAACCGATAAGGCACGAATGAGATAGACAAACCCCAACTTCAGCTCCAGTAAAAACAAATAAAAAATTTTAAAAAAAAACCCTAGAATCGTACCGTGTTTGAGCATTTTGAGGAGGGCGAGAGAGGAGATGTAGACTTGCTCAGACGAATCAAGAGTTGGAGAATCAGGAGGGGGGTGACCCAGAGCGCCTCCTGCACCAGCGAACATCCTCTGTAGTCTTTCCATGCCGGACATTCTCTTTCACTTTCTCGTTCTTTCTGGGTAACTAAGCAGATGAATGTTGGGGTTTTCTTTTGCAACAAGACAGCACCTCCTCCAGATTTTCGGGTATTTATACAAGGCAAATAAATTCTCCTTCCGCTCCATTTTAATGGTAAATTTAGAAAAAATATAAATTCATTTATCGCTTTTAATACTATCAATAATTTTTTTTTCAATTTTATTTTTATACTCTTCAATCCAAAATTAATGTTATGTACATTTCTGAAATCATTTATTATAATTTTAGACCAAACAAAAGTATACAATTTCTTTTTTTTTCATTAATTTTGAATCTTTTAAAATTAAGAGGAATTTAATTTTAACCACTTAATTTTCTACTAAATTTAAGACTAATTAATCACTTCTTATTTCTAGTAAAATTATTTAAAATGACAGTTAAAATGAAACGAATGGATTAAGTTAGAAGCAGCTGAAAGCTTAATACTCCTTTGTTTAATTGGCGTAGTTAATTCCCAAATATTAAGAAAATAATAAAATAATTTTAATTTTGAAAAAAATGTAATTTAATTTATTAAAATAAAATAATAAAAAATATAAATGCAGTAGGATAATAATTCAATTAAAAGAAAATAAATTTGGAAATAAATATTTTTATAAAATGAAAAATATAAAAATTAATACTTTTTTATTTTAAAAAAGAAAAAATCGATTATTTCAAAATTTTAAATATGCTTTAACATTTTCCTTTTTATTATCTCTAAAAATGTGGACGAGATAAATTCAACAATGAACAAACAAGGACACAATTACTTAGCCCAATTTAAACTCAGGCCGAAAGGCAGGAATTACAGTGTTCCCAATAACCCAAATTTTAATTGTTATATCATGGATATGAGTTTATATTATGTTATGCATATCATTTTTTTTTATATAAATACGCATTTTTACGGAATTGAATTTTGATAAATTAATGAATATAAAACAGATTCATCATTTTTAAATTTATAAATTTATCAATTATAACATACAGATTCATCATTTTAAACTTATAAATTCATTATTTGGAACTTACAAATTCATTATTTTGAAAATTTATTGTTTAGAAGTTACAATTTTATTGTTTCTAACCTACAAGTTTATTATTTATAATTTTAAATTTAATCATTTAAAAGCTAGGATTTCATTGTTTACAAATTGCCACCTTATTGTTTATAGATTCATCATTTATAACTTATAAATTCATTATTTTAAAATTATAGGTTCATCATTTTGAATATATAGATTCATTATTTAGAACTTACAAGTTTATCGTTTTATAAACTAATGAATATAAAATAAATTTATCAGTTATAACTTATAGGTTCATCGTTTTTTAATTTATATATTTATCAGTTATAAATTACAGATTCTTCATTTTTGAATTTATATATTTATCAGTTATAACTTACAAATTTATTATTTGAACTTGAAGGTTTATCGTATATAAACTACAGGTTCATCGTTTATAATTTATTATTTAATCACTTATAGGTTTATTGTTTACAATTTTTAAGTTTATTGTTTTGAACTTGTAGGTTTATCATTTTGAATCTACAAGTTCATTGTTTTAAATTTACAGGTTAATTACTTACATGTTTATCATTTATAATTTATAAGTTCATCACTTACATATTTATTATTTTTACCAAATTCATCATCTTCAACCTTCAACAACTTAATTTTTTCTCTCTATATTACTCATTTTTAATTCAAATATATTTATTTTCAATCATTTTATTTCACAAAAATCGAAATTAAATATTTTTATCCAAAACAATAATAACAATCATTACAATATTAAAAAATACTAAAAATAAAATCAAATATGCAAATTAAAAAAATTTATCTCTCGAAAAATAAACTTAAAATATATATATATATATATATATATATATATATTTTAATATTTGTGAATAAAAAAAAGAAGATGAATATAAAAATAAGAAGAATAATATGTTGAAAAAAATAATATGATGAATACAATAAAAAAAGGTATCGTACAAATTAATAGCACATGAAATATCATATATTGGGATAAATGATATAATTTGCACTTAAATTTGAGCCTAAAGGGTTTAATGAAGAGATATAAAATGTATATAAATTATATCATTGACTCATATTTATAATATATGGTATGCCATTTATTTAAATTATAAATATATTATTTTTTGAAATATAAAAGAATAAAAGAGATTGAATCTATAATTAAATATGGGCATGTTCTAAGACACAAGAATTGTAAAATGTGAAAGTTGTACAACACATGGGTCAAAATAATTAAGAGCTCCACGATCAACAGTGAAAAAAAAACCATTTTTTTCTATCACTGAATCACTGATCCTATCGCTTTTTTTTTTTTTTTAACAGTACAATCAATCACAGACTTATAAACTCGAATCACATATAGGGATTTTACAAGCTCTTATTGTCCGGACGTCCTTACATATGATATACTATCACTAATTCCACCACAAAACATGGAGACTTGCGCAATCAAAAGTGAAACAATATCTATCTAAATTCAATTCAATCACTTCAATCGAATCATATTTTATATATATGCATAATAAAATAGAAAAATCATATCATTAGAAAAGTAAGGTTTATTTATTTATTTATTGAGAATCTTAACTTTGTAAGTATTATGTTTTATTGGATCGGATCCGTAAGCATTAATTAAATCTCAGAGTCTCTAAATTGACAGAATTTGTAGAAGTACAACCACACATAAAAATGCAAGATAATTAAAATGGGATATTGACTCCGGCATGATTCCAAACTGGATTGTTAAGAAAAAAGAAAAAAAAACATTTTATTCAAGGCTGAATAAAACAAAATTGATTAAAAACAATCGTCATCTTCAGTCAAGACTCAACTATATATCAACATAAAATAAAATTGATTAAAACAAGAATATAAAAAATATTACTATTAATGATCTCTGGAGTGTTATATACTTAATTATATTCTCTACCAAATTATATTAAACTCTATTTCTTTTCTTTTATTTAATTATTTCAGATCAAATGCAATTTTATGAACTTAATAAGGTCAAACTAATAGAACCCAGGACGTGATAAATCCACTTAATTCGATCAGTATGTGAAGAATTGCAGGTGAGATTTATGTATAGGTGAGAATATTTACAATAATTAAAAAAAAAAGGAGATCAAGAAGCAAGCAAGTTATAGCTGATCCGTAGCTCCAAGTTGATTTTTTATTAAATGGTTAATCAATGCAAATTAAATGGGTTTATACCTTTTTCGATATACCTACAAGACATGGCCATGAAGCAGTCTGTTGAATTAATTAATTTATAAATATCAGTGTAAGAGCCAAGAGGTCAATTTTTAATTATTCGTATACGTTAAGCAAAATTAATTTAACATTAAACTCAATTATGTTGGTGGCAATTCCATTAAGCTACGCCAAGGTGAACAGATATATTTTAAATTTCCTATCAATTTTAGGTTAAAATTTTGACTAAAGACATTACAGGTTGGTTCATCTATGGACGACTATACAAGTAAGATCTTCCATGTGACAAAAAAATCCACCATAATCTGATTTGAACAATTGAACGAAAAATTAATTTATTTCAATTAATATCACAAGCTTAAGGCAATACTCTGATTTCAGCCATTAATTTCTAATCCAAATTAATATATTACTATTTTCGTTTTCCATTTTCCTTTCCATGATTAAGTCAATTTTCACAGCTATATCAAATAGCAGTTAAACTTGAAAACCCTAATTAGGAGAGGAAGAAGAGAATTTGGTAATAATCCTCATATTATGTTAATATTTCTGATTAAAAAAATTATTATATAAGAATATATATCCTCAAAGCCATAGCGTATTTACAGTTGAGAAGAGATGGAAAAATACTTTCAATTTATTGGCTAATTAATTGTTGTCAATTTCTTGAGGGTTTCTTTATATATATCGCAAGAAATGGAAATTTCCTATTAAATATGTCTTTAAAAGAAATGAAGTATTTTTTTTTTGGGATAAACCCACAAAAAAACTGCAAAGACTATATGCTATAAGTCACTTCAACAGAATCATGAGAGAGCCAAAATAAAATGCAAGGTGGAAGAGTCTAAAGAACATGTAAACCTAGCTTTGAGGATATATATTCTTATAGAATAATTTTTTTATGATTATATGCTGAGAATTACTAATAAGGATGAATTATTAGACAAGAGTACTTCACTGAGCAATTACTAATAAGGGTGAATTATGATGGGTTAGAATCTGCTATCAATTAAGAGCACACCAAGTCTTCAGCAAAATTGGATCACATTAACTCATATTTATATTATCAAATGCAGAAGCACTGTTAGCTAAGATACAACAGCCTCTAGCTTGTAGAGGCAGTATTAATTGGCTTAAGCATCGAAGCAGACATGCATATATATGTTACAAACAAACCTTGTTTCCTGCAGGATTAATCTCGATCACAAGTTAAGAAAGCCATTTCTTTCAGGGTCATCAGTTAATAGCAGTCGAAAGTTCGTAAGGATCAAACTTTGACAGGTAAAACCTTGACGACGGAAAATTCAACAATTAGTGAAGCACTCTTGTCTATAAATAGCTTCAAACACCCTTAGAGATTTCTCAAGGTCTCAAAATTCATACTGTCTTCTAATTAATCTCTCCCTTTAGAACCCTCTCTTTCTCTTTGATCTTTGGTATTTCATTTGCATTTATAGTTGCAGTTAATATGGAAACCCCAAGATCACCCCTACAGCCCCCAACTTATGGAAATTTAGTCACTATTCTTAGTATCGATGGTGGTGGAATTAGAGGAATTATACCAGGGACAATCCTAGCATTTTTAGAATCCGAACTTCAGGTAAAAACAATAGATTAATTAATTTTGTGGTGTTGATAATCTTCAAAATTTTGTTTTCTTAAGGAAAACATTAATTGAGAATGATAACTTTTGCAGAAGCTGGATGGTGAGAATGCAAGATTGGCAGACTACTTTGATGTGATTGCAGGGACTAGCACTGGCGGCCTGGTCACTGCTATGTTAACTGCCCCAAATGAACTAAACCGTCCATTGTTTGCTGCCAAAGACATCACCAATTTCTATCTTGAGCACTGCCCTGAAATCTTCCATCAGGACAAGTAATCAATTAATAATTACCTTTCATTAATTTCCATTTAACTCCTATTTCTTTCTTAATTAGTTGTTTGATCTTCAATCGCCATATTTATTATAATCTGTTGTGGAAAAGGGGTCCATTTGCTCCTGCGGCCAACCTGTTGAAGACGTTGACCGGACCCAAGTATGATGGCAAGTATCTACACAAAATTGTCAAGGAAAAATTAGGAGACAAACGACTGGACCAGACTCTGACCAATGTTATCATCCCCACATTTGATATCAAGCGTCTCCAACCTACGATCTTCTCCAGCTATGAGGTTCCTCCATATATGCTTAATATAATAATTTAATTCTCCGAAATTAATATTTTTTTAGTTAGTTTTAATTGTTTCAACATTGATATGTGTTCATGGTTCAGGTGAAGAAGAATCCATCCCTGAATGCCCTTCTATCAGATATATGCATCGCAACTTCAGCTGCCCCAACTTATCTTCCAGCCCACTCGTTTGAAACCAAAGATTCCCGAGGCCAAGTTCGACGATTCGATCTCATCGACGGTGGTGTGGCAGCTAACAATCCGGTATATATATCATATTAATTAGGATCCTCAACATATTTGATCTGTATATATAAATAAACCAAGGCTATGAAGTTGTTAATTAATTTTGTGCGCTTTAATTTTCAGGCTTTGGTGGCTATGAATGCCGTGATGAAAGAAATTATCCGTGAGAATAGTGACTTCTTTCCCATAAAGCCAACAGACTATAGAAGATTTCTGGTGCTATCGTTGGGCACTGGAGCAGACAACTATGAAGAAAAATATGAGGCAGTTGAAGCGGCGAAGTGGGGTTTGTTAGGATGGTTAACCAGTGACCACTCTACACCTTTGGTGGATGTATTCATGCAAGCAAGCAGCGACATGGTTGATTTTCACATTGCTACAGTTTTTCAGGCTCTTCACTCCGAAGAAAATTATATTCGAATCCAGGACGATACTCTCACTGGAAACTTGTCTTCTGTGGATATTGCCACTGAAGAAAATTTGGAGGGCTTAGTCAAAGTGGGTGAACAATTACTGAAGCAAAAAGTATCAAGGGTGAACTTGGACAATGGTGTGTTTGAGCCGGCTTATAAGGCGACAAATGAAGAAGCTCTAGTAAAGTATGTTTAAATCCATATTGTTTTTTTTTTTTTTCCAAAATTGAATTTTAACTAATACTCTATATATGTTCTTTCAGTTTTAACCTTTTTTTTTTTTTTTTTCTAAATTTGATATCTGTAGGTTGGCTAAAATGCTCTCGAAGGAGAAAAAGCTTCGTGAAGCTAGGTCACCGCATGGAAAAGCTATTGTCCTGCAAGAAATGAAAAAAAAAAAAGAAGACATGATTAATTAAAATTTTATTCTGGTAATAAATTGATTAATTAAAATTGTTGTGTAATAAACCAACATTGACTAGAATTGTTTGGTCAAAAAGAGTAAAAGCATGTACTGTACGTAGAAGTAGATATATATGCATTACTATTCTACACATACATATATACCTTTTACTAAAATTCTATATACATGTACTTGTCTTTATTCTTTGAAATAATTGAGATTATCGAAGTGTAGATATTAAACTAAGTTAGTGAAGGCTGGCTAAAAATGATCCTTAATTGCAACTAAATGGAAGAAAAAACACAAATCCAAATATGCACGCTTGGATGGAGAAATTGTTAAATAAACTTAGTATATTGCTTTATTCATAAACCAGTTCAATACATATATTTAATTATTTTATTCTCATTAGTTAATATAAATACAATATATATATATGTTGCTATATAATTAGATTAATTTATAGATAATATAGTAGACTGGATCTATTTGAATTTCTACAATTACTTATGTTAAGACAAAGTATCAATATAGAGAAAAATAAGTAAGTAAAAATATGATTAAGAACACAAATAAAAGATGACATAAAAATTTAATATGCTTTGACAATTTGTTTACGTCCGCAATAGAAAAATAATAAGAAAATTTTCACTATATATAAAGAGAATATTACAAGAGTATTTAACAAATATATTTAACAATCCAAAAAATTATTCAGTAACACTTTCACCTAGATCTATTTCACTAATAAACATTTATTTCCTAAAAATAATGAAAGAAAGAAAGAATAAAATTTGCATTGGCGGAATACTTTGGAGGAGAGAATTTATATTTATTTATAGCCAAAATAATAGTCAAATTTGTAACGATTAAGCCATGTAATAATTTATAATCATAAAACCACCCGCTTAAATATGACTTTCTTAATTGATATACACTTGTTCACAACTTAAAAGCCGTAAAAATATTCACGACTTACATCCACAAAGGGCTCTAAATTAGAAGCTATTGCAATAACTCACATCTGGCTGCCATGCACTATTCACTGTCGCCCACCATTGTTGCTCAATAATCTTTATTTTATTTTTTTTCTTTCTATTTTTTCCTTCAGAAAAAAAAGGATTCGTTGGGTTTTTCAATTTTTTCTTCACCAATTTATTGCCTGCCTGCAAGAATTCTGTAAAATAAAAATATAATTTTGATCTCTTCTCTCTCCACATCTCTTTCCCCTCTTTTTACAACGTCTTCAAGGTATAAATCACTCCACTAAGTCTTCGACGCCAGATAAGCCATTGTTAAAATAACAGATTCAAGGCCATCATTAATTAATTAATTAGTTTAAATTACAGGGAAATTTTTTTTTTCAAGACAAAAAATCTGTCTAATCCTTTAGACTTTGGCTAATGGTCCGCTGCCGTAAAAAGAGGGGCACCAATGAAGAAATATAGGTACTTACTTGAGAGGAATAAAGATGCCTGACCCATCACATCACTGAAATCCATCACTTTCCCTTACTTGAGTGTGTACATAACATATAAACAAAAAATTGAGGATGGTGACGACTTTTGTTAGCCCAAAATTAACAAGGGATATTCTACGGTTATTTTAATAATGATTTCATGACATCTAATCCAATAATGAAAATTGAGAAGCACAAAATACATACAAATCTTCACTTTAGATTAGCAGCCATGAATGAGTAAGTGTAACAAATAAGCTGGACGATTGCTTAAGTTTGAATACATATTTTAATTCTTGAAGTTACTGAAAGGCTTTCTCTTCCTTTTTTTATCTTAAAATTCCTATCCTCCTATTGTAATTAACGTAAACACTCAATTGCAATAATAGGGTTTCTAAACATGTATATCACGTATTGATTTTGCCGCCGCTTCCTGTTATTTTATTTTTCAAATTATATATATGAAGGTGTCAGGAAATTGAATGAATCAAAATTATTTCGTATATTTTATAATATATAGATCGCCATCCGTGGATTAAAGATTAATAAATATTTTTAGGGTAAACATATAAATTTTTTTATACCCATGAAAAACAAATTTATCAACAAGTAGGAAACTCCAAGATCACCCGTTTTCATTTTCAATCAATAAGGCAGTCGGTTCCACGACCTCTTTCCTCGTTTCCTCGGGCCCATCTCTCCTTTTGTACTCTTCTTCCCTTCCTGCCATTTTAAAGAAAATGCCAGGGAAGAAGAGTTCAAGAGGAGAAATGGGGTGTCCTGAGGAAACGAGAGAAGCTAGGAATGAATTATCAAGTACGAAAATTAAATAAAGTATATATGTGTAAATGATCTATGTTAATTGTTTACCAATAAATTTTATTTTATTGTGTGAGGTTCGACTTTGAACTCCTTATAACGAAAAAAAAAATCTCCATTAATTTTATCTAAATCAGCATCTTAATTAATATTAATTATCACTCTCTAATTATTTTCTTTAGGTTGGACAAATATGGTTTTCTTGGAGATCATGGAGACTAATTCGTGCATTTCCATATTAATTTCCACACGTAAACTCTCTTACTTCCACACGTAAACTGTATTATTATCTATTTAAATTATATATTGTGAAGTGTTAACACTTGAAATCTAGATTTGGTAGCAAAACTGCGAATTCTAGTTTAAGTATTTTTGTATTTTCTTGCTGAAAAAAGAGAGTTAGTGATTATGACTACTAATGCAAAAAGTTTTTCCTCTCAGAATACATAATACTGCTAATTATTAAAAAAAATTAAAAAATAAAATTTATGGAATAATTCTTTTTCGAATTGTTTAAAACACTGGACGATTTAATTAGGGCGATAGCGGTTTATCATTTTTTTTTGTGAAGAAAGGTGGGCAAGCCCACAACAAAACAAACCAAAGACTATCTAATAGGAAACACCAACTACATCGTGAAGTAAATCTGCAGAAAAATTTGTTTCCCGATGCACGTGGAGAAGATGAACCGAAGAAAACTGAGCCACAAGTCTTCTGATATTGTAAACTATAGAAGAACAGACAACATTAGGGCTGTAAGTGTCCTTGATCACGTTGACAGCCACTAAATTGTCACTTTCCACCAAGAATCTGTCAATACCTTTATCTTTCGCTAACTGAACACCTTGGAGCAGCGCCTAAAGTTCCGAACGCAAAATAGGACAGGCCCCTATGTTAGAAACGAAGCCAGCAACCCGGACACCACTAATGTCCCTAATAACACCTCCCTGTTGGATCATAAACTTGATCCATTATGGGTGCCCAAACCCAAACCCAATCATATTGGAGTCCAAGTCCACAATAAAAGTCCAAAATTGCAAGTCATCTACCTAGAATTTTCTAGAGTGTATTAATTATGCATGTGAATCATTTGGTAACTTAAAATATTATTAGAAGAATGGAGAAGGATGGAGAAGAATGAGGTGTATGATTATTATAATTTTGGATTATTTTATTTGTGTGGTGTAGAATTGTTCTTAAGTAGTATAAATACCCCTCCCCATTTTAGTTTTAGACATCAAGAAAAATTAAAAGCTTCTAAGTGAGTGAAGAAGCAAAATTTTATAAGAGTGAGTTGTAGTTTCTTGTTTGTTGAGTGAGAGTGTTTTTGTAATATTAGTTTGAGTTTCAATAAAAGTTGTTTGTGTGAGTATTTTATTTCCAACAAAGTGGTATCAGAGCTAGTTGGAAAATCTATACTATTGCATATCAAATCGGAAGTCTCGACAAGAGGAATTCGACACCGTCAGAATTGCCCCGATCGGAGTTCAAACGTGCCGCTGGAATAGTGCTACCAGAAAACTGAGTTAACTCACAAAGTTGAGCCGAGTGGACCGAGCTGTTCTTTCCAAAGTTTTTCGACGTTCCGGATTCATCCGCGCAATCAGATTTTGCAAATTCTTATTATATTGAGAGATATGGCAAATGGTATGACACCATTCCAAGTCCCGACACTCAACAACAACAACTACGACAATTGGAGTATCAAAATGAAGGCACTTCTTGGATCACAAGACGTGTAGGATATCATAGAGAAAGGCTACAACGAGCCTGCGGATGATACTGTTTTTGCTACTCTTACACCAGATCAAAAGGCTACTTTGAAGGATTCAAGAAAGAGAGATAAGAAGGCTCTCTACCTCATCTATCAAGCTTTAGATGATGATGGATTTGAAAAGATTTCAAGTGCAAGCTCTGCTAAGGAAGCGTGGGAGAAGCTGCAAACCTCTTACAAAGGATCCGAGCAAGTGAAGAAGGTCCGTCTCCAAACATTAAGAGGTGAATTTGAATCCTTACATATGAAAGTATCTGAGTCTATTTCAGATTATTTCTCAAGAGTAGTAGCTGTTTCTAATCAACTAAAAAGAAATGGTGAAAAGTTAGAAGATGTGAGGATAATAGAGAAGATACTTCGTTCGTTGGATCCCAAATTTGAGCACATCGTCGTGACGATTGAAGAAACTAAAGACTTGGAAGAAATGACAATCGAACAACTCCAAGGATCATTGCAAGCATACGAAGAGAAGCATAAGAAGAAGCAAGGATTTACTGAGCAACTCTTCAAGCTGCAACTCAAGGATATGCATGAAAGTCAAGGCAATGATAGAAACCAACGTGGCCGAGGTAGAGGTAGAGGCCATGGACGAGGTGGAAGTCGCGGTCGTGGACGAGGTTGGAATTACCACAACAACAATTCCAACAACAACTATGAGAAAGGAGAAAGCTCAACACGAGGCCGTGGGAGAATCAATCCAAACTCAAGGTATGACAAATCTCAAGTTCGATGCTATAATTGTCAGAAGTTTGGGCATTATGCTTCAGAATGTAGAGCTCCCAACAACAAAATTGAGGAGAAGGCCAACTACGTGGAGGAGAAGACAGATGATAAAGAAACTCTTCTTTTAGCACGAAAGGAAACTGATGGTGGCCAAGCAAATTCCTGGTATCTTGACAGTGGTGCAAGCAATCATATGTGTGGAAGGAAAGACATGTTCGTGGAGCTAGACGAATCAGTAAACGGAAATGTTTCATTTAGAGATGATTCCACAATAGCAGTGAAAGGGAGAGGTAACATCCTTATCCGTTTAAAAGATGGGAGACATCAGTTTATTTCTAATGTCTACTATGTGCCCAATATGAAAAGTAACATCTTGAGTTTAGGACAACTGTTAGAGAAAGGTTATGATATTCATATGAAAGATTATAATCTTTCTATAAAAGATGATAAAAATAACTTCATTACTAAAGTGCCGATGTCAAAGAATAGAATGTTCTTGATCAACATACAAAACGATGTTGCAAAGTGCCTGAAAGCTTGCTACAAAGATGTATCATGGCTTTGGCATCTTCGATTTGGGCATCTAAATTTTGGAGGTTTGGAGCTGCTATCTAAGAAGGAGATGGTAAAGGGACTACCTCGCATCAACCATCCTAACCAGCTTTGTGAAGGGTGTCTAGTTGGGAAGCAATTCAGGAAAAGTTTTCCAAAGGAGTCAGAGTCAAGAGCCAAAAAGCCACTCGAGCTCATCCATACTGATGTGTGTGGTCCAATCAAGCCAAGCTCTCTCGGTAACAGTAGCTATTTTCTTCTTTTCATTGATGATTTTTCAAGAAAAACCTGGGTCTATTTCTTGAAACAGAAGTCAGAAGTTTTTGAAGTTTTCAAGAAGTTCAAAGCTGCAGTGGAGAGAGAAAGCGGTATAAAAATCAAAGCCATGAGATCCGACCGAGGTGGAGAATTTACTTCCAGGGAGTTTCAAGAGTTCTGTGAAGCAAATGGAATTCGGCGACCAATGACAGTTCCTAGATCCCCCCAGCAAAATGGCGTGGCAGAAAGAAAGAACAGAACAATCCTCGACATGACACGAAGTATGCTCAAAAGTAAGAAATTACCCAAGGAATTTTGGGCAGAAGCAGTGGCGTGTGCAGTTTACTTGTTAAACCGATCTCCAACAAGAAATGTATGGGGAAAGACACCACAAGAGGCATGGAGTGGAAGAAAGCTTGGCATTTCCCACCTGAGAATCTTTGGAAGTATAGCTCATGTTCATGTACCAGATGAGAGAAGAACGAAGCTTGATGATAAAAGCGAGAGTTTTATCTTCATTGGCTATGATGCTAATTCGAAAGGCTACAAGCTATACAATCCAGACAATAAGAAAATTGTGATTAGTCGAGATGTGGTATTCAATGAAGAAGGAGAATGGGATTTTAGCTCTCATACAGATGACTTCAATTTCTTTCCTCAATTTGAAGAAGATGAGCTAACACCAATAGAACAACATGGAGAAGCCCAACAAGAGACAACAACTCCACCCACTTCACCAACCACTCAAGGAGACTCATCACCTTCGTCATCATCAAGTGAAAGAGTTGTGTCATGCACACGAAGTCTTAGAGATCTCTATGAGGTAACCGAACAACAAGATAACCTTACATTATTTTGTCTGTTTGCTGATTGTGAACCAGTGAGTTTTCAAGAAGCAGTACAAGAGAAGAAGTGGAGAGATGCGATGGACGAAGAAATCAAGGCCATCGAAAAGAATGACACGTGGGAACTCACTTCCCTTCCCAAGGGACATAAGGCGATAGGTGTCAAATGGGTGTACAAAACAAAACAAAACGCTAAAAGAGAGATTGAAAGGCACAAGGCGAGGCTAGTTGCTAAAGGATATAGTCAAAAGGCTGGAATTGACTATGATGAGGTATTTGCTCCTGTTGCTCGATTGGAAACTATTAGACTAATCATTTCTTTGGCAGCTCAAAACAAGTGGAAGATACATCAAATGGATGTAAAGTCTGCCTTCTTAAATGGAGTTCTTGAAGAGGAAGTCTACATTTAACAACCATCAGGCTATGAAGTCAAAGGCCACGAAGACAAAGTGTTAAAGTTGAAGAAGGCTTTTTACGGGCTAAAACAAGCACCAAGGGCTTGGAATAGCCGAATCGACAAGTACTTCCAAGAGAATGACTTCAACAAATGTCCCTATGAGCACGCTCTATATATCAAGATCAAAGATGGAGATATTTTGATTGTGTGCCTCTACGTGGACGATTTGATCTTCACCGGAAACAACCCAAGCATGTTCAATGAATTCAAGGAAGTGATGATGAAAGAATTCGAGATGACAGACATGGGGCTCATGGCGTACTACCTCGGTATTGAAGTTAAGCAACAAAAGGATGGAATTTTCATTTCACAAGAAAGCTATGCAAAAAAGATTCTGAAGAAGTTCAAGATGGAGAACTGTAAGCCGATAAGCACACCAACGGAATATGGAATCAAGATGTCCAAACATGAAGAAGGCGAAAGTGTAGATCCAACATTCTTCAAAAGTTTGGTGGGAAGTCTACGCTATCTAACTTGTACGAGGCCTGATATTCTTCATGCAGTTGGATTGGTTAGTCGCTACATGGAATCTCCAACAACCACCCATTTTAAAGCTGCAAAGAGAATTCTTCGCTATCTGAAGGGTACAATTGATTTTGGCTTGTTCTATTCAGTTTCTAATAATTATAATCTTGTTGGATATAGCGATAGTGATTGGGGTGGAGACATAGATGATCGAAGGAGTACTACTGGATTCGTATTTTTCATGGGAGATACTGCTTTCACATGGATGTCAAAGAAACAACCGATTGTCACATTATCCACTTGTGAAGCGGAATATGTTGCTGCTACCTCATGCGTTTGTCATGCAATTTGGCTTAGAAATCTACTGAAGGAGATAGGTTTAATACAAGAAGAGCCGACCAAGGTTTGTGTCGACAATAAGTCAGCCATTGCCTTATCCAAGAATCCAGTATTTCATAATCGAAGCAAACACATTGATATTCGCTACCACTATATAAGAGAGTGTGTTGCAAGAAAGGATGTGCAAGTTGAATATGTGAAGTCACAAGATCAAGTTGCCGATATTTTTACCAAGCCACTGACAAGTGAAGACTTCATAAGATTAAGAAATTTACTAGGGGTCATAAGATCAAGTTTAAGGGGGGGTGTTGGATCATAAACTTGATCCATTATGGGTGCCCAAACCCAAACCCAATCATATTGGAGTCCAAGTCCACAATAAAAGTCCAAAATTGCAAGTCATCTACCTAGAATTTTCTAGAGTGTATTAATTATGCATGTGAATCATTTGGTAACTTAAAATATTATTAGAAGAATGGAGAAGGATGGAGAAGAATGAGGTGTATGGTTATTATAATTTTGGATTATTTTATTTGTGTGGTGTAGAATTGTTCTTAAGTAGTATAAATACCCCTCCCCATTTTAGTTTTAGAAATCAAGAAAAATTAAAAGCTTCTAAGTGAGTGAAGAAGCAAAATTTTATAAGAGTGAGTTGTAGTTTCTTGTTTGTTGAGTGAGAGTGTTTTTGTAATATTAGTTTGAGTTTCAATAAAAGTTGTTTGTGTGAGTATTTTATTTCCAACACTCCCCCAAAGGAAATTCCATTCCTAGAACAGATAGAAGCATCAGTATTTAATTTGAAAAAATTCACAGGGGGGGACATTTCCAGCTAATAGTGATGCTCTGATGGGGAGAGGGACTAGAGCCAATATCCATTTTGCTGAAAGCTTCAACCGAGAACTTTGCCAACCTGATAGTATCCAAAAACAGATGATAAACCGAAGGCTGAGGCCTCCCAAAAACTCCAGCATTTCGTCTCTTCCAAATTATCCAACAAAATTTCGATGTATACTTTTAATTTTTTTTCTTATTTTCATTTTACGTTATAAAAAATAGTTCAGCTATATATTCATTTGGGGTTTTGGTTACATATAGCTTTACGGTGAAAAAATAATTTTTCTAATATAGTCAACAAAACATCAATTTAATTTTTACTAATAAGTTTTAGTTTAATGATATTGATCTGATAATTAAGACTGTGAGGTTTCAAGTTTGAATCTACAGTTGAATCTCTTATGTCAAAAAAAATATCAATTTAATTTTTGAAAAATTAATGGTAAAAAATTCAAACTATTGAATAAGGATATAATTAAATCATCTTCGTAATTTTAACGGTAAAAAAGGCTAAAAAAAACTTTAGTAGTATATTTAAAATTTTGTGAAAGGTGAGGACTAGAGTATATTTACATCTGGCCAATTTAGAATCCAAAACGCTGGCTGAGCTTTGACAAGAATTAATTTTATTTTAGTACCCCATGTGATTAATTATAGATGAGAATATAATTAAGACTAGACAAAGATTAGCGAGCCTAATTAATTTTATAGCATCAAGATGATCCTTGTTGCATGGTTAACGATGCAAATAGTTTTGTTTCCCAACATGCTTGAAGAATACATGCTAACATTGCATTCAAGGATTAACAAAAAAAATAAATAAATGGGTATTGCCACTAGTTGTAAATTCTAATTCGCAGTTCACGGCATCTAAAGGGAAAACAAAAACAGTAATACTGTCGAAATTTAAAATTCAAATTACACCATCTATAAACACTCGCTCACATATAAAAGTTGCTTTTTAAAAGCTTGACTTCTCTAAAACTATATATATATTTTTAAAGAGCATTTTCAATAATAAACTCCTTATTTTAAAGAATATTTGTAGTAGAATAAAAAACATCTTTAAATATAGAGTAATTTTTTTTATAAGTCCAATAAATTATTTATATTTTTACTCTTCATCATAAATAAATTAATATTTAGCAAAAAATAAATCAAATGACTTTTATTATAAGAAAAAAGAAAAATATTTGTAGAGAAATACTCTAATAAAAAGATATAACATGCATAGAAAATAAAAGATGTATTATTTATAATAAAAATAAAAAAATAAAATTTAATTATTTAGATATAGAAAAATTTAATTCGTTAATTGTTACGTTGATATCAATCAATGTAAATTAAATATGTGTGATTGTATAATTGGATTAATAAACATTTTTGTTCCCTTCATTAGTTAATACCAGCGAAAGTTAATTCATAAGGATCAAACTTTGACCGGCAAAACCTTGACAGCGAAAATTTCAAGGAGCACAAATAGCTTCAAGCTTTCAATATTCATAATGTATTCCATTCCTAAGGCTTAGAACTCTCACTTATTTGTCTTCATACTTTGGGGTATTTCATTTTCAGTTAGAATTGCAAAGAACATGGAAACCCCAAGATCACCCCTGCAGCCCCCAACTTATGAAATTTTGTCACTATTCTCAATATCGATGGTGGGGGAGTTAGAGGAATTATACTAGGAACAATCCTAACCTTTTTAGAGTCCGAACTTCAGGCAGCTTGAAACATTTGATATATATAATTAATATGTTTTTTATTAGTGATCTTAAAAATTTATAATTTTCTTGAGAAAAATTTTAAAACTGATACTTTAATTTTGCAGAGACTGGATGGCGAGGAAAAGCGACAAATTAATTATTTGCAGAGACTGGATGGTTGGTAGAGGATCCATCAATAAGATTTGGGACCTTACAGTAGAGAAATTATCATTGAGGCCTGGAAAAAACTTTATTACTTAATCAGATTGATGATAACCTCTCAAAACAGTGAGTGAATTACATTGACACACTGGGACACACACACAATTAGCAATGGGGCTAAAATTTACCAGCTCATCCCATAAGAGCTTTAAATGTGTGTACTAATCAGTTACTGAGAGATTTCCTTGCTCAAACATATGTTAATTTCTTGCTGCAAGTTTTAGATTCTTAGAGAATCCCATTGTGCGAACCGATCATGGAGATCGCTCTAGATTTCTGCCGCTATCTCCAACCAAATGACGTTTCTGGCGATTTATGAATAATTTTTGCAACATTCATTTTATTGGAAAAGTTGAAAAAAATGACCTTATATACAAACTACCTGAAGTTCAGACTCTAAGAAACTGAGAATGGTTCCAGGGATAATTCCTCTAATTCCACCTCTATCAATGCTGAGAATAGTTACTAGGTTTCCGTATGTTGGAGGTTGCAAAGGTGGATTAGTTTCTTCCATAGAAAAGATCAAATCACAAAAAGAGAAAGAGGGCGTGGCAGAAGAATAGATGATTATAATAGGTTAGGACATTATGGTTTTTGAACTTGGTTGAAGATATAGAATCTTGTTTTGAGTTCAATATAATTCATGGAGCATGTGTGTATGAGTATTTATAGACAGCTGATTCCTTTAATTCTTCACATTTCTGAGAGAAGTGTTGCGCTTGGATATACATGGAATTAATGCCCACTGCACCCAATTTGACTACAATTTCATCTTTTTCCTGAATTGTTTTAGAACACATCTACAGCCCACAGGTTTATGGATCATGCACAAATTTAGAATTCCAAACGCGGGGTTCAACTTGCAAAGAATTGTAGTTGAGCACCCACATGTGATATTTAGTTGAGAATATAAGGCTGCATTAAGACTAGCCAACCTAACTACTTAATTATTTTAGCTTCAAGTTGAGCCTTATGGAATTGTTTTCCCCTCATGATTGAAGAAGCCATGTTTATTATGGCATTCAAAAATTAATAATAGAAAAAAAAGGGTTTAAGTTTTTTTTTTTTTTGTTAAACCATCTAATGTCTTATAGTCCACTGAATTTATAAAGTAATTTGGATTTCAGACAAACCTATTAAGAAAGCATACCGTTTCTTAAATTTTAAAATGCTTTTTCTCAAAATTTAAAAGTTGACTCAAAATCTTAATTAAAGAGAAAAGGGACTTGTCATCCAATCAGTTAATGAATCATTAAGCCGCAAATAACGACATTTTAAATAAATAACAACCATATAAATGTCAAATTTAGAAGTCAGATAATATGATCCAACAATAATAATGTCGGAATTCGAAAGTCATAATAGTATAACGTGTCAACATATTTGGAAGGCTACTAATATCTGCATGTGTGAAGAATTTATCAAAGGTATACTTTCAATTATATATGCTGGAATATGCATCCACGATAAGAATTTCTTTAATATATATGTTTGTTAACACCGGGTAAAAAACTCAAAAAGGGTAAAGTATGTTATCTTTTTATTATGTGTTCAAAATTTTACATTGTTTGAAATTGTTTTTTTTTTATGCTTTGGGTTAGTCTATAAATTAGCTTTTATTTTTACAATCAAAAGACAGTTATCTCACCACCAAACAATTTATTTGTAATGGCCCAAATAATGAGTTAGTTGTAAACTATAGTTTCCAAAATTATTCAGTATATCCGATGATCAAAAATATACCCGTGGATAAAAAATATTTTATTTGATCATCGGAAAATATAGGTTATGACTAGTATAATAATAAAATTTGGAGTGAAAATGAAGTCAAATAAACCATCAAAAGTCAAAATTAAAAAAAATCCGATTTAATTAAATAGTTGGTTGACTGTATTTTGATCGGATTATGAAAAATAGCAAACGACATTCAAAAAATTATTTTAAGACATTAATAGACTCTAAATAATATTTGAGATCATTTAACAGTGAAAAAGAAATTTTATGGTGATATCGAAAATTGAATTATCAGTCCAGTTTGAGTGAACTGGACAAAAAATAGACTTTGATTGAGTTAGAAATTTTTTTGTAGACATATAAAAATATTTTATAAATTATAGAATTTAATTTGGGTAAAATTGAGTTTGGTAAATGAGAAAATAATTTATAGTGTATAATTGGACCTAAATGGATTATGATTTGTTTGGCCCAAGCCCATCCAAATTAACCCATTATCTAAGACCCAAATTATCAGAATTCTCTAGAGAGAATTCTACTTAATCTTCTTCCTTTTCCCTTCCCTGCTGAACCACTCTCTCCCTTTTTTTTTTCTCTTTTAAATTTCTTCATTTTTCTTCAATTCTCACACCAAAATTAACTATCCAAAAATAATTTCAGCCTCTCTAATAGCTAATACAAGTTTTTAATCTTCATTTGGAAAGCTAAAGTGGAAGGAAATCAAAGGAGAAAAGTTAAGATTCAAAATTGAGGTAAGTGAAATTTATAGTTTTAAATTAGTTTAATAGTTCGTAGATGACAAACATGAAATTTATTTGAGTTAAGAAAGCAAAATTTTGGTGGATTAATGAAGGGAAAATTTTGGTCATGGTAGGTTCAAAGCAAGGTGAAGGTGCTTCCAAAGTAAAGGATAAGGAAAAGGAAGATTAGGAAGGTCTAAACAAGAAATTAAGGTTAGTGATTTTAAAATTTATTTATTTTCATTTATTAAGCATAATTTAGGGTTATGGAAAATTAAGAATTTTGTGTGTTTTGCATGTAATTGCTAATTAATGCTTAAATTATGATTAAAAAATTATTAAAAGTGAATTAGAATGGTTAATTTTAATTAAAAAAATTAGTTAGTGAAAATTATAAAATATGACCTTATTATGTAAAAAATGAATATTAAGGAATAAATAGATTTTATTGTAATATTATGATATATATGGAATAATGAATGTATAGATTAGTGAAGTGAATAATTAGAAAGTGAAAGATAAATTTTAATGATGAAAATTAATTATAGGCTGAAATATGAAGAAAGAAAAATTAATATTTTTCTTATTAATTAAATAAAAATTTGGTCATAAAATGCAAGAAAATATGATTTTAGGTGTGTAGAAATTTATTGAGAATTTTTTTATGATTTATTGAATATTTTTCTAATTATTGATTTTATTATGCATGAAATTAAAAAATAATGATTAAAGTGTGTTTAGTGATACTTAATAACTTAATTGATATATTAGAATGAAAAGTATGAAAAAATTATAGTAGTGAGATAATTGTATGGATGAATAAAATATTAAGTGATTAATAATGCAAAAATAATGGAATGTATGAATTTAATAGAAATTGAATTAAGTGAATAAAATAATGTCTTTAGTTATTTTTCTGATGGTTAAATCTAGCCCATGATATAATTGGCTAGTTATAGGGACACCGTTACCACGGTGCAGGTCATAATGACTCGTTTATGTAGGCCAGTGATGGTCTACTACAGTGATAGTGATTCAGTAAACAGTGTACAGTGCAGTGCTCGGATGATCCTTCAGGATTACTCTTCAGAGTAGTGAATTTTTTGGGTCCACGTCCCATGTATCAAGTCCAAAGATTTTCCATCGGATGGAAACTAGGGACAAACATGAATAAAAGTAGTAATAATGATAAAAGTAAAAAATAAGTGAAAAATATGATAAGAATGATAAAATGATATAATTGAAAAAAATATAAAAGTGACAAATGAGAATAAAATGATAAAAGTGAAAATATGGGGAAAATAATAAATGTGATAAATATGATAAAAGTGATTAAGAAAAAAAAATGGTATAATAATAATAATAATAATAATAATAATAATAATAATAATAATAATAATAATAATAATAATAATAATAATAAAAGTGATAATTGTAGCAAAAGAAAAAAAATAGTAAAATGTAAAAATAAAAAATAAGTGGAAGATAAATATTAAAGTGTGTAGTAAATAAATAAATGAAAAATAAAAATATTAGTGGCAAATGTGTGAATAACATATAGTTAGTGACATAATTGTAAATAAATAAGAATTTAAGAATTAATTTGAAATTTATAGCTAATTAAATGAAAATTTGAAAAGAAAGATAATTAAAGAAGAAAAGTGAAAAATGATTAAATGGAGAGGAATTAAAAAAAAAAGATAAAATATGAAATATTGTTAATTGAATAAAGATATTAAATAGTGAATAAAGAGTAATTAAAAATAAAGTATTGATAAAAAAAATAAAAAAATTTTGAATAGTGTATTGAAAATGTTATTGTATGTATGTATGCATGAAAATTAAGGACGATAGAAATTTTTAGATTATAAATCATAACTTGACATATTAATGTTCAACACGTAATTATTTGACTGCGTACATGTAGCAGCAAAAAAGGCAGGGGCAAGCGTACAAGTTTTGGAAGTTGACTAAAAAATAAAATAGTAGTAAGTTAGTATCACATGTATATATATGTATGGATATGAAGCTGTAAAAATGAAATTTTATCTATGTTATGATAAAGATAATTTGTAGATGAATGTAAAATATTTATATTATATGTGTGTTGTTGTGCCCAAAAGTGAGTTGTGGATTGTTTGCCTTGCAGGTGAGTTAATTTATACCCATTATACTGCCGAAATTTTTGGAAAAATAAAAAAGATTAATTAAGTGTTGACAATATTATGGTTATTAAATTAAGATTAAAAAAATTGGCATATATTGACTATAATTGTATTTATCCACATAACGTACATATAAATTGATTGATACAGGGATGTCACAGTTTTTGTGGTATCAGAGCATGATTTAAACGGTTCTAAGATCGGAGTTGGAATTAAGTGAATGAATTATATGTATATACATGTCAATGGATGGATGAAATATGTAATAAGTCTAATGGATGCTTGCTCATTTCCTATTTTATAGTGAATGATGACATCCCAACAAGCTCAAGGTGATGGAAACGGTGAGAGTGAAGCGTCGGTTAGTGCTATGGAAGATGAAACCTCACAACAGAATATCACTCCACCAATTGCACCAGCTCAACCGCGACAGCCGGATTTTTTCCATCTCATGGCTGATTATATTCAACACAGAATGCAAGCTCAACAGCCATAGCTAGTGGCATAGGTACAATTGTAACACCACCTCACCCAAATCGCACGTGCCCGGATGCTGGGGCGCTACTGCCTGTCTTCTTTACTTCTTTAAATCGCTACATAATTTTTTTATTTAATAAATAATGTACATTTTATTTACATAACATAGTATTTATAAATACCAATTTACTATTTAACAAACTTTGAAAACTAATTTACAACTTATAAGTATATATAATGCGGAAAAACAAATTACAAAAGTTCAAAAGTTTGTGATCCACTATTTCGAGATCGGCTGTTTTAATTTGAATAAGATCACCGCTTATTTTATCTACCACCTTCAGCTACCTTTCTATATCTGCGCGGAATTGCTAATCTCTAAGTTTAGTGGTGCATATAAATAAGGCAATATATTATATCATGCAACAAGCATTAATATGTATCATTTTATGCATTAAAATATTTGCATGTTATTTCTATCAACATGTTCCTATTTCATATAAGTATAAATATCATGCTCACATATACAATGTTATTTTCATTTATCTTTAATAGTAAGATACTCTGTTAATTTCTTTATTATTATATCTCAATCTCATATCATCATCCTTTTCTTTTTTTCTTTCTTTTCTTATTTTCTGACATATCTTCATTATCTTGCCCACATCACTCTAAATTTGGACTGACTGGATACGGGTTATGAATCAGAAGCGCTATCAGAGCTATAGCCACCTTGTCCACTATTTGGCTCAACAGAGCTTTTCAAATCAATGATGCTCTCCGAGCTTAAGCCAAATTGATTGAGTATAATTTCATCATAGATGAATAACCGGACCAATGACGCTCTCCAAGCTTAAGCCATCTTATCCTCAATTTATATGTGCTCATCAGAGCTTCTCAAGTCAATGGCGCTCTCCGAGCTTAAGCCACATTGACCGAGCATCTCAGATCAATGGCGCTCTCCGAAATTAAGCCACATTGATCGAGGAATATCTCATATAGTACGGTATCGTTCGCCCCCTTAATGACATGTCATCTATTCTGATTCTAATCCACGGGTAGAGTAATGTGCATCTTCATATTTTCACATCAATCATATATCTTTAGTAAATTTTTATTTTACATTCATTTCATCATCCTCATTTTTTTACATCACATCATCATAATTCTCAATTTCGACACATCAATATTCTCAGGTATCAACATCAACATCTCAATTCTCTTGTTTTGCAAACATCTTATCATGCTCATACATACTGGATAACATCTTTTTTTTATTTGTGTAACTAGATATATCAATAGATAATTATATTCATAATTTATTTGAAAACAGAGCATTCACGGTCGTGAGTACCAATTCATGCCCGTGAATTAGTTCACGCTCGTAATCCCAAGCCGTGAACGCTACTGAAATGAATTGTGCCAAAGCATTCACGGTCGTGAATACTCATTCGTGCCCGTGAATGAGTTCACGCCTATGATTTCCAAACTGTGAATGCTTCTGGAATGAATAGTACCATTTTCACACAGAAGTCACAGTCGTGATACAATCAGTCACAACCGTGAACCATCAAGTTCACGTCTGTGACTTGATAGTCACACCCATGACTTTCAGCAGGAAATATGCATATTCACTTTTCATTCATTCTAATATCATCCAAATCATACCAAATTTCTATTTCATGCATTTCTAAGGTTCTTTACTCAACTTATTACTTTCTAATACATGTAAATGTCTTTATCATACAAGATTTTCTAACATGCATCATTAATT
Source organism: Triadica sebifera (assembly GCA_023653625.1). NCBI lineage: Eukaryota > Viridiplantae > Streptophyta > Magnoliopsida > Malpighiales > Euphorbiaceae > Triadica > Triadica sebifera. Next base: position 31,397,213 of record CM042899.1, read on the forward strand.
TAATGTCTCACAAGGATCTCATTCATACATATCTAAACCAATGGTTTCATGCCATAATCATCATTCTTGAAATTCATTTATCTAAAATCATGTTCAACATGCATTATTTCAAACAAAAATAGACTATTGCCTTAAGTTATGCACAAACCTTAATCTTTCTCCTTCACTCTTTTAGGTAGCTTTCTCTTTTCATTTGCTATTTAGTGTTTGTTCCTTGTCACTTGGAACTCCTACAACATCATAAATCATTATTATCATATGATTTTCTCAAGACCCTAAACTCTCTCATTCTATCTCAAAACCCTAATTTCTCTTTCTTTCCATATGAGTCTTGGATGAGCTCAAAATTCAAACTTCTTTAAGAAAAGATGAAGAAGAAGAAGAATCACTTCTTACCTTACTCTTTTGTTCACTAAATCACAACTTTGGAGATTTTCTCTCTCCACTAAACTTTATTTTTCTTCCTCTTTCTTGCTCTTTCCAGCTTCCTTAGGAGTTATGGACCATGAAGATCACTTGTTCTTGCTCTTTCCCCTCTATTCTCTTCCTTTCTCTCTCTAAATTTCAGGTTTGACTATGAAGGGAATGGGGTTGACGTGACTGGTAGAAAAGAGAGAGAAGAAAGCAGAAAAAGAAGAGAAAAAGAAGAAGAAAAGAAAGAATTAAATAGAGTACCTAAAAGTCTTCATGTGGGATCCACCATTTTGACCATTTCTTGATATTTATACTTAATCAACATTAATCCTCTTTCTTTAATGCTATGGCCGGCCAACCCAAATTTTAAGTGTCCAAATTTCCTATATTAATTAGCAATTAATCTCATTAATCATCCAATTTTTGATAAATTGCAATTTGACCACAAAACTTATCAAATTTTGCAATTTAGTAACTTACCATAAATCAACTTCTTTAAATTCTATAAACATTTAATTAGGCTCATATCATTTAATTTAGTCATTACTTGATCAATTTTTTATAAAAATCCGAATTTAGACTCCGATTGGTCATACGCGTCAATTTCGCGACACGTGCGACTCGGTGTCTAAATTAGAGGATATTACAACAACCTCCTGCTCCACCTAAAAAGAAACGTATTTTGGAGCATTTGAAAAAATTAGGAGTTGAAGATTTTTATGGACATGATCCATTAACACCTGTGCACGTTGAAGAATGGTTGTTTAAAATAAAGAGATTATTTAAAATTACTCACAGTCCGCTTAAAGAGAAATTTGAAGGTACTGTGGCATTACTTCAAGGTCCTGCATTGATCTGGTGGGATTCAGTACACAAGCATACCCTAGGTGGACAGTTGAATTGAAATTTCTTCTTGGCCTAGTTTGAAAAGAAATATATAGAGTCAGAGTATAAAACAGAGATACAAGATGCCTTCTGGAGACTCAGGCAAGGAAATAAGACAGTAGCAGAGTATGAGCGCGAGTTTGAGCGCCTTAGTGCCTACTTTGACGATTATCAGTTGACAGAGGAGAAATTATGTCAGAGATTTGAGAGAGGTCTCCATAACAAGATCAGATAGATAGTGGGTGCACAACAACATCCAAATTTGCGTGCTTTAGTGGAAGCTGCAATTAAAGTAGAAAGTATCGAGTCAGATGAGGCTAATAGACTAACTCGATTTCAGAAAAAGAGAAAGTCGGGACAGTTCAGTGGTTCGGGTGCTCAGAGTAAGAAGTCTAAAGGACTAGTTCCATCACAAAGTCATACATCAGTTGTACTAGGGCGTGGACAAGGAAATGTATTCCGTGGTAATGTCTTAGCTACTTCTGTGGGCAGTACACCTAAAGGTAGAGGGGCAGGTATAGTTCAGATCTGTGGCCATTATGGTAGATCTCACCCAAGAGAGTGCATATATTTGACTGGCGCCTCATACGGTCAGGGATTGTCTAATGGCTCAAGCTTCTACGACTATATCACTATCACTTAGTATTTGATCTTTACCAGTCAGAGGCCGAGGTAGGGGAGCAGGCCTTAACCCATCGGCATCTAGACCTTTTGCACAGCAAACCCAGGGTGAAGGACGAGCTACAGACCGTACTTATGCAGTGAGAGCTAGAGAAGAGGAGGATGCTCCTGATGTGATGTAGGTAAATTTATGTTTATGACTGCTTCTGTTTATGCACTTATTGATCCTAGTTCCACACGTTCCTACACAAATACTGACGTTGCATGGGAGAAAGGGTTAAAAGATTCACAATTAGACCAGGACATCATAGTGAGCAATCCCTTAGGGAATAATGTTGTGGTGAACATGGTGTATAGGAATTGTCTCATTATTACGAAAGGTTATGAATTCCTAGCTAACCCAATTGAACTCTCATTCCGCGAGTTTGATATGATAGTAGAGTTGGATTGGTTATCCGCCCATCTAGCGACAGTAGATTGTAAATGGAAGAGAGTGACACTTAAACTTTCTGATGATCGGGAAATCACTATTGTGGGTGAAAGAACATACTTCTTATCGAATGGGATTTTAACTACAACTGCTAAGAGACTTATAAGAAAGGGGTGCATTGCTTATTTGTATTATGCAATAGAAGCTAAAAAGGAAAATCTTAAAGTTTCAGATGTACCTATAGTGAGAGATTTTCCAGATGTCTTTCCTGATGAATTACCAGGCTTGCCACCTGACAGGGAAGTTGAATTCACTATTGATGTAAGTGCAGGTACGACACTTATTTCGATTGCACCCTACAGGATGACACCTACAGAACTCGAGGAATTGAAGATTCTGCTGCAGGACTTGTTCGATAAAGGCTTTATCAGACCCAGTATTTCACTATAGGGGCACCGATACTCTTTGTAAAGAAGAAGGATGAGTCTCTTAGATTATGCAGCAACTATAAACAACTGAATAAGGTGACGATTAAGAATAAGTATCCCTTTCCACGTATTGAAGACCTATTTGATCAATTGAAGGGAACACATTTATTTTCAAAGATTGACCTACGATCGGACTACCATCAGTTGAAAGTAAAAGAAACATATGTGCCCAAGACTGCATTTCCCACGAGATATGGCCACTATAAGTTTTTAGTCATGCCATTTGGACTTACGAATATGCCAACAACTTTCATGAATCTAATGAATAAGATCTTTCATCATTATCAAGACCAGTTCATGGTGGTATTTATTGATGATATTCTAGTGTATTCGAAGACGCTAGAAGAACATGACAAACACTTACGAACTGTCTTGTGGATATTGAGAGAGAAACAGCTATATGCAAAATTCAGTAAGTGTGACTTTTGGTTGAATGAAATATCATTCTTAGGCCATATAGTTTCAGCTGAAGGGATAATGGTTGAACTGATAAACGACTATGACTATTTAATCAACTATCATTTAAGAAAGGTGAATGTAGTAGCTGATTCACTTAGTAGAAAATTTATGGTAGCCCTTCGGGTGATGAATGTCAGAATGGATATGACACAAGATGGAGTGATAATAGCGAAAATACAAGTAAAACCATACTTTTTTCAGCAAGTGAAAGTAGCACAAAAGCTAGATAATCGCTTTATTACCATAGTGATCAAAGTAAAAGAGGGTAATGAAGGTAATTATTCTTTGGGTGAAGATGATATTCTTTATATCAATCGGAGGTTATGTGTACCAGATCAAGATGAATTGAAAAAGAACATTCTCACAGAAGCTCATCATAGCAGCTATGCGATGCATCCTGATGGTAACAAGATGTATAAGGATTTGAAAATACATTACTGGTGGTCCAACATGAAACGTGATGTGACAGAATTCATGAGTAAATGTTTGATATGCCAATAGGTGAAAGCTGAACACTAAGTTCAATTGGGTTGACTTTATCCTATTGCTATACCAGAGTGGAAACGGGATCAAGTGACCATGGATTTTGTGATGGGATTGCCTTTGACGGGAAAGAAACATGATGCTATCTGGGTAGTCATTGATAGACTCATGAAATCAACCCATTTCATACTAGTACGGAGGGACTATCCATTGACCAAGTTGGCAAAAATCTACATTAATGAGATAGTGAGATTCCATGGAGTACCATCCTTCATTATTTCAAAAAGGGATCTCAGATTTACTTCCCAGTTCTGAAAAAGTTGTAGGAAGCATTAGGGGCATGACTTCATTTCAGTATAGCTTTTCATCCTCAAATTGATGGGCAGTTGGAACGTGTGATTCAGATACTTGAGGATGTGTTGCGATGTTGTGCCCTTGAGTTTGAAAGTAGTTGAGAAAAATATTTTCCATTAGCAGAGTTTGCTCACAACAACAGATATCAATCCAAAATCAAAATGACACCATATGAAGCACTGTATGAGAGGAAATGTAGAACTCCTTTATGTTGGAAAGAATTGAGTGAAAAGAAGCTAATGGTGACTAATTTGGTTTGAATGAATAAAATAATGTCCTTAGTTATTTTTTTGATGGTTAAATCTAGCTCATGATACAATTAGCTAATCATAGAGACATCATTACAGTGGTGAAAAATAATTAAATGGAGAGGAATTAAAAAAAAAACTATGAGATAAAATGAGAAATATTGTTAATTAAATAAAAATATTAAATAGTGAATTAAGAGTAATTAAAAATAAAGTATTGATAAAAAATTTTGAATAGTATATTAAAAATGTTATTGTATGTATGTATGTACGAAAATTAAGGACGATGAAAATTTTTAGATTATAAATCACCACTGGGTATATTAATGCTCAGCACGTAGTTATTTGACTGCGTGTATGTAGTAGCGGGACAAACATAAAAATTTTGGAAGTTGACTGAAAAATAAAATAATAGTAGGTTAGTATGAAATGTATATATATGTATGGATATGGAGATGTATAAATGAAATTTTATATACGTTATGATAAGGATGATTTGTGGATGAATGTAAAATATTTTTGTATTATATATGTGTTGTTGTATCCAAAAATGAGCTGTGTATTGTTTGCCTTGCAAGTGGGTTAGTTAGTTTATAATCGTTATATTACCGAAATTTTTGAAAAAATAAAAAAAATTAATTAAGTGTTGACAATATTATGGTTATTAAATTAAGATAAAAAATTATTTTGACATATATCGACTATAATCGTATTTATCTATGTAACATATGTATTGATTGATTTATACAATGGTATCGCATTATTTCTTTATATTTTTATTTTCTTTCTTTTTATCTTTAAGAGTAGGAGTAATTTGATATGTCATCTTTGTTATACCTCTAAGATCACCGTTTTAGTATAAGCGACTCACTGTACTAACAGTAGTGATTCTTGCTATAGCCAATCATACCCCAGTTGGATTGACTTGGCTCGCTTTCGTATTTAGCTGGGGTTCAAGTCGAATTTACATGCTCGACTCTTTAGAGCGATGAGAGTTGAACTGTTTTTCGTACTAATTGCTGCTATCAACCCTAGTCCAGTCTGACACTTGGTGGTGTGCTAGAGCACGACTTTGATATTTATTTTCCATTTTTTTGAAATTTTGTGTAAATTGACCAATGGAAACCTTTATTCTCTTTGAATAGGTGTTGACTTTTTGTTCTTAATATATATCAGTTGATCTAATTTTGAGAGGTTAACATAAAAGGTGACTATAGTGGGTAATGAAGTCATTTGAGACTTGTCATAAACGGCCAAATTTTATTTGTGATTTGTGAAGAGATTATTCTACTAATCAAGTTTTACATTAAACTTTAGATCGAAATAAGTGTTCAAGAAAGTTATACTAAAGTTTAAAAGTTATATTTGGAGCATAAATCTTTTCCAAAATCAGAGTACGTCAAGGCCAAATTATTGTATTAGGAATGTCTATGGGTCAGAGAAAATCTGGTGAGAGGGCATCTATGACTATTTATTAGATGGTTTTAAATTAATATAATTGTTATTAATCGATGAAAGACTGAAATGTTGTAAGTAGATTATTGTGTTCATCCACCAATGACCAACTTTGTGATGAATGATTTTGGAGGAAAATTTATAGGTTCAGAAATTAGTTTTGGATCAATCTTAGAGTTCGATTTTGTAGACCGAATGAGTTGAGCTTGAAGCACGATTTTCCACCAATTGTTCTTGGAGGACGATTTTATAGGTCGATGAAATTATATTTGAATTTGAATGAGTGACCTAAATATCATATCATGAATATAATTTTGCATAACTACTTGTTCTACAGTGGATGTTTGGGATTTGGCTTGATCTCATATTTTTCATAATCAAAATAGCCAAGTAAATTAACATATTTAAATTTGAAATTTCGGTTGAATATTTTTAAATGATTTTTACTCGCATTTATAGAAAGAATAATTCTTTAATTTTACTTGGCCAATCAATTAAGGAATCATGGAAAAAATATTAACACTTGGTAAAAATCACCAAGAGGTAAAGTAGGCTATATTATTATATGCTCAAAATCTCACATTGCTTAAAATTACCCTTTGGGTGTTTTGGTTAGTCTATAAATATGTTTTTATTTTTATGTTAATGACATCTATCTCATCGTTAAACAATTTATCTCCTTATATTTTCCTTTCATTTTCTTTTAGCTTTAGGAGTAGATGTAATTTAGTCTGTCATCTTTGTTTATACTTTCATTACTATTATATTGGCCTCGCGTCTCAACTCAGCATGAGGATAGCAGGAATGACCTGTTGCGTAGACATTAGTGATTCTTGCAGTTTTCTAGCTCACTTACTACATAGTCAATTATAGCCTAGTTGGACCCTTTCTCACCTTCACATTTAGACAAAACTCAAGTCAAATTTGCATGCTCGATCTGTCGAAACGACAATAGCTGAAGTGTTCATCATGCTAGTCACTAATATCAGTTCCAATCCAGTTCAACTATAAAAAGAACCAAATAGCTCAAAGTTCAACTATAAAAAGTAACCATTTTGATCCAGTGGTATATTTATTTGGTAAATTCGGTTTTGCCAATCGAATTATTGAAAAAGATATATCTTTTCTTATTTTGAGAATACGTGTCTTTTAAATATCATATATATTGATAAGAAAATTTTAAATAGATTCACTTTATAATATTATTTGTAAATTAATCCAATCAGATAATTACTTAAAAATTTCTCCATACAGATTGACATAAACAATAGTAATTAAATTGAATAATGACCATAAGTTGCAATAATATTTATTAAAAATTATTTTTTATTTTATTAATTAATAATATCATGCTTAATCCGTAAAAAGTAAACGAGAAAGAGAAATGTTGGTAGGAAGCTTAGGTATCAGTCACAATCTAAGTTGACTGGAAAAACCACCTTTTTTCAAATGTCGTCTTCGATTAGCAACATTTTTTTGAATTAATTTTTTTAAAAGAAAAAATCGATTACGAAGCCAAAAGGCTTTCCCCATAATCCCAAAAAGATGTACAATAGCATGTAATGTTTGGCGCTGTTTATTCGGCCATATATAGAATAGAATAGAATATAGAAAAGTTTTATGTATAAGAAATCTTCAGCAGTCATTTCAACCAATTGTTCAATTTTATTCCAAGTTTGTAACCCTGTTAAATTCCAATCTTGCATACTACATACAGTTGATGAATGTTTGATTATTCCAAATTTACAGAAAATAAACACATGAAGAAATAAAAGCTGTTACTGTCAGAGTGTTAGTAGTAATATATTTTGAGCAACTAGGGCCTCTCTGTGCATATTCTTTGTTGAAATTGTGAGAAAAATTTCAAAAAATTGTGGTGATACCAAGTTAATAACGAATGCACATATTTAATTTTAAAGAGTGAAAATTAATCACTGTCGTAGTAATCATTGACTAATAGAATCCAATCTGGCCTCACATGTGAAAGTGAAAAATATGCAAGAAAAGAAGAAAAGAGGATGAAGACAGTTTATTCAAACTACTAGCTACTTTCACATTCTCACAGGAAAAAAAAAAAAAAGAAGACACTACTTCCATATATAAACGTATCTTTTTACAAGCCAAATTAAAGAATTTAAAGAAACAATTAGAAGAAATGAATAGCTTACAACTTGTATCCCATTGATGAACCCTTGTTTGGGCTCATCACATGAGAACTTATTCTTATTCAACAGAATACAAATAATAAAGAATACAACAGATTTTATATAAATAATGACTTCGACTTTTCAAAAACCTATGTATATAACGTAAAGCATAAAGAATATTATCATTAATCAATCATCATCACTTGGAATTGGAGGCTTTTCCATGGGGAAACTTATCATGGCGAGCCCGCCTTTCTTCAGAGAGCAGTTTGGCAAACCTGTAAAAAAATATTAGGTACAAAAGGAAGTTTTATGTATGGACAATTAGCAAAATTTTGCATAATAAAATTAATTTGCTTGATAAGAACTTACGGAAATGATTTAATACCTCATAAGAGCCTCTTCATTAGTCTCCTTATTAGAAGATTCAAAGATTCCAGTCTCTAAGTTAACCCTTGAAACCGGTTTCTTTAACAGCTTTTCACCAACTTCGGCAAGATCATCCAAGTTCTTTTTTGTGGCAACATCTACAGAAGAAACTGTCTTGCTTAAAGTGTCATCCTGCATGTATCGAATTAAAAGGAATTTTTTTTAACTAAATTGGCAAAAATATGATATGATAGGGGGAATTAAAACTATGTTTAAGTCCTAATTAATTAATTAAAGTTGTGTACCTGAATACGGAGGTAATTCTTTTGGGATTGAAGGGCTTGAAAAACCACGGAAAGATGCAGATCGACCATGTCTGCACTTGCATGAGTAAACACATCGACTAATGGTGTAGAACCGTCCCTGGTTAACCAACCCAATACTCCCCATTTGGCAGCATCATGTGCATTATATTTCTCTACAGCTTTTGGTGCCCCTGTTCCTAAGGAAATTACTAGAAATTTTTCGTAGTCCATTGGCTTCATAGGAAAGAAGTCTTGGCTTCCCCTAATGATTTCTTTCTTCACTTCTCCCATAGCAACCAAAGTCTGAGATACAAGCCAAATTATTATAAATTACAGTTAAGCTCATTAATTTCCCACGGGAGATGGGAATTCAGATAGAATTAATTAAGTTAATATATTATTACTGGATTATTGGCAGCAACACCGCCGTCTATGAGGTTGAATTCTCTCTTTTTTCCTGTTTTCTCCTCGTATGTTTCAAAATAATGGGCTGGAAGATAAGTTGGTGCTGCTGAGGTTGAAATACATATATCTGAGAGTAGAGCATTCAGCGATGGTTCACTTTTGACCTAGCCATGAAATTAAAAATACATGGAAAGAAAATTTATATACAATATTAAAAAAAAGTAATTATATATACAATAGGATTTAATAAAGAGAGAAAGTAAACCTGATAACTCGAAAATATGGTAGGCTGGAGTCTTTTGATATCAAATGTTGGGATCACAACATTAGTCAATGTCTGGTTTAATCGGATGCTTCCTAGATTTTTCCTAAGAAGGCCATGCAGATATTTCCCGTCATATTTTGGTCCCGATAAAGCTTTTACCATCTTGGCCGTATTAGGAAACAATGGACAGCTGTTGTTCAAAAAAATAATTAAAGAACAGAAATCATGTTAATTAATTTACCAGCCTAGCTAAAACTAGAAAATATAAATAAAATTTTTTTCCCTCTCTGTATTAATTAACCTGCTTTGTGGGAAAATTTTAGGGCAATCGTTGAGGTAGAAGTTCTTGATATCCTTGGCAGCAAAGATGGGACGATTTTTGTCATTAGGGCTAGCAAGCATAGCGGTCACTAGACCGCCGGTGCTTGTTCCTGCAATCACGTCGAAATAGTCTGCGATTCTTGCTTCCTCACCGTCCAGTTTCTAAATATATAACCATGAACAGAAAAAATAACATATATATTTTAATTCTCGTAAGATAATAACAATATGGAAAATATAAATAAAATTATGCAATTAATAGATGCATTAAAATTTTAGCCTCAGACTTGTAAGCTATTACATGGCCTTTATTTGACATTTTATTTTAGAAATTGTGGCCATGCGCTCATCATATGCATGTTACATGCACTAGATTTCGGCTGTGGGATATAGTTAGATATACATTATTATTATATTATATTATCATAAAGCTGCGTAAGAAGAGACGTATATATTGGATATAAATTTTAATTGTATTTATACATTCTGTTATTGATAAATTAGCAAACCAAAAGTAAATTCTTTTACATGGCATTTTATCAATTGCAAGGTCATGAATAAAACTTCGTGGACCAAGTATAAGTGAAATTGTGTGCACTCGGTCTGTAGAGGCAAGAATTGTCTATTATTTTACATAGAACATGAACAAAATTTGTACCTGAAGTTCGGACTCTAGGAAACTGAGTATGGTTCCGGGGATAATTCCTCTTATTCCACCTCCATCAATGCTGAGAACTGTGACAAGGTTTCCATAAGTTGGAGGTTGAAGGGGTGTTATTTCCATGAGGAATTAATTATATTAATGTATATAAAGGAAAGATAATGGTATCTCCTGAAAAAAGGAATAGAAAGAAAATGGTATCTAATAAAATGATTGAAGAGTTTAGAAACAATGTTCCAAAAAAGGGGTAGAAACAAAATTTAATTGAACTTGTAGGGGGCTGGTGAATTAAGTATGAAAATCTTAGGAGGAAACTTGAAGAACTAAGGCCTTTGATGAAAAGAGCTTAAAATGTGATTTGAGAATCATTTCATCATGGATATTTATAGACCCCTAATTATCGTATATGGATTACTCATTTTACTTACATTTTTGACGAAGTCAGTGGATTACCAAAATCCGCATGAATATTTGACCAAAGTTGTACTTTCGTAGATATGTTCAAAGTTTGGACGCATGTGGATTAATCTTATGGCAAAAAGTTTTTCAAAACTAATTAGCATTTGAACCGTGTCATCTCCAAGCGTACTAGTAGGTATGACTGCACGTGAATTGTAGGTTAGAATATAAGTTGACGCAATAAGAAGGGAGCCAAAACCAATTAGCTTTATTAATGGAGTTTGACGAATCTGTTAGCTAGCTAGCTAGCTCCATAATCATTTTTGCTCATTGAGAGACTAATATCTAATCCGAATTAAAACACATTAAAACAGACATGATATAAATTATCACAAAAGAAAAAAAAGTCAAAATATATTGAATCAAGTTCTAAATTTATATTTCCAAAAGATTGTGGTAAAAATTCTCAAGAATGAAATGGTTATAAAAAAAATCAATTTAAATATAAATATTATAATTTTTTTTGGATACAAAATAGTCCTACTGGAGATTCAACGTTACAGTTCTATTCATCAGACCAGTATCATTAAACTAAAGTTTATAGGTTTATTATCATATTTTAACTGTCTTAGACCCTTTATTTCAAAATAAATTAGAGATTTTTATTAAAAAATAAATCTAAATTTTCAAAAGTTGAATAACTATATTTTGAATAATAATCTGCTCATTTTTAAAAAAAAAAATCATATGTATATCATGTTCAATTAAATTTAAAGGAATCTCTCCTTCAATTTAACCAATTAAAGTAATGTATGTAAATATTGGATGGCACAGTAATTTGTATAAATTAGCTTAAGTGATAATTAACGAGTTGAGACATTAATTGTACCCAAAGTTCCTTTAAAAGACAATTCCGTATTTTCATTGGATATCACGTGTAAAAATAAATGATAAGAGCGATGATTAATTTAGTCAGAGAAGATGATAATTGCTGATGATAATGCACGTGTATGATGATATAACAATTCTACTTCGATCCCATCTTGAGATAAAATAATTTGTTCAGACATATGGACTGTAATCGTCATTAGGACATTAATGTTAGTACTTTATATGAATGTTTATTAGGAAAAAAGGACATTACTTCAAGCACGGCAAACAAAATAAAACATGAAAGATGACGAAATCCATGCATCTTGAAACTAAACAAAGAAAAGGCTAAGGTTGGAATATCGAAACATACGTAAACCACCAAAAACATGTTTCAAAGGTTTTTAATGGACATATGTTATAGAGAACATACAATAATTAGATTAGAAGTTCCACTGAAGGAATGTAAAATTGCCCTTTAAGTCCTTAATCAATCCAGCTAGCTAGCCTGTGTGTTGAAATTATCAATATTTATTATCGCTTATATTAAGTCTTCCACTTTTACACATTATTATCAAGAATTTTCTTGCGTGAGAATTAAATGGAAATATATAACTATCATGATCAGACATTTAATTAGGCAATTTGTGATGTGTAATACCAAAACATGCTTCCAAAAGCTCATCCGTCTACTTGCAGATTCCAAATATTCTGCATAAGCATGACATGTATTGATAGAGGGTACTAAATACTTAATAATCCGACCAAAAAACAGCTCCATTTAAAACTTGAAAAATGATTCAATCCAAATTCGCTCGCCCTGACTAATAGTCCGGTCTGACTATTGCACAAATTGGAGTTTTTTTTTTCTTATTGCATGTGTAATATGATGACTTATTCAATTGGTTTAAGGAAATAATTTGTTGAAGGTAGCTTCACGGACATTTCCCTACTTATCAGTTTAGAAGGCTATTCCAAATATTTAGTGCTCATTAAGCCATAAAACATGTTAATTGTCGTTTTAATTTTTCACAGGATCGTTTTCTTGGTGGGTGGGTATGAATCTTATTGGGACGTCTGCATGGTTACATCAAAATTTGGCAGTGCTTCCATAGATATATGAATTACTCCCTTCATGCAATTAGAATCTTCTAATTATTTAACAAACAATAACCACTGCACTTAGTTTGTAGTTTTAAAATTTATATCTTACGAAACTGATCATTGCTCTTCTCAAACTGGGTAATTATGCCATGTAGATGAGACGTACATTTACCAGGTTTAACTAGATACGATATTGACTAAAAAGCTTCAATTTTATGGTATTGATAGGATAATAAACACTGTAAATTGTCCTTTTTAAAATTTAATAACATTAATTGTAAGGAAAAAAAAAAGTGAATCATTCACAAATCATCTGTAGATATTTGATCGAATAGATTCCATGCAGAATATGTACATTTTATCTGATCGGATGGCTGTGAATGATTTGTGCATGACATGTATCTAATTTAAAAACATTGATCCTTAGATCGAAATTAATGAATTAATTAATTAGCTATTCACTAATTGATTTGTAAATTAATTATCCAATTAATGCATGTCAATATTAGTAATATTTTACGTGGAATTTGCAGATCCGCAAGCTGATAATATCACAGTATTATGTCTAATCAATGTAAGAAGAACAAATAAATTATACGCGAGACTAATCTATATACAGGCAAATGACCCTTTCAATTATTATTTTTGGACTAATTAACTTCTTTTTTTCATTCAAAAAAGATTTGATAGCATTAACTAATTAATTTATACCACGTGTTCTCTCTCCAAAAATAAATTAATTAAGATTATTCCAATTTGTATGTAGTTTTAGACTTTTAGTAGCTTTCATATTTGATATAAACAACAAGGATTGAATGATGTATATCTACATTGATGTGGCCGGATTTTTTTTGGTAGAAGGGTCTAATTAAAGAATTGAACTCAGATCTCACGGTTTTAATCAGATCAATATTATTGAACTTATTAATGTAGTATGATCTTTTTTTGTGGGCAACATTATTTGACATATCACATCATCACTCGGATTATTTGCTCATGGATAATTTGAAAAATCAAATAAATTATTATTACAAGGGATCATCTGACCACAACACCATTAATTAATTAAATTTTCATATATTTCCTAAAAAAAAATTCATATATAGTTTAGAAAAGGGAAAGGGTTCAAATGTAATATTCGGATTCAATTTACATGTATATTATTGATAACTACGTACATTAAATTATCGAGTATTCAGAAACAAGTTATATTGAAGATTTAGCACATATATAATTTGTTTTTATAACTAATTAATTTATTTCTTGAATGATACTATTATTACACTCTAATCTTTAGGGTTAATTTAAGACGAATATCATTGATAATGAATCAAACTAAGCCGTCATTTACATTTATAAATGCAATTTCAAACATTTTTTAGTTTATTTTTCTTTTTGACACATAACCCTATTATAACATTAAATTAAGGCTTGATTCATCTCTAAGAGATTAGTCGATTAGTAATGGGCAAAAGAGGATTAGGCTGAATAAAGGTACTAGCAACTTAATATCATAGTATTTATTACTTAAAACGCAAGCTCGAGTAAACCATTGCAGTAATGAACTAAGAGATTAATGGCGCATTTTGTCAGGAGATTTATATATAAGAAGCAACGATCTGGTTTTAGGTAAACTTACAAATCTCTAGTAAAAAATCTAATATAATTTTCATTTTCTTCTCTTTACTAATTATTTTAATATCAAAGTGTTTACACTATTCAACTTTGAATTTTCTGTTCTTCATTTAATCATTTTGCAGGTTATAAATTTCTTTCAAATTTCTGGGAGGATCTTGTCTCCAAAATAATCCTCAATATTACACAATAATTAATGGGATATGCATATTAATTATATTAATTAAAATATAATATCGAGTAATTAATAGAATATAGAGGTTATGTATTTAAGTAATTACATTATATATTATTTATTTGAAAAATATATTGAATGCGATAATTGATATTCAATATGAATATTGTCTTTAATTACATTATATATATATATGTATGCTCAATTTCAATTTTTTTCTTAAATTAATGTAATTATATGTAGACTTACAACCATGACTCAAACTTACGTATAAACCTTATATCCAAATCCAATTAAAAGAGTAAGCAGGCTAGATAAATATTTGAATTTTTTGCCTATGTTTGATGTAATTAGATTTCGTAAAATTAGTGAAATTTTGTAGATCACTTTTTAAAATCTAGTTTAAAAATTAATAAGTTTATCTTTTTATTTATTACATTCATATATATATTTTTTTATATTTGTTAATTATATTTGTACTATTTTTTTAAAAAAATTATATATATTTTATATGAATTTATAAAATTTATTTATGCCAAATATAAACTTAAACCATTTGAGATTAAAATAAAAATCCATCGGGTATTTTTTTTAACAAGTTCTTTTTTTGGTAGAATCTTTTAGCCTAGAATAAAACCCAAAAATTAATGGGCTTAGAGTAGCCCAAGCCGAAAAGAAATTTGTGGAGTTTGAGCTCATATCACATTAGCTCTTTAACAAAAATCAAATTATATTATTTACTTGTATTTAGTGATTCGATTTTAAAATAATACCGTATTATTTATTAATTTTTATATGTGACATATTTTTAATGTTCAACTAGTATTTTTTTTACTGTTATTTTCTTTTCTTCTCTTCTCTCTGTCTATTTTTTTAAAAGTCTATCTACCTATTTTAGATTTGTTTTAGAGAAAACATTTTAAATTTGCATATTTGATTTTATTTTTAGTATTTTTTATTGTTTTAGTTATTGTTAAGGATGAAAAATATTAGTTTTGGTATTTTTGTGGAATAAAATAGTGGAAAATGAATATATTTAAATAAAGAATGAGAAATATAGAAAAAGTAAATCGAATTATTGGAGGTTAAAAATAATAAATTTTGATAGAAATAATAAACTTGTAGATTCAAAACAATAAATCTGTAAATTATAAATGATGAAATTTGTAAGATCTAATAATAAACTTATAAGTTTTAAATAATAAATCTGTGAATTTCTAAATTATAAACTTACAAATAATTAAACATTAAATTATAAACTATAAATCTATAGTTTGTTAAACAATAATCTATAAATTTAAAGTGAAAAATCTGGAAAGTATAATGATAAATTTATAAATTTAAATTATTTATAAATTTTAATTGAAAAACTTGATTTATATTAGTTAGTTATCAAAATCCAATTCAGAAAAACATATCCTATATTTTGTTTTAGACTTGTGAATGAAAGAAATTCACAATGGACCGAAATAACATCCTCTTCAGAAAAGTCGGAAAACATGCGGCATCTTGCCATAACATGCCGTACAAATAGCGTTGCAACCTCAAACGGTCAAACAATTATGCTTCGTCTCTGTTTCAGAACCCGAAGCCATCGTCGCCTTCCCCTTCCTCTCCCTCGCTCCTCCTCCTCCTCTTCTAATAAAATTCCTAGCAAACCACCTAATAATCTTTCAAATTCCCACCTTACCCCTCCCCAACCGCCAATCGTCCACCTCAACCCCTTCATAACCACTCCTACCACCGCCTCCAAGACTTCCTCTTCTCTAGCTCTTTACTCGGCACTCGGTCTCTCAGACGCTGTCCTATCTTCTTTTATAGGTTCTATCTCCTTAAATGGCCGCGGCTCCGTTGAATCGGACCCTAACCATAACTCTAATCCTCTCCATGGTGCTATTGAGCACGCAATTTATAAATCGAATGAGTCTTTCAGGAGAGTATTTCAGCATTTCAGGCAAACTGGTGTTGCCGCATCGGTTCTATGGAAGTCATTGAGGTCCGTCCTTTCCTCTGCGAATCATGAAGTCAGGGTAGGGTTCGAGCTGCGGGTGGCGGCCTTGTTGGCCGACATTGCAGCGGCAAATGGGGCTCGAAGAGCTGCGCTTGTGAGAGCTGGCGGCGGAAAGGTGGTGGACTGGTTGCTGGAAACTGTTGCAGTGGGTGCGGATGCTTGTGGCACCCAAGCTGAGGCGGCCAGGGCTCTTGCTTGATTGCTGATCCGAATGTGTCTGCGGATGTGCTCGGCAGGCCTCACGCGGTGCCTTATTGTTGCATTTGATATTTTCTTGCCAGCCAAAAAAGAAGGTTAGTAATTATGGTGCATTGATCAGTGAGTAAATGTGGCTTTATGTTTTTTCTTTTATTTATTTGTTGAAAGAAGTGAAGTTTGCTGCAAACTATTTGTTATTTGCCTTCTTAAATGTTCAATTTTAGCACAAGATCACGTTATTTGCGTCCAGTTTGTTTTCACATTATAAATGAGGCTTCCCTACTTGGGTAATGACAAGTTTAGGAGAATCTTGAACTGTAACTCTATGAAATTGATAGTTATTTGATTGTCACATGTAAATTTTAGCAATCATATGACAAATGCGCATTGGGGTTGAGAACAGTATACGGAATTTGGATCAGAGTTCATAAATTTGATGGGCACAAAAGTAAGGACATAAAGTTTTGAAGATTATTGTTCCATTATTTTCTCCTTATCTGTTTATTTGGTTATGCACTAGATTATTCAGTCTTAACTCCTGACCTTGTTTATTTCTGCAAGTTGTTTTTGTGCCATTGATAAATTGCATTTTTGTGGGAGCAACATTCAAGACATAGTTCATTCGATATTTCTGATTCTTTGAAAGGTAGGAGCATGCTTGTTGCTGCCATCATGGATATTGTCACATCCAACTGCGACAGTATTTTAGTGAAGGTCCCTTTCAAGCCATCCTTGCCAGGAAATGCAGAAACAAGGGATATTGGTGCAGCCATTGAGGTCATTGAGGAAGGTGGCATGCATATGGATGGGCCACATGAAACTTAAGATGATGATAGTGGTGGAAGAGGGATGAAGGGTGTTGGAATTAAAATCCTTGAAGGTACAACAGTTTTGGGGCTTGCAAGAAGCAATGGGCCAGAAAAGTTGGAGCATTCTGGTTCTAGTCACATGGAAAAATTTAGTCAGACTCTTAAAACCCTCAGTTTCCTACAAAAGAAAGATTGTTCGGTAGCAGAGAATTTGTCTTCTACTGTTGTTCCTGGACTCTGGGATGATCTACACTGTCAACCTGTGGTTGTCCCTTTTGCAGCATGGGCGTTAGCCAATTGGGCAATGGCATCTGAGACCAATAGAACCCATATTCAGGAACTCAATCTAGATGGGCAAGCTGTGATGACTGCTCTAATGGCACCTGAGAGATCTGTGAAATGGCATGGAAGCTTGGTGGCTAGGTTACTGTTAGAGGACAGTAATCTGGCCTTAAATGATTCTCTTTCTGATTGGAGCTCTACACTTCTTACAATTGTTTATCAGACGAGTAAAAATGATGATATTCCTTTGGCCCAGTTGGCTTTATCTGCCTTTTTGCTTTGTGTTGAGAGAAGCCCATGGGCACAGAAGATATTGATGGAAAAGGGCCTTGAGCTGATGAGAGACACCGCTAAGCAGACAACTGATGAACCGAAGAAAACTGAGCCATAAGTCTTCTAATATTGTAAACTATAGAAGAACAAACAACATTGGGGCTCTAAGTGTCCTTGATCGACAGCCACTAAATTGTCACTTTCCACCAAGAGTCTGTCAATACCTTTATCTTTCGCTAATTGAACACCTTGGAGCAGCGCCCAAAGTTCCGCTCGCAAAATAGGACAATCCCCTATTGTTGTGGAAATCGAGTTAGTTTCCACCAAAGTGAATAATTGTGCCAAAAATTAAGACAAAGAAAAATTCCAAGGTAGTTAGTGGAGTCATAAATAGTCTTCCTTAAAAACCAACTTCCTTAGACTCTTAGAGTATTGGTGACAGAATTTTCGTCAGATAATTTAAAGCACAATATATCACAAAATAAAAGACCCGATAATAACTATTAAATAGAAATAAAATGAACACCAGAATTTAACGAGGTTCAGCCAATTATGCCTATGTCTTCGGACACTACTAAAATAATATTTCACTATTTCAAAGAAATATTACAATGTGAAATATTACAAGAGAGAGAGAAAATACAACCAATCTTAGAAGTAGAGGAACTGGTGTTTTTGGGATGAATTGTTAAGAAGGGGATGAAACTCTTTTATAGGCTAATGCTATTGTGGAAAAATGTTAACTTTCAGATGTGGGATTGCCACATAACATTTCAACAAATCTCCACCTTGGCGATCTCACAATTCCAAACAAACATTCTCTTTACAAATTTCAGTAATGTCTCCAAATGCGTTTCGAAGTGCCCAATTTCAAATTCTAATAACATTTATCAAGTCCAAATAATGTTGGAACTTGACACCTGTCACAACTTTTGTTGCTATATCTGCGGGATTTTCAGCAGTCAAAATCTTCTGAAGTAGTATCCCACAATCTTCAAGAATTTTCCGTACAAAATGATATCGAACATCGATATGCTTCGTCCTTGTATGTTAAACTTGATTCTTTGCTAAAGAAATAACACTTTGACTTTCACAATGCATTTTGACATGTTTCTGACCAATTCCCAAGTCATTCAACAACCCTTGAAGCCAAATTGCCTCCTTAACAGCTTCTGAAACTGCCATGTACTCTGCCTCTATTGTAGACAAAGCAACTGTTGACTGTAAGGTGGACTTCCAACTAACCGGTGCCTTTGCAAGTGTGAACACATAACCGGTAGTAGATCGACGTTTGGCTAAACCACCTGCATAGTCGGAATCACAATATCCAACTATATACTGACCAATTTTCTTATCCCGCTCAAACATTATACCAACATCTACAGTATTCTGAATATACCGTAGAATCCATTTCACAGCTTGCCAATGTCCTTTGCCAGGATCATGCATGTACCTGCTCAAAACTCCAACTGCTTGTGAAATGGCAGACCTCGTACACACCATTGCATACATCAAGCTACCAACAACATTTGCATATGAAACATTTGACATATATTCTCGTTTTTCATCACTTTTCGGAGATAAAGATGCACTGATCTTAAAATGAGGAGCAAGTGGAGTACTAACTGGTTTTGTCTTCTCATTTATCCCAAAACGCTTTAGTACTTTTCTCAGATATTGTTTCTGAGTCAAACAAAGTCTTCCCAATTTTCTGTCTCTGCATATCTCCATACCGAGAATCTTCTTAGCTTCCCCTAAATCTTTCATTTCAAATTCTTGATTTAGTTGAGATTTTAACTTCTGAATCTCTCCTTCATCTTTCGAAGCTATCAGCATATCATCAACATAAAGGAGAAGATAGATAAATGAATCATCCCGTAGCTTGCGCAAATATACACAATGATCATATTTGTTTATTGTGTATTTCTGCCTTATCATAAACTTGTCAAATCATTTGTACCACTGTCTTGGAGATTGCTTCAAACCATACAACGATTTGCTCAAGTTGCACACCAAATTTTCTTTTCCAGCAACTTTAAATCCTTCTGGCTGAGTCATGTAGATTTCTTCTTCTAAGTCTCCATGTAAAAATGCAGTTTTTACATCCAGCTGAACTAGTTCCAGATCAAATTGTGCTACCAAGGCTAACAATATTCTAATGGATGAATGTTTTACAACTGGAGAAAACACTTCATTATAATCAATTTCCTCCTTCTGAGCGTAGCCTTTAGCTACCAATCTTGCCTTGTAGCGGATATCATTCTTATCAGGAAATCCGTCTTTCTTTGCATAAACACATTTACAGCCAATCGCTTTCTTTCCCTTTGGCAGACTTGATAGCTTCCATGTTTGATTCTTTTCAAGGGACTGCATCTCTTCTTCCATAGCCTTTCTCCACTTTTCTTCTTCTGAACTTTGAATAGCTTCACAATAAGTGGAAGGAATCTCATCATCTACTGAAGATGTATAATTAGTCATATCTTCAAATCGAGCAGGTTTTTTAATATTTCTTTTCGGCTTTCGTAATGCAATTGGCTCAAGTTGCTGAGGAGGTTCTTGTGCTGAAACCTTTGCTTCCTCATCTGATCCATTTTCTACCATTATCTCCTTTTCTGCCGTAGGAGTAATTTTATCAGACTTTACAATTTCTAGATCAACAATTCTTCTTCTATCAAACTCCACCTGTTTGGGAGTTTCCTCCACCTGTTGTGGAGAACCATCTGTCTGCTCCTTCGTTACCTTTAACATGGTAGACTCATCAAAGGTAACATCTCTACTAAAGATTATTTTCTTTGTCTCTGGGCACCATAGTCGATATCATTTGATACCAGAGGATATCCTCATAAAGATAGCTTTCTTTGCCCTTGGATCTAACTTCGATTCCTTAACATGATAGTATGCAGTGGAACCAAACACATGTAAGGAATTATAATCTGTAGCAGGTTTTCCATGCTACACCTTCGAAGGTGTTTTTCCATTGATAGCAGTTGATGACAAACGAATAATGAGATGACATGCGTATATTACAACATCAGCCCAAAACTATTTGCCTAATCCAGCATTAGACAACATACACCGAACTTTCTTCAGTAGAGTTCGGTTCATGCGTTCAGCCACCCCATTTTGTTGTGGTGTATTTCTGACAGTGAAATGTCGAACAATTCCTTCATTTCTGCAAACTTTTATGAAGGGATCACTTGTGTACTCTCCGCCATTGTCTGTTCGAAGACACTTGATCTTTTTACCCGTTTAAGTTTCTACCATCTTCTTCCATATGAGAAAAACTCTCAACACTTCATCCTTTGTCTTCATTGTATACACCCATACTCTTCTTGAACAATCATCAACAAAGGTAACATAGTAGTGTTTACCTTCCATTGAAGTAGTTTTGGAAGGACCCCATACATCTGAGTGAACATAATCCAGAATACCCTTGGTATCATGGATTGCAGTGCCAAACTTCACTCTCGTCTGCTTCCCTTCGATGCAATGCTCACAAAAGTCTAATTTGCAGGTTCGCACTCCTTGCAATAATCCTTGATTCGCCAGAAGTTTCAATGATTTTTCGCCTGCATGCCCCAAGCGTATATGCCACAATCTGGTTGTTTCTAACTCCTGGTCATCACTAGAAACTGCTGTTGTTGTTCCAACAACTGTGTTGCCTTCATAGTAATACAAGTTGTTGCTCCTTTGAACTCCTTTGAACTCCTTTCATCACCACAAGTGCTCCAGATATAACCTTCATTACTTCATTTTTAATGATTATAGTGAAACCCTTTCTCCCAAGGATTCCCATAGAAATAAGGTTTTTCGTCAAACTAGGCACATATCTTACATCTGTCAGAGTTCTGATTGATCCATCACGATTCCTCAATTGGATTGAACCAATTCCAGTTATTTTGCAAGAGCTGTCATTTGCTGTATAGACAACTCCACCTTCAATTTCTTTAAAATCAAAAAATCATTCCCGATTGGGACACATATGGTGGCTACAGCTTAAATCCAGGATCCAAGCAGTCGAACTGTTTATTGATGACATCAATGCTAATGAAAAATCTGAATCATCACATTCAGCTACATTTGAATCTGCAACAGTCTTGCCTTTGCCAGATTTACTTCTCAACTTAGGACAATCTTTCTTCCAGTGCTCATTTTCTCGACAAAAAACACATTCATCTTTGCACACTCTAGACTTTGATCTGTTTTTCTTTTCCCTATTCTTATTTTTCGAACGACCTCTTACTATCAAAGCTTCTACTGCTCCACTGGTGCTATCCTTCTTGTCTTTTCTCCTCAATTCATAGCTGTATAGTGCATCACATATTTCACTAAGAGACACCTCAACTTTCCCATAGAGTATAGTAGTTTCTAGAAACTCAAACTCCTCATGAAGGGATCCTAACAGCATTAGGGCTAAATCTTCATCTTCAAATGTCACATCCAAGTTCATCAGATCTGCTACAAGTTAATTGAAATTGGTGATGTGATCATTCATTGTGGTATCAGGAACATATGTGAATCTGAACAGTCTTTTCTTCATATGAAGCTTATTTTGACTGCTTTTTTTCAAGAATTTTTCCTCCAGTGTCTTTCACAATTTACTTGCAGAAGTTTCTTTACAAAAGACATACTTCTGCTCTCTGGACAGGCACGATCGAATTATACCACATGTCAAACGATTGATTGTCTTCCATTCCTTCTCATCTGCACCTTCTGGCTTTTCTTCCTCAATGACAATGTCTAAGCCTTGCTGAAATAAGACGTCTAGAACTTCACCTTGCCACATGCCGAAATGACCTATACCATCAAAAATCTCCACTGCAATTCTCGTATTTGCCACAGCAGTTCTCACCAAAATTGATGAAGTAGAAGTTGTTGTGTCCATTGTGGATTTTTGTCCGTCTCTAGCCATTTCCTTTTTAAAACTATTTAATAGCTTTCAAATGCGGAATACCCAAGAATCCAAAGAAATTTTTCTGATGTGGAATATCAGCTTACGCCGCAACCACAGAGCATATAACTCAGTAACTTTGGCTCTGATACCAAATTGTTGTGGAAATCGGGCTAGTTTCCACCAAAGTGAATAATTGTGCCAAAAATTAAGACAAAGAAAAAATTCTCAGGTAGTTGGTGGAGTCACAAATTGTCTCCCTTACAAACCAACTTCCTTAGACTATTAGAGTCTTAGTGACATAATTTTTCTAAGATAATTTAAAACACAATATATCACAAAATAAAAGACCCGATAATAGTTACTAAATAGAAATAAAAAAAACACCAGAATTTAACGAGGTTCGGCCAATTATGCCTACGTCCTCGAACACTACTAAAATAATATTTCACTATTTAAAAGAAATATTACAAAGTGAAATATTGCAAGAGAGAGAGAAAATACAACCGATCTTAAAAGTAGAGAGATTTGTGTTTTTGGGATGAATTGTTAATAAAAGGATGAAACTCTTTTATAGACTAATATTATTGTGGAAAAATGTTAAGTTTCAGACGTGGGATTGCCACATAACATTTCAACACCTACGTTAGAAACGAAGCCAGCAACCCAGACACCACTACTGTCCCTAATAACACCTCCCCCAAAGGAAATACCATTCCTAAAACAGATAGAAGCATCAGTATTTAATTTGAAGAAATTCACGGTGGGGGGAACATTCCGTCTCTTCCAAATCATCCAACAAAATTTCGATGTATACTTTTTTTTTTTCTTATTTACTTTTAACGTTATAAAAAATGGTTCAGCTATATCTTCATTTGGGGTTTAACTTTTTGATCATTGATTTCTTAGAAAACTAAATTGGCATTTATTATTAATGAAGTAATAATAAAATTAATTAAATTGCCAGCGAGGATTTTTCTTTTTACGGAAAAGAAAATATGAAAAAAAATTTATGTTATATAATGGACAATAAGAAATTTACTTTTTTTTTATATATAAAAATACTGTCCACATGAAATATTTTTGGCTATAAATTTTTTTTGTTTACATATAGATTTAGGGTGAAAAAAGTAATTTTTCTAATATAGTCAACAAAATATCAATTTAATTTTTACCAATAAATCTTAATTAAATGGTACTGATCTGGTGATTATGGTGAGATCTTAAGTTTGAATCTCTTATGCCAAAAAAAAATATCAATTTAATTTTTGAAAAATTAATGGTAAAAAATTCAAACTGTTGAATAAGGATATAATTAAATCATTTTCGTAATTTTAACGGTAAAAAAGGCTAAAAAAAGCTTTACTAGTATATTTAAAATTTTGTGAAACGTGAGGACTAGAGTATATTTACATCTGGCCAATTTAGAATCCAAAACGCTGGCTGAGCTTTGACAAGAATTAATTTTATTTGAGTACCCCATGTGATTAATTATAGATGAGAATGTAATTAAGACTAGACAAAGACTAGCGAGCCTAATTAATTTTATAGCATCAAGATGATCCTTGTTGCATGGTTAACGATGCAAATAGTTTTGTTTCCCAACATGCTTGAAGAATACATGCTAACATTGCATTCAAGGATTAACAAAAAAATAAAAAATAAATAAAAATTCTAATTCGGAGATCTCGGCATCTAAAGTGAAAACAAAAACGGTAATACTGTTGAAATTTAAAATTCAAATTACACCGTCTATGAACACTCCCTCACACAAAAAAGTTGCTTTTTAAAAGCTTGACTTCTCTAAAACTATATATATATATATTTTAAAGAGCATTTTCAATAATAAACTCTTTATTTTAAAAAATATTTTTAGTAGAATAAAAAACGTCTTCAAATATAGAGAGTAAATTTTTTTTTATAAATTTCATAAACTATTTATATTTATATTTTTCATTTTACTTTATTTTATATAATTAATATTCAGCAAAAGAAAAAAGTAAATGATTTTTATTATAAGAAAAAATGAAAATATTTTTAGAAAAATAAATCAATAAAAAGATATAGGTATACCTATAGAAAATAAAAGATGTATTAAATATAATAAGAATAAAAAGTAGATGTGATTCATTAATAAACAATTTTGTTCCCTTCGTTAGTTAATAACAGCGAAAGTTAATTCATAAGGATCAAACTTTGACCAGTAAAACCTTGACAGCGACAAATTCAAGAATTAATGGAGCACAAATAGCTTCAAGCTTTCAATATTCATAATGTATTCCATTCCTAAGGCTTAGAACTCTCTCTTATTTCTCTTCATACTCTGGGGTATTTCATTTTCAGTTAGAATTGCAAAGAACATGGAAACCCCAAGATCACCCCTGCAGCCCCCAACTTATGAAATTTTGTCACTATTCTCAATATCGATGGTGGGGGAGTTAGAGGAATTGTACTAGGAAAAATCCTAACCTTTTTAGAGTCCGTACATCAGGCAGCTTGAAACATTTGATATATATAATTAATATGTTTTTTATTAGTGATCTTAAAAATTAATAATTTTCTTCAGAAAAAAATTAAAACTGATACTTTAATTTTGCAGAGACTGGATGACGAGGAAAAGAGACAAATTAATTATTTGCAGAGACTGGATGGTTGGGAGAGGATCCATCAATAAGATTTGTGACCTTACAGTAGAGAAATTATCATTGAGGCCTGGAAAAAAACTTTACTACTTAATCAGATTGATGATAACCTCGCAAAACAGTGAGTGCATTACATTGACACACTGGGACACATTCACCACTAGCAATGGGGCTAAAATTTACCGGCTTATCCCATAAGAGCTTTAAATGTGTGCAGTAATCAGTTACTGAGAGATTTCCTTGCTCAAACATATGTTAATTTCTTGCTGCAAATTTTAGATTCTTAGAGAATCCCATTGTTCGAACCGATCATGGAGATCGCTCTAGATTTCTACCTCTATCTCCAACCATATGACGCTTCTGGCGATTGAAGGAGATACTGACTTGAGAATCCACAAAATGGCCATGGTGTTGCAACGCTGCCAAGTCTCATAGAGAGAATTAGTAGACAGCTGAGGTTTGATGCTGCCGGCGATGAATTTGACCTTGTTCTTAAATCAAGGACATCTTCATGGATGAATGGAAGGCAGTAGAACCGGAGATATAAGGACATGGCAGGGTTTTAATTTGCATGTAAGTAGTATGGATTAGTAGTAAGATCTTTTGCTCTGTTTAAGTTGAAATTTGCCATGAAAAATCAAGAAAAAGGTTGTTTGGAAACTGAGAAAATGAGAAAATTGACAGTTACCAAAGAAAAGGAAGGAAAAGTGGCAATTACCAAAATAAAAGGAGACAAACGTTCTCTATATCATGACAAGTTTCTAAACAATTGGAAAAAATGAATTCACAACAGAGTACAAGAGCCCGGGAAAATTCTTAGTTTAGGGTAGTTAAAAAATAATTTACAATTTTATGGTATAATTTTAAAACTATTTCTAATTTTGGAGTAAAAATACCGAAGTGACTTGAACAAAGAAATGTGCGTCACTTCAAGAAGCGAAAAGAAATATCACATAACTTATTTATTTTTCTAAAAATATTTTAATAAAAGAATTGAGTAAAATAGTTTATGATAGTAAATGTTTAATTCAATATGAAATAGACAAATGCTCAACTGCAGTAGACTTAGAGACACATGGCAACTGCACGAGTACGAACATGTGCTCAGCACAGCTTAGTTAAAATAACTATGATAAGCAATGAATGCATGGAATTGGATGATATTGTTTTGACCATTATTTTGTCATTTAGCCCCAGTTGGTTTGGAATTTATAATTTATTTGTTTCTTGCAATTGATGGAGTCATTTGTTATTTCAGCTACAAGAGATATAGAAACAAGGCCATTTCGCTTAATCTCAAGAGCACATAGCCAACTTTTTTTTTTTTTTAAAAATGTTGTCAAATTATCCTAAAAATAATTTTTTAAATTTCATCCCTAAACATGTAAAATGTTTCTCTAATTACCCTAAACTAATAATTTTCCCCAAGGGTCCTTGTAAATACATAGCCTTATAAGTTAGAATTCTAACTAATCAAAACGGCAACCCAACAAACATAAAACGCTAGCCCTGTAAAGTACAGCTAATAAAAGATGAAATCAAAACACAAGTTGTGTTGCAGAAAACACAAGTTGTATCATCAAAAAAGAAAAGAAAAAAAAAACCAGTTGTGTAGCAGAAAATAGCGACGCACGCAAAAATCTATTGCACCATTTACAAGTTACATTTGTAGCCCTTAGAGGGACTGATTCATTCTTGAATCTCACTTCGGAGTCCCAGCTTCTTATAACAAATTACGAATAAAAGAATTTTTGCAAGCCTAACAAGACGAATCTGCCTCTCATCGGAAAGTATTTTTGCAAACCTGCAAGATGCGTACATAGTTTCTTTAATTAAGTTCTTATTGAAAAAGGAAATTATTCCAGAAATAGAATTCAAGAAATGGTTAATTAATGAATGAATTAACTACCTTTTGAGGGCATCCTGGGAACAGGTTTCTTCAACAGCCTTTCACAGACTTTCACAAGAATTTTCAAATTTTTCTTCGATGCTACATCAACTGAAGATTCTATTCAACTTAATGTATCATCCTACACATTTCCCATTTGTAGTTGCTGTTAATATTTCTTTTTTTTGGTGCTGAACATCTCCATAGAAGATTAACTCATAATTTTACTCCAGAAGAGAAAACTGTGCGAGTATAAAAAATACCTGAATTCGAAGGTAGTGGTGTTCAGAGTGAAGGACTTGAGTAAATACGTCAATCAATGGAGTGGAACTACTGTTATTTAGCCAACCCAAAACACCCCATTTTACTGCCTTATTTGCGCTGTACTTCTTCTGTGATCTTGGCGACCCAAAGAAATCTTCCATAGTCCATAGGTTTTATCGAATAAAGAAGTCAGGATTTCCCTTAATTATCTCCTTTGTCAATTCACCAATAGCGACTAAAGCCTAAGGTAATTTTATATTAATATTTAGCGAAAATTTCAATCGATCATAATTACAAGGACATAATTATAATTAGAAATACCAGATTATTTGCTGCAACGCCACCATCTATGAGGTTGAATTCCCTCACTTTTTTCTGTTTGGCTATCTATGGTTTTAAAATAATGGGGTGGAAGAAGGTTGGAGCTGCTGAGGTTGCAAGGCTTATATATGATAATAGAGCATCTAAGCAAGGCTTTTTCTTAATCTGTATTAACCCAGATGATTAAGGAAATTATATATCATTAATTTACAATAATATAGAAAATGAGTTATTTTATATACAAGGAATTAAAGAAATGAACCTCATAGCTAGAGAAGATGGTTGGCTGGCATGTTTGATGTCAAATGTAGGGATGGCAATGTTTGTGAGAGCGTCATGCAATCTTTTGTTTCCTAATTTTTCCCTACAAGGCCATGTAGATATTTCGCATTGTACTTTGGTCCTTATATTCCTCTCGTTACATTTTTTACTTGTTTGAATAATGGACAAGTAATTTATTCACAATAAAAGCCTATGTTAACAATAATGTTAAGAAGAGAAAAAAAAAAACAATAATACTTGGAACTAATTAATCAAGTAATTATTAACTAAACTGGATTATCATTTTCAGATTTGTGCAGTTTCATTACCGAGATTGTGGGAAGATTTTAAGGCAGTGACGTAGAAATTCTTGATATCTTTGGCAGCGAAGAGGGGTCGATTTTTCATCTGGAGTAGTTAGCGTTGCAGTCACCAAACCTCCTGTACTTGTTCCTGCAATCACATTAAAATAGTCGGCAATTCTTGCTTCCTCACCATCTAGCTTCTACAATATATCATTTCCAAGCCATCATATAAATCAGGAGTTAGTTCCTGATGATCAAGTTGACAAAAATACCATTTTGAATATGTTGATTAAAAATACTAGTTTTTAAATGATTAATTTTTGCAACATTCATTTTATTGAAAAAGTTGAAAAAAAATAACCTTACATACAAACTACCTGAAGTTCAGACTCTAAGAAACTTAGAATGGTTCCAGGGATAATTCCTCTAATTCCACCTCTATCAATGCTGAGAATAGTTACTAGGTTTCCATATGTTGGAGGTTGCAAAGGTGGATTGGTTTCTTCCATAGCAAAGATCAAACCACAAAAAGAGAAAGAGGGCGTGGCAGAAGAATAGGTGATTATAGTAGGTTAGGAAATTATGGTTTTTGAACTTGGTTGAAGATATAGAAATTTTATGATCTTGTTTTGAGTTCAATATAATTCATGAAGCATGTGTGTATGAGTATTTATAGACATCTGATTCCTTTAATTCTTCACATTTCTAAGAAAAGTGTTGCACTTGGATAAACATGGAATTAATGCCCTCTGCACCCAATTTGACTACAATTTCGTCTTTTTCCTGAATTGTTTTAGAACACATAACTACAGCCCACAGGTTTATGGATCATGCACAAATTTAGAATTCCAAACGCGCGGTTCAACTTGCAAAGAATTGTAGTTGAGCACCCTCATGTGATATTTAGTTGAGAATATAAGGCTCATTAAGATTAGCCAACCTAACTAATTAATTATTTTAGCTTCAACTTGAGCCTTATTGAATTGTTTTCCCCTCATGATTGAAGAAGCCATGTTTATTATGGCATTCAAAGATTAATAATAGAAAAAAAGGGTTTAAGTTTTTTTTTTGTTAAACCATCTAACATCTAATATCTTATAGTCCACTGAATTTATAAACTAATTTGGATTCATGTTGGACAAATCTGTTAAAAAAGCATACCGTTTCTTAAATTTTAAAATGTTTTTTCTCAAATTTTAAAAGTTAACTCAAAATCTTAATTAAAGAGAAAAGGGACTTGTCATCCAATCAGTTAATGAATCATTAACCGCAAATAACGACATTTTAAATAAA
This sequence comes from Triadica sebifera, assembly GCA_023653625.1. Lineage (NCBI taxonomy): Eukaryota > Viridiplantae > Streptophyta > Magnoliopsida > Malpighiales > Euphorbiaceae > Triadica > Triadica sebifera. The sequence goes on from CM042899.1 coordinate 31,427,144, forward strand.
GAACAACGATATAAATGTCAAATTTAAAAGTCAGATAATATGATCCAACAATAATAATGTCGGAATTCAAAAGTCATATCGGTAAGACGATAGTTACAGCTTGATATAATTGTAACCAAATGTCACTTCAAGATGTTTACCATGTCCCGAGAATGAAGAAAAATTTGTTGTCTGTGGCTTAATTGACATCATCAGGCTATTATGTCTTATTTGGTCCTCAAGATGTGAAGGTGTATCATGACCTAAAACTCTCAGAAATACCAAAATGGAGGGGCGACGATTGGAGTCTGTCTACGTGATGTCAGTAGAATATGCATATGTAGATAGGATAAGGAAAAATGAGACATCAGATCTATAGCACATGTGGTTAGGTCATGTTAGTTATTCCAAGCTAAGTGTGATGATGAAAAAGTCAATGCTTAAGGGGCTTCCTCAACTTGACGTACGAACATACACAGTTTGTGTGGAATGTAAATATGGTAAAGCACACCAACTGCCATACGAGGAATCGAAGTTTAGAGCAAAAAAATCATTAGAGTTAGTTCACTCTGATGTATTCAGACCAATTAAGCAATGGTCAATTGGTGGTATGCGATACATGGTGACATTCATTGATGACTTCTCAAGGCATGTGTGGGTTTTTTTTATGAAAGAAAAATCTGACACATTTTCAAAATTTAAAGAGTTCAGAGAGTCAGTTGAAGAAGAAGTGGGAAAGAAGATCCGTTGCTTATGCACAGACAACGAGGGAGAATATAGCTCAAGTGAATTCTCTCAATACCTAAGGCAAAATGGAATACGTCATCAATACACTTGTGCCAACACACCACAACAAAATGGTGTAGCTGAGAGAAAGAACTGACATCTTGCAGAAGTCTGTCGAAGTATGCTACATGCAAAGAATGTACCGGGAAGGTTTTGGGCTGAAGCAATGAGGACTGCAGCCTTTGTGATTAACAGACTTCCTCAACCAAGGTTAGAATTTGTTTCTCCCTTTGAGAAACTGTGGAACATGAAACCTACAGTTAGCTACTTTCGAGTATTTGGCTGTGTATGTTTGTATTTGTTCCTAATCATCTACGGAGCAAGTGTGACAATAAAGCTGTTAGATGTATCTTTGTGGGATACGACAACCAAAGAAAGGGGTGTAAATGTTGTGATCCAACGAGTGCAAAATGCTTTACTTCACGAGATATGGTGTTCGATAAAGCCTCTTCCTGGTGGTCTTCAGAGAAGGAGGTGTTGCCAGACTCTAGAGAATTTGGAGATAAACTACAACAAAAGATGGAGGAGCATATTGTTCAACTTCAACTAAGTTCGAATGAATCAGGAGATCAAAACAACGTTGATGTCGAACAAACAGTGACTCAGAGTCCTTGGCAAACTGGCGTGTATCAACAACCAATTGATGAAGGTAAGCCCAATAAAACTGAAAAATCAACTCTGTAATCTCAACTCCGAAGGTCAACAAGAACACGAAGGTCAAATTCCAAATACGCCAATGCAGCCATAGTTGCAGAAGACACTATAATAGAACCTGAGACATTTGAAGAAGCATCACAGAGTTCTGAATGGATGACAGCTATGAAAGAAGAGATTGATGCACCTGAGCAAAATCAAACTTGGGATCTGGTGTCAAAGCCAAAAGATGTGAAACCCATATCCTGTAAGTAGGTTTACAAGATAAAGCGTCGTCCAAATGGGTCAATTGAGAGACACAAGGAACGATTGGTAGCTCGTGGTTTCTCTCAACAGTATGGACTAGATTATAATGAAACATTTAGTCCAGTGGCAAAACTTACAACAGTACGGGTTCTACTTGCACTTGCAGCCAACAAAGATTGGAATTTGTGGCAGATGGATGTGAATAATGCTTTTTCATGGAGAGTTGGATTGGGAAATCTACATGATCCAACCAATGGGTTTTCAGAGCCAATATTATTCTGAATATGTGTGTAAGCTTCGGAAAGCACTATATGGATTGAAACAAGCACCCAGAGTGTGGTATGGTAAAATTGTTGAATTTCTAACACAAAATGGTTATTCAGTAACACCCACAGATTCCAGCCTGTTTATCAAAGCTAATGAAGGAAAGCTAGCTATTGTACTAGTATATGTGGATGACTTAATCATAACCGGTGATGATGAGCCAGAAATTCTTTAGAAAAAGAAAATTTATCAGTTCGTTTCCAGATGAAAGAACCTGGATAACTCAAGCACTTCCTTGATTTAGAGGTTGATCACACACAAAAAGGAATATTTATTTGTCAACAGAAATATTCTAAAGACTTGTTGAAGAGGTTCGGAATGCTCGAATGAGAGCTAATTTCGACACCGATGGAACCAAATGCTAAAATGTGTGCATATGAAGGAAAAAATTTGGAAAATGTGACGATATATCGACAATTGGTAGGGAGTCTGATTTACTTAACCTTGACTCGTCCTGACATTTCTTATACAGTTGGTGTGATGAATCGGTACATGCAAAATACAAAGAAGTTTCATTTAGAAACAGTTCGACGAATACTGAGATATGTAAAAAGTACAAATGACTATGGTCTTTTGTACAAGAAAGGTGAAGATTGCAAGTTAATTGGTTATTGCAATGCTAACTATGCAGGAGATCATGACACAAGGAGATCAACAACTGAGTACGTGTTTAAGCTTGGTTCTGGAATAATTTCTTGGTGTAGCAAGAGATAACAACTATATCATTATCAACCACTGAAGCTGAGTATCGAGCAGCGACAATGACAGCTCAAGAGAGTACATGGTTGATACAACTAATGAATAATCTACATCAACAAGTAGATTATGTAGTTCCATTGTCCTGTGACAATCAATCAATAATTCGTTTGACAGAGAATCCAGTTTTTCATGCAAGAACTAAGCAAGTTGAAGTGCATTATCATTTTATCAGAGAAAAAGTTCTGCAAGAAGAGATTGAGATGAAACAGATCAAGACGGATGATCAAGTTGCGGACTTGCTCACAAAAGGTCTAGGTACAAGCAAACTCGAAATGTTTCGCCGACAGCTCGACATAGTACAGAGAATGAAAGTTGACATTGAGAGGGAGTGTTAAGAATCAATGTCAAAATAATTTGTTCAAATATTAGGTACACCTACCATTAATTTGTTGAAAAATTAAGTTTATTGTGTTGAAAAATTAAACAAATATTGGGTACACTAGTCTCCACCTAATTTGTTGAAAAATTAAGTCCATATTAGGTATACCTACCATACCAAAGATTTGAACAAATGTATGATGATGAATTGAATAAATGTATGGTGTGGATTAAACTTTGAGCCTATAAATAGGCACACTTCCAAAGTTTAAACCATCCAAGATTGAAGACTACAAGTCTTGAGTATTTGTGAGAGTTGAGAGCTTTCTTTGTAATATTTCTAGGTTAGTGAAGTTTTTGTTGTATCTCCAAATTTTGAGTGAATTTCTTCTTTGAGATATTTAATTTAGAGTTGTGTATTCTAAATTTTTTCTCAATAATTCTTGCTATAGCCAGTCGTAGCCCAGTTGGATTGATTTGGCTCACTTTCGTTTTTAGCTGTGGTTCAAGTCGAATTTACATGCTTGACCCTTTAGAGTGACAATAGTTGAAGCGGTTTTTTGTACTAATGATTGCTATTAATCCTAGTCCAGTCTGACACTTGGTGGTGTGCTGGAGCACGACTTCAATATTTATTTTCTTTTTTTTTGAAATTTTGTGTAAATTGACCAATGGAAACCTTTATTCTCTTTGTATAGGTGTTGGCTTTTTGTTCTCAATATATATGAGTGAATCTAGTTTTGAGAGGTTAACATAAAAGGTGACCATAATGAGTAATGAAGTCAATTGAGACTTGTCATAAATGGCCAAATTTTGGTTATGATTTGCGAATAGATTAGTCCACTATCAAGTTTTAGATTGAACTTCAGATCGAGATAAGTGTTCAAGAAAATTATACTAAAATTTAAAAGTTATATTTGGGGCATAAAAAATTCCCAAATTGGCCTATATCAAGGCCAAATTATTGTATTAAGAATGTCTATGGGCTAGAGAAAATATGGTGCGGGGGCATATATGACTATTTATTATATAATTTTAAATTAATATAATTGTTATTAATCGATGAAAGACCAAAATGTTGTAAATAGATTATTGTGTTCATCCACCAACTACCAATTTTGTGATGAATGATTTTGGAGGACAATTTTATAGGTTAATAAGTTAGTTTTGGATCAATCTTAGAGTGCGATTTTGTAGGCCGAATGAGTTGAGCTTGAAGCACATTTTCCACCAATTGATCTTGGAGGACGATTTTATAGGTCGATAAAATTATATTTGGCTTTGAATGAGTTGGCCTAAATATCATATCATGAATATAATTTTGCATAACTACTTGTTCTATAGTGGATGTTTTTGGGATTTGACTTGATCTCATATTTTTCATAATCAAAATAACCAAGTAAATTAACATATTTAAATTTAAAATTTTGGTTGAATATTTTTAAATGATTTTTACTCACATTTATAGAAATAATAATTATTTAATTTTATTTGTCCAATCAATTAAGGAATCACGGAAAAAATATTAACACTTAGTAAAAATCTCCAAAGGGTAAAGTAGGTTATATTTTTATTATGTGCTCAAAATCTTGCATTGCTTAAAATTGCCCTTTTGGTGTTTTGGGTTAGTCTATAAATATGTTTTTATTCTTATGTTAATAACATCTATCTCATCGTCAAACAATTTATCTCCTTATATTTTTCTTTCATTTTCTTTTAGTTTTAGGAGTAGAAGTAATTTAGTCTTAGGAGTAGAAGTAATTTAGTCTGTCATCTTTGGTTATACTTTCATGACTATCATATTGGCCTCGTGTCTCAACTCAGCACTAGGATAGCGGGAGCAACCTTTTGTGTAGACATTAGTGATTCTTGCAGTTTTCTAGTTCACTTGCTACATAGTCAATCATAGCCTAGTTGGACCTTTCTCACTTTCACATTTAGACAAAACTCAAGTTGAATTTACATGCTTAATCTGTCGAAATGACGATAACTGAAGTGTTCATCGTGCTAGTCACTAATATCAGTTCCAATCCAGTTTGATACTTGTGGAGCGTTGAAGCACGACTTTGGTATCTATTATCTATTTTTTTGAAATATTGTATAGATGGACTAGCGAACGCTTTTCCATATGTATGCATGGGTGTTGACCACTTGTTCTCAAAATATATATGAATAGATCTAGTGTTGAAAGATTAACCATTTTATCTGTCTTTCAATCGCTTCATACACAATATCCAATTACATTTTTTGGCCGTACCATTTTAATTATATTTCGAACCATAAGTTCTGAAATTTGATTATTTTCATATTTTCATTGTTAGACCCTAGATATCTATAACAAATAATGGAATAAATAAAATATCAATGTTATTTATTTATTTCAATATGCATTACACATCTTTGAATAGGATTTCTAAGTCATTTTGTTAGTCAATGGAACAATTAGACATGTTTTTGCCAGCTTAAAAGCTGTTCAAGGCGTACAATACAAAGAGAAGTTATCAAGCAATGTGGATAATATATATATATATATATATATATATATATTATATCTAATGCGCAAGTAATTGAGCAACGTGTGAATATTTTATTAATTACAAGTAATAAGGCCGTCGCTTTTGAATCAGATTCTTCGTATCTTATTACTTGGTTGAATAGAAATTATATGCGAGACATTGGCATTTCAATGAAATAATTCTTACTTTGTCTGTCTATGATTATGGTAGATAATTCTACAATGTTATTCCATGTTGAATAGCATTTTTCAGATATCTTATACCCACTGGTTTATTATAAAATATCAGTATTCATTATAATGTTTTGGAAAGTCATTTTCTTTAAATTAGCTTATAGAAGTGAATTCAATCCAAGATACATTTTTAACACTTTCTTGACCATATACAAGAATTCTTAAAAAATTTCTTATTTATCTTTTATTGGTTCAATTGAACCATGTTCTAGGCTTGCTTGCTTAAGCAATTAATGATAAAGAAAATTCTCAATTTGGGGAGTCATCTTTGCCTTCCACGCACAGCTATTCTAATTGCCAAAAGTATAAGCATTTATAGGACTAAACATTCATTAAAACTACGTACTATTTTTTATCTCCCTCCATCAAAATTTCGACTACATATGAGGGCAAACCTTTTTCATTCATAAAATCCTCCAACAAAAAGAGATTCGAACGATTTGATAATTTTTCATTTCAAAACCCGAGCTCCGAAGGTGCATCCTGTGAAACCCTAGATTTAGAAGCAAATCCCACAGCGATAGGGGAACATAAGAAAAGATCCAAATAGCTCAAAGTTCAACTATCAAAAGTAACCGTTTTGATCCAGGGGTATATTTATTTGGTGAATTGGGTTTGGCCAATAGAATTATTGAAAAAGATGTATCATATATTGAAAAAGATGTATCTTATATATTGGTAAGAAAATTTTAAATAGATTCAGTTTATTATGTTATTTGTAAATTAATTCAATCAGATAATGACACACAAACTAATCAAATTATATCAACCAATGTTAATAAAACAATTAAATATGTGTCATCGTCTGATTGAATTAATTTATATTGGTTGACAAAAAACAAAGTAATTAAATTGAATAATGAGCACACGTTGCAATATTTATTAAAAATTATTTTTTATTTTATTAATTAATAAGATCCTGCTTAATCCGTAAAAGGTCGAGAGAGAGAAATGTTGGTAGGAAGCTTAGGTATCAGTCACAATCTAAGTTGACTGGAAAAGCCACCTTTTTTCAAATATCGTCTTCGATTAGCAACATTTTTTTGAATTAATTTTTTTTAAAAGAAAAAATCGATTACGAAGCCAAAGGCTTTCCTCATAATCCCAAAAAGATGTACAATAGCATGTAATGTTTGGCGCTGTTTATTCAGCCACATATAGAATAGAATATAGAAAAGTTTTATGTATAAGAAATCTTCAGCAGTCATTTCAACCAATTGTTCAATTTTATTCCAAGTTTGTAACCCTGTTAAATTCCAATCTTGCAATCTACATAGAGTTGATAAAGGTTTGATTATTCCAAATTTACAGAAAATAAACAGATGAAAAAAAATAAAAGCTGTTACTGTCAGAGTGTTAGTAGTAATATATTTTGAGCAACTAGGGCCTCTCTGCGCATATTCTTTGTTGAAATTGTGAGAAAAATTTCAAAAAATTGTGGTGATGACTATTAAAAGTTTCGAACATTAGTTATTAATTATTTAAATTCCTAGAAATTATAATAAATCTAGGACTAATTTTTATTTTTGAATTTAATTTTTAGTTGTAGCTATTCTTATTTTTTTAGTACAAGAGGTCTAATTATATATTCGAACTTAAAATCTTACAGTCTTGTTTTAACTATTCTAAATTGATGACATCTTTTTCTAACTTTTTTCTCTACATATGGATTAATTACAGAATTGAATAAAAAATGCAGTTTAATCTTTTCTCAACTTTTATCTTCTACTACAATATCTTAGTTAAATTTGGTAAAAGAGAGTCAAGTTCATTGAATTACTGAAGGAGCATATTGCTGGTATATTGATACAGTTAGGAAAACAAAATACTAAAAATTAAGGAATCAGTTACAACAAAATTAGTTCCTATATTATCTCTACAGAATCTGCACAATATCAGCTGGAGAACATCTGCACTGCACAGCTCAAGAGTATCTGCTATGACTTGGTCTTAGATACAGCTGTGCTATTAATTTATTGTTTTTACTTTTTACCCAAAAATCATATCAGAGTTATAAATTAATTCCTACATTCATGGAGCTGTAGGAAAAAGGGAAAGAGAGAGTTTTGGTAAGATGAGCAACAAGAGTTGAATACCATTGTTTTGGTACGATAATTGCTATTACGAATTTGCAGTTTATTTGGATACAGAACATATAGATCGTGAATTTAACATAATGGATGAACAAGTTTTATCTTCAGCAGCATGTACGGAATTGTCGGTTTAAATTAGGTAAAAGTCTCGATCTTATAATATAATGGCTTGTCAATTTTGCACTTTTCAACATTCATTTATTGAATAGATTTTGAGACTCTTCAATTTTGCGACTTTTCAGCATGTATTTTTCCATTATTTTTTACTTCATTTATTGTAAAAACTTTTCAACATTCATTTTCTTATTAGTTAGCTATAATAAATAAATTTTTAAAAATAATTTTTTCTTCTTTATTTATTTCTTTCCACCAATTAGAAAATAAGTGTTAAAAAATAGACAGTATTTTTAGTATTTCTTATATATATATATGTTAATTGACCACTTTTATTTGTCTAAATGCACAAGGAAAAGTGTAAAAATTTCCTTGTTAGATATATGTATACCAAGTTAATAACGAATGCACATATTTAATTTTAAAGAGTGAAAATTAATCACTGTCGTAGTAATCATTGACTAAGAGAATCCAATCTGGCATCACATGTGAAAGTGAAAAATATGCAAGAAAAGAAGAAAAGAGGATGAAGACAGTTTATTCAAAGTACTAGTTACTTTCACATTCTCACAGAAAAAAAAAAGACACTACTTCCATATATAAACGTATCTTTTTACAAGCCAAATTAAAGAATTTAAAGAAACAATTAGAAGAAATGAAAGCTTACAACTTGTATCCCATTGATGAACCCTTGTTTGGGCTCATCACATGGGAACTTATTCCTATTCAACAGAATACAAATAATAAAGAATACAACAGAATTTATATAAATAATGACTTCGACTTTTCAAAAACCTATATATATAACGTAAAACATAAAGAATATTATCATTAATCAATCATCATCACTTGGAATTGGCGGCTTTTCCATGGGGAGACTTAGCATGGCGAGCCCGCCTTTCTTGAGAGAGCAGTTTGGCAAACCTGTAAAAAAATATTAGGTACAAAAGGCCGTTTTATGTATGGACATTAATTAGAAAAATTTTGAATAATAAAATTAATTTGCTTGATAAGAACTTGCGGAAATGATTTAATACCTCATAAGAGCCTCTTCATTAGTTTCCTTATTAGAAGATTCAAAGATTCCAGTCTCTAAGTTAACCCTTGAAACCGGTTTCTTTAACAGCTTTTCACCAACTTCCGCAAGATCATCCAAGTTCTTTTTTGTGGCAACATCTACAGAAGAAACTGTCTTGCTTAAAGTGTCATCCTGCATGTATCGAATTAAAAAGGAATTTTTTTAAACTAAATTGGCAAAAATATGATATGATAGGGGGAATTAAAACTATGTTTAAGCCCTAATTAATTAATTAATTATGCGGACCTGAATACGAAGGTAATTCTCTTGGGATTGAAGGGCTTGAAAAACCACGGAAAGATGCAGATCAACCATGTCTGCACTTGCATGAGTAAACACATCGATTAATGGTGTAGAACCGTTCCTGGTTAACCAACCCAGTACTCCCCATTTGGCAGCATCATGTGCATTATATTTCTCTACAGCTTTTGGTGCCCCTGTTCCTAAGGAAATTACTAGAAATTTTTCATAGTCCATTGGCTTCATAGGAAAGAAGTCTTGGCTTCCCCTAATGATTTCTTTCTTCACTTCTCCCATAGCAACCAAAGTCTGAGATACAAGCCAAATTATTATAAATTACATTTAAGCTCATTAATTTCCCACGGGAGATGGGAATTCAGATATAATTAATTAAGTTAATATATTATTACTGGATTATTGGCAGCAACACCGCCGTCTATGAGGTTGAATTCTCTCTTTTTTCCTGTTTTCTCCTCATATGTTTCAAAATAATGAGCTGGAAGATAAGTTGGTGCTGCTGAGGTTGAAATACATATGTCTGAGAGTAGAGCATTCAGCGATGGTTCACTTTTGACCTAGCCATGAAATTAAAAATACATGGAAAGAAAATTTATATACAATATTAAAAAAAAAGTAATTATATTACAATAGGATTTAATAAAGAGAGAAAGTAAACCTGATAACTAGAAAAGATGGTAGGCTGGAGTCTTTTGATATCAAATGTTGGGATCACAACATTAGTCAATGTCTGGTTTAATCGGATGCTTCCTAGTTTTTTCCTAACAAGGCCATGCAGATATTTCCCGTCATATTTTGGTCCCGATAAAGCTTTTACCATCTTGGTGGTATTAGGAAACAATGGACAGCTGTTGTTCAAAAAAATAATTAAAGAACAGAAATCATGTTAATTAATTTACCAGCCTAGCTAAAACTAGAAAATATAAATAAAATTTTTTTCCCTCTCTGTATTAATTAACCTGCTTTGTGGGAAAATTTTAGGGCACTCGTTGAGGTAGAAGTTCTTGATATCCTTGGCAGCAAAGATGGGACGATTTTTGTCATTAGGGCCAGCAAGCATAGCGGTCACTAGACCGCCGGTGCTTGTTCCTGCAATCACGTCGAAATAGTCTGCGATTCTTGCTTCCTCACCGTCCAGTTTCTAAATTTATAACCATGAACAGAAAAAATAACATATATATTTTAATTCTTGTAAGGTAATAACAATATGGATAATATAAATAAAATTATGGAATTAATAGATGCATTAAAATTTTAGCCTGAGACTTGTAAGCTATCACATGGCCTTTATTTGACATTTTATTTTAGAAATTGTGGCCATGCACTCATCATATGCATGTTACATGCACTAGATTTCGGCTGTGGGATATAGTTAGATATACATTATTATTATATTATATTATCATAAAGCTGCGGAACAAGAGGCGTATATATTGGATACAAATTTTAATTTTATTTATACATTCTGTTATTGATAAATTAGCATACCAAAAGTAAATTCTTTTACATGGCATTTTATCAATTGCAAGGTCATGAATAAAACTTCGTGGACCAAGTATAAGTGAAATTGTGTGCACTCGGTCTGTAGAGGCAAGAATTGTCTATTATTTTACATAGAACATGAACAAAATTTGTACCTGAAGTTCGGACTCTAGGAAACTGAGTATGGTTCCGGGGATAATTCCTCTTATTCCACCTCCATCAATGCTGAGAACTGTGACAAGGTTTCCATAAGTTGGAGGTTGAAGGGGTGTTATTTCCATGAGGAATTAATTATATTAATGAATAAAAAGGAAAGATAATGGTATCTCCTAATAAAATGATTCAAGAGTTTAGAAACAATGTTCCAAAAAAGGGATTACAAACAAAATTTAATTGAACTGGTAGGGGGCTGGTGAATTAAGTATGAAAATCTTAGGAGGAAACTTGAAGAACTAAGGCCTTTGATGAAAAGAGCTTAAAATGTGATTTGAGAATCATTTCATCATGGATATTTATAGACCCCTACTTATCGTATATGGATTACTCAATTTACTTACATTTTTGACGAAGTCAGTGGATTTCCAAAATCCGCATGAATATTTGACCAAAGTTGTACTTTCGTAGATATGTTCAAAATTTAGACCCATACGGATTACTCTTAAGGCAAAAAGTTTTTCAAAACTAATTACCATTTGAACCGTGTCATCTCTAAGTGTACTAGTAGGTATGACTGCACGTGAATTGTAGGTTAGAATATAAGTTGATGCAATAAGAAGGGAGCCAAAACCAATTAGCTTTATTAATGGAGTTTGACGAATCTGTTAGCTAGCTAGCTAGCTCCATAATCATTCTTGCACATTGAGAGACTAATATTTAATCCGAATTAAAACATATTAAAACAGACATGATATAAATTATCACAAAAGAAAAAAAATCAAAATATATTGAATCAAGTTCTAAATTTATATTTCCAGAAGATTGTGATAAAAATTCTCAAGAACGAAATGGTAATCAAATAATCAATTTAAATATAAGTATTATATTTTTTTTTGTGCAAAATAGTCCGACTGGAGATTCGAACTTGAGACGTTAATACAGTCATAGTCATCATACCAGTATTATTAAACTAAAGTTTATAGGTTCATTATCATATTTTAACTGTCTTATACCCTTTATTTCAAAATCAATTAGAGATTTTCATTAAAAAATAAATCTAAATTTTCATAAGTTGAATAACTATATTTTGAATAATAATCTGCTCATTTTTTTTTAAATTCATAAGTACATCATGTTCAATTAAATTTAAAGGAATCTCTCCTTCAATTTAACCAATTAAAGTAATGTATATAAATATTGGATGGCAAAGTAATTTGAATAAATTAGCTTAAGTGAATTAACGAGTTGAGACATTAATTGTATCCAAATTTCCTTTAAAAGACAAATCCGTATTTTCATTGGATATCACGTGTAAAAATAAATGATAAGAGCGATGATTAATTTAGTCAGAGAAGATGATAATTGCTGATGATAATGCACGTGTATGGTGATATAACAATTCTACTTCGATCCCATCTTAAGATAAAATAATTTATTCAGACATATGGACTGTAATCGTCATTAGGACATTAATGTTAGTACTTTATATGAAGGTTTATTAGGAAAAAAGGACATTACTTCAAGCACGGCAAACAATATAAAACATGAAAGATGACGAAATCCATGCATCTTGAAACTAAACAAAGAAAAGGCTAAGGTTGGAAAACCGAAACATATGTAAACCACCAAAAACATGTTTCAAAGGTTTTTAATAAATTAGGCAAAGGCGCATGGCCGCCACGGAAAGTGATTTAATTACTATGAAAATCAATTATATGCTTGCAAAACCAACTGAAAATGAAAATCAAATCCAATCTATTTTAATGGTTTAATTTTAATTTTTTAAAATGATTAATAGTATAATTTCAGTTTAATTAGATCAAAGAAAATTATATATTTATCTGAAAATTAGGATTTGCGGAGCACTACAAGAAACCCAGCAGGGTCGCCAGCCGCCTTGTTTTTTGTGTTTGTTTTTTGTTTTTAGTTTTTTACCTTAATTTTTATATTACGATAACAATGTCTGCTCGGTGGAATATTTAATTTACATTAAAGTTCCTTGCTTATGGGACTTTAGTACAGCTCCTCAAATTTGTTTTCTTTTAATTAAGTTTTAAATAATATTAATTGCTCGCTCTAAATATGATATATTTATGTCTAAGCAATTATATATGGCCCAAACAAAGATAAGGCTAAGGTTGGAAGACCGAAACATATGTAAACCACCAAAAACATGTTTCAAAGGTTTTTAATGGACATATGTTATAGAGAACATACAATAATTAGATTAGAAGTTCCACTGAAGGAATGTAAAATTGCCCTTTAAGTCCCTAATCAATCCAGCTAGCTAGCCTTTGTGTTGAAATTATCAATATGTATTATCGCTTATATTAAGTCTTCCACTTTTACACATTATTATCAAGAATTTTCTTGCGTGAGAATTAAATGGAAATATATAACTATCATGATTAGACATTTAATTAGGCAATTTGTGATGTGTAATACTAAAACATGCTTCCAAATGCTCATCCGTCTACTTGCAGATCCCAAATATTCTGCATAAGCATGACATGTATTGATAGAGGGTACTAATTCAATACCTAATAATCCGACCAAATAATAGCTCCATTTAAAACTTGAAAAATGATTCAATCCAAATTCGCTCGCCCTGACTGATTGTCAGGTCTGACTTTTGCATAAATTGGAGTTTTTTTTTCTTATTCCATGTGTAATATGATGACTTGTTCAATTGGTTTAAGGAAATAATATGTTGGATGTACCTTCACGGACATTTCCCTGCTTATCAGTTTAGAAGACCAATCCAATTATTTGGTGCGCATTTAGCCATAAAACATGTTAATTGTCGTTCTGGATCGTTTTCTTGGTGGCTGGGTATGAATCTTACACGGACGTCTGCATGGTTACATCAAAATTTGGCAATGCTTCCATAGATATATGAATTACTAGTTTCATGCAATTAGAATCTTCTAATTATTTAACAAACAATGACCACTGCACTTAGGGGTATTTGGAATTATTATTGAATGTCTATGTTTATAATTTTTTTGAATTAATTAAATGATTTTTTTAATTTTTTATAAACTGATTTTATTAAATATATTTTTGGAAAAAATATATATTTACCTGTTTCTTTCAAAAAACAAAACAATTTTTAAAATTCAAAAAATTAAAAATATAATTTTTTTCTACAAAAATATTTTTTTAAACGCAATGTCAAATAACTCTTACTTTGTAGTTTTAAAATTTATATCATACCAAACTGATCATTGCTCTTCTCAAACTGGATAATTATGCCATGTAGATGTGGCGTACTTTTACCCACTTTAAATAGATACGATATTGACTAAAAAACTTCAATTTTATGGTATTGATAGGATAATAAACACTGTGAATTGTCCATTTTAAAATTTAATAACATTAATTGTAAGGAAAAAAAATAGTGTTACACGACAGAAGCCATGTTGTAAGTGAATCATTCACAAATCATCTATAGATGTTTGATCAAATAGATTCCATGCAGAATATATAGATTATATCTCATCGGACGGCTGTCAATGATTTGTGCATGACACGCATCTAATTTAAAAACATTGATCCTTAGATCGAAATTAATGAATTAATTAATTAGCTATTCACTAATTAACTAATTAATTTATACCACGAGTTCTTTCTCCAAAAAAGATTTGATAGCATTAACTAATTAATTTATACCACGAGTTTTTTCTCCAAAAATCAATTAATTAAGATTATTCCAATGTGTATGTAGTTTTAGACTTTTAGTAGCTTTCAGATTTGATATAAACAACAAGGATTGAATGATGTATATCTTCATCGATGTGGCCGGATTTTTTTGGTAGAATGGTGTAACTAAATATTCGACTCAGATATTACAGTTTTGATCACTAAATTAATATTATTGAATTTTATTTATATAGTCTTATCTTTTTTTGTACACAACATATATAATTTAATATATCACATCAGTACTCGGATTGTTTGCTATGGATAATTTAATTATTATTACAAGTGATCATCTAAACACGACACCATTGATTAATTACATTTTCATATATTTTTCAAAAAAAAATCATATATAGTTTAGAAAAGGGAAAGGGATCAAATGTAATATTCGGATTCAATTTACAAGTATATATCATATTGATAACCATGTACATTAAATAGATACAAGTTATATTGAAGATTTAGCACATATATAATTTGTTTTTCTAACTAATTAATTTATTTCTTGAATGATACTATTGTTACACTCTAATCTTTAGGGTTAAGTTAAGAACGAATATCATTGATAATGAATCAAACTAAGCCGTCATTTACATTTATAAATGCAATTTCAAATATTTTTTAGTTTATTAATTGTTCTTTTTGACTCATAATCCTATTATAACATTAAATTAAGGCTTGATTCATCTCTAAGAGATTAGTCGATTAGTAATGGGCAAAAGAAGGTTAGGCTGAATGAAGGTATGAGCAACTTAATATCATAGTATTTGTTACTTAAAACGCAAGCTCGAGTAAACCATTGCAGTAATGAACTAGAGATTAATGGCGCATTTTGTCTGGAGATTTATTTAACCATATCTTAATTATGCCCTTAATCAGGGTTTGGAATAATTAGGTTGTTCGTCCGTAGGCACTGTGTGCTGTAAAAGCATAAGCAATTCTCACTTCTTAAGATGCCCATGTTGGGCTAATTGACGTTAAAAATTTCCTTTTTCCTTAGTCCATCCCTTTTTGTTGTGGAGATTTCTTCTTCCAGCCTTATTAAGCATTCCTACTTTCGTTTCTACGCTCGTCATGCCGGCTCTTATCTGGTTGCCCACTTTTGGGCCGAATTCCGAGGTAGTTGGATAAACTTAATGTAAATTATAAGTTATATTTTATATTTTATAACAATCTGAAAATCAAGTTTAAAATACTATAACGACCCAACTATTAGAGTAACCGAGTTATCTTACTCAACTATCTCAGTATTTAACATCCTGACAAACATTATAAGAAATGAACTCATTAAAATTAATAATCATATTTAGATAGATTACTAATTTACTATCTCACACACACATAAGAAGCAGCGATATGGTTTTAGGTAAACTAACATATCTCTAGTAAAAAATATAATATAATTTTCATTTTCTTCTCTTTACTAATTATTTTAATATCAAAGTGTTTACACTATTCAACTTTGAATTTTCTGTTCTTCATTTAATCATTTTGCAGGTTATAAATTTCTTTCAAATTTCTGGGAGGATCTTGTCTCCAAAATAATCCTCAATATTACACAATAATTAATGGGATATGCATATTAATTATATTAATTAAAATATAATATCGAGTAATTAATAGAATATATAGGTTATGTATTTAAGTAATTACATTATGTATCATTTATTTGAAAAATATATTGAATGCTATAATTGATATTCAATATGAACATTGTCTTTAATTACATTATATATATGTTTGCTCGATTTCAATTTTTTTCTTAAATTCATGTAATTATATGTAGACTTACAACCATGAATCAAACTTACGTATAAACCTTATATCCAAATCCAATTAAAAGACTAAGCAGGCTAGATAAATATTTGAATTTTTGCCTATGTTTGATGTAATTAGATTTCATAAAATTAGTGAAATTTTGTAGATCACTTTTTAAAATCTAGTTTAAAAATTAATAAGTTTATCTTTTTATTTATTACATTCATATATATTTTTTTATATTTGTTAATTATATAGATGCAATAAGAGGATAAATATATTAAATTTTTATACTATTTTTTAAAAAAAATTATATATATTTCATATGAATTTATAAAATTTATTTATGCCAAATATAAGCTTAAACCATTTGAGATTAAAATAAAAATCCATCGGGTATTTTTTTAGCTTCGAATCCAAATAAGTTCATTTTTTGGTAGAATCTTTTAGCCCAGAATGAAACCCAAAAATTAATGGGCTTAGAGTAGCCCAAGACGAAAGAAATTTGTGGAGTTTGAGCTCATATCACAAGAGCTCTTTAATAAACGCAAATAAAATTATTGACTTGTATTTAATATGAATTGTGATTCTGATTTTAAAATAACAACATGTTATATATTGATTTTTATATGTGAAGTATTTTTAGAGTCCTAACTTCAGGCAGCTTGAAACATTTGATATATGTAATTAATATGTTTTTTATTAGTGATCTTAAAAATTAATAATTTTCTTCAGAAAAAATTTTAAACTGTATTTTGCAGAGACTGGATGGCGAGGAAAAGAGACAAATTAATTATTTGCAGAGACTGGATGGTTGGGAGAGGATCCATCAATAAGATTTGTGACCTTACAGTAGAGAAATTATCATTGAGGCCTGGAAAAAACTTTATTACTTAATCAGATTGATGATAATCTCGCAAAACAGTGAGTGCATTACATTGAAATCAATATGAAACTGAAAATCATTTGAATTTAGCATTTTTTTAAATATTGAATTTACCTAATAATCCTACCAGATAACTCCATTTAAAACTTGAAAAATGATTCAATCCAAATTCGCTTGCCCTGACCGATTGTCAGGTCTGACTTTTGCATAAATTTGAGTTTTTTTTTTTCTTATTTCATGTGCGATATGATCATAACTTGTTCAATTGGTTCAAGGAAATAATATGTTGGATGTAGCTTTACAGACATATCCCTACTTATCAGTTTGGAAGGTCAATCCAAATATTTGGTGCGCATTTAACCATAAAACATATTAATTGTCGTTTTAATTTTTCACTGGATCGTTTTCTTGCTGGGTGGGTATAAATCTTACTCGGAAGTCTGCATGGTTACATCAAAATTTGGCAATGCTTTCATAGATATATGAATTACTCCCTTCATGCAATTAGAATCTTCTAATTATTTAACAAACAATGACCACTGCATTTGGTGGTGTTTGAGATTTGCATTCCAAAAATATATTTATAATTTTTTTTTAATTTAATTAATTGATTTTTTTAATATTTTATAATTTGATAAGCTTCTAAAAAAAATATTTATTTATTTTTTCATTTTTATTTGAATCGTGAAATCAGGGTAGGGTTCGAGCTGCGGGTGGTGGCCTTGTTGGCCGACGTTACAGCGGCAAATGGGGCTCGAAGAGCTGCGCTTGTCGGAGCTGGCGGCGGAAAGGTGGTGGACTGGTTGCTGGAAACTGTTGCAGTGGGTGCGGATGCTTGTGGCACCCAGGCTGAGGCGGCCAGGGCTCTTGCTTGCTTGATTGCTGATCCGAATGTGTCTGCGGATGTGCTCGGTAGGCCTCACGCGGTGCCTTATTTGTTGCGTTTTATATTTTCTTGCCAGCCAAAAAAGAAGGTTAGTAATTGTGATGCATTGATCAGTGAGTAAATGTCGCTTTATGTTTTTTCTTTTATTTATTTGTTGAAAGAAGTGAAGTTTGCTGCTGTTTTCTATTTGTTATTTGCCTTATTAAATGTTCAATTTTAGCACAAGATCACGTTATTTGCGTCCTATCTGTTTTCACATTATAAATGAGGCTTCCCTACTTAGGTAATGACAAAGTTTAGGAGAATCTTGAACTGTAACTCTATGAAATTGATAGTTATTTGATTGTCACATGTAAATTTTAGCAATCATATGACAAATGCGCATGGGGGTTGAGAACAGTATACGAAATTTGGATCAGAGTTCATAAATTTGATGGTCACAAAAGTAAGGACATAAAGTTTTGAAGATTATTTGTTCCATTATTTTCTCCTAATCTGTTTATTTGGTTATGCACTAGATTATTCAGTCTTAATTCCTGACCTTGTTTATCTCTGCAAGATGTTTTTGTGCCATTGATAAATTGCATTTTTGTGGGAGCAGCATTCAAGACATAGTTCATTCGATATTTCTGATTCTTTGAAAGGTAGGAGCATGCTTGTTGCTGCCATCGTGGATATTGTCACATCCAACTGTGACAGTATTTTAGAGAAGGTCCCTTTCAAGCCATCCTTGCCAGGAAATGCAGAAACAAGGGATATTGGTGCAGCCATTGAGGTCATTGAGGAAGGTGGCATGCATACGGATGGGCCACAGGAAACTGAAGATGATGATAGTGGTGGAAGAGGGATGAAGGGTATTGGAATTAAAATCCTTGAAGGTACAACAGTTTTGGGGCTTGCAAGAAGCAGTGGGCCAGAAAAGTTGGAGCATTCTGGTTCTAGTCACATGGAGAAATTTAGTCAGACTCCTAAAACCCTCAGCTTGCTACAAAAGAAAGATAGTTCGGTAGCAGAGAATTTGTCTTCTACTGTTGTTCCTGGACTCTGGGATGATCTGCACTGTCAACATGTGGCTGTCCCTTTTGCAGCATGGGCGTTAGCCAATTGGGCAATGGCATCTGAGACCAATAGAACCCATATTCAGGAACTCGATCAAGATAGGCAAGCTGTGATGACTGCTCTAATGGCACCTGAGAGATCTGTGAAATGGCATGGAAGCTTGGTTGCCAAGTTACTGTTAGAGGACTGTAATCTGCCCTTAAATGATTCTCTTTCTGATTGGAGCTCTACACTCCTTACAATTGTTTATCAGGCGAGTAAAAATGATGATATTCCTTTGGCCCAGGTGACTTTATCTGCCTTTTTGCTTTGTGCTGAGAGAAGCCCAGGGCACAGAAGATATTGATGGAAAAGGGCCTTGAGCTGATGAGAGACACTGCTAAGCAGACAACAAAATATGAGCAAGTGCAAGAAGCAATAGCAAGGGCCTTGGACTTACTTTCTACAGGGGACATTCACTTATCTCTTGAAGAGAGCCAAAAGTGGGCTGGAATTCTTCTTCCTTGGGTTTTCGGAAAAGTTCCCTCTGATACTATACGGTCTTCTGCAATAAAAATTCTTTCATGCATTCTTGAACATCACGGACCATCTTCTGTACTGATTTCTCAAGGATGGTTAACCTTTCTGCTAAATGAAGTTCTAACTTCCAGCAAGGCTTTATCTAGCAAGGGAAGCACTCAGCCCAAAAGCAACTAAGTGAAGGTTTGCAAGTATTTCTGGTATTTCATCTAATGCTAAGATAATGCTAGGTGCAAGAGTTTAACCTGGTTTGACTGTATAATCTTATATACTAACATATGCGACTAGAATTTACTTTTATGATCTGAATATCTGTCTTTTGTTCTAGGATAAATGACTAGAATGTACATATATCAACCCAAATTCTAGACTTTAATTTCCAAGACTAATCAAACTTTTGCAGACTCAAATTGATCAATCGAACATCCTTTTTGCCACACAGACTGCTAATCAGTTGGCAGGTGCTGTTGTAAACCTATCATGGAATCAGCTGGGAGCAGCCACTGATTCCAGTGATACATTTCCACTGGCAGATCTTCTTTCCCTGGAACCTTTTGCTGGACCATTTCAAAACTTGAAGAAAGAAGTTACATCTAAATTTAATGTGGCAGATTCTGCTTCAGCAACTCTTAGGGGGATCAAAGCACTGACTGAACCTTGTTCTGGGGATTCTGCATGTCAAGACAAAATAGCTGAACTTGGGGTCTTGTGCTTGCTTAGGCGCTTTTTGTTATGTGATGATTATGAAAAATTGTCAGAAATGGAAGTGTATGATGCATCAAGAACTCTTGAGGCAGAGGAGTGGGTTCCCAATGTCACTGGCAAGATGCGTAATGCTGCTGCTAATGATCCATCTAGTGTTCGAGTTCCACCTACAGCTCACATTCGTAGGCATGCAGCTAGCCTGTTAACTGTCCTTTCTCATCTTCCTAAAGTCCAGAAGGCCATTCTAGCAGATAAAATTTGGTGTCAATGGCTTGAGGATAGTGCAAATAGGAAGATCCCAGGTTGCAATGATTGCAAAACACAAAGTTATGCAAGGGCAGTACTTTTAAATGTATTTTGCTGTCACCATGCTGGCAGAGATTCTGCAAACAATAATATTCCTGAGACTGGAGGTACAAACAGTAAAAGAAATTGTCCTAGGTATGATGACATGATATTTTTGATCAATCCTGAGTTGCCCCATTGGAAGCACTATGAGAATATGGGTAGTAAGACAATTAAGGGTAATAAATTTTCTGTCTAAGGCTGATCCTATAAATGGTGGTAGTTCATCCACGAACAGAAGTTCAAATGGCAGTGAATATTCTAGTTCTGTCATTGAATCCCATTACAGCTCTGTAATAGCATCTCCTCAGCTAGATGTTGTTTTTGTTCATGGCTTGCGTGGCGAGCCTTATAAGACTTGGCACTTATCTCAGGACAAGGTCTCAACTAAATCTGGCTTGGTGGAGAAGATTGATGAGGAAGCTGGGAAGCTAGGAACATTTTGGCCTGCTGAATGGCTATCAGATGATTTGCATCAAGTGCACATGTTTACCATCAAGTACAAGGTTTGTCTCCATATTGATTCTTGTTGAAGAATTTCTTGATATGTTAGGAATTTGTTTTCTTTTATCTTCATTTATTGGCACCTTTAATGATTATATGATCTTTGAGGTGCCTTATGGTTAATCCCTCTCATTTCTGTCAAACTTTTGTTTGAATGTTTGATGCAGACTAATCTTACACAATGATCTGGGGCTACCCTGCCTCTTCAGGTACTTTTTCTTTGTTAATCTAGAGTTTGACTTATGGATTTAAGTTGTTGGATGAATTATTCTGAAGATGCAACAATTTTGTTTTCCACACAATATGCAGATGACTTCAAAGTTCAAACTGGCATGTTACTTACACCTTGAAAATTTTGCAAATTATTATGTATTTTGTCCCAGCAAATGATTATACTCTGACCCAATAATTCTCAAATAACCGAAGTATGTAACCAGAGGTTTATGCCTAAGGTTTCAAAAATATGTAGCCCAAAATCTTGGGATTCTGGATCTTTTAAGCTTATGACAGTTTATTGTGTCATTTGCACCTTACAATTAGTGAGCTTAACGGCCTAGTTGACATAACAGTAGGAGTTTCCATATGCTTGTCAACATCAATTATTGAAAAGAAAAAAAAAATGTTCCAACTTGGTCTTAACCAAAGTTGAATATAATTGTTGATATTGTGTGCCACCAAATAATAACATCAATTTACTTTGTGGAATGTGCTTCGATATTTATGTTTAACTTTTAAATATGTAACTTTTGCCTAATTTAGTGCACACCTCACCCCAACCCCAACCCCAACCCCAAAAATAGGTGTCTTTTCTTTAAAAAACTAGTCTTCAGTTTTATCATTTGCTTTTCTAGTGATTCATCATCATAAAATATCATATTCTTTCTGCTATTGTACCATAATTCATAACAGCATGGAAATGTGTAGGAAGTTAGCTTGAAGCTGTTTGAGAAGCTTGTTACTGCAGGCATTGAGAATCGACCTGTTGTGTTTGTGACTCACAGGTGAGTGATTATTCTCTTTCCTTTGTAACTAAAGTCAATGATATGGATCTTGCTCTTTGTTACAAATTTATGAGTTTCTTGCTATTTTGTTGTTATAAATATATATGTTTCCAAGAACTGGGAGTGAGGGCTCTGAGTTCTCCTTTTTGTTGTTTATGTGCCCAGTCTTGTCTGCTTGCATGCATCCGTTTATGTGTTGGTATAATTTAGTAAAGAAATTTAACACCGACAGCCAATTTCTATTATCAGCAGATGCCACTAGACTATGATAAGAAAGCAGATTTTTTTCTTTTTCCATTTTTTTTTTTTTGGTTCTCTCCTTCCATGATTGTGTGGTTTTTTTTTTTTTTTTGATAAAACAAAACATCATTTCATTCAACGGATACAAAAGGTCTACATATAAATGGGCAAAGGATAACCAAGGCCAAGTACATAGCAGAAAAGTAAAGACCTTGTACCAAACCCAACCGCAAAATGAGAACAAGATTCTTGAACACCATCCACTGCCATCTTTGGCCAGCTGGAGAAGAACATCTGCTATTAACGCTGATTTGAATTTTGAACAAGAAATACCTCAACAGATCTGATCTCCTTGGATCTCTGAAGATCTGCCATGGATCTGCAAGGGAAACTCAAAAGCTACTAAAGCCTTCAAATCCACAAATTTCCATAGATTTTGGTTTAGATCTGTAGACAAAGTCATTGAGGACTAGCAAAAAGCTCTTACAAAGGAGAGAGAGACCATAGCAAGCAAAAAGAAGGCTAGAAAATAAAGAGAAACAAAAAACAACCAAGGAGGAAACTCAAAATGAAGGGGTAGGTCACTGGAGAGAGTTTTAGAGAGAGGAAAGATGATAAGTCAATATGTCAATGATTTTGTGGCTTTTTTATTCGTTTCACTTGCATAAATTGGTATGTTTTGCTATTGTGTGCAGCGTGGGAGGCCTGGTTGTTAAACAGATGCTGTTTAAAGCAAGGGAAGAAAATATTACTAACCTTGTGAACAACACAGTTGGAATTGTAAGCTCCACTTGATGATTTGGTTCGAACTTAAATTGCAATGCTTTTTTTTTAATTCACTAAATTGGTCAGTTTCGACTGTCAAGTTGTTTAATTTTGTATTTTTGCCCTGATTGCAAGTCTTTTATAGCTGTCCACACTTTGGCAGCAAACTAGCAGACATGCATTGGCAAATGGGCCTTATGCTACGCCCTGCTCCAACTGTGAGTCTGTAGTTCGATACATTGTTGTTTGTTTCAGAATTTATTCCAGTTGAAACAGTTACTATGAATTTATTCATGGTCATAGTAGTTAGTATTTGCTTATGCACAGATAGAGGAATTAAGAAGTGGGTCTCCAAGATTAATTGAACTTAATGACTTTATCCGCCAACTTCACAAGAAAAGACTGGTTGAAGTCCTCAGTTTCTGTGAGGTAATTTGTGTGGACTTGAAATTCGATGCACGTGCATACTCGTTATCTTTTCTGTTGTGTGTAATGTGTTCTTTCTAAATCTTGTGAAATTGAGGGTTACATGTCATTGCTTTACAGACCAAGGTAACTCCAATTGTTGAAGGATATGGAGGTTGGGCCTTCAGGATGGAAATCGTACCAATTGAATCAACATATCCTAGATTTGGTGAACTTTTTGTAAGTGTCTCTAAGAAAAAAGTGTTCATAATGCTTTTCTGAAGAAATGGTGGATGGGTTTCTGAAATTGGCTTTGAGTGCAGTTTTTAAGATAAAAAAATGAATAAATGCTGATTGGAGTCGTTATTTTGTTTACTAGTCCATAAATTGTTAAAGCTTTCATAAAAGCCAGACTAAGCAATAAAGTACCTCGTATTTTTCCCTCCGCCTCGGGTTGTCTTGCGATACCTTCTACAGCTTGGCCCGCGGCAGTACCTTGCCCAACCCCAGGTCCAATAGAAGCAAGCCCAACAGCCAATCCAGCAGCAATAACGGAAGCGCAGAAATCAATGGATTCATTATTTAGTCTTTAGCATCCTTACGATGCATCGCATTGGTTCTAGAAGAAGTATATAGTTTTCAGATGCCGTCAAAATTATAATGGATATGTTCGCATTTCACTGATATCACCGCTCAGTTTTTCTCTTCCAATGTTTTTGAAACAGGTGTTAGAGTCGACAGATCATATAAATTCTTGCAAGCCTATGAACCGCAATGATCCTTCTTATACAGAGACATTAGGATTTCTGCGTAAGCTAAAAGCCCATTATTCAGAAAAAAGATGCTTCACTGTGATCTTTATGCATAAAACCTTTGGTTGAATTTGCATGGATTTTGACATGTTTTGGAGCCTAGTACATCTGAAACTATAGCCTGAGTTACGTACAAAATCAGATTACTAAACTAATCGGATGAAGCTTCCGGACTCCATTCCTCGTTAATTCTTATGCGCTTACACCAAGAAAGTATTTATTCTGTGCATAATTTAGTCTCTCATGTGTACTCGCATGATCACATTTGTAAATAGGCCTAGCGTTCTATATACTTAATGAGAAAGAAAAGAGGTGTGCATTTGAAATTTTTAAGTTATAGTTTATACAGCAGATTGTTTTTTTTTTAATTTTAATTTTTTAATTTTGTATCTTGTTGACATAAGTGGAGGCAAACAATTAAGTCGTGTACATAGTGTACAAAGCATAGCAGAATTCCTCAAATTTGACTCTAACTCTATTAGGCATTGTCTATGGAGAAAGCGATTTTGAAAAAAAAAAATTATTTTAAATATTTTTGAATTTTAAAAATTACATTTAAAGAGAAACAAATAATATTTTTATTAAAAATAAATTTGAGAAAAATAATTTATAAAAAATTAAAAAATCAGTCAATTTAAATTAAAAAATTTCTAAATTTGTTTTTTGACATCTAATAGTAATTTCAAACACCTCATCTATTAATATAATAGGGATTGTGGAACAAATACAAGATTTGTTATCTTAAAGATAATATTATTTTAGTGGTAACATTAAAGTAGAATTAAAAAGATGCACTTATATGTTTAATAGCTATAGTATAGACAACAAGTATGCTAGCTAACACGACCTTTTTTGGACATTTAACGACTTGCCTTTTAGCTGCTTACTTTGGTACATCAATAGCATCATCCAGAGAACTATAATAATATTTGGCTATGACTATCTAAAAAAAGAAGTCTTAATAGGGATATACTGTAATTATTTTGAGACTGAAGGAAAAAAAAACTTAGAAAAACATAGTTAAAGCACACATTGAATTCATTTTTATCAATTTTAAACTTAAAGATAAACTTAAAATATATACATAGTTAGGGATGGCAATTTCCACTGCCCCGCTCTGACCCCGTCCCGAATGGGACAGTTTTTTGAAATTTTTTTCCCTCCGGCCCGACTCAGCCCCAACCCCGAATTTTTTTGCCGAGGACGGGGTGGGGACGGTATATATATCCCCCGCCCCGAAAAATATATTTATATAATTACATATTTATATTATTTATATATATAATAATTATTTATATTTTAATATAATTAATATTTTAAAAATAATAATAAAATAAAAATATAACACTTATTTTAAGTAAAAAATATTTTTTTATTTAAAAAACTATATAATTAACTAATTAATTAAAATAAAAAAAAAAATAAATTTGACATTAAAAAAATATAAAAAATTTAATAAAATTCGGGGGATCGGGACGGAGTCGGGGATCCCCGTCCTCGTGTGGTGCGAGAATGGGAATTCAAAAAATTTTCCCGTCGGGGTTCGAGGCAGGGTCGGGGTTCGTGGGTGGGAGTCGGGGTCGGGGACGGGTAACTCCGCCCCGAACCCGCCCCATTGCCATCCCTATACATAGTGTGATATTAATTTTTATCAATTTTAATATTCACTTGTTTTCCTTTTGAAATTAGGAGGAAATTTTGTGAACTAAAGAAGTGGGTGTATTAGCTTTTGCCATTTTATTTTCTCATCTTCTCATTTAGAAAAGGGTTCTTAGAATTTTATGTTATACCCCATTATGCCTAACGCATGCATTATGTCCAACCCATTCCATTATCTCCAAAAACAATTGCATGTGATTGAACCATTATTTCACATGGTAATGTGGTCATTCTTTGGCCATAATTTTGAGCAAACTTATGCCTATAAATAGGCATGCATACAAGCCTTCAAAGTACAACGAAGTGAGCTTTCCCAATTGAGTAAAAGAAAAAAAATAGAAAGATTGTGACTAAAATAAATTATTATTCTCTTAATTTGTTTGAGAGAAAGATAGAGAAAGATAGATTGTTCCCTTATTCAATTTAGAAAGAAATTGTAATTTCCTATTCTTTCTTAGTATAATTTTTTTTATCATTATCTATAATTTTTATTCTGATTTGTTTGAAAAATTTCTACATAAAATCTGTATGTTTCATTTTATTTTTAACTTTTTTCAAATTATTAGTTTTATCATGCTCTATCTGGTCATAATTTTTTTCAACAAGTGGTATTAGAGTTTAACGTGAATTTTAATATCTACTTATCGTATGTTTTATAAATGTCATTAATAAGTTGACCCTTCAAATCAAAAAATAAGTTATATTATTATTTACTCTTTAAGGTTATTATAAAAGCAATAGCGACAAAATTTGTGATCCATAAATTCAATTAGAATAATTTCTCATTATGAAAATTAAAGATAAAAGTTATCTTGAGAAAAATTAATTGTTTGACGACTATTAGTGAAAGGCTAGTAAAATTCATAGATAATGATAAGTGGAATGAGGTAGATGAAAATATTATTACAAATTTTCATCTTGCATTAGCAGATAGACTGTTATCAAATATTAAAGAGAAAAAAACTACAAAAAAGATTTAAGATTATCTTAAAAAGTTGCACAAGGCCAAGTCACTTCAAAATAATTTTTTTAAAATAAAATTGTACACTTTATGAATGTCAGAATCTATTTCAGTGACAGAACACACCAATGTGTTGAATATTATATTTTCTCAACTCACATCATTGGTTTATAAAATAGAGCTAAATGAACATGTTTAACTTCTACTTCAAAGCCTATCTAATTTGTATGATCAACTCATTATCAATTTAATAAACAATATCCTCACAAACATTCTGAGCTTTGATGATATTGCAACTCCTATTCTTGAAGAGGAAGATCGAAGCAAGAACAAAGAGGATAGGTTAGTAAGTTCGTAACAAATGGAGGCTTTAATGAAGATGAGAGGGAGATCAACGGAATGTGAGAGTCAATATCAAGGTAGATCAAAATCAAGAAGCGAGAATAATCTGAAATGCTACCATTGTGGAAAAAAAAAGGTCACTTAAAGAAAGATTGTTAGAGTTTAAATAAGAAAAATTCAAATTCTCAAGGAAATATTGCAAGCACATCCAATAAGGGTGATGCTTTGTGTTATGAAGCAGTGACAACTAGTGAATGTAAAAAGACATTTATTGATATGTGGTTCATTGGCTCGAGAGCTACATTTTACATGACTTTTAAAAGAGAATGGTTTTATCAATATGAATTTGTATCTAAGGGATCTATATACAGTTGTTGAAAAAATTAGAACTGGATAGAGCAGAGTAACAACTAATAATTTGACAAAAATTAAAGATAAAATGGAACGCACAGATTTTACATGGAAAAATTCTTAAACAAATTAGGATAAAAATCACAGATAAAGATAAAAAGAATTCCACTAAAAAAGAAATAAGAAATTACAACTTATCTCTAAATTAAATGTGAGAACAATTACCCTCTCTCTCTCAAAAAAATTAAGAGAATAGTATTTTTTTTTACTTTCTCAATCTCTTTTTTTTTCCTTTTACTCACTTAGAAAGCTCACTTCGTTGTACTTTGAAAGCTTGTATGCATGCCTATTTATAGGCATAAGTTTGCTTAAAATTATGGCCAAAGAATAGCCACATTACTATGTGAAATAATAATTCAATCACATGCAATTAAATGAATTGTAGATAAGTTAGACATAATGCTTGTGTTAGGCATAATATGGTACAACATTCTCCCACTTGAAGATTTAGTTGAGACAATCATATCTTCACATCATTCTTTTTTATTATCATTTCATGTCGCTTATATTTCTACTAGGCCACTAGATGATCGATACCAAATCACCTTGTCAGCATTGACTGTTTTAATCAAGAAGTCTGCCAAGTTGTCTTATAATGAATTTTTTGCATATTTATTATTCATTCTTCTACTTTTTCATGAACGAAGTGATACTAAACATGAATGTACTTTATCCTTGAATAAAAAGTTGAATTTTTTGCAAAATGCAAAACACTTTGACTGTCACAAAATAAAAAAAAAATTCTTTTGTTTATGTCCGAGTTCTTCCAATATCATTTTCAATTAAATTGTTTTTTTACTAACTTGTGTAGCTGTTATATATTCTACTTGTATTGTTGATGTAGTCACAACAACCTGCAATTTTAAAATCTAGCTTATAATGTTATTAACAAGTACAAACATATATTAAATGATGGATTTGCTTTTATCAAGATCATTTGTATAATATGAATCAACATATCATTTGACAATAAAGTCTGATCCCCCATAATATATGCAACATTCATAGTCCATTTAATATATTTTAGGACTCTTTTCACAATATTTCAATGTTTTTTATCAAGATTCACCATGTGTCAATTAACCACTCTAACTGCATGTGCAATATCTGATCTTGTATATATTATAACGAACATTAGGCTTCCAACTGCTAATGTATACGATACTCGAAATAACCTTCATACTCTACGTTTTTGTACTAGAACTCATACTAGAGGATAACTTGAAATTAACAGGAAGTGAAATAGAAATTGACTTATAATCTTGCTTATTCAAGTGTCACAATTTTTTTTTAAAAATAATTCTTTTGACAGAGTTAAAATTTCCTATTATTTTTGTTTCGATGAATATGCATTTCTAAAATCTTGTTTATTGGTCCAATGTCATTCATTTCAAACTTTTTAGCTAATTGTGACTTAAAATTAACAATACAATTTTTATTGAGGTCTGCTACCAATATGTCGTCTATATACAGCAGCAGAACGATAAAACTATTTCCACAAAACCTCTTAAAATATGCACAAGGGTCTGCGTTAAATCTGTTATATCCAAAACTCATGATGAAAGAATCAAATGTTTTATACCAACATCTCTGTGTCTGTTTAAAATCATACAAAGATTTGTTCAACCTACAAATCAAGTTCTCTTTTTATTTTTCTCAAATCCTTTCAGTTGGAATATGTAAATTTTTTCTTCAAGATTTCCATGAAGAAAATCAGTTTTCAATTAAAGTAGCATACATTGTCAAGACTACTCTAATTGTTGTTAGTCATATAACTAGAGAAAATATCTCATTGATGAGCATATCTTTTTACTACCAATCTTACACGATATCACTCTACTTAATATTTGTCATTACGTTTGATCTTATACACCCATTTGTTATTAATAAGTTTTCTTCTTTATGGTAACAAAATAAGTTTTCAAGTTTTATTCTTAAGAAGAGTTTTCATTTCCTCTTGCATTGCTGCCACTTACTGAAATGCATCAAAACTGTTCAGTGTTTCTTTGAGAGTTGATGACTTTTCATCATTTGTTAAAAGACAGTATGCAATATTGTTTTCCATAATATACTCAGAGTGTCAACCTAATTATTTTCTAGAGTGATCTAATTGTCAAGGTTTTAATGCCTAAAAAATAACTAGTTTTGTTCCTCATGCTTTGGTGCTACTTCAGAATAATATTTTTACTCAACTTCCTTTTACATGTATACTACCGTAGTCTTTGTATTTTCTTATTATGCTATTATCACTTTATTTTTTCTGTAGTTTGTCTTCTAAAAAGATAATATCCTTGTTGACTACAACCTTATGTGCAGTGGGATTTCACAGACGATACTCTTTTACTCCATTAACATACCCTAAAGAATAGATATTTTCTGGATCTTGGATCATATTTTGTAATTTCTTTAGCGTTGTACATCACATACACATGACTTCCAAATATATAGAGGTTTGAATAATAAGTTTTCTTTCTAGTCCACATTTTCATTGGTGTCTTCAATCCAATTGCTGTTGATGAGATCCGATTTATCACATAATAAAAAGTATTTACTGTTTCTGTCTAGAAAATTTTTTTCAAGGCTGCAACTCCCAACATTGCTCTTATTCTTTCTAATAAAGTTATGTTCATCTGCTCTACCATTCCATTCTATTAATGAGTGTATGCTATAATGAATTGTCTTTTGATGCTTTTTTTTATTGCATTATTCTGCTTACTCACGACTAATGTATTATCATCCATTATCTATTCTTAGGCACTTGATATTCTTTCATAAATCAAGCTCTACCTGTACTTGAATATTGGAAATACACATGCCTTTTTCTTGATTGGATACACCCAACACTTTTGAAATAATCATCTATGAATGACACAAAATATTTTGCTCATCTCTGAGATGTAACTGGTGCTTTCCATACGTCAAAGAAACAATTCTAGAATTTCATAACTTCTAAAATTAGATGTGTTAAACTTCAATTTGTATTGTTTACTTGTAACAGAATGCTTACAAAAAGGTAAATACACCTTAGTGAGCTCTAAAAGTATATTTTGCTCTATAAGAATTTTTATCCCTTACTTAGACATATGTCCAAGTTTCTGATGTTATACCATTATAGATCTTTCACTTGAACTACTTGATGCAACTAATGTTTCTCATTCCAACAAAGTATCTTCCTTTAATATGTACAAGTTAATAACTACCTTTTCTCCATTCATAAGTAAAAGCGCACATCGAATTACCTTTATAATTTTATTTTCGGCTTCAATTCTACAGCTAAAGTCATCTATTTGACCTAATAATAACAAGTTTTTTTCAGGCTTTCCATATGTCACATTTGTTGAATAGTGCATATTGTGTTATCATGAAATTTCAACTTGATGGTTTCAATACCGACAATATTTAAGGTGTGATCATTGCAACTGTTGTACCATATTATGCCCAACACATGCATTATGTCCAACTCATTTACAACTCATTCTATTATGTCCAAAAACAATTGCATGTGATTGAACCATTATTTTCACATGGTAACATGGCCATTCTTTGGCCATAATTTTGAACAAACTTATGCCTATAAATAGGCATGCATGCAAGCTTTCAAAGTACAATGAAGTGACCTTTCCAAGTGAGTAAAAGAAAAAAATAGAGAGATATTGAGAGTAAAAAAACATTATTTTTTTAATTTTTGAAAGAGAGAGTAATTGTTCTCTCAATCAATTTAGAGAGAAGTTGTAATCTCATTTGTTAGTATAATTCTTTTATTTTTATTCATGATTTTTATCCTGATTTATTTAAAAAAATTTCATGTAAAAATCTGTGTTACATTTTATCTTTAATTTTTTTCAAATTATTAGTCGTTGCCCTGCTTTATTTGGTTATAATTTTTCTCAACTTTTTATTCCCTTATCACGTAATTTTACATGCTTTGCTATTTTTTAGATCTTATTATTTGGCTGTGAAATTTAAGGCATTTAATAGTTATTTTGGACTAAACAATTATTCTATATATATTTAAAAAAGTTCATATTATTAACCATTTGGTAGTTAATTTTAATTTTAATTTGCTACTAATTCAGAACTTTTTTCATTAGTTGCTACCTAATTTTATTTTATTTTTTTTATTAGGATAAAGTTACTCCTTTAAAATTTATTAATTAAAATATTAAAATTAAACGAGTTTACTTACTCAAAAAAATGAGTTCAAAAATAAATATGATAATTTTAGAAAACTATCAAATGTCACTCTTAGAGAGAATTGAAATACCTTCAATTTTAAACATGTTTAAATAAGGATGTTCATTGTTTCAATTTAAAATTCAAAATATGAAACTAATTTTTAAGAAATTTTAATTCATAAAATAACAAAATAAATTGTACACTCGAATTGATTTGGGTTTGAAATGTGACATTCATCATCTTAAAAATCGAACGCAAACCAAATAGTACAAACAAATTGAATCAAAAAACATTTTCTGCTCACTTTATTCAAAATTTTCAGATTGATTCGCTTTGCACATCCTAAGCCGAATAGGATTTGACTTAAATAAGTGAAAAAAGATATATTTACCAATTTATACCAAAATCAAACATATTTATCAATCTATGTGTTTTTGTATTTGGTGGATTGTGGGAGACACATGGTCGCCGGTCACACTGACAATCTAAAATCTAACTGTGCGAGACACATGGTCGTCAGTTACACTAATGATCTATGTTCTCTATCACTATACATCGTTAGTTACACTAGCGATCAATGCACATGTGCCCACAATATTGTTCACACATTGTTCACTCAAAATCAAATTTGATACCGTAATTAAAAAAATTCATTTGGATTCTCTACGACACTAAAAATTAAAAAATAGTTATGGTGTCAAAAAATAAAAACTAATAATTTATTAAAAAAATTAACAAACAAAATAAAAAAATAAAAATGTCACTGTTCATAAACATTGACATGCACAAACAATGATATTTTTATTTTGTTTGTTAATTTTTTTATGAACTATTAGTTTAC
Organism: Triadica sebifera; assembly: GCA_023653625.1. NCBI lineage: Eukaryota > Viridiplantae > Streptophyta > Magnoliopsida > Malpighiales > Euphorbiaceae > Triadica > Triadica sebifera. The sequence goes on from CM042899.1 coordinate 31,460,117, forward strand.
ATTTTTTTGATACCGGAACTGTTTTTTTATTTTTATTGTCATATAGAATCCAAACAATTTTTTTAATTATGGTATCAAATTTGATTTTGAGTGAACAGTGAATGAATAGTATGACCGCCATTATAAATGACGATCATACAAAAATCTATATCGTCAGTATAACTAACACCATTTATCTCTTATAATCTCTCCACCTGACCAAAAAAATGCATAGTAAATATGTTTGATTTTAATATATATATATATGGATAAATATGTTTTTTTTTTTTCACTTTCAAAATCCCAAGCCGAAGTGACTAAGGGTTTGTTTTTCTGATTTTTTCCGGATCCAATACAACTGAAGAAGCATCCATAAGGCCAAAACGCGGGCCGAAAGTCGACAACAATTAAATTGGGGTGAATTGGACTTGAAGCCTACCATACAAAGTTGTGAAACTCAACTGACCGCCTCATATCATGGTTGGTAATTGTAATTTGCAGCCAAAGTGAAACCTCTCATTAATCATCAATCATTTTCATCATCTAGCAGAAAAACAGTAGCACAATAAACCGAAACCGGTTTAAACGGCCGGAGACTGAGTTGCATACCATCTTCAGGCAGCAATGTGTTTTTTCTCTTTAACAGCATCAATGGCACCTTCTAAAGCGCCTTTAATGGGATCTCTTGCCTGCCCCTCATCTCAGTTAAAGCTCATATTCCCCACTAACAAGCTGATACTAAGAGGAATTGCAGCAAAACGACCGTTAATCATTTGTTGCTCCAATTCCAATTCTTTGTTTTCAACCACCGCAGAAGCATCACCACAATCACAACCACATAACTTGGGTCCTCCGGTTATTAAAAAGAGAAAGAGGTATAGGAAGCCTTACCCGGGAGAGAAAAAGGGTATCACTGAAGAAATGAGATTTGTTGCCATGAGACTTCGTAATATTAAAGGAAAATACAACCATAAGTCCATCAACAGTGATGATGAAGACGAAGAGCCCCAAAATTCGCTGAATGATGACGTCTTAGAGAAAGAACCAGAAGAGAAGAACGGCGAAAAGGATGAGGAAACTTGGGTCCCTAGTATGGAAGGGTTCGTTAAGTACTTGGTTGACAGCAAGCTCATTTTTGACACTGTCGAGCGTATTGTTGATAAATCCGACGATGTTTCTTGTGAGTTATTCTTTTCTTTTGTAGTTGGCATGTCTTCTTTTAGCCAAAGTTACTTCCTTTCGATTGTTCCTCTCTTGATTGCTACCCCTTTAATGGGAATTGTTTCTAATTTGGAATTTTCATCTTCCTTCTTACCCAGTATAATAGCTGTGAAAGAGCAAAATTATAATTTTCCAGGTTTTTAAATTAAAGGAGCTTTCTTTCGTTTTTAATTAGACCAACAAACTAATGAAGATATAATGTGAATCACTTTTATTCGGCATTTTCTTTTGCTACCTAAGTCGATATTGATAATGGCTCTACTGGCTTTATTAGTATGTTCCAATAAAGTGTAGCTGCTTGCTAAATCCTGCAAGAATTTGATGTCTTGTTCCATTTTCAGATACCTATTTTAGAAAAACTGGATTGGAACGATCAGAGGGTCTGGCAAAAGACCTTGAGTGGTTGAGCCAACAAGATACTGTGATTCCGCAACCTAGTAGTCCTGGAGTTTCTTATGCCAAGTACTTGGAGGAGCTTGCAGAGAAGAGTGCGCCCATGTTCCTATGCCATTTCTACAATATATACTTTTCACATATAGCAGGTGGTCAAGTGATAGCAAAGCAGGTTTTGTAATTCATTCTTTTCATTAAACAAATAATTATTACGATTTCTATATTTGAGCTTATAACTTAAGGAAACAGTGTTAATTTTTGGACCTTAGAGCAGCTTTACAATGTTCAATTTCTCTGTCCTGCAGAAAACATCTCATATAAATGTAGTTTCTCTTGTACAGTTTTAATATGCTAGGATAGTAGCATGTGTCAACCTGCCAGAAAGATAATATGGACCTCTTTTCAAGTTAAGTAACCCCCTCTGCGTTCAAGAGTATGTTTTGGAAATATCGCTGCTTGTGTAAAAGTTACAATTCAGGGAATACATATGTCCTTTTCTATGACATTCTATTTGGTTGAAAATATTTGCAACTTTCGTTTCACATACATATTTGGCTTCCTAGATTCAGCCTTGTTTCCGTGATGCTTGATTGAAAAAAATGAAGGGGTGTAATTTGTATGGAAATGAAAATAGGGCACAAAGAAAACATAAAATTTTTGCTGATATATCCCTTCAACTTAAAAGGGTTGAAACAAAATGGCAGTTCATTTGGGCTGGCATGGAATTTGTGTGTGGAGCATCATTTGGATTGAATCTCTCTCATTGTGAGAGTTCCTGATAGAGAGAAGCAACAAGATGCTAGGAGTAGGGAGATTATGGTGTTCCAGCTCTCATCAGAACACACGGCTTAGAGGGTATATTCAAGGAGGAAAAAGGACACGTTGGTAGAAGGACACGGGAGCAAAGTTGGTTATAAGAAGTAGTGGAGCAGGGAAATAATCACGTTTTACACTTTTGGCATTGTGCTTAGGTCTCTGAGTTGCTGGAGAAGGGGATCATCCCTGGGTTGTGAACAGTCACAGATACATTGCTATTTTTTCCTGTTTGTTTTTCCTTTTCTCATCTCTAACTTATTTTTGTTGGACTTTTCATGCCATTGTAAAAGAGAGTCTTGAGCATATTGAATGAAATACATACCTTCCTTTATTGATTGTCGCCTGTTTCTCATTGATATTTTGTGAGTTTATCTCTTTCTTATTATTGGTCGACCTACTGGATGGGGAAGACGGATAGCAACATGGAAACACAGATGCAGGCTCATCTTGATGTTCATGATGAACAACTTGGAAGCATCACTGGTCAGCTTGAATCTCTGCATCAACAAGTAAATAGTACTCAACAAAATCAGGAGAGGTTTCATGATATGATGCAAGAAAGCCAAGAGAAGTTTCAGGGGCTAGTTTTATAGTGGATGAAACTTCTTGATAAACAGCCAGTGATGGAAGAAGAAAGAGAAGCTCCTGAAAAGTCCACCGAATCTCTTGAAGTAACAGAGCAATCCCACCTTCATCCTACTGGAAGAATGACCCCACCAACTAGATATCCACCACCTAGTTTTGGAAAATCTTCAATATCAGAAGACATCACCCATTTCACTAAGAAGGTCAAGCTACCCACCTTCATAGGTTCAAATCCCCGAGGCTGGATAACAAGGGCCGATACGTACTTCCAAATACACAATACCCTTGAACCCCACCAAGTTCCCTTGGCCCATGTCTGTATGGAGGGCATTGTTGTGCACTAGTTTACCATGGTGCGAGAACTCAATACAGATTTGACTTGGTATCTGTTCAAGAATGAGTTGTTAAATCGCTTTGGGGGAGTTTCTAATCGAAGTCCATATGAACAACTCTCTGTCTTGCATCAAAAAGGAAGTGTGGATGAGTATGTGGATGAGTTTGAACTCATAGCCTCCATGATACCCAAAGAGTCAGAAGCTTTGTATTTGAGTTATTTCATGAATGGGTTAAAAGAAGAGATAAAGAATTGGATGAGATTATTAGGACCAAATACTAGACTGGAAGCCATCAGCACTGCTCGAAATGTTGAGACTGTATTGGGACAGAAAGGTGGTTTCGGGCAGATGGGTAGAAACAAAAACGCAAGGGAAAAGGGGGAAGGAGATCACGTGCACCACATCTCTTACCCTAACAACATAGGCTCTGGATACTCATCCCCTAACCGAGGCCCACCTGCACTTTTAACACAAAATACAAGGCCTAAACAGACCGGCCCACCAAAAATAGGCCCCCTGTCCAAAACGCAGCACTCCTAGATTTCTTAGCAAGCATGTCCTTTGTCCTCTTCACTTTAATGCTATCGGGGAACACAACACATCTCACGAGTTGAGCTTGAAGAACGACGAAGAAGGGGACTTTGTTTTAAATGTAGTCAACGTTACAACCCCTAGCATAAGTGTCCGGCCGGCCAGTTTCGACTCTTGATTTTGAGAGACGATGAAGAGCTCAATGAAGAAGGAGAAACCGACCGAAGTGATTCGGACGGAAATGAGGAGGTTGAGGTAGACGAAGGAGAATGTCAAGTCTTGGAGTTTAATGGGTCCTTAACTTTGACAGATCCCAGTTCAAAAACCCTAAAATTTCAAGGAAAGCTATTGGAAATTCCGGTTATGGTGCTGGTAGATAGCGTTGCCACGCATAATTTTATTTTAAAAAGGTTATTGTTGGCATTGGGTCTTTAGGAACAACGAATTATAGGTATGAGCATCAAATTGGGTGATGGTTATAGGGTTAAGGTCAGTAAAAAGTGCCAAAATTTAGACGTTAAGTTGAGTTCTCTCTTTTTTAAGTTGTCAGCATTGGTGTTTGAACTAGGTAACTTAGATTTGGTCATGGGAATTGAGTGGTTAAAGACACTGGGAGAGGTGACTCACAATTGGAGAGATCAGTATATGCGGTTTTGGTACAATGGGGAGCTCATGAAGTTGAAGGGGAGTAATCAGAGGGAGGCTCAACATTTGTCTTTTCAAGGGTGGTTGATGGATTATAAAGGAGAGCAATTGAGTAACCAACAACCATTGACTCAGATGCAACAAAGAGAGATAAAGGTTTTGCTGGAGCAGTTTATAGCAATTTTTGATGAACCAAGAGGTTTGCCACCAATCAGACAAATTGACCATACCATTAATATCATGCCTGCTCAAGGACCTGTTTCAGTACGCCCATATCGCTACCCTTTTGTGCGAAAAGAAGAGATTCAAAAGGCAAGTGAGGGAATTGTTGGAAAGGGGAATAATTCGGCCAAGTACCTGTGCTTATTCTAGTCCAGTTATATTGGTAAAAAATAAGGATCAATCATGACATATGTGCATTGATTATCGAGCCTTAAACAAAGTCACCATACCAGATAGGTTTCCCATTCTGGTGGTGGACGAGTTGATTAATGAACTCCATGGTACTAGATTCTTCACCAAGCTGGATTTGATTTTCGGATACCACCAAATCCATACGAGGGAAAGGGACATTGAGAAAACGGCATTTCAAACACATGACGGCCACTATGAGTGTTTAGTCATGTCGTTTGGTCTCACCAACGCCCCTGCAACATTTCAAGTAGTCATTAATAATCTTTTCAAACCCATACTTCGAAGGTATTTCTTGATTTTCTTCGATGACATATTAATTAATAGTGCCACTTGGGAAGAACATTTACAGCATTGGGTTGGAATGTTCTTTAGTTTTTGAGATTTTGCAGGCTAATTAGTTTTATGTGGACAAGAAAAAATGTTCTTTTGGACAATCAACTGTGGATTATCTAGGGCATAGAATTGACGAGGTTGCTCTGGATCCAAACAAGATTATGGTTGTGCTCGATTGGCCAAAACCTCAGAATGTCAAAGGAGTTCGGGGTTTCTTGGGCTTAATTGGATGTTACAGAAAGTTCATCAAGGATTATGGAAGCTTAGCTCGGCCTTTAACAGAATTGACAAAAAAGGATAATTTTCGATGGAGTAATGAAGCTCAATCCGCATTTGAAAAGTTGAAAGAGTTGATGGTCAAAGCTCCTGTTCTCCAGCTTCTCGATTTTTCTCAGCCGTTTGAAGTGGAGTGTGATGCGTCGGGTAGAGGATTAGGGGCTGTCCTCATGCAAAAACGACACCCCATAGCCTAATTTGGCAAGGCACTCTCAGATAGAACGCTTACCAAGTCAGCATAGGAGTGGGAAATGATGGCTTTAGCTATTGCCGTTCAACATTGGCGTCTTATTTGTTGGGCAGTAAGTTCATAGTCTATTCAGATCAAAAAAGCCTCAAACATTAGCTCCAGCAACAGATAACTACACTGGACCAGTAGAATTGGATTGTCAAGCTATTAAGGTATGACTTTGAGATTTGCTATAAGCCAGGGACAGAAAATAGAGCGGCAAATGCTTTAACTCGGCGGGAAGATGGTGAGTACAACTCTCTGATTTCCTCTCCTAATTGGGTAGAAGGGTCTAAATTGCTGAAAAATGCTGAACGGGATCCAGAGTTACAGAAAATCAAGTCGGCTTTGCAACAAAACCCTCTCTCTAGGCCTAGATTTTATGTTCGAGATGGAGTTTTGTACTACAAGGGACGGCTGGTCATTCCTTCAAATTCCAACTTTATTCGTCAATTGTTGCAGGGATTCCATAGTACTATGACTGGGGGGGGGCATTCCGGATACTATAGGACTTACAAAAGGCTGGCTGCTAACTCATATTGGGTTGGAATGAGTACAACTGTGCAGAAATTTGTTCAAAATTGTGATGTGTGTCAACGAAGCAAGTCAAGTACCTTGGTTTCCGCTGGGTTGTTACGACCTTTGAACATTCCAAAAGTAGTGTGGGAAGAGATTTCTATGGATTTTATCTTTGGGCTTCCAAAATTGAGAGGGTATGACACTATTTTTGTGGCAATGGATCGATTCTCTAAGTATAGTCACTTCGTCTTGCTGAAATATCCATACACAGCTCGGAATGTTGCAGAGGTGTTTGTCAAAGAAGTAATCCGCCTTCATGGAATTCCCAAATCCATTTTGAGTGACCATGACCTCTATTTATGAGTAAGTTTTGGCAGGAGATATTTTGGTTGCAAGGCACAGAATTGCACATGAGCTCGTCATATCATCCTGAAACAAACGGGCAAACCGAGGTGGTAAATTGCTTTGTTGAAACTTATCTGAGGTGTTTTTCCATTGAGCAGCCACGTTATTGGTCCCTTTGGATACCCTGGGTGGAGTTTTGGTACAACACTAATTTTCATGTCTCAATTGGAACCACTCCGTTTGAGGTGGTTTATGGTCGAAAACCCCCTTCAGTAGTACAACATATTACAGGAGAAATCAAGGTAGAAGTGGGGGCAAAGGATCTTCGGGATAAAGATGAAACGTTATGCCAACTGAAGTTTCACCTTGCTTAGGCCCAGGAGCAAATGAAAAAAGCTGCAAATAAGTACCGAAGAGACGTGGATTTCAATGAAGGAGATTGGGTCTATCTCAAATTGAGACCTCACAAGCAACAATCGGTAGTGCAAAGAATTAACTGAAAGCTTTATCTCCGTTACTACGAGCCTTTTCAAATTGAAGCTAAAATTGGGTCGGTTACATACAAATTGAAGCTTCCTCCGAACTCAAAGGTTCATCCAGTATTACATGTATCTTTACTCAAGAGGGCTGTGGTTACAAGCACCATAAACTCTGATTTTCCTGAAGAATTAACTGTGGAGATCGAAGAACAGCGAGGTCCATCTCAAGTGTTGGCTACAAGGTTCATCAAGCAATACGGGGAGATTATCAAACAACTCTTGATTCAATGACAAGACAAATCTATGGATGAGGCAACCTGGGAGGACAAATCTGCTCTAAGAAGTCGGTTTCCAAATTTCAGTCTTGAAGACAAGACCGCTATTGATGGGAGGGGCAGTGATAGAGAGAAGCAACAAGATGCTGGGAGTAGGGAGAGTATGGTGGTCCAGCCCTCATCAAAACACATGGCTTGGAGGGTATATTCAAGGAGGAAAAAGTACACGTTGGTAGAAGGACACGGGAGCAAAGTTGGTTATAAGAAGTAGTGGAGCAGGAAAATAATCACCTTTTACACTTTTGGCATTTTGCTTAGGTCTCTAGGTTGCTGGAGAAGGGGATCATCCCTGGGTTGTGAACAATCACAGATACGTTGCTCTTTTTTCCTGTTTGTTTTTCCTCTTCTCATCTCTCACTTATTTTTGTTGGACTTTTCATGCCATTGTAAAAGAGAGTCTTGAGAAGATTGAATGAAATACATATCTTGCTTTATTGATTGTCGCCTGTTTCTCATTGATATTTTGTGAGTTTATCTCTTCCTTGTTAGTTCCTCTCATTATATAGAAATTGTAGAGATTTACAAGGGTGATTTTTAGCCATTACATCAACTAAATCTAGGCTAATTTCTAGTAATGAGATCTATCTAAACAAGGAAGTTAAGACTATACTATTAATTACAATATATTTACAGCTGTAATACATAATTTATGCCTTGATATATGCTGTCATGGAGTTGCACTTTATTATATAGTGTTCACTGGAGTCTGCAGGCTTTATTTGGGGACACAGTGACAAATGCATGTCTATTTTAGTCTCCTCATACTTCCATATCTAACTCATGTTGACCCTTGTTTCCTTTGCCTCTTTGTTAGTTCAGTGCATTGGATTTCGATTACCTGATCTAGCTGCTTTCAATGTTTGAATGGTTTTGTTTCCACCTGTTGAGACTAGACAGTAAATTCTTTCTGTTCTGTAGACAAACCTTAGCAGCATCAGAACTTCTGAAATATACAAATTCTTAATCGCATGTGATTATCATTGATTTGCTAGGCCTGCAGTATAATATATGTTTTCGGATGGTTTATTGGTTTTAGGTCTCAGAGAAACTCCTAGAGGGGAGAGAGCTAGAATTCTACAGATGGGAGGGAGATGTCCAAGAATTGTTGAAGGGAACACGTGATAAACTGAATAAGCTTGGGGAGGTTAATTTCCAAAGACTAGAATATTTTATTTGATTTGCATTAGCTTTCTTTGGGACTCATCTACTGAATTTTACTAATTATGATAATGCAGCACTGGCCTCGAGATGTCAAAAACAAATGCTTAAAAGAAGCAACCAAATCATTCAAGTATTTGGGGCAGATAGTCCGGTTGATCATATTATGAAACAAAGTTTTCTTCAATTCAAGAATTTTCTTGGTAAGGCTGCAACTTCTTTCAGGCTTTTTCTATTTTATTTTTATCATCATTATTCATGTAATTTTTATGCATGTTGCTTCTATATTTTAAAAAACCTTGATTTTCAATCTTAAGATGTGACTGATTTTAATTCCAGCTTATTATGTTTAGAAAGATAAATTTTATAATTCTTTCCTCTTAGCATGTGGCTATCAAACAGCTGGTATGGGCTCAAAAGAATTGATCTTCTTCTCTTTAAATATACTTGTATGGCTCTATCGCATTGCACTATTGGGATAGGTCCAAGAATGTTCGATGCTTATAATGTTAAATTTTTAATGGGTTTTGCTTATCAAAGTATCCAATAAATGCAATCTTAGTTTATTATTCCAGGCAACAAAATCAGTTCTGTTTCTCAAATTTCACTTATTTTCCTGTGGACTCCTTTTTTTGGGTGATTGATCTGGACTCCCTTTCTTTATTTTTTTGGGTGATCGATATTTATGTGTTTACCAGGTAGCATTGTTTCCGTTCTGGCCAACGTAATGCCTCTTTTTCTTCAGACCATCAAAACAATCAGGATGAACGGAAGAAAAGTAATAGTTGTTTCTCAGAATCTATCATTTAACTAATTGATCACGGTGATTGTTTGATCGAATATGAGCAATTTCAGCATGTGAAGCAGTATTTGTTTTTGGGACATGTATAGTGGCAGATCCTCTCCTAACCTGCTTGCTTTGGTTTATGATTCTCTGCTTGGGTTTTGGTCTGTTCTGTTTCTGTTAAGGCATGTAAGGATCCATTAGGGACTAAGGCTCAACATAACATTGTTAACTTGTTAAAATAGATGGATTTGATATTTTTGAAACTTGATATCTATACACTATCTTTTATTTATGATAGGAAATCTTAAGTCACAACTCTATCTATTACCTTTATCCATAACAAAACAAATCACATAAAGTAACGCTATTACAAGAACGATTTTGTACCCATAATTAAAAGGGGTACTGAACTATAACTCTGGCAAAACCTGTTACGCAGATTGCAGAGACATTGATTAGTGGGTTCCACTTTTACATGTTTCAGCTTACTTTCTTTCTGGTACTGTAGAAGTAAGAGAATTAATTTCTGTAACTTTTTCAGGTCGTCTTAACAAAGATTCAAGTTGCATAATTGTTTTGATCTTCAAATTATTAGAATGAAGTTAACACGTTGGGTCCAATGCAGATTAGTAATAATGCCTTATAAGTCGGTTTGGCACAAAGTCAAAAGTCATATCCCAAAAAATTTCTTAATCTAATTAAAGCTTAATCCTTTTTTTTTTTGTCAAGATGATTATGACACTAGAAAATTTTAGTGCTTTATGCATTGTAAGTAGGTTGGCACAAAGTCAAAAGCCATAACCCCTATAATGTGATCTAGTTAAAGCTTAATCCTTCTTTTGTCAAGATGATTATGACCCATGGAGAAAATCCATGCATGCTATCACGTACCGCAAGAGGTTCAGCCCCAAATTCTCCACCATATTCTAGTAGATGTAGATTGTTCTAGATTTTTTTAGAACATTGTAGATATGTGTAGAATATGTGAGATATTTCTTGATGTATGTAGAATTGAGTAGAATAATCTAGAACATGAATATACACTGTTAGATCAAATTGATCTTGACCGTTCATTGAGGAGGTAGAGACTTATAAATAGGCTATTTTGTAACTAATTCAAGCAATTGAAGCATTCTAAGCAATTCTTAAGTATTCTCCAAGTCTCTTTTCTTTTCTGTGTTCTTAGCATATTTACTTATTTGCTAGTTATATCTAGCGTTCGTAGGGGAGACTAACTAACATTCTTACGAAGGAGTTTGCTAGTGTCGCGCGATCGCGGTCGTTGGTAGTAAAAGACTAAGCTCGTGACAATGCAAATGGGAAGAACAAGTTTATAAATCCATTTATAGAGTGGAAAACCACTATGAAGATAAACGGACCAAAAAAAAAGTTTCTCTGTGTTGAAATCTTGGCTTACTGTTCTGTTTTCAAAATGTTCCCAAAAGAAAAGTATATGTAAAACGCGTTAAAGGAATTAATATATAAAACTAAAGAAAGACTGGCCAGGCCAGCGCATGGAATTTTAATACTGATAAAGCCTTAAACCTGAATTTCATAACTTTCCTGGAAAAACCCACGAGAGAGAGAGAGAAGTAAGCAGAAGCAAAAAGCAGTAGAACATGAAGAGCTGTAATTGTCTTTCTTACGTGTCTTCCTTTCTTTCTTTTCTTTCTTGAAGGATGGCTAGCAATATTTGTTTCTTCAACAAGGTTCATTTTTCATAGAGCTTTTTTTTTTTTTCCTCGGAAATGAAGGGGTTGTTGGTCCTTTTATAATTTTCTTTTCTTGTTTATTTTTACTTGCTAATTTTTTTCCTCAAAAATAGTTTGTTTTCCTTTGGTTTTATAGTTGTGATGACCTTGTTTTTTATCAGGTCTTTTCCAAGTGAGCCTCTCTCTCTGTCTATGACCATTTCTATTGCATTACTTTTTTTTTTTTGGGTCAATCAACCAAGAGATAAAATTGCTAACGAAATAAGAATACAACTTTAGGGGTGTCCCTGTACAAAACAAGTATTGCCTTGCTTTTCTCAATATGATCTGACCGAATAAAACCCAAATCCCTCCACACTTTCCTGTTTCTTCTTCTTTGCTATCTGTCTATTTTCATGGAGTATTATACATGGAATCCACAGTATAATCTTGTCTTTTATCTCTTTTTTTTATTTTAATATTAAAATCCTATTACAGATTCGTCATGTTGTTGAAGTCTCCAATTTCAGGAATCATTGATCATAAAGGCTCCTAAGAGATCTCCATTAGCATCGAGATTGGTGGTGTTAGCCTTTGCTATGGTGTGTGGAGTTTATATTTGCTCTATATGTTTAAAGCAAATAGACCTCCACGCAACAGCCATCCTGAATTTCTAAGTGTTTAATCAGCAATGCAATGCTTCTGATATAGAACCATCTGAACTTCCTTTCGTGCATTACCCCAAACCTGTAACATGTAGCAGGTAACACTTAATTAGTTTCTATTGTCAACATGCGAATTAAATTGAAAGGAATTAATGATTCTGATGCATATGTCTAGGGAGGAATGTCGGTGCAAGCCTGTAAGATACTTTGCCATATTATCGATGCATAGATCCGGAAGTGGGTGGTTCGAGACATTGTTCAATAGTCACATTAATGTAAGCTCTAATGGAGAAATCTTTGGGAAAAAAGATAGGAGGGCTAATGTTTCTGTTATTGTCAACAAATTGGATAAGATATACAATCTCGACTGGTTCACCAGGGCTTCAAAGAACGAGTGCAATGCTGCTATTGGTTTCAAATGGATGTTTAACCAGGCAAGTTATATGACAAAATTCCACATCAAAATTGAACCAAAAATTAAAAAAAAAATTATAATTTAAATTATAGCAGGGGGTGATGGAACATCACAAAGGTATAGTAGAATATTTAATGAGAAAGGAGTTCATGCACTTTTCCTCTTCCGGAGGAATTTGCTTCGGAGAATGATATCTGTGCTTGCAAATACCTATGACAATAGTAATAAACCACTCAATGGAACGCACAAGTCTCATGTTCATTCATCACCAGAGGTGAACTCTACGTCTCTTTCTTTCTAAATGAATCTCTCTTGTTTGTCTGTGTTAGCTCTAATCTCAAACATTTATTAAGCATTTCAGGCTTTGTACTTGCAAAATACAAGCCAAAGATAAATACTTCATCGTTGATATCTGAACTGAAGCACGTAGACGATAGAGCTGCCAAGGCAATAGGGTGCTTCAAAAGCACTCGCCACATTGTTGTTTACTATGAAGATGTTGGTGGTAACCAGACGGTAAGGCTTTTGCGTTAATCCTAAGTTGAAATATAATATATATATATGGATCAAATATGCGAACTTTTGTTGTCCAGGATTTGTAACAGAATTGCAGGAATTTCCTGTGTAGAAACTAAAAGAGGTTCAGAAGTTTCTAAGATTACCATATAGAGAGCTAACTAGCCGTCAGGTTAAGATTCACAGAGGGGATTTATCAAATCAAATTCAGAATTGGGATGACGTCCAGAAAGTATTGAATGGAACATTCTATCAAAGCTTTCTTCGTTCTGACTATAAAATGTAGCTCTTTAGCGGTACACACAAACACTTTTATATTAATGAAGCTATCAACAGATTTGGTTCAGAATACACAGATGCTAGCTTTTTTTTTCTTTTTCTTTTTCTTCTTTTTTTTTTCAATTTATCTCCAACCATTATTAAGAGGCTATGTTAGCATTTTAGTTTGATCCTTTTATTCGTTTAAGGGTTATAAGCTAAATGGTTGTCTCCTCATTAGCCAAATTCAAGCGTTTACATTAGATAATAGCATTTCAAGTTTATTATTTAGTTTGGTGCATATAGTGGTCTGTTTCCTAATTTTATCAATGTTAATACGTCCATATCCCAAAATGTATCAAATGAAATTATCTAATCATCAAGACATCAAATTTGTTATTGAACTCTGACTTTCATATTCCAACTAAAACCAGCAGTCATGAAATATATGATATGATCATAATCATCAATGAGGCCTCATTTTGCCATGAATTATATCTAAACCGTCATCATCGGCCTACTACATATACAAGGGATTGCGGGGAAGCCAGAAAATATGGCAACTATCCCGAGCACACAAATTGATCAAGAAATGAATTAAAAAATTGGACATCATTTTTGGAACTAATTTTCTTTCTTTTTCTCTTTCTTCCTTTATCTTTCCCTTTCCCTTTACCCAACTATCACTTCCTAAATGATCAGATTACAATTATGTTACAAGTTCTGAGCAATGACTGAATCATTAGTTGCTCCACTATCAGCATTCTCTATAGCAAAATGATCAACTATTTTAACTGTCTTTAGTGGGTCATGCTGAGAGGTAGCTGCCCGCCATTTACTAGGAAATCTTCCATGGTGACTCAATTGCTGCGGCTTCTTTGGTTCTCCCTCCCAATGGGAATCCAGTTTCCATTGCTTTGGGATCTGTGAATCAGATTGAATCAGTACATTTAGATACCACTTATTAGTACAAATTGCCTTGAATATAACGTGTTTAGTGTCTCCTTTCACATTAAATACACTTCAACCTATATTTTAACCACTAGAAAACATTAGGATGCCAATCAATTCAACATATAACGGTTACAGAATAAAGTAGTCTTATTTTTCTCTTTAGTTTTACCAATAGGCAAGAATTCGTTGTTATTTAAATGGAACAGAATACTAAATTTTCAAAATTTAGATTCTCGATTATTTATGCAAGAAGCAGAAAAATGGTATGTTAGAATGAAAAGGAGGAAATACCATAAGATACCAAATCTTGGTCAACCATGCCAGAAGTCATCTAGAATTTGGCATCACCGACCACATGGGTTTAGTTACTGATATACCAGAGATCAAGAAAATTGAGTACAAAAAGGTGTCAACATATAGGTAGCCAATTGACACAATAGCACATTAGTAAAAGTTGTTTATTTTAAATTAATTAAAGACAGCCAACAATAAGTAGTGAGGAGTCACTGCGTCAAACTAATTAAAAGTACCATTAAATTGCCAATAGCAAACAAAATAGGTTGATTTCTTACCTTATCAATTGCCAGGGTGAAAACTTCGAGATCACCATTCTCTTTGATGTGGAATCTTGTGAATGCCTTGTAATTAGCGATCCGAAGTGAGGAGAATGCTTCATCAAAGTGTAGGTGAAACCAATTGATGCAGATATACAAGTAACTTCCAAAAATCAAAGAGACAACAGGTGTCGAAAAGACCCAGAAGTAGAGGAATACAGATGCATAATAGATGATAGCACTCCCTCTTGACAGCGACTCAATCCCTTGCTTGCAAATATTACTCCTTGTGACAGCCATGACCTGATAATCTCTAATTAATACTGTAACACCAAGCAGTAGCAGTATCATATTTTTGTAATAGTACAAATTTATTACCTCAGGAACATCAAAGGCAGACATGAGATATTTTATGCATGCCGGATAAAGGCCAAATGTCCATTGTTCTATACGAGATCGAAGTCCAGTAGGATCTGGAAAGTGCTCAGTTTCCACTGTTCTGTACCACTGGTATAATGTGTGATAGCCTGAAAAATGTGATCAACCAGCACATCATTCACGCACATATTAAACAATACCCAGAGCACAACAGATATGCCAATCAAGCATAAATAATTACAGTTTCGAAAACCAAAGAGAAGAAATGGCTTAAAAAGTTGTAAAAATTAACATATAAATCAAAGTTAAATCAAGTTGAATAAATTAATAAAAACTGACAGTGTGTCGAATATGAATTCAATCAGCTATCTTGATCAGCAGAGTTTCACTATCAAATATGAGAGGACCACTCTAGTGATTGGTGATCAGAAGAAACAAAAACTAGAAATGTATTAGATAATTTCAGATTGTAGGACCATAAATAGTGGTAAAGCACAAATAAATAGGTTAAAAAATGTAACTTGCCTGAAGTTGCTAGCAGGTTATGCCTGATGCATGTCTCAACACCCAGTTCCAGAAGCAACATAAGAATGAGAGCTGCCGCCAGGTGTGAAGACACATGAAGAATCCCAATAATTGCCCGTTTCTTCCGAGAAACTTTTGGTGGGACGAATGCAATAGCTATAATTAGCAATACCATAACACCTGCTAGTGACACATAGGAATGCTCCAGGACATGCATAAAAACATTCCACACTGTGCCAAAGAAAGTCCTCAGGTGGCCAGAAAATGTATCAGCTTGCAAGATGTGATCAAGCTTACACTAGAAACAAAGGGGGGAAACTCAAGTCAAACCATCAGCAACAAAACAAATGAACATTGTTATGTAAGAAAAGTGCAAAGCTCTTTGGTCACCTATGGCAAAACAGTGAGACAGTATAACATCCAATTTCAGGTCTTAGAAAGGTGCAAGCAAATTCATAACCAAAAGGAGGAGAAACAAAAAAAATTCCCAATATTCAACCCACCTAGGTCCTGACAATACTGGCATGGATAGAAGTAGAAAAACAAAAATGAAAGCAGCCTAATTTTCATTGCATTATGGTCCAAGAAAAACCTAAGGTTGGGTAAGTAACATGGATCTCAATAATAGAACAAAACTAAACTTACCTGCGGAAACATAGAGAAGCTCAACACAAAGTATATAAAGCCACCAATGGTATCAAATTGCCAATTCTTCTTTCTAAACTTCAAAATATTTCCCAATGCAATCTGCAACCAATGATAAAGAAGCCAATAGCAATAATAAATTGGAGGATCCAAGGAAATCATAGGGAAAAATTAAAACAAAATTAAGAAATTTACCCTGCTTGAATCGTCTAAGGAGGGATAAGCAGCTTTCATCTCATACTTAGTTCCATCCAGTTCTTTGAAATTACTAAAGACGTGAGTAGGATGTAAAAATGCACCACCGCAACCATTTACAAGTAGATGTTGCACATGCACAGACCCACCAGAAGGAACATATGAATGGCGCATATAATGGTGCAAGTCCCCAGCAATTCGAAGTTTACACCTTCCTTTCAAATAATCACATATCAAATGTGAGACATTCTTTCCAGAAACACCATCCCAGTACCAATCAAGCAGCCAATTTGGTTCATGTGTCATAATGATCACCAAGTCATTTTCTCCTACCTGAATTAAAGATTATGGGAAAAAGATCTCATCAGTAACAAAAAGGAAATGAGAAAGAAAGGTTGCCACCAGGAAACCTAGATGTTCCCTAAAAATGAACAGAATGAAGCATGGATGTTTTAAATTCCAGTTCAACAAGACACAACATTCTATATGACAAATTAGACACACACCAGCAGATTGAGAACCTAACAATCAACACTCTACAATGCCTAGAATGTTATTTAGAGGAAAGCATTTCCACATACCGAAATAACATTTTAGATATGATTAAGATGATAATACAATGACGCGATCTTTTAAGCAATGAATGCCAAAATATAAATCATGCTAAAAGAATTCAAATGTATCACTCAAGTGTTACATGCCTCTACCAAAATTCTACACGATGATCAACAATTGGCTATCTCAAGAAAAATAAAATCATTAAAGGCTCCAAAGTTGTTAATTCTTTTGTCACGTTGCTTACTTGAATCAGAGAACATGTGCACTCGAATCTTTTAAGTTGAGACAGATTTAACCATTTACATCAAATTAAGATGTTCATTCCAACAAAAAGTACCACAGATTTTCCCCTCCAAGTCAGCCAAAAAAAGTGCATATATGTAGAAGTAATAATAATGTTTAAATAAAAAGCATTAAAAAATTTTCAGAAAACCTGTTCCATATTTTTCATAAATCATATAACAACATAGCCCTAATATGAACATCAATACATCATTTATGTAACATGAGAGATTTAATACAAATTACACCATCCCACAATGTGCATTGTCGCTTGTAATATAATAATATCAAATATGATGGAAATAGAGTAAAACACCAGTCTTAAGTGCTCATATAATTAGTTCCGAAAAGTACCTTCTCCTTTATTAGTTCTGAAAAGAATTTGAACTGGTACACATCAATATCATTATGGAGGGCTAGATCAAGTCCAAAAACCCACCATCCTTTAGGAAGTTGCAAGGAAAAATAACTCTTTTTCTGGGGCATAAACCACCCACCCAGCCAGCTCTTGTGACATATATACCTCATGAAAGTATTAAGTCCATCAAACCAATCTGTCATGTTAGAAAAAGGAAATCCTTTTAATGGGAGGAAACCAGGTCTAAAAGAAAAAACATTATACTGATTCATCATATCAGACAATTGTAGAAATAAAAACATGCCTGGAAACAATTTATAAGACTAAGAACTTCTTTTACACATGAAAAAAAAAAAGAGGTTCAAGATAAAAACAAAACCAACCATGGTTTCCTGGAATGACAAAACACTGAGGTCCGTCATACTGCTTCAGTTCAGAAACCCAAGCAGGTAGCTCAGGCTTGTTTACAGCTATATGCTCTTGTTTATACCACGATGGAGGCTGTAGAGCATATTCAAAAGGGCAAAAAAAGCGCTTCTCGTATGTAAATGCTGATGGATTGGGATATCTACAACAAAATCATTACTATCAATTAAATAAGTTTATAAACTGTAGTTAGAATCACACAATTCTTGATTTGATTCCCCACCATAATGATTTGAATATATGGGGTGAATCAGAATCCCATCAGAATCTACACAGGTACCAATCAATATGATCAGTTCATTTCTTATTGGAATGGAGCTGTAGAACACAATGGCTTCGTAACTTATAATTATTTTGATTAATTTATTTTAATTCTTACATTTGAAAAACCCCCGAAATCCTTAGCTATACTTTTTTTTACCTGCCATGCTTTTCCTTCTTATCCCTTTTTTTTTTAAATTTCTTTTATATGAGTTTTTAGCAAATGTTATCGAGTGACATTTTAATTTAATCCATCATCTTTTTACTCAATATTATGTTACTATTTGATAAGTTTAAAAGGAGCT
The DNA here is from genome assembly GCA_023653625.1 of Triadica sebifera. Taxonomy (NCBI): domain Eukaryota; kingdom Viridiplantae; phylum Streptophyta; class Magnoliopsida; order Malpighiales; family Euphorbiaceae; genus Triadica; species Triadica sebifera. The sequence continues at coordinate 31,478,483 of CM042899.1, forward strand.
ATCGACACATGCACTATAACAACACTGTTAAAATTCTAGAATTTATTCTACTTGTTTTACATTGACATATATTGTTTTCAATTAATTTCAAAAGTTGTAACAAATAGTATTATGATTCAATTCTTGATTCACATGATGAAGATTTTGATTCTCAATTGGACACATGCAATCACCCACACACGTGCATGCAGACAAATGATCTGGCCAATAAATAAGGCATGCTTTTTGCTTATGGCCTGAAATGCAGACAAGATAATTACAGATAAAAGTGCTCGAGGAAAACAATCTGGTCAAACATGGACTGTATACAAATGCAAGAACATAGATTCTGGGAAAAACACACTGAATCTTCAAATTTAGAAACAGAGAAAAATGTTCATGTCTTACAGCACCCAACAAATAATCCCAATGAGTCGATCCTGATGAAGAGTATCATAAGGAATTACTCTATGGTCGCAGACACTTGAAGACAAGCTGATTAATGCTCAAAAACAAGGACTACCTAAGTGGCTGAAAGCAGAAAAGAAGGAAACTGATGGTTAGAAAACAAAGCTACGGATTATGTTGAAATCCCATGATGTGGCATGACTTTCCAATAGGCATCAAGAAGGTCACAATGCCAAACTTGAAGTCTGAAACAAAACTCCCTTATTTTACCTTTAAATTAAATTCCTCTGGTTCATGGAAGTGTTGCTGTTAGAGTTGGACTCTACTACTTCGATCCAATTCAGTTCTCAAGAGTAATTTAGGGTTAGTTATTATCCAGTTCTCAAGAGTAATTTAGGGTTAGTTATTATCCTTGTTTCATTGCTCAATCAAGAAAAATCAAATTGCACTGTACTGAATATAACTCAGAATTTCCAATAAACAGAACAAGATTTTGAATCCAAACACAAATTTCTTACGAAGTTAACCATATTAACCTCATGTTAGTCATTTCAGATTCCAGGACTGTCAACACCCTTAAGATAATTATTAACAGTTAGATCTATCAAAGATTCAAATCCTTATAAAGAATTATTGGACTCCCACCACACCTACAGTTGACATTAAAGAATTACCCACTTTCAGGACCTTTAACTAAAAAGCATGAGGATCCTATCAAACAATGCATTCTCATATTCTTGTTAATTAAGCCAATAATGATCTGATCATTTCATAATACAAGTAATACAAGTCAAGAATGCAGGAAATATGTTCAAACTTACGCAAGATCCCCTCCAATGAGAAGTAAGTCTCCACGCCGTAAAGAAACAGAGCTTCCAGGAAGCTTTATGGAAGGCTGAGCAAGTAATCGTGCAACAGCATAAGATGAATTCCCACCATCACCTGTATCAGCCATGAAGTCAAACCATAGTTCTTCCTTCTCACTAAAGTGATCGTACAAAAGATCTTCCCGCTGTGCTCCGTCTTCAACCTTGGTCATTGCAGCCTGATGATCAATAAAGTATAACATAGGATACATACTAAATTGTCAATAGTACAAGGAAAATGAGTAAACACATAAAATTTGTCAGAGATAAAAAACCAAATGGGAGTAGATTGGAAACAACTTAATGGTAAATGTCAGAGGTAAATAATAACACATACAACATGTTAATGGATATGGCACAAAATGTGGAACTATACCTGCATCATTCGCATGTCAAAGCGACCAACAAATACAGTTACTGATACCAAGAGGTCAAAAACAGTCTTGAATAAGTCAGCAGATGTTCTGCAACATGAAGCAGCAACCAATGTAAGAACAGGTGTTGCAGAATCTCTAGCAACTCCCCACCACCACACCAAAAAAAAATTTTTAAAAAAAGGTAAATAAAGAGCATTTCAGTAATAAAATATATACCCTGAATACCAAGGAACCATATCTATAAAATCTGGCTTCATTTGCTTTTCCTTCAATTTTTCATACTCTTGAACTGACAATGGGTGAGAAAGAGCCCACCTGTTAATTTTCAGAAATCATTTGAAAGAAAAATAAAGGAACATGTAATATGCAAAATGATTGCACATGTCAAGCATAATGAAAAAGCTTTGTCAAAAGACAGCTTCTCTTCACTTTATATGTTTATCAAATGGTCGATGCTATATGAAACTAGTTATTGTCTTTAGTAGCAAGGTTCTAAAATTGTGCCAGAATAAAAATGAAAGAGTTTTCAAAAACAAAAACAGCATAATTACATTGGAACATTAAACCAGCTCAAACCTGAGCGTCTTGTGTACATCTTATCTAAAGAAGGAAAATAAACATAACAAAGGAAAATAAAATAAAACAAAACAAAACAAAACATACCGAAGAAACCAATTTAGGTCATTCCTATGATATGCAACAATCCAAGACACCAATGGAAATATAGATCAAAAGCACATGTCCAATTATATCAAACACCATATTTCATTCAAGAATTTTGCAGCATCCTCTGCCAAGAACAATATATGATACTTTATATAAATCTCCTAAGTCAAAAATCGCCACTCACCCTGTTGACCTTTCCACAACATAATTGGCAATGTAAAGCCCAATAAAAGTGGCCCACAATGAGTATATAGGAGAAATTTCATCTGATGAACCTGCACATCCACTACCGTTGCAACCTATCTGAAAATCACAAATAACAACACGAAAATAGAAGGATAAACACCAGAAAAAAAGATAATATGCTCAAAATTTGAAATGATAAGATCGGATGAAACAAAATTTATAATGGAAAGCAGGCTTACCTCCCCATAGATAACCCACTTAGACAATAGTGGATAATCACTGGCAGAACCAACTGGAGCAAACCAAGAGGAACAGAACTGATCTTTTAATTCATTCACACGAAGGAGATTTGCAAGCCATGTATTTCTCTCTTCTCTATTCCTAAAAGAAAACCAACCAGAATTTCTTCTTGCAAGTGGTCTATCTCTCAAGATAGCACGATTACCACAGTGGCTATAAAATACACAGCAGGCTATGCTGATAACCTAATTGAAAATAGGGGAATGAAACAATATCAGAACAATAAAGGCAACAAATGTGTTGCTTGATTTGTAATGTGCTTCGGCACTTACTGCACAATTTTGGACAATGGTCAATAATTCCGGCCTCTTTCCAGCAACTCGAGAAACAAGACCGATGTACCATAATCCAAGGAAAATAATGTGGAACACAAGAAGAAACAAAATTGAAGAGATGTATATTGTCAGAAACAAGGACAAATTCATCCTCAAATCTACTCCCATTGACTGAAAACTGGGCAGGTGATACAGAGCGGCAACTAAAATCCAAGCTATGTACCTAACGAAGTAAATATTTTGAAGTTATTAGAACCCATTGGCTCATTCGTTCACATAGGCCATCTTAATAATCTTTTTAACAATGGAAAAAGGCTCTGATGTAGAATACTTACCACCGGCTAAAATTTGAATAGCTGGGCTTGATAGTCTTATGTAAAAATGGTGAAGAAAAGAAATAGAAGAAACCAAGTAGGCAGGCATACATAGACCACCACTTAACATTATTGTCTAGCTTTTCTATGAGAGTATGCATGTTGTCTGAAGAGATAAAAAACAGGCAACCCACAGCCACGGCAATGATGGCATGGCGAGAATGCTCATGCGGGTAAGGATAAGTATGCGTAAAAATCGTCCTTACCCTCTCCATTTTAAGGGTGTCCAGTAATCTATCAGAACCTATGGAGCAATCTTTTACTAATTGACCCTTACAACAATTAATTCAAAGCTTCCGCGAACAACCCAGAAGTTAAGCACCAAAAATATCAGCTTCAGGATCCTGATCACTCAATTTAAGAAAAACATAAATGTTAAGAGCAGCTTAAAATTTGCAACAGTTAGTGAAATGCAAAGAAATTTGAAAAACGACAGCAATTCAAAATTTTATACGTAATTCCGGATTTACTCTCCTAATTAGTTCGATTCTGGGACGCCACTGCACAAACTTCTTAAGAGAAATAGAGAACAAAGCTTTGATCGGAAACTGAAACACCAAGACAACATAAAGAAAAGCAAAAATGAACGGTTTTATTAGAAAAATGAATCCAAATAACTAAATTTTATTCAAACATTTCTTGGCCTCCAAATATAGCATTAGGGTTTACCTCAAAAACGTCACGTAACATGGCATAACTCGCAAGCAAAAACAAAAGCAAAAGCAAATAGCAAATGGTTGGAACAGAGAATCTTCATTTAACTGGATTACAAACTTAAGAAAGAAAAGCAAAGATAGGGAAATGGGCATATACCTGAAAAATATAAAAGCAGAGGCGCGAGAAGATAAAATGGGCAGAGAGACAGAGAGAAAAAGGAAGAGTGCATGTGTAAGCAAATAAATTGGGAGGGCAGAGGAGAAGATAGCTTAAACCGACTTGGCATCTCAGAATGTTTGACTCTAAAACGTCTATGGCATATTCTCCTCAGCTCCTCCTCACTTTGCAGAGGTTTTTTCTCCTTTTGTTGTTTTTATTTTAACTGTGAATTTAAAAAGTTAGTATTATATTTTTGTCACTGTCCATGATTACGATTGAAGCGTGAGCAAACCCACGTGATTGGTGACGTTGAATTTGGATTTGTAAACTGGTTTTGATTGATTTTTGTGTTTTCGTGGCCATAAACCTACCGTATCCGCATCGATTGACACAGGAAAAACTTGCTAATTCTTTTTTAAATCGTTCTTCAAAGAGAAAAATTGATGAAAGCAGTTAAATCGGGTTTCAGTTCGCTTGTGCTCGAAAGACCCCCGACTCTTGTTTAGGATTGACGAGAGTGCCAAAATAGGTAGTCCATCACTAATTTGATAACTGTGCTGCGCTAATATAACAACTTAGAACATATGGTCCCTGCGGCGAAGCTGGAGAGGGCGTTCACTGGTTCAGCCCTTACAGCTCATTTTGTTATACGTTTGAGAATGGTTTAACATACTATGATATTGGTTGGATGTTTGTTTTGATTTTTAGAAATATACTATTGTTTTGTGTGGCTATTTCATTTTCAAAATAACAGTTCCTCATGATTTAATAAGATTATATTTTAAATTTTCTTTTATCATATATTCTAAATATTAAAATGATGTTTAACCAAAATTAAAATATTTTATTAATATTCATTTATTAGGAAAAATGAAATCATTAATTTTATTGTTAAATTTATTCATATAATATTCTAGTTGCTTAAAAAATTAATGAGTAATAATTTGGTATCATTATTCTATTTTGTAAGATTTAAATAAAAATTTTCTATTTTTTTAATTTAATCTTTTATTTAAAAAAATTAAATTTAATATGTTGAGAGTATTCTGATCATTTTATCAATTCTGCAACCATATTATACTATCAAACCAAACATAAACAGCTACTTAACCATATCATATAATCTTTCCAAACACAGTAAACAGTATTTACAGTCATAAGTTACCATATCGTATTATTCATTATAAAACCATGTTGTGAGTCATCCAAACAAGTTGCTAGTATTTATATTGATAAAAAAAATAAAAAAAAATGTACGAATTACTATCATAACTCAATGTGTTATTGTTATTCAAAAAGGATATAGCTAGACATTTTCTAAATAAGAATCAAATCAACTAGTTACTTGAAAAACTTTTTTTACAAGACAGCTTCAATTTCATATACGGAAAAATACAAGTCTATCTAAATATCAAAATTAAGATTGAAAGTAGTTATTTTTCCAAAAAAAAATGGAGCAAGTTTATACTAATGTACTCGTTTTAATGCTTAATTCGGGTAAATAACTTTGAGAATGCTTAAAAAGTAGTAAAAATTTAAATGTTTTTTAGAGTGTGTCCTGGTTGGGCAAGTATATAGGATAATTTTGGTAATTGTTGAACTAGGAAATAATGTCTTTTGAGTGGGCCGGTGGGATTGTATTAACTCATCATATTTAAATGACACATCTTATTTAGGTTAGGTTAGAATCATTATTATAATTATATGACTGATCATCCATATTTTTATTAATTAGTTTGAATATGTTCGGCCCAAATTGGGCCCACAAATTATATTATAGATCCACATTTACTAAGTATCGGGGTCCCAATTTCAAAACGATATTTCATTGATTTTAGAGTTAAATGATTTGCATGTGTGTAATGTACAGTGTGGAAAAAAAACAATTTATTGTTTCATCATCTTCTTTTTCTTTAGAGAGATATAAGAAAAAAAATTGTTATTTCATTGCAAAACTATTTTAAAGAGATAAAACTTTTAGTTTTCATATTTGATTTTATTTTTAATGTTTTTGAATATTTTAATTATAGTTATTATTGTTTATGATGAAAAATATTAGTTTTAATATATTTGTGGAATAAAATAGTTGAAAATAAAGATATTTGAACTAAAAATAGGTAATATAGAGAAAAAAATCAAGTTATTGGAAGTAGAAGAAAACAAATTTGATAAAAATAATGAATTTATAAATGATGAATTTATAATTTTTAAACGATAAATCTGTAATTTGTATATGATAAATTTATATGATAAATTTGCAAATTGAAAATGAATAACCTGTAAATAATGAACTTAAAAAATCTAAATGATAAACTTATAAATTCTAAACAATAAATATATAATTTTAAAATGATGAACATGCAAGTTCAAAATGATAAATTTGTAAATTGTAAATAATAAATCTACAAATGATGAAATAGCGAGTTGTAAACGATAAATCTGTAATTTTTAAACGATATGCAAGTTTAAAATGATGACTACAAATTGTAAATGATTAAATTTATAACTTATAAATAATGAATTTTTAGGTTCAAAAAGATAAAACTATAAATTATAACTAATGAATTTATAAATTCAAAAATAATGAATATAATTTATATTCATTAATTTACCAAAATATAATTTCGGAAAAAATCACGTTTGTTTATTTCACATGTATAAATGAAGTAGATTCATAATTCAACATAAATCTGAATCCATATTATAACAATCCCACTTTGAAGTTTAAAGTTTTGGGCTGATCTTATTTTCTCTCTCTTAATTCTTGAGGAGCCCATGGAGAAGCTTTCATAGAAATGCAATTCTTATATCATGGATTTGTATCCAACTTGCACTATAGATTTGGATTATTTACATATGCAAATTGCAGGACGTCTAAAGGGAAAAAAAATTGCATGCGTCAAGTGGATAGTAAACTCAAAATATGTATTTAACTTCTTGAATTTAAATATATATATATATATATAGTTGTTCTATTTTAAAATCTATTTATTTAATTATATTATGTTTCATGAATCAATTGATTTAACCAATAATTCAATAACTTAAAGCTCATTATATTGCCTTGACATTTAATTCTTCCTATTTACTAATAACTGAACATGTGATCAATTATATTTCCTTATTCAAAATTATTTTGATGTTTATTTTGTATACTTTTCGAAATTTAGATAAATATTTTAGCATACTAAATTTTTTTTATTAACAACTTATATTTAAAAATGTAAATCTAGCATTAAACAAAAAATATTAATAGAAAAAATAAAATTATAGATGGTAAACTTATAAATTCTAAGTGACGAACTTGTAAGTATTAAATGATAAATCAGTAAATTATAAATGATAAATTTATAAGTATTAAATGATGAACATGTATGTGTTAAATAATAAATTTATAAATTATAAACGATTGACCTATAAATTATAAATGATTAATTTGTAAGTTTAAAATGATTAATTTGTAAATTCTAAATAATGAATATGTAAATTTTAAACGATAAACATTTAACTTCTAGATGATAAACCTAAAAATTCAAAACGATAAATCTGCAAATTCTAAACAATAAACTTATAAATTTTAAATAATGAACCTATAACTTAATATTTTAAATAATGAATATGAAAGTTCTAAATGGTTAACGCATAGTTTTTAAATAATGAACCTATAACTTTAAAATGATGAACTTGTAAGTTTTAAACGATAAATTTGTAATTTATAAACTATGAATTTATAACTTCCAAAAGATAAATCTGCAAATTATAAACAATTAACATGCAAGTTATATATGATAAACTTATAAATTGCAACCGATGAATTTGATTATAAATGACGAACTTAATTATATCTAGAACACACATGTGAAACATTAATACTCTATTGAAACAACATTGTCATATATATACATAATGGATATATAATTTGTGTTTGAGGTGCACTAGTGGAAGTTGATGGCCAAGAAGAGTCCATTGCCTCTTGTATAATGCATCTACTTAACGTATCTCCTTATGGACAAATATGAACTACTCAGCCGTCGCACAAAAAACTTTGAAAGTTCACAGTTGTGACTTGTGTTACTGTTTCCCATTCTCTAGGGTCCAAATCGACCCATCGGTAAACTTAGAGACGATTATACACAAAACATAGACAGCAAATGTACCATTGAGGATTTCTGTGAGGTTTGACTATGAAGATCTTGAATATATATATGCCAATAATTATTGTTTAGAATGATAAAATGCTGAGGAATTTGTCCTGATCCTTGGACGAACGACATGCACTCTGATTCCACTAGCTGCCAATCAGAATTAACAATTACCAAACACACTTATATGTTAGTGAAATGCATAAGAGCTGTATCTTAATTTTTAGTAAATCAAAAGCCAGGACCATGTACTAATTAATTACTGATTATTATAAGAAATTAAGAGTAATTAGTGAAATGGGAAATTTCTCGATCAATTTATATTTAACTTGAATATCCTCTTGCATTCTTGGATTTATTTTATAGGAGGGTTTGTTGAGAAAATTCTTCACCAAGTACTATGAGTAGTTATCGAGATATTATCTCCATGTGATTCATCAAGGTAGACTCATAGACTTGTCTAAGGGTTTTTGATTGAGCGGTAGCGGTAAGCTGCTAGTTAGCCATAGGGATTGATAATTGATAATTAATAATTAATTTTAAAATATTTGATAATTTTGTATTTCAAAAATTAATTATAATTTATAAAATAATTAAAATAATTAAATTATATTATTAGTATATATATATATATATATTAAAATTTTATTTTTTCATAATTTATATTATATATAATATAAAAAATGATTAACTGAACATAAAATTATAATAAAAATATAATTATTAGCCAATAACAATTATTATAGATTGATATAAGTACAAATAAAATAAAATAATATTTTTTATATTAATCATTTAAAGGCTAACTTTTAATATAAAAAACTGATAATTTCAATTTTTTATAAAAAGTCTACTTTTAGTACAAATTCAATATAATCACTAGTTTTTGCTTTATTTTACTAAATATCCAACTCATCTTTTAATTTAGTATTATTTTACCAAATACCCAATTCAACTTTTGATTTATTGAAACGCTAAAAAGTTAAATTAACTAAAACATTTATTCAACTTTTAATTTATTATATAGTCAAAAGCTATTAACAAGTTGAAACAAACCGACCACACTTTAATTGTCATCGATTACTAATTAGTGTGATGCTAAAAGAGTTACAGAAATTATTGAGCTCAGGTTCAAGGAACATTAATACGAATAAGCAATGGGTCAAATTAGCATATAGTGGTTAAATACCGGAACAGACTAATTCAAACTAGCAAGTAGGAGGAAGTTGACAATTTCTAATCACTTCCTTAATTCTATTTTTGTTGAGGCAATATCATAAATCAACAAAAGAAATGTTATAAAATTGTAATTATTTTATACTTGCATGGTACATGCAAAACTAAATATATAAAAAATAAATAAATCCTCAAATAATATAAATTAAGATGACCTTCCACACAGAATGGTTTCTAAATAATACACCACAGGTTTCTTTCTTTCTTTCTTTTTTTTTTTTTTTTTTTTTGCAGCAATTATGGAATAGCTACAATTGCAAACATAAAATCTCAAAAGCGTCATAGTTTTTCTTTAACGATTATTAATTATGTGATAGACCACTTTTTTTTTTGTAGCTAATAATGGGAAAGCTAAAACATAAAATCTCAAAAGCATTATAGTTTTTCTTTTTGTACCTTTAACGTTTTTTTATGTGATTTTACTTTGTGCGGCACTAAGCCTATATATACCCTGCAAGGCAATGGTTTTCAGGCACCAAAAACATTCTCTTCTTCTTCTTCTACTTCTTCTCTATATCAAGCTTAGTGTTTTTAGTTCTGTTAAGCCTTTCAGCCAAGCTTTTACTTTGCTTAACTTAATTATTTACCATGGCCAAATGTTCTAAGTGCATTTTGATCACCGTTGCTTTGATTATTGTACTAGAGTTATCTTATGGAATCACTTTCACTGAAGAAAGACAGCTGAAGGAGCAAATGAAAGAGGCCGCACCGGCGGAGGGTACCGGAAATTTCTACGTCGGCCGCAGCCTTACGATGGATACGGATGGAGAGATTGATGCATTTCGCCCCACAAATCCAGGCCACAGTCCCGGGGTTGGTCATACTAATTAAGGCTCCTAGCAGCAATACTGCACATTAAGGTTAAGGATTCCCATATATGGATCATTTTATATGCTTTAAGAAACTATCATATATCTATCCATGGTTGTTTACATTATTACCTAAGTACGATTTCCTATGAAAGTATTGTGTGCAATTTCACCATGGTATTAATAAAAAAAAAAGTTTATTTTCACATGTATATATATGATATTCTCAAGTTGTAGAGATAGTGTTTAAAATCCTTATTCCAGCGAATGAAGCCAATTCAATTCGTCGGTTAAAAGAGTTCGTTAATTATCCGATCGACCAAAAATAAGGCTTCCAATATTTTAACATGACGCCGTAGATAGTTAGGGCAGCTTCTATTCCGCAGGCTAGCAAGACCTCACCCCATTGAATGTTTAACCAATTAAATAAGCAAAATGATGTAATGCGATGGCTAGCACAGATTTGTAATAAGATGCCCAAAATAGCAACCTTCCAGGTTACCAAATGCTATACTGTGCAGTAAAATAGATGACAATGAACATAAAATTCCAACAGAACTGTAAAAGAAAACCTATAAATACTGGAAATAGTGACTAATACAGCTCTGGCTATATAAAGACTAAAGCCTAACACATTGAGGTACGTACGTGACCTATCACAGCAAATAACCCCATTATCTTCTTTGATCCCAATCCCGTATATCATCCATTATCTTCTTGCACCCACCCCTATTGCTCAAATCACCATTATCTTCTTATACCCCGATCTCTGGTCTAACTTTATTATCTGCCCATCTGACTTTATTATCATGCAGTTGCGAAGCGTAACCTTCATGAATTCATATATTAATCGTTAAATATATATATCTTAACATGCATATATTTACATGCGTATCGATATAATCGGTTTGTTACTTTGAGATCTTTGGCAGGCAGATTCATCAACATTTTCGTTAAATATTTGTCTTATATCATGAATGTTTTAACATGCATATATATTACACATGTATGATTTTTGTCAAATTAATTTTCTCGGTATTAAAAGAATAAAAACTTTATACGGAGTTTGTACGAGGATTATAGAATTAGTGTGTTGAGAAGGCTTATTGGCTTGAATTAAGTTTTCTGAATCTTTCAGATTTAACTCTTTGTTTGATGTTGATTGTTTTCTTTACTCTCCCCATATATATATACTAGTTGGAACATATAGAATTATTAATATTTTTAATATATATTATCTTTTAAAAATTATGAAATATTTAAATATTTAATAAAAAAGCAAATATAAATATTATAATTAATCTTTTAATGAAATATTTTGATTTATAGAAGTACATAAATATAAAATGTTTATAATATAATAGATAAATCAGGCAATAAAATATTAAAAAATTAAATGCATTGATTGTGAAACTCACAGAAAAAGATAAATAAAAATAAATAATTATCTCCCATATAATTTTATATTACAATGCTTTTGTATTTAAAGTAATTTTCAAAAAATATAAAGATAATGATTTTTTATTTTATTCACATGCTAACATTATAAAGTCACAAAAATAATATTTTGCAATTTGCGTATTTTTAGTTCATTTCGGTTGACATTTTAGTAACACCGCCAAAAAAAAATTCAATACTTAAATTTTTAAATTGTTAATTTTTTTATGTTAATTTGGAATTTAAATTTTGATTTTTGTTTATCTTTCTTTGGAAATATTAATTAAATTAAAAAAAAGCATTCAGTGTTATTTTTGTTTAAAGTTACTCTTTTAATTTTTATGTTTTTGGTTAACAATTAAAACATCTTAAGTTTAAATTTTTTTGATATTTTATTGCCTTTTTCTTAGCAATTATAAGGAAGAAAAATTGCAAGTATATTATCAGTTACAGATAATTTTGTTTTCTCTAAAAAACTGTTTCCTATATTGTATTTAATCCAACCAATTAAAGTGTAAAGTTTTATTTATTTATTTTTTATCATAGAATTTAAGCATGCATGGCTTTTTTTTAAAGGCAAATACTATATTGCACATGTGTGCAATTTGAACATGAGCAGCATCGTATGTGAACTTCTCTATAATTTCAATGATCAACGTGTTATCAATGACATAAAAAAAAAATGGTTTTACCATTTCAAACATCTTTTAATCAAAATAAATTAGCATTAACTTGAATGAAAAATTGGTAAAAATTAAATTGGTTATAGATGGATTGAATTGGTTATCACAAATCACTAATACAAAAGACATTATATAATTGATATTTAATTTAAGAAAAAAATAAAATTTGATCGAGTAACCAAAAATAAAATTCGAAATTAATTTATAATTAAGAATATTGAAATAGAAAAAACTATTTGTTAGAAAGATGTTTGTAATTTTGATATACTTGTTAATGTCTTTTTATAGTTAAAGCAGAATTATAAAAAGATAATATGGAGTGATAAATAAATTAGATAAATAGACATATGAGAGATTTAAAAACTTAAAATATTATTATATAATAAAACGAAAAAAAATTCCTTGGATTGTATTAGATTAGAGGCATGCATGTATTATTTTATTAAAATTCTAATTCTAATAGTGCAAAAAATATCTTTAATTATTAGGTTAGATAATTAATTTAAAAGATAAATATGATATTTTATTACTATTATTTAAAAGAAATTATAAAAAAATTCTAAAATTCTGTTAAAATAAATAAATATCAAATACTCTATGTCACATAAACATTGACTGATCAGCTTTATATTATAATAGATTCTTCATTCAATATATATCCACCACTATATTCCTCATTTTATTTTCTCAGTTACTTGTGTTATTAATCGTTGGAATAAGTTATCGCGTCAACTTTCAATTTCATCAGGCTTCAAGTTGTTCTTTGAGGTTTGAAGTTTGAAGTTTTAGGCCTGTCTTATTTCTAGGCTAAGGCGTCAGTCTTACAAATCATTTGTATACGGGGGTCGGTCCTTGGGCTTGTTCCTGCCTTGTTTTTCATGATTTAATCGTTTTGCTTCCGGACCCCAATTTTTCTTAGTGAGCTTTAATCCAATTACAGCATTAATTGATACCCTTAATAAAAATAAATAAATAACTTCGTAAAAAAGGAAAATGAAAATCTTATATTGTAGGAGATTCCATAATATACTTGTTTACCCCCCGAAAATTTGGCCTAAAGAGCTGAGATGGTTTGCCAAATAAGAACCATAAGGATTGTGACAAACGCAAAATAATAATATGTTGCGAAATTAGGAAAAAATATTAGAACTCCAAGCTACAACTAGTTATTAAAAGAAAATTAAGTTGGTTGATACGTTAATTAGTGTCAATAATTATATATTTTAAGTCTTTAAATATGTTATGTATCAATAATAAATAAAGATCTAATCTAATTCAAATACTAATAGGATATAAACATATGATTTTTTTTTTGTACAAAGAGGTGAGCAACGCTCACAAAAAAATAAAAAAAAACTAACGAGAATAAAAACTCCTGCAAGATCATGCTGCAATCAACAAATAATATCATGAGGAGGATTGGAGAGGACATGAGTGTCAAGAGGTACATTCTGAGTCAAATAAGAAAGGTGGTGTGCTATATAATTGACTTCTCAATACACATATTGAATAAAGAAGGAAGAAAAAGAGTTTTTCAGTCTCTGAATCTATTTAATGATTGGAGAGCTATGAATATCAGGAAAACAAATGTCTTAAATGATGTTAATCACAACTTGATTATCACACTCCAATCCCTTTTAAAACCCCCCAAGCTTCAGCTTTCTGAATAGGTCAACATCCTATGTTTGAAACAAAATCTGTCTCCCACTTGCCTTTGAAATCTCTAACCAAACCCCCATAAGCTGCTAGCCCCGTCACCTGATTATAGGATGCATCCATGTTGAGCTTGAGAAAAGGTGAGGGAGGGCTGAACCAACTAACTGGAATTTCACGTTTACAAGGGAAGTCCACACCTTCCAGCTTAGTAAATGTGTCATCTACTAAATTTGTATAGTCAATCGTCTCTTGAACAAGTTGAAGAACCGGTTTGTAAATGCTTTGAAAAACGAATTGGTTTCTCCTTTTCCATAGGGACTAACACCCACCCCAAATAAAGAAGATCATTGTCCCACACCATCCACTCGATCTTGAATTTTGAAGTTTTGTGCAGTCCAATCAGCAATGCTCAAAGAGAAATAAAAAAATATAATGCAGAGACATACCTTCCAACAGCAAGACCCAAAATTGGATAGCAATAGAGAATTCATAAAAAAGATGAAAAATGGAAAAACAGATGATTTTAATCCAAATAAAATTATCTATCCTAATCTAATCAAAAGAGATAATTATTGCTAAAAATGGTATTTTGTTGGTTTAAACAACGCTGAATTTTTTTTTTGAATTAAACTAAATACTCTTTCATCCAATAAAAATTTAGATAAGTTTACTTTTATTTTTACAGATATAGATTTGAAAAAATTCATAATATCGTTAGGAACTATAATAAAGAAAAATAAATCTATTTTCGTGGAAAGAATGAATACTATTTTTTTTGTGAGACATTACAAATTAATGTAATTCTTTTTTTTTTAACTGAAGCACAAATTTTTAATTTCTTAATTTTCTGGTTTGGACAGCAGCAATTTCCCAACTCTCTCCGAGCTAAGCACAACGGGACGAACTTTAGTGGATGGTTAGAGCTGGCCCAGATTTCACCTAGTGAAACTTTGTCTAGGTATATGTGGTATTTTTCCACTACAAAAAGATCGTGAAAGCCTTTTGATCAAGCAGCAAAATCTCTATCATGCTTCAAAGATTCCTCAGATACCTTGACCTTAGTAGGATTCCGGTTTCTTCTGTCTACCTTTTCAACGGCTAGGATTTGACGGTTCATACAACTCGGCTTTTCTTTTTCCTTATTCATTTTTTCCCCTCTTTCAACAGAAATAAAGATAGTTGCTGAATTCCCCATCGCACATTTTGATATGATCACAGTTAGTGACTTCTGTTCCCCATTCTCTAGGGTCCAAATGCACCCATTGGTAATGTGTACTTCCCTAACTTGAGGAGCCAACCAGCCACCATTTTCCTGAAATTTCAACTATAATGTTAAATCAGAAACATAGATTTTTTTAATGTATATATATAAAGAGATTAAGTGGTATAAGCTCTTTGCATACACAAATAACTTGCAATGATGGATTTCAATTTCTGAAAATCAAATTTTAATTATCCTATCTTAATATATACAATCAAGATTTTTCATATACCAAGAATATTCTTAATGATATATCTTTTATAAACAACATTAAATTAATTAGGGTATATATTAGTTAACACTAATATACAACTTCTCTTTAAAAAAAAAAAGCTAATATATATCTAATACTTTTGTTTGATTTTAAATAAGAGAGATATAAAAATGAGTTTGAATATAAAACATACAAAACACACAAAGAAATCAAGGTAATTACGTCATTAGATTCATTTGATTTTCTTTTCTTTCTAGAAATGTAAACTAATCCGAGAATTATACACAAAATATATAGACAGCAATGAATCCTCGGGGATATCTGTGGGGTTTGAAAGGCTAAGAACCTTTCTTTTACTGGTAAAAGCTTTAAAAGAACAGTGCGCACTTAGTCACGATCACTAGCACTCTTTTAGTAATGCACTAATTAGGATCTTCAATTATTGCTAACCAAATATTCAATTCATTTTCAATACACTTAACTATCTCTTAATCATGTTTAGCAATGACAAGCGCATACTCATTTTGGATATTAATTCTTCCACGGTTCTACCTTATTCTAAAACCATCTATGGTGCTTTCATCCTTTAAGCATTATCCAAGTAAGTGACTCAAAACTCAATTACCAAAATATTCCTATTTAATTTAATTAATGCGTCATTTCCTGATTAGATCCATTTTATCATTAATTAATTCTGCTTATTTACCATCCTTATTATCTATATGTCATCTTCATTAAGACGTTTGATATATAAATTAATATATACAGAAGTACTTATAGGAGCCCCACAAATCGAGCCCTTGATTCTTATCATAATAGCCAGCAAAGATTAGCAGGAAATGTGAAACAAACAATATATAGTAACTCCAATATATACACACACACACACACACTAAAATTATTGTTATTATTATTTCTTTTTTTTTTAGGTAGAATTATTATTACTGTTTCCTTATACCATGTATACCTTGTATTGCAGCCATCAAATGTGAGTTAACAAGTCAAAATTACTGTGCATGATTCTTTGAAATTTTTATTGTTCAAGAGAATATATTAAAAAGTGGCTTGAAATTTTGAAGAAATGGGGTTGATTTACACTGTTTTGCAACTTATATTATATTTCACAGCATGATAAGTCACAATTGAAATCATGTATAGTCCACCCTTAATTATAACATCATGCTTGCATGTGCTTCGATGAATCGAGTTCTTTATATATACATATATATGGCGGTATAATATTATAAATTAATTTTGATTCGAATTGCATAGTTGTATAGAAATTAAGATCATAAATCAAGAATTGACCGAACATATTATAAGATCATACCAGCTGGAAGGACGCCAATAATACTCTGCTAGAATGATAAAATGCTGAGAAATTTTTCCATTATGGACGAACAACATTAATTCCACTTGGTAAAACTAACAATTATCAAACACACTTACATATATTATGGGTGAAACACAGAAGAGCTGTTTTAGAGTTATATCTGCACTATCAAAGTTGAAATTTTTTTCAAGTAAATTAAAGCCCGGTACATGTACTAATTACTAATTAGCACGTGAAGTTATGATGCTAAAACAGTTACAGAAACATTTGAGCTTAGATTCAAGAACCAATTACCAGTAAGCGATAAGTCAAATCAGCATATATAGTGGTTAAATACCAGAGAAAAATCTTATTCAAACTAGCAAGTGGAATCAAGTTGATTGACAAGTTCTAATCACTTTTGCTTACTTCTATTTTTGTTGAGACAATCTCATAAATCAGCAAAAGAAATGTTACAAAATTGTAATTGTATTATACTTGCATGGGACATGCAAATTTAAATATATAAAAATTAAATAAATCCTCGAGTAATTAAAATAGGAATATATATATATATATATATATATATATATATATAGAAAAAGTAATATGTCCTTCCACAGAGAGAATCTTGGGAAACATAATCATGAAAAGCTTTGAAATCCATAGCCATAGCCCATAGGACCATCCATTACAACTTAGAAATTTTTCCTAAATTCCAGTTTGTATAATTTATTACGGTACGTAATTCGCAGCACTAAGTCTATATATACCCTGCTACGCAATAGTTTTCAGGCACCAAAAGCATTGTCTTCTTCTTCTTCTCTAGATCAAGCTTAGTCTTTTTAGCCTAGCTTTCACTTTGCTTAACAATTTTCCAATATGGCTAAATATTCTAAGTGCATTTTCATCACCGCTTTGATGATTGTACTAGTGTTATCTTATGGAATCACTTCCACTGAGGAAAGGCAGCTGAAGGTGCAAATGAAAGTGGCCGGAACGGAGGAGGGTACCGGAAATTTCAACCTCCGCCGCAGCCTTACGATGAATATGGATGTAGAGAATGATGACTTTCGCCCCACAAATCCGGGCCACAGTCCCGGAGCTGGTCATTCTAACGGTCCAAGCAGCAATGCTGCGCATTAAGGATCCCGTGCATTATTATATGCTTTAAAAAACGAATGATTAATAGAATCCACTCTTATTACTCAGATATGATAGATTATTTTAATTTAATGTTGAATGGTCAATATTAAATTAACATGACTTATCATATCTGAGAAAATATAGTAATTTCAAAAAAAAAAATATCATATATCTTGCAAAATATATCATGGTTGTTTAAATTATTAGGTGTTGTCATGACTTTATTGCCGTAGATCTGCGTGCATATTATTTGTCTTCAAGTACCATTTCCTTGGTAAATATTGCATGTAGTCTTACCACGGTATTAATAAAATTGGATTTCCAGTTTCTTATCTTATATATATATACATGTATGTTTGTTTAAGGCCCGTCAGGTTCTAGAGCCAGATGCCATGATAACAATGGTAGCGATCCATTTTATTTGTAGCTTATTATTATTATTAGTAGTAGTAGTAGATAGACCAATATTCAGTTATTAATGTGGAGCTGCAAACATAAAATTAATCTCAAAAGCATTATAATAAAAGCTTAATTTGGCCAATGAAATGGATAGGTTAAATCATCTCTCTCTCTCTCACTCTCTCTCTCTCTCTCTCTCTCTATATGTATATATATATCTTCAAGAGCTTAAAACAATTCTTTGTTAGGGATTTATAATGGACTGATAGAAAATTTATATAGGTGGCAATCTATTAATGTTACTTTTGAACAAGTATTTTCCCAAGTATTATATTCAAATTTCTCTCTCTCCTTTGATTTTACAAGTTAATTAAGACAAATTTTGTTAGTATTAACCGAGTTCAATTGATACACTTACTTACTATGAAAATAGTCTTAATAAGGATAGAAAGTTATGAATTCAATACACACCTTCTGCAGTTGTATCAAAAAAATTGCTAGTATTAAGGATTTTGTGCACTATTTTTAGTAAATCAAGTAGAATTTTCGCTCATATTCGAAGTTTTACTATATCCTATATATACTTGATTAATCTGTGTATCTATAACATTGCATGCATTGCCAGATTTTCTTAGAGTGATGATATATGATTGAAATTTTTTAAATCAATTGTGAAAATTGCTCTATTGCACTTTAATTATCTATCTAACTTTGTCAATTACAAAACAAATTGAGTAATTAATAATTTTAAGAAAGTTACTACTCGTCTTCTTATGGCACAAGCCAGTTTAATTAAAAAAAAAAAGTCCAAAAGAAATTAGGAAAAGAAAATGGATATGATTAGAGGTTGGTCTTAATTTGGAATCTTGTTTAAAACAATTAATAATTAAATTGTAAAGCACATAGTTACTATAAATATAAAAAGTCACATCAGCATGAAAGTAGAAACAACACCGGCCTGCATTTTGTATATAATGGCTAATAATAATATAATTGAATATATAAATTTAAGTAAAGGTCAGAAATATTTTGACTTTAATAAATAGAAAGTATTCCTTAAGAAAATAATTAATTATATTGAAATTTATATATGTGTTCCAACAGTTAGAACATATCAGAGTAATTGACATGATAAAGATGTTGACAGTATGCATTATCTTTGAAAGTGCCTAAGCCAAAGACCTAGCTCTATATGTTGCAATGTACATTCTCTCTAGTGATTTTAAAATGGCACGGAATTAATTAAGAGATCAGGCAATGACAGATTCATTCTTTCTTCCCACACTCCAAAATTATACGATATTGAAATTTGTTTAAATTCGATTCATATTTTTTTTAAGGTATAGTGAAATGTCATATAATAATTTTTCTTTTAATTTAAAATTTGGCTTAGCTTAAAATTTCGAAATATTACTTAATATATAAATAAAAATCCCATGTACTTTACTCCATAATTTCTTCATTTTAATATTGGAATAATACATATTTGTTTTGTCTGTAATTTATTGTATATTTTCTTCCAAGTTTTATTTAATTTCCTTAAGGAAGTTATTGTTTTTTCTTTTTTTTTCTAACTATAAATGTAAACTGATACTTCATACCTAAATAGATGCTGTTTAAGATTTTAACTTTTGTTCTAAAATGGTTGATATTTTAGAATTATCAATAAACATTAATTGTTTTTTTATCTATTCTACCCTTATTTAATAATTGGAAAAAAATATTTCTTTTTGAAAATGTATAATAATAATTGGGAGAAATTTAAGAGTAATATATTATTTGACCTATGTCTAAAATACATTTATTCCTTAGTATGTAAAAACCTTAAGCATCTATTTAGAACATAACGAGTAAAGTCAATTGCAACACGTTTCTCTAGTAACCATATTGATAAGTGGTGGAAAAAACCACTTAAGTCAATGAATTATTGGTGAATGTGGTCTTTTAATGAACATAATTCACACCCAAATTAATTCAACCTATTGTTCTTTGAATGAACAAATTGGAATGTGATTCCACTTTTCCTACTCTAAGACTCATTCAAGCTTGTCAATTACAAATAATTAGACAACCTTAATAGTTCATTAATAAAGACTTAAGCAATTTAAGTAATATCTGTACCTTTATAAAGTCATCAATTTCCTTTAAGTAATATTTATACCTTCATAAAGACTTAAGCTCTCTGTCTCTCTGTTTCCTCCTTTGAATCCTAAATTTCTAATCCTGCATTATTTAGACTCTTCATTGGGCCGTCAATCGAGTCCAACACCCAACTTACTCCAATACATATGTTCCGTTTAGTCGGCCCAACGTTAAAGATAATGCTTAAGATAAGACTTCCCAATGGGTCTGGCTATCATTGTTGGATATTTATATCCATATTATATTATAATTTTTTTTTAAATGTGCAAAACAAAATAAGGCGCTCTCTTTTTTTTTTACATTAAATTTTGGTAAACTAATGAATATAAAATATATTTATTAATTATAATTTACAAATTCACCATTTTGAATTTATAAATTTATTATTTAAAAACTACAAATTTATCATTTAAAACTAAGATATTCATTATTTATAACTTTTATTTTAAATTTATATATTCATCAGTCATTCGGAAGAAGTCTTCTACAGGTGGAAAGGCTGTATCGAATAAGTGGAAAGGAAAAATCTCCAAAGATTCTTATCTCATTCCATTCCAGTGGCTCGATCAATAACCAATGGCGAAAACTAAAAAATCTATAGGTTTTCGATAGAATCCCATTTCACCCAAGTTGTTTTAGAATCGGAAAAAATAAGCGATTTTTCGCACAGCTTGCCTTCTTGCCCTTATTAAATTAATTAAAAGCATTAGCTTCATTCTTATTCTATTTCTTCTAAACAGGAGTTATTCTACAAAAGAACTGAACAGATAGGCCGACATCCTATAATGCGCGCCTTTTATTTAAAATAAAAAGATAAGATCGCTTGAGAATCACTAGTTTCGTGCCCTCATAGTGTATAAATTAGACATTTTATGTCTTCTACTTAGACAATTCGAATTAAACTTAGAGTATTTATCGTTTAAAACTAACAATTTGGTTGCCTATAACTTATAAGCTCAGTAAATTGAACTCACGCCCAAGGACTTTGCTGTTGCAAGCCTCACCACCTCGCCATAGCGTTGAATTGGTACATGTTTTGTACAAAATTTTATAAGGTAACTTTTTTCTAATTGTTAATAAGATTATTAATATTAGATATATAATTAATTATTATCTATTTTAATTTTAAAAATTAAAATATATTAAATAATTTAATTCTATTGTTTATGAAACTGTTAAATATAAAAAAATAGATATTATTATTATTTGAGAATATTTTTGAACATGATTATATTTTAATAGTTATATATTAATTTTAATGTATTCATATTATTCAAGAAACTTATATAACTAGTTGAATTTGATCATTGTATTTTTATTGTTAATATATATCATGATAAAATTTTCATTTAAATGGTATTTAAAGTTATTAAATTGATAAATGAATGCAGGTTTTAATGCAATTTTTTATTATCAATTTAACTATTTTAGTTTTAAAACTAAAAAAATAAATAAAGCAAATTTTTTATATATTAAATTAATAAATTTAAATGTTATTATATTTGAAAAAAATTAATATTGTTATTTATTAATTTGAATTATAAAATTGATCTTGAATATACTATTGTATATGAAATGTGTCTATTATAAATAATTTTTATATTTTACTATACATTAAATATATTAAATTTTATATTTTGAAAGAATTTTACATAACTCCTATCAAACATTAAATATATTAAATTTTATATTTTGAAAGAATTTTACATAACTCCTATCAAACATTTAATTCTTAACTTTCTGTTTTTTTTTCCGGTTTATTGGTTGGACCGGATTTGACAACATTGCTTACAAAATTATCGTTTAGTGCTATAAGTTCATCACTTATAACTTATAAGTTCATTTTATTATCATTTAGTTATAACGAATATGAACTTGTAACTTTTAAATAATAAATATGTAAATTTTAAATAATAAACTTATAATTATTAAATGATAAACTTATAATATCTAAACTATGAACATATAAATGATGAAATTACAAGTATTATAAGATAAACTTATAAATTATAGATAATTAATCTGTAAATTATAAATGATAAAACTGTATGTTTTTAATAAATTTATTATCTTCAACCTTTTACAATTCAATTTTTTCTCCATATAACTCATTTTGAGTTTAAATATCTTCATTTTTAACTATTTTCATTTGCAAATATATCAAAAACTAATAATTTTTCTTCAAAAACAATAATAACAATAACTAAAATATTTAAAAATATTAAAAATAAAATTAAATATGTAAATTAAAAAATTATTTATCTCTAAAACAGTTATACAATAGATAAATAATTTTTTTCTTTTATCTCTTTGAAGAAGAAGATGATAAAAAAAATAATACGATAGTTGGATAATAAAAATATATTACATTTGAACTAAAACATATGTGAATCATTTAACTAAAAAATAATGCGGTACTGTTTTGAAATCGAAATCACAGTATAATATACAATAAATATGTATCTATAATATAATTTGCTCTCATTGTTTCCATTATATATTATATTTATAATTTATATAATTTAATTATAAATATATAATACTACTTGGTGAGGAACGCCAGTGAAACCCTTTATTTGCCTCCCCTTTATTTTAATGTTTGGTCAACAAATCTCAATTAATCCATTCATCTTGATTTAATTTTTTCAAAATTTTAATTCTCTATTATAGTTTTATTTAATATGTCTTGTTATTCAAAAATATAAATAATAATTTTTATATGTTCTGAATATATATATATATATATATATATATATATATATATATATATATATATATATAAGAAAAAAATATATTGCTCAAACATATTATCAATTAAATTTTTTTAATATGTACAAAAATAAAAGCAATTACATTTTTATGACGGATGGAAATTTTCATAGTTATGAAGTTAAGTAATTTATGGCGGATCATAATTCATAGAATTCTAGTAAAGTATGGATCTCCTCATTTCAATTTAAGTGTCTTTTTATATATTTATTTTTTGTAATTTTTATTTTACTTTAGTTGTTTTTCTAAGAAATTAAATTTATATGTTTAGTTGTCTCCATTGTGCTTATATTTCTTTTATCACAGCGGTATTTTTTTATCGGGAATCCTGCCCCAATTTATATATATATAAATAATTATTTATATTTTAGTATAATTAATATTTTTTAAAAATATTATATATTTAACTAATTAATTAAAATAAAAAAATATTTTTAGCATTAAAATAAAATTGAAAATTTTAATAAAAATCGGAAGAAAGGGGCGGAGCCGGGTATTCCCGTCTCCATGTGGTGCAGAGACGGAAACTCTAAAATTTTTTTACGTAAGGATTCGGAGTACAGGACGGAGTTTGGAGTCGGAAATGGAGAATTATGTTCTGAACCCGTCTCGTTGTCATTCCTACATTTATCTATCTTAATTAGTCAAAGAACAATTTAATAAGTTACAAGTACTTTTTTTAAATAATTGAAATTATTTGACTAATTTAATAGATATTTTAAGTAAATCATAAGGAATAATACTCTATGAGGTATAAATATGACTGGAATTTATAATTACGTACTGCCCCACATTACCACTCAGAAATTAAAAATTTCAATTTCATACATAAGATTGCATTTAATGGACTTTTAAGTTTTGCATCAATTATGTTTCGGTTGAATTACGAATTATGTTAGTTAGCATTGATTTCCAAAAAATAAAGTTAGCATTAAAAATAAGAGAAACTTATCATTGTAATCATGTAGGAGTTTTACCTGTACATAAATTCCATTAACAATGGCATTTTTCAACTTAATTAATCCTCAAACTGACTAACGATAATAAATAAAATAACTTTTACCACAAATTTCACTCGCCATTTGACTGTGGGACCTCAGTTAATTTGAATGACGGTGTTGTATATATATATTTTTCCCGGTGTCGAGGTCTAACGAAATCCCCAAGAAAATGAGAAAAATACAAAATCAAATCCAACGGACAGCAACCTTAAAAAGTGTCCCTTTTCATGAACCTTACCTAAAATCTTTACCGCTCATTAACCGTGCGGTGATGCAAGGTAAAATAAATAAATAAATAAAAAATTACAGCCTTTTGCATTTCCCGACTGAGTGGTAAATCCAAAAGAAATCCGTAAACTAACTGAAATTATCTAAAGAGAAGGAGAGAGCAAACATCACCCTCAAAACCCAAAATGAGCAGCTGGCGGCGGATCGGGAACAGGAAGAGAAAACCAAAGTAGTATCACATGCATATACCCCTGGTTTCACCAAAAACTAACGGCTGCGATCAACCCTCAATCTTAAAATCCAACGGTTATCACGACAACCGCGTTCACTAACCCAACCCATGGATCCTTGATAAGTCTTTTAACAAACAAACATAAATCCTCTCCTTAGACCCTAACCGTGTCTCTCTCTTTCTCTCTCTAAACATTTACTTGAGAAGAAAAAAAAAAAAACTAAAAGAATTCAGATTCATTATTTTCTTTTCTTTCTATAATCTGATTCCATATTTTTCATATAGTTTTCGATTGATAGCTCGAGAGAGAAACACATATCGATATATAGATATATATATCTGTTATATATATAGTTAAACAACAGATAGATAATTCTTTTTTTTTTTTAAAGATTATTTAAGATAAGATGCAACCCAACGGTTCTGATTCGCAGCCGCCGCCGCAACAGGAGCAGAACCAACGGCAGCAACAGCCGCCACCACAGCAACAGCAGTGGATGACGATGCAGTACCCAGCGGCTGCCGTGGTAATGCAGCATCAAATGTTGCCACCTCAACATTACGCGCCGCCACCGCCTCAGCACTATATGGCTGCGTACCACCAGTATCACCAGCATCAGCCGCACCTACAACATCATACGCAGCAACATCATCAAAACCAGGGATCTAGCGGCGAGAATAAAACGATATGGATCGGTGATTTGCATCATTGGATGGATGAAAACTATCTTCATAGCTGTTTTGCTTCTACCGGAGAGGTACAGACGACTCTCTCTCCTATATATGCATATATTTATATATATGAATGAAATGTGAAATATGAATAGATTGTAATAGATGATGTTCTCCATATTTGTTAATTTGTATGTCTCTATGCATAGATATAATATATGGTAGTTTTTACAAAAAAGTGACATAATTCCATAAATTATATATGTTTGATTTTTAAAAAATTTAATTGCAACATGTTTACAGGAGTTGAGCTATATAGTATGGTTCTATACATTGATGGAAACGGTCTTAAAGAAAACAGATAAATGAAAATAAATGCGTTAATAGTGCTGCTTTTATACCGGCATTTGATCTTTTAGAATGAGATTAATTGTTTCTTGTTTTCAAGCAGAATATAATATTGAGAGCTTCAAATAGAATCATAATTTTTCAGAAAAATTGAACTTGTTTAATCCGGGAATTCTGATTAACCATTTTCCTTCTTCAAGTATTTTCTTACTTGATCATTAGAACATTTTCTGAATTAGAAATGCAAGTCATATAGATATCTCATTTCAATTCCATTTTTTAGAGAATCAGAGGGAGCCAAAGGATAGTTTATGGATCTTATCCTCAAAAATGAATTTCATTGTTGAGACAAGCATAAACGAGAACTTGTATTTATTGTGCCAAATAATGAAAGGAGATCCTATTATAATTCCATTTACAAGACAAGTATTTATCTTTTTCTTGAATTTTTGTTTCAGTGTCATGCTTTTTCCTTGTGTAATACTCATGTTATTTTTTGCACAGATTGCTTCCATTAAGGTTATTCGCAATAAGCAGACTGGTTTGTCTGAGGGCTATGGATTTGTTGAATTTTTTTCACATACAACAGCTGAGAAAGTGCTGCAGAACTATTCTGGCATTTTGATGCCAAATACAGAACAGCCTTTCCGTCTTAACTGGGCAACCTTTAGCACGGGTGACAAGCGATCAGAGAATGCACCTGATCTTTCCATTTTTGTAGGAGATTTAGCTGCAGATGCTACTGATAGTTTATTGTATGAAACTTTCGCTAGTAAATATCCATCTGTTAAAGCTGCCAAAGTTGTATTTGATGTCAATACTGGCCGTTCTAAAGGTTATGGTTTTGTGAGGTTTGGTGATGATGGTGAAAGAACACAGGCCATGACAGAAATGAATGGTGTCTATTGTTCAAGCAGACCTATGCGTATTGGTGCTGCAACTCCAAGGAAGTCCTCTGGATATCAGCAACAAGGTACTGGATTATTTTAATTGCTTAGCATTTTTATTGTCCAAGTTTAATTGTTTATAATAGTGGTTTAACTTCGTTGCTTTTCTAAAGCTTTGAATAATTTTATTTGCTGCACTCTCTCTCACACACAGACACA
The DNA here is from genome assembly GCA_023653625.1 of Triadica sebifera. NCBI lineage: Eukaryota > Viridiplantae > Streptophyta > Magnoliopsida > Malpighiales > Euphorbiaceae > Triadica > Triadica sebifera. The sequence goes on from CM042899.1 coordinate 31,505,523, forward strand.
CAGACACACATGCCTGCAGTCAGAAATAAAAAAAGAAAGGCGTGCACACATATATACTTTATCACTAATCGCTCTATGGAATGTGTTTCAAGGATCTTCTTTTATGATCTACTAGTATGGATATGGAAAGATACATGTGGCTGTGCCTTTTTCTTTGTCAGGAAATCAATCTGAGTTATATCTTAAATAGATATTTAAGAACTAGAGGAGGTTCCTTGTGATTTTTCGGCACTACAAGATTTGATTTACCTTATTCTGTTGCCTCACAAGCATCAATCCTTGAAGCTGAAAAGTATTGGTTTACCTTTTCATGATGTGACTTTGGTTGATCCTTTCTTTGTGTAATTTTTGAAAAATCTAGTTTTATTGAATTTTCTTTTCTGCAACTTGTCTATACATCAACTGAAAATGTTGGAGTTTTCTATGATTTTTATCTTGTGTTGCTTGCTCGTGTGCAATTTCAGCCATTATCCTTATCATATAGTCATAATTTGACATGTTCATAATTGCGATCTTAAAAATTTCTCAAAGGTGCTACTTTTTATCTGCTAACTTGCTAAATTTATTTGAATAACTTAAAAGGACATTTTAACTCTTTACATATGGTAGTGGAAAGGAAACGAAAATGTTATTAGATTCTTGACAATATAGTACGTTAACTTGGAACACTTGATCTTTTAAGATGGGCTTTGTCTGCTTACATTGAGAGACATTGGTGTTCTGAAGTTTGTTTTCTGTTTGTTAATTAAGGACTAGCCAATACTATTTTCCAAGGTTAGGCTCTTATTTTGATTATTGATAGAGAAGTATAGCCCATTTGTAGAATCCCCCCAGTTAGTGTATTGATATAATTTGCTATTATATGTATGGCCTTACCTCATATTTTTGAGATGCAAAATCAATAAAATCATGAATTTTGAGACCAAATTTGCAGAGTCATGGTTGTAATAGAGATCCGTAGGCAATTTGGATATTAGTGTATAATTTATAGCATCTTAAAATACCTTATACTATTAGGCATAACTATAGAAGTCCATCAGAAGATCACTGCTAGTATTTACGTAATCTGTATCTGAAGGCCTCAAAAGTTTACTGGAGGTCTTTTGCTAGGCTTAGATTACAGAAGTAATTCAGACTACTAACCCTGTGACCTGGTTAAAAGAGCTCCCTATGCTTTAATGTTATGTTCCTAGAGGTAGATATTGCTCTCCATCTAAACTTACATGCATTGCTTTCTGTATGTAGTCTTTGTTATAATCTGACCTACCGCTTTCTCTTCTTTCATAGTAGCTAGCGATCTAAGGATTTCCAACAGAGATTTTGGCAAATGAGGAAGTCATTTCTGCTGGGTTTTTATGTTTAACACTAAGTTTATATGTCCAGATGATGGGTTCCTTATGTTGTATGATTGACTGCCGTACTCAAAATTTGGACATCTCTCTTTGACAGGTTCAAACTTTAAAGAATGAAACAGTTTCTGAATACAGTATATTCATTTAATTTTTTACAGGCGTTCACTTCATAATTTTATCCTTCTAATGGTTCTGGCTTTCCATTGTAATTGCTTTTGATTTTATTCCATTTTATATCTTTTCCTGTCCAATCTTTGCCAACTAAGTTCCTCGTTGTGGCGGTTAAAAAATACTTTTTGAAACATAAAAGAGTGCTTTTCAATTTGGAGTCCTGTCAAACCATTCTTATATCTTTTATTAGGCGGATTTGCATCAAATGGTGCCTCTGGCCAAGGATTCCAATCAGATGGTGATTCCACTAACACAACTGTGAGTCTTGCAGCTTCTTCATGTTGTTTAAAGTTTGAACTTGAGCTCCATGTTTTCTGTTTGACTAACCATTTTCTTGATAGATATTTGTTGGAGGGCTTGACCCTAATGTTATGGATGAAGATCTCAAGCAACCATTTTCTCAGTATGGTGAGATTGTGTCTGTTAAAATTCCAATCGGTAAAGGATGTGGGTTTGTACAATTTGCCAACAGGTAAAACTTGTTGCTTTAACTCTGCTGTGCCTTTTCTGGGAAAGAAATGCTGTATATAAGTTACCTCTTCCTATTTTATTCCTACATGATCTCCATCTAACTTCTATTGTTAGGAGTAATGCTGAGGAGGCATTGCAGAAATTGAATGGGGCTGTAATTGGCAAGCAAACAGTGCGCCTTTCTTGGGGTCGCAATCCAGCAAACAAACAGGTATACATTGTTTGGTAATGTCAATTCTATGCCTTCTCCCCGACAAAATAAAGTTGAATCCATGGCCATTTCAGAGTCCATAATGTAATTATATTGGAGAAAATGGCTGGAGTTTTGTCAGTTGAAAGGTTTCTATTATTAGTTTTCCTATTATTTGCATACTTATTTTAGTTATTAATTGGTTTCTATTTAGATGGTATTCTTGTTGAATCTGGAAATTTATATACCCGCAGTGAAAGCGGATACGAAGCTAGATTTTGAAACCACCTATTTCTATATTTCAATTATGTAACTTGTGTTGAATAAACTGCTATTTTCTTTATTTTCTGTCATTTTTGGCAGTTTCGATCGGATTTTGGCAACCAATGGGGTGGAGCCTACTATGGAGGGCAGGTTTATGACGGTTATGGATATGCTTTGCCTCCACCTCATGATCCAACCATGTATGCTGCAGCTTATGGGGCTTACCCTGTTTACGGCAACCACCAACAGCAAGTAAGCTGAGAGAAGTGCAACAGGATAACACGTAGCTGTAGCAATCTGAATTGATCACACGATAAGAGGAAAATCTGTCTCAATTCTACGTAGTTTTATTGGTTCTGTAGAATTTTTTATAAATCCCTCCAATTTGTGGGGTGGAACTGAATTTTGATGACCTGAGATAGTTTTCTAGGGATTTAATTTAATCATTTGTTTAGGATTACGGAAGCTGAAGATTAACTTATTTATTGGAATGCATGATTTTGTGAATGTGGCAGTGTGCTTCATGAATAAAATATGTGCCCTAAGATTTGCGTTGCGTTGCATATGTTTATTCTACATCTATTTGTATAGATTCCATGTGGAATGGTGGAATGATGCTTCTGAACAGGATTTGAGCATTTTGCATTTGACATTCTAGAATTTGTTTTTATTTTTTTCCATTTTAAAATAAAAATTTCTGCACGTAATTATTAAGTAAGGCAACTATGTACTTCTTCCCTTTTTCTTTTGGAATATCTTTAAAGAGGGGGAAATTGAATTGTAATTGATCACGGAATGAGACACATTTGATTATTAAACCACTCAATTATTATTGGTTTTGATAGCTAGAAAACTAAATATTTTCCTTGAGTTCTTACCTTGCTGACTAGCATAGCATATGGGCTCTAGATGATGATAGGTAATTGGATACGGTGGCTGTACTGGCTTAGTTCTTCTGGCTTTTCCCGTCCTCTTCAATTCGCAAGTTGGGATCAAGCTGTAGTGGGGGTCAGTGTAGGGCTGTTGACATGACATGTGAGTACATAAAGATTGGACTTTAAAACATGTAATAGAGGCCCACATCCTTAACAGCTGCAAGCTGCAACCTTTTTTTGTATCTTTCCATCCACCATCTGGCGGGTTGATCCCGACAAGGCAGCTATTAGGCCTCTCTGCAGCTACTTGCCTAATTAAGACATCCGGAAGTTCTAAAAATCCAAAAACCCTGGAGGAAGAGAGCAATAACCAAAACAATATTCTCAACTTGTTAATTCATGTTAATCAGAGTTAGTTGCCAGAGTTTTTTGAAAAAAAATAATTAAATAGAGTATTATAGGGTCAAACATAGTAAAGCTGATGTGTCTTATTTAAATGATATGTTTTTACCTTATTTTCTTGATTTATATGTGGAGATATGATCAGGTTTAGCTAAATGTCATTCTATAACTTTTGTTACATGTTAGTTTTACCCCGAAATAAAGACAATTTGTGTATAATCCCACTTCTATTGTATTAATTTCAAACAAATGAAATAAATAAAAAGAAGGTTAATCAATAAGCTTCAATTAATTGGTACTAGTCTAGTGATTAGGATAATGAAGTTTTGAGTTTAAATTTTAATAGGATACTTTTAACTAAAAAAAAACAGAAAAATGGGGCTGGGGAGTGAGATTGTAACAAGAAGCAACAGAAAGGTGCTCGTCTAGAAATATAAAGAAAGCAAGGCTGATAATGTTGTTGATAAAGGGTATCTCTTCCAGCATTGCTCCGATTGTGACTCCCAATCTTCATTGGACCTCCCTGAAGTTCTCACCTAAAGAGAACTCAAGTTCATTGTATCAACTAAACCTGATTACTTGAATTCAGAATCACTAACAAAATTATTACATATTTGTCCTTTTGATCTCCACTAATGCGACGCAAGAGCCCCTCCTGTGTTTGGAGTCGGTGGTATCTTCCATCCGAGGACCATCAGTGTCAGAAAAAGGCTTGGACATCTGTCAACTAAATGAACATATTTTTTAAATTGGTGGAAACAAATACACTCGGTAATTCTCATGAATAGGATTGTTTAGCTGTTCCCTTGGTAAAATATGACCTAGTTAAGGGTAACTCTCCTGTCTAGTTCTCCTAAATTCAGCTATTTAACACTAAAAACAGCCAGTCTCACAAATTTAAAGCATGTTTGCAAGCTCAATACAGAGACTCCAGTGTCCGCATGTCCCAAGCATGAATACAGAAAAACAAACATGCGTGCAAAACTCAGGAAGTCACACAGGAATGTTCTTATTCTGAAGTAATCTGCATACACATACAGGTCAAAGATTGCTTGTGGCCGAAGCCTTTGAATTGCATCTGTCACAGCTTCAGGAGGGTTCACAGACCTGAAAACAGATTTTAGTTGCAACTGGGAGTATCAATATATTAACTTCAGAACTTAAACACAAGGATGTGAAGCAAACGTCATGGTGTATGTAATACGCCCAATGTAAACTGTTACACTCACGAACAGGACTCTTCTCTGATATTCCTGTTCCTTGATTGATGACGCCCTGCTTGTTCACATTATCATCTTGCTATACAGGTCTCTTCTCTGATATTCCTGGTCCTTGATTGATGACGCCCTGCTTGTTCACACTATCATCTTGCTAGTACTAAAAAAAATGCCAAAAATAGAATGCCTTAAAGTGAACCACTTACAATTGCTGACAACAAAATAGATCCACCAAAACCAAGATATAATTAAGCCAAGTATAACGAATGTGCACAGTTGTCCACTTGTTTACCTTGTATTCTTTTTTGCTTCATTAGTAAGTAAGTTTCAGAATAGGCTCTTCCAGACTAATTCCTATCAGAACAAGCGTGATGTGTCTATGTAGTTATAGCGGAGCACTCTAAAAAAGTAGAAAAAAGATAGAAAATTTTTTTGGTATAGATCTGAAATTCAAGATACCAGTCATCACAGGCAAAATGAAGGGAAGAAAAACAGAAGTCCTCCAAGATGAATCAAGGAGACATGCAAATAACAACTTATAATTCTGGTTTCAGGAGAGGAGTATGTTTGAACCCATACAAGGCATATCGACAAACAGGATTCAAGTTTGAGAAATGAAGACTCATTTAAGTCAAAATTTATGGATATTGGTAGTGATGAAGCTCCAACAACAAGAATATAACCTCAGGAAGTGAAATTAAGAAAATAGCTTCAAGTTTCCAAAGACAGTTTATTATTGTTAAGATGCATTCCTATCCTTGTAAGTAAAGCCAACGTCTCCAATTTCCATATTGTCATTTTCCAAAAGTAAAGCATCCTCTAAACCCTCCATTGTCTCCTCATCCTCAAAATCTGTTCTCATGCTTCCATTCTTGGAATCATTCTCAACCAAATTACCATACTCCATTTCTGATAAATCACTAAAAGTTTCGATCTTTTTCTTCTTTCCTCTGTAACCCACTAGGCTCAGTAGTTTTTCCTTCCAAATGACTAAAGGATTTTTCTCAATCAGTTCTTGGCCTTCAAAAGCTTCAGTCAAGAACACACTAAATCTCTTTCCTCTCTCGGACACGTAAAAAATCCCAAAATGCTTCAGAAGAAGTCTCATCAATTTCTGAGGCATCACAAGTTCCCGTCGGAAATGGGTAAGGTAATCAGTAACCAATCTCTTCTCAATGGTAAAACTAAGCAATTCATGCATAATGGCAACAGCCCTCTTATCAAATTCTAGTGACCCAGCTGTCAGCCCTTTAGCATCTGCATATGGTGATAAGTAAGATCTTTTCTGGAAGTGCTCAATTTTACCTGCATATCTATAAGCCTTCTTGTAATTAGGAGGAAACTTCAAAGGAAATGACAATGAAAGCAATCCTGGTGCATGCACACTTGTTTCTGATAAACCTAATACCTTCTTCTCTAACTCTGTGATAGCCCAAGCAGGATTCCAATTTACAAGTTCCAAATACTCCACTTCATTCCCAAATTTAACAACCCTGAATAATTTAGGATACTGATGCACCCAATTAGTCCTAAAATCCATAGGAAATCCGAAGTCTCTCCTAAAATGTGAGATTTTATCTACTGGAAGACGCTTATCAATAGACATCATGAGACACCTAGTAACATGCTCCGCAGCTTTGTCAGAATTCTCATCAATTAACTTGTTTCGTTCTTCCACTAAATCCTCAGCTTCTTTTGTCATCCCACACCATAAAACTCCTCTTTGATCCTTATACAATTCAAAAAGCTTAGGAGATTTCCGAAGAAAATCAGAAATTTTATGGGGTTTAGGAAGACTGATCTGGCTCCTGTATTGTTCTAGATTCCTTACAGGGATTACCATCTCCCGCTCCTGCTTCAATACTTCTATAACTGCTAGTACTTTTGACGCAATTTTCCACTTCTCTGTCACAACCTCAAGATCATGCACCCTCTTCTTGCTACTTCTGTCTTGAACACGCTTGCTTGTGGTCATAAATCTGCTCTGTAACCAGCTGAACAAAGGATTTCCATGGCAATTCCTTCTCATAGGCAAATACACAATCATTAGCTTCATTTAATTTATTGATCAAAACTCCAATTCTAAAGGTTTGGCTGGTCATTCCACATCACAATTGATCAGATGCAAATAAATACAACATATAGCAGCCAAAACATACAATTAACAATTTCGTCCAAAAGGGTTTGAAAAAATGGAATTGTTTTAAATTTCCCTTCAACCCAAAGCTAGTGCAGACTGTTTACTGCTTTGCTTTCAGCCCAGTATAATTATTAGCAATATAATACCAATATTTGAATGATCATTTGTAACTTCAAAAATTAATCAATGAAAAACTAATAAAAACCCTCTCCTCTGATTCTTTTTTACTCAATAGAGGTGAAGTACTAAAGAAATTACACGGCCATGACTTTTGAAATTCTAAAAAATTCTTAAATTTTTAAGATTGAGTTCTCAGTGTTTTCTTTTAATAATTGAGAGCTAAAATTTTTTGTACAATAGAATCTTAAAATTAAATGATACTGTAAGTCATATTTTATTGATTAATATTAACTATTTTATTAGCAGTTGATTCCAACACTTGCATGATCATCTGTGATCTTAAAAATGAATCAATTAATTACCAAGTAACAGGCTCTCTCCTTTGATATTTTTACTCAATAGAGGTGAAGTCTCTAAGGATAAGTGTTTAGAGAAGAAGAAATCAAAGAGGAGAATAATTTTGTTCCTTACATGTATCTGTGAAATTAAAATGAAAATATCAAAAGAAAAAAAGAAAAGATACTGCAAAATAAACTGAAAACTTTTCTTCTCATGTCAACCATAGGAAAAAAAAAAAAAGAACCTCAATAAACTGCTTGAACAAAACCATATACTGAAAAACTAGGCACCAAAATCCCAATGCAAATGATCATAGCTCAAGAAACTAATTCACAAAAAATGCAATTAAAATCCTTACTCCATTGACTCCTAACTTATAACTTTGGTTCAATTGTGTCAAACTACTCCAAACGAAATGATATTCCAGATTGATGGTCATATCAAAGAAGCTAAGTTGCAGTGATTGGTTGCCAGTGGAGGTGTATACAATTATACGAAACATGCTCTAAGTTTCAATTAGAATTACCTTTTTGGATTCATTGACTACAATCAATAAAGGCAGGGGCGGAGCTTCATGAGGGCACGAAGGAGCCATGCCCCCCCCCCCCCCAACCCAACAAATTTTGAAATTTTCTTATATAATTAAAATAATGAGAAATATTTTTTTTATGCATTCTCAATATTTGGCCCTCCTATTATAAAGTAAAAGCAAATAAATACCAATATTAAAGTGACATGTAGTTACCTAATTTTTATTGAATTTTTTACTTGACTTTCATTTACATTAAGTTACAAGCATGTATGATTAGAGCTTCTAATAAATTAAGTCCTTAAATTATTTAAAGCTTACCAACTACATTTCCAAAAGAAGATCATAAAACAATATCTAGAAATAGTAGATTAGTTCATATTGAAAAGGAAATTATTCAAACTTTTGATTCATACTCTATTGTTAATGACTTCATTGTCTTGAAAAAACATAAAATAACACTCTAAATTAAGTGATTTTATTTATTAATTTGTAAGTTCTTTATGATTCTTTTTTTTGTGGTGGTTGCTATACCATTAGTTTGGCCCCCCCAAAATTTAGAGTTAAGATCTGCCACTGAATAAAGGCACAAACAAAAATGAAGAGAGAAGAAGTACAACCAAATAAGGATTCAAGATCATATCAAAATTCTACATCATAGCATCAAAGCCACCATTTAGGCTACCACTAATACTATTCTAAGAATGAACCCCTAGGTTTTATTTTCATTCAACAAAAATCAATTTTAGCCTTTTTATTAAGTTTCCTTTTCTATATTTATGCATTTTGAACATAACTGAAGATGTCTCCTCTCTAAATGTTACAGTTAGTAATCAATTGTGGCATTCTTATGGGGCAGCCAGGATTTGGTTTCTCCTCTTCCGAAATATATAATATACCCAGGCAGAAATAATAAGCTTTGAAATTTTGGAACATGTTTCCTTGTTTTACTATTTCCCCATTTCCTGCTATACATCAAACAAGTGAGGATTGATTCCCTTTGAATGCTGCAATCAGGACTTAATTACGGCATTCTTATGGAGGCAGCCATAATTTCGCTTTTCCTTCTTTAAATAATAAAATCCTGAGATAGAGGAGATATGAAGCTTAATTTTTCACAGAAGTAAATCTTTTTCAGAACTGAAAACTAAAGGGAAAACTTTACGCTTAAAATCAGAATTGCTAGACTACTTAATCTCAAAATTCAGTATAACCAACATCAATACATGGAACCATATGAAGCATCTGTCATTAAAATCCATTCAACCATATGAAGCATCGCAGGCAGAACACCAGCAAATAACAAAAAAAAGAACCTTACTCTATTCTTTGAGAGTGTGGTAAGCAAGAAAGGAAATATATGGAATTCAAAAAATACAAATAATTAAGAAAACTCACCAAGCACTGCCATTACCGTCACTGTAAACCTTCTCCTTCGCAAGCAACCTTATCAAGCAGCCCTGAGTACCCGAATTCGGCATGTGGAAACCTCAGTTTAATCTCTCTACACCCCCATGCATTAATTTTCCCATAATCCACTGTAGTTTAATCCTCATATACTATCAGCTACACAAAAGCAAGGACCAATGTTTTAAAAACCGAATTGGACATTGAACTGGACTGCCAACTGGGTCAGATCAAACCTTTAAAATCTAAAAAGATAAGTTATATTAACCAAACATAAGTTGCAAATATCCAAATCAATTCATTCAATATATTTACAAGAATCAAAATCAAGAGTTTAATGAAAATATCCAGCTGATTGTGTTGTGTTTTTTGCGTTCATATTTCTAAGTAATTACTTTAGAATTTGGATGTCTTTAAACACCAATTTTTAACAGTTGAGAAAGGTCCATTTTCAAAGAGGTCTATTACATAGGCTCCTACAGAATCAGCATACTAATTAAAAGGCAAACTGGAAAAATATCAAATATCAAAGTGTGGACACAGAAAACTAGAAAAAGAAAAACACCAATTCTAATCAATGGGGTAGTTGATTCTACATAAATATCATAATAAATTAGATTTTCATTTCTCCAATTCGGACTTAAACATCGAATTCCTCATCTTCAATTATAGATTCGGTCTACAATTACTTGTTAACAGATATAGTACTAATTATTAAAGAAAAAAGCTATCCACTGCTAAAAAAGCCAAATCTATAAACAAATTGAAAAAGGTACGAACAAGAACTTATTTTCCAATTCCAGTAACACAACTTATTTATAGTATGAGATGTGCTTTCTTAAAGATTAAACATGCCATTATAAAGCTATAATTCAGTATTTGAGATGAAAAAAAGCATGTTAATATTAAAGTGTTAATGTTAAACAAGAAGAACTAAATGTTAATATTAAAGATAAAAAGCATGTAAAATTCAGTATCTGAGAAGGTTAAACATGCCATTATCAAAATATAATTCAACTGTGCATAGAAGAAAATTTTAAAAGGGATATTAACATTCGGTAATCTAAGAAAATTTTTAGAATTCAAGCTTGGGAATTTGAGAATGAAAATTTTAACAGTGAATGAAAAAAAAAATCAACAACTAAGCACTCAAATCCGAAATTCTCATCAATGGTGGCATTCCAGCCCCAGTTATTGAGCTTGTCTATTCGTCTGCACTCTGATTACTAAGAGTCTTATTTTATACAACAATGAAACAGAGTAACAGAGAAAACGATGGGAAGAAGGATAAAAAATGAATAAACTTACTTTTGTTGCTTCCGGTGTCGTGACTCGTGAGTGGAAATGGAGGCGTCCGGCGACAGCCCAGATGCAGCAGATCGTGAATCAAAGAAAAGGGCGATGGGATTGTGAAGCAGCGACAAAGAGCGGAAGAGAGAAGGCAGAAGGGGCAAGCAAATAGGCTTATTGGATATCAAAATATTCAAAACTATATGTTTTAGCATTGCATTAGTGAAAAAAATTTATTTTTAAATTTTTTAAATTTTAAAAATATTTAAAAAAAAAACAGCTAAATAAATATTTTTTCTAAAAACTGTTTTAAGAAATATAATTTATAAAAAATTAAAAAAATCAGTTAATTAAATTAAAAAAATTATAAATCTAATTTTTGGATAACTAAAAATAATTTCAAACACCCTGTTTAATATTAATTTTTTTGGTTTTTTGGCTACTTAACCGACCTGAATTAAAAACCCACTCCTAAAATCTCCTATCCTCCATTTTTATTAAAAAAAAAGGGTTTCTTGATTGCTTATCGGTTTTCCCGGTCTATTCCGGTTTTTAGCTCACTGATTTTTTAATCAAAACCAAACCGACCCAGCTACTAATTTACAGTTAAACCGGTTCGACCGGTCAGTCTGGTTCGGTTTTAAAAACATAAGAAGTTTCTCTCTCACTCCTTTTTTTTTATTATTATTATTTCAGTTAAAAAAAATGTGTAGGCTTTTTTTTTTTATGTAACCAGATTGATGGTTGTTGGGTCGTGACTGGCCCGATTTAATTGGGTTGAATGACAGAGTTTTATTAATTTTATAATTTTTTTTAATAAGTAATTATAAAATCATGTAAAATTTTACAGGGAAAAAAGTAAATATAAAAAATCATAAATCTGAAATAAATTTTTTCAAACCATTCATCATTAAATATTAATTTTCAAGTCATTAATTAATTTGCACACCAAAATATATACGTTCAACATTTAAAATTCAACGTATACATATGTCATAAATAAGATCACTAATGGGATAGATTATCATCAAATAGTGTGCTTCAGCTAGTTCTGTGTTCTAAATAAAAATAAAACTATTTGATGCTTCAAATAGTGACCGGAAATGTAGCTTTGAGTTTTCTCTAATTTTCATGAGAACATTGGTTATTCCGGATTGATATTGGTTGTCTAAAAAATAAGTTTATAATTTTTTGATTTAATTGACTGATTTTTTTAATTTTTTATAAACTGTTTTTCTCAAATATTTTTTTAATAAAAATATTTATTTATCTGTTTTTCTTTAAAAACAATTTTTAAAACTCAAAAAATTTAAAAATAAAAAAATTTTCCTCCAAAAACGCTTTTGCCCAATGAATTCTAAAAATTATTTTTTTTCTTTTTTGACAATAGAATAATATCATTATTATTTTTTCGTGAAATGAAATCTATAATTTCAGCGCAATCAACTCCTTTTGACAAAAAAGAAAAATACAGTCGAAGAAATGATTCATTCACTTCTTTAAATTTATATAGAAAACAGAAAAAAGAAAAGAGTTTAATAGAGAATTAGAAAAATCAACACAATCAGCAATGTTTATCGTATACCTTTTCTTATGTGCTGATGTTGCAAATGGAATAAAAGCAAAAGGAAATCGAATAACCATATTAAAAAAAAAAAAAAAATTAGTGCCCACTTAAGTTTTTTTTTTCGTTATTCTTGCGTTTTCCCTTCCTTAATAATAATAATAATAATAATAATAATAATAATAAAAAGATTAATTTGATCAAATTATAAATATATATACTTGAAAATTTTTAAGCTTAAAAATACAAAGAAAAATAATAATAAACTAATAAAGTTGAGGTGGGAAATGATAATGAAAATTAACTCTTGAAACAATAATTTCAACCCTATATTCACATCAAATGAATGAAACTCTAATAAAAATATTAAATTAAATATAACTGCAAATATTCATGTTGGAATTGTAACTTGTAAGAGAAAAAAGAGTTTTAATTAAAAAACTAAAATATTATAATTCATTTTTATAATTTTCTTTTAAAAAATAAATATGGACATGTACATATTCGGCACTGGGCTTATCAAACTTTACACTCCATCATATATGTTAGGGACAAGTCTTAAATTTGTTTCAATAACTTTTTTAATAATCTGTTAATCTTAAATTCGGATCTTTTTGATTTATTGTGCCATCAATTTTATCAAATTTGTTCAATTATAATCTATTTTAGCAGATTTTTTTTCTCATCATCAGACAAGAGCTTTTTTCCTGTTAATTTATTTTAACACTTGTTGATGTGGAGTCCAATATTTGACTAAAATAAATGAACTTCACCTAAAATAAATACATTTTTTTACTTAAATTTAAATAAAAAAAATTTTCATAAATAATTAGTTAATTATTTTTATTTTAATTAATTAGTTAATTATATAATTGTTTCGAAAAAAATAATTTTATTTTAAATAAGTGTTATATTTTTATTTTATTATTTTAAAAAATATTAATTATATATATATATATATATATATATATATATATATATATATATATATATATATATATATATTCATGCCCTCGTTATAAAAAACTGTCCCATTCGGGGGCAAGGACTTTACGAGGTACAGTAGGGACGAATTTTGTTATAGGCATTAAATTGATAAGGTTTGGTTGACGACTGGAAGCTCCCTTACTCGATATGATTATCAGCTGGTGTTTAGGTTCGGATACTCATCCTAATACGGGGATAAAGTTTAATATGGATGAATGCTTTAAAGGAAATTTGGGTGTTGCAAATGGAGGGGATTTATTATGGGATCATAACAGAAATTGAATTGTTAGATTTTATGTTGGTCGATGCACAACTATTCCTTATTAAAATTAGTGGCTGAAGCTATTCGTTCCTATAGCATTAGCACATTTCTCTTACTTGTTTTCCCTTTGTGATGAATTACAAAGAGTGTTGAACTCATTCTGGTGGGGATCGAAGAGGGATGGGAAGAAACGAATTCATTGGGCCTCATGGGAAGATTTATGTAGAAAGAAGAAAGGAGGATTGGGTTTTCGTCATTTCCATTCTTTTAATCTAGCTTTCATTGGCAAACATGTCTAGAATTTAACCACTAATCCTAATGTTCTTGTGAGCAGGGTTGTCAAAGCAAAATACTATCCAAGAGGAAATTTCTTGACGACTCAGTTAACTCGAGTCTAGTTTGGAGAAGCATCTATAGTGCAAAATTAGTCATTGTTGTAGGGTGTAAATGGAGATTAGGAGATGACAAAAATATGGAAGGACTCGTGGATATGTAATGATAATTGCTTCAAACTAGTGACTCGGATGAAGGAAGGGCTTGAGAGCCCATGAGTTAATAATCTATGGACCTTAGTGGTTTTAGGTGGGATGTAGATCTTTTACATGAGATTCTTGAAAACTCAGATGTGGAAACACTTTTTGAAGATGTCAGCTGGGAGTGAAGGGAATGAAGATCGTTTGATTTGGCATTTTGATAAGGCAGGAAAGATTAGCATGAAATCGGGGTATAGGGTTGTTGTTCAATAACAATTGGGATATGAGGGTAGCTCGAATGTTTTGAAGTGGCCTCAAATTTGGGAATTAAATATTCCTCCAAAGGTCAAGATGTTCATATGAAAAGTTTGTAGAAAATTTCTACCCACACATGACCGACTTTTCCTCAAAGGTACGGGGAACATAGATAATATTTGCAACTTAATGTGAGGAGTACAGGGAACATGGGATGCATCTCTTTTTAGACTGCCCGTTTGTTGTAGAGTGTTGGAATGTTGCACACATAAATGTAATATTGATTCATATGTTTGAGTTCGTGGATTGGTTGGAGAATATGTTGGATACAGGAGATCATTTGTATAAAAGAAAAACTTTGTATGGTGTTATGAGAGAGATGAGACTACAGGAACTGTTGGTCAAACTACACATGCACCAGAAATAAATAACAATAAAGATGGGCGGTGCATCTTTTATTGACAAAATATTTTGGTAGGTAAGATGGTAGGTGAAAATTGATCTTGACCATCCATTTGGTGGGTGGGGATTAATCTTGACCATATATTTGGTTGGTAAGATGGTAGGTGAGGATTAATCTTAACCATCCATTTGGTGGGTGAGACGGTAGGTGAGAAATGATCTCAACCATCCATCAAAGTATGTGAGAATTAATCTTAATCGTTCATTGAGAAAGTGTAGGCCTATATATAGCCTTAGAAATTCATTTTGTAATGTATTCCATCTAAAAGTGAGAGAGAAGCATTAGTGAGAGGTTGTGAGTTGTGAGTGTTTGTAAACACTTTGTAAATTTCTCTTCCTTCAGTAAAAGATCTGCAGCAGTCCGAAGACGTAGACATAATTGGCCGAACTCCGTTATCAACTTGTATGTCTTATTAGTTCGCATTTTCTTCACTTTCTTATAAATCTGATTATATGAAAATTAGTGTCATTTCCCAACAACTGGTATAAGAGCATTGGTTGCGTTTTTCTTTCTTTTTTCGGGCGATTACTATTCATGTGAATAGTGAAATTATGAATAGTAAAAATTTGGTCAGTTGTACCAAACTATCCACGGAGGTGTTCTAATACACAGTGGTTCGCAAGAATTGTCAGAAACGATCCAAAGGAAGTCAGATTCGAGTGGAAGTGATGGCCGCAGACGAAGGAAAGGTGAAAATTGAGAAGTTCGATGGAGCAGACTTTGGCTTTTGGAAAATGCAAATAGAAGATTATTTGTGTCAACCTCTCTCAGGGAAGAAGCCAAAGGCTATGAAGGAAGAAGACTGGAGTCTTCTCGACAGACAAGCTCTTGGAGTTATCCGATTGATATTATCCCGCAATGTTGCTTTCAACATAGCAAAGGAAAAGACCACGGCAGGTCTTATGACGACTCTCTCTAATATGTATGAGAAGCCTTCAGCCTCAAACAAAGTGCACCTCATGAGACGCTTGTTTAACTTGCGAATGACAAAAGGTGCATCGGTAGCTCAACATTTCAATGAACTCAATACAGTCACAACCCAATTGAGTTTGATTGGAATTGAATTTGATGAAGAAGTACGAGCATTAATACTTTTGTCTTCTCTACCATAAAGTTGGAATGCTACTGTCACGGCTGTGAGTAGCTCGTCGGGAAGCGCTAAGTTGAAATTTGATGATGTTCGTGATTTGGTTCTCAGTGAAGAGATCCGACGGAGAGAGTCGGGTGAATCATCAACTTTTTCAGTTTTGCATACAGAGTCAAGAGGAAGAAATTCAACCAGAGACAATGGACGAGGCAAGTCAAACTACCGAGGTAAATCAAAGGACATGAGGTCCAAATCCAAGAATCCAATTAATTTTCATAGTTCAAAAATTGTCGAATGTTGGAATTGTGGAAAGACTGAGCACTACAAAAATCAGTGCAAGAGTGCACCGAAGAACCAGGAAGCAAAGGTAGAGGCAAATGTTGCTTCCACCTCTTGAGGCAATGACGCATTGATATGCTTTTTGGAAAGCAAAGAGTAGTCTTGGGTGTTAGACTCTAGAGCATCGTTCCATGTTACTTCACAGAAAGAATTCTTCGAAAGGTATGTCATTGGAAAGGTATATCTTGGTGATGATCAACCTTGTGCTATTATTGGCAAAGGTGTAGTAAAGATTAAGTTGAACGGATCTGTTTGGGAGCTGAAGGATGTCAGACATATTCCCGACCTGAGAAAAAACTTAATCCCAGTAGGGCAGTTGGCTAGCGAAGGCTACACTACGATCTTCCATGGTGATAATTGGAAGATTTCAAAGGGAGCAATGATGGTTGCTCGAGGCAAAAAGAATGACACTCTTTACATGACAGCGGGAGCACGTTGTTCAATCATAGTTGCAGCTAGCAATGAAAATCCCAATTTATGGCACCAAAGACTAAGTCATATGAGTGAAAAAGGAATGAAGATTATGCATTCAAAGGGAAAACTTCCAGGTCTACAGTCAGTGGAGATAGACACGTGCGAAGATTGCATACTTGGAAAGCAGAAAAGTGTCAGCTTTCAAACAAGTGGCAGAACCGCAAAGAAAGAAAAGCTAGAAATAGTTCACTCTGATGTTTGGGGACCAACGACTGTCTCATCCATTGGTGGGAAACACTACTTCATGACTTTCATCGATGATCACTCTCAGAAGGTATGAGTTTACTTTCTAAAATATAAGTCCGAAGTGTTCGAGGCTTTCAGAAGATGGAAAGCTATGGTTGAAAATGAGATAGGTCTGAATATTAAAAAGCTCAGAACTGACAATGGTGGTGAATATGAAGACACCAGATTCAAGAAGTTTTGCTATGAGCACGACATCAGAATGGAGAGAACCGTGCCAGGTACACCTCAATACAATGGTGTAGCTGAACGTATGAACCGAACGTTGACAGAAAGAGCCAGAAGCATTCGTATACAGTCAGGTCTACCGAAGCAGTTCTGGGCAGAAGCAGTCAACACAGCAGCTTACTTAATCAATCGAGGACCATCGGTTCCATTGGAGCACAGAATACCAGAGGAGGTATGGAGCCAAAAAGAGATAAAACTATCACATTTAAAAGTTTTTGGTTGTGTAGCATATGTGTATATCAGTGATCAATGAATGAATAAGCTTGATCCCAAATCCAAGAAATGCACTCTCATCGGCTATGGTGAGGATGAGTTTGGCTACCGTATTTGGGATGGCGAAAACAAAAAGGTCATTTGTAGCAGAGATGTGATTTTTGACGAAAGGGTGATGTACAAGGACATGTATAAAATAGTCGCCAATAACTCAGAACAGAATGAGTCAGTATTTGCAGATGCAGATGATGTCCCAGTTAGTTCCGTGACGGAACCCATTGTAGCAAGTCCTCAACCAGAGGAACTTGTTGGACCAAGCAGTGCGCATCAATCCGACACACCACAGCCTCCTACTCCATCTCCTGTATTAAGAAGGTCTTTTCGGCCTCATGTGCCTAACAGGAGATACATGAACTATATGTTATTGACTGATGGATGAGAGCCTGAATGCTATGATGAAGCTTGTCGGACTGGAGTTGCTAGTAAGTGGGAGCTTGCCATGAAAGACGAGATGAAGTCTCTGATCTCTAACCAGACATGGGAACTAGCTGAGTTGCCTATGGGGAAGAAGACACTTCATAACAAATGGGTGTACCGGGTAAAAGAAGAGCATGATGGTCTCA